>OY728152.1:1388283059-1393283059 GCA_963277665.1 Viscum album
TATATATAAACTACATAATTGGTAACATAACTACCACCACAGAATACATAATCATGATTTAAATTTACAGAAAACAATATCCAGACAACAAAGAATGATTTAAATACTTTATAAATTGAAATGAAAATAATTACGTTACATTTAAAAAATATAGGAATGGATATATAAGACAACCAATATAAATAATTATTAGAAATACTTAGGCATGATCAATCATGTACAACTTTAATATGAGTTACCAAGACTTAAAAGAGATAAATTATGCACAAAACCATACTTCAAGGTTTTTCAAATTTACAATAAAGGTGTTTAAGTTTCTATGTAGTTTTTTATGGTTTATATTTTTTCAATCATGATTGATAATAATTGGATGTTATTGAGAAGTTTATTAAACTATATGGAATGTTTTTTTAGGAATTATGGAGAGACCTTATAATGGTTTCATTAATTTATATGAAGGTATGATTTTAATATGGAAATATATTTGAAACATAACTGTTCCTAAGTCCTAAAATCATAAGGATTATCACAATCCCCCATATGAATCATTCTCTACACTGTAAGGATGATTTTTGAGGAACTTTAAGGATGAGATGATATTATATATGGGTAAATTCTAATCTATGTATGTATGAATCTAAAGTGTGTAAATATCAACCAATAACTATGTAATGATAATTCTATAAATAAACATAATTTTATCCAGTGTAAAGATAATATCCCAACCCCGTAAGAATTATCTATGTAAACAAAATTCAAAGTTGTACAAGGATTTAAATTTATAGAAAATTTGATATTTTAATGATGTAAAAATCATGGATTTACATAATTTAATATTTTTAATTAATTGAACCCAATGGTTCTAGTTCTGATCATCAAAGCTTAAAAAATATCATTTAAAATGTGATTCCAGATGATTTATGTGAGAACTAAAAATGATTAGTCAATATTGTTATATGTTTAAATTTTCAATTATGGAACGATTGAAAAGTGATAAGGTTATCAAAGTTGAGTTTGTTTTTGAGGAATCTATAGATTTTTTTAGAATGTTAATTTTACTATGTTGTATAAGTTTGAAGTTAATTTAGTCACTTTCAATTGGTTTTTCTATGATTCAAGATGATTATTTGTGAGTGAATATACAAGCTCCTAATTTTTAATGAATTCTTATATGAATAGATATTGTGTGATTATATAGGTTAAAGATGACAAGTTAGAGTCTAGATGAGTGAAATTAAGTGGATGGGTATTTTTGGAATTCATAAATTCATTATCTATGAATTATTTTCTAATGAATCGAGCTAATAAAGTATTAACTGTTCGTTTTTATTTCCATTTAATTGAGGAGGAATAAAAGAAGTTAATTTATGGTCTTCTACTAGAGATAATAAATAAATAAGGAAAAAAGTATTTGAGATCATGGTGTGTAACAATTTGGAAAAGTGAATTGAAAAATGCACCAAGGATCCCATCACACCAATATTTTATTTGAGAATCCTCTACAATGCTAAGATAGAAATTATTTTCTGAATTAATTACTTTTTGAATTATGAGTTCTCCAAAATATGGGGAGTAGTCCAAGTGAGAGTCCCTATGGGGGTGTGATTAAACTAGTATGAAAAAGGTAGATGAAAAAAAGAGTAAAGTGATCTTGGTTCCTAAATTTTAAAAGTTATCTCCTACATCTATTTGATCTCAATAATTTTGTGAGTCAGTCTAAGTTTTGAAATTGAGATCTACTTCAGATGCTATATAGATTGATCAGGATTCATTTGAATAATCCATAGTCTCATGGAGAAATATCATTTCTATTACTCTTAAAGAAACCAATGTTTTGAAGAGATATGTTTCATTATAATTCTATATATTTTTATTATAGAGAAAATTTGAACAGTATAGTGTGACTCAAGATCAACATAATGTGATTATTTTCTCATGCATGTAATATTATACTCAATTGATCTTATATTGAATAATACATCATCTATTCTAATGAAAAATTATGGCATTGATTATGTTTTCTGTGAAGGGGATGGACATTGTAAAAGTTTAAGTGTTCTTTGATATTTCATTTTCTAAAAGTATGAGTGAGGATAGAAATTATTATTTGATTGGATTATAATTTAATAGGTCTAAGGGATGATTTAAGTTTGAATAAATTGAAAAAACTTGCCTCCACTAATTTATCCCTCTCTTCTCGGTGGAGAATCTTTATCATAGACACTTTAGCATGTATCATAGCATGGATTACTCTATTTGATCCAAATAGGTTTTTATGATGGACAATATAAGTTATGTTAATAATAGGGATGTGCCTAAATTTTGTGTAAATAACTATCATAGTTGAAAGAATAGTATATTTCTATATCTTCCATTGGATTGGAGGTTGTAAATGTTAGAGTGGTTGGTTTTACACCTTTTGATAAGTATGAACCATTTGAATTTATAGATAATAAGAATATATAGGTTTATTAAAAGACACAAAATGATACTCTAATGTATTTTTCAAAAAAAATTTATACAAAAAGTGATGGGACATTAATTTTCTAAATAAATCTGTGACAAGTTGGAAAATATATTTGCAGGAAAATAAAATAATATTACCCATTAATTTTATAAAGAAGAAGGAAATACAAAAGATCATATATTCACAAAAATAAAATAATATTACCCATTAATTTTATGAAGATAATAAAATTGGATAACTGTTTTTCATTTTTTTATTCTTCTAAAAGAATCATTTTTTCAAGTCTATTTTCAGTTATATGGAGTATTTGGGCATAAAGAACACACTTAATTATACAAAATTTCACTACTTAGAAAGAGGAAAAAAAATCTTGTGGTAGATATTCAGAAGTAGTGGAATTATATTATGAAAGAAGTTAGACTATAAATACAAATATTTTCTATTTTCAACACAGAATAGATTTGAGTTCTTTGAGGAAGCTTATAGGAGGTGTGAGTAGTAGGGTCATTGTGATGTTTTCATGAACTAGCTTTGGTCATCCCTCTAATGGAAACCCAAACAAGCATGTGACATACCTGAGCGAAATCCTCAATCTTTTTAGATGGATGAAAAACAATGAAGGAATAACCGAAAATAAGTGGAGATGATTTTTTCAAATAAGAATATATTTAATAGTAGGATTATTCGTCATAAATTCTATCATAAACTATACAGACATTTGGAATCAATTCAAATAAATAAAATATTAATATATATATATAAAATAAACTTGGTATAATCAAGATACAAAACCAAATAAAAATAAATAAATAACTACATTGGTGTGAATACAAAGTCCAGAAAATAGGGGGCATGAAAACACCAATACATCTATAATAAAAAGTAAAAACTAAGATAAAACCATGTATATAAAATGATCTCCACAAGAACATTTTGTCACCATCCTTCCACAATACCACTCAATCTATGAGAAAACCTGAAAGAATACTTGAAATTGAAAAAAAAACTTGGGCCTACCGATTACAAGTGGCATACGTAGAGTGTAAGCATAAAATATCATAATAAGAAATCAGTAGAGAGTCCGTTCATCTTCTTTTCTAAAACATAAAATAAAATCTAGTTTTAAATATAGATTAGAAGTATATTTTTTTAATGAAAACTGATCATGAGTTTTTTTTTCAAAAACATATTTAAAACTCAAAACATGTTTTAAAGAAGAATTTAGAATCCTTTATCAAGTGACACCATTTTTAAAACAAAATTTTCAAAACTCTTATTAGATTTCATTGAACCACAATGAATAAAAACAATATCAACCACTAGGGAAACAACAATAAATAAATAAACCAAGGAAATGTAAATGAGAACAAAACATAAAAGTGTAACTAGTAGAATTAGTCATAGTAAAATCATAATACGAGGAAAAAGATATGTATCCAAATATAATAAAAAATAATAAATAAAGAATAGTTAATAATGGTAAATTACTAAACATCCCATGAGTAAACCATAGACGTACTCGAGTTGGAACCATTTTTTAACCTATCAATGCATTTTTAAGTCAATAACCAATTGGATACTCTAAAAATACCTATCAATTGACACACTCATATGAACATTACATACTATAGTGGATCTAGTTTGTTTAATCAGGTCTCTCTAGTACCTATATCCCAACCCTCAATAAGAATCCTTAGATCTCATGATAATAATAACTGTTGGAGGTGAGGTATCCTACACATAAAATATCTAAATCCTTAACCGTACAATCTAATCACCATTTCTTTGCTCGCCTTTCGACACCAACCATCAAAATCACTCCCTAAGATGGATAAATTCAATATAGGTGCACACTTTCAAAGAATATATTTCAAGATTCCAATCGAGCATTAATCATTTATAAATAATATTATCCTTACTCCCATAAAAATCCATTTATAACTCGATTTCATTTAAAAACTCATTTAAAATATATAAACATGTCATAAATTTTGTGGTGGTAACATCATTCCCAAATCCCATTGAGAAACCATTTCTCAAAAAATTCCAATTGAAGCTCTTTCTAAAGTTGCAAAAGGGACTAGGAGTTTTATTAATGAATAGTTATTTAGAAATCCATTTTTAAAATCATAAAGAATACTAAAAGAAAATTCAAGTCACAAATTAAAATAGAACCATCCAACGAAATTATCAATATATTTATAGAAAAATATATATATCAACATTCATTAGAATCACTAAGGAGACTAATAAGAATATACACATTAAGACAGTAATCATATCCAAGGGATTTGATAAGGTAAATCCAAAAAAGTACTTAAGAATCATGAAACCAAGTTAAAAAATTCCTGATACCAACAAAAAAATCATAAAAAAGAATTAGAATTTCAAAACATCAATTGACAGTCAAAATATACTTAATGTTTTTTGGAATTTTATAAATCATATGGAATACACCTACTTTTATTGAAAAAAATTAATAAAATTATACCTTTAATTTAATTCTTCTTAGAATCATTAAAAAATTACTAAAACAACCTTATTTTTTATAAATTTCTTTATAAAAACCCAAAAATGTATGGCGTGTGAAGGAAAAGTTAAATCAGAGAACCACCTCCCCCAAAACATATGTTAATTGAATGAAATGTTTATAAACTAGTAGAACATGACCCGAGACACAATCCACATACACTAAAATTAAGAACCAAACAAAAAATCATAAAAACCAAACCTTAGGGTTTTTCCAAGATATATCAAAGCCAAATAAGGAAAGGAAAACAAGTAATAAAGGGATAATAAAGTAATAAGTGGACTTAACTTATAAAGAACACGAAGAAGAAAGAAATAAATCCCTACAAAATCGAATATATGAGTAAGGGGGTTGATTTATAGGACCCCTAATGAATTTAAACTGAGTTAGGATAGGAGGAAATATATATTTAGGGTTTATTTCATAGGATTATAGTTTATATATTTAATATTCACAATTATAGGTAAGTCACATGGTCTGGTTTCATAGTTTACCAGACAGTGCGCCAACCATGTGACCCTTACTTAATATAAAAAGGGAACCATATAGTTTGTATACAAATTTTTTGGAAACCATGTGGTAAATATTAAAAACGAAATTGTTAAAATTTGTAGGCCTTTATACAATTTTCCACACATTTAGTAATAATGGTGTGCCAACCATGCATTTGTATTGAAATTTATAAAATTTAAAACAATTTTACCAGTTCAACCAAAAACTCAAGAATAAGGCCAACCATCAATAAAAAATACATTAAAAATGTTGGGATAGGGAGTGGTGTGAGAAAATCCCCATTGTACTGCTTTATTCTCCCATAAATCCATTGATTTATAAAAGAAAATAAAGCAAGCCAAATGACCTAGCCATGAAGAGAAAGGCACCACTCTTAAAATTACTAAAAACTCATTGAAATAAAATTATACCATCACATATGAATATAACTAAAAAACAAACTCACAACCACCTAATATAAAAATAAAACAATGAAAAAGAAATTCATGGTGGATATCTTCACCATTTATTAGGTGACCAGAGCATAACATACATAAATATTTCTTTATTTTAGATGAATATTCAATACATTTCATAATAATACTTGTTTGAAAACTATAATGTTTTATGGTATTTTTATAATAGATACATAATAAAATTATTTCCTAAAATTACTTTAATATCTATCACAAATTCATTCTCTCATAGTACCCCTATTAGATATTTCTTACTTAATACCTTGCTTCACAACATGAAAAAATATAATCATTAGAATGGGTGAGCTATGATTCTAAGTAGGGTTAAACATAAGAGATACCTATAAATGATAATAAGTGAGAATAATCAAATGGGTATGATAAAATAATCATAAATTAAGAAATTCATACCTAATTAGTCAAAAATATTTAATCATGAATAATGGTATAATATTTTTTTATAAAAAAGACATAATACATAAGATTACGATATCCTTAATAATCAATCATGATTTATGAGAACATGTCATAAGCATAATGCATAAGTTTTTGTCATAAAAATAATCCTAGAAAATAATTTCCTTAGTCATGGATCACAGATAAGGGAATCATATAGGATTATGTTCACTCCTCATTCCATCATTTCCATAGTCAAATTTCACTCCCAAGATAATCATAGTCATCTATGTTGCTTAATAAACTGGGTTCACTCCCCATTCCAGTCTTTATTATCTCATGAGATATTATTCTTTACCCAATGAATTATATGGATATATAATTTTGATACCACCCATCACATAATGAAAACTATACATATGAGTTTCCAAATACCATAAAACATTCATCATTTAATTATAGAATAACCCATGGAAAGGAAATAAGTTTTAAACTTATTTCCTTATTTCATCATAGCATAACACATGGAAAAGAAATTAGTATCATAAATATTTCATCATAAATTAATTAACCCATGGGTAACAAATGTGTTTCATAGAATTATCCTAAAATTGTCATCATAATAGGACATTCAAAGAAAAAGAGTGGATGATATCATAAGTTTATATCTCAAGAGAAGCATAATAATATTTAAAGTGTTTTTAAATATATGAAATATAGATTTATAATATCATTCTAACATTTCTTTGAAAACACGAGGAACATATCTTTTTGTTTTGATAAAATTTTTACTGAAAATTTCTTAAATGTTGAGAAAAATTATATTATTTAAAGATAAAAAATAAAAATTATAAATGAATCTTCAAATAAAATAATGTCCATGATCGCATGAATATCCTTTCATTCTATATAACATAAAAGAAAACATTCTTTGAAATTTTTGTAAAAAGTCAAAACTGAGTTGTTTAGAATCAGTTTTTTCAAATGATTCCTTTTAATTTTTTTAAATAAATTTAATTTAAAAAAAAACTTTTTAAAAAAATTCATTTATAGGTAAAAACTTTTATAAAATTACTTTAAAGAGTATGTACAAGAAATAAAATTTTCACCGACTAAAGAAGAAATAACGTTGACTTTTCTTCAAAACATTTTCTCAAATATTTTTATATGAGAGAGAAGATAATTAAAGTAAACCATTGAAAATATAAAAATAACCAAAGGATAAGAAAATATTTTGGGTTTAAAGGATAACAAACATATAATTATCCTAAAAAAACTAAGATAGTCATTCACAAAATAAATGAGATTGTAACATAATTTCCTGACCTCATGTCCCATCTTGATTTGTATGTGTTTAAAATTCTTATATAATAAATATATATTTATTATAAATATATTACATAAAAATATTCATAAATAAATTACTATGAATCATTTATTTATAATTTTTAATTATTATTTTTTTAACAATTTCATCACTAAAATGAACATTTCGGTGAAAAGTGGTGTATTTTCCATGCATGAATGGTAAAAAATAATTCACAATTATAGAATAATTATTATATAATAAATAACATATATATTAATTTAATCAATCCATATTACTAGCTATGTAAAATGGAAATGAAATATAAATCACATTGCATCATTGAGGTGGTATTCCACACATACACACGAGCAACATTATCGTTCTCCAACTGATGTGAAGGTGAAAAGGTAGATAAGATATTATAATTATAGAAGAAAAATTATTTCATAAATATAAAAGGGAAAATTTAAATCCATCATAATAACCAACCATGAATGATGGTGATGGAAGATGAATAATATCATTATGTGGATATAGCAATCCACATTTATGCATGGGTGATACTTTAATTTATAATTTGGTTAAAAGAGGAAAAAAATATTTTTTCATAATAATAATAATATATCCATATATTTATGATACAAGATTCATTATATTAGTAATTATAAAATATATATTTTATAAATTAGAAGAATAAATAAACTTTGAAAGAGTTGTGGAAATTTGATTACCTCTTCTTTGAGTGACATCATTTTTCTTATACCTTAAGCCTTTTTAGAAAGGTATTAGGGTAATCAAAATAGATAACTAATGAAGGTAATGAATCTGAAAACTTTTTTTGGTATGGAATGTCTAAGTTAGAGCACTCAATTTTTGTAAACAGGGTCGGTGAGGATGTGACCTTTTCCAAGTGAAGGTAGGGTCACACATGGAATTACATAAAAGATCTAAATAATATAAATTCACTTTCTTGTGAAATTGGAATAAAATATCAATTAATTTGAAGATACGATATGATAAGATTGAAATATAATCAATCAATAAGATTTATACAAGTTTAAATGGTATTTTACCCTTATCTTATAGTTTAAATCCAATATAAAAAAGTTTTTACGCTAATTATGGTAAAAAATTTATAGTTTTTACTATTAATTTATTTATGAGAGGAAAAATGAAAAATGAAAAATGAAAAATGAAATAAATTATAAAATAATAAATTCTCTATTATTTTAATGGTTTATTGTATTGGAGACTAGATATATAATCAACTTATTTCATAAAAGATCTTCACCATCTTTCACAAATTTCTTCTCTCATAGTTCTCTTCATAGTCATTTATTACTTAATAATTTTCTTCATAACCTTGGTAAAATGGAAACATAAGAAAGGGAAATATAAGATACTTTTTAAGGGTAAAAACAATAGATATTAATAAATGATCATAAGTGAACATACATATAAGGGTTTGAGAACATGAATATAACTTAATAAAGTTATACCTAATCAGTCAAAGGTCTTTAATCATGAATCATGAAATATGGTTTTGTCATAAGACAATACAAAAGACATAAGAGTTGTGAATCATCAAAAATAAATAATGATCAATGAGAACATATCATAAGTATAATACATACATTTTTGTCGTATACGTAATCTTATGAAATAATTTCCTTAAGAAAATAATACTTTCAATACTATCATAGTGGATTGAGTTCACCCCCCATTCCATTATTTACTTAGTCAATGTTCACTCGCAAGGCTATCATAGTAGACATAGTCCCTTAATATACCAATTTTACTCCCAATTCTAGTCTTTATTATCTTATGTGATATCATTCTTTTCCCAATGAATTATCGGAATATATAATTCTAGGCTCACCCATTACATAATGAAAACCATAAATAAGTGTGAAAAAAGATAATAAAACATTCATAATTTAATCCTGACACTAACTATGAAAATAAATAGGTTTCAAAAACATTTCTTCATTTCATCATAGCATAACCCTTGTAAAAAATAGGTTTTATAAGATTTCATCATAACTTAACTAACCCATGTGAAGGAAAAGAGTTTTATAGAATCATCCTTAAATCATAATCATCATAAGAAATCCAAAGAATGAAATTAGATGATATTATAAGATCATGCATCTAATGAATCATAACAATATTTAATGTATTTTTACATTGAAGAAAAATACCATTTAATTATCATTTAAAACAATCTTTGAAAATGTGTGAAAAATATCATTTTCATTTGATAATATTTTAACTAAAAATATAAAAAATATTGATTAAATTATTTTATTTTAAGATAAACATGGAAAATTTTAATGTAATATTCAAACAAAATAAATTTCAGGTTTTTGAGAAAATCTATTCTTTTGTTTATATGTTAAAAGAGAAATTTTTTCACACCTTATTAGAAAGTCAAAAAAAGGACTTGTTGATAAATATTTTTTTAAAAAATTCAATATTTTTTTAAATATATTATAATTTAGTGAAGTATACTTTTTAAAACATTTCATGTATAGGTATAAACTTTCATAACACAATTTTACGTGTATCGACATGGATGTAAAAGTTCATCGACCAAAGATGAATTAAGGTCAACTTTTCTTAACAATATTTTCTTAAATTTTTATGTATGAAAAAGAGAAGAATTATAGGATAATAAGGAAAACCTATAAATAAATATAATATATTAATATATATATTATTTAAAGGATAATACCAACATAATTTTCCTCAATGGAAGTATAGCATAGAAAACCTAAAAAATAAATGAGATTGTAACATAAATCCCATACCTCAAGTCACGTATGACACTTTATGCATTAAAGTATATTTAATAGTAAATATATATTTATTATACATTTATTATATAAAAACATTAATAAATAACTTACTATGTATCATTTTTATATTTATCAATTATCCTTTTATTAATAATGTTTTCATTAAAATGAACATTTGGGTGAAAACTGATTTGTTTTCCATTTATATATTGGTTAGATAGTTCCTATTATTACACATTGGCCATGGTTTCATAATATATAGAATAATAAAAATTAAATAAGTATAATATTTATTCATTATGCACACTTATATAACAATTCATATAAAGTGGTGATGAAAAATAAATTACATCACTTCATGGAGACGGTAGTCCGTATGTATGCACGTGTGATGTTTTCAATTTTTGATGGATGAAATGAAAGAAAGATAAATTATAATTAAACTTTAAAAAAATTAATATATAATAATTATAATATATATTAATTAAATCTATATTTATTAACAGTAATAAAAAATAGAAGTGAAAAAAATAATCACATCACTTCGTGGAGGTGGTGGTTGACACATACCCATGAGAAACATTATCATTTTCCAATGGATGGGTTGGTAAGAAGTTATATAAGATATAATAATTTTAGAAGAATAATTATTTCATGAATATATTTTATAATATTAAATACATTATAATAACTAACCATGAAATATGACGGTGTAAAATGAATCATATCTCTATGTGGAGGTCATAGTCTACACATACACGAGTTATACTTTCATTAGTAATTTGATAAATAAGTGGTGGAAAATGTGTTTGACATAATAATTATTACTCTCAGTATATATATAATTCTAGGGTCATTATTTTTGGATGAATACAATATATTTATAACAATTAGAAGAATAAATGAACTTTGAAAGATTCAGGTAAGATGGTTACCTTTTATTTGAGTGACGTCCTTTATATTACACCATAATCCTTATTACGATGGTATTAGGTTAATAAAAAGAGATCAAGAATTAAGGTAAGGAATATAGTATGGTTTTGAGAGGTATTTTATATGATATAGAACACAAATTATGTTCATAAAAATATATTTTTAGAAAAACAAATCCATTTTACCTTAAAATTCTTTTATTTTAATTTAAAACAAATTGAAAACCAATAAATTAAATTTATAAATATATAAATGAATTTTTTTCATAATTTAGTTATAATTATTCATACCTTACAATCCAAAATCAAGGTTATAACTTCAACATTAAATAAAATATCTCAATATTATATTGCAGTTCATTTAAACTTGGTGTGAAGTGTAGATAGATAAATTAAAGATAAAAAATTGATTTAAAGAGAAATATATCATAAAATATCAGGGTATTAAAATTTTGAATTTATTAGAATGAAATTTAAAAAACACCACAAGGAACCACACACATTCTTAACTAGTAAATCACAATAAAAAAAACCAAATTATTGGACATCCATAAATTCCTTAGAGACAAATGATCACTCTCTAAATGAGCACAGATCACGAGTTTCCCTCAAACACACCAACGATCACAACTAGAAACAATATAGAGAAATATGAATGAAGAAAAGGGTATAGTAAAATAGAATACACCTCAAAATATTCCAAAACCCCTCTCAAGATACAGAAGTTGACAGAAATTATTCCTTGGGTGACGTTTTCAGTTGCAGAATTTCGAGAGGTCTCTAAACATATCATTGTGTAAATAGGTCTTGGGAACATCCAAACAAGAGGCATAAGAATTCCAAAACTATCTATGATAGAAGAATACCAAGGAATGATTATTCTTATAATAAGAAACATCCACGTAAAAAAACCTCTCCCAAATAAGTTCCTCTGCTATCTGATCCTCACCGAATAGGGAACCCAAACTGACACCAGAGGGGGTAGGGACACCACCCATATTTGGTGGAACTATAAATACCAATTACACTAAGAAATAATATTATAATAAATACTTACAAAAGTGTGGTCTAGATGAAACCACCCTAGAACTTAAATCCATACGAATACCCATCTTGAGAAAATGACCTTTTTTGGATCGACCTAACACCATCTCAATAGAAAAGGAAACCCCTTAATTTCGATGGTAAACATTATCCTTCATCATATATCAACCAATTTGAAAGATCATGAGATATAAAAACTTATTTTACTGTAAATTATTTGTAATTAACCAATAAATTAATGCGGTATTAAAGAAATCCATTAGTATCAAGAGTTCTTAATGATCTCTTACTCTCAAAACATCTAGAGTTCCTACGAATTGAAAGTCTCCATAAACTTTTTTAAACCACTCCATAGCTTCTAGTAGACATATATCTAATTGAAATATTGGAAAAACTAAGAGGAATCTCGATACCCCACTCATTCTTAATTTTGGGTGGTTTTTTTGAATTAACCAAAAAAATATTGAATCCTGACGAACCTTCATAACTAATATAGGAGTCATAATATAAATACAAAGAACAACACAAACCAATCAATAACATCTTCAATTAAAATCAATATCTTCCATAAAAAAATTTCCATATCAAAAACATAATTCAAAATAATCAATAAATTTCACTAAAAATAATTTAAGAATTTTATTTTCAAACAATTTTAGCACTCCACATTTCAAGTTTCAATATTCTTTTAAAAAAATTAACTTAAAATCCACTTTAAATTACACACCTCTATTAAAAACCTTTATTTCTAATTTGAGATAATTTTAAAACCACACAATTTATTTATTCCAAACATTAATAGGTTATTGACCTAAAACATTAACATTTAAATGCGAGGAACACCCATTATTCAATTTCAAAACTTAATTCAAATTTGAAACGAAAATTTAAACATTGAAATACTTTAGAAATAAAATCAATTTTCATCAATGGACATTGAATTATCTTTTAATTCTCCCCATTAACATCCATACTTATCCCAAGAAGAAACTATATCCAAAGGAATTAAATACAAAATTTTAAAGGGTTTCTAGTGGTTTTTTATGGTTTAGCAATACAGTTTAGAGAACCGTGAACCAACCATGAAACGTCCATTAGAAGGAAAATAAATCCATATAGAAAAGTGTTGAATGGGTTTCCAGAATATGTGGGATATTTTCAAGCCTCTTATTTGTCTACACCTTTCATCTCCAAAATATAGTAAATTCTAAAAAACACCAGTACAACTTCAATATAATATCAAATAGCATCAACATAATCCAAGATACACTAAAAACGAATAAATAAAGATCACAATTCAATATCCACCATTTGATAACCCCTTAAAACCTAATACTTAGGATAATTAAGAGATAAAAACTCTCTTCTGATACTAACTTATTGATTCTTAATGGTCCCAGTATCAAAAAATACCGAACACCCAAAACAAACAAGGGATAATCTAAAAACAGAGATGTTGAAGAAATATTGGATCTGACATAATTTTTCCCTAAATATTCCAAAGTTTTCCCCCATTGGACACCCAAAATGGACTAATACATATTCAAGGGGTATCCCTAATCCCCCTAGAATGATGAAAAGTTTTTAAGGAATAATAACAAATTTATGGGGATAATTTTTCCGAATAAAATGGTATTTGGAAGTAGTAAAATTCTACAGAAATTCCTACGTGACCCATCCGAAAATTGGACATCCACAGTATGGATGAAAATAGAAATATATATAAAATAAAATAGAGTAAACACAAAATTTTTAAGATACATAAAAATCAAAACATAAATAAATAACTATAGTGGAAGTAATACATGGTCCAAACAAAATGGGGTGAATAGAAAGATACATTTATGATATAAACTGAAAACTAATATAAAACTAGATACCAAACATTATTTCCATGAAAACTAATTATCACTATCCATATATCATACCACTCGATCCATTAGTGAATCCAAAAGGATATCTGAACCTTCAAAAAAACTTTGTCCTTCCAACATTGAGTGACATAAGTATTGTTTGATCATTACATAGCTCAATAGGAAGTCACCAGAGATTCCGTGGAACTACTTTTCTAAAACATACCAAAAAATATTACTTTAAACACACCTAATATGCACATTATATTATTTTAATGACCAATTATCATGATCATTTCAATAGAAAAAATCGTTAAAAATCAAAACACGTTTTAAAGAACCCTTTAGAAACCTTTATCAAGTAACCCCCTTTTAAAACACACTTCTCAAACCTATTTTCAAATTAATTAATACCACACCAACAAATACCAATATTATAAGGTACCTGGTGTATAGAGGAATCCCCAAAAATGGAATTTTAAAAATTTTCCACTGATGAATGACATGAGCTCATCGTCGTTGGTGAAACACTACTTGTTATTAGCCTCAAGATATTTGCATGAAGAATTTTAAAAACAAAAATAAAACCATAAATACATAGTTAGATGTAATGATGTGTTTGAAGTCTTCTCTTTTCTGTTGATCTTTTCTTGAAGGATCCATATTTTAATCCCTCTAGATAATCTACACTCACTTCAAAATCCTTCGAGGACATCGATCGTCAGAATCCAGGAGCTAGCATGGAGTTATGATGACTCCTATGTCTCGACTATCAAAAATGCTATGTTCTGTCAATCTATGAAGAAGAAATACAATCAAGCTCCTAAAACCATATAATATCTCTCTAGAAACTGGGAGAGATAATAGGAGAGATAATCTCTCTCTATTGGGGAGTGAATAATCATTGGCATGAGTGCTCTCTCCTTTATTTATAGTGAATTAATAAATATAAAAAATAAACTCTCTTTACCCGAATATTTATTTCTCACTAAATAAATGACATATTATGACTATAATACTGAGTCATAAATATCATTTATATTTTTATCATTTTCTTTTAATATAATAAATATATTTTGTGATAAAACCCAATCCCTTAACTCAACTCATCCTTCTCGCAAATATTAAATGAACCATGAATATTTTAAACTAATTTTCATTAATATAATTTATATTATAATAAATAAATTAAATAATAACTATTCTTTTATTGAATAAAATGAATTTATTTATTCTTTTGGTGATCGTACATCCATGGAAAAAAGCCAAAACTGAATGGTGGGGCCCAATATGTGAAAAACTAATATTCACCAAAATAGGGAATAATTTTGAATATGATATTGTTTGTGACCCTATAAAACCTTTTCTCGATAACATTAAATAATATTCATAGACTAAGAGTGAGATATAGCAACCCATAATGACCCCTAAATAGATAAATATAGTCATAGTAATGAAAACCAACCTATGGACATGCACTGTGTAATATAATATCTTTGTCTTTAAATATATCATAAGGAAGGATGCACACCTATGTCATCATCCATTCTTGATTTTATTGTTTGTTGATCTAACTTAACAAATTTACCCTTGACTACCATGTCGATGGATTTAAGAAGGTACTACCATCAAGATCAATGAGGCCCAAGATATATTAATTCCTTAACATGGAAGAGAAAAATCCATTCTTTATCATTCAACCAATGAAATACCGCCAATGATGCACAAACACAAGCTACCTCAACCATATTTAATTATCATGGGGTTTTCCTTACATCAAAGTACGAGATCAAATGGAACACATTGGAAATGATGTCAAGTCAGGTTATCATTACACATTTCTATAGATAGTAATAAACAATCACACCCAATGAATGTGGTGTACCTATTGGAGGGTCTATCCTCATGATATCACTACTAGAGGTCACCAAGTGATAACTTCATGAGAAGAAGTGTCAATGATTATGTTCCCCCAAAACCTGATAGTCAAACATCTAACGTGTCTAGTCAGTAAGATGTATCTTGACCATAAGAAATACATTTAAGATTAATGTCATATTATCTCAAGGTTCTCATTATAGCATGATATCTGATTTAATATTTTTATAATACATGTAATATATGTAAATTACCATTAAATAGTAGACACAAATACATCTACACAATAATGCTAAGAGTTTATCATGCATGTCTAACTATATACACGATATGGAAATCAAAAGTAATCATTATGTTGGGTCTAAGGAACCCACTATTACAACAATCCCACTTACACTAGAGACATCTCGATAGCTATACTTATTATTTCTCACATGATTAATATCATGTTTGTACTGAGTCATGACATTTGTTACTAGGTCAACCACAATTCTACTGCATGACTATTCTACTATTTTCAACCTGATCTAATTGAGTAATGCTTCTCAAGAGATGGTATCCCCCAGTATATCCACTTTTTGAACTTTAATAACTTTAAATATTGGCTAGTAACAATATCATAATTTACATTATGATAATGATTTACACACCAGGTGAAATTCTAAAAACTGGAAAAAATTGTTGCGTATTACTACTTCTTAGTTGACTCAAATTCTGCAACATACTCTGTATTTGTAGGTATGGATACCAATATCTCTTATAAGATTTTATCACTAAAAAACATAGCCTTAATCTGATATAAGATCACATAGATATAAGGAATACTAGTTTGTACCCCCTGAAAACTAGTATCCTTTCTTCTCTACATCCGATGTACATATCTTTTGTACTTTTTGAAGTAGAATCAGATAGTTTTTACCGATTCACTTGTACTTATCCTGTATATAACTAACATCTTCCTATTATAAAGTATATCATGGTGATATCAATTATTTTACATATTTTGGATTATGATATCAATCCACCACTAAAGCATATGAAATTCAACTCACCAGGTCAATATCCCCCTATCATTATGGATTTATGATTCCAATTTAGTATATATCTCTCAAACATTCTTTCACCGCATGAAATTTTGGAACTAGTTCCTATGCCAAGTACATGTGCATCTTAATAATTGACTAAACCCAATTCATTATGGATCCCACTATATCAAAAGATATGTTCACCCTTTTATATAAATGTAGTTTATCACTTAACTACTACTTTTATATCTTAGGGATTAATGTAATATCCTAAGGAATTGTTATGAAAATTACCATAAATTCCCAATGTGTTTGTTCCTGATGCATGTTTGTTTATTTATTAACAAAATATTTGCATCCAAACACATGTACTTATTACATAATGAATTTTAATCATACTTTGACACACATGATAACCATTTTAAAAGAAAATAACCTCATATTAATATCCAACATCAATTTATTGAATGATGTTAAAAATGTTCTTTTAGTGTTAATTTATATTGGCCTTTTTTCCCATTCTTTAAATTTTTTCTCCATAAGAATTAATTATTAACAACTTTTTATATTCATATTCACTTGGTGAACCTTACCTAAATACGTTATGAATCGTTTACTAAATACAGTTTCTTTTTTAACCTAAAATGAGGCTAAATTAAGTGGGTGTAGGAATGTGATGACCTGGAGGATCATGATCTCCCTTCAAATTAACACATATCTAGTGTAATCATCACATTAATATATTTCTTCACTTTCTCCTTATAAAATTCTTGGAGATGATAATTTATGATATACCACCCATGTCTTGATGTAGTGACCACAACTAGCATAAGACGTTGATGATATTTTTGTGACATAACCATCACATGTTCTATACATGAGTCTCATATAAGCATTTTTAACACCCTTACTTCCTGAGGTGGCATAATAGGCACAAGGAAACTATCACCTTTAATTTATCGTACTGTAGTGTTGTGCACAAGTGCCTGTACTACATTTGTAAACTCGTTCTAGTTTGTATATTTTACTTTTTCCAATATTAATCTTAGTGTATTTGTGGTATTACTTTCCATTTTTTACATAAAATAAAAAATAGAATATTTTAACTTTTTTATCTTGATTACCGTTCATACATTGTTGTATTAATTAATTAAATATTTAAATATATCGCAATATTTTATCAAATTATAGGAACCCTATGTGCTATAATTAGAATTCTATGTCACCCGAGTTTTCTAGTGGAAAATATCCTTGAACCTCCCCTCAAAGTATACAAACATTGGCTATGCCACTTCATTGAGGGTTCAAGGTAGGCATTTGGATGACCAACCACATTATCTCATGATTCCTTAATTTATTGAGTGAAGTCCCAACTTTTAAAATAATAACTTGATTCACTCAATTATTACCTCTAAAATGATAGCAAGTTTTATTTGGAAAATTATTACTACCACATTAGTTAAGTCAACCCACCACTATTATAAAAACTCCTTGATAGTAATATGCACCCTCAAATTTGGTAAAAGATCACCCCAAACACCCGATTTTGTCCAAATTTGAATGATAGAAGGTTGTTACGGATTAATATTTCATTTAGTTTTTTATTATTTTAAAGTAACGAAAGAAATCATTTTTTATTTAATAAGGATGTAATATGTGA
Source organism: Viscum album (assembly GCA_963277665.1). Taxonomy (NCBI): domain Eukaryota; kingdom Viridiplantae; phylum Streptophyta; class Magnoliopsida; order Santalales; family Viscaceae; genus Viscum; species Viscum album. The sequence continues at coordinate 1,388,301,920 of OY728152.1, forward strand.
TTGCAATCACAACTGACCATGAAATAGAAAATATCAATTACGTCACATGTTCATTTTATTTGTGCATGCTTTTTTATTATTCTATGTGATCGCGCGTAAACTACACACTCACCAAATAATAAAACATGAAAAAATAAAATTACTATGTGATCATGATCCAATATTTATGGTTTATCCATTGAGTGAATAATGGATCAACCTATAACCTAGGGGTAATACCTTGAGAAGAATCACCTGGGCGATACATGGAGGAGGTCCAACTATCAGTGTATATATGGTTGAGTGACCTAGTTTAACCGATGAGAACAAGGCGTAGGGAGGAGGTGGGATCACCGACATTGGGGCCTAACCCGCATAGAAAAATATTCAAAGTACATATTTTTTCTATCCATTTTTTTCCAAAAAACATGATCCACCGGCCTCTTTTTCCATTTTTATAGTAAAAAATTATTAACCTACTAAGTAGTCCTATTAAAAATATTAATATTATAAATAAATAATAAAAATTATGTTCAGCTAGAAAATAATATTCCGACCGACTGATTCATACTGGAAAATGAGGCATAACTGGAAAAATTTCAAATCCTTCATAAAATTTTATATGGCTGTAGATTGGCCATCCTTTGTAGATTCAAAATATATCTATGGTATTGGGACCATAACATTTACCTTTTCATATATTAATTCAAATTTAAAATTTCCATTGATCTAAATTCTTAAAGCATACCTCTAATATGAATTTATTATGTCAAGCATGCAACAGATTCCCGAAATATAGGTTTTTAAAAAACTTCCACTGATGAACAACATGATATCGTCATCGTTGAAAAATCCTTACTCGGTATTAGCCTAAGGTTCTTCATGTGAAACATTTAATGCCAAAAAATAAAATCATAAATACCTATTTAGATCAGAATATGAAATCAATGACTGGTCATCACCGATGATCATTGCTCGAAGGATCTATAGTTGAATCCCTCTAAACCATCCACGCATGCTTTGAAATCCTATTATAATGTAAATTATTGGAATCCGGGGGATAACACGGAGTTCCGACGACTCATTCAATGTCCCAATGATCACCGCTGATATTTTCCATCGATATGCAACAAATAACTATGATTGAACTCCTAGAACTAGATCATCTCTCTCCAAGAATCATGAGAGAGAATAAGAGAGAGAATCTCTCACCACTGAGTAGTGAATAGTCATTGGTATGAGATGTGTCTCTATTTTTATGTAGAATTAATAAATATAATAAATAAACACCCATTACCTAAATATTTATTTCTCACTAAATAAATGAAATATTATGACTACTATACTAAATTATAAATTTTATTTATTTTTTTTTCACTTTCTTGAAATATAATATATATATTACATAATACAACCCGATCCATTAACCCAACTTGTCGTTCCCGCAAACATTAAATAAACCTTGAATATTTTAAACTAATATTCATTCAAATAAGATATTTCATAATAATTTAGTTCAATACCAATTTTCATAATTTGAATAATATTTATTTATTTATTTCTTTGGTGATCATACATCCTTGGACAAAACCTAGACCCCAGTAGTGGGTCCCACCATGTCCCAATCTCCTATTCACCAAAATAGGGTAGAATTTTGAATATGATATTAAGTGTGACCCTTTAGGACCTTATCTCAATAGAATTAAGTAATATTCATAGGCCAAGAGTGGGATCGAGCAACCCATCATGACCCCTAAAGAGATAAGTATAGTCATAGAAATGGCAACCAACCTACAAACACACACCGAGTAATATAATGTCTTTGTCTTTAAATATATCATAAAGTAGGATGTACACCCATGTCATCATCCTTTCTTGATTTATTGTTTATTGATGTAATTGGAAATATTTACCCTTAACTACCATTACCATGGATTTAGGTAGGTAGTACTATACAGATCAATGGGGCATGAGATATATTACCTCCTTAACATGGAAGTGAAAAATCTTTTCTTGACTATTCAACAAATTTCATACCACAAATGATGCACCTAACACAAGAAAAATTTCCACAATTTCACTATCATGGTATTTTACTTGCATAAAAGTATGAAATCAAATGTAACACATTGGAAATGATCTAAATTCAGGAGACCATTACACATGTTTTTAGATAGGAACTGTAACACCCCAGGTAAATAAAGAATATGAAATTTTCCTATTTATCCATATTTTTGAATAAAATATTAATATTACTTTAAAGGGAATGCTATGCTTGATGGATTACCCAATACGCAACAACGAGTTTCATTGAAATCGTACGTTGCACTCTAAAAATAAAATAATATTATTTTAAATGGTAGTTAGCACGTAGCCGTTGTATTGGCGATAATGAATAGAAACAACTAAAATATGATTATATATGTTTGTTAAATGTTTTTACATTTATCCAATAAATGATAAAGGCACAAAATATGAAAAGAATTCAATTTTAGACATATATACTCTAATATTCACAAAAAGGTCGATTTATCGCCTTTAGATGGCGAAACCTCTTTAAAAATAGTTTTGGTCACTCTTATAAATTATATTGGACCAAATAAAACTCTTCTTTGGAATCGGGAGATAAAAATTTACTTTGTGTAAATTTTTGGTATTTTTCCAAAAAAGATCAATTTTTAATGAATAGTGAAAAATGTTGTATTTTAATTCAAAACCTCTTTTTAATCTATTTTATTTATATGATTATATTATCTTTTGAATTGGTTTTAAAGTGAAATTAGAATATATTTTTACCATTTAATCCAATAGTGGTTGTTGGAATTAATTTCACTTTGAAATCGGACTTAAACTAGTGTCAATCTTTTGATACATTTTGTTTCATAAAAACACGCTATTTGTTTTGACAGTGGGAATTAATTATTAAATTAATTAATGCAACTTATATATTTTGAATTTTTTAAAATAGATATCATTTTTGAATTCGGAATATCAAATATAGCTTCGAGTGAATTTTTGGTAATTTTCTGAAAAACTTCAATTTTTGATGAATAGTTAAACCACTTAGTGGTACTTATAAAAACTGATTTTCCATTTAAATGAAATTTTGCCATCTCTGTGTTTTGAATTTAAAAAATCCGACATACATGGTTGTCATTATAAAGTAAAATGTGGTTCAATGGGATTAAAATAATTTTTTGGTGAATAGTAACTTATTAAGTTTTTAATCGCGATTAGAGGTAATTAGTGTAGTTTAAGGTAAGAATAATGTTTTAATAAAATGAAATGACCTAGAAACATGTCCTACCCTCATTGGATGTGTCATGGCCGACCAAGACAATCCATGGGTCAACTTGGGGACCCCATGGAGCCACTTTGGTTGGAAAATGACATAAATACCTTTTTATTTAATGTTAAAGTAAAAATGCCACAAACATGAGATGTTTTACTAAAACATTTTTTACATGCGGTTATACAAGTCAGATATTTGACTATAAATATTAATTATAAATATAAAAAGATTTCCTACATCATGATATATTTTTTATAATTTTTAGACATTAAATATATTAAATAATTTATGACATCATGATGATGCAGCGATTGCCTCACTAATAAAGGATTTAAATAAGATGAAAAGATAATGTAAAATATATTATCTACACATGTACAAAACCTATTTTATGGGTATATTTCTAACCCTATCAGCTTAGCATCTAATTATATCAATGTGGGACCTTTTAAATCCGAAACTCATTTTAAAATAAAGGAACATTTCCTTACTTTCCAAGAGTGCCCCTCCCCTCCTCTTATTAAAGGCCCCCACCTCTACCTCCTTACCCACACTTCCAAAGCCTTTGTCTCGGCCAACCCCTGCCCATTTTGTCTCTCCATATCCCTCTATAACTCCTTGAAGCCTAACTTTGGGCAGAATTATTCCCAAGGAAGCCTTTGATCTCAAACCAAAGGGAGTTACCCGATTTTAAGGTAATGTCTTCACTTGAGTCCTTTTGTTTTATTTTGATTCTCCAACCCCCTAAAATCTTTTTATTCATTTATTTTGTAACAAATAAAGTATCTTCAATATACTAGGATGTTGTTATGTTAAGTATTCTAGCTAAAATTACACACACCTTCGTCTAATGGTTAAAGAACATACTGTTTCCGTGGATGGCAAATTACTGCCTCACGAAATGATGATTGTTCAATCTTCTCTTAACACCTTTCATGGTGGCCATTAAGATGTCACTATATTTATATATGATATATAATATGTTTATGTTTTACTTAAGCTTCTTTATTTTTCTTTTGTGGCATACCTTTATGGTTTCCATTGTGGGTAAACACAATAATTTCATTTTAGGAAGTACGGACTACCGCCCCCTCAAAGTGATTTGATTCGTTAATGCCATATGTGGGATGTATAAAGGATGGATTTAGAGTTATTATATATTATTTATGTTACATATAAATGATGAATATAATTATGGAATTAAAATATACATACCTCTCATTTAGTTTTAATTCCATTAATATGACATAGAAATGAAAGTAGCGTTCATGCGTACGTACGGCTTACTGTCTCCATGAACGGTGAATTTCATTTCTTACCTCTAAATGATTATATAATATTATAAATACATGTATATTCTGTATATATATGATATATATGATATCCAAATCATTAATATCATTCTGGATATAATGAACCTTTGACCACACGAACAACATGTAATTGTAAGAAGTCCACTTTCGACTTAAGAACCAAATATCGACAAAACCAACATTATTAACTTAAATGATTACATAATGTTTATGACATTGTAATGAGTGATATAAAAGGAATAATGAACTTGAAAAAGGTTCTTAAGGAAGTAGAAATTAACTCTGGTTTATTATTCAGGAATATAAAGAAACGAACAAGACAAGTCAGACTTGAGGTAAGGGATCCTACTCCTCTCTTTCTTTTTAAGTACACTCTTTTATGTCATTACTTTTATAGCTCATCCTTCTTGTTATTGGGATGTTATTTTATATTAATCTTACTATAATTTTTCTGTTAATATGATGAGAGACCCTATTCTCTCTCATCAATCCATTTTGGAAGTTTTGAGTGGCGCTGTTAGGCTGCCGAATTTTCGTAAGAGATCTAACATCTCTCTTTCTTTTTAAGTACTCTCCTTTATGTCACTTCTTTTAAGATCCTCTTTGTTATGTTGGGGGATGTTCTTTTATATTCCTATTTCTTTAAACTTTGTGTTAATATGATGAGAGACCCTATTTTCTCTCATCAATCCATTTTGGAAGTTTTAAGTGGCGTCGTTAGGCTGCCGAGTTTTCGTAAGGGATTTTTCATCTCATTTTTATTCCCGTGATATTTATGCTACATTTTCCACAATTTCCTTTGAGTTGTGTATGTACTACCCATTATTTTACTCATTGTTTAATATAATTTCATTTATGAGTATTTACATCAATTTTGTATTGTCCTTCTTTCACGAGGTGCATGTTTTAAAAGATACCCATGTCGGTAAGGGAACCTTTCACCCTCCTCTTTTTAAAAGACTTCTTTTGTTATGTCTTTTAATTCACATACTATTATGTTGGGATATGTTCTTCTATATCCTTATTGATTTAGATTTTATGTCCATGTTTTGAGATACCCTTTTTATCTCTCATCAACTCATTTTCTGAATTTTTTAGTGACGCCGTTAGGCTGTCAAATTTTTTCAAGGGAACTTCTTAACCCAAATTTGATTCTTTGGGATAAACTTGTACTCCTTGAATATGTCGTTCTATGAATATGTGTGAATAACCTCTGATTGTTTTACACTTAATATCCATTTATATTTCGTGTATTCATTAGTCACACATAATTATGTAATTGATTTATCCTTAATCCAAGGATACCGTCTTTGTATGGGACTTCGTCTCAATCTCCTTTCATTGAGGCATATTTTGTTTTATACACAACCTTCATTTATACAGTGTATAAACCCCTTTTACTTTTATGTTTATTCAAAAGGAATCTTTTTTATATGAAGCATTTAATAAACGAAAAAAGGGAATGTTTTTTTCATACGTGTGCGGCGACAACGACTTCTCCGCCGCCGTGACCATTATTTGAGTTTCGGCTTCCTCTACAAGCCATACCTTCTTTTTAAAAGAAAAATAAATACCATGTTTTACTTTTATTTTATTTTGGTATTGAAAATGGTTTTCATAATGTTTTTATTATATCAATGTGTTTTATTGATATCTTATGATTGAAATGTGGAAATGTTATACGATTATGTTATGGTTCTTGGGCATTATTATGAAGACGGGTGGTTCCGTGATAAACTAAGGGCAGGTGAGCCCGATATAGCTCTCCAATGCATTGGGTAACGCAAAGGAGTGAAACGTTAAGGTTTTTATGAAGAGATTTAGGGAATATACTGTGGTGGGTATTCCAAACGTAACCAAGAGGGTTACTCCCTAGGTAATAATGTTATGAATGCCTCAAGTTACCTTTATGTCTTATGATTTCTATGATTTATTCATGATTTGATGAGGTATGTTAAAGTGCCTATGTTTTAGGGGTAAAGTATGATTTCATTCTTATGTATATATGAACTCATGTTTCCTTTCCATATTTTTATATCCCTTACTGAGCTTTTTATGCTCATCCCAAGTTTTTTTGAAATGTTTTTCATAGGTCAAGGGAAAGGTACATGATATGATGATAGTGTCAAGGGAGTGTCAAGAAAGAATCCATGTTTTATTTTAAATATGTTTCTGTTGATGGAAAAAAAATGAATACTATCTTTATGTAACCACTTTGTTTAAATGTGGAATGTAATGCCAGTTTTATGATCTAATTCTCTAAAACTCTAAACCTAAAAAGATCCCCAATGTGTAATCTTGTATTAACTCAAGATTATGTAAGGTTTAAGGATGGGGACTTATAGTTGGTATTAGAGGTCGGTTTAGATAGCTTTAGAGGTTAGGGTATTCTCTAAGCATAAGTGACATTACCATAATGGTTAGGATTTCAGAAAGAGTCCTAGTTTTAGATAAAGTGAATGAGTAAGTATATCTTAGTGTTTATCTTCCTCATTAGTAAATGATAGTTTTACTGATATACTCACATTGACCTTTTTGGTTTTAGTAAATGGCTGGATCTAGCAGGCACCAAAGTAATAGTGGATGTGAAGGAAACTGTGGTGGTCCTCTGATTAAGATACTAGATGAAATGGGGGATTCAATAAGGAAACTCGTGGTTGTTCCAAACCAACTATCAAGGAGTCATGATCAACCACTTGAACCTTGATATGTTCTGTAATGCATCATGTATGAGATGACCAATCGATGTGGAAGTTCAGGTAATAATTATAAAGGTAACCATTAGGGTTTATATGATCCTTACTTTTGAGGTAATTATGGGTTATTATATGTTATGATGGAAAATGAAAGGCATGAGATAAACTTGAGGTTAAAATATGTTATGATTATTTTTGAATATTTTATCTCGTTCTGGGGAATGTTTTGAGAATTATATAGTTTTGGAAAAAGGACAACACACAGACTGTGTGACAACCCGTCGCATCGGACAAAGCTGCAGGAATCGAACCCACAACCAAAGTGTGACTGATATTTATCGCCTACTACTGGACTACGTGAAGTCCCTGGTTAGTTTGACTGATTATTTTTAGTTAGATGATTTTATGAATTAAGATTAAGCTGATTTTGGGTTATCTATGGAAATTTATTAACCTATCATGGAGGATATGTGATTAGGTTAATTACTTTTCAATACGAGACTTTAAGAGTAACTGATGTTATTTGGAGATAGGTGTTAATTTGTACCTTGGAAGACTATGCGACTAAATCCTTCAAATATTTGGGTTTCAATATTAGTTTGGTTTACATTGAAGTATTTTATGGACAATTTATTTATCGAATGGTCCTCGTTGAACTTTGGGTTTTGCTGGACAAATTTTGGAGATTAAGAATAGATTTTCTTTTTATAAAGGGTTATCCTTTTCTGGATTATCTGATTTTGTACTAACCTTTTTGGTTTTGGTTTTGGTTAGAGTCTAAAGACATGGGAATTATATAGTTATCTTTTTTGGATTAGGTGATTCTGTAGAAGTTGATTATATCTCTCTTAATGTGAACAAGTCATCCTAAATACTCGTCTTTTGGAGAAAATAAGAGTTTGATTAAGGAATCTAGTAAAAGTTGAAAGTCTACGTGACACGTAAGTATGTTTCATTATGATTTAGTTAAGCTCAAAAATAAATTCCTCAATGAAGAGTAACTTAAAACAAAAATGTTGTCTGTTAACTTTTCCTACTGGGGAATCGAATACAGTTTAACCCATCACAAGTTTGTGATTTTCTTATGGTTAACTTTCTCCTAGACATGTTTACTATCACTCTCCATCAGAACATGACCCTTTATTTTTTCCTCCATGTCCATATTTTCATACTTGGAATCCTAGTATGGGTTAAATTGGGTGACCTTTTTACTTATCTTTCTTTATTTTAAAGTGATTGTTTTACTGACTCTTGTTCCAATGTGGGATTTTAAATGAAGTTTCCAAGCCCAATTTTAAAAATTGCGAGGATGCAATTCCCAAAAGGGGGGGAGGATGTAACACCACAGGTAAATAAAGAATATGAAATTTTCATATTTATCCACATTTTTGAATAAAATATTAACATTACTTTAAAGAGAACGCTATGCTTTATGGCTTACCCAATACGCAGCAACGAGTTTCATTGAAATCGTACGTTGCACTCTAAAAATAAAATAATATTATTTTAAATGGTAGTTAGCACGTAGCCGTTGTATTGGCGATAATGAATATAAATAACTAAAATATGATTATATATGTTTGTTAAATGTTTTTACTTTTATCCAATAAAGGATAAAGGCACAAAATACGAAAAGAATTCAATTTTAGACATATATACTCTAATATTCACAAAAAGGTCAATTTATCACCTTTAGATGGAGAAACCTCTTTAAAAATAGTTTTGGTCACTCTTATACATTATATTGGACTAAATAAAACTCTTATTTGGAATCGGGAGATAAAAATTTACTTTGTGTAAATTTTTGGTATTTTTCCAAAAAAGTTCAATTTTTAATGAATAGTGCAAAATGTTGTATTTTAATTCCAAACCTCTTTTTAATCTAATTTATTTATATGATTATATTATCTTTTGAATTGGTTTTAAAATTAAATTAGAATATATTTTTGCCATTTAATCCAATAGTGGTTGTTGGAATTAATTTCACTTTGAAATCGGGCTTAAACTAGTGTCAATCTTTTGATACATTTTGTTTCATAAAAACACGCTATTTGTTTTGACAGTGGGAATTAATTATTAAATTAATTAATGGAACTTATATGTTTTGAATTTTTTAAAATAGACATCATTTTTGAATTCAGAATATCAAATATAGCTTTGGGTGAATTTTTGGTAATTTTCTGAAAAACATCAATTTTTGATGAATAGTGAAACCACTAAGTGGTACTTATAAAAACTGATTTTTCGTTTAAATGAAATTTTGCCATATTTGTGTTTTTAATTTAAAAAATCCGACATACATGGTTGTCATTATAAAGTAAAATGTGGTTTAATGGGATTAAAATATTTTTTTGGTGAATAGTAACTTATTAAGTTTTTAATCGCGATTAGAGGTAATTAGTGTAGTTTATGGTAAGAATAATGTTTTAATAAAATTAAATGATCTAAAAACATGTCCTACCCCAATTGGATGTGTCATTTCCGACCAAGACAATCCATGGGTCAACTTGAGGACCCCATGGAGCCACTTTGGTTGGAAAATGACATAAATACCTTTTTATTTAATGTTAAAGTAAAAATGCCACAAACATGAGATGTTTTACTAAAACAATTTTTACATGGGGTTATAAAAGTAAGATACTTGACTATAAATATTCATTAGAAATCTAAAACGATTTCCTACATCATTATATATTTTTTATAATTTTTAGAAATTAAATATATTAAATTATGTATGACATCATGATGATGCAACGATTACCTCATGAATAATGGATTTAAATAAAATGAAAAGATAATGTAAACTCTATTATCTACACATGTAAAAAGCCTATTGGATTGGTATATTTCTAACCCTTATCACCTTATCCTAGAATTATATCAATGTGGGAACTTTTAAATCCGAATCTCATTTTAAAATAAAGTAACATTTCCTTACTTTCCAAGAGTGCCCCTCCCCTCCTCTTATAAAAGGCCCCCACCTCTACCTCCTTACCCACACTTCGAAAGCCTTTGTCTGGGCCAACCCCTGCCCATTTTGTCTCTCCACATACCTCTATAACACTTTGAAGCCTCACTTTGTGCAGAAGTATTCCCAAGGAATCCTTTGAGCTCAAACCAAAAGGAGTTACCCGATTTTAAGGTAATGTCTTCACTTGAGTCCTTTTGTTTTATTTTGCTTCTCCAACCCCATAAACTATTTTTATGCATTTCTTTTGTAACAACTCCAGTATATTAAATATACTAGGATGTTTTTATGTTATGTATTCGAGCTAAACTTACACACATTTTCGTCTAATGGTTAGAGAACATACTGTTTCTGTGGATGGCGAATTACTGCCTCACGAAATGATGATTGTTCAATCATATATTAACACCATTCATGGTGGCCATTAAGATGTCACTATATTTATATATGATATATAATATTTTTATGTTTTACTTAAGCTTCTGTATTTTTCTTTTGTGGCATAACTTTATGGTTTCCATTGTGGGTAAACACGATAACTTCATTTTTGGAAGTGCGAACTACCGCCCCCTCAAAGTGATTTGATTTGTTAATGCCATATGTGGGATGTATAAAGGATGGATTTAAAGTTATTATATATGATTTATGTTACATATAAATGATTAATATAATTCTGGAATTAAAATATACATACCTCTCATTTAGTTTTAATTCCATTAATATGACATAGAAATGAAAGTAGCGGTCATGCGTACGTACGACTTACCGTCTCCAGGAACGGTGCATTTCATTTCTTACCTCTAAATGATTATGTAATATTATAAATACATTTATATTCTGGATATATATATGATATATATGATATCCAAATCATGAATATCATTCTGGATATAATGAACCTTTGAACAAACGAACAACATGTAATTGTAAGAAGTCCACTTTCGACTTAAGAACCAAATATCGACAAAACAAACATTATTAACATAAATGATTACATAATGTTTATGACATTGTAGTGAGTGATATAAAAGTAATAATGAACTTGAAAAAGGTTCTTAAGGAAGTAGAAATTAACTCAAATTTATTATTCAGGAATATAAAGAAATGAACAAGACAAGTCGGACTTGAGGTAAGGGATCCTACTCCTCTCTATCTTTTTAAGTACACTCTTTTATGTAATTCCTTTTAAAGCTCATCCTTCTTGTTATTGGGATGTTATTTTATATTAATATTACTGTAATTTTTCTTTTAATATGACGAGATACCCTATTCTCTCTCATCAATCCATTTTGGATGTTTTGAGTGGCGCAGTTAGGCTGCCGAATTTTCATAAGAGATCTAACCTCTCTCTTTCTTTTTAAGTACTCTCCTTTATGTGACTTATTTTGAGCTCCTCTTTGTTATGTTGGGGGATGTTATTTTATATTCCTATTTCTGTAAACTTTGTGTTAATATGATGAGAGACCCTATTTTCTCTCATCAATCCATTTTGGAAGTTTTAAGTGGCGCCGTTAGGCTGCCGAGTTTTCGTAAGGGATTTTTCATCTCACTTTTATTCCCCTGAGATTTATGCTACATTTGCCACAATTTCCTTTGAGTTGTGTACGTACTTCCCATTATTTTACTCATTGTGTAATGTACTTTCATTTATGATTATTTACATCAATGTTGTATTGTCCTTCTTTCACGAGGTGCATGTTTCGAAAGATACCCATGTCGGTAAGGGAACCTTTCACCCTCCTATTTTTAAAAGACTTCTTTTGTTATGTCTTTTAATTCACATACTATTATGTTGGGATATGTTCTTATATATCCTTATTGATTTAAATTTTATGTCCATGTGATGAGATACCCTTTTTATCTCTCATCAACTCATTTTCTGAATTTTATAGTGACACCGTTAGGATGTCAAATTTTTTCAAGGGAACTTCTTAACCCAAATTTGATTCTTTGGGATAAACTTGTAATCCTTGAATATGTCATTCTATGAATATGTGTGAATAACCTCTGATTGTTTTACACTTAATATCCATTTATATTTCGTGTATTCATTAGTTACACATAATTATGTAATTGATTTATCCTTAATCCAAGGATACCGTCTTTGTATGGGACTTCGTCTCAATCTCCTTTCATTGAGGCATATTTTGTTTTATACACAACCTTCTTTTATACGGTGTATAAACCCCTTTTACTTTTACGTTTATTCAAAAGGAATCTTTTTTATACGAAGCGTTTAATAAACGACAAAAGGGAATGTTTTTGTCGTACGTGTGCGGTGACAACGACTTCTCCGCCACCATGACCATTCTTTGAGTTTCGGCTTCCTCTACAAGCCATGCCTTCTTTTTAAAAGAAAAATAAAAACCATGTTTTACTTTTTTTTATTTTGGTATTGAAAATGGTTTTCATAATGTTTTTATTATATCAATGTGTTTTATTGATATCTTGTGATTGAAATGTGGAAATGTTATATGATTATGTTATGGTTCTTGGGAATTATTATGAAGACAGGTGGTTCTGTGATAAACTAAGGGCGGGTGAGCCCGATATAGCTCTCCAATGCATTGGGTAACGCGAAGGAGTGAAACGTTAAGGTTTCTCCGAAGAGATTTAGGGAATATACTGTGGTGGGTATTCCAAACGTAACCAAGAGGGTTACTCCCTACGTAAGAATGTTATTAATGCCTCAAGTTACCTTTATGTCTTATGATTTCTATGATTTATTCATGATTTGATGAGGTATGTTAAAGTGCCTATGTTTTTGGGGTAATGTATGATTTCATTCTTATGTATATAAGAACTCATGTTTCCTTTCCATATTTTTATATCCCTTACTGAGCTTTTTATTCTCATCCCAAGTTTTTTTGAAATGTTTTTCACAGGTCAAGGGAAAGGTACATGATATGATGATAGTGTCAAGGGAGTGTCAAGAAAGAATCCATGTTTAATTTAAAATATGATTCAATTGATGGAAAAAAATGAATACTATCTTTATGTAACCACTTTGTTTAAATATGGAATGTAATGCAAGTTTTATGATCTAATTATCTAAAATTCTAAACCTAAAAAGATCTTCGATGTGTAATCTTGTATTAAATCAAGATTAAGTAAGGTTTAAGGCTGGGGCCTTATAGGAACAACCAATGAAAACCAAAACATGTGTTGTTCCTAGTGGCTGGTATGTCCTCATGATCTCACTACTAAAGATCACCAATTGAAAAATTTATGAGATGAATTCTCAATGCTTGTGATCCTCCAACACATGATAGTTAGAAAACTATTATGTCCAGTTAGTAAGATGTATGTCAACTATAGGAATAATATTTAAGATTAATGTCTTAGTATCTTGAGGTTCTCATTATAGTCTAGGATATACTATAACCTTTTGATATGACATTTAAGCTGTGGAAATTACAATTAAATAGTGGACACAGTAATATATACACTATAACGGTAATATTTCATCATGCATATATAACTATATACATGATATTTTAATCAAAAGTATTGTTCATGTTGGGTCTAGGGTACCCACTATTACAACAATTTCAATCACAAGGGAAACACTAATTAAAAAATAAACTTAGGTGATGCAATCATGAGCATATTATAAAAGTGCAACCAGTTAAATAAGTCATAGAAAAATCATAAAATGGAGAAGAAATGATTCATCTAAATAAAATAAATAGGAATAAATATATAATATATAATCATGAAAAATTTATAAACATTCGATGAGGAGACCCTAGATTCACTCCGGAAAAAACTATCCATTAGCCTATCAATGAATTCTTAATTCAATAACCAACAAGATGCTCTATCCAACCCCACCTATTGACACTCCCCTATGGCCTTTCCATACTATAGTGGATATAGTCTATCTAATCAGAATGATGTTGTAACCAGATATCGTTTCTCACTACGAAACCTAGGATAACATGATAATAATTAGCATAGGATGTGTGCTAGCATATAGATAAAATATCACAATATATAATCACAAATTCTAATCACCATTTCTCAACCCACCTACCTATACCCAACTATAAAAAATCTATCCCTAAGGTAGAGAACTTCCCTAAAGGTGCAAACTTTCCAATAGAAAATTTTAATGTTCCAATTAAGACTTAATAATTTATAAATAATAGTGTAATTCTAGTACTTCTTTTAAAAACTATTTATAACTCTGGGTAGTTTGAAATCTTGTTTTAAACATCCAAATAGGGATTAAATTTTATGTTGGAGATGTAATTAAAAAATATATTTGTGAAACCATTTCAAAAACAATTCCATTTATATCTATTTCTAAAGTTCCAAACATGCCTAAGAGTTTTATTGAGGAAAAATAATTTCAAAATCAATTTTTAAAATCACTTAAAAACAAAAGGAAAATTCAAGACCCAAATTTCAATATAAAAATACTATGAAATTATCTATATATCTCCCTAAACATACATATTTATGTATACAGATACACATATTGGTTTATATCTACATGCACACACAGACACACATCCGCATTCATAAGAATAACTAATGAGACTAGCAAGAATTTATATATTATGTAAATCATCAAAGCCATGTGATTCAATATGTTAAATCACCAAAAGTCCACAAGAATCATGAAACCAAGTTAAATAATACCCCAAACCCATAATACAATCATATGAAATCAATATAAATCTAAAAAATAAATTAATTAATCATTATCCACATAAAAAAACATTTATTCATTTTATCGAACATATGATATATACCTAATTACTTTGAAAACAATTAATAAAATTATACCATTCATTTATTTCTTCCTAATATCATTCATTACCTCTAAAATAGCAAAACGTTTATGAGAAACCATTTTTATAAAAACTAAAGAACATATGGTGTATGAAGAAAAAGTGAAATCATAGAACCCATAACCTCAAACCGTGTATAGATTGAACAAAGAATTTTGAAATAGGAAGAAAAAGACCTACGGTATGATCTGAAAACCATAACATCAAGAACCAAATAAAAAATCATCAAACCCCAAGCTTATAGTCAGACCAAGAGGTAACTGATCCATGTAAAGAAAGAAAAACAACAAATAAAGGGAGATAAAAGTAATAAAGGGTCTTATATCATGAAGAATAATAATAAACAAGAAATAAATACATCCAAAATTAATGGGAGGAGCAACGAGGTCGATCTATAGCCCCCTACTGCATTTATTTGAAGAGAGTATATGGTCAAAGGGATTTCTGGTTTATTTCATAATATGGAAGTCTAAGTGTTTCAAAATTTAATTATTTTGGTAAGTTGTGCTGTTTACACCCACATTTTACCAAATTGCGTACCAACTGTACACCCCTTACTGGAGATAAAAAGGGAACCACATGGTTTGGCTACATGATTTGGAAACCAAGTTCCTACCATGAAAAAAATCCATTTTTTAAAATTAAATAACTTCCCATGATTTTCTATACAGTTAGTAGTAACCATGTTTCAAACCTGAGTTTGAGATCGAACTTAATTTTTTTTGGATTTATATTGACATGAAATTCCAGAAAAAATATAACCATTAATAATAAAAAATTAAATAAAAATGTGGGGAGAGGTCATAGTGTGACAAATTTTAAAGTGTATTACAATATTTATAGGATATATTCCCATTCTAATAAAGGGAAGGAAATTAAAAAATACATGGAAGAAATAATATATCTATATGAGTTTATAATAAAGGCCATTAGAAGAACATGGTCATATATTATTGATAGTGCACTCTCTTACAAAATGAATTTTGATATAAATATTCAGAAGAAAATTGATAATTATGAAGGTAGATAAGTCACATTGGGCAATGATTTTTATCTAAAAATCATGGGTGTTAGATTCACTAAAATTGAACCTCAAAACCTAAAATCAAATGATTTATTTTATATGGAAGGTATGAAGTATAATATTTTTAGTGTCAATTAGCTCTTTGATATTGGGAATATTTTTTTTAATAATTATTGATGTATACTTAAAATAGTAATTGATGGAAGGATTATATCACAAGGGAAAAAGAAAAAATTAAAATATATATTTTTAATTAATGATCCTACAAATTCATGTTATTTGGGTAAAAAATATAAGAGTAATCGTTAGTATATAAGGCCCCATCATCTTTTCCAAAAAAAGTATGAAAACATTTAAAAAGAATGAGGTTGATATATATATATATATTAATTATGAAAAAGGAAACTAATTATGTTTATGGAACAAGTCAAAAAGGGAAAATATAACTCAGAAATATCATAATATGGTAGACATTATTTCTACTAGACCATTGAACATGATTCACAGTATTTTATGTGGTCCCATGAAAAATATTATAAAATATTTGATATTTATTTCAACATATTCATTGATTAATTCACCCAAATGACTAATTTTATGTTCATAAAGAACAAGTGAAAAGATGATGAGATGTTTAAAATTTACAGAATATAGATGGAAAAATAATTAGGGATTTACATCAATAAATTGAGATATGATCATGGTAAGGAATATATATGTGATGAATTTTGAAGTTAATTTTCCAAAAATGGAACGAAGTATAAATTCATCACACTATATAATCCCTAATAGAATGATGTTTTTAAGAGAAAGAATATAATTTTTATTGAGATGGGTTAGATAATGTTAGCTAAAAAATAAATCTCAATATATTTTTGGAGAGAAGATATATGTACTATTATAAAATTTACTAAAAGATGAATTTTGATTCTTGATACAAATTATTCTCTTTTGGAAACATGGAACAAGAAGGGTCTAACTAGTTGGTTCTTAAAATTATTTGGTAGTAGATGCATTATAAAGAGAAAAAGCAACAATTCTGAAACGTTTGAAGATAAATTAGATGAAATATTAATTATATGAAAATTATCTAGTGTAAGTGGGAAGAGTTTTTGGAGTAAAAGATTTTACAAGGTTATGGACCATTTGGATGTAAAATTATTTGAAAATTAATGTGCATTAGATTAGTCGGTTGGTGCAAATTTGAATTTTTCCAAAGAAAAAACCATACATATTTCTAACTATCATGTCGAAAAAAATATAAAATTTAACCATATATTGTTTATATTTATTACAAATATACCAATGATAAATATAGTTTGGTAGTAGTGATAGTAAATATTTCATAGGTAATAGAAGCATAATGAAATTGAAAATATCATTGGAAGACAAGATCTAATAGTCCTAATAAGAAGAAGATTGATAATGGAGAACCAAACTACACATATATATTAGGATAGACCAAGAACTATGACTAAAGAATTTATAATGAAGAGTGGGTAAAAGAATTTAATGAAAAGATGCCTGAAATTGAGAAGAAATCCATTTTTTAGCTTGTCCCAATGCCAAATTAAAACAATTTCATTAGAACCAAGTGGGTGTTTACAAATAAAATGAATGATAATGATGAGGTGAAAATAAAATAGGATAAAATAGTATATAAGGGGTAATATCAAATTAAAGACATTTATTTTTAAGAAAACCTTTCTCCAGTAGTAAAGTTGGAAACCATGAGAATATTTTTGGTAGTGGTTTCACACAAATATTTTAAAGTCTTTGAAATGGATGTGAAATTAGAATTTTTGAATGGTGAACTTGAATATGGACTGTCCCTTGACAAAATTGATGGTTTCCTTCTTTAATTTGATGAATGCATTGTGTAAAGACTAGAAAAGGAATTATATAGACTGAAATAGGCTCTCAGATCCTTTTACTCAAAATTAGATGGATTTCAAAAAAATGGAATGTTGATAACAAATTATATATAAAGTATCTATCCACAAAAATATTTATTATCAAAGTGTATTTTATTGATATAATTTTTTAGATAAAAATTTTATATTTTTGAGGATTTTAATGTGAAAATTAAATTATAATTTGAAATTTATTTAATGGGATAACTGACCTACTTTTTGGGATTACAGATCGAGTATAAATCATATTACACATTTTTATCTCAAAAAATATATTCTCGGTAATTTTTAAAAAATATTGGCAAGGAGGACTCAAGAGATTTTTAAACTAGAATTTTAGTTGGAATTAACTTCATAGGGATGAGAATAGAGAAAATGTTGCTCAAAAATTGTGTATAATTTTCATTAGAATCTTATTAAATTTTAAATATTCATGAATTAAAATAGGTTATGTAGTGACACTTTGTTCTTGATTTCAGAGTGACCTAATAGAGTGTAATGGGCTTGAAAGAGAAACATTCAGGAGATATATGAAGTGAAAAATGGACTATGATCTATTATAAATATTCAGCATAGATTTGAAATTTATTGGATACATTGATGGTTATTGGTTTGGTTATTATATTGATAGAAGATCCAATTTAGTTGGGGATTTCTTCATTGGTGAGGATTGTGTGAGATGGTACACTAAGAAGCAAAATTCAGTGACACTTATTATAACTAAAGTGGAGTATATGGCTAGTACTTATGAATTTACACATGTTTTATGGATGAATATGCATTTAATAGATTTAATGGTTGATCTTGAGAGCCCATTGTATATACTGGGTGATAATCAGAGTGTTATAGATTTGTCTAAGAACTAGGTGCAACATTACATATTTAAGTATATAGATATTAGGTAACATTTCATTAAATAGAGAGTGGCCAATGGAGATATTATGTTAGAATATATTTATAGTAAAAATATGATTCCAGATATATTCACAAAATCTATGATAAGAGACAAGTTTTTTTAATTAAGTTTTAAACTCCATGTTCATGCCTCTCCTGTCAATTGAAAAAGTGTGGAAAACAACCCCCATAGGGATCTGGATTTGGTTGAAAAAATGGGGATAAAATAGCGACACAACTGAATATAAAAGGGGGAGAGAATCATTATCAGGAGGGAAAGTGTGAACTATGTATTTGAATGAAAAGATGTGGCTGATTCAAAATGGGGGATATTTTTGAAAGTGATAAATTTATTTATGAAGTGATGGGGACTTCATTTTGGTCACTTAAACGTAGTTTCTTGATACCAGATGATTGAATTCTATCAGATACATTACCTTATCTGGTAGTGTCATGAAATAATCTTTTTATAATAGATATTCTATGATTTAATGATTCACGTGTTATTTGGTGAATCATAAATAGTAATAAGTCAATTTGGAAGTGTTGAATAATGCTACTAATAAATCCCAAATAGGAGATTAATGATACCTTGGAGTTTTTGATGTTTTTCACTTATTTTCAATCATGGTTGAGAATCATTCATGGTTTTTGTGATATTTTTGAGGTTATGTGCACTATTTTTTAGGATGATTGAAGAGTCCTTATAGTCGGTTTTTTGTGCATATCCTATTTTAATCTACAATTATTTAAAATATTTAATTTTCCTAAGTATTAGCATCATAATAATTATCATAGAAAGTAATAAGAATCATTCTTAACACTTTAAGGATGATTTTTGAGGAACTAAAAGGATCAGTTGATACTGTATAAGGATAATTTATAAGCAATGTATACATGAAACACATCTATATAATAATAATAAAATAACTACATAAGGATGATTCTATATATAAACAACATTTGATCCAATATAAAGTTGATCTCTAGAAACTATAAGCATGATTTTTGAAAAAAATCGAAGATGTGTAAGGATCATGAATTTGAGAAAAATTTGGATTTATTCTATATAAAAATTGTGGATTTATATAATTTAAAATTTTGATGTAATTTCACATTAAAATTATATAGATTATATTCCAATTCTCAAATATCACGTTTAAAATGTTATTCAAGTTGATTCATGTGATAATTCAAAATGAGTGACCACTATTTTCATATGTTTGATGTTTCAAGTGTCATGTGATTGAAAATATAAAAGGGCATAAAAGATAAATTTTTTCTTGTATAATTTCTAGAAATAATTTTTTTAATGTTAATTTGATGATTCTTTACCAGTTTCCAGTTCATATAATCACTTGAAACTAGTTTGGTAGTGATTCAAGATGAGTTTGGGAGTGTGAATATTCAATCTATAGAGTTTTTTTTGTGTTTTTCTATAAATAGATATTGTGTTCTTATAGAGGTTGAAGATGATTATTTCAATTTTTTTAGACTCTAATATAAAATATGGGTAATCCAATAATGCTTTAGTTGATTATTTGAAAATTATTTTCTAAATAATCTAGCATTTGAAATATTCAATATGGATTTTTATTTATAGTAAATTGAGGAGGAAGAAAGGGAATTTATTATATTATACTAAAGATATTGGCCAAATCAAGGGAAATAATATTTGATATCATGGGGGTGTACCCATGAGTTAAAAGGATTTGAGGAATACAACAAAGAACCCATTATACTAATCTTTTATAGGGGAATAATTAACATTGATGAGTTTTAAATTAGTTTATAAATTAATTAACACATAAATTAGGATTTTTCACAATTATAGTGAGTAGTATTTGTGTGAGGATCTCTATGGGTGTGATGAACTGATTATCAGATGTATAAAAAAAATAGATGGTGAAGAGATCTCAGTGCTCAATGTTTAGAAATGATCATCTATATCTGTTTGAGATCTAGCATTCTGTGAGTTGATATTAGTGCGAGAATCAAGAAGTAGATCTATATATAATAATGTATATAGTTATTAGGATACATTTGAATAACCTAGTGGTTCATGGGGGAAGATAATTTCTATTTTTATTGAAGAAATCGAAGTTATGATGTGATTTTTCTCATTATAATTCTACATTTATGTGTTTCAGTGTGATGTTTCACTGTTCAATATAAATTTGGATCATTATAGTGTGAAACTATTAACATGCATGTAATATTATACTAACTCGTTCATATAGTGAAGAATACATTATTGGAGTGAATAACCAGTCATATAAAGGATTATGTTTCCCATGAAGGGTCCAGACTACACAAATATTATTATATTCTTTTCTCTTTTATTTTTTTCATGTATGAGTGAGGATGAGAATTCATAGTTGAGTAGATTTTAATTTAATTGTTTGGGGTAATTTATTTAATTGGTAATAAGTTGTAAATATTTTCCTCCATTGATTCACCCCCTTATTAGTGGAGAAACTCAATCTTGGGAACTTTAAGAGCTTTAAACAGTTATTCAATTTAAACCCATGAAAATTTAAAATTACCTACCATAATTTATAAGTTATTAGCCTATTTATGCAATAACATCACTCAGATAGAATAAAAAATAATTCCTCTTCATGAATACCTCTCGATGGGAGACAGTGGCTATCCCATCTCCTTTACTTTCTTATGACATATATATTAGAATTTATTTGAAAATTAAACTAAGATATATATATATATATATATTAAATTAAAACAATAAAAATTAGTATTCAAAATGAATATTAAATTTACTGGTTGACTTTTTTTAACCATATATCAAATCTCATCAGGTAAATTTTCAGTCATCTTATGATATAAGTTAACTCATGCATTTAATTAAGGACCTACCTTCCTATTTGGAATTTATAACTCCACTATTTTTGGATAGTGTTCCCCAACTCTTGGATTGTGTTTAGAAAAATAATAAATTCCCTTTGAGAATATAGAGTGAGAGGAGAACCCAAACCAAGAATATATTTTTTCATAGGAAATTTCCCTGATGACCCACCAAATACTGGAGATAGATATGGTCCATAAGCCTTCCCACATAGACAACCAAGATGCTCCTTCTCCTAGAGATGACCAAAATGACCATCTTAAGAGATTTACTAAGTGTGAATGAGATTAGAATCCCATAATTATATAATTTTACCTAAAAGTCAAATACAATTTAAATTTAAAGTAATATACAAGTAAAATAATAAATATAATGACAGATATTTTCAACCGAACATCTTTTATAGGTTTATTTATAGATTTTACATCATGTCTAACTTGAACATCTTACAAAACCTCTATCTTGGAAACCTATCACTCTAGATCTAGTGTCTATATAGAAAATAGAGAAATCAAAAATTTAATATACAAAAAGAATAATATTTAACATTCAAATATAGTAATTATTTAAAATACAACCATGTTTGTTCTTTTTCTCAAAAAACCTTTTTAACCGGATGTTTAAGGGAATAATTGCTTCTCTTTTGTCACTGTATTTTTCCTAAACACTTTTTAAAATAAATACTTTTTAATTTAATAATAGTTATATACTTATTTATTAAATTATATTATTATAATATTATATTATTCAACACCATATGCTTCTAATGTTGTTGATTGTCAATATAAAATTTCAATTACCTTTTGAGGTAAACACTTACGTACCTTATCATACATCTTCTAAACAGTCAATCATGTATCATTGAACCCATACCAAAATCTATATTTAAAATCATTCAAACTAATTCTTAGAGTTTTTCTTATCTATGTACATGTTATAACACCATTCATAGTAAAGTGTAAAAACATGTAAAAATAAAAACTCATTTGAATTTTTATAATCTTATTACATAATGAAAATAAATTGAATTAATGATGATTAATGAATTCAAATTAAATTTTTGTTCAAATAAAATTCCTCATTATACTAACATATAGACATATATCTACAATCAAAAAAATTAATGGGAACGTTCACTTCCTCACAAGCCTATTGGACTAAGTTCATACCAAATAAACCATAACATACTCTATCAAGAACCCAACACTATCAAATGTGACCACTATCTTCATACCATTATAATTCGACACTTTATAACTATTAATGTTTACCTCCCTAACAATATTGACTAAATCTATTTAGAAACAATATTAGGATATTAGTATATAAAAATGAAATAATGTTTATTCTCATTAAAATTCATACCTATAACCATGAATCTCTAATATCCTCATGAGGTAATTGGAGTGACCACCCGCTCCTTCTATACATGGACATCACTTGTGAACCCATTCTCAACATTACGAACTTATGGGGTAAATTTATCAATAGGAAATGTTCTAGATGCAATCAGAAGGGTGTTAGAGGTATTTCCAAATTCTCTCAAAAGGGATAAAGAGGGTGTTTTATAAACCACCTGGAGGGATCCATATGGAATTTCAGATAAATTATGCATGGAATTAGCTGATAGAGTTTATTATTTATTGATAGTGGGTATACTATTATTTATCGATTCACTATTTTCAATGAAATTTTTTCTCCTTTTCATTACTATTTTCATTTTAAAAAATATCACTATATGTATAATTTAAAATAAAAAAAACATTTAAATTATAAATATTTAAAAATTAATTCATAAAACATGATCATGACCTATTGTTGGAATGTTTCAAAGAAAATATTATATATTTCAATAAAAAATTTATAATCCAATAATATATTTGAATTATAAATAATTTATTAAATATTTTAACATTATTTGAAAATGAATGGATCAATTTAGTTTTATTGAGAAAAAAAGCATAATATTTTTACACAGGGAATAGACACTGATTACATATCCATTCCTAGAAAACATATGTTTTTAAAATACTCTATAAATTACATTAAAAAATTGTTTAATATATATTATCTAGTATAGTTATAAAAAATAAGATTTTAATATATCAAAAATTTTTGGATTGTTAATGAAAGTTTTAATTAAAAAACCAAAAAATTAAGTATCATAAAACATTTGATAGAAAGATACATAACATTTTTTTCATTAACATAAAATATAAGTGTATAAAATAGGTATTTTCTTAATTAAATTAATTTTTATGTATAATATGAGCTTAAAAAATATAATGGCTCTAGAAAAATTGAGGCATTACAAAACATATGGTTGGAATTTACATAAATCACTTTTTAATCTCATATAATATTTATTTTATTTTGAGTTTTAGTTTGTGATAGGTATAAAACATACAATATATATTATATATCATGTACTTGAATTTATTTCTCTTAAACAAAAGACATAAAACACAATATTTTTATCAAAAAATATATTTTGGAGAGTAAATAACATATTTTAATGGTGTATATAAATTTTTCCTAATCAACATAATTTCAATGTGTTATTACTAAATACTTTTTTTTTGAATTTTTTAGGAGGTGATAATTATTTTTTTAAATATACTAATTATGATTGAATATTATTGAGAACTTACAAGTTTATAGAATATATGATGATGGTTTAAAGAACATTTTCATATAATATGTGGTCAAACATAGTGCATACCAATGAAAATCATAGAAAATAACAAAAATTATAATTTTAATCACAGTTCATGAGTTTTCTATATATATATAATTCCATCTTAGAAGATTTTTGATACAAATTTTTTATATAAAAAAGTTTAATACTATAATATATTTTAATATTTACATATAAATAGTTGATTTTATAAGATAAAAAATTATTAGAGGCTTCCACAAAACATTGGTAATTGATATATAAAAAATATATATGAGAAAAGAAGACATTTATTAAAAAAAAATCTATATTAAATATTTGATGTCCTTTAGATAAATTATTTTTATTAAATGAGATATATTTATGATTTGTGTATAGAGGTATTATATGGTCCATCATATATTACTTAAAAAAATATTTTCCACTATTGAATAGTTGGAAAAATCATTTCAATAAGGAATAAAATTTACTAAGTAAGATATAAGTACATTGAATCCACCTTTTTAATTCCCAACACAATAATAAGAAAATACAATATTTTAAAAAATACATTCAAAAGATGATTGAACATTATTAAAAGGTTATTACATGTATGAAAAACATTTAGGTAGATATCTCTACAAATATATTATAACTCCAGCCTACACAATATGCCTATGAGAGAATCACTCATTGTTGGGATGATCAAACATCACAGGACAACCCAAACCTTATTGAGGGCTCACTCATCATTAGGGGAAACATAATTTTAGACTAATGGTAGGTATCAAATGAAGGGGGAGAAAAGGGAAGAGAAAGCTAATTTATTTTCATTTTTTAAAATTTTATGTAGTGGGTTTTAAAATTAAAATCTAAAATAAATGAAGATTTATTTACCAATGTTTCCCAACCTACTGTTTAAAAACCATCTTTATACATCATAATAATTTTCAATATGAGTTTCTTTTTCATAATTTGGATTAGATTTCATTTTATGTTTAATAATTGAGTGAATTAATAGATGAGGGAATGTGTGTAGTATATATTAAATGACCCTAATATGTTTAATATAATTTTTCACATTCATTTTAATCATATTGTTCCAATTTGGGTTTATCACACTCCCTTACCCAAGCTCACTAAACACATGTAAGTGAATATAAAATAAACTAAAATGTCGGTACCACCTACCTAAAAACCATATGAGTTAACCAATACATAATTATAGATTGATTCACCCCTCATTGAATAAAATCAAGTAATTTGAAACAATCTCCAAATTTGATATATTTATGGTAAATCATTATTGAAGTATGGGAGAAACTTTAAATATAATGATACATGAGCTTAGCCTTACAAATAGAGTATGGATGTATCGATTAGTATTAGAACAACCTAAGAAACATAAGGTTACAAGAAGATGAAATGAGAAAGGATCTAGGTAGATCTTAATTAGGATGTATTACTAGACTGAAATTAATATATGGGTATTTTTTACATTATTTCAATAAAAGCAATAAATAAAATAATTTAATTTCAAAAAATTGAAAACATGACCCTATGAACTCAGTGTTTCACTAACCTCTTAGTTGATGTATGCCACCCATACATTGACAATCATAGGGACTCCCCTCCCATTTGGAGGCTCATCTGCGACCCCTACTCTCTTTCATGGGGTATAATACACTTTTTATCAATTCCAAATCTACCTAATTCTCCAAAAATTATAATTTTCCTCTAAATTATTAGAACTATATAAGAATTTTTGAATTTATAAAAACATATTATAAAACGTTCTGGGTCATTATAAATATACTTCTAACCCTATTTTTTTTATTGAAACACTTTTATAGGTTATGTAGGATCCCGAACTACACCATGGGCCAAAACAATACTCACTATATAATATAATCAAGCCCAACTAATCAATAAAAATGTTCCATAATACCTGATATTACAAAAGTAAAAAACAAAAATACAAATAAAAAACCTATCATCCAATTGGCCAAAACCCTAAGAGATTCTAAAAAGGTAACACCATCACTATATCACATCACCAATATCATTTCATTTCATTATCCACATGTCCATTTCATTTATATCAAATGGATAATTATCTAAAAAATTCCAATCGAAAACATTAATAGAACCATTGAGTATATAAATAAAAAATATAAGAACCAACTTTATAAAAAATATCTTCTTACCCTACTAAGAATGAGTAATGAGATTCCATTATAACTAGGAAAGAATAAACCACCTCTAGAGATAAACATTTTCAATGTACCAATAAAAAGAACATCACTATATAGATTATAAAACAAGAAAAATAGAAGGATCACACGTGGAAGATCCAATCACTGAAGAAAAAAAAATATAAAAGGAAAGAAATGGGTTGATGACTAAAGTAATCTATATCCGTAGATAAATGAAGATCTTTAAAGGCACAACCACTATTAGTAATTTCACCTTTAACATAGATAAAAACCTCACCTCAAGACACCCACACAAAATTCATCATGTCAACAATACATTTAGAGTTAGGAAGGGTGACTACACCCACTCATGATTTTGGAAAATATATATATAAAATTAGAAAATTCCATTATATAATGATTCACAGATGGATAGACTATACAAGGTATGGGAGTAAAACTATAAAGACCCCAACCTCTATGAAGTAGTAATTCCCATTAATTTTAGTCAATTAATTCCATTTAAGGGTTCTCTTTTAATTTTTAGAGTAGTTTGAGAATTTTTGAAGGATTATGAAAGTTGAAGGGAGAGGTACATAAGTGTTGGGACAACACTAGGTTCTCAGTGTATTGACAATGGTTGTAGGGCCAATGACAGTAACACCGGGTACCCGATTGACTTAGACCATCTATCAAGTGGCACATCCATTTTGTTTTAATATTGGGGTAGTTTCATATTTTCACCTTAAAAATTAAACCCTAAATATAATAGGTATTGAGATTATACCTATTTCTGTCAGTTTTGGTATCCCACGGATCCCTACCTGATTACCTCTATATTAGGTGGATCTTCTTCATTCATTTCTTCAATTTTTTATGATTGGTTATAAGGTATGTACATTGACAAGGTAAGTCCATGAATTTCATCTAATATTAATATTCTTTTTATTTATTCTTAAAAATAGATATAGTATCATGTATCTTCAACCCAATTCATAAAAATTTCATCATTTCATTTGATTTACATCTGACAAAGCTACTTTAGGGGATTAATATCAGTTAATAAAAGGAATTATTGTGGGTTTTAATTCTAGATTCATTATCATATGTTGGATATTGTTTATCAATAATTATTTTTTAGGTTGATATAATAGAACTTTTGGTGGTATTTACCTCCTCATGTACTTCAAAGTAATTTTATATATTTGTTTTTAGGTGAACCCCTTCCCCATCTCAAAATCATAAATAGATGATCTAACAATAGTTTTGGGATGAGTGAAATCAATATAAATAGAACTTTTCAAAATACGAAATTCTAAAAAATTATTTTACAAATTTTTTGAGTTTCTTTATTACTATGGTTTATGCTTATTGAGTTGGAATTTATGGATTGAAAAGATATTGTATTTATTTTTTGTTGGTTGCTTCTCAAAAATGTTAAATTGGTTATTCATTATGATAAATAGATAAAATTGGAATAGTTTCAATGACTTTTTTCTTCCCTCTATGGTTTGGATTAAATTTTAGGTTATAACATATGTTATTACCCGTCTTTTTTTTCTTATCTAGGATATATACATTTTATATATGTTATAATTGATATTGCACTTGATATTGGTGGTATGTGAATCATGATTTAAAGGGGAACTATATGATTGTATGGTAAGGGTTATTAGGTACAAACTTTGTTTAAAAATTTGATGATGGTTGATATGGGATTGAAACCCCTTACCTCTATATTACCATTCATTTCTTCCTTATGTTGGGATACTAGGATTTCTCAACTACAGTCTACCAGATTATATTTTCCTCTAGATGGGTGTTACACCCTGACTATAATGATGGTAATTATAACCTGATACTTGAATATGTGTTTGACTTAGATATAAAAACTAACTTGAAGTAGTTATATCCGGAACACATCATCTTTATATGGGGCTATTAAAATAATTAAGCTATTATCAATGGTTAATAGTTTTTAAAGTAATATTTTTTGTTGTATTTCACTTTCCTTTATCCTCTTATTTTTTTTTCTACATATACTTTATCTAATGATAGATGATTAATTATTTTTATGGTGACTATCTATTGGGTATTATTATACTAGTATTCTATATGTATCTTTATCAGACACATGTAAATGATTTTATAGATGAATTTGGTAAGGGTTAGGTGCATGATAATTAAATATCAATCCACATAGATTCTAGATTTTAGGTGAAATATTCTAGTGTTTTTGATAGATATGTGGAGAAGGTACCATAGAAGTTTTCTGAGGTATTTTTCATGATAAATCCTGTAAAAACAAATTTCATTTTTTCACTTAATGTTTTGTTTTGGTTTTTTTATATGTGTAAAATTGGTTTTTTTCTATTAATTACTTTTTGTAGACTATATAAATGTTTTGAACAAAAATTTTATGTATATTAATGTATATATAATAATTTTATATTTTATTATATATTTAGCAGAAAGAATGAGAATTCCATTGTTAGATACCGATATTATGGGTATTAAATCCAAATTTCAAAGGACTTATCCTGAAATATTTGTGTGACAACCTCAATATATATTTCTATGTGGAAAGAGGAAAAATTATCTCACAAAAAAAAATTATTCACTCCATAGTGTTTATACTATACTCTAGCTATCAAGAGGTGCACCCAAGGTATTTTGATGATGTGATCTGGGAAAAAATTATGTATTCATGTTACTATCCTTATAAACTAGCATTAAATATCACTAAGGACTCTTGGGTAGGGGACTTTAGTGTATCATGTAGATTTGTCCATCGAGACTTCGAGAGTAACCCATAAATATTCCTCTTTAGCATAATTATGGTGGAATCTTAAGTTTTCAAGGTAGTCCAATATCTCTTCTTCTTTTTTCCCTTTCTTCCTTGTGTTAGTCTTATATTCTTGTATCTTATGCATCATTATAGGCATCCAAGGGTAGAAACTAGTTGGTAATAATGTAAATGATATGATTTATTATATTTCATTATCTACCATCTTTCTAGAACTAATTAATGATTTATATTAACTAAAACATCATCAATAAATAAAGATTATTTTCCAATATAATTATTAATGATGAATATGTTAATATGATTCAATAATTGATTTATTTATTAGAAAAACCTCATACATGTTATTGATAGTTAGTTAATTTCTTATTATACCTAAGGCATGATTTCAACTATTTGTATATGATGTATTGATCATGTGAAATTATTTTAAATTGTTTATGAAAAGTGTTTTAAAATAAAAAGTGTTTTGATAAATAGAAATAATAGTAAAGTAGAGAGGAATAGGGATATACCTAACCTTTTAATTAAGTAATAAAATTTTGAGTTTTTTTTTATTTTGGGCAAAGGACTTTAATGGTATTATCCACCTTATTGTAGAGTATACTAACTAGATGGATACACTCTATCACGTAAAAAGGGGCTAGTGACCATGAGCCTTTAGCTAACCCATAGTTGATCCTCCGGTTCTTGAGGGACCTACTTAACCCATTCATGCTTTTGGAAAAGGATTTATGTGATGGTAGCTACGAAATATGATTTCATGAGACTTTCAATTTCATCACCATATAACCTTTTGATCCGATGTGTCTCCTTATGAGGATTCATAGTTGACTTATCACCTCCATCATATATTTGGAATCATAGGGAACTCAGACAAATAAAAATTCATATTAGATTTATCTATGTTATAAGGTGAAGCTCCAAATTTCTGATATATAATTATCAAGGCAAAGAAATTATAGGGCCACACATAAAAGTCATTTCAAGAGATATTTTATGATTAGTTCTACCCAAATATGCTATGTTGGGTGAAGAATATAGAATCCATTGATCTCAAGTGTGGTTATAAATTTTTTATGAAATATGACACTAAATTCAATGATTAAATTCATTTAACTATGTAAATGTGTGAGGATGAAGAATCAATGGATTAATATTTGATATGGGTTTTAATGAGACACTATAGACTTAGGTAATGATAATTAACTTATACACATTTTTGAAGTGTTAAAGTTTTTCTTTTTATGACTAGATATAAAGGAATATTTGAAGTGGGTATCTTAATCCATTTCCAAACCACGAGTGATAACTTTTTTAATGGACAAAAGAAAATATAGAGGGAGGTGAGAAGTAGTGGTTCTCACATGGGGAGTTAATGTTGTAGTGTTTTTACATCTCTAAAATTAGGGAAATCACAAATTTAGTTCTATTCGTACAGACACCTAGGTTTCGTTAATATGAATTTTACATTTTAGGTAAATTAATTTCCCCCATGAGGTCAGTATTAACATATTATTTGATTCTTCCAAATGAGAACATTATAAAGTGTCAGGAAGAAATCTCAGTTGACCTATTTATCACATATAAATCTCATAGTTTACTATTGGAAGCTGGCCACCCTTGGGGAGATAATGTCAAGGAGGATGGTATTGCAGTCAAGGTTACTAAGCTGTAGTGAAATTTAGGGTGTAGGGTTTTCCACCTCAGAGTCAGTATGAGGGATCAAACATAGAAAATAATATAGAGAAATATACCACCAATACCTAAAATTTTCTATCTACTATTAAATGTACTATTTTTTTGTATATTCTACTTTAGAATGTGCTATATTTGATACAATTTCTTTGAATTTATTTATCTATACTCAATTTTAATCTCTTATTGAACTTAAAGGGGAATCATTACCTATATTTTCGAGTCTTTATAAACCACTATGGAAGATAATACAACCAAAATGAAGTAATTATCTTTTCCACTTTTCATAGAATCTTGGAGAATATTTTTTATATGATGGTTCTTAATATGAAATCATTAATTGTTATTTTTTATAGACTATTTAACCTAGTTCTAATCTTTAATTGATTGCTATAGAAGGAATAAATCCCACTCATCACCTGCTAGTTTTCCCTATATACTCCCTGAGGATTAAGTTCTTCAGGCTAGTCAATCACATCCTAATCTGGTGAAATTAGGATTGATCACTATATAAATGGATAATATTTATTCCTATATAAATTAAATATAAGGGGAATCAACCTCCACTACATATTAATGATAATTATTCTTGATGTGTTACCTGTATATTTCTCAGGACTGCCTCTTGAATGGGAAAAGGGGTTAACCATTTATTTATTTAATAGAATTTATCCTATCTATATTCATTCATATTGGACAACTCTAACTAAGATTATGGAATTAAATATTTAGTTAGAGGAGATTGAGATAAAGTGGTTTATTAGGCATACCACTTCTCCTTGGGGTTCTCTAACTCTTTTTTTCCAAGAATACTGATAGAAGTATATGTATCTATGTATAATATCAGAAACGAAATCAAGTGAAGAAAATTTATCATTACCCACTATATAGTATCGATGAACAATTAAATCAGGGAAAGGGGGGGAGAAACTATTTGATAAACCTATATTTAGGTTATCATAAACTTCCGGTAAGGGTAAAATATGTTCCAAGAACCACTTTTCTAGGATGGTATGGTTGTTTTGAGTATTTAGTAATTCCCATTGCTTTGAATAATTCTCCGGTTGTGGTTATGTATTTGATAAAGAATATCACTTATAAATAATTAAATACATTCTTTTTTTATTTCGGGATGATATTCTGGTTTATTCGAAATAATGGGATTATCATGTTTGATATCTTTTCTTCATCTAAGAGACTTTGCAGGAATTCCAATTTTAAATTTATATATTTAAGTTCTCTTTGTGGTCATATTAATTTAAATTTCTTGGACATTTAATTTCAAAAATCTCAGTGAATCCTGAGAATGTAGGATCAGTAATTTATGGAAAGTTACATTGAATGTTTTCAAAATAAAGAGTTTTCTTAGACAAAAAGGATATTTCCATATCTTTATTCAGGAATTATCAAGGATATCCAATTTTATGAACAAATTAATGAAAAAGGGACTTAATTTCACATGGTCTAATAAATATGAAATGTATTTTTGAGAGTTGAATAAGTGGTTGATCACCGCTCTGATTATCATTTTACTTCAACCAAAGTGAATGTGTCATGCTATATTGTGATGCATCATCATTCATCTATGGTTCCATTGTTTCACATGACCAAGAATTTTTTAAATATAGTTCTAAAATACCATTTAATCATGAAAGGAAATATCATTCCCATGATTCACAGTTTGGAGTTGATGACCATACATTAATTTACTTAAGGAATCATCTATTCGATGAATGCATCATAGTGTTTATGGGCCACAAAAACCTTATGAGATTTTTTCACAAAGGTATTTAAATTTGAGGTATCTCCACTATATTGAGTACCTAAAATCATTTGATTGTGATATTTAATATTATTTTAGGAAAGAAAATGTATTCATTGATTTTTTTAGTAAGACAATTTACCCTTAAAGGGTTAGAGAAGCAAAGGAAGAGTGGAGACTAATATATTTAATGGTCGATCTCCACATGTATGTTAGTGAGGAATATATTGGGGTACATTTTTACCTTATCAAACCCATGTCATATATCATAGATCATGTCAAGGACTACCAAATATTTAAACATGAATGAATATTTATTCTTGAGATACTTAATAGTGGGTATGTCCTTGACAAAGAGTTTCAAGATTTTACTTCTTTCTTATATTTCTAGAGGAGAGTTTTCATCTCAAAAAATATGAGAGAGGTGGTAATAAAGGAAATTCATGTTTCTTGATGGGATATACACACTAGAATCATGATAATTTATCATGATATTATTTTCTAGTTTTAGTGTCCTGGTATGAAAAATGAAATTGTTAGGTTTGTCACTAAGTGCTTCATCTTATAGTAGGTGAAAGAAAAGAATTAAAAACCCACAAGTGTTCTTCATCATCTTCCTATAATGATTGGGAAATGGGATGGAGTTACTATAGACTTTATGAAATTTATAACTATAAAAAATCATGCCACTTTAGTATTTATTTTATGTTAAAATTTGATTAATATTGGGGGAAATATAAAGTTTACAAGTTTTGGACTTTGGATGTTGAAAATTTAACCTTTTTAACGTTTTTAAGGGTCACATGGTTAGCTAAAAGAGTTTGGAAAACCATGTGGAAACTGTACATGGGGGGATGTTGGTGATAATTTCTATTTTTAAAGGTTATATCATGTCTTGGAGGACCATGCATGGTCTTAGGAGTAAACATGCGATGTGTGTTTTAGGGGTATAGTTTTTGAAGCACAGTTTAGAAAATCATGTGGTTAAACCATGCACTACGCCCAATTGGTTAAAAAGTTATGGTATTTTATATTAATTTACATTAACACCTTAATATAATTTCTACCCATTTTCCATTACCTATGTCATGCACCCCTCTACCAGCCAAGAACCACATGTCACATGTCTCCCTCTCTAGAGCCCCCTCTTCCACAGAGAATCATCACAATTTCTATTTGATTCTTGGTCAGACCTTCAAAATAACGATTATTATCCCATTATTCCTATGTTTCCTAATGTTTTTCCTCTCCCCCAATATTGAAACTCACTAAAATTAACCCTAGGGTTCCTATTTGACTTGAGGTAGGTTATTCCATTATAAATCATTGGAATTCAAATACATTGATTATTTTGTGTTATAAATTTTTTCTTTAGTTTAATATTGATTATATAGAATATGGTAATTTCATTTTTAAGAATTAAAGTTCACATCACTATGGGTTTTATAAAAAGGGAATGGTTTTCACACATTAAATGTTGGTTTTAAATTTATTTTAATAATATGTTCTTGATACGTGTTTTATAAATGATCTATATGATATTGGAAATGTTATTCGGAATTTATAAATATGTTTGAGATTTAAATGTGATTTCTCAAAGGTGATACTTGTCATTTCAAGTGGTATTTATATTCTATGTTTTGTAAAAAGGTTTCAAGAATTTTTTTGAGTAAAATTTAAAACATTCAAATGGTTTGACCCTATTTGGTTCATGAATTAAATTGAAGGATGATGTTTGAAGGGTTTAAGGTTTTTAATAAAATGTTGGTTTTGAGAAAAGTTTTTGATTTCCCAAATTATTTTAGATAAATAGGTTGTGTTTAAAATGGATTTCAATATATCATGAAGTATTTTATTTTAAAGAGATATTTGAAATGATATTTAAAATGATTTAAGAAAATATGTGAAATGGACTTGCGTACCAAATGTAATTTTTTTAAATGACTATTTTGAACTTCAATTATTTTTCAAAAGTATTTTAGAACCTCATTGATCCTTATGTGATGATTGTTCTAGTTTTTGATTATAGACCCCTTAGGGCATGCGTTGGATTTTATTTTTATTTTTTCTATTCTTATGTATAGATATGTGATTAGGGATATTTATTGTGAGATATTAGAAGGTGATATGTGAATTAAATTCAAATTATTTACACCTGTGTGTGGTTATGGATTTCCCACGTCCATCTGACTTATATTGAAAAGTACTAGAAATATAGTTGGTGACATATATGAGTGAAAACTCTAATATAGGTAGTTCTTCAAATAGAGAGTGTTTCAATACTACTATAAGTTGGTTAAACTATAAGGTTAATGTGCCTTGTGAGATAATAACTTCCTTTTAACCTTTTAGTGAAGGAGTTTCTAGGAAATTAATTTCTAGATTTATTAATGGACTAATAGGGACATGAAAAGTTTATTAGTGTCAGAGTAGGTTCCTTATCTCTAATTTTTATTTTTATTACTAGATCATTAGTATCTTTCCCATGATGCTTATTTCATTCTTGTGAAGATTTAGGGTATTTTATTAATTCTTTAATTTTATCTCTTACCCATTGATTTTTTAGTGTAACCATATTTCATTCATCCATTTTTGTATTTTTGTTATGATTGGGTGATTATTGTGACTTATTACATTTTATGGATTTGGATTACTTTCCAAATTAATTTTGAAATGGTTTGTAAAGGTTTTTTTAAAATGTAAATGGTTTAGATATTTATTAAATATGTTTTAATAAATTTATTTTTTTACTATTGTTTATGAGAAGGGGGTTATTAGGAAATGGTTGGAAAGAGGGTTAAATAATTATTTCATATATTTTATATGGATTTGAAATACTTCTTTACATGGGTTGAAATAATTTTTTAATTTTTTAATGATAATTTTTTTTTACATAAAAGTGTATTTGTTCGATAAATATGTAAAAATATGTGGATGAAATTATTTTATAATACACATGAAAACAATATTTTTAAAATTAATTTGAAATTATCTTGAAAATGGTTTTATAATTAAATATTTGGCTTGTAAAAAGGTGGGTGGTGGCTTATAGAGAATTCTTATGATAATGTCTATTTACATTTGTGTTTTAGTTTCTTGGCTAAGTTTATGACCTCTCTTAGAGTATTGATTGAATTTGGAGATTTAGGTTAGTGTTTTTACTTTTTATATATCACATTAGCCAATTATTATAATTAAATGATTTTGTAGGATGTCTGTAATGTTTTAATTTCATACAATGTTTGAAAAAGTGTTCCTTTTAAATAATGTATTTAATGATTTTGGTTTTAGTTTTTGGGGGAAAGAACTATATATATGGGTGACCGGGGTGATTCAGTGGTGATTATATATGTAGAGGGAGTCTGGGGGTGAGCAGAGGGAGATTATTCTATGTAGAGTGTGTTGAGGGAGATCATGCTGATTTATTTTAATTCTTTTATATCTGATTTATTCTAATTTATATTTATTTACTTTTGAATTATAGATATTAAGATGGAAATTCACCTTATATATGGTTCATGTCATATATTTAGGGGAAAAGTAATTTGTGTGTTAACTTTGAATGAAGAGTAAAATCATTCCCCTTTCTTAAATCTAATATACTAGAACATGTCCCCAACCAGTGGGGATTAAGAATTCTCTTTGGGTTAGTTGAATATTGGTTCAGGCACTAGTTTAGATTGAGACCCTAGTTAGTTTATTAAAAATGGTATTTGAGCATAGGTTCTGTGCGTGGGATCCTAGGTTCTTGAGTGGACCTTATGTTATTTGGGTGTGTTGTGGTAGAATCTTGTCATAAATTTTCATTGGAACTCTGAAGGTAGGTGTAGGGAGAATCTAGATAACTCTTTCCAGCCCTAATCCTCAAGTTTCTATGGGAAGTGGGATTTGAAATTTTAATTTTGTATTTGACCTTGATTATTGTTATTTGTGGTTTTGATCCTCACAACATGGTTTGAGTTTCCTTGAAGTATTTTTAGATTTTTTGGTGAGAATAGGAAATGGGTAAGTGGTGTGTGGTTAATTTTTATGGATTGATAAAATAAACATTGACAAATGTTTTTATCTTAAAACCCATATAGGGATTGTTGCATGATTAGACCTTGTAACATCAAACCATGTGGCAGAATCAAGAATGGTATTGTGTATAACCACCTATTTTAGCTCGATGACCATTGTTTTATGTATTTGATGATTATATAATGACCATTTTATGTTTCTGGAGGTTGTGGGGGGGGGGGAGTTTTCATGTTTTGAAGTCATTTTTGAAGGTTAGTGGTTTGTGTACGGTTAGTTGAAACCGTGCACTAACTCCATGAAATCATGAAAGGGAAGAAAGTGGGAATTAGGAAGGTTCACGGTCAACAAAAAGTTTGGAAAAATAATGTGACTTCCCAGAGAAAACTGTGCATCTTGAAACAAGGGTAAAAATATGTTTGGAACATGGTTTTTATAACTGTGTGATCCAACCATGTGAGGGGTTGTATTATGAAAGTAACAACACATAGTTGGAGCATAGTTTTCTAAAACATGTGGCCCAACCATAAAACATATTATTGGAACCCATAAAAATTTGGATATAATCCAAATTAATCATCGGGACCTCCTTTACTACCCTAATCCCTCAAAAAACCCAATTCATTTTGATCCATAGGCTAACGAAATAAGCTCTTCAACCCATAAGCAATTTTTAAGTGAATGAAATTGTGTTTTAGGCCCACATTTCTTGGTAAGTATTCTTTATTCCACATTATTTTTAGATACAAGGTTCGTATATCTCTCTAAACCATATATCTCATCCGTTATGGATAGATCTATGTGTTATGAATTGTTTTATGATGAAATATCATTGTATATATTGAGAGGAACACGGTTTATGATAAGATCTCGTATCCTTATGGTGTCTTTCTTGTTTTTTTCCAACCATTACGATGTTAGTAGTTTCTACTTCATCTTCAATTGACATATAACATTAAGGATTAGTTTTTAGGAAATTACTTTATTTAAATCAATTTGTAATATTTTTTTATTATTGATAAAAACCCATTTTCATTATGGATTTGGAATTTTAAAAAATGGATGGATTTTGGTAAACCCCCTTTGGTTATAATTTTAAATTATGATTTTAAAATTATTATTAGGTTTTTGATGAATGTAAAGTGTTTGTTTAAATGATTTAAATAATGAAAACGTTTTATATTGAATGTTTTGGAATAGTTATTTGGAATAGATGGTTGGTGTGAGTGCATTCATACATGTGACCCTGTGGATGGGGTGTGTGCCATTGAGAAAATTAGTATTTTTCACCTCGTGACAGCTTGGTGGATTTATGAGTGACAACTCATGAGTATGGAACAATCATCTAGGAATGTATGGCCTGTGTGTGGAGACATGGTTATGGGTATGAAAAATAAATGAGAATGTTTTTATGATTGATTTTTTTACATAAAATTTGTTTATGGGTTTGATATAAATTGTTTAAACTGATTTTAAACTATTTTATATAAATTATGATAACATGTTTTGTCTGAGTGGAATGAGTTGGGAATTAATTATGGAAATCCTATTGAGTTTAAACTCAGCCCTGCTTGGGAACCATTGTGAATTTACATATTTCATCTATCTAGATATATGTAAAGGTAAGGAATATCAATTATTTTGTGATGCATCTTGATATCGTGTGTATGGAATGTGGAGTAAGATATTGGAGTGGGTTGGGTGTTGATGGTTTATTTTCCTTGGGAGTTTTGAGTTTTTTGGTATTTTGGTTCTCTTCGAGAAAGTATTTTGGTTTTCTAATTATACTAGGACATGGTTTATTAGTTTGGTTATATTTTGAGTTACATTTTTTAATCGTACATTATAAAGTGGTTTGGTTCATTTTTGTTTATCTTATTTTGATGATTTATCCTTAAAAGGAAAAACCATGCACCAAATATTCTTGAGGCCCTTAGAATTTATTTTTAGCCTCTGGTGTCTTGGGGATGTCACCTAAGCCCTAGAAGCACACTCGTCACTTCTCAAGACAATGAGGAGGGGTGGGATTTTACAAATGGTATTAGTCTTGGTAAGTCCAAATGTATGTTGGGGACAAATGATATCTATTTTGCTATTATTGAGCTGGGTTAGTAGAAAGTAGATATTATTGTTGGAACATTAAATATAGAGAATAAAAAGATACAACTAATCTATAACGACCCATACTTTACATACATTGTTATTACTTCAAAATTGAAGCACACTTATTACAACATATAACAAAACCAGGAAAGGACCGTATAGGTATAGTGACTTTAGAAATTGGGAAACATAAACAACTTGTTCATAAAGCATCTACATTGTCTCCCATTTATTTCATCATATCTATAGTCCCTTTTGGCATATCTTACATAATAACCATCTTCCTGACCTGGGGAAAGAAAACATACAAAAGGGTGAGCTCAAATGCTCAGTAAGGGTAAACAAAAGAAATATCAATCACATCATATTCATAAGAACATAACTTTTGGAAATATTAACCTTCGAAAGAGAGCATAATTTCATAACATGGGATAAATCATATTAGTGAAATGTAATCAAAATAATTATAACTTAAAACATGAAACATTGTGGCATACACACATAATCACAGAGAATCATTTCTTATTAGTCAAGACTCATTGCCAAGACTATCTTAGTGGACAAAGTCCATTTCTGAACAGAGTTCACTCCTCGTTTCAGTCATGTTTCACTGAACCAGTATAACCTGCCGTTCCAGCCATGTCTATCTCATGAGATATAAAATCTTTACCCAATGCATTGGAGGGAGATATAGGTCCCACCCATCTCATAATGATACCATTATTATGTGTGCCACAAAATCATAAATCATACATCATTGCATAACCCATGTAATAAAAATGGGATTCTTAAACATCATGACATCATAAAACAATTCTTATAAGATAAAGGAATTCATAAAAATAATTCCATCACAAGATAATCAAATCAATGTAATAATAGGGATAGAAACAGAACCCTATATTATCTAAGATGGAAAATAATTTTGGTAAAACACTTTAACTCCATTCTTGAGGAAAATATCCTTTCTACTTCAAAAAAAACTTTCCTTTCTTAACATGTCATACAATTATAAACTAAAAGAAGTTGATTAAAAATAAATTTGAAAACATGTAAAGGAAGCTTCTTGGAAATAATTTTTTAAAAATTCATTCATGCTATAGAAGTTAAAAAAACATTCTTCTCGTACTTTTGTCAGAAAAGTCAAAAAGTACCTCGTACGAAAAACAAAAAAAGATTCCTTTATTATCTTTTACTAAAAACTCACCGAAGGGTAAAATTGGATTTAAACAATTGTAGGTGGATGGAAATAAAATTACATATTGAAGAAACATGGATGTGGATGATAAAATACACCCCAGTAAATACCAAAGTATAAACAATCTCGGATAAAAATGAGATTGTGATATTTCCCTTACCTTAGGTCCGATTTGCTTCGTATGTGTCCGAAACTCCTTTATAATGATTTAAATAATGTTATTGACTTATTACAGAATCATAATTATTGTTATGATATCATATATGGTCATATTATTAGCTTCTTAGTAGTAATATTTCATTGCTACTTGTTATTCGGGTGTTTATAACTTTTTGTTCTTATGCATGTTTTGTCAAATAAATTCTCATTATTCTCTTTAGGTTATAGATACATCATTTACAGAATGGTATTAATGTACTATATGTCTTATTTATTCATTCAATTCATTTATATAATCATTATGCAATGAAGATCATGTAGAACGAATCCCATCACATCGTGGAGACGGTATTCCGTACGTACGCACGAGCGATGATATCGTTCCCATGATCGTGGAATTGTATTGGAGTGTATGTATAATATTTCAGAATCAATATCACTTTATAATAATAATATATATTAATTATTTACACCATTATACCCATCCAAGTAATGTGGTGGTGGAAAATAGATTACACCACGGCGTGGAGACGGTATTCCGTACGTACGCACGCACGGTGATTTCATTTTCCGTAGGATGGATAGATGGCGAAATTGGGTTGTTTCATACTTATAATAACATATCAGTATATGAGTGATACTGATGTTATTACTTCATTATGAAACAACTAAAGAAGAAGAAGTGGAAGAAGAAATAAAGATGAAAGAATCGGTAACATACATTACCTCTTCTTTGAAGTGCTTCTTTGAGACCTCCTTTTAGGGCACTAAATTTGGTCTTTGAAGAAGACCAGGACCTCTAGGATGTCTCTAGGGAAGTGTATAGAAGAAATTGGCAGGGGTTGGCCGAACATTAAGGCTCAAAGTGGTGTGAGGAAGAGGGGGAGGATGTTCCCTTTTATAAGGGAGGAGAGGGACACCTTTGGAATAACTAAAAATATTATTTTATTATAAAGTCCAATTCGGTTTTTAATAGCTCCAAATTGATATATTTCTAAGATAAGGTGGGTATAGGTCTAAATAATCTCATACAATAGAATTTAGACAAGTTTAGGTATCAATTTTAACCTTATCATTTAGATTTAACTTTAAGTTAGATAATTTAACTTTTACCGTGTCTTCTTGTTTTCTTAAACTATAATGTTAATAAACATACTATATCATGAAAAACGAACCCCAAGTTGTTTATTATTAATATATATATATATACGTATCTAAGTAATTGGTCCGAACCTTAGATTTTTAGGAATAAAATAACAATTAATAATATAATATTTGTTTTAAAAACTATTTTATGTCAATTTTGACACTATTTAGTAATTGATTTTTGTGAAACTCATAACATAATTATTAGTTCTAACAAAGCTAATTAAATCAATACTAACATTTCATAGTAACCTAAAAAATTAGTTTAATTCATAAAAAGTCTCAAATTACATTTATTTGGGTATTTATAACATCAATTATGTCAATATTTCATTAATAAGATAATTACTGCATCATCGGTGTGTCATAAATAAATTAAATTATTTAATGTCTAAAAATTACAAATAAAATACCATTATGTAGGAAATTTGTTTCTCTTTCTAATGAATATTTATAGTCGAATTTATATTATGTATAACCCCATATGAAAAATGATTTACTTATTAAACTTTGATTTTAACTGTTTTAACCCTTCTTTAAATAAATTAATAAAAAATGTCATAATCTAATCCAAGTGGGACTAAATGGTCATATGTTATTCTTAAGGTTGTTTTTGGTCGAATTACACTTATCAAATAGAATTAGGACATGTTTTAGGGTAATAATAATAACACATTTACCCTTAATTACCCTATTTACTTTTAACCGTGGTAAAAAAAAAGTAAAAAGTTACTATTCACCAAAAATTATTTTCATCTCATTGAACCACAATTTAGTCCTTGATATTAACCATGTCTCTTGGATTTTCGAAATTCCACTCACAGAAGCGGTAAAATTTTGTTTTATGAAAAATTCAGTTTTTTTAACTACCACTTAGTGGTTTCACTATTCATCAAAAATTGAAAGTTTTCAGAAAAATATCAAAATTTCACCCTAGGCTAATTTCGATATTCCGAATCCAAAAATGAATTCAATTTTGAAAAATAAAATTTATAGAATTTTAAAAAGTGGTTATTACTATTCATAACGGCTAGTTTTAATAATATTTTAATAGCATATCATTGTTTAGTGAAACTCGGTATTGCGTACGACGCAAGCTATCGAGGAAGGCTGTGATTGCGTGTAAAGAAAGCCAATCTAGTGTTGTGTGTAGTGAAATATTCCTTTGATGATCTAAAAACAAAATATTTCTCATAAAAGTCTCGGGCGTTACATTCTACCCCCATTAAAATGAATTTTTCC
The DNA here is from genome assembly GCA_963277665.1 of Viscum album. NCBI lineage: Eukaryota > Viridiplantae > Streptophyta > Magnoliopsida > Santalales > Viscaceae > Viscum > Viscum album. Next base: position 1,388,344,646 of record OY728152.1, read on the forward strand.
CTCGAAATTCGTCACTTTGTAACAAAAAGATGAGGATACCTCTCACTTATCCTATCCTCAAGATCCCATGTAGCTTCTTCTAATTGGTGGTTCCTCCATAAAACTTTCACCAAGCGAGTGGTCTTGTTTCGTAGGACTTTTTCGCTACGATCCAGAATCTCTATCGGCTGTTCTTTATAAGAAAGATCTTGCTCTAGTGGTACAACTTCTGAGCTGAGTACATGTGAAGGATCAGGTATGTACTTTCTCAGGAGAGATACATGGAACACATCATGAACTTGAGAGAGATTCGGTGGAAGCGCCAACTGGTAATCTAACTTTCCAACACGATCCAGTATTTTGAAAGGACCGATATATCTAGGGCTCAACTTCCCCTTCTTTCCAAATCTCATGACTCTCTTCCAGGGAGATATTCGTAAGAACACTTTATCACCCACTTCAAACTCTAGGTCTTTTCTTCAGTTGTTGGCATAACTTTTCTATCGACTCTGAGCTTCTCTTATGTGTTGTTGAATAGATCATACCTTTTCTGCCATCTCATCAACAAGATCAGGTCCTAATAGCTTTCTTTCCCCAACATCATCCCAACAAGATGGAGTCCTGCATTTCTTTCCATAGAGAGCTTCATAAGGAGCCATCTGAATACTGGAGTGAAAGCTATTATTATAAGAAAATTCCACCAAAGGTAGGTGTTGATCCCAACCAAATTTTAAATCCATATATCAAGCTCTCAACATATCTTCTAGAGTTTGAATTGTTCTCTCAGAATGACCGTCTGTCTGAGGATGATAAGCAGTGCTGAAACTCAACTTTTTATCCAGAGTATACTGAAGACTTTGCCAGAACTTTGAGGTAAACCTCGGATCCCGATCAGATATAATAGAAAGTGGTACTCCATGCAATCTTACCACTTCCTTTACATATATCCTGGCAAGATGATCTAGAGATAAATCCTCTCTAATAGAGATGAAGTGTTCCGACTTTGTAAGACGATCAACTATGACCCAGATAGCATTATTGCCTTTGGATGTTTTAGGAAGTCCGGTGACAAAGTCTATAGTGATGTTTTCCCATTTCCATTCTGGTATGGGTAATGGTTGTAACATCCCCTTAGACTTCTGTCTCTCAGCTTTAACTTGTTGACAAACCAAGCATTGAGAGACATATTCAGCAACATCTCTTTTCATGCCATCCCACCAGAAGTACTCTTTCAGGTCCCTATACATCTTCGTGCTGCCATGATGAATAGAGAATGAAGAACTATGAGCCTCCTCCAACAGCTCCTTCATTAATTCAGGGAGGTGAGGAACACAAACCCCATTCCAAAAAATTATTATCCCATCACAATCAAGGTTGAATTCAGGAACATTTATCACCTTCTTTTGTAACTCGACATCTTCTTTATGTGCCTCTTTAATCTTCACATGTATAGATGGTTGAACATTCATTTGAGAAAGATAATATTTTTCCCTTTCCATTATAATTCCAAGATCCATCCTTTGTAAATCCATAAATATTGGATCTTTTGTGATCCTCATCATGGATAAACTGGCATGGTCTTGTCGACTTAATGCATCTGCCACCTTGTTTGCTTTCCCAGGGTGGTAATGAATTGAGCAGTCGTAATCCTTAATCAGCTCCAACCATCTTCTCTGGCGCATATTCAGATCCTTTTGTGTGAAAATATACTTTAAACTTTTATGATCAGTATAAATATCACACCTTTAACCATAAAGGTAATGCCTCCAAATATTTAATGCAAAGATTACCGCAGCTAACTCCAAATCATGAGTTGGGTAATTTTTCTCATGGATTTTCAACTGTCGTGAGGCATAAGAAATCACCATATCATTTTTCATAAGAACACACCCCAATCCCTTCTTGGATGCATCACTATAGATCACAAACCTTTCTCCACTACAAGGCAGTGTGAGCACAAGTGCACTGGATAACCTCCTTTTCAACTCCTTGAAATTCTCTTCACATTCCTCAGTCCAGAAAAAATTAACTCATTTCTGAGTCAACTTAGTGAGTTGATTAGATAATTGTGAAAAATCTTTCACAAAGCATCAATAATATCCATTCAAACCAAGAAAACTTCAGATCTCAGTTACTGTTGTTGGTCTCGACCATCTTTCGATAACCTCTGTTTTTGCTGGATCCACAGATATCGCCTCTTTTGAGATTATGTGACCCAAAAATGAAACTCTTTGAAGCCAAAATTAAAACTTGGTAAATTTGGCATAAAGCTTCTCCTTTCTTAGGGTCTTCAATATAATTCTCAAGTGATCTTCATGTTCTTCCTTGCTCTTTGAATAGACAACAATATCGTCTATAAAGACTACCACAAACTGATCAAGATAGTCTCTAAAGACTCTATTCATCAGATCCATGAAGATAGCAGGGGCATTAGTAAGATCAAATGGCATCACTATAAATTCATAGTGTCCATACCTTGTACGGAAAGCGGTCTTTGGTATATCCTCCCTTTTGAACCTTAATTGAAGATACCTTGAACGAAGATCAATCTTGGAAAAGTATTGAGCTCCGCGTAGTTGGTCAAATAAGTCATGAATGCGTGAGAGAGGATATTTGTTCTTGATAGTGATCTTGTTAAGTTATCGATAATCAATGCAGAGTCTCATTGATCCATCTTTCTTCTTAACAAATAGAACTTGTGCTCCCCAAGGTGATACACTAGGGCATATGAATCCCTTATCAAGATTCTCTTGGAGTTTCTTCTTCAACTCCTACAACTCAATTGGGGCCATTCTATAAGGTGTGTTTGAAATAGGCAAAGCACCCGGTACGAGTTCTATTGAAAACTCAACTTCAAGATTTGGTGGAAGACCTGACAATTCCTCTGAAAAGATATCGTCAAACTCCCGTACAATGGGAATATTCTTAATTGTGAGTTTCTCACCAACCATTTGAGATAAATAACCTTCATTAAGTGGAATCAGTACCCATAAGATGGAAGAAATTTCCACTGGAAGGTTATGTTCATCCTTGCATCGATAGACGATCATAGATTGATCTGGAATATGAAATGTGACTTCCCTTATTTGGAAATTGATATGAGCTCCATATAAAGAAATCCAATCCATGCCAAGAATCACATCAAATTCCACTATAGGAAGGATCACAAGATTTAAAGGAAGCACTTTCCCACAAACTTCAATCGGAGATGAATTATAAACTTTTGATGCGACTGTTGTGCCATTAGGGGTTGTCACAGCTAACTCAACATCTAATTGTTGAGGTAATACGGTGATATCCTTAGAAAATTCTTTAGAAATAAAATAGTGGGTGGATCCAGAATCAAATAAAACATTTTCTACTTTATAGTGGATGGTAAGTGTACCTTTCACCACATCATCATCGTACTCCACATCGCTGATAGAAATTGCATGTGACTTTCCATTGTCTTTATCCTTAAGAGTTTGTTGACGTCGACCATCATCATCAACCCTTGGATTTGGGCATTGATTGGCACAATGACCCATCTCCTTGCACTTGAAACATTGAAGTGTATTAGGTTCATTCTGTGTATTCCTTCCTTTGTTTGTATCATTAGACATCTTTTTCCCATCATTGCGACATTCAAATTCCCGATGACCTTCCTTTCCACATTTGAAACATTTACATGTCTCTTTAAGACAACTCCCTCCATGTTTCTTTCCACACTTTGAGCATAAGTGAAAGCTCATCTTCTTTTCAGTGTGCTCTTTAGATTTTCCTTTGAATTCCATTTTCCTATTCTTATCAAACCCATATGACTGATGGGTTACTCCAATCTCCATCTCGACTTTGAGAGCACATCGAACGATTTCCTCGTAGCTATTGAAGTAACTTATGGCTAACGCCCTTAGATGAATTGGTTTTAAGCCACTAAAGAATCGACCGATCTTACTCTCAGGTTGGATAATAATACCAGAAGCGTAACTTGAAAGTCTTGTAAAATTTTCTTCGTAGGTACCAACGGATTCATCATCCTTTTTCTTTAGTTCAAGAAACTCCTTCTCCATCTTTGTTCGAAGAATACGAGGGAAATACGTATTGAAAAATAAGTTCTTGAACTCGTCCCATTCCATGGACTCAATTTCATCTCTTGGCCTCGTATTCTTGATAAGATTCCACCATTGATCAGCATCACCTTCCAAACGATACACTGATGAGATGACTTTATCATGTTCAGAACATTGAAGAACTGAAAATATCTTTTCAGTAGTACTAATCCATTGTTCAGAAAATAATGGATCAGTAGACCCGCTGAAAGAAGGTGGACGCTGCCTCATGAAGGATTCAACAGAATGTTGCTCCTTCCATTGCTCGTTTGGAAGTCCTACATGACTCATAGCTTGAGAAAGTTGTGTGAGCATGGCTACAAGATTTTGCATTCCAGCTCCCATAATGTTTGGTTTCTCAGGAGGACAATCATTGCATAGCCCGTTGCATTCCGTATTAACACGGTTCCTTCGGGTTCCAGCCATTGACTAAAACCAAGAAGAATAGTGTGAGAAACACTTATTATAATAGGAAAACCACATAATCAAGAATAAAATTTCACACTTAAGGTCTTATCCTAGGTTATTCATGGCCATTTCTAAAACACTAAGGTTGTGTTCTATGCTTAGACTTATCCTTAGGGTTCTTACTAAGGCTTTCACATCCTAGTTTCCAAAGGTTGACTATACCTTTCCTCTGATACCAACTATAACGACCCATACTTTACATACATTGTTATTACTTCAAAATTGAAGCACACTTATTACAACATATAACAAAACCATGAAAGGACCGTATAGGTATAGTGTCTTTAGAAACTGGGAAACATAAACAACTGGTTCCTAAAGCGTCTACACTGTCTCCCATTTATTTCATCATATCTATGTCCCTTTTGGGATATCTTACTTAATAATCTTCTTCCTGACCTGGGGAAAGAAAACATACAAAAGGGTGAGCTCAAATGCTTAGTAAGGGTAAACAAAAGAAATATCAATCACATCATATTCATAAGAACAAAACTTTTGGAAATCTTAACCTGCAAAAGAGAGCATAATTTCATAACATGGGATAAATCATAGTAGTGAAATGTAATCACAATAATCATAACTTAAAACATGAAACATTGTGGAATACACACATAATCATAGAGAATCATTTCTTATTAGTCAAGACTCATTGCCAAGACTATCTTAGTGGACAAAGTCCATTTCTGAACCGAGTTCACTCCTCGTTTCAGTCCTGTTTCACTGAACCGGTATAACCTGCCGTTCCAACCATGTCTATCTCATGAGATATAAAATCTTTACCCAATGCATTGGAGGGAGATATAGGTCCCACTTATCTCATAATGATACCATTCTTATGTGTGCCACAAAATCATAAATCATACATCATTGCATAACCCATGTAATAAAAATGGGATTCTTAAACATCATGACATCATAAAACAATTCATATAAGATAAAGGAATTCATAAAAATAATTCCATCACAAGATAATCAAATCAATGTAATAATAGGGATAGAAACAGAACCCTATATTATCTTAGATGGAAAATAATTTTGATAAAACACTTGAACTCCATTCTTGAGGAAAATATCCTTTCTACTTCAAAAACACTTTTCCTTTCTTAACATGTCATAAAATTATAAACTAAAAGAATTTGATTAAAAATAAATTTGAAAACTTGTAAAGGAATCTTCTTGGAAATAATTTTTGAAAAATTCATTCATGCCGTATAAGTTAAAAAAAACATTCTTCTCGTACTTTTGTCGGAAAAGTCAAAAAGTACCTCATACGAAAAATGACAAAAGATTCATTTCATATCTTTTACTAAAAACTCACCGAAGGGTAAAATTAGATTTAAACAATTGTAGGTGGATGGAAATAAAATTACATATTGAATAAACATGGTTGTGGATGATAAAATACACCCTAGTAAATACCAAAGTATAAACAATCTCGGATAAAAATGAGATTGTGATATTTCCCTTACCTTAGGTCCGATTTGATTCGTATGTGTCCGAACCTCCTGTATAATGATTTAAATAATGTTATTGACTTATTACAGAATCATAATTATTGTTATGATATCATATATGGTCATATTCTTAGCTTGTTAGTAGTAATATATCATTGCTACTTGTTATTCGGGTGTTTATAACTTTTTGTTCTTATGCGTGTTTTGTCGAATAAATTCTTATTCTTCGCTTTAGGTTATAGATACATCATTTCCAGAATGGTATTAATGTACTATATATCATATTTATTCATTCAATTCATTTATATAATCATTATGAAATGAAGATCATGTAGAACGAATCGCATCACATCGTGGAGATGGTATTCCGTACGTACGCACAAGCGATGATATCGTTCCCATGATCGTGGAATTGTATTGGAGTGTATGTATACTATTTCAGAATCAATATCACTTTATAATAATCATATATAGTAATTATTTACACCATTATACCCATCCAAGTAATGTGCTGGTGGGAAATAGATTACACCACGGCGTGGAGAGGGTATTCCGTACGTACGCACGCGCGGTGATTTCGTTTTCCGTAGGATGGATAGATTGCGAAATAGGGTTGTTTCATACTTATAATGACATATCAGTATATGAGTGACACTGATGTTATTACTTCATAATGAAACAACTAAATAAGAAGAAGTGGAAGAAGAAATAATGACGAAAGAATCTGTAACAGACATTACCTCTTCTTTGAAGCGCTTCTTTGAGACCTCCTTTTAGGGAACTAAAATTGATCTTTGAAGAAGACCAGGACCTCTAGGATGTCTCTAGAGAAGTGGAGAGAATAAATTTCTAGGGTTTGGCCGAGCTTGAAGGCTCAAAGTGGTGTGAGGAAGAGGGGGAGGAGGTGCCCTTTTATAAGGGAGGAGAGGGGCACCTTTGGAATGACTAAAAATATTATTTTATTATAAATTCCAATTCGGTTTTTAATAGCTCCAAATTAATATATTTAGAAGATAAGGTGGGTATAGGTAGAAATCCTCTCATCCAATAGAATTTAGACAAGTTTAGGTATCAATTGTAACCTTATCATTTAGATTTAACTTTAAGTTAGATAATTTAACTTTTACCGTGTCTTCTTGTTTTCTTACACTATAAGGTTAATAAACATACTATATCATGCCAAAAGAATCCCAAGTTGTTTATTATTAATATATATAATCTTATATAAGTCATTTGGACGAACCTTATATTTTTATGAATAAAATAACAATTAATAATATAATAGTTTTTTAAAAAACTATTTTATGTCAATTTTGACACTATTTAGTAATTGATTTTTGTGAAAATCATAACAGAATGATTAGTTAGAAAAAAGATAATTAAATCAATAATAACATGTCATAGTAACCTAGAAAAATAATTTAATTCATAAAAAGTCTCAAATTACATTTATTTAGGTATTTATAACATCAATTATGTCAATGTTTCATTAATAACATAATTACTGCATCATCGTTGTGTCATAAATAAATTAAATTATTTAATGTCTAAAAATTACAAATAAAATACCATTATGTAGGAAATTTGGTTTAGATTTCTAATGAATATTTATAGTCGAATTTATCTTATGTATAACCCCATATGAAAAATTATTTACTTATTAAACTTTGATTTTAAATATTTTAGCCCTTCTTTAAATAAATTAATAATAAATGTCCTAATCTAATCCAACTGGGCCTAAATGGTCATATTTTATTCCTAAGGTTGTTTTTGGTTGAATTAAACTTATCCAAAAGAATTAGGACATGTGTTAGGGTAATAATAATAACACTTTTACCCTTAATTACCCTATTTACTTTTAATCGTGGTAAAAAAAAGTAAAAAGTTACTATTCACCAAAAATTATTTTCATCTCATTGAACCAAATTTTAGTCTTTGATATTAACCGTGTCTCTCGGAGTTTCAAAATTCCACTCACAGAAGCGGTAAAATTAAGTTTTATGAAAAATTCAGTTTTTTTTAACAACCACTTAATGGTTTCACTATTCATCAAAAATTGAAAGTTTTCAGAAAAATACCAAAATTTCACCCTAGGATAATTTCGATATTCCGAATCCAAAAATGAAGTCCATTTGGAAAAATAAAATTTATAAAATTTCAAAAAGTGGTTATTACTATTCATAACGGCTAGTTTTAATAATATTTTAATAGCATATCATTGTTTAGTGAAACTCGGTATTGCGTACGACACAAGCTATCGAGGAAGGCCGAGATTGCGTGTAAAGCAATCCAATATAGTGTTGTGTGTAGTGAAAGATTTCTTTGATGATTTAAAAACAAAATATTTCTCATAAAAGTCTCAGGCGTTACATAATCTTTTTATGATGAACTTCATGTTACCAGGGAAGTTGGGTACAAAAGTGATTAGATACACTTCTAGGTTCTTGTCATCTCTTCATCATGGGTTTAGTTGATGAGAATTTCATGCCATTCATTGATTTTAAGAATTCGCACTAGTATTACTTTTTTTATTTAGAGTTTAATGGTTTATCAAATGGATGAAAACTATTGATTTTTGAAAACAATGAAAATGGTTGTTTTGAAAATAATGGTTATAATATTTTCAAAAAGGATTAAAATTTTGAAAATGGATGAATTATAGAATGCTATGTTTTTTATATGGATTGATATGTTAAATTTAAAGTTCAAAGCCTTTAAATGAAAATTAATGATACTAAAAGAAGTTTTTTAGTTATAGTTAATGACACCAAGTAGGCATCACAAAAATAAACGAGAAGAACCTACTAAGAATTTGGTTACACATGAGCCATAGGTGAACCAAAAACTAGTCCAAAACATCGTGCATGATTTTCAGGTTATTAAAAAGGGTAATATGAAGGATGAACCTCATAAAGTATACCATTCATTTATGTTCCAAAAGTAGAATCCATCTATCTTTTGAGGGGATTCCGAATTGAAAAATTAAAAATCTAGTTGAATAAGATGAATTTAATATTTGATTTCCTTGGGAAACTAGTAGAGTTGAATGTAAAGTAGGAAACATATATGTTAGATAATCTGGCATGCCAATGGTGGGAATTAGCAGTTCACACTAAATTGGACCAAGACATAAAATGGAAGTATTTTGGGGAATTTTTTAACAGTAAATTCTATCCTCACAACTTTGTGATTTATAAAATAATGGACTTCTTCGTTTTGAAGAATGAAAACCACTCAGTGTTAGATTATGAATTTTTTTTATCAATTTAGTTCACATTACCCTAGAAGTTCAACAAGTGTTTCCTTGATGACATTAATTTTTTAATCAGGGTTAAGGCCGGATATTCAATCAAAGATTTCTATTCTTTTTATAATGGATTATATAGAAACGGTCAATAGAGTGATGGTGGAAGAAAGGGATATCTCATGAAATATGGTTATGGGGAGAATGTTTATTTCTATGGGAATGGGTGGGAACTCTAATACTAGGAATAATAGGAAAGGGAAAACTTATTTCTTGAGTTTTGGGTAACCTTATAATCAGACCATGGGATTAGTAAACATTCTTCCTTAAAAAATAGTAAGCATGGATGTTTTCAATGTGGTTTTATCGACCATATGAAGCTCAATTGTATGTAACCACCTAGATCTTGTCACACTTGAAACTAGATTGTATATCTTTGGTTCTAGTTTCAAAATTATCTAACGTGAGGTTATAGAGACATATATCATGGTACCCAAATAACATACTGTTCATTGGGATTTGTACAGAATAATAATTACCTTCATCAAAACTGAGTGTTGCAAATTGATTCTAGGAACCCCATAACTCATCAACTAATGCAATATTAACAAGGTAAAAAATAGAAAAGTGCAGCGAGTAAGAAATTGTATGAATATGAAAAAGTAATTGATGAGGATCAATCTGGTTCTTCGAGGGTGAGATGTAAGTTTATTTTGAATTCTACCCTTATGATTTTTTTTGATACAAGCACATACCAATCATTTATTTCTTATTCTACTATTTATCATATTGATTTTCATATTTAGATGATTCCTTATATGTTGAAACATAAAAAATCTCTTGTCCAAATATAATGTTGAGAATATATGTTTAAAGTTTTAATATAAATATATATGGGGTTGAGTTTATTTTCTATTATTCTACACTTGAGATATATTTCTATGAATTGATTTTGTGCACACATTGGTTGACATCATTCAAGGCCCACATTGACTGTTATTCCTGAAAGTTTAGTTTCACATCACTAGGTAGAATCAAGAATCTATTTAGAGGTGAATGATACGTAAATACAATTTAGAAGGACTTTTGGCATTGGTGGTTGGAACTATCTCATGCCAGTTTGCATAACTAACATTAGAATCTATAAATGAGACTGGGAATATATATATTTTCTACTAATTTGACAAATTTCCTATTATTTTTCTTAAACATTTCTCCGTGTTTCCACTGAAAAGAGAAGTATAGTTTATAAATGATCTCTTATCAGAAACCCTTATTATTTCTCCTATATCTAATCATATGAAACCAACATAATTGAGAGAGTTGAAAGTTTATTTGGAAGAATTGGAAATTAAAGGGTTCATTTGAAAATGTACAACTTCGTGGGTAGGACCAATCCTATTTGTGAAGAAGGTAGATAGAACTCTTAGACTTTTTGTGGATTATCATAAGCCTAAACAAGTTAAGATAAAGAATCAGTATCCACTTCTACACTTTAATGATCTATTTTACCAATTTATGGGATCCTAGTAGTTCTCTAAAATATAATCATGTTCAGGGTATTACCAAATGTGAGCTCGTAAGGAGGATATTCTGAAAACAAATTTCAGAACAAGATATGGACATTAAAAATAATTCATTATGCCTTTTGGTCTCATGAATTTACCAAACATCTTTATTAAATTCATAAATAAAATATTTCAAAGGTATCTAGATTCCTTTATAGTATTTATTTTGATGATATTCTGGTGTATTCTAAGACAAACGAAGATATTGAGAAACACTTGGCTACAATGTTGGGTATATTGTGGAAGTATTTCTATTACGCTGAGTTATAAACATTTGATTTATAGATATATGAGCTTTGTTTCCTTGGCCATATAATTTATGAAAAAGTTGTTTCCGAAGATCATAAAATGATAGAATCTGTTATCTATTAGAAGTCACACAATAATGTATTTGATATATGTAGTTTCTTTAGATTAGCATGATACTATAATTGTTTTGTACATGATTTTTCATGTTTGGACTCATTGATAAAAGCTTTGAAGTGGAAATTAGTTTCATTCCAATGGAATTATATATGTTATAAATCCTTTCAAGAACATATGGATAAAATAAAATTAGTTTCTATCCTCAAATTTCTAGATCCTAGATGGGGATATGTAGTCTATTATGACGTAACATGATCTGGTTTTGGTTATGTTCTCATATAGGTAGATCATGTTGTTGGATATGTCTCATGGATGTTATAGTTTGATGAGAAAATTTACCCAGGACATGATTTGAATTTGGATAATGTAGTTCATGCCTTAAAGAATTAGCATCATTACATACTTAGTGAGAAATTCATAGTATTAACAGATCAAAATAGTTTGAAACACATTTTATCATAATGAGATTTGAATTTAAGTCCACATAGATGAATGGAGTATGTGAATATTTTTGACTTAGACCTATTTTATACACTAGGTAAAGGAAGTTATATATTAGATTCCTCAATTAAAAATTACTATAATCAATTAGATAGATAGGATTAAGATCAATAGAATCTAATGCTGGCTGTAAGACATATGAATCAAGATTACTCAGTCCAAGGTGATGTTGTTGTTTTTTTTGGTTTATGTTATTATTTATTTGGTTGAGAAAGTTAAAAAGGCTTAGACATTTGATCCTAAATTTGGTACTGTGAGGTAAAAACTAAATGGTGGGGAGAACATTAAGGGTTGGAAGATGAATGGAAGTTATGTGTTGCAGTTTAGAGATTGGATGGATGTACACTTGGCTTATCAGTATTAAATTATTAGTGTATACCACCATTTGAGATGGGTTATTCATCTAGGAACACAAAAGATGTATAAGTCATTGAAAAAATAGTTTCAGTGGGTTGGAATGAAAATACATGTAATATAGCATGTCTCAAGATGCCTCAACTCTCAGTAGGTCAAATAAGAGCATCAATGACAGGTGTGTATATTGCAGTCTTTACCAATTCCCATGTAGAAATGAGAGTAAATATCCATGTATTTTTAATAGGTCTACCAAGGATGTTTAAGAAACATGATTTCATTTGGGTGATTGTGGATGAACTCACAATGTTTTCCCACTTCATCCCTATTCATGAAACTTATCTAGTGGAAGACTTGTCCAAAATATACATTGAGGAAATTATAAGAATTCAAAAAATTGAAGTCTCAATTGTATCTAATCGTGAACCCATGTTTACATGTCATTTTTGGAAATCCATATAGTAGGAAATTGCAACCTAGTTGACTATAATCATGGATTATCATACTCAAATAGATGTACATTATAAATAGAAAATCCAAATGTTATACAACATTCTTAGGGATTGTGTAATGGATTTAGGTGGTTCTTAGGAGGATCATATTCCTTTATTGGAGTTCTAATATAATAAAAATATTTAATGAAAGATATATATAGATACTTTTAAATAATTTTACTATAATCTTTTTCATTCTCTACATTCTTGGGTGGAAATAGGCGAGACTTCACTAACGGGACCCATCATTATGGGAGAGACAATAGAGAATATTTAAATGATCAAAAGGAGGATATAGATGGATTATTGTCATCAGAAACCATATGAATATCATTTTTAGTGACTATTTTTATTCGAGGTAAGTAATCATGTATTCTTGAGAATCTCTCCAAGACTTGGTCATCATTATCTTTTTATTAAAGGAAAGTTATCTCCTCGATATGCAGGCCCTTTTGAGATACATTAATGAGTTGGTGAGGTGGAAATCAGTTGGTCCTTCTTCACAGTTTAGTTCATTACACAATGTGATTTATGTATCTTAGTTGAATAAGAAAAAACTTGATCCTAACCATGTTATTTGATGGGATCACATTGACCTTGAGAGGGATTCTATATTGATTTATGTGTCAATACAACTTGTGGATATAAAAGATATTATCTTTTATTGGAAAATCATTGATCAAGTATAGGTTTTATGAAACCATGGCTTGTACTAGGAAGAACCATGGGAGAAATAAAAGAAAATTTTAGAGAAGTGACTATAACTATTCCATGAAAATATGGGGTTTCTACTTTACAGGGAATAAAAGGACAATGCTGGTGAGAATATAGTGTAATATCTTGCGTTTTATACCAAGTTGGAGTTTTCATAGGTTTTTTTAACTTTTCATTTAATGGATGTGCTAAAACATAAAATAATCCCTATAACATAAATTCATGTTTTGGAACACTTGAAAGTGTTGTTTTTGGTTGTGGTTTAATAAATGATAAGTTTCTCAAGAGTTCAAATGAGTTTTAGGAGTATTAGGACAGAAAACTATCACTTCCCCAGAAAAATAGATAGGGTACACAATTTTTTTAAGTTGTACAACCCCTTAGGAGAAACTGTGAGGCCTTATAAGAGGGTTTCACATGGTTTATTAAATCATGTGAGGTGGGGCACCGAACCATGAAAGATCATTTTAGTTTATTATAGAGGTGAACCCAATGTATTTCACATGGTTTGTCTTACTATGTTCCTAGCCTGTGCTAGGTGTGGAGTTGGAAAATGCTAAGGGAACGGTTGGAACATAGTTTCCTTAACCATGAGGAAAAACCATGTGCGGTGTATCTCTTTGATATTGAGGATTGTATAGTTGGAGTATGGTTTTTGAAATCGTGCGGTCTAACTATTTGTGTCATGACCCATCCCCAGGGGCCCGTGCCGTGACTACCCAAGCCCGCCTCCCATAGGCCAGGGCCTAGAGACTAGCACCAATTAGGAATATACCAAACAAATGGGAGGCATTTTCCTTAGTACCTACACACACACACACAACTCCAAACCACATATGTTGGAATGTGAAAACACCAATTAAACAAACACAAGGTAAAGCAGTAGGAAATTGAAGGTAAATGGGGCTAGAATACAAGCCCAAATGAAATGGAAAAGTAAAAGTACAAGTCTATGGAACCCCTCCTTAGAAAACCCTATCTGAAGGGTCACTATAGAAATGGATATCTGAAGTCGAAAAATCACATCTCATCTATCAGGTCACCCTAATAACCACCTAGCCCCAGTCCACCAAGTACTCCATCGAAGCATCAATCATCTGCACAAGACACGTAAAATGTGGGAGAAGCCCCTGCAGGGGTGAGTAAAACATTACTCATGAGGGACCCCAAATAACAGTGATATACCACAAATAAATACATTAAGAAGACTACCAAAGAGGTAAATGATGTGTAGCCTTTAATAAGTACAATCAAGATAGTCACTAGAGTAATCTCACACAGGTAGAAATCTAAATTATGAAAAGAAGGAATATCAGTGGTAAATGTTGAACACACCATGTACTATTGAGACACTCATCCCCGATGAGTCACTTAGACCTGCATGGGCACCTAGTACCACTTATCACTTAGGCCAACTATGGAATGTAGAATTGCTCGTCACTTAGGCCTTATGGGGCACCCAGACCCTCTCGTCATAATCTTCTAGTCACATCCAGTCGTATGATTCTCGCTCGTAGCATGCTTGATTTCGGGAGAACCTACTCCTCAATCCATCAATCATATTTCAAATTCCATGAAAACCTACTTAGATTATTTTAAAAGGACTGCCATGTCGCGAGGGTCCTAACTCTCCAAACGTCTTGTCAATCGTACGTGCGGTTTGGAAGTTATGAGCCTTTCAATAAAAAAGGGGCTAGTGCAGTCTGGGTCCAGTCCGACCCGACCTGGCCGGGGGTCCTCCGACCCAACCCAGGTCCACCGACCCAACTCATGTACAACATGAATCACTGTGTTCAACTTGACCCATCCCACTGGGCCTGACCCAGACCAGCTGTGTCCGACCCAAACCATAAGGATGACCCGACCCGAGGCCGGCCCGCTAGACCAATCCAACCCATTGGAGTGGTCTAGTCCAGTCCTCTCGTGATGTGGTGGGTATTGTGTCCCACCAATGGCTGTTTCTGTAGATCACCGCCATGTGATGAGGCTTAGTAGCCATGTCTTCCCGCACTGCCGACAGTCATTGCAGACCTCACATTTTTGTACATGAATTTTTCAATGCAAAATACCATGTGACATGACATGGAAGGAACCAAATATACATTTTAGTTACTCTTCAACCGTGAGTATCATGAAAACACAAAGTAAAATATATTTCTACCAAAATATCTTCAACTTTTCATAATTATTCAAAACTACCATAATTCCTTTTTCCCTTGAAATTCATTATATTATGTCCATTTCACTTTGATGAAAATGACTTCAACCATGATTTGGACTTCATGTTCATTTAAAATAAAAAAATATCATATTTAAATGGATTATAAAACGAACATAACTCCTTTATATTATAGATTTATGAATCCATCCTAACACAGTAAGTCTATCCATTGTGTGGTAGATAAATCCTTCACCAAACTTCATATATTCATCTCTAAATAATTAATTTAAATATATAACACATTATAAAACCATATTATGGTCGAATAATCACATTAATCTTCCTGAAAAATTTATTAATGTTATACTTCACATTGCACCTCAATTAAGATATTCTGAATCCATATCCTTTATATATAGAGGTATGAAGATGTCTATTTTCATATCTGCACAAGTGCTTCCATGTATTATTTTTCTCTAGACCTTCTATGGTCATCCTAATACTTCAATTACATATATTTCAATTTTAAATATTCTTACATAAAAATTATCATGTCTTTAATTTCTACTCAAACTCTATTTGTTACTTTAAAAAATATAACCATTAGTTATTTTCAACAAATGCAAGACACAAATTTTGGTTCCAATAATCTTCCCCTTTGTATTTTTTAGTATACATACATAAAATACATACATCATCAAGAGTTGTAGATAATCTAACCCATTTGTATTACAATATGATATTATCTAATAATATGGATTTTATAGACTTTATTCCCCATTTTATTAATAAAATACAAAGTGATCATCTTCATTGAATACTTAATCCAAATTTCTCCTTTTATCTATAAAATGTAGCAAGGTATATTCCACGGTTTCTCCCCATTTTTGAAATAATTATTACACTATTTAAAATATACAATTCTTCCCCTTTATTATACCATTATTGATTTAATGAATTATAGCTTAAATACCAATTTCTAAAATAGATATATTGAGAATTTATTCTCCTCATTTATAATGAAACACTTTTAAAAAATTTAGCCAAAAATATTTGGCTCATATAACCACTTGATCTATAATCTTATATCTCCAATGATAACTTTGGAAACCTTTATAGGCTCTGATTTAACACTTAATTACATGAACCATTATTTGAAAAATCCACTTATTAAAAATTCGTTGTCTACCTTAGCTCAAATTACCACTTGGAAATAAAATCTAGATTATGGAGAGTTAATACTCTCTCCTATTGAATCATATAACTTAATAACTTATCTAATTTATTTTTCCTTCAAAACAATAGTCCTATTCTACCAATTTTTAATAATCATAAAAAATAAACATATTTAAACCATCCTCTATTGTAACTTTAGATCTAACCCAATTTCATATTCATATATATTATTCTCAAGGATTTAAATCAAGTCAATTTACCACTTTGAAATGATTTATAAACAAATACTCTAAACCTACTATGTTATAACTCATTTTAATAACCAAGAGACAAAGTCAATGACTTCAATTTTTTCCATGTCACTCAATTACTTCTATAAGACCATGTAATGTAAGAGATATTCTTTATTCAAGATCAAGATTCCTATGATCTCAATCATATTTCAATATGAATTTCAGTAAATACAAAATAATCCAAAATGTGTGTGATTCATAAAAAACTTTGAACCAATTGATATGATTTTTTCATGATAAAATTATGACACAACTTGATATCTATGATATTTCATTATCATAGGTTTCTTCCCCTATTCCAGATAAGTAATTGTCAATTAAAACATTACAAAAAAATATTACATTAATTTAGTCATCATTGGGTACAAATTATAATCCCTAAAACCACTATTTATAAAAAAATATGGTGGTTAATTTCAGATAATTTTAATATCCTAAAAAACCATCCAATGATACCAATTTTTTAGATCATAAAAAATAAACTTGATTATGATGAATCATGATTTTTTCTCTTGTTTTGTATTCTCATTTTTATTGTTTAGGTAAGATTGGAAATTCCATTTGAAATAATTTTTTTATCACCAAAATTGGATTAATACCATTTGAAAACATATAGAGGTATTTGACAGAATTATATCTCCAGACCAGTCTCTATAATATTTATCCTTCATTATTATAGTACACATTTCCATATTCAAATTTTATATTATTAGTTATTGTTTTGATACCATATGTTGAATGTATCATTTTTTTTCTAGAGCAATTACCCCATTTTTTGAATCTCATCTTGCCGAAATCCATTTTTTTCTTTTTCTAAAAAGCTAATTTCTGGGTAACCGGTAACCATACAAACCCGGATCCAACATCATCAACGACAGTCATGGAACCCACAAAACCGAGACCAAATCACAACATCATCAATGGCGGTCATGGAATCCGCATACTAGAGACCAATCCACAACATCAGCAAAATTAAAAATTCAAAATACCAAAAAACCATCACCACACAATGATCGATGAGACACAATCAGGGAGCCTCCTCGAGCCGAGTCCCCGAAATCTCCACAACATCAACCATCTGAATCTCCGAAGAGAGCCCACCAACCCTCACAACCACAGTCATAACCTCGAAACCCTTGAGAACACCATCCATAGGCATCACCATCATGCACTCCCCACCAAAGAGGAACCAGAGCACCGACGACAGAATCTAGAATTCCGTCATAATAATACATTATTTAACATGGGTTTTTATTTCCTTTCACTTATTATGCATTGGATTTATGTTCATTTCATATATGGCGACCTTTAAAATGATTTAACATGTAAAATATTCCTTATTTCTAGTGATGAGGATAAATTCATCTTGCTTGTTATTTTTTAAAAAATTATTATATTCCTTCTATTAAGGATACTACACTATAAAAAACATTTATGTTTGTGAAATGTCATTTTTATAGTTAATATTTTCTATATTAATGAATATAAAACTATTATCTAATGTAACAAATTTTATTTCAATACCATCTTGATTTCTACTGGTTAGTGGAGTAGCGACCTTTCTCATAATTCATTATCTTATTCTTGTAAAAAAATACCTCAAAATATTACTTTTATATCCACATTAATAGAATAATTAATTGTAATGATCATTGATTCTTCCTTTTATCCAAGCATTCCAACCCACAAATTTTATTATGTAATTTTTCATTAAGTGACCTTGAATACAAAAAAACAAACACCTATAAAGGTGTATTTTGAATTCCTTTGTTTGGGAATAATGTTTATTCCAGATATCTATTCATTGTTCAAGTTACTAACAAAAAAATTAAAAGAATTATTTTAAGATGTATAATGGTTATACCTTATTTCTCATGGAAGGGATAGATATGATATTTCATTCATTTCACAATCTAAAATCTACTCAATTGTTTTTCAAAAAACATACTCTATATAAATGAATTACATAATATTAAAATATGTTTCCATATATATCGTCCTAAATATAACTATTTGATTTAAAAACATTATTCACTTTATATTTTAAATTTCTTTATTTATTTTTGTGATCATATTTAGTTTCCATTTAATAATTAACTACACATTTCTTTATTTCATTGGATGGTGATGCATCAAACCCTCAAAACAATTTTCTATATTAATTTTTCTATTAACTATAGGGAACTCCTCAATATTTATAAATTACTGATAAAATTTAAATTTCATTTTGTTGTTTCTACAACCAAGGCATCAAATTTTTTCAACTTAACCTCTATACCAAAAATACAATATTTTCAAAAATACATTCAAAAGATGATTGAACCTTATTACAAGGTTATTACATGTATGAAAAACATTTAGGTAGATATCTCTAAAAATATATTATAACTTCAACCTACACAATATGACTATGAGAGCATCACTCATTGTTGGGATGATCAAACATCACATGACAACCCACACCTTATTGGAGGGATCACTCATCATTATGGGAAAAGGAATTTTAGGCTAATGGTAGGTATCAAATAATGGGGTAGAAAATGGAAGAGAAAGGTAATTTATTTTCTTTTTTAAAATTTTATGTGGTGGGTTTTAAAATTAAAATCTAAAATAAATGTATATTTATTTACCAAAGTTTCCCAAACTACTTTTAAAAAACAATCTTTATACATCATAATAATTGTCAATATGAGTTTCTTTTTCATAATTCGGATTATATTTATATTTAATAATTGAGTGAATTAATAGATGAGGGAATGTGGGTAGTATATATTACAGGACCCTAATATGTTTAATATAATTTTTCACATTCATTTTAATCATATTGTTCTAATTTGGGTCTATCACACTCCCTTACCCAAGCTCACTAAACACATGTAAATTAATATAAAATAAAGGACAATGTCGGTGCCACCTACCTCAACACCATATGAGTTAACCAATACATAATTATGGATTGATTCACAACTCATTGAATAATATCAAGTAATTTGAAACAATCTCCAAATTTGAGATATTTATGGTAAATCATTATTGAAGTATGGGAGAAACTTTAAATATAAGGATACATGATCTTAGCCTTACAAATAAAGTATGAATGTATTGATTGTTATTAGAACAACCTAAGAAACATAATGTTAGAAGAAGTTGATATGAGAAAGGATCAAGGTAGATCTTAATTAGGATGTATAACTAAACTGAAATTAATATATGGGTATTTTTACATTATTTCAATAAAATAAATAAATAAAATAATTTAATTTCAAAAAATTGAAAACATGACCCTTGGAACTCAGTGTTTCACTAACCTCTTAGTGGATGGATCCCACCCATACATTGACAATCATAGGGACTCCCCTCCCATTTGGAGGCTCATCTGCAACCCCTACTCTCTTTCATGGGGTATAATACACTTTTCACCAATTCCAAATCTCTCTAATTCTCCTGAAATTCTAATTTTCCTCTAAATTATTAGAGTTATATTAGAATCGTTGAATTTATAAAAAAATATTATAAAACCTTCTGGGTCATTATAAAAATACTTCTAACCCTTTTTTTTATTGAAAATATTTTATAAGTTATGTAGGATCCCAAACAACACCATGGTCCAAAAACCTACTCACTATATAATATAATCAAGCCCAAATAAACAATACAAATGTTCCATAATACCCAATATTACAAAAGTAAAAAACAAAAATACAGATAAAAAACTTATCATCCAATAGGCCAAAACCCTTACAGTTTCTAAAAAGGTAACACCACTACAATAGGACATCACCAATATCATTTCATTTCATTATCCACATGTCCATTTCATTCATATCAAATGGATAATTATCTAGAAAATTCCAATAGAAAACTTTAATAGAACCACTAAGTATATAAATAAAAAATATAAGAACCAAATTTATGAAGAATATCTTCTTACCCTACTATGAATGAGTAATGAGACTAAATTATAACTAGGAAAGAATAAACCACCTCTAGAGATAAACATTTTCAATGTACCAATAAAAGGAACATCACTATATAGATTATGAAACAAGAACACTAGAAGGATCACACGTGGAAGATCCAATCACTGAAGACAAAAATAAAATATAAAAGGAATGAAATGTGTTGATGACTAAAGTAAACTATATCCATAGATAAATGAAGATATTTAAAGGAAAAACCACTATTAGTAATTTCACCTTTAACAAAGATAAAAACCTCACCTCAAGACACCCACACAAAATTCATCAAGTCAACAATACATTTAGAGTTAGGAAGGGTGACTACACCCACTCATGATTTGGGAATATATATATATATATATATAATTAGAAAATCCCATCAAATAATTATTCATAGATGGATTGACTATAAAAGTTATGGGAGTCAAACTATAAAGACCCCAACCTCAATGAAGTAGTAATTCCCCTTAATTTTGGTCAATTAATTCCATTTAGGGGTTCACTTTTAATTTTTAGAGTATTTTGAGAATTTTTGAAGGATTATGAAAGTTTAAGGGAGAGGTAAATAAGTGTTTGGACAACACTAGGTACTCAATGGAATGAAAATGGTTGTAGGGCCACTAACAATAACACCAGGTACCTGATTGACTTAGACCATGTATCAAGTGTCACTTCCATTTTGTTTTAATATTGGGGTAGTTTCATATTTTCACCTTAAAAATTGAACCCTAAATATAATAGGTATTGAGATTATACCTATTTTTGTCTGTTTTGGTATCCCATGGATCCCTCCCATGGATCCCTCCCTGATTACCTTTATATTAGGTTGATCTTCTTCATTAATTTCTTCAAGTTGTTATGATTGGTTATAAGGTATGAACATTGACAAGGTAAGTCCATGACTTTCATTTAATTTTAATATTATTCTTATTTATTATTAAAAATAGATATAGTATCATGTATCTTTAACCAAATTCTTAAAAAATTCATCATGTCATTTGATTTCCATTTGACAAAGCTACTTTGGGGATTAACATCAGTCAATCAAAGGAATTCTTGTGGGTTTTAATTCTAGATTCATTCTCATATGTTGAATATTGTTTATCCATAATTATTAAATTTTTAGGTTGATATAATATAACATTTGGTGGTATTTACTTCCTCATGTTATTAAAAGTAATGTTATATATTTGTTTCATTAGGTGAAACCCTTCCCCATATCAAAATCATAATGATATGAGACAACAACAGTTTGGGGATGAGTGAAATCAATATAAATAGTACTTTTCAAAATACTAAATTCTAAAAACATATTTTACAATTTTTTTGAGTTTCATTATTAATATGGTTTATGCTTATTGAGTTGGAACTTATGGATTGAAAAGATATTGTATATATTATTTATTGGTTTCTTCCCAAAAATGTAAAATTTGTTATTAATTTTGATAAATAGATGAAATTGGTATTGTTTCTATGAATTTTTTCTTCCCTCTATGGTTTTGATTAAATTTTAGGTTGTAACATATGTTATTACCTGATTTTTTTCTTATCTAGGATATATAAATTTTATATATGTTATACTTGATATTGGTGGTATGTGAAGCATGATTTAAAGGGGAACTATATGATTGTATGGTAAGGGTTATTAGGTACAACCTTTGTTTAAAAAGTGGATGATAGTTGATATGGGATTGAAATGCCTTAACTCGGTATTACCATTCACTTCTTCCCTATGATGGGATACTAGGATTTCTCAACTGCAGTCTACCTTATTATATTTTCCCCTAGATGGGTGTTACACCCCAAACTATAATGATGGTAATTATAACCTGATACTTGAATATATGTTTGACTTAGCTATAAACCCTAACTTGAAGTAGTTATATCTGAAAAAAATCATCTTTACATGGGGCTATTAAAATTATTTAAGCTATTATCCATGGTTAATAGTTTTTAAAGCATTATTTTTTGTTGTATTTCACTTTCCTTTATCCTCTTATTTTTTTCTACATATAATTTATCTAATGGTATATGATTAATTATTTTGGTGGTGACTATCTATTGGGTATTATTATACTTGTATACTATATGTATCTTTATCAGACACATGTAAATGATTTTATTGATGAATTTGGTAAGGGTGAGGTGCATGGTAATTAAATATTAATCCACATAGATTCTTTCTTTTTGGTGAAATATTTTAGTGTTTTTGATAGATATGTGGAGAAGGTACCATATGTGTTTTCTGAGGTATTTTTCTTGATAAATCCTATAAAAAAAAATTTCATTTTTTCACTTAATGTTTTGTTTTGGTTTCTTTATATGTGTAAAATTGGTTTTTTTCTATTTATTACTTTTTATAGACTATATGAATGTTTTGAACATAAATTTTATGTATATGAATGTATATATAATTATTTTATATTTTATTATATAGTTAACACAAAGAATGAGCATTCCATTGTTAGATACCTTTATTATGGGTATTCAATCCAAATTTCCAAGGTGTTATCCTGAAATATTTGTGTGACACCCTCACTATATATTTTTATGTTGAAAGTGGAAAAATGATCTCATAGAAAAATTTATTCACTCCATAGTGTTTATACTATACTCTAGCTATCAAGAGGTGCACCCAAGGTATTTTGATGATGTAATCTGGGTAAAATTTATGTATTCATGTTACAATCATTATAAACTAGCATTAAATCTCACTAAGGACTCTTGGGTATGGGACTTTAGTGTATCATGGATATTTATCCATCGAGACTTCGAGATTAACCCATAAATATACCTCTTTAGCATAATTATGGTGGAATCATAAGTTTCCAAGGTAGTCCAAGATATCTTCTTCTTTTTTTCCCTTTATTCCTTGTGTTAGTCTTATATTCTTGTATCTTATGCTTCATTATAGGCATCCAAGGGTAGGAAGTAGTTGGGAATCATGTAAACTATATGATTTATTATATTTAATTATCTACCATCTTTCCAGAACTAATTAATGGCTTATATTAACTAAAACATCATCAACAAATAAACAGTATTTTCCAATATAATTATTAATGATGAATATGTTAATATGATTAAATAATTGATTTATTTATTAGAAAAACCTCATACATGTTATTGACAGTTAGTTAATTTCCTATTATACCTAAGGCATGCTTTCACCTATTTATATATGCTCTATTGATCATGTGAAATTATTTTTAATGGTTTATGAAAAGTGTTTTAAAATAAAAAGTGTTTTGATAAATATAAATAATAGTAAAGGATAGAGGAATAGGGATATACCTAACCTTTTAATGAAGCAATAAAATTTTGAGTTTTTTTCGTTTTGGGTGGAGGACTTTTATGGTATTATCCACCTTATTGTATAGTATACTAACTAGATGGCTACCCTCTATCACAAGAAAGGTGCTAGTGACCATGAGCCTTTAGCTAACCCATAGTTGATCCTAAGGTTATTGAGGGACCTACTTAACACATTCATGATTTTAGTTAAGGATTTATGTGAAGGTATCTACAAAATATGATTTCATGAGACTTTCAATTTCCTCACCATATAACCTTTTGAGCCGATGTGTCTCCTTATGAGGATGCAGAGTTGACTTATCACCTCCATCATATATTTGGAAGCATAGGGAACTCAGATAAATAAAACTTCATATTATATTTCTCTATGTTATAAGGTGAAGCTCAAAATTTCTGATATATAATTATCAAGGCAAAGAAATTATAGGGCTACACATTAAAGACATTTCAATAGATAATTTATGATTAGTTCTACCCAGATATGCTTTGTTGGGTGAAGAATATAGAATTCAATGATTTAAAGTGTGGTTAAAAATTTATTATGAAATATGACACTAAATTCAATGATTAACTTAATTTAACTATGTAAATGTGTGAGGATGAAGAATCAATGGATTGATATTTGAGATGGGTTTTAATGATACACTATAGACTTAGGTGATGATAATTAACTTATACACATTTTTTGAAGTGTTAATGTTTTTATTTTTATGACTAGATATAAAGGAATATTTGATGTGGGCATCTCAATCCATTTCCAAACCACGAGTGATAACTTTTTTAGTGGACAAAAGAAAAGATAGAGGGAGGTGAGAAGTAGTGGTTCTCACATGGGGAGTTAGTGTATTAGTGTTTTTCTATCTCTTCAGTCAGGGAAATCACAAATTTAGTTCCATTCATACCGTCACCTAGGTTTCATTGATATGAATTTTAAATTTTATGTAAATTAGTTTCCCCCATGAGGTCAGTATTACCATATTATGTGATTCTTAAAAATGAGAACATTATAAAGTGTCAGGAAGAAATCTAATATGACCTGTTTATCACATATAAATCTCATAGTTTTATATTGGAAGCTGGACACCCTTGGGGAGATAATGTCAAGGAGGATGGAATTGCAGTCAAGGTTACTAAGCTGTAATGAAATTGAGGGTGCAGGGTTTTCCACCTCTGAGTCAGTATGAGGGATCATCCATAGAAAATACTGTAGAGAAATCTTCCACCAATACCTAAAATTTTCTATCTACTATTAAATTTACTATTTTTGTATCTTCTACTTTAGAATGTGATATATTTGATACAAGTTCTTTGAATTCATTTATCTATACTCAATTGGAATATATTATTGAAATCAAAGGG
This sequence comes from Viscum album, assembly GCA_963277665.1. Taxonomy (NCBI): domain Eukaryota; kingdom Viridiplantae; phylum Streptophyta; class Magnoliopsida; order Santalales; family Viscaceae; genus Viscum; species Viscum album. The sequence continues at coordinate 1,388,370,139 of OY728152.1, forward strand.
GAATCATTACCTATATTTTTGAGTCTTTATAAACCACTATAGAAGATAATACAACCAAAATGAAGTTATTATCTTCTCCACTTTTCATAAAATCTTGGATAATATTTTTTATATGATGGTTATTAATATGAAATCATTCATTGTTATTTTTTATAGACTATTTAACATAGTTCTAATATTTAGTTGATTTTTATAGAAGGAATAAATCCCACTTTTCACCTGCTAGTGTTCACTATATACTCCCTGAGGAGTGAATTTTTTCAGGCTAGTCAATCACATCCTAATATGGGGAAATAAGGATTGCTCACTATAGAAATGGATAATATTTATTACAAGAGAAATTAAATATAAGGGGAATCAACCTCCACTACATATTAAAGATAATTATTCTTGATGTGTTACCTGTAGATTTCTTAGGACTGCCTCTTGAATGGGAAAAGGGGTTAACCAATTATTTATTTAATAGAATTTATCCTATCTATATTCATTTATATTGGATAACTCTAACTAAAATTATGGAATAAAATATTTAGTTAGAGGAGATTGAGATAAAGTGTTTTATTAGGCATACCACTTCTCTTTGGGGTTCTCTAACTCTTTTTTTCCAAGAATACTGATAGAAGTATATGTATCTATGTATAATATCAGAAACAGAATCAAGTGAAAAAAATTTATCACTACCCACTATATAGAATTGATGAACAATTAAATCAACTAAAGTGGGGGGGGGTATGAATCTCTTTGATCAACCTATATTTAGGTTATCATAAACTTTAGGTAAGGGTAAAATATGTTTCAAGAACCATTTTTCTAGGATGGTATGGTTGTTTTGAGTATTTGGTAATTCCCATTGGTTTGAATAATTCTCTGGTTGTGGTTATCTATTTGATGAAGAATATCACTTCTAAATTCTTAAATTCATTCTTTTTTGTATTTCAGAATGATATCCTGGTTTATTTGAAATATTGGGATTATTGTGTTTGATATATTTTCCTCATCTAAGAGACTTTGCAGGAACGCCAACTTTAAATTTATATGTTTATGTTATCTTTGTGGTCCTATGAATTTAAATTCCTTGGACATGTAATTTCAAAAATCTCAGTGAATCCTAAGAAGGTAGAATCAGTAATTTATGGAAAGTTACTTGAATGTTTTCAAAATAAAGATTTTTCTTAGTCTGAAAGGATATTTCAATATCTTTATTCAGGAATTATCAAGGATATCCGATTTTATGAACAAATTAATGAAAAAGGGACTTAAGTTCACATGGTCTAATAAATATGAAATGTATTTTTGAGAGTTGAATAAGTGGTTGATCACCACTCTGATTCTCATTTTACTGCCACCTAAGTGAATGAGTCATGCTATATTTTGATGCATCATCATTCATCTATGGTTCCATTGTTTCACATGACCATGAATTATTGAAATATAGTTCTAAAAAAGCATTTAATCATGAAAGGAAATATCATTCCCATGATTCACAGTTTGGAGTTGATGACCATGCATTAATTTACTTGAGGAATCATCTCTTCGATGAATGCATCATAGTGTTTATGGGCCATAGAAACCTCATTATATTTTTTTCACAAAGGTATTTAAATTTTAGGTATCTTCACTAGATTGAGTACCGACAATAATTTGATTGTGATATTTAACATTATTTCGGGAAAGAAAATGTATTCATTGATTTTTTTTGTAAGACGATTCACCCTTAAAGGGTTCGATAAGCAAAGGAAGAGTAGAGAATAATATATTTAATGGTCGATCTCCACATGGATGTCAGTGAGGAATATAGTGGGGTAAATTTTTACCTTATCAAACCCATGTCATATATAGTAGATCATGTCAAGGACTCCCAAATATTTAAACATGAATGTATATTTATTCTTGAGATACTTAATAGTGGGTAGGTCCTTGACAAAAAGTTTCATGATTCCACTTCTTTCTCATATTTCCAGAGGATAGTTTTCATCTCAAAAAATATGAGAGAGGTGGTAATAAAGGAGATTTATGTTTCTTAATTGGATATACATACTAGAATCCTGAAAATTTATCATGATAATATTTTCTAGTTTTAGTGTCTTGGCATGAAAAAGGAAATTGTTAGGTTTGTCAATAAGTGCTTCATCTTCCAGTAGGTGAAATAAAATAATTAAAAACCCACAAGTGTTCTTCAGAATCTTCCTATAATGATTGGGAAATTGGATGGAGTTACTATATACTTTGTGAAATTTACAACTATAACAAATCATGCCACTTTAGTATTTTTTTTTTAAAATTTGATTAATATTGTGGGAAATATAAAGTTTACAAGTTTTGGACTTTGGCTGTTGAAATTTTAACATTTTTAACGTTTTTAAGGGTCAAATGGTTAGCTAAAAGAGTTTGGAAAACCATGTGGAAACTGTATATGGGGGTATGTTGGTGATAATTTCCATTTTTAAAGGTTATATCCTGTCTTGGAGGACCGTGCATGGTCTTAGGAGTAACTATGCGATGTGTGTTTTAGGGGTCTAGTTTTTGAAGCACAGTTTAGAAAATCATGTGGTTAAACCATGTACTATGCCCAATTGGTTAAAAAGTTATGGGATTTTCTATTAATTTACTTTAACACCCTAATCTAATTTCTACCCATTTTCCATTACCTATGTCATGCACCCCTCTCCCGGCCAAGAACCACATGTCACATGTCTCCCTCTCTAGAGCTCCCTCTTCCACAGAGAATCATAACAATTTCCATTTGAATCTTGGTTATACCTTCAAAATAACGATTATTATCCCAATATTACTCTGTTTCCTAATGTTTTTCCTCTCCCCCAATATTGAAACTCACTTAAATTAACCCTAGGGTTCCTATTTGACTTGAGGTAGGTTATTCCATTATAAATATTTTGAATTTAAATCCATTTATTATTTTGTGTTATACATTATTTCTTTAGTTTAATATTTATTGTATGGAATATGGTTATTGCATTTTTAAGAATCAAAGTGCAATTCACTATGGGTTTTATAAAAATTTAATGGTTTTCACACATTAAATGTTGGTTTTAAATTTATTTTAATAATATGTTCATGATATGTGTTTTATAAATGATCTATGTGATATTTAAAATGTTATTTGAAATTTATAAATATGTTTGAGATTTCAATGTGATTTCTCAAAGGTGCTACTTTTCATTTCAAGTGGTATTTATATGCTATGTTTTGTAAAAAGGTTTCAATAATTTGTTTGAGTAAAATTTAAAACATTCAAATGGTTTCACCCTATTTGGTTCATGAATTAAATTGAAGGATGATGTTTGAAAAGTTTATGGGTTTTAATAAAATGTGGGGTTTGAGAAAATTTATTGATTTCCCAAATTATTTTAGATAAATAGGTTGTGTTTAAAATGGATTTCAATATATCTTGAAATAGTTTATTTTAAAGAGATATTTAAAATGATATTTCAAATGATTTAAGAAAATATGTGAAATGGACCTGTGTAACAAATGTAATTTTTTTAAATGACTATTTGGAACTTCAATTTTTTTTTCAAAAGTATTTTAGAACCTCATTGATCCCTATGTGATGCTTGTTCTAGTTTTGTATTATAGACCCCTTGGGGAATGCTTTGGATTTTATTTTTCTTTTTTTTATTCTTATGCATAGATATCTGATTAGGTATATTTATTGTAAGATATTAGAAGGTGATATGTGAATTACATTTAAATTATTTACACGTGTGTGTGGTTATTGATTTCTCACATCCATTTGACTTATCATGGGAAGTACTAGAGATATAGTTGGTGACTTATATTAGTCAAAGCTCTAATATATGTAGTTATTCAGATAGGGAGTGTTTCCATACTACTATAAGTTGGTTAAACTCTAAGGTTAATGGGCCTTGTGAGATAATAAATTCTTTTTAACCTTTTAGTGAAGGAGTTTCTAGGAAATTCATTTCTAGATAGCTTGATGGACTAATAGAGACATGTAAAGTTTATTAGTGTCAGAGTGGGTTCTTTATCTCTAATTTTGCTTGTTGTTACTAGATACTTAGTATGTTTCCCATGATGCTTATGTCATTCTTATGAAGATTTAGGTTATTTTATTAATTCTTTAATTTTATCTCTTACCCATTGATTTTTTAGTAGAACCATATTTCATTCATCCATTTTTTTATTTTTGTTATGTATGGGTGATTATTGTGACTTATTACATTTTATGGACTTGTATTACTTTCAAAATGAATTTTGAAATGGTTTGTAAAGTTTGTTTTAAAATGTAAATGGTTTAGTTATTTATTAAATATGTTTTATGAAATTTATTTTTGTAATATTGGTTATGAAAAGGGGTTATTAGGAAATGGTTTGAAAGAGGGTTAAATTATGATTTCATATATTTTATATGGATTTGAAATAATTCTTTACATGGGTTGAAATAATTTTTTAATTTTTTTAATGATAATTGTTTTTAATTTTTACTTAAATTTTTTGTTCGATAAATGTGTAAGAAGTATTTAGATGAAATTATTTTATAATACACAAGAAAAACAATATTTTTAAAATTAATTTGGAATTATCTTGAAAATGGTTTTATAATTAAATATTTTTCATGTAAAATGGTGGGTGGTGGCTTATAGAGAATGTTTATGATCATGTCAATTTACATTTGTGTTTTAGGTTCTTGGAAAAGTTTATGACCTCTCTTAGAGTATTGATTGAATTTGGGGAGTTAGGTTAGTGTTTTTATTTTTTATTTATCACATCAGCCAATTGTTCTAATTAAATGATTTCTTAGGTTGCCTATTCAATTATAATTTCATACAATGTTTTAAAACTTGTTCCTTTTAAATAATGTATTTACTGATTTTGGTTCTAGTTTTTGGGGGAAATAACTATATATATGGGCGACCGGGGTGATTTAGTGGTGATTATATATGTAGAGTGAGTCTGGGGGTGAGAAAAAGGAGCTTATTCTATATAGAGTGTGTTGAGGGAGATCATGCGTATTTATTTTAATTCTTTTATATCTGAGTTATTCTAATTTATATTTATTTATTTTTGAATTATAGATATTAACATGGAAATTCACCTTATATATGGTTCATGTCATATTTTTAGGGGAAAGTGACTTGTGTGTTAACTTTGAATGAAGAGTAAAATCATTCCCATTTCTTATATCTAATATACTAGAACATGTCACCACCTAGTGGGGATTAAGAATTATCTTTGGGTTAATTGAAGATTGGTTCGGGCACTAGTTTAGATTGAGTCCCTAGTTAGATTATTAAAAATGGTATTTGAGCATAGGTTTTGTGCATGGGATCCTAGGTTTTTGAGTGGCCCATATGTTATTTGGGTGTGTTGTGGTAGAATCTTGTCATAAATCTTCATTGGAACTCTGAAGGTATGTGTAGGGAGAATCTAGATAACTCTTTCCAACCCTAATCCTCAAGTTTCCATGGGAAGTGGGATTTGAAATTTTAATTTCATATTTCACATTGATTATTGTTATTTGTGGTTTTAATCCTCACAACATGGTTTGAGTTTCCTTGTAGTTCTTTTAGATTTTTTGGTTAGAAAAAGAAATGGGTAAGTGGTGTGTGGTGAATTTTCATGGCTTGATAAAATGAACATTGACAAATGTTTTTATCTTAAAAACCATATAGGGATCGTTGCATGATTAGACCTTGTACCATAAACCATGTGGTAGAATCAAGAATGGGATGGTCTAGAACTACCTATTTTAGCTCCATGACTATTGTTTTATATATTTGATGATTATATAATGACCATATTATGTTTCTGGAGATTGTTAAGGGGGGTTTTCATGTTTTGGAGGCTTTTTTGAAGGTTAGTGGTTTGTGTATGGTTAGTTGAAACCATGCACCACCTCCATGAAATCATGAAAGGGAAGAAAGTGGGAATTAGGAAGGTGCGCAATCAACAAAATGTTTGGAAATATAATGTGGCTTCCCAGGGAATACTGTGCATCTTGAAACAAGGGTAAAAATATGTTTGGAACATGGTTTTTCTAACCGTGTGAGCTAACCATGTGAGGGGTTGTATTATGAAAGTCACAACACATAGTTGGAGCATAGTTTTCCAAAACGTGTAGCCCAACCATAAAACATATAATTGGAACCCCAAAAAATTTGGATATAATCCAAATTAATCATCAGGAACTCTTTTACTCAACTAATCCCTCAAAAAACCCAATTCATTTTGATATATAGGCTAAAGAAATAATCTCTTCAACCCAGAATCAATTTTTAAGTGAATGAAATTGTGTTGTAGGCCTATATTTCTTGGTAAGTATTCTTTATTACAAATTCTTTTTAGATCCAAGGTTCTTATATCTCTCTAAACCATAGATCTCAACCGTTATGGATAGATCTATGTGTTATGAATTGTTTTATGAAGAAATATCATTGGATATAGTGAGAGGAACACAGTTTATGATCAGATCTTGTATCCTTATGATGTCTTTCTTGTTTTTTTTTCAACCATTACGAAGTTAGTAGTTTCTACTTCATCTTTACTTAACATATAACATTAAGTATTAGTTTTTATGAAATTACATTATTTAAATCAATTTGAAATATTTTTTTTATTATTGATGAAAACTCATTTTTGTTATGGCTTTGGAATTTTAAAAAATGGATGGATTTTGGTAAACCCCCTTTGTTTATAATTTTAAATTATGATTTTAAAATTATTATTAGGTTTTTGATGAATGTAAAGTGTTTTTTTAAATGATTTAAATAATGAAAACGTTTTATATTGAATTTTTTGGAATGGTTATTTGTAATAGATGGTTGGTGTGAGTGCAGTCATACATGTGACCCTATGGATGGGGTTTGTGCCATTGAGAAAATTAGTATTGTTCACCTCTTGACAGCTTGGTGGATTTATGAGTGACAACTCATGAGTATCGAACTATCATCTAGGCATGTATGGTGTGTGCGTGGAGACATGGTTATGGGTATGAAAAATAAATGAGAATGTTTTTATTCTTGATTGTTTTTACTTAAATTTTGTTTATGGGTTTGATATAAATTTTTTAAACTAATTTTAAACTTTTTTATATAAATTATGATAACATTTTTTGTCAGATTGGAAGGAGTTGGGAATTAATTAGGGAAATCCTATTGAGTTTAAACTCACCCCTTCTTGGGAACTGTTGTGAATTTACATATTTCATCTATCGAGATATATATAAAGGTAAGGAATATCAATTATGTTGTGATGCATCTTGATATCGTGTGTATGGAATGTGGAGTAAGATATTGGAGTGGGTTGTGTGTTGCTGGTTTATTTTCCTCAGGATTTTTGAGTTTTTTGGTCTTTTGGTTCTCTTCGATCATGTATTCTGGTTTTCCAATTATACTATGACATGGTTTATTAGTTTCTTTATATTTTGAGTTACATTTTTTAATCGTACATTATATAGTGGTTTGGTTCATTTTTGTTTATCTAGTTTTGATGATTTATCCTTAAAAGGAAAAACCATGCACCAAATATTCTTGAGGCTCTTAGAATTTATTTTTAGCCTTTGGTGTCTTCGGGATGTCACCTAAGACCTTGAAACACACTCGTCACATATCAAGCCAATGAGGAGGGGTGGGATTTTACAAATGGTATTAGTCTTGGTAAGTCCAAATGTATGTTGGGAAAAATGATATCAATTTTTCTATTCTTGAGTTTGGTTAGTAGTAAGGAGATTATTGTTGGAACATTAAATATAGAGAATAAAAAGATACAACTAACCTTTTTATGATGAACTTCATGTTACCAGGTAAGTTGGGTACAAAAGTGATTAGATACACTTCTAGGTTCTTGTCATCTCTTAATCATGGGTTTAGCCGATGAGAATTTCATGCCAAGAATTGATTTTAAGAATTCACACTAGGATTACTTTTTTATTTATAGTTTAATGGTTTATCAAACGGATGAAAGCTATTGATTTTTGAAAACAATGAAAATGGTTGTTTTGAAAATAATGGTTATAATATTTTCAAAAAGGATTAAAATTTTGAAAATGGATGAATTATAGAATGCTATGTTTTTTATTTGGATTGATATGGTAAATTTTAAGTTCAATGCCTTTAAATGAAAATGAATGATACTAAAAAAAGTTCTTTTAGTTATAGTGAATGACACTATGTAGGCATCATAGAAATAAATGAGAAGAGCCTACTAAGAATGTGGTCACACATGAGCCATAGGTGAACTAAAAACTAGTCCAAAACATTGTGCATGATTTTCAGGTTATTAAAAACGGTAATATAAAGGATGAACCTCAGAAACTATACCATTAATTTATGTTCCAAAATTATAATCCATCCATCTTTTGAGGGGATTTTGAATTGAAAAATTTCAAATCTAGTTGAAAAGGATGAATTTAATATTTGATTTCCTTAGGAAGCTTGTAGAGTTGAATGTAAAGTTGGAAAAATATATGTTAGATAATTTGGCATGACAATGGTGGGAATTAGCAGTTCACACTAAATTGGACCAAGACATAACATGGAAGTATTTTGAGGAATTTTTTAATAGGAAATTATATCCTCACAACTTTTTGATTGCTAGAATAATGGACTTCTTCAGTTTGAAGAATGAAAACCACTCAGTGTTAGAGTATGAAGAAAAATCTATCAATTTAGTTCACATTACCCTAGAAGTTCAACAAGTGTGTCCTTGATGACATTAATTTTTTAATCAGGGTTAAGGTTGGATATTCACTCAAAGATTTCTATTCTTTTTATAATGGATTATTTAGAAATGGTCAATAGAGTGATGGTGGAAGAAAGGGATATCTCATGAAATATGGTTATGGGGAGAATGTCTATTCCTATAGGAATGGGTGGGAACTCTAATACTAGTAATAATAGGAAAGGGGACACCTATTTCTTGAGTGGTGGGTTACCTTAGAATCAGACCATGGGATTAGTAAACATTCCTCCATAAACAAAGTATTCATGGATGTTTTGAATGTGGTTTTATCGACAATATGAAGCGAGATTGTATGGAACCACCTAGATCTTGTCACACATGAAAACAGATGATATATCTTTGGTACTAGTTTCAAAATTATCTAATGTGAGGTTATAGAGACATATATCATGGTACCAAAATAACATACTATTCATTGGTATTTGTACAGAAGAATAATTACCTTCATCAAAACTGAGTGAAGCAAAGTGATTCTAGGAACCCCATAACTCATCAACCAATGCAATATTAACAAGGTAACAAATAGAAAAGTGCAGGGAGTAAGAAATTATATGGATATGAAAAGTAATTTCTAAGGATCAATCTGGTCCTTCGAGGGTGAGATGTAAGATTATTTTGAATTCTACCCTTATGATTTTTTTTGATACAAGCACATCCCAATCATTTATTTCTTATTGTACTATTGATCATATGGATTTTCATATTGAGATGATTCCTTACATGTTGAAACATAAAACATATCTTGTCCAAATATAATGTTGAGAATATATGTGCAAAGTTTTTTATATAAATATATACGGGGTTGAGTTTATTTGATATTATTATACACTTGAGATATATTTCTATGACTTTATTTTGAGCTCACATTGGTTGACATCATTCAAGGCCCACATTGAATGTTATTCCTAAAAGTTTAGTTTCACATCACTAAGTAGATTCAAGAATCTCTTTAGAGGATAATGGTATATAAATACAATTTAGAAGGAATTTTGGCATTGGTGGTTGGAACTATCTCACGCCAGTTAGAATAACTAACATTAGAATCTATAAATCAGGCTGGGAATATATATATATTTTCTACTACTTCGACAAATTTCCTAATATTTTTCTGAAACATTTCTCCGTGTTTCCACTAAAAAAAGAAGCAGAGTTTATTAATGATCTCTTATCAAGAACCATTCTTATTTCTACTCTATCTAATCATATGAAACCAATATAATTGAGAGTGTTGAAAGTTCCGTTAGAAGATTTGGAAAGTAAAGGGTTCATTCGAACAAGTACATCTTCGTGGGTAGGACATGTCCTATTTGTAAAGAAGGTGGATAGAATTATTAGACTTTATTTGGATTATCATAAGCCTAACCAAGTTAAGTTAAAGAATCATTATCCACTTCTACACTTTAATGATTTATTTTATCAATTTAGGGGATCCTAGTAGTTCTCTAAAATAGAATCATATTCAGGGTATTACCAACTGTGAGCTCATAAGGAGGATATTCTGAAAACAACATTTAGAACAAGATATGAACATTAGAAATAATTCATTATGCCTTTTGGTCTCATGAATGCACCAAAAATATTTATTAAATTCATAAATAAAATATTTCAAAGGTATATAGATTCCTTTATAGTATTTATTTTGATGATATTCTGGTGTATTCTAAGACAAAAGAAGATATTGAGAAACACATGGCTACATTGTTAGGTATATTGTGGGAGTATTTCCATTACACTAAGTTATAAACGTTTGATTTCTAGATATAAGAGCTTTGTTTCCTTGGCCATATAATTTATGAAAAAGTTGTTTCCTTAGATCATAAAATGATATAATCTATTATTTCTTACCAGTCACACAATAATGTATTTGATATATGTATTTTCCTTAGATTCGCATGATACTATAAATTTTTTGTACATTATTTTTCATGTTTGGCCTCATTGATAAAAGCTTTGAAGTGGAAATTATTTTCATTCCAATGGAATTATGTATGTTATTAATCCTTTCAGGAACATATGTATAGAATCACATTAGTTCCTATCCTCACATTTCTAGATCCTGGATGGGGCTATGTAGTCTATTTTGATGTAACATGATCTAGTTTTGGTTGTGTCTCGTATAGGTAGATCATGTTGTTGGATATGTCTCATGGATGTTATAGTTTTATGAGAAAATTTACCCAAGACATGATTTGAATTTATATAATTTAGTTCATTCCTTAAAGAATTATCATCATTACCTACTTAGTGATAAATTCATCATATTTACAGATCAAAAGAGTTTGAAACACATTTTATCATAATGAGATTTGAATTTAAGGCCACATAGATGAATGGAGTATGTGAATATTTTGAACTTAGACCTATTTTATACACTAGGTAAAGGAAGTTATATATTATATTCCTCGATTATAAATTCCTATAATCAATTAGATAGATAGGATTAAGATCAATGGAATCTAATGTTGGCTGTAACATATATGAATCAAGATTACTCAGTCCTAGGTGATGTGGTTGTTTTTTTTCTGGTTTAGGTTATTATTGATTTGGTTGAGCAAGTTGAAAAGGCTTAGACATTTGATTCTAAATGGGGTACTATGAGGTAAAAACTAAATTTTGGGGAGAACATTGAGGGTTGGAAGATGAATGGATGTTCAATGTTGTAGTTTAGAGATTGGATGGATGTACACATGTCTTATTAGTATTAAATTATTAGTGTCTACCACCATTTGAGATGGTTTATTCATATAGGAATAAAAAATATGTATAAATCATTGAAAACATAGTTTCAGTGGGTTGGAATGAAAATACATGTAATATAGAATGTCTCAAGATGCCTCAACTTTAAGTAGGTCAAAGAAGAGCATCAATGACAGGTGTGTATGTTACAGTCTTTACCAATTCCCATGTAGAAATGTGAGTAAATATCCATGTATTTTTAATATGTCTACCAAGGATGTTTAAGAAACATGATTTCATTTGGGTGATTATGGATCAACACACAAGGTTTTCCCACTTCATCCCTATTCATGAAACTTATATAGTGGAAGACTTGTCCAAAATATACATTGATGAAATTATAAGAATTCACGAAATTGAAGTATCAATTGTATCTGATCGTGAACCCACGTTTACACGTCATTTTTGGAAATCCATATAGCAGGAACTTGCAACCTAGTTGACTATAAGCATAAATTATCATAATCAAATATATGTACAATATAAATGGAAAATCCAAATGTTATACAACATGCTTAGGGATTGTGTAATGGATTTAGGTGGTTCTTAGGAGGATCATATTACTTTATTGGAGTTCTAATATAATAAAAATATTTAATCAAAGGTATATATGGATATTTTTAAAGAATTGTACTATAATCCTTTTCATTCTCTACATTTTTGGGTGGAAATAGGCGAGAATTCACTAACTGGACCCATCATTATGGGAGGGACAATAGAGAAGATTTAGATGATCAGAAAGAGGATATAGATGGCTTAGAGTCATCAGAAAAAATATTCATATCATTTTTAGTGACTATTTTTAATCGAGGTAATTAATCATGTATTCTTGAGAATCTCTCCAAGACTTGGTCATCATTATCTTTTTATGAAAGGAAAGTTATCTCCTTGATACATAGGCCCTTTTGAGATATATTAATGAGTTGGTGAGGTGGAAATCCATTGGTCTTTCTTCTACAGTTTAGTTCATTACACAATGTGATTTATGTATCTCAGTTGCATAAGAAACTAATTGATCCTGAACATGTGATTTGATGGGATCACATTGACCTTGAGAGGGATTATATATTGATTTATGTGTCAATAAAACTTGTGGATATAAAAGAGATTATCTTGCAATGGAAAAGCATCGATCAAGTGCAGGTTTTATGGAACCATGGCTTGAACTAGGAAGAACCATAGGATAAAGAAAAGAAAATGTTAGAGAAGTGACTATAACTATTCCATGAAAATATGGGGTTTCTAATTTACAGGGAATAAAAGGACAATGGTGGTGAGAATATAGTGTAATATCTTTCATTTTAGACCAAGTTGGAGTTTTCATAGGTTTTTAAACTTTTCTTTTGGTGGATGTGCTAAAACATAAATTAATCATTGTAACATAAATTCAAGTTTTGGAACACTTTAAATTGTTGTTTTTGGTTGTGGTTTAATACATGATAAGTTTCTCAAGAGTTCAAATGAGTTTTAGGAGAATTAAGACAGAAAAATATCACTTCCCCATAGAAATAGATAGGGTGCACAATTTTTTTAAGTTGTGCAGCCCCTTAGGAGAAACTGTGAGGACTTATAAGAGGGTTTCAAATGGTTTATTAAATCATGTGAGGTGGGGAACCGAACCATGAATGATCATTTTAGTTTATTACGGAGGTGAAACAAATGTATTTCACATGGTTTGTCTTACTATGTGCCTAGCCTGTGCTGGGTGTGGAGTTAGAAAATGCTAAGGGAACGGTTGGAACATAGTTTCCTTTACATTGAGGAAAAACCATGTGGGGTGTAGCTCTTTGATAGTGAGGATTGTACATTTGGAATATGGTTTTTAAAACCATTCTTTCTAACTATTTGTTTCATGACCCATCCCCTGGGGGCGTGCCGTGACTACCCATGCCCACCTCCCATAGGCCAGGGCCTGGAGACTAGCACTAAGTAGGAATATACCAAAAAAATGGGAGGCATTTTCCAAAGTACCTATACACACACACACACACAACTCCAAACCACATATGTTGGAATGTGAAAACACTAATTAAACAAACACAAGGTAAAATAGTATAAAATTGAAGGTAAATGGGGCTAGAATACAAGTCCAACTGAAATAAAAAAGTAAAAGTAAAAGTATATGGAACTACTCCTCAAAAAACCCTATCTGAAGGGTCAGTATAGAAATGGATATCTGAAGTCGCAAAATCACATCTCATCTATCAGGTCACCCTAAGAACCACCTGGCCCCAGTCCACCAAGTACTCCATCGAAGTGTCAATCATCTGCACAAGACACGACACGTGCGGGAGAAGCCTGTGCAGGGGTGAGTAAAACATTACTCATGAGGGAACCCAAATGACAATGATATATGACAAATAAATACATAAATAATACTACCAAAGAGGTACATGATGTGTATCCATTAATAAGTATAATCAAGAGAGTCACTAGAGTAATCTCACACAGGTATAAATCTAAATTATGAAAAGCTAGAATATCGGTGGTAAATGCTGAACACCATGTACTATTGAGACACTCATCCCCAATGAGTCACTTAGGCCTGAATAGGCACCTAGACCCACTTATCACTTAGGCCTACTAGGGCACCTATACTTTCACGTCACTTAGGCCTTATGGGGAACCTAGACCCGCTCGTCATAGTCTTCTAGTCACATCTAGTCTTATGATTCTCGGTCGTAACATGCTTGATTTCGGGAGAACCTACACCTCAATCCATCAGTCATATCTCAAATTACATGAAAACCTACTTAGATTATTCTAAAAGGACCGCCTTGTCGTGAGGGTCCTAATGCTATAAACGTCTTGTCAATCGTACGTGCGGTTTGGAAGTTATGAGCCTTTCAGTAAAAAAAGGGGCTGGTGCTGTCTGGGTCCGGTCCGACCCGACCTGGCCGGGGGTCCTCCGACCTAACCCGGGTCCACCGACCCAACTCAGGTACAATATGAATCACTGGGTATAACCTGACCCAACCCACTAGGCCTGACCTAGATAGGCTGTGTCTGACCCAACCCACGAGGACGACCCGACCCGAGGCCAACCCGCTAGACCTATCCAACCCGTTGGAGTGGTCTAGTCCAATCCTCTCGGGATGTGGTGGGTGTTACGTCCCACCCACAGTTGTTTCTGTAGATCACCTCCATGTGATGAGGCTCAATAGCCATGTCTGCCCGCACAGCCGACAATCATTGCAGAGCTCACATTTTTGTACATGAATTTTTCAATGCAAAATACCATGTGACATGACATGGAAGGAACCAACTCTACATTTTAGTTAATCTTCAACCATGAGGACCATGAAAACACAAAGTAAAATAGATTTCTACCAAAATATCTTCATGTTTTCATAATTATTCAAAACTAGAAAAATTCCTTTTTCCATTGAAATTAATTATATTATGTCCATTTCACTCTGATGAAAATGAATTCAACCATGATTTGGACTTCCTGTTCATTTAAAATAAAAAAAATATCATATTTAAATGGATTATAAAATGAACATTACTCCTTTATACTATAGATTTACGAATCCATCCTAACACAGTAAGTCTCTTCATAGTGTGGTAAATACATCCTTCACCAAACATCATATATTCATCTCTAAATAAGTCATTGAAATCTATAACACATTCTAAAACCATATTTTGTTCGAATAATCACATTAATCTTCTGGAAATATTTATTAATGTTATATTTCACATTGCACCTCAATCATGATGTTATGAATCAATATCCTTGATATAAAGAGGTATGAAGATGTCTATTTTCATATATTCACAAGTGCTTCCATGTATTATTTTTCTCTAGACCTTCTATGGTCATCCTAATACTTCAATTACATATATTTCTATTTTAAATATTCTTACATAAACATTACCATGTCTTTAATTTCTACTGAAACTCCATTTGTTACTTCAAAAAATATTACCATTAGTTATTTTCAACAAATTAAAGACACAAATTTTGGTTCCAATAATATTTCCCTTTGGATTTTTTTACAATACATCCATAAAATACATACATCATCATGTGTTGTAGATAATCTAACCCATTTGTATTACAATATAATATTCTCCAATAAAATGGAATTTATGGACTTCATTCTCCATTTTATTAATAAAATAAAAAGGGATCATCTTCATTGAATACTTAATCCCAATTTCTCCTTTTATCTATAAAATGTAGCCAGGTATATTCCCCGGTTTCTCCCCATTTTTGAAATAATTATTACACTATTTAAAATAGACCATTCTTACCCTTTATTATACAATTCATGATTTAGTAAATTATAGCTTAAATACTAATTTCTAAAATAGATATATTGTGAATTTATTCTCCTCATTTATAATGAAACACTTTTAAAATTTTTAGCCAAAAATATATGGCTCATATAACCACTTGATCTATTATCCTATATCTCCAAAGATAACTTTGGAAAACATTATAGGCTCTGATTTACCACTTAATTAGATGACCCATTATTTAAAAAAATACAGTTATTGAAAATCCATTGTCTACCTTAGCTCAAATTACCACTTGGAAATGAAATCTAGATTATGGAGAGTTAATAATCTCTCCTATTGAATCATATAACTCAAGAACTTATCTAATTTATTTTTCCTTTAAAACATTAGCCCCATTCAACCAATTTATAATAATCATAAAAAATTAACATATTTAAACCATCCTCTATTATAACTTTAGATTTAACCCAATTTCATATTCATATATATTATTCTCAAGGATTTAAATCAAGTGAATTTACCACTTAGAAATGAGTTATAAAAAAAATCCTCTAAACCTACTATGTTATAACTCATTTTAAGAACAAAGAGACTAAGTCAATAACTTCAATTTTTTTTCATGTCACTCAATTACTTCTATAAGACCATGTAATGTAAGAGATATTATTTATTCAAGATCCAGATTCCTATGATCTCAATCATATTTGAACATGAATGTCAGTAAATACAAACTAATCCAAAATATGTGTGATTCATGAAAAACGTTTAACCAATTGATATGATTTTTTCATGATAAAATTATGACACAACTTGATATATATGATATTTCATTAGTATAGGTATCTTCCCCTATTCCAGATAAGTAATTTTCATTTAAAACATTACAATAAAACATTACATTAATTTAATCCTCACTGGGAACAAATTATAATCCCTACAACCACTATTTATAAAAAAAATATTGTGGTGAATTTTAGATAATTTTAATATCCTAAACAACCATCTAATGATACCAATTTTTTAGATCATAAAAAATAAAAATGATTATTATAAATCATGGGTTTTTTCTCTTGTTTTGTATTCTCCTTATTATTGTTTTAGTAATATTGGAAATTCTATTTGAAATAATTTTTTTGTCACCAAAATTGGATTGATACCATTTGAAAACATAGAGAGGTATTTGACAAAATTTTATCTCCAGAGTAGTCTCTATAATATTTATCCTTCATTATTATAATACACATTTCCATATTCAAAATTTATATTATTAGTTCTTATTTTGATACCATATGTTGAATGTATAATTTTTTTTATAGAACAATTACCCCATTGATTGAATCTCATCTTGAATACTTATCACTCCAATCATCAGTAATTACAATTAAATTCATGGGGATAATTGTTCATTACAACATCTTTTAGTAGAGGGATGTTATTGGGGTTGTTTACCTATCCAATTTCTTACATATTTCTGTAACCCTTTTTAGTGATATTTATTTCAATGATATAATAATACATTATTTAACATGGGTTTTTATTTCCTTTCACTTATTCTCCGTTGGATTTATGTTCATTTCATATGTGGAGACCTTTACAAAGATTGAACATGTAAAATATTCCTTATTGCTAGTGATGAGGATAAATTCCTCCTGCTTTTTATTTTTTCAAAATTTATTATATTCCTTCCATTAAGGTTACTACACTATAAAAACATTTATGTTTGAGAAATATCATTTTTATAGTTAATATTTTCTATATTAAAGAATATAAAACTATTCTCTAATGTAACAAATTTTATTTCAATACCGACGTGATTTCTACTGGTTAGTAGAGTAGTGGCCTTTCTCATAATTAATTGTCTTATTCTTGTAAAAAAATACCTCAAAATATTACTTTTGTATCTACATTCATAGAATAATTAATTGTAATGATAATTGATTCTTCCTTTTATCCAAGCATTCCAACCGATAAATTTTATTATGTAATTTTTCATTAAGTGACCTTGAATACAAAAAAACAAACACCTATAAAGGTGTATTTTGAATTCCTTTGTTTGGGAATAATTTTTATTCAAGATATCTATTCATTATTCAAGTTACTAACAAAAAAATTAAAAGAATTATTTTAAGATGTATTATGGTTATACCTTCTTTATCATGGAATGGATAGATATGATATTTTTTTCCTTTCACAATCTAAAATCTACTCAATTTTTTTTAAAAAAACATACTCTATTTACATGAATTACATAATAATAAAATATGTTTCCATATATATCATCAGGAATATAACTATTTGATTCAAAAACTTTATTCACTTTATATTTTAAATTTATTTATTTATATTTGTGATCATATTTAGTTTCTATTTAATAATTAAATATATGTTTCTTTATTTCATTGGATGGTGATGTATCAAACCCCAAAAAACAATTTTCTATAATACTTTTTCTATTAACTATAGGGAACTCCTCAATATTTATAAATTAATGATAAACTTTAAATTTCATTTTTTATTTTCTACAACCAAGGCATCAAATTGTTTCAACTTAACCTCTATACCAAAACACTTAAATTTTAATCAGTATTTTTTATTTGAAAATGTTTTTTCTTTATTTTCATATTCCCATTTTATTCTCTTCACTTGGTATTTGCTTCCAATTTGTAAAGTGACTAGAGAACATTCAATATCTTTAATATTTCTTATTTTTCATCTAACAAATCATTATTAATATTTATTCCAAATTTTAATACTTCTTTCAATGTTTTCAATTTTACTTTAAAAGTAACGAGTAACAATTTTTCTCTACCTCAATTCATATTAGCCATTAAATTATCAAGAAGAAATATTCCTTGAACTTATTTCTCAATTATATCTTTATTGATCTATGTTATAGTATCATTAAAATCTTTCAAGAGTTTTCTATATATTCATTATTTTTTAAAATCTCTTTATTATTTTCCCTTTATTGAAACATCAATTAGTTCATCTTCACGATCCTATGACTAATTTGATTCATTGAAATCCCTAAAAGTTTATTCTTTAGATAAATAATATTTTTAGAGACACTCTTTGATCATTATTTTATGAAAATAAAATTCTTCATTGAGATAATTTCTTTTATTATTTTATTTTACAATAGAATCACTCATATTTTTGATCAACTTGGATATTAATTTATTCTTTTTAAACAAATAAATACATGATTTTGATTATTCATATGTTAAATCAAAATCTTCAACAACTTGTTCATGTTAATTATGAGCAACCTCAAGTTATTCAACAAACACAAAGGTCTCTTTAAACTATCCTCTAATGTTTGAATTATTCTTTCCTAGAATTAATATTTCCTCAAGTGTTCCCCCAAACTCTAATCCATGGTCAATAACAAGCTTTGTGTCAATCTAATCTCGAACCATCTTCCATAACATTTGAGATATAATATCCACAAAAATTTGATAACATATCTCCCTTATTGAACTCAAAAAATAAAACCATTAGGATCTAATTTACTTTTTTATAAACTAATAAACCCCAAGAGGGGGAGGGGGTATTAATTAGGGAGATATTAAATTTATACTCTTTTAACATATCTATTTCACTTTTTATTCTATTACCTTGTTAATAGGAACTAAATTTCAACATGTTTATCATCTCAACTACTCTGAAGTATAAATAACATGAACAAATTAAATCAAGTGATGAATAGAGAGGTTTTAATTTTTTCCCATACACTGGGATATATCCAAGAAGTATACCCTTAACATTGTTTTAGTGCTTTTAAAATAAACTATAAACTCACTTTAATATATGGATACAAGTTTTTCCATGGTCACACCATATTAAGGATAATTTATGTTAAAAAATGTTTAGTATTACGCATAACTACCCAATGGTCACTACCTTATCCTACTTTTCACACAAATATAGAAGAAATTAGTTAATAAACTTATTGGCATCTTCTCAATTTATCAAAATGACGGATTTCTTAAATATTGGAATAACTTATATGAATTAATACATATTCATTCTTTAATAAGATGTAATATTTATTTATACAAAGTACCTCATTTATCCAAATATGATTATATCAATTTCATATAAGATGAGTGGAAATTTTTTCTACTTATATTAACTCTCCATAATGGAAATAAATACTCACCAAAAATAAGAATTCTAGAATAAGAATTATCAACAATATACTATGTCTTCCTTACTCTAATAATATTTATGTATCTAATATAATTCAAAATCCTAGAGTCTTCTTATCTATTAAAAACAAGACATAATAATAATGACCAATTTACTTGATTCACGCTCTCCATTAGACTAGATCTTATATATTTTATTTTCTTTTATAAAAAGTCACCGAATATGAAAAATAGTACATAATGATGATGATATTATCCTTAAAATATTAAGATAATTAAATTATGCTTTGTACATGGATCCTCCATATTTTCTTACTAATATTCCTCGTAAATCTTTCAATGTCACCATATTCACTATTTTCACTTATATAAATAATTTTAATGTTTTTTATTCTATCTCTATACATATATTTTTCTATCATGTGGTTTGAAACTACAATTAAAATTCAAGAAATTATCTACATTTTACTTCCTCTACTTTAAATCAGTCCCTTGTATCTTCTTCCAATATATATCCACCATCAAAATACCCTTTTTCTAATAAGGTTTGAGACACAAATTCAAAACAATTAAAATTTATTAACTCATTAAAATGGGATATAACCAATATTCACCAAAAACTACGATGTGTAATCAACTCCAAACACACATTTAAGTCCCCAAATATGAATAACCATGAGGTGGTATTGCAAAACCATGACATAAAAAATCTCCTAGAAAAAAATCCTTCAAAACACTTTTTTATTATTAACACCCATTAAACTCCTTAGATCCAGAAATCTATTAATCAAAATGACTCCCCCATGTAATGGTGATCCTCCAGTCTTCCATTTTGATCATTATTACATAATTCCTCCCTCATTTTGAACATTCTTATATAAATTCTAGTTAATACAATGCACAGTCCAAAAGGATTTCAAAACCTGAGTTTTGGGCCTCCTTATTTTGTACAATTATTTTCAATGAAAAAAGTCATGTTCCATGGAGTGGAATAAATCATCTCCCCATTTTATTTGAGTCTTTAACAACTTTGATAATAGAAATTCCCATTAAGAAAACATGTTATCATTCAAACAATCTCCACGTCTTTATGATTTTCTAGACTACTAAAAGGGCTTATATAATATTCTATATCAACTTACACTAAAATAAATAGATTAGTTCATTATGTGACCTAGGTAGAACTCTATATATTTAAGAGGATATTGACTAGTAATAGGGCTATAAGGTGATTCCATGGGGATGTTATACACTCATAAAATAATAAAGAAAAAAATAGTCGAGATAATATACATTCAATCATTACAATTTCTAATTGAATATACAAATATAATATCCAAATACAATACTGAAAAATAATATTTTCATGATATAGTAAATTAAATATCTCAAATGGTATATGTGTCCATAAAAAATGATAGGATATCCTAATGGTATTACAACTTAGACAAAAGAAAACATAAAAAAATAAAAACTCCATAGTCATTATTCTCACACATTTTATCATATATTGACTCTATACAATCCTTTTATAATGACTATATAAATATAATATTTTTCCCTACCCACACCTATGATTAAGATGTGTTCTTAGGTACCAATGTACCAAGGATACTCAAGCAGTGTGTGAGTACAACTCAATGGTCCACCACCAACGGTGTCCCTAACATAACCAGTAAATATAGTTTATAAAAAATGTGATATTCTTTGAACAACCAAATAAAGTATTGAAGTGTAATAAAATAGATCACCTTTTATGCAAAAATTATAAGGTGACAATTGAGATTGACCATACCTACTTTGGACAATGCCAAATGTGTCTAAACATGTCATATAATTATGAAGAGGAATGGCACCCCTCATTGGATTCATTTCATTCCACCAAAGTTAGAAGGAATGGATCCCCAACCAATAACCATATCAATAATAGGATCTTTAGGGGGAGTGTCACCCTACCCTAGAAACATATATCAACATCATCCCAAGGGGGTGGAGATGCCCCATGGAATCATATATCAACATCATCATCAATGGTAATGTGGCATCTTCTTAGAAACATGTACCAATATCATCATTAAGGGGTAATGAAATCCCTAATAGAAACACATACCATCATTATCATTCAAGGGGAATGTAACCCCATTATGGAAACAACTATTAGAATCATAATTTGGGTGATTTATAGACCAACTTCGAATCATGTCATCATATCGAAATTAAGGGAGAATAAATCCCACCTTAAAATATCATCATATCATCCGTAGGGGGAATGGTGACCCACCCTTGAATATCATCATATCATCATTTGGGGGAATTATGGCCCACCCAAAAATATCATCATATCATTATATGGCGGGTGATTCCCCACCATGGAAACATATATTAGTATTATCATCATGGGGAATAAAACCCCAATTTGGAAGCATATATCATACACTCGAGGACATACTCTCTCATAGGGAACTTATATACCACACACCTAGGGGAATAATATTTTCTCTGAACCTCATGTAGCGTAACCATAAGGGCATACCATCTCCCTAGAACCTCAAATATCATACACCCTGGGGAAATAATCTCTCATTGAGACCTCATATAACATAAAACTGGGGGAATATTCTATCCTCAAGGACTCATATATCATACACATGAGGGACATAATATGTCTCCATGACCCCATATATCACACACCACACTCAATGGGTTGGATACTATCCTAAACCCTATATACATTTTCTAGTTGTCTTCATAAGTGAACACCCTATGACTTCCACTATGTTCACACTATTCTCTCCATACCTCATGGCCATTCGTGTCCATGGAATCAAAAGTTAAAGACCCATCATATTTAATAGAATCTACCAAGCTCTTATGGAATCATCATCAAAACCATTGACCCATAAAATCAAAGTTAGCATCTAGGAAAAAGAAATAATAACTAAGTAGGACGAAGAAAATAAACTAAACTACTATAAAATTGATCAAGAACTACTTCTCATTAAGGGGAATCAAAAGGGAATAAAAATGGGAGGAGATATCCAAAAAAATATCCTTCCTTACTCATTTAAACTAAGATTAAGGGTGGGGTGACTATAAAATGAAAAGTTCACCCATATTTAAAAAAACTAGGAAAGGGGAATATCATGGAATGAACCTTGGTATCATGGTGTGATTCCATAGCATGGGGTTTGGACATGATGTGGCATGGGGGTCACAACAAGATACCACCCCTCATTACCCTTCTAAAGTGTAAACCTCTATGGAATGGTCATTATGATAATTCCATGATAATCCCTTACCAGGATGGGGAAAAAATATCTGGCCCCAAACTCCAAGGAAGGACACACCCTTTATTGAATGACACCACCCATGGTTTACATTCAATCACATGATCACTTTGGCCACACCATGGAAACAAAATCTTGGTAGAGTCCAAAATCCCATGGCCATGCCTCATCATGCATCCTTAAACCTTGGATGACACTAAAACCCTGATCATGTAATAAGACTAAGGGCCACATTATGATCATCCTTAATCATAGAAATTTGAATATGAAATACATAATGTTTTCCAAATATTATGTAAGGGTTTCCATCCCAACGTGACACCCCCATCCATAAGATAACCATACATAAGATTCTTTATTTTTTTTGAGAAAACCCAAGAAACACAATCATGTTATGAAATCTATAGTTCATGAAGTGACCGGCCTACCTTACACCATAGTTCCCCTCTAGGAAAGGTGTGATCCATTGACCAAACACACATCACAATGTGACCCTCAACCATTATACTATGATCAGTAGTCTACAATAAAACATTATAGAAAAAACAACTTGACCTACTATAATGATTACTTGAGCACCCAAAAAATTACCCAAGACAGATAAAACATCCACAAAATCTCCAAAATATGTTCTGATATTCAGAATCCATTAATAAATCAAAATTCCATAAAAATAACCCTTTCTGAAACTATAGATTCAATTTTTTCCTGATTTTCACCAACCTATATGGAACTAGTCATTACAACATCCACACTATAATTATTCTCATATCTAATAATTATCCTTATGTATCTTATATTAATATTCATAGTCATTGATCATTAATGAATGGCCTAATTATCATGTCTACCATTGGTTATGGTCATTCCAACGCAACACCCAAACCATCTCCATTGGTCAAAACACAATGAGCCTCTGGCCTCATCTCCTAAAAATACTAATAATTAATCAAATGGAATTTTACAAATACTGATAAATTTTTGTGCTCAATTTTTTCTGAATACTTGTGTTAGTATCCCACTGTACAAATAAATCCTAAAAACCCACTAGCCCAGGCTTCTCTTCACAAATTATTTCCACCAACTCCACAATTATGACCCACATTTAGTGGAATTTATGAATTTTCAAATCAAAATTCCATACACCATTGGTTGACATCATTGGTATAAAATGAATCCCTATATCCCATGTATTTTCTATTACTAAGCATAAAGAATCAACATAATAAACCTTATATTACCCAAGTTTCAACACAAAACACTGATCACTACCTCTATCTATCCCACCAAGAATTATATTCTAAATGTTAACCAAAATTCTCTTATAATTAGGGCCACATCCTCTAATAACTAATAGTAGAACCTCACTATATGAATTCTCTTACACTGCTCCTCTTGAATAATTCTTAGAGAGTTCCAATATTACATGTATGTTGGTATTCTTGATCCATGATCATCCCATCCATAATGATTTGTATCAAAGATGAAGATCATATCAACCATATCAAGATACTCTGATCCATTTTTAATTCCCCCTCTCACTACAGAGGGACACCTGATGTCATCATTAAAAAAATAGACTATTGTTCCTATATACATCTAATAAAAACCTTTTGTTGTCGACCAGTACATGTGTCTCAACCCATCCATCAACACAAACATTCCCACTACCCACCACCAAAAAAATAATGACACTGAAGAACTCCATTAATATTCATTTAATATTTTATCAACCCAATCCACACTCTAGGTTCCAATGATACCATGATTCTTCATACATTCATGTTTCAATACAGCCAATAATATACCATCATACACTCGGTCCTGATGGATCTAACTCATGGTCCATTACTATTGGGCCCTTATGGGACTATTGTTATCTATCCTAATACATTACCTAATTCGTCTCACTATAAACTGATGGTCAAATACATTCACAACTAATTGTAGTAAAGACACATCTTGATTCCTCATTCATCATGCCAAGACACTCAACCTTTCAATATTGTACATGACACAGTAGTCACCATACCACATCACAAACCTCACAAAATGTCACAAATAATATCACACATGATATTATGATGTCCATACACCCAAAACCTCATCACCACTCATTCATAAAATTATCACACTATAGAGATCTCATCTTGCATATTGTTCCTGCCACGATGAACCAATTCCCACTCTTGGATCACACCTAATCTTTCCCTAGAGTATCCCCTACACTAACAAAAAATCCCCATAACATTAATGGTCAAAAAAATTTCTCCTATATTCCTAGATTACAACAAGTATTATCACACCTTTCCATCATAATTTCATATCTTAACACCATCCATGCATGGTCACCCACTGAGCCCATCAATAACCCACGACCAAACTCTACATATCCATGAAAGAAAGGAGTCCTAGAACCTATCACAATATACAAGAATATTTTAAAATTATATCTCCAATTGGTCCCCAAGAAACAACTAAATAAATCCCAAAAAGATTAATCCATGAACTAGGGATGAAAAAATGCAACCACCATGCATTTCATCTGTTATCATGTCCTCACCTCAAGTGTCACACAATATAACTAAATCAATCTCCTTATGTTAGAGATTTCCTATAATTTTCTCATAGATATACCCCAAATTCATTATATATAAAATCAAACTTAATCAAAACTATGATTTCCTATAATAGGCTAAGATTATTTGCACTAATTTTCCTAAAATATTTGGTAAACAATAGTGTACTCTCATAGTCCATCGTAAGAGAGTATCCTTCTAACCCTCTTAGAATATTTCTTAGTAATTTCTATTACAATAACAACGAATACCCAAATAGGTGTACACCCTAGTGCTACCCTTCTATATGATTCGCCTCATTCCATCTCAATTCATTTCCCGTCAATAGTAATCTTTCTTTCCTAATTACCATAATTACCATGCCTTCTGTGCATGTCAGACCTATCACAACACTAGCACTAATAATGCAATCACATCCAACATTTTTTAGGCATCTCTACACCACATAATTGATACAAAATATCATGCATCCGTACTAATCCCCATGAATTTACATACTTTAACATTTCTATTGGAACACATAGGTCTAGCCTAACCCCTCCCTCAGGTTACTCTCATATATCACAACTCAACTTTTAAAATAACAAGAAAACACCATTTAATTCAATCATAACTGTGAATAAAAAATATCTTATGTTGCATGAAAATGTCACTAGTCTCTCTCACTTAGCACATATGTCACATCCCACATAGGTAACAACTCTTAAAGTATCACCCATGATCCCATCTCAGATATCACATGGAAACACACATGAAGACACAACCACTGATGGATTCCCATATATTCATACATTATACATCCCATACCCAATCACCCACTCAAGGATCATGGTAAAATTCATGTGCACATAATGGTATATTTCTATGATTGTTTTTATCATGAAAAATTATAATCATATAGTTTGGTTAGGTATAATACCACTAATAATTTATTTGGGAAGATACCAAATAAGTTAATGTTCACAATTTAAGTAAATTAAACATATTTTATTTTTAAGAACGAGTATTATAATTATACATAAGAATGTACATGTACTGTGATCCTAAATTCATAAGGTGATTCAAGAGTTGAAGCCTCATTTTGGTGATATCCATACACATGACATAACATCCATCCCAAGTTCTGAATTATCCATCCATCTATATAACATATCATATGTTGTAAGAGAAATAAAAATTACATTGATACAACTTTGTAACATTCGAGACCGGCTCACTCTATAGTAACTTGAATGGTTCGTTATGTTACCTTATACATGACTCTCTATATGTTAGAGACTATCGATTAACAATGAGGGTCTGTATTGATACAATTGGGAGAATATAATATTATATCAAAGTAGAGATAAAAAAACATAAATAGTATATAATCAATCATTACAATTTTAAATTGAATAAAATAATGTAATATACAAATAGATATAAGATAAAAAAAATATAATCATGATATAATAAATGAACTGTCTAAAATGGAACAATTTAGATAGACATCAATAAGATATCCCTTGAAAAGATCATGTGAAAAATACATCAAATTAAACACAATTTAAATAAATACCACCTAGTCCCAAGACCCACACTAAGTCCCATATCTCAATTTATCTATGAAATCCCACTGGACTATCCATATCTAAGCCTCTACCCAACCTATACCTACAATCATGTGATATTCTTAGGTACCAATGGGTTAGGTCCACCTGAGTAGCATGTGAGTATAAATAGTCAAGACAACACAAATGGTTTACTTAACCTAACAAATAAATAAAATGTATTCACAATATGATTTTCTAGTAACAATCTAATAATCAATTGAAGTGAAATTAAATATACCACCATAAATACTTGAGTTATATGGTGACTCTTGAGATCAACCATATTTTCTCTTTCTTGTACTATGTGTTACTAAACATGTCTCATAACACCAGGAGGGAATGGATCCCCTTATTGTAATCATTTCATCCCACCAATGTTAGTGGTTAATGGCACCCTACCATAGAATATTCTCATATGTGTCATTTTATGGGGGAATGAAACACCACCCTAGAAGTATATATCGGCATAATAATCAATGGGGAGTGAATCCCCTCCCTAGAAACATATATGAAAGACATCGTTAGTGGGGTGGTGCCCCAACTTACAAACATATAACAACATTATCATCAGGGGAATGAATCCCCATCATAGAAATATATATCAGTGCCATCATCCAAGGGGAATGGAACCCCACCATAGTAAAATATATTTTCATAATAATCAGGAGAATAGTGACTAACCTTGGAATGGTCTCATGATATCAAAAATAAGGGTGAATACTGCATCATCTTGAAATCTCATCATATCAATATTAGGGGGAATGGAACCTCACTAAATAGTCCCATCATAAAATCATCAGGGGAGTCATTCCCCACCCTCGAAACATGTGTCATACACCCCTAGGGTATACTCTCTCAGTAGGAGGTCATATATTGTAAACCTTGAGACATACTATCTCCCTAGAACCTTATACACCATACACTTGGTGGAATACTATTTCCTTGTGATGTTATATATAATACGCCTAGGGAAAGGGCATAATATTTTCATGAGAACTCATGTATCATTAACCCAAGGGAATTATATATCTTTAAGGACTTATATGTCATAAAACCAAGATAATACACTCTATCATGGACCTTATATGTCATACGTGCATGGGAATACCTTCTCCCCTAAGCCACATATACCACACACTACAATTTGGGGGTTTTATACTGGCCTAATCCCAATGTAATTTTCTTAGTTGGCCTCTCGAGCACACAATGTATGCCTACCACAATATTCATACTAGGATAAAATCTCAAAAATATTTATGCACTAATATTCTATAGAGTCCACACATGACTAGGAAACCTCTAGGGTCCCCTAAGTCAAATCATGGTTCAAACACCCCACATGGGTTCCATTATCTTATTCTCTAACTCAATATCCCAAGTAAATCACTTAGAGGGAATACCATGCCTAAAAAATCATTCTTACATCGTGGTTTAGTTGATCATTCTGGTGATACAATATAGGACACAAACAAGATAAATTTTATAAATCCAGTATCACTTCTAATTCAATGTAGTTAAATCATTTCACACCCAACCTATATATAATTTTTCTTCATGGCATTTCCTTAGGACAACTATTTCCATACCCTCGCACTCACCTACTTAGAAGAAGATAAGGGAATTTATCTCAAGTTCCATTATATTCACTCATTGAATTCAAACCCCACCATGGTCTATTTATCACATAACACAAATTTATTATCAAGCCCTTGGAATTTGGTGCTCGAAGCATCAAACTAGTGTTAAAGGTCCTATTTTATCCCAATAAATTTCCTTTTATTTGATGAGTATTTAAAGAATAATTTAATTTTGAAATTAATTTTAACCACATTCAAGTGGTGATATATCAAATAAATAAATTCATAATAAAATATGTAAACCTTACATTGAAATTCAGTGATTTCCTACCTCATTCAGAGTTATTCCCATTTTAAGCGATATTTTTCTATCTGGTCGAATCTTGTCCAAGAATAACTGATCATCACCCATAATAAGAAGGCCATTAATCCATAAAAAACCATCCAAATTAATTATAATCTAGTTATAATTAATTTATCCATTTAACAAATATGAATTCAATAATTAATACAATAAGAATAATTAAAAAATTACTCATCGAACAGTCTCCCACTGCCTAATCCATCTACAAAGGGGTTTACACGACCCTTTGTATCCATGAAGACCTCAAAAACACCAATTACCAAATTATTAATTTCAAATAAACTTTCAATTTTAATTTTTTTTCCAAAAATACCAAAATAATTTATGCTGTTAATTTCCCTCAGTGAGACCATATTTAATATGTTCATCCTCTCAGGGTCTCCCATAGCCAAGGAAACTTAAGGCCCCCTCATTTTAGCAAGATTAAGCCATCATCCGTTGAAATTTCCATCAAAACCCTAGTCCAATCAAACCAAATAAATGGTTTGAAAAAATAAGGATAAACTCAGGAATATGGGAAATAACAAACAACAACATCCATGAAAAAATACAAGACCCTCATCTACTAGACAAAAAAATTGGAAAAAGAAGTAGGGGAGTGTCTTTAAAATAGACCTCATTACCTCCTCATTCTACTTGAGATTTAAAGGGGCCATGAATAAAATTAAATTTTACCCTTATTTAAACATACTTGGAAAGGGAAACATCATGCTGTGACCCCAAATACCATGAAAAGATTCCCCACCCTGGGGTCTGGTCATGTCATGGACTGAGGGGCATGGATTGATGCTAAATTGTGGCCTCCCTCAGTTGGGACCCTTCCCTCTTGGTCTTAAAATAAAGGTGTGGTCCCTCTAGTAATTTAATAACCCTCCCCTATTGGGAATAACTAAAAAAATTCCCCAAATAATATTTTATGGCCTCCTCCCTATATGGGGTAGAACCTGTTAAGGTTGTTCACTAGGGAATGATCCCTATGGTCACACTTTGGAACCCTAAACCTATGAAAAGTCACCATATCTTGGCCCGATGATGTATCCTTACACCTTAGGGAACACAAAAATCCTCATCATAACATTATCTAAAGGGACATTGAATGTCCATCCTTCTTGATAGGAATTGAAAAAGGAAATACACGACATTTTAAAATATATTATGTAATGGCTACTATAATGACATAAAACCCTAACAAAAACATGACCACATTTAAGATTATTTGTTTTTTAAAATATCCAAAACAAAAACCACCATGTAATTAAAACCCCATGTTACGGTGTGACCATCTACCCTCATGTCGTGGTACCCCTCTATCCATAGTGTGATCCCTCAATCGAGAACTCATCACAACGAGACACTTAATAATCATGATATGATGAGATATATGTAGAACAATAGTATAGTTAATAAACCCCAAACCAACCCCATCCTTTAACAAATAACATGAAACACCCATTAGGCCTCAAAATACTAATAAAATATCTAAATAGTGATGTTTCAACTCCCAAAATCCCTTGTTGAATCCAAATTATCAATACATCCTTCACTTTGAGATAAAAAATATAAAATTTCCTTCATTTTCACCAACCCTTATGATGTGGTTTGTTACACCTTATTCCATTAAAATATATTGTATTATATCCAGTTCTCTCCGCTACAAAAGGCATCTACCACTCTATAGATATCAAAACCTTTTCCAACCTAAATTCAACCATATTGAAATAGATTCTAAATTTACCATAGATCCTTTATAGTCACCATTTTCTAACCCAACATAGAATATAAATAGTCTCAATGGTATCGAGATTTCATCCTTCAAAAAACTTATTTTATCTATCTCTCAATAATTCCTTTAAATATCAAACTCTTTCATAATCCACAATATACATTAATAATCACAATAATAATCATGGAGCATATATTAATGTTATATTTCACATATCACCTCAATATTGATAATATAAATCATTATCCTTGGTATATATAAATATAATGGTGTTTCTTTTCATCCCTATAAAAGTTCTTACCACTATGTATATTCTCCCGACATTCTAAAATCATCCAAAAACTCCAATTCCATATATGTAAAAATTGAGAATTATAATATCAAAAGAATTATGTATTAGATTTATTCTCAAACTATATCCTTTTATTCATTAAATACAACCTTAAAGTGTTGTAAAAAAACCCAATATATAACCAGCTGGTTACAAAAATAATCCCTTTTATTTTGTTGATAACACATCTATAAAATCACCGCACCATCAAGATTAAGAGATAATATCCCCCTTTCTCTTTCAATTTAAGGGTCTCCAGGAATATGTATTTTATGGAATTATTTCTTCCACATTTTTTCAAAAAATGAAAAGGGTTCATCTACAAAATATACTTTATTCATACTTCCCGTTTTATCCATAATAGGTACTGGGGTATCTTTATTAGCTTCTCTACCTTTGAAGATAATTCTTATTCCATATTTTAAAGTGAACAATATTCCCTATTTATTACAGCTATTTATTTTTTAACTTACATAAAAAACACCACTTTCTAATGTAATTATTTTGGTAAATTCTACTCTACCTATGTTATGTAACACTTTTGAAAATCATTGAGAAAAATTTAGGTTCATACAAAAAATTGATATATCATCTTCATACTCCAATGATCACTTTTTAACCTTCATATGATATTATTTTAGTCCTTAATTCCACGAATCATTAGCTCTGAAATATAATTGTGGAAAATTTATTATCCACCTAATGTAATCTAACTATATGAATAGAAAATATATATTTTATTTAGTTAAAACACTCTTTTTTTAGCACATACCTCCACATATTTCATATACATTTTTTTTCCTTAAATAATTTAGGATATTTGAACCATTTATTGATCGTCATAAAAAATTTGAGATATTTTCATCACCATTAATTATAAATTTAGATTCAAACCAATTTCAACTTTATCTACATTATTCTAAAGGATTTACAGTGAGTGACTTTACCAACTGGTAAAGAGTCATTAAAATCCTCTATTAATACCGAGTTAGAAATCATTTTCAAGAATAGGATTCTAATTGAATAACATGAAAGGTTTCCATGTCACTCACTTACATCCAAAAATCTCATGAAACGTGAGAAACAAAGTTTCTTAATTATCATGTTTCTTGTGATATCAATAATACATAGATGAGAATGTCAGTTTATAAACACAAAAAATCATGGTGTTTAAGTCATACAACGTGTTGAACCAATTGATACCAGTTTTTTATGATAATTTTTTTAGATAAACTGATATGAAAATTATTTATTGAGCACACATTTCGTCCTCTATTCTAGATAATAAATTCACTTTTGAAAATTCAACATCACAATTTATATACTTGTTTTCAACTATGGGTACCAAATATAATATCTTGAACCACATTTAAATAAACCCAAAGTGTGTACAATTTTCAGCATCTTTTAGCATGTTGAAAAAACCATTAGATGATACCACATTGTAAGCTTCTAAAAAAATGAACAAGATTTTCATGAATGTTTTTTGTTCTTCTCTTGTTTTTTTTCTTCTTATTAGTGGTCTTATACAACTTCAAATGTAACATGATATCACTTATTGATCAAAAAAATATCTATATAGTACTTGAAAACTATGATAGGGATTTGATATAATGTTATCACATATTAGAATCTATTCCATTTATAATTGTTCACTACAACATTTAATTGTTGATTCAACATTGATATCATTGTTGCTTGGTTGGACACTACTTATTGCATGCATCTTTTTTTTCTTTATCAAAATTACCCCATGGATTTTATCTCCCCCTAAAATCCATAATAATATGATCATCATTTATAAAAAATAATTTCATGGGGATAGGTTCCCTTTCCAACATCCTTATGTAGAGGAATGTGGTCGGTATTATTAAACCGACCCATTTCTTCCATCTTTCTTGATATCTTTCTTTATGGTATTTCTTTCAATGTTACCCCTGATATATTTTTCCTTACATTTTTGTACATCCTCGCTCTAATTATCTTTTTTCTTTTGGTGTATTTCCAATGTGGTAACCTTTATAATGATAACACTAGTGAAATATCCTTCTTTCTAACCACATGTACAATTTCCTATTTCTTTATAGTTTTTCACATTTTCTTCTTTTTCTTCTGAGAAATTTTTATTAATATTACAACCTTAAATGTATCGACCCCATAAATTTAAAATTCATCCCATATTTCTTCATGAATATGATAATATTATTGGATGTAATAAATATTCTTTCCACACTAGTTTGATTTCTATTGGTCATAGGAGAAGTGGTCTTCCTTACAATTTTGTCTCTTCTTATCATATTTCAATAATTTTTAATACATCCATAATAGAAACATTAATAAAACATTATAATATAATGATAATTTATTCTTCTTTTTTTCCATGTATTCTTTACCAGAAATTCATTTTACCACTTATTGAATAAGTGACCTTACTTTTTATAACTGTAAACCAATACCTCCAAAGGTATATATTGAATTCATTTATCTATGCCTAACATTTCCATCATATTTATATCTAAATAACAGATATTTTTATTTTATTTGTTAAAAAATAAGGAAAAAAATCAGAATAGGATATTCAATATGTGTTTGGAAGTGTTGAAGGTAATGATCATACATAAATCATTATCAAAACCCTTTCCCCATGAAACCGAAATTAACGTCTAGGAAAAAGAAATAATAACTAAGAGTAATAAAATAAACTCAACAAATATAGAAATGATCTATAAGTAATCCTAATTAAGGGGAGTCAAAATGGAAATAAAATAGGGAGGAGATATCTAAAAAAAATTGTCCTACCTTACTCATTCAAACTAAGATCAATGGTGGGGTGACTATAAAACAAAAAGTTCACCCATGTTTAAAAAAACTAGGAAAGGGGAATGTCATGGATTATACCATGGTATCATGGTGTGATTCACTTGTCTGTGGTTTGGACATGATGTGGCATGGGAGGGGGTGTAACAATAATATGTCACCCCTCATTCCCCTCTACAGTGTGAACCTCTATGGAATGATCATTATAATAATTCCATGAAAATCACTTACCAGGAGGGGGGAAAATCTTAGGCCCAAAACTCCTTGGAACAACATCCCCTTCATAGAATGGAGCCACCCATGGTTTCCATTCAATGAAATGAACCATTTATCCAAACCATGGCACACAACCTCTTGGTAGAGTTCAAAATACCATGGCCATTCTTTAGGATGCGTCCTTAAACCTTAGATGACATCAAAACCCTCATCATGTTATAAGCCCAAGGGTCACATTATGATCATACTTCCCCATAGAAATTTTAATATAAAATACACAATTTTTTCCAAATATTATGTCCGGGTTTCCATCACAATGTGACACCCCAATCCATAAGAAGAACATACATATGATTCTTTATTTGTTTTCTGAAAAAACCCACAAAAAACCATCACGCAATGTCATCCATAGTTCATGATGTGACTAGACTCCCTGATACCATAGTTCCTCTTTAAGAAAGGTGTGATCTATTTACTAGACAAACATCACAATGTGGCCCTCAACCATTATAGTATGATGAGTATTCTACAACCAAATATTATAGTAAAAACAACTTGACCGACTCCGATGATTACTTGAGCACCCAAAAAATTACCCAAGACACCTAAAACATCTATAAAACCTCCAATAGACACTCTAATAGACATAATCCATTACTGAATCAAAATTCTAAAAAAATACCCCTTTTGAGACTATAAATTCAAATTTCACTTGATTTTCACCAACTTGTATGGAACTAGTCATTACAACTTCCACACCATAATGATTCTCATCTCTGAGAATTCTCCTTATGTATCTTATATTAACATTAATAGTCACTGATCCTTAATTAATGGCCTAATTCCCATGTCTCCCTTTGGTTATGGTAATGCCAACACCACACCCAAACCATCTCCATTGGTCAAAACACAATGAGCCTCTGGCATCATCTCTTAACAACAACGATAATTACCCAACTGGAATGTTTCAAATTTTGATAAATTTTTGTGCTCAATTTTTTTTGAATACTTGTGTCAGTATCCCACTGTACATACAAATCCTAGAAACCCACTAGCCCATGCATCTCTTCACCAATTATTTCCACCATATCCCAAACTGTGACCCAAATTTGGTGGAATTTAGGAATTTTCAAATCAAAATTATATAGACCATTGGTTGACATCACTGGTTTATAATCAATTAAAATATCCCATGTATTTTCCATTACTGAGCATAAAGAATCAACATAACCAACCTTCTATTACCTGAGCTTTAACATGAAACACTGATCACTACCTCTTTCTATCACACCAAGAATAATATTCTAAATGTTAACCAAAATTATCTTATAATGAGGGCCACATCCTATAATAACTAATAATACACTCCTCACTATATAAATTCCCTTACACCTATCCTCTTGTATAATTATTGGAGAGTTCCAATATTACATGTATTTTGGTCCTCTCGATTAGTGTTCATCCCATCCATAATGAATCCTATCAAAGACCATGATCATATCAACCATATCAAGATACTCTGATCCATTTTTAATGCCTCCTCTCATGATAGAGGGAAACCTCATATACTCATTAAAAACATTGGCCATTGTACCTATATACACCACATAAAATTATTTTTTTGTCGACTTGTACATGTGTCCCAACCAATCCATCAACAAAAACTTTCCCACCATCCATAGACATAAAAATAATGATACTGAAGAACTAAATTCCTATTTATTTAATTTTTTATCAACACAATCCCTACTCTAGCTTCCAATGATACCGTGATTCTTCATCCAGTCACATTTCAATACTGCTAATAATATACCATAATTCTCTAAGTCCTGATGGATCTAACTTGTGGTCCATTACTGTTTCCCCACTATGGGACTATTGTACTCTATCCTAATATGTTCCATACTTACTCTCACTACCAACTCATAGTCAAATCAGTTCATGAGTGATTGTTCTCAAGAAACATCTTGATTCCTCATCCATCCTGCCGAGCCACTTAGCCTCTCGACATTGAACAGGACCCAGTTGTCACCATTCCACATCAGACACCTCAAAAAATGTTACCACTCATCTCACACATGAGATTAATATCTACATAAACCCAAAACATCATTACCTGTAATTCATTAAATTATCACACTATGGAGATATCATCTTGCATATTGTTTATGCCCAGATAAACCAGTTATCACTGGTGGATCACACCTAATAATTCCCCAGAGTATCCCCTACTCTAACCAAAAAACCCCATAACATCAATGGTCAACACAATTTATCCTATATTAATAGATTAAAACAAGGATTCCCACACCTTTCCATCGTCATTTCATATCATGCCACCATCCACGCATGGTCTCCCACTGAGCCCATCGATAACCCAAAACCTAACTCTACATAGTCCATGAAACAAAGGATTTGTAGAACCTATCACAATATAGTATTATATATCAAATTGGTCTATAAGAATCAAATTAATACATCCCCTAAAGGTTTATCCATGCAACAGGAATGAAAAAAATCCAACCACCATGCATTTCGTCTATTACCATGTCCTCACCTCAAGCGTCACAAAACATACCTAACTCAATCTCCCTATCTTGGATATTTCCTCTAATTTTCTCATCGATATACCCCAAATGCATTACATGTAAAATCAAACCTAATCCAAACTATTATTTCCTATAATAAGATAAACTTAGTTACACCAATTTTCCTAACATATTGGATAAACAATAGCTTACACTTATAGTCCATGGTAAAAGAGTATCCATATAACCCTGTCAGAATATTTCCCAATAGCTCCTATTACAAGAACAGTGGATTAACAAATATGTTTACACCATAGTGCTACCCTTCTATATGATTCTACTCATTCAATCTTGATTCATTTCACATTAATTTTATCATTTCTTTCCTAATTAACATAATGACCATGCCTTCCATGAATGTCATACCTATTTCAACACTGGCACTAATCCTGATCTCAAATCCACAGTTTTAGAGGCATCTCTACACAACATACTCGATAGTAAATATAATGAATCAATACCATTCACTATGAATTTATATGATTTCACATTTCTTTTGAAACTCATAGGTCTAGCCTAACCCCTCTCTCTGGTTACACTCATATATCACAACTCAAATTTTACAACAATAGGAAAACACCAATTCATTCATTCATAACCTTGAATAAAAAATGTCTTATGTTTCATTAAAATGTAACTAGTCTCTCTCACTTAGCACATATGCCACATCCCACAGAGGTCGCAACTCCTAAAGAATCATCCATGATCCCATCTCAGATATCACAGGGAAATACACATGGAGACACAACCACATATAGATTCCAAAATATTTATACATCATGCATCTCGTACTCAATCACACACTCAAGGATCATGGTAAAATTCATGTGCACATAATGGTATATTTCTATGATGGTTTTTATCATAAAAAATCATAATCATATAGTTCGGTTAGGTAGAATACAACTAATAATTTATTTGGGAAGACACCAAATAAGTTAATTTTCAAAATTTAAATAAATTAAATATATTTTATTTTTCTAAACCAGTATTATAATTATACATAATCATGAACATGCCATGTGAACCTACATGTGAAAGGTGATTCATGAACTAAAGGCTCATTTTGGATATAGCCTTGCACATGACATAAAATCCATCCCAAGTTCTGAATTTTCTATCCATCTATATAACATATCTTATATAGTAAGAGAAAAAAAATTACTTCAATAAAACTCTATAACATCCTAGACTAGATCACTCTAGAGTAAATTGAATGGTTAATTATGTGACCTTAGACATTCCTCCCCATATGTCAGAGACTATCGATTAATAGTGAGGGTCTATAGTGATACAATTTGGAGAATATGACCTCATATTAGAGTAGAGATAAAAAACATAAGTAATATAAAATCAATCATTGAAATTTCTATTTTAATAAAATAGTGTAATATCCAAATAGATCTAAGATAAATAATATAACCATGATATAATAAATAAACTATATAAAATGGAACACAATTCCGATATACATCAATAAGATCTCCCTTTAAAAGATCATGAAAAACATACATCAAAGTAAAGAGAAATGAAATAAACACCACCTAGTCCCAAGCCCCACACTCAGTCCCATCTCTTGTTTTATCTAAGATATCTCGCTCGACTATCCAACTATGGGCCTCTACCCTACCTATACCTATAATCATGTGGTTTTCTCGGGTACCAATGTGCTAGGTCTACGAGAGTAGTGTGTGAGTATAAATAATCAGGACAACACCAATGGTTTCACTAATATAACAAACAAGTAAAATGTATTCACAATTTGATTTATAGTAATAATCAAATAATTAATAGGTTTGAAATGAAATGTACCACCATCGATCCTTGAATTCTATGGAGACTCTTGAGATCGACCATTTTTTTATTGCACTACATGTTACTAAACATGTCTCATAACACCAAGAGGGAATGGATCCCCTTATTGGAATCATTTTATCCAACAAAAGTTAGGTGTTAATGACACCTTACCATAGAATCATCTCATATGTACCATTTCATGGGGGAATGAAACACCACCCTTGAAATATATATCATCATTATAATCAAAGGGGTGTGAATCCCCTCCCTAGAAACATATATCAGTGACATCGTTATTGGGGAGGTGCCCCAACATACAAACATATATCAATATTATCATCTGGGGAATGACTCCCCATCATAGAAAGATATATCAGCAACATCATCCATGGTAAATGGCACCCCAGCCTAGAAAAATATATCTTCATAATCATCAGTGGGAATAATAACTGACCTTGGAATGGTTACATGATATCAAAAGGAAGGGTGAATACTACCTCATCCTGAAATCTCATCATATCAACATTAGGGGGAATGAAACCTCACTATATAGTCCCATCATATAATCATAAGGGGAGTGGCTACCCACCCTCGAAACATGTTTCATACACCCATAGGGTATAATCTCTCAGCGGTAGATCATATATTATAAACCTTGAGATATACTATCTCCCTATAACCTTATATACCATACACTTGGTGGAATACTATTTCCCTGTGATGTTATATATCATACACCTAGGGAAAGGGTATACTCTTTCCCGGAGAACTCATATTTCATTCACCTAGGGGAATACTTTGTCCTAAATACCTTATATGTGTTAAAATCAATAGAATACTCTCTATCTTGGACCATATATGTCATATATACATGGGAATACCCTCTCCCCTAATACACATATACCACACACCACAATTTGGGGGATTATACATGCCTAATCCCCATATACATTTTATATTTGGACTCTTGAGAAAAAAAATGTATTTCTAGCACTATATTAATACTAGGATAAAATCTCAAAAATATTTATGAACTAAAATCCTATAGAGTCCACACATGACTAAGAAACCACTAGGGTCCCCTAAGTTATATCAAGGTTCAAACACCCCACATGGGTTCCTTTTTATTATTATCTTACTCTATGGCCCAAGTACATCACGTAGAGGGAATACCATCCCTAATTTTTTTACATCATGGTCCAGTTGATCATTCTGGAAATAAAATACATTCCAGACATAAAATAAATATCAGAAATCCCATATCACTTCCAATTCAAATGAGTTCAATCCTTTCACACCCAACCTATATATAAATATTTTTCATGTCATTACCTTAGGAGAACTATTTCCAAACCCTCACACTCCCCTATTTGGAGGGAGATAAGGGAATATTTATCAATGTCCATTATATTAACTCATTTAATTCATACCCCACCAATGTCCATGTATCACATAACACAAATTCATTACCAAGCCCTTGGACTTCAGTGCTTGAAGTATAAAACTTGTGTTCAATGTCCTATTATGTCCCAAGAAATTTCCTTTTATTTGATGAGAATTTAAAGAATCTATTCATTTTGAAAATAATTTTAACCACATACAAGTGGTGAGATCATATATAAATAGATTCACAATAATATATGTAAACCTTATATAGACATTCAATTAATGCCTACCTTAGTCAGAGTTATTCCCATTTTAAGAAATATTTTTCTATCCTGTTGAATCTTGTCCAAGGATAACTGACCATCACCCATAATCATGAGGCCAAGACTCCATCAGAAATCATCCAAATAAATTATAATATAGTTACAATTAATTTATACATTTAACAATTATGAATTCAATAATTAATACAATAAGAATAATTAAAGAATTACTCATCGAACAATATCCCACTACCAAATCCTTCTAAAAAGGTGTTTACACCACCCATTGTATCCATGAAGACCTCAAAAACACGAATTACCAAATTCTTAATTTCAAATAAAAATTCAAATTCAAAAAAAAAATCCATAAATTTCAAAATAATTTATTCCATTGATTTCCCTCAGTGAGACCATATTTAATCTGCTTATCCTCTCAGGGTCTCCAATAACCAAGACAAATGAAACCCCCATAATTTTATCTAGATTAAACTGTCATCCATTGAAATTTCCATCAAAACCCTAGTCCAATTAAACCAAATCAATAGTTTTGAAAAATAAGGATGAACTATGGAATCTGGGGGAAATAACACACAACAACATCCATGAAAAAAATCCAAGACCCTCATCTAGCGGAACCAAAATGGGAAAAAGAATGGGAGTAGTGTCTTGAAAATGAATCTCATTACCTACTTATTCAACTTGAGATTTAAGGGGGAAATGAATCAAATGATAGTTTACCCTTATTTAAATATACATGGAAAGGGTAACATTATGACAACCCGGCTTTTTATTACAACTTAAACATGATTTATTACATAAAACTTCACTTGATCCAACAAGGAAGATCAAGAGGTTTAGTGTCTTTGGGGCTTAGGATCATTACATAAAAACTTTAAACTTGAAATACAACATCTTTATTGAAAACTTCCTTTACATGACCACTACATTCCTTCATACTTAGCATTGCATGGGATAACCTGAGGACATGCATAAGAAAAGGGTGAGCTATAAAGCCCAGTAAGGGAGTACACAATGAATAACATGAGGAGTACAATACATGTTAGGCAATAGGAATATCGATAGAGCATAAGAGAAACATGAACATAAATACATGATAAAGCATGATAATCATATCATGGAAATGTGGTAACAACACTTAACATTGAATTAGCATGAGCCAAGGCTCATTGCACATGGAGCATGAGTAAACCCTCATTGCACTTGAAGAACGAGTAAACCCTCGTTGCACTTGAATTAGCATGAGTAAACACTCATTGCACATGACGTATCATGATACTATACTTTACCCAATGCATTGGAGTGCTATAAAGGGCACACCCTTCTTAAACATTTCATTTCATGCATAAGTGTGCCACATGGATCATAAAACATGGATTCATAAAACATAATCATTTCTTCCACGATAAAGGAATGTGGAATTCATACATGAAACTTTACAATCAATAAGTATATGTGCATAAAGGTTAATACCCTTGATGGATAAATGGGCATGGTATTCACTACACAAAGACATTGGCTTATAAAATTGATGCGATTTCGGCAGCGTAACAGCGTGACATAAGAATTCATAAAAAAAGTTGATGAGAGAGAAAGGGGTTACTCATCATATTTACATGTAATGGACAGTAAGGAGATCATATATATACATGTACCAACAATAGAAATGGAATTTAGATTCATGATACAAAAGTATTGCTTGAATGTAAAAGAAGAGAGAGAAGTTCCTTTCGGAATTTCGGCATAGTAACGGGTGTACATGGGAGACATTTAATGAGAGAGAAAGGGTTCTACCATCATTCAAACAATAAGAGGGCAGTATGGGGGAGGTGAGAAACCATACCCCAACATTCATAATTGAAATAAAAAGGGAAATACAACTTAAAGAAAATTGACAAAAAAAATGAGAAAGGAAGAAAACCCCTTACTTGGAAGTGTGCTTCCAAAGGCTAGAGAGAGGCTTGTGAGAGGCTTCTTGGGAGCTTGGGGCACCTTGAGAGAATTCTAGAGAGATTAGGGCAGAGGTTGGACGAACTTCAAGGGCTTTGAGTGAGGAGGAAGTGGGAGCTTGGGTGGGTTTATATAGGAAAGGTGAGAGAATTCTTTATTATTTAGGTTTGGGACCCCTTATATTAAAATAATCCAAACCACAAACCATCCCATGGTATTTGCCCATGGTTTCTGGAAAAGGAAAGAGGAAAACAATATTTTACAAGTCCAAGGTCCGAACTTATTAAAAAATTAGGGTTTCTTATGTGGAGGTGAGTCACACTCCCATGGAAATTAATTTAAAAAGGCAAAGTGTTGAATAAGTCTTGAGGGCTCCATTAATGCTTTGAAAAGTAAGTCAAACAAACCCAAAACTTAATTATTTTAATGATAAAACACATATTGGCCGAAAATAAGGATTATGGTATTTTATTACATCACCATTGGGTCATTATGATGTCATAAAACACATTATATATTTAAATGGTATTTAATTTTTACCCAAAAATTTGACTGTCTCAGAAAATTATGAAAAATTCACCATTGGATAATTTCGACGTCCTGATTCCAAAAATAATATTTATTTTAT
Source organism: Viscum album (assembly GCA_963277665.1). Classification (NCBI taxonomy): domain Eukaryota; kingdom Viridiplantae; phylum Streptophyta; class Magnoliopsida; order Santalales; family Viscaceae; genus Viscum; species Viscum album. The sequence goes on from OY728152.1 coordinate 1,388,413,111, forward strand.
CTAAATAATTTTATAAATATGTGAATTTTCACTTTTAAAATAAAAACCGGCATTTATAAAAAATTCACGGGTTTTGACAGAAATGGCTTTCAAACCTTAATAAAAATTTTAATTGCATTCATAAAATTATAAGATCATTTATATTTAATAAAAAATAATTTAATATTAATAATAATATTTTATTAAAATATTATTTAATTCAAAGATCCTTTAATTTAATAAAATATAATTCTTAATTAAATAATAACTAAAAACACCATTTGTACTTTAAAAACTAATTACAATGTATAAAAAATGACTAGAAATTATATTCATTATTATATACAAAAAATAATAATAATGTACATGAACATGGTGCTACTTATTTGTTACATAACCCCTTAAAATAGCCGCATAAGACCTAAGGGTAAGGTGTGCGATGGTGACAGACTCTTGGGGTTGCTCAGATAACATCGCTCGAGTGGTAATCTCTATCAACTTCCATTTTTCCCGTAGACGATCACGTTCGAGCTTGACTTGATGAAGCTCAGCTTGGGCTTGGTCAAGGGCAAAGCCCAAAGACGCCACCTCTTTTCCGAGCTTCGACAAATGGGCTTCGTAAGGGGCAATTCTACTAGATGAGGCCATCACTTCCTTTGTCTGAGTAGAAAATTGGTTCGTTAAAGCCTTATATTTAAACTACCCAGATGATCACTGTTCAACGGCTATAAAAGTAATGGTCACAAATCTTAAAGTAAAACTAAAAAAAAGTTGATATCTTATAAAAACATTTTTCATAAAGAAACATTTAACTGGATCAAGAGGGATTTTCCATTAATGAAATTTTGGGTCGTTACAACATTCCCCCCTTAAGAAATTTCGCCCTCAAAATTATCCTTTTCCCACACTAAAACAAATGTGGGTAACTTAGCTTCATCATATCCTCTGACTCCCAAGTTGCTTCTTCAAACTTGTGGTTTCTCCACAACACCTTGACGAGGGGCATTGTCTTATTTCGTAGGACTTTTTCTCTACGATCTAAGATCTTCACTGGTTGCTCCTCATAAGAAAGATCGTCTTCTAATTGTACCACCTCGGAAGAGAGTACATGTGAAGGGTCTGGTATGTACTTCCTTAAGAGGGATACATGGAAGACATCATGCACCTTGGCCATAGTAGGTGGAAGTTCTAGTCGATAGGCCACAGCCCCAACACGATCAAGAATCTCGAAGGGGCCGATGTACCTTGGACTTAACTTCCCTTTCTTTCCAAACCTCATGACCTTCTTCCACGGAGATATGCGTAAAAACACCATGTCTCCAACTTTAAACTCAAGGTCTCGTCGACGATTATCTGCATAACTCTTCTGCCGACTCTAGGCTGCCTTGATATGCTGCTGAATGGTTTTCACCTTCTCCACCATTTCTTCGACCATTTCGGGTCCAAGAAGCTTACGTTCACCGACCTCATCCCAACATGCCGGTGTTCTACACCTTTTCCCATACAGGGCTTCATATGGTGCCATTTGGATGCTCGAGTGGAAACTATTATTATAAGAGAACTCAACTAGAGGAAGATGTTGATCCCATCCTCCTTTAAAGTCCATTGAGCACGCTCTCAACATATCCTCAAGTGTTTGGATAGTCCGCTCGGATTGGCCATCAGTTTGAGGATGATAGGCCGTACTGAAGTTCAGTTCAGTATTCAGAGCATGTTGAAGACTCTTCCAAAACTTAGAGGTAAATCTTGGATCTCGGTCAGACACAATAGATAGTGGTACTCCATGCAACCGTACCACTTCCCTGATATATATCCGTGCCAGTTGATCCAAAGAGAAATCCTCTCGAATAGCAATGAAGTGTGCAGTCTTTGTAAGACGATCCACAACAACCCAGATTGCATTGTTGCCTTTGAATGTCCTTGGAAGTCCAGTGACAAAGTCCATGGTGATGTTCTCCCATTTCCATTTTGGTATGGGCAATGGTTGCATCATCCCCTTAGACTTCTGCCTCTCTGCCTTCACTTGCTGACACACCAGGCACTTTGATGTATATTCAGCGATCTCTTTCTTCATATTATCCCACCAAAAGTTTTCTCGGAGATCTCGATACATCTTTGTGCTCCCTAGGTGAATAGAGAAATTTGAACTATGTGCATCATCCAAAAGTTCCTTCTTCATCTCCTAACTTGATGGAACACATAGTCTTTTCCCAAACCGCACAATTCCTTCTTCATTAACATTAAACTCCGAGGATTTTCCCTTTTTGATAGCTTCCACTTTTTCTTGGATTCTCGCCTAATCCTTTTGATCATCCTTTAACCTTTCCAAAAGAGATGGTTGAGCAATCATTTGTGAAAGGATTGATGATGTTCCCTTCTTTATGATTCCCACGTCCATCTTCATCAAGTCTAAGAAGATTGGATCCTTCTCAATTCTCATCATTGATAGAATTGCTGGATCCTTTCTACTTAGGGCATCCGCCACCTTGTTCGCCTTCCCAGGGTGGTAATGTATTGAACAGTCATAATCCTTGATGAGCTCTATCCATTTTCTCTGGCGCATATTAAGCTCTTTCTGTGTGAATATATATTTAAGACTCTTGTGGTCAGTATATATCTCACATTTCTCTCCATAGAGATAATGCCGCCAGATTTTCAAGGCAAAGATCACCGCCGCCAACTCCAGATCAAGCGTTGGATAGTTTCGCTCATGGATTTTCAACTGCCTTGAGGCATAGGATATCACTTTATCATTTTGCATCAGCACACATCCTAATCCCTTCTTCGAAGCATCACTGAATACCACAAAAATCTCCCCACTTGTGGGTAAAGTGAGCACGGGTGCAATGATAAGCCTCCTTTTCAACTCCTTGAAGCTTTCTTCGCATTCATCACTCCAAGAAAACTTTACTCCCTTTTGAGTTAGCTTGGTAAGAGGGTTGGACAATCGTGAGAAATTTCTCACAAATCGTCGATAATATCCAGCTAACCCCAAGAAGCTACGGATATCAGTTACCGATGTTGGCCTCGGCCTTCCCTCAATTGCATCTGTTTTGGAGGGGTCCACAGATATCCCATTGCTTGTGATGATATAACCCAAGAATGAGACTTCCTTCAACCAAAACTCACACTTGTTGTACTTTGCATAGAGCTTCTCCTTGCGAAAAGTCTCTAGTACAGTTTTTAAATGCTCCTCATGCTCCTCCTTGGTTTTGGAGTATATTAGAATATCATCTATAAAGACTACCAAAAATTTGTCTAGGTAATCTCTAAAGACTCTATTCATCAAGTCCATGAATATTGCTGGAGCATTGGTGAGTCCGAAAGGCATTACTATGAATTCATAGTGCCCGTACCTTGTACGAAAAGCAGTCTTGGGGATATCTTCCTTCTTCACCCTTACTTGATAATATCCCGACCGCAAGTCGACCTTGGAGAAGTATTGTGCTCCACGCAGCTGATCAAACAAGTCATCAATTCTTGGGAGAGGATACTTGTTCTTTATCGTGATTTTGTTAAGTTCACGATAATCGATGCAAAGCCGCATTGACCCATCCTTCTTCTTGACGAAGAGGACTGGTGCACCCCATGGTGATGCACTTGGGCGTATAAACCCTTTATCCAGATTCTACTGTAGTTGTTTCTTCAGTTCTTCAAGCTCAACCACAGCCATTCTATATGGAGTCTTGGATATTGGTAGAGCCCCAGGTATAAGTTCAATTGAGAACTCAACATCTCTTCTTGGAGGAAGACCAGGATGTTCCTCGGGAAATACTTCAGCGAATTCCCTCACAATAGGCATTTCTTCAAGGGTGGTTTCTTCCTTGGACTTAATCATCTGAGCCAGATATGCGTGCTCATAAGGCAGTAATATCCATGCTTGAGATGATGAAGCTAAAAGAGATTCATCTTCCTCCTGACACTTGTAAAGAATCGGGGGTCAATTCTCCATATGGAGTGTGATTTCCCTCTCCCGACAATTTATATTGGCTCTATATAAGGAAAGCCAATCCATGCCAAGAATTGCATCAAATTCCACCAAAGGGAGTATGACGAGGTTCACCGGGAAATTCAATCCACAGATTATAACAGGGTAGGACTTGTACTCATGGGATGCAATGATTTCCCCATTTGCCGTACTCACCGACATCTTTACTTCCATGATTTGTGGTGGTGCAGGGATTGTTCTACTAAACTTTTGAGATATAAAAGAATGCGTAGAACCTGAATCAAAAAGTACGTTCGCTATTCTTGAATGAATAACTAGCGTACCTGTCACCACTTCGTTGTCGGGGTTCACTTCGGCAGAAGTGATGGCCAAAGCTCTTCCTTGCTGTCTTGGAGGTTGTTGATTGCCTCCGATAACCCTTGGATTAGGGCACTGATTCGCAAAATGACCCGGTTCTTTGCATTTGAAGCATTGAACAACGCGTTGAGGTTCGAACGGAGCGTTCCTCTCCTCTGCCGCAGCCGCGGGTCCTTCTTGCTGACAGTTAACAGCTAGGTGCCCTTGTCTTCCACACTTGAAGCATTTTCTTGTCCCCCTAAGGAAATTTCCAGGGTGCTTCTTTCCACACTTTTGGCAAGTGGGGTGATGGAATTTCTTAGCGCCATTGGATTTATCCATCGGACCACCAGCATTGAAGTCCACATTCCGCTTCATGTCCCCATGATACCCTTGTGATTCTCCGATCTCCATTTCAACCTTGAGGGCACATCGGACAATTTCCTCATAGCTGTCGAAGTCACGGATCGCTAATGCTTTCCGCAAGCTAGGCTTCAGCCCACCAAAGAAGCGGTCAACCTTGCATTCAGGGGTAACGACAAAGCCGGAAGCGTATCGTGCAAGCCTTGTGAAGTTTGCCTCGTACGTTCCCACAGATTCCTCATCTTTCTGCTTGAGGGAAAGGAAGTCCCTTTCCATCTTAATACGGAGGGTGCGTGGAAAATATTTATCGAAAAACATTTTCCAGAATACCTTCCATTCCAAAGCATCGATCTCCTCCTCAGGCTTCATATTTTTGATCAACATCCACCATTGATCAGCTTCACCCTCCATACGATAAGCCGCCAGGAGAACCTTCTCTTTTTCAGAGCATTGGAGAATGGAGAATATCTTCTCAATGGAGTTGATCCATTGTTCAGCGATCATGGCATCAAATGATCCACTAAAAGTAGGAGGCCTTTGTCTCATGAAGCTTTCAATAGTGACTTGTTCTTTCTTAGGGGGGGTTGAACGTTCCTCTTGACCAGTGTTTCTATTCAAAACTTGAGTTAGCTGAGAGAGAAGCGTGACAAAGTTCGCGATTCCCGCTCCCATTGGATTGGGCATCTCATAAGTACAATCATCACACCGATCTTCACAACGGTTGTTAGCCCGAGTTCTCCTATTACTGGCCATTGGCTGGAATAAAAGAAAGTTAGGGGTAACACATAAAGGTTAATCCAAAGACAAAAGTTGATGACTTATAAATAAACTTTAATCTCTTTAACTCATGAGTCTATAGGATTCAATCCAGGCTTTTCATGATCATCCTTCTAAAATATATTCTTAGGGGAATTTTTCCCTTAATAAGGGTTCATAATAAGATTGTGAATTTATCAAAACATATCCCTCGGGAGTGTCGTAACCAAGAGTGCAGCAAGGCCCGTTGTCGTGCACCGGTTCCCGTTCGAGTCTAGCTCAAAGCGGTGTTTTCGGGTTTTACCCCTAGGATACATCTGTGCCAGAGCCGCCTCTACCTGCTCGTATCCAGACAGGGATGTATTTGTTTGATAAACCACTTACTTAGTATTTACCAAAACTTAGGGATGTTTTTATTATGCTTAGTCTTGTATCTAAGGCTTTACTAGGGTTTCCTAATCCCAAAAATAACTAAACCTATCCTTTGATACCAACTATGACAACCCTGCTTTTTATTACAACTTAAACATGTTTTATTACATAAAACTTCACTTGATCCAACAAGGAAGATCGAGAGGTTTAGTGTATTTGGGGCTTAGGATCATTACATAAAAACTTTAAACTTGAAATACAACATCTTTATTGAAAACATCATTTACATGACCACTACATTCCTTCGTACTTAGCATTGAATGGGATAACCTGAGGACATGCATAAGAAAAGAGTGACCTATAAAGCCCAGCAAGGGAGTACACAATGAATAACATGAGGAGTACAATACATGTTAGGAAATAGGCATATCGATAGAGCATAAGAGAAACATGAACATAAAGACATGATAAAGCATGATAATCATAGCATGGAAATGTGGCAACAACACTTAACATTGAATTAGCATGAGCCAAGGCTCATTGCACATGGAGCATGAGTAAACCCTCATTGCACTTGAAGCACGAGTAAACCCTCGTTGCACTTGAATTATCATGAGTAAACACTCATTGCACATGACGTATCATGATACTATACTTTACCCAATGCATTGGAGCGCTATAAAGGGCGCACCCTTCTTAAACATTTCATTTCATGCATAAGTGTGCCACATGGATCATAAAACATGGATTCATAAAACATAATCATTTCTTCCACGATAAAGGAATGTGGAATTCATACATGAAACTTTACAATCAATACGTATATGTGCATAAAGGTGAATACCCTTGATGGAGAAATGGGCATGGTATTCACTACACAAAGACATTGGCTTATAAAATTGATGCGATTTCGGCAGCGTAACGGCGTGACATAAGAATTCAAAAAAAAATTTGATGAGAGAGAAAGGGGTTCCTCATCATATTTACATGTAATGGACAGTAAGGAGATCATATATATACATGTCCCAACAATAGAAATGGAATTTAGATTCATGATACAAAAATATTGCTTGAATGTAAAAGAAGAGAGAGAAGTTCCTTTCGGAATTTCGGCATAGTAACGGGTGTACATGGGAGGCATTTAATGAGAGAGAAAGGGTTCTCCCATCATTCAAACAATAAGAGGGCAGTATGGGGGAGGTGAAAAACCATACCCCAACATTCATAATTGAAATAAAAAGGGAAATACAACTTAAAGAAAATTGACAAAAAAAATGAGAAAGGAAGAAAACCACTTACTTGGAAGTGTGCTTCCAAAGGCTAGAGAGAGGCTTGTGAGAGGCTTCTTGGGAGCTTGTGGCACCTTGAGAGGATTCTAGAGAGAGTAGGGAAGAGGTTGGACGAAATTAAAGGGCTTTGAGTGAGGAGGAAATGGGAGCTTGGGTGGGTTTATATAGGAAAGGTGAGAGAATTATTTATTATTTAGGTTTGGGACCCCTTATATTAAAATAATACAAACCACAAACCATTCCATGGTATTTGCCCATGGTTTCTGGAAAAGGAAAGAGGAAAACAATATTTTACATGTCCAAGGTCCGAACTTATTAAAAAATTAGGGTTGCTTATGTGGAGGTGAGTCACACTCCCATGAAAATTAATTTAAAAAGGCAAAGTGTTGAATAAGTCTTGAGGGCTCCATTAATGCTTTGAAAAGTAAGTCAAACAAACCCAAAACTTCATTATTTTAATGATAAAACACATATTGGCCGAACATAAGGATTATGGTATTTTATTACATCACCATTGGGTCATTATGATGTCATAAAACACATTATATATTTAAATGGTATTTAATTTTTACCCAAAAATTTGACTGTCTCAGAAAATTATGAAAAATTCACTGTTGGATAATTTCGACGTCCTGATTCCAAAAATAATATTTATTTTATCTAAATAATTTTCTAAATATGTGAATTTTCACTTTTAAAATAAAAACCGACATTTATAAAAAATTCACGGGTTTTGACAGAAATGGCTTTCAAACCTTAATAAAAATTTTAATTGCATTCATAAAATTATAAGATCATTTATATTTAATAAAAAATAATTTAATATTAATAATAATATTTTATTAAAATAATATTTAATTAAAAGATCCTTTAATTTAATAAAATATAATTCTTAATTAAATAATAACTAAAAACACCATTTGTACTTTAAAAACTAATAACAATGTATCAAAAATGACTAGAAATTATATTCATTATTATATACAAAAAATAATAATAATGTACATGAACATGGTGCTACTTATTTGTTACATAACCCCTTAAAATAGCCGCATAAGACCTAAGGGTAAGGTGTGCGATGGTGACAGACTCTTGGGGTTTCTCGGATAACATCGCTCGAGTGGTAATCTCTATCAACTTCCATTTTTCCCGTAGACGATCACGTTCGAGCTTGACTTGATGAAGCTCAGCTTGGGCTTGGTCAAGGGCAAAGCCCAAAGATGCCACCTCTTTTCCGAGCTCCGACAAATGGGCTTCGTAAGGGGCAATTCTACTGGATGAGGCCATCGCTTCCTTTGTCTGAGTAGAAAATTGGTTCGTTAAAGCCTTATATTTAAACTACCCAGATGATCACTATTCAACGACTATAAAAGTAACGGTCACAAATCTTAAAGTAAAACTAAAAAAAAGTTGATATCTTATAAAAACATTTTTCATAAAGAAACATTTAACTGGATCAAGAGGGATTTTCCATTAATGAAATTTTGGGTCGTTACAAACATCATGTTGTGACCCAAGATATCATGACATGATTGCCCACCATGGGGTCTGGTCATGTGATGCCCTGAGGGGTCATGACTTGATGCCAACTTGTGGCCTCCCTCAATTGGGACACTTCCCTCTTGGTCTTAAAACCAAGTTGTGACCCCTTTAGTGATTTAGTGATACTCCCTTATTGGGAATAATAAAAAATCAAAGTCTCCAACTAATATGGTGTGTCCTCCTCCCTATACAGGGTAGAACATGATATGGTAGTTAACTAAGGAATTATACCTATGGTTAAACATTTCAACCCTAAACCAATGAAAATTACAAACTACCCTTTATAGGCCTGATGATGTATCCTTACACCTTAGGGAACAAAAAACACCTCATCATGACATAATATAAAGGGACATGAAATGACCATGCTTCCTGATTGGAATTCAAAAAGGTAATACACAACATTTTCAAATATATTATGTAATGGAAATAATAATGAAATAAAACCCTGACTAAAAGATGCCCATATTTAAGATTATTTATATTTTAAAAAATACAAAACAAAAACCATTATGTAATTAAATCCCCATGTTACAGTGTGACCATCTACTCTCATGTCACGGTACCCCTCTAGCCATAGTGTGATCCCTAGATTGAGAACTCATCACAAGAAGACCCTTAATAATCAAGATATTATGAGCTATATACAAAAAAATATTATAGATAATCAACCCCAAACCAACCCTAACCCTCAACCATGAACTAGAAACACGTCATAGGCATCTAAACACTAATAAAATCACTTAATAGTGATTTTCCAACTCTCAAAATCCCATCTAGAATCCAAATTATCAATACTTCCCTCACATTGAGATAAAAAATATAAATTTTCCCTGATTTTCACCAACCCTTATGGTGTGGTTTTTTACACCTTATTACATTAAATTATATTTTATTATATCCACTTCTCTCAAATACTAAATGAATATACCACTCTATAGATATCATATCCATTTCTAACAAAAATTCAACCAGATTGAAATGGATTCTAAATTTACCATAGATCCTTTATAGTCAAAATTTTCTAACCCAACATAGAATAGAATGTCTATAAATGGTATGGATATTTAATCCTTCAACAAACTTCTTTTATCTATATCTCAATAATTACATGAAATATCAAACTCGTTCATAATCCACTATATACTTTAATTAGCACATTAATAATCATCAAGCATATATTAAAGTTATATTTCACATTTCACCTCAATATTGATAATCTAAATCATTATACATAGTATATATAAATATTATGGTGTCTCTTTTCATCCCTATATTAGTGATTCCAACTATTCATATTCTCCAAAAATTCCATAATCATCCTAAAACTCAAATTCCATATATGTCAATATTGAGCATTCTCCTAAAAAAACATTTTGTCCTCGATGTATTCTCAAACAATAGCCTTTTATTCATTAAATAAAACCTTAAATTATTTAAAAAAAAGCCAATATATAACAATCTGGTAACAAAAATACCCCCTTATATTTTGTTGATAATATATCCATAAAATCACCACACCATCAAGAGTAAGTGATAATATCCCCATTTATATTTCAATTTAACGTTCCCTAAGAATATGTATTTTATGGACATATTTATTCCCCATATTGGCATAAAATGAAAATGGTTCACCTACAAAATATAGTTTATTCCTAATTCCTAGTTTATCCATAAAAGGTATTGGGGTATCTTTATTATCTTCTCTACCTTTTGAGATAATTCTTATGCTATATTTTAAAGAGAAAAATATTCCCTTTTTATTATTGATATTTATATTTTAACTTAATCTAAAAAACCACTTTCTAAAGTAATTATTTTGGTAAATTCTACTCTACCTATGTTATGGAACTATTTTGTAAATTTTTGTAATAAAATTATGGTTCATACAAAAAATTGATATATCATATTCATACTCCAATGATCACTTGTGAAACATTCCTAAGATTTAATTTTAGAACTTAATTCCATGAATCATTCGATCCGAAGTATAATTGTTGAAAATTCATTATCCACCTAATGTCATCTTACCATATGAATAGAAAATATAGATTTTAGTTATTTAAACCACTCTAATTTTTTATTCCATACCTCCACATATTTCATTTAAATTATTTTTACTTAATTAATTTAGGATATTTGAACCATTTATTGATAGTAATAAAAATATTTGAGGTCTTTCAATCACAATTCTTTATAATTTTATCTTCAAACCACTTTCAACAATATCTACATTATTATAAAGGATTTATAGTTAGTAAATTTACCACTGAGTAAAGATTCATCAACATATCCTCTATGGATACTGAGTTAGAAATAATTTTTAAGAACATGAGTCTAATTGAATAACTTGAATGGTTTCCACATCAATCACTTCCAAGAATATCATAAAACTTGTGAAACATTGTTTCTTCATGATCATGTTTTTTGTGATATCAATAACACTTACACAATAATATTAGTGTATAAACAGTGAAAACATAGTGTTTATGTCATACCATGTGTTTAACCAATTTATTCCACTTTTTTATGATAAATTTTTGATATAAATTTATATTAAATGTATTTCATGATCACCAATTTCTTCCTCTATTCTAGATAATAAATTCGCTTTTGAAAATTCAACATCACAATTTCTATACCAGTTTTCAACTATGGGAACCAATTATAATTTCTTGAACCACACATCAGTAAACACAAAGGGAGTGAAATTTGTATCATCTTTTATCTTGTTGAAAAACTATTAGATGATACCACATTGTTAGCTTATAAAAAATGAACTTGATTTTCATAAATGTTTTTGGTTCTTCTCTTGTTTTTTCTTCTTCTTTTTAGTGGTCTGATACAACATGAAATATACCATGATATCACTTATTGATCAAAAAAATATATCAATACTACTTGAAAACTATGACAGGGATTTAATATAATGATATCATAGATTAAAATATATTACATTTATAATTATTAACTACAACATGTAATTGAAGATTCAACTTTGATATCATTGTTTCTTGGTTGGGCACTACTAATTATATTTATCTTTTTCCCCTATCATAATTACCCAATAGATTATATCTTCCCCTAAAAAATTTGATAGTCTAATCATCATTTATAAAAATTAATTTCATGGGTAAAGGTTTCCTTTCCAATATCTTTAAGTAGAGTAATGTGGTTGGACTTATTAAACAAACCCATTTCTTCAATCTTTCTTGATTTATTTCTTTATGATATTCATTCAATGTTACCACTGATATATTTTTCCTTACATTTTTTTAAATCCTAGATCTTGTTATCTTTTTAATTTTTATGTATTTCCATTGTGGTAACCTTTATAATTATCCCACTAGTGAAATATCCTTCTTTCTATACAAATGTACAATTTCCTCTTTTTTATAGTTTTTCACATTTTCTTATTTTTCTTCCAAGAAAGATATTGTAATATAAAAACCATTAATGTATGAACCCAATGCATTTGAAATTAATCCAATATTTTTTTAATGCAAATGAAGATATTATTTGACATAATAAATATTCTTTTCACACCAGTTTTATTTCTACTGGTCATAAGAGAAGGGGTATTCCTCACAATTATTTCTCTTATTATCATATTTCAATAATTTTTAATATATCCTTCGTAGAAACATTAATAAAACATTATAATATAAACATCATTTCTTATTCTTTTTTTATATGTATTATAGCCCAGAAATTCCTTTTACTACTTATGCAATAAGTGACCTTACTTTCTATAACAATGAACCAATACCTCCAAAGGTATAGATTGAATTTATTTATATGTGACTAACCTTTACATCATATTTATATCTACATAACCAATGTTTTGATTTTATTTGTTAAAAAACAAAGGAAAAAATCATCATAATAGAACTTCTAATATGTGTTTTCAAGTGTTGAAGGTAATGCTCACACATAAATACATAAATGAGTAACGTCAGGTGATATGAATCTACCTGCCATTGATAGATTCTTGAATATTGTGTGTACACGGAATATAATATTTATTCTAATGATTGGATAAACTAGATGGATATGTTATATTATATAATCCCTTATATGCAATTATTTTTTTATTGTCATTCATGTTAAATAAAAGTGAAAATTAAGAAACATAATTTACAATAGTTTAGGTTGATTTTTTAAATGGCGGTAAAAAGGGGAGATTGAAGAATGATATTTAGGATTAAAAACTAGCTTAATGTGTAAAAAAATCCAAAGGATCTTAAAGTTTTCTGAATCCTATGATAAATTTATTTTTATGGTGTTTTGAGTTATTTTTGACAAATTGAGAATACCGAGAGTTGAATCAAAGATACTCTTATCTAATGTCAATATTTTTGGAATTTAGAGTTGAAGTATAAAATCATTTATGTGTAGTTTTAAAATAGTAATAAATGAATTTAGAAGAGTAATAAATGATTTTATAAGAGTTACAACTAAATTTGTAAGGGTAGTATTGGTCTTAATAAGAGTAACACAAGACTTTATAAGATAATTTTTTGTACAATGAAAAAAAGGGACTTCAAAAGGGGATTTACAACTTCAAAAGTGTAACACATGGGTTAAGAAGAGTACTAAAAGCCTTAAAAAAAGTAGAATAATTGATTTATAAGAGTATATGGAAAGTTTATATGGATTTTAATTGATCTCATAATACTTGTATATGATTTTTTAAGTCTTGTTGAAGCACATAAGACATTTCTAAATCTATAATTGTAACACCCCATTACATTACTTCACATATTCTTGGACTATTGATTTTGTTTCCCTTGTTTTTTAGGTTTATCAAGGGATTCTTGATAATCGAGAGCCTTTGCTAAAGTAAATGAATTAATGTTTTGGGATTTAAGATTTTTTGTATTAATGAAGTATAGGTATAAATGTGTAAATGGATTTAAAGGGTGCTCTTTGGGATTAGAAAGATATAAGTTTTGGTTCAGAGGATTTTTTTTGGAAAATGGGATGAGCACTACATGATGGAAACATTCAAATGATAAACGGGTTACACAATGTGACTATGTTGTAGGGAAGATATCGTGAGTCTCATGTAGGATGTGAAAAGTTTAGAGGTTGTGAAACCATTACATGATATGAAAACATCGATCGAGATTTAATTTAATCAATGGAGATGCCTTTTTCAGAATATTTATAATTCATGGGATTTCATTCGATAAAAGGGATTAATGAAATGAATTCCTTGAGTCTAGTGGTTTTAAACATGCTGCACAACTGATTTTTTTTGAATTAGGTGTGTAATCTTCACTCTCAAACCCTACAATGATTTTTAGAAATTTTGGATAATCTCTATCCTTATGAATCACCATGTTTAGTGTTTGACACCTATAGAAGTTGCGTTTCATATCCCTGTTATGAATTCATTTATGATTATGCATTAACATTGTTGATTGCAGTGAAATTTTCAATGATTTTTATTTAGATTCATGATTGAGTGGTTTTTTATATCAATCCATTTTGGTTTTTTTTCATTCCTTGTCTTTATAAGGCCCATACATGGTTTTTCAATGTCTTTTGTCTAAGGTGGATAAGTTTCCATTTCTCTTGAGGTAAGTGTATCTATGAAAGTATTGATTATTATGAATTTATATATATTATTTTTGATCCCTTTGGGATTATCATTGAAATGGATTTTATTTTATGTAAATAAGTGTTTTAATTAAACCCGAGCATGATTTTGGAAATGGTATTAGACAAACGTAGAAAATTGGGAACCATGAGAGCATCCGAAAATAGACATAGGTAATCCTAGTGTGTGTGGAAACACTAGGGGTAACTTTTTTGATTTTTATAGACTAATGATGGACTAAATATCGATTAGAACCAACATATTCCTTGTTTAGTCTTCCTTTATGTATAATAAGTATTCCCATAGATTAGAGTCAGAATGGTGTGCTTTTTCATTTATACCTACTTTATCGCATGATGGATTTTTTCATGGATTTTTTCTCACGTGTTTAGTTTACCTGTTTTTCTTTTATACCTAAAAATTTATTGATTTGGTGAATATTTTATGCATTTATGGAAAACAAAATAATGTTTACAAATTGTTTTATTTGTGAAAATTATTAATAAACCAAATCTTATTATAAATATAGGACTTATGCATTATTGATATTATAACTTGTATATATTCTTTGGTAATATCATCCTAGAATCTATTCTCACACACTACTTTTTCCTTTGTATAGTTGCATACATTATTTTATCTGACTTAGGGAAAGGTAAGGAATCATGTAGCTTGATAATTTCTCTTCTCGTATATTTCATTCATAATGGTATTAATTGGTGGTGATAGATGATCACATGGAAACTTGTCTAGTTTCTCTTGTTTTGTCTTTCTGGTTTGGTCAGTTGTGGATTAATCTATATTTGTCGTGGTTATGTAATGTTTTCTTCCACAATGTAATTTCATGTTTATTCATTCTTACATGAGACTTGGGTTTATTTTATATATCTCACCATGTGGAATACCACATTGGGTGACTGGTCTAGATAAATTGTAATGGTTATTTAAAATGGGTATATGAGGGAATACCTAGCCTATATTTTTGTTGAATATGGCATCCCACCTTTTTATTACATAAATTTTCATTACATTTTACAAACAGAGGATATTTAAAGTCTAGTGTCTTGGAAATCAGGAACATAATACATGAAAACAACATAAAAAATTCTTCTAAACCACTTGAAAAGCTTAATTATAAATTCATCCTATGTACAATTACTGCATCTCATATCCTGGAGACATACATCAAAGAAAAAGGTGAACACAAGGCTTAGTAAGGAAAACATGTGAAACAGTTGACATGTGATCTTGATTAATATAAATAATAACATGATAAAAGTCATAAAAGTGTGAGAAATGGAAGAATATGAATTTCATAATAAAAATAAATTGAATCATAAATTGAATATGTGGAAAAAAATTCCATTTAGGCATTCATGAACATATCACCATGGTTTATCCTCGAGGTGTCATAAAAATTACCTAGGTTATTCACCAAGGTATCACGAAACTTGTCATCTCTAGAGATTAATTTGTTACCCAATGAATTGGAGAGATATCAGGGCATACCCATAATATGTCTTTATTTTCATGTAATACACATAGATAATAATAAATCATTTCATAAATAACCCAAATAGAATCAATGAAATGGGTTTCATGTCAAAATTGTGACGTTTAAAAAATACTTAAAAATAAGATCATTATATCATTTATAACCCATGGAAAGGGAGTGAGGGTTATATGTATGTAAATTAAAGAGTAAAATATATCATCTCTATATATTTATAAAGACCCATATAAACTAAATAGGTCTAGGTATTTGCATAAATAAAACAAGATAATTTCTGGAGAGAAAGAGTGAGAAATTTTGAGACTAAATTTCTGCAGCATAACGACTATATAACATTGTTTTAGAAAATAATAAAATAGAGGGGAAAAGGTTATAACATCCATAAAATGTTCATATTTTATTATAGGGATATAATAATAAGAAATAAGATCATGGTGTGGATATTGGAATGACAAACAACAAGATAAGGAACCTTGAAACGAAAGGGAAAGCACGATTTCTTTTACGAAAATTCAGCAGCCTAACGGCGTCACATAAAAATTCATAAACAAATTGATGAGAGTGGAAGGGGTCTATCAAAAATTAGACATGAAATGGAAAGTAATGAGAACATATAATAACATACCCTTAACATATATAGAAGGAAATTAGAAGACACAACAAAAAGGAAGTCGTGACTTAAAAGAGGAGGGTGAAAGGATCCCTTACCTTGAAGAGTAACTTCGAAAGCTTGAAGGTTGGGACCTTGGGAGGCTTTATGGAACCTTGGGAGGAATTATTGGAAGGTAAGGAGACCAGAAATTAATTTAGGAGTATTATTTAATGAATAGGATGAGGGAATGGCTTGGTATTTATAGGGGAAGTGGGGGAACACATCATTAATTGCAAAGGGACACCTCATCGTTGGTATTGGAAAAACCATGGGCTTGAACATGGTATTTTCACATGGTATTATCCAATTGGGACACCACATACCTTATATTACTATTCATAAGTCAACTAGAATGATTACAAAATTATTACATATTTAATGATGTCATTAAACACCCGAAATTGAAAAATGTATTTTCACTATTCACCGAAAATTCAACTTTTTCAAAAAAATCCCCAAAAATCACCTCAAAAACATATCGATGCTGTGAATTCAAAAATGAACACAATTTTATATAAACAATTTTCTAAATATTTTCAATTTAATTTTTAAATAAAAAACTATTCACCCGAAAATATTAATACTTAACCAATAATTTCTGAAACAGTTATTTACCTATTTTATTGAATCAAATTCCTTAATCAAGATTCCTAAATTATATTAATACTTTATCAAGTGAGGTTACTTAATCAATTTGGTCACATTACTAATCATAAGAACAAAATCACTATTCATAGTTAACTATTCACTAAAAACTAAGTTGAGCTTATTAGACTCTAAATTTCTTACTAAACACAACTGTAGAAGAAAATTTTTTGAAAATAATTACACATTTTTAATTATTTAATGAATACAAAAATATTTTAAAATACCCCTTTTTTATAAATTCATCAACAATACACATCCTATATTTATCTGGATATTTGAAATTTACTAAATTTTCCATAATAATAAATAAGAATTTTATTTATACAAAAGGATTACACAAAGAAGCTAAGGTCTCATTACATAGATCCTTATAACACCAGAATAGTACCTAAGTTCAAGGTTTTCTATGGTGATATAATCTTGGGGTGGCTCGAACAACATTTCCTGAGTGGTGATTTCTATCATCTTGAACTTCTCCCTTAGGAGATTCCGTTCAAGATTCATACGTTGAAGTTCTACTTGGGCTTGGTCCAGAGCAAAGGACAGTGAAGCCAGCTCCTTCCCAAGCTCTGACAGATAGGATTCATATGGATTGAGTTTACTGGATGAGGCCATTCAATCCTCTTTCTGTATTAATTAACCAAGATAACCGTATTTATAAAAACACAATTTTAAGAATATAGTTTCCAACAGTCATATTGACCAACGGTCATATAATAGTTGAAACCCAATGGTCTCATTTTAATTATATATACTTCATTAATTAAAGGATATAGTTTTTTTGAGTACAAAATAAAATAACACAAAAAATTAGGAAACAAATATAATTAAAAAGCTCAGGTCGTTACATTATTTCACCCTTAGGAAATTTCCTCCTTGATATTTTATCTTGTACCCTCTGATGGGAAAAGGTGTGGGTACTTCTGTCTCATGGAATCCTCCAGTTCCCACATGGCTTCTTCACATTTGTGGTTCCTCTAGAACAACTTAAAAAGGTGGGTAGTCTTGTTGCGTAGAAAATTTTATCTACAATCCAAGATCTCCACCGGATGTAGAGACCTGAAGCATGAAGTACATGGACATTACATTTCTTTTGCGAAATACTTAGTACATAACAAAAACACACACACAAGGACCGTAATAGTTTAGTGTCTTTGGAAACTTGGAACGTAATCTTCTAATCATGGTGAAAGATATTCAACATCTCCCATAAAGATATTCCCCCTTTTTTTATTACCTAAAACCTTTATTTATATCCTGGGGAAAAGAAAACATAAAAAGGGTGAGCTCAAATGCTCAGTAAGGGTAAGCATGGAGAAAATAAAACTTACCATATACATTTGAACTTAAAAACATGAACATAATGTTTAAACATCAAAAACTTGAGCAATGACATAAAACATGGAAGAATGTAAGGCATATATCATAAAGAAACATTAAGAATGATAAAATAGCATGGGAATAAAACATGTAATCGTGGAAACCATTCAGCACATGTCATGATTTCCATAGTAGCCAAGGCATTGCTGCCAAGACCATCTTGGTGGACAAAGTCCCTTTTCTAAATCGAGTTCACTCCTCATTTCAGTCCTATAACACTGAAACAGATTAACTTACCTTTCCAGCCATGTCTATCTCATGAGATATAACTATTTACCCAATGCATTGGAGGGAGATATAGGTCCCACCCATCTCATAATGAAATCATTCTTACTTGTGCCACAAAATAAACATACATCATTCATAATAACCCAATAAATAAAATGGGTTTCATAAACATCATCCCATCATCACATAATCCATATAAAATAAATGGATATAATTTCATAATAAGAAAAGTGAAACCATGTAAATCATGGAGACATGATACTTGAAACATACACATATGAAATAATGTCATCTTAGATGGAAAATGGTTTTTATAAAGCACTTGAAATGAATTCTTGGGGAAAATATCCTTTCATCTTGAAAATCATTTTCGTTTCACAAAGTGCCATTTAATTTTAAAAGAAAATGATTTTGTTGAAAATATTCATGAAATCTTTTGGAGGAAGCTTCATGAAAAAAATACTTTATAAAACCGTAAAAATTCGTTCGTGCCGTATAAGTTTAAAAAACATTCTTCTCGTACTTTTGCCGGAAAAGTCAAAAAAAGTACCTTGTAATGTAAAAAAAAGAAAGATTCCTTATATACCATGTAGTAAAAGTCAAAAATGGGTAAAAAATACTTTTAACATACATTAAAACACTTTTATAAAACATGGACATGGATGATAGAAATAACCCCAGTAATTACTTACGAATAAGCAATCTCAGATAAAAATGAGATTTGCAAAATTATCCCTTACCTTAGGTCTGATATGATTCGTACATATCCGAACCTCCTGTATAATGATTTAAATAATGTCATTGAATTATTCCAGAATCATACTCATTTTTATGATATCATATATGGTTCACTTATGACTTTATTTTACCTGTTCTTTTGTAAATTTCATGTTAAAGAGCGTTTTGGGTAAAATCGTTTCATTTGTCGTCCGTGTTTTGACATGTAATTATTCATATGATTACTTAGATCATGATTAATTAATTCCAGAATATAAAACATGATTTATATATAATATATATTCCAAATATACATATATATAATAGATCAGTAAATGGAAATAAATACACCGTTCAGGGAGACGGTAGGCCGTACGTACGCATGAACGCTGTTTTCGTTTCCTTATTGAGTTGAATGGAATTAAGTAGATGACATACATATATATACACATAAATACAGTATCATTATTATGTCATATATTTCATGATTACTTTTTATATATACTTTATAATCAATCATGAATGGTTAACGTGGAGAATGAATCTCATCGCGTCGTGGAGACGGTAGTCCGTACGTACGCACGAGCGATGATATCATTCTCATGATTGTGTTATTGTATTGGAGTGTATGTATAATATTTCAGAATCAATATAAATTTACAATAATCATATATAGTAATTATTTACACCATAATACCAATCCAAGTAAGGTGGTGATGGAAAATAGATTACACCACGGCGTGGAGACGGTATTCCGTACGTACGCATGCGCGATGATTTTGTTTTCCATAGGATGAATAGATGGTGAAATAGGGTTGTTTCATACTTATAATAAAATATCAGTATATTAGGGATAATGATGTTATTACTTCATAATGAAACAACCTAAGAAGAAGAAGTGGAAGAAGAAATAAAGTTGAAAGAATCGGTAACGAACATTACCTCTTCTTTGAAGCGCCTCTTTGAGATCTCCTTTTAGGGCACTAAAATTGGTCTTTGAGGAAGACCATAACCTCTAGGATGTTTCTAGGGAAGTGGAGAAGAGAATTTGGCAGGGGTTGTCCGAGCTTGAAGGCTCGAAGTGGTGTGAGTAATAGAGGGAGGAGGTGACCTTTTATAAGGGAGGAGAGGGCCACCTTTGGAATAACTAAAAATATTATTTTATTATAATGAAAAATTCGGTTTTAAATAGCTCCAAGTTGATTTATTTAGAATATAAGGTGGGTATGGGTAGAAAGACTCTCATACAATATAATTTAGATAAGTTTAGGTTCCTATTTTAACCTTATCATTTAGATTTAACATTAAGTTAGATAATTTTACTTTTACCGTGTCTTTTTTTTTTGTGTTTTTACACTATAAGGTTAATAAAATTACTATAAGAAGCCAAAAGAACCCCAAGTTGTTTATTATTAATATATATAACCTTATCTAAGTCATTTGTCCGAACCTTATATTTTTAAGAATAAAATAAAAATTAATAATATAATTTGTTTTTAAAAACTATTTTATGTCAATTTTAACACTATTTAGTAATTGATTTTTGTGAAAATCATAACAGACTGATTAGTTCGCAAAAAGTTAATTATATCAATACTAACATGTCATATTAACCTAGAAAATTAGTTTAATTAATAAAAAGTCTCAAATTGATTTTATTTTGGTATTTATAACATCAATTATGTCAATATTTCATTAATAAGATAATTACTGCATCATCTTTGTGTCATAAATAAATTAAATTATTTAATGTCTAAAAATTACATATAAAATACCATTATGTAGGAAATCTTTTTAGATTTATAATGATTATTTATAGTCGAATTTATCTTATGTATAACCCTATATTAAAAATGATATACATATTAAACTTTGATTTTAACTATTTTAACCCTTCTTTAAATAAATTAATAATAGATGTCCTAATCTAATCTAAGTGGGCCTAAATGGTCATATTTTATTCCTAAGGTTATTTTTCGTCGAATTAAACTTATCCAATAAAATTAGGACATGTGTTAGGGTAATAATAATATCATTTTTACCCTTAATTACCATATTTACTTTTAACCGTGGTAAAAAAAAGTAAAAAGTTACTATTCACCAAAAATTATTTTCATCTCATTGAACCACATTTTACATACTGACATCAACCGTGTCTCTCGTATTTTTGAAATTCCACTCACAGAAGCGATAAAATTATGTTTTATGAAAAATTCATTTTTTTAACTACCACTTAGTGGTTTCACTATTCATCACAAAAATGAAAGTTTCCAGAAAAATACCAAAAATTAGGCCTAAGCTATATTTGATATTATGAACTCAGAAATTATGTCTATTTTACCAAATTAAAAACATATCAGTTGCATTAATTAATTTAAAAATTAATTCCCGTCATCAAAACAAATAGCGTGTTCTTAAGAGATAATAACTATCAAAAGATTGACACTTGTTTATGTCTGGTTTAAATGTGAAATTACATCCAATGACCAAAATTGTATTAAATTGTAAAAATATATTCAAAATATACTATAAAACCACTCAAATTAATAATTTATCACTATTAATTATTTCGATTAAAAAGGTTGTTTTTAATTAAAATTTAGTAATTTTCGCTATTCATCAGAAAATGAAATTTATCCGAAAAGTACCAAAATTTTACCCTAAGCTAATTTCGATATTCCGAATCCAAAAATGAAGTCCATTTTGAAAAATAAAATTTACAAAATTTCCAAAAGAGGTTATTACTATTCATAATGGCTAGTTTTAATAATATTTTAATAGCATATCATTATTTAGAGAAACTCGGTATTGCGTACAACACACACTATCGCGGAAGGTCGCGCTTGCGTGTAATGAAAGGAAAGTCAAGGATGAGTGTTGTGAAAGCTCCTTTTGGTGTAGCATAAAACACAAGGCATTAATGAAATTAAAAAAAAATATTTTTCATAAAATCTCGGGGTGTTACATTCTACCCCCTTATAATGAATTTCGCCCTCTAAATTCGTCGGGGTTATAAATGGTTTTCTACTCAAAAGTTTATTTAATAGAAACCCACATCATAAAAAGGAATACCAAAACCAATATTTAAAAACAGAAGTATGATACGTAACGGTTACCCAAATAAACTAATCACTGGGTTTCCACATAGGTGAAAATATGGATATGGAAGAGAAATCTAATCATCATGTTCTGATGGAGAGTGGTAGAGAACATGGATATGAAATATCCAACAATCACAAAGCCATATATTTTTGATTATCTAGGGTACCATCTGATTCAAAGGATATAAGGGCACTAGGACAACATTTTTGGTTTTCAATATCATTTCCCTAAAGTTGAAGAATTTGAATTAGAATAAATACTTACTTTATTTTGGTACAATCTCACTATTGTTCGTGCCTTGAACAATTTCCACTTCATCTCTTAAAGAAATGAAGTTGAATTTTTTATTCGTGAAGTGTTAGCAGATCATGTGATAGAATGACAGGTCATTCCATCTGTCTCTAACAAAAGGTTAGCAAAAGTTATTAAATATACATAAGTCGATCTATAGCGAGATTAATCATATATGGTTCCTAAAATGGACTTCTACTTCATATATAATACTATTTAATATAATAAAACTAGTTTCTACTAAACAGGGACTTCCTGTAGGCCAGTGGTAGGCAATAAAGGCTAGTCACACTTCGGTTGTGGGTTCGATTCCCACAGCCTTGTCCGACACGATGGGCTGTCGCCCGTCCTACAGGTTGTCCTTTTTCTAAAACTAAATTACTATAACATCCCATCAATAATATCAAAAAAAAGTTCTATCCTTAAATAATAATAACTTATGTCCAACATAATCCATTCCAATCTTTATGCTTATCTAAAATACTTCGGTCCAAGCTCATAGTATAAAGATAACGATTACTTGAAATGTCATCAACCAACCATCATTTATCCCCCATTATCTTATTGGTCACATTCCAATCATGTGAATACCTTAATCATGTATTCTCTTGAAAAATGAATACCCATTGAATCTTAGTAAAAACATGAGTGCTGTCAAAAGTTAACTCATTCCACATACCAAAAACCCAAAATTCTATATACTCAAACCATGATATATCTATTTCCTTATATCAGTCATGAGCTCATGAATACTATCAAACATTTAATTTTATCCTTATCCCTTCATTATGCGCATATCATCTACATTCCAAAAATATCTGAATAACCTTTCATGGATATTGGTACCATTAATCATACACTTTCAAAACTCAAGGAAAGACAACAGTGTAACAATCCTTACATGTCTCTTTATTCCATAGTACCATGAGATTACTTATACAAAATTACACATGATAAACATGTAATCATTCCACTACATTCTTAAACCATTGACCGAGCTTCAACAATTCTTTCACCTCACATATCATTTGTAGTCTCTTCATCATCATCAACATAAATACTACCCATACGGCTATACTGATTCTCTTCATGAGACTTTACCTTAGAGCATTGGTTTGCATAATGCCCGTACATTCCACATTTAAAACAATTAACCATTTTCGATGTCGTAGCAATACCATTATCCTCAGCCCTGGTGTTAACAAAACCTTTTCCTTTGCACTTACTGGCTTTGTGCCCTTCTTTTCCACACCCAAAGCATCTTCCAGTTCCTTTGAAACATTCTCATTGATGCCTCTTCCCACATTATTTACATAGGGGAAATTGATCTTTATTTCCTCTATGATCATCATGAAACTCCATCTTTCTCTTATTAGCCGAGTCAGGAAACTTACCAAATTTTACCTTATTGATCATATTATGAGATTTCTGATTCGGCATAATAATGATGTTTGGACTTCCAAATCCCATTTTATTTGGTTGCTCATGAAGAATATCATTCCATTGTCCATCATATCCTCCATTATCGTGAATCATCTTGTTTCCAGCCATTTTCTAAAACCCAAAAAGAATAGTGTGAGCGGAAAAAATCATAATAAAGGGGGAGTAACTTCAATATCTAACATATTTGGTTTAATCTAATATCGTTACCATAGTTCTAGGACTATATCCTATACGTATACTTATCCTTAGGGACATCCCTAGACATACCTTAGAAATATCTCTAGGGATATCACTAACATTTTCGCATCCTAGTTTCCAAAGGTTGACTAAACCTTTCCTCTGATACCAACTGTAGAGACCCGAAGCATGAATTAAATGGACATTACATTTATTTTGCGGAATACTTAGTACATAACAAAAACACACACACAAGGACCATAATAGTTTAGTGTCTTTGGAAACTTGGAACGTAATCTTCTAATCATGGTGAAAGATCTTCAACATCCCCCATAAAGATATTCCCCCTTTTTTTCTTACCTAAAACCTTTCCTTATATCCTGTGGAAAAGAAAACATAAAAAGGGTGATCTCAAATGCTCATTAAGGGTAATCATGGAGAAAATAAAACATACCATATACATTTTAACTTAAAAACATGAACATAATGTTTAAACATCAAAAGCTTGAGCAATGACATAAAACATGGAAGTACGTAAGGCATATATCATAAAGAAACATTATGAATGATAAAATATCATGGGAATAAAACATGTAATTGTGGAAACCATTCAGCACATGTCATGATTTCCATAGTAGCCAAGGCATTTCTGCCAAGACCATCTTGGTGGACAAAGTCCCTTTCTGAATCGAGTTCACTCCTCGTTTCAGTCCTATAACACTGAAACAGATTAAATTACCATTCCATCCATGTCTATCTCATGAGATATAAATCTTTACCCAATTAATTGGAGGTAGATATAGGTCCCACCCATCTCATAATGAAATCATTCTTACTTGTGCCACAAAATAAACATACATCATTCATAATAACCCAATAAATAAAATTTGTTTCATAAACATAATCCCATCATCACATAATTCATATAAAAGAAATGGATATCATTTCATAATAAGAAAATTGAAACCATGTAAATCATAGAGACATGATACTTGAAACATACACATATGAAATAATGTCATCTTAGATGGAAAATGGTTTTGATAAAGCACTTGAAATGAATTCTGGAGGAAAATATCCTTTCATCTTGAAAATCATTTTCTTTTCACAAAATGCCATTTAATTTTAAAAGAAAAGGATTTTGTTGAAAATATTCATGAAATCTTTTGGAGGAAGCTTCATGGAAATAAGGATCTATAAAACCGTAAAAATCCGTTCGTGTCGTATAAGTTTAAAAAACATTATTCTCATACTTTTTCCGGAAAAGTAAAAAAAAGTACCACGTAACATAAACAAAAGAAAGATTCCTTATATACCATTTAGTAAAAGTAAAAAATGGGTAAAAAGGACTTTTAATATACATTAAATCACTTTTATCAAACATGGACATGGATGATAGAAATAACCCCAGTAATTACTTACGAATAAGCAATCTCGGATAAAAATGAGATTTGCAAAATTATCCCTTACCTTACGTCCGATATGCTTCGTACGTATCCAAACCTCATGTATAATGATTTAAATAATTTCATTGACTTGTTCCAGAATCATACTCATTGTTATTATATCATATATGGTTAACTTATGACTTTATTTTACTCGTTCTTTTGTAAATTTCATGTTAAAGAGCGTTTTGGGTAAAATCGTTTCATTTGTCGTCCGTGTTTTGACTTGTAATTATTCATATGATTACATAGATCATGATTACTTAATTCCAGAATATAATACATGATTTATATATAATATATATTCATAATATACATATATATAATAGATCAGTAAATGGAATGAAATACACCGTTCTTGGAGACGGCAGGCCGTACGTACGCATGAATGCTGTTTTCGTTTCCTTATTGAGTTGAATGGAATTAAGTAGATGAAATACATATATATACAAATAAATCCAGTATCATTATTATGTCATATATTTCATGATTACTTATTATATATACTTTATAATCATTCATGAATGGTTAACGTGGAGAATGAATCTCATCGCATCGTGGAGACGGTAGTCCGTACGTACGCACGAGCAATGATATCGTTCTCCTGATCATGGAATTGTATTGGAGTGTATGTATACTATTTCAAAATCAATATAAATTTAAAATAATCATATATAGTTATTATGTACACCATAATACCCATCCTTGTAAGGTGGTGATGGAAAATAGATTACACCAGGGCGTGGAGACGGTATTCCGTACGTACGCACGCGCGATGATTTTGTTTTTCGTAGGATGGATAGATGGTGAAATAGGGTTGTTTCATACTTATAATAACATATCAGTATATTAGGGATAATTATGTTATTACTTCATAATGAAATAACCTAAGACGAAGAAGTGGAAGAAGAAATAAAGTTGAAAGAATCGGTAACGGACATTACCTCTTCTTTGAAGCGCCTCTTCGAGATCTCCTTTTAGGGCACTAAAATTGTTCTTTGAGGAAGACCAGAACCTCTTGGATATTTCTAGGGAAGTGGAGAAGAGAATGTTTCAGGGTTTGGCCGAGCTTGAAGGCTCAAAGTGGTGTGAGTAATAGAGGGAGGAGGTTCCCTTTTATAAGGGAGGAGAGGGGCACCTTTGGAATAACCAAAAATATTATTTTATTATAAATCCAAATTAGGTTTTAAATAGCTCCAAGTTGATTTATTTAGAATCTAAGGTGGGTATGGGTAGAAATACTCTCATAAAATGGAATTTATACAAGTTTAGGTTCCTATTTTAACCTTATCATTTAGATTTAACATTAAGTTAGATAATTTTACTTTTACCGTGTCTTTTTTTTTTGTGTTCTTACACTATAAGGTTAATACAATTACTATAAGAAGACAAAAGAACCCCAAGTTGTTTATTATTAATATATATAACCTTATCTAAGTCATTTGTCCGAACCTTATATTTTTAGGAATAAAATAAAAATTAATAATATAATATTTGTTTTAAAAACTATTTTATGTCAATTTTGACACTATTTAGTAATTGATTTTTCTGAAAATCATAATAGACTGATTAGTTCGCAAAAAAGTTAATTATATCAATAATAACATGTCATATTAACCTAGAAAATTAGTGGAATTCATAAAAAGTCTCAAATTACATTTATTTTGGTATTTATAACATCAATTATGTCAATATTTCATTAATAAGATAATTACTGCATCATCTTTTTGTCAAAAATAAATTAAATTATTTAATGTCTAAAAATTAAAAATAAAATACCATTATGTATTAAATCTTTTTATATTTCTAAATAATAATTATAGTCGAATTTATCTTATGTATAACCCTATATTCAAAATGATATACGTATTAAACATTGATTTTAACTATTTTAACCCTTCTTTAAATAAATTCATAATAAATGTCCCAATCTAATCCAAGTGGTCCTAAATGGTCATATTTTATTCCTAAGGTTGCTTTTGGTCGTATTTCACTTATCCAATAGAATTAGGACATGTGTTAGGGTAATAATAATATCAATTTTACCCTTAATTACCCTATTTACTTTTAACTGTGGTAAAAAAAGTAAAAAGTTACTATTCACCAAAAATTATTTTCATCTAATTGAACTACATTTTACTTACTGACATCAACCGTGTCTCTCGGATTTTTTAAATTCCACTCACAGAAGCGATAAAATTAAGTTTTATGAAAAATTCATTTTTTTAACTACCACTTAGTGGTTTCACTATTCATCAAAAAAAATGAAAGTTTCCAGAAAAATACAAAAAATTAGGCCTAAGCTATATTTGATATTGTGAACTCAAAAATTATGTCTATTTTACCAAATTCAAAACATATCAGTTGCATTACTTAATTTAAAAATTAATTCCCGTCGTCAAAACAAATAGCGTGTTCTTAAGAGATAATAACTATCAAAAGATTGACACTTGTTTATGTCTGGTTTAAATGTGAAATTACATCCAATGACCAACATTGTATTAGATTGTAAAAATATATTCAAAATATACTTTAAAACCACTCAAATTAATAATTTATCACTATTAATTATTTCAATTAAAAAGGTTGTTTTTAATAAAAATTTAGTAATGTTCACTATTCATCAGAAAATGAAAGTTATCCGAAAAGTAACAAAATTTCACCCTAAGCTAATTTAGATATTCCGAATCCAAAAATGAAGTCCATTTTGAAAAATAAAATTTAAAAAATTTCCAAAAGTGGTTATTACTATTCATATTGGCTAGTTTTAATAATATTTTAATAGCATATCATTGTTTAGCGAAACTCGGTATTGCGTACAACACACACTATCGCAGAAGGTAGTGCTTGTGTGTAATGCAAGGCAAGTCAAGGATGAGTGTCATGAAAGCTCCTTTTGGTGTAGCGTACAACACAAGACATTAATGAAATTAAAAAAAAATATTATTCATAAAATCTCGGGGTGTTACACCGGATGCTCCTCATAAGAGAAGTCATGTTCCAGTTGTACCACATCTAGATTTAGTACATGTGAAGGGTCAGGTATGTACTTCCTCAAGAGGGATACATGGAAGACATCATGAACTTGTTCTAGATTTGGAGAAAGTGCAAGCCAATAGGCCACTGCTCCCACATGATCAAGGATTTCATAGGGTCCAATGTACCTAGGGCTAAGATTCCCTTTCATCCCAAGCCTCACGAATCTCTTCCAAGGTAAAATCCAAAGAAATACTTTGTCACCAAAATCAAACTCCAAGTCCCTTCGATGGTTGTCAGCATAGCTCTTTTGCCTACTTTGAGCAGCCTTAATGTGTTTTTGGATGGAATGGACCTTTTCTTTCATCTATTGCATAAGATCAGGCCCAAGAAGCTTTCTCTCACCAGCTTCATCCCAACAAGTAGGAGTTCTACATCGATTCTCTTATAGAGCTTCGCAGGGTTCCATTTGAATTCTAGAGTGGAAGCTATTGTTGTAAGAGAACTCAAATAAAGAGAGATGTTGATCCCATCAACCTTTAAATTCCATTGAGAAAGTTCTCATCATGTCCCCAAGTGTTTGAATAGTTCTTTCTGATTGGCCATCAGTTTGGGGGTGATAGGTTGTACTGAAATTCAATTCAGTTCTCAGAGCATGTTGAAGACTTCTTCAGAATTTTGATGTCAACCTTGGATCATGATCAGATACGATAGAAATTGGAACTCCATGCAGCCTTACCACATCCTTCACCCAAATCCCGGCAAGTTGATCAAGAGATAAATCTTCTCGAATGGAGATAAAATAGGCAGTCATGGTGAGATAGTCCAAAATAACCCATATCACATTATTTCCTTTAGAAGTTATTAGAAGACCAGTGATGAAGTCCATAGTGATATTGTCCCACTTCCATGCTGGTATGGGTAGTGGTTGCAATACCCCTCTATGAAGTTGTCACCCTGCCTTCACTTGCTAACATACAAGACACCTTGAAGTGTTATCGTCAATCATTCTTTTCATATTATCCCACCACTAATGATCACGAATATCCCTATACATTTTTGTTCTTCCAGGATGTATAGAGAAAGTAGAGCAATGAGCTTCATCCATCAGCTCCTTCTTTATTTCCAGAATAGATGGAATACATAGTCTTTTAAGAAATTTCAATACACCTTCTTGATCAATATTGAACTCAGGAAACTTCCCATTCTTCATAGCTTCAAACTTCTTTAGTAATAAAGGATCTTTTTTCTGAGCTTTTTTGATCTTCTCTTTTAATGATGGTTGAGAAATCATTTGGGTTAGGGTTGATGATTCCCCTTCCATTATAATTCCCATGTTCAGCTTTACTAGTTCATTGATCAAAGTATCTTTTTGAATCTTCATCATGTAAAGAATGACTAGGTCTTTCCTACTTAATGAATCAACAACTTTTTTTTCTCTTCTGGGATGATAATGAATTGAAAAATCATAGTCTTTAAGAATCTCCAACCATCTCCTTTGTCTCATGTTCAATTCCTTTTGTGTGAAAATATACTTCAAACTTTGATGGTCTGTGTATATATCACATTTCTCCCCATAAAGAGAGTGCCTCCATATCTTCAGTGAAAAAATGACCACAACCATATCCAGATCATGCGTAGGACAGTTCTACTCAAGAGTCTTCAACTGTCAAGATGCATAAGCAATGACCATGTAATTTTTCATGAGAATGCACCCAATCCCTTTCAGAGATGCATCACTAAAAATAAAAAATCATTCTCCACTTGAGGGAAGAGTTAACACAGGTGGGGTAACCAATATCTTCTTTAGCTCTTGGAAATATTCCATACACTCTTTTTTCCAAATGAACTGGACCCCTTTTCACGTTAACTTGGTTAATGGATTAGAAAGTTGTGAAAAGTTTTTCACAAGACTCCTATAATATCCCGCTAATCCAAGGAAACTACGAATCTCAATTATTGTTGTAGGATGATGCCAATCCTCTACAAATTTCGTCTTTGTAGGGTCAACTTTGATTCCTTCATTGGTAACAATGTGACCCAAGAAAGCAACTTGTTGTAACCAGAATTCACATTTACTGAACTTTCCAAAAAGTCTCTCCTTCTGTAGAGTTTTCAGAATAACTCTTAGATGATCCTCATTCTCCTCATGATTTTGGAATATATCAGGATATCATCAACAAAAACTACCCCAAAGTTATCAAGGTAGTCTTTAAAGACTCTATTCATCAAATACATAACAATAGAAGGTGCATTAGTCAATCCAAAAGGCATAACAACAAACTCATAATGCCCACATCTTGATCGGAAGGCAGTTTTTGGAATATCTTCTTTCTTCACCCTCAATTGATGATAACCAGATCGAAGATCAATCTTAGAGAAGAATTGATCCCCATGAAGTTGGTCAAATAAGTCATCAATTCTTGGAAGAGGGTATTTGTTCTTTACTTTGATCCTATTCAGTTCTCTATAATCAATGCATAGCTGCATCGACCCATCCTTCTTCTTCACATAGAGAACAGGTGATCCCCAAGGAGACATACTCGGTCGAATAAACCCCTTCTCCAAAAGATATTAGAGTTGTTTCTTTAATTCCTCCAGCTCCACATTTTTCATCCTATATGGGGTCTTTGATATTGGATGAGATCTAGGTACAATTTCAATAGAGAACTCTACCTCTCTTTCTAGGGGAGGTCTAGGAAACTCCTCAGGAAATACATTAATGTATTCTTGGGAGATGGGTCCATTTTTTATACCCAAACTCTAATTTCCTTCTTCTTCTTCACCAATTAATTCCATAAAAAAGGATATAAGATGTTCTTCTAGACAATGATCTGGTTGAGATATCTCTCCTTGGAAGATAACTGCAGGTTTTCCATTCAAGACTACTAAGATTTCCTTACTTCTGCATTTGATCTTAGCATTACACTTTTAGAGCCAGTCAATCCCTAGTATAAAGTCGAATTCCATCATGGGAATGACTACTATATTTGCGATAAGATTGTGATCACCAATATAAATACTAGAGTTTCTAAACACTGATGATTATTGGATAATCCCACCAGGAGTATTGACTAATAACTCTACTTTTAGAAAGTTGGGGGTTGATTCTAAATTCTTTGCAAACTTGGAGAAAATAAAGGAATGCTTAGAACTACAATCAAACAAAGTAATTTCTAGTTTTTAGAGAACTACAAGAGTACCTGCTACTACATCATTTGGAGATTCAACTTAAGATATTGTGATAAAAAAAGCATGACCTTGCTCCCTTGGCCTTTGCTGAGGCTGATGGTGGTTCCCCTCCACTGCCCTCAGATTTGGACAATGATCGGAAAAGTACCCAAGTTGTCCACACATAAATAACTGGACATCAGGCAGGGCTTGAACCATATTTCACTTGTCTTTAGTGTTTGGAAGTTTAGGTTTCACCTCAATACGACAATTCCTCACAATATGGCCATCTCTTCCACACTTGTAGAATTTCCCACTCCTGAGAAGGCAGTTCCCGGAATGCTTATTCCCACTTTTATTACACGTGGGACATTGCACTTGCTTGCCTACTCTTCCTTGATCAAAGATCCTCCCTAATCTTGGCTCCATTGATCTCTTTTTATTGTTGGATTTATGAGACCACTACGTCTCACCAAACTCCTGTTCGACTTTCATTGCACTTCGCATGATCTCCTCAAAGCTGTCATAATCTCAGTTGGCTAGATTCTTCCGCAGATGAGGTCTCAGTCCACTGAAGAATATATCAACCTTTCCATTTGGATCCATGACAATGATAGAGGTATAACGTGAAATCCTTGTGAAGTTCATCTCATAGCTTCCCACATATTTATTCTCCTTCTACTTTAGCTCGAGAAACTCCTTCTCCATTCTTGTTCTCATGGAACGAGGGAAATACTTACTAAAGAAGATCCCTCTGAACTCTTCCAACTCCATAACTTCAACCTCCAATCTTTGCATCATGTTTTTAATTTGCTCCCACCACTGATCAGCTTCTCCTTCTAAGAGATAGACAGCAAGGGTGACCTTTTCTTGCTCTGAACAGTGGAGCACATAAAAGATCTTCTCGATAGAGCTGATCCACTACTCAAAAATCATTGATTCAGTCGATCCACTAAAGGTTGGTGGTTGTTTACACATAAAGGACTCAATAGGATGTTGTTCCCTTCATGGTGATATCGGTCTCTCAGCTTGATTCAAGTTATTTTTCATAACATGAGTCAGTTGGTTCATCATTTGCATGAATGTTTCCATTCGAGCTTCCATTGGAAGGCCATCAGTGCATGGTCCATTGCTTTCACCATTTTCACGGTTCCTCCTACTTCCCTCCATTTCTAAAATAATAAAACCTTATAGAGAAACTTATTTCATTTAAGAATATTTTAACTATAAAAAATTTTATGTCTTAAAAATTCTTTCTTAAACAATTACATTTCTCGATAATTCCTTCATAATGATTCATAAAAATATTATGATTAACCAACAATATCCCCTAGAAGTGTCATAACCAAGAGTGAATCAAGGCCCATTTTCATGTACCAGGATACCCTAGGTCAAGCCCGAAACTCCTTGTCGGTGTTTTCACTCCTAGGCACCTCTATGCTAGAGCCGCCACTAGCTGCTCATATCGAGACAAATATGTATTTTCTTGATAAACCAATTACTTAATACTCACCAAAATACAAGGAAGTTTTCCTATATTTTAAATTTTCTATAGGATTATTTGTAAATATTTAATATAATAATTTCTATAAATAACTAAAAACTCTTTTGATACCAAATATGACATCCCTCCTTTTATTACATAACTTTTCATTACATTTTACAAATAGAGGAACTTTAATGTCTAGTGTCTTGGAAATCAGGAAAATAATACATGAAAACAATAGAAAATATTATTCTAAACCAATCGTAAGGCTTCATCATAGCTTCATACTATGTACAATTACTTCATCTCATATCCTGGAGACATACATCAAAGAATAGGGTGAGCATAAGGCTTAGTAAGGAAAACAAGTGAAACAATTGACATGTGATCTTGAGTAATATTAATAAAAACATGATAAACTTCATAAAGGCATGAAAAATGGAAGAATTGGAATATCATAATAAAAATAACTTGAATAATAACTTGAATATGTGGCTACAACATTCCATTTATACATTCATGAACATATCACCAAGGTTTATCCTCGAGGAGTCATAAAAATTACCAAGGTTATTCACCAAGTTATCGTGAAACTTGTCATCTCTAGAGATTAATTATCTACCCAATGCATTAGAGCGCTATCAGGGTGAAAACTTAATATGTCTTTATTTTCATGTGATCCACATATATCATAATCAATCATTTCATAAATAACCCAAATAGAATCAAGGAAATGGGTTTCATGTCAAAATCAGGACGTTTAAAAAATACTTAAAAACAAGATCATTATATCGTTAATAACCCATGGAAAGGGAGTGAAGGTTATATGTATGTCAATTAAAAAATAAAATGTATAATCTTTATATATTTATGAACTCACATAGAATTTAAATTGTTCTAGGTATTCACATAAATAAAACAAGAGAATTTCTGGAGAGAAAGAGAGAGAAATTTTGAGATGAAATTTCTGCAACATAACGGCTATATAACATGGTTTTAGAAAATAATAAAAGATATGGGACAATGGACTCACATCCATTAATGTTTAATTTTTCAGTATAGGTACATAATAAAAATAAATAAGATCATGGTGTGGATATTTGAATGACACACCACAAGATAAGGAAACTTGAAATGAAAGGGAAAACGTGATTTCTTTTACGAAAATTTAGTAGCCTAAGGGCATCACTTAAAAATTCAGAAAACAAATTTATGAGAGTGAAAAGGGTCTCTCAACAATTAGACATGATATATACAGTAATTAGAACATATAAGAACATTCTTTGAACATAAATAGATGGAAATTAGAAGACACAACATAAAGGAAGTCATGAATTAAAAGAGGAGGGTGAAAGGATCCCTTACCTTGAAGAGTAACTTCGAAAGCTTGAAGGTCGGGACCTTGGGAGGCTTGAGGGAACCTTTGGAAGACTAATTGTGAGGTAAGGAGACCATAAATTCTTTTAGGAGGATTATGGATTTAAAAGGATGGGGGAATGGCTTGGTATTTATAGGGGAAGTGAGGGAACAAATCATTAATTTCCAAGGGACACCTCATCGGTGGTATTGGAAAAACCATGGGATTGACCATCGTATTTTCACACGATATTAGCCAATTGGGACACTTTATACCTTATATTACTATTAATAAGTCTACCAGAATGATTACATAATTATTACATCCTTAATGATGTCATTAAACACCCGAAACTAAAAACTGTATTTTCACTATTCACTGAAAATTCAACTTTTTCAGAAGAATCCCCAAAAATCAAATTAACCTAATGTCTATTCTATGAATTAAAAAATTATCTCCATTTTATAAAAATAATTTTTTAAATATTTTTAATTTAATTTTTAAATAAAAAACACTATTCACCCGAAAATATTAATACTTAACCAATAATTTCTGAAACAGTTATTTACCTATTTTATTGAATCAAATTACTTAATCAAGGTGACTAAATTATATAAATACTTTATTAAGTGAGGTTACTTAGTCCATTTTATCACATTAATAATCATAATCACAAAATCACTATTCATAATTTACTATTTACCAAACACTACGTTGATCTTATTAGACACAAAATTTATTACTGAACACAACTGTAGAAGGCAATTTTTTGAAAATCATCACACATTATTAATTATTTAATGAATAGAAAAATATTTTAAAATACCACCTTTTTTTTTAAATTCATAAATAATACACATCCTATATTTATCTAGATATTTGAAATTCACAAACTTTTCCATAAGAAGAAATAACAATTTTATTTATATAAAAGGATTACACAAAGCAGATATGGTCTCGTTACATAGTTCCTTATAACACCAGCATAGGACCTAAGTGTAATGTGTGCTATGGTGATAGAATCTTGGGGTGTCTTAGACAACAATTCTCGAGTGGTGATTTCTATCAGCTTGAACTTCTCCCTTAGGCAATCCCTTTCAAGCTTCATACATTGAAGTTTGGCTTGGACTTGGTCAATAGAAAAGCCCAGTGAAGCTACCTCCTTCCCAAGCTCTAAAAGATGGGCTTCATATGGCTTGAGTCTACTGGATGAGGCCATTCAATCTTATTTCTATATTAATTAACCATGATAACCATATTTATAAAAACACAATGTTAAGATTATAGTTTTCAATGGTCATATTGACCAAAAGTCATATAATAGTCGAAACCCAACAATTCCATTTTAATTATACCCTCTTCATTAATTAAAGGATATAGTTTTGTTGAGTACAAAATAAAATAACACACAAAATTAGGAAACAAATATAATTAAAAAATTTGGGTCATTACATTGAAATTGCCTGGGTGTAATTTGGTGTTTTTGTAGACCAGATTTCGGATAATCGGTATTCATTTAGTAATTAAAAATGGGTATTGGCTATCTCACCTACATGTATGAATCTGAATTACCATGGGCGATGATGGATTTTTTCCAATATTGAGACTTAGTGGATGAGGTTATTTGTATGAACTAAATATGGGGTTTTTTAAACTAACCTATTCTTTTATTAAGGAATCATAATTTTTCAAGGAATTCCAAATTACATTAAATTATTATTATTTTAAAGATTTGATATCAATTCATGAAGTTGGTCCTATGATTTTGGAATCCTATCGTAACTGATTGGTTTTTGTCTTATGATTGTTGGAGAATTCCTCCTAGAAGAGGTCTTCCAAATCTAAGGGAGGAATCTATGTGATAGGTTCTACAAAAAAATACTATGGTTGACCCTTTTTTGTTTGAAGCTATAATCGCTCTATTCAAACACTAGGTCAAGCAGTTATTAGGAACCTATGTTTATTAGTGAATAACGAATCATAATTTACAATACAACATCCACTCGTCTTCTGTGGTGATAAAGATCCTTAGGAATCTGAAGAATGGATTGAGATTAGTGGGATGGTCTCTACTTTCTAAATACCCTTGAGTGATCTAAGGTTGATTTTTATACATATATGATTGAAGGTTCAAGAAGGAGATAGTGGGACTATATTGGGAATGCTAAGTTACCTAACAATCTTACCTATACTTATTTAAAGAAAATCAACAACCATCAGTTTTATTCTGAGACATTATATGGGGTAAATAACTATAAGCCTTTGACCTTATAGTAGGGAGAGAATATCATTCTAGAGTATTCCACCTATTTTTCTAAGTTAGTGCACTTGGAACCGGAGTAGTCACCATTGATTAAGTGAAGGCTTGAAGTTTTGAGTTGGGATTGAGGTCTCGTATTTAGTTAACGATGATTCTCATGTAACTTTTGAAAAAAGAAAAGGGGATTGATAAGGTAGATTTTTAATTGGATGAAATAGTTTTAAAAATCTGTTTTTGAGGATATTTAGTTGATTCCTTTTATTAGCTAGTGTGTATCTTCTGGATAGAAAAGGAAGCGTAAAGGTAGCATGTTTTCTTAAGGACTATTTTTAGGGGATTTTTCTAGATAGTATAAAGTTGTTTTCTATTAGAGTGGGTAAATTGGTCTTAGAAAGACTAATTGTTTGGAGAATCCCAAGTCTTGTCATAATTATGGAAAATCTATCCATGTGAAGCATTTCTATCACAAGATGTCCTAAGGATGTAAGGCTAGATATAATTTCACCTAGGGATTGAAGGGTTTTACTAATGCTTATAAGGGTGGTGGGTATTATCCTTAGGATAAGGGGAAATTCTTGTGGATAATAAATCTTAGGGATGAGTAGAGACCAAACATCGTTATCCAGTGAAGCATGAACAAGAGGAATCTAAAGTAGGTCCCAACATAGTTGTAGGTATGGTGTTTGTTTTTTCCTCTATGGTTAATATTTGTTTGATATAGGTGTCACTCATTATTTTATATTTTGAAGTATATTTTATGTGTTGGACATGAATTTGGATCTTATTATGTTCTTTTTGGATCTTTCCATCCCTTTTAGAAAGAGGTCTGAACAAGGATTCATGTGCCCAAAATGTCGAGTGATGATAGTGTACCATGAGGTGTAGTGGGAATTATTAGTGATAGATCATGAATTATTCAAATTTACTATCTTATTAGATTGGATGATAATTTTTTTGGTATATATATACTATATTCTACTGATGGTGTTACTCATGTTTTTTAAGGTGAGTGGGGCTCTCGATCAAGAAGGGAAGGGACTGTTGTTCTATATGCTAGTGTAATCTCATGTAAATTTCTTGAAATTTTTATTGATACTATTAACCAATTTTTGAGAAGTCATCTACCTATGTGTGCATAATCCAAGGTCTTTCCAAATTATTTTTCTAGTTTACTACCCTAGAGAGAGGTCGAGTTTACTACACACTTTATACTTGGTATGATGCCCATTTCTATTCCATCATATCAAATAACACTAACTAGGTTGTAAGATCTTAAGTTCTAGCTTAAAAATTTCATGGATAAGGTATTTATTCATCCTAGTGTTTTACCATGGGATTTATTAGTATACTTTTCTATGAATGAAAAAATGAGACTCAGACATTGTGTTTAATATTATAATTTAATTTGGAGACTATCAAGAACGAATATCCCTTTCCCATGATTTATGATCTCTTTGATCATATTAGAGGGGATCATTGGTGATGAAAGATTGACCCATGGTAAGGGTACCCCCAGTTGAGTGATTGAGAAGAATATATACCTAAGACAACATTTAGAATCCTATATTTAGATTTAGAGTTTATGGTTATTTTATTCAGACTAACCAATGCTCCTATAGTTTTTATAGAATTACTGATGTAAACATTTCATTGGTTCTTAAACTCCCTTTTTTTGTTTTTAGGGATGATATTTTGATTTACTCCATGTAAGAGGAGGAGCATATAAACCATTTTAATATCATTCTTATACCATTTAGGGAACATATTATATATGGTAATATTTCAAAATGAAAGTTTTTGATTTAATAGGTGAAGTTTCCAGGGAATTTTATATCTGATAGGGGCACCGTAGTGGATCCTAAATAGGTACAAAAAGTTATGTCATGGTAAAAACCTAGAAATGAGTTTAAGATCTGAATCTTCTTGGGGTTGTTTGGTTATTATAGGTGGTTTGTTTGAGACTTCTCTAAGATTTTATATTTGATGAAATACTTAACCAATAGGGGTGTAATGTTTGAATTTAATGAAAAGCTTTATAGATGTTTTGAGGAACGCAAGGTTAGGTTAACTTATGATCCAATTTTCATTCTTCGAGAACCAGTTTTGGGTTATGATGTTTTCTACGATGCTTCGGGTATGGGTTTGGGGTGTGTCTTAATGTGGGGGAGATAGGTAGAAGTATATGCCTCTCACCAGTTATGACCTCATGATAAAAACTACCCTACCCATGATATTGAGTTGGAAGAGGTAATTCCTAAACTCAAAATGCACTGTCACTACCACTTTGGGGAACTTTTTATTGTATATTTTGTCTATAAGAGCCTTAGGTATATTCTCACTTAGAGGGATCAAAACATTAAAAATGATGTTCGATGAAGTATCTCCATAATTTTTATTTTGATATTTTTTATACTCCTAGAAAAGTAAACATGGTTTCTATTATGCTACATAGAAAATTATTGAAAAAACAGTGAAGGAATTAGTGGGAGAGTGATCTTTGGTCACCTAGTTGTGCTTCATTTTTTTGATGGAGGTTAGTTGTTAATTTTTCCTAGAGGTAAGAGTTAATAGAAAGTAGGAACCATTAATTTTGGAATGTACACCCCTATAATACCAAGATGTATCATTATTTGGTACATCTCTGTCAGTATTTAGGGATGAGATGATCAATTATGGATTTTGTTTCATAATGTCTTTTTTGTCAAATAATTAAGGTGGAACACTATATTCCTTCTAGTTTGTTGTAGTACTCACCCATTTTGGTATGAAAATGGGATTACATTTCAATAGATTTCATCATTGGTTTAACATAGACTCATAGTGGGAAGGATGAGATTTGGGTGATAATTTACTGACTCATGAAATCAGTGCACTTCCTTGGGTACTTCTCTGTCCAAGTGATTGTGAGACTTTATGGGGTTCCCTCTATAGTTGATTCTGATAGGGAACTATGGTTCACATCCATGATTTTGAGAGTTTTATTAGAGGAAATAGGTTACAATTTGAAATTGAGTATTGTATATCATCTAAAGATAGATGTATAGACAGAGAGAGCTACCTAGGTTTTTAAGGACATGATCCAAGATTGTGTACTTGATTTTGGTGGTTTCTAGAAAATAATTTTCCTTTAGTCATGTTTTCCTATAATAATAGTTATCATGAATCAATCAAAATGGATCCCTTATGGGATTTTAAGGGTTGGATACGTATATATCCCTTATATTGAGAAGATTTGGGAGGGTGGTCCTTCATTATGTTGAGTCTTATTTAGGAGATGATGGAGAGGCTTCAATTGATCTGGAAGAGGTTGACAATGACACATATTAATCAGAAATCTTATGTGAACCATCATCACCCGCCACTAGATTTTGATGTTGGTGATTA
Organism: Viscum album; assembly: GCA_963277665.1. Taxonomy (NCBI): domain Eukaryota; kingdom Viridiplantae; phylum Streptophyta; class Magnoliopsida; order Santalales; family Viscaceae; genus Viscum; species Viscum album. The sequence goes on from OY728152.1 coordinate 1,388,453,532, forward strand.
GGTATTTCTTATAGTTTCACCTCACCTAGGACATAATTAGTTTGGTAAGTAGGGTGAGTTAGCACTAAGGTTTGTAGGCCCTATTGAGATCATTGGACAATTGGGAAAGGTGGAATAATAGTTGGACATACCATCTCGTTTGACTTTCATCTAGGACTTGTTTTATTTTCCCAGCTGAGGAGGTATCGAATGGATCCTTCCCATGTGATTGAATGAGAGGATGCTAATATTGAGCATGACATCACTATGGTTGAGTGACCAATTTTGAATATGGATCACTGAGAGTAGGAACTACATGGTAAAATTATTCCTTTGGTCTGTGCAATATGGTAATGTGGATGGGATAACTATGAGATGTGGGATTTTGGTTTTTTGATGAGGAAGCAATGCCCTTTATTTTTTTTGAGTCTAAGATCATGAAAAAAATTCTAGGGATATAAAGAGTTTATGGTGGGGAAATTATGACACCACATTACCATCCTTCAGGTATTCTCCAAATTGTTTTGGCCCATTTTTGGCTTCATTTTCAGCTTCTCTAGAATAGTGTTCTTTTATTGGGGAAAATGAACTAAATTTTGGGGATGTATATTTATATTGATTAATGAAGTATGGGTGTAATTGTGTTAATAAAATTAGAGGGTGATCGTTGAGACTAAAGATCCTAAAGTATTAGTTTGTAGGTCTTCCACATAAACTAGGTTGAGCACGGACTACTGGACACATTCAAATCATGAATAGGTTAAGAAAAATGAAAATATTATATGGAAGATGATGTAAGTCTCATACTGGGTGTGAAATATTTATATTATGTGAAACCATTATAAGAGGTGTAAACATCGATTGAGATTTAATTTAATATGAGGTGATTCCCTTTTTGGTATATTTATAAATTTTGGTATTTCAAACCATTAATGGGATTCAAAATATGAATTCCTCATGTCCAATGGGTTTAAATTGACTAAATTACTAAATCTTTTTTAATTCACAGTGTAGGGTTCCCTCTAAAACCCCATAGTAATTTTTGGTGATTTTGGGGTATCTCATTCCTTTCGGATCACGCTGTTCAGTGTATGAATCCTTTGGCGGTTTTGTCACTTATACCAAGTAAGTTGTCTTTATGCTTCCTTATTTCTTTTGGTTGCATCTATAATGTTGGATGTATTTTTTTATTCTAATTTGTGATCAAGTGATGTTATCTATTGATCCTTTAAAGTTTCTTATCATGATTTTCTTTCAAATGATGATCCGTGGATTTTAAAACTCTATTTTTAAAGGCGTATAGGTTTTCATCAGTCATGAGGTAGTTGTATCTATGCATGTTTTTCTAATTCATTAATTTCTATATGTTATTGTTGATCCCTTTGCGATATTCATTGAAATTAATTTTATTTTATTTAATTTTTTTTTGTATTTAAAAATCAGCATGGTTTTGTAAATGGTTTTATAAATGGTTTTGGAAATGGTTTTGGAAGAACTTATCACATTGGGAACCTTGGGTGCATCAGGAAATTGTCATAGATAATGCTAATATGTGTGGAACCACTAGGGGTTACTTTTGTGATATTGATAAACTATGGTATGACATGATATAAGTTGTAAAAATATTATTCATGGTTTAGGAATATTTTTTATTAAGTATTTATTCCCATATGCTAGTTCTAAAACAGTGTGATTTCCCATTTATAACTAGTTTAACGCATGGTGGTTTATTTGGAGGATATTTTATCACATGTTTAGTTTTCAATTTTTTCTTTTTATACTAGATATATTATTGGACTTGGGGATTATTATATTTATTTATGGAAAATAAAGGAATGTTTAAAAATGGTTTTATTTTTGAAAATGATTTATAAATTGGATTTTTATAATGATAGAACTGGTACACTCTTGATATTAGAACCTATATAGATTCTTTGAAGATTTCCTAATAGGATTTGTTATCACTCCCAACCTTTTTTCTTTGGGTGGTTGTAGATTTTTTTATAGTAATCCGAGAATGGAAGAACATCATGTAGTATAATGGGTTTTATTGTCATCTGTTGCCTTCATTATAGGATGGATGGATGGTGACATATGGTCACATGAAGAATTTTCTATTTTGTTATGTTTTATGTTTTTGGTTTGACTAGTGTGGCTCAAATTTTGTTTGTTTAATGGATATGTATTACTTTCTTCCACATTTCACTATTATGCCTCTTCAGTATTACATGAGTCTTTTTGGTTATTTTCTATATCCCACCATATATTATACCACCTTGGGTATCCTATCTAGTTGACCCATGTAACTCCCAGAGATTTTGTGAATTATTTATTTTTGATTTAATTAAATATTATTTATATTTTTCATTTCACACAACACTAAATATAGTTTATTTTAAATTAAAAAACTATGTTTGGATTGTGTTATATGCAACAAAAAGTTAATCATACATGACACGCAACATAAATTTTATCTTTATATACATGAAATATCTAGGTTATCTTACATTACATGAATGACTAACTTTCCTTGATGGCTTGCATAACATGAAAGACCGAGTGTTAAAGAATAATAATTCATTTTTAAAATATTACTATTTAATAAGATATAACATTCCCATTAAATTGAATTTTATAAGATTTACTAAATTACGAATATATATAATCGAATTCATTGGTAACCTATTAATTAGAAAATAATATAGAAATCAAATGAATAAAAAGGCAATGAATTTATAAGAGACAATTTTTTTGTGGAAAAGAATATTTATCTTAATAATTTAAATTAATTACTACTAGTGAATTATATTAATTCAATAAAATATATTTTTTAAAGTAATCCAATTTATATTATATTCAGATATTAGAGGAGACCTAATATTCCACCTAAAAACCTATATTTATAAAAAATGTTTTATCACCATTTAATGGAAAACCTATTTTAAATTTATTTTTTTAAATTTAATAAATAAAATTTGTTATAATGAACTTCAAATTGAGAAGTAAACATAGATATTAGGTTAGTGTAATTTTTTGGTATTTTTCTATGAAGTTTCATTTGTTGACGAATAGTGAAAAATACTGAATTTTATTTCAAAATTTCTTTTTCTTCTAATTTATTTATATGGTAAAAATTAATTTTAAATTGATTTAAAAGATTTATTTGATAATATATATATCAATTAATTCATTTTTTATCTTTTTAATAAATTTCACTATGAAATTGAAAAAAAACAATTTAATATTTTGAACATTTTTAACTTTAAAAACCCGCTTTATCGTCCTGTCTAGAGGATTAATTTTATATTAATTTCTGCCACTTCATGATTGGAATTTTGGAAAAAGGATTACGTATTTTTAATATTAATAATTTATAATTTATAATAAGGTAATGTTAATTTTGGACCAAATATATTAGTGGAAGTAATTAAAATTAATTACAATGATTAAAGTTAATTTAATCTTAATAATGGAATAAAATTTAAAATTAAGGGCCCAAATTACCTAGATACTTGTCCAAAACTCAGTTACTAGAAATATTTCATCTCTAAACCTCACATTATTGATTTTTTTGGGTTTTTTATGAATTTGTTAGGTAAAAACATGGGTACACCTAGCTTGTTTAAAAAAAAGCTAGGTGTGTCCTTTACTTTCCCTATAAAAGGCCACAACCTCTAACACTTCTTCAAGCCTCTAAAACCACTTAGTTTCGGTGAATATATTACTAATAAACTTACCAAAAACCCTAAATTACTCTTTTAAGACACCCTTTGGTCAGAAATACTACCAAGGAATCCCTTTAGTGCAAACCAAAAGGAGTTACCTGATTAAGAGGTAACAATATCCCTCAAGATCCTTTATATTATTTCCTTTATTCACTCCATAATATTTTATTATTCCATGATTTTATAATAAAAAAATTATCCTAAATATACTAGTATGGTTTTATGCTAACATTTTGACCTGAACGTACACACACATCTATCTAATGTGTAATGAACATACTGTTTACGTGTACGTCGAACTACCACCGCATGAAACGATTATTGTTCATTATTCCCTTACCACCTCACATGGTGTAACTTATGATGGGAAGTCTAGTTATATATGATATAAATGATATTTATAATATCTTTATGATTCTTTATAATTTATTTATTTATGATTTTCATCTTGTGTAAATATGATAATTTTGTTTAAGGAAGTGTGGGATACCAACCCCTCAAAGTGATGTGATTCCTTCACACACTACATGAAATGTATTAAGGATATTTTCTGTGAACCTATATGATATATATGACATAGTAATGATACATTAATGATATTATATACATATATACATATATATATATATATATATATTTCATTTACTTTATTTTTTTTCAATATGTCAATAAAATAGAAGCAATATTTATGTATACATACGACCTATCATCTCCATGAATGGTGTATTCATTTTTCATAATAATATATTATATATATTAATATAATACAAATATACTAAATATACATGATATTAATAACATGTTTTAAATTATGTAAATCATGATATAATTATAAGGACCAAAGATATAATAAATTATGATAAAAGCAAAAAACAAAGAGAATATTACCTGAAGCATAACCTTAATATGAAATTGTTAACAGATGGGTAATATAAAGTCCAAATAAAACCATATATGGTAATATATATATATATATAATAATATGTTATTTAAAATATTTATAATAAAATTAAATTTATTATAAAGGATGTATGAATGAGTACAACGCGATTCAAGACAAAAGGTTATGGGATTTCTCCTCAACTTTTTATTTCCACGTGATACATCCCTTAACAACCACTTGTTCTTTTGTGTGGTGTGTAAAGTTCATTTTTATATATTATATGACTATTATTATAATATTTATGGTTATTTAACTATCCATTCTATGATATTTTTATGTGGTTCCGGATTCAGAAGTTACCAAATTGGTAATATAATTTTGCCTCAATTTTCCTTCTTTGAGACACATGCAATGTTATGTACCTATATTTTTACATGAGGTGTATATACTATATTTGAGATTTTATATCATGAATATAATTATTTAAATGATATTTTAACCTTCATGTAATTTTCTTTTCATACATGGAGAGTATGTTTCAAAGTTACCAAGTGATAAGAGTTTATTGAAATAATCACATCCCTTTTTGAGATTGTTTATAACTATGCTTAATTTATTGAAATATTATGACTTATATCTCTATAAAACTCATGAATTATACTATCCTTTAGTTTAAAAATATATCATCATGTATTAGTAGCATTTTCCACTATATCATAGTTAAGATTAGAAGGAAAATGTTTTTATGATTGTCTGAATTTATATCTCCTTTTAGTCAAAAAAATCCATATTATTTCGAAACCATGATTTATAAAAGTGTCTGGATAAATGTTTTACTATTACAGTATGATGTTAAAGTAATTTTTTACCCATGATTTAACTTTTAAGAAAAGGTTTTTAAAATGTATTCTGATTTTCATTTTCTGGTCGAGGCTCTTTTCTACACATTTTACAATGAAAAAGGAATGTTCAACATGTTCGAATGTACATACCATCATGAATGTAATTCTGATGAATATTAATTTTCAAAATTACAAATTTATATTTTTAAAAGAAATTAATTTCCAAATATTCTTGAAATTTGTTATTTTAAAGTTTTTTTTGATGAAAAATGGTTTTTAACATTTTAACATTCCTTTTTATAATATTTTTTAGAAAATGGTTTTCAAAACATTTTCAAGAAACTTTTATATGTTCTAAAGAAAAATTGTTTTCAAAAAGTTCCTAAGATATATTTATATTTTTACCAAGAAAATGGTATCTAAAATGTTTTCAAATTGTTCTTTATAATATTTCATGTTTATTTTTAGGAAAATGTTGTTTATAAGTTTTTCTGTTTTAATGAGACATTTCTAAATAAGAAAGGATATTTTCTTCAAGAAAGGTTTTAAAAATATATTTCCAATTATTTTACATCTAAGATTAAATCTTTTGATTTTATTCATTCCCTTATATGTCACACCCGGTTTTTCATGTCTTTGTTTTGATCCGGTTCATTTGAAATCCCAATAATTTTCTTGGATCTTGGGTGAGATTAATGTTGATTTTTTAAGTTTCATCTATGTATAATCACCATAATTTGTGTTCCCCAGTTCTTGTTTAGGAGTATTTGGAGAAAGGGTGGTTACTTTATGACTTGGGCCAACCGTGAGCCCATTTCCAATTTAAAAAACCAAATTTGTTTCTTTTATAAATCCTTTGTTTTAAAACATCATTCACCCATTACACTTCATAATTTTCCTCCACTTATATATTCACCAAAATATCATTTTGGACCCCTTAAGAATTTATAATCATGGTGAATTGTGGTTATTATTTAGGTATTGGGCCAGCCCATGGGCTAATTGCATGTTTAAAAAAAATATTGTTTATTTTATATCTAATTCAATATTTAATATTTTTTGGTGATTCTACCTCCCACCCGAAACCAATATACCTATCCTTACCCCAGTATAAATTTTCCCTCTTTAGAGCTCATAATAGTCTCGGAGTGGGGAAACATTAGCAATGTCCTCCAAATCGTCCACAATTGAAAAGGTAAATTGTTTAATTCATAAATAATTCAATTCATACTATTTTCGCCAAAAATCTTCTTTCCCTGGTTCTACCAAACGTTAGGCGTCTATCCAAGAAGTTTCAAGACATTCCATTTTATCTATAGTTTCAGATCTAATGGAATACGAATAGTTTTCTAGTTGAAAAGGTGATATTCCTTCTTCTTTATCCTCCATCTTCTTCCTCCTTTCCTCCTTTCATGGTTTTATAATATCCCCTAGTCCTGTTAGACATAGGGTTCTTTTATTTAATGATTTTTATGGGTTTTTTATTCATTTGGGTCTGGTCATCATAGGTTTAGGGTTTGTAAATTCTCAGATGGTGATTTTGGGTGTGCGTTTCTATTACGACAAGGATTTGAGGTAGGATATCCCCTTCACATACCTTTACCATTCAAGTTTCATAATGTTAATATTTTACTCAACTGATATATATGTTTATTATTGTTTTTAATCCTTTTTATAATTTTATTGGTGTGAAAAATGGTTGTTTAAGCCTGGTTTTGTGAAAGGTATTATTGTTTTTTCATGAAAGTGCACACTAAGTGTTTGTTTAAATGTTCTGTTATCTTTTGCACTTTTTTTGTTAGGTTGAGAACCTGTTTTTTGGTATTTTTAACATGTTTCATAATCTTCAATAAAATATTTCATGAAATTGGTTTTTTATTCCTTGTTATGTTCTTCAAATAAATTGCTTTATTTAAAAGTGCATGCCATGTGTTCGGTAAATTGTCCGGTTGGATTTTATGTGTTAAGTGTGATTTAAAAATTATTTGTTTGGATTTATAAATGTATTGTAAGATTTGAAAATGGTATTTTTGGGTCCTTATATGGCTTTCCAATATCTATTTGTTTTTTCAAACAAATGAATTTTGGTTTCCAACATATTTTCGCCCGAGTTGCCTGAAAATGGGCCGTTTCACATCTTTATGAAAATGGTTATGTTTTGAAATTGTAACATGAGTATTATAAGAAATTTATGAATTTTTTTTCTGCTTTAAATGGTGTGTATACACATTATTAATAAAATTGCAATGAATACCTTTGTCAAATGTTAGTTTTGAGAAAGTCTTAAAGGCTCTTTTGGCAATTTTTTTTAAAAAAAATGGTTTCCATGCGTATTTTATGTTATATCTTTTGGGGACATTTTATGGTCCATTAAATTTATTTATTAATTGTTTTTGAGGCTAAAAAATCTGGGTTGATATGTTATTGATGGGGTTGTGGCATTAAAATAGCATTTTTTTGAATGGATTTTATGTTCAAGGCCTCATTATACTTCTTGAGATTGTTTTACGCAACTTTTTAGTGGTTTATTGATTCGTGAAAGAAATTTGAAGCATGTTTGTGGGATATTTTTGTGATTATGGTTTGGTAATGGAATTTATATGTGAGAATTGTATTTGATAATATGTTTAAATTGATTGAGTACTAAATGGAATCTCGGGTATCTAGGTGGGTGGACGTGTACTAGTATGCTAGTGATTCTATGGGGTTTTCCCCTGTTTCACATAGCAAGATTGGCGATGAAAAAACTAACTAAACTATGATGATGATGATGTTGGGTTACCACTAGGTTATGGATATTCTCCCTACTAGATTCTTTTGTGCATGAGAACAAATATTTATTATTGTTACTTTCACCGAGATACGAGGTACCTGGGGCTCACAACTAACTTGTGCCTAGGGGTGTTCCCGTGAGTTGTGCTCATTGGATATTTTGTACTCACCGTCGACATATGGTCTTTTTGGTTGGTAAATTCAGTAGTGTGTGTTATTTATTTTAAATTGTACATTATTTAAAGCATCCCTCTTGAAAACCATTTTCATTTTGAAGTTGCACCTCTTTGAAAAATTATTACTTGGATTTTTGTTTATTAAACATTCATGTTTTTGTCTAATAATTATTTTATCATGGAACCTCATTTGAAAAACATACTTTTATATCCTGTATTTAAAACTATAAATTGATGTTTCTTTTATTTTAAAGGAAGTTCATTGGTAATATAATATCAGGCTAACCTACTGAGTTTTAATACTCACGCCTATAGTCTTCTTCTATTTTTAGCCCTTCTGTAGGTTTCAGCTCGAATTTGATCACCTTAGGCGATGTGTGATCATTGTGTTGGAGAGTGAACATAGGTTTCACATGGAGTTAGTTGGTTATCGGGTTTGTTCAGTTGAGTTGTTGGTTTAGTTCTACTTTCAGTTTCTTGTACAAATAATGTTTAGTTCAATTTTTATATAAATGTATTTTGGGCTGTCCATTTATTTCCGCTGTTTGTTTTATTATTTATATATGGGAGAATTTGTTCCCTTGTGTACTCTATTTATTCCCTTGGTGCTTGACTCCATTCTGAGAGGATCGGGAATGCCTATTAGGACTAGTCCCGGGTAGGCTTGGGTGACCGGTTCAGGGTCGACTCGGGACGGTTCGTGACAAAATGGTATCAGAGGAGGTCGGCTCTTAGCAGACCATTATTTTTAGAGTGCACTTATTATTTAGGGATGTCAATATAGATAGAGTAGGATTGTTGGGACTTGAGGGGTAATTGTGGGAAGAAAATCATGAAATCTTGCTCGTTCTGATCCTCGTGTTTCCATGGGAAGTTTGGCTTTATTAATGTTTTTTGTTCTTGCTGATTGTTTAGTGTTGGGATATGACAAGGGGAGTCTGACTAATGGCATCTATGATCTCGCAGGGCCTGGAAAGCCATGTGAAGCCTGGGAATAGTCCTAATATGTCTCTCTGTATTGGTGTTGTGTTTGACATATGGCCGCCTACCATATGGTAAACTCACCCACCGACACTAGTTCCCTTTTGGGGGTTTCTTGGACCTTTCATGAATTCTGATTTTTTTTGAAAATCCTTGTGTGAGAATTATTTAAATGGGTTTTAAAGGAAGGTTTGGATTTGGAAAAGTAATAAAGGGGTTTTCAAAATTTAAATATAAAAATGGTTTTGGGAAGGTTATGTTTTGTTCAAACAAATTTTGAGGAAGAAGTGGAAATGATTTAACAGGATTGGATTTCCCCTAATCTAAACTTGTTGTTTGTTGAGATAAAATGTTTTGAAAGTGTGAATAATTTTAAAGTAATTCTGAAACATTGTTTTAAATGCGGTGTTTTGGTCTGTTGAAATGTGTTTGAATATGATTAATAGGTTTTGGAAATTCAGTTTTGTGCAGATGGTGTTTTTCTGGGGAGGGGTATTGGCCTTTTTGGTTGTCAGATTATGAAAAAAGACCTTGCTGAATTTTTTTAAAAATGGGAAAGGGATATTTGGAATAGAATGGTTGTTTTTGTAAGTTATATCAAGTGAAATAGTTTTTTTAATCCAATGGTTCTTGATGAAGTGTGGTTTTTTTTGGAATATGAGAAGAATTTTTGACTTGGTGGTTGGTGTTCCTTTTGATGATACATGATTTTTGGAATGATGGTGCTTTGTTTTAGCCTTTGGTGTTTTCATGGGTTCTCAAATGCATGGTTTTATTGATATCTGGAAGGATGTGCTATATGGAATATTTTTTGATTGCTTGTGGTGGCATGTAATTTTTCATGTGAGTGAGACTTGATGAAACACCATTGGTGAATGTGAAAATCCACCAAGTTAGTTTTTTTTCAAAAGTGTTTTTAGTAGAAAAATTGTGGTGTTTGTTTTTAACCGACAGTTATGTGGATGGTTTATCCTATGTCTTGGAAGTTTTTTCTATTCAGTATGATTCCTTATGATCTAAAATTCATACTCTTGTTTCATCTTGAGATGGGATATTGTTGGTGGCTCGGTTTTGGAGTAATGTTCAGTGGGTTTCTAAAGATGTGTTGGATGTTTTGATGTGGCCATAGATAGTTCTATGTTTGCAGGATTTCCAGTTGAAAAACCTAAGGATCATTTCTCATGTTTCCCAAGTTATATCCACATCCTATAATAATTCCTCATCCCGTCAGTTTAAATAGAGATCTGTTTGGGATCGATTTAAAGTTCTTCCAGTTCGTGATAATTCTTGTGGACATAGCAATTGTGTTCGTTGATGTTGATGATTTTCACCATATTCATTGTCCATTCTGCTCCTCATTCCGAGTGAGATATAATTTTGATATGTATATATGAGTTCCTATTTAGATGAAAGTGTTTTGTTGAGAAAGTGAGTTTTTTTTGAGTGGTGTGATACATAGCACCTGACTGTGGGGAAACATATGCTTCATGATTTAGGGCTCCAACCATAGGACTCAGAGTGAAGCTTTTCATGCAGTCAAGAAATCTACAGAGGTGTGGGGCGCTTGACCGGTCTTCTGCTTCCACCATTGTGGTTAGGTAGTTTCTATGTCTATATTGTGGTTCCTCATTACTATGAATTTCCATTTGTCACAACAAGTGTGGTGGACTTACCCCTCACACAGTGTCTATAGTTATGCCTTCAAGGATGTGGGTTTCCGATTAATGTCCCATTGTAGACCGCCTCTATAAATCGGGTCTGGTATTGGTGTTACCTATTTGTAGGTGGAGAGTTTTTGGTAGTTCCTTGGTTTCTTTTATGGTTCTAGTGGACAAATTATTGGGTCCCCTTACCTCCCCTCCCTGAGTGGTGGGGGTCCGAATCCGTGATGATAGTGTTGGCCCACTTCTTTTACCCTCGATTCGTGAGTTGGTGATTTATATTTTCATGTTGTAACCCTATTAACATGGGTTGGTTGGTTTTTGTGGGAGAGTTTTATTGGACTTGTTAAAGTGAGGTAATTTTGAGTTCTTGTTTTTTTTCATTGCTAGTTGGGTTCTAATGGTGGGGAGACCCACCACAGGTCTTGTCGATTTTTCTTCCAATGAACTTGTATAGTGCTAGTTGTTTATTAATGTTGGGGATTCCATTATATACTACCCTATATTCCTTGGTTTTCTTGAGTTCTCTTTAGTTTGGGTTATTGTTTTTTCATTGGGAGAAGGCCCAACAATCGGGTTCTTGGCTTGGTTGTGGAGGTGGTGGCTTGACCTTTCCGTTGATTTTCACAAAGTGGTTGTGAGTTGGTGTTTTGTTTGGGAAATAGGATTAAGTTATATTGATGGAAAATAATATTTCACTATATTTATAGGTTGTTTCATGTTGATAAGTAACCCTTAGGTTTTTATCTTTCAGTTGGAAAGTGTTATGGCTTTCCAGGGGCAGAAAACTTTAGTGGTGGGGAGAATTGTCACACCCGGTTTTTCATGTCTTTGTTTTGATCCAGTTCATTTGAAATAGCGATACTTTTATTGGGTCTTGGGTGAGATTAATGGTGATTTTTTAAGTTTCATCTATTCCTAATCACCCTAATTTGGGTTCCCCATTGCTTGTTTAGGAGTTTTTGGAGAAGGGGTGATTACTTCATGATTTGGGCCAACTGTGAGCCCATTTCTAGTTTTAAAAACCAAATTTGTCTCTTTTATAACTACTTTGTCTTAAAACATATTTCATCCATTACACTCCATAATTTTCCTCCACTGATATATTCAAACCAAAATATCATTTTGGACCCTTTAAGAATTCATAATCATGGTGAATTGGGGTTACTTATTTAGGTATTGGGTCAACCCATGGGCCCATTTCCTGTTTTAAAAAAATAAATTGTTTATTTTATATATAATTAAATATTTAATATTTTTTGCTTATTCCACATCCCACCAGAAACCAATATCCCTATACTCACCCCCATTATCTATTTTCCCTCTTTGGAGCTCATAATAGTCGCGGAGTGGGGAAACATTCTCAATGTCCCTCAAATCGTCCAGAATTGACAAGGTAAATTGTTTCATTCATAAATAATTCAATTTTTACTATTTTTGAAACCAATATTCATTCCCTTGTTATTACATAACATAGGAGTCTCTCCAGGATGTTTCAATCCATTCCCTTTTATCTATAGGTGTAGATCTAATGAAATAATAATTATTTTCTAGTTGAAAAGGTGATATTTCTTCTCCTTTATCCTCCATCTTCTTCCTCCTTTCATTATTTATTGGTTTTATAATCCCCCCTAGTATTTTTAGGCTTAGGGTTATGTTATTACATGGTTTTTATGGGGTTTTTATTCATTTGGGTCTAGTCGTCATAGGTTTAGGGTTTGTAAACCCTTACATGGTGATTTTGGGTGTGCGTTTCCATTACGGTAAGGATTTGAGGTAGGATATCCCTTGAACATGCCTTTACCATTAAAGTTTCATCATTTTAATATTTTCCTCAACTTATATATATGTTTATTATTATTTTTAAGTCTTTTTATAATTTTCTTGGGGTGCAAAATGGTTCTTTAAGCCTTGTTTTGTGAAAGGTATTGTTGTTTTGTCATGAAAGTACACACCAAGTGTTTGTTTAAATGTTTCATTATCTTTATCACTTGTTTTGTGAGGTTAAGAACCTAGTTTATGGTATTTTTAACATGTTTCAGAATATTGAATAAAATCTGTTATGAAATTGGTGTTTTATTCCTTGTTATGTTCTTAAAAAAATTGTTTTGTTTAAAAGTGCATGTCATATGTTCAGTAAATTGATCGGTTGGCTTTTATGTGTTAAGTGTGATTTAAAAATTAATTTTTTGGATTTTTAAATGTATTGGAATAATGAAAAATGATATTTTTGGGTCCTTATATGGATTTCCAATTTGGATTTGGTTTTACAAACTAATGGATTTTGGTTTTCAACATATTTTGGCCCGTGTTTCTGGAAAATGGACCGTTTCACATCTTTATGAAAATGGTTACGTTTTGAATATGTAACCTGAGTATTATAAGAAATTGATGAATTTGGTTTGATACTTTAAATGGTGTGTATACACATCCTTAATAAAATTGAAATGTATACCTTTGTCAAATGTTAGTTTTGAGAAAGCCTTAAAGGCTCATTTGGCATTTAAAAAAAATGGTTTCCATGAGTATTTTATGTTCTATCTTTTAGGGACATTTTATGGTCCATGAAATTGATTTATTAACTGGTTTTGGGGCTACCAAATCTAGTTTGATATGTTATTGAAGGGTTTTTGGCATTAAAAGATCATTTTTTGAATGGATTTTATGTGCAACGCCTCGTTATACTCCTTGAGATTATTTTACGAAACTTTTTAGTGGTTTATTGATTCGTGAAAGAAATGTGAAGCATGTTTGTGGGATGTTTGTGTGTTTATGGTTTGGTAATTTAATTTTTATGTGACAAGTGTATTTTATAATATGTGTAACTTTATTGAGCAATAAGGGAATCCTGAGTATCTAGGTTGGAGGATGTGTACTAGTATGCTAGTAATTCTGTGGGGTTTGACCCCTATTTCACGTAGCAGGATTGAAGATAACAACACTAACTAAAATATGATGATGATGATGTTGGGGGACCACTAGGTTATTGGTATGCTCCCTACTAGTGGCTCATGTGAACAAGAACAGATACTTATTATGGTTAAATTCACCGAAATACGAGGTACCTGTGGCTCACAACTAACTAGTGCCTATGGGTGTTCCCGTGAGTGGTGTTCATTGGATATTTTCTACTCAGTGTCAGCTTATAGTGTGTTTTGTTGGTAAATTCAGTAGTGTGTGTTATTTATTTAAAAGTGTACATTCTTTAAATCATCCCTCTTTGAAACTATTTTCATTTTGAATTTTTACCTCTTTGAAAAATTGTTACTTTCATTTTGTTTATTAAACATGCATGTTTTTGTCTAATAATTACTATAGCATGGAACCTCATTTGAAAAACATAATTTTATATCTTGTATTTAAAACTATAAATTTATGTCTCTTTTATTTTAAAGGATGTTCATTGGGAATAGAATATCGGGCTAACCTACTGAGTTTTAATACTCACGCCTATAGTCTTCTTCTATTTTTAGCCCTTGTGCAGGTTTCAACTCGAGTTTTATCACCTTGGGCGATGTGTGATCATTGTGTTGGAGAGAGACCAGCAGTTTCACATGGATTTAGATGGTTATCAGGTTTGGTTAGTTGAGTTGTTGGTTTAGTTCTACTTTTCGTTTCTTGTAAAAATAATTTTTAGTTCAATTATTATATAAATGTATTTTGGGCTGTCCATTTATTTTCGCTGTTTGTTTGATTGTTTATATATGGGAGAAATCATCCCCTTGTGTACTCAATTAATTCCCTTAGTGCTTGTCTCCATCCCGAGAGGATTGAGAATGCCTCTCGGGACTTGTCGCGGGCAGGCCTGGGTGACCAGTTCAGGGTCGACTCAGGCTAGTTCATGGCATTATAGAAATTGATCCAAATGTTCTATTAATATTTTTTATTGAATAGTTTATGTTTTCATGGAATTATCTTTATGACACCCATTTTTTTCTATGGGTTACATGATTTTGAAACCCTCTTCTTTTCATGGGTTATGATTTGATGAAATTATTATGAAACACATCTCTTTTTCATAGGTTATTGTGTGATTAAAATATATTTTTACCCATTTCATTTCATGTTATTATGATCAGATGT
This sequence comes from Viscum album, assembly GCA_963277665.1. NCBI lineage: Eukaryota > Viridiplantae > Streptophyta > Magnoliopsida > Santalales > Viscaceae > Viscum > Viscum album. The sequence goes on from OY728152.1 coordinate 1,388,468,634, forward strand.
TAATAAAATCCATCTTTTTTATGGGTCATGATATGATGAATGTTTTAATTATCTTTTGTAATATGTATGAAGGATTTTATTATGAGATGGGTGAGACCTATATATCCCTCCAATTCATTCGGTAAATATTTATATATCATGATATAATGATGTTATTGAAGTTGAAGAGCTTGATCTACTTTGGGAAGATCGAGAAAACTATCCCCTTACATGGAAATGACTATGACTAGGGATTGTGGTGTCTCTCTCTATATAGGTGTAGTCACCATGAAGATGGAATATGGGAAACCCTATCCAATTTGGGATTATGGGGAAACTGGATCCCTTAAAAGGAAATAATTGTGACTGGGGATGGGGGTGATTCCCGCCCAGTAGATGTAGTTCCCATAAAGAGCCTTGATAAGTTATAGCAGTGAAACATGGATTATAAAGAATGATATCACATGTTTATGTATTCTAGAGTCTGATGTCTTATTCCTATAATATTATTTTGCGTTTTATATTCTTTATTATATTATGATTCAAGTATGAAGAACTGCAAATAATTATTCCATGATTCATGTTTCAGATCTTATGATATGCAGGCTAGAGTCTTTTAATGTTTTTATCACTTTCACATACCCCCATGCTTAGTTTTATAGTTATATTTCTCCCTTTTTTACTCTCACTGGGAATTTGAGCTCACCCATTTTTATGGTTCCTTCAACAGGTTATGAAGATATGTATTATGTTTGATGTTTCTACGAAGGGATCTTGTCATAAAGAATATAATGGGAGATAATGTAGCTCACTTATATACCAGTGTTTATGTTTACATGTTTCCAAAGGCACTATACCGATTACAGTCTTTGGGTGTTTGTTTATATAATTTTCAAAGTATTCCACAAACATTATGCAATGTTAATGTATAAAAATTATGGAATTATATAGTTAGTATCAGATAAAAGTTTTATTTAACCTTTGGAAGATAGGATGAGAGAACCATAATGAGAACTCTAAGGGCATGTATAAGGGTAACATTATGGATATGGATAAGTATAAGAAAATGTCCAGGAATTTTGGTAAAGGATAAAGTAAGTGGTTTCCTGGAAATAGTTCACTATCTGAATACTACAAGTTGATGTGGATCTAGAATAGTCATACATATGAGTAATAACTTCTACAAGATGTTCCAATCCAGACTCAGGGTAATATGGCATGCAACATTGGGAATTTCTATACACCTTGTTTGATACTCCCGGGGGATATGATTTGGGAAGTCATATACTCTCCATGAACCATCATGAAGGATATAAATATAATTTGGCTATGAGTAACCTAGGAAAAACCTAAGTCATCATAGATTTTGGAATTTTTTATAACTTAGACATTCAATAAGTGACTTTTCATGATTATGTGGTTCCTCACTATAATAACTTCTTCCTATTAAAATATTTTTGGTTTTAACCAATGATGGGAATTAGAAGGAACAAGATTAACATTGAATGTGTTGTAGATTCTTCTAATGAGAGGTCAAATAGAATGACCACTAGAGTGAAGGATGTTGTGATCATGCCTAATCAGTTTTCAAGGAACATGATCAACCACAGTTACCTTAACCAACTATCTGACTCACCAAATAAGAGAAGGAATGTGTTTGTTGAGAGTTTAGGTAATGGATACTATGGAGGAAAGAATATTTGGTTTCATTTTATTCAATAATGTGGAAGTAATCACCTATTTGAATGTCTTAGAGGAATAATAAGGTGTTTTTACTGTGGAAAAGAAGGACACAAAGAAAGTAACTCTAAAGGGAAAATAAATAGTTCAACTAACACAATGGATGCGAATTTTGGCCTCTCTAAGTCATTATAAGTTGGAAATTTATTTAAATATAGAATGTATGGGAATTATAAAGATCAATTTACTATACAGAAGGCTTATTAAGAGAATCATCAAGGTGGTATCGGTAATGTTTTTTCTACTGATGATAAAGAATCCACAAATAAAATATGAAATGTATGTGTTGTTTAATATTTTTTTTTGAAAAGAATTATTAAACCAAGTTTGATAAATGTTAAGTCATGATTCATATTTAATATTCTCAAAGATAGGTATAAATGAAGAAGTTAATAAATCATGAGTAATGGTTTAAGAATATATTTGTTTTATTGAAGTGTATATATTATAGAATTCAAATATTATAATATATAAATCATGAAACATATAAGTATTTCTAGAAAAAGTTCTTTTAGAACATTAAAGGATATGTTGAATGGTACCAGTGACGTAGAAAGTTACTTCAGGGAAAGGTGATAATTTCATTAAGGGAAGTTAACCCTTATTATATTCCTTATGTTGAGATAATGATATTTGGATAAAGACATGTTGGATATGGATAAGTAAATTAGATGATACTGATCACCTTGGAATTGATTAAGGATTTATTGAAAGTGGTTTACACTATCATGGATGGGGAATACATATTTTTTTGTATTTAAGGAATATATCCAATATACATTGTAAGATGGGAACAATCATGTTTTTAATAAGGATTTATGGTAATTTAGGTCATTACCATGTTTCAAGAGAATATAAAATGAGGATATTCACATGTTGCGAATGTAACAACCAATACCTACTTTGTCATATATGGGGGATAAATGTTAAGATGATTTCATGACCTTATTTCTACTACTTTAGATTTTAATCTTTCTGATGGGTTATAAGGTTAATCATTCATTAAAATTTTAAAGTAAACTTAGGAGAAAGTATTTATGTTTTGAGATTGTATTGAAAACCTTTGCTAAAATGTTATTTACGGATTAACCTTATTTCATGGATTCCAATCATATATTTCAAATTATGTTAGGGTGGTTTTATAAAAGTAAAACATGTATGTCGGGTGAAAACCAATCAAATATGGCAAGACTGTGGGTCTTGAACCCATTACCGAATGAAAATATAGGTTTCACACATACCACTGGACTATGATACGTCCATGTAAATGTATAATTATTTTTGATTAATAAATATTTATGATAAAAGATTAGTGTTAATTTTGTGTTTAGAGATTAATGTATTGACCATATTGAATTTTAAGGATTAATATAGACAAATATTTATACTTTTCATTCTTTTATGGGCCTTATGATCTGCTAAATGTGTATTATAGTGATTCAGGAAGAATGTTAATTTATATACATCCATTTAATGATGTAATGGATGAATTTAAAATAGATAAAAGCAAAAAAAATTATTGAATTTTTTTATACATAAAAAAATCAGGTAATTATATTTCTTTAAAATTCTTGTTCAATAAATAATTACTCAAATATTGGATAATGATTAAAATGTATTGTCCTAATACATTATTTTCATTGAACCGATGACCTTTTAAATCATCAAAATTTTATAACAACGAGTCAATGAACTTTTCATTGATCAGTCCCTTGTTTTTTATTGATGACCTCAATAACTCCCTATGAATATTTACACATTCCCTCAAAGACCAAATTTTGTCTTACCTCTTATGTTCTCCTACGTGAAACCCCATTTATATGTCGCTTTGGGTAACTGTAATGTTTTCCAACATTCAATATTTAATGTACGTTTTACGAATCAGTTTTATGATGTGGGTTTCTATGAAAGGAACTTTAAATTATTAAAACATTGATAACTGAGAATATTTTTCGGGGATAAATTCATTTTAAGGGGGGTGAATGTAACACCATGAGTTTTTGTGAATTATTTATTTTATAATTAATTTTATTTTTTTTGATATTTTTCATTTCAAATAATACTAAAAATAGTTTATTTTGTATTAAATAAATAATTATGGATTGGGTTATAAGAAACAAAAAATTTAATCATTCACTATACACAACATAATTTTTTTTCTCTATACGGAACACATATGTTATCTTACGTTACATGAAAGACAGACATTGCTCGATGGCTTGCATAACAAGAAAGACTAAGTGTTATTGGAAAATAATTCATTATTAAAATATTATTATTTAATATGATATAAAATGGTCATTAAATTAAATATTATAGGATTAAATTACTTATGAATATATATAGTTGAATTTATTGGTTCCCAATTTATTAGAAAAGAATATAGAAACCAAATCAATATAAAGGGAATGATTTTATAAAAGGAGTATTTTTATGTGGAAAAATGATTTATATTAATAATTAAAATGAATTAAAACTGGTAAAATATATTAATTAAAAAAATATTTTTTATAATCATCCAGTTTATATTATATTCATATGAGGATAAAATATATAATATTACACCTAAAAACATAAATTTTTATATAAATAGTTTTTCCACCATTCAATGGTGAACCTATTTAAATATAAATTTTGGAACATTAATAAATATAATATTTCAAAATAAAATTAATCTTTTAAATAAGAACATATATATTTGGTTAGTGTAAAGTTTTGGTACTTTTCTGTGATGTTTTATTTTTACACAAATAGCAAAAAATATTGAATTTTAATTGAAAACTATTTTTTCATAAAATTTATTTATAAGGATAAATTATATTTTAAATTGATTTAAAAGCTTAATTAGATAATATTTATATCCATTAATCCAATTTTTTTTTTAGTCAATTTTACATTTCAATTGAATATAAAAACAAAGTAATATTTTGAGCATTTTTTACTTTTAAAACCCGAATTATCATCCCATCTGTAGGATTGATTTTAAATTAATATATTCCCCTTATGTGATTGTAATTTGGAAAAATAGATTAAATATTTGGAATTAAAATAATTTATAATATCTAATAAGTTCAACTTGATTTTTTATCTAAAATATTAGTGGAAGTAATTAAAATTAATTACAACGATTAAATTGAAAGTAAGATTAACACGAGAATAAAACTTAAACTTAAGGGACTAAATGATCTAGAAACTTGTACAACAACCATTGGATGGAAATATTTTTCTTACATACACCTTAAATTATTGATTTTTTTGGTTGGTACGTCTTTTTTTTATATAAAAATATGTGTACGCCTAACTTGTTTTTAAAAATGCCAAGTGTATCCTTTCCCTTCCCTATAAAAGGACACCACCTCTCCCACTTAATCACACCAACCAAAAAACTTAGGTTCAGCCAATATCTACCCAATACACTTACTAAAACCCTAACTTCCTTCATGTATCCTCACATTGGGTATAAATACTAATAAGTAATCCATTTGGTGCAAACCAAATAGAGTTACCTGATTAAGAGTTAACTCCCTCCATCAAGCTCCTTTCTTTTATTTCCATTATCCCATACCTAAACTCATATTATTACATTATTTCATAAATAAAACAGTATCATAAATATAAGATGTTTTTTATGAATTTTTTTTGACATAAACTTACACAAACTTCCATCTAATGGGTAATGAACATACTATTCACATGTACAACAAACTACCACCACACGAAATGATGATTATTCATTTTTCCTTTACCACCTCTCATGGTGGACATTAGGATCAATACACAATTTATATATGATATATATGATATTTATAATGTCATTATGAATATTTAATTTTTATTTATAATATACCCTTATTATTTCATCTTGTATAAATATGATAATATCATTTGAGGAAGTTTGGACTACCGCTCCCCAAGGTGATGTGATTCATTCACATACTATATGGAATGAATTAAGTTTATGTTTATTGAACCTATAAGATATATATAATAAAATAATTATACAATAATGATATAATATACAAATATACACATGCATATATTTCATTCACTTTATTTCTTTTAATACTTCAATAAAACAGAAGCAGCATTCACGCATACATACAACATACAATCTCCACGAATAATGTATTCCATTATATACATCTATATTATAATGATTATTTTAATACATATATAATAGATATACATTATATTTATATCATTTTTTTATATTCTACAAATCATGATATAATTATATGGCCCAAAGATATAGCAAATTAAGACACAAGAGAAAAACCAAGAGAATATTACCTAAAGCATCACTTTATCATCAAATTGTTAACGAACGGGTAATATAAAGTCATAATAAGAAAATATATGGTATTATACATAAGAATATGGTTTTTTAAAATATGTATAATAAATATACATTTTTTATTTAGTAGGTATAATGACCTTGATCTTTACATACAATAACATTACATCACTTTTGCAGAATACTTAACACATTATTCAAACAGAATCCCAAATACCATATTAGTTTAATTCCTTTTTAAAATTGGAAACATAAACATTGGTACATATGTGAGATACATTATCTCACAATAGTTTTTTATTGAATTGAACCCTTCTTATACACATTAATCACAAGACAAATCGTTATAACTTGTGGGAGGAAACTTTAGAATGGTTGAGATCAAATGCTTAGTAAGGGTAAAAAAATGAGATATGTAAGAATAATCATGAGCATGATGGTATGATAACATGATCAAGAAAATATAAGATCATAATGTACATAAAAAATTTAATATACATGAATCTTGGCATAAAGCTTGGTAGTTCATAAGACATGAATCATAAGGAAATAAAGAAAATATTCCCTAAAAGCCTAACATAGGAATAAAACATGGAATGGTAGAAAACACATAAGAATATATTATTATTTACCATAGTATATAGGGAATCACTGTCGATACCATCTTGGTAGAAAAATTACTTTATTGAACCGAGTAAACCCTCATTCTAACCCTGTATTTCAGAATCTAGTAAGCCCCCATTACAACCTTGTATCAATAAACCAAGTAAACCCCCATTCCGACCCTATATTAATAAACTGAGTGCATTTCCTGTTCCATATTTGTTTATATCATGATATATAAATATTTACCCAATTCATTGGAGGCAGATATTGGTCCCAACTATCTCATAATTAAATCATACATACATGTTCCTCAAAATAAAAACAATCATATCATAACCCATGAAATTTAATGGGTGTCACAAACATGTAATCATATCTTAACATGTATAAAAGATATAATTTTCATAATAATTTTATCAAATAATAACCTATGAAAGAGAAATGTATTTTATAAACATATAACCCATGTAAGAGAAACAAGTTTTATAAATACCACAATATTAAGAATAACCCATTCATAGAAATGATATAAATGAAACTTCTAGATGATTTCCTAAAAGGGAATGAGTTACATCAATAGATGTCATATTAGATGGAAAATAATTTTGATATATCTTTCAAAAATATTTCTTAAGGAAAGTATCATTTCTTCTTTGAAAAATGATTTTTAATACATAAAACCATTTAAAAATAATTTTCTTATAAAATAACATGAAAACTTGTAGAAAATATTAGAAACCATTTTGAAAACTTTTTTGCTTAAAACTGATAAAATAATCATATAAAAATTTTAAAAATCCTTTTTCTTCAAAGACACATTGAAAACATATTAATAATGATTGAAAACATTTTTAAAACCATTTATTTGAAAATACATTAAAAAAATATAAATAAAGATTTAAAAAAATCTTCATAACCATTTTCCTTGAAAATATATTTTAAAAAATTCTTTTAAAAATTAATCTTTAAACATGAAAATAAAGATTCAGAGGATTGATGGTGGATAAATCCATACATGTAGTATGAGGTAAACAGAACATTCCTTTTTCACGGTAAAGGTTATAAAATGCCTTAGTAGGAAAGTGAGAAGAATATTCCTTTGAAAAAAATGCTAAAAGAAAAAAAGAGTAAAAATTTATTTTAAATATTAAAGGATAATGGTACAATATTCTTGGAAACCCTTTTTAGAAAACATGGTATTGAAGGAGTATAGATTTTCAACTGAAGAGATGGTAAAGTCTGGATTTATTAAAAACTATTTCAAAACTATATTATTTACCAAATATTTAAATAAATGGTAAAAATATATGAATAAATAATTAATAACCATAAGAGAATAAAATTAATGAAATTTATTTAGAGTTGGGTTATAATATTTAATCAAATTAATCATAAACATAAACAACCTAAAATGCAATGAGATTGTTTCAATAAACTCTTATAACTTTGTAACATGGGATCATAATATAAATGTATGAAAAAGAGATTAAAAAAACAAAAAATATCGTGAAAATAATTAAATTCATGATATGGCATGTAACATTGGGGTATATACACCTCAAAAGAGAATTCAGGTGCATAACAAAACATGAGTCTCAAAGAAAGAAAATTAAAACAAAACTATTTCACCGATTTGGTAACTTTTGAAACATAATCCCCATTAATGAAAGATCATAAAATAGATGTGTTAATACCCATACATTTTCTTATAAGTTACATATAATACAATCATCTTCATAACATACACACCAAAAAAGGAAAGTGTGGCGAACATAGCATGTATCACACAGAAATAAAAAGTGTGGTGAAATCCCCTCACATTGTGTATTGACTCTTATCGTACTCATTCAAACCACATTTATAATAAAGATAAATTTATTATAAATATTTTATAGAACCGTATTATTATATCTTATAACATATATGGTTTTATTATGACCTTATATTACCGACTTGTTAACCATCTTAGGTTTAGGTTTCACTTCGGATAATATTTACTTTTTTTCACATGTGTCTTAATTTGTTATCTCGTCAGTACATATACTTATATCATGATTCTTGGATGTGAAAAATGATATAAATATCATTTATATCTATTATATTTGTATTACAATAACACATAGAATGTATAAGTATAAAATTGAATACACCATTCATGGAGATGGTAAGTCATACGTACGCATGAACACTATTTTCATTTAATTTCTATGTTGAAATAAAGTAAAATACATATATGTATATATATAATTATTAAGGCATAAGCCTCTAGGATTGTGGGAACTCTAACCCAAATTCCATTTACCTAAATATAGTTTACTCAAGAGAGATTATAATTCAATATAACTATAATTACTAATATTTATAAACTTTATTCACTAACTAAATTCAATATAATAAATTTAATTACAAACAAAGGTCATGGTAGATGAAAAACAAATCCATTATCATTCCTATAATGTAACTCCTTTGATACATGTACGATCATTTTAGAAGTAATTTAAAAACTTTAAACTAAACAATTTATATAAAAATTCATAATATAACAATCATAATTATTAATAAAAAAGATAATTCATTTTTAAATAAATGAACAATTATACAATATATACATGAGATAAAAATTTAAAAAAACTTATAAATAAATTATAATGAAAAAACTTTATAATTTATATAACCATATAGACATTCCAAAATTTTGAATATCAAAACATAATATTCATTTCATAACTCAAAGTATTTTATTTTATTCATTATATGTAATTTAATTTATATATATGATATTACATGAAATATAAACATTTTATAATTCAAATATATATTATGTATACTAGTTAAAAAATACAAAGACCATATATTAATTATTTTTTAAACCATGATCAAATATATCATCAAAAATACTTTCGATGTGGATTAAATAATGTTTGAAAACAAAGAATTTGTTTTGAATAATTTCAAATTAATAATTATAAAGAATTCATAATTAAAAAATAAATTTTTTTTTTATATTTTTCCATATTTTTAATTTATAAAAACAATATTAATCATACATATAATTTCTATATAAAAACTTTATATCGAAACAATATTTCATTACATAAATTTATCAACAATTTAATTTGTGTCATATAAATATTAAATCTATAACTATTACATCCCATGATATCTTTATTGTCTCATTATATATTATTCTATGCATGCTTACTAATCTATATGTATTAACCTATCTGTTATATTAATCAATAAATATTATCAAGATTATATAGACAATTTATATATATGTTTTTTTTAAAAAATAATATAATAAATAGATATTTTTTATATTGAAAATATGGGATATAAATTTGAAATTTATATTTAATTTATGTAAGAAAATATTCTATTTATTATGACTAACAATTATCTTTTATTAAAATGTATAATATTGAATCATTTTAAGCCAAAATATTAAATTTATTAATTTTATCTTGAATCATATTTTATGATTGATTAAGTTATTATCAATCAAAATCCATGATTCAATTAGTGATTACTAATATCTTTCATTTCTATTGTCTAATAAAAAATTTATATATAAGGTAACTCATATATAAGAGTGTCGTAGAAACCTTTACGCATTGAGAAACCGATATGTAAGAATATTTGTTGGTTAAAGGGAAAACATTATGTATGGGAATGTATCTTATGCATGGGATCATAAAATTTTACAAATGGACATTCATCATTAACAATATATGTTATATCAAAAATATGAATCGATGATCTGTTTTCATGAAATCTAGATTTTAGTCATAACTAATGATATCACCTATTTTGTATCTTACAAAACAAAATAAAACCATGGGTTTTCAGTGAATTTTGCATTAAAATATACACTGGTCAACTGCTATAACTAGAAACACGGATTAAATTATCCTATAATTTAAGGTACATCTAAGTAATCCATTAATCGAATGAATTTAATTCAACAATGATATTTAATATTCTATGATATTTCCCCAATAATATTAAAACATTTATGCTATTCAAAAAATAAGTAAAATAACTTGTCGATTCTTTGATAATCATGGATCTGATACCACTTATTGTTTTTGGTGGATCATTATAAGATCAATATAGTTAAATAATCCCATAATAATACCTGATATATCATCTAAAATCAATATGAAGTATGAAGAACCTGAAATATAAAAAGGCATACCTCATAAATTGTGTTCCCCATCTATATTGTTCTTGAAGTAGTATTATAGATGGCGATCACTAAGATACAACCAAATGATTATTACCCCCATATGTATTACACCATCCACTAGAATCAATGAGAGGAACCGAAAACTTTATTGGTGTGATGGAAAGTTCCCCTTGATGATAAATAGAGAATTGGGTTGGAGAGCGATTCATCTGTAACTAATTGTATCGCAGACACCGAATAGGGGATAAAATCAATTTATACAGTCTCCTTCCTATTATGGAGGCCAAAATTCTTATTCCATCACATGGTAGCTAATTTTCTCTAACAAAAATTCATGCCTATTGAAAATATTATCATTTGGTTATTTTAAATTGTTTTTCCATTCATAAATTAATCTATTTGGGGTTCATAACTAAAGAAAACACTGAGAAAGATATGGATGTGTACATGAATCCATATTATAAACCAATCATATTCTATTATATAGGAATACAATTCTTTTTATAATAATAGAATATTATAATATGTGATATGCATCTCATGAATATCATAAGGTATTGCATTTGGGATATCATACAATCTGAGATACATATTTTATTGTATTTCTAAAAGACTATTCCAATGGACAAATCTCAAAGTAGTAATCATATAGGTAAAAGTAGGGAAAGATCCTTGTTTTGGGTTGTGAGTTCAACCTAAAACAAGATAATTGAAATAGTGAATAGTAATTTTCTTAACACATTGACACATTATTGGTGTATGCTCCATAGAAATGACCCTTTTGAATGAACCAAGAAAAATCATCACGATATTGTATTAATTTTTTTATATTTTCATGTTATAAATTATTGATTGATGTTGATAGTTTCAAGAATCCCTTTTTCAATATAAATAAAAGTAATGTTTTATGAGAAGAAGTCGACACCCTAATTCACCCCCACTTAGGGTGTTTTGGGCCTTCAACTTTCTTAAAATCCTTGTAGTTGGCTTTAAATCCAATCAAATTATATACAATAGTTTTATTTTCTAAAAATGGATCTAATTATATATTCAATTCATCATTTTTTATAACATTAATATAGAACCAAAAAATATTTTTTTATACCACATTCCACCAAAAATTCCAATGGTCTATGGATTATAGAATGAAACGATTTCATTCCCATAATGAGTTTCATGAATAACCAATATTCTTAATTCTCATGATAACCAATGTCAAACCAAAATATTTAATTTAATTGGTTGGTACTATAACACAATCTTCTATGAGCTGCACAAGATCATCTCATAATCACCACGCCCAGAATTCATAGTCTCCTTTCCATGGATCTCATGATTCTTTACTCTATTATTCTCTAAATTCAGAGATAATGATTGATCACAAACCCATGTTTTTAAAAAAAAATCACACACAAATTATATAGAAAAAACTAGAACATTAGTAAAAAATCAAGTATTACCTATATAAATTAAATAATTTAAATAATATATAAATTATTAAATGAAATCTATTCACAATCATGGGATTCCAAAGCCTATGGTAGTTGTGGGAATTACAACCTGAATAAGGCCTATTTTTTTCATATTTTCTAAATATCTTCACAATTGAGGTATTCCTTTTATATCTTTTCCTAATTTTATCAAATATTCCTCATATTTATATATAAGTGTTACTCTAAATTATACTTGACATTATCTTAGAGAGGTAAAAAACTAAACCACTAACTATAATGATCCTTATCTCTATAAATTTTATGAACCAAATTTTACTTCAATACAACAACCACAGTAACATTCTCATCCCTATCAGTTAAGGGTACCTCTACCTTTACAACCAAAACTTTCTTAACTACCAAACATTAGGTGTCATGTTAAATGGATTCTATACATACTCATAAAATATCATCAATTCCTTCCTCAAAATTACAACATTTCACAAATTAGGTCCCCTTAAATGTTGAACTGAAGAAAAACTATCATTAATACTTGGAATTTTACTCTACCATTGATTTTAAATGATGTCAAAGCCCCATGAACTATATAATGAACTAAACCAGGTCAGCACGACAAGTCACCAAAAACTGGTCTACCACATGGGGAAGTACAAAACAAGGAACACCAAACTAGTATCATGTGAAACAAAAAATGGTATAAAAAAGAATACAACATAACCTAAAGATAATAAACCTGATACTAAAAATTTCAATACTAACATGATATTATAGAAATATTGAATAATACGAGTCTAAAAAATCCCTTGTGTTACCAAACATAACCACAAAAACATCTAGGTGTGAAGATAACCAACAAGATAAACTGACATGGTACACAATTTACTTCCCTTTACCTGAATCCTTCAAAATAACATCTACAATCATCCAAAATAAAAAATTAGGGTGTGAGAAAAAAGATCAGTAAGATACCACTAAAGAATCTTTACTAGTCCTAATATTAAGAATTAATTAGCTTAAGTATTAAAACAAAAACATTTTACAAATAATTTCAAGAAATAAAACCATTTTTTTAAATCATCCTTTAGTTCCCATAAAAATACTTTTATATTTAAAAATAAAGGAACATGAAAAATAAATCTGATAAAGCCTAAAAGTATAATCAAAAGTAACCACACATACACCATAAGATAAGAATGTGATCAATAACCATGAAATAATCCATCATGTGAATAATACATGAAAAATCACATCATTTGGGATGTAACTTATGGATATACATGCTAAACATGAAAGAAAATCCATAATGATAAGTTTTTAAAAAGACATTTCAAAACAAAAACTACCCTTTAAATCAATAATCAAATATTTTTTGTGTACAAACCTATTTTTTATGAAGTCCTATTTTAAAACATTTATATTTTCTAGAAATTACATTACAATGTAAAATCAAACAATTTAAATGAAAACCCCAATATAATTGAAGAAAAACATAACACAATTCTTGAGTTAGAACCACTTATATAGATGTAGATACCTTACAAACAGAGGAAACCTAATTTCATTTGAAAATAGATATTATAATCAATTATATTGGCCTATAAAAGATAATTCTTGATGGAAAACTATAAAGTATCAATAGAAAACCCAAATTTATTAGAAACAGATCCATTAATGCATCACACTCTACTTCCACAGAAAAATGAAAAGAAGAAACATGATGAGAACTTAACAAGGAGAAGTTACAAAACCGTCAAATGGATTAGAAGATACATGAAATGATTTAGAGGAGTAACAGTCATAGAAAATTCACCTATATTAGACGATGAAATGATGGGGAAATACATATAATGAATGACTGAGATCAGATGCTTTTTTTTTCATAAAACTTACTAGGACAAATGGATTTATAGAAAAAACCCTTTCCTTATGGCGTAAAAATCTTACAACTCACATATGATGAAAATAAATCACCTTGAGTTAAATTTATCATGATCAAATATATTTCATCAAAAAATAAGATCGTAAAACATAATCTTAATTTACATTACAACTTACAATTTTATGGCTTTCAAGGTTTGTGTGTAGTAAACTAATTTACAACTTATTCCGAATGATATGTTTATATCATAATATATAAATTTGAAATGTAAATTTCTCATGTAGGAAGTACAAAAAACATATCCCTATATAAAATTCCCAGGAACATCTCAAACCCCCTCAAATACCTTTGTAACATTTACACCCAGGGTCCAATAATGAAAAAATACTTACATTACATAACTTTATCTCATTTTCCCTAGAAAATGATATCTATACTTGAATAACTTCTAATTTTCCCAAATAAGATGGGAAAAAAACCCAAATCATAAGAAAAATAAGGTAAGGTTGTATTAAAATCTCCCCACCATATATGACTTCTTTCCCCAAGAAGTCCTCAAGATCCTAGAAAACAAAAAGAGAAGGCCACTATTATCACATCCCACTACCACATCATGTGGTTGTCCCATCCTCATATATGTAGTACATGGAAAAAATGAATCATTTTACCATGAAGTAATTTATCTTTATTATTCATAATTTGAATTTGTTTCTCAACCACTATGGTGTTGTGTTCAAGATCAACATCATCCCATTTTATGACATGGGAAGGATTCAGTTGATACCAACATGTCTGGGAAACATGAAACACATTAGGAATCTAAGTTAAATGAGATGGTAATATCATTCGATATTCCACCCTTATATTTAATTCAATGATCTCAAATGGTCCCATAAACATCGATTCGAACTTAGCCTACTTACCCAATCGATGGTGTCCCAAGCGAGTTGAAACTCTAAGAAAACCCCAATTAGAAACCTCAAACTCTAGTAGCAAATGATGTACATCCACATAATATTTCCAATGACTCTATTCTGTGATCAATCTATTTAGGATAAACTATACCTTTTCCATCATTTTTTGATCTAGACTATGTCCAACCAAGGACTTCTCTCCATACTATACCAAACGTAAGGGAGATATACATGGTCTCCTATACAATACCTCAAAGGGAAATATTCTTATCAATGTATGATAACAATTTTTATAGTAAAACTCTACTAAATAAAAATTACTTTCCCAAGAACTATAGAAATAAATCACACAATCCCAGATCATATCCCTATGAACCAGTATATCCCTATCTATTTATCCATCTGTCTATGGATGATATGTCGTCCTCAATTTTAACTAGGAACCCAACACCACCTGCAAACCATTTGGAAATCTGGATGTATACCTTGCATCCCTATAAATAAAACTATAGTTAGAACCCCATGATTTATTAAAATATTCCAGAAATAAAAGTCCCCAATCCAATCTACTTTAATCAACCCATCGATTGGGAGGAAACACACCAATTTTGTGAGTCGATCAATGTTCACCCAAAACGCATCTTTCCCAATTGGATCCTGTGGTAAAACAATGATAAAGTCCATGGAAATATCAAACCATCTCCATAACAGAATTGGTAATGGATGAAACCAACTAGGTGGACTTTTTTGATCAGACATAATTCTATGAAAAGTATGAAACCATGATACAAAATACACCATTGACCATATATTCCCCGACCACAAATAATGATGTATCAAACCATGATACATCCAGGTAGTACCTTGGTGAATAGACCAATAATAATGGTTCCCACCATCCATTAAATCCTTCCTCAAAGAAAAATTATCATTCAAAAAGATTTAAAAACCTATAGATCCAACATGATATCGAGAACTCTCACCCAGGGTCTCCCCGCCATAATGGTTTCCACTAAATCCCTTACACTCAATGTCAGAAACCTACTCAAACTGAACCCACTCATCATATGAATATTCAACCTTCATCAAATCCAAACATACTTTCCCACAGACAACATCCATTCATAAGATCATCTTAGCAAACAAACTCATCATAGACCATTATTCCACTGATTCCATCAATTATTATGTTAGTAATTTCCTTCTTTTCACATTAGCAACCACCTCCACTTTACCAAAATTATAATAAATATGCTAAAAATTTCTGAATATACTCCCCCCATATCTCTATCAAATTTTCATATCCCGCTATGTGAAAATATACCCCCGGATCCTATGATTAAAATATACAATAAAATGAACGCCAAAGAGTTAGTGACACCACATTTTGATTTCATGAATAAACATTTCCAACTCTAGATCATGGGTATGAAGTTCTTTTGATTAGAGAGTAATTGATGCGAGATGTATTCTACCATTGGTCTTCCCAACATCAAGACACACCCCAATCCCATGCTAGAAGAATCACAAAATACATAATAACCCATACATGGTTCTAAAATAATCAAAAAAAGAGATGACATCAATATCACCATAAATACCAAAAAGTACCTCTACTATTTTTGTATTCCACTCAAACTTTACACCCTTATAGGGAAAATCTATCATCAAAGATACTATCTTGAATAAGTATTGAGAAAACCTTATGAAATAACTAGCCAAACCTGATAAATTTTGGATCTCAAACACATTTTTGGGACTCTCTATGGACATAACTACCTGTACCTTTTCATGATCAATTAAGACACACATCTCAAATATAAAATTCCCCAGATAATTTACTAATTCTATCCAAAACTCAAATTTATAAATCATACCATATATATGATGTTCCCTCAATGTTCTAGGAATCATCTCAAAATGGTTCATATGATCCTCCTATGACTTGAAGTAAACCAAAATATCATCTACGAACACAATAAAAAAGAGTCTAAGAACCCATGAATGCTGTCACAACCTGAACCAAGTTAGGGATTAAGATGCAACAACCCTATGCCCGCCTCCATAGGCCAGGTTGTGGATACTAGTGATGAAGTCATAACTAACTTAAAGAGGCATTTGACTAACTACCTTTTCACACATATGTCCATATAGATGAAAAAGTACATAGGGAAAATAATAAAAAATGAAACATTGCTATAAAGTAAACCAAGTATGCTTGAACCTATAGAAAGTATAAAATTACTGTAGTGTATACTAAAAATTAGAGGGTAAAAATACATTCCCAATCAGAAATGTATCCCAACCTGATAGAAAACTACAAAATAAAATAGTTGAAGGATATCCCATCCCCAAAATCCCATGCTATGATCATCATATGTGGTCCAATAATCCAATATCCCTAATCTTTACTATAGTCATGATCGACCTATCCATCATCTTTATAAGACATGATATATGTGGGAAAATCCCTTATTGGGGTGAGTTTAAACATTCCCAGTAGGATTCCCTAAAAGAAAAAGGGGGAGAATTAATGTATATAAGAGAAGATAAATATTGAAGATTGAACACGGTAAAATGAAAGCGTATTGCTCAACTCAATTAGAGAGTGAAGGTAACCTAATCCGAACAGAAAAGGCTCAATATGGTGTGTATATAAACTAATTATCTAGTCACTGTCTTCAATATCAGGATAATAGAATCGTCCAACAATGAGAATCTTAACACAAAAATCATATGGTATGCTACATGTGTCTTCACCTCTCCTGGAAGGATGGTATCCAAAATTCAAAGTGTGGATAAATAAAAATAATATATATTTATGCTTAGTGAAAGAAGACCAAACTAAGAGAGTAAGGGGATCTCCATCTTATAGATAAACATAGGAAGAAGAGTATCCAACCCTTCCAAAATTCAATCAACTATGCTCATCAACTCTCACGTCTTCCTAACATAAAACATCCATGTAAAAAAACTTCAACAATATTATGTATAGTCAAGGGGTAAAAAACCTAGGTAGAGGACCCATGACCTAGTATAAAAAGAGGATTCCACTCTGGAGTTTGATGACCCATGCCCGTATCTGGTATATAGTTTCACTCTAGGTCATCTCGTACCCATTCACTACCCTTTAAGTGTGTTCTAATTAGAAATTTGAGGACCCATGCCCAACTTGGATGGAGGGATCCACTCAAAAAAATGAGGAATGATTCCCATCCCGACTAGAGCATTACACATGGAAAGTCAAGGCCCATGTCCATCCTGGCTGGAGGGATCCCCTAGAATTGTTGAGGACCCATGGCCAGCCTAGCTAGAGGGTTCCAATCTAGGTCATCAAGGACCCATTCTATACCCTACATGAGGGCTCCACTCAGAAAGAATCCTTTGGTGATCTACCATAATCAGTGTTTCCATCGAGCATCACCTTAAAAGGTGACATACCCCAAACATTCTACATTGTATATCGAAATCCATAACTAAGGAACTATCAAATTCCAAGAGGAAAAATAATAAATATAGGCTACTCAGAAACCAAAACAAGACTTCAAATGAAGGAGATATGGGTGACTGATGTTTGATCAAAATAGATAAAGGGGGTACTCAACATTTGAGGGGATCCACATGACATGTGGTCCTACTCCAACACATGGATGTGTCCCTGGATAACACATAGATCCATACTATATAGTTGTACATACTGCATAGGTTCACTACAGTGTGTCCCGGCTAACCCGGACTAGGGCCATGTGAAGATCGTCATATCCATGTACCAAATTACACAGTCGTGTACTAGACACTGTGTACCTCCACACAGGTTCCTATTGATGTGACCCATCACATGGGTTTTCAAACTTGGGAAGGGGTACACATCGTGTAAGAGATATTACATGTCATATCATACTTAAATTTTCCAAAACCCTAGCCATCGTTGTGGGAGGGATACATGTCATGTGTTCATCTTTGAATACAACATGTAGTCAGGGTTTTTTTTACAGAAATCCAAGAATCATAATATATGATTTAATATATCAATTCTGCATTGATTTATTCCTTTAATACTCCTAAAAAATATGTTTCTAATGGAAAACATTGGATTTTGGATTTTTTTCTCTAGAAAAAACCATCAAAAGTTCATTGGGGGTTGGTTTCCCGTTCTACACACCTCCATGGTTTCAATAGTTTATTTCAGGATCTTAAACTACCAAAACAAGTTTTTTTCCTCGAAATTATCTCAGATATAATCTTCACTCATCGATCCTGGACTGTTTTGTCAATCCTCAATATGTTTGGGGGTTCGATCAGGCTGAATACCTCCCATAAAAGTCGATCTGAGACCGTAGGGATCCAACTAGTGAAGAATATGAAGGAGGTTGGGGATAAAGGCACACCAAAAAAGTTTTAAATTTTTTTGTCCATGTTTTCTAGGAAAATGATCATGAATAGTGATCTAGAAATTAGAAACCAAAGAAATTATTTTAAAACCAGTACTTAGGGACATGTAAGGGCTATAATTGAGGGTACAGATCAAAGAACAAAAATCAATATACTCAGCTATTTAATCAAGGGTGTAAAAACACAAAATGATAAGTCCTACCTCGATTAAGGATCAATTATTGAATAAAAACATGATTTACAATGATTTTGGACATATCACTATGTTTCTTTCATCCTAGTCTGCTCTGATCTAGAGTTACATAGTTGTTCAAGGAGGTCCTCCAATGGAGGAGGGATGAAAACTTCCTGAGAGAAATCCATAATTAGGGGAAAACCCTGGAAAATAATTCATAATGAGATATTTATAAACATATCATTTAGGTAAAATTGAATTAATTAATTAATTTAGTAATTAATTAACTCGTTGAACGTATTTCCAACGAGCGAGGGTTTTGAATGCCCCACACTGAACCATTTTATATTGCTGCTAGGGTAAACACCACATTTCATAGATAATCGGGGTCTCATATTTCGAATAGATAAAACGTTTTTAAGAGTCATACCACTTTATTTGTGGTATCATGCATTTTAAATTTAAAATTTATAAAATATTTTTATAAAATTAATTCTAGGAACATCATGACTTAGAATCACACACCATCTTAGCACCCAACATTGGAAATATATACAGAAATTTTTCAAAGTATTACAAGGAAAAAACTGTGTCTCTTCATTATTCCCTCCTTCAATATTTTCATCCATGAAAAGTAAAACTATGAAAACAATTCATGATACTATGTCCTCCCTTCGATCTTCTACTCCTAGGAACTCTCTTGAGCATTTCCGTGATTCCACAACAAGAAAACCCAAGGGATGATCCATACACGTAGGGTCCACTCCTACAGATACTTAAACTCTTCTAGGTGTTGTACAAAGGTGGATCTATCCTCAATTTCCAGTTCACCCCCATTCGATAACTTGCACATGGCCATGCACATATCACCTCAACTATAAAACATGGAAGACGAAATGCACCCACTCTAGTTGTGGGGGTAGGGATATGTGGTAAGAAACCTCTCCAACCCTCTACATGATATCAAATGACCAAATGAACCTTGGGACAACTTGCCTCCTTGGCCAAACCTCCATAGTCATCATATTATAGAGAATCTAAAGAAAACTCATTATCATTTATCAAACTCTAAGTCCCTATGAAAGTGATCTATATAATATTTCTGTCTACTCTAGGCTATCCTCATTTTCTCACAGACGACATGGAATTTTTATATCATCACCTGGACCATCTCTGGCCCCACAATAGATGACTCACTAATATCTATCCAGTATATGGGTTCAGCATAGGGTCTCCTGTATAGGGCCTACAAAGGTATCATACTAATGGTAGAGTCATAAATATTGTTATACGCAAACTCTGCCAAGGTAAAGTGATCCTCCCAGCTCTGAATGAGGTCTAACAAGCATGCCCATAGTATATACTATATCACTTGGATACTACACTTGGTCTTCCCATCAGTTTTTGGGTGAAAAGTTGTAATCAACCATATTTGGGTCCCGACTACCTTCTATAAGACCATCCACAATCATGATGTAAATCACACATCTTGATTGGAGATAATCATTAAGGGTACTCCATGAAGGAAAACAACCTTCCATATGTACAACTACCTTAAAATCTACACTAAACTCTATTACAGATAGAAAGGAAGTGTGTCAACATCATAAGTTGGTCACATATCAGCCATATGGAACCAAGTAATATCAATGTGTGTAGAATCCCTTTGACGACATCCATGGATATGCCTTCCCATTTCCACTCTGATATCACAAGGGGCTGCAATAGACCTAATGAAACATGGTTCTCAGCGTTAACATACTGATAGGTGAGGCATCGAGAGGCGAACTCATCAATGATTCATCTCATTACAGACCATCAGAACTATAGGTGAAGATATCTATACATCCTTACCTATAAAATATTTATATCTTGTTATAAGTGTGGAAATTTTGCATCAACTACTCCCACAATTTGACTGGAACCATTTTTCACCCCAGGAAAAAGATAACATGATCCCCTTTTTAGGAATATCCATATAGTGCATTTTTGATAGATAAAAAATCATATATGACCTATAAATCGATGTTCCCCAGCCGAGACATTCTCACACACTCATGGAGTGAAGGATTCAACGCCATCAACTATAGAAAAGTTGTACCCTCATTCTCCACTAGGGTCAGATATAGGGAATCCAACTTCTCCATAGCTTTCTACACTAAGAGAGCCTATGAATTTATACTATTTTCATCTTCTACAGTGTTTCTATTCCCTAGAGTATAGAATATCTCTAAGTCATAGTTCTACAGGATCTCCAACCAATGTCATTATCTAAGGTTCAGATCTCTCTTCATGAAAATGTAACTAAGTCTCTAGTGGTATAAGAAAACCACAAAGCACTCTCCTAGAAGGAAATGTCTCTACATCCTTAGGGATAAGACTATTGTTGTGATCTCTAGTTCTTGAGTCATGTTTTTTCCACTTGTGGGTTCTCAATTTCCTCAACCTGTATGCGATAAATGCATACCGCTGCATCAACACATAGCCAAACCCATCTCCTGAGGCATTATAATTCACTATGAACTATACACCTTCCTTTGGTAGTCTCAAAAGTAGAGCACTCATAAGTCTCTTCCTCACTTTCTCAGAGGCCCTCTGGCACTACTCATACCTAATAAACATATTTCCTTTCCACATCCTCATGGTCAAAGGGGATTTGATTCTATAGAAGTCTTCCAGAAACCTCCTTTAGTACCCCAGCAAACTAATAAATCTCTGGACCTCTGATGCATTCTTGGGGGGCTCCCAAGATAGAACTATATCGATCTTCACTATGTCCATTGATAAACCATGATCAGAAATGGAATTCACCAAAAAGGGAACCTCATGTATCCATAATTGATATATCTACAGTTTCTTAAATTACTGGTGTTGTCAAAGAAATTGTATAACCATCATAAAGTGACCTTCTTGATCCTCCTCTCATCCAGAGTAGATGAGTATGTCATTGATGAAGAAAAAAACACACTGTTATATGTATAGCTGGAAAGCCTGGTTCACCACGTCTATAAACATGACATAGTAATTTTTTACACCAAAGGGTATCACTAAAAACTCACATCATCCATAGTGACATTAGAATGAAAAATTTGGAATTTCATCCTTGTGAACTTTCAACAGGTGGTAGACGGACCTAATATTGATCATTGAGAACCATCTCGTGCCTCCCAACTAGTAAAAGAGGTCTTAAATCCTCATCAAGGGATAATTATTCTTTATCTTGTTCTATTTCTGGAGATGATAATCCAGGCAAAGCTATAATATTTTTTCTACCTTTTCATGAACATGACTCGAGCTACCTAGGGGGTACACTGGTTCTATTGAAACCTTTCTCAAGAAGTTCCTACAACTAAAACCGTAGATCCTAGAGCTATGTAGGTGCCATTTGATATGGCATAGAAGATATCGATGCGGTCCCCGGAAGAAAGTCGATGGAAAAATCCATCTCCTACCTCATAGGTAGTCCTGGAACATCCTCAGGGAAGACGTCCATATAATCTTTCTCAACTAAAGGATATTAGATTCTTGAAGTGTATGCTACACCATGGTATATACTTTGTAAATGATAGGTGATTGGATTCGGCCTCTTAATCTTGGAACCCACTTTCTATGCCATGAGAACTTCCTCACCAAAAAAGGATAATCTCATCTCATTAGTGTGTAGGCAACTTCTTGGTTTGCAGTGATAATCGATTTGATCTCAGAAAATGGATAGCCAATCCATACCCAAGTTGATTTCATAGGGTTCCATCATGATGAACAAATGGTCCCAGGTGAACCACTCTCCACCAAGAGATTGGTCTCACTTTTTTACATATGAAAGATATAGAGAAGCGTTCCCTTTAGGAACCTCAAAAGGATGTTGTTGGGATATCACCTAAACATGGAGCTCCAACTCTCACACAATGAAGATGGATATAAATGAATGACTGTAAAATATTTGTACTAACAAAGGGGGAAGCATTTAATAAACACAGATCATACATCTTATCATCTCGTGCATTGGGTGATCATAATTCTCCAAAGACTTCAGTTGTATGTGGCCCTGGCTACTAGCTCATCGAGCCTGATGTGGGATGCCTAGTGGCGGTGGTGGAGGGATCTCAATGATTTTCCCCCCACCCATGGATAATCATTCTCCTGTACTAGATACACCTTTATGGGGACCACCCTTTCAGCCCATGGGAGATCCTTAATCACGATGTTACCATTGCCGCAATGGCCCATAAGTTATCTGCCTCTGCTGCTCAACCCATATGGTTTGGTAGTATCATGCTACATGACCTCTACCATCATAAGTAATGTACATCCCATCTACAGTATTCTATGGTCCTCTATGGTACCTCCGACCATGTGCTTGAGTTTTATCATGGAAGGATCTCACGCACCGAGATCTTGGAATCTAGCATCTACTTGCTAATGCAGACGACTCATCTATGTGGAACACACTATGAGATCTA
This sequence comes from Viscum album, assembly GCA_963277665.1. NCBI lineage: Eukaryota > Viridiplantae > Streptophyta > Magnoliopsida > Santalales > Viscaceae > Viscum > Viscum album. The sequence continues at coordinate 1,388,492,716 of OY728152.1, forward strand.
GTTATTTGACCCCCAATTATAGAAATATATATTTCACCAATGCCCTCCCCAACACCCCAGCATAAGTTGGGATGCACAAGGGTACAACACTATCTCACATATCACTACAGAGTCCCTTCTCAAACTTCTGTACATAGAAGTAGTTATCCCAGGTATTGTCAAGGGAGTACTGAGTAAGGTATGTGAACCTCACTATGTAATCAACCACTATCACCCCCTTCTATAGCTCCATCATCTCCTTGATCTAGACTTAGATAAATAATAAGGGGTATTACTCCTCACAAAATAGCTGTCAGATGTTAGACCATGAGATATTCGACTCATTATGCATCTGTGTTTCAATGCTCAACCAATTCCCAACTGCTCCATGGAAGAGGATAGATTCCATTGAAACTACATAATCTATTGGGGTTCAAAGAATCCTAATTAAATTGTCCATTGACTCTAGACAATCCATTATATCATGAGGATCTGGCTCCCCATGGAACCTCAGCTATCCCTGAAGATAGAACTCACGAAGTACACTAAACATGTGTGCATCATCATCCTACTCTACTAGGAAGATCTGCTGATCAACAAGAGGTCACATTATTGCATTCCCACATAGAGGAATGGGATCATGAGATAGAACCTGAACTATGACCTCATTACTCATATGATTGCCATCACAAACCAGAGCTAGTATCTTGGCTGGCTGGTGTCACAGAGGTATCTATAAAGTTATCAAGAAGTACTGTAGTTATATGATCATATATATATATATATATATATATATTAACAAAAATAGGGATCTCACACAAGAAATATAGTCAAATACTAAATCATATATGATGCATGTACCATTAACCCCTTTAACAAATGTCTCGGTATGTTGAGTCGACAAGTAGGCCATCAAGTCCTGGTGATTGGATACGTCATCTGCCACACCATCACTAGGTTCCCTAGCCTGATATTCACACACAAGACACCCTGAAACTATTTCCCTAAACCCAAATAAATCTGTTAAATGGGGTACTTATGAACAACGTCCCAAGGAATGGACATTATCTGATACCAATCTATCAGGACCCGACCGAAGTCGGGGCTCGAGCCACAACAAAGCCAAGTCCACCTCCATAGGCTAGTGGGTGGAGATAAGAAATGAATTTACAAATAACTTGGGGAGGACTTTTAATAAGTACATGTATGAACACACATGATCATCTTAACACAAAAGTGCTGAGGGAAAGAGAAAAAGATGAAACACTTCTATAATCTAAACTAAGTATGCATGAACCTCTAGAAAGTAAAAAGTATTGTAGAGGAAACTAAAATTTAAATGGGAAAAATACATTCCGAACCATAAATTTATCCAAACTAAATAGAAAACTAGAAAAGAATATAGCTAAAGTAGATCCTTACTCTTTAATCCCAAGCTACGACTATCATACATTGTCCAAGAACCCAGTATCAATAAGCTCCCCGATAATCACGGTCGACCTATCCATCATCTGTATAAGACACGATACTTGTGGGAAAATCCCATGTAGGGGTGAGTTTAAATATAACTAGTTGGACTCCCCAAAAAGATAAAGGGGAGTAGTACAATATACAATAGAATAAAAATACAATAGATGATACTAGTTACAGTGAAAGAGTATAGCTCAACCCAAAAAGAGATTGAAGGTAACCTCATCTAATCAAAAGGGCCTTAACATAGTGAGTAGATGAACTACTCATTGAAACTTTTCTACCTATAGTAGGAGAGTAGAATCATCCAACCATGAGGAACTAAACACAGAAATCATATGGAATACCCCTCCCATATTACTTATCCTAGAAGGAGAGTATCCTAATCAAAAGTGTGGATATAGAAGAATATATATATATATATATATGCTCATTTAATGAATCCAAAAATTGAGGGAGTAAGGGGATCTACATCTCATAACTTATCCTTAGAAGGATAGTATCCAATAGTTCCAAAATTCCACTAATAATTCTCATCATCTCACACATCCTCCCAACATAAAACATCTTGGTTAAAACAAACCTCATCACTATGCTGCACCATCATGGGGTAAAACCTCTTGGTAGAGGACCCATGTAATGGTACAATAGGAGGGTTCCACTATTAAGGTTGAGGACCCATGACTATCTTGTCTAGAGGGTTCCACTCTAGGCCATCAAGGACCCATGCCCTACCCTGAGGGAGGGTTCCACTCAAAAAGATGAGGACCCATGCCTAGCTCGGTTGGAGGGTTCCACTAACAAAGTTGAGGAACCATGCACAATGCAGATGGAGGGTTCCCCTCAGAATGTCAAGGACCCATGCAAACCTTAGTTGGAGGGTTTTACTCAGATATTCAAGGAACCATACCAATCTCGACTGGAGGGTTCCAATCTAGGTCATCGAGGACCCATGACCTACACCATAGGAGGGTTCCACTCAGAAAGAAACATATGGTGATCTGGCCTGATCAATTCTTCCATCGAGAGTCACATAAAATGGTGTTGTTCCCAAAACATTCCATATCATATCTATAAAGTGACAACTAAGGGAACCATCACATCTTACATGGAAGAACACTCTGGATATGCAACCCTTTGGCCAAAATCCGAGTTCAAATTAAGGATATATGAGTGATTGGAGTTTTCTCTGAAGAGCTCAAGGGGGTACACGACATGCGAGGGGACCCCCATGGATTATGGTCTCGCTCCACTGCATGGCCGTATCCATGGATGGAACATGGCTCCACTGTAACAACCTGAACTATTTAATTATATTTGTATCCTAATTTTTTGGGTATAATGAAAATGTGACCGTTGTGTTTTGACTGTTATATGACTATTGGTCAATATGACCATTGGAAACTATAATCTTAACATTGTGTTTTTATAAATATTGTTATCTTGGTTAATTAATATAGAAAAAAGATTGAATGGCCTCATCCAGTAGACTCGAGACATATGAAGCCCATCTGTCGGAGCTTGGGAAGGAGGTAGCATCACTGGGATTTTCTCTGGACCAAGCCCATGCTGAACTTCAATGTATGAAGCTTGAACCTAATAACCTAAGGGAGAAGTTCAAGCTGATAGAAATCACCACTCAGGTAATGTAGTCCGAGCCACCCCAAGATTCTATCACTATAGCACACCTAACACTTAGGTCATTTGCTGGTGTAATAAGGGGCTATGTAACATGACCTTAGCTGCTTTGTGTAATCTTTTTATATAAATATAATTTCTATTTCTTCTCATGGAAAATTTTGTGAATATCAAATATCTGGATAAATATAGGATGTGTATTATTGATGAATTTAGGAAAAAAGGGGTATTTTAATTTTTTTTGTATTCATTAAATAATTAATAATGTGAAATGATTTTCAAAAATTGGTCTTCTACAGTTGTGAGTGGTGATAAATTTAGAGTCTAATAAGATCAACTTAATTTTTAGTGAATAGTAAAGTAGGAATAGTAACATACCCATATGAATAGTGATGAATAGTAATGAACGGTATTTTGACCAAAAAAATACAAACATCACCCATGAATGTATAAATACATTTTATAAATCTTAAAAGTGAAAAAAAAATCATAGTTTAAGTTTTGATATTTTTGTATGCCATAAATATTTTATTTAAAATTTTATAATCAATTTAATAATTTCAAATGGGAATGTATCTTCATAAAATTTAATTATAAATTTTTACTTTATTGTATTATGGTTATATGATAATTTTATGGGACCTTGATTAGTTTTTTAAGGAGTTACAAAATGAGTTATGGTTTTAAAGTTGTATTTTTGGAATAAATAATGATTTCATTTAAAAATTAAATTAAAAATATTTAGAAAATAATTTTCAAAAAATGGAATTCATTTTTGATTTCAGATCATCGATATTATGTTAGGGTGAATTTTTGGGTTTTTTCTGAAACATTTGAATTTTCTGTGAATAGTAAAAATTCAGTTTTGAGTTTCGGGTGTTTAATGACATCATTAATGATATAAAAATTATGTAAGATTTTTGGTGGACTTTTGAATAGTTAGATATTCTATGAGGTGTAACAAGTACCCAATACCGTTGGAAAATACCATGGGAAAGCCCATAGTTTTTCGAATACCACCGATGAGGTGTCCCATGGATATTAATAATTTATTCACTCATTTTCCCTATAAACACCAAGCCATTTACCTCAATAATTTCTTTCCAAAAACATCATCAATGATTTTATGGTCTCCTTACCTCCCAATGAGTCCTCCCAAGGTTCCCTTATGCCCCCGAAGATCTTGACCTTCAAGATTTTGAAGTTACTCTTCAAGGTAAGGGATCCTTTCACCCTGCTCTTTTGAGTCGTGAATTCCTTTATGTTGTGTCTCCTAGTTTCCATATCTTTATGTTGAGGGCATGTTCTTATATGTTCTCATTACTTTCCATTTAATTTATAATTTTTTATAGTCCCTTTCCGATCTCATCAATTTGTTTTCTGAAATTTTAAGTGACGCCGTTAGGCTGCCAAATTTCTCGTAAAAGAAATCGTATCTTCTCCTACCTTTCAAGTTTATTTTTCTTGTGGTATGTCATTCAAATATCCATAAAATTTTCTTACCTCCATGTTATTTAGTATTTATATTGTAATATGAGTTATTTATTATTGGGTAAAACTTGTACCCTCTCTTTTTATTATTTTCTAAAACCATGTTATATAGCTGTTATGCTACAGAAATTTCGCCTCAAAATTTTTATCTCTTTCTCTCAAGAAATTATCTTGTTAATTTATGTGAATACCCAAAACTATTTCATTTATATGGGTGTTCATAAATATATAAAAAGATATATTTTATTCTTTAATGGACATACATAAAACCCTCACTCCCTTTCCATGGGTTATAAATGATATAATGATCTTATTTTTACGAACTTTTAAAAGGTCAATAATTTGAAATGAAACCCATTTCTTTTATTATCTATGGGTTATTTATGAATTGTTTGATTATGATCTATGTGGATCACATGAAAATAAATACATATTAAGAGTGCACCCTAATAGATCTCCAATGCATTAGGTAAAGAATTAATCTCTAGAGATGACAAGTTTCATGTTACCTTGGTGAATAACGCTGGTAATTTTTATGACACCTTGGGGATAAAGCTTGCTAACATGTTCATGAATGTTTAAATTAAATGTTGTAGCCACACATTCAAGTTATTATTCACGTTATTTTTATCATGATATTCATATTCTTCCATTTCTCATGCCTTTATGATTTTAACATGTTCTTATTAATATTGCTCAAGATCACATGTCAACTGTTTCACTAGTTTTCCTTACCTTGCCTTCTGCTCACCCTTTTCTTTGATGTATGTGTCCAGGATATGAGATGCAGTAATTATAAATATTATGAACCTATTATTAATCCTTATTAGTGTTTTAAAAGAATGTTTTGTGTGGTTTTCATGTATTATGTTCCTGATTTCTAAGACACTAGACATTAAAGATCCTCTGTTTGTAAAATGTAATAAAAAGTTATATAATAAAAAGGTGGGATGCCATAGTCGGTATCAATGGAATGTTTAGTTATTTATGGAAATTAGGCTATAAAATATTTAGGAAGAACCCTATAGAAAATTTTAAATATTCGAAAACTTCCTGGTATTTTGGTGAATATTGAGTAAGTGGTTTATCGAATAAATACATCCCTATCTGGATACGACCAGGTAGAGGCGGCTCTGAAACAGATGTACATAGGGGTAAAACATGAAAACACCACTTTGAGCTAGAATCGAATGGGAACTAGTGCATGACAACAGGCCTTGCTTCACTCTTGGTTTCAACACTCTCGGGGGATATGTTTGGTTAATCATAAGCTTTTTATGAATCATTATGAAGGATTTATAAAGAGATGTAATTATATAACAAAGTTTTAAGACATAAATATTTTATAGTTAAAAGATCCATAAATGAAATAAGTTTCTCATTAAGGTTTTATTCTTTTAAAAAATGGTCGGCAATAAGAGGAACCATGCAAATGGTGACCAGAATGGACCTTGCGCTGTCGACCCTCCGATGGAAGACGGAATGGAAACATTCATGAGAATGATGAACCGACTGACTAATGTTATGGGAAATAACTTGAATCAAGCTGAGAGAACAATCTCACCATAAAGGGAACAAAATTCTATTGAGTCCTTTATACATCAATGACCACCAACCTTCAGTGGATCTACTGACCCATTGATTGTTGAGAAGTGGATCAGCTTCATCGAGAAGATCTTTTCTGTGCTCCATTGTTTAGAGAAAGAGAAGGTCGCCCTGGCTGTCTATCACTTACAAGGAGAATCTGATCAATGGTGGGAGCTGATTAAAAAGACAAGGAAAAGAGTGGAGGTTTAAGCTATGGAGTTGTAAGAGTTCATAGGGATTTTCATCAGTAAGTATTTCCCTCATTCTATGAGAACTAGAATGGAGAAGGAGTTTCTCGAGCTGAAGTAGAAGGAGAAAGAATCCATCGGAAGCTATGAGATGAACTTCACCCGACTTTCACGATATACCTATAGCTTTTTCATGGATCCAAATGGTATGTTTGATTGATTATTTGGTGGACTAAGACCTAATCTGTGCAAGAATCTTGCCAACCGAGACTATGACAGCTACGAGGATATCGTGCGAAGTGCGATGAAAGTCAAACTGGAGTTTGATGAGATATAGTGGTCTCATAAATACAATGAAAAAAAGAGATAAATATATCCGAGCTTAGGGAGGAGCTTTGATCAAGGAAAGAGCAGGTAAGAAAGTGAAACATCCCACGTGTAATAAATATGAGAACAAGCTTTCGAGGAACTGCCTTCTCAGGAGAAGGAAATGCTACAAGTGTTTAAGAGATGGCCATATTGTGAGGAATTGTTGTAGTGAGGAGAAACCGCAAATTACAAACAATAACGACAAGGGGAATATGATGAGGTCCCTAACTAATGTCCAATGCTTTAAGTGTGGACAAATTGGGAACTTTTACAATCACTGTCCAAATCTGAGGGCAGTGGAGGGGAACCACCATCAGCCTCAGAAAAGGCCAAGGGAGAAAGTTCGTGTTTTTTCTATCATGACAGCTGATGTTGATGCTCCAAATTATGTGGTAGCAGGTACTCTTGTTGTTCACTCAAAGCTAGCAAGTACTTTGTTTGATTCTGGTTCTACGCATTCCTTTATTTCCTCCAAGTTTGAAATGAATTTGTAATCAACCCCCGACTTTCTAAAAGTAGAGTTATCAGTCAAGACACTTGGTGGGATTATCCGAGAATCATAAGTGTTTAGAAACTCTAGTATTTAATTTTTTGAGCACAATCTTATCACAAATCTAGTAGTCATTCCCATGCTGGAATTCTACATTATACTTGGTATGGACTATCTCTCAAAGTATAATGCTAATATCAAATGCAGAAGTAAGGAAATATCAGTAGTCTTGAATGGAAAACCTACAGTTATCTACCAAGGAGAGATATCTCAATCTGATCTATATCTAGAAGAACCACCCATATCCTTCTTTGTGGAGTTTATCAGTGAAGAAGAAGAAGGAAATGAGAGGTTGAGGATAGAAATGTACCCATCATCTAGGAATACATTGACGTATTTCTTGATGAGTTGCCTGGACCTCCCCCAGAAAGAGAGGTAGAGTTATCCATTGAACTCGTACCTGGATCTCATCTAATATCAAAGACCCCATATAGGATGGAAAAAGTGGAGCTGGAGGAATTAAAGAAACAACTACAAGATCTTTTGGAAAAGGGGTTTATCCGACTGAGTGTGTCTCCTTGGGGAGCACCTCTTCTATTTGTGAAGAAGAAGGATGGATCGATGTGGCTATGCATTGATTATAGAGAACTGAACAAAATCAAAGTAAAGAACAAATACCCTCTTCCAAGAATTGATGACTTATTTGACGAAATTCGTGGGGATCAATTCTTCTCTAAGATTGATCTTTAATCTGGTTATCATCAATTGAGGGTGAAGAAAGGAGATATTCTAAAAACTTCTTTCCGATCAAGATATGAGCATTATGAGTTTGTTGTTATGCCTTTTGGACTGACTAATGCACCTGATATTTTTATGGATTTGATGAATAGAGTCTTTAAAGACTACCTTTATAACTTTGTGGTAGTTTTTGTTGATGATATTATGATATATTACAAAAGTCGTGAGGAGCATGAGGATCATCTAAGGGTTATTTTACAAACTCTACGAAAGGAGAGACTTTTTGGAAAGTTCAGTAAATGTGATTTCTGGTTACAAAAAGTTTCTTTCTTGGGGAACATTGTTACCAATGAAGGAATCATATTTCACCCTGCAAAGACAAAAGTTGTAGGGGAGTGGACTCAACCGACAACAATAACTGAGATTCATAGTTTCCTTGGATTAACAGGATATTATAGGAGGTTTGTGAAAAACATTTCACAACTTTCTAATCCATTTACCAAGTCAACTTGAAAAGGGGTCAATTTCATCTGGAGAAAGGACTGTGAGGAAAGTTTCCAAGAGATGAAGAAGAGATTGGTTACTACACCTGTGTTAACTCTTCCCTCAAGTGGAGAAGGATTCGTTTTTTTAGCAATGAATCTCTGAAAGGGCTTGGGTGCGTCCACATGCAACATGAAAAGGTCATTGCTTATTCATCCTAACAGTTGAAGACTCATCAGAAAAACTATCCTACGCATGATCTGGAGCTGGTGGCGGTCATTTTTGTTCTGAAGATATGGAGGCACTATCTTTATGGGGAGAAATGTGATATATACACAGACCATCAATGTTTTATGTATATTTTCACACAAAAGGAATTTAGCATGAGACAAAGGAGATGGTTGGAACTCCTTAAAGACTATGATTTTTCAATTCATTATCATCCTGGAAGAGAAAAAAATTTGTTTATTCATTAAGTAGAAAAGACCCAGTTGTTCTTTCCATGATGAGGATTCAAAAATATCCTTTGATCAATGACCTAGAAAAGATAGACATGAGAATTATAAGGTAAGGTATATCATCAACCCAAACCCAAATGATTTATCAACTGTTATTACTAGAGAAGATCAATAAAGATCAGAAATAAGATCCTTTGTTATAGAAGTAGTTTGAGGCTGTGAAGGATGGTATGTTTCCTGAGTTGAATACTAATCAAGAAAGTGTACTAAAATTTCATACAAGACAATGTGTTCAATCTATTCTAGAAATAAAGAAGGAGCTGATGGATGAAGCTCAAAGCTCTACATTCTCTATACATCCTTGAAGCACAAAAATGTATAGGGAACTTTGTGATAATTATTAGTGGGATTATATGAAATGGGAGACTGGTGACTACACTTCAAGGTTCCTGGTATGTCAACAAGTGAGGGAAAAGAGACAAATTCCTAAAGGGGTATTGCAACCACTACCCATACTAGCATGAAAGTGGGACAATATCACTATTGAATTCATCACTAGTATCCCAAGAACTTCCGAAGGAAATAATGCGATAGGGGTTATTGTGGACTGTCTCACCAAGAATTCCCATTTTATCTCCATTCGGGAAGATTTCTCTCTTGATCAACTTTCCAAGATTTACGTGAAGGAAATGGTAAGGCTGCATGAATTTCCACTTTCTATCATCTCTGATCAGGATCCAAGGTTCACATCAATATTCTAGAGAATTCTTCAATAATATCTGAGCACTGAATTGAATTTCAGTACGACCTATCTCCCCAAAACTGATGGCCAATCTAAAAGGACTATTCAAACACTCGAGGATATGCTGAGAACTTTCTAAATGGAATTTGAAGGCTGATGGGATCAACATCTCTCTTTATTTGAGTTCTCTTACAACAACAGCTTCCACTCGAGCATTCAAATGGAACCCTATAAAGCTTGATATGGGAAGTGATGTAGAACTCCTAATTTTTGGGATAAATCTAGTGAGAGAAATATTCTTGGGCCAGATCTTGTGAAAGAGATGATAGAAATGGTACATGCCATCCAACAACACATTAAGGCTGCTCAGAGTCGGCAAAAGCGCTATGCTGACAATCGTCGAAGGGACTTGGAGTTTGATGTTGGTGACAAAGTCTTTCTTCGGATTTCACCTTCCAATAGAGTCATGAGGTTTAGGAAGAAAGGGAATCTTATCCCTAGGTACATTGGCCCCTATGAAATCCTTGATCGCGTGGGAGTAGTGGCCTATCGGCTTCCACTTCCTCCAAATCTAGCCCAAGTTCAAGATGTCTTCCACGTATCTCTATTGAGGAAGTACATACCGGAAACTTCACATGTACTAAATCCAGAGGTGGTACAACTGGAACATGACCTCTCTTATGTGGAGCAGCCGGTGGAGATCATGGATCGTAGAGACAAGGTTCAATGCAACAAGACTACCCACCTTGTTAAGGTGTTGTGGAGGAACCACAAATATGAAGAAGCCACATGGGAACCAGAGGAGTCTATGAGACAGAAGTACCCACACCATTTCTCATCAGAGGGTATGAGATAAAATTTTTGGGGAGAAATTTCTTAAGGGGGAAGAATTTAATGACCCAAACGTTTTAATCATATTTGTTTCCGAATTTTGTTGGTATAATTAAAATGTGACCATTGTGTTTCGACTGTTATATGACTGTTGGAAAATATGAACTTTGGAAACTATAATATTAACATTGTGTTTTTATAAATATGGTTATCTTGGTTAATTAATACAGAAATAATATTGAATGGCCTCATTTAGTAGACTCGAGCCATATAAAGCCCATCTGTCGGAGCTTGGGAAGGAGGTATCATCACTCGGCTTTGCTCTGGACCATGCCCAAGCCGAACTTCAACGTATGAAGCTTGAATAGAATTGCCTTAGGGAGAAGTTCAAGCTGATATAAATCACTACTCAGGAAATGTTGTCTGAGCCACCCCAAGATTCAATCACCATAGCACACCTAACACTTAGGTCCTATGCTGGTGTAATACATGGCTATGTAATGAGACCTTAGCTGCTTTGTGTAATATTTTTATATAAATAAAATTGTTATTTATTCTTATGGAAAAGTTTGTGAATTTTAAATATCCGGATAAATATAAGATGTGTATTATTGATGAATTTAGGAAAAATGGGGTATTTTAAAATATTTTTTTATTCGTTAAATAATTAATAATGTGAAATGATTTTAAAAAAATAGTCTTCTACAGTTGTGAGCAGTGATAAATTTAGAGTCTAATAAGATCAACTTGATTTTTAGTGAATAGTAAATTAGGAATAATAACATACCCATATGAATAGTAATGAATAGTAATGAATAGTAATTTGACCAAAAAAATATAAACATCACCCATGAATGTATAAATACATTTTTGAAATCTTAAAAGTGAAAAAACGATCATAGTTTAAGTTTTGGTATTTTTGTATGCCAAAAATATTTTATTTAAAATTTTATATTTAATTTAATAATTTAAAATGGGAATTTATCTTCATAAAATTTAATCATAAATTGTTACTTTATTTTATTATGGTTATATGATAATTTTATGGGTCATTGATTACTTTTTTAAGGTGTTACAAAATGAGTTATGGTTTTAAAGTTGTATTTTTGGAACAAATAATGATTTTATTTAAAAAATAAATTAAAAATATTTATAAAAATATTTTCATAAAATAGTCTTCAATTTTTATTTTAGAGCATCGATATTTGGTTAGGGTGAATTTTTGGGTTTGTTTCTGAAGCAGTTGAATTTTCGGTGAATAGTAAAAATGCAGTTTGAGCTTCGGGTGTTTAAAGACATCATTAATGATGTAAAAATGATGTAAGATTTCTGGTCGCCTTATGAATAGTTAAATATTCTATGAGGTGTCCCAAGTGTCCAATACCATGGTCAAATACCATGGGAAATCCCATAGATATTAGAATACCATCGATGAGGTGTCCCTTAGAAATTAATAATTTATTCACTCAGTTTCCCTATAAATACCATGAAATTTCCCTCATTAATTTCATTAAAAAATAATCATCAACAAATTTATGGTCTCCTTACATCCCTATGAGTCCTCCCAAGGTTCCCTAAAGCCTCCCAAGGTTCCAACCATCATGATTTTGAAGTTATGCTTCAAGGTAAGGGATCCTTTCACCCTCCTCTTTTGAGTCATGAATTCCATTATGTTGTGTCATCTAGTTTCCATATATTTATATTGAGGGTATGTTATCATATGTTCTCATTACTATCTATTTCATGTCTAATTTTTGAGAGACCCTTTCCACTATCATTAATTTGTTTTCTGAATTTTTAAGTGGCGTCGTTAGGCAGCCGAATTTCTCGTAAAAGAAATCACATCTTCTCCTACCTTTCAAGTTTCATTTTCTTGTGGTATGTCATTAAAATATCCATACCATGTTCTTACCTCCATGTTATTCTATATAGATATTGTAATATGAGTTATTTATGAGTGTTTTAACCTTGTAAACTCTCTTTTTATTATTTTCTAAAACCATATTATATAGTCGTTATGCTGTAGAAATTTCGCCTCAAACTTTATGTCTCTTTCTCTCAAGAAATTATATTATTTATTTATGTGAATACCCAGACCTATTTCATTTCTATGGGTCTTCATAAATATATAAAAAGGATATATTTAATTTTGTAATGGACATACATATAACCATCACTCCCTTTCCATGGGTTATAAATGATACAATGATCTTATTTTTAAGAACTTTTTAAAACGTCACGATTTTGAAATGAAACTCATTTATTTTATTCTCTATGGGTTATTTATGAAATTTTATATTATTATTGATGTGTCTCACATGAAAATAAATACATATTAAGGGTGTTCCCTGATAGTGCTCCAATGCATTGGGTAAATAATTAATCTCTTGAGAGGACAAGTTTCACGATACCTTGGTAACTTTTATGACACCTAAGGGATAAACCTTGGTGATATGTTCATGAATGTCTAAATGAAATGTTGTAGCCACATATTCAAGTTATGATTCATGTTCTTTTTATAATTATATTCCTATTCTTCTATTTCTCATTCCTTTATAACTTTTATCATGTTCTTATTAATATTTATCAAGATCAGATGTCAACTGTTTCACTTGTATTTCGTACTGAGCCTTATGCTCACCCTTTTCTTTGATGTATGTCTCCAGGATATGAGATTCAGTAATTGTACATAGGAGGAACCTATGTTGAATCCTAATTTGTGGTTTATAAGAATTATTTATGTTGTTTTAATGTATTATGTTCCTGATTTCCAAGACAATAGACTTTAAAGATCCTCTGTTTGTAAAATGTAATGAAAAGTTATGTAATAAAAAGGCGGGATTCCATAGTTGGTATCAAAGGATAGTTTAGTTATTTATGGAAATTAGGCTATGAATTCTTTAGGAAGAACCCTGTATAAAAGTGTAAATATAGGAAAACTTCCTAGTATTTTGGTGAATATTGAGTATGTGGTTTATCGAACAAATACATCCCTGTCTGGATATGAGCAGGTAGAGGTGGCTCTTGCACAGATGTACATAGGGGTAAAACCCGAAAACACCACTTTGAGATAGACTTGAATGGGAACTGGTGCATGACAATGGGACTTTCTACACTCTTGGTTAGAACACTTCCATGGGATATGTTTGGTTAATCCTAAGCTTTTTATGAATCATTATGAAGGGTTTATAGAGAAATGTAACCATTTAAAAAAGTTTTAAGACATAAATCATTTATAGTTAAAAGATTCGTAAATGAAATAAGTTTCTCATTAAGGTTTTATTCTTTTAGAAAATGGGAGGCAATCGGAGGAACCATGCAAATGCTGACCGTAATGGACCATGCACTGACGACCCTCCAATGGAAGCTTGAATGGAAACATTCATGCGAATGATGAAACAACTGACTCAAGTTATGGGAAATAAATTGAATAAAGATGAGAGACCAATATCACCAAGAAGGGAACAATATTCTATTCAGTCCTTTATGCGTCAACGACCACCAATCCTCTGTGGATCGACTGGCCCATTGATTTCTGAGGAGTGGATCAGCTCCATCAAGAAGATATTTTCTGTGCTCCACTGTTCAGAGCAAGAGAAGGTCACCCTGGCTGTCTATAACTTAGAAGGAGAAGCTGATCAATGGTGGGAGTTGATTAAAAAAATGAGGTAAAGAGTGGAGGTTTAATATATGGATTGGGAAGAGTTCAGAGGGATTTTCTTCAGTAAGTATTTCCCTCATTCCGTGAGAACAAGAATGGAGATGGAGTTTCTTGAGCTGAAGCAGAAGGAGAATGAATCTGTCAGAAGCTATGAGATGAACTTCACCTGAATTTAAATATATACCTCAAGCTTTGTCATGTATCCAAATGGTAAGGTTAATAGATTATTCGGTGGACTGAGACCTCATCTACGGAAGAATCTAGGCAACTGAGACTATGATAGATATAAGAAGATCGTGTGAAGTGCGATGAAAGTCGAACTGGAGTTTGGTGAGATGCAGTGGTCTCATAAATCCATTGACAAAAAGAGATCAATTGAGCCCAGATTAGGGAGGATCTTTGATCAAGTAATAGGAGGTAAGCATGTGCAACTTCCAAATTGTAACAAATGTGGGAATAAGCATTTGGGGAACTACCTGCTCGGGAGCGGGAAATGCTACAAGTGTGTAAGGGATGTCCATATTGCAAGGAATTGTCATAGTGAGGTGAAACCTCAACTTCCAAACAACAATGAAAAGGGGAAGATGGTGCAGGACCTACCTAATGTCCAATGCTTTATGTGTGGACAACTTGGGCACTTTACCAATCATTGTCCAAATCTGAGGGTAGTGGAGGGGAACCACCATCACCCTCAGAAAAAGATAAGGGATAAAGGACGTGATTTTGTTATCACGACAGCTGAAGTTTATGCTCCAAATGATGTGGTAGAAGGTACTCTTATTATTCTCTCAAAGCTAGCTAGTACTTTGTTTGATTCTGGTTTTACACATTCCTTTATTTCCTCCAAGTTTTCAAAGAATTTAGAATCAACCCCAAACTTTCTAAAAGTAGATTTTTCAGTCAAGACTCTTGGTGGGATTATCCAAGTATCATCAGTGTTTAGAAACTCTAGTATTTACTTTGGTGAGCCCAATTTTATCACAATTCTAGTAGTCATTCCCATGCTGGAATTCAACATTATACTGGGGATGGAATAACTCTCAAAGTATAATGATAAGATCAAATGTAGAAGTAAGGAAATATTAGTATTCTTGAATGGAAAACCTACAGTTATCTTACAAGGATAGATATGTCAACCTGATCTTTATCTAGAAGAACCTCCTATATCCCTTTTTATAGAGTTGATCAGTGAAGAAGAAGAAGGAAATGAGAGTTTGAGGACAGAAAATGTACCCATCATCCAGAAATACATTGACGTATTTCTTGAGGAGTTTTCTAGAACTCCCCTAGAAAGAGAGGTAGAGTTCTCCATTGAAGTCATACCTGGATCTCATCAAATATCAAAGACCCCTTATAGGATGGAAAATGTGGAGCTGGAGGAATTAAAGAAACAACTCCAAAATATTTTTGAGAAGGGGTTTATCTGACCGAGTGTGCCTCCTTGGGGAGAACTTGTTCTCTTTTTAAATAAGAAGGATGGATCAATGCAGCTATGAATTGATTATAGAGAACTGAATGGAATCACAGTAAAGAAAAAATACCCACTTCCAATAATTGATGACTTATTTGACCAACTTCATGGGGATCAATTCTTCTCTAAGATTGATCTTCGATATGGTTATAATCAATTGAGGGTGAAGAAAGAAGATATTCCAAAAACTGCCTCCCGATCAAGATATGGGCATTATGAGTTTGTTGTTATTCCTTTTGGACTGACTAATGTACCTACAATTTTTATGGATTTTATGAATAGTGTCTTTAAAGACTACCTTCATAACTTTGTGGTAGTTTTTGTTGATGATATTATGATATATTCCAAAAGTCGTGAGGACCATGAGGATCATCTAAGGGTCATTTTAAAAACTCTACGGAAGGAGAGAGTTTTTGGAAAGTTCAGTAAATTTGATTTCTGGTTACAAAAATTTTCTTTCCTGGGGCACATTGTTACCAATGAAGGAATCACAATTGACCCGGAAAAGACAACAGTTTTAGAGGAGTGGACACAACCTACAACAAAAACTGAGATTCATAGTTTCCTTGTATTAGCATTATATTATAGGAGGATTGTGAAAAACATTTCATGAAATTCTAATCTATTAACCAAGTTAACTCGAAAAGGGGTCTAGTTCATCTGGAAAAAGGAGTGTGAGGAAAGTTTCCAAGAGCTGAAGAAGATATTGGTTACTGCACCTGTGTTAACACTGCCCTCAAGTTAAAAAGGATTCATTATTTTTAGCAATCCATCTCTGAAAGGTCTTGGGTGTGTCCTCATGAAAAATTACACGATCATTGCTTATGCATCCCGACAGTTGAAGACTCATGATCAGAACTATCCTACGCATGATCTGGAGGTGGCGGTGGATGTTTTTGCTCTAAAGATATGGAGGCACTATCTTTATAGGGAGAAATTTAATATATACACAGACCATAAATGTTTGAAGTATATTTTCACACTAAATGAATTGAACATGGGAAAGAGGAAATGGTTGGAACTGTATAAATACTATGATTGTTCAATTCATTATCATCCCGGAAGAGCAAACAAAGTCTCTAATGCATTAAGTAAGAAAGACCCAATTGTTCTTTCCATGATGAGGATTCAAAAATATCCTTTGATCAATGACCTAGTAAAGCTAGAAATGGGAATTATAAGGGAAGGGACATCATCAACCCTAACCCAAATGATTTCCCAACCGTCGTTACTAGAGAAGATCAAGAAAGTTCAAAAAGAAGATCCTTTTTTACAGAAGACGTTTGAGGCTGTGATGGATGGGGAGTTTCCTGAGTTCAATACTAGTCAAGAAGGTGTACGGAAATTTCTTACCAGACGATGTTTTCCATCTATTTTTTAAATAAAGAAGGACCTGATGGATGAAGTTCATAGCACTAAAATCTCTATAAATCCTGGAAGCAAAAAAATGTATATGGACCTTCGTGATCATTATTGGTGGTATAATATGAAAAGGGAGATTAAAAAATACACTTCAAGGTGCCTGGTATGTCAGCATGTGAAGTCAGAGTGACAACTTCTTATAGGGGTATTGCAACCACTACCCATACCAACATGGAAGTGGGACAATATCACTATGGACTTCATCACTGGTCTCCCAAGAAATTCCAAAGGAAATAATACGATATGGGTTATTGTGGACCATCTCACCACGACTTCCCATTTTATCTCCATTAGGGATGATTTCTATCTTGATCAACTTGCCAGGATTTACGTGAAGGAAGTGGTAAGGCTGCATGGAGTTCTCCTTTCTATCATATCTGATCATGATCCAAGGTTAACATCAAAATTCTAGAGAAGTATTCGACAAACTCTTAGCAATAAATTGAATTTTAGTATGGCCTATCACCCCCAAACTGATGGCCAATCTAAAAGGACTATTCATACACTCGAGGATATGCTGAGAACTTGCTCAATTGAATTTAAATGTGGATGGGATCAAAATATCTCTTTAATTGATTTCCCTTACAACAACAGCTTACACTCGAGCATTCAAATGGAACCCTATGAATCTCTATATGGGAAGAGATGTAGAACTCCTACTTTTTGGGATGAAGCTAGTGAGAGAAAGCTTCTTGGGCCTGATCTTTTGCAAGAGAAAACAGAAAAGGTCCATGCCATCCAACAACACATTAAGGCTATTGAGAGTCAGCAAAAGAGCTATGCCGACAACTGTCGAAGGGACATGGAGTTTGATGTTGGTGACAAAGTATTTCTTTGGATTTAATCTTGGAAGAGAGTCATAAGGTTTAGGAAGAAAGGGAAGCTCATCCCTAGGTACATTGGCCCCTATGAAATCCTTGATCACGTGGGAGCAGTGGACTATCGTCTTGCACTTCCTCCAAATCTAGCCCAAGTTAATGATTTCTTCCACGTATCCTTATTGAGGAAGTACATACATGACCCTTCACATGTACTAAATCCAGAGGTGGTACAACTGTAACATGACCTCTCTTATGTGGAGCAGCTGGTGGAGATATTGGATCATAGAGACAAGGTTCTACGCAAAAATACTACCCCCATTGTTAAGGTGTTGTGGAGGAACCACAAATATGAAGAAGCCACGTGGGAACCAGAGGAGTCTATGAGACAGAAGTACCCAAAACTTTTCCCATCAGAGTGTACTGGATAAATTTTGGGGACTAAATTTCTTAAGGGGGGAATAATGTAACGATCCAAACTTTTTAATTATATTTGTTTCCTAATTTTGTAGGTATAATTAAAATGTAACCATTTTGTTTCGATTGTTATATGACCGTTGGTCATCATGACCATTGGAAACTATAATCTTAACATTGTGTTTTTATAAATACGGTTATATTGGTTAATTAATAAAGAAATAAGATTTATTGTCCTCATCTAGTATACTCGATCCATATGAATCCCATCTTTCAGAGCTTGGGAAGGAGGTGGCATCACTGGAATTTTATCTGGACCAAGCCCAAGCCAAACTTCAACATATGAAGCTTGAACAGAATTTCCTAAGGGAGAAGTTCAAGCTGATTGAAATCACCACTCGGGCAATGTTTTCCGAGCCACCCCAAGATTCTATCACCATAGCACACCTAACACTTAGGTCCTATGCTGGTGTAATAAGGGTCTATGTAACGAGACCTTAGCTGCTTTGTGTAATCTTTTTATTTAAATAATTTTTTTATTTTTTCTTATCGAAAAGTTTGTGAATTTCAAATATCTGGATAAATATAGGATGTGTATTATTGATGAATTTAGGAAAAAGGGGTATTTTAAAATATTTTTGTATTCATTAAATAATTAATAATGTGAAATTATTTTCAAAAAATGGTCTTCTACAGTTGTGAGCAGTGAGAAATTTAGATTCTAATAAGATCAACTTGATTTTTAGTGAATAAAAAAGTAGGAATAGTAACATACCCATATGAATAGTATTTATTATTAATTTGACCCAAAAAAATAGAAACATCAACCATGAATGTATAAATACATTTTAGAGATCTTAAAACTGAAAATACGATCATAGTATAAGTTTTGTAATTTTTGTATGCCATAAATATTTTATTTAAAATTTTATAATTAATTTAATAATTTTAATGGGAATGTATCTTCAAAAAATGTTATCATAAATTGTTACTTTATTTTGTTTGGTTTATACGATAATTTTATGGGACCTTGATTACTTTTTTAAGGTGTTTGAAAATGAGTTATGGTTTTAAAGTTTTATTTTTGGAATAAGTAAAGATTTTATTTAAAAATTAAATTAAAAATATTTAGAAAAATATTTTCATAAAATGTACATCATTTTTGATTTTAGAGCATCGATATTAGGTTAGGGTGAATTTTTAGGTTTTTTCTAAAACAGTTGAATCTTTGTTGAATAGTAAAAATGCAGTTTTATGTTTCAGGTGATTAATGACATCATTAATGATGTAACAGTGATGTAAGATTTTTGGTCGACTTATGAATAGTTATATATGCTATGAGGTGTCCCAGGTGGACATCCATGGGAAAAAACCATGGGTAAGCCCATTGTTTTTTGAATACCACCGATAAGGTGTCCCTTGGAAATTAATAATTTATTCACTCACTTTCCCTATAAATACCAAGACATTTATATCATTCATTTCATTCCAAACTCATCCTCAACGAAGTTATGGTCTCCTTACCTCCCTAGGAGTCCTCCCAATTTTCCCTCAAGCCTCCCAAGGTCCCAACCTTCTGGATTTCAAAGTTACTCTTCAAGGTAAGGGATCCTTTCACCCTCCTCTTTTGAGTCATGGATTCCTTTATGTTGTGTCTTCTAGTTTCCATATCTTTATGTTGATGGTATGTTCTTATATGTTATCATTATTTTCCATTTCATGTCTAATTGTTGATATACCATTTCCGCTCTCATAAATTTGTTTTTTGAATTTTTAAGTGACGTCGTTAGGCTGCCGAATTTCTCGTAAAAGAAATTGCATCTTCTCCTACCTTTCAAGATTCCTTTTCATGTGATATGACATTAAAATATCCATAATTTTTTTTACAACCATGTTATTATCTATTTATATTTTAAAATTAGTAATTTATGAGTGGGTTACCCTTGTACCATATCTTTTTATTATTTTCTAAAACCATGTTATATAGCCGTTATGTTGTAGAAATTTCACCTCAAAAATTCTATCTCTTTCTCTCTGGAAATTATCTTGTTTATTTATCTGAATAACCAGAACTATTTAGTTTATATGGGTGTCCATAAATATATAAAAAGGATATATTTTAATCTGGAATGGACATAAATGTAACCCTCACTCCCTTTCTATGGGTTATAAATTATATAGTGATCTTATTTTTAAGAACTTTTAAAAAATCACGATTTTGAAATAAAACCCATTTATTTTATTCTCTATGGGTTATTTATGAAATTTTTTATTATGATCTATGTGGATCAACTGAAAATAAAGACATATTAAGGGTGCACCTAGATAGCTCCCCAATGCATTAGGTAAAGAATTAATCTCTAGAGAGCTCAAGTTTCACGATACATTGGTGAATCAACTTGGTAATTTTTATGACACCTCGGGGATAAACCTTGGTGATATGTTCATGAATTTATAAATGAAATGTTGTAGCCACATATTCAGGTTATGATTCATGTTATTTTTATCATGATATTCCTATTCTTCCATTTCTCATGCCTTTATTACTTTTATCATGTTCTTATTAATATTTCTCAAGATCACATGTCAACTGTTTCACTTGTTTTCTTTACTGAGACTTCTGATCACTCTTTTCTTTGATGTATGTCTCCAGGATATGATATGTAGTAATTTTACATAGGTTGAAACTATGAAAAAGCCTTAAGAGTTGTTTAGAAGAATGTTTTATGTTGTTTTCATGTATTATGTTTCGGATTTCCAAGACACTAGCCTTTAAAGATCCTCTATTTGTAAAATGTAATGAAAAGTTATGTAATAAAAAGGCGGGATGCCATATCCATACTATGTATTAGTAAAAACTATGTATGTGGACTTCACAACATGTCTTGGATAACCGGGTTCAGGGCCATTTTTGGATTATAGTGTCCGTGTAATGCAGTACATGTCTGTGTACCAAACCCTATGTACCTGCACAGGGGTTCCCGTCCGTGTGACCCATCACATAGGTTGTCTAACCAGGGAATGATTACATGTAATGTAAGAGATATTACATGTCGTTCATCCATAAAATCTCAAAAACCCTAGTCATCATTGAGGGAGGGCTACATGAGGTGTGTTCATCCTTGAACATGACGTGTAGTCAATATTTTTTTTTCCAAAAATACCATATCCATAATAAACACATGAATCTATCAACTCCACTTAGAGTATGGCAACCAATCTTCCGAAAAAATATGAATGTAACAAAAAACATTTGTACATGGCTGTCATTTGTTGGAATAATGCCCCATGAGGTCTGTCAAGGTTTGGTCTTCTATTATATACTCCTCCACGGATTTGAAAGTTGATTTAATGATCTTAAAATAACCGAAAATAAATTTTAACTCACATAGATCCTATATCTATGGTTTTTTCATCAATTCACGACTGTTTCATCATCAACCATGAGTATGAGGGTCCGATCAGTCTTGGTACCTCCCAGAAAAATCAAACTATGTCCGCATAGATCTAATTGATGAAGAACGTGAAGTATATTGGTCTAAAATAACCAAAAAAGGTTATAAATGATTATTGGCCAATAATACTTGGAGAAAAATCATTAATGGTGATCTATGGATTAGAAATCAAAGAAATTAATTAAAAACTAGTACACAGGAACATGAGAAGTCTGCAATTGAGGGATCATATTGAATAACAACAATAGATCTACTCAACTATTTAATAAAAGCTATAAAAAGACCAAATGAAGAGTCCTACCTCATTTGAGGATCCATAATTAATGAATAACACATCCACCATTGATTTGAGAGATGTCGTTGGGTTTGTTGTGTCCTAATATGTTAGGATCCAGAGTTCCGTCGTCATTTTAGAATATCCTCCAATGGGGGAGGGATGATATTATTATGGGAGAAATCCAAAATTATGAGACAACCCTAGAAATTTACGCATTGATATATATTTATAAACAAATTATTTAGGTCAAAGTGAATTAATTATTGAATTTAGTAGTTGTTTAGTCACAGAACATACAGGAAACGAGTTAAGGATCTAAACAACCTATGCTAACCCATTTTAGGCCACACCTAGGGTAAACATCACATTCTGGACTCAACTGTGGTCTCATATTTATGATCCAAAAAACTGTTTAAGAGTTATCCATTGATTTTAGGTATTAGTCACTCAAAATATAAAATATAATTATTTTTTTATAAAATTACTTCTGGGAATTACAGGCCTTGGAATTTCACACCTTCTCAGCCCCAAGCTCTAGAAATATATATAGAAATATTTCAATGTCTTTCAAAGAAAAAATTAGGTCTCTATAAAATATCTAGTTCTTCAATTACATAAACATAATAGGAGTATTAGTGAGATCAAATGGGATAACTATAAACTCAAAATTACCATACAATCTTCTAAACACTACATTAGTTATATCATCTTCTAATACTCTAAACTAGAGATACCCTAACCGAAGAACAATTTTTGAAAACCAAAGAGACCCTATAAGCTGATCAAAGATAACATCAATCCTTGCCAAGGGATATTTTTTATTGAGAGTCACTTAATTTTACATTTGATAATACAAAAAAGATTTAGGCTCCCATCATCCTTCTTAGAAAATAGGAAAGGAAAAACCCATGGTGACACACTAGGATTAATAAATCCTTTATCCTCACGATCCCAAAGCTGGAACTTATGTTCTAAAAATTCCAAAGAAACCATATGAAAATATGGAATAGAAATGGGAATAATACTAGGTATATGGTCTATGGTAAAATCTATTTCTCTATGTGGTGGTGAATTAGAAAAACCCTCTATAAAGGCCTCAGGGTATACACACACTATCATCAGAAGTGGACTACTCAAATAAGAAAAAATTACATCTAGGAACATTTCCCAGAACTGACATGAGATCTCCCTTACATAAGGATAAATAGCCCCACTCTTGTAGATTTTAAATCTCACTCACCCTAAAAGATATGAGTGATTCAATATGGAGATAAAAATTGAACACAAAAACAATAAAAATGAATCAAGGATTTAATTAAGAGAATGTTATCTATGACAATAAATAGGTTAAAGATATCCAAATTTAGATCCAATATTTCCCTCTCCAAATTATGGATTTCTACCATCAGTTGACATGATGGACACTTTAAACATTGTTCAGACCTCTTTCCCAATGGCATGGAAAGATGAAAAAAAGAATGGAATAAGATCTAAATGAAATAACAACACATCAACTAAATTTCAATATATCAATGACTGAGTAACACCCACATCAAACAAATCAATTAGAATAAAAGGATAAATAAAAACCATACCTCTTATAGTAGTTGACCCTGATTCTGATTCATCTAGTGAAAACTCCACCGTATAAAGTAGTCCAGTATCAGCTCTTACCTAATCTCTATTTTACACATTAATTCCCCACTTAGCCGAAGGATAAGACCCAACACCCTATGATGGGATGATTGGAATCTATGAACCATTTTTGAGGGTGGATCCAACCTTACTTCTTTGGGGAATCTATTTAAAAAAATCTATCTGATGGAAATATTGTTGACAAGGATAAAAAGTCATTAGATCCTCCATATAATTGGGATTGGTATGACTAGGTCTTACACATTTATTGTAATAAAAATTATACTATATTGATTAAGCCCTTGAAACTAGTCTTGAAGAAAACTTGATACCTTTATGATTCATTTTATGTACAGAAGATACACCTTGGCTAACGATAGTACCAACTAAAGCTCCATCCAAACCTATTTTTCTAGCTATGACAACCTTTTCCAAATATTACCCACTAAATTCCTACACAATGGTTAGAAGACACATAAGAATCAACATATAATTAATATCATCTATCAACACCAATATAGACCTTGAAGACTTTAGGTAGTCAATGGATATTATCTCTGAGTCTAATTCCACCAACTCAGTAAAACAGGTGGAAAACTCTGGAATGGTATGCTGTCCTTACTCAATGGTCAAAAAATTTGAGTTCTTTGACCATCGTATTGTCTTAGGAAAATCTACTCAGATAATATTTTCTTGAAGGATACTCAAGAGAGATACCCATGAAACTTAGCTAGAATAATAGAGCACAACCATCTCCTTCCTTGTCCTTAAAGAATTTACATGAAAAAAACCACCTTAGAGTCCTCAAGAGTCTTCAAGAAGATAAATATACTCTCAATCCACTCAATCCATTATTAAGGTTCATAGGGTCCATTTTCACTAAGGAAGACAGTGGAGACTTATTTGTAAATTTTGAGTCATGATCCACTACTAATCCCGGGTTCTCGAGACCTACCTAGCCCAGATAATAAGTAATGTGAATTACATATTCTAAAAAAGATTGTTCCATCGGAGGATCCAACTATAGAAAATGTCTCAAAACTCCCTCAATTGGATTTTAAAGATCTCTTTAAGGAAGCATTGTCTAATTATCACAAGATAAAAAACCAATCAGTCATGAGTAGATTCGAAAATCATAGGAATAAAATTTGGTATCCATATCAATGATTTAAAACAATAATAATATAATGTAATTATGAATTCTGTGAATAAATATAGAACAAAAATATGGAAAACTTCCATTTAAATTAATCCCATTACTGCTTCATTTGAGTAACCTCAACCACCAACTATCAAGATTGTAAAAAATCCCTGATAACCCAATGTATTTTTGATTGAGACACAAAAGTGAGCTATCTCAACCCCTTTTCCACAATTACAACCT
The DNA here is from genome assembly GCA_963277665.1 of Viscum album. Lineage (NCBI taxonomy): Eukaryota > Viridiplantae > Streptophyta > Magnoliopsida > Santalales > Viscaceae > Viscum > Viscum album. The sequence goes on from OY728152.1 coordinate 1,388,517,720, forward strand.
ATATTTTGATAGTCCTGACTCTAGTGTACAAAAACATCAAACCAGACTCAGGTAGTGTCAACAACACTTCATGTTGGGTATTTCCTCTGATACCAATTTGCAATGAACCTACCTAGGTCAACTAGACATGTCATCAAAAATCAATTTTCATCATGGTGAAGTACAAACTAAGGAACATTAATCTAGTATCATGTGAAACAATTTTTTTTATAAAAATAGACTACAATATTGAAGAAAGATAAAAAGCCATCAAACTAACAGAGTCAAGATAAACATGCTAAACTATAAAGATAGAATAATATATGTATAAACAATACCCTTTGTGAACATTTATCACTTCCAAACCATACAACTATAAATATAACCAACAAGATAAACTGACATGATACATGATTCCCTTCCCTGTACCTGAATCCTATAAAATAACACCTATAACTTCTCAAAGGAAAAAGTAGTTTCTGAGTAAAAATATTAGTGGGATACCACTAAAAAATATACAAAAGTCCCAATATAAAAAATTAATTTTTTATAACAATAAAAAGTATCTAGTTTACAAATAATTTTCAAAAAATAAAACGATTTTCTATAAATTATCCATTAGTTTCCATAAAAATACTTTCATATTCACAATATGAGGAATAAGAAAATTACATGTGATAAATCATAAAATCATAATAAAAACTAAATATGGATATGACATAAGATATGAATATGATTATTAACCATGAAATAATCCATCATGTGAATGGAAATAGGAATAAATTAAAAATCACACCATTTGGTCTCTAAAGTAGGGTTATATATTCTAGAAATGAAATAAAATACAAAATATAGGCCGTAGTTGGATCTGAATAATATAACCTATAATGGAATTATACACAGTAAAGTGATATAAACCATTTTATGTAATTACACACCCAAAGTGTGACAAGCCTATTCCTAATTCACCCATGGTTACTTAATGAGCTATTTTTGTCAAAATCCATTTCAAAACAAAAACCACTCTTTAAAGCATTTAATGAAATACTTGGTGTTCCAAAAAAACATTCTTTAAATAAAATCCATTTTGAAAAATGTATCTTTTCTAAAAATTCCATCCTAATGTAAAATCAATCAATTTTAATGAACAAAAAAACTAAAAATAATAAAATTAAATTCATGAATTTTTACAACTTTTATATATACACCTACCTCAAGAGTAGATGAAACCTACTTTTCTCTAATAATAGAGATTTGAATCAAGAATATCAGCCTACTGGAGACAATGTTCAATGGAAAGATTCAAAGGATTGATACAAAACCTAAACCAATAATAACTTGTTCTATAAAAAGAGCCACTTTCACTGTATCTATCAAAAGAAGGAAATAAAAAAAAGTCAACATACCAGGGAGAAGAGACACAAATGATGAATGCAACATTCTAGAAGATGAAGATTCAACCTAAACACATCGCGATAAGACTTAGTCTTGATAGGTAAACCTATGTGAAATGAATGATTCATATTAATTATTCTATAAAATATAAATTTTTAAGGTGAAGGGATTTATAGTGTAATCCCATGACTTATGGTGTAAAAATCTCATAACTCATATATAAAGAAAGAAACATTGCCTAAGGTTAAATTTATCTCGATTAATGATCATATGTTGTAAAATATGATCTTATGGAATAAAGGTAATTTACGAAGTAACATTGGATTTTAAAACTTTCAAGATTCCCATGTCGTAAACCAATTCACAAATTATTCCCAATTCAAAAAATTCAGCGTAATATAGAAATTTATTGGAAAAATGTCTCCTATAGGATGCACTGAAAACATAACCATGAATAAGAGTCCTAGTAAATCCCTCCCCCTCTAAGGCCTTTTTCACATTTATACGCAGACTCCATTAAGGGAAAAAACGTACATCCTCAAACTTTATGTCATTTTTCTGAAACAATTATCACCATCCTTGAAAATATCACAACGAACCCTTATTGTAAAGGGATAAAAAACAAGTGCCAAAGCATACCTAAAAGAAGGTAACAAGGTGTTACAAGATACCAAAGCTTCTTTAGGTGATGTTTCTCTATAAAACATTTATCATACTAAAAACAGTATAAATATATCCAAGATAATATTACACTATCATTATTTACATCTAAAACCATCCAATAATCTTATGACATTCCCTTAAAGTTATAAAAATTTTGGCCTACATATAACCCCCTAGGAGTAAAATCCATTAAAAAATAAATAAATATTCACAAACAAATTTTTAGTTTCATATAGTCCCAATTCTATAAAAAAAAATATGGATAATTCTAAAAATTTCAAATGATTTTTTTTCTCCAGTATTTTGATGATCATGGAGTATTTTTTTAATAAGTAGGATGGATTCCCCACCTTTATTATATTAACTAAAGAAAAATTACTTTTTACTAGGTAGAGGGATCCCATAACATATCTGATAGGCTCGGTGGAAATTAATCCCATTACAATATGACTTAAAGAACTATTTACAACCAATGCACCTAGGGCCCGTATATACCTATAACAGTAGATGTCGCCACTCATGATGCTGAAGGCCCATCACTATGGGAGTATACCCCTAAATAAGATTCCCATCTACCTGCCTTAGTCCACCCCATTGGTGGTGACACCTTTAAATGAACCCTACTTAAGCCCCACCATTTGTGTGCAATGTTGAGAAACCTCTAACACCGCTACTGATGCCATCTGATCTAGTCATCCTATTGTTACTTCATCTATATCATTTGAGACCATCCACACATTGAAGATGATAGAACCAAAACATACTATCACTATAAAGGAATCCTTCTTAGTGAGACCTACCTATTTCCATTCGAATCACCACTTGAAGCAGTATACTTCTCCACTGACATCATCAACTTTATAGGACCACACCACCAAAAACTAAAGTGGTTATAGAGATCCCCAAATTTGAGGCAGTTAGAGATTTTTCCCCAGATGATGCAAGATAATAAGGTGGCCTTAACCACTAGTCTAGGATCCCAACTACAAATAATAAATTCTTTAACAAATTACAAAAATACTAAGAACATATCCAATATAAAGAATAATTCATGACATTCCAAATCTCAGAGTAACTCTCATTTATTTTATTTATAATCCCTCAATAAACTATAATTTATCTATTACCAAAAAAATCGATGTTTCAAATTATATGATTATCTTTGAATTATAGAAATAATAAGTTATAAACCATTTAAAATCCTTGAATTCATTATTTACCACTAATCCAAGGGAATTGGATGACTGAAAATTAATTTTTAATTGAAATAAAAGTGGGGGTGTATAAAGACATAAAATATAAGAAAAACAAAAAATCATAGTGGTCTGAAGTGACAAAGTCTGAGTGCTTCTCCTTGGATAATGTGTTTTAATTCATTGGGAAAGGATCCCACTCTATCATAAATAATGATTTTTCATATTCTTTTTCCATCATATGATAACCCATCAACCTCAAAGTTCTATTCTCTCAAAACATTCCCAACAATAGTGCTCTAGTTGAAAACGCAATTTTCTCAATATATATGATAAAATCTTATCTCAAATAAAATCATTCTAATACAGAATTTATATGAGGTTTAAATAATCTAAAAAACCAATTGGGTTCATAGAATTTTAAGTACATACTAACATGTTATCATATGATATGTCAGAATCATAACATTCTATATACCTCTGATATTTATGATTATTTACTTTCTCAACTATATTTTAAGAAACAAATAATAACACAATTATTATTATTATCTACATAATCCTTAATATATATCATGTTGCATCCACAAGAAAACATACACTCTCACACTTGATTATTATCAATCATACCTCATGACATTATGAGTAGTATCCTACCAATTCTAGGACCAAATGCCTAACCAGTCAGGCCAGGAACCCCTTTGATTATACCCTTAACACATCATCTTTATATGATAATCATTATATATTATTTCATTTATATACATAATCATGGAAAGTATAATCATTAACTAACCATTAGGCCTATCCCTACTCATACAATCCCAACATAATACAATCAAAGTAGTAAATATTATGACCTACTAAAAAAATTAAATGAGAAACATGCCTTGTAATCAATTGAAAAAACTAATTTGGGATTTAACTATTAGTTATATATATACTTATATTGCTGATTCTAGGATGGTTTTCACACCCATCTTCATAACATAATGACATAAATACCAATATATATATATATAGTAAAGGTCAATAAAAGTGTGTTAAATTATGTTTTGGACCACTAATAATTAATTTATAAAATTACTAAAGAAGTTACTCGATACCTTTAAAATTACCAAAAAATATCTTCAATATTTTTTTTCTAATCACAGAAAAGTATTCATATGTTATCTGAACCTGTGTGTGAAATATGATACATAAAAAAGTGCCTCTTTCCAACACGGGATAAGAGTATAATAAATAAATCATCTTTATTTATCAAAAAATAGTTGAACTATAATATTAATGAGAATCCATCACAATTATAACACCTTAGTAACTAGGATTTTCTTATATACCAGTGTTGACTGTGTAATGACCCTATCTTTTTGAATAATATTTGTTTTCTGAATATTTCTATTATATAAATCTTGCATAACAAAACTATATCCCTTTAAATGAAGTGAGTATAATTTAAGAGGTAACCATCAGGTTTAGACCATTATATGACCATTGGTTAATTATGATCATTGGTCAATAATACTATTTGAAACTATACTCTCAATAATAATTTTAATGTTATAATTATTGTTTATAAATAGAAATGATAATGGAAAACTAATAAGAAAAATAGTCGATGGACTCAACTAGTAGATTTGTGCCTTACAAATCCCATTTTTTTTAACTTGTGCGGGAGGTATAATCTTTGGGATTTTCTATGGACCAATCCCAATCCAAGCTTCAACATGTGAAGCTTGAAGGAAATATCTTTTGGTAGAAGTTCAAGTTGGTGGAAATTACCACTCAGGAAATGTTATCTGATCCACCCATTGATTGTATCATGATCGCACACCTTACCCTTAGGTCCTATGTGGGGGTTATAAGGGGTTACGTTTCAAGGCCTTAGCTACGTATTGTATAATCCTTTTATGTAAATAAATATTGTTACTTCATTGTTCTAGTTTTTAGAGTTGTTTTTCTTAATAAAATTGAATTTTATAAACGTAGTTTTTTCAAACAGAATTTGTACAATCCAAAACATATATAAATTTTTATAATAAACTATGAAATTATGAATAATACTTTTTATAATAAAATAGTATTATAAAAACACTCATGTTTAATTACAAATGATATAATAATTTCATTTTTTAAAGAAATTTTACTATAAATTCACTATGCATTTCATATCCACTATTATTTTTAATAAATGATTATTATAGTAGTTAAAAGATATATTTATCATATTTATATATTTATTATGACAAAATAAATATAATTTTTGAACTCAGAACATCGACCTTAGGTTACGTTTAATTTTTGAGATTTTTATAAAATGTTTTTCTTTTTTCTGTGAATAATAAAAATATGGTAGTGAGTTTTGGTGTCTTTAATGATATCATTAATGATGTAATAATGATGTAATAATTTTTTTCAACTACTGAGGAATAAAATATGTTATGAGGTCTCCAAATTGGCCAATACCATGGGAAAATATAGTGGGAAAACCCATCATTTTGCAAATACCACTAATGAGGGGTCCCTTTAAAATTAATAAAATATTCCCCCATTTTGCTTTTAATAAAAACCCATTCCTTCATTCATTGCATTATAAATTCATCTTAAAACAAGATTTAATCCTTTTACTTCCAATGTAGTCCTCCCAATGTGTCCTCAATCCCACCATGCTCCCAACCTTTGAGCTTTTGAAGTTACTCATTAAGGAAAGGGAACCTTTCACCCTCCAATTTTAGTCGAGGATTCTTTTATGTTATCTCTTTAAATTTACATTTTATGATGTTGGGGTATGTTATTATGTATAATTATTTCTTTAAATTTTACATCCAAATGATTAGAGACCCTTTTCTCTATCATCAACTTATTTTCGGAATTTTTAAACGATGTCGTTAGGCTGCCGATTTTTTTTGTAAGGGAAGTCACAACTTCTCTTTTTTTTATTTCAAATTATCTTTTATGTGGTATGTCTTGAAAATTTCAATAACATTTTCTTATCACCATTTTATTATGTACTTATATTGCATTATGAATCTGTTATGAATGGTTGACCTCTATCCCCTCTATTTTTAATGTTTTCAAAAACCATATCACATAGTCGTTACATTGCAGATTTTTCATCCTAAAATCTATATCTTTTTCTGAATAAATTATATTATTTTATTTATGTGATTACCAAAATATATTTAATTTATAGGGGAATTTATCAAGACATAAAAATTATATAAATTTTATTTTGTATTTTAAATACAAAAAACCCTCATTCCATTTCCATGGGTTATAAATTACATAATGAACGTGTTTTAAGAAATTTTTAAAACACAACGATTTCGATATGAAACCAATTTATTTTATTCTCTTTGGGTTATTTATGAAATGTTTGGTTATGATCTATGTGGATCACATGAAAATAAATACATATTAAGGGTTCTCACTGATAGTTCTCCAATGCATTGGGTATTGAAATTAATCTCCAGAGATGAAAAGTATTATGATACCTTGGTGAATAATCGTGGTAATCTTTATAAAACCTTGAGGATGGACCTTGGTGATATTCTTATGAATGTATAAATTAAATTTTTTAGCCACATTTTCAAGTTATGTTTCAAGTTATTATTATTATTATATTCCACTTTATCATTCCTTTATGATATTCCCCATGTTCTTATTGATACCACTCAATTTCACATGTAAAAAATTTCACTTATTTTCCTTAATGGGACTTCTTCTCACCCATTCAATTGATGTATGTATCTAGTTATGAGATGTAGTAATTTTACTTAGGATTAACTTTTTAAGAAACCTTTTAAGATGATTAAAATAATGTTATATGTTTTCATGTATAATGTTTAGTTTTTCCAAGACACTAGACTTTAAAGATCCTCTATTTTTAAAATGTAATGAAATGTTATGTAATAAAAATGCAGGATTTCATAGTAGGTATGGAAGGATTGTTTAGTTATTTTTTTAAAATTATGATATGTAAAATTTAGGAAGAAGCATAAAGAAAACTTTAAATATAAGAATACTTCATTGTATTTTGGTGAATTATTAAGTAAGAGGTTTCCAAACAAATAAATCTCTATCTGGATACTAACAAGTGGATGTAGCTATGTCATAGATGTATCTAAGGGTAAAACCCAAAAACACCACTTTGAGATCGACTTGAATGAGAACTGGTGCATGAAAATATTCCTTGCTACACTCTTTATTAGACACTCCTGGGAGATATGTTTTGTTAATCACATGTTTTTTATGAATCATTATGAAGGATTTATAGAGAAATGTAATTATTGTTTAAACATGAAGTTTTATGACATAAAACTCCTTTACAGATAAAAGATTATTAAATGAAATAATTTTCTCAATAAGGTTTTATTATTTTTTAAAATGGAGGGCAATAGGAGGAACCGTTCAAATGGTGACCGCAATTGACCATACGCTAATGACCCTCTGATGGAAGTCAGAATGGAAACTTACATGAGAATGATGAATCGAATAACAAAAGTTATGGGAAATAACATGAATAAAGATAAGAGATAAATTTCACTATGAAGGGAACAAATTTATGTTGAGTAATTTATATTTCAATGATCACTAACCTTCACTGGATCTACTGACCCAATGATTTCTGAACAGTGGATCATCTCTATAAAAAATATATTTTCTGTGCTTTTCTCTTCAAAATAAGAGAAGGTCACCCTGGATGTTTACCACTTATAGGGGGAAGTCAATCAGTGGTGGGAACTGTTTAAAAACATGAGGCCTAAAGTGGAGGTTGAAGCTATGGAATGGGAAGAGTTCAGAGATATATTCTTCAATAAGTATTTATCTCGTTCGAAGGGAATGAAAATAAAGAATGAATTTATAAAGATAAAGAAGAAGGAGAATGAATCTATGGGAAGATACGAGATTAACATCACAAGGATTTCACATTACACCTATAACTTTGTCATGGAACCAAATGGTAAGGTTGATATATTCTTTGGTGGACTAAGACCTCAACTGCAGAATAATCTAGGCAACCGAGATTACGATAGCTATGAGGAGATCATGTGGAGTGCTATGAAAGTCGAACTGGAGTTCGGTGAGACACAGTGGTTAGATAAATCCAATTACAAGAAGAGATCAATGGATCCAAGCTTATGGAGGGACTTTGATTAGGGAAGAGGAGGCAATAAAGTGAAACTTACCATATTTAATAATTGTGGGAAGAAGCATTCAGGGAACTGCTTTCTTGGGAGCGAGAAGTGCTACAAGTGTGGAAGAGGTGGCCATATTGCACAAAATGGTCATGGTGAGGTGAACCCTCAACATCCCAACACAAAAGAAAAAGGGAAGATGGCATAATCCCGACCTTAAGTCTAATTATTTACATGTAGATAGCTTGGAACTTTTCCAATCACTATCCAAATATGAGGGTATTGGAGGGGAATCACCATTAGCCTCAGTAAAGGCTAAGGGAGCAAGGTCGGGATTTTTCTACCATGACAGCTAATGTTAAAGCTCCAAATGATGTGGTGGTAGGTTCAATTATTGTGGTAGTTTTTATTGATGATATTATGATATATTCCAAAAGCCGTAAGGATCATGAGGATCATCTAAGGGTTATTTTACAAACTATATAGAAGGAGAGGTTTTTTGGAAAGTTCAACAAATGTGAATTTTGGTTACAAAAAATTTCTTTATTGAAGAACATTATAACTAGTGAAGGAATCAAAATTGACCCTACAAAGATAAAGGATGTAGAGGAGTGGCCTCAACATACATTAATAACTAAAATTCTTAGTTTCCCTAGATTAGTGGGATATTATAGGAGGTTTGTCAAAAACATCTCAGGACTTTATAATCCATTAACCAAGTTAACTTGAAAAGGGTTCAAGTTCATCTGGTCAATGGAGTGTGAGGAATGTTTCCAAGAGATAAATAAGATATTTTTTACTTCACTCGTGCAAAATATACCCTCATGTGAATAAGGATTCACCATTTTTAGTGATGAATCTTTGAAAGGGGTTCGGTGTGTCCTTATGAAAAATGACAATGTCATTGCTTTTTCATCTTGACAGTTGAAGAATCATGAGCAAAACTATCCTACACATGATCTTGAGATAGTTTTGTTTGTTTTTTTATATGAATATATGAAGGCACTGTGTTTATGGGGATAAATACGATATATACACAGACCATCAAAGTTTGAAGTATATTTTCAGACAAAAGGAATTGAACATGATATAGATGAGATGGTTGTAACTTCTTAAATACTATGATTGTTCAACTCATTATCATATCATAAGAGAAAACAAAGTTGATGGTGCATTAAGTATAAAATACCTAATTGTTCTATCCACGATGTGGATTCAAATAGATCCCTTGATTCAAGACCTAGAGAGAATAGAAATGGTAATTATAAGGGATGGGACATCATCAATCGTATCCCAACTGATTTCTCAACCTTCATTACTAGAGAAGGTCAAGAAGGCTTAGAAAGAAGATACTTTGTTATAGAAGAAGTTTGAGGCTATGAAGGATGGGAAGTTTCATGAGTTCAATATTGATCAAGAGGGTGTACTGAAATTTTATACAATACTATGTGTTCCATCTATTCCGGAGATAAAGAAGGAGCTAATAGATGAAGCTCATATCTCTACTTTCTCTATAGATTTTGGAATCAAAAAAATATATAGAAACCTACATGGTCATTATTGGTGGGATAACATGAATAGAGATATTTTTTACTACACTAAATGGTTCCTAGTATGTCATCAAGAGAAGTTAGAGTGACAACTTCTTAAAAGGGTTTTACAACCACTACCCATACCAGCAAGGATGTGGGATAATATCACTACGGACTATGTTACTGGTCTCTTGATAACTTCCAAAGGAAACAATGAGATATGGGTTATAGTGTATTGTATCACCAAGACTGCCCATATTATCTCTAATCGGGAACGTTTCTCTCTTGATTAACTTGCTATGATCTATGTGAAGGAAGTGGTAAGGCTGCATGAGGTACCAATTTCTATTGTTTCTGATCGTGATCCAAGGTTCATTTCAAAATTCTAGAGAAGTATTAAACATTCACTGAAAAGTAAATTGAATTTCAGTATGGCCTATCATCCTCAAACTGATAGCAAATCTAAAAGAACTATTTAATCACTTGAGGACATACTGAGAACATGCTCCGTGGAATTTAAAGGTGGATGAGATCATCATCTCCCACTAGTTGAGTTGTCTCATAATAAAAAAAATTCCATTTGTGAATTCAAATGGAACCCTATGAAAATTTATATAAGAAGTGATGTAGAACTCATATATATTAGGATGAATTGGGTGAGAAAAAATTTCTTGGTTCGAATCTTGTGCAAGAGATGACAAAAAAGGTTCATGTCATCCAACAAAACTTTAAGGTTTCTCAATGTTAGGAAAAGAGCGACGATGAAAACTGTTGAAGGGACTTGGAGTTTGATATTGGTGAAAAATTCATCCTTCAAATTTCTCCATGGAAGAGAGTAATGGAGTTTTGAATGAAATGAAAGCTCCCACCTAGGTACACTGTTCCCTATGAAATCCTTGATTGTGTAGGAGTAGTGGCCTACCAGATTTCACTTTCTCTAAATATATCTTATGTTCATGATGTTTTGTACGTATCCATCTTGAATAATTTTATACCTAACCCTTCACATGTACTAAATCCTGAGGTGGTAGAGCTGGAACATGACCTATCTTATGATGAGCATATGTTGTAGATCTTGGATCATAGAGACAAGGTTTTACACAACAAGACTACCCACATCGTTAAAGTGTTTTGGAGGAACCAAAAATATGAAGAAAAGATGTGGGAACCTGAGAAAACATTGAGGTAGTAGTACCCACACCTTTTTTGACTATGTTTACTAGTTGAAATTTTGGGGATAAAATTTCTTAAGGTGGGGAATAATGTAACTACCCAAACTTTTTGAATAATATTTGTTTCCTGAAAATGTTTGTTATATAATTATTACACAAAAAACTATAACCCCTTATATGAAGTGAGTATAATTTAAGATGAAACTATTAGGTTTAGACCATTATATAACTATTGGTTAATAATGAACATTGGTCAGTAAGACTATTATAAACTCTAGTCTCAGTAAAAAAAATTACATTATAATTATTGTTTGTAAATAGAAGTGAAAAAGGGAAACAAATGCAGAAAAAAGATTCGATGGCCTAAACCAGAAGAGTCATGCCTTCCAAAGCCCATTTGTCAGAACATGGGAAGGAGACAACATATTTGGGCTTCGCTCTGGACCAAGCCCAAGATGAGCTTCAACATGTGAAGCGTGATAGAAATCACCTTTGGGAGAAGTTCAAGCTGGTGGAAATTACCACTTGGGTGATGTTATCTGAGCCATCCATTGATTCTGTCATGATCACACACCTTAAGCTTAGTTCCTACATGGGTTTTGTATGGGGTTATGTTTTAAGGCCTTATTCACTTAATTTATAATCCTTTTATGTAAATAAAAAATGTTTCTTCACCTTTCTTGTTTTAAGAATAGTCTTTCTTAATAAAATGGAATTTTATAAATTGATTATTTTTGAACAGAATTTGTACAATACAGAAAAGATATAAATGTTTATTATAAATTATCAAATGATGAATAATACTTATTATAATGAAATGGTATTATAAAAACACTCATGTTTCATTACAAATGATAAAATAATATCATTTTTTATAAATTTTACTATACATTCACTATGAATTTTATGTTTGCTATTATTTTTAATAAAATATTATGTTATAGTTAAGAGATAAATTTATCATATTTATAGATTTATTATGATAAAATAAATATAATTTTTTAACATTGAATGTCAATATTAGGTTACAATGAATTTATGAGATTTTTATAAAATGTTTTGTTTTTCAGTGAATAATAAAAAAATAGTTTTATGTTTTGGTGTGTTTAATGACAAAATTAATGGTGTAATCATGATGTATTAATTATGGTAAACTATTGAGGAATAAAATATTTTATGATGGGTACCAAGTGTCCAATACCATGGGAAAGCCCAGGGTTTTTTCAAATACCAAAAATGTGATGTCCCTTGAAAATTAATAAAATATTCCCGCACTTTTGCTATAAATACAAACCCATTCCTTCTTTCATTTCATTCCAAATTCCTCTTCAATGAAGATATGATATTTTTACCTCACAAGGTGTACTGTCATGGTTCGTTCATGTCCTCCAAGGTCCCAACCATTGAGTTTTTGAAGTTACTCTTTAAGATAAGGGATCCTTTCACCCTCCTCTTTTTGTCGAGACTTCTTTTATGTTATGTCTTTCAATTTCCATTTTCTCTTGTTGGGTTGTGTTATTATGTGTCATTATTTATGTCCATTTTATTTTTAAATGATGAGATACCATTTTCTCTCTCATCAACTGATTTTACGAATTTTTAAATGATGTCTTTAGGCTACTGAATTTTCATAAGGGAAGTCACAACTTCTCTTTTTTTCTTTCAAATTCTCTTTGATGTGGTATGTCATTAAAATTTACACACCATGTTAATATATAAATTTTATTATATCCTTATAATTTATTATGAATCTATTATGAATTGGTGACCTCTTTATTCTCTCTTTTTAATGTTTTCAAAAACCATATTGCATAGCTGTTAAGCTGTAGAATATTTGTCTCTAAATCTCCCTCTCTTTCTCAAGAAATTCTCTTATTTTTTTATGTGAATACCCAAATCTATTTAATTTATAGGGGTATTAATAAAGAAATAAAAATGATATATATTTGATTTTGTAATTTAAAAATATAAACCCTCATTCCCTTTCCATGGGTTATAAATGACATAAAGAACATGTTTTTAAGAACTTTTTAAAACGTCACAATTTTGATTTGAAACCCATTTATTTTATTCTCTTTAAGTTATCTATGAAATGTTTGACTATGATATATGTGGATAATATGAAAATAAATACACATTAAGGGTATTCTATGATATCACTCCAATTCATTAGGTAAACAAATTAATCTCTACAGATGACAAGTTTTATGTTACCTTGGCGAATAACCTTGGTAATGTTTATGACACCTTGGGGATGGACCTTAGTGATATGCTTATGAATATCTAAATTAAATTTTTTATAAATATTTTCAAGTTATTATTACTATTATATGACTTTTTATCATTCATTTATGATATTCCCCATGATATTATTGACATCTCTCAAGTTCACATGTAAACTATTTCGCTTGTTTTCCTTACTCGGCCTTCGACTCACCCTTTCCTTTGATTTATGTCTCTAGGTTATGAGATGTAGTAATTTTAATTAGGATGAAATTTTCAAGAATAATTTTGGGATTATAATAATTATTATATATTTTTTCATGTATTATGATCCTTTTTTCCAAGACACTAGACTTTAAAGATCCTCTATTTGTAAAATGCAATGAAAAGTTATGTAATGAAAAGGTGGGATGTCATAGACCATTTGCACATACAATTTCTATCCCAAGTTATGCCTAATACAATCTCTATCTACCAATTCACAACTAAAAATTCTAAGAATACTCTACAGAAAAGACACATCCTGATTGATGATCTCTCATTCTAGGATGAAACATAATATGGCCTTAAGAACACTTACCCAAATTCCAAAGGATACCGACAAGTAGTTATGGAAAAGAAATATTTTATTGGGGTACTATACCATTAATATCATAACCATATAATCATAGAAAATCAAAAAAGTGATGAAATAGATACCATGATAAATTTAATATAGAATTACAGTGGAAGGAACAACATGATAGGAACATGATATGTGATAACCCAATAATCTATTCCCATAATATGTAAGTTATACAATATAAAAATTTATTTGATCAAGCTAATCATATACATGGTATGGAAAATTGAACACAATGAATTATAAGACTTGGGTATTGAACACCTTGGTCTCCCCTTGAGTATTGTCTTCACATCACAATAGGGACCAATATTTCTTAATAACTAAAATATTTCCCTTTCCATATTATTTATATTGAACATAAATTCTACATATTCACCAAGGCACAAAAACAGGATATCAGTATAATACTCAGTAGGACACTACATATGACCACTAAAAAATTACATACACATAGACAATGATATATACATACATACATACATACATACATACATACACACATATATATATTTTTGTATCTGTGTGTACATTTCTAGTGTAATAACCTATGATTTTAGAATATATTTATCTTTGAATAAATTTTATGCATTTTATAGCTAATGATTCACACAACCCCAAGAAAAAATGAAACACATTATATTATAGAAAAATTAATATTTAAAATTGTAAATTGTAATCTAGTTGTTGGATTAGAGGGTAAGAATGTGAGTTACCATATCATGAATTATATACAGAAAAAACATCATAATAAATATTTATTAATTAATAAATAAGAAATATGTACTCAATTTTTCATGTTAAGAATGAAATCATATAAGGTAAAAATAGTCAAAATAACTTTTAAAATATATTTTTTATTTTCATTCAAAAAGTAAATTTATAAATTTTATAAATTAAAGTTTATTAGCAGTATTTCATTTTTTGTTTCCTCGTATCAAGAATATCCCAATGATATTTTTTTTGGTATTTCTGATAAATAGTTTATTTTTAGGTGAATAGAAAAAATTCCAATTCTAAAAATAAGGTCACTTTTATTACATTATCATGACATAATATTGAATTTAATATTTTAAAAACCATTCACATACCAAATATATAATTATGAAGTAATATAATTTATTTAAAAATTTAATTTTGAACATATAAATCTATGCCTAATTTTTTTGGATGTCTAAGGAATCTATTTATTAAAATAAAAACTTTTTTAGTACCACTCATTTAATCAAGTATTAACAATATAAAATTTGGTTTTGAATTGGTTGGAAATAAAATTAAGACTTCCTTTATTAAAAATAATCCATATAATTAAACGAGAATCAAAATTATACATGATTATTGTATAAAGTTATTTTTATTCTTAAAATTGTTTTTTTTTGAAAAATGGGTTTTCATTTTATTTTGTGAATTTATCATAATTTTTTTTTTATTTTTTTAATTGAATTTTATAATTTTTTTTCATATTTGGAATCATCATGTACAAATTTGGTTATGAGGTCAATTGTTTTTCATACTGAAAAGTAAATGTGACAAAAGCTTATCACCACACAAATGGGGAAAATAAGTTAAATTGGGTTAAAACTATGGGATAAGATCTCGCAATCTCTAAAAACATGTGTTTATTTTATAGGATGAATTTATTTTTAATATCCAAGTCCTATATTGAAAAATATATCAATTTTTTTACCCTTTTCCATTGATTATAAAAATTATATTTCTTTAGTAAAGAATAATTACAAAATTCAACTATTTTTCTTTTAATATCTCATATATGTTTTCATATGGAAAAAATGAAGTTACTAATAGTTATAAAAATTTAATTTTAAAATGAATAAATTATTTTTAAGATATTAATTTATTTTTAATTTTTAGTGATAGTAAAATTACCTTGAGTGCTTTGGAAATGCTGAAAAACACTTAAAGAAGAAGTAGAAAAACAAAGAAATTTTTTTAAAACATTAAAAGAAATTTTTTTGGATTAGTTATGGTGTTCCAAAAATTTATTAGATTATAATAATTTATTAGCGATGGAAAAAAGTTTTATATTTCCGTTAAATTGTTATATTTATTCCCTTCAGATCAAAATATATAAATTGTTATGAATTCGAAATCATCTAACCCTTCTTGAATGGTTCATTTATATGCCAATTGAAGTTTTTAAAATTACATTCATGACCCATAAAAAATTAAATATTGTGAAAATGCCATCAAATTTCATCTATTAAAAAGGGCTCAATCTATTATTTCAAAAGGAACATACGTGTTCAGTTTTCTTTAAATAATCTACCCAAATTCCACTCCAAATATACTTTACCATGTCCCAAATCCCCAAGAGTGACCATAAACCTCTCCTTCAATGGAATTATGCTCAATTTAAAGGAGGACATTAAAAGAAGAGGTATAAGTATTAAATAATTTCTATTAAATGTATGTCTTTTACTAATTCTTTAAAATATATTTAATACCAAAAAAAATACTAACTTCAATATCATAATTATACTTAATTATTATTATTTTGAAGGAAAAGTTTTTATGCACCTCATTTCTATCCAATGGGAAATGAAAACATCATTCATGAGCATTTAAAGACTATTATCACTAAGAAGTAATGTATTTCATCTTCAATAACCAAATTTTGGGGATATTAATTATGTAAGATTTATGTTTATTATTCTATATTTATTTAATAATTAGTTATATATAAAGGCAATATATCATCATCATTATTTTCCTACTATCTGTTGGAAAATCATAATGTCACTTGTGCGTATGTGTATACTACCACCTTTGTGAAGTGATTTAATTTTATTTAAAATTATTGTAATGAGGATATATTAACTGAATATATATGATATATATGATATATTTATTATTATTTATTGATTATTGATTATTTACCTTTCTTTGTTTACATTTATTGAAAAAATAAAGCATCACTTGCACATACATATAGACTATAGTCTTCACAAATTGATGTAATTAATTTTTCATCACCACATTACATGATTTGTAATAGAACTATATTATATAGATTAATATTATATTTATATTTTTATTATGTTTCAATAGATGATAAGAATTTATTCTTGGTGCAAGGACCTAAACCACTGAAAATCAAACATGCATGAAAAAAAGAACAATTAACCTCAAGAATGATGATTTTAATAAAAAAAATACTTACAAGGGTGATATGATGTTATAAATGAGTCATATATGGTATGATAAGTATGAATATTATTTTTTATAGATTTATAATAAATCAATATTTATTATATTGAAGGTTACAACAATGTACAATGAGAAACTGGACTTGATGTAAGGGTTTCTCGTATGAATTTTCTTTTATCGATACACATACCGTATTCACCACTTGTTTTATATTGTGTGGTGTAAATATTTCACACAGATTTATTCTATGAATTATTAAATTAAAATTATAAGTATTTACAAATCCATCTATGGTTTTATCTTTTATGAGGTTTTTATTTAGATATTACCAAAACTATTAGGGTTCTTTGTCTTAATAGTGTTTCATTGATAGTTGTTTCAGGATAGGCACCAATTTGTTTTTATTTGGTTTATATAAAAACCTATGATATACTGTATCATTAATATGTTCATATTTATGGTTTCTAATGTTCTATTTTAAGATTTCTCATTCAGAAGGGTTATGATTCAAAAGTTACCAAAGTGCTAGGGATTTTTCCTCAAAACATTGCTTTAATGTTTTTATTTCAAAATATATTTCATCTGTGCCCATGTTCTTAAAAATAATTTTAGGAATGTTTTTATCTCTGCTAATTTTTTTGATAAGGTAATTAAATAATACCATTGATTTTATTAACAAATGATTAAAAGAAATATTTAGTGTTTTTCATACGACTCACTTTTGAATTTTTACAAAAGTTTCAAATGAATGTTCTATTTTAACATATAAGAAGGAAAAAAATTCCCCACCATCACGTCCTTCATTAGTCATGAAGACTTATCTAAATGTTTAAAAGTTTTTATATTGAAAATTTTATTCCCATTTTTCATGGAATATTATTTTTGGAATGTTACCAGTATAGAAGTAATGTTTTCTCTTGATTGTCAACAGATATTTTAAATTATTTTGTGAAAGATATTTATTATATTTTCCATCAACTATTAAGTATTATTATTCATTACTGGTGACAGGATATTATGAAGTAAATTAATTAATTTCTATAGATTAATTATGATTATTTCTTAAGGCTGATATCATGAAGCTCATTTCTTTCTAACGTAGAACCAATTTTTTTAACATATTTTCTTTAAAATAATTGTTTGAATTTGATATCTTATGATATGCACAAAAAAAATCTTTAGTTGACCACATCATATTTTAGAAATATTATTATTTAAATATGACTCTTATAACCTAACTGTTGGATTAGCAGGTAAGAATAAGAGTTATTACATTGTGAAATATATGTGGAAAATTTTTTCCACTAAATACTTCTTGATTGTTACTTAGGAAATATGAACTATTGTTTTTTGTAAAAATAATGGATGAATATTTAAAAGCGGTTTTCTGTTTATTTTTTATCTTATATGAAAATATAAATTTAAAAATTTTATAAATTCAACCTTATTTATAGAATTTCATTTTTCTCTTTAAAAATATCATAAATAGTTAAAGGTTAATTATTAGGTTTTTTCAAAAATATTTAATTTTTAAGATATTTTTGAAATAAAACAATTTTATAAAATTATAATGATATAAGAATGACTTGAAGGTTGATGAAAACTTTTTTATTTACAAAATATATATTTTAGAGGCAATGGAGTTTATTTAAATATATAACATTGAACAGATAAATCTATGTTTTACAGTTTATAAATCTAAGTAAAGTTTTTGTTTAAAAAAACTATTTTTGAAAGCTCTATTTAAATAATTTTTTCACAAGGTAACTTTAAGTTATGAATTTGTTTTAAAAAATAAAATATCTTCTTTTATTAAAAACAATCTAGTTAATTCAATAAGAATCAACATTATAACTAATTTTGTTATAAAATAATTTTTATACCTAAAATAGGTATTTTCAAAAATAAGTTTTTTTCTAATTTTTTGAACATATATTAAAAGTAATTTTTATGATATTTTAAAATATATTTATATATAAATAATTTTTATACCATTGATATCTTTTTATTCACTCAAAATCATGATTTAAAAGGCCATGTTATTTTATAAAGCCATTAGATTGGCGAGTAAAAATATTAGTAAACACATTGTGAAATATGCCAGGATTTTTATTCTAAATAAAAAATTATTTATTAGTAACAAGAAAACATGTACTAAATTTTTAATGATAACAATTAAATCATTTAAGTTTTAAAAATTGATTTCAATATATATTTTCTATTTTTATTTATAAGACAAATTTCAAAATTTTATAAATTGAATTTTATTAAATAAATTTTATCACAAAATCAAAATTATCTTGTGGTTAATTTTTAAAATTTCATTGTAATAGTTGGTTCTTAGGATCATAGTGAGATATAAACATTTTATAAATAATATCGTTTTTTGAGATTATCATCTTATAAGAATGAAATTAATGTTTATCTAACATTTTTATAGAAAAATATATATTTTCATTTAAAAATATATTTTAGAAATAAATAATATATTTTTGACATTTTTAAAATCTAGGTAATATTTTTCAAATAAAACTATTTCTGGAACATCTTTTTTAATGAAATTTTCACAAGGAAACATTAGGATTTAATTTTTTTAAGGAAAATAAATCTCCTTTTATTATAAACAATATAAATAATACAATAATAATAATCAATATTATACATTTTTTTGAATAAATGTTTTATTCCTAAAATGAGATTTTTTTTAAAATTGGGTTTTCATTATATTTTTTGAACTCAAATTAAAAGTAATTTTTAAACCTTCTATAAATTGAATGATTGAATATTTTCTCCATATTTTGAATTATAATATCTAAATTTAGTTATAAATCTATTTTTTGTTCATATAGAATATTAACCATGTTAAATGTTTCTCACCACAACAATGGGAGAAATGAGATAAATGGGGTTAAAAATATGGGATGAGGTTTCATAATTTATCAAAAACATAACTTTATTTCACTGGATAATTTTATTTAGTAAAAATAATCTTATGTTCAAAAAGTATTTCAATTCGACACAACTTTCCTTTCATTATGAACTTTATAATTTTTAAGTTAATAATAATTATGAAATTTCATTCTCCTTCTTTTAATATATATAATATATTCTCATATGGTTCTAAAGAAATTTTAAATGGTTATATATATTTATTTTTAATATCAATAAATTATCTTTATTATATTAATATATTTTTAAATTTTGGTGATGGAATATTTACCTTGAACACTTACGAAACGCTGATGCATCACTTGTGCAGTAAGAGAAAAATTAGGTAAATTATTTTTAAAGCAGTAAAAGTAATATGTTTTGAATAAATAATGGTGTTCCAATCATTTAATGGGTAATTATAATGTATTAGTGATGGTGAAGGTTTTTATATTTGAATTATATTTTTATCTGGATACCTTTAATGTAAAAATACGTGAATAGTCCTGAAAAAGACTTTAAATGACATTTAATATTCAACAATTACTTTTTTATAATTATAAAATCTTAAAAATCATATCATTACTTGGTTTTATGAGAAAGTTTTTATCATATAAAAAATGGAACATTTATTTACCAGTAGTTAATCATATCATTACTCGGTTTTATAAGAACGTTTTTATCATGATTAACACTCATTTATGAGGAAAATTAAATTCGTTTTTTTGTGGAGACAGTAATTGATTTGTGTATATATATATATAATGAATCATGATTAAAATTATATATATTGTAGTTCGGGTTTGGATTAGTGGTAAGCACCCCTTAATACTACATGAAAAATGGGGGTTCAAAACCCATTGGGCGCAGGCACTGTAGGAGTACTATAGCTACACTGTAGCAATACTGTAGTAGTGGCGGCACTGTAGCAACAGTGGGCACTGTAGTGGTGGCATGGTAATGTAGCAGCAATGGGTACTGTAACACCATGAGATTTTATGAAAAATATTTTTTTAATTTCATTGATGTATTATGTTGTATGCTACACCAAAAGAGGCTTGTACTACATGCATCCGTGACTTGGCTTCCATTACACGCAATCGTGACCTTTCACGATAGCGTGTGTTGTACGCAATACCGAGTTTCACTAAACAACGATATGTTAGATAAACTAGCCGTTATGAATAGTAATACCCACTTTTTTAATTTTTATAAATTATATCTATCAAAATAGACTTCATTTTTGGATTCGGAATATCGAAATTAGCTTAAGGTGATGTTTTGGTATTTTTCTGAAAACTTTCAATTTATGATGAATAGTGAAAACACTAGGGTACTATTTAAAAACAGACTTTTTATTTAAATAATTATTTATTTTATTTAAATTTACTTTAGTTCAAAATTTATACATAATATCTATATAAGTTCAATGAAATTCATTTGAGTCATTTTATAGTAATTTTAGATATATAAAAATTTTATTGAACATTTCACCCTCTTTTACCCACCTCCAAGGAGAATTTGAAAATTTACATAAAACATAATTTTACCGCTTCTGTGAGTGGAATTTTGAAAATCAGAGAGACACGATTAATATCAAGGAGTAAAATGTGGTTCAATAAGATAAAATTTTTTTTAGTGAATATTAACTTTTTTACTTCTATTTACCACAATTAAAAGTAAATAGGGTAATTAAGGGTAAAAATGATATTATTATTACACTAACACATGACCTTATTCTATTGGATAGGTTTAATTAAACCAAAAATAACCTTAGGGATAAAATATTACCCTTTAGGTCCACTTGGATTAGATTAGGACATTTATTATTATTTTATTAAAATCAATGTTTAATAACTAAAACATTTTTAATATAGGGTTATACATAAGATAAATTCAACTATAAATATTCATTAGTAAGATAAACAGATTTCCTACATAATGGTATTTTATTTATAATTTTAGACATTAAATAAGTCAATTTATTTATGACACAATGATGATGTAGTAATTGCCTCATTAATGAAATATTAACATAATTGATGTTATAAATACCCAAATAAATGTAATTTTAGACTTTTTATGAATTACACTAATTTTATAGGTTAATATGATATGTTTTTATTTATTTAATTAACTTTTTTCGAACTAATAATTCTGTTATGATTTTTATAAAAATCAGGTACCAAATAGTGTCAAAATTGACATAAAATAGTTTTTAAAACAAATATTATATTATTAATTGTTATTTTATTTCCTAAAAATCTACGGTTTGTCCAAATGACTTAGATAAGGATATATATATTAATAATGAACCACTTGGGATTCGTTTGGCTTGTTATAGTATGTTTGTTAACCATATAGTGTAAGAAAACCAAAAGACACGGTAAAAGTTAAATTATATAACTTAGAGTTAAATCTAAATGATAAGGATAAAATAGTAACATAAACTTGTCTAAAACCTATTGGTTGAGTGTATTTAGACCCATACAAACCTTATCTTAGAAATAAATCAATTTGGAGCTATTAAAAACCGAATATGACTTTATTATAAAATACTATTTTAATTTTTTCCAAAGGTGCCCCTCTCCTCCCTTATAAAAAGGGAACCCCTTCCCTCTTCTCTTCACACCATTTTAATCCTTGATGCTCAGAAAAACCCTGAGAATTCCTATTTTCAACCTCTATAGTTATATCATAGAGGTTTTTTTCTTCTCAAAAGACCAACTCTAGTGCCCTAAGAAGAAGTTTAAAGGAGGTGCGTCCAGGAAAAGGTAATCTCTTCTACCGACTCTTTCAAGTTTCCTTTTTCTTATACATACTCTTCTTTAGTTGTTTCATTATAAATTTATAACATTAGTATTATTTTTATACTGATATGTTATTATAAATATGAAATAACCCGTTTTCACCATCTATCCATCCTATAGAAAACGAAATCACCGCGCGTGCATACGTACGGAATACCATCTCCACGCCGTGGTGTAATCGGTTTTTCCACCACCAAGTTAATTGGATGGGTATAATGGTGTAAAGAATAAATATATATTATTATTATAACATCATACTGATTCTAAGATATTATATCATCCACTCAAATTCGATTCAATAAATATGGGAACGACATCATCGTTCGTGTGTACGTACGGATTACCGTCTCCACAACGCGATGAGATTCATTTTCCATGTTAACAATTCAAGAATGATTATAAAGAATATATAATAAGTAATCATTAAATATATTAAATAATAATTCTAATGGATTTATTAATATATATATGTATGATATCTACTTAATTCCATTCATGTCAACAAATAAAGGAAAACAACGTTCATGCGTACGTACAGCCTACCGTCTCCATGAACGGTGTATTTAATTTCATTCATATATCAATTATATATATGTATATACTGAATATATATGATATATAAATCATGATTTATAGTCTGGAAGTAAATAAATCATGATATAAGTAATAATAATATCAATAACAACAAATCGAAACACTTACGATAAATGAAACGATTTTACCCAAAACGCTGCTTTAACATGATATTTACAAAAGAACGGGTTTTATAAAGTCATAATTGAACCATATATGATATAATACCAGTGAATATGATCCTTTAATAAGTGAATTAAATTATTTAAATCATTATACAGGAGGTTCAGATATGTACAAAGCATATCAGACCTAAGGTAAGGGATAATTTTTTAATCTATTTTTTATTCGAGATCGCTTATACATAAGTATTTGCTGGGGTTATATTTTTCATCCATGTCTAGAAAAATATTTTTCATAAATTGTTTAATATTATTCCATGTATGTTTAAATTCATGTTTACCTCTCTTCGACTTTTACTTTGTGTTATGGAAGGAATCTTTCTTTTGTTTACCATATGTGGTACTTTTTGACTTTTCAAACAAAAGTACGTGGATAATGTTTTTTTAACTAATACAACATAAACGGATTTTTACGGTTTCATAATGCCTTATTTTCATGAAGATTACTCCACAATATTTCATGACTATTTTCAACAAAATCATTTTCTTTTAAAATTGCATGGTATTTTGTGAAAAGAAAATGATTTTGAAGAAGAAAGTATATTTTCCTCAAGAATTAATTTCAAGTGTTTTATCAAAACCATTTTCCATCTAAGATGACATTATTTCATATGTGTATATTTTAAGTATAATGTATCTATGATTTACATGGTTTCAATTATCTTATAATGAAATTATATCCATTTGTTTTATATGGATTATGTTATGATGGGATGATGTTTATGAAACCCATTTTATTCTTTGGGTTATGATGAATGATTTATATTTAATTTGTGGCACACGTAATAATGATTTCAATATAAGATGGGTGGGACCTATATATCCCTCCAATTCATTGGGTAAATATCTATATCTCATGAGGTATACATGTCTGGAATGGTAAGTTAATCTGGATCAGTAATACAGGACTGGAACGAGGAGTGAACTCGATTCAAAAAGGGTCTTTATCCACTAAGATGGTCTTGGTAGCAATGCCTTGGCTACTATGGAAATCATATCTTGTGATTAATGGTTTCCAAAATTACATGCTTTATTTCCAGGCTATTTTATCATGATTGATGATCCTTTATGATCTATGCCTTACATACTGTCATGTTTTATGTCATTACTCAAGATTTTGATATTTAAATATTTTTTCATGTTTTGAAGTTCAAATGTATATGGGGTTTTTATTTATTTTCTCCATGCTTACCCTTAATGATCATTTGAGATCTCCCTTTATATGTTTTATTTTCCCCAGGATATAAAGAATGGTTTTAGGTAAAAAAAAGGAAGATCATTATGGGAGATGTTGAAGATCTTTCACCAATATTAGAAGATTATATTCTGAGTTTCCAAAGACACTAAATTATTATGGTCCTTTGGTGTATATTTTTGTTATGTATTAGATATTCCACAAAAGTAATTTAATGTCTATTTATGTCAAGTTTGGGGTCTCTACAGTTGGTATTAGAGGAAAGGTTTAGTTAACCTTTGGAGACTAGGATATGAAAAATTTTGTGACATCCCAAGAGATATTTCTAATATATGTCTAGGGATGTCTATAAGGTTATATATAAGTATAGTTTATAGCCATAAAATTATACTAATGATCTTATAATTTAACTTAATATGTTAGATATTTAAGGTACTCGCCCGTGATTATGATTTTCTCCTCTCACACTAGTCTTTTTGGGTTTTAGAAAATGGCTAGAAACATGAAGATTCATGATAACGAAGGATATGATGGACAATGGAATGATATTATTCATGATAAACCAAATGAAATTGGATCTGGAGGTCAATATATCATTATTATTCCTAATCAGAAATCTCATAATATGATCAATAATCTCAACTTTGGAAAGTTTCCCGACTCAGCTAATAAGATAAAGATGGAGTTTCATGATGATCATATAGGAAGAAAATTCAATTCCCCTCATGTAAATCATGTGGGAAGATGCATTAGGGAGAATGTTTGAAAGGAATTGGAAGATGCTTTGGGTGTGGAACAGAAGGACCCAAAGCCAGTAATTGCAATGGAAAATGTTTAGTTAACACCATGGAGAAGGATAATGGTATTTCTAAGACATCAACAATGGTTAAATGTTTTAAATGTGGAATGTACGGGCATTATGAAAACCAATTCCATAAGGGAAAGTCTCATGAAGAGAATCATCATGGTCATATGGGTAGTATTTATATTGATGATGATGAAGAGACTACATATGATATATGAGATGAAAGGATTGTTGAAGCTCAGTCAATGGTTTATGAAGGTAGTGGAATGATTTATGTTTATCAAGAGTTATGTTGTATAGTTAATGGTACTATGGAATAAAGACACATCAAAGGATTGTTACACTATTGTTCTTCCTAAAGTATTTGAAAGTATATGTTGAATGGTACCGGTAACCACGTAAGGTTATTTAGATATTTTTGGAAAGTAGATGATATGAACATAATGAAGGGATAAGGAGATAACGAGATGTTTAATAGGATTCATGAGCACATGACTGATATAAGGACTAAGTGATATTATTGTTTGATTATATATAATTTTTGGGATTTTGGTATGTGGAAAGAGTTAAATTTTAAAAACATTCATGTTTTCACTAAGGTTCAATGGGTATTTATTTTTCAAGTGAATACATGATTAAGGTATTCACATGTTTGGAATTTGACCAATAAGATATATCTTAGGACATATGGGGGATAAATGATGGTATTAACAAGATCGAAAGATGGCATTTCTTGTAATTGTTTTCTTTATACTATGAGCTTGGACAGAAGTATTTTGGATAAGACTAAAGTTTGGGATGGATTATGTTTAAAATAAGTTAGTATTATTTAAGGCTATAACTTTTTTCCATATTATTGATGGAATGTTATAATAATGTTGTTTTAGAAAAAGGACAACCAATAAGACGAGTGACAACCCGTCGCGTCGGACAAGGCTGTGGGAATCGAACCCACAACTGAAGTACGACATGCCTTTATCGCCTACCACTGGCCTACAGGAAGACCCTGGTTAGTGGAAGGTAGTTTTATTATATTAAGCGGTATGATATATGAAGTATAAGTCCATTTTAGAAACCATATACGGTTAATCCCACTATATATGTACTTATGTATATTTAATAACATTTAATGTCCTTTTGTTTGAGACATATGAAATGACCCATCATTCTATCACATGATCTGCTAAAACTTCACGAATGACAAATTCAACTTCATTTAATTAAGAGATGAAGTGGAAATTGTTCACGGCACGAAAAACGAGGAGATTATACAAAAATAAAGTATTTATTTATTCTAATTAAAATTCTTTAACATTAGGGAAATGATATTGAAAACCAAAAATGTTGTCCTAGTGCCCTTATATCCGATGAATCAGATGGTACTTTAGATCATCACAAATTTATGGCTTTGTGATTTTAGGCTCTTTCATATCAATGTTCTCTACCACTCTCCATCAGAACATGATGGTTAGATTTCTCTTCTATATCCATATTTTCACCTATGTTCTCTTATGTGGAAACCCAGTGATTAGTTAATTTGGGTAACCGTTACGTTTCATACTTCAGTTTTTAATGGTAAGTTTTGGTATTCCTTTTTACGATGTGGTTTTCTATTAAAGAAACTTTTGAGTAGTAAACCATCTATAACCCCGACGAATTTCGAGGGTGAAATTCATTTTAAGGGGGGTAGAATGTAACACCTCAAGATTTAATGAAAAATATTCTTTTTAATTTCATTGATGTATTATGTTGTACGCTACACCAAAAGGATCTTGCACTAAACACATCCCAGACTTTTCTTGCATTACACACAATCGCTACCTTCCACGATAGTGTGTGTTGTACGTAATACCGAGTTTCACTAAACAACGATTTGTTATATAAACTAGCCGTTATGAATAGTAATACCAAATTTTTTAAATTTTATAAATTTTATCTATTAAAATGGACTTCATTTTTGGATTCGAAATATCAAAATTAGCCTAGGGTGAATTTTTCGTATTTTTCTGAAAACATTCAATTTTTGATGAATAGTGAAAACACTGGGTTACTATTTAAAAATAGAATTTTTATTTAAATAATTATTTATTTTATTTAAATTTACTTTAGGTCAAAATTGATACATAATACCTATATAATTTCAATGTAATTCATTTGAGTCATTTTATAATAATTTTAGATATATAAAAATTTTATTGAACTTTTCACTGTCTTTTACCCACCTCTTAGGAGAATTTGAAAATTTATATAAAACTTAATTTTACCACTTCTGTGAGTGGAATTTATAAAATCTGAGAGATACGGTTAATATAAAGGAGTAAAATGTCTTTCAATAAGATAAAAATAACTTCTAGTGAATAGTAACTTTTTAATTTTTATTTACCATGGTTAAAAGTAAATAGGGAAATTAAGGGTAAAAATGATATTATTATTACCCTAACTCATTTCATAATTTTATTAGATAAGTGTAATGAGACCAAAAACAACCTTATGGTTAAAATATTACCCTTCAGGTCCACTTGGATTAGATTATGACGTTTATTATTATTTTATTAAAATCAAAGTTTAATAGCTAAAACATTTTAAATATAGGGTTATACATAATCTAAATTCGACTATAAATATTCATTAGAAACCTAAAAATATTTCCTACATAATGGTATTTTATTTATAATTTTTAGACATTAAATAATTTAATTTATTTATGACATAATGATGATGCAATAATTACCTCATTAATGAAATATTAACATAATTGATGATATAAATACCCAAATAAATGTAATTTTAGACTTTTTATGAATTCTAATAATTTTCTAGGTTACTATGACATGTTTTTATTGATTTAATTAACGTTTTGAGAAATAATCAAGCTGTTAAGATTTTAACAAAAATCAAGTACCAAATAGTGTCAAAATTGACATAAAATAGTTTTTAAAACAAATATTATATTAATAATTGTTATTTTATTCCTAAAAATCTAAGGTTAGGCCAAATGACTTATATAAGGATATATATATTAATAATGAACCACTTGGGGTTCCTTTGTCTTGTTATAGTTAGTTTATTAACCATATAGTGTAAGAAAACCAAAAGACATGGTAAAAGTTAAATTATTTAACTTAGAGTTAAATCTAAATGATAAGGATAAATTAGTAACCTAAACTTGTCTAAAACCTATTGGTTTAGAGTATTTAGAACCATACCCACCTTATATTTGAAATAAATCAATTTTTATCTATTCAAAACCGAATATGACTTTATTATAGAATAATTTTTTATCTTTTTCCAAAGGTCCCCACTCCTCCCTTCTAAAAAGGGAACCCCTTCCCTCTTCTCTTAACACCATTTTTAGCCTTGAATCTCAGAGACAACCTGCCAATTACTCTTCTCAACCTCTATAGTTATATCATAGAGGTTCTGGTCTTCTCAAAAGACCAACTCTAGTTCCCTAGAAAGAAGTTTAATGGAGGTGCGTCGAGGAAGAGGTAATCTCTTCTACCGACTCTTTCAAGTTTCTTTCTTCTTCTACATACTCTACTTTGGTTGTTTCATTATAAAGTAATAAAATAAGTATTATTTATATGCTTATATGTTATTATAAATATAAAACAACCCATTTTCACCATCTATCTATCCTACGAAAAATGAAATCACAGCGCGTGCGTACGTACAGAATACCGTCCCAACGCTGTGGTGTAATCAGTTTTTCCACCACCACCTTACTTGGAGGGGTATAATGGTGTAAATAATTACTATATATGATTATTATAACATAATACTAATTCTAGGATATTATATAATCCACTCAAATTCCATTCAATAAATATGAGAACGATGTCATCGCTCGTGCGTACGTACGGATTACCGTCTCCACGACGCGATGAGATTCATTTTCCATGTTAACAATTCAAGAATGATTATAAAGTATATATAATAAGTAATCATGAAATATATGACATAATAATGCTAACGTATTTATTTATATATATATATGTCATCTACTTAATTCCATTCAAGTTAATAAGTAAAGGAAAACAACGTTCATGCGTACGTACGACCTACCGTCTCCATGAACGATGTATTTAATTTCATTCATATATCTATTATATATATGTATATACTGAATATATATGATATATAAATCATTATTTACATTCTGGAAGTAAATAAATCATGATATAAGTAATAATATTATCAAGACCAAAAAATCGAAACATGTAGGATAAATGAAACGATTTTACCCAAAACGTTGCTTTAACATGGAATTTACAAAAGAACGAGAATTATAAAGTCATAATTGAACAATATATGATATCATAACAATGAATATGGTTCTGTAATAATTCAATGAAATTATTTAAATCATTATACAGGAGGTTCAGATACGTATGAAGCATATCGGACCTAAGGTAAGGGATAATTTTTCTATCTCATTTTTATTCAATATTTCTTACACATAAGTATTTACTGGGGTTATATTTTTCATCCATATCCATAAAAACTTTTTTCATAAAGTGTTTAATATTATTCCATGTATTTTTAAAGTCATGTTTACCCCTATTTGAATTTTACTTTGTGTTATGGAAGGAGTCTTTCTTTTGTTTAGCAAATGTGGTACTTTTTGACTTTTCTGATAAAAGTACGAGGAGAATGTTTTTTATCTTATACGACATGAAGGGATTTTTATGGTTTGATAACGCCTTATTTTAACGAAGATTACTCTACAAGATTTTATGACTATTTTCAACAAAATACTTTTCTTTTAAAATTACATGGAATTTTGTGAAAATAAAATGATTTTGAAGAAGAAAGGATATTTTCCTCAAGAATTAATTTCATGTGTTTTATCAAAAACATTTTCCATCAAAGATGACATTATTTCATATGTGTATGTTTTAAGTATAATGTATATATGATTTACATGGTTTAAATTATCTTATAATGAAATTATATCCATTTGTTTTATATGGATTATGTTATGACGGGATGATGCTTATGAAAACCATTTTATTCTTTGCGTTATGATGAATGATTTATGTTTATTTTTTGGCACACGTAAGAATTATTTCAAAATGAGATGGGTGGGAACTATATCTCCTTAATATTCATTGGGTAAATATTTATATCTCATGATATATACATGGATAGAATTGTATGTTAATCTGGTTCTGTAATACAGAACTGGAACGAGGAGTGAACTCGATTCAGAAAGGGACTTTGTCCACTAAGATGGTCTTGGCAGCAATGCCTTGGCTACTATGGAAATCATATTTTGTGCTTAATGGTTACCACAAGTACATGATTTATTCCCTTGCTATTTTATCATGATTGATAATCCATTATGATCTATGCCTTATGTAATATCATGTTTTATGTCATTGCTCATGATTTTGATGTTTAAATATTCTGTTCATGTTTTGAAGTTCAAATGTATATGGTTTGTTTTATTTTCTCCATGCATACCATTATTGAGCATTTGAGCTCACCCTTTATTTGTTTTCTTTTTTCCAGGATATAAAGAATGTTTTTAAGTAAAAAAGGAAGATCTTTATGGGAGATGTTGAAGATCTTTCACCAAGATTAAAAGATTATATTCTAAGTTTCCAAAGACACTAAACTATTACCGTCATTTGGTGTGTGTTTTTTTTGGTATTAGATATTCCGCAAAAGTAATGTAATGTCTATGTATTTCAAGCATGGTACTGTGTGGTAATGTAGAAGTGCGGCTACTGTAGCATTACTATTCACAGAATGGGATTTAGGCCATAAAATTGGGCCTACAAGCCATGTATTGGGCTAAATGCTCACTGGGCCTTCGGGCTATGTAATAGGTCACCCTCTACCTAGTTTAAAGAGGTATTTGCTTTCCTTTAATAATAAATGAGGATTTGAACCCAACCTTTAAAAAACATTATATATATATTTTTGATGAATATATGTAAGATATACTTCAAGTGTGGGGGGGGGGATTTTTCTTCAAACTAATTTAATTAAATTAATACTCTTGTACTAACTAATATATATAATAACCTCTATATGATGTATGGAATGATTTTATTATGATAGAAAAATGTGAAATCTATTTATATTAAAATTAAATGGAGAAAGAAATATTAAAAATGGAAAAATAAGGATTACTATATTGATTTCAAAGATAATACACAAAGATACAAAAATAATGGAATATAAATTAATTTTAATAAAGGATATAAGGACTATAGTAATGGATCAACTGAGTGAGGTTTATTTAACCTAAAGATTCAAGGAATCTTGTTTTCATGAATTAAGTATCATTGATTACAAACCTATCAAATGATCTATCTTTGAATCAATATAATCCCTTGATCGGCCTGATCAGATTACTTGTCTTACTTTCGGAAGACTTCAGTAACCTTATATAAGAATGACTTATGTATCCTTACCTACAAGAGCCCTCAATATCAAAAATTAGAGAAAAATAAAATGGAAATATATTAAAATCATTTACAATAAAACCTCAAACATTATTGATATTAAACAAAAACCATACGAAAATATTACAAACAAAATCCCTCAAGGACACAAGAAGATGCAATATTAAATACAAATGAACTCTTCAAATATATTTTTCCCCAAAAAAATCATTTATATAGAGACAATATTTATTTATTTAATTTTCCAATTGGTTGGATTCCACACTTATTAAATTTAGTTTCAACTTCATAGGAATCATCGAATGCTCCTTTCGATGGATCAATGATTGTTTTACATCTATTAATGAAGTTATTTAGAATAAATAAAATGATTTTTTCTAAAAAATATGACCTAACTAAATCTTAAAAGAAATTTCTGTTAAGAAGACAAACCTTTAAAAAACTTACATAATCCTTCTCTTATGATTAATCAAGACTAAAATTATTCTTGAAAAGTAGTCAGTTCATAAGAATTAGAAATTATAAAAAACATAAACTTATAATAAAACACATCATAAATAAAAGATAAAAAAAGTGTATTGTTTTTTTTCAAATTTATTGTACAAATTTGTCTTTATTCATTATAATATCAACCTTTTTGAAAATAGGAATACATAAGCACAAAAATAAAAGACAAACGATGCATCATAAAAACATATAAACATATAGTTATAAAAATTCTTCTTATTCTTACCCTCCTTTTTAAAAATATTATTTGTTCTATTTTTGTCCCACTTTGGGTTTTTAAAAAAAATTAAAAGTGTAGAAGTACTTGAATGTGATAACATTTGATAAATAAAATTTTTCTATAAAAATTCTAAATAATTATAATTAGAAACATAATTAAACCATATAGAATAACAAGAATAACATTCATATAAAAATTAAATAGGATTTTAGTGTTTTATAAATTGGTAATTCTAGAAATATATAAATCATTTTTAGAATGTTTATTATTTTATAACTCAACTTCATGATCTCCTTCTCCATCCTTTAAAAAATTTCATATAGTGGTAGTTGATTCTTCTTCATATCAATCAACTATTTATCTCATTACATGGAAATTGATTTATAATAATCAATAGTTATGGAATTTTTTTTGACTTCTAGACAAATATATTTGGTAAAGGTTCACAGATAATTATTTGTATTGGTAATTCCCACTAACTTTTTATCAATAAATTTTATTTATTATTTCAATTGACTGGTCCAATTTAATAAAATTGTCAATTTCTTAAATTCTATTAAATACTTATCCTCGAGACTTCTAAATATAGATTTAGTTCCTATTATATAATCAATAATCTATTGTTTCAATTTTATATTTTGAACATTAATAATTTTTCATAGAATCAACTTGAAATTGTTTGGGACATCTTGAAAGAAATCCATGATACCATCCAAATTAATAATAACTTCATTGAAATAATTCATCTTCATATCTATCCTTCTTTATTGATAACCCAAAGGAGTAAATTTAGAACTATCCTAGAACTCAGTTAAATGATATTTTATGATCATATGAGGATAATATTAATAATGGATTTCAAATATTGATGGTAAAATTTATTCAATATCAAAAATATTTTTATTTTCCTTCAATTTCTAAATTAAGTTTTTCTATTCTTAGCTACTATGTGTTAACATATTTAGAACTGCAATTAGGATAATATTTATATTTTTTTTATTAAATACTATTCTAAAGATGGATTAGTTGTTGATATAAAATATGAAAATAATATTCCTTGAATGAAAAATAATTTTGAGCAACCTTTTTCTTCAACTATATAGATATAACATTAGATCATATATAAACATTATATTATGGTTACAAATTGATTTCAAATTACTTGGAAGCTTTCTACTAAAGGTTAGGGAATTAATTACATGAATAATACATTAATTGATCAACACAATTTAATTCAATTTTCCAATAACATTCATTTCCTTGTATTTATTTAAATTCTGAACAACTTCAACATAGTCCTCACTAATGGTTATCCCTTTATGGAATTACAGAGTGATTTTATATTTTTTATATCCTTATGGAACTTAATTTTTTTATTTTTTTATTATTTTATTATTATTTTATATTTTTATCAACTTCTTTAATGAGAGTTTAAACTTATTCATTATCTAAAAAATTGGGATTATCATCTTTATATACCTTCATCATCTTTTCAAAGTAATAAAATTCTTAGCCTAAAATATGTTTAACCTTATTTCCCGGTAGCTCTAAATATTCTTGAACCACTTTTGAAAATTTTATTATTTTATCAATATTTATTTCTGGAGATTCTATATGATCCTTTGAAGTTTATTTTTGTTCTTTTTCAAAAAACATTTCAAAGAAAAATCATAAATAAATCTTATCATTGAAATTGGTTTATCTCTAAAGAAATTATCTTTCTCCCTTACCATATGAGATTTATTTTTTATTTTCTAAACATAGTGAAAGTTTATAAGTAACATTGTAAAAAACATTGGGTACTAAATAATATTCCTTCTAACCCCCCATGTTAAATATAAACCCAAATAAGAATCACAAGATTGAATTTTCTCATTTTAAATAAAAAATATACAACAGAAATATCATGAATATTTATTATATATTTTCCACTATTCCTAGTTATGATAAAATCTTTAACCAACTGAATCACTGTTTTTATTGACCAGAATAGTTATAAATAAATTTTCCTCTATGATTAAATTAAATTTCTTATTATGTAATGTAGTTATAGAAAACACATAAAATTATTTATTTTTGTTATATCTTATTTGATTTAAATTATAGTTAAACATATTTACCATTAATAATATAGTCATTGAATAGTGATCACTTGATTAGTATAAAACCATGGTTTTAAAAAATTCAATTGACATGGACAAAGGAAGTGATGGACTTTACCAGTAGGATCTTACCCTATGAAGACCATTCATCAATGATTCTTAGGGAGATAATTTCATTGGGATTTACCTTTGACCAATCCCAATATGAGATCCAAAAACTTAAGAATGGGAGAAACCATTTACGAGTTAAGTTCAAGCTCATTGAGATCATGACCCAAACCATGTACCCCAAACCACCCCATGAAAGTCTCCTCATCACACACTTTACTCATTGGGAGTTTACTAGTGTACTGAAGGGATATATATCAAAACACTAGCAATATGAGTATGTACATTATTTTTTATTTAATAAAGAATATATTTTCATCCTATTAGTGTTACTTTATAAATTATTTTTATACAACAAAACACAAATAATATATTAGTGTAATATTCCAATCTAATTAAGGAATTTATTTTGATGAAATATTGGACTTTGAAATAAATAATATTTTCTTAAAATATTATTATCAAATACTATATAATAAATATAATTGATCATTTACTTTTTATGAATTAAAATTAATTATTATGAGGCTTCAAAAAGCATTATTCTCAAGAAACCTAGCATTTATCAATAAATAAAGATTATTATTTTAGAAGAGAAAATTAATATATTTAGAAAATTATTTTGATAAAATGAATATTAATTTGGTAATCTGAATTTCAAAATTATCCAACAATGAAATTTTCATAATTTTTTAAGACAATAGAATATTTTGTTAACAATTAAATACTGTATAAATATACAGTGTGTATTATGAAATCATAATGAAAAAAAGTGATTTAATAAATAATATAAAAGAAATGAATGACCCAATATATGTCGTAACTTTAAAATAATTTTATTTTTAGTTTCTTTTTTTTATTTTATATAGCCATTATGAATCCTCCAAAACATATAATATATTTGATGGTTTTAAATCCTTTCATTAAGAGTATAAATCACCTCCACATAAGCAAGAGTATTATTATATTAAGTTCTTCCATTGTCCCTATAAAATAATGAGAAACACTCCCATTTGACTAAATGAAAACCTTTGGAAGTTTTTTGTTTTTTATTCTATTATTTAGTGTCCAAGACCTAAGTTTGAGAAATGGTAAATAATTTCCCACTATTTTCATATATAAACCCACCAAGATCAAATTTCTTGTCACTGAAAATCCTTGTATCATGTATTTAATCTTCCATATCATCTATAATGTCCTCCCAAGGTTCCCCTAACCTCTCAAGAAGCTCATAATAAGAATTTTGAGGCACACAGTCAATTAAGGGATCCTTTCCTTCTCTCCACTTTTCATGTTTCTTTATAATCTTATGAATTTTATTTATAATTTATAATATTGGGGTATGTATTTACATTTTCTTATTCTATCCCATTTCATGTTAAAATAATGATAGACCAATTTA
Source organism: Viscum album (assembly GCA_963277665.1). NCBI lineage: Eukaryota > Viridiplantae > Streptophyta > Magnoliopsida > Santalales > Viscaceae > Viscum > Viscum album. The sequence continues at coordinate 1,388,554,053 of OY728152.1, forward strand.
TCTCTCATCAACAAATTTTATGAATTCATTTATGACGTTGTTATGCTTCCGAAATTTCACTGCTATTTTTACCATGTGAAAACAATTGTGTAGAAAATACCATACTTAATTCATAAAAATGTTTTTCACCGTTATATAATTATAATTATTTGATTTGGGACTTACATTATTATATTACCCACTCGTTGATTGTGTAACAAAATATTATGATGAATGAATCCAGATTGTATGATCTATGTGGCACACTTAACCATGAGAATGAAATGAATGTGACAGGTGTGCCCAAAATTATATAACATTCCAATGAATTTGGTAATGTTTAGTCTTATGATATATGATGTTGGTAATAGGATTGAACCCAATTCATTTATGATACATTTTACATCCTAATTTCATGGAATTTATCCTTGTACTATGTTTATGTTGTACTATTTTATGTTTTTTCCACATTTCCTATTTTATGATTATCATGGTATATCATTCCTTATTATTCATCTCTAAGATTATCACACCTTTAAATAACCATTTACAGTCCTATTGTATAACATGTAATATATTATTCATGTTATTCCATGTTTGTTACCTTAATAGGATTTATAGCTCACCTATTTCTTATGTATTCCCCTAGGTTATCCCATGCACTTTTAAAAGATCTGGAATTTTAGAGGCATGTTAAGGATGTTTTCCTTAATGTTGGTGTATCCCATGCTCAAGATGTTATTATATGTACCAAATTCCCAATGAAACTATACTTATCAATATTTTGGGTTGTATTAAGTGTTCTATTTTGTAATAAATGATCAATTAATGTGTAGTAATGGTAATGGTTGTTATAGTAGGCAACAAATGAAAATTTTAGTTAATTTTCAGATTAAGATTATAAAGATATTGTGAAAGCCTTAGGGTGAAGACTATGTGTAAGAAAACATCCCTAGATTTTTTTGATTATAGAGTTATTGGTTTACCAAGTAAATAAATCCCTATCTGGATACTAAAAGTGGATGTGGTTCTAGAATATATTTACCTAGGTGTAACAACTCTAGCAAGATACACTACGCCTGAGTTAGTATAACTTGGTATATGAAAACATGCCTTAAAATGTACCTAGTTTGACACTCCCTGAGGATATGATTTGGTAAAATCATAAGATCATTATGAACCATTATTAATGGAATATAAGATACCCATAATAATATATATTAGAAAATAGATCACATATAATATAGATTAAATCATTTATAATCATAAGCTATGGAAATGATTGTAATGTGTATGTCATCGCATTAAATTAATTAGTTTTCCATTTTTTTGTTAATTAGTTTAAAAATATCCATCCCTAATTTTACCTTTATTATAGACAATGGATATAAATAGGAGGAATCAGGTAAATAATCAATGTTATGGGCAGCGTGATGATTGCCCTAACAAAATACCCAACCTCATGGGAGCATGAATCGAAAACATTGTGATGATATTATCTCAGTAAACATATGTTTTTAATATAAACCAAGAGAAGGAGGGGAATCAAAATCCCCCTAAGATAGAAAAATTTGCAATTGAGTCCTTCTTATGACAAAGGCCTCTAATTTTGAATGGATCATATTATCCATTAATCATAAAAAAACCGATCAACTCCATTGGTAATATCTTCTTATTATTTCAATGTTTTGGACAAGAGAAGTAACTAATGGATGTTTATCATATGGATAGAGAAGTTGATCAGTTATGGACATGGATCAATATTAAATATCATGTGGAGGATATCAAAGTGATTGGGTGTAAGGAATCTCAAAATTGTTTTTTAATAAATATCTTCCTCATACTCTCAGATAGGAAAAGGAAAGGAATTTTCTTTCCCTCCAGGAAAAATATAATTAATCTTTTTAGGTGTATGAGTAAAACATCACAATACTTTCACGATACCCGTTTGGATTTCTCGTAACCCCCAAATTCATGTTTGACCTCTTCTTTGGTGGGATAAAACAGGTTCTATGAAAATACCTAGAGATCCTTGACTTTCATAACTATGCTGAAATTTTATGATGTTTCCTCAAAGTTGAACTGGATATCATCAAATATCAAGGGTATCATGGGTATAACAAGTGGAAAGTGGAATTGAATTATGGTGGTCTAATGGATAAAACTAATGGTGATAATAAATTTAAAAATCCCACTTTTCAAAGGTGTGGAAAGAAGCACCTTAGAAATTTAATATGGGGGCAATGAAATATTTTAGGTGGGGGAAGGAAGGAAACCTAGATAGAGATTATTAATAGGATAAATCCATTATTGAATTGGAACAAAGGAATTCTCAAGTTGACCATCAATGCATTTTTTCATTGCTTCATCATTAAGGAATTAGGGAACCATTCAAATCAATGAAATATTACAAGGGTTTTTGAAGAAATCCAACAACCTCCAAGGTAGAAAGGGTGATATTTTTCCATTACAACCACTGAGGTGGATCCTGACTAAAAATTGGTGACAGATATTCTAGTTATTCATTCAACATTAGAAAATATAATTTTTTATTTTGGTTTTATGAATTCATTCACATCATAAAATTTTAGTATAACTATTCAAACACCACAAAAAAGAATGGAAGTGGAGTTATGATTAAAAATGGAAAATAGAGAAATTATTGCATCTCAAGTATATAACTCCTCTCCTATCACAATGTTTGGGATAAGAATTCCAAAATAACTTTCCATACTCTCCTTGGTGAAATTTTATGCAATTATGGACATAAATTGTGTCACAAAATTTCCCGAGTCGACCCTGAACCGATCACCAAGGCCAGCCTGTGACAAGTCCCAACATGCATTCCCGATCCTCCTAGGATGGAGACAAGCACCTAGGGAATAAATAGAGTATAAAAGGTAATGATTTCACTCAAATAAGAACAACCAAACAAACTGTGGAAATAAATGGATAGCTCAAAATATATTTTCTATAAAAATTGAACTAAATATTATTTTTACAAGAAATTTAAAGTACAACTACACCAACAACTAAAATGACCAAAATTGATAACCAAATAACTCAATTTGACCCCTATGGACACTCTACAACACAATGATCACATGTATCCCAAGATGATCTAACTCAAGCTAAAACCTGCCCAAGGGATAAAAATAGAAGAAGACTATAGGCATGAGTTTTAAAACATAGTAGTTTAGCCCGATATTCTATTCCCAAGGTAATTCCTTTGAAATAAAAGAAACATCAATTTCACGTTTTAAATAAAAGATATAAAGGTATGTTTTACAAATAAGGTCCCATGCTATAACAAAATTACTAGGAAAAACTTACATGTTTTATAAACAAGAATTCTAGTAACAATTTTCAAAGAGAGGAAACTTCAAAATGAAACTAGTTTTCAACAGGGCTTCATTAAAGAATGAAAAAATTTAAATAAATCACACACACTTCTGAATTTACCAACCAAACATACCATATGCCAATGGTGAGTACAAAATAGCCAATGAGTACAAGTCACATGAACACCCCTAGGCACTAGTTAGTTGGGAGCCCCATGTACCTCATATCTCGGTGAAAGTGACCATAATAAATATCTGTTATCATGCGCATGAGCCACTAGTAGGGAGCATAACCATAACCTAGTGGTCACCTAAAATCATCATCATCATTGTTTAGTTAGTGTTGTCATCATCAAACTTTCTATGTGAAACAGGGGCCAAACCCCACGGGATCACTAGCATACTAGTACACGTCCGACCACCTAGATAACCAGTATTACCTTTAGTGCTCAATAATGTTACTCATATTATCAAATAAACATTTCACATAAAAATTACATTCCCAAACCATAAACACACCAAAATACCAAAAACTTTCTTAACATTTCTTTTACGAATCAATAAACCACTAAAAGTTTTCGTAGAACAATTTCAAGGAGTGTATTGAGGATTTTAGCTTAAAACTCATTCAAAAACACTCTTTTAAGTATAAAAAAACAAAACCATAACCAAACATATTTTGAAGACCTAAAAATATTTAATAAAATCATTTTATGGAGCATAAAATAATCCCAATCGACACAATATGGTATATACTTGTAAAATACCCATTCTTTATTTTTAGAAAAGGCCAATCGGGCCATTAAACATTGTATAAAAACTAACATTTGACAATGTTATGCAATTAAATTTTATTAAGGAGGCGTATACACACCATCTAAAGTATAAAACCACATTCATAAAGCACTTAAAACACCCAGGATACATATTCAAAACGCAACCATTTTCATAAGGATGTGAAACATGCTATTTTCCGACAACTCGGGCCAAAACATGTTGTAAAACAAAACCCATTTGTTTGTAAAGAAAATCAAAATTAGAAATCCATAAAAGGATCCCAAAATAATTTTTTTCATTCTGCCAATGTATTTATAAATCCAATCAAATAATTTTAAATTGCACTAGACATATAAAAGCCAACCGGGCAATTTACCGAACACATTGCATGCCTGAATGGCCCGGAGGCCTTCTTTTTTATTTTATTATGGACAATACCACTTTTAAGGATTGAAGGGGAACCCATAAAATACCTATTGGCCCAAGGAACAAGGCCCAAATGACTCGTATTACATGACCTGAAGGCCCATAGACATTCCATGCCCAATACATGACCCGTAGGCCCATCCCACTTAAACTGCCCCTCCCCAGCTTCTGCTTCATTTGATCACCTAGCACCCCAACATGCATTGCTGATCGGCTAGAAGTTCCCCGTACGAAGCTATACAGTGCTTGGTCCTGATGGTGGCTACCATACCCTATGATTCTTCCAATCCGGTTAGCTCTACATCTGGTGGGTACTACTCTTGTTGCTATGATCATCTTCTGGGGCCTATTCTATGTGAACTGGGCCACTCCATGGTCTTTGTGGCCCGAAGGCCCTGTGGCCCAAAGACCATGGATGACCTGAAGGACCTTCAGACCCGTAGGCCCAAACCGGTGGCCCGAAGGCCCAAATCTGTTGAATAGTTCCGGCTGCTATAGTACTGAACAGTTTCTGCTATAGTACCAAAAATTCACCTCCACCTGGGTTTGAACCTGGGTCTCTTGGATGCCAAGCAGGATCCCTTACCACTAGGGTACAGTCTCGTTGGCTAACACATGGCATGCACTCTTTAACAAAACAACTTATTTTAAGTACATAAAAAGTGATAAAAATACCATTTTCATTACCTAAAATTATTCAAGGTACTGAAACATATTCAAAATAATATAACCCAAGCATGTAAGCTCATAGAATAATTTTTCAAATATGTGGAGTGCACATTTACACCAAAACAACTCTATTTTTTACAAAATAAGGCATAAACCATCATTTTCACAGAAAAAAATTAAAACCATGGTTTCACATAAGAAAATATCATATAAATAAGTTTATAACACCATGAGAATGATGAAAGATAAATAATAAAGGCCTTTTAAAGGTATATCCTACCTAAAATACTTGGCGTAATGGAATCCCACACCCAATATCACCATCCGAGGGTTTATAAACCCTAAACCTATGACGAACAACCCCAGATGAACAAAACCCCCATAAAAAATCATGGGATAAAAAAACCATAGGTATAACATGACTAGGGAAGAATCAAAAACCAAGTAATAATGAAAGGAGGAGGAAGAGGGAGGGGAAAGGAGAAGGAATATCACATTGCCACCTATAAAAATGTTTGTCTTACATTAGATCTGCTCCCATATAGAGAATGGATTGGAATGGAACTTCTGGTAGAGTTTCCTAAGATCTAAAAGAACCAGGGAAAAAATATTTGTGGGAAACATAGTACGAATCGAATTACTTATGGATGAAAAAATTTACCTTCTCAATTCTAGATGTTTTGAGGAAACCAGAGAACTTTCTCCCTAATAAGCGATTCAAATAAGCTACAAATAGGTAAACTCGATAATGGGGGTGGGTATAGTTATGTTGGATTTAAATGTGTTATTGAATCATATAAAAATATTAAAAAATAAAAAATATATAAAATAAACAAATTATTGTTCTAAAATTTGAAATGGGCCCACAGGCTGGCCCAATACCTAAATAGGTAACCAAAATTCACAATGCTTATGAATTTTTAAAGGGGTCTAAAAGGATATTGAAGTTTTAATATGTCAGTGGAGGAAAAGTGAGAAGTATAATGAATGAAATTTTTTGAAAAATAAAGATGTTATAAAAGAAAAAAATTTTATTTTTAAATCTGGAAATGGGCTAACGGTTGGCCCAAATCAGGGAATAACCACCCTTCCTCCAAAAACTCTTAAACAAGCAATAGGGAACCAAAATTAGGGTGTTTATACATAGATTATACTTCAAAAAACAACATTAATCTCACCCAATACCCAAGGAAAAAGGTTAGGATTCCCAATGAACCAGATGAAAATAAATACATGAAAAACCGGGTGTGACAATTCTCCCCACCATTAAACCTTTTCGAACCTGGAAATACATAGCACTTTCCAGATTAAATATCAACACCTATGGATTATTTTTCAATATGGTCCATCCTCCTAATCTAATGACACACCATTAACCATTAATGGAAATTAATCCTATTACCTCAACGAAAACACTAACTATCAACCACTTTCTATGAAACAACCGAAAGATAGAGTCACTACCTCCACAACCAAACCAATAACCTGGTTGTTGGGCCTTCTGAAAATGAACCCAAAAATCAACCAAATCAAATAGAACTCACGAAAACCAAATATTCTAGTGTACTACAGAATGGAATTCACACCATTAAGAAACAACTAGCACTATATTAGTTCTTAGGAGGAAAAATCAATGAGGCCTGTGGTGGGTATCCCAACCATTAGAACCCAACTTGTAATGAACAAACAAGAATTAAAAATTAACTATAATTGGGAATCACTTGCACAAGTACACAAAAAATATCCCATAACAGCCTAGAAAACAAAGTTATGAGGGTTATAACATGAACATTTAAACCACCCACTCTCAAACTGAGGGTATAAGAATTGGGCCAACACTTTCAGCACAGATCAAAACCCCCACCTCTTGGGGTAGGAAGGGAAGGGTCCCCAATAATTGGGCCACTAAAACCACAAAATAAATAGATGAACCAAAAACCACCCTCCATCTATGAACATGTAACACCAAGACCGCACCTGATTTACATAAGCGGTCCACACAGTGACATTGATCAGAATCCCACATCAATGAAGGCATAACCATTGACACTGTGTGAGGGGTAAGTCCACCATGCTCATTGCGACCAGAGGAACTTCACAGTGATGAATAAACACAATAGAGTAGAAACTAAATTACCAAAACGGTGGGGGCAAGATCCTAGATGAGCACTCCACACCTATGGCGATTTCTTGACTACGTGGAAAGCTTCACTCCTAGGCCTATGGCTGGAGCCCTGATTCTTGAAGAATCTACTACACTGCAGTTAGGTGATAAGAAACACACCACTCAAAAAAAACTCACGTGCTCAACAAAACACCTTCATCTAAATAGGAACTCATAAATACATATTGAAATTCACTCTCACACTGAACGAGGAGCATAATGGACAAGGAAAACGGAGAAACACATCAACATCACCGAACACAACTACTTTTTCCAAAAGAATTATCATGACCTAGAATCACATTAAATCGATCTCAAACAGCTCACTATTCCAACAAACGGACTGAGGAATCATTTTAATAGGCGGATTTAACATTTTAAATTAATAATTAGGTTGATTGAAAGGAAATATTTCCAATGGGAAACTATCCATGGCCACATCACAACATCCAACACATCATTAGAAACCCACTGAACATTACTCCAAAACCAAGCCACCAACAAGTCCTTATCTCTAGAAACAACAAGAGTATGACTTATAGATCACAAATAAGCATACTGAACAAAAACATCTTCTAATACATAGAAAAAAATAGCCACATAACCATTAGTTTATAGACAAGTGATATAATTTTTCATCTCAAAACACTTTTAAAAAACAAACTATCTTGGTGGGTTTCCACATTCACCAATGGTGCTTCGTCAAGTCTCACCCACATGCACATTTTCATGCCACCCCAGGCACAGAACCACCATGAAATATAGAACATCCCTCCAGATATTAATAAAACCATGCATATGAGCACCCATGAAAACATTCAAGGCTAAAACAAAAAAAACATCATTCCAAAAATCATGTACCTTCGACAGGAACACTAACCACCAAGTCAAAACACTTTTCAGATTTCAAAAAACAAACCAAACTTCATCAAGAACCATTTTCTTAAAAACAAACCCCTTTTCATTTTAACAACTTTCAAAACAACCAAGAAACTCCAAACAACCCCTTCCAATTTTCTAAAATTTATAAAGGTATATTTTTTTTAATCTGATGGCCATTGAGACCAATACCCTTTCTACGAAAACAAAAAATAATCAATTTTTTTTTCAAAACCAATTCATCAGATTCAAACACTTTTCATCGTCCCAAAAAACCCCATTTAAAACCAAAATTTATAATAGCCTTAAAATTATTTATACTTTCAAAAAAAATTATTTCAAAAAACCACAAATTTAGATTAGGGTAAATCCTATCCCGTTAAATCATTCCTACTTCCTCCAAAAAATTTGTTTAAAAAAAAACCTTCCCAAAACCATTATTATATTTAATTTTTGAAAACCCCTTCTCCACTTTTCAAAATCCAATCCTTCCTTTAAAACCAATTTTCATAATTCTCAAATAAGTATTTGCAAAGAAAAAATTTAGAAATCAAGAAACGTCCATGAAACCAACAAAAAGGAACTATTGTTGGTGGGTGACGTGACTGTATGGCTGGCGGCTATATGTGAAACAAAAACCAAAACAGAGAGACTTATCAGGACCAGACCCAGCTCTACATAGAATACCAGGCCCTACGATTTAACATAAGACATTAGTCAGACTCCCCTTGTCATATCCAAACACCAAACAATCAACAAGAACAAATGACACTAATAAAACCAGACCTCCCGTGGAAACCCAAGGATCATAACGAGAAAGTGTTCACAACGCTCTTCCCACACATACCTCTCAAGTCCCAAAAATACTACTCCATCTACCTTGACATTACCCAAATAACTAGGGGGCTCTAAAAAAGGTTTTCTAAGAGACGACCTCCTCTGATACCATTTTTTCACGAACCAACCTTAGTCGACCCTGAACTGGTCTCCCAGGCTAGCACGCAACAAGTCTTGAGAGGCATTCCTGGTCCTCCTAGGATGGAGACAACCACCAAGGGCGTCAATAGAGTACATAAGGAAATGATTTCACCAAAATATAAACAATCAACCAATCATCAGAAAAAAATGGATAACCCAAAATACATTTATATAAAAATTGAACTAAACATTATTTTTACAAGAAATTGAAAGTAGAACTAAACGAACAACTCAATAGACCAAAACCAATAACCAACTATCTCTAGGTGAACCCATTGGTCACCCTCTAACAAAATTATCACATGTATCCCAAGGCAATCAAACTTAAGCTAAAACTTGCACAAGGGAAAAAAACAGAAGAAGACTATAGGAATGAGTATTAAAACTCCGTAGGTTAGCCTGATATTCTATTCCTAATGCACTTACTTTAAAATAAAAGAATCATCAATTTAAATTTTAAATAAAATATATAAATATATTATTTATAAATGAGGTCTCATGCAATAAAAAAATTTACCAGAGAAAAACATACATGTTTTATAAACAAGAATGCTAGTAATAATTTTCAAAGAGGTGCAACTTCTAAATTAAACTAGTTTTCTAGAGGGATTATTTAAATATTGTAAACTTTTAAATAAATCACACACACTTCTTAATTTTCCAATCAAACCCACCGTATGCCGATGGTGAGTACAAAATAGACAATGAGCACATGTCACGGGAACACCCCTAGGCACTAGTTAGTCGTGAGCCCAAGGTACCTCATATATCGGTGAATGTAGCCATAATAAATATCTGTTCTCGGGCGCATGAGCCACTAGTAGGGAGCATAAACATAACCTAGTGGTCCCCAAACAACAACATCATAATTGTTTAGTTAGTGTTTTCATCGTCAAATGTGCTATCTAAAATAGGGTCCAAACCACACCGGATTACTAGTTCACTAGTACACATCCTCCCACATAGATACCCGGGATTCCCTTTAGTTCTCAATCAAGTTACACTTATTATCAAAAACACATTTGACATAAAAATGCCATTATAAAACCATACACATTCCTACATCCCACAAAATTTCTTCCCATTTCTTTCATGAATCTATAAACCACTAAAATGTTTTGTAGAACAATTTAAAGGAGTGTATTGAGGCTTTGCGTGTAAAACTCAATCAAAAACACTCTTTAATGTATAAACACACAACATAACCATACCCAACCATATTTTAAAACCCTAAAAACATTTAATAAAATAATTTCATGGACCATAAAATAATACCAATTGACACAACATGGTATATACACGTAAAACATTCATTCTTAATTTTTAGGAAAGGCCAAACAGACCCTTAAAATTTTTCGCAAAACATACATTTGACAAAGTTATGAATTTAAATTTTATTAAAGATGTGTATACAAATCATTTAAAGCATAAAAACACATTCATAAATCCCTTAAAACACTTAGGTTACATATTCAAAACACAACCATTTTCATAAGGATGTGAAACATGCAATTTTCTGAAAACTCGGTCAAAAACTTGTTGTGAACCAAAACCCATGTTTTTGTAAAACAAAATCCAATTTGGAAAGCCAAAAAAGGATCCCAAACTAATTTTTTCATGCTTCCAATGTATTTATAAATCCAATAAAATCATTTTAAATTGCACTAGTCAATAAAATCCAACCGGGAAATTTACCGAACATGTGACATGAACTCTTTTACAAAACATCTTATTTTATGTACTTAAAAGGGGATGAAATAACATTTTCATGCCATAAATTTATTCAAGATACTGAAACATATTCAAAATACCATAAAAAATGCATAAGCTCCTGGAATAATTTATCAAACAAGAGGAGTGCACATTTAAACCAAAACAACTATATTTTTAACAAAATAAGGCATAAAACATCATTTGTACACACAAAAACTAAAACCAAGGTTTAAAAGAAGAAAATATCATATAAATAAGGTCATAACAGCATTATAATGATGAAAATTAAATAATAAAGGCTTGTTCAAGGGATATATTGCCTCCAATCCTTGGTGTAAAGGAAACGCACACCCAATATCACCATCTGAGGGTTTATAAACCCTAAACCTTTGACAACCATACCCAAATGAACAAAAACCCCATAAAAAATCATGGTACAATAGAACACTAGGTCCAACATGACTAGATGAGAATATAAATCCAAGAAATAATGAAATGGGGAGGAAGAGGAAGGACAAATGATAAGGAATCTCACATTTCCACCTAGAAAAATCTTTTTCTTCCATTAGATCTACACCCATAGAGAGAATTGAATGGCTTGTAACTTCTTGGAGAGTCTCCTAAGATCTGTAAAAACCAGGGAAAGAAGAGTTTTTTTGAAAAATAGTACGAATTGAATGACTTATAGATGAAACAATTTACCTTCTCAATTCTGGATGTTTTGAGGAAACCATAGAACTTTCCCATAATAAGAGATTCTGATGAACTCCAAGTAGGTTAAATAAATAATGGGACTGGGGATATGTATGTTGGATTTGAATTGGTTGTTGCGTATTCGGAAAAAATTAAAAAATTAAAAATATAGAAAAGAAACAAATAATTGTTTTAAAACTAGAAATGGGCCAATGGGCTGGCCCAATACCAAAATAAGTAACCCAAATTCACCATGCTTATGAATTTATAAGGGGTACAAAAGGATATTGTAGTTTTAATATGTTAGTGGAGGATTAGTGGGGAGTGTAATTAATGAAAAGTTTTGAAAAATGAAGATGTTATAAAAGAAACAAATTTGGCTTTTAAATCTGAAAATAGGCTCATGGTTGGCCCAAATCCTGAAATAACCACCCTTTCCCCAAAAACTCCTAAACAAGCAATGGGGAACCCAAATTAGGGTGATTAGACATAGTTGAAACTTAAAAAATAAACATTAATATCACCCAATAACAAAAAAAGTATCATAATTTCCAATGAACAAGATCAAAATAAAGACATGAAAAACTGTGTGTGACAGATTGGATTTCATTATATAATCTCAAGATAAATTTCCATGAGAGGGAAATCTCTCTCTGTATTGAAAATCGACCCTGTATTCTGTGAATATTCATTGATAAGGAAGAATATTTATTAGCACCAACATCTCTATCATGGTTATTATTTCCCTATGAGAAAGAATATCTAGATGAAATGATTGTGTCAATGGAATGAATCATCCTTGAAGATATTCCCATAGTAAGGGAATATGCTGATGTGTTTCCTAAGAAATTTCATAATCCTCCTCATAGATGTGAGGTTTAATTTTAAATTGAGATTACAACTATGGTGTTTTAATTATCTACAACTCCATATTGAATGCCTGGTATGGAACTTTAGAAGCTAAATAAACAAATACTGAAGAATCTAAATAAATGTTTCATATGCCCAAGTGCTTCACCATGGGGTGAACCAATATTCTTAATCAAGAAGAAGGATGGTTCAATGCACATTTTCATTGATTAATATGAGATCAAAAAGATCGTGATAAATAACAAGTATCCTATTCCACAGATTGATGAGTTATTTGATTATCTTTTTGGAGAAAAATAATTCTCCATGGTGGATATTCAATTGGGATATTACCAAGTTAGTGTGAAGAAGGGGGATATCCACAAGACTTATTTTCATACAAGGTACGTGCACTACGAGTTCATAGTACTCTAATTTAGACTCAATAATTCTCTATAAATAATCATGGACATAATGCATAGAGTCTTTAGAGGTTAAGTTGAAAATTTTATTGTAGTTTTTATAGATGATATTATAATAAACTCCAATAAAAAGGAGGATCTCGGGGATAATCTGAGTACTTTTCTAAAGACCTGGTGAAAAGGGAAGCTTTATACAAATTACCATAAATGTGAGTTCTGGTTTAAGGAAGTATAATTATTAGGGAAAATAGTCACAAGAAATGGAATATATGTGTACCCTTAAAATATAGATGTAATTTATATATATACAAGGACAACATATGTTACATATATCCATTTTTTACTTTGATTCGTTGGGCATTATAATCAATTTGTGAGACATTTACCACTATTTTCTTACCCTCTAACCAAAATAACTCATAAGGGAGTCAAATTTTCTTGGAATGATTAATATGAAGACATCTTCAAAGAGTTATAAAAGAGGCTTATCACTAAACGTATTATCACACTACCCACAAGTGGATAGGTATTCATGGTATTTAGCGATGGTTCAAAGAATGGATTAGGTTGTGTATTAAATAAGAATGAAAAATTCAAAAACTATACTTCGAGGAAGTAGAATGTTCACAAACATAACTACCCAACACATGATTTGGTGTTAGATGATGTGATATTTATGTTGAAAGTATTTTGGAATTATCTATTTGGGGATAAGTGTGAGATATATACACATTAAAAAGCCTCAAGTATATATTCATGTATAAAGTTCTGAACGTGCACCAGAGACAATGGTTGTAGTTGATCTAGGACTATGAAAACTCAATGCACTACTAACTTGGTAAGTCAAATAAAGTGTAATATGCTCTTTGTAGAAAGGGTCCATCAAATATATCATTGACGATAATTGACAGGTATCCAATATTCATATACATAAAAGGATGAACATGGGAATCCTAAAGAAAGGAACCTCATCAATCCAATCACAAATGATATCACAACCATCTCTTTTGGATAAAATAAAGTGTTATCTGAGAAATGATGTATAAATTGAAGGAAAGTGGAAATTTTAAGAAAATGTAAATACTTGAAGTTCAATGTTATTGAAGGATTTGTAATATTTGGTTCATGACTGTGTATAATCCAATAAGGGGATAAGGAGTGGTATTGTGAATACAACACATAGCTCAACCTCTTGTATTTACCCATGAATAAAAATGATGTGTCATGATCTCCGAGAGAACTATTGGCTAGGAAATATGATTAAGGAGATCACTGAATATACATCAAAGTTCTTGGAATGTCCCCAAGTGAAGGATGAATGGAAAATTTTAAGGGGATGATGCAACCATTACCCATACCAACATGGAAATGAGGAAACATCACCATGGAATTTGTCACTAGACTTTCACAGAAATGTAGAGAAAAAAAATTCTATATGTGTTTTCATGGATCATATTTTAAAGACAGTTATCTTTATTAAAATTTTAGAGGACTTCTCACTCGACAAAGTTTTACAGATATACATCCTAGAAGTGGTGAGGCTATATAGAGTACCATTGTTTATTGTATCAATTGAGATATGAGATTTACCTCCATGTTCTAGAAAAGTCTCCAACTTTTTGTAATCACTAATATGAACTTCTACATGACCTATAATCCTCAAACTAATGACCAGTCTGAGTGGACTTTTCAAACATTGGAAGAGAAGTTGAGAACATGTTTTGTGGACTTAAAAGGTGGATTTGACCAATATCTGTATGTGGTCAAGTTCTCATACAATAACCGTTTCCCCACTGGCATCCAAATGGATCCCTATGAAGACCTTTATGGAAATAGGTTTAAAACAATTACATGTTGGGATTAAGTTGGGGAATGAAAACTACTATGTCCTAAAATGGTTCATGAAAAGGAGTAAAAGGTTAAGATCATTCAGAAGAACATTAATGCTACTCAGAGTTGAAAAAACAACTATGATGAGAATCATCAACGAGACCTAGATATTGATATTGGATACATGGCATTCATCGACATATCTCCATGGAATAAAGTGATGACATTTTGGAAGAAGGTAAATCTTAGTCCACAATACATCATCCCCTTTGAGATCCTAGATTGCATCTGAGAAGTGGAGTACCAACTTACACTCCCACCTAACCTATCTCAAGTACATGATGTATTACATGTATCCCTCTTGATAAAGTATGTACCAAACCCATTAAAATTAATCATTATAGAGGTGATGCCATTGGATAACAATCTACCATATGAAGAGAATCTAGTAAATAACTCAGATCATAGAGAAAACATTGTATGAAATAATACAATTCACCCGGTCAAAGTACTATGTATAAACCAAAAGTTTGAAGAACTGACATGGGAACTTGAGAAAGAGATGAAACAAAGTTACCCTTATATGTTTTAGTGTGGGAAGTGATAATTCTGTGGGTGAAATTTATTAAGGGAGAAAATATTGTAATGACCTGAATGGTTATGAATAAATTTTCCCTTGTGATTTAATTAAATATATTATTATGTAATATGGTTATATAAAACACCTACACTTATTTGGATTTAAAATATCCTATCAGATTTCGGTGACCATTAAGTATATTTACCATTAATAATATAATCACTGAGCAGTGATAATATGATTAGTATAAATATAGTTTTTAAGATATCCAATTGGAAGAGACAAAGGAAGTGATGGCCTCAACCATTAGGATCATACCCTATGAATCCCATTATTCAGAGCTTCCAACAGAGATAATATCCTTGGGATTTATGTTGACTAATCCTAGGATGACATCATAAAACTTAAGCATGAGTGAAACCATTTACAGGATATGTCCAAGATCATCGAGATCATGGCCCAAACGTTGTTCGTTGAACCATCCTATGAAAGTCTAACTACCACACACCTTAATCATAGGGAGTTTTTTGGTGTATTAAAGGGACATGAATCAAGACCCTATAAATATGAGTACGTACATTTTTTTCATATAATAAAGAATATATTTTCATCCTATTATTGTCTCATTATAAATGATTTTCATATAATAAAACTCAAATATTATTATTGGGTAATATTCAAATTAAACTAAGGAATTTATTTTGATGAATTAGTAGATTTGTGAAAAAAGTAATATTTTAATAAAATATTATTATTAATTTTTTTATTAAATATAAATGATCATATAATTTTTATAAATTCAAATGTAATTTTTTTAAGGGTTGAAAAAATATTGTTGTAAAAAAAACCCAACATTTATCAATAAATGACGATTATTATTTTAAAAGTGAAAACACACATATTTATATATTTTTTGGTTAAAACTAATAGTATTTTTTTAATTAGAATGTATAAATTATCCAATAGTTAACTTTTTTTTATAATTTTATGAGATAATCGAGTTTTCAGGTGAAAAATAAATACCATATAAATATATGGTCTGTGTTATGAAATCATAATTACCCAAAAGTGATGTAATAAATACTATAAAAGTTATATACAACCAAATATATATATTTTAATTCAAAATAAATTTATTTTAATTTTATTTGATTTATTTTATAGATTCATTATCAATCCTCCAAAACATATAATATATTTTGTGGTTTTAAATTCCTTTCTTTAAGAGAATGAATCAAATCCACATAAGAAAGAGTATTATTTTATTAATTTATGACCATGGAATTATAAAATAATGAAAACCAATCCTATTTTTAAGAAACCATAGGAAAAACCATGGTAAGGTTTTTCATTTTCGTTCTTTTACTATATAAATTCCAAAACCTATGTTTGAGAAATAATAAAGCTTTCTCCAATATTTTCATATATAAAACCTCACAGGATCCCATTTGACATTACTAAAAATCCCTGTTGCAATCCATTACTCTTCTTTTACCCCTATATAGTTTTCCAAATGCTTCCCCAATCTCTCAAGAAGCTCCTCCCAATCATTTCAAATAACACACTCAATTAAGGGATTCATTCCTTGAATCATTTATTCATGTTTCTTTATAATCATATACCTTGTATTTCAAATTAATAATGTTGTGATATGCACTTACATGTACCTATTACTAACCAATTCATTTCCAAATGTTTAGATACCCCTTTATCTCTCATCAACCCATCTTATAAATTTTTATATGATGCTATTATGCTTTCGAAAGTTTACTGTAATGTTTCCAGGCCAAAAAAATATGTACTGAATACCACACCCACTTCTTATCAATGGTGTTCACCCTTATATACTTATAATTATTTGATTTGGGAATTACATATATTTATTCAACACTAATTTATCATGGAATAAAATATTAAGATGAATGAATCCATGTTTTATGATCTATATGCAACACTTAATCATGAGAATGATATGAAAGTAATGGGTACGCCCAGAATTATATAGTGATCCAATGCATTGGGTAATATTTCTTCACATGAGACATCATGTTGGGATAGAGAGTGAACCAAATTACATTATATGACTTTTCCCATCATTATGTCTTCGCAGTTAGCCTTCAACTTTGTTTATGATGTAGTGTTTTATGTTGTTTCCATATTTTCCATGTTATGATTATCATGCTATATTATGCCTTATTATTAATGTTTATGATTCTCACACCATTCATGTGTCATTTATATACATTTTTTCTAATATTTATTATTTTCTATAACTTATTCCATGTTTATTCAATTATTGGTCTTTATAGCTTACCCCTTTCTTATATATGTCTCCTGGTTATCCCATACATTTTTAAAGGCCATTGAATTTTAGAATAATGTGAAGGAAATTTTCAATAATGTTGTTTTATACCATGTTATAGATGTAATTATATGTACCTAAGTACCAAAGAAACTAGACTTTTCTATATTCTATGTTTTATTAAGTGTACTTTTTTCTAATAAATTAGGAATTAATGTGTAATAAAGAGAAGGGTTGTTATACTATTCTTCAATCATGAGATAAATGACTCATTTATGCACTTTCTCTTTAATGATGAACAAATATTGTCCCAAATTATATTTAAAAAATATCCATAGAGGTCTCATAACTTCTACAAGACAAAAAGAGATTCAAATTCAATAATTAAACCAACTAGTTCTACAATTATTTTTATAAACAAGTTATATTCCTTTCTAAGTATTCTTAATGAAACATTCATTACTCAATCAATATTTCTGAAATTTTTACTTCTATAAAATTCATTAAAAACCATTGATAATACAGATTATACTCATCTTTTATTAGGAAAATAGATTCTAATCCTTGAAATTATTTCATTTTTATTAACAAAGATTCATACTTTTCATACGAGTTTCTATCAAGAGTTTGTTTTCACCAATAAAGGAAAAATAAGTTTCATCACTATATGCACACAACATTATTCACCTAAAACAGACAATCTGATCATGAAATGCGTATAAATATTCCATACTTGGAATGATTTTATATGTCATCGATGACTCTACCAATAGATCCCAACAAAAACACTCACCTCAAAGAGTCAGATCACACTGTCGGCACCAGTGCATGATCAGTGGGTCTCCTCCAGTAGGAGTCTCCAAGCGTGAGGGTCAAGTAAACGTTTCAACCCTAATTGTGGAATGTATTACAAGATTCTATGAAAGAAAATAATTAATAGAACCAATTTTAATCAATATGGAATCTTAAGTAGAAAATACACATATAGTACCTTGAATCATTCTAGGGGCCCCTGGTTCATATGCCTTGACTTTATGCAATAGCCCCTCCCTTGTCCTCCAGCTCCTTGAGCCTATCATGGACCACATGGGGGTGGTGGTGGTAATATGTTGAAATGTCAACCACCTCATGCTAATCTCCTATATCTTCTCCAAAATTCACTGCCTTGTAGATCTATCTTCTCCATTAATTATGACTGTTTCGATGGTCCATCAACAATCTCCCTGTCAGCAGGACAGTGGATTGGAAAATATCTAGCGAGCATTCCCATGCCATCACATGAATAACACCACATCCCTCTAGGATGCCTGCACTCACCCTGTGAGCCATGAACTACAGATCATATTTTCTGGTACCTCCACTTGAAACATATCACATGTTAGAGTCGCTGAGACTAATGTTGGACCCCTGTTATTGGGGTCTATGCTCTGGTTTTCACCTACTTACAATCACAAGTTACAGCCACTTATCCAAGAAAATGATTCCCACAAAATCCTTCCCCGGAACCCCAACATAAGTTAGAATGGTCAGAGGGATAACATATAGTTGTATGTACCTATGTAGGCCTCACTAGAAATTGTCATCCCTGAAGCACTGATCGCGTATCATATCTATTGAATACATTTAGAGGATGGTATGCCTCTATGAATACTCCGATATTGACATGTCGTCCTTCCAGAGCTTTATAATCTCCTGGATATACCTACCCCTTAGCTTATAATGTTATAATTACTCTTTGTGAAGTTATAAAACTCTCCCACAGAAGATTCAACTCATCATAATATCGGGTAACCAAACCCCATAATCACCCTATTGAGCCATGTAGAAGGATCACTTCTAGGGCCACCATCTGATCTTCTAGTGTCCTGACTCAATGAAAAACCCAGGTCAATTCATCAATCCAGTACTTAGCTGCCTGAGGGTCTATCTCACACCTAATCCTGGGAGGTCCTTTGCTCTAAAACTCAGGCAACATAATTAGACTATGTACATCTTTACAATGTAATGCTGGTAGTAGCTGATTCTCAAAAGTTGGTGGTATTAATAGTAAACCACCCAGAGGTGCTATCTTTTCTACATACCCCTATAAAGATGCCTTATCACTAGGCAGTTCATCATTATGATCACGTGGTGTAATCCCAACTTACCATCTATGTGAATACCTATTTAAATAAAATAAAATGTACCACATTCAATAGTGTATATTTAGGGTGCTGACTTATGAAGAACATCGAAAATAGAACGATTACTATATGATGCACGTAGAATTATTTTTCCCCGCATCCTGTTTTTTTATGTATGGAGACAATAGTAGTTTCTTAGAGTCCTCGTGTATGGATATGTTGGCTGCTGCACCAATACTAATGTCCCTAGAATTAAATCCTAACATGAAACACTTAACATGGATATTCCTATACAAACTCTCCAATTCATGGTCCTAAAGTAAAATTTAGTAGGCATTTCCCACAAATGGGAGCCATTAAACTTAAGTACCTATACCCATGAACACATATCTAAGATACACAATGATGAAATATAAAACACTTGAAAAGTTTCTTGCATAATACTATGATTCGACAATCATAGTACAATTAAAATAAAAGGAAAAGTAAACATATCCAAATACAAGCCCACCACAAAGAGAGTCTGCAAATGATTTCAACTAAATTTATAAACAGTCCAACCCAATACAAGTGTGAGGACTAAGTAAAAGGTATTCTCCCAGTAAACACCATAGTATTCCATACATCAGCTATGATCCATCCACTCTTGGTCCTCTTAAAACACCATGATAAGTTCCTCCATCTTCACAAGACACGAGGCGTGTGGGAAAATGCCATGCAAGGGTGAGTATAACAATTCTCATCATGACTACCTGAAACCACTAAACATGAAGCACAAAGTACTCATATCTATAAAAGATGTATGAATCTATGTATAAAAGATTCAATGATTGAAAGATAACATGAATATTCTTAGAAGAGACACTACACCATCAGGCGATCGTAACCAAGTACCAACCACATGATTCTGTTCGAATAAATGCTTAGGGGAGATCCTACCCCAAGAGCCACGCTATCATCATAGATACTCAATGAAGAGGTATAACTAATTTGGTCCTTGCCCATAGAGAACACCTTGGTCTAATAAGACAATAATATAATGATATGTGGCCTATGTCCTAAAACACTAAGGGACACCACAAACCTGATGTAGATTATCCTTGATACAGAGATCAGGGGTTACCCCCATTACCCCTGGGGGACACCAAAAACCCAAATTGGATCAACCCACTAAATATGTGATCACATTACAATGATTCCACAAACCCGAAAAATGCATCCCAGTTGATAGAATGTTTATGACGATGCCACAAACTCCACTTTGGATGATAGAGGATCATACTCCAGTCGCACTGATGGATACCACAACCTTATCTAATATATAGCCTCTAGATGGACGTGTAATCCATGTATGTGGATTAAATTTCAGAATTTTAATTCTTGGAAAAGATTTAGGGAATGTACTCAACCTATAATGGTCCGAACTAGGAAAAAGAAGAGCCTCAAGAACTCTTGATGGGAGTACATGGTGTGTCTCATTATGTTTGGAACTTTCCTTGTTTGGGTTTGGAAAATGTCAGATGAAAATTTTGGGATTGTTGTTGGTTTGATGGGTTAAAATGTAATTCCAATGATATAAATCTTCCAAATTACTCTAATTTCCAAAATGGTCACAACATTACGATACTTGTGAAAACTCATGAAAAATACTATTTTTGAGCCCCAAAAAGACACCCAGGGAAAAAGTTACATCTCACCATATAATGCTTGAATGACTATTCAGGGGACCAAGATACAAATCCAAATAATGCATCAAAAATTTTTCTTGAGTCGTCCATATTAATTACTTGATCACAATACCACAGATGGCACGCCAATATGATGTCAGACATAAGAGTTATTATATAAACATCCTTTAATAACAATAAAAACATTATTATTGTTATTATTATTTAATTTTAATAATTAATTAACTAAAAATTACTCCCCCATTTTTCGTAGAAATCATGCGTGGGAGGGGGTTCGTAGATCTTCTATCGCATTCGGGGGAGCTTTCCATCACCGACTACTACCTCCTCGCAGTCACTAACCGCAGACACCACTTCCTCCTACACCACCGATTGTCACTGCCATGGGCCTCCGATGTTGTCACCTCCTACATCATGGACTACCGCCACCCTGTTATGGACCCACCACTCACCTTAATAGATCAATCCTCATTGATCAATGAATCTAATATATCATTGGTAGTAGTCCCCATCGCCTGATATACTTGGGAAATGCAACCCAACCATCACAACTTCGCTTCACCAAAACTATTGTTGAACGTCTCATTGACTTCAATTAGTTTCCAATATCCCATTTAATCACACCTAAATTTTTCTTTTAATCCAAAAGTCATATCCACAATGTCTATACATCGCATTATGAATTTTTTTCAATGAATTTGTTTCATGTATTTTTCAAACCATCGATCGAAAAAATGTGGTTGATGTATGGGTATATAAAAAAGAATAAAATCACAATAAAAAATTTGAACTAAAAGCCTCAACCATTATTTGGGTTGGTATCGATTATTTTTCATTAGAATTATGAATGAAAATATATTAATCAACCAATTAATATCAATTCCATCCAAAAAAGATAAATCAAAATATTCAAATCAACCATTGATCCAAAAATCAATCTTGTTAGAAGGATTTACCCATGATCATCATGGGATAATCAAATGATGATAAAAATACAAAAAAAATCATAATTATATATTGGATTGATCATTGATGAAGAATGGTTGTGTTTCAACTTCTGAGGAGATCCTCCAACATTTTTGGTGTGGCAATCCATGATTTGATCAAGATACATTGTAGTCCTACTAGAATGCTCTCCTCAAATGGCGTCTAGGCCTCCAGGATTTAGTAACCAACTGTGTGATAAAATCCTTAGTTCTGAAATTATAGAGGGAGAAGGTATCTATGAATATGAAAAATAAAATAAATTTTTATTCGAATTTATTTTATTAATTTCATTCCATCAAATATTTTTGACAAATGACCCGTACCGAACAATGCTAGGTCACACCTATTTTAAAGCCTCTATTATAAATCTCATGGTTCCCTCAAATATTTGATCTCATAAAACTTTAAAGAGTTCTTCCACTTATTCATGAATACATTGTGCATGTTCTATATTTTTTTTATTTTTCACACATTTTTTAGGACACATTTGGCCTTGGAATCGCATGTTGTCTCAGCACCTAGTCTCAATCATAATCAATATAATGTCAAAAAAATTTACACATAAAATACAATAAGATACATAGTTCTATTCATTTTATTACTTATCATGTTTTATTTTATATTTCCCAATATAATGTTGGTATGGATTATATAATATTGTTTTCAAAAACTATTAAAATGTTTAGTTCCTTGGGATCTAAATCTTGTAACTAATCCAATGTAATAATGTAATTCACCAACTCTATGACTTCTTGTGTTGGGGAATTATAGTTGGTATCAGAGCATGTGATGAATAAAACATGGAAACTAGATTTATATAATCTAGATTAAGGAACATAACCCTAAGATTGAATTTTAGGATAAATATAGGAGAAAATCGATGAAATTTGGAAAGCAAGAGATTGTGTGGGTATTCTAACAGTGAATCCTTGTCTGGAAACTACAATCATATTTTGTTATGGAATAAATGTACCAAGGAGTAACAACCCTGACTAGGTGTATCTGGCCTGGCTTGACGTAACCTGTTACACGACCACATTCCTTACTACCAATCTGGTTTGACACTCCTAGGAGATACACATATGATTATTCAATTTCCTTAGAATCCATTATAAAAGATGTGATAGTAAAGAAATTCCCAAAGAAACCGTCTTTATTATTATGATATTAGGTATGAATTGTTTTTGTTTTTTGATTAGTATTTAAATAGGTTGGGGATTATGAATTATGATTCATAATGATATGATCTTATTTAGTCTATGTCATCATTTATAAATGGTTCCAAAATGAAGGAATGTGATCTTCCCCAATACACATGAATCCAAAGAGTCAGAAGGATATTATATTTTATGGTATTAGGATAATATTTTGAGTGGAAATAGTCTCCCTAGTAATATCATAAGATGAAGTAATAGTATCAGGTTCAAATGAGTTTTCCAGGACTTATAAATTTTCAGAGATTAACAATTGGAAGGGGATGATATAGAAAAATATGGACAAAGGGAAGAAGGGAAATAAGTACATTCCCACATGTGATAATTGTGGAAAGAAACAACATGAAACATTTTTAAAAGTAATGTGATTTTTCTACATGTGTGGAAAAAAGGAAACCCTTCTTTTGATTGAAAGGGTAATAAAATGGTTTTTATAGTACAATAAATCAATTTCAAGTAGATGAGACACTAGCAAAATAAATGTCTCAAAAATAAAATGTATATACCCTAAATGATGCTAATGGAAAATGAACATGTTATTCTACTCTCATAGATGAAGAGGAATGATTACTATATGTATTCAATAATTATTTCATTTGAATGTATTATTAGTTATGTACTGGTTATATAATTTATGGGATATATGATGATTGCAATGTAGTGTGTTTTAATTATGTATTTTATATCACTTGTTGAGTTTTACTAATAAAAGTGATTTGGTTGAATGTTAATGTTATTGGAAAACACATGTTTAAGGGAATTATAACAATTAATATGTTATTGATAGTGAGATAATTATTTTCTAATAAGGATATTATTAACTTGGTTAAATTAAATTGGATAGTACCGACTATCTTTGAACTAATGAATCGTTTTTTGAAAAAGATGTTTATGCTATAATTGATAGAGTATACAACAATTTAGTATTTAAGAAATATATCCAATAACATGTTTTTTAATTATGTAATAAGGAAGAATTCATGTTCACAATAAAGTATTATTGAACTTTAAGTTATTTATGTATTTCAATATAATGCATGATAAATGTGTTCACATGTTCGTTATTTGATAATTAAAGAGATACTTCATGTTGATTGATGGATAATGATATTTTAATTTTTGAACTACAATGACCTTCCTTATAAACTGTTGGATCATAATATTTTAGAAAATTTGACCATTTATGAAATGGTTTATTTTGATCCTTAGTTATGTTTTTAGAAGCTATTGTTTTGCATCACCATATGATGAATAATGTCTTATGAAATAAAGTCGAAAAAATTCGAGGAAGGACCAAAAAATAAGATTGTGCTTAATGAAACATACCAAGAAAGAATAAATACTTATATTCATAGAGTGAAAAAATTACTCATCTCTAGGAAAAATGATCCTGAAAAAAATCATAGTACTTTCATTTATGATGAATCAAATGTCCCCTTATATCATTGGGGATTTATGTATTTGTGATTTTTAACTTTATCTAAACCATGTTCAGTATTTTTATCCATAAGAACATGATTGTTAAATGTTTCTTCTGTATCGACGTTTCCCTTTCCCATCTATGTTCTTCTACTTGAGAGCCTAGTTACATGAACATTTTATCTTACTTCCCCTCTTACTATGAATATGTGATATTGACCGTATTTATGATGTGATTTTTTCAATAATAGTTTATTTTAAAACATCAAACTCTTGATTACTGAGATCGATTAAAAATTGCGAGGATGAAAAATAATTAAGGTGGGTAGTTTTTGACACCCCAAGAGATTTCAATATTTTTTTGGTGTTAATAAAAGTAAATTTTCCATAGCTTTCTTATACAAAACACCATATTAAGCTTACACTTCAAACAACTCTGACTCATCTTGCATTACATGCAAGATCGACTTTTACAAATTTATAATGGAAAACCTATTTTAAATAAAATTTTGAAAATATTCGAATTTTTTTAAATAAACATCATTTTTGAATTCTGAATGTCGAAATTATCATTGGTTTATTTATAGATTTTTTTTGAGATGTTAATTTTTTTGATGAATAATGAAAATATTGAATTTTAGTTAAAAAATTAATTTTTTTATTGAATTATATTTAATGTTACATTATATTTTAAATTATATTTTAAAGAAAAAATAGAACAATTATACATATATTAACCCAATTTGATTCAGAGGAATCATTTTTATATTGAAGTTAGAAATAAAAAATAATTGAACATTTCAACAATTTACTTTTTAAAAACATTTTCTCTCCATGTCTACTGGATTAGCGATCTACCTAATTTTAAAATTTACATGATTTGAAATTTTAAAAATGGAAATACATGGTTTTAGTTAGTATAATAGTTTTTCTCTAATAAGATCACCATAATTTTTTTACCAAAAATATTAGTGATGGTGATTAAAATTAATTAATGTGATTAAGGTAAAATAAATCTTAAAAAGGAACTAAACCATAATATTAAGTGCCAAAATGAACAACATAATATTCCAAAATAAATTTGATACTAATAGTTGTACCATATCCTATCATGGATATAATTGTATGGTTTATTGGGATAATATTTCTTGAATGTTTCATATATGTCAAGCAAAGAATGAAAAAAGGAAAAAAGGGAACCTTCCATACCATTAACATTTGTAAAATGTTGAAATATTAAAGAAACATCATATTTTCAGTTATATAAAATATTTTGAAAGATAACTGGGTTTATTTTGTCATAATTATTTATCACTATTTTTTAAATATTAATTAGTTACTTACAATGCATAGGAAATGAAAACATGTTGATTATTTAGGTAATAAAAAACTAAAATAAATGATACTATAATTATTAAAATGATAAATATTTATTTAATAAATATATTCAATTTTTTGTTTAGATAGATATATAATGTTACATATATTTGAAATTAATATATTTTAATATCAATTTTTTTGGATATTTTTAAATTTAAATTTAAAAAATGATGACAAAATTGACATTAATATTATTTAAAAATAAATCATATTTTATTAAATTATTTAAAATTAATAAATATCATGTATTCTTAAAAGTGTATTTTTTTGTGTTAAAAATATAATATATTTTCTATTAATTTAAAATTTTATATTTTATAATTAATCTAATGGCCCATATTTTTTAAAAGCATTATTTACACAGTCTGGGTTGAAGCCATGTTTTTGTGCATTACATTCACTTTTCTTAAAATTATTATCCAAAAAACATGGGTTTTATATTATTCAAATTATAAAACATATTTAAAATTAATTAGATAATTATTTTTTAAAAAATATTTCTTTAATTTAGTCTTAATGGGAAATTACATAGGTTAGAATACTAGTTTCTTTAATAAAAAAATGATAAATTGGGGAAACATAGAAGTTACAGAACTAAATTATAGGAATGAAATTATTCTTTGTGGGGTATATATTTATCAACAATTACTCCCTTTAAACCATAATTTTTCCTTTTTAGAGGCCCATTAGTAAAAGGGGGCCACCCATTAATGAATACCATTTGGTATTTATAGGAGTGCCACTCCTCATCAACTATAAAAGGCCTCCTCTCCTCCCACATCCCAAAACATCTCAAGAAACTTTTCTCAACCATGATCTTACAAGATATCTCATAAAAAACCCTTATATAATCCAAGAACCCTCCCATTGGTCATAAATCCATCCATGGAAGCCCTTTGGTTTAAACCAAAAATGAGTTACCCGAAGACTAAGTTACATCATTTCTTAATCTCTTTAGTTTTATTTCCATTCTCTACCCCCTAAACACTTATTGTTCTATGTTTATATAAAAAAAATTATCCTATATATACTAATATTTTTTTATGCTTTGGTTTTGAGCTATAATCACACACACATCCATCTAATAGGTGAAACACATGTTTTTTATGTGTACGGTGAACAACTGCCTATCAAAACTAGGATTTTCTGTTTTTTCCTTTACAAAATTTCATGGTTGGTAATTATGAAAGAAACCCAATTTATATGTGTTATATATGATATTTATTATTTATATATTCTTGTGTAATTATTTTTAAAAAAATACTCTTATAATTTAAATTTTTTGTAAATATGATAACATCGTTTGTAGAAGTGTGGGCTACCGCCTCCTCAAAGCGATGTAATTCATTCACAATATACATGGACCAAATAAAGGATTTTTAAAAAATTAATATTTAACACAAATGAAATATATATTATATTATTTCAATAATTACTTTTTTGTAAATATAATATATCATTTTCATCATTACCCATTTCACACACCAAAAAATTATAATGTCGGACATGGACGTTTGGACTACCACCTCCTCAACAAGATGTGATTTATTTTACATCTCAAAAATAATATGTATATGTATATATGATTAAATTACTTTTTATTTATGATATAATGATCATTATAGAAAAATAGAGTGATACTTACCATATTTCCAACATGATCACTAAAAAATGGGAACGCTACTCATGCATACATACAAACTACCATCTCCATGATTGCAACATTGGTTAATTTTTCCTATCCACACTTCATTATTGGTTTTAAAAGTATTATTGATGAATAAATTTTATATTTATTTAATGAATATTATTTTGGATATGATTATATAATGAACCCTTTGACCATAGATTATCTACCAAAGTCATTTTTTGCAGACAAAGAGAATATTGTAAAAACACCTGATATAATATTAGTTTTTTAAGTAGTTGTTTAAAAAATAATAATAAGTGAATTTAAAGAAATAATAAATAGAAATTTTTTATTTATGAATTTAAATAATTAAAATAATTTTATTATTTTGAAATATAATGACACACATGAAAATTCAGACTCACGGTAAAGGGTTTATTCTCAATTTACATTCCATTAAGACTTATTTGGAGTTATGAACCAAATCAATTATATATATGTTGTATACCCTGACCATTGACATGATATACCATGAATATCTTGATTATCATTATATTTGAATATTTATTTAATGTTTTTCCTTAACAGGGATTATGATTCAAATGTTTCACAGTGATATGGTTCACTTCAGAATGTTTAATGATTATGTGCCTCAAAAATATTTTTGATGATATTTAAACGGAATCTCCATTAGTAAACATCATCAAACATTATTGTTAATTATCCCCCACTGGATAATTATTTATTAATATTTACCCTTTATTAAATAAATATATTTTATGATAAGTCACCTTGTTTATTTATTAAATTGATTATTTGATATATAAGGAATGCTTTGAGCTCTCCCTTATGGACCATTTGATCCCACTCATATTATTTTTATTTTACCTAGGTTGTAAAGAGAAAACATATTATTAAAAAGTAAAGTATAAATTAAATTTAATTTTATTATATATAATGTTTAATTTTATATTTCCCAATGTAATATTGGTATGGTTTATGTAATCTAGTTTTCTAAAACTGCAAAATTGGTCAGCCCCTTAGGATGTAAAGATTTTATTTATACCCATTTAAAAAATTAATGTATCGAATCTAGGATTTCTTAGGTTAGGGAATTACACAATGGCTTTCTATGAGGTAAGGTGAAATCTGACCAATATGATGAGGCTTCTTGATGTGATGAACAAGGTGAAGTAAAAGTGGTAGAACATAATTTTTCTAAAAACATTTTAATAATGATAACTTTATTTGTTAAATTTTCAAGGTATTTCACCACATTAATTTGAAATTGATAAATGATAAGGATTTTTTTTCATATGGGGTGTAAATATAATGAACTAGTTGTTAACTTTCCATTTATTTATTTTTCTATGTTGTTATTCAACGATATGTGATTTCATTGATTGTGTTAAATTTTTAATTAATGATTCTTAATTGTAAATTTTTATAACTCATTAATATAGGGTTTTGGAGTAGGGGAGATCTTAGGATATTTGTGAAGCTTATTTAAACATTTATTATTTATAATATGAGCATGTATATATGGTTATTAAATCATACGATTGAGGTAGGTGGAACCTATCATATTTCACTACACATTTTACATTCTTATGTAATGTGTATGTTCGTACCATACATACTAGTTTTTTGGAATTTTTTAAAGGGGTTAGGTGAGTCATAATTTTTTAAAAAGGATAGGGTAAGGCTAAAAAGTAGTTAATTGATTATGTTGAATGTGTTTAATAGATGTAAAAAGTTACTAGAAGATAAACATACAAGGGGTTCAAACTATAGTTTTGGTCAATAGAAATCAAAGTAGTATAGGATCAGTTAGTAAATTGTAAATGGTTTTGCATAAGACCCAAGTGGCATGAGATAAGGGTATCTATGTGGTGATTAGTTTGGATAGAGGTTCCATTGTGCAATGGTACATGTAATTTGTTTGAATAAGGTCATGTTTAGGACATAGAGACCTTGGAAACCCAATACTTTGTAACAATAAATTGGATTCATTCACAAAATTTTTTAAGTAATACTTCATATGGAGTAAGTAGTTATATTAAAGAATGGGACTTATAGAATATTTAGTTTGGATAGACATGATATTGAAGTGTTTAGTCCATGAGTTGATATGTTTGTTGTCAGAAATGAATTCTATAACCAGCCTAAACTAGAGGGAACACTTATAGTGATCTTTGATGTAAGTTAATAAGATAACAAACTCTGTATAGATTTTATATATGTTAGGTTTAAGTTCCCTTCGAATGCCTAGGAAATGAGTAAGAGCTGGGATAAGTTTATCTTATCATTGGGGTGAGATATCATCAGAAGACCAGAGTAGGTTTTTTGTTATTCCATGTGTAGACTTAATGAATTTCAATTATAAGAATGTAGTTCTAATTCATTAAAACTGGAAATGGTGTTTTTTTGGGTACTGATGACTAAAGTGGAGGTCGATGTTCATTTTATTATGTTGTTTTCATCAATTAGTACTATTCTTCATTATCATTCTCGCCTATTTGAGAAAAAAAGAGATGTGGTTTCCATATTGGTTGCTTTATACCAAGACTAATCCCAAATCCAAAAATATTGATTTGATTGAATTTTTTTCCATAGAGGTTAAATCTCATTGATGTTTCCATCATACCTATTCTAGCTAAACTTTCACTCAAGTCTACCACTAGAGCTTATAATAACCATATTAATTACACATTTATCTTGAGTGGATATGTATGTAGATGCTAGGATGATATAAACAAGTATTTATTATTATAATAACCTATTTATACATTACAAGTATTTTATTCATTTTAAATTTATTATTTTAATGGAACATCATTTTAAACACTAATATTGAAGCATTGATGATATTCTATAAGTATACCTAAATAAAAAACAAGATCATTTTTTCTTATAAATTTGTTTTCCTAAATATCATTTTTTTGTGTTTTGAATTTTTATTTAATGAATCTAAATATATTATGGATAAATAAGGATAAAAATTATTATTTTTATCTATAATATACTAAAATGAATTTAATTAGTAATTAATATAGAATATTAATAAGAATAAGAATGATTAATATTAAAAAAATTTATTTCTTATAAAGAATTTGACCTCATTATATTTTTCTATATTAAATTTTAAATTTATAAAATTTATAGATTCTATATGAAAAAATGAACTTCCTTTTAGTATTATGAATAATAATATTTTTATTGTATTCATATTATGTCATTTTATAAAAATATTTATTTTTAGGTGATTAATATAAAATAATTTTTTTAAAGATACCATGCATTTTATGAAATTGTTTGAATATAAAAATTACATAATAGTAAATGAATCATTATTTATGATCAAATAATTATTTAAGAAGTTAAATTATATATTTAAAATATTATTTTCAATTCTTGGAACCTAAAATTTACATGTTTTATCCTATGTGTCATCTTTATATAATAACTGTTTTCATACATCATACATATATGATTTTAAAGTGAGTTTCTATCACTTTAATAAACTAAATATTATTATTTATTTGAAAAATGGAATTGTCTTTTACAAATTAATTAAAATGGGTAATTTAATTTTTTTTCATTCAAATTAGTTGTCCATGGTAAAAAATAGCCACATTTGTAAATTACAATTATAGTAAAATGGAAAATTTGGTGTTAAACAACAATATATCTAAAAACATATAAATTATATTTGTGTATGCGAGGCATATTAACTAACACACATAAAATATCTATTAATTTTAACTATAAGAGCCACCTTCTTTTGAAAATGACATGCCTTTAATAAAAAATTATGAATAATTTTTGAAACTTTTATTCACTTATATTATAAGAAGAGCCTCAAACTCCTAATTAAATACTATATAAAAATACTAATTACCAAAAATACATCATATCATTCCCCCCCCAAATAATCTTCTAACCTATTCTTTAGATTCTTATCCCTGTAAATTACCAAAATACCTTCATGATCAAGAAGGTTTCCAAGTTGAAATCAAAATATTCAATGTATGATTTTTTTAATCTATAATCGTTTTATCATTTACACTTATTCTACCAATTAATAATTTTTTAATTTTTTTAAAAAATTCATACAGTGTTATTAGTATATTTAAATTTATTATACTAATTTAATAACCATTAACCGTGTTTCCCCATTTCCTTAAAAAAATGAAAATGCCTTTCTTGTTATCTAAGGATTGTCGTCTCCATCAATGAAATTCTTTTGGTTTCATCACCACAAAATTTATCTTGTTGAAAATGGATATTGAAAAATTAAATATGATATTTATAAAATTTTTAATATTCATAAATGAGAAATCAAATCATAAATCCATTCAAATTTGCAGTAAAACGTAAACATCTTTTCACTATAGGTGCGGACAACCACCGCCATAGTGTGAAATATTTAATTTTTCATCACCGTAATACTGGGATGATTATTAAAATTTATTTAAAGGTTTAAAATTATTTTATTGTAATTTTTAATGTCCTGAAAATATTATATTAACATTTAACCAGTTATTATCTTACCAACATTTGTTCATATAAAAATATTAAAACTTGATCATCACCAATATTGTCTTCATTAATCACATCTATAATTAACATGGAATGAAATTAGAAATTGATAAATAACTATAAAAAATATATTCAATTGCCATTTATAATATATTAAGGATGAAGTTGAATCAAATAATGACGATCAACATTGGTATTACAAAGTTTGTGTGAAACATTTAAAGTCACTAACATCCCATGATAAAAATAGACAATAAATTTCTAATTATTGTAAAATAATTGATTAAAAATTAAAAAATTTAGTAGATATCATTATCGTTATGAAATAATTTATTTAATGGTTATACTAATTATAGAAGATTCTATAACACTTTTGTTGATATCAAGAGTCGAGGAAATGGTTTCATATCAAATTTCTATTTATTGGGGCATATTTTTTATATCATACAAGTATTCTTTTTTTATATGGAATAATTCCCACTAATAAAAGATTATTATTATTGTTAATGAGTTGTTCATTGTATTTTCATGAATTTTAATAAATCCTTCTAGAATATTCTTGTGATTCATCTGATTTCATAGTCGTAAGGGATTCTAATCTCAAAATTACTTCATTGAGATATATACCATATTCCCTGAATTATTTATATTATGTGGAATATATATATCTCTATGTCTTATTTATATCATACTATTCATGTATGAAAATGGTTTTTAAATACATCTAAATTTATTTCTTTCATCAGAGTTTTATTAAATTCATACCATTGTCATAATGGGGTATTATTCACTCACATTCTTTAGTTGACTCATACTTATTCCTCTTAGACTATTCTAATATGATTTTTTCTCCTATACTAGAGTTATTTTATATGTTTTCCCTCATTTCTTGGTAAATTACATTTTCATATAAAATATATTTTATATGATGAAATTTTTTCATCATAAAATTTGACATTGTTAAGAATAGTTCCCATCATCCGAAAATAATGTATTTTTCATCCATTTCTATAATCAATATTTCCACAAATATTATCCTTTAATATTTTTAAATACTAAAATATATTATTTCTTGTGGTCTTTCAATGTATTTTTAAAAAATTTAAAACATAATAATTATCACTATTTTTATGATGTAGATTTCAATAATGGTATTTTTTAAAATGTCAGAAATAATTTTCTTTTCCCAATCATACATTTTTTCCTCTAATAAAAATTTACACAATATGAATATTAAATATTTTCAAGTATTAATTAATTAAATTTCATACAATTATTTGTTTTAAAAAATACTCCACTTCAATTTATCAAAATTTATATTTTCTAATGTGACTCATTACATTTTTTACAAAATGGTAAAAAAATTTCTTATATATAATCTTATAAATTTCACTCACATTATCTTATTTAACCTAAAAATAACTAACTCTTATGGAGATATATTTTATTAATCTTCTCATAAATTATATTATTAAGTAAAACTTTTTGTGATTGAAATTTTTATATATACTTGTTTACTTTTGAGATCATGTTATATAATAAAATTTGAAAATAATATGGGACCCATTTTCTATTGATGAGTATTCATGATATATTGAAAGATTAATATCACATATAAGACATATGTATGGATGTTAATGGGGGAGATCCTATATATCCCTTTAAAGCATTGGTTATGGTTTCATATCTCTTGTGGGAATAAATTATGAAGATGATTTAATTTATTTTTTTACTTAATGAGTGGATGTTCATAGATTTATTCACAACTTCATTTGTGGGAATCCATGGATTTTTTCCATACATAAAGTGTGTATATGATTCGATATTTTCAAAACATAAATCATGGAAATGATATTAGTACCCAATATAAATGGTTGAAATTGTTTTATTTATTCAAAACCTAAAGGGTGGGAATTATTGGATATTTTCACATGGTGATATTTATTTTTCTTATGTTTCTGACACAGTTCATTATTCTGTAATGTTTACCTGACATGCAACATTATTATGTTAAATTAATATGATTATTCTCTATATATCATTTTTAATATCTAACACTCTTATTTCATGGTGGATATTTATTTATCTATTCTTGCATGTCCCACTTTCACAAATTATTGACAAAACATATTGGTCCATATTGTTTCTAATATATTTCTCATGTTAATTTCTTAAATAAGATTATGATCTAACCCTTGATTACATTTTGATGTATTTTTCTTTTACTACGAATTTTATCTAACAAATTTCTTATTTTTTCATTTTATATGTAATTAAGATTATTATATCTTATTATAAGTCTAAAAGAAAGATATGTGCAGTATAATAGTTTAGAAATGATCCAAAATATTATAAAAATGGTTTTCATATAGTTGATACCTAAAAAAACTAAACCATTATTTCATGGTATTGTGTGATTATTTATGATATGGAATGAAAATATTATGAAAATAATGTGTGATATAAAAAAATTATATTGGTACGTCATATTTAGTATCAATGCTAGTTTATAAAGTATTTATTTTTTACACTCTACCTAGGAGCATGGGTTTATGGTACTTTATGTGGAATAAGAAAACGTTTTAGTTGTTTTTATGAATTTTTTGGTTATTTTTATGATTATTTTATAATTTTTATGATTAGGATGAGAGTACCATAGAGAAAATCCTATGGATAAGTCATTGTATAGTATAACAAATTGAGATTTCAGTAATTTAGGGATTTTTTGTTGACAAGTAATTAAATCACTATATAGATAAAAATATATGGATTCAGTCTTTGGAATAAAACCACCTAGGGGAAAACATTATGAAAATTATTTTTGGTTATTAACATGATGATTTCCTCATTCATGATGATGTGACCTAACTACACATCTATATTAAAATTCATGGGGGGTAAGATTTTTTTTAAATTACATGCTACTAATAAAACATTCGGATTATTTAAAATGGAATTTGATGATATAATATATGAATAATTAATATTGATAACCTAATAGGAATATGAAAATTGATGGTTGAGATTGTAATACAGAGATTAATTAGTTTTATTATGCACATTATTTATATGAAAATTCATATAAGTTTATAGTAGTTTTTTATTAATTTTTTAATCTAATTATTCTCATAAAAAAACTTTACTTTGATTATGTAATGTATTGAGAAATGGTAAATCTAGTTAATAAGAGAAATGATAGACAATACTGTGATTGTCCAAATGAGAAAAAAATTTGTGGAACCTAGTGTTGAAAATAATTTGGTTATTATCACAAAGATATTTTGACATATGATTAACAAAATATACCTAAAAAACCACCTAGACATACTAAATAAGAGAAGTATGTATTTTCATATTTTTTTAGTTGAAAATGACTATAGATTAAAGTGAATTCAACTTAATAAATTTCATGAATTTGATAATAAGGTCCAAAGTTAATTACAAATAGAAAAAAGATTTTTTTATGGATTGATTTTCCACAGAGAACATGGTTTTGGAAGAGATTTAAATTGGTCCCCTAATATAATACAAGGAATAAAGGTTACATGTAAAAAAATTCCCACACATTAATGAATTAAATTAAAATAGATTATGAATTAGGTATATTGGTTCCCTAACTCAGAGTGGAATGAAGATAATAAGAAAGAGAAACCACCAAGAAAATTTTAGGCCATAATAATAAAAAGATTATAGAAGGGGGGTGAATTGTTTATTTTAAAAATTCATGGAAGATTCTAGTTTTTTAAATCTGTTTGTGATTTATGAAAATATGTTACGATCCCTTCTATATGATATCTGAGCTGAAGATGAACCAAAATAATGAGCACAATAATTTTATAGTTGTTTGGGGCACAAAGATCCCATAGTCCACTCAAAAAACTATCTCTCTACGATCTTGGTGAATTTCACTAGAATGGTTCTCTTATCACTAGACCATCAAATACACAACTGAGTGTAGTAAGTTGACACATTTAGAAACAAGGATAAATATATCCATCTCATTCTTTTACAGGTTACTTGTAAATCCATGTCTTAGTTAATGAAGATGATACTGAAACCCTAAATGTGTTTGATAATTTGATACTCTAATAAATCAAAATAGATTGATTTATTGTTTGATCTAGTTGATGTTTAAAATTGTATTCTCATAAATTGTAATTAAATGGGTAATCTTAATTATAAATGAAAAATCAAAATAAAATAATAACTTTGATGTGATCCCAATTGAAAATGATCTTCAAAAATAACAACACAAAATTGCAGCAAAAATCTTACAGAAGTACAGGGATAATATATTAATTCCTCTTAGGTATATCCTCTTAATAAAATAAATGATTTTATATATCATTATAGAAGAACTATAAAAGATATTTATAAGAGTAAAGTCATATGTGTGAATTTGTTTATCACCCTATGTTGAAAAGATACACAGGTTGAATATACATCATATAATTCTTGATATGGTATTCCAGATCCAAAAAAATTGTCTAATAGATCATGGATATTAAAATTAAAAATAATTAAGAGGATTTGTAACTCCTCTTAAGAACAGAAGTGATTTTTTCTATTGAATACAGTTTCTGAATCGATCAAATTGAGCACTGAATCAGTCATAAATGTTATTTTATCAGATCTTTAATTAATTAAAGACCATTGAAAAAATATCTGATAAAATTATCAAATTTAAATATCCAAATAGGAATAGTCAATTATAGGGTTCCTTAATATAATGAAAAAAACCAAACACAGGGTTCAACTACTTGTTGTTCATTCTTTGAATATAAGGTTGAAAACATAAGGTTGATCATAAATGTAATGTTGATGAACAATGAATTTTTCTCTTTGATGTAGGGTTCCTTACATAGGTAGGGTTCTATAACCATACATTAAACTATTAAAAAACATAGGGTTCCATAAAAACATAATGTTCTATAACCACACATTTTTTATAACGTAGGTTTGATGATCTATACATAATGTTCTAAATATAGGGTTCATAATTTACATGTTGTTTATAAGTGTATATATTATTCACCACATTATGTTTATCAAATTAGGGAATGAAAAATTTCTCTAGAAAATAGAAGAACATATTCTTAACACATTATCAAATATTCCTTGAATATTATTTCAGAATTAATATTACATTAAATATTACTTTTTTTGAAATACAGATAGAGTAATATCATTTGTAAAATAAAAAAGGTATTTTTAGCATTATAATAAATATAATTTACATATTATTTTTGAGACAATACATTCCCAAAAATCTTCCCCATTTTTATGATAAAAAAACCCATAAAAACATTTTATTAATTTTTTTAAACACTATGGAAATAATGTTTAATTTATTCTGAAAATATTTTGATTTCACAAAACTATTTTGTTTTTTTTTAATTTTGAGTGTCAATGTTTTGTTAACATAATTTTCTCCCCATTTTGTGATATCAAAATTAAATTATAAGAAAAATATTATAACTTATTCAATATTTCATAGAATAGTAAATAAATGTTTATATTGCACTATTTTGATAAATAAGACATGGCTTCTAGAATTTGAGATAAATAGTGAAAAAACATATAAAAATAAAACACCAAATATAGAATTACAAAATATTAAAATTAATTATAAAAATTGTACAAATACATTATAGGGATTAGATTTTTGGAAAGGGTTTAAACAATAGGTCTATTATAATGTTAAAGGGTTTGGTTATGAGTAGCTTTTGGTGTGGGATATAGTGATTCATGTGCCACTTGAAAAAGTATTTTCAATTCTTCCAATTGAGCTTATAACTTTTATAAAATATTTTATACAATATTACTTATTAAAATCCTCTAATATTTACTGAATTTCAAAATTTTAATTTAATTGACTTTCAAAATTTTATTAATATTCTCTTCTTTCTATATAAACTATGATAACTTTTCAATAAAATGATTGAGAGGCAGCATAATGCTAGTTTCACTTTATGTTAGTTTCTCAAAAAGTTATATCTTTTTATCTAACATAATTGATAAAGGGGAAATATTACAATGAATATTTAGAATCCATTCATTCATATCATCCATTTCACATGTGATAACAAGAAATATTATAATTAGATATGGTGATATTGTAGGTGCAAAGGTTGAATAACTAGACTGATTGAGGTTCCCCTTTACTAATTCAAAATGGATTCCCAAATACTAGTTTAAATGAATGAAATCTGTTTGAGAAATTAGTTATGATTTTATCTTCCCAAAATGGTCCATCACAACTCTCTTAAATGCATCAAAATATATTTTACACACACAATTTTCTCTAATATTCTAATGTTGAGTCTGAACAGACTCTAACTCAATCCTTGTAATGGAAGAATTTATTAAATAATCAATAATTTTTCTGAATTCTTCCACCTCACATTTAAGACTGGAGTTATCCTCCTGAAGATTGATTAATTTTATAACTAGTTCTTCTTGTTTATTTGATAGAGAATTGGATGTTCTTTCATATACATTTTGCATCTAAGAAGCAACATCCATAACCATTAAACGATAAGAATGAGACTTATCTACATACTTCTCACTTGAACAAGATGTACCATTAGGGACCTCTATCATTTATCCAGAGACACGTGTAGTTCATTTTATAGAATGAAAAAAGGCAGAAAAATCCATTATTTCTAATATCTTAGTGGCTTCAGGGACTAATTTCTGAACATTTTTTTTATTTTTGAGATGATTTTTCTTGGTGATTTGGTTGAGGATAACCTTGAATATATTATTCCTGACTTTATAATTGTTAACATGTACCTTGATCTGGTTCATCCAAATTTAGTGAAAGAGTTGCATCTATAGATCCTGAAAATAGTTCTTCAGGCTAGGGTTATTTTATCTTCTATATCCAGAAGTCGTGTTCCTCATTATTTAATTCTTATAAAACATCTTCAACAATATATGTATCCTAATATCAAATATTTATTTATTTTATATTGATAAATACCTTCATTTATGGATTATACAACTTCTTCATTTCCTTAGTGAAGTGAACCTACATACTTAATATTTCTTTTATCCCACTGATCAAAATATTTAGATTCGATTGCAGTTACAATGAACAATTTACCAATCAATCTACTCAAAAATCATCCAAACATCCTTAATGTATGAAAATTAAAGACAAAATGTGATGAAATTTTACTCAATAATCAAAATGGTGAATGAAATATTTCTTGAATAAGATAAGTGAATGTATCCTTCCATATAGACAGAACGACATCCTTTCCCATGAATAGGAACAATAAATCATATATCTCAATATATATTAAGGAAATTTCATCTTGATGTCACTAAGAAATATGAACAAGACATACATGTTTGGATATAATTTTTTTTATATTTCAGAAACCCTAAGAGTAATAATAGTTTGAATAAACATTATCTAACATTATGATCTACCTAAAGATCCTTTACAAAAAGTTTGAAAATATTTATTGATCCAAACAAAAAAACAACCTTGAAATTAAAATCACAATTTCTAATTGATCAAATATAAAAATATAATAATCCTTCATTTGGACATGTCAACATTTGATAAATCCTTATCAAGGAGATTAAGAACTCTTCATATTCTATTCGAGGAAATATTATGTCTTCTATGGAACCAAAACTAAACTGATCATTGATATAATATTTTCTCAGTTCTATCTCAAAAATAAAATTTTTATTTTCCTTATAATCCAAAAACTCCAAACCTTGAAATTCTAGAGCCTATTAGAGTAGAAGGTTTGTCTCATATAGCCATTCAAAATCTATGTGTTTTACTTGAATAATATTCCTTGAGGGAACATAATGACACTTCAGATCTTTTGTTTCACCTTTATCTATTCACTTGGTCATCATCGTCTCTATCAATCTTAAGATTAAAGGTTTTCAGATTCTATTTTTTGTATGAAAATGAGGGTTCTAGGAGGAAAAACGGTTCAGAAACAAAAATATAAGAGAAGTTGAGGGATTTTATGACAGTTGATGGCATGGATGGGTTTCACCTTTTGATTATACAGGGTAATAATTAGTTTTTAGTTTTTTAAAACACATTATTTAAAACTAAAGAAAGAGAGAAATTTATTTAATAAAATAAATGAAATACTAATTTGATAGAAAAATTAAATTAAATTAAAACGAATAAAGGAAATAAAAAATATATCCAAATTAAAGTTATAAAAATTTATTTAAAATTAAATAAACATAACTCTCCCACCATGAAATCAAAATTTATAGTAGGAACTAGTTTAGAAAAAATATCAGCTAATTGATATTTTGTTTTTAAAAAATCACATTAAATTTCCTTTTTAGGAACATGATCCCTTAACATATGATGTATTATATTGATATGTTTAGTCATAGAATAACGTATAAGATTTTTTTTAAATTTTAGTACCACAAGTATTATCAAATAAAATATGTATATTGATAAAATTTGTTCCAAAATATAGTACTGTTTTTTCATCCAAAATAATTGTGCACAATAACCGGAAAGAGACATATATTCTACCTTGGTTCTTGCGAAGGAAACTAAGTTTTTTATCTTACTAGGCCGTGATATTAAAGAATTTCTTTAAAAGTGAGAGGTTCCTTAGATGAATTTTCAATCTAATCTATAATAACCGAATTCAGTATCGTAATATAATATTTAATTAAAATCAATTTTTTTTGTAAATAAGTGATTGAAAAATAGATCCTTTTAAATATATGAAAATTAATTTAACATAAAAAAGATGGGGTTCCTTGGTATTTGACTAAAATCGATCAAATAAACATATATAGAACATAATGTACAGTATGTTAGCAAAAAGATATAATAAATTTCCAATCATATCTCTATAAAACTTATTTAAACTAGTTTTCCAACATCATACAAATCATGTTTAATATTGGTACACATAAGAGTTTTATAAGTCTTACTAATTTCAACTCCATTTTAGTTTGAAAAATCATTAATATATTTACTTTTAATTACAACATTTGCATAATCTTTTTGATAAATTTGAAATCGTAAAAAAGAAATTCAGTTCTCCAATCATACTCATTTAAAATTCTTTTTTCATTATATTTCAAAAATATTTACAATGATTTTTATTTTTTGAACTATAAATTACATCATCACCATAAATTTGTACTTATAAAATATTAGAAAAAACTATTTTCAAAAAAATCGTATAATCTACTAATCATATAGAAAATCCATTTTCCCACAAAAATACTTAATCTTTCTTTCTAAAATCTATGTTCTTGTTTAAGGCCATAAAGAGAATTGCTAAGCTTTAAAACAAAATTTGGTTTATGAGGGGTTTCAAACCCAATAGGGTTTTTAACATAAATATTTTCCATT
This sequence comes from Viscum album, assembly GCA_963277665.1. Taxonomy (NCBI): domain Eukaryota; kingdom Viridiplantae; phylum Streptophyta; class Magnoliopsida; order Santalales; family Viscaceae; genus Viscum; species Viscum album. Next base: position 1,388,596,011 of record OY728152.1, read on the forward strand.
AAATATCAATTTAGAAAGGAATATTTAACAACCATACGATATAATTTAAAATTCATTTGAGATTCATAAGGTAAAAGGATTATAATCACTTCTACTCTAGCTACAGGTGAAAAGGATTACTCATAATCTATATATTTTTCCTAATTATATCATTTTACTACTAATCGAGCCTTATTTTAGGATATGATCCCTTTATCATCTGTTTATTTCTAAAGATCCACTTAGTTCCTATTACTAGATAATTTGATGGTCTTTCTCTTTAATACAAAACATCATTTCTTATAAATTGGTTTAGTTGTTCATGCGTAGATAACAACCAAATATCTTCTTCTAAATATTCTTTAATAGATTTTGGTTCTAACTAAGATGGAATGGAAGAAAACTTAAATATGTTCCCTATATTTTTTTTATTATTTTATTTTTTATGATTAGGTCCCCAATAATAGTTTCTAAGGTATTTTTATTTAGGGTTTTTGACTATCTTGTTAAGACAATTTCAATTTAATTAGTTTCATTTCATCTTAACTAGAAATAATTTTATTTATATCATTTTAAAAATCATCAATAAGGGATTGAAGTCCCATGTTTTCAATTTAATAAGTAATTTTCTCTATTTGACCATTCTCTTTAATGAAAGGGTCAGTTTCATCAAATTTCAAATGAAATAATTTTCAACAGTCCATGATTTTTTATTAAATACAATATAGTCTAATGAAGTAGGATAAAATCCTATAAATATTACTTCATCATATTTTGGATCCAATTTACCAAGGCTGTCCTTAGTATTCAGGGAATAAATCATAAATTCCAATAATTTAAATTAATTTAGGTTTTATGTTATTCTAATGTTCATCGAGTGTTCATTTAAAAAAAATATCATATTAAAACATTATTCATGATATATAAGGTTGTACATACAACTTTTCCCCATATTTAGGAAGGGAGAATATATTCATTTAGTACAGTGATTTCCATTTCATGAATAGTTTTGTTTATTATTTCAAGAAATCCAATTTTTTGAGATGTTTATGGTGTAGAGATGGTGTGTTCAATACCTTGGTTTGAGAAAATGGAATTAAATTCTTGATTTTAAAATTCTCAATAGTGATCAATTCTTAATGATATTATTTTAATATAATTTTTTTGATAATTTTTAAAAAAACATTCAAAAATAGTGAATATACTACTTTTGAGTTTTACAAAATATACCCCACTAAAACTAGACAAATCATAAACTAAAACATTGTCATATAATTTACCAGCCAAAAGTTCTACTCTTGATGGTGCAAAAAAATACAAATGGATGCATTATAATCATTTTGATACTTAAATTTTATTAATTTATTAGAAGCATGATTTGTGTTGTTTGCTGATTTGACATGTATCACAAAATCTATCATTTTCAAAATTAAGACAAGGGAAATCCGAAACTAAATATTTCATTTAAAACATATGCAATGAATATATATTGAAATGACCAAGTCTTCTATGGCATATCCATGACTCATTTTCATAAAAATTAAATAGTTCACATGTTGTTTACACATGTGATTTAGATCCAAAGTATACAAATTGTCAGTTTCAGGAACTCTAAAAGTAAGAAGTTTATATTTTTACAATGATATGTACTTCTTAGAAAATTCAACGTAAACCAAATCATTGAAAATTTGAGAAACATTTATTACATTGTTATTTAACCCTTGTAAATAATTTTTTTATTGAGATAGTCTTTGGATATCCAAATGTTCCTAGTCCAATGATCCTTCCTTTCACATTGTCACTAATTGTGAGTAGTACTCCATTGATTTGAGTTAATTTATGGAAATTCCACCAATATCCACTCATGTTTCTGGAAAAGACATTATCCATATACCATATTTGCTTTTTGATCCTATGGAATTTTTCCTGCAAAAGAAAGTAAAATTTTGTTTGTTTTGTTACCCAGAATTTCTTGGATCGATGACTGTAAGTGAGAAATGATATAAGAATTCAGATCTTCCTTATATATCCATAGTTCATTTTTTTTCTTCATGGTTATTTTTAGAAATAAAATCCTTTTAATACCACTTATTTTTGGATTTATCAATTTACTTTTGTATGAATAATGAAATTTTATTCACCAAAAGTAACAGGTAGTATTTCTTTAATTGGGTACAAAATAATTTTTATATAATTTTGGGGTTTCACCATTGCATCCTGTTTCAATTGTATCTCCTTTAATACGATTATTTTAATGAATATTATTCAGTATCTTTTTACTTTTTTAAAAAAAAGAGAGAAGCACTTTTATACGATTCAACTTCATCTTGTAATTCTTTTATCCTATTTTCATGACCAATATAGTGTGATGTTGATGTGAATATATTTTCACTAAATTATTGTTTTTGTTTTAAAATTGTGTCTCTTTCACCTATAAAAATAATGGGAATATTTTTTAATGATTTATTCATCTATAATAAAGAATTATATTTCTCTTCTAACATTGAATAGTAAGAATCCAATTTATCATTTGAGAAACTATCTGATTCAGAGGTATGTGAATAATATGTTTGTACCACATCTTCTTCCAGAGCCATAAATCTCATATTTCCTTTGAGATTTTTGGTCCTCTTCAATGAATCAGATATTGATGAGCTACTGGAGTCATCAGATACACTCTAGGTAGCATTCATGGATCTTTTTTCATTTATGCTCATAATCATCATTCATATGATATTTATTTTCTATCCTCTTTTTCATCATTAAATTGGGGAAATTAGGTCTTATGTGACATAATTTTTTTCATTCATAACAACGTACTTATCTATGTTCTTTTTCATCATTCTTAAATAATTTTCAAAATCCACTTTTCAATTTATATTAATATTTAAACTTTTTGGATAGCTGATCCCCTTCTATTTCAGAATCCGAGGATTTCAATTTTTTTCAGTTTTGATTTCTTGTTTTACATTTCAGTTATTCTTCTGAGATGTATCTTTAGGGGAAGTAGTTTCATATTTTACTTCAATATTTTGATATTCAGCTTCATCTTTCATTTATTCATCATAAACCATCGATGTTTTAATCAGTTCCTTCATTTTAAAATTATAGACACGTGATGATTGTAAAATACCCCTAAATATTCCATTCCATTTTAATGGTAGGACTCTAAGTACTTTTAGTGCTTAATCTGATTGATTGATATTGTCTTAAAAGTTAGTAATTTTTTTGATAATCTATTTTAACCTTACATTTATCTGTGTGATTCATTCACCACAAAAAATTCTAAAGGTGTCAAAATTTATTTTGTTAGTAGCACATATAATCTATTTTTTGTTATCTATTCATTCATATGTGACAGATATTGGAATCCACATCTCATAGGTAGTAGGACACTATGATACACATCTAAATTCATCTTGTCTGAGTCCACATATATTAGTATTCATTACATTTGATTTGATGTCATATTCAGCCTCGGTTTCACCATTCCAAGTCTCTATTTTTTCAAGAATCAAATACAGGGTGATGATCATTGAATAAACATTGAAGCCCATATTTTTTAGATAAATGATCATACAATATTTATAGCATCCATATTTATCACTATTAACACATGGATCATGAACCATAGTCATTAATTATTTTGTATTACCATTTTCATATTATTTGTATAGACTTTATTATCTAATGTTGTTATAGAATTATCACAAATTCTCTCCTTTGATACCAGTTCATAGATCAGGAAAATACAAATATAATAAAAAAGAGGTTGAATTCTGTCTTTCCAAAATTCCTGATAGATTCTAGTTTTTCAAATCAATTTGTGATTTTTGAAAAAATGCAGCATTCTATCCTATATAAAATATGAGAAATAGATAAACAAAAATAATGAAAACATTAATTTTATAGTAGTTCATGGAACAAAAATTTGATACTCCACTCCAATAATTATCTCTCTACTAGCATGGTGTACTTCACTTGAAATATCAACTGATCACCTGACCAAAAAAACCACAACTAAATGGAGGCAGTTGACACCTTTACTAACATGGCTAAATAGAGCATTCTATTTCTTTTACATGGAACCAATAAATCCAAAGCTTATTTCAAGATCTTGATAATTAAAACACAATTGAGTACAAGAATTTGATACTATAATTCATCAAATTATCTTTATTTATTAATGGTTCGGGTTGATATTCACAATTGAAGAAGAATCAATTAACAATATATATGTATTCTTCTTCAAAAATAAAAATTCTTCAAGAAAGAATAACTCTAAAGTGATCTTTTTTATAAATCATCATCAATAAAAACAGAAACAAATAGTGTCTATAATCCTACAGCAGTACGAGGTTGAAATATGTATGTCTATAAATTGTATCCTCTTCAGAAAATAATATATTCAATCATTCCATACAGAAAAACTATAAAAGATATTCAGAAGAATACAGTCGTATGTGTGATTTTTTTATCACCAAAAGTTGAAAAGATACACAGATAGTATATATAGCATAGACTATTTGGTATGGTATTCCAGATCCAATAAAATCAATTGATTGATTTTGGATATTCAAATTCAAAATAATAAAGAGGATTTTTAACTTCGATTAAGAATAAGAGGGATTTTCTACATTGAATACAATTATTGAATCAATCATAATGATCATTGAATTAGTCATAAATGATATTTTGTCATATCATTAATTATTTCAAGACCATTGATGAAATCTCTGATAAAAATCGTGAATTTAAATCTTCGGCATTTAATAGTTAAATGTAGGGTTCCTTCATAAATCAAAAAAATACCAAACATTGGGTTCAACTATCTAGTGTCCATTATCCGAACGTAAGGTGGAAAATGTATGGATGATCATAAAAGTATGGTTGACAAACCATATATTTGTCTCTTAAATGTTGGGTTCCTTACTAACATAGGGTTTTCCAACCATACTTTCTTCTCTTAAGAATATAATGTTCCATCCAACCATAATATTCATTGACCATACTTCTCTAATAACATAGGCTTGATGATTCCGATAGACTATTCTAAAGATAGTGTTCGTTTCTTATATGTTATTTCTGATCATAAGGTCTATTCCTTATGTTATTTTTATTAATGTAGGGTATAGACAATGTTTAAAAAAACATAATAACATGTTTTGAACAATTTAAAAAATATTTCTCAAATATTATTTTGATTTAAATATTTTCATAAATATCAATTTCCTAAAATAAACATAAAGTGATATCATTAGTAAAAAACAAGGGTATTTGTGAACATAAAAATCAATACGATTTATAGAGTATTGTTGAGACCATACAATCCCAACAAAAAATATGGAACACAGAAGATCCTATGATATGGCTACCTTTTAAGTGGATTAGGATAATTAATGTACATTTATCCACCCCTCCTAATTTTTTACATCTTATTTTATTTTTATTATAGATAATATAATATATCAAGGAAGTTTTCTAAGAGTATTACATCACCACCCAATGATTTCATATTGAATTGTCAAAGTAAAATTATTTTATAATATTATATTATACCAATTATATGTTTTTGGTAATGTTCATTGTGCAAAGATTATTAGTAATTTCATTATATGACTTTGATTTGATTTTGGAAATGAATATTATATACCCACATATACTCCATATTAATTAAAAAATATGGAAACAACATTTCATATTTCAAACTAACCTATGATCATATATCAGTGAAATACTAACTATAAAAACTCTTGAAAAACTAATTTTGTGAGTCATATTACCATACCATGAGGGATATTTAGATGAAATTATTATATAATAACTAACTATTGGTGATATAAAAATTTTAAAGAAAAATAAGTGTTACCTAGTATTGTATAAAGAAATACAGTAGGTATAAAAAACGAATAGTATTTTAAGTGGTGTTTACCTTTTAGATTCCCTTTTTAATTTTCATTGGATTCGGATAATTAATATTGCATGGATTCAATTTATTATGAGGGGGAATAAATCACCCCAAAATTTTTGTATTAATTTAAATTTAAATAAATATTTCATTGAAAAAAAATTAACATGAAATATTGAGATTAAAAAATTGTGAAACATTAAAATAAAATTATTTAATTTGACTGTTATAATATATCTATTAAAATGATGTGTATAAATAAAGGTAACCAGACAGTTAAAACTATGTATAGAGTATAATTTTTTGCATTAAGAAGTATGATTCATTCTTTATGAGGACCACGTATCATGTCTTGGAAGGGTGGAGACTTCCCATAGGTTTTCCCTAGAACAATAAAAATATAATCTTCAATAATTATGATATGAGAAAAATCATTTTTGAGAGAAGTTCATGATGATTGAAATTTCCGCAAGATCAATGCTTGCTAATCCACTACTTGCTACTACCAATAGAATATAAATTACACTTAGTTCTTATGCATATATCTTTAGGGGTTATATAAGTAGATATAATGATGATATAGAATTTTAATTATTAATATAATAACATATATATATATCAAATGTATTTTATTTATTTCTTATTTCAAAATTTAATGGAAAAGGGGGACCATTTTTCATAATAATGCATTGAAAAAATCTAATATATATGAATAATAAACTAATATGATCCTTTTATACTTAAAAATGTATTTTCACAGACCAATGATGATTTCCCCGTACTTAGTGTTTGATATCAACCCATCCTTTTATTTAAATCCATAATTTATAAAGATAAGTATAACGTATGGGAAGTTTTGTAGGGAATGTAGTGGGGTCTGATTTCAGAAAAATATTCATGAGTATAGTAAAATATGTTTCTTATACTGCTATTTCCCAATGACACTAAAATTTTAGTTCATCGTATTAGGATATTATTTATTATTTTTAAATTTTAGCTAATGAAAATTATATAAATTAAGGTATGTATATCATGGGTTGCGTCATGTAGAACGCTTTAAACATGAAAATTGTTTTATTATTCAATTCATGGGAAAGAGGTCACATCTACAATATATATATATGATGTTATTCTATACATGGTATACAAGTTAGTAATTATACAAAATGGTTATAAACTAAAATAGAAAATATATTTTTTAATAGTGATGCAAAGATACAATATTTCATATCCAATATTTTATCAAATATGATATCTATGAATGTAATTATATTCATATTCCCTATATCAATAAGGGAAAAATTATCCAATATTTATCAAGGGAAATAAGTTTAATGAATTGAATTTATAGGTTTTTCTAATATTTAAGATGTTTAAAAATGAAAAAATTGATGCTTTATTAAACATAATAAGTATGTTTTTAGGTATATATGTTGGATGACTAATGGAATTAAATATATTGAGATTTTTGGGAAAATAAAAAAAAAATATTTCCAAATTTTTATAATCTATGTTTGGAACATTTGAAGAAATAAATCTTGAAGAACATCCACTCTATGATTCAGAATACATCATAGACTAATATGCAATGTATGTCAAGATAAAAGGAATAATGAGTCAATGATATATTTTTATGAAATTTAATTCCCAAGAAAAACATGATATTCATAAAGTTGTAGATAGATAAGAGGGTATATATGATTAATTTCAATTATTTAGGGAATGAAATATCAAAAGAGGTAATGTAATATTCAAAGAAATATTACCCATTATTTGATTTAGAAATGAATACAATGCAAATATTGTTGAAAGGTTTCTAGTAATACATAATTTTGATAAAGGTGGGATTAAATTATGAAAAAAGTAAGAAAAAAAGTTTCCCTATAAATGAATATTAAAATCTCTAAATAAATCTAGAAGATAGATTAGAAGGAAGATATGGGTGAAAAAGGAATAAGATGAAGATGAAGTCCAATTTCATGATGGTGAGGCAAAGTTTAAATCAAATTCCAAGGATTGTATAATTTAAATATTTGATAAATAATAACATAAAACTCATGAAGTGAAATAATGTTATGTTGTTATTAAGATAAAATTTTAAAATGAATATATTATTAATAAACATTACATACCATAGAATAATAATAAATAAATCTATATAATTTTAAATTATCTTTGACAATATATCTACTAACTGAATGATGAAATTAATTTTTCATATAAGCTTATCTATGAACAGTTAGATACTTATGAAAACCCCAGAGGAGTTATGAATTTTGAGATTATGATTAAGGAAAAAGCTATAAAAATCAGGGAACTTATTGTTTTTTTGAGGGGAGAGAAAATTATCCTTAAAATATTGATTAGAAGAAATAATATTATTATATAATATTTAATACAATATAAAAAATGGTTTTAAGAAGGGTCTAAAATGTGGAAAATTATAGGATCCAGAATTGACGGAAATTGAAGAAAGAGGCAAGAGTCCTAACGAGGCTGTGAACATTTGTGATGATAATGGAATGACATTCCTCACAAATGATGTGAAAATTATATTATTATTATTTTCTTCACATTATCTATTTTGAAGAATATAAATATTATTTTAATAGTGAAGCAAAAAAATGAGATTTGAGTATTTATATCAAAGAAGAACATATTTTTAATGATATTTTATAAATACTCTAATGTTTTCTATAAATTTTTTTATTATTGATAATTAGATAAATTAAATATATTCTATAAAAGCCTATGGAGAATAGAAATGAGAGAAATGAACATGATTATGTTGGGGAAAAAATATCCCCTTTGGAAGAGGAATAAAATACTATCTTGTTAACAATGGAATGAGTGGGCATATACCCACACTTGTTTCAACAAACTAATTAGGAAAATTATTCTTTCTAGTGGGTGATCATCCCACATGATTTTGAATATGTGATAAATAATTTGATGGTTCAAATTGATGGAATATATTTATTTATAAATAATGGATTTATTAATATAAAATTATTTAACAGGAAAAATATTTCTAAAGATTAATTGAAATGCATGGACGCTCTTTATATGGTTGGACATTAACCCAATCTATTTATAGTAAGTAAATTATATGACATAGGAAAAAAATATTTATTTCCATAAAAGTGTTGTCTAATATGGGGAAAAAACTAAAAATTATAAGATGATATGATTTTGTGTAACATCCCAAGCTTCCACAGTATGCTTCTCTTTGAATAATACAATAGGGTGGGTTGTATGCAACTTCGAGTTCTAATATACCACAACTAATCAAACTAGTAGTTATGAATAGTAATACCCACATTATAAAATTTTATAAATTTTATCTTTCAGAATCTACTTCATTTTTTAGATTCAGAATATCGAAATTAGCTTATGGTGACTTTTTAGTATTTTTCTGAAAACTTTTAATTTTTGATGAATAGTTAAAAACACTCAGTTATAGTTTAAAACCGAATTTTTATTTCAATAATTATTTATTTTATTTAAATTTATTTTAGGTAAAAATAGATACATAATACATATATGAGTTTAATGTAATTCATTGGAGTCAGTTTATAATAATTTTAGATATAAAAAAATTTTATTGAACATTTTACCGTCTTTTACTCACCTCCATGGAGAAATTGCAAATTTACATAAAACATAATTTTACCATTTCTGTAAGTTGAATTTAAAAAATCTGAGAGACAAGGTTGATACCAGAAAGTAAAATTTGGTTCAATAAGATGAAAATAATTTTGGTTAATAGTTACTTTTTATGTTTATTTACTACAGTTAATAGTAAATAGGTTAATTAAGGGGAAAAATTAAATTATTATTACCCTAACTGTAACACCCCAGGTAAATAAAGAATATGTAATTTTCATATTTATCCATATTTGTGAATAAAATATTAATATGTCTTTAAAGGGGACGCTATGCTCGATGGCGTACCCAACACGCAACAACGAGTTTCTTGGGAATCTTACGTTGCACTCTAATAATAAAATAATATTACTTTAAATGACACTTAACATGTAGCCGTTGTATTGGAGGGAATGGATAAAAATAACTAAAATATGATTATATATGTTTTTAAATATTTTTGCATTTATCCAATAAAAGATAAAGGCATAAAATACAGAAAGAATTCAATTTTAGGCGTATATGCCCAAGTTTTCACTAAAGGTTCACTTATCGCCTTTTGATGGTGAACCGTCATTAAATATAGTTTTGTTCACTCTTATATATTCTATTGGACTAAATACAACTCTTCTTAAGAATTGGGACATCAAAATTTACTTTGTGTAAATTTTTGGTATCTTTCCGATAAAGTTCATTTGTTTTAATGAATAGTGTAAAATGTTGTATTTTAATTCAAAACCACTTTTTAATCTAATTTATTTATATGATTATATTATCTTTTTAATTGTTTTTAAAGTGAAATTAGAATATATTTTTACTATTAAATCCAATAGTGGTTGTTGGAATTAATTTCACTTTGAAATCATACTTAAACTAGTGTCAATCTTTTGATACTTATTGTTTCATGAAAACACGCTATTTGCTCTGATAGCGGGAATTAATTATTAAATTAGTTAATGTGACTTATATGTTTTGAATTTTGAAAAATAGACTTCATTTTTGAATTCAGAATATCAAATATATCTTAGGGTGAATTTTTGGTAATTTTCTGAAAAACTCCAATTTTTGATGAATAGTGAAACCACTAAGTGGTAATCAAGCAAACTGATTTTTCAGTTAAATGAATGTTTACCACTAATGTGTATTGAATTTTGAAAATCCGACATACACGGTTGTCAATAGTATGTAAAATGTGGTTCAATGGGTTGAAAATAATGTTTTGGTGAATAGTAACTTTTTTTCATTAATCGTGATTAGAGGTAATTAGTGTAATTTAAGGTAAAAATGATATTATAAAAATGTGAAAACACCATGACACTTGTCCTACCCCTATTGGATGAGTCATGGCCGACCAAGACAACCCATGAGTCGATTTAGGGGACCCTATGGAGCCTCTTGGGTGAGATAATGACTTTAATGTCTTTTTTTAAATAAAGGTGAAAATGACACTAACATAAATTGTTTTACTAAAACAATTTTTAAAAGGGGTTATACTAATAATAATTTTTCCTATAAATACTATTTGGAAAGATAAAAAGATTTCATACATCAGGATATTTTTTTATAATTTTTAGACATTAAATAAATTAATTTAAGTATGACATCATCATGATGCAACGATGACATCATTAATGAACGGTTTAAATAAAATGAAATGATAATATAAAATATAAGACCTAAAATTCTCCAAAAACCGTTGTATAGGAATATTTAGAAGCCTTATCATCTTATCTTCAAAATATATCAATGTGGGACATTATAAATTCGAAACACTTTTGAAAATAAAATAATAGTTTCATGATTTCCAAAAGTGCCCCTCCTCTCCTCTTATAAAAGGCCCCCACCTCTACTTCATTTCACACACTCTTAAAGCATTTGGCTCGGCCATCCCCTGACCATTTACTCTCTCCACATACCTCTCCTCATAATAGAGGATTCCCTTTGGGCAGAATCCTTTCAAAGGAAGCCTTTAGGCTCATATCAAAAGGAGTTACACTTTTAAAGGTAATTCATTCTCTCATGTTCATTTGTTTTATTTTGTTTCTCCAACCCCGTAAACTCTTTTTATTTACTTCTTTTGTAACAAAACCAGTATCTTAAATATACTAGGATGTTTTTATAAGATTTATTCGAGCTACACTCTCACACAACTACATCAAATGGTTAAAGAACATACGGTTTCCGTGGATGGCGAAATTCTGCCTCCCGAAACGATGATTGTTCAATACTCATTTAACACTTTCAAAGGTGGCCATTATGATATCACTATTTTTATATATGATATATAATATGTTTATTCTTTCCTTAAGCTTCTGTATTTTTCATTTATGGCATACCATTATTGTTTCCATTATGGGTAAACACGATATCTTCATTTTAGGAAGTGCGGACTACCGCCCCCTGAAAGTGATTTGATTCGTTAATACCATATATGGGATGTGTAAAGGATAAAGTTAATGATATTATATAATTTATTATACTGGAATTATAATATACTCTTATATAATTATGATTCCATTCCAGAACATATGAAATAGAAATGGAAGTAGCATTCATGCGTACGTATGGCTTACCGTCTCCATGAATGATGCATTTCATTTCATACCTCTAAATGTGATGTAATATTATAAATACATGTATATGATGAATATATAAGATATATAGGTTATCCAAATAATTAATATCATTCTGTAGATAACAAACCTTTGACCAAATTAACAACATGTAAGTGTAAGAAGTCTATTTTTGTCTTAAGAACCAAATACCGACAAAATGAACATTATTAACTTAAATGATTACATGATGTTCATAACATGGTATAAAGGAATAATGAACTTGAAAAAGGTTCATAAGAAAGTATATATTAACTCATGTTTATTATTCAGGAGGTTACAGAATGATTGAGTCAAGTCAGACCCGAGGTAAGGGATCTTACTCCTCTCTTTTTAAGTACGCTCTTTTATGTCATTCCTTTTAATGCTCAACTTTATTGTTATTGGGATGTTCTTTTATATTACTCTTACTGTAATTTTTATATGATGAGAGACCCTATTCTCTCTCATCAATCCATTTTGGAAGTTTTAAGTGGCGTCGTTAGGCTGCCGAGTTTTTGTAAGAGATTTTTCATCTCACTTTTATTCCCATGAGATTTATGCTACATTTGCCACAATTTCCTTTGAGGGGTTTATGTAATTCACATTATTACACTCCTTTTGTAATATAATTCCATTTATGGGTATTTACATATTCATTTTATGACACTTCTTCAATGGGGTGTACTTTTCGAAAGTTACCTAAGTCGGTAAGGGAACCTTTAACCCTCCTCTTTTTAAAAGACTTCGTTTGTTATGTCATTTAATTCACATACTATTATGTTGGGATATGTTCTTATATATCCTTATTGATGTAAATTTTATGTCCAAGTGATGAGATTCCCTTTTTATCTCTCATCAACTCATTTTCTGAATCTTTGAAGTGACGTCGTTAGGCTGTCGAATTTTACCAAGGGAACGTTTTAACCCAATTTCGATTTCTTTGGGTTCAACATGTAGTTATTGAATATGTCATCCTTTGAATATGTGTGAATGACCTTATATTGTTTTACACATATTATCCAATTATATTGGGTGTATTTATATTTGTCACACATAATTCTGAGATTGATTTATCCTTAATTTAAGGATACCTTCTTTATAAGGGATTTCATCACATTTTACATCCCTATTGAGACTTCATTGTTGTTATGCACCAATTCACTCTTATATGGTGTATATACTGTCCTTTTTAATATTATATCATGAATCCATTTATTTTCATGATATTAAAATGTTCTGATTAAATGTTATTCCTCAATTATTGTATTCAAGTGTCTCTAATTTTGGTAAAAATCCTTTGACCAAAATATCGCTTTAAATGTTTTAATGATTTGTTCTTATTAATATCCATGTTTTCAAAATGGTTTTAAAGATTTATTTATGTGGATATTAATGGTTTAAAATGTTAAAATCTTCAAGGTGGTATGGGACACTTTGATTCAAAAATATCTTTATTAAATGTTTTAAATGGTTTTGGAAATGGTTTCTTTTTGAATGGATTCATTATTTCAAAATACTAAAATGTTATATTGTGATTGAAATGTGGAAATTTTATGTTTCCTTTATGCATGATTTATGTGATATGTTTATGTTATGGTTCTTGGGCATTGTTATGAAAACGGGTGGTTCCGTGATAAACTAAGGGCGGGTGAGCCCGATATAGCTCTCCAATGCATTGGGTAACGCGAAGGAGTGAAACGTTAAGGTTTTTTCCGAAGAGATTTAGGGAATATACTGTGATGGGTATTCCAAACGTCACCAAGAGGGTTACTCCCTATGTAAGAATGTTATGAATGTCGCAAGTTACCTTTATGTCTTATGATTTCTATGATTTATTCATGATTTGATGATGTATGTTAAAGTGCTTATGTTTTATGGGTAAAGTATAATCTCATCCTTATGTATATATGTACCCATGTTTCCTTTCCATATTTTTATATCCCTTACTGAGATTTTTATGCTCATCCCATGTTTTTTTGAAATGTTTTTCACAGGTCAAGGGAAAGGTACATGATATGATAATAGTGTCATGGAAGTGTCATGAAAGAATCCATGTTTTATTTTAAATATGTTTCCATTGATGGGAAAGAAGAATACTATATTTATGTAACCACTTTGTCTATATGTGGAATGTAATGAAAGGTTTATGATCTATCTCTCTAAAACTCTAAACCTGAAAAGATCCTCAATGTGTAATCTTGTATTAACTCAAGATTAAGTAAGGTTTAAGGCTGGGGCCTTATAGTTGGTATCAAAGGTCGGTTTAGATAACTTTAGAGGTTAGGGTATTCTTTAAGCATAAGTGGAATTACCATAATGGTTAGGATTTCTGAAAGAGTCCTAGTTTTAAATAAAGTGAATGAGTAAGTATAACTTAGTGTTTACCTTCCTCATTAGTACATGATGGTTTTGTTGATATACTCACACTGACATTTCTGTTTTTAGTGAATGGATGGATCTAGCAGGCACCAAAGAGACAACAGGTTTGAAGGAAACTGTGGTGGTTCTTTGATTAAGATACTAGATAAAATGGGAGATTCAATGAGGAAACTCATGGTTGTTCTAAACCAACTATCAATGTGTCATGATCAACCACTTGAACCTTGGTATGATCTTTAATTCATCATGTACGAGATGAAAATTCCATGTGGAAGTTTTATAATAATTATAAAGGTAACCATTGGAGTTTATATGATCCTTACGTTTGAGGTAATTATGGGTTATTATATGATATGATGGAAAATGAAAGGCATGAGATAAACTTGAGGTTAAAATATGTTATGTTTATTTTTGAAGATTTTATCTCGTTTTGGGAAATGTTTTGAGAATTATATAGCTTTGGAAAAAGGACAACACACAGACCGTGTGACAACCCGTCGCGTCGGACAATGCTGCGGGAATCGAACCCACAACCAAAGTGCGACTGGTATTTATCGCCTACCACTGGACTACATGAAGTCCCTGGTTAGTTTGACTGATTCTTTATAGTTATATTATTTTATGAATTAAGAGTAAGTTGATTTTGTGTTATTTATGAAAATGATTAACCTATCATGAAGGATATGTGATTAGGTTAATTACTTTTCAATATGAGACTTTAGGAGCAACAGATGTTGTTTGGAGATAAATGTTACAATTTAACTTGGAAGACTATGTGACAGAATCCTTCAAATATTTGGGTTTCAACCTTAGTTTGGTTACATTGAAGAATTTTATGGACAAATTGTTTATCTAATGGTCCTCGTTGAACTTTGGGTTTTGTTGGACAAATTTTGGAGATTAAGCATAGATTTTATTTTTATAAAGGGTTATCCTTTTCTAGATTATCTGATCTTGTACTAGCCTTTTTGGTTTTGGTTTTGGTTTTGGTTAAAGTCTAATGACATGGGAAGTATATAGTTCTCTTTTATGGATTAGGTGATTATCTAGAAGTTGATTATAGAACACTTAATGGTAACAAGTCTTCCTAAATACTCATCTTTTGGAGAAAATATGATTTTGTGTAAGGAATCTAATAAAAGTTGAAAGTGAACATGATAAGTGATTATGTTTCCTTATGAATAAATTCCTCAATAAAAAGTAACTTAAAACAAAAATGTTGTCTATTAAAGTTTCCTACTGGGGAATCTAATACCGTTTAACCCATCACAAGTTTGTGATTTTATCATTGTTAGCTTTCTCCAAGACATGTTTACTATCACTCTCCATCAGAAAATGACCCTTTGTTTTCTCCTCCATATCCATATTTTCATACTTCGAATCCTAGTATGGGTTAACTCGTGTGACATTTGTACTTCTTTCCCATTCTTTTAAAGTGATTGTTTTACCGACTCTTGTTCTGATGTGGGACTTTCAAGGATGTTTCCAAGCTCAATTTTAAAAATTGCGAGGACGCAATTCTGAAAAGGGGGGAAGGATGTAACACCCCAGGTAAATAAAGAATATGTAATTTTCATATTTATCCATATTTGTGAATAAAATATTAATTTTTATTTAAAGGGGACGCTATGCTCGACGGCGTACCCAACACGCAACAACGAGTTTCTTGGGAATCTTACGTTGCACTCAAATTATAAAATAATATTATTTTAAATGGCAGTTAACATGTAGTTGTTGTATTGGTGGGAATGGATAAAAATAACTAAAATATGATTATATAGGTGTTTAAATATTTTTTCATTTATCCAATAAAAGATAAAGGCCTAAAATACAGAACGAATTCAATTTTAGGCGTATATGCCCTAGTTGTCACTAAAGGTTCACTTATCACCTTTTGATGGAGAACTATCATTAAATATAGTTTTGTTCACTCTTATATATTCTATTGGACCAAATATAACTCTTCTTACGAATTGGGACATCAAAATTTACTTTGTGTAAATTTTTGGTATCTTTCCGTTAAAGTTATTTTTTTAATGAATAATGTAAAATGTTGTATTTTAATTCAAAACCTCTTTTTTTTCTAATTTATTTATATGATTAGATTATCTTTTTAATTGGTTATAAAGTGAAATTAGAATATATTTTTACTATTAAATCCAATAGTGGTTGTTGGAATTAATTTCACTTTGAAATCATACTTAAACTAGTGTCAATCTTTTGATACTTATTGTTTCATAAAAACACGCTATTTTCTCTGACAGCGGGAATTAATTATTAAATTAATTAATTTGACGTATATGTTTTGAATTTTATAAAATAGACTTAATTTTTGAATTCGGAATACCAAATATAGCTTAGGGAGAATTTTTGGTAATTTCTAAAAAACTCCAATTTTTGATGAATAGTGAAACCACTAAGTGGTAATCAAGCAAACTGATTTTTCAGTTAAATGAAAGTTTACCACTAATGTGCATTTAATTTTGAAAATCCTACATACATGGTTGTCATTAGTATGTAAAATGTGGTTCAATGGGATGAAAATAATTTTTTGGTGAATAGTAACTTTTTTTCATTAATAGTGATTAGAGGTAATTAGTGTAATTTAAGGTAAAAATGATATTATAAAAAATATGAAAACACCATGACACTTGTCCTACCCCTATTGTATTATTCATGGACGACCAAGACAACCCATGGGTCAATTTAGGGGACCCTATGGAGCCTCTTGGGTGAGATAATGACTTTAATGCCTTTTTTTAAATAAAGGTGAAAATGACACTAACATAAATTGTTTTACTAAACAAATTTTTAAAAGGGGTTATACTAATCATAATTTTGTCTATAATTACTATTTGGAAAGATAAAAAGATTTCATACATCATGATATTTTTTTTAGACATTAAATAAATTAATTTTACATATGACATTATGATGATGGAACGATGACCTCATTAATGAACAGTTTAAATAAAATGAAACGATAATATAAAATCTAAGACCTAAACTTGTCCAAAAACTATTGGATGGGAATATTTAGAAGACTTATCATCTTATCTTCGAAATATATCAATGTGGGACCTTATAAATTTGAAACACTTTTTAAAATATAATAATAGTTTCATGATTTCTAAAAGTTCCCCTCCTCTCCTCTTATAAAAGGCCCCCACCTCTATCTCATTTCACACACTCCTCAAGCCTTTGGCTCGGCCATCCCCTGCCCATTTACTCTCTCCACATCCCTCTACACATCCTAGAGGATTCCCTATGGGCATAATCCTTTTAATTGAAGCCTTTAGGCTCAAATCAAAAGGAGTTACACTTTTAATGGTAATTAATTCTCTCATGTTCATTTGTTTTATTTTTCTTCTCCAACCCCGTAAACTCTTTTTATTTACTTCCTTTGTAACAACACCAGTATCTTCAATATACTAGTATGTTTTTATAAGATTTATTCTAGCTACACTCTCACACAACTACATCAAATGGTTATAGAACATACGGTTTCCATGGATGGCGAAATTCTGCCTCCCGAAACGATGATTGTTCAATACTCATTTAACACCTTCAAAGGTGGCCATTATGATGTCACGATTTTTATATATGATATATAATATGCTTATTCTTTCCTTAAGCTTATGTATTTTTCATTTATGTCATACCATTATTGTTTCCATTATGGGTAAACACGATATCTTCATTTTAGGAAGTGCGGACTACCGCCCCCTGAAAGTGACTTGATTCATTAATACCATATGTGGGATGTGTAAAGGATAAAGTTAATGATATTATATATGTTATTGTACTGGAATTATAATATACTCTTATATCATTATGATTCCATTCCAGAAAATATGAAATAGAAATGGAAGTAGCGTTCATGCGTACGTACGGCTTACCGTGTCCATGAACTGTGCATTTCATTTCTTACCTCTAAATGTGATGTAATATTATAAATACATGTATATGATGAATATATATGATATATAGGTTATCAAAATCATTAATATCATTCTGGATATAACGAACCTTTGACCAAATTAAGAACATGTAAGTGTAAGAAGTCTATTTTTGACTTAAGAACCAAATACCGACAAAATGAACATTATTAACTTAAATGATTACATGATGTTCATAACATGGTATAAAAGTAATAATGAACTTGAAAAGGGTTCTTAAGAAAGTAGAGATTAACTAAAGTTTATTATTCCGGACATTAAAGAACGATCGAGTCAAGTCGGATCCGAGGTAAGGGATCTTACTCCTCTCTTTCTTTTTAAGTACGCTCTTTTATGTCATTCCTTTTAAAGCTCAACTTTATTGTTATTGGGATTTTCTTTTATATTACTCTTACTTTAATTTTTATATGATGAGAGACCCTATTCTCTCTCATCAATCCATTTTGGATGTCTTAAGTGGCGCCGTTAGGCTGCCGAGTTTTCGTAAGAGAGTTTTCATCTCACTTTTATTCCAGTGAGATTTATGCTACATTTTCCACAATTTCCTTGGAGTGGTTTATGAACATCCCATTATTACACTCCTTTTGTAATATAATTCCATTTATGGGTATTTACATATTCATTGTATGACACTTCTTCAATGGGGTGTACTTTTCGAAAGTTACCCAAGTCGGTAAGGGAACCTTTCACCCTCCTCTTTTTAAAAGACTTCGTTTGTTATGTCTTTTAATTCACATACTATTATGTTGGGATATGTTCTTCTATATCCTGATTGATATAAATTTTATTTCCAAGTGATCAGATTCCCTTTTTATCTCTCATCAACTCATTTTATGAATCTTTTAAGTGACGCCGTTAGGCTGTCGAATTTTACCAAGGGAATGTTTTAACCCAATTTCGATTTCTTTGGGTTCAACATGTAGTTATTGAATATGTCATCTTTTGAATATGTGTGAATGACCTTTTATTGTTTTACACTTAATATCCAATTATATTGGGTGTATTTATATTTGTCACACATAATTCTGAGATTGATTTATCCTTAATTTAAGGATACCTTCTTTATAAGGGATTTCATCACATTTTACATCCCTATTGAGGATTCATTGTTGTTATGCACCAATTCACTCTTATATGGGGTATATACAGTCCTTTGAAATATTATATCATGAATCCATTTATTCTCATGATATTATAAAGTTCTGATTAAATGTTATTCCTCAATTATTGTATTCCAGTGTCTCTAATTTTGGTAAAAACCCTTTGACCAAAATATCTCTTTAAATGTTTTAATGATTTGTTCTTATTAATATCCATGTTTTCAAAATGGTTTTAAGGATTTATTTATATTGATATTAATGGTTTAAAATTATAAAAGATTCAAGGTGGTATGGGACACTTTGATTCAAAAATCTCTTTATTAAATGTTTTAAATGGTTTTGGAAATGGTTTCTTTTTGAATGGATTCATTATTTCAAAATACTAAAATTTTATATTGTGATTGAAATGTGGAAATGTTATGTTTCCTTTATGCATGATTATGTGATATGTTTATGTTATGGATCTTGGGCATTGTTATGAAAACGGGTGGTTCTGTGATAAACTAAGGGTGGGTGAGCCCGATATAGCTCTCCAATGCATTGGGTAACACGAAGGAGTGAAACGTTAAGGTTTCTCCAAAGAGATGTAGGTAATATACTGTGATGGGTATTCCAAACGTAACTAAGAGGGTTACTCCCTACGTAAGAATGTTATGAATGCCTCAAGTTACATTTATGTCTTATGATTTCTATGATTTATTCATGATTTGATGATGTATGTTAAAGTTCTTATGTTTTATGGGTAAAGTATGATCTCATCCTTATGTATAATGTAACCATGTTTCCTTTCCATATTTATATATCCCTTACTGAGCTTTTTATGCTCATCCCAAGTTTTTTTGAAATGTTTTTCACAGGTCAAGGGAAAGGTACATGATATGATGATAGTGTCATGGAAGTGTCAAGAAAGAATCCATGTTTTATTTTAAATATGTTTCCATTGATGGGAAAGAAGAATACTATCTTTATGTAACCACTTTGTTTATATGTGGAATGTAATGAAAGGTTTATGGTCTAACTCTCTAAAACTCTAAACCTGAAAAGATCCTCAATGTGTAATCTTTTATTAACTCAAGATTAAGTAAGGTTTAAGGCTGGGGCCTTATACTAACACATGTCCTAATTCTAATGGATAAGTGTAATTCGACCAAAAACAACATTATGAATAAAATATGATCCTTTAGGTCCACTTGGATTAGATTAGGACATTTATTATTATTTTATTTAATGAAGAGTTAAAAGAGTTAAAATCAATGTTTAATAACTAAAACATTTTTAATATAGGGATAAACATAAGATAAATTCGACTATAAATATTAATAATAAATATAAAAATATTTCTACATAATGGTATTTTATTTATATTTTTTAGTAATTAAATAATTTAACTTATTTATGACACACTGATGATGTAGTAATTATCTCATTAATGAAATATTAAAATAATTGATATTATAAATATCCAAATAAATTTAATTTGAGACTTTTTATGAATTAAACTAATTTTATAGGTCCATATGACATATTAGGGTTGGTTAGTTCAATTGTTTTCGAAGTAATAATGCTGTTATGATTTTTGAAAAAAGAAAATACTAAATAGTGTCAAAATTGACATAAAAGAGTTTTTTAAAACAAATATTATATTATTAATTGATATTCTTTTACTAAAAATATAAGGTTCAGAAAAATACTTATATAATTATAGGTGTATCATTAATGAACCACTTTGGGTTCCGTTGGATGTATATAGTATGTTTATAAACCATAAAATATTAAAATACAAAGAGACATGGTAAATGTCAAACTATTTTAGTAAGAGTTAAATCTAAAAGATAAGGATAATATGGTAACCAAACCTATATAAAACCTATTGGTTGAGTGGTTTTAGACCAATCCCCACCTTATCCTTTAAATAATCCATTTTAGTGCCATTATAAACCGAAAATGATTTTATTATAATATAATATTTCTAGCTTTTCATAAGGTTCCCCTCACCCCTCTAATAAAAGGGAACCCCCCTTCTCTATAATTCACACCATCAAAGCTGTTTGGCTCGGCCAAAACCTTCACAAATATCCTATAAACTATCCTCCCATCATCTTGGAGCCCTTCCTTTAGTAAAAAATCCATCCTAAAGATCCCTTTTGATCAAATAAAAAGGAAGAACCTGAAGAAGATGTAAATATTTAATCACCTCTATCAAGTTCATTTCTCTATCAAATTCTTATTTCTTTATTGTTTCCATTATAAAATAATAACTCTAGTATCTTCTATATACTGTGATGTTATTATAGATATTTTACAACTATATTCATTATTATATCCATCCTTGGAATGACATGTCACCATACATGTGTACGTACGGTTTAACGTCTCCACGTCGTAGTGTAATTTTTATTCAATACATTATTATTTGGGTGGGAATAATAATGACATGTAATTGATGTAAATAATAAATATGACATTATAATGATTCTGTATATAAAATATTCTATCCAATTATATATTATTTTAATATCAAAATAATGATATTGTCGCTCGTGAGTACGTACAGATTACCGTCTCCACGAACGCGATGAGATTCATTTCCCATCAAATCCCTTCAAGATTAATTTTCATCTGATGATAAAAAATAATTTTTAAAGACATTATATCATTCTGGGTATGAATAAGATACATCCCATCAATAAAAAATATGACTCACATAATAAACAATATAAAGTTAAATGAATCTGTTAACACCCAAAATGACGATAATACTAAGACATTATTAACAAAGCAATATAAAAATATCATATCTGATGTCATATTAATGAATATGATTCTTGTATAATTTAATAAAAATTATTCCACCATTATATAGGAGGTAAAATTACCCTCAACCAAGGAAAAGTACATGGTAAGAGGTTTCTTATCTCACATTTAATTCCATGAGATTTCAATTGTTCACCACTTATTGAAAATGGTGTATTGTGTACTAACATTTTATATATATTATCATGATTATTTTTATATTCATGGTTTTTTGTGAATGGTTCTGTGGTTATTAACTTTTGGTCATACAACTCAATTGATTACAACGTGGTAAGGGTTAATTTCACAATCTCATTATTATCTAAGGTTGTTTTTACGTAAGTATCTAATGGGATATATTTATTATCCATGTGAATATTTCATAAAATGGTTTTCAAAGAGATTATTTTCAAAAGGGATTTTTAGTAAAATATAATTTTAAATGTTTTAAATATTTATTCATCTAAATCATTTTCATTAGTGTCCATTTTTTCAAAATTGGTTTTAAGGATTTATTTATATGAACATGAATGTTTAAAAAATTAATTTCATTCAAAAGTTTCAAAGTGGTATGGGACACTTTGATTCAATAATTAATTTAAATGTATTTCTTTCTAAATTGTGTGACTTTTAAATGTTTTCATGAAAAAGGGATCTTTATCTCAATGATTTTTAGAAATCATTTTCATCTATGTCAACAACCTTTTACTGATTCTTTTGACGTTGACTCATTATGATACAAATCTTCCATATTGTATTGAAGGGTTTCTGATATGTTTGACTGTGGATGTGTTATTTTTATACCATTCATGGTTTATGGTTAATGTATTGACATTTAATATGATAGTTTTAATATGAATGTTTATGTTATATTTCAACCTTTTCATATGAGGAGTTTATTGGACTTAGTAAGTGACGGGTGTATCCCACTATATCTTCTATATGCATCGGTAGGACTCATGAGACAACTAGATGTGGAATTGGCTGAGGCCTTTCCCATTTTGATATATGGTTTTGGACGAGGCCATAATAATTTTTAGGCATCTTGTTCGAGGCCTTGACAAAACATTTCAAAATTTCCGGCATTATACATTCCCTCATTGTGAAAATAATATTGATGGTTAATGTGGTCATTCGACTAGTAGAATAACCATGATTATTTTTTATCATGGAATTGTTTAGTCAACTCATATTGCTTTCATAAAAGTACTCATGTTTATTATTGGTAAAGCCATGTGGTTTCAATTATTCACGATGCTTAATATTTATGTTATCTTTCGCTGTATTGCTTACCCTTACGGAGAATTTAAGCTCACAACTTTCTTGTGTTTCATTTTCCCAGGATATGAAGAAGTTACTTATGAGTGACCTGCAGGCATAATCTACGAGGATTGGATGTTCCTAATGTAATAAATTCATGTTGTATTTCTTTTCAAGTTGTAAAGTTGAACTTATGTATGAATCTTGCTTCCAATAATACTAAACTGATCAGTCTTTCGAGACAAGACTTCCTTGTGATCATCCCAATGTTATGTAATAATGCACTGACTCTGAGAAACTAGGGTAAGGAAATTATAGTTGGTATCATAGGATGTTTAGTAAAAACCTTCGAAACATGATTTTGATAAACTATGATTAGAGCACATATCCCTAAGATAGAAATTAAAGATTAGTATAGAATAAATTCCTAGAATGCTGGTATTGTAGTGATTTTTTGAGTTTTCCAATAAATATATCCCTGTTTGGATATGAGCAGGTGGAGGCATCCCTAGCACAGATGTACCTAAGGGTTAAACCCAAAAACACTGCTTTGAGCTAGACTCGAACGGAAACTGGTGAATGAAAATCGGCCTTGCTGCACTATTGGTTACGACACTCCCAAGGGATATGCTTAGGATTATTATAATTTTCATTATAAACCATTATAAAGGGTTTATGAGTATATACTTCCTTAAAGAAAACATTTTTATGATTATGGATTATATCAATAAACTGTTCAATTTATGTTAAGTGTTTTCAAAGTTTGGATTTATATATTGCGATTCATAAACTAATCTAGTGTATGTCATTGTTTATAAATAGAGCCTAGTGAAAGGAATGGAAACCATATCAATGCATGCACTCCATGTAGGTATTTCCCTCCTGCTCAATATAATTATAGTGGAGATGGTAATACAACTGGTGCTGATCAAATTATCACTATATTAGGACAACTCACTCAGGTTTTGAATAATAACCTTACCGGTATGGAGCACCCAGATTCAAAACGTGGAGGATCAATGTTAAACCGATTCATGAGGAAACAACCACCAACATTCAATGGGAGTAAAAATCCATTAGTGGATGAGAAATGGATAAATTCCTTAGAGAAAATATTCTATGCCTTAGGGAGTAGAGAAAGGGAAAAAGTTGGGATGGTAGTTTATCGCCTCAGTAGAGATGTTGATCAATGGTGGTCATTGATTCAAAACACAAAGGAAGATGAAAAAAGTGTCTAGTATGGAATGAAGGGTGTTTAAAAAACATTTCATAGAAAAATACTTTCCTTGTAACCATCGACTGGATATGGAAAGGTATTTTTTATGTCTAAGGAAAAAAGAGGATGAGAATGTCGTAAAGTATAAAGGTAACATTACAAGGTGAGAAAGGCATGCTTCATGTTATATACGTAACCCAAAAAGTATGATTTACCGTTTCTTTGATGGGTTAAAACAATGTCTCCGTCGAGCATTAGTATCACAGTCAATCTCATCATACAAAGTTATTGTCTCATGTGCTATCAAGACAGAAAAGGAATTCTCTACGTCTTATTAATTTAAAACAAAGAAAGAGAAGAAGAGATCTGTTGAAAACTCTGGGAAAGGAAATAAGAAAATAGGGAATAAGGGAAGAATTGAATTTCTACCCTCTGATAATTGTGGCAGGAATCATCCTAGTGCATGTTTAAAAGGAAAAGGGGTATGCAACAAATGTGGATAGAAAATCCATCATGCTAGTGATTTTTAGGGAAAAAATGATGCCACCAATGTTTAGTGATACAATTTCAGGGAGATGGGACATTATGCAAATGAATGTCCTAAGCATCTGGGAAACTTACCTCAGAAAAGGCCAAGGGATCAAGGCCAAGTTTATGCGATCACTTTTGCTAAGGTTGAAGCCCTGAAAGACGTGGTGGCAGGTAATTTAATGGTTTACTCAAGTTTATCCAATTCATTTTTTAATTATTGATCATTGCATTGTTTCATATCTTCCTAGTTTGATAATAAAATTAAATATTTTTAATTTGATTTAACAAGGGAGTTGTTAGTCAAAACTCCTTCGGGAAGTATCATTGCTACAACGTTTTTTGAATCAGTTCCAATTAGAGAATATAAATGTTATTTATTTGTAGATCTAATCGTCATACCCATGATTGAATTTGATATAATCCATGGTATGGATGGGCTTTCGGACCATCATGCTAAAATTTATTATAAAAAGAATGAGGTTACTATTTTAGATGATGATGATAAAGAACACTTTATATTTAGAGCAGAATCACCACCACCTAATTCTTATCTAGGTCCACCCCTAGTAGCTCAGCTAAATTTAATTATTTTGGAGGAAGAGAGTGAAATAACTGCGGGTGAGGAAAAGAATGTTCAAATAGAATATGTACCTATTGTGAAAGAATACATTGATGTGTTTCCACAATATTTATTAGACATCCTCCAGAACGAGAAATTGATTTTTCCATTGATTTAATTCCTGGATCAAGGCCCATATCGAAGACACCTTATAGAATTCCCACTGTGTAATTAGTGGAACTAAATAAATAGAAATATGAATTGAGTAATAAGGGATTTATTCTCCCCAGTGTTTCTCCATGGGAGCCCCTATTCTTTTTGTTAAGAATAAAGATAGATCTATGAAGTTGTGCATTGACTACAGGGAGATCAATGCTAGAACAATATAGAACAAGTATCCCCGACCTCACATTGATGATTTATTTGACCAACATCATGGAGCTCAATATTTTTCAAATATAGACCTCTGTTATGGATATCATCAATTATGTGTGAAGAAGGAATACATTCCAAAAATAGAATTTTGAACCAGGTACGGGCTTTATGAGTTTACAGTAATGCCTTTTGGATTGACTAATGAACCCTCTATCTTCATGGATATAATGAATAGAGTATTCAGTAATATCTTGATGACATTGTAGTGGTATTTATTGATGATATCTTTGTATAATCTAAAATATATGAAGATCATGAAAATCACTTGTGCACCATTCTGAAATACCTGAGAAGAAATGAATTATACATGAAGTTTGGAAAGTGTGAATTTTGGCTTCAGGTGATTTCTTTTTTGGGCCATATTGTCACTAATTATGGAATCTCTATTGACCCTTATAAAACAAAGGAAATCCCTGAATGGATAGCACCGACAATTATAACTGAGGTACACAGTTTTATTAGTTTTGAAGGTTATTATCGACATTTTGTCTAGAATTTTTTCCAGTTGGATAACCCTTTAACAAAGCTCACACGAAATGGGGTTAAACTTGTTTGGACAAAAGAGAGTGAAGAATTATTTGAAGAACTCAATAGAATATTAGTCAATGCTCTTATCCTGACTCTACCATTGGGGAATGATGGGTTTTTTATTCATAGTGATGCTTTAAAGAAAGGACTTGGTTGTGTCTTTATGCAGAATGATAGTGTTATTTCTTATGCATCACGACAGCTAAAAATTCATGAGAGAAACTATCCTACTCATGATCTTGAGTTAGAAGCTGTAATATTTTCTTTGAAGATATGGAGACATTATCTCTATAGAGATAATTGTGAGATATACACCGATCACAAGGGTTTGAAGTATCTTTTCTCACAGAAAGAACTCATCATTAGGAAAAGATGATGGCTTGAACTACTCAAGGATTATGATTGCATGATACACTACCACCCCATGAAAGAAAATCAGGTGGTAGATGCTTTGAGATTAAAAGATCATGGACCTTTGAACAAAATGAAAGTTGAAAGGGATCCTATTCTCATGGATCTAGTAAATATGGATATGGGAATAACCATGGAATGTGTATCATCAATATTTCTTCAAATGGTTGCAAACCAATATTTTTTAGAAAGGATAAAATGTTCTCAAGATAATGATGATGAGTTTCAAAATAAGATTAAAGAAATGAATAATGGGAGATTTAGTGACTTCTTATATGAAGATGGAATTTTGAAATTCGGAAAGAGAATTTGTGTTCCCGATATACCTGATCTAAAAAGGAATTTTTGGATAATGCTCATAGTTCTAATTTCTCTATACACCCTGGGAGCACCAAAATGTATAGAGATTGGAAAAAAAATTGGTGGGACAACATGAAAAGGTAGATTGCTAATTTTTTGTTAAGATGTATGGTTTGTCAATAAGTGAAAGCTGGAAGGCAATAGCCTAGAAGAGTCATGCAACCTCTTCCCATACATGAATGGAAATTGGATGATATCATGATAGACTTCTTCATGGAGCTAACAAAGAATCCTAAAATGAATGATGAAGTATGGGTCATTGTTGATTGTCTTACCAAGTAAACACATTTTATTTCTATAAGGGAAGATTTTCCACTTGATCATTTAGCAAGACTATATATTAATGAAGTTGTAAGACTTTATGGAGTACCACTATTGATGTTTCTGATCGTGATCCCCGTTTTACATCAAGATTCAGGAAAAGTCGTTAGAAAGCCCATGATACTGAACTTCGTTTAAGCATTGCCTACCACCCCCAAACAGATGGACAATCAGAATAGACTATTAAAACCTTAGAAGACTTGTTGAGATCATGCTCACATGACTTTAAAGGTATGTGGGATCAATATTTACCGCTAGTAGAATTTTCTTATAACAATATCTTCCATTGAAGTGTTCAAATGGCACCATATGAATCGTTATATGGAAACAGATGTCGCACACAAACCTGTTGGGATGTCGTTGGTGAAAGAAGACTCATAGGCCCAGAACATGAGGAGGAAACTATGGAAATGGTGAAGGTAATCCAAACCCACATCAAAGCATATCAAAGTAGGTAGAAGGGATATGCGGATAATCAATGGAAGGATTTGGATTTTCAGGTAGGAAATCTTGTTTTCATGATGTTATCTCCATGGAAGGGTGTTATAAGTTTTGGTAAGAATGGAAAATTGAGTCCCGATACATCATAACTTTAGAAATTCTAGAACGAATTAGGGACATAGCTTACTGATTGGAAATGCCATCGAGTCTCTCCAAAGTTCACGATGTGCTCCACGTATCACTATTGAGAAAATGCATGCCTGACCCAACACATGTACTCACCTATGAGGAATTAGAACTCAAAGCTCATATGTCTTATTTTGAAGATCCTATCAAGGTTCTTGATACAAGAGAACAAGTGTTGGGAAACAAGATGACTCATCTGGTAAAACTATTATGGAGAAACCATAAGATGGAAGAGGCAACATAGGAACCCGAGTAACATATGATGAAGAACCACTCGAGTATTTTTACGTAGTAATACTCTAGAAATTTCTAGGAATAAATTATTTGAATTAGGGGATAATTTAACACCACAATATTCCATGTTATGCTTCTCTTTGAATAATACAATAGTGTCTGTTGTTTGCAACTTCGAGTTATAACACACCACAACCAATCAAAATAGCCGTTGTGAATATTTATACCCACATTTTTATATTTCATAAATTTTATCTATTAAAATGGACTTCATTTTTGGATTTGGAATATCGAAATTAGATTAGGATGAATTTTTTGTATTTTTCTGAAAACATTCAATTTTTAATGAATAGTGAAAAACAATGAGTTATAGTTTAAAATCGAATTTTCATTTATATAATTATTTATTTTATATAAATTTATTTTAGGTAAAAATATATAAAAAATACCTATATAAGTTTAATATAATTCATTAGAGTCAGTTTAAAATAATTTTAGATATATAAAAAATTTATTGAACTTTTTACTGTCTTTTACACACCTCCTAGGAGAATTTGCAAATTTACATAAAAAATAATTTTACTACTTTTGTGAGTTGAATTTAAAAAATATGAGAGTCACAGTTGATATCATTTAGTAAAATGTGGTTCAGTAAGATGAAAATAATTTTTGGTGAATAGTAACTTTTACATTTATTTACCACGGTCAAAAGTAAATAGGGTAATTATGAATAAAAATGATATTATTATTACCCTAAAACATGTCTTAATTCTATTTGATAACTTTAATTTGACCAAAAACAACCTTAGTAATAATATATGATCCTTTAGGTCCACTTGGATTATATTAGGGAATTTATTATTATTTTATTTAAAGAGGAGTTAAAAGAGTTAAAATCAATGTTTAATAACTAAAACATATTTAATATAGGGTTACACATAACATAATGTCTACTATTAATATTAATTATAAAGAGAATGATATTTAATACATAATGGTATTTTATTTATATTTTTTAGACATTAAATAATTTATCCTATTGATGACACAATGATGATGCAGTTATTACGTAATTAATGAAATATTAAAATAATTGATATTATAAATATCCAATAAATGTAATTTGAGACTTTTTATGAATTAAACTAATTTTCTAGGTTAATATTACATATTAGGGTTGGTTTTATGAATATTTTTCAATGTAATAATGCTGTTATGATTTTAGCAAAAACAAAATATCAAATAGCGTCAAAATTGACATAAAAGAGTTTTTTGAAACAAATATTATATTATTAATTGATATTGTATGTATAAAACTATAAGGTTTGACCAAAAGACTTATATAATGATAGGTGTATCATTAATGAACCACTTCGGGTTCCCTTGCAATTATATAGTAAGTTTATCAACCATATAATATAAAAATACAAAGAGACTTGGTAAATGTCAAACTATTTAACTAAGAGTTAAATCTAAAATCTAAGGTTAATATAGTGACCAAAACCTGTCTAAAACCTATTTTTTGAGTGTTTTTCGACCCATCCCCACCTTATACTTTAAATAATCCATTTTGGAGGAATTATAAACCGAAAATTGTTTTATTATAAAATAATATTTGAAGCTTTTCTTAAGGTGCCCCTCACCACTCATATAAAAGGGAACTCCCCCTTATCTCTAATTCACACTTTCAAAGCCATTTGGATCAGCCAAAACCTATCTAAATACCCTCTCAACTGTCCTCCCTTCACCCTAGAGGCATTAATTTAGACATAAATCCAACCTACAGTTCCCTTTTGATCAAATCAAAAGGAAGAACCTGAAGAAGTGGTAAATATTTCATCACTTTTTCAAGTTCCTTTCTTCTTCCACATTATATTTCTTTTTTGTTTTCATTATAAAATAATAAATACAGTTTATTCTATATAATTTGATGTTATTATTAAAATGGTACAACCATATTCATTATTCTATCGATCCTATGAATGGCATGTCACCATACGTGCGTATGTACGGCTTACTGTCTCCACGTCATGAGGGGTTTCTTATTTCACATTTAATTCTGTGAGATTTCCATTGTTTCACACTTATTTCATATGGTGTATTGTGTACTGAAATTTTATATATATTATCATGATTTTCATTATATTCATGTTATTATTTGAATGATTTTGTGGTATTTAAATTTTGGTTATACGACTCATTAGATTACAACATGGTAAGGGATAATTTCACAATCTAATTATTTGAGGTTGTTTTTACGTAAGCATCTACTAGGAAATATTTATTATCCATTTCCATGTATCATAAAAGTATTTTCAAAAGGTTTAATTTTTAGGGACTTTTTACTAAAATATAATTTTAAATGTTTTAAACATTTATTCTTCCAAATCATTCAAATTCATTTCCATGTTTTTAAAATGGTTTTTAATGATTTATTTATATAGAAATGAATATTGTAAAAATAATACTTCCATTAAAATGTTTAAAATTGTTATGAGACACTTTGATTCAAAAATATCATTAAATATCTTCCTTTTTAAATTGTGTGAATTTTAAATGTTTTCATGAAAAAAAGGATATTTCTGTCAAAGATTTTTACAAATCATTTTCATCAATGTCAACATAGTTTGATGGTTTTTTTGAAGTGGACTCATTATGATAAAAATCTTCCAAATTTTATTGAAGGTTTTGTGATATGTTTGACTGTGGATGTGTTATTTTTATACCATTCATGGTTTATGGTTAAAGTATTTACATTTCATATGCTAGTTTTAATATGAATGTTTTTTTATATTTCAACCTTTTCATATGAGGAATGTATTGGACTTAGTATGTAACTGTTGGAACCCTTTATAGCTCCTCGATGCATCGGTAGGTCTCATGAGACAACTAGACATGGAATTGGACGAGGCCTTTCCCATTTTGATATATGGTTTGGGATGAGGCCTTAATCATTTTTAGATGTCTTGGCTGAGGCCTTGACAAAATGTATCATAATGTTCAACATTATACATTCCCTTGTTATGAAAATAATATTGATGGTTCATGTGGTGATTCTACTAGTAGAATACCCATGATTATCTTTTAATATGGAATTATTTACTCAGCTCATATTCCTTCCATAAAAGTATTCATGTTTATTATTGTTAAAGGAATGTGGTTTCAATTATTCTCCATGATTAAAATGTATGTCATCTTCCACTGTATTTCTTACACTTAATGAGTGTTTGAGCTCACCCCTTTCTTATGTTTCATTTTCCCAAGATATGAAGAAGTTAGTTATGGGTGACTTGCAGGTATAATCTAGGAGGCTTGGATTTTTCTAATGGAATAAATTTGTGTTGTATTTATTTTCACGTTGTAAAGTTGAACTTATGTATGAATCTTGTTTCCAATAATACTAAACTGATCAGTCTTTCGAGACATTATTTTATTGTGATCATGCCAATGTTATGTAATAATTCACTGACTTTTGGTAACTAGGTTCGGGGCATTATATTTTGAATAAATGGGAATTTTATCCATGAGGATTGAAAAGAAAATGTGCATCTTCTGATTGTAGAAGTAGGGAGTAGTTTTTAGTATCAAAATCAAGGCTACATACATCATTAAATCATTGAAAATATATCGAATTTTAAAACTATAATTTATATACATAAAATAATATGCGTTTTAGAAAATGCATTTGATACATGATTGATAAGAAATATGGGGTGAAATATTTATAAAAAAATGATAAAAAGTCATCAAACATTCTTGACTTAGTTCATATAAATGTGTGTGGTCCAATAAAATATCCTGAAATACATGGTAAATGGTATATTATCTTGTTTATTTGAAAATAATATAGGAAGAGTTCAATTATTATTATAAAAACAAAAAAAGTGATATATTATTGTCAAATGATTGAAAGGAGTGTTGGGAACAAAAAATCAAGGGTGATTAAAATAATTCATTTTGAAAATAGCACAATGTATACATTTACTACTATAGAAAAACTATTTAGAGAGATAGAATATCAAATATTATGTTTTATTTATGAGAAAACCACAATATTATAGAGTTATTAAATGGTAGAATTAGATGGTGAAAAACATATTAAATCCATTTCATATTTAAATCAAAATCTTCTGACATAATTTACTATAACTAGTATATGTAGATATGTTTACTCAAAATTAATATTTTTAAACTCCTAGAGAGGATAAGTAATTATATGAAATTTGTAATAAAATAAATTTTATATTGAAACATATCATATTGTTTTTATATAATTCATTTATCCTATACAAGTATACAAATAAAGGGAAGAAAGAATATAAATTACATAAATGTGTATTCTTAGGCTACACAAGAACAACTAAAGCATATAAAATATTTAACAACATCATGAGTAGGATAATCGAAATTAGTGATGTTTAGGTGATATAAGATAAATCTATAAGTATATATGAAAATATAGAGAAAGAAGAAATTTTGGGGTAATGGGATTAAGTTGAAACAAATTATTAAGGTTTATAATGTCCAAAGAATGAGGTTAATTTTGTCGTTGAATCAATGAAAAATGTAGTAGCTAAAAATCGTCACTAACTATGTAAATAAGAAGAAATTGTGCTGAAATTGATGAATATATGATTATTGGTGATAAACCTAATCCAACTAAAACAATTTGATGAGTGTTGAGCACACTTCACTATTACCAAAAATAGATAAAACCTAAATTGAGGACGTTTTATGGAATGAATCATGGGTTAATGTGGTAAATAATTCTTTTTAAAAAATAGAGAACATTTTACTTGGGAAAATTTTAAGAGGGATATCTTCAATAATTTCATCAAGACAAAGTGATTTTACAAAATTAAATATGATGATTAAGGGAATTTGATTTGAAATCGAACATGATTTTTGTTGGAAGTATTTTCTGAAATTGAATACATAGATGTCAAATAAACATTTCCACCCGGGGATACACAAGTGTCAAGTAGAGTTTTATTATAGATTTAAATTACATGAGTATTTAATATGTTTCATAAGGATGTAAATAATGGATTATAAATTTTAGTTATCAAAGAGGAAGTATGTATTGAGTAATTGGTGGGATATAAAACTATATTTGAGGAAGAAAAGGTTTTTCCTTTAGAAGAATATTAATATTTTTTTAATAAGAATGATGGTGATGATATTATTTATTATATTCATATATTATGAACTTCAAATTTAAGGGTGATGTTGTCGATAAAAACTTATGTGCAATGTTTCCCAAAAAGGATTAATTATTAATAATCAACTATGATGATGTTATTATATTTGAAATAAGTATTTGTAATTTATAGAGGAACATAAAAAATCTAATGATATTATAATTTTCGATATAGAAAACTTGTGAGATTACATATTTTATAACGAAAAAATTTAATCAAATAAATTATTTTTCATTTATTTACATTGAAAATAATACATGAATTTCAGAGAGATGTCTTATTAGTGCATTTCTAAGATGGTTTAGACTCCAATTTTGGTAAGAACTACATATAAGAATCACGAAGAGAGAAACTAAATAGAATATACTCTTTATCATAAGAATACAAAATTCTTGTTGTACATAAATAAATAAATTGTAGATATTATCTATAGAACACATTTATTAGAATACTTTCATAGTTATATGAAGGTAGAAAATATTACAGTGCTTAAAAGAATCATGATTTATGGTCAAGGAACCTTTGATTATGGTTTTATGTTTGATGTTTGATGAATATTTTATAGATTTGTTGAAAGATTTCGGGATTTATTATTTTAAATATGTTTTCAAAAAAAATATAAAAGTGGTATTTCGTTTTTTGGAAATAAATGAATTATATATACTAACATTATGTAATAATGTCTATCTCTTATAAATACTATCATAGATTACAGTTTGGTTAAGTTTACCTCTGGAAAATTTATTTATATGAAGAAACATATGAAAATAATGGTAAAGTAGTTCAATTTCTTATAGATATATATTATTTCAAAAATTAGAATAGAGTTAAAAAATAAAAAGTTATAACACAATGACATTAATAATTTGGAAATACAACATCATTTTATTATAGAAATTATGGATCAAGATATTAGAAAAGTATAACATATTGAAAGATATCAAAAAATAGAATAAATTTTCAAAAATACAATGACTACAATAACATTCTATAATCCTTAATTGAATATTTGTGTTTAACCACATCCATAAATTTTAAGAGGCTTGGAAATACACTCTCCTGATTTGTGTTTATTATATAACATGTTTATTCATGATTAGATAAAAATAAACCTATAGTTTTATATAAAAGGGAGAGTATGTAATGAAAATTGGTGAAACTAAGATATTTTGGAGTGATATTAATAAAACTTTTATTTCATCATATTTAAGTGTAACAACCATAATATACTAAGGCACAAAATGTTTTACATTTTTTTAATAATATTTCTATTTCTGTGGGTTTTTTGGTATGTACTATTAGAGTTCATAATTTAGTATATGATTGTTCATCCATGGGTTAGGCTAAATTATTATTATAGTGTGATTATCAAACAAAAATAAAATGTGTTTTTAATGGATACATGCATTACAATAAAACAAATTATAATATGAGGTCATTCACCACACAACGAGATATATTTCATTATAAATATCATATTTTAGAATATATTTTTTAGTTTTGGGGTATTTCAAAACATGAAATGTTGATTTATGCATTGAATTTATAAATTATAAAAAAAATATTCAGTTTACTATTTTTGTAGGGGTTATTCCATAGTGATACGTGTGGTGACCCAATCCTAGAATGCTAGGAGCCAGTGTAATCATACCATTACATTGGCATGATTATAAGTAATTAAATCATGAAGTAATGAAGAGTTTAGTAGGCTTGGTAAACTGGATACATACACGAGTCTTATATTATTAATGAATGAACTATTTACAATATAATTTTTTTATTCTCGTACGATGATAAATCTATTCCATCAATAATAACATTGCATATCTTTATTAGTAACCTTCTTGGAATCCTAGTGAACGGAAATATAATAAGGGTTAAAAAATAATTTATTAAGGTTAAATAAATAGAAATCATTAATGAATCAATGAGAATAATCAATATGTAAATGTAATAACTGAATACACATGTCATGAAATTAGTAAACTGGGAAGTATGTGTGTAAATAATACGGAAAGGTAAATAAATTGAACCATATTCCATTAAAATAAATTGATAAGTAAATATCAATATGGAAAGGTAAGAAGCTAAAAACACATTTCACTTATCAATATAATGATAATGAAATTCATCCATAGCCTTTGACACAGTAAAAATATCATAGATGATAAATATTGAATCAACTTGAAGGAAATTATTAATTATTTGAAAACATGTCTTAGAAACATAAAAACCTATACCATCAAGAACCTTCACAAGAAAATTTAGAATTACAGGTATAAACCTGTTAAATTAGTGAAAATAATTTGTCTCATTAGAACATATCGATGCATCGAGGGGATATATAAAGTCTGAACCCCACCCATCATTCCCATTTCAAATCATTCCTCATATCGAATAATAGAATTAAATAATATTTTTTATAAAATATCAACATTTAATAAAGAATCCAATTTTATCAATATTTCCCTAATTAATAAATTAACTATCATAATAAATACTATATAGATAAATGTTATAGAGTTTATGAAATAAACATATCCATGTTAAATGATATGGATAATTAGTGGAAATTTAATGTTCAATGATCATAGGAAATTAAATATCTCCAAAAGAATAAAAAAGTAATCATGGAAGTGACAATAAAGGTTTTTTGTCAATGATTAATTTAAATACTATGAAAATATATTTGTAAAAAAAATCACTAGGAAAAAGTCATTTTTACTTAGAAAAACATTTTGAAACTAATTTTCTTTGAAGAAAACATATCAAAGGAATTTTATTTAAAAATTAAAATTTTAAACATTCTAAGGAATCTTCGATGAGAAAATGGTTGTTAAATATGAACATTCCATACAAGGTAAAAGAAATATATTTTTTCATGGTAAAAATTTAAGAAAAGTGCCTTGTTCCAAAATCAAAAATAAGATTCCTTTGAAAAATAAAATTAAAATGCAAACTAGTCTAAAAATTTATTTAATAAATAAATTTGTATGGTATAAAAATATTTGTGAATTTTTTTTAGTAAATAATGTTTTTAGAATAAAATAGGTTCTTTGACTAAAGAGAGAAATGATGTTGGAGTTTTTAAAAAATATTCTATAAAATTTAAAGTAACAAGGAGTCGGAAAATGATAATATTAATTTGAAAAAACCATTAATAACCATATTAGAATACAATAAAATGTTTTATTATATAATGATCAGATAATTTATTCTACTAGAAACTCATGTGTAAAAAATCATGATCTAACTGAGATTGACCAATAAACCCTTGAAAAAATCCATAATTTTGACTTGAGAATAAATCAATGAATAGAAAACGACTATCACATGTAAATAAACATAAAATAAGTGGAAACACAAAAAATACAGTAAAAATTGATTAAACATATAATCTTATAACATTAACAACAAAGAAGAAGTAATATGACTAAATTTGAATGAATTATATAAGGCCCCAGCCTTAAACCTTACTTAATCTTGAGTTATTACAAGATTAACGATTGAGGATATTTTCAGGTTTAGAGTTTTAGAGAATTAGATCATGAAACTTTCATTACATTCCACATTTAAACAAAGTGGTTACATAAAAGACAATATTCATTCTTCCAATAACGGAAACATATTTAAAATATAACACGTATTCTTTCTTGACGCATCCTTGACACTATCATCACATCATGTACCTTTCCCTTGACCTGTGAAAAACATTTCAAAAACTTGGGATGAGCATAAAAAGCTCAGTAAGGGTTACAAAAAATATGGAAAGGAAACATGAGTTCATATATACATAAGAATGAAATCATACTTTACCCATAAACCATAGGCACTTTAACACACCTCATCAAACCATGAATAAATCATAGAAAACATAAGACATTTAGGTAACTTGAGGCATTCATAACATTCTTACGTAGGGAGTAACCCTCTTGGTTACGTTTGGATACCCATCAAAGTATATTCCCTAAATCTCTTCGGAGAAACATTAACGTTTCACTCCTTCGCGTTACCCAATGCATTGGAGAGCTATATCGGGATCACCCGCCCTTAGTTTATCACGGAACCACCCGTTCTTCATAACAATGCCCAAGAACCATAACATAATCGTATCACATAAACATGAATATAGGAAACATAACATTTCCACATTTCAATCACAATATAACATTTTAGGGTATTGAAATAATGAATCCATTCAAAAAGAAACCATTTCCAAAACCATTTAAAACATTTAATAAAGAGATTTTTGAATCAAAGTGTCCCATACCACCTTGAAGCTTTTAACATTTTAAACCATTAATATCCATATAAATAAATCCTTAAAACCATTTTGAAAACATGGATATTAATAAGAATAAATAATTAAAACATTTAAAACGATATTTTGGTTAAAGGGGTTTTACCAAAATTAGAGACACTTGAATACAATATTCAAGGAATAACATTTAGTCATAACTTTATAATATCCTGAGAATAAAAGGATTCATGATATAATACTCCAAAGGACAGTATATACACCATATAAGAGTGAATTGGTGCATAACAACAATGAACCCTCAATAGAAATGTCAAATGTGATGAAATCCCTTATAAAGAAGGTATCCTTAAATTAAGGACAAATAAATCTCAAAAATATGTGTGACAAATATATATACACCCAATATAAGTGGATATTAAGTGTAAAACAATAAAAGGTCAATCACACATATTCAATGGATGACATATTCAATGACTACAAGTTGAACCCAAAGAAATCGAAATTGGGTTAAAAAGTTCCCTTGACAGCCTAATGGCATCACATCAAAATGAGTTGATGAGAGATAAAAAGTGTATCTCATCACTTGGATGTAAAATTTACATCAATAATGATATATGAGAACATATCCCAACATAACAATATGTAAATTAAAAGACCCAACAAAAGAAGTCTTTTAAAAAAAAGGAGGGTGAAAGGTTCCCTTACCGACTTGGGTATCTTTCAAAACATACACCCCACGAAAGAAGGACAATAGATAATTGATGTAAATACTCATAAACGAAAGTATATTACACAAAGAGTATAATAAAGGGCAGTACAGACACCACTCAATGTAATTTGTGGCAAATGTAGCATAAATCTCATGGGAATAAAAGTGAGATGAAAAATCCCTTACGAAAATTCGGCAGCCTAACGGCGCCACTCAAAACTTCAAAAATGGATTGATGAGAGGAAATAGGGTCTCTCATCATTTGAAAATAATAAGTACAGTAGTAGTAATATAATATAACATCCCAATCATAAGATATATGATCATAAAAGGGATGACATAAAAGAGTGTACTTAAAAAGAAAGAGAGGTGTAGGATCCCTTACCTCGGGTCCGACTTGACTCGATCGTTCTTTAATCTCCTGAATAATAAACTTGAGTTAATTTCTAATTCCTTAAGAACCTTTTTCAAGTTCATTATTACTTTTATACCACTTATTACCATGTCATAAACATTATGTAATCATTTAAGTTAATAATATTTGTTTTGCCGATATTTGGTTCTTAAGTCGAAAGTGGACTTCTTACAATTACATGTTGTTCGTGTGGCCAAATGTTTATTATATCCATAATTGTATTCATTATGTAGATATCATATATGTCATATATATCCAGTACATGCATGCATTTATAACATTACATAATCATTTAGAGGTAAGAAATGAAATGCACCGTTCATGGAGACGGTAAGCCGTACGTACGCATGAACGCTACATTCATTTCTATTTCGTATTTTATAGAATGGAATAATAATGATATAAAGGTATATTATAATTCCAGTATAATATCATATATAATATCATATTTCCATCCTTTTTTACATCCCACATATGGTATTTAACGAATCAAATCACTTTGAGGGGGCGGTAGTCCGCACTTCCTTAAATGAAGATATCGCGTATACCCATAATGGAAGCCATAAAGGTAAGACAAAAATGAAAAATACAGAAGCATAAATAAAACATAAACATATTATATATCATATATAAAAATAGTGACATCATAATGGCCACCGTTGAAGGTGTTAAATGAGTATTGAACAATCATCGTTTCGGGAGGCAGAATTTCACCATCCAAGGAAACCGTATGTTCTTTAACCATTTGATGTAGTTGTGTGAGAGTGTAGCTCGAATAAATCTTATAACAACATCCTAGTATATTGAATATACTGGTGTTGTTACAAGAGAAGTAAATAAAAAGAGTTTAGGGGGTTGGAGAAGCAAAATAAAACAAATGAACATGAGAGAATGAATTACCTTTAAAAGTGTAACTCCTTTTGATTTGAGCCTAACGGCTTCCTTTGAAAGGATTATGCCCAAAGGGAATCCTCTAGGATGAGTAGAGGGATGTGGAGAGAGTAAATGGGCAGGGGTTTGCCGAGCCAAAGGCTTGAGGAGTGTGTTAAATGAGGTAGAGGTGGGGGCCTTTTATAAGAGGAGAGGAGGGGCACTTTTGGAAAGTAAACAAATATTACTTTATTTGAAAATGTGTTTCGGTTTCAAAAGGTCCCACATTGATATAATTCGTGTATACGGTGATACTTCTTTGAAATCCACTCATCCAATAAGTTTTGGACATGTGTAGTTCATAGATTTTACATTATCTTTCCATTTTATTGAAATCGTCAAATAATGATGTCATCGCTGCATCATTATTATGTCATAAATAATTTAATTTATTTAATGTCTATAAATTATAAAAAAAATACTATGATGTATGAAATCTTTTTATCTTTCCAATGAATATTTATAATAAAAAATATGACTTGTATAACCCCACTTAAAAATTGTTTTAGTAAAACATATCATGTTTGTGTCAATTTTACTTTTACATTAAATAAAATGTTATTTATGTCATTTCCCAACAAAATTGGATCCATTGGGTCCCCAAGTTGACCCATGGCTTGTCTTGGTCGGCCATGATACAAACAATGAGGGTAAGACATGTTTCAAGCTCATATCATTTTATTAAAACATTATTTTTACCTTAAACTACATTAATTACCACTAATCGGGATTAAAAACTTAATAAGTTACTATTCACCAAAAAATTATTTTAATCTCATTGAACCAAATTTTACTTATTAATGACAAACATGTATGTCGGATTTTTGAAAATCAAAACACAATGATGGAAAAATTTCATTTAAACGGAAAATCAGTTTTTATAAGTACCACTTAGTGGTTTCACTATTCATCAAAAATTGAAGTTTTTCAGAAAAATCCCAAAAATTCACCCTAAGCTATATTTGATATTCTGAATTCAAAAATGAAGTCCATTTTACAAAATTCAAAACATATAAGTCACATTAATTAATTTAATAATTAATTCCCGTTGTCATGTCAAATAGCGTGTTTTGTGAAACAATAATATCAAAAGATTGACACTAGTTTAAGTCTGATTTCAAAGTGAAATTGATTCCAACGAACACTATTGGATTTAATGGTAAAAATATTTTCTAATTTCACTTTAAAACCAATTAAAAATATAATCTAATCATATAAATAAATTATATTAAAAAGTGGTTTTGAATTAAAATACAACATTTTACACTATTCATTAAAAAAATGAACTTTATCGGAAAGATACCAAAAATTTACACAAAGTAAATTTTGATGTCCCGATTCTTAATAAGAGTTTTATTTGGTCCAAAAGAATGTATAAGAGTGATCAAAACTATATTTAATGACGTTTCACCATCAAAAGGTGATAAGTGAACCTTTAGTGAAAACTAGGGCATATACGCCTAAAATTGAATTCTTTCCGTATTTTAAGACATTATCTTTTATTGGATAAATGTAAAAACATTTAAAAACATA
This sequence comes from Viscum album, assembly GCA_963277665.1. Classification (NCBI taxonomy): domain Eukaryota; kingdom Viridiplantae; phylum Streptophyta; class Magnoliopsida; order Santalales; family Viscaceae; genus Viscum; species Viscum album. Next base: position 1,388,637,899 of record OY728152.1, read on the forward strand.
TATAAACATATTTTAGTTATTTCTATCCATTCCCGCCATTACAATGGCTACATGTTAACTACCATTTAAAATAATATTATTTTATTATTAGAGTGCAACGTAAGATTCCCAAGAAACTCGTTGTTGCGTGTTGGGTACGCCATCGAGCATAGCGTCCCCTTTAAAGTTATTTAAATATTTTATTCACAAATATGGATAAATATGAAATGTCATATTCTTTATTTACCTGGGGTGTTACATCCTTCCCCCCTTTTGGGAATTGCGTCCTCGCAATTTTAAAATTGTGCTTGGAAACATCCTTGAAAGTCCCACATCGGAACAAAAGTCGGTAAAATAAACACTTTAAAATAAAGAGAGATAAGTACAAAGGTCACCCGAGTTAACCCATACTAGGATTCCAAGTATGAAAATATGGACATGGAGGAAAAAACAAAGGGTCATGTTCTTATGGAGAGTGATAGTAAACATGTTTAGGAGAAAGTTAACCACGAGAAAATCACAAACTTGTGATGGGTTAAACGGTATTCGATTCCCTGGTAGGAAAAGATAATAGATAACATTTTTGTTTTAAGATACTTTTTATTGAGGAATTTATTTATAAGGAAACATAATCACTTATCATATTGACTTTAAACTTTTATTAGATTCCTTACACAAACTCATATTTTCTCCAAAAGACGAGTATTTAGGAATACTAGTTCACATTAAGAGTACTATAATCAACTTCTAGAGAATCACCTAATCCAAAAAATAGAACTATATACTTCCCATGTCTTTAACTAAAACCAAAACCAAAAAGGCTAGTACAAGATCAGATAATCCAGAAAAGGAGAACCCTTTATAAAAAGAAAATCTATTCTTAATCTCCAAAATTTTTCCAACAAAACCCAAAGTTCAACGAGGACCATTTGTCAATAAAATTCATCAAAGTAAACCAAACTAAGATTGAAACCCAATTATTTGAAGGATTTAGTCACATAGTCTACCATGTTAAATCGTAACATTTATCTCCAAACAACATCAGTTGCTCCTAAAGTCTCACATTGAAAAGTAATTATCCTAATCACATATCCTCCAAAATCAACTTACTCTTAATTCATAAAATCATATAACTAAAAAGAATCGGTCAAACTAACTAGGGACTTCACGTAGTCCAGTGGTAGGCGATAAATACCAGTCGCACTTTGGTTGTGGGTTCGATTCCCGCAGCTTTGTCCGACGCGATGGGATGTCACACGGTCTGCGTGTTGTCCAAAACTATATAATTCTTAAAACATTCCCCAAAATGAGATAAAATCTTCAAGAATAATCATAACATATTTTAACCTCAATTTTATCTCATGCCCTTCATTTTCCATCATATCATATAATAACCCATAATTACCTCAAAAGTAAGGATCATATAAACCCTAATGGTTACCTTAATAATTATTACCTGAATTTCCACATCGAGTTGTCCATCTCGTACATGATGCATTAGAGAACTCACCAAGGTTCAAGTGGTTGATCATGCCTCCTTGATAGGTGGTTTAGAAAAAACCATGAGATTCCTCATTGAATCCCCCATCTCATCGAGTATCTTAATCAGAGAACCACTACAGTTTTCTTCAAACCCATTGTCACTTTGGTGCCTGCTAGATCCAGCCATTTACTAAAACCAAAAAGGTCAGTGTGAGTATATCAACAAAACCATCATGTACTAACGAGGAATGTAAACACTAAGATATACTTACTCATTCACTTTATCTAAAACTAGCACTCTTTCTGAAATCCTAACCATTATGGTAATGTCACTTATGATTAAAGAATACCCTAACCTCTAAAGTTATCTAAACCAGCCTTTGATACCAACTATAAGGCCCCAGCCTTAAACCTTACTTAATCTTGAGTTATTACAAGATTAAACATTGAGGATCTTTTCAGGTTTAGAGTTTTAGAGAATTAGATCATGAAACTTGTATTACATTCCACATTTAAACAAAGTGGTTACATAAAAGACAGTATTCATTCTTCCCATCACGGAAACATATTTAAAATATAACACGGATTATTTCTTGACACATCCTTGACACTATCATCACATCATGTACCTTTCCCTTGACCTCTGAAAAACATTTCAAAAACTTGGGATGAGCATAAAAAGCTCAGTAAGGGTTACAAAAAATATGGAAAGGAAACATGAGTTCATATATACATAAGAATGAAATCATACATTACCCATAAAACATAGGCACTTTAACATACCTCATCAAACCATGAATAAATCATAGAAAACAAAAGACATAAAGGTAACTTGAGGCATTTATAACATTATTACGTAGGGAGTAACCCTCTTGGTTACGTTTGGAATACCCATCACAGTATATTCCCTAAATCTCTTCGGAGAAACATTAACGTTTCACTCTTCGCGTTACCCAATGCATTGGAGAGCTATATCGGGCTCACCCGCCCTTAGTTTATCACGGAACCACCCGTTCTTCATAACAGTGCCCAAGAACCATAACATAATCGTATCACATAAACATGAATAAAGGAAACATAACATTTCCACATTTCAATTACAATATAACATTTTAGGATATTGAAATAATGAATCCATTCAAAAAGAAACCATTTCCAAAACCATTTAAAACATTTATTAAAGAGAATTTTGAATCAAAGTGTCCCATACCACCTTGAAGCTTTTAACATTTTAAACCATTAATATCCATATAAATAAATCCTTAAAACCATTTTGAAAACATGGATATTAATAAGAACAAATAATTAATACATTTAAAACGATATTTTGGTTAAAGGGATTTTACCAAAATTAGAGACACTTGAATACAATAATCGAGGAATAACATTTAGTCATAACTTTATAATATCATGATAATAAAAGGATTCATGATATAATACTACAAAGGACAGTATATACACCATATAAGAGTGAATTGGTGCATAACAACAATGAACCCTCAATAGAAATGTCAAATGTGATGAAATCCCTTATAATGAAGGTATCCTTAAATTAAGGACAAATAAATCTCAAAAATACGTGTGAAAAATATATATACACCCAATATAAGTGGATATTAAGTGTAAAACAATAAAAGGTCAATCACACATATTCAATGGATGACATATTCAATGACTACAAGTTGAACCCAAAGAAATCGAAATTGGGTTAAAAAGTTCCCTTGACAGCCTAACGACATCACATCAAAATGAGTTGATGAGAGATAAAAAGTGTATCTCATCACTTGGACATAAAATTTACATCAATAAGGATATATGAGAACATATCCCAACATAAAAATATGTAAATTAAAAGACCCAGCAAAAGAAGTCTTTAAAAAAAAGGAGGGTGAAAGGTTCCCTTACCGACTTGGGTATCTTTCAAAACATACACCCCACGAAAGAAGGACAATAGATAATTGATGTAAATACTCATAAACAAAAGTATATTACACAAAGAGTATAATAAAGGGCAGTACATACACCACTCAATGTAATTTGTGGCAAATGTAGCATAAATCTCATGGGAATAAAAGTGAGATGAAAAATCCCTTACGAAAATTCGGCAGCCTAACGGCGCCACTCAAAACATCAAAAATGGATTGATGAGAGGAAATTGGGTCTCTCATCATTTGAAAATAATAAGTACAGTAGGAGTAATATAAAATAACATCCCAATCATAAGATATATGAGCATAAAAGGAATGACATAAAAGAGTGTACTTAAAAAGAAAGAGAGGTGTAGGATCCCTTACCTCGGGTCCGACTTGACTCGATCGTTCTTTAATCTCCTGAATAATAAACTTGAGTTAATTTCTAATTCCTTAAGAACCTTTTTCATGTTAATTATTACTTTTATACCACTTATTACCATGTCATAAACATTATGTAATCATTTAAGTTAATAATATTGGTTTTGCTGATATTTGGTTCTTAAGTCGAAAGTGGACTTCTTACAATTACATGTTGTTCGTGTGGCCAAATGTTTATTATATCCATAATTGTATTCAATATTTAGATATCATATATGTCATATATATCCAGTACATGCATGCATTTATAACATTACATAATCATTTAGAGGTAAGAAATGAAATGCACCGTTCATGGAGACGGTAAGCCGTACGTACGCATGAACGCTACTTTCATTTCTATTTCGTATTTTATAGAATGGAATAATAATTATATAAAGGTATATTATAATTCCAGTATAATATAATATATAATATCATATTTCCATCCTTTATACATCCCACATATGGTATTTAACGAATCAAATCACTTTGAGGGGGCGGTAGTCCGCACTTCCTTAAATGAAGATATCGCGTATACCCATAATGGAAGCCATAAAGGTAAGACAAAAATGAAAAATACAGAGGCATTAATAAAACATAAACATATTATATATCATATATAAAAATAGTGACATCATAATGGCCACCGTTGAAGGTGTTAAATGAGTATTTAACAATCATCGTTTCGGGAGGCAGAATTTCACCATCCACGGAAACCGTATGTCCTTCAACCATTTAATGTAGTTGTGTGAGAGTGTAGCTCGAATAAATCTTATAACAACATCCTAGTATATTGAAGATACTGGTGTTGTTACAAAAGAAGTAAATAAAAAGAGTTTAGGGGGTTGGAGAAGCAAAATAAAACAAATGAACATGAGAGAATGAATTACCTTTAAAAGTGTAACTCCTTTTGATTTGAGCCTAAAGGATTCCTTTGAAAGGATTCTGCCCAAAGGGAATCCTCTAGGATGAGGAGAGGGATGTGGACAGAGTAAATGGGCAGGGTTTGGCCGAGCCAAAGGCGTGAGGAGTGTGTTAAATGAGGTAGAGGTGGGGGCCTTTTATAAGAGGAGAGGAGGGGCACTTTTGGAAGGTAAACGAATATTACTTTATTTGAAAATGTTTTTAGGTTTCAAAAGGTCCCACATTGATATAATTCGTGGATAAGGTGATAAGGCTTCTAAATCCACTCATCCAATAAGTTTTGGACATGTGTAGTTTATATATTTTACATTATCTTTCCATTTTATTTAAATCGTCAAATAATGATGTCATCGCTGCATCATTATTATGTCATAAATAATTTAATTTATTTAATGTCTATAAATTATAAAAAAAATACTATGATGTATGAAATCTTTTTATCATTCCAATTAATATTTATAATCAAAAATATGACTTGTATAACCCCACTTAAAAATTGTTTTATTAAAACATATCACGTTTGTGTCAATTTTACTTTTACAATAAATAAAATGTTATTTATGTCATTTCCCAACCAAATTGGATCCATGGGGTCCCGAAGTTGACACATGGATTGTCTTGGTCGGCCATGATACAAACAATGAGGGTAAGACATGTGTCAATCTCATCTCATTTTATTAAAGCATTATTTTTACCTTAAACTACACTAATTACCACTAATCGCGATTAAAAACTTAATATGTTACTATTCACCAAAAAATTATTTTAATCTCATTGAACCACATTTTACTTATTAATGAAAACCATGTATGTCAGATTTTTGAAAATCAAAACACAATGATGGAAAAATTTCATTTAAACGGAAAATCAGTTTTTATAAGTACCACTTAGTGGTTTCACTATTCATCAAAAATTGAAGTTTTTCAGAAAAATCCCAAAAATTCACCCTAAGCTATATTTGATATTCTGAATTCAAAAATGAAGTCCATTTTACAAAATTCAAAACATATAAGTCACATTAATTAATTTAATAATTAATTCCCGCTGTCATGTCAAATAGCGTGTTTTATGAAACAATAAGTATCAAAAGATTGACACTAGTTTAAGTCTGATTTCAAAGTGAAATTGATTCCAACGAACACTATTGGATTTAATGGTAAATTTTTTTTCTAATTTCACTTTAAAACCAATTGAAAATATAATCTAATAATATAAATAAATTAGATTAAAAAGTGGTTTTGAATTAAAATACAACATTTTACACTATTCATTAAAAAAATGAACTTTATCAGAAAGATACCAAAAATTTACACAAAGTAAATTTTGATGTCACGATTCTTAAGAAGAGTTTTATTTGGTCCAAAAGAATGTATAAGAGTTATCAAAACTATATTTAATGACGGTTCACCATCAAAAGGTGATAAGTGAACCTTTAGTGAAAACTAGGGCATATACGCCTAAAATTGAATTCTTTCCGTATTTTAAGCCATTATCTTTTATTGGATAAATGTAAAAACATTTAAAAACATATATAATCATATTTTAGTTATTTCTATCCATTCCCGCCATTACAACGGCTACATGTTAACTACCATTTAAAATAATATTATTTTATTATTAGAGTGCAACATAAGATTCCCAAGAAACTCATTGTTGCGTGTTGGGTACGCCATCGAGCATAGCATCCCCTTTAAAGTTATTTAAATATTTTATTCACAAATATGGATAAATATGAAATGTCATATTCTTTATTTACCTGGGGTGTTACAAATTAGGTTGTAAAATTTTTTATCACTTGGGTACTTTGAAATCAAATACCCATAGAAGAAATAGTTAAAATTGAAACTAAAAATACCATTAATATAAAATAATTCATGATATCATATATCAAAATGTGATGTAAATACACCACAAAAAAGAAGTAATTTGTCAGTGTAACATTTATCTCACTAATATTAAAAGTGAGATGAAAATCACTTACCATTCATTTCCTTTCAGATGAACATCCATTAAATTCCTATATAATGGTTCTAAATATGTTAAAAACATATTATAGAAAAATATAAATATTTATAATAACATATATGGTTTCGTATAATATAATATTACACTTTTTTAGTAACGTTTCATTATTTTCTATATTTTGGGTATTAATTGCTTAGTTTATCATGTATATTTTGACTTTTTACTTGTTGTTCAAATCATGGTTTCCTGATCTCTAAAATATAAGACATAAATTAATTATCATATGTAGTCAGTATATATGTATTTATAATAATCCCTAAAATTTGGTGATAAGAAATGGAATGCACCATTCATGGAAACAATTGGTCGTATGTACTCATGAATGCAACACTCATTTATTTTTCAGATTTAAATAATGAAAATTAAATAATATATATGTATATTCTAATTTTATTTACATATTTATTTCATATATGTTATATATTTTTTTTAAAACCACCCATTATATATTCCATTATATCATGAACAGATCACATTTCTTTGAATAAGAGTTAGTCCGCACTTCCAAAAATGATGTCATCATATTTTAAAAAACAAAAAGAATAAGGTTATGTGTTATATAAAAATTACATAAGAACAATGAAATTATAGAGTTCATATATATCATATATAAACAAAATTTTCATCACAATTCCCAACTATGAAAATGCCCATATGTGAAGGTAGAGACCTTATAATAAACAAAATCTCAGTATATTGAGGACAACATCCGTACTATATATTTAAGGAATAAGAATAGTTGAGTTGTTGGTGAATGAAAATAAAGAACAATAGGTTGAGGAAGTATGTTACATCTTTTTGGGTAACTCTTTTTGGTTTGCGTAAAATGGAATCCTTGGATAGATTACTTCCCAAATGGAGGATTATAGGATGATATTTGGAATGTTGAGGTGCTATTTGGGAAGATCTTTTGTAAAATTTTAGAAATCCACACCACTCAATTGTGCCCTGATCCTCGTGTATCACATGGCTTCAAGCACATGTCTTTGATTACTAGAGGCTACCGACTAGTATGGAGGGACTTGGGTGTATCTATGGGGAGACTATGACCTCATTACCAGATTGAAACATAGTGTTTTTGCAATAAAAGTCAATAATGAAATTAGATGCATCAAAAAGACAATTGTTATATAAAAATACAATAATACATAACAAATCCAGAACTGTCTCATATTCAAAATGATGATAAATGTTGTGTATCTTCATTTCAACCAAAATAGTTACAAAAAATACAATATAATACATGTACCAAAATATAAAAGGCCCATATTTTATATTTCTATATATAACCATGAGCCTCATCTCGGTCTCATTATCCCCTTCTCCTAGGCGTAGTACAAAATCAACCCTCACACTATGGGTGCTTTCCCATGTCATTACATGCATCCAAATAGTTTTTCATAGTACCCAACAATGGCCTGAATAGGGTTAGAGAAGAAATACTAGTAGGTTACCACCCAAAGGTATACACAATCAAAACTATGGAATATAATAATCTAGGAAGTTTTTATGTAAATTAGGTAAGTAGTAAATAAATGCCAAGTGTCCATGGCATAGATACTACTATACAAGTATCACAGAAATGTCCTCTCAAGGCTCCCTGTAAAATATTCTCATGTTCCTCTAACAATAAAGATACAAGTAATTCATATACAAGTAGTATTACCTTTCTATTCATCAACCCATTTAATGTTAAACATTGCCTAGATTTACAACCTAATGTGTCAAAAAACTCATGACCAAGAAATTCAATCAGGAATCACATAATTCTCACGGTCGCATTGTACAATCAAAATGACACAATGGCCACAACCATGATGTACAATGAAGTGTCAGACCACAAGAAGCTTAATCCAAGTTATATAAGACCAATGCATCCTCATAAAGTCCAAAGATAATATCGTTGGAATATTTATTAGGCACTAGTTAGAGTCCAAGGAGCATGTCATACCAAACATATCCTACACAAGTCCAAGAAATTTGGATCCAAGGGGTACCAAGGCCCAATTCATCACACAAAATTAATACCCAATGAGTACACTCAATCCATCGCATCCACTACCTCATTCAATCTCTAAGGAGCATCATACATGGAATCTACTGATTCATTCACCATTTCATACTATTTACCACTTTATACCATATGAGTTCACCCACTCATATAACTATTCACATTCAATTATATCTCATGAGTATACCCACTTATAATTTACAATTAAACTTCAAAGCCAACTAAATTGTATACCCACACATTTTTCACAATTCAATTTCAATGGAAACCAAAGAGTATACAACGCAATTGTTCACAATTAACATTTAATATATCACATGATTTTACTCACTCATTTTCTATATTTTCCCACTCATTGGGTGTTAAATTTTGGGGATTCTCTAGAAATATTGTAGGCGATGCAAAGGAATATATGTTTATAAAGCACAAAAACCAATGATAAAAATATAGAAAACCTACCTTAGCTCACTAGTATAGTGATCATCTAATAAAAATTCATAATTCGACTCATATTGGGAGAAATTTGAATAATTGAAGAAGAACCTAAAATTAGGTAAAATCATCCTTTACCTATACAGTGTAATCGATATCCAGAAAGATGATGAATGGAAAAAATGGAATTGATTACTCACTGATGATGATCCAATGAGGAATTCCACGTTCAAATTAAAGATCAGATAGAGATGAATCCTCAAATCTGAGGCGATTCCCTTAAAATAACTCAAAATGAGTGTTTTGTGAATAGAAGGAAGGGTATGAAAATTAGGTATATAAAATAAAATAATTTAATTTAAAATAATAAAAAAACCCAAACATTAAGGTGTTGCATATTTTATGTGCACATTTTTGACAAACTGTATGCTAAATGTGCATGGGTTTTTGTAGGAAGGGGTCCTCCTCATGGTATACCTGCACGTTTTGACTAACTATACATAAACTATTCAAAATGTCGCTCTGAAAGTTCTAGAGAAGGGCACATTACTATGAAGGCCTAGTTTCATAGTTCTTCTGAAATTGTGCAGTCTATTCTTGCTCTCAATGCATAGCTTTCATGGGTTTTAAAGTCGTGTCACCTTTCCCACACGGTTTACACCAACGGTATGCTAGGATTAAGTCACCCCAAAACTTAGGATCTATACTCTGAATAAGAATCAAACATCCCTAAACCTCTATGACCTAAATTGCCATTAAAATTATTCTATTATTAATCTTTTAAATATAAAAATAAAGTAATTGTACCTCATACGAAAATATAAGTTCTTACAATATTCCCCCATAAATAAATTCATCCCCAAATTTCTCTACAAAGGTTGGTTAAGAATCACCTAATAATAATTCGTTCCAATGAGCTCATACATTGGCCTCGCACTCCAATGTATCATCATATAAAGGGTCATGCTTCCATATCCCCTATACAAAAGAAAATAAATTTCTTAATAAAACCTTTTTTATCTTATTAACTATACGAATTAGATTCTCTTCAAAGGATACATCAACCTAAAAAACAACATCATTAGAATATAAATTATGTGATGGGTTCTAATTATAATGGAACAATTGATATACATGAAATATTTCATGCACGAATCAATACATTTGAGGTAACTATAAATGATATCCAACAGACGTGACTCTCTCCAGAACCTTGAACGACCTAACATGTCAGAGTGAAATATTACCCTATCTCATGATTCTCTTATGTCCCAACATTAGTAAAACATGTAAGAAAACTCGATCCTCTACCTAAAACTCCATAGGTTATTTGTGGTGATCGACATATGATTTATATTTAGACATTGTAGTATCCATCCACATCATAATTAATTATACCTTTTTGGAAGTCTCTTTCACGAGACATGGTCCCAGTAAAGATATTTAACCAACCTTTAACCACTAACGGGGTGATCAATACGGATACTATACATCGACTCATATGGTTTCATTTATATCATTTCTTTATGACTGTTATAATAGGAGAACTCAACTAGGGGTATATGATTCTCTATAGAGCCCCAAAAATATTGGATTCATGCTCGCAGCATGTCCTCAAGTACCTGATTCATGTGATGTGATTAGCCATCTATATGGGGGTGGTATGATGTGTTAGTATTCACATGTGAACCCAACATCCTCTATAACCCATGAAAGTTCCAAGAAGTAAAATAGGAATACCTATCTGAAATGATAGTATGAAGGACCCTATGATTTCATACTACCTATTAGATATAAAACCACCCAAGGTCATCTACATTGACGTTTTCCTTGATTGGAATGAAATTTCCAACCTATGTGATCCTTTCAATAATAACACATACTACATCATTACATTTAGGGGACCTTGTTAAGTAGGTCATGAAGTACACCACGATGGCATTCAATTTCCACATGGTAATGAGAGATACTGTAAGAATCCTGATGGTGGCTGGTAATTGACCTTTACATGCTGATAGGTGGAACAACTCATGAGAAAACCAACTACATCTCTTTTCATTCTTTTCCACCATTACTGAAAAACCTCTTTTACTAGATACTAGATCATTTTTTAATATATTTAAACATGTAGTCATCCATTCTACCCAGTATGGATTTTATCACAAAAGGGGACAATTCCATTAGATAGTACCTCCTCCATCCGAATTTCTAGACAAATCATGCCAATAATCATTCTATAAATTCCCCTAATGTGACTTCACTAACTGGTCAAACATGACTACATCTGAGGTCTTATCAGGGACCTTACAGAAAGGGAATGGTCGAATCACGATCGACTACACTGAAATTGGTTATGTAAGATTTCCTAAAATACACTTATAACCTATTTAAAACACCCTCCTTAACCTAGTGATATATTTAAACAAGTTCTTTATGAACTTAAAGTCCAAACAATGAGGATAACAAGTCGATCCACCCCATATGACTATTCTTAAATTCCCGTCTAAATGACTAGCGTATTAAAAACTGAAACGAAAAAAATTATTCCAAGGCATCATGAATTTACCAATTAATGATTAACTAATTTTCAAAATCAACTCCAATTGGTGTTCTGTGGTCCAACCATCACCCAAACACTTAAAATTTTTATTCCCTGACATGAACAAGGGGTTACTCCGATCCATCACACTGGAATCATTAACCTTTTATAACATCAAATCAGAGCCTAAAATGAATCCAAAGAAACCTAATATTCATTTAACTAGAGTCAAGGGAACTAATACTAGATATTCTTTACTCAATGCTTACAAGTAATACATTTTAACAAAACCATGATTTCCACAAAATAAAATTGAGTGGGTCCCGAGAAGAACATACTAAGAAGACATGTTAGATGAAAATGTATGGTGTCCAAGAGTCCATACAAAGAATTTTTACACGAGAACCCAATTATTACCTATGACTAACCATGAATAAATAATAACCACACATCAATTTGCAACACTGGTAAAACAACACATACAATGGAAAATATATTTTAAACTTTATCAAGGCGTAAGACTGATGCTCTCTTAGTTCATCAACGATGACATAAAGATAGGGTAAATTCTCATCTTTTTATGATGAATAAACTATTAGTATTTTAATTTTTTCAAGAGGAGTATTCAAACCCAATATAGTCAACGTCCCTTAAAAAAGAAATTTCCACTTGATGGTTCTATATTACGAACCGATCACAAGCCTTCACCACCAGAGGCATCCCGTCATCTCTCAAACTAAACCATACAGCCTATCCAACAATATATGTGTATATAAAAGGTTGAATACAAAAACATCCATTTTAGTTTCATTATATGAATAATGAACTGAGACAATTACAACTTGAAACCCTTGATGGAAATCAATAAAAACCAACCATTTCTCAATGGTCCTCTTAGTATTTTGTCCTTATACATGGAGGGGATTGCATTTACTAGAACTGAGATGATGCACACCACCTTATAATTTTCCATTTTGTCGAAACAAGAGACATAACAACCAATAATAAGCATGATAGATCACACTCACCTAAACGGTACACTTGATACGCCCCCGTGTCATGCTGACATATGCCAAATCATTTGTATTAAAATTCAAAACCAAACTGATCGATGTGTCAAGACACCCGATTCTCTTGAAATTAATCACGTGAATTTGGATGAACTTGATTATTTAATGCCCATGTCACTCTACTACATATATAATATAATAATATATTCAACAACAAAAGTCTCAAAGATTTCATCAAAATCAATCGGTTTGTTACATATTTTAACAACTCGATAGGTAGTACAAATGTGAATACATACTACCCCTAAGTTCCAGAACTATAAAACACCTCAATATGATCCATAGGCTATATACCATAGGTATCCATGTATCAGGTGTTCCTTAAAAGATAATTAACCCATATTCTTACCGTCCAATACAATCTTACACCTATAATATGATATAAAAAGTCATTCCTTAAAAAAGAAAAGAATATGAATATGAGACCTACTAAGCGGATGACTATGCCCCGTTCATGTCTATCCTATGAAAACATAGAATTTTCTGATGCTCACCCTCATAAGAAGTATCAGGAATACCATGAACACCCATCCCAACCAGGGTGTCATTTAAAATATAAGAGTCCTACTAGTAACAGTGAAACTGAATGTAGGAAACTGACATCATTTAGCAAGGAACATAATCTGTAAGGGTGATAACTACCTCAAGTAAACCCCTTAAAAACATTAAGCATCAAACCAATCACATGTTTATGGCAAACATAAGTCACCAGGCTTAAGAGACTATGATTTAATCGATTTATAAAAAGGATAATTCCTATGGGAAAAGGTCACATTTCTATTCCAAGGAAACTCAAAATACATTTAAACCAAGGACACCACTTACATGTTCTATTTTCAAGGATATTAATCATTTTTTACATTGACAATTTTGTTATTTAAAATATTATAATAGAACATCAAGCCTGAATTTTAATCAAAATCACTTGGAACCCAATTTAATAACCACATAAAGGAAAAAAAGTAAGTATTATCAACCATCCTTTTTAACACATTAACCATTTAGTGATATTCAATCACATATAGTCTATCAAAATAAAGTCCATTAAAATAATTTAAGATATGGATACCTACGAGGGTCCCATAAAACCAACATGGGTACTTAAAAAATAAAAAAATTAGAATTTGTTTAATTATCAAGGTTATAAACCCTCATAATGGGTTGTATCAAAAAAACTATTCCCTAACTGAACTACCTGGTCTAGTTGTGCATTTTTGAAGCCCATCACATGCATCTGAAAATAAAAACATTAATGTTTGTAGCTTAAAACTACTGGACATGTCAAAACCCTCCTCAAACTAGGACATACAACAAAATACTAGTCCTAAAGTGAATAATTTAAATTAAAATAGTCACAAACACCACTATAAACACTGCCTTTTAATCACTCAAAATATAGGTCTAGGTCAAGTCTAGGTTTGTCATTTCATGTTTCCATTTGAATTCACATTCAATTCACATTTAAATTCACTTCATACATTAAGTATAAATTGTAACCAATAGTTCACCAATTTCCAATCCCTGAGGTCCCATAACACATCATGAACCAAAATTTGGTGCCCATATATCTGAAAACATATCATATTCAATTAAATGAGTAAATCAAAAAGGAATTTCAGTTTCCAATCTATAAGGGATCACACACCTTATGAACTAGAATATTTCCTCACTTAGATTATTCATTTCACAAAAACTATCACAACAACTGGAATATATATAAAATCACCTACCAAAACATCATGGAACTTGTGATGCACCCTAAATGACATAGAAAAATTCATGGAATGTGGTTTCTATAAAGGTACTTAAATGATGCATGTGAATGAATCTTCTCATCTAATTTATTTGAAACAAAATAGAACCCAATTTCACATCTATAATAACAAAGTGTGTAACCTAGTAGTGGAATAAAATCAACTATAATAGTCAAAATATAGAAAAGAACAATTCAATTCAAGGAAATTTGGATTTTTTTCTTATATGTGGGTTATCTATTCCTGAGCACAGATCATTAGAAAATTCCATTTATATATGATACTGGTTTATTATCTCCAAATTTTAAAATAAACAAAAAAATAACCCCCTTTAATACCAAAATGTAACATCCCAGACTCATATGCTACTCAAACGTGCACCGATACTGGTGTTTCACAAGACCTCAAGGGCGTATCCCTAAATGACTCAGGTAGCCTACTAGAAATGAGGGCCTAAGGTGTGTTTATGGAGAGACTATGCTTGCATTACCAGAGTGTAACATGGAAAAGTAGAAAAAAACTATCAATAAAAGATGCTGATACAACAAGAAGTAAATTCATAAATAAATAGGATAAAAAGACACATTTGAGCCAATGGTGTCTAATATAAAAAATGATTATAAAAGTCATATATTTATAAAGAATCCAAAATAAGTATAAAGAAGTAACATACAATACATGTCCCAAAATAATAAAAAGACCAATATGTTATATCTCCTAATATCACCATGGGCCTCAGATCAGTCTTATACTCCCCGGCTCCTAAGCATAGTATAAAATCAACCCTTGAAATATTCTCACTTTATCCTTTGTCTACCTTCATCCAAATAGACTTTTTGGGGTACCCAATAGTGGCCTGAACTAGGTGTGAGAAGAAATCATAGAAAGTAACCACCAAAGGGTCTATAAAATCTAGAATGTGATATACAATAAGTTATGAAGTGTGAATGTAAGGCAGGTAAGAAGTGAATAAATGGAAAGTTTTAATGGAATATCTGCTACTAAATTGGTGAAATTGAAATAGCCTCTCCAGGATCCATTCAAAAGATGGTAAATAACCTCTATTAATTCACCTACATGTAATTAATTAACAACTAGTATGACTTTTCTTCTCATTCACATATGCCATGTCAAACACCAACTTTTCATAAAACCCAATGTCTGACACAATCCCTAATTTAGTTGTTCATCCAAAAATTACCTAATTCTATTTTCTTTTTCGTATAAAAAATGTTTTGCAATAACCATGTACATACCATATAATGAACTTCCTATCCATGATGGTTCAGATCCAAGGAGTAGATGACCAAGACATCATCATCGAATCACAAGAGAATCTCAATGGAAAAATGGTTAGGAATTGGTTGCAGTCCTAGGATCATGTCATATTGAAGATGTCCTATGTGAGTCCAAGCATTCCATATCCCTGTGGTAGCATGGTCCAAGGAATCCCTTGGAGTCAAGACCCAA
The DNA here is from genome assembly GCA_963277665.1 of Viscum album. Taxonomy (NCBI): domain Eukaryota; kingdom Viridiplantae; phylum Streptophyta; class Magnoliopsida; order Santalales; family Viscaceae; genus Viscum; species Viscum album. Next base: position 1,388,653,918 of record OY728152.1, read on the forward strand.
GGAGCATACTCAATCCATGTGACCCACTACCACATTCAAGATCAAAGGAGCATTGTACAAGGAATCTATTCATTCATTCATAATTTCAAACCATTTATGATTTCATACCATATAAGTCTAACAATGCATATAATCAATCACATTAAATTCAATCTCATGAGTATACAGACCATTAATCACATTTCAATATCAAATGAAACCAAAGAGTATAAACACTCATTTTTAATAATTCAATTTTGAAGGAAACAAAATATTTTATCCACTGATTGTTCACAATTCACATTTAACATATCACATGAGTTTACCCACTCATTTCCACATTTTCCCAATAACCTAGTTAAGAATTTCAAGAGAAATCTAAATCATTAAATCAATAATAACATGAAATGGGAGGGAGAAAATATCCTAACATTCCCTTTAATTTATTTAGATTTTATATGGAATTTATCATAATAGAAAACATTATGAATACAAACATTAGGTTTTTGACAAGGAAAAAAACAAGGTGAATACATAGAACACCCCATGGATGGCCATTTGTTGGGGAAACAACATTACATCAGAATGTAACCTAATCTCATCTCTAAGATGTCAAATTTCAATTGATTAAATTTATAATTTCAATTTTAGGGACGTGCCAGAATTTTTGATGGGTGGTGAAATGGAAGATAGGTCAATAAAGCACCAAAACAAAGTGAAAATTATAGATCACCTAAATTATCTTGGTATTAGAGTTATCATATAGTATCAACTCCTAATTCGAATCAGATTTCAAGAAATCTAAATATTGTATGAAGAAGATGAAATTAGGTAAAATTAAATTGAACCTTAATAAGACAACTAATATATAGAAAAATGGATAAAGGCTAAAAAGAATCAAGTACTCACCGATGTGGATCCAATGAGATATGATATACTTGAATGATATTTTAAATGGAGAATAATTTTCAAATCCTAGGATAGGGAACCCACATGTTTTACCAACACGATTTGACTAACTATGCAAAAACCATGAAAAATGACTCTTTTAATGTTAAAGAGATGACCTCACGACCGTACAATATGAGTCACATATTTTTTATGAAACTTTGTGGCCTATTATTTATATCTACCCCACCTATAATCATTTGTAATTTTCTTTGGCCTTCACAAAATGGGTTACACTAATATTATCTCCAAGCATAAATCACCCAAAAACGTGGGTTCTGGGCTGTGAACCAGCCCCAAAAACCACCACGACCTCAAATGTAATTAATATTAGGAAAATATTAGACATTTAAAATGAAAATGTAGGGATATTTAACTCATAAAAAACCTGGTTTCTTACAAAATTGTCTAACCAATGTGTATTGAGAGACGTGAATATGTGGGAGGGTGTGTGCCTTTTATAGTAGAGGAGTGTCATTCTTGTAAATTTTTGAAAAGTGAATTCCACACACATTTTTCCTTTTAAAATTTGATCCAATGAAACAAATTTGACACAATGGAGGATATGATCAAAATACATCCATAAAAAGGATTTGTTCACGTTTTTGTGTTATTTTGGCCCTTAAGATTAAGGCTTAGTCCCTTGTTAAGTTAATTTTTCCCTAAATCACTGTAATTAATTTTAACCACATTCACCAAAAATTTTGGTTAGAAACTAATTTAAATTTTTATAAATTTGAAGTTATTATTATTCTAAATATTGAATACATTTTTCAAAATTCTAATAATATAACTGTAATAAATTAATTTAAATTTATTCTCACAAATGGGACAACAAAGAGGGTTTTTAAAGTAAAAATGTTCAAATATTTTCTATGTTTTTATCTAAAATATAAAAATAAAATTTATTCCAATTATAAAAATTTGATTAATTGATATATATTTTATATAATTATACATTAAAAAACTAAAAAAAATTTAATTTATCTTTATAAAAAATGAGATGAAAAAGTAGTTATGAATTAAAATTCCATATTTCCACAATTCATCAAAAAATGAAACTTCATAGGAAAATACAAAATATTTTTCATAACATAATTTTGATTTTAATATTTAAAAAATTATGTTTATTTTGACATATAATTTTTTTTTAATTCTAAAAATTGAATTTAGAATAGGTTATTTATTAAAAATAGATAAAAGTGCCTCTATAAAATATAATTTTTGTGTCTATAATGTTTGGTTTCTTTTCATATTATACCTATATAATCAACTGGATGAATATAACAAATATTTTACTAAATATATAATATTTACATTTCATTAATATCATTAACTAATTGTTGTTAATTTAATTTATTATGATAATACACATTTGTGAGAATAAAAATGTTTCCCTTATATTAATTTTTTATATTAATTTTTATATAATTTTTATAAACAAATTAAATTAATAATTGTTTAAAAAATAAATTTTCATAATATAGTTAATAAAATTTATAACTACTAAATTAATTTCTAGGTTATATCTTATTATAAATAATAATATTTTTAGTAATATATTACTATTCAGTAAAACTCCATCCTATGTGTAATGCAAGTTATCAAAGAAAGTTCGTGTCTTTTGAAATGAAAGCTATCTCAGCATTGTGTGGCTTTCACGTTATAACTTGAATTGATTTAAAATATTAATTATTCTGTAATGTCTCAAGATAGTATATTCCCTTACGTTCTTGGTATTTCATGTCATACACACTATTGAATGCAATGTTCTTACATTATAATATCGATGCATTACATTCTACCTAGATAAATTTCATCATTTCAATTTAAACTCAACCATGGTAATAGACTGTTTGATATTTCATTTGTTTGAATCCCACATAATGAGAAATTTTCATCATAAAATCCTCTAAAAAAGAGAGTATGGGAAGTAAAAAAGTTCAAATGGAGTAACATATAACTAAGTCTTTGAGTAGGAGAAAATTAGTAGAAATTAGAGATATGTACATGGTGTAAAATCATAAATATTTATAGGGATAAATTAAGGTCATAAATTACAAACAATTGAATGATTAATGGATTTTTGTGGGCCTAAAATCCACAAATATTTGATGATTAAAAAGGCCATTGATTCAATTGAAATTAATGTATTAAGAGATTTTTTGATCATTTTTCCTTATGTTTAGTAATTATTTTATTAACTATTAATATAAGGAAGTAGAATTCCATAACATATTTCTATAAAAAAAATCATTATTATTTTTTTCTTCGATCAATTTATAATTCATCGATTACATTATTAAATGTATATTTAAAACCATATTTGATTCCTGAATCACTGAAATATGTTTTAATGGATCTTAATGCTAATAAAATAGTGTAAATTATAATAATATTTCTCTAAGTATTCACCAAATACAAAATTATTAATAAATTAATCTATAAACTTAAAATGAGATACTACTAGTTCATCATCAATATTTATTCATTAAATTGTTCAACTATAAAAATTTCATATTAATACAGACATTATGTAGGTTAATGAATTGCGTTAAACCCTTACTATCCTTCAGTCATGGGTTCAAGTCCCTCGGCCTTGCCATATTTTATGGGTTTTCACTCAGCATATATGTTTTTTCCAAAAACCATATTATTATATTTTACGGACATCCTTCTAATTTTCTCATTAAAAAACATTTATCTATGGGTTTTTTCACAAACCATCTTGGATACTCTAGTAACCCAATAATAAATCTGGTCTTGACTTAATCTGAAGTGAATTCACGATCCCCACGGGTCAACCACAAGCACAATGCATCGTACAACATACAAGGGGGTACAATTTCTTCCACCAGAATGTGAAATAAAAAGAAAAACAAAACAGTATGCATATCAAAATAATACTCCGCTGGGAGTGAGGTACCAGAATATGAAAAGGCATAAATCCAAAGTACTAAAGCCAATGTACTATAATAGGAAAAAATCCCCAATGCTCTTAAGGGAAAAACTCACAATGTCCTAATTCCAATAACTAAATCCAACTCCAATAGATCCCCTCCCATTGCTCATGCTTGGATGGAGAAAGTTTACATACACTTCAATGCACAAGTAGGGTGTGATACTATGCTTAGTAGGATACCACCAAAGATTTAATAACAAATTCCAAGTATCTATTATCCAATTATAATTCTAAAAATTTAAAAAATAAATTGGTTGGCAATTCGAAATCATATTAAAAAAACATGCTAAACAATTTCAAAATGATAGAAAATTATATTAAAGCATAGGATTTACTTTATCATAGATAGAACATTTCTAAAAAATGGATTCTATAAAACATTAATATAAAATAATTTATATAAATATATAAGGCATGTAAACTAGTTTAGACAAACATTGGTATACATTTATATCTCAAATAAAAATAAAGAAGCGAGAAACATGGTAATCTTCCAAAAGGTATGATAATATTAACAAGCTATAGGATTCCCCACTCTCTCTGGGAACTCTGAAAAATGTTCATACACACGTCCCTATGAAGCTGCATAAAGGAGACTTTTCACCAACACTTAGGGGATGTGACCTACTGTGTCTATGTTTTAGAACATTATCATAGTGTAGAGTGTATCCAAATAACCCAATAACTACCTAATGCATCCAAGCGCTATTACATGATGGGTGAAATTTTTTAAGAGTGCTCAAAATAAAATCAATCCCATTATTACATTTAATAAAATTCACATTTCATTCCATTTTAAACAAAAAATAGGTTTTATTCAATAATAATCCTTTCTCACAAGATAAAACCACTGGGTTTTTATCAAATGATTTGAAGCCATTTTCATGAGTTTTAAATCATTTCAAAACTAATTCTTTCATTTTCATAATTAAAATTCCCAATTAAATTCAAAAATTTAATTGAATTCATTTCCATAAAAATATACCTTTGAAATTCAAAAAAACATAAATCTACTAATTTCCACTAACACGCCCCAATTCAATAGAATTGGGGGTTTTGAAAAATCCAAAGCCCAAACCAATTAAATTCTCTCAATTAAAAGTAATTAGAAATTATTACATTAATTTAAAATATGTTAAGTAATTGATTTTAAATTAGTGGTTTAAATAAATCAAGTAATACAAAGATAATCAATTTTCCTAGAACACGATAGAACCACCATCCTCTTTCCTGAAAAATAACACTCTCAATAGCTCTCATCAATGATAATGAAGGTGAATGAGATCTTGAATCACAACTTAAATGAAATATAAAACACCACATGGAATAGATCCGTCAATAAATAGATTATCCATTGAAAAATAAGTAGGATATAAGTATAGAAACTCGAAGAAGAAGGGAGATAACTTACCCAAGAATAGTACCACAATAAAAAGGATGATCAAAAGTTGACCAGATCAATTCAGAAGCAAGGGAGCCACTGAAAACCACATATAGAGAGTCTAGGGTCATGATCCAAGTGGCCTAGTAAGAATAGACCAAGTGGTACTTCTAAAATCTATACTTAAGGTCGGGTGTGGGTGAGTCATGATGTGTACCATGGGGTCATAGAGTTCAGGACACACATGATAAGTACGCTGAATAACCTACCGACTCAAGTCAAAAAACTGCTATTTAACCCTTACACAATGAGTAACTCATGTACACGATGCGTGATTACTCCTGACCTGATCTCCCAATTCATGACATGATCTTCTTGTCCATGAAAAGCAACCAACGCCAAGTAAATGACAAGTACATCAGGTACACGATGTGTACCTATTCTACAGTATGTAATAATCCTAGAAAAACACATAAAAGGATTTTTATCAGAAAGGGAATTAGAAAAGGTGTAAAACATACCTGATCAAGGTAATTATATGTTACAACCTCCCCACCATAAATTATTTCTTCCCCCATAAATCCTATAATGAATCATTCATGAAAAAAATATGGGGCCACTCATGTCTCATTAGTGCCTCATGTTACCACGTCTTGTGACTTTCAGCTCCATCATTAAATAGCACATAAACCAGAGGAATCATTATCTCACAAAGAAATTTTTTCTCAGAATCAAATATCCTGACTGGAATCTCATTCAATGACAAATCAAGTTTGACCTCAAGATCACTGTATCCCAAAACGTGCGTTGGATTATATAAATACTACATCAGCTATGATACATGGGACACATTATGTATCGATGTCGGAAGTAGTAGAAGTTATAAATAGCATGCAACTTTACCTACCTCCTCAAAAAATCAAAAGTTTCCACAAATCTAGGAGCAAGATTCCCCTGGCTCGAAATCTATCGATGACCCATACATGGTGAAAACATTAAGAACCCCTAATCACCAACTAAAAAATACTAGGGTTAACGATTTCGATCAACATAAGTCTTACATCGGCTATGTCCTATCAAAATACTTTGATGAATAAAAATAATCTTTGTTGTTCTCTTGTACACCAAGCATGGTCTAACCAAATAACATTCACTATCCTTCGCCCAACACAATGAAGATTTACAAGGCTGGCCATAAAATACCATGAAAGGTTCCATTATGATAGAGGATTGGTAAATTTTGTTATAATAGTCCTCAAAAATCTCTAAGTGATCATCCCAAGCCTCACTAATGTCAAGGAGATAGGCACAAAGCATATCCTCAAGAATCTGTATAGTTGTTTGTGTATTTCCATCTAACTATGGATGGTAGGCCATAGTAAAAAAAACCTAAGATCCTAGTGTCTCTTGAAGGCCTCTCCAAGAGTGATAATTAAAATGAGGATCCCTATTAGAGAAAATATTATATGGAACTTTGTGGAAACAAAAAATCTAGTTCAAAAACAGATCTCCCAACTACTCAACATTGTCCATATCATGAATGGGTATAATGTGAGTCGACTTGGTCAACCTGTCAATCAAAACCCATAGTGTATTTTTCTCTCTCTAGTTATGAGGAAACAAAACCAAAAAGACTATAGAGATCTCATCCCACATTCAAGTAGGGACTTGATGTCGTTGAACTAAACCGGAAGATTTTTTGGGGTCAGCCTTCACTTGTTGGCATGTATAGAAATGAGAGACAAACACAGCAGTGTCTCATCTCATTCCATTCCACCTGAACATCTAACTCATGCTGTAGAACATTTTTGTTGTTCCCGGGTTCAAAACCTTCTGAGAGATGCAATAGTATCCCATCACATCATTCCCTGATAATATTGTCACAATTCAGAGGTTGTAATAGTATAGAATAACCTCATTAGAGAATGACCAAAGGTAAACTATATCCCCACCATAAAGGTATTATTTAATGCTATGAAACCCATCACCATGATATTGGTCTTGGATAATCCCCTAGAGAAGAGAAGATGTCAACTGATAAATGGATAAAGAAACCTCAACCCCATCTCCTAACCTCCAATATGAAACTGTGAAAAAAAAGAGCCATCAAATTACACTCTTTTGAAGATTCTTTCACAACATTGGTTGGTAGTTTCATTCTCAAAGAAATAGAAACAACATTCCTATTCCCTAGGGTATACGTGATGTTGACGTTGAAAGACTATAGGTACCCCACCCAATGCCTCTACTGATGATTCAAATCTTTTTGGGAGAAGATATAACTTAGTATTTTTTGGTCTGAATACATCATAAACCTTTTTCGAAATAGTTAGTTCTACCAAATCTTAAGCACATTCATCGTAGCTGCATGTTCCAGGTCATGGGTAGTATAATTCTTCTCATGTAGCCTAATCTGATGATATCCATATGCTAATACACGACCCCTATATAAGAATACAGGACAAGCCAGAACATGATGAATAAAAAATGGCCACATTTCCCTACAAGACTTATAGAAGAGTTAACACTGGTGAAATAGTCAATAGATGCTTCAACACAACAAAAGAACACTGGAATTTATCATATACACAATGTTCACCCCCTTTCAAGTCAGAGCTTCCAATAGAGAATCCAAAATCATGAATTAATTAATGAACCTATGGTAATACCCAGATACGCCAAAGAAGCTCTAGATATTGAAGAAATTTCATGGTTTCTTTGATTCAATAATAGTCATCGCCTTATCAGGATCAACTGATACAACCTATTCAGACACCACGTGTCCCAATAATTCCACATCTCAAATATAGAAATCCCAAATTGAAATAATGGAATAAATGGGGTGATTTAATAGCAGATTAAAAACTATTATAAGATGTTTCACGTGACCCTCATCAGACCTCGAGTAAACAATAATTTCATCCAGAAAAACGACCACAAAGATATACATATACATGTGGAAAATCCTGTTAACTGAAGCTATAAAAGCATCAGGAGCATTTTGAAAACCAATGGGCATAAAAAGGTACTCAAATTTCCCATACCTAATATGAAATGTGTTCTTCATAATGTCATATTATTTTATCCTCAACTAATGGTAACTAGATAAAAGGTCAATCTTTGAAAACAACTTCACCCCATTTAGCTGATCGAACAGATCGTCAATCCATGGAAATAGATATTTGTTTTTTATCATAACTCGATTGAGATTTTTTAGTCGACACATAAGTGAAGGGAGCTATCAAAATTATTAGTAAATAAAACCAGAGCTTCCCAATTTGACATATATGGATGAATAAATCCTTCTCAAGAAGATCATTAAACTGAGACTTAATCTCTTTCAGCTCAGCTTGTGCCATGTGGTAAGAGGGGATAAAGACTGGTTGAGTACCCGACATTATGTAAATATAAAAATAAACCTCCCTCACCAGTGGTAGACTAGAGAAATCCAAAGGGAACATGTCGAAAAACTTGATGAAAATTAAGGGAAGGTCACCACCAATTGAATCATGCTCCAAGTCAAATGAAAACAAAGATATAACATTACCCAACCCTAGATAAGAATGTCTGGCTCTGCTCGACCATGGGTACCATTCTCCTTGAAAATCAAGAGGCACACCACTAGTTGTAGTAATGTAGACATGTTGAAGATAACAAAAAATTTGGGATTTTTTGGAAATAAGACAATCCATATAGAATCTGAGTTCAAGAGATTTATATCAAGAACCAAAAAGCTCCAAGCAAAGTCAACATATGATAGTGAGAAGACACATACAAGACTATATAGACCCTTCACTCTCTTAGTACCAAGGGGTGTTTTAATATATATAGAAGAATATAGTTTTTCCATAAGATGATTTATAAGATTAATGATATGGGTTGAAATAAAATACTGAGATGCCCCAGTATCAAAAAGGTCATCCAATATTGACGAAGAAATGGTAATGGTAACTCTCATAGTTGTTGGACCTATGTCTTCTTCCTCTAGAGACTCTTCCACTGTGTGAAGCAGATTCATTCCAGATGTATATGGATAGAACCCTTTTGTTAGGGATGCATATTCTTACCCATAGTTTTGGGAGGATCTGATGATCATGTCCTATAACGCTGTGTAGAGAAGTGATTGAAGAACCTCTAAAAATTCCCTAAACGTTCGTAGGAGCTGTAGTTCATGGGTGCCTCAGTGAAAAACCTTATATATTGTCCTAGTTTTCCACACAGATATAATGTCATGGAATTTATTCATAGAGCTAAAGGAGGTCTGGAATGACACTACCATTGAGAAATTTCAAGAGGATCATCACACTTCCGTTTTTACATTGATGGAACCAATACTGCCACTAGAAGAAAAAGGAAATCCTCTCAACCCTCACTTTCCATCCAAGCCCATATCAACCATCATCAACCTCTCTAGAACATCACTATATGTGGGAATATTCTTCATGAAATCCTAAGAACAAAAATCGGAATGAAGTCCCAACTCGAACTTTTGAGCCATCATCTTCTCATTAAATACAGTCTCAGGATAAAATTGCACCATCTCAGAAAAGTGATTTGAATACTTAGTCATAGTTTTTTCATCCTTCTCAAGCTTAAAAAACTCCAAAACCTTATCCAACACCATCGAATCTAGATATAACATTTTGGTGAAAAGAACTATGATGTCTTTCCAATTTATTCACTCATGTTTACCTATTATCACAATCCTTTCCCACAATCTCTTACACAGTCCCTCAAGAATGAAGGTGGCCCACTTCACCCTAATCAGTTTGGGTTTCTTTAAGAACATAAACAATCATTATATCATCCCCAAAGGATGATAAAAGGATGATTGGATCGATCCAAAAGGTAGGGTGCCTCTTCAAATAGTCTAGGGAGTGTCTCAGGTCAAGAGACAAGAGGTCTGGGAAGAAAATAGCAAGAGGTATTTCCAAACACATTACCTAAGGCTGGGTGCATGCTAAGTTACGTAGTGTACCCATGGTTCACAATGTGTATTCCATAATGGATAATTACTCCAAAAAACCCATATCCTCATGTTGAAAAAAAACTATTTAACCCCTACATTGATTTTAACTCATATACACGATATGTACCATATCAGGACATGATCTCCTAATTCAATACATGATCTCCCTATCCACGACATGGAACTGACACCAATTACAGGAGGTATAATTTATGTACATGGTGTGTACCTGTTCTGCAGTATGTAGTAATCCCAAAAAACCCAAAAAATTATTTTTAACCAAAAGGGAACTTTGAAAATGTGGAAAACATACACGATGAATGTAAAAAAAATGTTACAATTTAAAAAAACCTTAATATATAAATACTTATTTCATTTATTTATAATTAGGAAATTCTTAGATCTATAGTTCCTCCTTTAGAATATGTTATTGACTCAAGTATTACCCAGGTTCCATACATTTTAGGTAATAAACCCCAAATGGGTCTTTAAGATGTGACTTATTTCCTTCTAATTCACACATCATTTTTTATCATCAATTATTTGATTTATATATATCTTTCCCATACATAAATAATTTATCATCTCTATTAAGAAACTTTCCTAGGTTCCTCATTCATAATTTCTTGCATGATGGAAATTGAACCTTCATTTCTCTATGGTCTCCACCAAATGAGCTCTTTTAAAACTCAATACTTCTCATCTTTGGTGAGATTGGATGTTGGTTAAGGAATATGTTATTAATAATATTGCTATAAATCCTTTTATAAATATAAACAATTTCTTTCACTCCAAATAACACCTCATTTGGTTCCTCATTTTCACCAACTTTCCTTATATGTTCAATGTTAACATGACTCGTTTAGGTTCCATCCATTGAATATAACCATGAAGTGTAGTTCGAGTAACAATATTCATAGTGAGAAAATAATATCACCATTTATTGGATATTTAAATCCTGACACCTTATATTCAATCATACAAAACATAATTTTAGTATGGGTTGTCTATTTTCATCACACACACAAATCATTTGCAATTATTTGTAAATGAAATGTGAGTTATCAAAAGAATATCCCCTAGGCATGTCAAACATGGTACATAGTAAATCCCATTTTCAAGTAATAGATGATGCTCGAGTTAGGCCCAATTCACTTTATTAGAGTTTTTACCCTTAGGTACATATGTGCTAGATCCACATTAACTTTTAGTATCTCAGAAGGTGTGTATTTCTAGGAAATACCACATAATATCTATCATACCAAAACATTGGGATGTTATTATATACATATCCCCAAATTATACCATAGGGATTGGTTTTATGATCTATGTTTCCCTAAATATTATTCCTAGGGTTTCTACTAAACTTCCTATCATACCAAATGTAAAGACCTGGCCCCATAATTCTCAGAACCGATTCCATGTTACCATTATATTGGCATGATTAGATGGAATAAAATCTTGATGAAATTAAGAGAATAATAGTCTTGGAAAACAAGATACATATATGAGTATTGTATTAAAAATGAATATACTAATTAAAAAATAAATATTTTTTTGAGGATAAAATTATTCAATATATTGTAACCTTTCATATATTTCTTAGCACAATTTATAGAATCCTATAAATGAAAACTCAATAAGGGTGAGCATAGAAGATCATTAAGTGTAAATACAATAGAAAAAATAAAGAATCAATGAGAATAATTAATATGGAATTGTAATAACTGATGAATCATTCTATAAACTCAATAATCTGAGAAGGAAGTGCTTAAAAAATATGTAATGGTAAAAAATAGAAACACATGCCATTAAAATAACTAGTTATTTAAAAAATATGTTATGATAAGAAACTGAAAAAACATTTCACTTATTCAATAGGATGAGAATGAAATAAATCCATAGATTTTTTTCAAAGTGAAAATTTAATGGATAATAAATACGAAATCAAAATGAAGGAAATGATTTATTATTGCAATCATGTATTAGGAACATGAAAACCTATATAATCAAGACCATTTATTAGATGGTTTAAAAATACAGGTAGAGACCTATTTATTTTTTCTACTACTTTTTCTAATAATAAATTTTTGATATATTTAGGGGATATATAAAGTCCAGGACCCACCAATTATGTCAATTGAAAAAATTTCCTCATATCAAATAATTTAATTAAATAGTATTCATTATGAAATACCTTTATTGAATATATATTATGGATTTTTCAATATTTACCTATCTAATAAAATAACTACATATGAAAATAAAATATTTATAAATGATATATGGTTTATAAAATAAACATCTCCATGATAAATGATATAGATAATTAGGCTAAATTAAATGTTCAATGACCATAGTAAATTGAATATCTCAAAGGGACAATCAAAGGAATCAAGGAATTGATTTTCAATACCATCCTTTGCCAAATCAATCATAAACAATCCAATGGAAAAATAAAGATATTACTTTTAAATCATTTTTTAAAGAAAAAAATTGTAAAATGTTCATTAATAAATCATTTTGGAATGGTTGAAAAATATAATTCTTTTTAGAAAATATCGGTTTTTTTGAAGAAGACAGGTTCTCTGACTAAAAGGATAAATGAAGTTAGGTTTTCATAAAAACACATTCTAAAACATTTTGAATTTAAAATAGTGTATAAAATGGTACTACTACATGTATAATTTCATGAATAACCACAGAAGAAGAATATTAAATGGTTTATTAGAAAATTATCAAGTAATTTTCTGCCACGGAAATTTAAGGGTAAACACTCTCGAACAAAATTTGATTGTGAAGTAAACCTCAAAAAACCCATAAGTTAGATGGGTAAGTTAATAAAATAATGGAATATGTTTTTAAAAAATAAATAATCATAAAATAATTATAAATACAAATATATATATATTAAAAATTTATTATACACATTAAAATAGAATGATAATGACAACGAGGAAGTAATATCACCCAATGAAAATGAATGGGGTTATGAAATTCTTTATAACATGGTAGATTTTATCTAAATCACCCTTAAGAAAAAGTAGTTAAAAATGAAACAAAAAATATATAATTAATATAATACAATTCATGATATAATATATCAAAATGGGTTGTTGATACACCTAACAACTTAATTAAGTGCTGAATAGGACATTAATATTACAAATATAATAAGTGAGATGAAAACCACTTACCTTGCATTTACTTTAAGATGAAGGTCCATTAAATTATTTTAAAATGTTTTTAAACATGTTATAATCTCATTTCATTTCCATTTTAATATTTATTAAATCATATATGGTCTTATTATAATATATAATTACACTTTTGTTATTAATATTTCCTTATTTTCAATATTTTAGGTGTTATTGCCTAGTTTCTCAAGAATATTTTTACCTATAACTTGTTCTTCCTATCATCTATTCATCATTTCCATAATGCATACCATGATATTAATATCATATATGTTCATTATATATTTATTTATAATAGTCCATCACATTTTGATATATGAAATGGAATAAACTGTTTGTGGATATAGTAGGACGTACAAACACATGAACACTAATTTCATTTATTTCATATTAAAAGAATGAAAAAATCATATATGTGTATATAATAAAAAAATTATATTTATTTCATTTATAGAATATATTTTTATTAAAACAATTTTTTATACATTCCACTTATATCGTGAATGAATCACATGACTTTGAGAAGGAGGTATCCCACACATTCCCAAATGATTTTATCGTAATAATAGAATATAGAAAGCACAGGGGAATGTGTTATATAAAAATAAATTAAAAATGAAGGAATTATAAATATCATATATCATATATAAAAAATTTTCACTCAAAATTCCCTATAATGAGTGGTGGTAGAAGAGAAACAAATGTCATTGTTTTGTGATGTTGTAGTTCTACGTACACATAAACGGTAAATTTGTTACCCATTTGAGGGAAATGTGTGTATGTATATTTATTATCCATAGAAATATAATCTGAGTATATTTAATATATTTTTTTTATTATATAATCATTTCATAGTAATACATTAGTTGGTGCTTAATGGAAAGAAAGCAAACGAGCTTGATTAAGGATGTTTCCCTTTCTTTGGGTAACTTCATATGGTTTGCAGAAAAGGTCATTCATGGATGGATTCTAGAAACATGTAAGGATAATAGGATGAGGTTATGTATTTTTAGGACCTATTGCGGCAGATATTGGTTTATCGAATGCTGTTTTAGAGGTGTGAATAAGTGGGACGGCTGAGTTCCATTTTATAGTGGAGGAAGAGTGGTATTCTTGTTAAATTTTTAAAAGGGAATTCTACCAATTTTTTTTCTGTGAAAAGTTGATAAAATAAACAAATATATAAAATATTTTATAGAGTCAAAATATATCTATAAATGGATTTTATACGTGTTTATAGGTCATTTTAGACATTAACATTAAGGTTTTGTCCTTTTTGAAGTTAATTTTTTTTCTAAATCAGTTTAATTAATTTTAAAAATACTCACTAATTTTTAAGTTATTTTTTTTGAAATTATTATACATTATAAATTATTTTTACACCAAATATGAAATAAAATTTTCAAAATTCAAGTCACAGAAGTGGAATAAATTAATTCAAATTTAATCCCTTAGATGAGCCGACCAAGTGCACTTTTAAGGTAAGAATGTTTAAAATATTATTTTGTTTTTATGTTCTTTATCATAGTCAGATTTATTAAAATAAACAAAATTGGAATAATTAATATAAAATTGATCTATTTTGACTTTAAAATAAATAAAAAATATAATTTATCCTTTTAATTTTTTTGATGAAAATGCAATTTTGACTTGAAATTCAGTATTTTTCAGTATTCATCAAAAAATGAATATTCATAGAAAAATAAAAAAATTCACCCTATTCTAATTTTTATGTTTATATTTCCAAAATAATGTTTATTTTGAAATAAAAAAATTTATAAAACTTATAAAAATGGATTTAATGTTGGTTATCTATTAAAAGGTGGTAAAAGCGCCTTTATAAAAATATAAGTTCTGGTGTATAACATTGGTTTTATTCACATATTATCACTATAAAATCAATTTTATGAATTTAAAAACATATTTTACAGAATATGTAATATATATATTTCATTAATATCATTCAATAATAGTAATAAATTTAATTTTTTAGGATAAAACACCTTTATGGGAATAAAAATATTTCTTGTATATTCATCTAGTTTTCTTATTCATTTAAAATTAATTTGTAACTAATGAATTCATTTTATATTTTTTTATCAGTTTATTTTAATGTTTAATTTAATTATTTTCATAACCTCTAATAGAACCTCTAGGATATATCATTTTATAAATAAAAATATTTTTTTAATATGTAGTTTCTCGGTAAAAATCTCTCTTACGTGTAATGCATGCTATCGGAGAAATTATTTGTCGCATGTAACAGAATATAATTCTTATTTTCATGAATTTCAAGATACATATTTATTTTATTTAAAATATTAATTAATTATTATAGTATTGGGACATTTTATTCCCTTACATGTATTGTGTTGTGTGTCATACATGATATCAAATACATTATTCTCATGTTATAATATTAGGGCGTTATAATATGGATTATGTTAGGAATAATTTGGTCATGCTATATTGGGTGGAATTAATTATTTGGGGGAAATATAAAAGTGATAATTTTCTCATGAGTATTGCAATCACAATTTAGTTGGTGGATATTTTTTGTTAAGGATTCCCTATAAGGGGATATTTTATAGTTACATAGATATTTATGGATTTTTGTGTGTGTAGATCTCAGAATACCATGGGTAGGGCCATGGTGATATGATGGAGGTTGGTCACACAAAAACATTCCCCAATTTTATTTTTAAATATATTTTTTAAATTAAAAACTCCGTAAGATATTGGGGTTTAGCAGACAAAGGTGAGATAAGAGGGAGTCCCTTTACTCTGAATTCACCCTTCATACACTCCTATGATCCCTAGAATGTATTTTCTAGTTGATTTTTGATAGAGGTGAGATATTATGTATTTCCCTCCACCTTCCTTTTCTATTCCTCCTATATGATTCCAAAAACATACATCTTGTGATTTGGTGCTGATTCAACTGAACCATGTTGGTCTCCTAACAAAATAATGTGTATTTTTATCAGGATGGATAATGGAGGTCATGAGTGGATTCTCTCATGTTGTGGGTTATCATTTTGTTAGAGTAATTATATTTTTTATTTATTGATTAAAATTCACCAATTGGGATAAATTTTATACGTTAATTTATTCCTACTATTTGGTATTTTACCATTAGTGGACTTAGTAGTGTTTTGGGAAGGATCTACACCAAATTTCATAATGTTTCTATGTGGATACTTTTCGTGATATGTATTGGCTCAATAACACCAGTATTTATGGTGATGAATTGATTATTTAAATTAATTATAAATTATTAAAATTAATTATTTAAAAGCATCAATGGTTTAAGGGGTTGTAGATAATGGTGGTATTCAATGATCAATTGGAAGAGGATGGAACTAGCTTACTAGGGAAAAAACTCTCTAATTAACATAGAAAGTACCTAATATTAACTTTTTAAATGGTTATGATTTTTTTATATTTTATGTGTGGGTGAGTAGTTGTGATATAAATGGAATTGAGGAAAAGGTGGTTTCTATGTTATGTGAGCTTTGGGAATTGTGTATCTTAATTGTGGTAGATCCTCAAACCCAATGTGTTGAATATGTTGTCATTGGTTGTTTTTTCACGATGGGATACTTAGGGAGAAATACTGCAAGTTGTTTCCTAATCCCTAAACATGGTTTTAGATACTATTATGGTGTCCTTGAGTGACCCTTTATTATGGGAACATATACATTTGTTGGGATAAGTGGGGAGATATCCTTCCCAATGAAAGATTGGTATAAAAAGTTCCATTATTTGAAGTCCCTTTTGGGTGGGGAAGTACATAAAAACATTATCGTTTTCAAGGAAGGATGATATTGACATGTTTATGCTATGTGTGTCACAAAATGGGTGTAGGAATCCTAGTGCATGGAATGTTTTTGAATGAACTAAGCGATAGGGTGAAAACCTATTTATAATTATTACAATTTTGTGTGGTGATGTTGTGGGACGAGTGTGTGTATAAATCAATATTGTGACTATATTTTGGGGATGGTAAGAAAGCCTAACATGTTAGATTCGTATAATTTGTAAATAATATATGATTAGTAATCCTGATAATGTTTTTCGAAAAGTATTAATCTTATATGAAAATTATTTTTAGTAGTATATGATCACATGGGTTAATACAATAGGATGTTGTGATTAATAAATCTTATGTTTCATATAATGTTTGTTTTAATGCCAACATAGAGTTTTGTTAGATATTTTACTAACTTTAATAAAAACCATAGTTATGTTTGATATATCGTTGGTTTTAACGAAAAATGTGACTTATATTTGATATATTGTTTGGTGTAATGCCAATATTAAATGATATACGATCATCATTTTTGTATAATTCTATATGGGAGTCATATTTTAAACATAGTTTGGTGGGATACAAACTAGAGATATGATTTTGATTATTATTGAGTATAATTCCAACTAGAAATTATGTTTAGGATGTAGATGGCTATATTTCCAAATTTTAGAATTAGTTATCATGTGGATGGGTTTAATTCTGACATGATGGGTTCTTGTGATGTAGTGTGATTCCCCAATATAGAATTTAATTCTGTGATATTTGAGAATATATTTATCTTTAATAAATTTAATGCCTTTGATAGTTTTTGATGTATGTTACACTAAATGTAAGTGAATATTTATTTACTAAAATTAATAATAAAATATATTTTAAGCAACTAACCTGGTCCAGCGGTGACCTAACTCATGGTCTTTGTGTGGGATGAAAACCATCTGGATGATCGACCTTGGGTGGCTGAGAGCGCAGGTCTACGATGGATCAGGGAGGCACGGTCCTTTTCCTGGCCAGAGATGCTGTTTCTCCGGCCTATTGTGAACAAGATGAGGGAGACCTCGATTGGTGAGTTGAGATGACTTTGGGTTGCATTTCTGCTGGTGATAACGACGATCGCACCTCGGGACGTGGCTGTCCTTAGGACGTGGATGTCTTTGTGACATAGCCCTCATGTCACGCTCTGGGTGATATTTACAGACAGCTGGTGGTCCTGTTCGGCAGAGACTGTGGAATTGGGCCTTTGTTGCCGACGAGTGGTGACTTTCTCGAGAGGGTGTCCACAGCTGGTGATAGTAGTGTGGCTCGGATGAAGGATTTTATTTTATGTTCAGATGAGGAGGTCCTTTTGTTGGTTTTTGGACGTTGTTGTGTTGGGTGGTTGTTTTTTTTTCATTTCTCCATTTTGGTTGTACTTTTGTACCACATCTATTTTCTTTGTTGCTTCTTGAGCATTTTAATTTTAAAATAAAATATTTTAGGGCTGAGTACGCTTATCCCCAAACATTCTTGGTATATTGTAATAAAATACAATGAAACCTAATTAGTGAAATCAATAAAGTAGTTATAAGAATTAGTATATTTATTATTCGTGTCTAAATGTCTATTTTGAAAATATTGTCAATTTTTTCACATTTTTATAATATAAGAATGGATTGAAATTTTTGAAACCTATTTTATTCAATAACTATTTATATTTAAATTAATATAAATACATTATAATTTCAATATTTAATTTATAAAATCCATGATTAATATATTGTAATCTTGTTTAATATTTTACTTTAAGAAACTATTTTTGGCCTATTTCTTTTATCCAAGTATCCAGAAGGAGTAATTTAATGTTTGGTTGTCTTTCAAGGGAAATAAAACATATTTGGATCATAACTAAATAATTAATTTCATATAAATCAATAGAATTTATTATTTCATTTACTAATTTAAAAAAAAAACTCTTTTACAAAATTGGGTTTTAGGCTTTTGGGGAGGTAATAATATATTGACTTTTTCTCACCCAAAGAAATTTTATTTGAGAAAATATATATAATATTAAGAATGAATATATAAAAATTATTAAATAAGTATCATGGTATTTTTTGGAATTAAAAGTAAATAATATAGGTAAAAAATAATTACCTGTATAATAACCAAAAATATTATAAGTGAAAAATGAAAGATTAAAATAATTAATAAAATATCGTAACCATGTTTTAAAATTTATTATTTATGATTTATTAACTTTATCCATTCCCTTGTTCTATTATTATATATTATTGAATCCATTTGACCTTTGAATTATGACTTTTCCTTTTATATTATTGAAAAAATATAATTCCTCACAATAATAAAAAGGGATTTTTGTCACCCATTCAAGGAAATTAAACATTATAATTACTCTTTAAAATATACCCTTTCTAAATCCCATGGATACCTATCACATTTTTTATTCCCCTTCTTCAATTTTAAATCCATAGGTCCCCCATTTCCATGGGGTTCACTAAGAGAAGTTTCAAACTCTCAATGTGAGTACTACTTTTTTTCGTATCATTTTTCTTATCTATATTTCTATTAAAAATAAATTATTATCCTTATACGATAATAACATCAGTATTAAAAATATTTTCAACTTTCATTATGTAAATATTATTTCCATTATCCCTCATTTTCCCTGAGAAACATTATAATGACATTCATGCTTATGTGTGGAATAAAACCTCTAAGATAAAACACATTTCATTATTCATAAATTCTCTAAAAGGATGAAATAAAATGATAATTTAATTAATAAATTATATAAATATATAATGTATCTGATTCTAAAATTATAAGTCATTTTATAAATTCTTTTCATTCTATGAAAAATGAAAACGCCATTCATATATATTTGAAAACTACTTTCTCCATAAGGGATGTGTTCTATTTTTCATTCCCACCTTACATAGATAGTTTTAATATATACAAGATAAATATTTATTATATAATGAATGAATATATATAATGAAATTTTTTCTGGATGGAAAAATAAAAATTTAATGATCACTATAATCATGTCTATTAATATAAGAAAATTACTTAAAATAACTTCATCGTGAGTCTCATTCACCATTGAAAAAAATTTGTGAAAAAATTAAAATTACTAACACATGATGAGGAAAATAATCATTATATATTAATTTTTTTTAGTTAATGGTTATAATTTATCAATGTGAAGGTTAAAATATATGAATAAGGTTTTGTAAAAAGTTATTAAGATGGTTATTGTTTCATAATAGAGGTTATATAACATTCACGAATATATGAGAAAAAGGCAATGGGATTCCTTTCAATCCCATTTTAAAATAAAGAAAATTATTAATGAGTCTCTATCTATGTAAATATTATGTGCAATTTGACTCTATAACAAGAAACATTTTTTTCAAAAGTGGTAATTAATTATGTTTTATATGGTCTCCTTTAATTTTCATTTACCGTGAAAAATATTTTGCATGAAGTGGATGTTGTATGTGAAACTGTCCTCGTCCCTAATTTTAATTTTGGAATCATCCACCACACGACCATTATTCATTTTATGGATGCCCTCATATGTGTTTTAATAATTTATTATAATACTTTTATAATAACTTCAATTTATTTTAAAAAATTAAAATAATGATTTAATGTTTTCCAAACATGTTATTTTTAAAAACTAATTAGTTTTTAACATTTTATAGGTTGACACATATTTTAACAATTATGATAATTATTCATTATTAATATTATTTTCAGTGTTTTAAAAGCATTTTGAAAATAATTTTCATGTAAAATGTTTTTAAAGGAAAAGGGAAAGTTCATATTTCTTCTTTTCCATAGTGCTTTCTTCAATACTCTTAAAAAATTGTTTTTATCTATATCAACATCATTAGATGTTACTTGTGGGATATTTTCTTATTCCACCACACACCTAATTTGTATATATATTTTATAAAATGTGAAATTAATTTTCTCCATGAAACTCATCTACTATCCTTGTCTTAATTAAGTGATTTTGGAATATGAATATTGTTTTATTATTCTGGCACACAAATATATGATTTTCATTATATATCAAAAAGGTATATAATTATGAAACCCTCTAATTAATTTTATCAAACTTTATATTTCATAGGATAATTTGAAAAAACGTGCACTATAGTCTTGGCATTGAGCCATGGATAAAGAAATTATTTTCTATGATTATGTGTATTTGAAAAACTAATGTCTAATGTTTATAAAATGCTCTCAAAATAGTGATTAATTAAATATGGTTTAGAAATGTTATGAATCATGTACATTTTTATGGAAAATACTTATTCCATGACTTATGATTTAGTTTTTATGGCTTATTGGTTATGTTTTTGTAAGTGGCACTTATACTATCGTACCCTTATAACTATAATTTTTTCCAACTATTATCATTGATTTATATATACCATTTTTTTCATCACTAAAAATATGAGCTCAAAAAATTAGTTTTCCCCATGGTAATGATGATTTTTTATGTTGTGTATGTCTATGAATGGTAATTTAAGCGAATAATGATCAAGGTGATATTGATCATCTTTCATGAAATAAGTTGATTATTTGTCTAGTCCTTATATACACCAAAACATTAGTGTTATGTTCCATATAATATTTTGAGATATATTGAATATTAATCTAAAATGATCAAACAATTATGTAAGAAATGACCATGTTACATCAATTGGTATCATAGTAGAGTGTAGTTTTTGTGGTTAATAATTTTATAAAACTATACTGATGACCCTATGGATAAGTATAAATATTGGAAATATCCTATTTTTAGTAATGTATGAATTATGTGTTTTCTTAGAAAAAAAATCCTTTTATTGATAAAAAAGTAGATATAGGCTCAGACAGAGATGAACCTAGGGGTAATAACATTGAAAACTCAAGTTTGGAATTTAGTCAATATTCACATAGTGCATATAAAAGTGTCTTAAATGCACAATTTTTTTTAGACAAGTTGGTTATACTATTTAGTTAATTAAAATTATATTTAAGAACCACTATGATGGATTTTAACATATTTTACACTCAATCATTGAATGTAATGGGATCATAAAAATGTGTCATACATTCATTATAATATAATTTTTCACTGTGATAAATGTTTACTGATACTCATACTAATCAAATTATGATATGTAAATGATGATACTTCAAATAAAATGTTGAAGTGTATTCTTTCTATGAATTCATGAACTTTAAATAAAATATTTTTATATGGTTATGCCATTTATTTTACTCGTGAATAATGTTTTAATGGTATCACATCAACAACTCAGTGATTTAAAATTTTACAATAGATTAAAATTCCTAATGATATGATTATTTCATCTCAACTATATAACTCATATTAGATAAAATTTTATAGGAATGGAGTTCATGAAAATATTATTATTCTCTATATAGATAAATTCTATATCATTTTGGGCATGTATTGACTCTCTCTATATAGATCCCATATCAACTATTGAGAAAGGGATGTAAAATTTGATATAATAAATCAACCATTTACCCCATATCAATGTGAGGATGAATATCATATTTGAATAGAAATTACATCCCGTGCATTATTATTTTCCCCTATTCATGAGTGGTATTTATCTAAAATGGTTGAGAAGAAACTCAACATTAAAGACATAAATTATGTAATAATAATCCAGTGTATTTTATGAATTGTTTCATTGGCTTCCCCCAAATATTGAAGTTGTGTTTTTCATAGAACATATACTTGATGCTGCCCCTATTTGAATGAATTCCTATAGAGTAAACACAAATTATTTATTGGAAATGAAGAAGCAGTTGATGGATAATCTAGATATGGCACTTATACACCATCCATGGGGTGAACCTATTCTTCTCATTAAGATGAAATATGGGTCGGTGTACCCTTTAATTCATTATCTATAATATATTAGGATAGAAATCATGTACACATGTTCTATAATCCATAATTATTTCTTGAATAATAAAATTCATAGAGATCAATTCCATTTAAATATTAACCTTTTATCTGCATATCATAAATTGATGGCTAAAAGGAAAAATAATCCAAAGAGAACCTTTATTACTATGTATAGATAATTGGAATTTAATGTGACAACCTTTGAAATTACCAATTCCCATTCTATCATCACATATCTAAGGAATATAGTCATTAGAGTTTACCTTGACATGTTTTCCGTATTCTTGAAAATGATATTACCATATATTCTAAGAGAAAGTAAGAGAACAATGTTAATCGAAGGATTAGGTTAATGACCTTAAGGAAATTAATATTTCATTAAAAATTTATAAAATCATTATTTAAACTCTATAAATTCTTATTAATTAGTAATGAAAAAACTGATGAGAATATATGTATTTGGTTCTATTAATAAATGACATTATAGAACAATGTCCCAGACTAACCATGGTGACCAATATCCATAATTTTCGTAGATTAGATCGATAAAATGAAATTTATTTGACTAATTTCATACAACATAAATATCCCATAATTGAGTGGTTATAAAATAGATCCATGTGATTTTTTATAGATGAATGTGAATAAAATTTCATAGAGATTAAGTAAATATTATTCAGTACTTTTGGTCAAATAGTTTCTGATATTGGAGAAGGGTTTGGGTTTAACAGTGCTTCATTAATTAATGGATTGGGATGTTTTACCATTAAAAATGAAATGGTGATATAATATAGCTCAAGTATTTGAATATTTAGGGGAAAATTACCTGACACATGATTATGAAATAGTAAATGAACATGGTGGCTAATTCATCGAGTTAGAAGAATCATACTAGTTATTCATAACGAGGATTGAAAGAGATCCAATAATTTTTTATTTATAGAAGATAGACATTGAAATTTTAAGGAAATGGGTTAAATTATGTCTTTATCAAATGAATATTCTACCATATATCCATGTTATTATAAAAGGGTAGTGTAAAGAGGATTTATAGTTTCAAAAGAAGGTATGTAATGATCTACAGTTCAACCATGGTTTTGAATTAATGATAATATTTGTGTCCAAAATGTGTTTCCCTTCAGTATGAGATTTAAAGTATGATGAATTGGATAATTCCATTAGCTCTTAATTATATATTCATCCTGGAAGAAAAAATGTGTCTGGATATCTCAATGATAATTTTTGGTGGGATACCATAAAAAGGGATATTGAAGAGTGTGTATCTCAATGCTTTATACATTATAAATTTCATACAGAATGTCAGATGTCAAAATATATAAAGAAATTATTACCCATGCATATGTTAAAATAGGGAAAACTCATAATGTTTTTCTTATAGGGCTCCATAATATTTCTAAATTACATAATGCTGTTTTGGAATTTGTGTATTGAACTTTAATGTTGGTGAATTTAATTTCTATAATAAAGTGTTTCTCACATGACTAATATGTCATGATATATATTAAGGAAGTGTTAATGCTTCATGGAGTACCCATATTAATTGTTTCTGATCGAGATATATGGTTTACCTAAAACTTATATAGATTTGTTCAATAAGTAATAAAAATTGAGTTGAACTTTAACACTATATGTCATCTTCAAACAGATGATTAGTTTGTGATAACTATTAAATCACTAGAAGATATACTAAGATATTTCTCTATGGATTTCAATGTACGAAGAGATAAACACCATACTCTAGTAGAATTTTCATAAAATAATAACATCACCCAAGAATTCAAATAACTCCTTATGAATCCATATATGGAAAGAAGTTCATAAATGAAATATAATTGGATGAACTTGGGAAACATAAAAAATTGAGACTTGAGATAGATGATGAAATTGGTGATAAAGTGTGATCCACTCTGTAACATCCCAGGTAAATAAAGGATGAGAAATTTTCATATTTATTAATATTTTTGATATCAAATTAATTTTATTCTACAACTGATAAAATGATTGATAACATACCAGATACACAACAACTGGGTTCTTTGAAATCATACATTCTACACAATGTTGGGTCACAATGAAAAATAATAATATAATATTATTTTAAATGGTAGTGAACGCCTAGCCATTTTTTTGTTGGTAATTGATATAACTAACTGAAAAATGAATATACTTGTTTTTTTAATGTTTTTACATTTACCCAAAAAAAATTAGATGCTTAAAATAAAAAAGAATTTGATTTTAAGCATAAATACTCTAATATTCATTAAAAGGATGGTTCACTACCTTTTGATGGAGAAACCTCTTAAAATATAGTTTTGGTTACTTTTATATGTTATATTTGACAAAATAAAATTAATTTTTAGAATTGGGACATAAAAATTTACTTTGGGGAAATTTTTGGTATTTTTTTGATAAAATTCAATTTTCACTGAATACTGAAAAATAATATATTTTAATTCAAAACTGCCTTTTAGTCTAATTTATTTATAAGGTTAGACTATATTTTTAATTGGTTTTAAAGAGTAATTATAATATGTTTTTTAAATTTAATCCAATTATGTTTATTGGATGTAATTTCAATTTAAATTGGACATAAACAATTGGCAATCTTTTGATAGTTTTTATTTCTTAAAAATACACTTTTTTTGTTTTGACAGCAAGAATTAATTTTAAATTAATTTTTTCCACTTCAATGTTTCGAATTTGGAAAAATGGATTCAATATTTGGAATCAGGAGGTCCAAATTGTGTAAATAGGTAACTTTTATTTATAGACATTATGAATATTTACATTAGTAAATATTTTATTTACTGTGGTTAAATGGTAAATATTGTAAATAAGGGTAAAAAATATTATTATAATAATATTCAATTACCAAAATATGTGTTCTAATATTATTGGTTGATACATATCATACCATAGACATCCTTGGGTCGATTTTGGGACCCCATGGGTCCATGTGATAGTGATAATGACACTTTATATTAATTAATATAATGTAAAGAAAAAAATGAATTAAACATATAGCTGTTAGTAAAACAATTATTACACTAGGATATATAAGTTATATCTTCGACTATAAATATTAATTTTAAATATAAACATATTTCTTACATCATGATATTTGTTATTTTAATTTTTATACATCAAATAAATAATATTATTTATGACACAATAACGATGCACTGTTTACCTCATCAATGAATGATTTAGATAAATAAGATTATATAGATTAAAACAATATCCCAAACCTTTAGAATTATTATTGGATGATTTTATTTCAAACATGAGTCATATTATTTTCGATTTTAATGAGTTTGGTACTTTTTAAACCAAAGATAAGTCGATAATAAAATAATATTTTCAAACTTTTCTAAAGAGCCCCTCCTCCCCCTTATAAAAATCCCTCACTTCTAACCCATTCCTCACACTTCTCAAGCCCCCTGGCTTGTGAAACCTCTTCCAAATTATGCTCCCTGCATACCTTTACTCCTCTTATAATCCTTCCTCTAATCATAAAACAATTCAATTAGTCCTTTTGGTTCCATCCAAAGGGAGATACCTGATATAAAGGTAATGTCTTATCTTATGTTCTTTTGTTTTATTTTCCTTCTCCAACCCCCTAAAATCTTTTTATTCCTTTATTTTATAGAAAAAAGTATCTGAAATATAATAGGTTTTTTTATGATAAGTATTCAAACTACACTTACACACACCTCAATCTAATGGGTATATAATATATTGTTTCTCTAGACGATAAACAAACACCTCACAAAACGATGATTATTCAATTATCTCCTACCACCTCTTATGGCGGCCATTAAGATGGAAATATATTTTTATGTTATTTATATTATATTTATTTTGTTTCTATTCTTATGTATTTATCATTTATATAATACCTTTATGGTTTTCCATAGTGGGTAAATACGATAATTTCATTTAAGGATGTGCAGACTACCGCCCCCTTAAAGTGATATGAATCATTCATACTAAACATGGAATGCATAAAGGATGAAGTTAATGAAATTATATATGATATTATACTTGAATTATAATATACCTATGTAACATTATATCTTTATTCTACTAAATATGAAATAGAAATGAAAGTAGCATTCATGCGTACATACATCTTACATTCTCCATGAACGGTGAATTTAATTTCCTACTTCCAAATGTTATGTAATAATATAAATACATATATATACTGGATATAAATGATATAAATGATATATAAATCATTAATATCCTTATGGAGATAATGGAATTTTTATTACACGGTCAATTTATAATTACAGCAAGTTCATTTTTAACACAAGTTCCAAACATCGACATAATTTCTAATATGAACTCAAATAATTAACTAATTGTTATAGCAAGGTGATAATTGATATAAATGGAACAAAAAACTTGAAATTGTTATTAATCAAGAAAAAAATAACTTTAGTTTATTATTTTGGATATTAAAGAACGATCGAGTCAAGTCGGACATGAGGTAAGGGACTTCGTCTCAATCTCCTTTCATTGAGGAATATTTTGTATTATACATGACATTCATTTATACGTCGTATAAACACCAATGAATTTTCATTTCATTAAAAAGGAATATTTTTATATTTTTTGTTTTACTAAATGAAAAAATATAATTTTTATTTTTAACGTAAGCAGTGACAATGACATTTTCCACCACTGTGAGTATTATTTGATCATTGGCTTACTTAACAAGTCGTAAGGTTTTTAAATGGAAAATAAACACCATATACTCCTTCTCATATTTTGGTATTGAAAATGGTTTTGATAATGGATTTGTTATGTCAACATATTTAAATTATATATTGTGATTTTAATTTGGAAATGTTATCTTTCTTATATGTTTATTTTCATATGTTATGAATATGTTATGTTTCTTGGGAATTATTTATGTATTAGGGTGGTTCTATGATAAACCTAGGGCTGGTGAACTTGAGATAGGTCTCCAATGCATTAGGTAACTTGACGGAGGTAAAAGTGAATGTTTCTCCAAAGAGAATTTCAAAATATACTGTGATGGGTATTATAAATTTAACTCCCTACATGGTTGTGATAGCAACAATGTAAATATGATATGGATGCCACGAGTTACCTTTATGATTTATGATTTCTAAGTGTTAGTCATAAATATTATGAATTTATGAGGTATGATCTAATGCATGGTTGTATTTATGGACTGATGTTATCATTCATTCTCTCCTAGCCCTTACTGAGCATTTTACGCTCACCCCATGTTTTTATATGATTTTCCTTGGACTTAAATATGAATAAGGTCAGGGATGGGATCAAGGAAAAGTCATTCTCTCTAAAACATGGAACTAGAGATGATTCTTTTTTTCAATAGTTTTTATTTTATGAAAAAATGGAAACATAGTAGAAGTGTCTACTTTTTAATTTTTGAGATGTAATGTAATAGTTATGGCCTAAATCTCTAAAACTATAAACCTGAAAAGATCCTTAATGTGAATTATTCCTTTAATTCATGATTATGTAATGTTTAATATCGAGTCTTTATAGTTGGTATCAGTGGTTGGTTTAGAAAAGTTTACGAGTTGGGATATTTTTAAATTGAAATCCATAAATTATTTTTAGTTTATTTTATGATTGAAATAATATAGCATTTACATATTACCATGTTTCTTCGCCTAAGATATTTCTGTGTTCGGAATGGTTTTTAGTGTAGGAAATGGGGAAACTATGATGGGATGACATCAGGAGGAAGACAAACTTCCAAATCAGCAACCTGATATGGTCATAATTGGAACTAAACTATTTTTTGCAGTGATGGAAAAGATGACTCAAGCTATAAATGGGGGTGGTATCTGTGCACCAGATCAACCAGAACAACCATAGAGGAACGTGTCAGTAGTGGATAATTTAATGAGGAAACATCCCCTATCATTCATAGGATCATCTGACCAAGTGCTAGCTAAAGAGTGGATTAAAGCACATGAGAAGATTTTTGATTTGACGGGGTGTTCATAACATCAAAAGTTTAGTCTCACTATTTACCATTTTGAAGGTGAAGCTGATCATTGGCGGTCGATGGTGAAAAATATCGTGGATAGTGAGTAGATTTATTCTCTTGATTGGTATGAATTCAAAGTTATGTTTCTTGAGTAATATTTTCCTAAGGTGGTACATCTTTGGATAGAAAAACAATTCCTAGAACTGAGGCAGGGGGATGAATCAGTGGCTACTTATGAAGAAAGATTCACTCAACTGGCAAGGTATGCTCCAAATTTCGTACTATATCTTGATAGTAAAACCAACCATTTTTACTCAGGATTAAAGAAATATTATCGATGGGCGTTAGTTTCTCATGAGTTATAAAGTTATTAAAAACTTTTTTGTTGTGCAATGAATGTGGAAATTGAGTTCTCTGATGATTATGTGTTCTTTGAAAAACAAAAAAAATTAGAGGTCGAGGTGGTAGATGAAAAGGAAGAACTGTTCAGAAACGTCTAATGGTATGAAACTGAAGTTTACAGTTTGTGAAAATTATGGTTAATATCATGCTAGGGAATGTCTTATGAATTATGGTATGTGTTACTGATGTGGTAAAATGATACATAAGGCTCGTAATCACACTAAAAACATTAGGGTAATGGTAAGACAAAATCTTATTTATAGTCAGTAAAATGTTTTAAGTGTAATGAAATGGGTCATTATAAAAATGATTGCCCAACAAAGAACTCAACTGAAGGAAGGAATCTAAACTACAAGTAGAAAGGGGGGTGAAATACTTTGTTATTACTTCAGCAAATGTTGGGCCATCAAATGAAGTAGTATTAGGTACACTTTTGTTTGTTCATATTATGCAATGTATTATTTGATTCATGGTCTACACAATATTTCATTTCTAAGAAGCATTCTAGTAAATTTGGAATTTCATTTCAAGATATGAATCTGGAACTTATGGTAAAAACACCTAGAGTAAATGTTGAGACCAAAAGAAATTATAAGAACCTTCTTGTCCTTGTGTATGGAAAAAATCTACCTACAAACCTTATTGTTTTTCTTCTAGTGGAGTTTGATGTTATTTTGGGAATCGATTGGATTTCCGTTTATCATGATAAGATTCACTGTAGAGCTAAATAGATTTCTTTTTAGAAATATTTTTAGTTCGTTTACAAAAATGAACCCTTACTTTTGATAACATATCAGGAAGAAGAGAAACTAGTAAAATATGGAAATGAATGTCACCTTGCACATATTGTTGAAAAAAATAACTATTTAGATTAATGATGTTCTAGTGGTAAATGAGTACCTTGATTTTTTTTCCTGATGGGTTTTCTAGTATTATACCTGATCGGGAAGTTGAATTTAATGTTGACTTAGTTCCTGATGATAAGCTAATTTCAAAACCCCCATATCAAATGGCTCAAATTGAACTTTTAGATTTAAATATGAA
Organism: Viscum album; assembly: GCA_963277665.1. Classification (NCBI taxonomy): domain Eukaryota; kingdom Viridiplantae; phylum Streptophyta; class Magnoliopsida; order Santalales; family Viscaceae; genus Viscum; species Viscum album. The sequence goes on from OY728152.1 coordinate 1,388,684,574, forward strand.
ATCAAAAGACTTATTAGATAGAGGTTTCATTCAACCTAGCACATCACTATGGGGTGCTTTTGTCTTGTTTGTTAAAAAGAAAGATGGTTTAATGAGACTTTTCATTGATTATACAGCATTGAATAACATCACTTTTAAGAACAAGTATACATTGTCTCATATTGATTATTTGTTTGACCAGGTCCAGGGAGCTCAGTATTTTTCAAATATTGACTTGTGGTTGGGGTACCATTAGTTGAAAGTAAAGGAAAAAGACATTCCAAAGACCAAATTTCATAATAGATATGGCCATTATGAATTTTTAGTTATGCCTTTTGGGTTAACCAATGCACCTGCTGTATTCATGGATCTTATGAATAGAATATTCCATGAGTTCCTGGATAAGTTTTTGGTTGTATTCATTAATGATATTTTGGTTTATTATAAAATTAAAGAGGAGAAAGAAATTAATTTAAGTGTATTCTTTAAAACATTAAAAGAAAATAAACTATATGAGAAATTCAGTAAGTGTGAGTTTGGTTACAACAATTTTTTTTCCTTGGACACATTGTTTAAAAAAATGCCATAAATTTTGTTCCTAATAAAACAATAGTTGTCGAAGAATTCCCTATACCCCCAAATATAGTCGAGATTGGTAGTTTTCATGGATTAGTACATTATTACTGGAGGTTTGTTGAAAAATTATCATGGTTATCTATCCCAATGACTTAGTTAACTCGAAAATGTGTTAAAATCATTTGGACAAAATAATGTGATGATTGATTTCTGTAACTGAAATGAATATTGGTGAATGCTACAGTTTTTGCACTGCCTTCCAGAAATGGTTTGTTTGTTATTTATAGTGATGATTTTTTGATAGGGAATTGTTGTGTCCTAATGAATAATGATCATATAATTTCTTTTTCTTCACTTCAGCTGAAACCTCATGAGTTAAATTACACTACACATGATTTGGAATTAGCTATTGTTTTTTTTCTTTAAAAATTTGGAGGCATCATCTATATGGGGTAAAGTGTGGAATATATACTAACTACAAAAGTTTGAATTATATATTCCCTCCGAAATAATTAAACATGAAAAATAGGATATGGTTGAAATTAATCAAGGATTATGATTGCAAGATCCATTAACATCTAGTAAAATAAAATAAAGTGGATGATGATTTTAGTTGAAAAAGTAATTATTTATTAACCATGATACATTTGGAATAAGATCCTTTGGTTTTTGATTTGAAGAATTTCAGAATAGAATTTATTGGTGTAGGTAATTCATCTATTTTGTTTCAGGTGTCCATGAAATAATATATATCTGAGAGAACTAAGAAATCACAAACGGAAGACAGTGAGTTTCAGAAAAAGGTAGAGTTGGTTTAGAAGGGTAATTTCCTTGTTTTAACATTGAAAATGGTTATATTTTGAGGTTTTGGAAGAGATTATGTGTGCCTTGTGATTAAAAATTGAATAATGAGTTGTTATGTTAAGATCATAGTTCTCCATTTTCAATTCATCTTGGTTGTAATTATATGCACATAGAACATTGGGAGTATTACTGATTAGATGGAATGAAAAGAGATTTTGCTTCTTTTACTATGAAGTGTTTGATTTTTCAACAAGTTAAATTAGAGTGGCAGTTACTGAAAGGGATTCTTTAGTCTTTAATGATGCTAGAGTGGAAATGGAAAAATATATCCACGGACTTTGTCGTGGGATTACCAAATACATCTCGAGGTAATAATGCAATCTGAGTTACTGATGATCGATTTACTAAATTTGCTCATTTATTTCTTATTCGAGATACTCTTTCTCTAGATCTACTTTCTCAGTTGTATATTAAAGAGATAGTCAGGTTGCATGGTGTTTTCCACTCTATTGTATCTGATTGTGATCCCAGGTTAACTTCTATCTTTTGTAAAGGCCTTCAGAAGTCATTGGGTGTTGAATTAAATTTTAGTACAGCTTCTCAACAACAATCAGATGGGAAGTCAAAATGAAAAATTCAGACTTTGAAATATATTCTACATGCTTCCTCAATGGATTAACAAGGAAGTTGGGACTAAAATATTTCTTTGGTTGAGTTTTCTTATTCTAATTTTTTTCATTATAGTATACAGATGACTACATTTGAGGCATTATATGGGAAGCAGTGTAAAACTGATGCTTTTTGTGATGAAGTAGGTGAAAGGAAACTGATGGGACCCGAATTTGTAGAAAAGATGGTAGAATAATTTAAGTTGATTCTGAAGAAAATGAGAAAATATCAGAGAAGGAAAAAAAGTTATGCGGATAACCATAAGAAGGATCTTTCTTTTGAGGTAAGTGATCATGTCTTTTTAAAAGTTTCTCCATGGAAAAGTGTGATTTGTTTTGGTAAGAAGGGATATTTGAGTATGATGATTATTGGACCTTATGAAATCTAGGAAAATGATGGATCAGTTGTGTACATAGTGGATTGACCTCCATTTTTATCCCAAGTACACAATGTTATCATGTTTCAATTTTGATAAAGTATATGCCAGATCGATCTTATGTTTTGAACCCAGAGGTAGTTTAGTTTGAATATAATATCTCTTATGAGGAACAACTAGTCCAAATTCTTGACTGAAGAGAGTAAGTGTTGAGGAATAAGGTAATTAATTATTTAAAGGTTTTGTGGAAAATACATATAGTTGAAGAGGAAATGTGGAAATCTAAAAATGCTATGAGGGATAAATACCACCATTTAGTTGATAGGTGAATAAAATTGCTAAGACACAATTCCAAAAGGGGGAAAGGATGTAATATCCTAGGTAAATAAAGAATAAAAACATTTCATATTTATTAATATTTTTTATTTAAATAATAATTTTATTTTAATATGTATGTTATATTTGATTGCGTACAGAATATGCACCAATGGAGTTCTTTGAAATCTTACATTGCACACAAAGTTGGGTCATAATGAAAAATAATAATATAATATTATTTTAAATGCTAGTTAACGCCTAGCCATTGTATTTGTGGGAATGTATAGAACTAACTAAAATATGAATATATATTTTTGTTAAATGTTTTTACATTTACCCAAAAAAAATTAGAGACTTAAAATAAGAAAGAATCTGATTTTAAGCATAAATAGTCTAATATTCATTAAAAGGTCGATTTATGGCCTTTAAATGGAAACCATATTTAAATATAGTATTGGTAACTTTTATATGTTATATTTGACAAAATAAAATTATTTTTTACAATAGGGACATCCAAATCTACTTTGGATAAATTTTTTTATTTTTACTATAAATATTAGTTTTAACGAATAGTGAAAATACTATATTATAATTCAAAAGTGCATTTTAATCTAATTTATTTATAAGGATAGATTATCTTTTTAATTAGTTTTAAATTTTAATTATATAATGTTTTTACCATTTAATAAAATTTTGGTCATTGGAAGAAATTCTAATTTGAAATTTCTCATAAACAATTTGTAATCTTTTCATAGTTATTATTTCTTAAAAACAAGCTTTTAATTTTGACAGTGGGAATTAATTTTAAAATAATTTCCTCCACTTCTATGTTTTAATTAGTGAAAATGAATTCCATATTTGGAATCATAAGTTCCAAATAGTGTAAATAGGTAAATTTTATTTTTAGACATTGTAAATATTTCCTTTAGTAAATATTTTATTTACTAGGGTTAAAGGGTAAATATGGTAAATAAGGGTAAAAAAATATTTTTATAATAATTTTAAATTAACCTTAAATATGTTATAATAATATTTATTGATACACTTCCTACCATAATCATACTTGGGTCGATTTGGGAACCCCATGGTGCCACTTGGGAGTGATAATGACACTTTATATTAATTAATTTAAAGTAAAGACAAAAATGACTTAAACATATATCTTTTACTAAATTAACTCTTACATGGGGTTATATAAGTTATCTCTTTTACTATAAAGATTCATTTGAAATATAAAAATATATCTTACATCATGATAATTTTTTTATAATTTTTAGACATTAAATAAATAAAATTATTTATGACACAACAATGATGTACTGTTTACCTCATTAATGAATGATTTATATAAATAAGATTATAAATTTTAAAAAAATATCTAAAACCTATAAAATTATAATTGGATGATTTTATTTAAAATATGAGTCATAATATATTAACCTTTAATGAGCTTTTTACATTTTTAAACAAAATATAAGTTTATAATAAAATAATATTTTCAAACGTTCCTAAAGAGCCCCTCACCCCCTTATAAAAGTCGTCACTTCTAACCCCTTACACACACTTATAGAGACCCTTTCCTCATCCAACATCTTACAAATTAATCTCACTAAATCCCTATTCTAATGATATAATACTTTCATTAAGAATAAGGCAATTCAATTAAACCTTTTGGTTCAAACCAAAGGGCGATACACGGTATAAAGGTAATGTCTTCTCTTAAGTTCTTTTGTTTTATTTTCCTTCTCCTACCCCTATACTCTTTTTATTACTTTATTTTATAGAACAACCAGTATCCTAAATATACTAGGTTGATTTTATGAGATGTATTCAAACTAGACATACTCACACATCCATCTATTAGGTAAATAACATTCTATTTCTTTGGATGACAAACTAACGCCTCACGAAACGATGATTGCTCAATTATCTCCTGCCACCTCTTATGGTGGCCAATAAGATGGAACTATATTTATATGTGATATATATTATATATATAATGTATCTATGCTTCAGTATTTTTCATTTATAGAATACCATTATGGGTTTCCATAGTGGGTAAATACGATTATTCCATTTGAGGAAGTACGGACTAACGCCCCCTCAAAGTGAAATGACTCATTCATTCCATATGTGGAATGTATAAAGGATGGATTTAATAAAATTATATACGAAATTATACTGGAATAATTATATAACTTTATATCATTATGTTTTTAGTCCATTAAATACGAAATTGAAATGAAATTAGAGTTCATGTGTACGTACGACTTACTGTCTCCATGAACTGTGCATTTCATTTCTTACCTCCAAATGTGATGTAATATTATAAATACACATATATATATATATATATATGATATATATATGATATATATGATATATATGAAATCTAAATCATTAATATAATTCTATATATAATGGAATTTCTACGATATGAACAATTTATAATTATAACAAGTTCATTTTTGACTCATGTTCTGAACAATGACAAAATTTCCGATATGAACTTAAATAAATAACTAATTGTTATAAAATGGCAATAAGTTATCTAAAAGTAATAATAAACATGAAAAATGTTCTTAACAAATTAAAAATTATCTTTAGTTTATTATTTAGGAGATTAAATAATGATCGAGTCATGTCGGGCATGAGGTAAGGGACTTCATCTCAATATACTTTCATTGAGACATATTTTGTTTTATAAAAGACATTATTTTATAGGGTGTATAAACACCTTTTAATTTTCATTTCATTCAAATGGAATATTTTTTCTATGAGTAATTTTACTAAACGACAAAAAATAATGTTTCTTTTTAATGTAAGTGGTGACAATGACCTTTTCCACCATCATGAGTATTATTTGATTTTTGGATTCCTTAAAGAGTCATAATGTTTTTAAATGGAAAATAAATACAATATACTCTTACGTATTTGGTATTGAAAATGGTTTGGGTAATGTATTTTGTATTTCAATATATTTAAATGATATATTGTCAATGAAATGTGTAAATATTATCATTCCATTATGTCTGTTTTTATGTGTTATAAATATGTTATGGTTCTTGGGCATTATTTACTTATATGGGTGGTTCCATGATAAACATAGGGCGGGTGATACCGAGATAGCTCTCCAATTAATTGTGTAACATGATAGAGGTAAACATAAATGTTTTTCCTAAGAGATTTAGGGAATATAGTGTGATTAATATTCCAAATGTAACTCCCTAGGTAGTTGTGATAACAAAAATGTAAGTATGATATGGATGCCCCAAGTTAGCTTTATGATTTATGATTTCTTTGTATTATTCATAAATATTATGATTTCAGGAGGTATGAGCTTATGCATGGTATGAATTTATGGAATAATGTTATATTTCATTATTGTATAACCCTTATTGAGCCTTTTATTCTCATCCCATGTTTTGAAATGTTTTTCATAGGAATTAAAGATGAATAGGGTGAAGGATGGGATCAAGGAAAAGTCATGTTGTCTAAAACATGGAACTAGACATGGATCTTTTTTTCAAGAGTTGTATTTTTTGATAAAATTGAAACTGAGTAGAAGTATCTAATTTGTAATTTTTGAGATATAATATAATAGTTATGACCTAATTCTCTAAAACTCTAAACCTCAAAAGATCATAAATGTGAATTATTCATTTAATTCAAGATTATATAATGTTTTAAGGCTGAATCCTTATACATTTAGTAATATATAATGGTATCTCAGAGTCAATAGAAGAGTTTTTTGACCATCATCAGTGAGATATAGAGTTTGATGTAAGTGAAAAGGTATTACTATATGTATCTACATTAATAAATTTAATTATTTTTAGAATTAAGTGAATATGAGACCAAAATATACTAGTCCATTTGAGATTCTTAATCGCATCATGATAAAAAATTATCCCTTCTAAATTCTGCTGAACCTATATTTAGTTCGCAATGTGTTCCATATATTTAATTTGAGGATGTTTATACCTGATGATTCACATGAACCAAATTTAGAGATTGTAATTCATGAGAAATTTATTTCAAATGAGGTACACTATGCAGAGATTATAGATCAAAATGATATTGTGTTTTGGAATAAGACAACTCACCTAGTCAATTTTTTGTAGTGAAAACATAGATTTTTAGTAGCTTCATAGGTTCAATAGGATCTAATGAGGCATAAGTATTCACATTATTCAATTAATAATAGAAATTTGTGGGTGATTTTATTATATGGTGGTAGAAAATAAAATCCATGATTTTTGGAATATATTCATCTCTAATAAATTCAATATATTTGATAGCTTTTGATTCATGAAACATCAAACATAAATGAATAATTCTTTATAAAAATAAAAACATGTAAAATATTACCAATTAATAATATGAAACACAATTATTACAATCAATAATGTAATTATAAGAAGTAATACATTATTTATACATCACTAAAATAATTTTTTATTCAAAAACAATGCAGATATTGTATAATATATATGTTTTTTAAATGTAAATTTATTAATAATTAAAATTTTAATTTGAATAAAAATATAAATCATTTTTTATTCACCATACCAATATTATTTTTGGGTGATTTTTTGATTTTTTTGAAATTGATGATTTTAAGGTAAATAGTGAGAAAAGAAATTTCGGAAATACTGTTACAATTATATAATTTTCATAATTAATGAATTAGTTAAAATTTTATGAAAACATTTTGGAAAATAAATAATGTATTTATAATTTATAATAAATAATTTTAAAAAATAATTTTATTTTACCAATCCCATGATTTACATTTTGGTAACATAAGTAATATTTTACATTAACAATAACTATTTTTGGTTTGTTTCTTATTACTATGTTTACAAAAGGTGGAATACAATTTTTTATTATTTCTAAATCAAAATAAATCTTATTTGGAAGATAATAACAAATTCAATTGATATAAATCAAAACAATTATAATTTTCTATTTCTCATAAATTTTAGGCTTAGAAATATACTTTTTATAAAATACTTATACAGATTTTATGCAGTAATACTAAAATTAACCTTTATAACCCTTAGAAGTTTTTTTAAAAAATGTATGTGATTTTTAGAATCATTATATCCATCTTATTTATTACGTCCCATGTAATTTTTAAGCATTAAAACTAAATTTCATAGGTAAAAATTAATTACACTAAATAAACCCCAAGTTTTTAAAGTGAAACAAATTAGATTACAATACATAAACATTAAAATAAAATATGATAGAATTTAAAATTTAAAATTTATAGACTATAAATTTTTCCCCAAAACATTATTATCTACTAATAGATCTATTAGAACATTGAATAATAAATTAATCTTTTACATTATCATAAACATGTCACCCCCTCAAATATAGGTGGAGAATTCCACCAGCCCATCAAGGACACTATAATTTCATATTTACATTCATAATAGGTTTTTTACATCCACTAGATCCCTATCTAATTTTTTTATTCCCTTGGTTCATCAAAAATCTATAAACCCTTCGTTTCAATGTGGTAATCCATGGGGTTTAAACTCTCAACACGAGTACTAATATTCTATTAATCGTGTCTTATTTTACATTTTTATCCTCCAAATATATTATTACAGTTATAATATAATAATATTAAAAATAAAAATAAACTGAGTTTTTAGTTTAATTTTATTACCTTTATTAACCCTTTCCCCATCTAAAAAAATGATAACATCATTCATACGTACATACATAGTACAACCTCCATGAAGAAACAAATTATTTCCTTATAATCTCCTTACATTGATGGTTTCAAAAGAATATTTAATGAATAAATAGGGTATAAGAATATTTTTTCTATTATGATATTGTAAAAAAATTATACCTTCTAATAAATCTATGGAAAACAAATAATTCATCCATGCAAACAAACATACTACCTCGTTCATAAGATACGAGTTTAGTAATTCATCACCACCCCACATAGACGTTTATAATATAAATTTAATAAATATACCTAATATTAAGAGTAATATATTCCAAAAATAATATTTTTTAAGGATGAACTACAAATTAATTATCATTATAATGTATTCCAGCAATATTGGTTAATTACCTAAAAGAAGTTCATCACATGTCCCATTCATGAAAACCATTACATTATATTATATAAAATGAAAATAAGGATGAATAAATAATTTAAAGAAAATAATTTAAAAACAATTTCTAATCATAGAATGATTAACATGGTATTAAATAATGTGTTTCAATTATACAATTCAAAAACATGCATGAAACAATCATAATTAGTATCATTCGATAATGAAAACATTCATAAACTAAATAATACCTATTAAATGATTGGTTATAACAGAATAATTATAATGGAAAAATATATTAATATAGTTCTAAAATAAGTTATATATGTTGTTTTTTTATTATATAGGTGATATATTTCATGAAATTCTAGAGAAAAAGTAAATGGTTTATTTTAAATATAATTTTCAGAAGGATATTCTTATGAATATACTCTATGTAGGGAAAAAATGTGTGAAACATAACTCTAATACCTCAAAACATTTATTCTCCTATAATTATTATTATGGGTTTTAATTTTTCAATTTAATTTCATTTATTTTGGTAAATAATTTACTAGATTTGATGTACATATATGAAGTTAATCCCACCTCTATTTTTTTTGTCAATAATCATCCTCCCCTATATCTATATTCATTATATGGATTACATTATCCATGAATAAATAATTCGTTAATATTATTTTCAATTATTTTTTATTTCATTGAAAAATATAAATAGAATGTTTTAAAAATTTCACATGTGTCCTTTTGATAAAATAATCCCTTTAAAACTATTTTCTGTAATAAAAGTCATTAACCATTATGATCATTCTTCCTTACAAAACTTCATTTTCATGTATTTAAAAGGTTTTTAAAATTATTTTAAAACAAATTTATTTTGAAATGAAAAGGGATGTCAACTCTTTTTTTCAAAGGGATTTATCTAATACACTTTAAAGTGAGTTTTAATTTATGTGAACATATATTGGTTTTTCATATATGATATTTTCATAAAAAAATACCCAACTGCATCATCTAGATTGTTTATAAAATTCTATATAAATGATTCTAAGAAACCTATCTCTCTTTCATGTGTTAATTAAGAGATGATAAAATATGGATGTTTCCATATTATCAAAAAACAAAAATGTATTGTTGTCATTATTTGTTTGGTGGTTCTAGAATTATAAATCCCTCTAATGAATTTTGTAAATCTTTACAACCCATGAGGTAATAGGAAAAGGAATTGGGAGTAAACCCAATCAACTATGGTATTCTATCAAAAATGATTGTGGGAATGGGGTGTGAACACAATCCATAATGATAGTTTAGGTAGTTATGCTTGATTAGGAAAATGATTTTATATGCTTATTTGTATTTGAAAAACATATTTTGTATTATTATGATATTCTCCCATAGACCATGATTGATTATTAAAGATTCATCTTTCTTATGAATCATGTCTTATGATAAAACAAGACAATATTCCATGAGTCCTGATTTATGGTATATAAATTAATGGGTGTGTTTTCATATTTTATAACCATGTTATCATACCCTTACTATTATCATATTATCACTTAGGATCAATGAGTGATATCTCCCATGTTTAACCATATTTTGTATCTGAGCTCACCCTTTATTGTTTTCCATTTCCCTAGGTTATGAAGATAGTTTTTATGTTAAATATGTCTAAGAGAGGTACATTTTGAGTAGAAATTTCTAAGAGATATCAAATATATTTTAACATTTCATAATTTTCATGATTACATTATTATAAAAAAAAGGTTTTATATAGTAACTAATTATTCTTATTGATATTTAATTATTTTTATGATTTATAGTAGGATACAATAATATTTTAGAAAACAAAAAAGGAATTAATTATGCACACAAAAGATACTTCTCACCATGAAATAATGATTTATTGCATGACACTAGGATATTAAATATGAAAGTGGGATTAAATTTAAATGACATGAAAAATATTATTTTTGTAACACCCCAAGCTTACACGGTACGTTTCCCTTTGAATAATTCAATATCTTTCATTTACTCAACTTCGAGATTATAACACACTACAACCAATCAAACTAGGTGTTATGAATAGTAATACCCAATTTTTGAAATTTTAAAAATTTCATCATTCAAAATGGGTGTCATTTTTGGATTAAAAATATCGAAATTATCTTAGGGTGAATTTTTAGTATTTTTTTGAAAACATTCAATTTTTGATGAATAGTGAAAACCATTAAGTTATTGTCTAAAACCGATTTTTTATTTAAATAATTAGGTATTTTATTTAAATTTATGTTATGTAAAAATAGATAAATAATACATATATATGTTTAATTTAATTCATTTGAGTCATTTTTAATGAGGTTATATATATATAAATTTTATTGAACTTTTTACCCACTTTCACCCACATATTAAAAGAATTTTCAAATTTGCATAATACATAATTTTACCGCTTTTGTGGGTTGAATTTAAAAAATTTATGAGACACATTTAATATGAGTATGAAAAATGTGGTTCAATAAGATTAAAATATTTTTTTGTGAATATTACCTTTTTACTTTTATTTTCCACGATTAAAAGTAAATGTGGTAATTAAGGGCACAAATGATATCATAATTACCCTAACACATGCCCTAATTCTATTGGATAAGTATAATTAGACGAAAAAAACCTTAGGAATAAAATATGAACCTCTTTGGTCCGCATTGATTAGATTAAGACATTTGTTTTTATTTTATTTAAAATAAGAGTTAAAAGAGTTAAAATCAATGTTTAATAACTAAACCATTTTTTATACAGGGTTATACATAAGTTAAATTCTACTATAAATATTCATTATAAATATAAAAATATTTCCCACATAATGGTATTTTACATATACTTTTTAGAAATAAAATAATTAAATTTATTAATGACACAATGATGATGCAGTAATTACCTTATTAATGAAAGATTACAATAATTGATAATATAAATAACCAAATAAATCTAATTTGAGACTGTTAATGAATTAAAATAATTTTATAGGTTAATATGAAATTTTAGGGTTGATTAAATGAATTGTTTTTTAATTAATAGTGCTGTTATGAATTTTTAAAAAAACAAAATAACAATTAGTGTCAAAATTTACATATAAGAGTTTTAAAAAAAAAAATTATTATTAATTGTTATTATATTCATAAAATTTAAGGTTTGGAAAAAGGGTGTAAATAATATTATATATGTCATTAATGAACAACTTGAGGTTCTATTGAATGTTTATAGTATGTTTATCAACCATATAATATAAAAATACAAAGACACATGGTAAATGTCAAACTATTTAACATAGAGTTAAATCTAAAAGATAAGGTCAACATAGTGACCCAAACCTATCTAAAAAATATTGGTTGAGTGGTTGTAGACCCATACCTAACTTAGCCTTGAAATAAATTATTTTGGAGCCACTATAAATTGAAAATGATTTTATTTTAAAATAATATTTCAATCTTTTCCTAAGGTGCCCCTCACCCCGCTTATAAAAGGAAACTTGTCCTTCTCTCAAATTCAAACCTTCAAATCCATTTGTCTCAGCCAAACCCTGCCCAAATAACCTCTCAACTCTATTCCCTTTATCCTAAAGTCCTTAATTTAGTAAAAAATAATACCTAAGGATCCGTTTTGATCAAATAGAAAGGAAGAACCCGAAGAGTAGGTGAATATTTCATCACCTCTTTCAAGTTCATTTCTTCTTACACTTCCTCTTTCATTGTTGTTTCCATTATAAAATAATAACCCTAGTGTCTTATATATACAGTGATGTTATTATAAGAATGGTACATCCATATTCATTATTTTATCCATCGTATAAATGACAAAGTCATCATACATGCGTACGTACGGATTACCGTCTCCAAGTCATGGTGTAGTTTGTTATTCAAACACATCATCATTTGGATAGGTTTAATAAAGAGTGTAAATGATGTAGATAAAAAATATATAATGATAATATTTTTTTATATAAGATATATTATCAAATTATATTATATATTAATATCAAAAGAATGATATTGTCGCTCGTGTGTACGTAAGGATTACCATCTCCACGAACGCGATGAGATTCATTCCCCATCATATCCAATTAAGAATAATTTTCATTTTATGATTAAAAATAATGTTTAGAGGCTTAATATAATTATGAATATGATTAAGATACATACTATCCATAAGAAACTTTACTTATATAACAAAGAATATAAAGTAAAATGAATCAGTTAACTCCCGAAACGATGATACTACTGAAATATCGTTAACAAAGCAATATTAGAAGATCCTATATGATATCATATTTATGTATACAGTTCTTGTATAATTGAATAACAATTATTTAACTATTATATAAGAAGATAACATACCACAGACCATGAAAAAGTAAAAAAGTAAGGGTTAATTTCACAATCTCTTTATTATCTGACATTGTTTTTACATAAGTATCTATTGAGACATATTTATTATCCATGTTAATGTTTCATAAAAGAGTTTTAACAGGGATAATTTTTATTGAAATTTTTTACTAAAACATATTTTTAAATTTTTTAAATATTCATTTTTCTAAATCATTATCATTAATGTCTATGTTTTCAAAATGGTATTATGCATTTATTTATATGGACATGAATGTTTTAAAATGTTAATTAATTTTAAAATATTCAAAGTGTTATGGGATGATTTGATTCAAAAATTTATTTAAATGTCTTCCTTTATAAATTGTGTGACTTTTATATGTTTTCATGGAAAAAGTAATATTACTCTCAAAGAGTTTTACAAATAATTTTCATCCATGTTAACATCCTTTGATGGATTGTGAGCTTATATGAAGTTGATTTATTATGATAGAAAACTTCCATATTTTTTTAAGGTTTTGTGATATGTTTGACTGGTCATGTGTTATTTTTAAACCATTCATGGTTTATGGATAAAGTATTGACATTATATATTCAATATTTAATACAAATGTTTATGTTTTGTTTAAAACATTTCATAAGAGGAATGTATTGGAATTTTTAAGTGATTGGTGGAGCCCGCTATAGCTCCTCGATGCATCAGTAGGTATCATGAGACAAACTATTGTCTTCGATCAAGGCCTTCACAAAATAATATTTGTAGTCTTGGCATAAGGCCTTGACTATGTGGTTATGAACTCAGGCATTATGCATTCCATCATTACGAAAGTGGTTGTTGATGTACCATTGGATTATTCAACTAGTATAATATCCATGATAATAAGTAAATAGAATTATTTGATTTTATCTATTCCATATTATTCTGAATTTCAAGTTTAAAAGGCTTTTCATTTATTATTATAAATTTCCATAAATGTTTATGATTATTTGTGAATGTTTCTGCAATATTGTTATCCTTACTAAACATCTAAGATCACCCCTTTCTATGTTTTATTTTTCTCAGGATGCAAAGAAGTATATTATGACTGACCTGTAGAGATAGTTTAAGGGATATGAGTGTGGCCAATGGAGACTATGTTGTCGTAGTTTTCCATTTTATAATGTAATTTAAAACTTATTAATGTATCTAGTATTTCCAAGGATACTAAAATAATCGGTTTTTCAAGACATAAACTTTTGTGATCATGCCAATGTTATGTAATAATGCACAGACTCTCGGTAACTAGGTTTGGGGTATTACATTTGGTATTAGAGGATGTTTAGTACAAACCATGGAAGCTAGATTTAGAAAATCTCTGATTAGAGCACATTTCCCTAAGATAGACTTTGAGGATTAATATAGAAAAACTTCCTTGAATTTTTGTATTGTATAGATTTTGTGAGTTTTCAAAGAAATAAATCCCTATCTAGATACGAGCAGGTAGAGGTGGCTCTGGCATAGATATAGATAGGGGTAAAACTGAAAAACACCGCTTTGAGCTAGACTCGAATGAGAACTTGTTCTCGACAAGGGGCCTTGTTGCACTCTTGGTTAGGACAATCCTAGGGGATATGATTAGGATATTTCTAATTTTCTTTACAAACCATTATGAAGGGTTTGTGAGTATATACTTCCTCAACGAAAACATTTTTATGATTATGGATTATATAAATAAAATATTCAATTTATGTTAAATATTTTACAAGTTTGGAATTATTTATTGCAATTCATAAACAAATCTAGTGTATGCCATTGTTTAGAAATGGTAGCTATTGGAATAAATGGAAATTGTATCAATGCCTGTAATCCATATAGGTATTTACCTCATTCAAAAGATAATTATAGTGAAGCTTGTGAAGCAACTGGTGTTGATTAGCTTATCACCATACTGGGACAACTCACTCAGGTTATGAATAATAACCTTACTCGTATAGAGAACCCGGATCTACAACATGGAGGATCAATGTTAGAATGATTCATGAGGAAAAAACCAACAACATTAAATTGGAGTACAAATCCACGAGTAGTTGAGAAATAGATAAATTCCTTTGAGAAAATATTTCTCACTTTGGGGAGTAGAAAATGGGAAAATTTTGTCATGGTAGTTTATCGCCTCACGGGAGATGAAGATCAATGGTGGTCATTGATTCAAAACAAAAAGGAAGACGGTGAAGTATCAAATATAGTATGAATGGAGATTGAAGAGATTTTCATAGAAAAATACTTTCCTCATGACCATCGAGTGGATATGGAAAGGAAATTTCTATGTTTGAGGTGAAAGGAGGGTGAGAATGTCACAAATTATGAGGCTAACATTACAAGGTTAACATGGCATGAAACGGATTATATACTTAAACCAAGGAGTAAGACTGATCGATTCTTTTATGGGTGAAATCCATTTCTTTGGAGATAATTAGTCTCACAAGCCTTTTTATCATTCTATGATATTTTTAATTCACTATCAAGATAGAAAAAGAATTCACAATGTCTTACGACTTTAAAGAAAAACAAGAGATGAAGAGATATGATGAACACTCTAGAAATCGAAATAAGGGGAATACGGGAAAAGTTGAATATCCATCCTATAATAAATGTAGGAATAAACACCCCATTTCATTCCTGAAGGGAATGGGAGTCTGTTACAAGTGTGGTGAAAAATGCCACTTTTCTCATGATTGCAAGGGGAAGAAAGAGGTTGTCAATGTTGAATTCTACTATTGTAGAGAAAGGGGGCATTATGGAAATGAATTTCCTAAGATCCAAGGAAATATATCTCAGAAATGGCCAAGGGATCAAGGACAAGCTTATTCTATCACTACTGTTGAGGTTGAATGTCCAAAAGACATGTTTGAAGGTAATATAATGGTTTCTTCATGTTTAGAAAATGATTTATTTGATTCTGGAGCATCACATTGTTTCATATCTTCCCATTTTCTAAGAAAATTATATATTTTCAATTTGACTTGATAAGGGATTTGGGAGTCAAAACACATAAGCTATGTATCATTGCAATAATGTTTTGTAAATTAGTTCCCATTAGGTCTTATAATGGTTCTTTATCTTCTGATCTCATCATCATACCCATGATTGATTTTTGATATAACCCTTGGTATGTATTGGCTTTCGGACCATGTTGAGAAAATTTATTATAGGTAGAAGGAGGTTACAATTCTCGATGATGATAAGGAGTACCTTGTCTTTAGATAAGAATCATCACCACCTAATTTTTATTTAAATCCACCCCCAGTAGCTTAACTATATTAAATTATTGGGGAAGAAGAGAATTAAATAACTGTGGGAGAGGAAATGAATGTTCAAATAGAGGACGTACCTATTATGTATGAATTTTTTGATGTGTTTCAAAAAGGATAACCTGGAAATCCTACAGAATGTGAAATAAAGTTTTCTATTTATTTATTTCCTGGTTCGAGGCCCATATCGAAGACCCATTATTAAATAACCACTATGGAATTAGTGGAACTAAATAAACAACTAGAGTAATTGAGTAATAAGGGATTTATTCTCCCTAGTGTTTCTCCATGGGGATCCGCTATTATTTTTGTTAAGAATAAAGATGGATCTAAGAGGTTGTGCATTGACTACAGGGACATCAATTCTTTAACAATAAAGAAAATCTATCCTCTACCTTGCAATGATGATTTATTCGGCCAAATTCATAGAGCTCAATATTTTTCAAATATTGATCTTCGATCATGATATCATAAGTTGTGTGTGAAAAAGTAAGACAATATGAAAACATCATTTTGAACCAGGTACAAGCATTATGAGTTTACCATAATGCTTTTTGGATTGTCTAATTGACCCTCTCTCTTCATGGATCTAATGAATAGAGTTTTCAAGGAATATCTTGATGAATTTATAGTGGCAATTATTGATGATATCTTGGTATACTCAAAAAGATATAGCGATCAGGAAAATATCATGTTCATTATTCTAAAGACTCTTAAAAGAAATGAATTATATGGGAAATTCAGAAAGTGTGAATTTTATATTCAAGAGATTTACTTTCTTTGACATATTGTCTCTAAGTATGGAATCTCTTTTGATCCTTCAAAGACCAAGGAAATCCATTAATGGTCCACAACAAAAAATATAACTGAGGTGGACAATATTATTGGTTTATCAGGTTATTATCGACGTTTCGTCCAGAATTTTTCCCAGTTGGCTGACCATTATCCAAGATCACACGTAAAGGGGTCAAAAATTGTTTTGAAAAATGAGTGTGAATAATGTTTTGAAGAAATGAAGATAAGATTAATCAATGATCCCATCTTGACTCTACTATATGGAAATGGTGGTTTTGTTATTTATAGTGATGCTTCAAAGAAAGGACTTGGTTTTTTCCTTATGTATAATGATAGATTTATTTCCTATGCACCACGTTAGCTAAAAATTCATGAAAAAACTATCATACTTATGATCTTGAGTTAGCAGCTGTAATCGTTTCATTGATGCTATGGAGACATTATCTTTTTGGTGAAAAATGTGAGATATATATTGATCACAAGAGTTTGAAGTATATATTCTCATAGAAAGAACTAAAAAAGAGTTAAAAGAGATGGCCTGAACTACTCAAGGATTATGATTTCACAATACACTACCACCCGGGGAAGGCAATTAAGGTGTAATATGCATTGATAAGAAATGGTCATTGAGTTTTGAACAAGATGACAGTTGAAAGGGATCTTATTTTAATGGATCTAGTGAAAATGGATATGGTAATAATCATGGAAGGTGAATCATCAATACGTTTTCAAATGGTTTGCAAACCATCTTTACTAGAAAGGATAAAAAGATCTTAGGCTGATGATAAAATGTTTCAAAAGAAAATTATTTTTGTGAATGATGGGAGATTGAGTTACATCATATATGAATATGGAATTTTTAAATTTTGGAAGATACTTTGTGTTCCTAACATGCCTGATCTAAAAATGGAATTGTTGGATGATTCTCATAGCTCCAATTTATCTATACACCCTGGTAGCACTAACATGTATATAGATTTTAAGGAAACATTTTGGTGGGACATTATAATGAGGGATATTGCTGATTTTGTGTCACGATGTATGTTTTTTCAACAAGTAAATGTTGGATGGAAACAACCTAGAGGAGTCATGGTACCTCTTCCCATACCTGAGTGAAAATGGGATAATATTAAGATGGACTTTATCTTGTGGCTATCAAAGAAACCTATAAGGAATGATGGGATATGGGTCATTGTTGATCTTCTTACCAAGACATTACATTTTCATTCTATAAGAGAAGAATGACCCCTTGAATTTTTAGCAATACTATATATTAATGAAGTTTTTAGACTCCATGGGGTACCCCTTTCGATTGTTTCTGATCAAGATCCTTGTTTTACATCAAGATTTTTGAAAAGTCTTCAGAAGGCCCTGGACACTGAAGTTAGTTTGAGTACTTCTAACCACCCTCAAACTAATGGACAATACTAATGGACTATTAAAACATTAAAGGACATGTTGAGATCTTTCTCACATTAATTTCAAGGTATATGGGATCAATATTTACCTTTGGTAGAATTTTCCTATAACAATAGCTTTCATTCAAATATTCATATGGTACCATATGAAGCGTTATATGGTAAGAGATGTCGCACACCAACTTATTGGGATGATGTTGGTGAAATAAAACTCATAGGCCCATAACTTATTGAGGAAATGATGGAAAAGGTGAATTTAATCCATACCCATATCAAAGTAGTTCAAAGTATGTAGAAAAGCTATGCTGATAACCGATAAAAGGATTTGAAATTTCAAGTAGGAGACCATTTTTTCTTGAAGGTATTTCCATTTCAAGGTGTTATACATTTCCGTAAGAATGGAATATTGAGTCCTAGTTACATCAAACATTTCGATATTCTAGAACGAATTGGGGTTTTATCTTACCGTTTGGCAATGCCGCCAAGTCTCTCCAAAGTTCACAATGTCTTCCACGTATCACTATTGATAAAATAAATTCCTGACCCAACGTATGTACTCAACTATGAGGAAGTTGAACTGGAACCTGATCTCTCTTATTGTGAAGATCCTGTCAAAATTCATGGTACCAGATAACAAGTGATGGGAAATCGAACAACTCATCTGGTTATATTTCTATAGAGAAACCATAAGACGAAAGAGGAAATGTGGGAACCCTAGGAACATATAATGAAGAACCCACAAATCCTTTTATGCCGTAATATTCTAGAAATTTGGAGGGAGAAATTATTTGAAGGAGGAAAGAATGTAACACCCCAGGATTCAAAGGTACGTTTCCCTTTGAATAATGAAATATCTTTCTTTGTACGCAACTTCGAGATTCTAACACATCATGACCAATCAAACTAGCCGATATGCATATTAATACCCATTTTTTGAAATTTTATAAATTTTATCATTCAAAACGGACTTCATTTTTGGATTCGGGATATCGAAATTATATTAGGGTGATGTTTTGGTATTTTTCTAAAAACACTCAATTTTTGATGAATAGTGAAAAACACTGAGTTATTGTTTAAAACTGGATTTTTATTTTAATAATATTTTATTTTATTTAAATTTATTTTAGGTAAAAATAGATACATAATACCTATATAAGTTCAATGTAATTTATTGGAGTTATTTTATAATGAGTTTAGATATATAAAAAGTTTATTTAACTTTTTACCGTTTTTTACCCACCTCTTCGGAGAAATTGAAAATTTGCCTAAAACAAAATTTTACTACTTCTAGGGGTTGAATTTAAAAAATCTGAGGGATATTGTTTATATCATTATGTAAAATTTTATTCAATAATATGAAAATAATTTTGGTGAATAGTAACATTTTACTTTTACTTACCATGGTTAAAATTAAATAGGCTAATTAAGGGTAAAAATGATATCATAATTACCCTAACACATGTCCTAGTTCTATTGGATAAGTATAATTATACCAGAAAAAACCTTATTAATAAAATATGAACCTCTTTGGTAAACTTGCGCAAGATTAGGACATTTAATTTTATTTTATTTAAAAAAGAGTTAAAAGAGTTAAATTCAAAGTTTAATAACTAAAAAAAATTTAATATAGGGTCATACATAAGATAGATTATAAAATAAATATTCATTAGAAATCTAAAAATATTTCCTATATAACGGTATTTTATTTATAATTTTTAGACATGAAATATTTAAATTTATTTATGACACAATGATGATGCAATAATTACCTTATCAATGAAGGATAATTTTTTTTGATATTATAAATATAAAAATAAATATAATTTGAGACTTTTAATGAATTACACTGATTTTCTAGGTTAATATGACATGTTAGGGTTGATTAAATTTTTTTTTGAAGTAATAATGCTGTTATCAATTTAAAAAAACAAAATACAAAATAGTGTCAAAATTGACATAAAAGCGTTTTTAAAACAAATATTATATTAATAATTTATATTCTATTCCTAAAAATCTAAGGATATGCCAAAGTAATTATATAATATTATATATGTCATTAATTAACAACTTTTTTTTATCTTAATAGTTTATAGTCTTTTTATCAACTATATAATATAAAAATACAAAGAGATATGATAAATGTCAAACTATTTAACTAATAGGTAAATCCAAAAGATAAGGATAAAATGGTAAACCAAACCTATCTAAAACCTATTAGTTGAGTGGTTTTAGACTCAATCCCACCTTATCCTTGAAATAAAATATTTTGGAGCCATTAGAAACCTAAAATAAGTTTATTATAAAATAATATTTCAATCTTTTCCTAAGGCCCCCCGCACCCCTCTTATTAAAAGGCACTTCCCCTTCTCTCAAATTCACACCTTCAAAGCCATTTGTCTCAACCAAGACATGCCGAAATACCCTCTCAACGTTCCTCCCTTAATCCCAGAGTCCTTCATTTAGTCATAAATCCAACCTAAAGATCCCTTTTGATCAAATCAATAGGAAGAACCCGAAGAAGAGGTAAATATTTCATCACCACTTTCATGTTCTCTTATTCTTCCACTTCCTCTTTCTTTGTTGTTTCCATTATAAAATAATAACTCCATTATCTTCTATATACTGTGATTTTATTATAAAAATGGTAAAACCATATTGATTATTCTATCAATCCTACAAATGAAAAATTTACCATACATCCATATGTACGGATTACCGTCTCCACGTCATGGTGTATTTTTTTATTCAAACAAATCATCATTTGTATAGGTGTAATAATGAGTGTAAATGACATAAATAATAAATATAAAATGATAATTATTCTGTATATATGATATAACATTCAATTATATTTGATTTTAATATCAAAAGAATGATATTTCCCCTCGTGCATACGTATGGATTACCGTCTCCACGAACGCGATGAGATTCATTCCCCATCGTATCCATTCAAGAATAATTTTCATTTGATGATTAAAAATAGTGTTTAGAGACTTAATATAATTCTGAATATGAACAAGATATATCCTATCTATAACAAACTTTACTTATGTAGCAAAGAATATAAATGAAAACGAGTCAGTTAACACCTAAAACGATGATACTACTGAAATAACATTAACAAAGAAATATTAGAAGATCAAATATGTTATCATATTTATAAATATAGTTATCGTATAATTTAATAACAATTATTTAACTATTTCACAGGTAGTTAACGTACCCTCTACCAAGGAAAAGTACAAGGTAAGGGTTAATTTCCCAATAAATTTATTATCCGAGTTTGTATTCACATAAGTAT
Source organism: Viscum album (assembly GCA_963277665.1). Classification (NCBI taxonomy): domain Eukaryota; kingdom Viridiplantae; phylum Streptophyta; class Magnoliopsida; order Santalales; family Viscaceae; genus Viscum; species Viscum album. Next base: position 1,388,706,569 of record OY728152.1, read on the forward strand.
CTACTGGGACATATTTATTTTCCAATTCCATGTATCATAAAAGATTTTTCAAACAGATTATTTTTAGGGGAATTTATTACTAAAACAACAATTTAAATGTTTTAAATATTCATTCCCCTAAATCATTCTCATTAATGTCCATGTTTTGAAAATGGGTTTTAAGGATTTATTTATATGGACATGAATGTTTTAAAATGTTAATTCCTTTAAAAAGTTTCAAAGTGGAATGGGAAACTTTGATTCAAAAATTTCTTTCAATGTCTTACTTTCTAAATTGTGTTACTTTTATACGTTTTCATGAAAAAGGTAAATTTTCTCAAAGAGTTTTTCTAGTCATTTTCATCTATTTCAACATCCTCTGATTGATTGTGAGCTTATTTGAATTTGATTTATTATGATACAAAACATATATATTGTATTATAGGTTTTGTGATATGTTTTAATGTGGATGTGTTATTTTTATACCATTCATGGTTTATGGATAAAGTATTGACATTTTGTATGCTAGTTTTAATATGAATTTTTATGTTGTGTTTAAACCTTTTCATATGAGGAATGCATTGGACTTAGTAAGTGATGGGTGGAGCCCACTATAGCTCCTTGATGCATCGGTAGGTCTCATGAGACAAACTAGTGTCATGGTACATGGCCTTGACAAAATATTATTTGTATTCTTGGCACAAGGACATGACTATGTGGTTATGATGTCCGACATTACGCATTACGTCATTATGAAAGTGGCTATTGATGTTGCATGAGATTAATCGACTAGTAGAATATCCATGTGAATATGTAAATGGCATTATTTGATTTTACCTTAGCTCTATTATGTTGAATTTTATGTTTAAAAATATTTTTTTAGTCTTATAAATTTCCTTAAATGTTTATGATTATTTATGAATGTTTATGCTATATTTTTATCATTACAGTGCATCTAAGCTCACCCCTTTCTATGCTTTATTTTTCCAAGAATGTGAAGAAGTATATAATTACTTACCTGTAGGGATATTCTAATGGATAATGAGTGTGGCCTATGGATACTATGTTTTTGTAGTTTTTCAATTTATAATGTCATGTAAAACTTATGAATGTATCTTTTATTTTCAAGGCTACTAAACAAATCGGTTTTTTGAGACAAGATCTTTTGTGATCATGACAATGTTATGTAATAATGCACCGACTCTGGGTAACTAGGGTCAGGACGTTACATCCATGATTGAGGATATGTCAAGGCATGAGTATGAAACTCAAAACTAAAGAACATGGATGAACCTATGGGAAATGTACTATAAATTCATAATTTAGGTTGTGAATTTCATTCATGAAATCAAACTGGAATAAATACATGACATGAATACAAGACATGAAGTAGGCTGGTAATTGATTCACCCTTAGAAATTAAAAAATATGAATAAAATTACACATCATGAAACCATCAGGATGACCCAAGAGTGGGAATATTCGACTTAATAATTCATGGTACCATTTTCTATAAACCCTTGATGGTATAGGATGACTTTTGACTCATTTAGTTGTAAAATATGATGACCCGACCATCTGAAAAAACCTACTAATAAGAGGATAGAGCGGATTGAATAAGTATCAGCACCCAAGGATCCATTATCACAATTCACTAAAGATTTATTTCAATTAGGGATTTTATACTCTTTTTATTTTCAATTACCTTTGTAATGTAATAAATATGAATATTTTTAATTCCATTAATTCCCCATTCATTTTCTGTCTCTCATTATCTTGGAACACTAATATAATTCTATCTCGTTCTCATCAATCCACCATGATATCATTTTGACATAGAAAATGAAATGTGACTAACTTGTGTCTTGGAACCAGGGGAGATTTTGTGGTGTTACTAATTATTTCACATTGCATTACGGAATTCTATTATTATTTTTGTAGTGTAAGAGATTTAAAGTCATGGGTGCGTGGAACCCCCACCAAAACAAGAATCCTGAATTCATTCATACACCCTTACATAGTTGGTGAACATTGTTTTGTAATTAAGAGGATTCCAAAGAAGAAACAAGTCCCACTCAAGGTAGGGAATAAAACTCCTTTTCTAATGTCATTTTGTTTTAAAATTTCATTTAAATTAACCATAAATAATTAATGAAAAATTGTCAGATAACACTAGGACCATGAAAATTCTTCCTTAAATAATTTTTTTAATATGTATTTTGTTTTAGTTTTTCATTTCATTCATATTTAATATTTTCCAAAAACATAAAAATATATTTGTTATGATAAATAAATGAAAGACACACAAAAAAGTATCATATGTAAAATATAATTAATGATTGATTAACGGTGAACCTTTTTAAGTGAGATGAACCTAGTTGGACTATATGCTGCATTTGGAAAATGAAAAAATCATTTTACATGCTATACAGATGGAAAGTGTCAATATTTCATGAAATATATAGATTAAATTTTTAGTCCTATAATATAATATACCATTACAGTTATTTTCTATGTAATATTATTACATTTATGAAAAAAAATTATTAAATTTTGTATTATTTTTGTATGCAATGCTCATGTTTCCTTATTTGGTATTATAAAATGGTTAAGTTGTTTTGTTGTTTATGATTTTAAACCTATAGTGAGATCCCAATAAATAATTATATATATAGGAAATATCATGATGTTTTGTAATGGTTGATATTTCATAGAAATGGATTCCATTTATAGATATAAATAAGTTAATACAGGATTTGGAATTGACGCACCTCTGGGTAATAACCCAAAAAAGAATGGGTGGGTATTATCTTGATCTCCATACAGTTGATGACAAAGAGACCATAATATAATACGATGTCGACACTCAGGGGGGACATTAATTAGATAATTCTAGTTATCTTTATTAACCATTATGATGGATTTGAATACATATAAGACTACAACCTAGAATTCCACAAGTGATATTAAGGATTCATAATTTAGGAAATATTAGGTAGAAATTTAATTATTATTTTATTTATCACTACGATTAGTTTTTAATTATACTCAGACTAACCTTAATTTTGTATGAAAATAATGAGAACATGAATCATATGTAGAATGGTATGCCTATTATGAATTCAGGACTTTTAAATATCTTATTTTCTTATGGTTCTATGGAATATTTTATATTTAAAATGTTTTATAATCGTATCAGATCTATAACTCAATGATAAAATATTAAACATTCAGTAAAAACGTATAATTATATGATGAATTATTATCAAGTATATAAATCATAACTGATAGAATATTGTTGGAATATACTTCATAAAAATATTATTGTTCAGGCTATTATTAAATTCAATGTTATTTTAGGAATGGATTTTCTATATCAACATTGATATCATATAAATTTATATAGAATGGAAGTCAAATTTAATATCACAAATCAACCTATAACCACCATGAATGAAAATATTAATATGAACTACCAATGAAATTTACTTCCATTACATGGTATTATTAACTATTAGTGAGGTATATTTTTTCCAAAATTGTTAGGGAGAAACTCCAACATGATGAAACACATATTATGAATGAATACACCAACAAATTTCCCCATGAGATTCCTAGACATCCCTCATATTGTAATATTCAGTTTTCAATAAAACCCATAACTGTTGTTATTCTTAATTCAATGACTCCCTATACAATATCCCCAATTGAGTTGTAGGAATTGAGAAAGAAACCCCAAGATGTTTTGTAGAATTTATTCATATTCCCATGTGCCTCTATATGGGGTGAATATATATTTTTATGAATAAATATGGTAAAATTAATATTTTCATTGATTATCATGAACATAACAATATCACTATCAAGGAAAAGTTTCTCCTCCCTTGTATTGATGTCTTATTTGAATAACTTCAATGAACTCAATACTTTTAAAATATTGACTTTCGAAGTACCATTATTATTGATTGTTTCCAAAAATATTATGTAAAATCAATATAAAATCCTCATTTATGTTGAATTGAAGCCATTGGGAAAAAAATGGAAATACAAACATATAAAATAGAGAATAAAATTTCCACAAACAATTTTTTGACCACAAAAAAAACATCTATTTTGAGGGGGTAAAATTTAAGGGATGTTAATGGGAATTATTAGCCAAATGGACCTCCCCACTATACTAAAATTCATAGAAATTGATGGGAATGGCTCAAAAAATAACTGTGTAATGCTGCTAAGAAATAAACCTTGGAACCATTCACTGTAAAAACCCAGTGGTATAGAACATGAATTATCATTACCTGAAACATTCATTTTGTGAAACCCTCATTCAATGAAATCAATGTTTTTGGTAGTGGTTTTCTTCCAGCGACCAACCACATTCATGATGTAATCCATGGTTCACTACATGAATTGTTTTTGGAGGCTAAAATACAACATTTGAATCAACTAAATCCATATCTGACATCCACACAAGCACTCCAACAATGAAAATATCCTTTTTACACATCCAAAACATCCTATTAAGATGATAAAATGATTATATTCTTGATTAGGGTACCAATACATGGTTTGACTCTTTCTCAAGATAAAAAATCCAAATTCCATCTGTAATTCACAACACATAAAGAAACATATCTATATAAACTCCCCACATAGGGCTTTTCATACCCAAGATCCATCCAGTAGGCCTAAAAACAAAAACTATACTTACCATTATTATAAATATTTTCAAAAACATTATATTTTAGTTTAAAAATAGTTCTATGTTCATTTTCATGTCCCACATGAAATACCACCCTTAAAAATGTATGATATAATAGTTAAATATGATCATTATAAATTTATTGATAGAATGATGGGTATGAAAGTGATTAAACAAATTTTTATTTTTTTAAGATAATGTTCCCTTAATATTAATGATCTAATTTATACCTAGTAAATTAGAACTATATTTTAAATAAAATCATGAGTATTTTAGGATATATTTTTACTAAAACTGATTCATGTGGAAGTTTATTATTATCATTGTAAATTTAGGTAATCACTATAAATGAAATATTTTAATAATAAAATTTGTATTTTTTAAATAAAATAAATACATTCATCTACTATTCGTTACTTGATATGTACTGAGTATAAATTTATTTTAAACTTCAAGAAGCACATTTTCATTAAAATTTGTTTTAGTGTATTTTTTGTATGAATATTTTGATAGGAATATACCTCTTTTGCTAATTTTATTTAGTATAATAAACATTATTTTGAAAATAATTATTTTAAAATAATAATAATATATATTTTAGTTACTTTTTTGAATATAATTATTTTTGGGTGAATAGTGATAAATACTTTGTAAAAATTATTGCTTCGTTTCTTTTAATGAACGAAATTAAAGTGTTCATTTTGGTTTTGTGTTTTATGTAATGTAATAAATGATTAATTTTAATAAATATAATAAAATTAATTCCTTTTAAATAATCTTTAAACATAAATTTAGTATAAAATCATTTTTAGGTTGAAAATAAGAATTTATCTAAAAACAATTTTTTATAGTGTTTTGAAAACATATATTAAATTTTATTTATAGAGAATATAAAAAATAAATCAATAAAAATAGAAACCATTTTTTGAATTAAGATCTTAAAAATATTTAGTAAAGATCATTTCATTTTTAGTCATAATGATCATTTACAATGGTACAGGTTAATCACTATAGAAAAGGGGAAAATGCATTAAATTGGGATAAAACTATGTGATACGTTCTTAAAATCAAACAAAAATGGCAATATATTTTTTATGAGTTTTATTTGAATATAAAAATTATACAGTATTAAATATATCCTTTTGGTGCCTTATTCATTTTATTAGGTCCTTTATATGATTTTATATAATGATTTATTAAAAAATGTAAATATATTTAGTTTAATATCAAAAATAAATTTTCATAGGGGTAAAAAGACATTTTGAATGGTTATAAATGTTTATAAAGAATATTGATTTTTTATGATAATAATTTATTTTTACTTTTTAGTGATTCCATAATTACTATTAATTCTTATGGAAAGCTATGGAAATGCTTGTGTAAGCAACAGAATAATTGAGTAAATGATTTTAAAACCTTTGAAAGTATTATATAATGGATGAGTTATAGTGTTCCATTAATTAAATATAGAATTATATGAGATTAGTGGTTTTTAAAGTATCTATTTTCTAATTCCATTATAAACATGATTAATTTAATGAAAAAATATCAGAATACTCAATAAAATGACATTAAATGAAATTTAATGTTTCAAAATTGTTTTCAAAACAATAAAAAACATAAATTTCATAAATTTCATATAATTATTTGTAATATTTAAATCGTTTCATTCATTTTTATTTTATTTTCCACTTGAAAATTTCAAAATTATATTCATGGCCCATAATTCTTGAAAAACTGTGAAAAACCCATTAATGTTCCCTTATACAAAGAAATTTAATGCATCCATTCCAAAAACTAACTTACGTTCAGGTTTCTCTCATAAATATAACTAGAAACATCTCTTAAATCTCATTCACACATCCACAATCACCTGAATTGACCATAAACCTCTCCTTTAAAGTCCTTTAGCTTTATTGAATGAAAGATGTCAAAAGAAGAGGTGTAAATCTGAACTGATTTCTTTCAAGTTTATTTTCACATCTACAATATTCAAACCTATAATATCAATAAATTTATAAAAAAATCATCTGAAAAATAATAAAATTATAATTTTGTATGTTATAACCCTTTTTCATCCCATTTTACATCCAATGTAAAATGAACGCATCACTCATTTATACCTACAGACTACTGTCTGTATGAAGTGATATAACTAATTCTTCATCACCACCACTCATGTAAGGTTAAAATTTTAGATCACATGAATATTTATTATATGTAGAGAATATTTATTATTCAAACTTATAAAATATTATTTATCATCTTACTATTCCATCTGTTGGATAACGATAATGGTGTTTTTGTGTATTGGTGGACTACTATCTCCATGTAGCAATGTGATTTAGTTTTCGTTGTCCCCTAGCATAGATTATCATAAGGTTAGAAATATTTAATAATTATTAATTTAAGAGTGTATTTATGATTCCATAAATGTAAAATATTATATATTTTGTTTTCTAATGATCTGAGAAATATAACCTTCGCATGTGTGTAAGTTTAGACTACCACTTCCATGATATGATGTAGTTTATTTTTCATGTCCATTGGTCATGGAAGTTTCTAAAAATTTTATTTTAAAAATTTATAATTATTTTATGAATAATGTTTTCTACATGATGAAAAAATGACCCCTTTTCCCATAATCAATATTCTGAATTTGTTTTGGGATTTTAAGCCGAAATAACTCGAAAAGTACGACATAAACATAACTGATTTAGTAAATACGTAAAATATTATAATAAAATAAATAAAATTAATAATCTTAATGGAATAAAAATGAAAAGTTTTATTAAGTAAGAAATTGTTATTAATTATTCATAGAACATATGAAGATACATAGGACTGAAGCAAAATTATTTTTGTCTAAAACCTTGTTTTAGTGTTTTCCTTTTAGGTCCATTTCTTTCTGGTCTATTTTATCTTCATTGTTTTCTTGATTGAAATTACTTATTCTTAAATGATTTTAAAATATAAATTTCAATTTTTTTAAAATTAATTATATATGCTTAAAATGGAATATTATTAACATTTTTTATGTGGGTAACTTTTGGCTCAAATTTTTAATGTTCAAGGAGATTGGGGTTTTTGTAATGTTTTACAATGTTACTGGATTTTCCCATTAGGAAGCCTTTTATTGTTTTAGATTCATCCACTAAATTTTTTTCTTGTTTTTTCCATATAATTTTTTCCCATATTTGGATATTTTTTTCAATTTAATAATTTTCCATGAAAATGATATTTCTATTTGTTTTTACATGATGACCGAATGTTCATTTTCATATGGTTTAAAAAGAATATTTTGTGTTTTTTTAAAATTAACCATTATAATTGGTTTATAAAAAACATCCTTCTAATACATTTTTTATTATTAATATTATACTTAAATAGATCATGATGAATGGTGAACCCAATATAGATCATGATATTGGTAGGTTTTTTAAATCCATCCAATGCATTAGGTAGTGTGATGGAGTTAACTGGATAGATGTCACACATATGGTACAATAGAGTTTAAGTAATATAAGTATATATTAAGAGATGTTTTATTTTACTATATATATTTAATTCCTAAGATTAAATAGAATTTACTAAATATAAGTAGCATATAAGAGATAATAAAGATAACTAGATAGAGGTTAATCCTAAGAGAATGCTTGAATTATTCTATTTTAGAGTTTCTATAGTGAAATTATATTATTCCCAGATACCTATATTGTTTTTATAATCATTAAAAAGGGGTTTTTAATGGAATATGTCGATTTTATAATATATCCAAATGAAATTAAAGTTTTATAAATGATTATTATATTTTAGATAAATGGTTGTTTTTATGGAATAGTTTTCATCTTTTCTCAAGATACCCACACAATTATGATTTTTCATACATATGGTATTTTTTAAGAAAACATATAAAATGAAGTTGATATCTTTAGTAAGTAAATTATTACATGAGTTTAATGTTTTTTATAAAAATATGAAATTTTATTTTGGTTTTCATTAATTTTTATATAAAGTAAAATGTTTCTTTTCCTATTATATCTCTTTTTAAGAAATTTTCTAATTATCCCACATTTTAAAATGATTTTATCTGGGCTTCAGGATATTTAAGATCAAAAATATGGTCCACCATTATTCGAGACTGTTTTTTCTTAATTAAATTTAATGTGTTTTGAATAAAACATTTGGTTAAATTTATGATTCTTATTCTTATAGGTAAAAGTAGACATTCAGTAGTCGTGTCAATATTTCTTTTAAGGATTTAATATGAAATATTTGTCTCTTATTTCTCTAAATGATAGACCAAAAATATAATTTGAATATAATAAAAATGAATCCTCACTATTTAAATCATAATTATTCGTTGATTAAGGTACATGACCTTATGGTTGTGAATAGAGAAATGGTTTAGATAACAATTGAGTTTATGGTTTTTTTCACATATTTTAGAAATATTTTATAAACTTAATGGTAAATATAATATGAATAATTGTTTTTATTTAATAAAATAAGACATGGTTAATGTTATATTAGTGTGTATCCTCCTTATAAGATGGTTTATTACTCAATCTAAGCACTTTTGGTTTTAATAATTAGTTATAACTCATTGGAAACACGTTATTGATGGATGTGTATATAAATGATATCATTTTATAAAGGATAAACAAAATGGTAAAGTAGATGGACTGAAAACTATTTTTGTTTTTCCAAACATGTTGTCACAATTTATGATTAAAAAAAGTAAAGTGTGTTTCATAAATCTATAAATATAAGAAAAATAGATTTTCATGGATGTTTAGGTTATAAATATTGTTATGGTAAAAATGATTAAACATCCTATATTTCAAGAATGTTAGAATATGTACCGATAAAAATGACTCAAAATAATAGGAATGTGGGTTATATGGGGGGAGTATAATAATTATGAAAATAAATATTCTAGGAGGATATCTCATAAAGGGGAATATCACGATTTTAGGAATAAATTTATAGATATGAAATATTTTATTATACTAATGATGGATAATGTAAAAGTGATATATAAAACGTAAGAATTATATTTATTTATTTATTTAATATAGGAAAATTATTATATAGAGGTTTATAAATCTTGGGACATAATTCAAATTGTTTATTATAGGAAATAAGTTCAAGGAATTTGAATGAAATAATTAGTAAAATTATTAAGAACAAAGTTGAATTAATGATGTAATGTGATCCGTGAATAAAAATAATAAATATTAAACCATTTTAGATAAATATTCAAAATAATAATAATACAAGACCTATAATTGTAATGGTTATGTATCTTTTAGAGATGGGATATATAATTAAAATATTCCAATAAATATAAAAAAAACTCATCCAAAAGTTCCTCTCTCATTATACCCTTGATAGAAATACCCTATATACATCTATTATTCATAAGGTATGTAAAATGGGAAAATTAGGCAATATAACCTCATATTCTAAGTATGGGTAAACATAAGAGATATAAATTTATAATCATATGTAATCTTAAGGTAAGAATAGTGGTACGTGATCTTGATCATAACACACAATTTTTATACACAATTAATCATAGACAATAAATTAGGAATCATGTAATAAATATATTGCATTTATAAATATATGATTCATAAGAGTAAAAGATCTTCATCAATCAATCTTGATCTAATATAGAATATCATAGCCATCAGAACATGTAATTGGAGTTGTGGGTCAAAAACATAACAATGTAAAGCCATATAATTCGTTATGTATCACTTAAAAGACATTCATCACAATGTGGATAATGTCTCATAATGTAGTGGGTTCACTATCAATTCTCTTTTCATCAATATAATTAGTTTACACTATATTCACATTGATTTATGGAATGGGTATACATCCCATAATTTTTCATTATTAGGATGGGTTTTCTCCCCCATATCATACTCCTTCATGTAATGGGTTCACTCCTCAATCATATTTTATATAATCTCATGAGATATCAATTTTTACCCAATTCATTAGAGGTATATATAAGTATTAGTCACCCATCACATAACTAAAATCATAGATATTTTTTCCAAAATATTATAAATTCGCTAATCACAAAAAATTTCATTAAACATGAAAAATAAATGGGGTTTATGAACATTTGATCATCATATAATCATAATATATCTATATAAAGTATGTTTCAAATGTCTTAAGTAAAATCATTAATTCATCATAGATTATTTAACATGTGGGGATGAAAAAAGATTCCAAAAAAATCTTAATATCATCATTCTCATAGTTCATCCAAATTATTTGATGGAATAATAAGATCATATCCCCATTTAATTACAATAATACTTAAAATATGATGAAAAAATAGAAAATCATATTTATAAATGCATTTAAATTGACCATTAAAAATTACGAGAAATCATCACTTTTATTTTGGTAACTATTAAAAATAATATTCCCTGATCAAATGGGAATGTGAATTTATTATTAAAACGTTATAAACATATAAACGTATCTTATTTAATAAGGAAATAATTCATGATGGGAAAATCCACTCATACTGTATACGATAAATGAAAAAAATCGTTTCAAACCTATTGTAAAAGTTTAAAAGGGAGTCATATGTGAAACTGTTGAAAATATTACATTTAATAATTTGTGATGAAATTAAAAGTTACTAAAGAGTAAATTTTATGAACTCTATATATATATATAAATCATTCATAAAATGTTTTGGAGAACTTGGACAAGGAGTAGAATGGTTTATAACTAAAAAAGAGACAAAAGGTTAGCTTCTCATAAAAAGAAAAACAAAATCCTTATGATTACTAAAGAGTGGAGAAAAATAAAAAAATGAAAATAAAATATATAACCCATACAAAATAATATTTTTTTCAAATATAAGTATCATTTAATTTCACCCAATTGATAATTAACATAGAAAATCATCATATTAAATGAGATTGTATTATAAATCCTTTACGTCAAGTCATTCATTACATCATATTCATTCAAAATTCCTTTATAATAAATATAAATTTATTATAAATCTATTATAGAACCAAATTAATATATATATATATATATATTACAATATATAATTATCTTAAATTTTTAAATTACCCTTATATTAAAAATTATTCATTAAAATAAATATTCAGGTGGAAGATGGTTTGTTTTTATTCATATTTTTGTTCAATGGTACGGTCCTTGAACCTCAGTCATTGTTGCATTATCTCTAAATTCCAAATAAAGTTATAAGTATCAAATTTAATTATTATATAATCTTTAATAACAAGATATATTAGGTGGTTAAGAAATATTAATTGAATCAATTCATGGAGAGAGTTATTGTACGTATATAAGAGTCATGTTTCTATTTTTTGATGGATGGAATATAAGAATTTAAATAAAAATTATAAACTATAGAACAATTATTATATTATCTATATATATATATATATATTAAATCAATTCATACTATCATCAATTTAAATCATAAATGAAAAACAAGTGACATTGCTTTGTGGAAGTGGATATTAACACGTACAAACAGGAAACGTTTTCATTTTACAAACAACATATTTGGGTAAGAATGTGTATAATATATTATATAACAAATCATAATTTTGTTATAATAATCATCTATATATATATATATTAAATACCCTTATATAACCATCTAAGAGGGATGTTTATGTATAATAAAAGTAATACCTTCATGGAGACAACAGTTCATATGTTCCCATGACCGATGTTTTTATTTTCAAAATAATATATTGGTGAAACAAAATGGTTGTTACATTAACATAATTTTTTTTGTAATAATAAATATATTTATTTTATCATGTTTATATATTAATTGAATATTTGGAGTCTGTGTAAGAAGAATCAAAATACAATAGATTCAGTGAGTATGTTTACATCTTCTTTAAAACCATCAATTGGTTACCATATTAATAACCCTTTATGGTATTTTATGAATTTAAAAACATATATAACATTTATTTTAATGTTTAGAAGATATTTCTCTAGGTCTTGGCTGAGATAAGTGTCTCATAATGTGTGAGGAAGATATGATTGGAGGTTCCCTTTTATGAGTGAGGTTAGTGGAAATCGTATAAATACTAAAAGTTTAAAAATATTAAAATTAATGTTCATATGAATGTGGAACCATGTCGAATTATTCTTTAATCTAATATGGGGTCATGTTAGAAACTATTTGGCCAATCATATTTATACATAAGTAACTGTTATTATAAACCATATCTCATAGTTTAACCCTAACATTAACCCTTTTTAACCATTATCATGATAACAATGTTTTACCATAGTTAATATTCATTATTGATAAAAAATAAAGTGGAATAATTTTTTTTATCAAATTCAATTTATAAAAGTGTAATAAATTAATTTTAAAATAAGCGCATAGATCTCAATGAAAATAATTTTTTAAAAAATTCATTTTTTAAGTATAAAACTTAATTTAATACAATTAAATGACAAATAAAAACCAGTATATGAATTCTAACATGTTCTGTTGAATATATTATATTTCAATTTCATTAAAATAATTCATCAATAGTGATTAGTCCAATTTATAAAGGTAATAATACATTGAGTGCATAAAATCTTTTTTTCAAAAAAACATCTATTTTTTAACTTTAATGATTTTAATTACCTTTATAACCATTTTATAACCAATGAAATCATTTTATAAATTTGTCAAAAAATTTATATTTTATATGGTGTTAATTATTATTTAAATAAAAAAGAACCCTTTAATAAATAATTCATGATAAAAACAATGCATATAAATAAAATATTGCAAAATAGTTTATTAATTAAATAATATTTCTTAAGTGAATTAGAAAATATTTTAGATAATTATATTTCTTTTAAATAACATATAATGTGATTCATTTGACAATATATATGCATTATTACTATATGTTCACTCTTACATGTAAAATAAGCTATAGAAGACATAAAATTTGTTAAGGAGAAATATATCATAAAATATTAAGATATTCCATTATACGCTCATATAATAATTTAATCCTCCGTATTATATCTCTCCAAGGATAAAACATAAAGATAATTTTCCCTCATCAAATCTTTTATTTCCCATGTTACGTCCCCAAATTTATTGTTTCACCATAAAATATTGACCATGTGAGGGGTCTTATTTTGATGTACATTCTCTATATGATTTAGATTATCCATTGAAAGTTCCTCATAAGAAAGATCATCATCATGTATTATAACCTCTATGATCAGTACATTTGATGGATTAAGTATTTAATCCAAAAATGGTGATAAATGTAGCACACCATAAACATGATGAATATTTTGTGGAAGAACTAAGATAATAGAAACTGTCTTTAAATGATCAAGAATATATAAAGGGATGTTATATCTAGGGTTCAAGTTTACCCTTCTTTCAAATCTCAAAAATATATTCTTATGAGATATTTTTTTTGAATTCCTTGTCATAATACTCAAACTCTAGATTTCATCGAATATGGTTAGAATAACTCTTCTATTGACTCAGATTTACCATAATCTGCTACTTAATTTCCATAACCTTTAATAAAATTTCCTCAACTCCCATAGGTACCAATAGATATATCTTTCAGTCTTCATCCAGTCACCTTGTATTTCTACAGGTATTTCTAAATAGTGATTCATAAGAATCCATCTGAATTCTTTGTTGAAATCTATTGTTGTATGATAAATTAGAGAGAGGAAAGTGTTGATCCCAACCATCATTGAAATGTATAGATAAATATGTTAGCATATATTTTAGGGCTTTAATGGTCTTTTTATACTAATAAAATATCATAGAATGATATTTATTGCTAATGAACAATCTTTATTTCAACACCTACTAAATAATTTTCTAGAACTTTAAGTATAACCTCATATGTTGATAAAAACAATATAATATGAAACTATAAGAAAACATACCACTACACTACTATATATCCCAGCATGTTGATCAAGTTAGAAATATTTAATGATTTTAATTAAATGTTTTTATTTTATAAGGAGATTGACTATAACCCAATTAGCATTATGACCATTAGATATATTGGGTAATCTGATGACGAAATCTATAATGATGATTTACAATTTCTATCCTGGTGTAGATAATGGTTTTAACAACCCATTTGAATTCCCTCTCTCATCCTCAACTTATTGATATACCAGGTATTAAGATACATATTCTATAAAATATCTTTTCCTGTTAAACTATAAATACTCATTCAGATATGATTACTTCATTATAATTCCACAATAGTTAAAGAATGATGAAATGTGAGATTAATCCAATATCTCATTCTTTATGTATGGTATTAATGGGATATATACTGAGTTTCTAAATCATATCAACTCATCACAGTCAAGCTTGAACTCTATGAAATTTCTTCCATTCTTCTAAAATTTCATATCTTGTTTTTGTGCCTATTTAATCTTCACATGGATGAATGGTTAAACATTCATCTAAGAAAGATAATTCATGTCCCATTTTATCAATATTTCAAGATTTATCCTCTATAAATCTATAATTATAAAATATTTTTCAAACCATATAATGTAAAACCAAGAATGGTCATTTAGACTCAAAGCATCATCCACCCTATTCACCTTACCAGGTTGTAGAGTATTGAGTAATAATAATATTTAATCAACTCCAAAAATCTTCTATGGAACATTTTCAACAATTTTTTTTATGAATATAATTTATGATTTTATTTTCATTATATATATTTAACCATTAAAATAATTAAAATTTTAGTGTCCCAACCCCAGAAGCCACATGAGGGGTGCTCTGAGCTAATTTGGCCAAATTACATCAAGCACATCTTCTTGAATTCCATAGGTTGCTAACAAATAATGAGGAAACTTTTTAACATATCTTTGGTGAAGCCTATTCCCTCATGGGTAATAGGTTATATATACTGTGTAACAAAACCAATGGATAACAAATATCAATATCATATAAATAATCAAACTTTAATAGAAAAAAATAAATAACCAAAACTGAATAAATAATAAGTGTGGAAGATGATAAAAAACAAGATACATAATGACGTCATGATATGGGGTCTATGATAATGTAAGTGTATGGAAAACATGAAATCATGGCTGAAATCAAAGTTGAATTGAAAACAACACAAGTGAAAAAAAATTCATTTTAGAAAAAGATCATTCATCTTCCCTAAGCTCTATCCAAAGCAGCAAGCAACACTCAAGCACTAGAAGAAGCATGCTTCCCGTTATCCCTACCAGTGAGCATAAAGTCTACATGGGTACCAAAAGACACCTGAGTAGGGAGAGAAATTGAATCATAGTATGCTGACACCCATAATGTCTAAACCTTTCTAGTTCATGTTATAATCGAAAGTTGTGTTCCAATAAATTATAAAAGTAATAAATAAAATAATCATAATAAAATAAATATATCTTGGTTCTAGTTCTCAATGATGCCCATCCGATATAACCTAGTTCGGCCTATGTTGGGAATCCATATAAGGCACCTGTAATAAGAAGGATTTATATGTATATATATATATAAATGGTAAAAATTAAATCATACAATAATAAACAAACCTAAAATATTGTAATTTATCATGGGGTCTCATTTATGTGTCAATAAACTATGTTTCAAAACACTTCATAATATCATAATTCACTAAGAACTCAGGAATAATTAATAATAACCTTCCAGATATTTTAATTGTTATTTTTTTCAAGTTGAGAGTTGATCTTTGAGCCCGTCTGGAAGGTATCTCTATGGTACATCATTTAATTTATCCAATACCACCGAGCATGTACAAGGCAATATTCTAGAAGACCATGTATCATTCGAGGCATGGCATTATCATGAGTACATACTGATATCACACATAAGGGGTCTAGTATCACCTAAGGCTTGGTTTGACCACTTTTCCATTGAATCCATTCTTGAATGTCTGTTTGGGAACTAGTATCATTAATTAGTAAATAATAACCTAGGGAAACCCTTGTCTAGCAAAGCCTAAGAAATTTCTTCCCTTGATTAATATGTAACTAGTCCAGAATGAGGAGTTCACTTATGTTCCTTAATATGGAATCCATGGTGTCATACTGCACTGAATTTAATTATATTTCAAGGAAGTATATATCATAGATTATGCATTTATAATTACAATAACACAATTTAATCAAAAAAGATCCATTTGATTCTTAATGGTTTAATCTAGACAGTCACAGTCAAAACACATTATCATTAACAGAAGAAAACTTCACAACCCAATAATAATTATAACAAAGAAATGTCCATAGGAATAAAAAAACCTTCAAAACCAAAAGTTCATTGTTTACAATTATCCTAAATAATTTATTTAATTAAAACTCAACAGAAAGGGATAAAAATAAAAATGAAATTAATTAATTTTATTATTTAAGGCTAACAAAAAATAGGCCACATACATCAGCACAAACAATGGGGTGTCCATTACGTTGAAATTTTTTAAACAAGATAATTTATCTGAAAAAAATGTGCAATGATCAATCTAAAGAGTTTAATTGAAATAGAATAGTTAAAATTTAAGGTCACCGGTAGGCACTGACAAGAGACATAACAAAAGATTTAAAATATTCAATAAAATGAGGGGAAAGATAGAAGACACCCTACATTGTACTCATAAGGGATCTTACACTCAACAGTAATCTTTTATTTGACCTCAAATGGAAGAAATTAGACAATTTAGGAAAACCCCAATTTTAGGTATAATCCTTCTACAGAAGATCACATGATTGATATAAAAGGATAGAATATGATTATTGGTGCATGAGGTTGGGCATACAAAGAGATTTATATCACTCCAAACGATGTCAAAATTTGAGGAGACATGAGGATACAACGGAATTCCAAAGGAGAGGCGAGGGTGGTGTGAACCACCTAGTAAGGGGGCATGACAAACCGAAGAGAGGGAGGAGAGGATGAGATAAAGAAAAAAATAATGAGAAAAAATTAAAAAGGAAATAAACAAAATACATTAATAAAAATAAAAATGGATACAAAAATAAAATTAATTAATAAAAATGCGTTTACACCATTTTAATTATTTCTAATTTTATCCAACCATTTTTTTATTTATTATTTATTTTTATCCCAATTTAAATTATTTTTATTTATTTTTAACTCATTTAAATTAATTTTAACACAAACACTGCAGTAGGGTATGATGTATAAATTTAATAAAAAACCAATGAAATTATTTAATTAAATTTAGTAGCTTTTCATGACCCGCAACAGGGTTGCGCAGGTGTGCCCCCTTGGTCACAATACAATTTTGGACTAAAAAATTAAATGTTTTTTTACCATTATTAAAGATGGTATGTTACAACCTCCCCTATATAAGATAACTCTTCCCCAATTTTCCATTTTTTGGCTAGTGGAACGTCTTTGGAGAAAAGCTCAGGCCACTGAGCATGTACATTATTCTCCCACTCCCAAGTCTCATCCTGAATGCATCCGTATTTCAATAACATCCATTCTAGAAGAACTAAACAGATTTTGAGAACCTTCATCCTATGGTTGATGATACAGATTTTAAACTCCTTATTTGATGCATCGGCTTCAAGCTCGATGTTGTCAGGATCAAATGAATGATAAAGGTCTGGATGATACTATTGAAGATTTGATACATGGAAGACATTGTACATGGCATGTTACCTCAGAGGTAATAGTAATAGATAATCTACCATCCCATCTCCCTCCACTATATTGACCAACATGATGTATCTTGGTGATAACTTCCACTTTCTTTTGATTTTCCTATAACCTAACCATAGTGAAACATATAAAAGGACTCCATATCCCACCTCAAACTCGAGAGGTCTACGACGTCGATCAGTATAAGATTTCTATTTGGACAGTGTTGTATTCATATGCTTCTAAATCAGCTAAATTTTCTCAGAAGTATCCAGAACAAGATGAGGACCCAATAGAGCTTCCTCACCTGCTTCGAGCCAATATAATAGTGAACGACACAGTCTACCATAATGGTACTCATACGGAGCCAATTGAATTGTCTCTAGAAAGCTATTATTATAGGTAAAATGAGCTATATGAATATGTTACTCCTAGGAAAATAAAAAAATCCCGGATAAAATCCCATTACATATCCTCTAAAACTCTTATGGTCACCTCATACTTCCTATCTGGTTGAGGGTGGTTTTCATTATTCAAGAGTACCTGCAAAACCATTACTTTCTATAACCCTTTCTAGAATTGTGAAGTAAAGCGAGGGTCTCTTCCCAAGACAATAGAAAATGGTATGGAATGAAGTTTCACTATCTAATATATATACAAAATTTCCAACTCATCAATAGAAAAGTTCCCCCAGATAGGTAGGAAGTTTGCAACTTTGGTCAATCTATTGATAATCACCCATTCTACATCACTTCTTTGAGAATGTCTTTATAAGCATGAAATGAATTATAGGGTTATTTCATTCTATTTCCACTCAAGAATGGATAGGGGTTGCATAAGTCTAGCAGGTCATTGGTGCTCTGCCTTCATTTAATAATATGTAGAGCACTGAGTGATGAAACCCACTATCTTCTTCTTGATACCCGACCATGAGTACTGACATAAAATGTCTCCATACATCCTAGTAAGTCCAATATGAGCGTTCCAAACAATGTTATGATATTCCATGATCATTTTTTCCAAATATCTGAAGGTTTCCATACATGTCCATTATAAAGAAGAGTTTAACTTCCATAAACAACCCAACTAGGAATGGGGGGTTCTATCATGTGATGCTTACCCTCAAAACAATGTCATCTGGATCAGATAAATGTTTCATACAGACTCACTCCAGAAGAGAGTATTTCAATGTAAGAGCTATTAGAACAAGTTTCCCATGTTGTTCATGAACCTCTTGATGCATCTCAGAAAACAAAACCATCATCTTCCACTCACTGATGCTAGCCTAAGTGGCTTCTGTCATCATCCTGCAGCTCAAAGCGTCAACCACGCCATTTCCTTTACTAGGGGTATAAGGAAGCTCACAATCAAATTAAAGAAGGTATTTGACCCACCTAAGCTACCTAAAATTCACATCACCTTGTGTGGAGTTTTTTTAATGATTTTATGAACTGTGTAAACAACAGACCTCCCACCCAATGATTAGTGTCTCCAACATTGTAATGCGTGAACCATACCTGCTAACTCAAGTTAATTTTTATTATAGTTTCACTCATGAAGTCTCAGCGGACTAGATCTATAAGACACAACTCGATCACCCTATATCAAAACTACACACAGTCCAATTCCTAATGAATCATAGAAACCAATATGGCTTCTACCTAGCTCGAGATGAATCAGAATCAGTGCTGAAGTTAGTCTTCCATTTAATGCCTGAAAATATTTTTCAGATTCTTATGAAAAGATACAATGCACACCCTTCTTAGTCAGGGCCATAAAAGGAGTTTCTAAGATGGAGAAATCATGGCTATAAACCCATTAATATCTATCCATCCCAACGAAACTATGTATGTGGAAATTTTTTTGGGATGATCCCATGAATCTATGGAACTCACCTTTTTTGGGACTACTGGATAATCCTGCGTCAAATATTATATGATCCATGAAGTGAGCCTTATCAATCTAGAAGTGGAATTTGCTGAGAATTTCATAAAGTTGGTGTTCTCTTAGTGTACTCAGCCTAATGTCAAGATGAGTGGAATTGTCCATCCAGTAATGTGAATACACCAATATTTCATAAAAAACACCACAAATGATTGATGTTATTGGTGAAAAACCCAATTCATCCAAGACATGAAGACTGATGGGGCAGTTGTGAGACCGAATGGCATAACCAGATAATAATACAAGCCCTACCTACTTAAAAAGTTTCTAGGTGGTATTTCAAATAGTCTCAACCATAGCTGGTGATATCCAAACCTCATATTAATCTTGGTGAAAATAGTTTCTCCTCGATGATGGTTGAAGAGGTCATCTATAGAATGAAATTATTATAAATTCTTTACTATAAGCTGGTTGAGTCGACAAAAATCCATGCACAATCTAAGGGTACCATTAACCTTCTTGGAAAAAATAACTAGTAAACCCCACAGTGATCTTCTAGGTTTGATAAAACCCTTATCCATGAGGTATTCAAGATACTTTATGATTTCATGTTGCTCTGTATGTGACATCCTATAAGGAGGAATAGACACTAGTGCCACACCTAGTACTATCTCTATAGTGAACTCCACATCCCTCATGGGAGGTATTCTGGAGAATTCATCCTGAAAGAGATCTCGGAAACGATCCACAATGAATGAAAATTTCAATAGATTCGTTCCCTAATCACTCATGAAGAGACGTTCTAATTAATAATTCACAGTTTTGAGTCCTTCAGATTTAAATCTAGCTCGATCTGATTTCATATCCAACTCTCCTTTGTGTAGATATGTGTATTCCTCATGGGATTTCAAGGATGCCCGATAATGATTTCAATACACATGATCACGATATGGAGATAGCCAATTCATATGAAGAATAATGTCGATTCCAGACATATCAAGAATGTTAAAATTACATCGGAAATTGTGCCCAACTATCTCAAAGGGGAACTCATGGAACTAGTGTATTCCCTCGTTCCTTACCCCAAAAGGAGTATTGGGATACATGATTCCACAAAGGTACTCAATTGTAAAACAAATTACTTCCACAACAACAGTAGATAAAAACAAATGTGATGCATTGGTATCAAGAAGAGAAGAAACTAAAGTAGTGTATACTAGAATAGTACCTCTCACTATATATGGTCTGAAAGTCTGCCCCTATTGTGATGGTTGCACTATATAAATATGAACTAAACAAAGAACCATAGATGATGCCTCACTAGAATATACTGGTCTACTCTGATGAAATTGATAGTTTGGGACTTGATTTCCTCGAACATGGCCTCCACCATTAGCTCAACCTAATCATCCCATGGGAAGATAACTTTATGTCCTCTATATTATCATATATCCCATACCAGATTGAGGTGCAAGTATGAATCATCTACTACTGGGTTATGATGAGAAAAAATCGTAGAAACGCTAATGGTGACCCATATTACTGCATGATCAGCACTCCAACAGGTCTCCTGTGAATGAAGGCTTCTTGTGGAAATCTCTGTCGCAATGATGTCATGTGATAGAACAGACAAAATGTGTTTCTCGGCTAGGATGTCCTCCATGTGGACTATAAAAATGATGCTTCTTATTTCATTAGTAATTATCACCCTATATTAGAACTAAATATCATTGGTTCATAGGTTTAGCTTACATGACATTACATGTCGAAATGAGGGCCTGAATCACAATCTCTGTAATAGTGGTCAAATTAAATACATTTACCTGGGAGTGGATGGTATATCTATGTTTATCCTCAAAGATTCTCTCCATTGACAATGTTTCATCGGTCATAGATTAAGAAAAATGCTGAAGATTAGTGAAATGAGTAGAATATTATAACACTATTATAGATCCCTGCTGATGATTTAAGAATTCCTTCGAATGATCATCTCTCTGAGTTTGTGGAAAGAAGTGATTATAAAATTTTTTCTGTATTTCTTCAAAAAACCCGTCTCTGGTGTGATCCGCCTGAGATATAACATCCCACCAATACTTGGTAGTGTCATAAATCATGTAAACATCAAGCTTGACCTTCCACTCTGGGAGCATCTCAAGATGGTTAAATATAGACATCATGGATTCAATCCCTGACATTGTAGCATTAGGACTACCACTCCCAGAGAACGTGTGAGGGTGCTATTTTAGAAATTCCTATGTAATATATATCATAGATAGGGAATGTCTGAGAACATTATGAACTAAATACATAAACCGGAAGAAACAGTCCAAGAACTGAGCATCAAGGCCAATTAGATGATCGATAGGAAGTGGTACCATAAGTGGTACTATAGGTAACACTACAGAAGGCACTACAAGAGGCACTTATGGTGGTTCGGGACCCTAAATCTCTGGAGTGCATTTATCTCCACTATCCTGAGGCACGACACAAATAAATCAGGGAATCATTGGTCTATAATACCCAAATACACATCTTTATACATAATTCATAATAGATGAAGAATACATGAAAAGGTGAAATAAAGAGGGTAGGTATATTTCCT
Source organism: Viscum album (assembly GCA_963277665.1). Lineage (NCBI taxonomy): Eukaryota > Viridiplantae > Streptophyta > Magnoliopsida > Santalales > Viscaceae > Viscum > Viscum album. The sequence goes on from OY728152.1 coordinate 1,388,729,438, forward strand.
GGCTCTTTTCACTACACAAACGATATCCCACTCAAGGAGCTGGGTCAAGATAAGGAAGAAAAAACATAGAAGGACCATCACAATGAGCCCAAACACCAATTACCTAGGTAAGGTAATGTTATCATCTCAAAAACTATAACCACATTATATTTAAGAAACAGGAACTTCCAAAATTTTAGAACTAGGAACAACAACACTCAAATGATTATAGGAAGATCCCCACTGGTAATAGATTTGGCATGGAAATATGCATGACATTTTAATCTAATGGGGCATAATATAATGCATGTAAATGAATTAACCTCGTATCATTGGGCTATAGTGGAAAAACCATTATCTCAATAATACAAATATCAATAACAATACAAATCAAGTGTGTTACCCCGCAGGGAAATCATATAGACAATATTTTTCATAATCAACAACTGCAATCTCAACCCAGGAATTTGGGTTTCCCCTATACTTGGTTTTTCTAAATCCAAGAACAAGGCGTGCTCCAAATCCACGCATCCAAGTCTCCTATCTAACCCAAACAGAATGAAAAAAGGAAAATCAATTCCTCTGAAACCACTTTGTAGCATCCCCATCCCAAAATCCACTTAAAGGATGCTTCTAGCTAGGTTGGACAGAAAAGCACAAGTGCATATTTATGAATGCCAATGGCATATGACTAGTAATGAGTGCCCTTTATAATGTTTCTGTAGGAAATACTATTCCCTTATAGGTAGTTGGTAATATATAGATGAAGAAAACAAGTTGATAACAAATATTGGAAGCATATAAATAATCAAACCGCAACATAAGAAAATAAATAACCCCAACTAAATAAAAAAATAATTGTTGAATCTCATTAATAAACTAGATACACAATGGTGTCAAGATATGATGTATCTGCTAAAGTAAGAGTATAGAAAACATAAATAAAATCATGAAATAAAAGATAAAATGAAAAATACACTAGTGAAACAACTACATCTTTAGAAAAAGATCTGTACTCTGCCCCCAAGCTTCATCTTAAATAGCAAGAAACACTCACGGTTCAGAAGCATCCTACCAAACATTATCCCTACCTATGAGCATAATGTCTACTCAGGTACCAAACGATGCATGAGCAGGGATTGAGATAAAGTAACAATAGGCCAATACCCACAGTGTCTAAACCAATCCATTTCATGCTTTAATCAAAAGTAGTGTGATAATATACTATACAAGAAATAAATATAATAAAAATAAAAAATAAATAGATCTTGATCTGAGTTCTCAATGACAGCTGTCCTAAACCACATTCTTAGGCCTAAGCCGGGAAAATAAATAAGGTAAGTGTAATAATAATGATTCATATATATATATATATATAAAGGATAGAAATAATAGTAGAAAAAAGTAACATACCTCCAAGATTGTGGCTTAACATGGGGTCTAATGTATGTGTCAACAAACTATGTTTCAAAATACCTGAAGATATCACAATTCACGCATAACTCAAGAAGAATCAATAATAACATTCCATGAATTATCATTATTGTTATGTTTAATTTGGTAGTTAGTGTCTTATCCCATCCGAAAGGTATCGCTATGGTACATCTTTCATTTTATCCAATACCACTGATCCCAACCAAATAAATTTTCTGAAAGACCATGTATCTCTCCAGGCATGGATTTGTCATAACTTTTTTCTAGTATCACACATAATACATAAATTATCACTCGAGGCATGGTGTATACACATTTCCGATGAATAAATAATTGAATTAACCTTTAAAAACTAATATCACTCATGAGTATTTAGAAACTCAGAGAAAGCCTCCTCTGGCAAAGACTAAGACATCACCTACCTGGCGTAATGTGTAACCGATCAGGAATGAGGAGTCTATGTGTGGCCCAAAATACGGAATCCATGTTGTCCCACCACCCTAACTTTAATTATATTAGTATAATATATCAGAGAGTATGCATTTGTAATAGTACCAAAACAACATAACCAACAAAGAGACACATTGTTCTTAATCATTTAAACTAGAATGTCAAAGACAAAACACTTTATAACCACAAGATGAAAAATGAAAAAATGATTAAAATTTTAAAACTTAAAAGTAATTAGGAAAAAAACCCAAAAAACCAATGTTAATGGTTCACAATTATCCTAATTAATTTATTTAAGGAAAATAAAAAAAGGATCACGCAAAAGATGTACTTAGTTAATTTAATTATATGGGGCTATTTAAAACTAGACTAAATATATAGGTACATAAAAAGGGGTTTCCATAATTTTGAATCATTCTAAACAAGATAATTTATCTTTAAAAAATATGAAATGTTCAAGCCAGGTATTTTAATTAAATTAGAAGAGTTAAAATTGAACATCTCTTGTAGGCATCGAAGAGTGTCACAATGTGAAATTAAAAAGATTCAATGAAATGAGGGAAAAATAGTATACTCCCTACCTTGGACTCATAGAGGATCCTATGTTAATTGGTGATATTTGATTATTCCTAAGAGAGAATAAATAACACGATGTTAGAAAAACCCCGATTTCAGGTAAAAATCATCTGTGGAATATCACGTGACCGATAGAGAATGAGATCACACAATTCTTGGATTGTTAGGTTAGCCTTACTGATAGCTTTATTGTGCCCTAGATGACGTCAAAATAACGGGGGAAATGAGGCTATAGTGGGCTTCCAAAGGAGAGGGGAGGGTAATGAGCACCACCTAGTAGGGGGCACAACACACCAAAGATATGGAGGATAGGTTGGATGAAAGGGGTAAAAATGAAATATAGAAATAATAGGAATTGAAAGAAAAAGGAAAAGAAAAAGAAAATAAATGGAAAAACAAATAAAAAGGAAATAAATAATATAATATAATAAAAATTGTTTTACCCCATTTTAATCATTTTTAGTGTTATTTGATGATTTTTATTTTATTATATATTTTTATCAATCTTTAAATTATTTTTATTACATTTTAACTTATTTAATTATATTTTACCAAAAGGTCGTGCTAGGTCACAATGTAAAATATTTAACAAAAATCCTGAAAATTTATTTAATTAATTTTAATAGCTACCCAGGATGTCCAATAGAGTTCGTAGGTGCGATATAAGAGCTTATATATTGTTTTGGCAAAAAAATTTATATGATCTGTACCTTGATAAATGAAAGAGATGTAAATAAATTCCCTTTTATTTTCCATGATAAATGTTACCGGTAGAAGATCTAAATCATGAGTTGGGTAAAATTTATCATGAATTTTCATTTATAATGATTCCTAAACTATCACCATGTCATTATAAATGAGTAAGAATCCCCTATCCATTATTTTATACATCACTAAAAATCACAAACGTATCACCAATGTAGGGTAGTGTGATCAAAAGATCACTGAACAAACTTCTCTTATTCTCCAAGAAATTTTCTATCCACTCATTTATTTAAAGGAATATATAATCCAATAATGTCAACATATTTTTTAGGTTAGATAGCCATGAGAAATATCTCACAATTCATGGATAATATCTAGATAACATAAGAATACTATGCATAACATTTATTATAAATGGTCGTGGCCATTCCCTAATAGAATTCATATCTAAAGGATCTACTATAATACCCTCAAATGTGGTTATATAGACCAATGATGAAACATTCTATATAAAGAATTATATTTTGGTAATTTTTCCGTACAAATTCTCTTTCCTCAGGGTCTTCATCGCAACTCAAAAATGATCTTAGGATCTTCCAATATATTCAAATATAAAAGAGTGTCTTCTATAAATACTGCCTTAAATAGATCAAGTTAATATAAATGTCATCATTAATTATATCCATGGAGATAGCAGGGGATTTGGTAAGTCTACATAGCATCCCAATAAATTTATAATGACCAATCCTCATATAGAATAATTTCATCAATATGTTATCCTTTTTGAACCTAAAATGGTGATACTAGATCTATTTCAATCTTTTAGAAGTATTTAGTTCTTTTTAGATGATCAAAAAATTCATCAATATGTCATAAAGGAAGCTTATTTTTTGTGGTGATATTGTTATGTTTATCTTAATCAAGAAAAATACAAATTGAATCATATTAATTATTTACAAAATTAATAGGTTAACTACATTAAGATACACATCGGAATATGAATCCCATTTCTAGATTCTATTCGAGTTACATCTTCAATTATTAAAACCCAATAATGGAAATTCTACAAGGATACATTTAAATAAGTATATAACTAGTCATGAGTTCTATTGAAAACTCAATATCATTATACATGTAAATATGAGTGAGTCTTCAAGAAATACATCAGTATATTCCTAAACAATAGTAATTTCTAGAATATTGAGTTTATACCCAAACATTTGAGATAAATATCTATCATGAATATGTATTAAGAGCCACACAATTCATGTATTTTATATTGTAAGTTCATATTCACTCTCACACTAATAGACATTAATTGATTTATTCAGGATATCAAATGTGACTTCACTTCCTCAAAATTGAAATATAATCAATTAAAGAGTTCCAATCAATGCCTAAAATAAAATAAAATACAATTAGTGGTAGAATAAAAAGATTTATAGGAAAATATTTCCCATAAAATTATATCAAAGAGGAGATATAAGATTAAGATGAATTCATCATTTTATTAAGATATTTTACTTCAAAATCAACATATAATCAATATGGTTGTGATGTGATAATGTTATCAAATTCTTCAGTTATAAAAGATATGGTAGATACTAAATAAAATAAGATATTTTTTTGTTCTAGATTGGATGATAAGTGTACCTTTCAGTAATTTATTCTTGTTCCCAATTGAAGAAGTTTTGATAACATGAGTTTCCCTTTATCTCTTAAATTTATAGGTTGCTAACATTGATCAACATCAATAACCCTGATATTTATATATTGATTGGAAAATGTAAATAATCCTTACAATTATAAAATTGTATGGTGTGTGGAATAGTTAGTCGATCTTTCTCATTATTAATTTTATTTGGATAGAATCATCACATTACATCAGTATTATTTTTCATGATTGAGTTCCTTTATATAATTAAAACATTTACTAAACCCCATAATTATGTTTCCCCAAAATCTTTCTTCCACGCATCTATTAAGAAGGATGATTAATTTTCATTATTTGATCATATTTCTTATTTGAATATCCTCTCAATTAAATCATTCACTTATTATCCCCCAATCCATGAAAATAATGAGACACAACAATATATATATATATATTATGTGAACATAAAATTATTTATTAATAGTTTTCAAATTCCCTTATAGATAATTTTATTTCACATACCTTGTCTCAAGCTAATATAGAACTGCTAAACTATTCTTTAAGGTTCGATGATAAAACCCAAATCATACATTCAAATTATTGCTAAAATTTACTCATATGTAATTATGTATTCATCATCATTCATTTTATATTATAAGAATTACCTCTCAATTTTTATGTGAAGAGTACAAGGAAAATACTTATTAAAAAATACATTTTTAAACACTTCTTATTTGATTGAGTCAATTTCCTTTTTTCCATCTATTATTTAAATGAGTCAATCAATAAATTTATTCCCCTTCTAAACAATTGATAATTAAAATTACCTTCCCTAGATAGAAGAACTATAAAATATAGAATTACTTCTAAATATAATTGATTTATTACTTAGCAACATGTGTATTAGAGTAACCAAAAATTTATGGGGATGTTCATACCTAAAAGTCTCAATAATTATTTTCTTCTTCCATTATCCATTTTTATTATTAGTATGACTCCTGATATAGTTCCCTAAAAAGGATATCTATCTAATTATGGATAAAACATTTCAAAACCTATACTCCATTTCATTTGGTTAGTTAGCAGTAAGGTTACATAATTATCCATCACATACATTTTCACATGATTCCTATGTGTTCTATCAACTAACTAAAAAATTCATTGTGTAATAAAAAATATATAATAATTAGAGTGAAACCTCATATAATCATGAAGATCATTTATGAGATGTCAAAATTATAAAACATTATTATCAACATATTTCACTATCATGTTCTCCTTATATCACTTTTAGTTCATCATTATTTTTCTTAGGTTTTATCTTTATATACTTTATAACCTAATATCAGAAAACTAAAACCTTCTCTGATGAAAACTCTGGTAACCTACGCATAACATATATAAATATTGAAGCATTTAAGATGAATATTCAATAGACATTAAAAATAAATGTTATAGAACTATAAAATACAATTCTATTTGGAAACTAGATACATAATAAACTTAATTTAGGAATGATCATCAACATCTCCTAGAAATTCATTCTCTCATAGTACACTTCTTAAACATACCCCACTTAAAAACATTCTTCATGACCTTGGAAAAATAGAAAACTATTAAAGGGTGTGTTTATATAGACATCAAGGGAAACATATGAGATATAAATTGATGATCATAGTCAATAATGAGATAAGAATAAAAGTATCAGAATGTGACCATAACCTATGAAGTACATACCTGATCATTCATTTATATTAAATTATGATTCAGTGAATAAGTCTTTATCATTTCCAAAAACATGATTCATAAGAGTGATGAATCTTTATTAATCAATAATGATATATGAGATCATGTCATAACAACTAAAACTCGTCAAAAGAATTGTGAGGAAAAATCATAATAATATAAAATAATTTCATTAGTGAAGTTTCACTAAAATTATTATCATCATATAATGGAAAACACTAATAATAGACTAGGTTCACTCCCCATTCTCTTTTCACCCCAGAAGTGGTTTTAGTCCACATGGTCATTATTTTAAATGTGGTCATTCCCCAAGATCAATCATTTATAGAATTGGCTACCTCCCCACACTCCTTCGTATTATCTCCTAATATATCAATATTTACCCAATTCCTTAGAGATATATATATTTCTTATCCAAACCTTAACATAATGAAACCCATATATATATATATATATATATTCCCATAAGATCATAAAAACATTCATCATATTTTCTTAGTATAACTCATTGAAAATAAAATAGGTCTTGTAAATAACCCATCATCATATAATCAGAATCCATATAAGGAAATGAATCAGATTGTATGATAAAAGAATTCATTATCTCATCATAACATAATTCACCCATTGGAATCAAATAGGTGTTCTGAAATAATCCTAATGTCATATCATCATTGGTCATTTATAAAAGTGTATGGAATCATAATATATTATCCCATGTGAATCAAAACCATCCATAATCGATTTTTACATAGATAGAAAATCAATTTTATAAATTCATTGAAAATACACTTCGAAAATAAATATAAGACTACCCTTTTATTTTGGTTACATTTAAAACCAAAATTATGGTAGCAACTCATACCATAGTATCCTAGAGTTAGTTCCTTACATTTCTACAATATATTAGATAAAAGAGTCAAATCACAAAGGGAAAAAATATTTTGAAATTTGGGAAAACCTGATCACATACAAGATACCCACATTAAAATGGTAGTATAAAAGAAAACATAATTTATAACAAAATCGAAGAAATTGAATCCTAAAAAAATCATCCAAATATATCCATTTTATGACATGGGGTAATGGAAATTAATTAGGGTGATCTCAAATGCTAAGTAAGGGTTATGGACCATTGAAGATATTATGAATCAATAATTAAAAATAATATTTGATGGTAAATAATTGAACACACATTCCATTTAAATAATTGAATAAGGAATAAAACATCTGGGAAAGTAGATAAATTAAATAATGATCCATTTAATCAATAGAATAAAAATGAAATGTATCAATATATTATTTTTAGTGTGAAAATTCTTAAGATAAAAATAAATAAATATTTAGTGAAGGAAATGCTAAATTATTTTACGTCGTGTATCTGGAACATCAACGATTATACCATCAAGATCTATTCTCAATACAGTTTAAACCACTCTAATTTGGATAACTAATTCATCTCATGAGACTATCGATACATAGATGTACTATCTAGGACCGACCCCCACCCATGTCTTTTAGTCCAAATCATTCATAAAATATCGAATAATTGATCCAATATTGTGCCTTATAAAATATTTTTAATCTGTATAGAATACAGATTTTTTGATATTTCTATAATTAAAAAAATAATTTTCAATTTGAACACCATACATAAAAATGGTATAAGGTTTAGGAAATAATATCTACAAATAAGATTACATTTATTTGATTTAAATTTAGTGGACAATAAAAAATGCGCATAAGGAAGAGATTTTTAATGTGAATGTTACAATCACAAAAGTAAGTGAGATTGTATATATAACTTTTAACCCTTGTTAATTTTCTAGCCAAAACCCCATGTATGAGATAATTAAAAGTTAAATATAAAATACCATGAATGATGAGTGAATCATGACATTTAATGTTAATAGGGAAGTATATACACCAAATTAATGTAAAATGGTGGATAATGACCAATATGACTCAATGAAATGTAAATTTAGACGAAATATCTTATTACGTGAGTAAATTTTTAATCAATAGATCCATGAAATAATAACATCAAATTTAATATTTTAATATCATGAAATAATGTAATTTCATTATATAATGTTTAATAGGTCGGTATATAGACCAGACATGTAACGTCCCGACCCATGTGCTATACATTGGTGACATGAGCAAGTTGGTTACATGACCTCAGGAGAACCTCCCCATATGCAAGAGGCTTGAAACTAGAAGGGAGGGCCTAATATTGATCATGGGGATATTATACCCTATTTATCATGTATAAAAACAGTGAAATAAATAAAAAATATTAAAATGAAAGAATAAACAAAATGTCATAACTAGAACATACCATTATCACAAGATAATCCAAAACATGAATACAATATCGAAACAAAAATAGTATATGTGTCATGTCATAATAAACGTCATGTTTCAAAATGAAAACTGAAAAATAAGACACTCACAACTCCCCATAAGGCCCCAATAGCATGTCAGGTTCCCTCATCCATGCGCCATCCTGACTCATCCATCTAACATATAGATTTGTTTCTAATCATGTCCCCAAAACATGATTTCTATTCTGATACCAATTAGGGATCTCGAGTAGGGTGTGAGTAAACATCATTAGTCCACCACCAACACTGTCTAAAAAATAAATAGTAAATAAAAGTGTATTCCATTTTATAAACAATATGTTACAATGCATAAGTTCAACGGTTATCACATTTCTTAATTATTTAAATAACCACAAAACCCCCAGGTCCCCAACAATACTTGAATCCTCATTATGTACTTTGGTCTGTGTTGGAGTCTAAACTATATCCCAATACCGTGGTTATCATTGATCATTTCATTTAAAATCTTGTCATGGACAATTCAAAAAATAGTCCATTTCCAAACACATGTGCAAAGAACATTGTGTCTAATTCCTCATGGGTATTTGTATCCTCTTTCCCTATCCCACACCTCAATTCCATATCTAGATATTTGAATCCTCAGTCCCTATCCCAAATTCATTTAACACTTATGGTTATTTGGAGCCTCAATCCATACCCCACACTTGTTTATCATGTTTTTGTTTTTAGGCCACATTCTCTACCCCACACTCATATGTCACGTATCAAACATATATCACATATACCACATTAATCAGATTTAATAAAAATTATCAATCTTTTCCAATTTTCCATCATGGTATACCATTTCTATTATCAAAAAAAAAATATATCATACAATACATTAATCGTATAGAATAATTTTAAAATTCACCCAATATGATTTATTAACATTTCATCATATATCCCATTAACTAATTAATGTTAATCCAACCATTTAATAATTCCTTACATCAATTAATTCATAAATACATTTACTGACCAATTTCTCAAACTCATTAATTAAAAAAATAAAAATTCAATAAATTAATAAATTCATCAATCAAATATTACATTTATGAATTTAAAAATTATTTAATCCAATTCTACCAATTTCATAATCAAAATTTCAAAAATTCAATTTTACCTTATTCAAATCATTTTGGGATCACATGGTAAATTAATTAATCAATTCCCGGATTCCATAAATTTATAAATCAAAGGATTTTTTCAATTAAATATTAAATTTTGAAACATTCAAATTGAAATTTCACAACAGATGCACATAATTAGAATTCAAGATGATGGTATTTAAATTCAGACCACCTACCTCAAAATCATTGACAAATGCTCAGCAAAATAACATCTTAATTGAAGTTAAACTATCAAGATTATGAAAAAAATGAGATCTAGATTAGAAACATGAATAAAATATCAAACAGATTTTATATATCAAATAATAAATCGAGATCCATCAAAAATGGAGTAAAACATTTCTTTAGAGGATCATATGAAGATAAGAGAGAGGGAGGAAAAAAATAGGGATGAGGATGTCTTATTAGGAGTGGTGGAGATATTCAATTCAGGATTCATTTCACCACTAATGTTTTTGTAATACCTTAGAATCTATCTTGAATCATCTAAAAATGATGTGAATCAATTTTAGGTCAATATGGGTTAACATATGGTCCATTTTAGGGGTTCATGAAATTTTAATCTCATTTTTCGGGGGACTAAAATTCTATGTGTACAGTTTTATGCTCAAGGAAAATCATGTCATGTATCCATGTGCCTAAAAATGAACCTACTCTCACATATTTCCATATATTATTCTAAAATTGATCATGTTTTAAAATCCACAATCTATTTATACAAATCCTCTCTGTTTTGGTTCACACATTGTTTTTGGGTTGGGAAGAAAATTTGGGATAACTGTGCCCCTATCATGAACTTCCCCACATGAAAAATTTTACAATTTCACCTGAACACATCTCATGGTAAGATCCAAAAAATATATATTCATAATAATGAAAATTTTTTCCAAAAAAGATCAAGAGATCTCCAAAAACTGTCAGAATCTTATAATTTCCCTACCTTATAGGAGCTCATCCTCAAGCTACACTCCCAAGCTTCGCTATGATTCCTAGGTAAAAAGAGAATTCCACTAAGACCCCATATGTAATTCAATCTCACATGTTTCTTCATGATCATTCCCATGTATCCTCATAACATAAACTATCAGAAAGGCCATACGCCATGACAATTTCTCACTATGATCCAACATATGTATCAGATGCTCCTCAAAGGATGCATTAGTCTCATGTTCAACATCATCAACATCAATCACATAAGAAGGGTCAAAGAGATACCGTGAAAGCTATGACACATGATAAAATTCATTCACAACACTTTACATTTAAGGAAGTGAAAATTGATCCACCACCGGCTAAATTCTCTCCACAACCTCAAATGGTCTAACAATCCTTGTCAAAATAATTCCATGTTTCAGAAACGTAGGGTTACCCAATCTAGGAGTCACCTGAGGGAACAAAAAATCACTCTATTTTAACTATAGGGGTCATTATTATCTATCATTGTATGAATTCTATGAAGTCTTAGACATATACACACATTTATGAATCAATAAAAACTGCTCTGACGTCTCCTTCTTGAGTATTTTTTGTAATAGCTATGACACACCTGTCACCACCAAACATAGAGTTGATCTCTATGGCCTACCATAAAGAGCCTCATATAGAGTCATCTTAAAGGTTTCATAATAGCTATTGTTATAGTATAACTCCTCTAATTCTTGGTATTTCCCCTATGACCCATTAAATTCTAGAACACACAATCATGGGATATCTTCATGTACATATATGGCACATTCCAACTTCCCATCTATCTGTGGGTGGAATGTCATAATCAGTAAATCCTATAAACCAAAATCCTTCTACATGCCCTTCTAGAAGCATGAGGTTAAACATGATCTACAGTTCGAAAATATTCTCCATTTATTATTATATAGATATAACATATCATGAATGTATATTCCTCCCTACCATTTCACTATAAATCCTCTTATATATGAGTGAAATAAACTACATTCATCAGTCAACCCACAACCACCCAAATAGTGTCATTATTCTAATGAACCCTTAGGATACCCAACATAATGTTCATGTTAACGTCATCCCACATTCATTCCATAATGGGAAATGGATTTATTAAACCAATAGGACATTAAAAATTGGCCTTCACCAACAGATAGGTGTAACATCAGGTGATGAAGCCTGTTATCCCCTTTTTTCCCAACCACCAATATTTTTGACATAGCTCATGATAAATTTTTGTCAAACCTGGATGCACTTCCCACTTTGAGGACTAAAATTCAAGAATAAACATATTTCATATACATGAAGGTATAACCATATTTCCTTAGACATAGATGATCTCATCCACATATACGGTCTAATATTATGATGACTCCCCGCGTTCAAGAATTTCCCTCGAGAAAAAATACTCCAAATCCGGATATTTCCTTTCTATATTCCAGATAAAAAGTGTAGAATCTACTGAAACTGATATGATAATAATTTTATCCTTACCCTCTTGAACCAAAAAAATGTATCTTAATGGGAAAATTCATCATTTTCTACATAGAAGTAGATTTATGAACTTCCTTAGTATTAGTTTTCATGATTAATGTATCAGAAACTTGTTTTACCTTCTAAGGCATATATAATTGATCAATATTAAATGACAATATATAACAATCCAAACTCAAAATATATAGATTCAAGTGTCCCTGTGAAAAGATAAACTTTAATTTATTGTGATCGGCATACACTGTAAACTTATCTCCCAACTAATAGTTTTGTTAAGACATCAAATCATAAATCTCTGTAGATAATTAAATGTCATGTGTCGGTTAGTTCCTTCAATTTGGTCTCAACTATCAAGAGCCATATTCCGCAACTCGATCTCCCTCAATTAAAAATTCTCCATGACCTACCCCAGAAGTGTCACAATAAACCATATACTCCTCACTTAGTTCATATATAATCAATATTTGTGATGTTGTCATGTTCTTCTTCAAATCATAGAAGAAATTACCACATGAACAAGAACATTCCATTTTAATCCCTTTTTTGGTCATGACCAAAATTGGTGATTCCAATCTATAAATTTCTTTGATTATCCTACAGTAAAATCTTGCTAACAACAGAAACCTACGAATATCAAAAACATTCTTAGGTTTCTCCTAAGAAACAAATACCAGAAATTTATATAGATCCACTCACAAACCATCCTCTGAGATGGAGTGACCAATGAAATGTACATGATCAATCCATGAATGACCCTTAGATGGTTGGGAATATAGCTGATTCTCTATCAATATACTCATGACGATGTTATGATGTTGGGAATGGTCATCATGAATTTTGGAGTACACCAAGATGTCATCCATAAACACTTCCACAAACTGATCTAGGTACTAGTAGAAGATTTTATCCATCAAGTCCATAAAAATTGATGGTACATTCTTTAACCAAAAAGAATCATAATGAACTCATAAAGATCATACCTACTTCTAAAAATATTACTTGGTATATCAGATGGTAAGATTCTAAAATAATGATATCCTAATCTCAAGTTGATCTCCAAGGTAACACAAGCTCCTCTCAACATTTGAAATATATCATTGATATGTATTAGAGGATACAAGTTCTTCAAATTTATCTAGTTCATATTATGGTAATAATCAAAAAAGTGTAATGTTCTATAATCATTATTATCAAATAATGCATGAGATTTAGTGACTTGACACCTAAATCCCAGAGTCGATGTCTACTACCATTAAATTTTTATGACTTCAAAGAATCAAATCCTAAATGATTAATCAGTTTAGTAGTCTTGGTAAACAAGATACATACATGAGTCTTTTATTACAAGTTAATACACTTATGAAACATGATTTTTTCTTCATTTCATGGATAACATTATTCAATCTAACATATCCTTGAATATATTTCAATGTATACTTCTTTGACTCTTAGGGAAAGGACACATAATAAGGGTGAGCTCAAATTCCCTGTACAGGTAAAGTATACCAGAAGAAATAATGAATCAATAGGATTAACAATTATGTTATTGTAAATAACCAAAAATTCATACCATGTAATCAATAAAATTATATGTTCTTAAATAATTTGGAAATATTATAACTCGAGTCACATTCCAGTAAAATAATTAGATAAGGTATGATCAATATAGAAAGGTAAAAAAATTAAACACTTTTTATTTAGTCAGTGATCTATGAATGAAATATATCCATTGATATTTAGACACAAAATATCATGGATAATAAATACTGATTAAAAATAAAGGCAATTCTTAATTATTGGCATCATTTATCTGGTACATGAACCATTTTACAGTCTATGATAGTTTATTTCTATGTGTAAAAACCCATCTATTCTATTTGGAAACAAAAGGTTTTGTCTCCAAATAACTTTTTCACATGAGTTTTATAATGTATCGAGGAGCTTTAATTATCTGGTCCCCAAACCATAGGTCTTAACATAAATAGTCCCTAACCTATGTCTTTGATGTCCCAATAATTTTTCATATCAAATTAACAATATTCATTATCAAATAACCATATTGAATATAGGATATAGACTTATCAATATTTACACAAATTGTCAAATAACATTAAATTTAAACACCGTAAAAATGGAATATGTTTTTGGAAATAATTATATCCTTGAAAAATGAAATTGATATTTTTGGGAAATTAAATGTCATGTGATAAATAGAAATTGAAAATTTTAAGGGGACTAAAGGGAATCAATGAATTGAATGTTAATACAATTTTTGGACAAATCAATCATAAAAAATCCAGAGGAAGAATTAGTTTGGTTTGAATATGATTTATCCCAAGTGGACTAAAAACAAAGGGTTTTAATTATTGATGAATATAAATATTATAAAAATATATTATAAAAACATTATTGAGACAAATATCATTTGTCTTGAAAAACCTTTTGAAAAACATTTTTTATTAAAAATAAATTTTGAAAAAATTTTCTTTAAAAATTAAGCTTCTAAACATAATGTGTAAGCTTCAAATAAATTAGGGCATGTAAATCTTTACATGTTATATGAGGTTAAAATGAAAATTTATTTTTTCATAGTAAAATTGTTAGATAATGTCTTATTCCGAATATAATAATATGTTTCCTTCGTAAACATGGGTAAATAAAAAAAAGGGAGAAAAATGTTTTTAACTTTTCAATTTAGAATGGATAATTTTCTTTGATAACATTTTAATAAAATATGGTTTTTAGAAGAAATTAGTTTCTCTGTCGAAAGAGAGAAAATAATTCAGGTTTTCTCAAAAACATTTTCTAAAAAGTTTTAGTATCACATAAAACAAAAATATTACAAATACATGGAAAATGTCAGGAATAACAAGAAGAGATGAAAATTAAAGAGTTAATTATAAAATGATAAAATAATTTCCTCTAATTTAAATTCAAGAGTAAATATTTTTAGGAAAAATGAGATTGTAATGTGAACCCTAGAAAAGATTATAATGTTAGAGTGTTAATAAATCAATTAGTAGATTATGTGTATCAACTGTATATCAACATATTGAAGTGGATGTGGATAAATAGATAGTAAAATTAAATATACATATAATAATATAATATTATTTATAACAATTATTTAATATAACCCAATGATAATATATTGGGTTATGAAAATTCATTTCCACATAATGACTGTTTACTTAAATTTCCATTGATTAAATAATTCAATCCTAAACTCAAAATATCATGTAGAATGAATGAATCATGATGTTATATGATAAAGTGGAAGTGTTTACACCATATATAAAAAATTAGGATAACTAAAATAAATTTATTGTCATAATAGAATGTTTAAAATCATAATATAATGTGAGATTATAAAGATAACAATTAAAATGTAATCGAGAAAAATAATCTTTAAACATTCCAAAGTGAACTATACCAATTTGAAACATCATGAACCATAATTTTGATGAATTAATTCTAGTAAAATAAACATATAATATCATGGAAATAACGATATTCATGAAATAACTTGTCAAAAAGAATTATATACACCACATCATAGAAACTTGGTTCACTAAAACAAATAAGTGTAAATGGAATGTAAACTGTGAACAATTCACATACCTTTAGTTTCCTTTCAGGTGAAATTACATTAAATTTATATATAATAGTTTTCAAAGTGTAACTAACTTATTACATAAACATATACATGTTTATAATATCATATATGTTCTACTAATAATATCTTATTAGTCGTTTCATAATAATCTTACATTATTTTCACTATTTCGAGTGTTGATTGCCTAGTTTATCGAGTATTTTTTAACATGATACTCATTGTTATTATCATGTATTTATAATTAACTATCATATATTGAGACAAGAAGTGAAATGCAACATTCATGGGAATGGTAGGCTGTACGTACTCAACAACTCTACATTCATTTCATTTTCATATTAAAAGAATAAAAAGAAAATGATATATATATATATATATATATTTTTTAATTATTCTATAATATCTATGTCATATATGTCACATAAATTTATTATACTGACCCTTTATACATTCCATGTATAGTGTGAATGATTCACATCTCTTTGAGTGTGTGGGAATCCACATTTCCAAACAATGATGATCTCGTATTTATACAAAATGGGAATCATAATGGTACATGTTATAAAATAATTATATAAGTATAAAGACATTATAAATATCATATATAACCTATCTAATTATAGTTTCCTTCATAATTCTCAACCAATATAGGTGGCAATGGAAAAATGAACACTTACATTTCGTGAGGTCGTAGTTATATATATAAATAAATCGTAATATCATTAACCATTAAATGGAAGTGTTTGTAAATTTAGGTTTAAACCATAATATAAAAACATCTCAATATATTTAGGATACTTTTTTTATATTTAATCAGGGAATATGAATATTAGAGGTGGTGGAGAATGGAAATAAAACTAATGATCTTGAGGAAAGATGATACCTTTTCTTTATAAAACATCTCTTAGATTAACTCAAAGGTCTTCCTAGGATGGATTTAATCAAAATGTGATACTTTTCTAGGATGGGTGGATGTATTTTGAGGATATATTTTGAATTATACTAGTTGAGAAAAAGTTTCTTTAGGGATGTTAGGGAGTGAGAGGATATGATCTTTTTTATTGCGGAGGAGGAGTGACACTCTTGTACATTTTGAAAAGAGAATTTTACCCATGTTTTCCCCATTTGATGTGGCTCCATTAATGGACCAATGACGACCCAAGGTATATAATGGTCTAAAAATGGCCATCCAATGAATTTTGAACAAGTTTTAGGCCATTTTTTATGGATTCCTGATTTATTATTACGTAAACATTTTATTACATTATACAAAACATGTGATTTTTAATGTTTAGTTCATTGGGAAAAAATGTAAATAACACATTAAAAAAAATAATTCTAATCAACATGAAAGGATTTATCATTGGTTCATACTATATAAAATTACATCATCTCAAAACATATGGACATACATCAAAGGAAAACATGGGCTTAAGGACCAATAAGGGAAAATAAGAGAAACAATTTACATCTGGTCTTGAGGAAAAATAAATAAACATGGGGAATATGAGGCATATAAAAAAATAAAATTTCATGTTTATTATCCTAGAAATGTGGATAAACCATTTATTTTTTACATTCATAAGAATATATTCATGTTTTTTCATTGAGGTGTCATAAACATTACCAAGGTTATTCACCAAGGTATCATAAAACTTATCATCTCCAGAGATTAAATTTATTACCCAATGATTTAGAGATCTATATGGGTGACCATTCATATGAATTAATTAATTTTATCCACATATATCATAAAAAATAATTTAATAAATATCCCATGGATAATAAAAGAAACAATATTCATATCACAATCATGGTTTTTTATAGGAAATTGCTTAAGGATAAGATCTTTGTGTCATTATTAACCAATGAAAAAGGAATTAAGCATTCATGTATGTTAATCCTAGAATAACGTAGATCATTTTGAAATCTAGGTGAATAACCTTGAGAAATAATTAGGTTTTGTTATTCAAAAAATAAAAGAAGAGAATTTCCTGAGAAAATGATAGAAATTGTGAGAAGAAAATACAGCGGCATAACAGGTATGAAACATGGATTTAGAATACATTTAAGAGATAGGGGAAAAGGGACTCAAATTAATAAAATTATATTAATATATTAAAGGGGTAGAATAATATGGACATTGAAATAATATTATAGATATTTTAAATACATACCACATAAAAAGGGACCTGGAATGGAAAATATAAATTGAGATTTCCCTTCCCTTGAAGAGTAACACCTAAAACAAAACAATTTGAAAATTGGGGTATTTGGGACACCTGTGGAAGATTCCTTGGGAGGTAAAAATATTAAATATTTATAGATGATTAATTGTTAATGATTAAATTATAATTCAATATGTTCAGGTTGTTACATTATTCCCCCATTAAGAAATTTTTTCCATGAAATTTAATATTGTTTTTTAGGTGAGAAGAGATGTGGGTACTTATTCCACATTATTTCATTTTTTCCCACATATCTACATAATATATGTGGTACCTCCACAATTGTTTTACTAGGATGATATTTTTTGTGTAGAACCTTTTATCTACAGCCCAATATCTCTACCAGCTGCTCCTCATAAGAGAGGTCTTGTTCTAGTTGTAGCACCTCAAGATTCAGTATATGTAAAGGGTTTGGTATATACTTCCCCAAGTGATATACACAGAAAAAATCCCGAAATTGGGATAGGTTTTTTGAAAATTCTTGATGATAGTCCATTGTTCATATATGATCAAGGATTTTATAGGGGCTAAGGTACCTAGGGATAAGCATCTCTTTCCTTCCAAACCACATGAATCTCTTCTAGATTGATATTTCAAGTAACACTTTGTATCGAAAAACAAACACCAAGTGGAATTGATGGTTGTCAGTATAGATCTTCTACCAAATCTAAGAAGGCATTATTTTTTGTTAGATGACATGATCCGTTTTGACATCTCATTCATAGGATCAAGTCCAAGAAAATTTCACTCAGAAAAAGCATCCAAACCAGTAAGATGTAATCGCCTAAACCTCTCCAGTATATCACATTGTGAAAATATGGTGTTTTTGGATTACTAGGATGTCAATGTGACTAATTAAAAAACATTTCAAAAATTTCTAGTTGTAGAATAGTGTTTCCATAATGGTGACTCCCCAAAACGGCGAATCACTGAATGTTGACTTGCTGAACGGTAGCTCACTGAATAGTGTCTCACTGTATGGTGAATCACCAAATGGTGACTCATCAAAAAATGATTCACTGAAGGGTGACTCACTGAATGGAAGCTCCTCTAATGGTGACTAATCCAATAGTGACTCATCCAATGGTGACTCATCTAATGGTGACTCGTCTAATGGTGAGTCATGAACAATGTTTCCAGTTTCCTACAGTTTCTCCCCTTTTATGTTATCATTGATGTAAAATAAATTCAAAGAGTTTTTTTGGGGACATATGGATGATTCAAATCCTATAACTCTATCTAATGTTTCCTAAGGTTTAAAGTGCCTTTAATCAGTTAAAATATGTAATCTTGAAAATATCTGCTTTTAATGGAAAATCTAAACCCTATCTAAACTACTACTATATTTAGACTTTCAAAATGACAAGATACCTTCCTCTCCAATTCTAAATTCTTTTTATTACATGGTAAATAATTCCTAGTGTTCTTCCTCTAATAGGATTTTTGCATTGTGTTCTATCCTTGGATAGTTTTTCCCTTACACTTTTTTCTTTTTCATATACATCCCTTGTTTTGGTGCAACAAGGAAGTTTCAGTCCATCATTGATATAAGATCTTTTTTAATCATCTCTTTTGGGTTCCTTGATCTATTTATTACTTTTTGTACTTTCCCTATGATGAAATTTGATCTATAAATTTCTATTGGAGCATTCTATATTTTTGGTTGGTGCAACAGTTTCATAACGTCCTCAGATTAAAGCATTCATTACAGGAGAGGTGATCCCGGTTAGTTGTGTGGCCTATTCTAGTGAAATGATAATCAGAAAACTTTTGAGTTCAGGGATTTATTTCTTATCTAATTTTATTTACATGAAATCATAGAGTTAGCATGATTATCCAATGGGATCACAATGAAATTGACTTAATTAATATTATATTCGGATTAAAGAATTGGTATAAATTTCATAGTGATGTTATTACATTGTGATTTTATAGATATTGTGATATATATGCTTTTCTAATTTATCATGTCATTATTGATAGAAATTGGTAAATTACGTAATTTCGGGATTAATTGTAAACTAATTTCATAAAGGATTAAAAAGGCATGGTAATGAACCAGTTTTTTATCATTGTGATTTGATGATAATCAAATGGATGAAGTTATGAATGATTAATTTAATTAGTTAAGAAATCTAATGCATGTTGATTATTTTCAATAAATTAAATACATTCATATTAAATTAATTCTTAATTAGTTTTTGATAGCTATGATATAATTTTTATTAGGATTTATGAAGTTGGATGTTGTGGAAAATTAATTGGTTAATTCAAGGTGGAATACGAACTCTTTGTGTGATAAAATGTTAAATCCTTATGGGGTTTGAGTTACCTAACTGCTTGTAAATACCAAGTTCCATATGCTTTAGATCCATGACAATTCCTTGTGTGTGAAAGTTGAGTGCCTTGATTTGGAGCCTATGGCATATCGCTATGTCTATTTGTTGTTGCTTGTGATGCAATGTGAGCCTGGAATGGATGATCCTGGATATCTATTGTAGTATTTGGGGGTAGGTGGGACATTGTTTGTGGTAGAATTTGATGCCTAGATCAGTGAGATGAATCCTTTAATGCATGTGGGTGTTGGTGGGGGGGGGGGCATAGATGATGGAACATGTTGAATCTAGGATTACTAGTTTATATGAAGTTTGGATGCCTCCTATTTTTTTGTTTATTTATCTACATTAATTTTCGCACTAATCGAGGAATATGGCCTTTCTAACCCTTCTTCCAAAATAGGTGATGATGTGCGTGGTATTCCATGTTCATTTTTGTGTTTAACTCTTAGAGGATGGATGGGTCTATAATCTGACTATTAGTGGAAAAACTCAATGGGTATCTCATATACTCACCATATTAATTCCCTTGTCTTTGGTATATTAGAATTTTTTGATAGAATATATGGATATATGGAAATATGGAAAGTGGTGATGTTGTCATTATATGTATAATTATTTAACCCATGGGATTAGATATTTCGGGGACACAATGTCAATGTAATATTGATGAGATTCCATGGAATCGATTTGGTTATGCCTGGGGAAATGAATATTTGTTGTAATAATAATAGAATGTAATTTGGAATTGACAATGGTTAATTAATGGTTAAAAATTAATTAATTAATATTTAAACTGATAAAAATTTATAAGTAACTTAGTGTATCTGTAACACCCGAGAAATTTATGTTATATAAATCATCAAAGGAATATTTTTCTACACAACACTTGCTTGGCTTGCTTTACACGCAATCGAGACCTTCCTCGATAGCTTGCGTTGTACGCAATACCGAGTTTCACTAAACGGCGATATGCTATTAAAATATAATTTAAAATAGCCGTTATGAATAGTAATAACCACTTATTGAAATTTTATCTTTCAAAATGGACTTCATTTTTGGATTCGGAATACCGAAATTATTCTAGGGTGAAATTTTGGTATTTTTGTGAAAACTTTCAATTTTTGATGAATAGTGAAACCACTAAGTGGTAGGTTAAAAACTGAATTTTGCATAAAACTTAATTTTACTGCTTCTGTGAATGGAATTTCGAAAATACAACAGACACGGTTGATATCAGTAAGTAAAATGTGGTTCAATGAGATAAAAATAATTTTTTGGGGAATACGAACTTTTTACTTTTTTTACCGCTGTTAATAGTAAATAGGGTAACTAAGGATAAATATGATATTACTATTACCCTAACACATGTCCTAATTCTATTGGATAATTTTAATTCGACCAAAAACAACCTTATGAATATAATATGGCCAATTAGGTCCACTTGGATTAGATTATGACATTTAATATTATTTTATTTAGTGAATAGTTAAAATAGTTAAAATCAATGTTTAATAAATAAAACCTTTTTAATATGGGGTTATACATAAGATAAATTAGACTATAAATATTCATTAGAAAGATAACAAGATTTCTTAAATAATGATATTTTATTTATAATTTTTAGACTTTAAATAAATTAATTTATTTATGACACAACGATGATGCAGTAATTACCCTTTTAAGGAAATGTTAACATAATTGATGTTATAAATGCTCAAATAAATGTAATTTGAGACTTTTTATGAATTCAAATAATTTTATAGGTTACTATGTTATATTAGTGTTGATTTAATCAACTTGGTTCGAAAATATAATTCTGTTATGACTTTCACAAAAATCATATATCAAATAGTGACAAAATTGACACAAAATAGTTTTTAAATAAAATACTATATTATTAATTGTTATTTTATTCCTAAAAATCTAAGGTTCGGCAAAATAACGTAGATAAAGATATATATATTAATAATAAACAACTTGGGTTTCGTTTGGCATGTTATAGTAAGTGTATTGACCATATAGTGTAAGAAAACAAAAAGTCACGGTAAAAGTTAAATTACTTAACTTAGAGTTAAATCTAATTGATAAGGTTAAAAAAAACCTTAAACTTGTCTAAATACTATTTATTGATAGTATTTCGACCCATCCCCACTTTAACTTCGAAATAAGACCCTTTAGAACCATTATAAACCGATTTTGACTTTAATATAAAATAATATTTTGAGATATTCCTAAGGTGCCCCTCTCCTCCCTTATAAGAGGGCACCTCCTCCCCCTCCTCCTCACACCAATTTGAGCACTCATGCTCGGCCAAAACCTGCCAAAATCCCTTCTCCACTTCCCTATAATAATCCTAGAGGTCCTGGTCTTCTTAAAATACCAATCTTAGTTCCCTAAGTGGAGGATTCAAAGAGGCGTTTCAAAGAAGAGGTAATATCCATTACCGATCTTTTCAATTTCTTTCTTCTTCAACTTCTTATTATTTAGTTGTTTCATGATAAAGTAATAACATCAGTATTACTTACATACTTATATGTTATTATAAATATTAAACAACCCTAATTCACCATCTATACATCCTACGAAAAAAAGAAATCACCGCCCATGCGTACGTACAGAATACCGTCTCCACGCCGTGGTGTAATCTATTTTCCACCACCACCTTACTTGGATGGGTATAATGGTGTATATAATGACTATATATGACTATTATAAAGTTATAATGATTCTAAAATTTTATACATACACACCAATACAATTCCACGATCATAGGAACGATATCATCACTCGTGCGTACGTACGGAATACCGTCTCCACGATGTGATGCGACTCATTCTAAATGATCTTCATTTCATAATGATTATATAAATGAATTGAATGAATAAATATGATATATGTTACACTAATACCATTCTGTATATAAGGTATCTATAACCTTAAAAGAAGAATACGAATTTATTCGGCAAAACTCGCATAAGAACAAAAGGCAACAAAGACCCGAGTAACAAGTAACAATGAAATATTACTAATAAGAAGCTAAGAATATGAACATATATGATATAATATCAATATGTATGATTATGGAATAAGTCAATAACATTATTTAAACCATTATACAGGATCTTCGGACACGTACAAAGAAAATCGGACCTAAGGTAAGGGGAAATATCACAATCTCATTTTGATCCAAGATTGTTTATACTTTGGTATTTACTGGGGTGTATTTTATCATCCACATCCATGTTCCCTCAATATTTAATATTGTTTCCATCCACTTACAATATTTTAAATCCAATTTTACCCTTCGGTGAGTTTTTAGTAAAGAATATGAAAGGAATCTTTTGTCGTTTTTTTCGTACGAGGTACTTTTTTGACTTTTCCGAAAAAAGTAAGAAAAATGTTTTTTTAACTTATACAGCATGAATGGATTTTTGAAACATTATTTCCAAGAAGCTTCCTTTACAAGTTTTCAAGTTTATTTTTAATCAACTTATTTTAGTTTAATGTTGTATGAGATGTTAAGAAAGGAAAAATGTTTTTGAAGAAGAAAGGATATTTTCCTCAAGAATGGTGTTCAAGTGTTTTATCAAAATTATTTTCCATCTAAGATAATAAAGGGTTCTGTTTTTATCCCCATTATTACATTGATTTGATTATGTTTTGAGGGAATTATTTTTATGAAGTCATTTACCTTATATGATTTGTTTTATGATGTCATGATGTTTCAAGAACCCCATTTTTGTTACATGTGTTATGCGATGATGTATGATTTATGATTATGTGGAACACATAAGAAAGGATTAATTATAAGATGGGTGAGACCTATATCTCCCTCCAATGCATTGGGTAATGATTTATATCTCATGACATAGACATGGCTGGAATGGAAGGTTATTTCGGTTCAGTGATACAGGACTGAAACAGGGAGTGAACTCGGTTCAGAAATGGACTTTGTCAGCTAAGATAGTTTTTGCAATGAGTCATGACTAACAAGAAATGATTTTCCATGATAATGTGTGCTTGCCAAAAAGTTTCATGTTTATGTTATGATTATGGGGATCTCATTTTCACTTCTATGATTTATTCCATGTTAAGATATTATGATCTCTTTTGCAAGTTATGATTTTCAAAAAGATATGATATGATATTTATTTCCTTTATTTTCCCTTACTGAGCATTTGAGCTCACCATTGTTTGTATTTTTATTTTCCCCAGGCTAGGAAGAAGGTTATTATGTAGGATATGCCAAAAATGGACCCTAGATATGATGAAATATGTGGGAGGCAAAGTTGATTCTTTATGAACCAGTTGTTTATGTTTCCCAGTTTCTAAAGACCCTATACTTATATGGTCCTTTGTGGTTTTGTCATATGTTGTAATAAGTGTGCTTCAATTTTGAAGTATTAACAATGTATGTAAAGTATGGGTCATTATAGTTGGTATCAGAGGCAAAGGAGGTAGAAATGTCTCCGGTCCTTGGGAACTCTCACATGTGAGCGTTGGACGAAGCATGGCTCTCCACCCAAGGGCTTCATGAGGAAATGGCTGCCACTGGGGATGGTGGTGTGTCCCGCCCAGGGGGTGTAGCCGCCCAAGGAGTGCCCTGATAGGTATCAATTATAGTCCACTGGAAGTAACTCCAGACCGTTATAGTTGGTATTAGAGGAAAGGTATAGTCAACCTTTGGAAACTAGGATGTGAAAGCCTTAGTAAGAACCCTAAGGATAAGTCTAAGCATAGAACACAATATTAGTGTTTTAGAAATGGCCATGAATAACCTAGGATAAGACCTTAAGTGTGAAATTTTATTCTTGACTATGTGGTTTTCCTATTATAATTAGTGTTTCTCACACTATTCTTCTTGGTTTTAGTCAATGGCTGGAACCCGAAGGAATCATGTTAATGCGGAATGTGACGGGCAATGCAATGATTGTCCCCCTGAGCAACCAAACGTTATGGGAGCTGGAATGCAAAATCTTGTAGCCATGCTCACACAACTTTCTCAAGCTATGAATCATGCAGGACTTCCAAACAAGCAAAGGAAGGAGCAACATTCTGTAGAATCCTTCATGAGGTAGCGTCCACCTTCTTTCAGCGGGTCTACTGATACATTAGTTGATGAACAATGGATTAGTACTACTGAAAAGATATTTTTAGTTCTTCAATGTTTTGAACATGATAAAGTCTTCCTATCAGTGTATCGTATGGAAGGAGATGCTGATAAATGGTGGAATCTTATTAAGAATACGAGGCAAAGGGTTGAAATTGAGTCCATGGAATGGGACGAGTTGAAGAACTTATTTTTCAATAATTACTTCCCTCGTATTCTCCGAACAAATATGGAGAAAGAGTTTCTTGAACTGAAGAAAAAGGATGATAAAACTGTTGGTACCTATGAAGCAAATTTTACAAGACTTGCAAGGTATGCTTCTGGTATTATTATCCAACCTGAGAGTAAGATCGATCGATTCTTTAGTGGCTTAAAACCAATTCTTCGATGGGCGTTACCCATAAGGGACTTCAATAGATACGAGGAAATCGTTCGATGTGCTATCAAAGTCAAGATGGAGATTGGAGTAACCCATCAGCCATATGGGTTTGATAAGAAGAGGAAAATGGAATTCAAAGGAAAATCTAATGAGCAAACTGAAAAGAAGATGAAATTTACCTTATGATCAAAGTGTGGAAAGAAACATGGAGGGAGTTGTCTTAAAGGGACAAGTAAATGTTTCAAGTGCGGAAAGGAAGGTCATCGGGCATTTGAATGTCGTGATGATGGGAAGAAGATGTCTAATGCTGCAAACAAAGGAAGGGATACACAGAATGAACCTAATACACTTCAATGTTTCAATTTCAAGGAGATGGGGCATTATGCCAATAAATACCCTAATCCAAGGGTTGATGATGATGGTCGACGTCAACAAAATCTTAAGGCTAAAGACAAAGGAAAGTCACATGCAATTTCTATCATCGATGTGGAGTACGATAATGAAGTGGTGAAAGGTACACTTACCATCCACTCTAAAGTATCAAATGTTTTATTTGATTCTGGATCCACCCACTCTTTTATTTCTGAAGAATTTTCTAAGGGTATCACCATATTACCTCAATAATTAGATGTTTAGTTAGTTGTGACAACACCTAATGGCACAATAGTCTCATCAAAAGTTTATAATTCTTCTCCGATCGAAGTTTGTGGGAAATTGCTTCCTGGAAATCTTGTGATCCTTCCTATAGTGGAATTTGATGTGATTCTTGGCATGGATTGGCTTTCTTTATATGGAGATCATATCAATTTCCAAAGAAGGGAAGTCACATTTCATATTCTAGATCAATCTATGATCGTCTATCAATGCAAGGATGAACATAAACTTCCAGTGGAAATTTATTCCATTTTACGGGTATTGATTCCACTAAATGAAGGTTATTTATCTCAAATGGATGGTGAGAAACTCACGATTAAGAATATTCCCATCGTACGGGAGTTTGATGATGTCTTTCCGGAGGAATTACCGGGTCTTCCACCAAATCGTGAAGTTGAGTTTTCAATAGAACTCGTACCGGGTGCTTTGCCTATTTCAAAGACACCTTATAGAATGGCCCCAATTGAGTTGCAGGAATTGAAGAAGCAACTCCAAGAGAATCCTGATAAGGGATTCATACGCCCTAGTGTGTCACCTTGGGGAGCACCTGTTCTATTTGTTAAGAAGAAAGATGGATCAATGAGATTCTTTATTGATTATCGAAAACTTAACAAGATCACTATCAAGAAAAAATATCCTCTCCCACGCATTGATGACCTATTTGAACAACTACGCAGTGCTCAATACTTTTCCAAGATTGATCTTTGTTCAGGGTATCATCAATTAAGGGTCAAAAGGGAGGATATACCAAAGACAGCTTTTTTATACAAGGTATGGACACTATGAATTTATAGTGATGCCATTTGGTCTTACTAATGCCCATGCTATCTTCATGGATCTGATGAATAGAGTCTTTAGAGACTATCTTGATCAATTTGTGGTAGTCTTTATAGATGATATTCTTGTCTATTCAAAGATCAAGGAAGAGCATGAATATCACTTGAGAATTATATTGAAGACCCTGATAAAGGAACAGATTTATGCCAAATTTACCAAGTGTGAATTTTGGTTTCAAAAAGTAGCATATTTGGGTCACATAATCTGAAAAGAGGGGATATCTGTGGATCCAGCAAAAACAGAGGTTATCGAAAGATGGTCGAGACCAAGAACAGTAACTGAGATCCGATGTTTTCTTGGTTTGGTTGGATATTATCGACGTTTTGTGAATGATTTTTCATGATTATCTAATCCAGTCACCAAGTTGACTTGGAAAGGAGTTAAGTTTGTCTGGACGGAAGAATGTGAAGAGAATTTCAAGGAGTTGAAACGAAGGTTATCCAGTGCACCTGTGCTCACACTGCCGTGTAGTGGAGAAAGGTTTGTGATCTACAGTGATGCATCCAAGAAGGGATTAGGGTGTGTTCTTATGCAAAATGATATGGTAATAGCTTATGCCTCACGACAGTTGAAAATCCATGAGCAATATTAACCAACACATGATTTGGAGTTAGCTACGGTAATCTTTGCATTAATGATTTGGAGGCATTACCTTTATGGTGAATGGTGTGATATTTATACTGATCATAAAAGTTTAAAGTATGTTTTCACACAAAAGGAGCTGAATATGCGTCAAAGAAGATGTTTGCAGCTGATTATGTATTATGAATGCTCAATCCATTAGCACCCTGGGAAAGCAAACAAGGTGGCAGATGCATTAAGTCGACAAGACCATGCTAGTTTATCCATGATGAGGATCACAAAAGATCCAATATTTATGGATTTACAAAGGATGGATCTTGGAATTATAATGGAAGGGGAAAAATCTTATCTTTCTCAAATGAATGTTCAACCATTTATACATATGAAGATTAAAGAGGCACAAAAAGAAGATGTCGAGTTACAAAAGAAGGTGAGAAATGATCCTGAATACAAACTTGATTGTGATGGGATAATAAAGTTCAGGAATCGGGTTTGTGTTCCTTCCATCACCGAATTAAAGAAGGTGCTACTGGATGAGGCTTATAGTTCTTCATTCTCTATTCATCCTAGAAGCATGAAGATGTATAGGGACCTGAAAGAGTACTTCTGGTGGGATGGCATGAAAAGAGATGTTGCTGAATATGTATCTCGATTCTTGGTTTGTCAACAAGTTAAAGATGAGAGAAAGAAGTCTAAGGGGATGTTACAACCATTACCCATACCCCAATGGAAATGGGAAAACATTACTATGGACTTTGTCACAGGACTTCCTAAAACATCCAAAGGCAATAATGCTATCTGGGTCATAGTTGATCGTCTTACAAAGTCTGCACACTTCATTGCTATTAGAGAGGATTTCTCTCTGGATCAGCTTGCCAGGATATATGTAAAGGAAGTGGTAAGATTCCATGGAGTACCACTTTCTATTATATCTGATCGGGATTCGAGATTTACCTCGATGTTCTGGCGAAGTCTTCAGCATACTCTGGATACAGAGTTGAGTTTCAGCACTGCTTATCATCCTCGGACAGACGGTCAGTCTGAGAGAACAATTCAAACCCTAGAATATATGTTGAAAGCTTGCTCTATGGATTTCAAAGGAGGTTGGGATCAACACCTACCTTGGGTGGAAGTTTCTTATAATAATAGCTTTCACTCCAGTATTCAGATGGCTCCTTATGAAGCTCTCTATGGAAAGAAATGTAGGACTCCAACTTGCTGGGATAAAGTTGGGGAAAGAAATCTATTAGGACCTGATCTCATTGATGAAATGGAAGAAAGGGTCAGATCTATTCAACAACACATAAGAGCAGCTCAGAGTCGACAGAGAAGTTATGCCGACAACCGAAGAAAATACCTAGAGTTTAAAATGGGTGATAAAGTGTTCTTACGAATATCTCCCTGGAAGAGGGTTATGAGATTTGGAAAGAAGGGGAAGTTGATCCCTAGATATATCGGTCCTTTCGAAATACTGGATCGTGTTGGGAAGGTAGCTTACCGATTGGCGCTTCCAACGAATCTCTCTCAAGTTCACGATGTGTTCCATGTATCTCTCCTATGAAAGTACATACCTGATCCTTCACATGTACTCAGCTCAGAAGTTGTACCGCTGGACCAAGATCTTTCTTATGAAGAACATCCGATAGAGATTGTGGATCGTAGCGAAAAAGTCCTACGAAACAAGACCACTCGCTTTGTGAATGTTTTATGCAGGAACCACCAATTAGAAGAAGCTACTTCGGAGCTTGAGGATATGATGAGGGAGAGGTATCCTCATCTATTTGTTACAAAGTGATGAATTTCGAGGGAGAAATTCATTTTAAGGGGGGGTAGAATGTAACACCCGGGACTTTTATGTTATATAAATCATCAAAGGAATCTTTTTCTACACAACACTTGCTTGGCTTGCGTTACACGCAATCACGACCTTTCTCGATAGCTTGCGTTGTACGCAATACCGAGTTTCACTAAATGGCGATATGCTATTAAAATATTATTTAAAATAGCCGTTATGAATAGTAATAACCAATTTTTGAAATTTTATCTTTCAAAATGGACTTCATTCAAGGATTCGGAATACCGAAATTAGCCTAGGGTGAAATTTTGGTATTTTTCTGAAAACATTCAATTTATGATGAATACTGAAACCACTAAGTGGTAGGTTAAAAACTGAATTTTGCATAAAACTTAATTTTACCGCTTCTGTGAATGGAATTTCAAAAATCCGACAAAAACAGTTGATATCAGTAAGTAAAATTTGGTTCAATGAGATAAAAATAATTTTTTGGTGAATAGTAAATTTTTACTTTTTTTACCGCGGTTAATAGTAAATAGGGTAACTAAAGGTAAATATGATATTACTATTACCCTAACACATGTCATAATTCTATTGGATAAGTGTAATTAGACCAAAAACAACCTTATGAATATAATATGACCATTTAGGTCCACTTGGATTAGATTATGACATTTAATATTATTTTATTTAATGAATGGTTAAAATAGTTAAAATCAAAGTTTAATAACTAAAACATTTTTAATATGGGGTTATACATAAGATAAATTCGACTATAAATATTCATTAGAAATATAAAACTATTTCCTACATAATTATATTTTATTTATAATTTTTAAACTTTAAATAAATTAATTTATTTATTACACAATGATGATGCAGTAATTACCCTTTTAAGGAAATGTTAACATAATTGATGTTATAAATGCTCAAATAAATGTAATTTGATACTTTTTATAAATTCAAATAATTTTCTAGGTTACTATGATATATTAGTGTTGATTTAATAAACTTTTTTCAAACATATAATTCTGTTATGACTTTCACAAAAATCATATATCAAATAGTGACAAAATTGACACAAAATAGTTTTTAAATCAAAGATTATATTATTAATTGGTATTTTATTCCTAAAAATCTAAGGGTCGGCCAAATGACTTAGATAAGGATATATTTATTAATAATAAACATCTTGGGGTTCGTTTGTCATGTTATAGTAAGTGTATTAACCATATAGTGTAAGAAAACAAAAAGTCATGGTAAAAGTTAAATTATTTAACTTAGAGTTAAATCTAATTGATAAGGTTAAAATAATAACCTAAACTTGTATAAATCCTATTGGTTGATAGGATTTCGACCCATCCCCACTTTACCTTCGAAATAAGACCCTTTGTAACCATTATAAACCGATTTTGACTTTAATATAAAATAATATTTTGAGATATTCCTAAGGTGCCCCTCTCCTCCCTTATAAAAGGGCACCTCATCCCCCTCCTCCTCACACCAATTTGAGCACTCAAGCTTGGCCAACCCCTGCGAAAATACCTTCTCCACTTCCCTAGAATAATCCTAGAGGTCCTGGTCTTCTTCAAAGACCAATCTTAGTTCCCTAAGTGGAGGATTCAAAGAGGCGTTTCAAAGAAGAGGTAATATCCATTACCGATCTTTTCAATTTCTTTCTTCTTCAACTTCTTCTTCTTTAGTTGTTTCATGATAAAGTAATAACATAAGTATTACTAAAATACTGATATGTTATTATAAATATGAAACAACCCTAATTCACCTTCTATCCATCCTACGGAAAAATGAAATCACCGCGCGTGCGTACGTACAGAATACCGTCTCCACACCGTGGTGTAATCTATTTTCCACCACCACCTTACATGGATGGGTATAATGGTGTATATAATGAATATATATTACTATTATAAAGTTATACTTATTATGAAATAGTATACATACACTCCAATACAATTCCACGATCATAGGACCGATATCATCACTCGTGCGTACGTACGGAATACTGTCTCCACGATGTGATGCGACTCGTTCTACATGATCTTCATTTCATAATGATTATATAAATGATTTTAATGAATAAATATGATATATGTTACACTAATACCATTCTGTATATAAGGTATTATATCCTTAAAAGAAGAATAAGAATTTATTCGGCAAAACTCGCATAAGAACAAAAGGCAATAAAGACCCGAGTAACAAGTAACAATGAAATATTACTAATAAGAAGCTAAGAATATGAACATATATGATATAATATCAATATTTATGATTCTGGAATAAGTCAATAACATTATTTAAACCATTATACAGGAGCTTCGGACACATACAAAGCAAATCAGACCTAAGGTAAGGGAAAATATCACAATCTCACTTTTATTTGAGATTGTTTATACTTTGGTATTTATTGGGGTGTATTTTATCATCCACATCAATGTTCCCTCTATATTTAATATTGTTTCCATCCACTTACAATAGTTTAAATCCAATTTTACCCTTCTGTGAGTTTTTAGTAAAGAATATGAAAGGAATCTTTTGTCGTTTTTTTTGTACGAGGCACTTTTTTGACTTTTCCGACAAAAGTAAGAAGAATTTTTTTTAACTTATATGGCATGAATGGATTTTTAAATCATTATTTCTAAGAAGATTCCTTTACAAGTTTTCAAGTTTATTTTTAATCAACTTCTTTTAGTTTAAAGTTTTATGACATGTTAAGAAAGGAAAAAGTTTTTTGAAGAAGAAATGATATTTTCCTCAAGAATGGAGTTCAAGTGTTTTATCAAAATTATTTTCCATCTAAGATAATAAAGGGTTCTGTTTTTATCCCTATTATAACATTGATTTGATTATGTTTTTAGGGAATTATTTTTATGAAGTCATTTACCTTATATGATTTGTTTTATGATGTCATGATCTTTCAAGAATCCCATTTTTGTTACATGTGTTATGCGATGATGTATGATTTACGATTATGTGGCACACATAAGAAAGGATTCATTATAAGATGGGTGGGACCTATATCTACCTCCAATGCATTGGGTAAAGATTTATATCTCATGAGATAGACATGGCTGGAATGGAATGTTATTTCGGTTCAGTGATACAGGACTGAAACGAGGAGTGAACTCGGTTCAGAAATGGAATTTTTCCGCTAAGATAGTCTTGGCAATGAGTCATGACTATCAAGAAATGATTTCCCATGATTATGTGTTCATGCCACAAAGTTTCAAGTTTTTTGTTATGATTATGGGGATCTCATTTTCACTTCTATGATTTATTCCATGTTAAGATATTATGATCTCTTTTGCAGGTTATGATTTTCAAAAGGATATGATATGATTTTTATTTCCTTTATTTTCCCTTGCTGAGCATTTGAGCTCACCCTTGTTTGTATGTTTTCTTTTCCCCAAGTCAGGAAGAAGGTTATTAAGTAGGATATGCCAAAAAGGGACCCTAGATATGATGAAATATGTGGGAGGCAAAGTTTATGCTTTATGAACCAATTGTTTATGTTTCCCAATTTCTAAAGACAATATACCTATACAGTCCTTTGTGGTTTTGTCATATGTTGTAATAAGTGTGCTTCAATTTTGAAGTATTAACAATGTATGTAATGTATGGGTTGTTATAGTATCCCGTTAAATGGTTGTGGGCTTATAGGATATATATTGTATTAGCAGTGGTGGCTTGGAGTCCGAGAGACATTAGCTACTGTGGAGTCTAAGAATAGGTTTTTTCCATAGTGTGGTTGTGAGGTATATTATATCAGATAATTATGTGTTTCTATAGGATACTCCACCTGATTAGATAGGGAGATTGAGACTCTAGGGATTCTGAGCTCGGGGTGGTGTTTTCCAAAAAATATGGGTGGGATGACAGATGGGTGTCTACCCCCTTTTCCTTGTTATCTTTTCATTATATTTACTATTTATGGTATGCATGATAGTTAGTTTTCCCCATATATGTTTATAGAGGGATGATATGGATTGTGGTTATTTTACACACAAATATTCCGGATATCGTTTCCTATGTGCTATTATAGGTATAAAATTTATAGGTTGTGATGGAATGAGGTTCCTTACTAGTTTTATGGGTTTTTATGGCTTGAGTTATAACACTAGATGTTTGATACACATTATATGGGTGATGGTGGATCTCTAATACTACCTGGATATTTTTTATTATGTGGATGTGGTGGTGAGTTTTACAAGGTTCTTGTTGTGGTGCCTTGCACATTTGTCATCAGGAAAGCATTTTTGGAGATATATGAACAAAACATGAAACGTTGGGGAAAAGAGGAAGACTAGTGGGGAAGTGGTAGTGGGGTACCCTTGATATTCTCTATTATATTATATGATATTGTATGCGATACATGGTGAGAGTATCAATTGTAAGGAAGAGGAATTAGTATGCCTATTTAGGTAGTGAATTAGTTTCACTTGTAGTTCATTTTTCTATAACATGATTTATTTACTTTTGAATGAGTGGATTTGGAGAGTATCTTACTAAGTATACTCTTATACTAACCCTTTGTTATGTGAACTATTTTTAGGTCAGTTGGAGAAGGATAAAGATTAGTCATGTTACTACTAGGTCGTGGTTTTGCTGGAGCTGCTCGGGCTTTGTAGTCACTGCTATTTTAAATTATTGTTTATTTGTAGTTTTCCCTTTCAGTTGTAGAAGTTCTTTCGTGACATTAAATACATGTACTTCGGTTATTTAAATTTTCATATAAGCAAAAGTTTGTTGGATTCTGTCTAATATCTCTTTTTC
Source organism: Viscum album (assembly GCA_963277665.1). Taxonomy (NCBI): domain Eukaryota; kingdom Viridiplantae; phylum Streptophyta; class Magnoliopsida; order Santalales; family Viscaceae; genus Viscum; species Viscum album. The sequence continues at coordinate 1,388,764,290 of OY728152.1, forward strand.
ACATGTGTTTTATTAAAGGGTAATACCACCCATCTCTGTGTTCTAGTCTCCAACATAATTCCTACTAAAGGGGGGACTTGGTGTCATTATCTATCTTCTCCCATTCTATGGATAAGAGGGGTACACTTTGTGTGGAGGGGGTCTTGACAGAGTGGTATTAGAATATGACAAAGACGGTTTAGGTGATTCATGAGAGGATAAAGGCATCGCCTAATCATTAGAAATCATATGATGATCATAGGAGGAGACCTCTAGAATTTGAATTTGTGGATCATGTGTTTTTTAATGTGACTCCCCATTATTTGAAGCAATTTTTTGTTCATGATAGTATGATTTATCCGTAGTTTTTTTGGCCCTTCAAGGTGTTGGCTCAAGTTTGAGCTGTGGCAAACCAAGTAACACTTTCCCCACTCATGGTCTATATATATGATGTCTTCCATGAGTTGAATATTCATCTTTATCTTCATAAAGAATATCACTTCATTTATTGGGGAAAGATTGATTTTGATGATACATGGCCTTTGAGGAGCAACCTGTAGAGATCTATAATTGCAAGGATAAAGTTTTTCTTGGGCATGCTATCCCCTTTGTTCGTGTGTTGTGGCAAGATAGTGGTGTGGAGTAGAGAACTTCGGAACATGATTCTCAGAATCATGCTCTTTACCTTGATCTATTTTACATTTATCTCTTATCTTACTATTTTGTTCCCTTAGCGGTTGTAGACCCTTTCTGGTAATGATATGGATTTCTCTTATTTATTTTTGTGGCTTGATCTATTTGGATAGGTATCTATCCTATGAGAATATTTAGGAGATGGTTGTGGTTATCTGGTCGTTTCACGCTATTCCATGGATGATGCATTTGATCTCTTGTGGTAGAGATATCCTTGAGAGGTATCTCACGGTGTGGATGTTCAGATGGCCCATTTTATGTTTCCTATATGGGTTGGTTTTGGATTCTTATGGATGATAATATTTAGAGAGGTATTTGATGTAATGGCCTAGATCTCTACGGTCCACCCCTCTGTGAACATCTGGTGTTTGAGGTGTCTTAGGAGGTTAAGGATAATTATTTAAACACTTTTCCAAAATTTTTAGTTTTTTTGAAAAGAGTTTCTAGAATTATGACTCACCGAACAGTTGCTCGCTGAACAGTGACTCCCCAAATAGTGACATTCATAATGGTAGCCCACTAAATAACGACTCATCTAATAGTGAATCTCAAAATAGTGCCTTGCTGAATGGTAGATAACTGAATACTGACTCACTAAATAGTGAATCATCCAACAAGGACTCCTCCAATGGTGACTCATCCAACAGTGACTCGTTCAATGGTGACTCGTCGAATGGTGAGTCATGAATAGTGTTTCCAATTTCATAATGTTTCACCCCATTGACATTATCTTTGATATAAAATTAATTCAAAGCCTTATTTTGAAGGTATTAAGGAAAATTCAAAGCCCATAACTCTTATAAAAATTTTCTAACGGTCTAGTATTCTTTAATCAATGAAAATTCATAATCATGAGAAAATCCTCCTTTAATTGAAAATCAAACCTGTTTCTAAACCATAGCTCTGTTTAGAATTTCAAAATGTTGAGATAACATCTTCTCTTGTTCTTACTTCTTGTTTTTCCTTGTTACTGGATACATAGAGTTTTTTCTCCTATAGGAGTCAGGTGTTTTTTCCCTATCCGTGGAACGTGATTCCCATGAATTTTTCTTGCTTCATGCGCACCCCCATTTTTTGTGGAACCAGGAAGTGTCAATCCATCTTTGATATAAGGTATGTTCTAACTATATTCTTATGGGTTCCTAAATATGTTTCCTCTAGTTTCTCATTTCCTTGTGATGGAATGTGATATCGATGTTTCTAATGGAGGTTTCTATACTCTTGGTTAGTTCAGTGTTGTCACGATGTCCTCAGGTGAATGCAGTCATTACGAGAGAGGTGATCGTGATCAATTTCATGGTACATTTTTATTGAAAAGAACATCGAAAACCTTTTTTATGATATTCATTACTTATATATTTTTATTTATGTGAAATCTTAGTGTTGGCATGACTTAGACCATGAGATCACAATGAAATTGAAATAATAATTATTTGAACCAGATTAATGAATTGGTTTCAATTTATTAGCGATGTTATTTCCACTTGATTTTCTAGATAGCATGATATCTATGTTTTTCTTGTTTATCATGTCATTCATGATGGAAATTGGTAAAGAACTTAAATTTGAGATTAATTTTATGTTTATTATCCAATGGATTGAAGAGGAATTTTAATGAATCTGTTCTTTGTTGATTTGATTTGATGATAATAAAATGGATGTAGCTATTCATGATTAATTAAATTATTAAGGAACCTAAAGTATGTTGATGCTTGTCGATAAATTAATTAAAGGCATGTTAAATTTATATTTAATTAATTTTTTATAGTTATGATATATTTTTCTTAGGATTCCAAAAGTTGGAACTTGTGAATAATGAAACAATTAATTCATGGTGGAATAAGAACTAATTGTGTGGTAAAATGTGTATGCCTTATAGGGTTTGAGTTACATAACTGATTTTAAAAGGAAAATCTCTTTATGTTTTGGATTTGTGAGAGATCCTTTTGTGTGAATGAAGAGTGCCTTGATTTGGGTTCTAGGATCCTATTGTTATGTTTGTTTCCTCATAATTGGGATGTAATGTGAGCGTGGATGGCTAAGCATAGATGGTTTTTGTGGTATGTTGGGGAAGAGAGGCCTAGTTTTTATTGAATCAATTAAATCCTAGAGTGGCGAGATGCATTGGTTCACACATATGGGAGTTAGGGAGGGCACCCGAGATGATGGAGTGAGTTGATGTGGGGCTTACCAATTGATATGATAGTTGGATTCTTATTGATTCTATTGATTTTATATCTACTTTAATTTACCCACTGCTCGAGGGAGACAATATTTCTAACCCAACTTCAAAAATAGTCTATGAAAGACAGGGTATGCCACCTTTTTTCAATTTTTAGCTTCCAAAGGACTGATGGTTCAACACTCCTAATATAAGTGGAAAAGTCTTGACGTTTATCTTATCTACTCACCGTGTTGAGCCCCTTGGGTTTGGTACCATATAATGTTTTCCTTTAATACCTGTAAATATGGAATTCTCGAAAGTGGTGATGTTTTTATTAAATTAACAATTAATTAACCCATGGGGCTGGAGCATGATGGGATGCAATGTCGAGGTAATATTTTTTAGAAGCTATGGACTCGGTTTGGTTATTCTTGGGTGTCATGGGTCTTGGTTGGAATGATTATAAAAGTAATGTGGAATTGATAATTGTTAATTAAGGGTTAAATAATTAATTAACATAATGCTAAACTAAAAAAAATTGATAAGTTACTTAATATATTGCTTAAAATGATAGTTTTCTTATCAGATATATTTTCTTTATAGTTTCATCTGGGAGTCTGATAGACATTAGATATAGTGTAGTATAAGACTAGGTAATCCTAAAGTGTTTTGTGGGCTATATTATTTCATGTACGTTTGTGTTTCTATATGTCACTCCACCCGATCAGTTAGGGTAATTTACACCATAGGGATTCTAAGCCCTAGTGGTGTTTCCCCCAGCATCCAGGTGGGAGGATGGATGGCTGACTAGACCCTTTGGCCCCAATCACATCTCTTGGTTGTTACTAGTGTTGGTATGCATGATGGATTGTTTTCCCCATATATGTGTGTAGAGGGATGTAATGTCTTGTGGTTATTTCACACACATTTGTTCTTGATACCATTTCCTAAGTGCTATTATAGGTATAATGTGTATAAGCTTTAATGGATTGAGGATCCTTACTCTGTGTTTGGGTTGTGATGTCCTAAGAATATATGATGTTTGACACACATTATATGGGATTTCGTGGTTCACAGAAACTACTTGGTGACTTTTGATTATGTGGATGTGGTGGTGTGTGGCATGAGGTGCTTGATCTGATGCCTCTCCTAGGTTTCTACTGGATTCCCCTTTGGTGAGAGATGCTCAGGACGTGCGACATTGGGGAAAATTAGAAAACCAGTGGGGAAGTGTTAGTGGGGTACCCTTTATATTATCTATTATCTTATATACTATTTTACCTCGTACATGGTGAGAGTATCCATTGTGAGGCTGGGAACTTAGTATGACTGAATATGTGATCATTTCCTTTCACCATTTGTTCAATATTATTTATAATTCATTCTTTACATTAACATGTCATGCATTGGGGAGGATCCTACTGAGTATGCACTTATACTAAACCAACATTATATAATTTTTTTTTCATTTAGATCATGTTGGAGGTCAGGATGGTTACAACTAGCTTATGGTTTTTCAGGATCTATTCGCACTTTTTGATCGCTTCGGTTTTACTTTATTTTGGTTCTTGTAGTTTTCCCTTTCAGTTGTATTACTTCTTGTAGTACTGTATGTACATGTACTTGGTTTATTTTACATTGTGGTCTAATTAAAATTTTGGTTGGAATCTATCTTGTATCTCACTTTTTCATGTGTTCTCTTACTTGGTAATTCCTTCCATTATGGAATTTATTATAAACTTAGGGATGGTTTTCTACTCATAGCCTACTGGAGATGAGAATCAGGTGTTATTTTACCTCCTATACCATTTCCATCCCATGAGTGGTACACTTTTTTAGGAGGATATCAATACATTGGATTTATACATCATTTTATATTTAGAGCTTCATAGGGTTCCATTTGAAAACTCAGATGGAATTTTTTTCTGTATGAGAACTAAAATAATGGGATATGTTGATCCCATACACCTTTAAATTTTATAGCTCATGTTTTCATCATGTACTCAAGTATTTCAATATATTTTTTTCAATTTAGACATCAGTTTGAGGGTGAGAGGTCGTCTTGAAATTCAATTCAGTATTTTTGATCTTGTTAAAGACTTATACTGAATTTCGATGTGAACCTTGGATCACAAATATATATGATAGAGAGTGGAACCCCAAGAATATTTACCACATCCTTTATGTATATCATGTAATGTTGGTGAATAGAGGAATATTCTCAAATATATATAAAATGGGTTGTCTTGGTTAGATGGTCCACTATAAACCATATCAGATTGTATCCTTAAGATGTTTTTAGGAGACCAGTGAAAATATCCATAACTATATTTCCCTACATCCATCATGGTATGTGTATTGGTTGTAATACCCCTTTAAGAAGTTGTTTCTATGCCTGAAACTATTCACACACCAGGAACTATATAGTGTTGTCAGAAATCCACCTTTTAATGTTATCCCACCAATAATAATCAAGACGGTCACTATAAATTTTTGTTCTTCTTTGATGTATAAAGTAAGTAGATCTATGAGCTTAATCCATCATGAAACTTCCAATCCTTTAAACCCTCTATACTATTTTGATACAAAAGACCATCTCTTTTAAATTTCATGATCTTCTCTAGTAATAGTGGTTGGGGAATCAATTAAGATAGGGTTGGTGATGTCCGTTCCCATGCAATTACCATGTCTATTTTTATTAGGTCTTTGATCAAATGATCTCCTAGAATCCTCATCATTTTTATCACAAAAGTACCTTTCCTAATTAATGAATTAACAACCTTTTTTCTCTTCCATGATGATAATGAACTCAGCAATCATAGTCATTAAGAAGTTCCAATAGTCTCCTCTGTCTCATGTTAAACTCCTTATGAATGAAAATATACTTTAAACACTGATGATCAATGTATATATCTCATTTCTCCACATAAATATAGTGTCTTAATTTCTTGAGAGCAATAATAATTAGATCCATCCCCATGTCATCTGTATGATAGTTCTTCTAATGACGCTTTATCTGTTGAGATGCGTACACAATCAAATTTTCATTTTTCATGAGGACACACCTAATACATTTTAGATATGAATATATAAATATAATGAATCCTTCTATGATATAGGTTAGACATTGAATGGGTGGAGTAACTGATATCATCATTAGCTCTTGGAATCATTATTTACACTCCTTTGTCTATATAAAATTATCCCCTTTTGAGTTAACAATGTCAGTGGATTAGAAAGTCATGAAATTTTTTTCTTAAACCTCCTATAATATTCTTCCAAAACAAGAAAAATAATAATCTTAGTTACTATTATAAGATGACACATTCATGAAACAACTAGGTTCAACCCCAAACTAGTCACTCGAGCTGGTCTGTGACATGGCCTAAAAGGTGTTCCTGATCCCCACGGGCTAACAACTAGTTTCGTGCATAGAAAAATACGTGTGGGAATGATTTAATCCAAAAAATAAATAACCCGGACTAGATAAATAGAGGTAAAAACTAAAAACATTGCAATACTAACAACTATATCTCAAATAAAATGGACAACTGATTTGGTTACAGGATACAACCAAAAAGTCTGAAAAAAAAAGTAAGAATAAACCGCTGCCACACAATCCCTATGTGACCTCTTGATCACTACCAACCATAAGACCAAACTTGATCTAGTAATGAGAAACTAATATAATAGTACCTAATATGAGGAACCTACAACTGCAAAAATAAAATAGGCATGAGCACCAAAATGCTCAGTAGGAATTTTATGATAAACAGTGGGATCAAAGTGTTTCCTTTCCCAACACATTCTATTAACACTAGTTTGAAATAAATTTATAAAAATAGATTTTTATACACAAACAGATTTTCAAAACAAATAATATTCTCTATTGACCTCATTATTTAAAACAAGTCATAAGAAAGAAAAAAAGGAAATTAGATCTTTTTCATTCATAACAACTACTTGGAAATCACTTTTAAATGAATCACACAATCATAGTTTTTCAAAACAACAAAAAAACCCATGTATATAGAACATGATTACACACAATGATGGAAATGAATCTAATTATATTAATAAAGGGAATGCACAAGAAATCCTAGGAACCCAAAGGAGAACCAGAACATACTATACATGTGGCTCATTATGAAGGCATTCCCAACTCGATAACAATATAATACATTATCACCCGATGGTCTCCCGACCTGTTATAGTTGAGGGGCCAAATCCCACAGTAATAATAACAAAATATCCCCTTACTGTGGGCCACAGGCCAGTGCATTATCTAAACTAGTTCATCAATATTTCATAGTAAACCTCTTTTTTACTCTAGGTTTCCATGTATATTTCACTAGGGTGTGTTCCATACAATATAAACAAGGAACATATATGTCACCAACCACAACACACAATATAGCACCACCTCTACCACCTCATGGGTAATGCATTTCCATTAAAATTCACTAAATGAGGGAGGGACCATACAGAGGACCCACCAAACCTCATGGACCAACAACTAGGAAAGGAAACTAGCCTAAGATGGGTTTTTTAAAATCCATTTGAAAATGCCAAAGGGACTTATTTATACTCATTTAGGGTAATTTACCAAAAATAAGGAAACACCTTAAAACCATTTCCAACAATAATAAATTCCATTTTCACTATGCATTCACCAATCGACCATTATGTTTTGAACATACACCCAAACACATCACATTTTCCAAGCAAGCCATTATCTCCAATCTACTTTATCAAAAAACTATTTTGAAACTAACAAAACACACTAAATGGTTAAAAATGGGAATCCAACTATTTCATGAAACAATTGTCTTTTATCCATCACCAAACAACTAATAAAACCTTCTACACAATTTTGGAACCACACGATGTCATTTTATAAACAAAGGAAACACTGTCCAAATTGAGGGGGAGAGGGGAAATGAGGTCTTTTAGAAAAACATGGTTCATGAAAAGGGCCACTCTCAATGTCATTATCATTTGGTGGCCCATCCATGGGTTCACTTCAAGTATCCATGGTTGTGTCCCCATCAAATAGCATATCATAAATGGATATTTCTCAACCATTTTGATGAGATTACACACACACACACCATCCCGTACACATCACACCATTTCAATTAGATTCGATGTTTTATTAACCAAACCAAAACAATAGAAACATGTTCTATAAAAATGTTTTCTTAGAAAATGACTACCCAAAATACTCAACATAACCACATATAAGAATGATACATTAGTTACAACCCAATTGGTAGGGCATACACTTGTGAATAAATAGATAGAATTCTATAACCTATTATTAATGAAATATTTTATCCATATATCAATAACATAAATTAATTATAAATATAATAGTGGTGAAAAACATGATTTAAGCACTAATTAAGTAAAAAAAGCATCAAATGGATTGAAAATGGGAGAAAGGGCATGGAATCACCTACACATAATTACAGAATTATCTCAAAAACTATTTTTAAAAATTTTAACTAATATAAAAACATTACAATTAGTTATCTATAATACATACCGAGGTGTAAATAAAATTTAAAAATTAATATAAAACACACCAGTGTTATGGTTCTTCAGGAAATGCTTTTTTTTGGAACCACATTCCTTGAGACGGGCCAATGTGACAGAACATCAATAGAAGGAAAGAAAACACACCACAAACCAATCACACACCATAGACATTGAGAAAAATAAGTCAATAAAAAACTAAGGCATTAGGGATTGGTTAATTTGAAGGAAAACACAAAAAAATGAAATATAACCTAGGCTAGAAGAGGAGAGGGCTTCTAGAGAGGGGAAACATAGCCACACCAAAGTATAAAGGAAGTGCTACAAAGGGGGGTTCGGGAAGCACCAGAATAGGGTGCAGGATGGGGGATTGGGTTTTCCAGTTGCCAACACATGAGGGATAATCTATGGGGTACTGTGATAAGAACAAGATAATAGGGGTGTCGGGCGCAGCTAATGGTGATGTGAGGAGGGAGGCTGCCACAATGAAGAGGGCAGTGCTGGGTTGATGGTGCATTATAGGTCGAGTGACCAATGAGATAATGGGTGTGTGTGGGCGCACAATGTGTAGGGAATGGGGAGGGGGAAACCCCCTTAGGGTTTTCCCCATTTTACTTATAATAATAATAATAATAATAAATTAATTATAAAGACGATCCTAAATATAATAGTTTTATTCTCAATGATAATATTAATTATAATATAATCAAAAAAATATAATTTTTTTCATAATAATAATAATAATAATAATAATAAAACTAAAAATAATAAAAAATATAAACATAATTTCATTCATTTCATTTTATATAATAACGAAATTAATAATATTTTAATCATAAAAAAATTAAGAATTATTTTAACAACCATTTAATAATAAAAAATATTAATGAACATTTTTATTAATAATAATAATAAATAATACTTCTAATAATAATAAGATTATTATTATCTACCTAATATTATTATTATTATTATTATGCAAACATTTACACTATTTTAATTTATATATATATTTTTTATTTTAGAGATTAGGCAACTTCATAGACAACACATCCAACCACACGGTTACCGCCAACAGTGTGGTGCCTATGCACCAGTCTGAAACCCACCAAACTCATTAAACATAAAAAACATTAAACCAGCACTCAAGTTGCACCTTAATGAGGCAAACTGAAGAAAAGGAATAATAAAAATATAATAATTTTAATGGTCGGAGTGTGAAAATTCTCCCCATCCAAATTATTTCTGCTTCGAGAAACTCACCAAGTAGAATGATGGTCAAGAATTGTGTTCATGCCCGAACCGAACCAGAAGAAATAAGGAATTTTTATGGTGGCTATATATTCCACAAGTCACACCTGACCAATCAGGACAAAACCAAAACCAAAAATGGATAACATCAGGGGTTTCTCCCCACCACAAGAATTCATCTAGAATGAAAATTAAATCCCCAACATAACACCCTGGGGAGGGGCCCCCCACAAGAACTCCCAACTGATCAAAACCACCTAATACAATGAGAGAATATACGCACCAAAATATTTTTAAACAAAATAGAAAAATCAATCAAATTTACAAAAAGTGGGTTTTTCTACAAGCACTCACATCTACAAATGGTCACTTTTAAACTGAGACCATCCCATATAAGGAAAAACATATATTAAAAAAAATGGGTGATTCTAAAAGCCACACTCAGACTAACACGACTGTCTGGATCATAATAGAATAAGTACATCATAATCTTCCATGAAAATGATAAAATTACAAGAGAGGAAAAACTGAAATAGTAGAAAACCAGAACGGAAGGTATTTAATTGTTCCAATTCCAAAATTGAACTCACAACCCAGACTGTGTCTTCACGTCACCATCAACTACTGACTATGCATGAGCATCACCCCGAGACATGTGGCAAGGTATCTGAAGGCTAATGAATCTTATGCCTCACAGTTAGACACCATCATTCCCCGATTAAAACACCTTCCTCGAATGGTGATTCTTACAGAACATTCCACAGTGAAGAAAACAGCCACAACGATGGGACATCTTGAGAGGGATGCGACAAGGCATCTTGAAATGCCCAAATCATCCATACTAATGGCACATCAGATAGTTGTATGATGAACTAGAGGCTAACACCGAATAAAGGGATTCTTTAGAAATAAGTTCCTCTAGTACACCATGATCTTTAGATGGGGGACCCTCATGTAAGATGAGAGGCATCAGATTTTCCAAGAACGTGCATCATGGATGCCAACTCCTTGAAGCAGTCGACACATGCCTTCAACAACCACTGACAATGTTATCTACGGATGATATCTTACCTCTTTTCACCTGCACCTCCTTGGGTTCGATTCATTGGATGAATATGGACTTAAACACCTCCCACATAATCCCAAATCCAATTATGATGAGACATCAACCACCACTGGTCTTTGGCTAGACCCTCCCCAAAACCCATGACAATACAAACTCTAACAATATCTAGAGTCCCCAACCACCTGATGATATGATCTACTCCCCTAAAACCACTTCACTAACCCTAATGGACACCAAATACCTCGAAGGAAAAGAAACACCTGATAAAAATGATAATTAGTCATGACTCATTACATACTTTTGGGGACATTTTTGGGTGACATATTTAGAACAACATGAAAAAGAGAAATAAAATAGGCATCAACCCAAAACACAAACAAAAGAAACACTCGAGCCAGGACGACCGACCCAGAATCCCGAACAAGCTTAAACACAACAAAAAGAAACACTATAAACCAAGGTTACTAGGTTCATAAGCCAAACATATACAAACACAATCAATAAATCACATTTCTAGAAACCACCATCTTTTTTAAATTTCAAAACAGAATTCTTCTAGGTCCAATTCCTAGATACAAAAACCCACTTTTCAAGAAAAAAATTCTGAAATCACCTTCTCAATCATATCCTTTCATACAAAAAATAAAAACCAAACAATTATATCCTAAAACCCGACCCATGGAATCCTAGGAACCATTATATGTTTTTTCACCTATTTAAATCCTTTTGTTCCCACACACATGTTCCACATATACCCACACACATGAAAACGTCCGTATAGAACATTAAGGGTCATGCCCAATCCACACCATCTATTAAAAAACACATTCAATTTTAAAATCTACCATAACAGTTTAAAACCATTTGAAGTAATAAAATTTATTCCCAAAACACTTTCTATTCCAAAATCCATTTTCATTTTCAACACACGCTTACACCACCAAAACATGGATGGAGCACGACATACACCAACTAACCTGGAATGAATAACTAATTCATACGCCAAACCCGATGATATGGTAGTGTTCCACATCCCATGTAAGACATAACACTAATAGGACCTTGAACTGGTAACTTGGGCTCTACATTGGTTACTAATCCATGTGGGGTCACAGCGTGACACCAAGTCACCTCTATTGGAATTTCTCAATCCATGAAAAAGACAAAAGACTCAAAACCCGAAATACCATGGCATCTCAGGTCTCATAACGAGTGTTGTTGGTCAGGAACTGACCTATAACCTTCCTTTTGAGTCCCAACATTTCTAATCTACATCTACCATAAACCCAAAATATCAAGAACCTATATTGATACCATTATATCACGAACAAAACTAGGTCAACCTAGAACCGGTCACCTGATATAGTCCCTCAAATGCCCCGAAGGTAATTCTAGATCCCCAAATGGTATAAACTAGTTTCGGGCATCAAAACATACATCTGGGAACGTTTTAAGCCCAAAATAAACAACCCAGACAAGATAAATAAAGGTAAAAAATAAAATGCATAAATACTAAAAGTTGAATCTCAAATAAAATGAACATGTGTTTCGGTTATAGGATACAACCATAAAGACTGAAAAAAAACAACTAAGACTAAATAGCTTTTACATGATCCCCATGTGACCACTTAGTCATCGCAAACATTAAGAAAAACCACGATCTAGTAAAGAGAAACTAAACCATGAGAACCATGAGAAGGGGAACCTATAACTGAAAAGATAAAACAGGCATGAGAACTGGAATAATCAATGGGATTTCCAAGATAAACCATGGGATCTAAGTGTTTCATTATTCCCACACATTGAATTAACATTAGTCTTAAATACATTTATAAAAATAGATTTTTATACACACATTTCATTTAAAAACAAATAACATGCTCCATTACCCCTATAATTTAAAACAACGCATAAGAAAAATGAAATTTAAGCATTCTATTTCAAAAAATGAACTTATAAATCCCCTTTAAACCAATAAATTTTTGATAGATTTTCCAAAAAAACAACACCAGGTATAGAGAACAGGATTCCACACAATTAGGGCAATGAATCTAATAGTACTCGTAATGAGAAAACATGGGAAATCCTTCGAACCCAAAGGAGACCCAGAATATACTATACATGTGACTCATAATAAAGGTATTCCCCACTATATGACATTATAATGCTCTAATCCTTGACCATCACCCTACCTAGCATGGTCAAGGGGTTAAAACCCATACCAATAATAACAAAATATCCCCTATTATGGGCCACAAGCTAGTGCGTAATCGAAACAAGTGTAGGAATAGTTCTCAATAAAACAACATTCTATGCTACGTTCCCATGTATATTTCATAAGGGTATGTTCCATAAAACATAAAAAACAATCCACATATATGTCACCAACCACACCACATAATCTGTCACCACCCCGACCACCACAGGGATAGTCCCTTTCCATCAAAATTCATTACACGGGGGAGGTGCCAAACTAAACACCCTCCCAATATCATGGATCAACAACTAGTCATGGAACCCAATCCAAGAATGGTTTTTCAAAATACACTTGAAAATTAAAAATGGTCCTATAGTTCTACCCATTTGGGTACATTTACAGAAAAGAAGGAAACACCTTCAAACCATTTCAAGCCACAAGAAATTCCATTTTCACTATGCCTTCACCAATCGGCCATTAATTTTCAAACACACACCCCAACACATCACATTTTCCAAATGGGAACTCATCTCAAATACACATTATCAAAAAAATGTTTTGAAACAAACACAACAATCTAAACGGATCCAAATGGGTGTCCAACCATTTCAAAAAAACAATTTCCTTTTATCCATCACAAAAAAATCATAAAACCTTACACACAATTTTGAAACCACCTAAAGTCATTTAATAACCCAACTAAACACAATTAATAAGAATGGGGGGTGGACAAAGGAATTATTTTAGAAACCCATTGTTCATGAAAAGGGCCACTCTAAATGCCATCATCATTTTAAAGCCCATTCATTGGTGCACTCTATCCATCCAGGGATATGTCCCCATCCAATGGCATAGAACAAGTGGTGTTTTCCCAACCATTTTGAGGAAACTACACACACACACACCGCATACACTAAACATCAATACATTTCATTAAGACAACATGTTTCATAAACATAACCATAAAAATAAAAATAAGTTCCTTAAAAATGTTTTCATAGGAAATCCCCACCCAAAATACCTAACATAACTATTTTATTGAAATAGATATTAGTTCCAACCCAATTGGATATATATACACTTGTTTATAAATAGGGAATCATTCTAAACCATGTTTTTAATAAATGTATTCAACAAACAACATGACTACAAATTAACTATAAATATAATTGGGTTATGAAACATGATTTAATAATTAATTAAGAAAAAACAATCATCAAATGGATTCAAAATTTGAGGGAGGGCATGGAAAAACCTACACATAATAAAATAATTTTCTTAAAAACTATTTTTAACTATTGTAACTAATATAAAATCACTATAATGAGTTAACTATAATACTTATAGAGGCATGGATAACATTTATAAATAATTTAAAACACACTAGCAGATTGGTTGTTCTAGAAAGTAATTTTTTGAAACTGCTTATCTCAACACGTGTGATCATGAAGAAATCTCAATGGAAGGAAGGAATACAACCCACATACCAATCGTACACCATAGACAATGTGGAAAACATGAAAATCACAAAATGAGCCATTAGGGTTTGGTTAATTTGAAGAAATAAAAAATAAAATATAACCTGGAATAGAAGTTGTGAGGGATATCTATAAGGGGAAATGTATCCCACTAGAGCAGGGAGAAGGCACTGCATTGGGGGGTTTGGGCCGTAAGGGAATAGAGTGTGGGCTAGTAGTTTGGGTTATCCAATCGCACACACACAAGGGTAAAGCTAGGGGTGTTATGACACGAATGGGAGAATAGAGAGGGTTCATGCCTAATTCATGATGGTGCGATGAGAAAGGTTGTCGTGATGAGAAGGGTAGTGTTGGGTTACTGGCGTGCTATAGGTCAAGTGACCTAGGGGAAAAGGGGTGTGTGGAAGTTCACATTGCATAGAGAATGGAGATTGGGGGGAACACCTCCTAGGGTTTCCCAATTTTTTTGGTTAATATAATAACACTATTATTGATAATAATAATAAATTATTTCAAAATATAATCATAATTATTATAATTTAATTGTTAAAGACAATATTAATAATAACATAATCATTACAATATCATTAATTTTCTTTATAATAATAACAATAAAAATAAAAATAAAAAAATTGATAATCATAATTCTATTCATTTGATTTTATATAATACCAACACTAATAATAATTTATTCATAAAAATATTACGAACACTTTTAACAACACTTTAATAATAAACCCAATAATAAAAAAGTTTAATAATACTAATAATAATAATTCATATAATAATAAAAATAATATCTACAGAATAATAATATTTTTACAATGAAAAAATATACACTATTTAATTTTTTAGAAGATTCTATTTATATTAAATATTAGGCAACTACACAGACACCATGGTGGTCCGCGTGGTTACCACCAACCATGCAGTGCCCACACACTAGTGTGAAACCCACCAAACTAATCAAACATTAAAAACATTAAACCAGTTCTCAAACTGCACCCTGATGAGGAAAAATGAAGCCAATAAATAATAAAATAATACAATTTTAATGGTCTAGGTGTTACAAGTCCACTCCTACACAACCATTTTCATAGAAGTTTCAACTGACATTACTTCATTTTTTACAATGTTCCGCAAGAAAGAAACATTTTGTAACTAAAATTCACATTTGTTGAGATTTCCAAATACCATATCCTTCCTCATAGTTTTCAAAATAACCCTTAAATTATCTCCATGATCCTTGTAAATTTTATAATATAATAGATTATTTTAAATAAAATCTACCTCAATATTTACAAGGTAATCCTTTAAGACTATTAATCTAATCTATAAAAATATATGGATCATTAGTCGAGATGATGGGCATAACAAAAATGTCATAATTCCCATTTTTTATTTTAATATAGACTTTGGAATATCCTATTTCGTCACCCTCAATTGATGATAACCATATCGAAGATCAATATTTGAGTAGAATTCATTCCATTGAAGCTTTTAAAATAAATCATATATTCTTAGAAGAGAGTACTTGTTTTTCATTGTGATCCCGTTATGTTATCTAGAATCAATGAATAAACCCATTCATTCGTACTTCTTCTTAAAAAATAGAATAGTCTCTTCCCAAGGAGACACACTTGGTCGGATAAACCCCTCATCCAGAAGATCATGTTTTTTTTCTTTAATTCCACTAGCTCCACATTTTCCTTTCAACACAAGCTATTTGAAATTTTTATAAAACCAAGAATGATCTAAATGGAGAACTATACATCTCATTCTTGGGGAGGTCCAGGTAACACTTCATGAAATACATAAATTTATTCCAGAACTATAGGAACATTCTCAATTCATATACATTCATCTCTTTCATCATCTTCACTGATCATCTCCATAAATAAGTATATGGGAGATTCTTCAATACAAGGATCAAGTCGATAAATTTATCCTTTAAAAACTATAGGTTTTCAATTACAGACTATTAATATTTCCTTTCATCTATAGTAGTTATTTAAATTATAATTTGAGAGTCATCTCATCCCTAGAGTATGTCGAATTCTATCATGGTAATGAATACAAATTTTTTGATGAGATTATTCTCGCCAAAGTAAATAATAGAGTTTATATACACAGTTGATGACTTGATAATCCCTCCACGAGTCTTGACCGATAACTCTACATTTATAAGACCAAGGATTGATTATATATTCTTTGTAATCATAGAGGAAAAAATGGAAAGTGTAGGAATTGAATAAAATAAATTACATGATAGATTTGAGAGAGAAATGAGAGTACATTACACCACATCATTTAGAGATTCAAAATCACTTATCATGATTCAAATAACCTGTCCTTGATCCCTTTTCCTATTCTGAGGTTGGTGGTGATTCCCCTTTATTAACATCATATTTGGATCATTATTGGTGAAGTTCCCAAGAAATCCACACATGAAGCATTGGAATTTAGGTATGGATTGAACCATATTCCCTTAGTTTATAGTGTTTAGAATTTGTGGCTTCACCTCACTATGATAGTTCCTAGAAATGTATTTATATCTTACACACTTGTAACATTTTCCACTCCTGAGAAATATATTCCAAAAATTCTTCTTCCCAAATTTATTTCATGTGGAAAGGTGAACTAAATTTCTTACACTTCCTTGATTAAAGATCCTACCCACGTTCAAATCCAAAATCCTTTCTTTTTATTTGATCCTTGGGTCCCCTGTTTCTCTCCTAACTCTAGTTCAACTTTCATATCACTCCTTACGATCTTCACACAGTTTTCATAGTTTTTGTTTGGCTATAATATTCTGTAGATTGGGTCTTAGTACATCGAAGAATCTATCAACTATACCATTGGGATCCATGAAAAATCAAGAGGTGTAATGGGAAAGTATAATGATGTTCATAACATGGCTTCAAAAGAGTTCAATTTTCTTATGATTCAACTCTAGTAATTCCTTCTCTATTTCGTTTTCATTGAACTGGGGAAATATTTTTTGAAAATGCATCCCCTAAAATAATTCCACTACATTGCATCAATATCCCCTTTTGGATTTGTATTTTTAACCAGTGTCCACCACTAATAAGCTCCTCCCTCTAAATGGTACAAAACTAGGGTGACTATCTCTTCTTCAAAACAACAAAGTATATAAATTCTATTTTCTATAGAACTTATCCATTGTTCAAAAATTAACGCATTAGTAGACCCACTAAAAGAATGTTGTCATTGACACATAAAGTAATCAATAGATATTTTTTCTCATAGAGGTTAATTTAGTCTGTCTACTTGATTCATGTAATTAATCGTAACTCTAGTCAATTGATTCAAAATTCTCGTGATGATTTATATTCTGGATTCCATCGAAAAGTCATCAGTTTTTGTTCTGTTGCAATCAACATATACGTGGTTTTTTTTATTAACCTCTATTTTCTAAAATAAAAAAACCATATAGGGAAACATGTTTAATTTAATAATTTTATAATTAAAAAATAATATCATGTGTTAAAACATTATTCATAAATATGGTATTTTTTAATAACAATTACAATTTCTATAAATCCATTATATTGGTTTCTAAAAAACAACTAGTCATACAGTAAGGAATGTGGGTTTGTACCAGGTTACGTTGAGTTAGGCCTGACTCACATTGATAGATTTATCACCCCTAGGTACATATATGCCAAAACCATATCCACTTGTTCATATCTAGAAATGGATATCTATTATCAAAAATCACATAGTCAATACTTCAATATATTATAGAGATGTTTTCCTATAATTAAACATGTACCTATAATTACTCCAAATGTTTTAAAATCCCAGTTTCCACAAATAACTAAACCTTCATTTGATACCAACTATGGAATCCTTCCTTTTTATCACATAAATTTTTCAATACATTGTACATAATATAAGATGTTTTAAAGATTAGTTTCATAGAAAAAATGGTACATAATACAGAAAAGATCAAATAATTATTTTAATACACATGAAATTATTCATTATAGGTTCATATTATGTATAATTATTTCATCCCATAATCGGGGGACATACATCAAGGGAAAGGGTGAGCATAAGGCCTAGTAAGGAAAAACAACAGAATCAATTTACAAGTGGTATTGAGAAAAAATCAAAAAAAATATAAGGGATATTAGGAATATAATTAATAAAATAACATAATTATAACAGGGAAATGTAGCTAGAACATTTATTTTAGATATTCGTAAGCATATCACAATGTTTTGTCACTGAGGTTTTGTAAAAATTACTGGGGTTATTTACCATGGTATAATAAAACATGTCATCTCTAGAGATTAAAATCCTTACCCAATAAATGAGAGAATTATCAAGGAACACTCATAACATGTCTTAATTAATCTAAAACATAAATGTAATAATATAACCTTTCATTAATAACCCATGGAGAATAAATGAAATAGGTTTCATATCAAAATCATGGATTTTTTAATGAAAAACGCTTAAACAGAAGATCTTTATTCCATTATTATCCCATGAAAATTGAATATGAATTTCCTTCTTGTTAATACCTAAATAAAATAGATCCTTTTTTATATATGTGAATACCCATAGAATATAATAAGGTTTAGGTATAAAAAAATAAGATAATTGTTTAGTGAAAGAAAGAGAAATATTGAGAAGAAAATATGATATCATAATAGGTAAGAAACATGGATTTGTAAGACATTAAAAAGAGTCGTAAAAGGTATTAATATAGTAAAAGGATAGAATAAAATTTTAATAAGAACATTTTATGGTAATTTTAAAGACATAACACATAAAAAAGAAACATAAATGGAAAATATAAGTTGAGATTTCTCTTACCATGAAGTGTAACGCCAAAAACTCAATGATTAAGACTTTGGGGGATTATGGAAACCTTGGGTTGACTAATTGGGAGGAAAACATATCGTATTTTATTGTAGGATGAATTTTTAATGAATGAAAATGGTGAAATGGGTGGTTATTTATAAAAATAAAGAGAAAGATTTTTATACTAATTTCCATGGACACCTAACTTGTGGTAAATAAAAAACGATAGGATTTCCCATGATATTTTCCGATGGTATTTGAAACATCGGAAAACTACTATGACTTCTTAATCCAAAATAGTTGAAAAAATTTCATATCAATTATTACATAATTATGATTCCATTAACCATACTAGAAAATCAAAAGTCTATTTTTACTATTCATAAAAAAGCAATATTATATAATATTAACACAAATTTAACCTAACCTAATTTCAACATGATTATTTCAAAAAAGATATTTATTTTATCATAATAATTAACCATGTATAGGAAAATTTCATTTTAAATATAAATATCGTTATTTATGAAAAATAATCATGGGTAGAAAATGCATAGTAAAATGAATTGTAAAATTTCTGAAACATGAAAAAAACATTATCATTTAATAATAAATAATAGTGTTTTATTCAGGATTTTGAATTAAAATACATATTTCTTATAATATATTTTCTTATTATATTGTTATTAAGTATTCTAAAAAGTTCAATTTTTATCTGAACAAAATTTTTTCCAAATTTGAACTCAATTTTACCAGGAAAAACAATGATTAAAATGTTAAAGACAGAATTTTTTTATATATATAGTGTAATAACACATTAAGTAAACAAATCCATGAAACAGAACCACTTATAACACCGCATAAAATATAAGGGAAAGGTGTGTGATGATAATATATTCTCGGGGATGCTCGAATAACATATCATTAGTGGTAATTCCCACTTTCATAAACATCACCCATAATAGATTTCATTCAAGATTTACTTTTTTTAGCTCAGATTGGGATTGGTCAAGATAAAAGTCTAGTGATGCTACATCCCTCCAAAACTCTGAAAAATGGGATTCGAATGGAATGAATTTACAAGTTGAGGACATCATTTCTCCTTTCATTACTAATTAACCATCATTTTTCTTTTTATTACACTAATTATAATGTTAAAATTATTATTAAGTGTTTTCAAAGATAATATTGACCAATAGTCATATAGTGGTCAAAACTCGATGGTCACATTTCAAAAAATACTCACTTATTTATTAAAGGTTTATTGTTTTATTGAGTACAAAATAATATAAGAAAAAAATTTATAAAACAATTATCATTCAAAATGTTTGTGTCATTACATTTTGGATTTTTGGTTTAAGGTTTAGTCCCTTGTGAAGATGAATTTCACCTAAATCATTGTAATTAATTTTAAGTACATTCACTAATATTTTGGATTAAAATATAATTTGAAATTACATTATGTTATAAATTATACTGATTCCAAATAAATATGAAATTGTTTCCTATTCCAATCACATAATTGGAAGAAATTAATTTAAATTTTATCCCAGAGATTGGATGACAATGTTAGTTTTTAATGTAAAAACATTTAGAAGTATGTTTTGTTTTTATATCCAACATCAAAGTGAAACTGATTCCAATAACCTAAATTCTATTTTTTAATAAAAAAATATAACTTATTAACCTTTAAAAACAATTTAAAATATTATTTTACATTATTAGAAAATTAAATTGAAAATAATTTTTAAATTAAAATTCATCATTTTTCAGTAGACATTAAAAATTAATCTTCATATAAATATATGAAAAATTAACCCTAACCAAATTTTTATTTTTATCCATAAATGATTAATTTTATTTTTATATATAACATTTATAAAAGTGATAAAAAATTTGATATAAAATACGTTCCCCATTAAAAGGTGGTAAAAGTGCCTTTATAAAAATATAAATATTTATGAAAAATATTGGGTTTTTTCTTATATTATGCTTCTCAAATAAATTGGATTGGTATACAAAATATTTTTTGAATATAATATATATATATATATATATTACATTAATATTATTAAATAATTGTAATCAATTTCATTTTTTAGGATAAAACCCCTTTGTGAGTACAAAAATAGTTTTTTATAAAATATTGCCTTTATTTTCAATTGTACTTATATTCATTTGTAGTTAGCTTGTATCTAATAAATTAGTTCTGTAAACCATATTTTTTTATAACATAGTTAATTCTATTCAAAACCTCTAGTTTATATCTTCTTATTTTAAATATTTAAATTTTAATAATATATTATTTTTCTGTAAAACTGGGTCTTGCGTGTAATACTTCCCATTGAAGTAACTCATTTTTGCATGCGACATATGCTAACTTAGTGTCATGTGAATTTCCAACTATAAAATATAATGAAATTAATTAAAAAATTAAATATATTATAAATACTCAAGATATTATATTCCCTTATGTGTTTGGTGTTTCATGGCACAAACACTATCAAATTCATTGTTATTACTACAGATTTTTAGTGCATTAGAGGAGAACCTCAATGTGGAACACATGGTCAGATAGACCCTTTATCCATTAACTATTCTATTTGAGTCTTATTCACTTGAATATAAATTATTTCCATTATTCATGGTGGAATATATACAATCTCAACCAAAGGCATAATTTTAGTTATAAATTCATCATCTCTCATGGGTAGTAACCATTAAAAGTCTTTTGGAAAAAATCGTAAAAATTATCCACTATAGGTGGAAAGACATCCTGCATTACAACCCCACCATAAAAAAAGGGACATGAAACATGGGTGGTTGTCTCCCACAGTTGTTGATAAATTGGATCTTCAAGGCCTGATAAGATATCTCACTCCCTATGGTGAATATATTTTTTGACCATAGGAGACATAAATGTCAGTCTATTGTGGTAACAATATATGTAGGCTCAGTATCCCACAAAAATTATATAACCATAGTTAGTTAAAATATTGAAATATCAAGAATGAAACAATCCTAATGTAAAGGATACTCCACAACATATAGATAACAAACTTTATAGAAACAATTATCTCTTGATCGTACTTCAAGTGGTATATCTATCCTCATCACCCCACTCAAAATATCCAACGCCAGGCTTAAAGAATTTACAATTTGGGAAGATTTAAAATAATGATAGGAACTAGTTTCAAATAATGCACTTTCTAGTTTAAAATATATATGAATAATACCTCTAACAATCAATGAGCCAGCCCTACTATCCATAAAATTAATCTAAACATCAGAAAAAGTTCATTCACCTCTATCTTGAGTTACAACCTAAGTCCCCTAAGCTACATCACTATCCTATTATAGGCATTGTTTCCAATGATCATCAGATCCATTGGATCTATATCCATGACTAGTAGATATATAGAAGATAGACTGATGTAGTCCAGAAGTTCCACTTCTAATATCATTGTTTTATTTATTTTCCCCATCATTAGAAGTCTTTTTTGGGTTCTTATAGAATTGTTGTTGGTGTCCCATCCTACTAGAAGATGGAAACACTACTGGTGTTTAGGGAAAATTATTACAAAGTTGACCTAGTCTACCACACTAGTGTCAAAGCACTCTGGAAAGATCCTGAGTAACTGATCCTACCCGAAGAAACTCCTCCTTATAAATCTCTGGTCAATATTCTCATAATGATTCTTCTTACTCGTATAGGACATACCTACTGATCATCCAGCAAAAACCACTTATCATAAATTGGAATCTTTCTTCTGGTTTCTCTTAGATAAGAGAGTCTGATACACCACATCTAAATTTTTTTTCATCTATAAGATATTTACATGGGATTCCACCTTACAATTATACCAATTCTATGAATTTGTTGACATGGTTGTCTTGTCCCCTACCATTTATGGAGAAAAGTTCCACATTTGAGTAAAGAGAGAATAATATTCCATCATGGACATACTCCCCTAAGTCAAGCACATGAACTCAACTTCCCTCTCATGCATCTCTATCTCTTAGTAAAAGTGCTCCAAGAACATCCTTAAACAGTCTTTCAATTCCATGATATCTACTTATCCAATATGATATTGAACATCCCTTTATCTCTTCACTAATACTCATAATAGATAAAAATACAACATGTCCCAATTCTCTATAGGAATCTCACAATGGTCAAGTATAGTCTACATAGACTCAATCCATAACTCAACTGCCTCAGGCCCACCCTCTCTAGTGAAACTCAAAGAGTGCTAAAACTGAAATTACTATGTCATGTCAGACCTACTATTCTCAACCTCCTCTCTATTTCTCTATATTAACATCATGATGTGAGAAAAGATATCATTGAAATTATCTTTGGATCATTCACTCAGTGCTATCGGTGCCTCAGGTACCACTATAAGAAGATCATTTCTAGCTATGTCATTCTCCTGTCTTATAAAAAAATGGAACCATGGAGGAATATCACTATAATTCCAAGAAAAATATATTAATAAACATAAAAAAATAGTAACACAGACTTGTTAAATGGATTCCTAATAATTTATAAAAATTTATTCCCCCAAATCCCATCATAAGGTCAACAATGAGGTGTTATGTGTACCCTTAACCATCCTTTATATTGTTCATGGGTAACGAAGGGTAAACTAATTATCATTATTCAATTTTCTCATTAAAAACAATTTTCTTAAATTTGGAAACATTTTGAAATTTTTAATTCCATATAAAAATATACTTTTAGTTCAATTACACAATAATTGGAAAACATTTCAATTTCAACAACATACCAAAAGCCTAATTTTCTATACATTCCCAATAACAATGTCTGTCCAAATAAACACTAATTTTCTATAATGATGCATTAATATTCAGATCTCATGTCACACTAGAAAATAATTCAAATCTTATAAAAACATAGACACAATACTCACATTACCCAAAAAGTGCATTAATTGAGGTGAAATAGAATCAAACAGTTTCAACAAACATCAATAATAATAATCCCACACTGGGTACTTTGAATTTACCACTGTACATACGTTAGATACTACCATGTATGAGGTATTAACCAAGTCCCAACTCATTTTATTCTCATGTTTAGATTTCCCAAATAGTAAGAAAAATGTAATGAAAAGAAAATTCATTTCATACCACTTTGTAACATCATAAATCGGGAGCCACACACCAGTGCCCTGAGTCAGTCAGTTATATGTCCTAAGCCAAGCCTCCATGTACTCTAGAGGCTTATGACTATAGTGAGGGTCTACTATCAATCATGAAGATAATGTGCCATATTTATCTTGTATTACTAAATAAAAAACAATTAATCCATATTCAACTGAAAAACTAATCTAAATTCCCTAACTAAAACAGACCAATATGACATACTGAACCAAAATAAGAATACATTATCCAATCAAAAATAGTAAATATTTCACAGTGTAATAAGTGTCAATTGATAAAATTCAAACCCTAAAATAAGACACTGAAAAAATGAAAATAGGTCTTCAAAGCATTTATAGATCGCTTATTTATGCTTCATCCTGACTTAGCCATGTAACATAGGGCTCTTTCCCTTATCATGTCCTCAAACATGATGTCTATTTAGGTACCATTCTATAAACTGTTATAGGGTATGTGTAATACTAAGTAGGATAAAACCAATAACATCTAAAATAATTATAGTCAATTATAGTGTATTTAGGTATACTATGAATAATGTACAATTCAAAAAGTAAATAGTTATCACATTTCATTATTATTTAATTAAACACATTAACATCAGGGTTCCTGAGAACACTTGAACCATCAATTCCTACTTATAATCATGCGGAAGTATAAACAGTATAATATATCAAGGGTAATCATTTATAATTTCATTTAGAATCATATCACGAACAATTGGAACCATAGTAGAATTCCAAATTCATAGGTTTAGAACGTCATATCTAATACCCCATGGGTATTTGGAGCCTATATCCTGATCCCACACCTCAATGTCCCATATGGGTATTTGGAGCCTCAATACCTATCAAAAACTAATTTATTAGACATGTTTATTTGGATCCTTAGTCCCTATCCCACACTCATTTATGAAAAACAGTATTTGGATCCATAGTCCCTATCTCACGATCATATATCACATATCACACATATATCACATCAATCAAGATTATTTATTTTCACATCATGGTATACCATTTCCATTATAAAAAAGATGATACAATAATTTAATTATTGAGAATAATATAATAATTCACTATTAATCCATTCATCAAAATTTGATTATATATCCCATTAAATCAATAAGCCTAATCCAACCATCTCATAATTCTTGTCATTAATTAATTTGTAAACACATCAGTTGAACAATTTCTCAAACTATTTAATTAATAAATTCAAAATTCAATTGACCATTCAATTCCATATTCACAAACAAATATTAATTAATTTACAAATTATTTAATATAATTCTACCAATTTTTTAATCACCATTATGAAAATTTTATTTTTATTTTATTCAAATTATTTCATTATCACATGGAAAATAAATTAATCAATTGAATGATTAAAATTATTAATTAATCAATTAATTTATTAAATTTCTGATGAAATTGTCAAATTTTCCAATTAAAATTTCACAACACATAAAAATCTTGTAATTAAAGACTATTACCATTGAATTTAGACCACCTACAACAAAATCATTTGCAAAATCTCGCCAACAAAAATACCCAATTGAAGTAGAACAACCAAGATCACAACGAAGTACGAGATGTAGAATTAAAACCTAGATCAAAATAAAATGGATTAAATATATTAACATATGGATTTAGATCCATCAGTAATGGAGGAAAACATACAGAAAAGGATAAGAAGAATATGGGGGGATGGGTGAAACTAATTGGGATGAGGGTCTCTAACCGGGAGGGGTGAAGATATTCAATATGGTCATCATTTCACCAATAATGGGAGTTGAAATTATTTAGTTTCAATTAAAAGACATCCAAAAACATTTTTACATGTTTTATATTTGATTTTGGTCAAATAAATGTTAATTTGGAGGGTTATTTATTTTTTCATATAATTTTTAGAGGATTAAAATTTTGCATGCATCGTTTTCTGCTCGGGGGACATGGATTTTCCTAACTGTGTTCTTAATAATGCTCCTCTTCTTATGGAGTCGCATGGTTTATACTAGAAAGGAAAACTATTTAAAAATATATTTTTCTTCCTTGGGAATCCCCTCTATTAGTGTTTTACTACTTTTATTTCCTTGGCATATGGTATGGGAAAACCATGCACCAACCATGCATTTCCCCAAATCTATCCCAAAATTTCCACTTTCAGAAAAAAGTCACAAGGTAAGACCAAAAGAATATATAATAAAAAAGTATTACCTAAAAAACCTCAAAATAGATCCATAAAGATTCATTATCATAGATCACAAAATAAATGAGGGGTGAGTATGAAATAATTTTTCACAAAAATAAAAATGATACTACAATTCCCACTACAACTACTATAACATCTGAATCAGAAGCCCAAAAAGTAATAATAATCCAATTAAAAATTTATATACAATTAATATAAATGATTCATGATTCAATATATCAAATGGGTAATAGATAGACCATAAAAAACATGTAAATGGTGAATTGGACATGTATCTTATAGATGTAGAAAAGTGAGATGAAACCCATTTACCTTCCCCATCCCTTAGGGTTAAAGTTATTTATACTACTATATAATTGTTTTAAGCATGTTAATAACTTATTAGATAGAAATAATCATGTTTATGATATCATTAATGATTCTTTTATAATATTTAATATCCTATATGTTAATAATCATTCATTGTTTTCATTATTTCGGGTGTTAATTGCCTTGTTTTTTAGTAAGTTTTGACTTGTTATTTTTTTGTTCCAATTACGTAGATCATGATTTAGTTATCTTTAAAATTTAAAAAATTAATTAAATATCATATATATTCACTATATACTTTTATTTTAATCTATAAAATTTGGAGATTGGAAACTAAATAAATAGTTAATGGAGATGGTAGGTCGTACATACAATTGAAAGCCTTTTTAATGGTATTTTCATTTTAATAGAATAAATTTTAAATGTAACATATGTATATTATAATTCTATTCTAATATTTTTATCATATATATCACATATTGTTATTAACACCATCATTAATTCATTCCATTTAAAGTGTGAACAAATCACATCGCTCTGAGGAGGCATTGATCCACACATGCGGAATTGATGTTATCTTATTCACTGAATATTTAGTGCATATATTTATATATTTAATAATAAATATAGAATGATAAATACATTATAGTATTGTATATATCAAATAAAAACTATAAATACATTATTATTCCCAATCATGATAGGCATAAATGATTTAGTGAATGACATCTACTCATGAGGTGGTTGTCCATCAAACACATAAACGAGGATTGTGTATCCCATTTGAAGGATCTTTATGATAATTTAGGATTAAATATTTTGATAAAAACTAATATTTATATTGAATATAGTTATATTATTATATAATTAATAATAATAATTATAGAATAATTGTAGAAATAAATAAAACAAAATTGGTCATTGAAGAATATTACCTTTCATTAGGGTAACTACATATGGTTTATAAAAAATTACTTCCTTTGATGGATAATAGCTAAAAGTGAGTATTCTATTATGATAATGGATATAGGGATTTTATTAGGGCAGGGTATGTATGAGACAAAATATTAAAACCTTTCTCTTTAATTCACATCAATACAAGATTTATTACATAATATTTCACTTAATACAACTATGACGATTGAGAATTATAGTGCCTTTGGGAATTAGGAAGATTAAAAAATAACTTAAAATTGTTAAACATAACAACTTTATTGAATAATTCCTTAACATGCATGAACATAAAATTGAATGGGATAAACTAGGGACATATATATGAAAGGGGTGGACTATAAATCCCAATAATTTAATAAACAAGGAAGAACATGAGAAACATAATACATGTTATAAAATAGGCATATCAATAGGGCATAAAAGAAACAATAATAATAAGGAATGGTATATCATTATTATCATAACATGGGAAGTGTATAAACTACTTAAAATGCTATATCACAAACATACATCAAGGCTAACTACCAAGAAATCATGATGGAAAAATTCATATTAATATGCCCATTTCATGAATTTTTTATGTGATGTTAAAATGATAAAAGTAATAAATGTTTCTGGTTTTTACCACTATTTTTTCACAAACATAAGTCAAGTATAACATCTCATAAGACTAAACATTACCCAATTCATTAGAGCACTATCTAATTCCATGTGCACCCATCACTTTTGTTTCATTCCCATGATTATGTGTGCCACATAGATCATATAACATGGATTCATTCATCATACTATTTTATTCCATGAACATAGAATGTGAAATACATTAATATATGTCCAAATTAATAGGGGTATATGAGTATAAATGTTAACAACCTTGATAGTATATGGGTATTTTAGTCACTAAACAATTATTTTGGCATGAAAAAATAGCGATAAAATTTTGGCACCATATTAATATCACATCAAAAATTAAAAAAATGGGTTGATGTGATTGAAAGGTGTATATCATAAATTTTCCATAAAAAGGGTGGTAATATGGACATGTAAATACATTTCCCAACATAATCAATTTGATATATAAGGCATAAGATAGTATGGAAACATGAATAAATAAGAGAATGTGAGGATCCATTACAAGATTGTGTGGCCCCAAATGCTTGGGAAGGGATTTCTAAGATCATGGGGAACCATAAGAAGACTATATAGAGGTAGGGAAGAGTAAATAAATTATCCAAGGACTTTGAGATAATATTAATGGGATTATGGGTGGGATTATAAAGGAAATGAGTGATGGATTCTTTATCAATTCTCAAACATTGGTTTATGACTCTATATAATAAAACAACCAAAACCAGAAACATTCCCATGGAGTTTTCCAATGGTTTCTATCAAATAAGATTGGTTTTCATTATCTTATAGGTTCAAGGGATGAAATTAGTAAAATATTATCCTTGGTGATGTGGAGGTGAGTCATACTCTTTAGGAAAAGATTTTCAAATCATAAAATAAATTATATATTTTGTAGGATTCATAATGGAATTAGAAAATAAATAGAATAATATATAAAATCAAATTATTTAGAATTTAATACATATATTTGGTTTTGGATAAATTTTATAGTATATATTAAATATCTTATTTTTCATTATGATGTCATAGTCGACAACGTGTATTTATACGGTATTTAATTTTTACCCAAAAATTAAACTATCTTATAAAATTATAAAAAAAACACCATTTCCTAATTTAAACATTATGATTCCAAAAATAATATTCATTTCATCAAAATTATCTTATAAATATGTAAATTTTCACTTTTAAATTAATAATCCTCACTTATTGATAAATATTGGATTTTTTAACAATAATGATTTTTGAACCCTTATAAAAGTTGCATTTTTCATCATAAAAATTATATGATCATTTATATTTAATAAATATTATTTAATATTAATATTTTATAAAAAATTTATTTATTTAAAATATAAATTAATTCATTAATTTAAATTCCTAAATTTAATTTTAATATTACCCAGAAATATTATCTGTGTCTTATTTTCACAAAATAAAAAACATTTATAAAGTAACAATAATAGGATGAAAATATAATCATTATTTTATAAAAAATAATCAAATCAGACATATTTTTAGGGTATTAATACATATTCCTTTAATACACCATAAAACACCCTAAGTGTAAGGTGTACTATGGTTAGACTTTCATGGGGTGGTTTAACGTTCGTGGTTTGGGTCATGATCTCGATTAGATTGAACTTCTCCCATAAATGGTTTATCTAATTTATAAGTTGATGGATATAATATTCATTATGGTCAAGGGTAAATCTAAAAGATTCTATCACCTTCATATTTTCCAATAAATGGTATTCATAGGGTACAATCCTATTGTATGAGGACATCAAATCCTTTTTTTGACAACTGGGCTCATTAAAACCGAAAATTTATACTAATCTAGTGATAAGTGTTAAATGACTATATTATCAGTAGTTTTTATTCTTAATAGTATCTTAAAACTGATAGTATATAATAAAAATAAGGAATTTCATGATTTTTCCATGACCATCAAACATAATAATGCATTTAATTATATAAAAATAGGAAATTTTATTTATAACTTTTTGGTTCGATACCATCATCCCCACTTTAGAAATTTTATCCTCATAATATTCATTTCTAAAACTAAAATGGATGAGGGTTACATTATTTCATCACATCATCTTGTTCCAAAGGGTCTTCCTCAATTTTTTGGTTTCTCCACATCAGTTTGACAAGGTGAATTATCTTAATTTTTTAGAAATTTGTTTCCTTGATCAATGATGATATATGAGAGATTATTCTAGTATAGTAACACTTATGGAGTGAATACATGTGAGGGTTATGGTATGTAATTTTCAATATGGATACATGGAATACATAATGTACTTAAGATATTATAGGTGGGAGTGCTAGTTGATAGGCCACCACTCTGATGTGATCAAGGATCTCAAAGTGCTCAATGTATCTTGGAAAAATGTTTCCCTTATATTAAAATATTATGACTTTTTCCATTGATATATATGGGGGAATAACATGTCTCCCACATCAAACTATAGGTAATGTTGACCATTTTCATAATAGATTCTCTTTCAACACTGACTATCCATGATGTGATACTAAATAGTCTTAACAATTTCCACTATATACTTGACCATTTTAGGACATAGAAATTTTTTCTGTAACTTCAATCCAACATGTAGGTGTTCTTCACCTCTTCCCATAATGGTCTTTGAAGGTAGGCATTTGGATTCTTTCATAGAAACTATTATTATAATAGAACTCAACCAGAGGAAAATGTTTTTCCTATACACATTTAAAGTGCATAGGATGTTCCCTCAATATTTATTAGTGTCTAAATAGTATTCTCAGATTGGACATTAGGTTAAGGATGAAAGGTTATAATTGATTTCATCTTAGTTTTAGATCATGTTGGTTATTTTGTCTATAACAAGGATGTAAGTCTTAGATATTGATATGATACAATGATAGCGGTACTCTACGAATCCCTACCACTTATTTGATTTATATCTATGCAAGTTTATCGAGTGATAATTCATATCAAATTGCGATAAAGTGAACTGTCTTTAAAGGAAGATATACAAAACTCTATGTAGAATTTTTCCAATGAATGACTTTGGATGGCTGATGAAAAATTCCACAGTTATGTTTTCCCATTTCCATATTAGTATCGGTAATGGATGCATCATCCACTTAGACATCTACCTTTCAGCATTCACTTACAAACATACTAGGCACATTGATTTATATTCATCGATCCCCTTTTCTATATTATTCCACCAATATTTCAATGGAAGATATCGATACATATTTTTGATTTCTCAGTGAATGGAGAAAGTTGAACTCTGTGAATTATCCAAAATTTCAATCATTAACTCAGGATTTTATGGTATCTATTGTCACAACAAAAATATTATAACCCTTTTATTATCATTTAAATATGAGTATTTTCCCTTCCATATATATTCCACATTATTCGAAATTTTCACATTATCGTTTTAATCCTCTTATACAGTCTCTAGATGGGATGGTTGTGTAATAATTTGTGAAATAATTGACGATGTTCCTTCTTTTATGATTCTAATTAACATCCTTTTCAAATCTAAAAATATGTTTTCCTTCTAAAATATCATCAATGCTAAATTTCATTGATCCTTTTTACATAGTGTTTCTTATACTTTATTCACATTCCAATGATGATAGTGATTTCTGATGTCATTTTCTTTGACCATGTCTAACCATATTCATTGGTGCATAATCATATTCTTTTATATGAATAAAAACTTCAATAATTTTTGATTCATATGATTTTCACTATTCGCCCTAAATAGATATCTTGACCTTGTATTCAATGA
Organism: Viscum album; assembly: GCA_963277665.1. Taxonomy (NCBI): domain Eukaryota; kingdom Viridiplantae; phylum Streptophyta; class Magnoliopsida; order Santalales; family Viscaceae; genus Viscum; species Viscum album. The sequence goes on from OY728152.1 coordinate 1,388,796,580, forward strand.
AAAGATCACTGTAGCTAGTTCCATATTCGGAATTGGGTATTTGTGTTCATGAACATTTAACATCCTTTAAGCACAAACTATGAATTTTTCATATTTCATTAACACACATCCCAGTACCTTTTTCAATGAATCACTAAATACTACAAAAATGTATCCACATGTGGGTAGTTTGAGCATAGGGGGAGTGATATTTCTCATTTTAAACTCCTTGAAGCTCTATTCACATTCATCATTCTAATCAAACCTGACTCCCTTCTATGTAACTATGGTTATAGGGTTTCAAAATCAGGATAAATTTTTCACAAATCGATGATAATACCCAGCTAGTCAATGGAAACTAATAATATGTATCATAGATGTTTCCTCAAACATCCTTTAATTACTTATGTCTATGAAGGGTCTTCATATATCCCTTTTTTTCATGTGATGATATTCCCCAAGAATGATACTTCCTTTAACTAGAACACACATTTGCTGTAATTTTCCTAATGATTCTTCTTTCACAATGTATTTAGCACACTCATCAGGTTCTCCTCATTCCCCTCCTTAGTGTTGAATAATATTAGAATATCATCTATAAATACTACAAATATTTTGTCGGGGAAATCACTAAAGACACTATTAATATTGTCTTTGACTATTGTTGGAGCATTAGTGAGTCTGAATGGAATTACAATGAACTCAGAGTGCATGTACCTTTTATGAAAAGAATCCTTGGGGATATCCATCTTATTCACACTAACCTGGTAATATCCTGATCCTAGATCCACCTTGTAGATGTGTTGTTCTCAACACAGATAATCAAAAAATTAATCAATCCAAGGTAGGAGAAAATTTTTCTTTATCGTGATATTGTTGAGCTCACAATAATCAATACAAAGGTGCAATGACAAATACTTCTTGATGAAGTGGACTGATTCTCCCCATGGTGAATCATATGGGTGTATGAAATATTTGTCCAAATTATCCTATAGTTGTTTATTAAACTCATCATCATCCAAAAAAACATTTATATACAAGTTCTTGGATAACGGTAACTCTTTAGGTATATGCTCAATTAAAAATTCAACCTCTAGGCTTGGTGGAAGGCAAGAAAATTTCTTAAGAAACACATTAAAAAATTCCCTCACAATAAGGATAATTTTTAGGGTGGTTATTTCCATAGACTCAATAATTTTATCAAGATATTATTTCTCATTGGGAAATAATATATAGGATTGAGATGTTGGGGTTAATGAAGATTCATCCTCATCCTTAGAATTTAATAGAATCAGGGGTAACTATTTAAAACTAAGAGTTATTTTTTTCACTACAATTTATATTTTCTTTATATGGGTAAAGCCAATTCATACCCATAAGTGAATCAAATTCTACAAAAGGTAGTATGAAATGTTTCACTGGGGAGTTAATCCCAAAAATTTTGATAGGATAGGAGTTTTTTACTTGGGATGAAATAATTTCCCTATTTTCCATTTTCATAGATAGCTCAACTTCCATGATTTGTGGGAGTGTATGGATAGTTCTACTAAACATTCATTATATGAAGGAATGTGTAGAACCAAAATCCAAAAAAATATTTTTTCTACTTTTGAATGATTCATAATCATACTTGTCACCAATTTTATGATGGGATACACCTTATTGGCTGTGATAGAAAAAATACCACCCTTGCATTCTTGTAGATTGTCGGTTATCTCTGAAAACCCTTGCTTTAGATAATTGTCTTGAAAGGTTCCTTACTCCCTACCTGTTAAAGAACTAAATAATGAACTGGGATTGAATGAATAATTACTTTCCTTCTCCACATTAGTGGATTTCATTTATTGATAATTTCTAGAATAGTTACCTTCCTTCCCACCACTAAAGAATTTCCTCATCCCCCTAATTCAATTTTTAGGGTGCCTTTTTCCACACCCTTGAAATATTGGTTGTCAGAATTTTATAGAAACATTAGATTTATCCATCAGAACACTAGAATTAAAATCCACTTTAAAATTATTATCCCAATGATACCATTGAGATTTACTTCTCTCTATCTATATTTTAGGGCACATAAGACCATTTCCTCATAGTTACCGAAGTCTCAGATCACTGGGGTATTTTAAAATAGTTATTAGGCCACCAAAGAAACAATTAACATTTCATTTGGAGGTTACAACAAAATTAGAGGCCTATTTTGAAAATATTGTGAAGTTTCCCTCATACCCCCAATACATTTATCCTTGTTTTCTTTGACAAAATATAAATCCCTTTCCATTTTAATATGGAGAGTGTAAGGAAAATATTTACCAAAAAACATTTTCCGAAATTTCTTCCACCTTATAGAATCAATCTATTCCTTAGGAATCATATTGTTGATAAATTAAAACAACCAATTAACTTCTCATTTACATGATAAAAAACTAATATATATTTCACTTGTTCAAAACATTAATGGATAGAGAATATATTCTCAATGGAGTTGATCCATTATTCTATAATTAAGGGATCATATGATCCACTGAAATTCAGAGTCCTTTATCACATAATGGACTCAATTATAGCTTGTTCGTTATAGGGGGTATTTTAAATCTCGTCCTCATCTAGATTTCAATTCATAACCTAAGTAAGCTGAGAGAGTTTCCTCATTATGTCCCCAATTCATTCTCTTATTAGGTTGGACATCTTGTTGGGGTAGTTCTCACAATTCCCTTCACATTTATTATGTTCTTGGTTCCTCATATTTTCTTTCATTGGCTAGAATAAAAATAAAATTAGAGATGAGTATTTTTCAAAACTATTTAACACATAAAGAGTAATTAAAGGAAATTAAAGGGACAACTTATAAATTTTACTTATTCCTTAGAATATAAATTTTTAGGCTTAAATCTATGTTATCCATTATTTATTTCGTAACGTATATTTTTGTGGGATATTTTTTCATTTATAATGGTTTTAATGAAATTTTGATTTCACAAAAGAATATAATTGGGGAGTGTCAAACCATGTTCCTTATAAAGCCAATTTTTGTGTTATATTTTACACTGATATTGGCCTGATAGATCTTATCAGAGTTGTTACACCTATGTACTTTTATTCTGGAACCACGTCGACTTATAAAATCTAGACAATGATATATTTTCTTTATAAACCCCTAACTCTATACTTTAAAAAAATGAGGGATATTTCTAATAAGTAGTGTTATCCCTAATTCTTTCATTAAATTTTTATAATTGAAATCTTAAAAATTACTAATATTTTCCTCTGATACCAACAATAATTACCCTGTTCTTTATTTCACATTAATATGTGATTTATTACATTATATTACTAAATTTAAAACCTATAATATTGTGAAATATAGTGTATTTTGTAAATAGGTACATTACATAACAATATAAAACTAAAAAAACATTACTGAAAACATCATTAATATGCTTGCACTTAAAACTACCTAGGATAGCCTGGGGACATACATATGAAAGGGATGAGTTGTAAATCCTAGTAAGGGAATAAACAAAGAATAACATGAAAAAATTAATACATGTTAGACAACATTAATATCAATAGGGAATAAATTGAACATGAATTATAATTTATGATATAGCATGGTAATCAAAACATGGAAAATGTTGCAACAACTTAAAATCGATAATTATAAACATATGTCAAGGATAACCGTTAGGACATCACGATGGAAAATATCCCATAATGGAATTAAGTTCAATCACTGTCCAAACATGAAATCTCATGAGGGTAAACATTACCCAATTCATTAGAGCGTTATATAATTCTTGGTGAACTCATCACATTTATTTCATTCGAAAACTTATGTGTTCCACATAGATCATAAATCATGGATTCATTCAACATCATATTATTTTACATGAGAATTTAGTTTCTAGTATATTTATGTATATATCATGTTATAGAGGAATATGTGTATAATGTTTAATACCCTTGAATGGAAATGGGTATTTTATTCACTTTAAAAATGTTCTAGAATTGAAAAATCATGTTGAAATTTCGGTAGCATAACAACGTCACGTAAAAATTCATAAAATTAGTTGATAAGAGAGAATGGGATATCACATTATTTATATATCAAAAGGTTAGTAATAGGGAATTGAAACTAAATATCCCTAAATATGTAATTGTAAATATAGGGCACAAGATATTAAGGAATATTTAATAAAAAAGGAGAGGTTGAGGATCTCTTACTAGAGTGTGTGACTCAAAATTCATGGGATGGGATTATTAAGATTTTGTGTGTTCCTTGGGAGTGAATAGACATTAGAGGGAAGATTAAAGAAGCTATATAATGAAATTTAATTATGGGGAATTTTTATTAAATGAGTGTAGAATGATTTATTATTTCTCAAACATAGGTTCTGGACTCTATATACTAAAATAACCAAACCATAAATCTTCCCATGGTTTTTTCTCTTGGATACTACCAAATGGGAGATTTTTTTATTATATTATATGAATAAGGGCCTGAACTAATAAAATAATACCCTTGGTGATATGGAGGTGAGTCATATTCTTAAAGAAAAAATCATAAAATATTAAATATATTATATGTTTTGGAGGATTCATAACATATTTATCAAATAAGAATAACATAAAATCACATTCTTTTATAAATAAAACAAATATTTGGACATGCATACATTTTATCAAATTTATTAAATCAATTTTGGGTCATTATAAGTTCATAATACACACTGTATATTTATATGGTATTTAATTTTTACCTGAAATTCAAATATCTCAGAAAATTATGAAAAATTAACACTTGGATAATATCGAAAATGTGATTACAAAAATAATTTGAATTTTACCAAATTAATTTTATAAATAGGTATAATTTAACTTTTAAAATAATAATTCATTTATTGATAAATGTTGGTTTTTCTAACATTAACGGTTTTTGATCCCTTATATAAATCATACATTTCTTCATAAAAAATATTTTATCATTTGTATGAAATAAAAAAAAATTATTAAAAAAAATTTATTAAAAATTTATTTATTTCAAAAATCCATTAATTCCTAAAAATAAATTCTTTCATTGAATTTGAATATTACCCCAAATTAATTTTTGTGTTTTATTGTAACAAAAAAATATATTTTATAATGTAACTATAAATTAAAGAAAATATATTCATTATTCTATAAAAAATAATGTATATTCTTATATTTATATTATCTTGACACATATCCCTTTAAGACATAAGAAAAACCCCTAATAGTAAGGAGTACTATGGTGAGACTTTCATGGGGTTGTCTGGAATACATGGTTTAGGTCATGATCATAATGATATTGAAATTATCTCGTAAATAGTTTCACTCAATATTGAGTTATTAAATTTCGGCTTTGTCTTGGTAAATATAAAATCCTAGAGATGTTATCTCTATCATAAACTCGGATAAATGGGATTTATAGTGTACGATCCAACGAGTTGAGTCCATCACTTCCTTTTTCTATGTCAATTGTATTTATTAAAACCATATATTTATAATAATCATTTGATCAATATTCAAAAATTATATTATCAATGGTTATGATGCTTAAAGCTATTATAAATTAGATAGTGTATTATAAAACCAAGGAAGTGAATGTGTTTTAATAAACACAATACATAATAAAAGAATTTATTAAATAAAAATAGGAAATTTTATTTATAACCATTCGGGTTGTAAGAATTTTTTTGAGAGGTGTGAAGAATTGAGCAGGGTGAGTTCCCTTGATTAGTGGGGGAGAGGATACACATGGAATTTTGGAAAATAAATATGTTCTCCCCACATTTTTACATACCATGAGGCATCCATATCAAAAAAAATTAGGTCCATGATTGGTTAAAATCAAACGGTGGCCATCCAATGGGTGTTAGACATGTGTAGGTTCATTTTTTCACCTTATAATACAAGTTTATCCACTAAGTTATTTTTTTAACATAATAACTGTAATTAATTTTAATTTCTTTTTCCAATAATTTTTTGTAAAAAACTATATTGACCATAATAGATATTATAAATTAATATTATTCCAAATACATTATATGTTTTTCCAGATTTCAATAAAATAAGTGGAAGAGATAAATTTTAAATTAATCCTGGATAGGGATTGAGAAAATGTGTTTTTAAAGTGAAATGATCAAAAGATTGAAAATATTTTATATCCAAATTCAATATTAAATTTATCTAATTGGCCAAAATTTGATTAATATATTTAATATTGATCAACTATAACAGTAAAATAAATTAATAATATATTTTAACATTAAATATTATTTAAAAAAACTATTTTTGATTAAAATTCATTATTTTTCACTATTCATAAAAAATTTAATCTTCTCATAAAAAATTCAAAAAATTCACCCTAATAAATATTTTAAATACCACATTCAAAAATTAAGATTATTTTTTCAAATAAAATTTTTTAATGTGTCAAAATATATTTTAAAAAAAAATTCTCTATTAAAAGGATTCAAAACAACCTTTAGATGTGTACGAATGTTTCATAAAACTATTTTATTTATATACAATTGGTTTTTATAATAATTTATAAATAATTTGTCACCAATGAATTCAAACATATATATATATAGGTTATTTAATTATATTCTTAACCATTAATTTATATGTGAAGTTATAGCTTATTATATTAAATAATTACACTTTTATAATAAATTTGTGTTCGGTAAAACATTTTATTGCTGTAATTCAATCTATCAATGAATGTCTCAATTTTTTACAACAAAATGAAACTACATATTGTGTTCACTGAAAGCTGTTTAACATACAAAATATATTTTAATATCTTGGTATGTTATATTCCCTTCTATTCTTGGTGTTATTGGTCAAGCATGCTACTAAATACATTATTCTCACTATAGAATTATTGGGTTTTACGTTCTTACAACCTTAATTAAATTGAATCCTTGAAATTTAGATTTTTTCTTAGAAATAAAGGGGTTTATATTATAAAATACTATTTATGAAAATCCATGATCTTAAATGGGGATAATAACACATATTATTAATAAGAGGGAAAGTGAAATGGGAAGGTCAACAGAAAACTAGTATTTTGAAAAGGAGAAAATTAGTTAAAACATGGACATGGAAGGGACATTTTACTATCAAGATATGTTGAAGAATGAAAAAGAAAATTGTTAATAATAAATTGGGTGGTTGATATAAGGATAAGGACACAAAATCCTAAAACCTAATAGTTTCAATAAGTTTATTGGTATCATAAAAAATGAAGCTAATATGACCAATTTTCTTTTCATGATCCTTTTTCCTAGAGTTTCACTCACTTAAAATATAATTAAATATACTTACTTGATTTCTTTTTATTTCATATTCACAATACAATCCATTGGTTAGGCCTTGAACAATTTCTACTTCATCTATTAACATAGGTTGCATCATATGGTGATGTAGTACATTAATATCTAAAATCGTGTGAAAAATTTAAACTTAAAACATTTTCCTAAATGGTTAACCTTATGGACCTTCCAAATATTATGATAAAAAACATTATAATTAGATCCAAGGTAGTTATTATAATCAAATTTACTTTATACATATCAATAATCACTTTACCCATATCGATAATCACTTCATAAAAATTTCCTTTTCTCAACATCAATGAGATATTAAGGGTTATCAATCATATTTTTTCGAAGAAGATCATCTGTACACTAAATTTCCTTTCTTAGAATGATTCATTATATTAATTATAATCAATGAAGAATTAGTATTTATGTAAAATATTTATTTATTTCATAATACTTATAACCAATATATAATTAATAAAATACTTTTATAAAAATATTTAAGGATACAAATACACAATAACATTAATAATTCCACATTGGCAATATCAATAACATAAAAGTAACCTAGACCCCTCATCTTCGTCGGTGGTAGATTTCATTGCTACTGGTGGAATTAGTGTGAATAATTCCCCATTTCTCTATAGTTGAAACATTGAACATAATTGATTTCCCTCCATAATTCTTTATCATGGTGAACCTTATCCGTATACTTACAAAATACTCCATTTCCCATCAATAATTTTCCATGATGATTATTTCCTCAATTATAACATGTGTGAAAATACTTCTTACCCTTCATCCATTTATCCATATTTTTCATTGCAATTCTATTCTTCTCTTACATCCATTATAAGTCATGAAACTTTTCAAATTATTTCTCTATCTTGATATCACATCAAACTACTTTCATTATATTAGGAAAAAGATTCAGATACCTTAACCCTTCAGAGACATGGTTTAAGCCCTTCAATTAAATGGTTAATATTGTATTTTTGTTGTGTATGGAGACATTATCATATTTTAATAACCTTATAAAGATAGCCTCATTATCCAAAAAACATTATTCATACATTTCCTTTAAAATAAATAAATTTCTCTGTATCTCAATTTTTTCTAATAAGGGAAATATTTTTAAAGAATATTTCCTTCAAATCCTAACATTCCATGGCATCTATTCCCTCTACCTCTATATTATTCTAGATGAACTTCCACAATTGATCATCCTCTTTATTGAGATAATACACTTCAATTAAAACCTTTTACTTTTCACCACATCCCAATTCCATAAATATCTTCTCTGAATAACTAATCCATTTCTCATCCACCATTAGATCAGTAGCCCCACTAAATAATGCAAATCTCTATCACATAAAGTTATCCATCATTAGAGAATATCACTGTAGAACTTATTTCTCTATCTGAGAAATTTTATTTCTAATAACCTGATATAGTTTCCCTAATATATCTATAAAATTATTAGTTATAATAACACACATATATATATATATATATCAAGTTTCGCATTTGGGAAACATCAATATTATCCATTATTATTGAAGCCCTTCTTCCTTATAGGTTCTATCACTAAACAATGTCATATAAATGGTTCTCTTATAAAATTATGAATATTTTATAATTCTAAATAGGATGTAACACTTAAACTAAAATGAAAATTTTATGCATAGATAATATCATTGTCATAAACATGGTTTCATTGAGTTTATCTTATATTTTAATCCTCAAATTCAATCCTATATTTATTTTCCATAATATATGTTTTCATAAATATAGATTACAAAGATTCTACTAAACATTATCCGATCCCAACTATAACGACATGTATACTAGTAGACTGGAATTGGTGAATTACTTTATTACATTAAAATAGATAAAAAATTAAAATCCCAAATTATTGAAACATTTAACACTTTTAAATAACTAGAAAACAAACATGATACTGATTTTATATTGGGAATAGAAAATAACAGATAATACATAAAAAATTTAAAAAAATTCATCCTTGATAAATTATACAACGATATCTACATCATAATATGTTGAAGGAAAAAATGGTGACATAAGTCTATATATTAGGGTTATGTGTAATTTTATATTTCATGAACCAATAGTGAACAAACAAATTTTTATGGTAAATAACTGAACACGGATTCCATTTAAAAAAATGAACATGCACATTCCATTTAAAACATCGATTAAGTTAATATCAATATAAAAAGATAGATAATTGAAAGTAAATTCCATTTGATATATATATTTAAAATGAAATGTGTCAAAATATTTTTTCATAATGAAAATACTACGGATAATAATAATTGAATACTGAATGAGGGAAATTCTTAAATATTATACATTGTGTATCTAGATCCTGGACCACTATATTATCAAGAGTAAGACAACCAATGCATCAATATACTATCTATAACAAATAACCACTAATTTATACCAATCCATATCATTCCTAAAATATCAAATAATAAATTTAATATTTTTCCTTATCAAATATTCATATTGATTAGAGATTAAAAATTTACTAGCATTTCCCAAATTAATCAAAAAACTGTCAAAGATTACTCCATATATAAAAATGGTATAGGATTTAAGATTTAATATCCATCAAATAAAGATATTTATATTTTATATAAATTTAATATATAATAAAAAATTGATTAAAAGGGTTTGTTTCTTGTGAATGTTAACTATCATAAAAGAATGTGAGATTAAAAAGATAAATTTCAACACTTGGTAAATTTCAATTTAAAACACCTAGGATGAGGAAATTCAATGTGAAACATAAAATTACATGAATTATGACTGAATAATGATATTAAATTACAAATAAGTGTTATATAAACCACATTAATGTTAATTTGTTCATAATGACAAATATACCTCATTGGAATATAAATTGAGACAAAATCACATTTTACATGAGTAAATTTGAATCCAGGGATCCAAGAAAGAATAAAATTACTTAAAAATTTGAAAATCGTAAATTAAATTAAATTATTAAAATTAAATTTCAACGATAATTATATAAAGAACAAAAAGAAACGAGTGGGGAATATTGTATAAGTCTCATAGAAATAAAAGTGCGATTAGAAATCTACAAACAACTACTGTGACATCTAAATTGGAAGCCCAAAAAGTAATAATAATAAAAGGAAATGTTTAAAGGACATCAATATAAATAATTCATGATAATATATTTCCAATGGGGTAGTATATACAGAACACAAAATAATTATGTGGTGAATATGACATTTATCTCACACATGTAAAAACTAAGATCCAAATCACTTGACTTATTCTTCCATATGGTTGAATGTTCTTTAACCTCCTATATAATGTTTTTAAGAATTTACAAAACTTATTATGTTACTATAACAATCTTTATAATATTATATATAGTCCTTTTATAACATCATATCTTCTATTTCTTAATAATCATTCATTATTTTCATTGCTTCGGGTGTAAAATATCTCGTTTTCCGAATATGTTTTGAATTTATATTTTGTTGTTCCATTTAATTATATCATGATACAACCATATATAGAATTTTTGTTTTTATATAAATATTATATATATTAATTATATATATTAATATTATTACATAATATTTGGAGAAAGAAAATTAAATACACCCTTTATCAAGATGGAAGGTCGTACATACACATGAACGTTGATTCGATTTTATTGTTGTATTAAAAGAATGAAAATTAAATTGTATATATTTATATTATAAATATATTATATTATTTTTCTCATATATATATATATATTATTTTAAAACAATCCTCAACTTATTCAATGTTATGTGTGAATTAATAACATCGCTTTGAGGAGGTGGTAGTCCACACATCCACAAATGATGTTATCGTATTCCGACAAATAGGAATTCATGAAGGTATTCGATAGATAATAATTATAGAAGAACAAAAACACATTAAATATCATATAAATCATATATTATATAAATATACCCTTATTCATAACCTTTAATGGTGGTAATGGAATAACGAACGACATCAGTTTGTGAGGCTGTAGTCTGTCGTACACATGAACATTGATTTTGTATCACATATGATTGAAGTGTGTGAATTTTTAGGTCAAAATATTAAAATAAAAACATATTAGTATATTTAATAAAATAGGGTTACTATATTACCATGATATATGAATAATTAATGGATTTTATAGTGAAATAAAAAAAAATTTCACGTTGGAGAACATTATATATTATTCGAGAAACTTCTTCTAGTTTACAACAAAATTATTCCTTGGATAGATTTATGTACAAATTTATGATTCAAAAATTAGGTTATTAATGTTGGTATCTAATTTGGGAATGTATTGAATGATCCAAAAGGGATGAGATGTGTGAAAAAATATGGGGGGTCAGTTCCCTTTTATAAACACGGGAGAGGACACACATCAATTTTTTTAAAATAATTATTTTTATCTACTAAGAGGATTCCATAACAAAAAACATTCAATACATGAAGTGTTATGATATTAATATGTATACCCAATGGGTTTAAAAATAATTTATTATAATTTTTACAACTTATACTCTACGTTTTATCACAAGGAAAACTTTGTTTACCTTAATCACTATATTTAATTTTAATTACTTTTAAAAATATTTTTCATCAAAAAATATGTTAAGACTACTAGAAATTATAAATTATTATTACTAAAAATATGTAATCCATTTTTTCCAATTAAAATCACATAACCTGGAAAATTCAATTTAAAATTAATCTCACTTCCAAGATTAGAAAGAGGGTATATGAAGTAAAAATGTTCAAAATATTGAAAAAATTTCATATCCAAAATCAATATAATATTTACCCCAATGAACTACAATGGATTAATATGTGTAAAATTAATCTAATAAAACATTAAAATCAATTAAAAATATTACTTAACAATATAAATTATTTTAACAAAAAGCTATTTTTTGATTAAAAGTCAGAATTTTCACCATTCATCAAAACTGAAACATCTCTAAAAAATACAAAAAATTCATCTGAAGATAATTTGGACATTATGATTTAAAAATTTAAGAATATTTTTTTCAAAAAATTTATAAAATTGTAAATTTTTTAAAAAAAAGGCCCCATTAAATGGCCGCAGAACAGCCTTTGGACGAATAAAAATAGTTTTATAAAAAATGTTTCCTTTATATTCAATTGGTTATTACATTCATTTAAAATTAATTGGTAACTAATTAATTAAAGCATATATTTTTATAAGTTATTTATTACTATTCATAACATCCAATTTAATAGCTAGGTAATACCTTATTACATTATATAATAATATTTCCGATATATATTTTTCTTTAGTAAAAAAAGGTCTTCCGTGTAATGCAAGCTATGGAAGAAAGTCATCATAGTGTGTGACAAAATATGAATCAGTGTATTTTTAATTAAAATATATAAAATATATAAAATATATTTTAATATCAAGAGATATTATATATCCTTCTACTCCTGGTTTTGTGTGTCATACATGTAATTAGATACAATGTTCTTGCATTATAATTTCTAGGTGTAACAATTACCAAAAAATTTGAATTTCATTTTTATTTAATAAAAAATCATAACATGTGAAGGATAGCTCTTAAAAAAGTAAAGGCGTGATGACTTGAAACTCAACTCATGTCATATAAGTTAATATAATTCAGTCCTTTCACAATTTTCTAAAAATAAAAATTAGAGACTTATATAAAACCTTTGAAATGATTAATTTCAATCAATTGAATATAAATAAAAAATAGTAAAAAATTTTTTTTTTTCATAGATTTTAAATATAGATAAAAACATTCATAAAATATTTTTATGAACATTGAAATGAATGTGAATAATTTCGGACATAAAAGTAGAAATAATTTCATCTTTTCATAAAAAACATATTTTTTCTAGTTTAATATCAAATAGTAAATAAATATAAGGAAAAAATTAAAAACACATAAATAACTACGGGATAATGAAATATATGGTGTTTAAAGGATAATGATAACATAGTTTCCCTCAATGGAATTTTAATATTGCCAATCCAGAAAAGAAATGAGATTGTATCCTAAATCTCGTACCTCATAAACCATATTTTTTCATATATGTTAAAAAATAATAAATAAAAAATAGATATTTATTATAAAACTATTATCAAACCATATTCACATATAATACCATATATAATTCTCTTATAATTTATAATTATCTTTTCATTAACCGTTTTTTCATTAAAAGCATTATTAAAATAAAAATTGGTCTATTTTAAATTCATGTTTCGGTTCAAAGGTTCTGGTTGATGCACCTTGGTTATGTTTTCTTGATAACTATGATATTAATAATATCATATGTATTATATTTAATCATTACATAATTTTTTATAAACATATATATATAGTTGTGATTAAAAATTAATTACAAAATTTTGTAGAGATGATACATCATACGTAAGCATGAGTGATTTTACCATTTTTTGATAGATTTTAAAAAATAAATTTAAATAATAATTAACATTTATAGAATAATTTTTATATGATAAATATCATATATATTAATTAGATGTACGTTTAATACTGTTCATGGAATTAGTGAATGAAAAAGAATCACATTAATTTGTTGAGGTGGTAGTCTACATATACGCATGAGAAATATTATAATTTTCTATAGGATAGAAGTGTAAGTAGGTTGATAATATTATATATATATATATATAATTATTATTATTTTATATAAAAAATATTTCCATTAAATTTATCAATATAAATAGTGGATGTGATGAAAAATAAAATTCATATCCTTATGGGTACGGTATTTTGTCCGTACACATAAGTGTTGTTTTTATTGTCCAATTGATGTATAAAATTTTGAAAATGTTTTTACATTTTACATAACATTATTTTAATATATTTAAAGTAATTGTGTCATTGATTTGATATGATTATAGAATATATATTGGTTTTAGAATAATAAATAATGTTAAACAGATTTTATGAAGATGATTACCACTTATTTGAGAAACTCTTATATGATGTCCTCTTAGCGGCTCATGGGATGAACATTTATGAGGATAAACAACTTTAGAACATGTATAGGGAAGTAAATAAGATATTTTGGAAGGGTTTTTCTGAGATAAGTGGATCATGAAGTGTGAGGAAAATAAAAGATTAGGTTCTATTTTATATTTGATGTGGGTGTAAATCTTGTAAATTTTCATTTTTTATGATATATTAAATTCATCTTTATTTTCAAGATCAGCCAATTTGAAAAAATTTCTTTGATAAGGGGTAGGTGATAAAATGAAATAAAATTTACATTTCCTTAACATTTTGTTAAGTATTATCAACTATTTACTATATTATGCATGATGTATATGTTTTTTATTGCAAGAAATATATTTTCAATGTTTTAAAACAAAAAACTGGACAAACTAACCAAAATTTTCCATTACACATTGTGAAACACTATTACACGATGTGTTAAAAAATTTTATAGCACAAGGACACATCATGATTCCATTAAATTATTTCATTCAGCATTACACATCATTTAAACTTCAAATTTAATTTCCACATACAAGATAATTCCCAAAAAAAGATACATGTCATTTGTCCTAGATACATGTCATGAAAGATTCAAAGTTCCAAATCACTAATCAAGATTCATGGATATTCATGAATATTAAAATATCATGGGGGAAAACTCGTATAAAATTTACATGACGTTAAACACCATTACACATCATGTAATATCCTTATTAATTACCTACAACAAACACACCGTGGATAGAAGCAGACTGAACTATCAGTCCTCTCATATTTTTATTAATTTTATCTCTATTTTCCTTAAATCCTTTCCCCAAAAACTCAATCTTCATTTCTTTTATTCATTGTTTTCGAATTACCCAATCCCAAATTATCGATTTTCAATGTGTTCCTCAACTTGTTTTCATCCCTTACACGGTACGATGCTTGTTCGTCATCTAAATCGTTAATATACCTCAAACTCATAATACAGATTCTCTAATTCTTATTTTAATGTATGTATTTGATTTTATTGTGATTGATTAAATGATCATATTTCTTATTTTAAATTTCTTATTGGTTAATTGGATAATTACTGACATGGAATTTGGGTAATAATTAAAACTCAATATAAGATGGAATATTAACTATGTTTGTAATTTCTATTCTATCTATAATCAATTCTACCTTGAGTAACTAAAATTTTTATGGTAGGAATTCATAGTATTGGTGATTGAATCTATTTAAAAATTACTTCCAAACATGGTAATATTAATTAATAATAATAAGGTTGAGTAATAATTTTCAATCTAATTCTTTTAAGAAACTTTGACTATAAGATGTTTGGAGGGACGACTTTTAGCTGATTGTAGCAGAACACAATATGACCAATAAACTATGATACAATCACCTTTTGAATCCTTGATTAATGGATCCTGGTTTCTATTATTTCCAGACCATGGGATAGTTGTTATGTGGATATATCTTATTGGATTGACCATATCCGACTAGTGACCTATGCCAACTTCATAACCTAAACCCTAAGACCATAGAAGTTAGAATTAAACATCATAATTTCTCCTAAACCCAAAAATTGATCATAAACCCTTAATTATCTATTATCTTTATCCATAAAACTCTTATCATCAGTCAGTTTCACAAACTCAACCATATTTAGAGGCCCACTACCCTAAAGGGTTCAAAGGTTAGTTTCTTCCAAGAAATCCAAGATTCTCATGGTACCAACCTCGTATTTCCACTATACTATTCCATAGTAGAATGTGTATGCTGGGAAATAGAAATATAATTTTACCACATCTTAAAAAAATTAAATGATGTGTGAAGGTGCATCAGATTTTTGGTTCATTTTTTAGGAATCAAAAAAGGATTGTCCTAAGGCACAAAAACTTATTGAAAAAACCTTGTAATACCTCTCCCTTTCCCCATTTCCCTTTAATTTTCCTTTATCTTTACATTCTGATGCCACTATGTCCTTCTTTTTATGACTTAGATCATGCATCATGGACCTTGGAATGGTTATAAGTGCCTTGAAAAACATGAAAATCTCGTCTTTGAGCCTGAAATCCATAGGTATATCACTGCATGTCGTCATTCCCAAATGGAAGACTATAGAAATCCAGCACATTTAAATCTACCCAACCCATCAAACATTAATCTTTCCATACATAGAGAGCGTCATGTAATGTATGATAAAACCATCATGGAATACATCTTTACATTAATCCATCATGCTACAACCATCATCGTACACCATCATATACATGCACATAATTTTAAAATCAAACCTAGACTCAATTATATGACCATGAATATTGGAAAATTCAGTAGGATTTAATGTGAAGACACCAATGTGCATATTTCAAAAATAATAGAAGTCTATGATACATTTCATAACCGAGGATTGTATTATGATGCCATTATATGTTGAGTATTTTCCCTTCTCCCTGTGATATTGAGTTAAGGATTGGCTCAAAAATCAAACACCTGAGACCATCATGTATTCAGAAGATCTAGTGATGAAATTTCTATACTATAACATTCCCCCAATTTGAACATTGAAATTTAAGAATAAAATCCATAATTTTTCTCAAGAAGATGAAGAGATTGAATGGAAATCATGGGACAATTTTAAGGAGATACTTGAAATTTCATGAATCATGGACTTGATATGTGGATTCATCTCCGTACATTTTATCAAGGCCTCTAACCAACTGCTAGTATTATCATTAATGCAGCCAAAATGGTTGGTTTATATTAAAAAGAACCTAGGTAGGTTGAGAAATTATAGATAAAGTATCTCATAATGACATACTATGGTAGAGCAATCATTGACTGACCTGGTGTGGGATCCATTAAGTTGAAGAGCACACTCTATTAGCTGCACACGTAGAATCATTGACCATGAAGTTGGAGTCCTTAAAACTACTAGCCACATCACAAACCACTCCAGATCAAGTCATTGAAATTCAATCATGAGAAATTTTTGGTGTCCCACATATTTACAAAGACTTTACAACACATTTTGATGAACAACCAATTCCAATGTGTAATTATGTCAATTAAAATAAATAAGGACGACTATTGCAGCAGTCGCAACTATAATTTTCACAACGTATAATTTAAAAGCAACCAAAAAAAAGGTTATGTCAAACAATGAATTTTTCAAGTACCCTTTAGAAATCATGGACAACCAGAATATCCACCAATAAATCATGTTCCACTACTAACAAAGCATGAAACCCAACAACCCTTACCTCTGAGATGCCAACAAAAATTTCAACTAGTTCCATAAAGACCTTCACAAGAATTCATACATTTATATTAAAACATATTAAATATAATCTCATCATATTTTCAAAAGCTAGATTAAAGGATAACTACTCAAGATACAGTAATATTGAACAAAAGGGAAGCACAACATATCCTTGTGTATAAAAAGGGTCAAATATCAAAGACCATGTCAGAATGATATCCATGCACTCTACCGGGTAACAGAGAAACATAAAAAAGTGAAGAGGCAAAGCAAATAGTCCTGACTAGTTGAAAAGTACTAGATTTTCAAAACCCATGAAGAGGATATGAAAAAAAATCAAGGAACTCAAAAAGTATTAAAAAGTTTTAAAAGGAAAAAATGATAAATGAAAAATTGATACTACTTAAATAGGACCTCAGGATGTGCCGCCTCGTACTAAATCCCCATCAAGAGAGAAACCTGATGAAAAGTCTATATTACTCTACCACCTTATAATCCACCACTTTCATTTTTTAAAAGATCAATCCATGGAATAATTAAAGGGAAATACGATAATAGTTTTTAAATGTTGATGAAATAACACTTCAATGTTACTTTTGCTGATGCAATCATGCAAATTCCTACTTATGAAAAGTTTCTTAAGGAACTAATTTATAAAAAGAGAATATAGAAGACCTTAGATTCTTCTCATTGAATGAATTATTCTTTACTATTTTTTATTGGAAACATCCTCTAAAAATGAGATACCCAACGATTTTATTTATCCCATTAACAATAGGAGAATGTAACATCAGACGATCCTTGTGCGTTTTAGGAGCCAAAATCAACCATATGAAATTTATTTTATTCTGAAAGATACATATTAAAGAAATAAAACCAACTAGTGTCAAACTTTTATTTCCTAACTGATCAATAAATTATCCATAAGGACTTCTTTGAGATGTTTTTGTTAATGTTGTAAATGTAATTTTTCTAGTATACCTTCATATTCTAAACATGAAAGATGAAAGGGGAATTCCCATTAACATGGGAAACCCATTACTAGACACTAGAAACGTATTTATTTGTGTAAATCAGGGAATATTCTCATTCTGAGTAGGTTAAGAACAATTCAGGTTTGACCTAACAAAGGTAGAATAACAAATAGAAGATTATTTTGACTTCCAAGACGTCATTCTTACAGATGAAATAGAAGGATACATAAACATTGAAGATAAGAGTGATGAAATTCTCCCTGATGAAGATGAAGAATATGATGTTGAGGAATTAAACTAAAAAAACATCTTTCAAGGGACAACATACCACCTTTCATGCCCTCATTCATTTAGCCACCAAAATTGAAACTAAAACCCCACCCCAGTACCCTCAGGTATTCAATTGTAGAGACTGATAATGAACTACCATTTATGATTAATTATGAACTATATTATTCACAAGAGGAAGAATTGGTTGATGTCTATAAAATATATAAGCAATCAATTGCCTATGGATTGGATGATATGAAATGAATCAACCCAGCTTCATGCACCCACACAATTATACTCGAGGAAGGGGCATATCCAAAATGGTAACCCAAATGAGACTCACACCACCAATGGAGAATGTTCATAAGAATAATTTACTAGATCTTCTAGATTATGGATTAATCAATAAATATCTTATAGTGAGTGGGTGAGACCACTACAGAAAGTACCCAAGTAAGGTGGCCTTAGAGTGGAAAATAATGATGAAGATGAATTGAACTCAAACCGAACCATCATTGGATAGAAAGTATGAGTGGACTATAATATAAATTCAAAACCCAAAAATGAATATTTCCATTGTAAATTTATGGATAATATGTTTGATAGACTACAAAAACATAAATTCTATTGTTTCTTGGAAAGATATTTGGGAAACAATTGGAATGTAGTCAACCATGAAAATTATTCTAAAACAATTTTCACATGAAAATTTCATATCTTCATCTACATGAGTTTGTCATTAGGTATGCACAATTAACCAGAAAGGTTTCAATGATACATGGTGCATATTATTCATGATATGGTGGAGTAATTTTTAGAAATTTTCATGTATGAATTTTTAGTTCATGGAAGATATTTCGAGTAATTCCTAAGTAAATATTGAGTTAGTCCTAGAACATTGTGAGGAGAAGTGCTGAGTCCTAAATTATTAACAATGAAATATTATGGTTGAAGGTCGTATAGTCCTCGGAAAAAAAATTTCCAAGGATTGAATGGAAGTTGAACTCACCAAGATAAATGAGATCAATGATTTAACTATTCACACAATATTTAAATGAATAATGATATTTCTAGTCCATGTTGTTTTCTATAGGCTATTAGTGAATGATTTTGAGAATTTTTCTCACCATATGACACATATGTTATCAAAGTATATACCATTTGAATTCAATGAAAAATGTTTCTGGGACTTCAACACATTAATGAAAATCTTGATCGGCACTCCTTTAATCATTTAACAAGATTGGAAAAACAAATTTGGATTGATGTGTGATGCTAGATACTTTTCTATTGGTGTTGTTTTAAGACGGAGAGTTAGAAAAAAAATTCCCGATCCACTATTCTAGTAACACGCGGAATGAATCTCTAGTGAACTACACAACCACATATAAGGATCTATTAGTAGTTGTTTTTTTCCATCAAAAAATTATGCTCATGCATAGTTTTTTCCAATGTGAATGTGAACACTAATCATACTACATTGAAATATCTAATGACAAAAAATGATTCTAGGAAAAGACTGATACAGTAAATACTATTGTTTCAAGAGTTTTACATTATCATCAAAGAAACCAAGGGAATGGAAAATTTGATCGTAGATCGTCTAACCTGACATCCACTACCTCTTATAAAAGATGATGAAGATCTTGAAATTTAAGTGGACTTCTCTAATAAAACAATTTTAATCATAAATATAATTGAAATATAGTGGTACATTGATATTGAAAATAAACTACCCACATGATACCTATACCCAGACAAATCATAAAATAAAATGAGAAGATTTTTGTCGTAATCTTCACAATACTACTGGGATGAACAAATCCTTTTCAAGCGGAATTCTAAAGGTTTGTTACATCCCTATATCCCAAAGGAAGAAATCCAATTTTCTTGAAATGTGTCATGTATCCCCAAGAAAGGTCATCATGGACCAAAATGTATCATGGCCAAAATTTCAGAAATTTTACATTTTTGGCCAACACTCCACCAAGATGCAATACAATTTTTCCATGTTGTGAGTAGTGTCAATGAATTTCCACCATTAGAAAAAGAAAAACATTTACACAAAACCCAAAAATGGAAGTCAAATTCATCAACCTATAGGGGTATATTTCGAGGGACCATTTCCCAATTCACATGGAAAATCTGATAACCTTTTTGTCACTTACAAAAATTCCAAATAGCTAGTAAAAAAATCTAAAACTCATGAAACTAGAAAGGTAGTCATCAATTGATTAAAAAAATTGATTTCATGACTGTGATTTCCAAGAATACTCATTAGTGATCAAGGAAAAAATTTCACTAATAATTCTCTAAATTCCTTTCCTACACAATACAATATTCAGTACAAGAAATGAACTCCCTACCTCAAAAAATGAGGAATGTCTAATTTCTAAAATAGGAAATAATCAAATTTATATGAAATGAATGATAACACAAGTCAAAGATATTGGAATCTAAAATCAGATGATATAAATTATGTGTTCCCCAATATATATAAAACAAACATTGTGACCACACATTTTCAATTAATAAATTTGAAAATCATTCATTTTCTAGTAGAGCTAGAGCTTCTCTCGTATTGGGAAATTAAAAAACTCAATATAGACTGTCAAAAAGCTGGAAAAGCTAGAATGATTCCATTGGATGAATTGGAATAAATATGAAATTGTTTTTATAACAAAACCAAGATATATAATGAAGAAACAAAAAAATTTCATGACCAAAAAATTTCAAGGAAAAATTTTGTCATAAGGACTAAATTTATTTTATTCAACTCACAATTTATATTATACCATAGGAAGCTAAAATATAGATGGTTAAAAAAATCTGTAGCCATTCACATATTTCATTACCGATTTAATGATATTAAAAGAGTAAGAACACCCATATTCAATGTCAATGGGGAAAGTCTAAATATCGTTCATGAACCCTTATAGGAAGGGTGTGTCATTAGTTTTAAATTCATCTAAAGATCAAAAAAATCAGGCTCTCGATGTTAAATAAATCACTGAATATGAGGAAACCCATATTAGGACACCCTAGGCTAGAATAATATAGAATAATCTTCTAAATAACTTAGGTAATTTTGTAATAAATGGACAAAGTTTTGGTTTAAATATTATAAGTATGATCAAATTACATATTGTGTAACCATATTTCATGACTTATATTTTCACAGCCAAAAAATTTACAAACATTCCAAATACATTGTAAAGACCCAACCAAGGTTTCCTTAGGTCGGGGCCTTATTTAATTACATTGTAATATAAATGAGGATCATCAATCCCAAAGGACCGAGTAGTTTAGTATCTTTGGAAATAATATACTTAGAAAAGATAAACATTATAACTTGAAAATTAAAAAACACATAGAAAATCCATTGAAAAAATCTAGATCTCTTAGGTTATCCCTTTAGTTCCCACATAATATATATCTTCCCATCCTTGGAAAAAAAACATAAGAAAGGTTTGACCTCAAATGCTCAGTATGGGTAATAAATATACTAGAAGATATCATAAACATAAACATTTGTCATAGTGAATAACTAAAAAACACTCCTTTAAAAATAAACTTGAACATAAGATGACATGAATAAGAGTTGAATAAATAATTACATTATAAAAAATAATCATTGTTATTATACTAGTTTAATAACCACATTAACTATCAAAGACTAGTTTCATAATGAGGGAATGCATAATGATGGGCATCACAACAATACTGTCAAGGCCTCATGCCAATACCAAAAATAATTATTTGGTCAAGGCCTCATGCCAAGACTGCAGTTTGTCTTATGAGACCTGACAATTCACAAAAGGGATATAGAAGGCCCCACCTATAAATTACTAATCCCAATAAATTTCTCATATCAATAGAGATAAACATAAAAAAACATATACATTTATATTAAAACTTTCATATTAAATGTAAATAACTTTCCCCAAACATTAAGCATAAAGACTAACCATTTAGACTAAATTGGTGAATGGTTTTAAGAATGTACATTCATCCAAAAACTAATCACAAAACATTCAATACATATGGTAGATGATATCATAATGTATTACATAACAATAAATAAGAGTCTTTAAATATATTAAGATACCCTTATAAAATCATCGAGTAATTCTTAAGATAAATACACTTTTACTTTGGAAAGAAGAGTTCCATAGAATAAATAATTTTATAAAACTAGAAGTGAAGTAAAATAATAATTTCATAATAAAATGATAGATTTGATAATGGTAATGGTTTCTAAAAATAGATTATAAATTACCCTTGAAAAAAGGATATAATTTTAGAAATTCCCTTGAATCATTCTTGTATTTCAGGAAGAAATTCATGAAAGATACTTTTAAAACATATAACTCCCCATAAATGAATGTAGGATTTTGTTTAGTACACATATATATAACATTAAAAAAGAATTTATGATGAGTAAATATAAATAAATAATAATTTAATTGATGTAAGTAAATAATAAGAGTAACTCGAATAAAAACGAAGGTTTCGGAATAAACCGCTAACTTTATGTCCGGATATATTTCGCTCATAAACATAAGGTACTGGAATATAAAATTAGTCTTATTAATAACTTAATTAAGAACAAATAAGACATGTATTTGATATAATGTAAATTTTTAAGTTCATTTATGGTCTTTTTTGTGGGTTATGAGATTCAATATCATCGTTTCTAAGTACTCATTTGTTAGTTTTCATGATCAATTTGTTTTTATAGATGTTACTGTAAAATGAGAATTGAGGTCTATAATTATTTTTATTTATTATTAATGTTTTTACACACAATTAAATGATCATATAATTAATTTGGTTACTTTGGGTGAGGGTTAATCATTAGATAAAATTATAATGATAAATTCTTGGATTAATTAGGTTGTTTTTTGATCACCAAAAACTCATTTTGTTTTTTAAATTAAAACCTTGGGTACAAAATATGTTTCCAAAATATTATGTAGGATATATTAAAAATATTTTTATATCGTTCAACCATAAAAATGGTGTCATTAACATAATTTATGATGGTAATAGAAGTTGAAACCCCATCGACTTTGAATGTGTTAAATCAACACATCCCGAATGGTGTATTCATTTCTATTATAAAAGGATGGGAAAAGAGAGATAGTGATGAATTACTCCATTATCATAAAAAAATTATAGTACATGTGAGGTATTATATTTATCAAAGAATCTATTGAAAATATAGAGAGGAAATAAATAAAGAAAATTGAAAGAAAATAAAATATGTGAAAAAAGGAATTTACCTATTTAATTTATCTTCGTCGAGAGCCTCTTTAGGGGAGAGGATTTGGTCTTTCAAAGATACCAGGGGATGATAGTAATGGGGAGGATATTGGGAGTATATTTTACCTGAACTTAGACAAGGGAAAAAGGCTTGGGAAGAGTGAAGTTAAGTGGTAGTGATGGGTGGCTTTTATAGAATAGGAGAGGAGATATTTCCCCTTATTTTAATCATTATTTAAGGAATCTGGCTGAAGACTATGAATAATAATTATTATTGAGACTCAAATAGTAGTACGTGCATGTGAGTTAGAACCAAGTGTTCTTTCATTAGCCTTACATCAACTATGAGTCAATAAATCATGTATTTAGCATTTATTGTAAATTACCATATTTCACTATTCATAAAAATTCAAGTATTTTAGAAAAATCACAAAAATTCACCCTAACTATTTTTCAAGGTGTAGAATTACAAAATGCACTCTATTTTATAAAAATAATTTTAAAAATAATGGAAATTTAATTTTTAAATAGACACTTTATTTACATGAAAAATAAAGATTGTAAATTTAAAAGAAAATTTAATAATAATTTCAAAAATTAAGCAAGGTCTCATAAAATTATCCTACAATAATAGTAAAAAAATATTTATTTAAAAATAAATTTCATGAAAATTAATTCAGTTAATTTATTATTTAAAAATTTTAATAATGTATTTATTACTCACAAATATACCAACACTTGATTACCAACTTATAAACTAGACTATTTCAATAATAAGGTGCCTAAATTTTATTTATACATTCATGGTTGTGGCTACTATTAATAAGGGTCATATTACTATTAATAGGGGTACATTACTATTTTTAATGGTCATGTTACTATTAACTAAAATTTTAAATTGACCATGTCATGCTCGCAATATCTTACAGAATACAACCATGTATATCATTTTTTCGAAATTCAAAATATAAAAGTGGAAAATTATGTTTACTATCTAGGTTAATAAAAGTTATTTTTTGTTGAGACTTAACTTTTCATTCATTTAATATTAAATTTATTTAAAAAACCTTAGTGTGTTACAATCACCCCCTTCTACAAAAGGAATCTTACTCAAAATTCGAATATGTTACCTCATTAAATGATTTGGGTAGTTCTTCATCATAGGATCATCTTTCTCCCTTATTGTTTCATCAATTTTATGCTTTTTCTAAAGTTCCTATACTAGTTGTGTCGTATGATTCCTCAAATCCAGTTCATTTGTGTACAGAAATAGGATAGTATATTCATTGTATGATAAGTCATGTTTAAAATATATACCTTCTAATGTGAGGACCTGAATTGGGACTATCATGTACATTCTCAAGAATGAAACATGGAATACATTTTGTAGTTTTGATAGGCTAGGAGGAATTGACAAATTTTATTCCGCATCTCCAATTCACTCTATAATTTCAAAATGGGAAATATATATGGGAATCATCTTCCTTTTCCTCCCAAATCTTATAACACCCTTCTGTGGAGATAATTTTATGAAAAAATGATATCCCACATAAAATTCCAAATCCTTCTTTCAATTATTAGAATATCTTTTTTTTCCTTCTTTGAGCTACTTTGATATGGGTGTTCATATTTTTTTACCTTTTTTGTTGTTTCCTACACATGCTCTAGACCCACAAGCTTCTTTTTACCAACTTTATCCAATCATGTTGGTGTAAAACCTTTCTTTCCATATAATGATTCATATGGTGCCATTTGAATTCTATAATAGGAACAATGTTTGTAGTAAAACTACACCAAAGATAAATATTGATCGCGCACACCTTGAAAATAAAGTGAGCATGCTCTCAACGTGTCTTCTAAAGATTAGATTGCCCTTTCAAATAGCCAGTTAGTTTGTGTGTGGTAAGAATTAGTCAAAAAATTACCAATATCCAATGATTTATGAAAACATTTCTAGAATTTTGAGGTAAATTTTGAATCACGATTAGACCTAATTGATAGAGGTTCTCAATGAATCCTCGCAACTTAATTGATATATATTCATGCATGGTGCTCCAATGGTAAATCCTCTTATATATCAAAGAAAAATGCAGAGTTCATAAGTTGATCAATAATTACCCATATTAAATCATTATGACATAGAGTTTTGGGTAATCTAGTGAAAAAATACATTGTGATAACATCCCATTTCCCTGTAAGAATAGGTATAGTTTGCATGAATACTCTAGGATGTTTTCGTTTGGCCTTCACTTGTTGAAAAACTAAACATATTGATACATAATCCATAATTTTCTTTCTCCATATTATCTAACCAAAAATGTTCCATCAAATTTATATACATCCTAGTGCTACCAGGATGTATAGATAAATTTTCACTATGTGAATCTTCCAATAACTCCCTTTTTAGCTCGGGTATAGCTGGAACTCGAATCCTCTTCATAAATTTCACAATTCCATCTTTATATACGAAGTATTGAAACTTCCCATCATTCATAATAACAGTTTTCTTTTGAAGATTCTCATCCTCATGATAAAAACATTTAATTCTTTCCAATAAATATGGCTTGGAGACTAAATCAAAATGGAATGATGCTTCACTTTGTTCTATAATTCTATAATCTATCTATAATAGTTCCATGAATAAAAGATACCTTTAAATCATTATTTTATTTAAATCTATATGATACTTCCTAAACAATGCATCAGCTACCTTATTTTCCATTCCTAGGTGGTTTTGTATGGAACAATCATAATTTTAAATAGTTCGAGCCATCAAATTTTCTTCATGTTCTGTTCTTTCCGTGTGAGTATATATTTCAGACTCTTTTGATATGTATTTGTCTCACATCTTTCACCATAAAGATAGTGTCTCCATATTTTTAGAGAGAATATAACAACAGAAAACCCATGATCATTGGAATGATTGTTTTTTTGCATGATGTTTTATCCACGCTTATTCATAGGTAATAGCTCTATCATTCTGCATAAAGACATAGCCAAGTTCTTTCTTTGATGTAACACTACAGATCACAAACCCATAATTCTCCGATTGTAGTGTTAGGATCATATAATTAACTAATCTCCTATTTAATTCATTGAAACATTCCTCATATTCTTCTTTCCACACAAACTTTACCTCTTTACGAGTAATATTGGATAATGCGTTGGCTAACTGGGTGATGTCATGAATGAAACACTGATGATAACCTACTGAAACCAATAAAACAACATAAAACTTTTATGTTCATTATTATAGGACATTCCTGAACAGACATTCTCTTCATAGGATCGATGGATATTCCATCCATAGAGACAATATCTCCAAGAAAAGAAACATATTGAAACCAAAATTCACACTTTCTAAACATCCTATATAATTCATTTCGACTAAGAGTCTTTAAAATAATGCGCTAGTGGTTTTCATGATCATTGTAGATTTTGGAGTATACCAAGATATCATCAATAAAAACCATAATAAAGTCATCAAGATATTCCTTGAAAACCCTATTTATTAGATTCATGAAGAGAAAGGGTTCAATAGTCAGTCCAAAAGGCATTTCTGTAAACATGTAATGCCCATACCTGGTTCCAAATGTTTTCGTTTTAATATCTTCCTTCCTCACACACAACTAATGATATCGAGATTTAAGTTAAATCTTCAAAAAAATTAGGCTCCATGAAGTTGATCGAATAATCATCATTGTGAGGTAGGGGATACTTGTTATTTATTTTTATAGTATTTATCTCTCTATATTCAATGAACAACCTCATAGATCCATCATTTTTCTTAAAAAATATAACAGGGGCACCCTAGGGAGAAAATATAGTACTAATAAATCATTTATCACCTAATTACTCTAGTTTTTTCTTCAGTTCTACTAATTCCACAGTGGCCATTCTATATAGAGTCATTGATTTAGGTCTTTAACTAGTAATTAAATTAATTGAGAACTCCACTTCCCACTATATAGGATGTCAAGGTAAATTCTCTAGAAACACAACATCATATTCTTGCACAATAGGTATGTCCTCTATTTTAGCATTCCTTTAATCACCCATTGATATTTCATTTTCTTCCTCCCTTTTAATTTAATTCAATAGTGCTACATGGGGTGGATCTAGATGAGAATTAGTTGGTGATGTTTCATCCCTTAATATATGGGATTCCATATCATCCTCAAATATTATAACTTCAATATTTTTGTGATATACGTTCACATCAAAATTTGAAATCCAATCAGCACATAAGATTATATCAAAGTTAATCATTGTTATGATGATAAAATTGGGAGATAAAGAATGTTCATATTCCATAATGGAGACTTCCTGAAACATCTTTGTTGCAATAATACTTCCCTATGGAATTTTTACTGACAAATCTATTATTAAATCAAATGGAAAATATCTAATTTTCATAGAAAAAAAGAAGATATGAGACAATGAGATGATCTAGAATCAAATAATGAATTGGGTGAGTTTGAGTAAATGATTAATGTACCTCCACCATATTGTTAGGAACTTCAACCTCCATAGTTTGTAGCACATAATCATAACCTTTCTCTATTGGTCTTCTTTGGGGAAATATTCCATGAATATTAGGAAATGCATGTGAATAATGTCTCACATCATTGTAATTATAGCATTGAACATGGATATATTCTTTATTTGCCTTATAATCATAAGATTGGTGGCCTTTTATCCAAAATTTGAACAAACACCCATTCCCTTTAGGCAAGTACCAGGTTGTTTCTTCACATAATTACTACAGGATAGAAATTCATCTCTTACCTTATTACACATTTCCTTATATCATTTTCTAGGATTTTTGTAGTCTTCTTATTATTTTGATTTACTAATAATTAATATGACATAGAGAATTCCATTTCTATATCAATAGCACATGAGACTATA
This sequence comes from Viscum album, assembly GCA_963277665.1. Taxonomy (NCBI): domain Eukaryota; kingdom Viridiplantae; phylum Streptophyta; class Magnoliopsida; order Santalales; family Viscaceae; genus Viscum; species Viscum album. Next base: position 1,388,825,660 of record OY728152.1, read on the forward strand.
TTTTATATGATGATAAGTTTTGGGATACTAGGGCCCATTAGAGGAATAGATTTAAACCATTAAATAATTGATCCATCTTTCTCCTTAGATTATGTATGTAGTTCATAAAATTCCATTCCAGCATCGTAAATTTTACTTCAAACATGGAAACATTCTCATCCTCCTTCTACAACACATTCAAGAATTTCCTTTTCATATCTACTTGTTGTTCATGGAGAAAATATTTTTCTTGGAATATTTACCTAAAATCCATCCATTATATATTTTCAATATCTTCCTCCCCCTTTGTGTTTTTAATCAATGACCACCATTTATAAACATCTCTCAATATATGATATAATACCATGACAACCTTATCCCTTTTTTTTCTTCCCATTGTGAGATATGACTTTTCTAAAGAACTTATCCCTTTCTCTCCTATTAATGTGTTGGTAGTCCCATTACATGATGGAGGTTATTATCACATAAAGCAGTCTAGAATTTCTCCTCCACATTTGGGATGAATATGTTATATATAGGTACAATTATTATTCATAACCCGAGTCAACTGTCCTGATATAATTTTAATCCTCTCAATATTAGTCGCAGCACCAGATCCAACATCATTATCTTACATCAGACGTATATCCCTACATAGGATATATGCGCTAATGAAATTTCAATTCCTTCCACTAGGTGCCATTTGAAAATAATGTAATACAATAGATTAGGTTATGAATCATAATTTATAACATCAACTTATAAAAATTAATTATCAAAAATTGAAATCCTATCCATAGCTAATATCATAATCATGGTATCATTGAGGAAAAATTTACATTTAATTCCATCATAATGGTTTTTAATGAAAATGTGAATTATCCTAAGAGTATCCCCCATGAGTGTTAAACCAGGTGCCCAAAAAGGCCCATTGTTTTGTACCAGGATACCCTTGGCCATGCCCGAAACTCATTTTTATAGTTGTTACTCCTTGGTACATCTATTACAGAACCACTTCCACTTGTAGTATCTAGGCAGAGATGTATTTTATATAAATATCAACATAATCTATTACTTACCAAAATTCTAGGATGTTGTTTTATGTTTATCCTCAATGAGTATCTATGGGTTTCATTCCCTAATATATGTTTTCTAAATATAGTTTCCATGATTTCTACTAAAAATACTCTGATACAAACAGTATGGACCCAACCTGAGTTTCTAAAAGTTGGTTAATTATTTTATTACAATGGTATTTAAAAAAGGTACGTACATCCTAAAGGACCAAGTAGTTTAGTATATTCAGAACGATGATACATACATAAGTTCAACATTACACCATGAAAACAAATACAACATATAAATTCCATTGAAAACATCTATATCTCATAGGTTTTACACATAGTTCATTCATAATATACTTCTTCAAATTCTTGAAAAAATAAATCATAAGAATGGGGTGGGCTCAAACACCCAATAAGGGTAACCAAAACAGTGAAAGATATGATGAAAATAAACATTAGGCATGGTGAATAACTAAAAACACATGCCTTTAAAAATAAACAAGGACATAATATGGCAGAAATCAGAGCTAAATAAATAATTCCACAATATAACATAATCATGTGTATTATAATAGTTTCATAACCACATGAATTATCAATTACTATTTTCTTAATAAGGGAATGAAAAAATGTCAGACATCATAACTATCCTGTCAACGCCTCATGCAGAGACCTTAAATAATAATTTTTTCAAGGCCCTGTGCAAAGACCGTAGTTTATCTCATGAGACCTACCGATGCATCAGGGGGATATAGCGGCCCAAAAAAATCAAATAATACTTCCAATAGAATCCCCATTTGAATATATATAAGCACAAATAAAATATACATTCATATTGAAACTAATATGTGAAATGTAAACAACTTCCCCCCAACAATAAGAATAAACACATACCATTCTAATTAAATTGGTGAACATGTTTAAGACATCCCATCCATAGAAAAACTAATCATAAAACATTAAATTAAATATAATATATGGTGTCATAAAATTTTAAATAATAATAAATAAGAGTGATTAAATATGTTAACATACTTTTATAAAATCATCGAGTAATTCTTTAGATAAATACTCTTTTACTTTGAAATGAAGTGTTCCTTTGAAAAAACAATTGTATTAAAGCTGATGTAATGTAAGATAATATTTTAATAATATAATGTGTGGTTTTAGAAAGATACTGGTCGTAAAAAATATATTATAGATTTCCCTTGAAAATAGGTAAGCATTTAGGAAATTCCCTTGAATAAAGCATGTATTTGAGGAAAAAAAGATTAAAAGATCTTTTTAAAACATATAACTCCCCATAAATGAATGTAGGATTATTATTTGTACACATATATTTAAAATTCACACATATTTTAAAATGATTAAATAAGAATAAATAATAATTTAATTGAGGTAACTATAGAATAAAAGTTACCCGAATAGAAATGGAGGTTTGGGTAGAAATCCTTTACCTTATGTTCAAATATGTTCAGATATTGATCATATGGTTATGGAATATGAAATTATACTTATTAATAAATTAATTAATAACCTATTATAAATTTATTTTATTTATTATAGATTCATTATGTTCATTTATGGTTGTTTTTTTCATTATTAGATTAAATATCATCATCTGTGAGTGTTCATTTCAATAGTTTTCATGATCAGTTTGTTTGTATGGATGATAATGTGAAATGAGAATTGAATTCCAGAATTGATGTTATATGTTATTAATGTTCATAAAAAGTTTAAATGATCATATAAGTCATTTGGTAACTTTGTGTGAGGGTGAATCATTAGATAAAATTTTAATGACAAATTCATTGATTAATTTGGTGGTTTTTCGATAACCACAAACTCATTTTGTTTTATAAATTAACAACATGTGTTGAAAAATGATTCCAGAACATTACAAAAAATAAAGTACATATACTATGATCAGGTTCAAACATAAAAATGGTTTCATTGACCAAATTGAAGATGATAATAGAAGTTAAAAACCCGTCATCCTTGAATGTGATAAATTAACACATCTTAGATAGTGTTTTCATTTCTAATATAAATGGTGGTGAAAGATGAGATGACGATGAATTTTTCCATTTTCATAACAAAATTTTAGTAAATTTAATGTACTAGAGTTATCATAACATTTATAGGAAAGGATTCGAGGAAGGAAAATGAAATAATGGAACTTGAATGAAAACAAATTAAATGAAAAGTGAAATTTACCTCTTGAATTTATCTTCCTGTAGATCCTCTTTAAGGGAGATGATTTAATCATTTGAAGAGATATAGGGATACTAGTCATGGGTAGTCGATTGGGAGGATATTTTAATAGAATTTAGATAAGGCACAAGGCATGAGAGGAATGAAGAGAAGAGGGGGTGATTGGTGGATTTTATATTGGAGGAGATGAGTTATTTAATAATATTTTAATCATTATATTATTATGTTGTCTCAATACTATAAATAGTGTTAATTATTATAAATAAAAAAGTAATAATTCTATGTGAATTAGAACCAAGTGTTATTAAATCATCCTTACATAACCTATGAATCAATAAATCATGTCTTTAGCTTTTATTTTAAATTACTGCATTTGGATATTCACAAAATATTCATGTATTTTAAAAAAATACCAAAAATTCACCCTAACCCTTATTCTTGGATTAAAATTCAAAAATGATCTTCATTTTATAAAAATCATATTCAAACTAAAAGTTTTTTTAAAAAAATCATTATTTTCCTGAAAAATACATATTTTAAATTTAAAACTCATATTATAATACTTCAAAAAAAAAATTGAGTTATCATAAAAGTATAAAAAATCATAGAAAGACAATATAATTATTTAGGAATTCATTTCATGGTAAATAATTTAATTAACTTAATAATATAAATTTTTTATTATATATTTATTACTAAAAAAATACCAACAGGTAATTATTAATTTATAAAATAGACTATTTGATTTAGAAGGTGCCTAAGATTTATTTATACTTTAATGGGTGTGGTTACTATTAAAAAGGGTCATATTACTATTCATAATGATATGTTACAATTCATAAGGGTCAATTTTTTATTCACAAAAACGTTTTCTGGATTGTATCGTACTATAAATATCTTACTGAATGCAACCGTATATGACAGTTTTTTGAAATTCAAAACATAGATGTGGAAAATATATGTTTACTGAATGCAACCATATTTTGTATAGAATCAATGATTCATGTATTCAATATTAAATTTATTTTAAAGACCATGGGGTGTTACAAAAATGATGTAAAACACAATTATATGTTGTGTATTTTCATTTTATAGTTATTTTTAAAAAGGCCATGAACCTAGAGTTCATGACCCCTCTCCCTCCATCTTTCTTGCACCTGACCCCTCCCCCTCTTATTGCTTGACAAACAACCCCTCCCCCCAGTTCTCCCTTTTTCTCTCTCTCCCTGTTCCTCAAGCCTCCCTGTCCCTAAAAATACTCTCCCTTGCCCCTATATGATTTCCAAATTACACCCATGTCATGAAAAAAGGATGTGCACCCTTCCCCTCATGATTCCACATTTGAGTGGGATGAATAGCTTCTAGTGATGATCTATTGAGATATTTCACCTCCCATACCCCCACCACCTCCAGCAGCTTCCCCCACATTTTCCAATATATCCATAAAAAATCCCAATGCTCAGGTGGAAACTCAATCCACCTCTAGTGATCCATATGATGATGACCAACATCATCTACCTCATATTATACACTTTTTAGACCCAAAAAAACATATTTCACTCAACTATTTGTAGGAGTAGCTAATACGGACCAACCAAAGATTCAATATAGAAATTCTTTCTCACCTCAATATCATCTAATAGGCACTCCGGCTCCATGAGTGACTCCATATTCCATCCACATGTAAGTATGAGATGATATGTACCAAGAGCTATTTCTAGAGTTTATTTCCATTTTTTAGATTAGAGTAGACAACCTCTACTCTAGACTAGGCATATGACCTCATGAGATTTTATTTTTGGAATTCAGTATTGGCCTCATGATCTATACTAAGTATTTCTCCACATAACTAGTATTTCCTACAGTATAGTATGAGTTATTGAAATTGGATTCAAAGAGGCTCTGGTAGATGATTTCCTAGAATTCTCACACTGAGAATGATCCTAAGATCACCATGTTCGCTCAACTACATGGTCCAACACTCAGTAGCCTCTTAAGAGCCCCAAAACATGCCTGGTTCTTAGGTTAGTATCACAGTATAGTTAGTCATTTTGATTTCATTATACTCACAGATGCCATGGTAATCTCTACCTCATGGTTGTTTCTCCGTTTGAGTTCTATTATAGAGCATATACCCATATTATGTGAGTGACACTGATGAGGATATCTAACATTACACACCTATCCCATAATCTTAGTTCTTTTAATGCATCCCTTTCAAACACATCTTTGAGTCTAATAGAATATATTGATTTTCTGTTACTGAATAAGATGCATCTCCTGATAAAGCTTCGTGATACCTACCGGTGGGAAGTAGGAGTAATATAGGATACTGATGAAGCCCGAAGTGACCCTATCGTAGACACCACTGAACCTTCAACACAAACCTCTTTTCTACGAGACACATATTCCATTCTCACCCTTGTACATCCATATTTTCCACCTTTCAGAAACATATATCCTACAACAACACCCACCCCATATTATCTAGAATATATATAGACCATACACCTCTTAATCCTAGAGAATCTATGCCAGATCTACTAACACCTCTATATCCATTTTGCAATGTTCTTCCAATTCATTACCCCTTCCTCAACATCACTATACCTTTTCATCCCCTTATAATCTTCCACTCCCACCCCATCCACCACCCTCAATGATTTACCATCAGAGTTAACAAACCTTTCTTACCAGTGGGAATATCTGGCACAAAAATCCTAGAGGTGAAAGGGAGTAACAGTCACATTATCCATCAAGGTACCCTTTATCAATATGACTTCCATACCCATGGAAACAATACGGATCGGTACCTCCCCACCACCTTGTATTCATATAACTCCCATAATAATGGAACCATCACCCACAACTGACCAGCCTACCCCATCATTCATTAAAATTGTTGACCAACAGTGGAAGCTATATCCACACTCTATTCAGGATTGAAAATTAAATTATTTCATTGATGGCATGGATTTTTATTATTGTTCTCAAATCCCCTCCCTCTATTTTCAAATCACTTGTTCAATTATCTTTTTCTTGAATTATTTGTGTTTTCCTTTATGATCTATCAATTCACATCATTTCTATACATTTGATTCTGATTTTGATCCACTTTATATGTCATATTTATCAAATATTTACACATTTATAGTATCCATTTCTCATTCATATATTTTAACAATTGTTATCGATGTACCTGTTCCATAATCTGTCCTTGTTCTCTGAGTGACTCAGTATCCGGCCGAGGTCAAGCATTAGCTTCTGAAGCTATCACTTAAGATTTGTGATCAACAACCAACATCTAAAACATTGATACATTTCCTTCCACATAGGACCCATTCCTAGTATTCTCTTCAAGTGATCAATCCTTCTAAAAGACCCCAAGGGCTAGATGACACGACCATGAGTAGATATAGATGACAAAGGAGAGACTGGGCTAATAGAAAATTATGCCTAATTATTTGGCCCATCCATCTGAATGATGATGTCATTATTAGTGGTTTTTGGGAGGAAACCCATATTTCATATGTTTTCCCATTCTTTTTAGATATGTTTTTTCCTAGAATTATATTTATATATTTTTAATCCATGAGTCACTTTGAGCCTTATTGTACTCACATATCTATATTTATATCAGATGTATTTCATTACTATTAATGGTGTGAACCTACATATTTTATTTCTTAAAAATGTATATACCATGTGGAATAATGTTTTATCTAGTGAATGATGTATATTTATAACACCTTCTTTAGGTATCCCAAGTACAAATTCATGACAACTCAACTTTCGCCATGGAATACCACTCTATACAGGGAGCAGTCGATTCCCTCACATTACATTTTACAATTTCCATTTCACTAATAAATGATTTTCAATCATCTCCCTCCCACAATACATTAATAGATATTGTAGAAACTATCTCATTCTATGTGTGGGATATTTTTTCATTAGGATCAATTTTGATACACTTGAATTATTTCCTAATATCATTCATCTATGAAAAACGTTTCATCTGTAAGTATGATTTAAACCTAAAACACAATATACCCTTTTAAATAAATAAAAAATTTACGTTGTTAAATTTTAGAAATACATATTCCCCTGTTTAGATTATTGGAATGACTTTTGAGTTTGGTAATTTAATTCAACAGTAAATATTTTTGAAATTAATTTTAATTAACTCATCAGTTGGTTTTATACTCTTAGTGATTATCATTTTAATTTATTTACTCTCATTTACAATAGGTTTCTATACCTACAATTGCATATTATTTTTTTAGAATATTTTTTGACTGACACCTAAAACATGTCAACCTATCAGAACTTAAACTGAGATCTTATTGAGGCTATGGTCGAACAAAAAAAATTTACAATGATGGAGTAAATATTTGCTAACCTACTTCTTTCTAAGACTCACCATACATTTTTTTGTTATTAAGACCATAGTTTTCATAAATGAACTTATAGTACGTGTCTAATCAATGAAGATTATACCTTCCTATCATACTCTTTGTATAATACATGACATTACTTTGAACACGAGTGGAGGATGTATTTAGTAAGTAGTTACCAGATGATTTTACCGAGGAGATGTATCGTCTTTCTCACTAGAATATTATATTTTGATCCATGTTTAGATTGTGGAAATTCAAATCTATCTTTATCCTTTTAAAAATGAAAAAAGAATGAAAAAAATAGGTTGTCTATTATGAAGTTCAAAAATCACAATCTCTTGATCGATGAATTCCCTTTAGGATCATATGTGGTTATTGTATGGATATGTGATATGGTCAGGACATGAAATTAGAAAAATTCATAAAGAAAATGAATGGAACGTGGTAACTTTTTTCACTCACTAGATAGATATGTATGTAAATCCAACTTCTATTTCAAGGATCATGGCCTTCATTAGCTATGGAGGAGTCATTTCATTACACTTTTCATGACATTAATACATTATACTATAATATTACCCTTCTTTACAATATTTTTTAACCATTTACCCAACTTACCATAGCCCTAGAGTCATTAGAACATAATTTTTGTAACTGTCATGATTGATTTTTTATTTTTATTTTAAAAGTTGAGATGAAAGAACCAGTGAAAGGCAATAGTTAAGATCATGTACTTGGGGTTTGATCATAAATCTAGTTTAATATTACCATGATTGATGATAGAAAATTCATTGTGATTTAAATTTTGAATTGGTATAGAGATTTAAGAGTATTTTAAGAAATTGTAATTAAAATTTTAATAAATTTTTAAAATTACTCTACAATGAGTCAGGGATAATTTTATATATAGGGATGATTATGGATAATAACTTTTTATGATTTTTATTATTATTATTTAACTATATATAATCAATGTTTCATGTTTTAAATATAAGTTTTCTTTTTAAATCCTTGGAGAGATATTTTTTCATGAGGACAAGCCATTGTTTATGTGTGGTGGAATTTTATAAGCTGGAATCCTATATGCATTTTCCTATAATTTTATTAGGATTATCCATATTTTTACCTAATAATACACCAGTTACATGTTGTGTATCTTTGTAAATATGTTTTCAATGTATAAAATCATGAAATTGTGAAAATGAACAAAAATTCCCATTACACATCACAAAATTACATTAAACAACGTGTATACAATTTGTTGTTGGATGTTTGTGATGGGTAAAATGGTTATTTTCCCCTACCCAATGATCTCAGATAATTTTTATGAAAACTCTGTTGGTCCTGTAATAGGGAGTTTAACCTAGGAGAGGAGTTTGGTGGAAATCTGAGCTATTCAAATTTTGGCAGAATATTTAATATTTAATATTATTAAATTAAATATTAAATTATTCATTCATGTTCGTTTGGAAATACCTTCTAAACGGAGAGTCATATTGAGATTATTTCTATGCCATTGAGTCCAGAATGGGGTGTTTAGCCTAGGTATGGCATAAACTCATGTCGGCCACCAGGGCAAGCCCGGGCCCCCTTTTTCATCTCTTCCTTTTCTTTTCATTTCATTCATTCTCTTCCTCCATCCTCCTTGTGCATGTCTTGTACACATCCTCATTTTCCATTTCTTTTGGGAGGATTTTTTTATTAATAAAGAGGGAGAGTTGGAAGGCAAGAGGGATACCGATTCGAAGCTCTCGACGCGCTGAGTCAGCGTGCAGCAACCGAGAGCCGTGAAATCAACTGAAGCTTCAACAGTTTTCCCCAGAAGGTAGGGTTGTTTCAGTTTTCACCATAAATATCCTTTAAATTTGTTTGTTATGTTTTTAAATCCTTATATTTCTTTCTTTTAATCCCATGGAGCTTGATCTGTTGTTTCAGGGGTGAAAACAGGTGTTTTTAGGGATTTTCTGTCAGAAAACCTAGAATACACAATCTGTATTTCAGTGGTACACACTGTTTGTTCTTAAATTTTGGGGAAGAAGAATTTTTCTTTAGTATATTCCATGAACATTCAGTACACACTGTGTAGTGGGTGGCTGTGTGGTTGGCCCTGTGAAATAGAACATGAAATAGTGGTTTTTTCGAAGTACACGCCATGTACTTTGAGTACATTCCATGTAGTGGTACTTGGGCAAGTGTATTAGTAAAAAAACATGAGGTTACATTTTGTGAATAGTAAACACCGTGTACAGTAAAGTACACACTGTGTACTATTACACTGGTAGGCTCAATGTGCTCTGGCCATGTGCTCTTTCCATGTACTTCTTCAATTTAGTAATTTTGGGATTTCTTATGCTCTGAAAGTAAAAATTGGGCTTGTCAGTAGTCTATTCTAATCATTTTTCTGCATAGATCACAATGGTGGAATCCTTTGGACTTTTAGAGGTAATATAATGGTGGATTTGCGGGGTTCTATCTAAATGGAGGGGTTCTTCCTCCAGTTATCGAGTTTAGTTGTCACTTGAAAGTGAGACTTGGCATGGGAGATAGGTTGGGTGTTCGGACCAAATTAGTTGAGACCATTAATAGTAGAAGATATATTATCTATCTCCCATAACCTATGCTTTAGAGGACGTTCTCTTTGTGATACGTTCCCCTCTGGCCTATGAGTTTGTGAGACCAGGTACTTCTAAGGATCCCCTGAGGGATGCCTTTTCTTGTATGCTAACCTAGGGAGTCCCTTGTAGGATCTCTCCCATGTTCTTACTTTAATAGGAACCATGTTATGTAATGACTATTTTGTCCTTCCATTGAAGATCCATTGTAGGATTTCTCCCTTAATCTTTTCTAAGGATCCTGCGTAGGATGCATTTTCTCGTGTTTACCTGGAGAATCCAGAGTATGATGCTTCCTCACTATTTGACTCGAGGGACCTAGTGGGTTCTTGTTGTTTGGAAAACCTTGAGTAGTTAAGTTGGGTGTGGGTAGATATGGTGATCGGGTGTCACCCATAACCCCTGACAAACTGTTATTCCCTTTGGGATTTGGATGTATTTTCAGGTTATGTGTTCAGGCCACCCTCACTGTTTGATTATATCTGACTTGGTTGCTGATGTTGATGTGTTTACCAGAGGTGCTTATGGGTTGGTGGTTGTTGAGCATTAAATGAGGAATATTTCTTATTTTTTTGGATTCCTACTATTCCTTGTGTTCCTAATTATGTGGTTTGTTCATTTCTATTCAAAGTCTTTGAGTGTTACATGCAAATTCCACCAACACCCTTGAACGGGGTATTTCGTGTTTACTGTTTTACCTTTGTTTTTTTCCTTCCTTGCTCGTATGCTTGTGTAGTGGTAATTTAGTTATGAAAAAGGATAATTACTATTCTTGGATATATTTTCCATGCTTATCTGATTAGGACCTTTTGGTCTTGTTCAGTCTATTGGTCGTTATACATGTTTTCCATGCCTTGCGGCCATAGGATGGGGTGATGTTCCCTAACATGATTTTATGCGGTAGACTGGTTATCCATGTATCTCTATAGGTTTAATTTGGCTTTATATCATTATTATGCACTAACTGGCATGTGGTCGTGATAACCTGGTGCTATAGACTAAAAGGTGATAGATCGACGGAGCTTCCTCAGAGAGTCTTTGACATTATAGACTATAGGGGATAGACTGATTGAGCTTCCCAAAGAGTCTTGGATATTAAGACTATAGGAGGAGGGACCGAGTGGGCTTCCATAGAGAGTCTTCATATTTATATACTATACAGGGGTAGACTTAGTGAGCTTCCTCGGAGAGTCTATGTTTTGTTTAAATTTTCATAAACCATTCCCGGCTATAAGAGGAATTGACTAAGTGTGATTCCTCAGAGAGTATGTGGTAGACCTGAGGCTATAGGAGGAATTGACTGAGTGAGCTTCCTCAGAGAGTCTCTATACCTTGGGGCTATAATAGGATTAGACCTCATGATCTTTCTCAGAGATTCCCTGACTACCTTAGGCTATTAGTGGAATTGACTGAGAGTGCTTCTTTAGAGAGTCTTATAATTTTTGTATAACCAAACCTTAGGGTATAGGCTGAGCGCACTCCCCATAGGGTTGTTGGTACATGTTATGTAGGACTAGAGGGTATAGTTGTGAGTACTTACCAGAGGGTTACCTATTGCGTTATCTTCTTGCTTGTGTTTGATTTGTTGAACTAGAGGGTTTCTTTTTTTTTATCTTGTTCAGAGGCATATTTTCTGGAGTTGGTCAAAGCAGGTACATGTCGATGGGATTATGGACCCAAAGATCGACTTAACGATACAAGTCTTGTGTGGCATGACGTCTAGCTCAATGCCCTTTCACATGACGTCCAGGAGATCAGGTTTATGGTCCTAAGGATCGACTGATGATGTTGTTTTTTATTATTTGAATCACTTAATCATGAATATTAATATTTATGTATATGTGTACATGTATGGGACTATACATCTGTATGTGTATAGATATTGACATCTATACTGGCACTTTTCTAGTTGACAGGGATTACATACCCCGAGTTAATCTGTGGTTGCCCATTTGATTTACTTCCTTTTGTTGTGTTCCAGCTAAGCTTAGCACATTGATGTTTCATACACATTTAGCAGCACTGTTATAGGTTGCATGTCAGGGTGACCTACTGAGATTATTTCTCATCCATGTATGTGATCCTCAGTGTACGTGTAGACATTATGTCTCCTTTTCAGGGTGAGCACGAGTTGCATGGTGGATAGGGCTGAGGCCCAGTGTTGCATGATCTAGCGGAGCTGCTCGAGGGGTTCTACTAATCGGGTGACTACAGTTCGACATTGTCTGGAGATCAGGTATGTGGATTGGCTTGGAGTTAGTATCAGAGCCATGTACATTTACTTTCATTTTCTTTTGTACTTTTATATTTATTGTTGGCCTAGTGGGTGACCAGTGTTGTATTGTATTGCATAGCTGTTCGGGATTTTACAGCATTTTACTATTACAACTTGTTCTATTTCAATTTTTTATTGCTTCCACACTCTGTTTAATTTCCATTGTGTAGGATACTTAGTTATTTATGATTTTTTCCTACACTGGTATGAGGTCATAGTCTACCCACTTTCACTCCTTACTCTCTTGTTGCTAGTCTGCTGCCTCTGGCATACAGGGAGGCGCGCTTGATGCATTGTGGCGTACCGGCTCGGACCACCGGTTTAGTGGCCTCCGGGTCGTGATGTTACAATGTGGTATCAGAGGAGTTTTCTTTCCTTGTATTTACTATTTCGGATATGGTATGCAAGAGTATTAGGAATGTGTCAGAACCTGTGATGGATATCAAGCTAGTGCGTCGAGAACACTTGTTCCGGTATGATATCCTAGTTGCCAAGGTTTGGGACTGTATTCTGATTTTGTGATGTTACAGTTTTATATGATTTTCTCCTTGAGCGACGCACATGTTTTGTGGTGTTTGGATTTACTATGCATCTCTAGCTCTTATCCATTGGTAAGATGCAAGGGATGGATTTTGACTCTTGGCCACCAAAGGCAAGCGGCGTCTCATGCATCATACTAGGTACGTAGTATTCACATCATATAGGACTGTTAGTTTGGGTTTTTACTGATTACTAAGACCCTTTGGTCTACTTACACATATTTTTCACTCTGATGGCAGGTTACGTGGATCTACATTGAGGTGTTTTTGTTGAGGATGATGACTTAGTCCTTGTCCACAGGTGGTGCAGTGACCCTAGTTGGCCTATCTAGAAAGTGATTCCATTCTGTTCAACCCTTATTTGGTGTTGGTTCTTGGGTCTGTGGTTATATAGTAGGATCATTGTGAACGATGTCGATAGATACCAAGGATTTTATTGTTAACTAGACCTCCTTGTGGTATTGCTATATATAGATACTCGATGAGCGTCAGTTCAGTTTCTCTTCTTCTTGGGTTGTGTACTCTAGGTGGTAGTTCCTTTTGAAGAGGCTTAAAGAGGATCAGTGCCCTTATAGACTGTGTTTTGGTTTTGACTTTCTTTGGTCATTGTGAATTTTACCATCTTATGAGAGGTTTTGGATCTGTTGGGCTAGGTGGTTAGACCTTGTGACCCAATTGTGGGGTTTTTCCTATACGAAATGGTGGAAGACCTTTATACCCTTGGTTTTCACTTGAACCTTTTTAGGTCGATGTATGTTCTATTTTGGAAAACCCGTGTGAAAATGGTTGACCCATTCTTGAATCTTGGTAAGGTTTTGGCAGAATGTTATTGTGGCTCAAAAGGAGCTAGTCACGCCTTCGGTGAAATCATAGTGTACTTCTGTAAGAGAAGACCACGCACTATATTGATTCATCTTGAGTATTCTGAGAGGTCTTTGACCCTACATAGAGCTCCTTTTTCATTTTTAATTATCATCCCTGTTGAGGATGGAACCTTTTTCCCTTGTGCTCTCAGAGTGGTTTAAGGAAATCCATATGGTGGGGAGTGCACCATTGGCCATTTGAGGGTGGTTATCCTTGTTTTGATTAATCTACAGTGTTCTCTATGAGATTTTGAGCTCAGGTTTTTCTTTTAAGATGATGATATGGTTATTCTTATGGTGGTGAGTACCAGATCGGGCATAGTTGAGTGCCTTCTATGAAGAAGGTGGTTATTAATGCAACAAGGTAGGTTTTTGGATAGTCTATATAGAATGGTTGTGCAGATGCTCTGATTATCAGCATGGTTGCTAGTTCTTTCACTTGGCTTCTCAGGGAGGAGAAGGTTTAAGGTGGGGACATTGTAAGAACCCGTTTTTTTCCGGACTATCGTTTTGAGTAGAAATTTGAATTTTTGTTGTTCGATTTTTGTGAAGGGAAAAGTGATCATTTTCAGCTACCTACTGATCTCAGATATTTTTTCTGACAACATTATTGGTCTCTGAATAGGGAGTCCACCGTAGGACAGGAGTTTGGGGGAAATCTGAGCTGTTCGAATTTTGGTGGAATATTTAATATTTAATAATATTAAATTAAATATTAAATTATTCATGCAGGTTTGTTTTGAAATAACGTCGAAAAAGAGTTTTTTATTTAGATTCGGTCTGCTCCATTTTGTCTGAAATGCAGAGTTTATCCTAGGTAAGGCATAACATCATGTCGGGCGCGGGGGCCGGCCCGAGCCCCCTTTTTCTTCTTTTCCTTTTCTTTTCCTTTCTTTCATTCTATTCCTCCCTCCTCTTTGCACATGTCTCATACGCCTCCTCCTTGGCCTTATATTTTGGGAGGATTTGGGAATTGGGGAATAGGGAGAGTTGGAAGGATAGAGGGGTACTGATTCGCAGTTCTCGACGCGATGAGTCGGTATGCGTCCACCGGGAGCCGTGAAATCAACCGAAGCTTCGGCGGTTTCCGCACGAAGGTAGGGCTGTTTATGTTTTTTCCATATATCCCCATTAAACATGGTTTTTTAAGTCTTTGAATACTTATATTTCTTTCTTGTAAGCCCATGGGTCTTGATCTGTGGTTTTGGGGGTGAAAACAGGCATTTTGGGCGATTTTAGGGATTTTCTGTCCGAAAACCCAGAATACACGGCATGTATTCCAGGGGTACACGCTAGGTGTTCCTAACATTAAGGGTTGATGATGTTTTCTTAAGAAAATACCATGTACGTTGAGTACACTCCGTGTATTGGGTGGCCGTGTGGCTGGCCATGTCAAATAGAACACGGAATAGTGGTTTTTTGAAGTACACACCGTGTAGTGGTACTTGGGCATGTGTTTTAGTGAAAACGAACATGGGATGACTTTTTGTGAATAGTACATTCCATGTAGAGTAATTTACACGTCGTGTACTATTACACAGGCAGGCTCATTGTGCTCTGGCCATGTGCTCTGGCCATGTACTTCTTCAATTTAGTAATTTGGGAATTTCTTATGCTATGGATGTCAGAATTGGGCGTGTGAGTAGTCGATTATGAGCATTTTCCACATAGATCAAAATTGTGGAATCATTTTGACTTTTAGAGGTTATATAAATGGGGTTTTGGGGGTTTCAATATAAATGCAGGGGTTCTTCCTCTAGTTATCAAGTTCAGTTGTCACCTGAGAGTGAGTCTTGGAGTGGGGGATAGGTTGGGTGTTTGGACCATCTTAGTTGAGACCTTTAATAGGGGATGAGATATGATATAACTCTCGTAACCTATGATTTAGAGGAATTTCCTCTTATGAGACATTCCCCTATGGCCTATGAGTCTGTGAGACCGGGTACATCTAAGGATCCCCTCAGGGATGCCATTTCATGTGTTCTGACCTATGGAGTCCCTTATAGGATCTCTCTCTTGTTCTTCTATTGATAGGAACAATGTTATGTAATTCTTATATTGTCCATCCTTTGAGGATCCCATGTAGGATTTCTATGTTACTCTTTTCTAAGGATCCTGCGTAGGATTCCTTCGCTCGTGTTAACAGAGAGAATCCTGAGTATGATGCTTCCATATTGTTTGACTCAAGGGACCCAGTGGGTGCTTTTTGTTTGAACGAACCTAACTCGTTATGTCGGGTTTGGGTAGAGATGGTGATTCGGTGTTTCCTATAACCCGTTCCAAACTGCTAATCCCTTTGGGCATTGGATGTATTGTCGAGTTGGGCATTCGGGTCACCCTCACTGTTTGTTTATATCTGACTTGGTTGCTGATGCTGTAGTGTTTACAAGAGGTGTTTCTTGGTCGGTGGATGCTGAGCCTGACGTGAGGCATCTTTCTTGTTTGTTTGTATTCCTACTATTCCATGTGTGCCTAATTAGGTGGTTTTTTCCTTTCCGTTCAAAGTCTTTGAGTGATATGTGCAAATTCCACCAATACCCTTGAATGGGGTATTGCGTGTTTACTGTTTTACCCTTTTTTGTTTTCCAGTCTTGCATGTATGCTTGTGTAGATGTAATTTGGTTATGTATAAGGAAAATTTCTATGATTAGATGTTTTTCTCATGCTTATCTGTTTACGACCTTTTGGTCTTGTCCATTCTACAGGCTGTTATACCTTTTTCCATGCCTTGTGACCATTGGATGGAGTGTTATTCCCTGACATGATTGTATGCAGTAGAATGGATAGACAAGTAGATCTGTAAGTTTACTTTGTCCTTATAGCATTATTATGAAATGACTGGCATGGGGCTGTGAGAACCTGGTGCTATAGACTAAAAGGTGGTAGACTGAGGGAGCTTCCCCAGAGAGTCTTGGACATTATAGACTATAGGGGATAGACCAAGTGATATTACCAGGGATTCTTGGGTATTATCGACTATAGGAGGAGAGACCGAGTGAGCTTCCTCAATGATTCTTGAACTTTATAGACAATACGGGGTAGACCGAGTGAGCTTCCTCGAAGATTCTGTGTTTTGTTTCAATTTCCATAAACCATTCCATGATATAGGAGGAATTGAGAGATTGAGCTTCCTTAGAGAGTCTTTGATATACCTAAGGCAATAACAGGAATTGACCGAGTGAGATTCCTCAGAGAGTCTCTAGAACATGGGGCTATATGAGGATTAGACCGCATAATCTTCCTCAGAGAGTCCATGACTACTTTAGACTATAAGGGGAATTGACTCAGCATGCTTACTCATAGAGTTTTATAATTTTCTAATGACTAATCCAGAGGGGCTAGGATGCGTATACTACCTAGAGGGTTGTTGGTACTTGTTATGTAGGACCAGAGGGGATGGCTTTGAGTACTTCCCATAGAGTTACCTGTTGTGTTATATGCTTTCCTGTGATTGATTTGTTGAACTAGAGGGTTGCTTGTTTTGTTTAGCTTGTTCTGAGGAATATTTTCTGGAGTTACCTGAAGCAGGTACACGTTGACGGTATTATGGACCCATAGATCGACTTAATGATACACAACTTGAGTGTCACGATGTCCAGCTCAATTCCCTTGCATAGGATGTCCAAGAGATCAGGCATATGGTCCCAAGGATTAACTGTTGATGTTGTTTCTAATTATTTTAATCACTTAATCATGAATATTCATATTTATATATATGTGTACAGGTATGATACTATACATGTGTAAGTATATAGATATGGACATCCATGGTGGAAATTTCCCAGTTGACAGGGATTACATACCCTAAGATCAAATGTGGATGCACGTTTTGTTTACTTTCTTTTTTTGAGTTCTAGCTTGGCTGAGCACATTGTTGTTGCATACACTATTAGCAGCACCGTTATAGGTTGCTTGTCAGGGTTCCCTATTGAGATTATTTCTCACCCCTGCACATGCACCTCGATGTATGTGTAGACCTTATATTTTCTTTTCTTGTTGAGCACGAGTTGCATGGTGGATATGGCTGAGGCCCAATGTTGCATGATTGAGAAAATCTTTTCGAGGGGTTTTACAGATCGGGTGACTGCAGTTCGACATTGTCTAGAGATCAGTTATGTGGATTGGATTGGAGTTAGTGGCAAAGCCATGTACTTTTACTTTCAGTTTATTCTGTACTTGTATATGTATGGTCGGCCTAGTGGGTGACCAGTGTTTTATTGTATTGCATTGCTGTTCGGACTTTTACAACATTTTACTATTACAGCTTGTTCTATTTCAGTTGTTTATTACTCTCGCACTCTGTTTTCTTTATTTTGTGTTTGATTCATAGTAATTTCCGCTACATGATTACTCTGGTATGAGGTCATAGTCTCCTCACTATCACACCCAAGGGCCTCGCTGCTAGTCGGCAGTCTCTGGTATACTAGGACGCGCGCTTGACGCCATGTGGTGAACCGGCTCGAAGCACCAATTTAGTGGCTTCCGGGTCGGGATGTTACATATTTCATCCAACATAGAGGTATGTGAGGATATGTACCAAGAGATATTTCTAGAGTTTATTTCCATTATTTAGATCACAGTAGAAAACATCTACTTCATACTAGGCATATAACCTCATGAGATTCCCATTTTGGAATTTAGCATTGGCCTCATGATCAATACTGAGTATTTCTCCACATCACTGTTATTCCCTAAAATATAGTATGAGTTATTGAAATTTGATTCAAAGAGGCTCCGGAAGATGATTTCTTAGAATGATCACACAAAGCATGATCCTATGATCACCATGTTTGCTCAGCTATGTGGTCCAAACATAGTATCCACATAAGAGCACCAAAACATGTCTCGTTATTATGTGAGTATCACAGTATAGTTAGTCATTTTGATTTCATTATACTCACTGAAGAAATGGGAATCTCTACCTCATCGTTGTTTCTCAGTTTGAGTTCTATTATAGAGCATGTACCCAAAGGATGTGAGTGACACTGATGAGGAGATCTAATATTACACATCTAGCCCATAATCTTGGTGTTTTTATGCCTCCCTTCTGAAAACATCTTTCAGGATGATGGAATATATTGATTTTATGCTACTGAATAAAATGAATCTCCTGATAAAGGATGATGATACCTACTGGTGTGTAGTATGAGAAATTTAGGCTTTTAATGAAGCCCCATGTGACCCTATAGTAGACACCACTGAACCATCAACCCAAACCTCTATTCTAGGAGCCCCATATTCTATTCTCACCCCTAGACATCAATATTTTCCACCTTCTAGAACCATCTACCATACATCACCACCCACCCTATATTATCTAGAATATATATGGACCATACACCTCTTAATCTTAGAGAATCTATGCCAGATCTACTGACACCTCTATATCCCTTTTGCAATGTTCTTCCAATTCACTACCCCTTCCTCAACATCAAAATACCTTGTCATCCCCTCATCATCTTCCACTCTAACCCCATCCACTACCCTCAGTTATTTACCATCAAAATTAACAAACCATACTAATTAGTGGGAATATTTGGAACAAAAATCCTAGAGGGGGAAGGGAGTAACTACCACGCCATCCATCAAGGTACCCTTTGTCAATCTGACTTCCATACCCATAGACATAATAGAGATTGGTACTTCCCCACAATCTGGAATTTATATAGATTCCATCATAATGGAACCATCACCCACAACTAACAAGCATGCCCCGTCATTAATTAAAACTATTGACCAAGCGTGGATGTTGCATCCACACTGTATTCGGGATTGGAAAGTCAATTATTTCATTGATGACATGGATTTTTCATATTGTTTCCAAATCTCGTCTCTTTATTTTTGAAATCTCTTGTACAATTATCATTTTTTGAATTATTTGTGTTTTCATTCATGATCTATCAATGCACGTCATTTCTATACATGGGATAATGATTTTGATCCATTTCACTTGTCATATTTATCAAATATTTACACATTTATAGTATCCATTTCTCGTTCATATATTTTAACTGTTGTTCTCGATGTACTTGTTTCATCATCTGTCCTTGTTCTCTGAGTAACTCAGTATCTGGCTGAGGTCAAGCGTTAGCTTCCGGGGCTATCACATAATATTCGTGATCAACATACAACATATGAAACATAGATACCATTCCTTCCACATTGGATACATTCATAGTATTCTCTTCAAGTGATCAATCCTTCCAAAAAAACCCAAGATCTAGAGGACACGACCATGAGTAGATGTAGATGACAAAGGAGAGACTGGGCTAATAGAAAATTATTCCTAATAATTTGTCCCATCCATCTGAATTATGATGTCATTATTAGTGTTTTTTGGGAGTAAAACCATATTTCATATGTTTTCCCATTCTTTTTATATATGTTTTTTCCTAGAGGTATATTTATATATTTTTAATCCATGAGTCACTTTGAGCCTTATTGTACTCCCATATCTACTTTTATATCAGAATTATTTCATTACTATTTAATGTGTGAACATACCTATTTTATTTCTTAAAAATGTATATACCTTGTGGGATAATGTTTTATCTAGTGCATGATGTATATTTTTAACACATTTTTCAAGTATCCCATGTATAAATTCATGACAACTCAACATTCCCCATGGAATACCACTCTATACATGGAGCTCTCAATTCCTTCGCATTAAATTTTAAAATTTCCATTTCACTAATAAAAGTTTTTCAATCATCACCCTATAACAATACATCAATAGATATTGCATATACTATCTTATTCTATGTGTGGGATATTTTTTCTTTAGGTTCAATTTTGATAAACCTGAATTATTTCCTAATATCATTTATCTAGGAGAAATTTTTCATTTATAACATGATTTAAACCTAAAACACATTATAACCTTTTAAATAAAAGAAATTTTTTTATGGTTATTGTTAGAAATACTTATTCCCCTATTTATATATTTGGAATGACTGTTGAGTTTTGTAATTTAATTCAATAGTAAATATTTTTTAAATTAATTTTAATTAACTCATCACTTGGTTTTATACACATAGTGATTGTCATTTTTATTTATTTACTCGCATTCCCAATAGGTTTTGAGACCTAAAATTGCATATACTATTCTAAGAATATTTATAGACTGACACCTAAAACATGTAAACCTATCAGAACATACACAAGGATATTATTGAGGCTCTGGTTGAACAAATGAAATTTTAAAATGATGGAGTAAATATTTTTTGACCTACTTATCTCTGAGACCCACCATATATATTTTTGTTATTAAGAACATATTTTTCATAAATGAACATATAGGGCGTTTCTAATCAGTGAATATTATCTCTTCCTACCATACTCTTTGTATAATACATGACATTACTTTGAACACGAGTGGAGGATGTTTTCCGCTAGCAGATACCAGATGATTTTACTAAGAAGTAGTATGGTGTTTCTCACTAGATTATTATATTGTGATCCATGTATATATTGTATAAATTAAAATATATCCTTATCCTTTAAAAAAATACAAAAGAATGAAAAAAATAATTAGGTTGTCTATTATGAAGTTCAAAAATCACAATCTCATGACCGATGAATTTTCTTTAGGATCATATGTGGTTATTGTACGGATATGTGATATGGCCTAGAAATGTCATTAATAAAAATCCAAAATAAAATGAATGGAACTTGGTTATGTTTTGAAATAACTAGATATATATATGTAAATCCAACTTCTATTTATAGGATTGTGGCCTTCATTAGCTATAGAGGAGTCATTTCATTACACTTTTGAAGATATTAATACATTATACTCAAAATCATACCAGTCGTTATGATATTTTTCACTATTTACCCATCTTTCCATAGCCCTAGAGTCATTAGAACACAATTTTTGTAACTCTCAAGATTGATTTTTTTATATTTATTTACAAACTGGAGATGAAAGAACTAATAAAAGCCTATGTTTAAGAGCATATAATCAGGGTATGATCATAAATCTTGTTTAATTTTACCATGAGTGATGATAGAAAATTCATTGTGAGGTAAATTTTGAATTGGTATAGACATTTAAGAATAGTTTAAGAAATTGTAATCAAAATATTAATATTTTTTTTTCAAATAACACTACAATGTGTCAGGGGTAGTTTTATATTTCGGGATGATTTTGGATACTAACGTTTTATGATTTCTATTATTATTATTTTACTATTTATAATCAATGTTTCTTGTTTTAAATATTGATTTCCTTTTCAAATCCTTGATGAAATCTTTTTTCATAAGGACAAGCAATTTTTTATGTGTGGTGGAATTTGATAAGCTGGAATCCTATATGAATTTTCTTATATTTTTATTTAGTATTATCCTTGTTTTTACATAATAATACACTAGTTACATGTTTTGTATTGTAGGAAATTTTTTTCAATGTATCAAATAAATAAATAGTGAAAATGATAAAAAATTACCATTATACATCTTGAATGTACATTAAACAACATGTATACAATTTTCATAGCATAAGGACAAGTCATGAAAAAATCCATTTACAAATTCAATTCATGAAGCTATTATATGATGTGATTCACCAATACACATCATGTAACATTTCAATTAAATTACCAGTTCCAAGAAGAGGAATGTATGAAGATACACATCATGATTTTATGATACACATTGTGAAAGGAGTCAAAGTACCAAATATTCGAATGAGATTCCCTAGAGATTCAGATAGATTCATAAATCGGATAAGAAATCATGGATCAAAATTACACAATGTAAACCCCCATTACATGAAATCTAATATCTTGATTATTTACATATATAAGGTGCACCGTGACCATAGTAGATATAACATTCAGTTTTTCTCTCATTTTTATATTCTTTCTCTATTGATGTTCCTTCAACCCTTTCTCTTAAAAGTCATTAAGCATAAGTTTTATTCATTATTTTTTTATTATAAAATCTTTAATCATATATTTTCAAATAATTATTCATCATTTCTTAAACCCCAATACTGTAGTACATGTATTCATCATCTCAATATTAAATATACATCTAACTCATATTTTTCTTATCCCCATTCCTATTTTCAAGTAAGTATTTTAATTGACTGTGATTGATTAAAAGATAATATTGCTTATTATAAATTTTATGTTTGTTAATTTATTAATTTTAATAATTTTTTTTGGCAATCATTCAATCTCATTCTATTTTGTTAGGTAAACAAGGATTGGAATTTATATTCTATCTATAATCAATTATACCTTGTGTAGTTACACTAGTTAGGGTAGGGATCGAGAGTAAGGTTGATGGAATCTAGTTAACCTTTAATTATCGAGTTTTTCATCTGAAGGAATTGTAATAAGATTTAATAATAATTTTCAATCCAATTATTTTATGAAATCTTGACCATATGATGTTTTAAGGAATGAACATAGTATGAATGGAGTAGAATAGGTTATGACCAATAGCCTGTTATACTTTCTACATTTGAATCCAGAATTAATATATCCCAGTTTCAGCTATTTCTAGACCATGTAATTGCAATATTCTGGACAGATATAGTAAGATTTTACCGTAGGTAACTAGAGACCTCTTCTTTATCCACAACCTAGACAAAAGGTCCATACCTAGCTTTCAATAAAGATCAACCATTCTCCAGAACCTTAAAATTTATCTTGACCCCTTTAATATCTCTAATCATTATCTTTAAAACCCTTAGATTTAGATAATTCTCCAAAATAAACCATCATAAATGGACTCTTATATAAAAGGTTTCTAAGATTAGTTCCTTACATCTAGTCCTTGATCCTCCTTGACCCTTCACAATGAATATACTAAGACCTTGTAGAAAGTGGTGTTTGGGAAACATAATTCTTTTATGATTACAGTACATGTGAATTAAATGTTAGTTTTGGCCATTTTATTATGTTAAAAATTAATTATAATGATCACATTTTTATTTGTTTAACTATCATTTTAAACATTATCTCCTTGTTTAAACCTAGAAATATTTAATTTTTACCTTTAGGAATATATAATTTTTTTACCATTATTGCAATTCACTATGGGTAAAATTTAATGTGTCCCCATTAATGAAATTTTAAACTATTATTACATATAAAAAACCATTTTATCAAATTTATTTTCTTAATTGGGTGAAAATTAATTTTAAAATAATCATGAAAAAATAAATGAATACCATTTCTTGGAAAATAAATTTTTAATTATAAAACTAAATCTATTTGAATTACCTTATTACTAAAAACCATTATATAAATGAAATATATTTTTTTATTAATTTTTCTTAAAATTTCATTAAAATAATTCATTAAATATTATTCATTTAAGTTTTTGAAATGAAAAAACATTTCATGAAAAAAAAACTGTTTTAGAAAAAATCTTTTCTAACATAAATGATTTTATTTTCATTTATAACCAATTGATAACCATTTAATTAGTTTTAAACACGTGTAAATTTTTTTTAATAATAAGAATATTTTTTAAACATGATAAAAAAAATTAAATAAATCATAAATGATAAAAAATTGCATAATAAAATATTTATAAAATCCTTTTTTAGGTTCAATAGTATTTCTTAAGTGAATTATATATTTTTTCAATAATTATATTTCTATTAAAAAATATAATGTGATTGATTTTTTAATTTTAATAAATTTTTGTATAATTTTAGTGTTCTATTTAAAATAATATATCTGATACGTCATATTTATTAAATAGACGTATATCATAAAATATCATGGTCTTACATGAAGTGCAAACATAATGGGTTGTGAGAGTGATGTTGTAGTGGTATTTTAGGGATAAATTTAAGGATAATGATATAGTTCTAGGAATTAATACCATTTTTAATTTTTTATGTTATTGGACTAAAATGATAACATTTATTGAGTTTTAATAATTTTGAGTTCTATATTTATTGAACACGTATTTTAGTAAAAAAAAATTGAGGCCGAAAGTTTTTTTTATATATGTTAAAAGGTATTGATAACCTATAGTGTTACTATAATCATTGATGTTGAGGTATTTATTGTTAGTTTGGATAAAAGGGTTATTGTATTTTGAGAACATATGTCCTATCAAATAGATTACCATGGGAGGGAAAAGTTATTTTGTGAATAGGTGAGTATAGTTTCTTTTTAAGGAGTTAACTATATTGGAAATGATATATCCTTAATTTAAATGTTTTTATTATTTTATAAGATGATATTTCATTTAAGGTTTAATGTTTGAGATTATTTTTTAATGAATATATGATTTTATTGTTGATTTATAGTGATTCACATTATTCGTGGGATGATTCTTATATTTTTGTGGAATATATGATTGTAGAAAATAAATCTTGGTGCATAACGTTTTTAATTATTGATATTGGTTGTAGATAAATGTTAAATTATTATTGGAAGAATATGTTATCAAATGCTTCTAATTTTTGGCTTATGAATGTGGTTGAGAATATTTTGTAGAGTTTTTAGGTTCATTATTTATGGAATGATTTATGTTCATATTTGGGTGTTATTTGTCAAGGCTTTGGAAGTTAATATATTATTTCTTCATTTTGGATATTATCTTATTGTATTCTAGGAATTATATTGATTAAAGGATAGAAACAATAGAAAATAATATTCTTATTTAACAGATATTTTGATTTACTTAATGTCAATTTTATTGATTTATGTATCAAAAATTCATCATGGTTATTTATATGAGATGAAGAAGAAGTGGATTACTACATGAAATGTAAATGAAGGATGAAATTCAATATATGAAATAAAAATAAATCATGCATTCATATTTTCTCATATTTAATTTCTAAATGGTAAAATAATTCCTCAAAATCATGAAAATTTATGATAAATCTATCAAGTATTATATGAAAAACATCACTCAAATATCTATGTAAACATTTAGAAAAAAGTCATTAATTATAATTCTAATAGAGGAACATTAATTTCTGGAATATTATGCATCCTAGTATTCACATAGAATAATTGATGTTCATGATAAAATCTATATTTGATTCTATTACCATGTTATGATAATTTCATTTTAAGGGAATCATATATATGTTTTTTGAGTGAAATTATTTATGGGGGAGAATGTAACACCTTAATATTTTATTTTAAAAATAATATTAGGTTTTATTTCATGTGAAACAAAAAAAATTTAATTTTATAAAAATTGTAACATACTATCTAAAATTGACCGTTATAAACTTATCTATGGATTAATGAGTATAAACATGAGTAACCGCAATATGAAAAATATGTGGAGGTGTTTTACTTAAAAAAATATTATTATTACTTCCAAATAAATAAGGACTCTATTTTAAATAAAATCAAATATTTTTAAATGATATATTTTTCAGAAAACAAATACATGTGAACAATATATTTTTATCAAATTAAATTTTTTTATTTGAAATAGATGAAAGATCGTAATGAAAAATACCAAAAATATATTTGAAAAATAAATTTAAATTCATATAATGGTGGTTAATAGATAATTAATTATTATAAATACATTTTATAGAAGAAAAATATAGAATTTCTTTAAAAAGTTATTTTATTCTATTTCGAGCATGAATATTAAGATTAATTTTTTTCACTTTTATAAATATTATTTTTAAAAAATGGGAATAATTTTTGAAATAATCTTGTCAAAATAACCATATAATAATTTTTGCGGACACTTATGAAAAGGATTATTTTTAGTTGAATAATAAAATATACCTATTTTGTAAACAATTATCACTTATTATCTTTTAATGAAAAAACATTTGATGTTCTATATGGTTATAGGTGGATATTGAGAAATACCAATTTTTTCTACAAAATAACTCCTTTAATACTATATAAATTTATTTAAAAGAAGATATTTTCTTTTCATGTGAGGTTATGAGTTTCTTTTCATCTAGTTCAGGCATTCATATATGTTTTAGTTTTTTAGGGACTCCATTTTTGGTGTTTTACATAGTTTTGTAACCATACCCTTCATCAAAACGATAGTCCTTGTAAATATCTCATTGTTGACATAAAGGTTTTGGTTGATGAACCTAATATAGGTTTCTGAGTTGTTCAAACTTAGCGAGGTTATAGACAGAGGCCTGATCCAATTATGGAGCCAATGGTCGATTCTATTTTTCTTTTATTTTTGAAATTACTCTTGTATTATTATTGATGTATCCATTGGGTGATATCATTGGGTTGTATAACTGTGAATTGCATAAAAATATTTTTTATAATATGATTAAATTATTATTATTATTATTCAATTTTATACCATATTCTATAATTTTATTTTATTTTTTATTGGTGTTTCTTTTATTGGTTGTTATTTCTGTGATGATACTAGAGGTTATACTGTAACAACCCCATCTCCAGTAACCCATAGATGGGGTCTATTTTTCTAAAAAAATTGGAATAGATAAAAGGTTTATAATCCGTAAGTATTGATTAGTTTTTTATTCTTGGATATCCATGTACATATATGAAAACCATTTACCCCAATGTCAAAATATAAAACATAACAAACATAAAAAATTTTCATCCCTAAAAATCAATAAAATATTTATAACATAGGGAAATGTAAAAAAATAAGGATGTGCTCAAATTCTCATTAATTGTTATGTAAAGTAGACCATAACACTATTAAATAAGGCATAATCTATATCTAAAGTTAGATAACTAAAAACACATTTCATTTAATCAATAACATCATTATGAATTTAATCTATGTATATTTGTTAAGCCTAATTTATATATATATCTTTCTGTTAGTTTTTTATAGTTTTTTATTAAATTACATGATAATTAATGTGGTATGTGTCTAATTTGGAAGGAAAAATATCTTCTTTTGTTTGAAAGTAATAAAATCCATAAAAGGTGGAAAACTAGCCAACTACACACAATGATCTGCAGGTACACATCTTGTACCAGAAGATCACAACCTTCCCCACATTGTGATGCTATGTCGTGACCATGCCATGAAGCCTAAAGGATAAAAACCTCTAAACATCATGTCTAGACCAACCACATAGTGACACAATTCAAAATAGTTAGGATGAAATTAATGAGGATTCCACACAAAAATCCAACAAGATTCGGAGTAGTCAGCATGAACAAATAGTAGACATCTTGTACCTGGTCAAACCTCTTAAATCCACGATAACCACCTGCCACACTAATGATCCTAGGGTAAATTATACAGAACAAGGCTACAATCTGTGTTACTTCAGTACATAATGTGATGAAATATTCCTATATAATCAATGGAGAAGTAGAGAATTGGGGACCTTCCCAGACATGTTTTTATTCTCCCTTTAATATCATTTGAAAATTCATTCATCCATTCCCCTATAAAACACTCAAATTCTTAGTATCTGTTCATTTATATGAATCAAATAGATATGGATCCTCTATTCATCAATACATTAGATTCCAACCATCTGATTTAGAATAAATTTCCATTTCTTTTTATCGGGTATGTCTTTTATTTATAATTTTGATTTACTTAGATCATGTTTCTTTCAATTATCATTCTCAAACCATTTCATGATCCCAATTCCATTAATATCAATCAATACATAAAGCAAGTTGCCTTTCACTTGTTTAAATATTTTGTTCCCTACCATGAGTAGCTAAATTTATTAGGGTTAGGGATCATGAAATTTATCTGCATAACAGAATATACCATTTAGTATAATCTTGGAAATCCTAATTGAATTAGTAACTAGGATATAATCTAATAGTGTGTCCCATTTTTGTGAACGTCCTCAAACATGGGATATTCTATAAAATGTCCTTATCCTAATTAGAGTAGACTAAGCTATGACCACTATAATAAAGAAAATTTCAGCCTTATGAATCCGAACATAACAATCATAGGTTGTCACTATCTCTTTTCCATGGAATAATTACTTCCAAGTTAGAACATTGATGGTAAGACCAAAGTCAACTAGTGAACCCTATTTATATCGTAGAATAAGACATATGATCTTGAAATGATTGGAATTAAAGAGAATCATTAAATCGGATAATCAACTTGATCACAACCCATCACCTATCATTTAAATTCATCCCAACATAGAACATAGATAATGATACCAAACAATGACTTCCAGAAGGGACTCCCTAATTGGTTTAGGAACCAGTTTTCCCCAAACTTATATGGAAGTCTCCCTATGGATTCGACCTTGGATTGACACTACACTACATCAATTTATTTGTTGAATGCTTGGAACCAATTATAAATTCTATATTTGATACATGCCAGAGGATGTAATGACACATCCTCGCGGGAGCCGTCAAATTTCTCAAACCATTGTTGTGGAGTAAATGCTTCTTTGGAAGAATGAAATTCTAGTTTTTCTACCCTAAGATTACCCGTCCCTCACCCCTTCCTTCTTGATTCCCTTGAGTCTTATTCATTCTTTTTAGTTCATGTACAATGGTCCCTTGTCCCGATCAAGGAACCTTAAATCACTCAAACCCTTGGCCTTCATCCTTGAGATTGAAAGGCATTTTTCTTTACTCCACTGGTCAGCAATAGCCGAGCAACATCACCATGCAAAACCAAACCCATAAATCCCTCATCAAGTTTTAGAGAACCCGATGAACCCAGAGAACACAATCATGGAATATAGTTTACCATCGATACATCGTGCAACACAAATCATTGTGTGCCCGCCTTTGCATTCCCACACATTTGAAATTTATCATGGACTCGTTCACATGATCCAAAACATGGGACAGTTTAGTGGTCATCAATGAAAAGACACCCACAAAAATATTTCTATGTTCCATGAGGTATTTAATTCCTTTCACAGCCTAGGAGTATCATTAGATTCTATAAGACTACATGTATTAACTTTTTCACATAGATAACAAGAAATATATTGGTTCTAAATACAAGCTCCCAATTCAATTACGACATGGAATGATCTTGCAGAAAAGTTTCTCGATAAATAACTTCCACCAATCCGCACCATGAAGATTCAAAATGACATTAAGAACTATAAAAAATGGATAGGTAATCTACATGGGAATAATTTGATTAATTAAAAGAACAAATGATGAAATTTCCAGAACACATAATAATCAATGGGCTTCAAATGAAAACGTTCTATCAAGGACTCCAACCAGTATCATGAACAATCATCAATGCTACTGGTGAGGGAGGTTTTTGGTTTAGAACATCGGATGTATGAATAACTATTTTGGGCAAACTCTCTCATAATGTCAGTATGTGGAAAATTGAACATGGACCATCACGACATGGAATCAACCAAGTTAACAAGACCACCTAGATATCAGTGTAATTTGAAGTGATAACAAAAATATATATTCATTTCAGGTACCAATCACACAACCACCTCTTAGCTCAGTCATGTAGATTCTGTCATGAAATATCGGTGGAGGATGAACTTGTATCATGATTTCAAAGAAGGATATGATGAACCAAAACATAGATATTATATTAATTACAATAAAAAATAATTCATTTCAATAACAACAACAAAAGTAATTTTGTCAGTAGATTCCTACTCATCAGTATCTTAAAAAAATAAAGGATATCTTCATCAGCATAGTGGTCAAGATCAGTTTTGAAACCAGGCACCACCATGGTATACACTAGTAAACCCTATCCTGAAATCAAAATAGAATACATATCTACAAAAACATTCTTGAGTCCCCAATAAAAACAATTTTCACATACCAATAGAAGACCACAAAAACCACCTCTACCACTATAGAGTAACTTTCAGAACCTCCTGACATTCTTATTCAAAAATCAAATAAAAGGATGACCACAATAGAGACAGAGATGTAAAACCATCGAGAAAATTTGAGAAACATGGAGATTAAAATTGTTCAAATCTCAAAATCCTTATTTGAATGATTACTGTGTACTCTACATGGTAATAGTGATACATACCCACAAGAGGATTCAAAGGCTATAGTGCTGAGGAGGGTAAAATTTTTATATTTTCAACAACCAATGAAAATAATTCTACATGAATATTCAATGCAACAATATAACGAATTAGAGGAATCAATTCCCACAACACCATAAAAAGAAATACCAGTTGAGAAGGGGAAAGCCATAGAAAAATTTAATGAACCCATTTATGTAGCACCTCCTTGACAAGATCCACCTCTTACATTCCCAAAAAGAGTGAGGCAAGGTAGGAAGGAGACCCAGTACAAAAGGATCCTCAAAATGTTCAAAAAATTGAATATAAATATTCTTTTTGCTAAATAAATCTCCCACATTATTATATATGATATAAATTTCCAAGCTATGTTGTTAAAGAAGATAAAGATAAAGATATGGGATTCATCTCATTAAATGAATAATGTTATGTTGTTGTATAAAATAAAATCTAAATAAAGATGAGAGATCCTAGAAACTATTCAATCCCTTTTGTGATATGAGAGTGAAATTTTGGAAGATAAATATGTGATCTTGGATCGAGTATTAAACTGATGTCGATGAGGGTTTTCCATACGCTATGACTAAACAAGCATAAGGAAACAAGGGTATCATTTCAGTTAACTAATAATTCAGGTAAGTACCCATGTGGTATCTTTGAATATGTTCTGTTTAGTGTTGGAAGATTCATTTTCCCAGTAGACTTTCTACATTAGGATGTGCAAGAGGAAGTACATGTGAAAATAATTTTTGGAATACCCTTACTAGAGACATGAAAGGCCTTGATTGGTGTTAACAAAGGATTTATCTTCTGCAGAGATAGAAAATAAAAAGTAATTTTCAACCTAATTAAGGCTGCACAACATTAAGTTGAAACGGTGGACTGTAATGACATCTCTCTTGATCAGCATGGAGAGGAGTACATGGCTCTTGAGGAAGAGACCATTGATTTATGATTAGAAATTGAAGAAAACTATGACTTCAAGGATGTAATATTTATTTAGACACTCACCAGATACATAATTCCACCATTTATCCCATCCATAATTTTGACACCCTAGTAGACTTGAAACCATTACCTAGTACATTGATTTATTCCTATTTAGGAGAGTCATTCTATTTAGCCATCATTATCAATGCCAAACTATCCCATGCACATGAATAAAAACTAGTTTATGTCATAAAAATATACAAGCAATCAATTTCATGCACAATGGAATATATTAAGTGAATCTATCCTTTAGAGTACACCCACTGATTTTTATTGTAAGACGATGAAAAAAAGACATCCTCAGAGGAGGCT
Source organism: Viscum album (assembly GCA_963277665.1). Taxonomy (NCBI): domain Eukaryota; kingdom Viridiplantae; phylum Streptophyta; class Magnoliopsida; order Santalales; family Viscaceae; genus Viscum; species Viscum album. The sequence continues at coordinate 1,388,857,847 of OY728152.1, forward strand.
CACACCGCCAATGCAGGAGGTTGTCAAGAAGGAAGTGTTAAAGCTCATGGATGCTAAAATAATCATTCTTATATAAATTAGTGAATGGGTGAGTCACCTCAAATTCATTACCAGGAATGGAGGACTCATAGTAGAAATAACAGATGACAATGAACTCATTCCAACATGCACTATCACTGGATGGAGTGTTTGCATAGACTATAGATGTTTTAATGAAACAACAGGGAAATATAATTTTATCTTACCATTTCTTGATCAAATTATAGAGATACAAGGAGGGCATAATTTCCATTATTTCATTGATGGTTATTTAGGATATAATCAAACTGCATTTGACCCTCCTAACTGGACCTAAACCACATTGACCATCCCATTTGGTACTATTGTATATAAACTCATGTCATTCGGTTTGTACAATGCACCATCTATTGATCCAAATATTCATGACACACATCTTTCCTGATATGGATTAATAATTTCTTGAAATATTCATGTCTGATTTCTCAGTCTATGGGAGATCATTTGATGTCAATCTAATAAATATAGAACTGGTTCTCCAACATAGAGAGGATAGAATATTAGTAATAAATTGGGAAAATGTCACTTCATGGTATGTGTGGGAATTTTTTACCTGGACACAAAATTTATAAAGAATGAATTAATGATAATCAGAGAAATATAAATATAATAAAATATCTACCTAAACTATCAACCATTAATGGGATCAGATGTTTCCTTTAGCATGTTGGGTTCTAAATTCACTTTGTAAAAGATTTCTCTAAAGTCACTTGTCCCCTAACACACTTTTTGTCAAAAGACATTTCTTTTGAATTCAATGGGGACCATCGAAAATCTTTTGAAAAAATGAATAATAGACCGATTGCATTTCTAGTTATCATTGCACCAAACTGGGAAAAATATTTCTAGGTTATATGGGACACCAATGTCCTAGCTTTAGGATATGTTCTTGGACAACACATTGAAAATAACTTCTATCCAATATATTATTCTATCCATGAATTATATGTATCCCATGTCAATTATACGACTATAGAGAAGGATCTCCTAGCTTTCGTATATACCATTGAAATGTTCCATTAATATCTCATTCTATCCAAAGTCATCCTCCATACAGATCATTCTTCCCTTTGATATCTAATGAACAAGAATGATACAAAACTATGATTGATATGAAATATTATTTTACTACAAGAGTTTCCTATCATAATCAAGGACCCCAGAGGACCACAGATTGTCATTTCAAACTACCTCTCTCAATTACCCCTGATCATCATTAAGGTAGTCAGTGAGACTGATATTAAAGTATATTTTTCAGATGAGATGTTATTTAGTGCCAATAGTGATTGTTGTTTCTTATAGATGTCCAACTATCTTGTCATAGGATATCTTCATCATGACCTCTCATATAATTAATGAAAGATGTTTCTATCTAATGACGAACACTACATTTTAGATGAATGATTCTATTCCAGTGTTGTGATGATGGCCTTTTAAGACACTGCATCCCGGAGAAATAGATATAGAATACCATCAAAATGTGCCACACATCACCAATTGGAGGACTTCATGGACCTAATTTCATAGTGGAATATATCCTATAAATTGGATTTTTTTATCCCACATTGAATCATGATGCCATGGGATTCTTCCATCGATGTGATAGATGTCAAAGAATGGGGATCATCAGTAAATGAAATGAGATTCGAAAAAACACGATTATAGAAGTTTATGTTTTTGACGTTTGGGGTATTGAATTTATTGGAGAATTTCCTATATCACAAAGGAAAGAGTTTCATTCTAGTTTTATAAGACTATGTCTCAAAATGGGATGAAGCTGAAACCACAACACAAGACAGAAAAAATGTAGTCATGAATTTTCTTTAATAAAATGCGTTTTCACATTTTGGATTTCCATGATTACTCATCAGTTATCATAGAAAACATTTACTAATTATCTAGTGTGAATAATGCTTGATATATATGGAATTCGATACAACACCGAAACTCCCTATCACCCACAAACAACTGGGAATGTCGAATTATGAAATAGGGTGGTGAAACAAATCATAGAGAAAATTGTAAACAAAAGCATAAGATATTGGAACCTAAAGTTGGATGATGAATTATGGGAAAACAGAGCTGTATACAAAATAGCCATAGAAACCACCCCATTTAGACTGGTATGTGGTAAACCATGTCATCTTCTAGTGGAGCTAGAACATTGTTTATTTTTGGAAGATAAAAAGATGAATATAGGTGTAGAAAAGGATATAGATAAATGATTATCATAATTAATCACATGGGAGTAAATAATGATATATGCATATGAAAATTAAAGGATTTATAAGGGAAAACGAAAAAAATGCATGACTAATGAATTAAAAGATGCACCATCATCCTAGGGAATAAGTGTTTGTTATTAAATTCAGGTTTATAACTATTTCCAGGAAATTTAATGTCAAGATGGTCTGGTCATTTTGGGTTTGTCAAATTTTTTCCCTATGCTACAGTTGAAATTCAACAAGATGGAAAAACACCCTTCAAGGTGAATGGTTAAAGGTTAAAGATTTTTAATAAGCCATTACAAGAATATTGTGTCATCAGTCTATATTTCACCTAATATTTTAAATATTCATTCTCTCTAAAATAAAGGAATATTGATTGGGATGAAACATAGGTTAGGAAAGATGTAGATAAGTTATATTAGGATCATTTTTCAATAATCTCATGTACAACGGAGGATAAAGTGTGGATTGAATAGAAAATCTAGGATAAACACAATTCAGTACACATTGTGTACACTATGTTCACAATGTGTGTCTTTTTTTCGTGAAATTCCCAATTCTATTCCACATACATGACGTGACTCAATTTTACATTTTTTTGTATATGGACAGTTTGTTTTTTAAAATATTTATGTCATGAACTGAATGTCAAAACCTACCCCACTTCTCCCCACAACCACTCAGGTCACCGACTCCGCCTCTCCCATTGCACTCAAAGTTCTATCCCACACCCCTCCTACACTCTCAAACCCACTTCCCAATACCCTCATAGCCCCTTCTACTCTTCCCAAAATGCCCAACCAGGTCGCCACAATATTGGACTCCTCTAGAGTGCGACCTTCACCTTCCATGTGAACTACCCTATTACATCCGTGACGCACACCAAGAGATCCTAGACTGATCCCACACCCTATACCTCCTCCTCAAACACCTAGAGCTAGAAACTAGGTGCTAAGAATCCCATGCTATGTCTGGATCTCAGGATGAAACCTACTATCCATCCACCAATAATAACCTACATTTTCACTATGTACATTTCATAACGAACCTACATTCATTGGGAAAATCTTATTTACATAAAAGCGTAGCCGATGCGAACCAACAAAAAATTGGACATGGATGTGATCCTCATGTTGAAAATTACTGACAATGTATTTCACCTCATGGAGACTTTAAATATCTACAAAATTATCAAATTATAAATGGAAACATACTTGGATCTACTCCATGAGTTCTTGGCCATATTTTATATCACCATTGACTACATCAATTTCCAGATTGGCTACAGACCTTTCCATCTATGTTTTTCTAAATTCGGAGTTGGGATATGTATCTACACTAACGAGTTCATTATCTCTGATGTTTACCCCACCCTACAGATATGGAGAGCCTATGAGACTGCAACAAACCTATGTACCCTCATTTCCTATGATCCCCAGTCATATCAAGACCCTCTACTCATGATCTTGACATAGCTATGGGGAAAGATGTTGTGCATCTTGAATAGATACATGGTTCATGGATGGTTTGGCAAGGAGAGACCCTTGAAAACAATATTCTGATGGACATCTTAATTCTAGAAGCTTCCATGGGTGGGGCCCCTCAATATGGATACCCAGTTAACGTCCAATATCAATGTATTGACTTAGAGGAACCAAGGAACACTCATTGGTGGATCCTAATCACCCACATGTACAAGTACCTTGGTTTCTTTGATGCATCTTTTCCCCTCACCTCCATTAAAACTATTGAGCTGATTGAACATGTACTTCTACATAAGATGAAAATGATCGTGCGAGAGGATGACATCTATTTATAGGCACCAGTTGTCCAAGAGGTTGAACCTTAGGAGCCTCCAGTCAGAGTAGTATCAGAAGAGAAAATCTCAACCTCCTCATATAGCCAGAAATACTACACCCATACCCACCACCACCTCTGCCACCACCCCCTCGACTGTACCACCACCATCCTTTCACACCCTCATCGAGATCAAATATGATATGAAATGTGTTTTGGGGAATCTACACCATATATCGATTCAACTCCATCTCCCATTCATTGAGTGCTCTAAATTTACCTTTTCATGCTCTACCATTCAAGCTGAAACTTCATCCTCCACCATTCCCCAACCGCCTTCTGACCAGCCAGACCACCCTCTTGATCTCACCGTCCCTATAGACTAGCAAGAGTTACTGGCAGAGCATGCCTGTATTGTAAATGGATTTTCCACTTATCCCGTCCCTGAGGAACCATTCATTGATCCATCAACCATACCCCCAACCATTGTATGGATCGATACATAACCACCACATGCCCTCTTCCTACCTCCACTACCGCACCACCCACCACCTCTGCTCCTCCATCCTCAACTGCTGCTACTGATAACATGGATACACCTGACCAGTCGATCGAGACACTAGGTAGTGGTATGAAACTTGATGAGATTTTTGGGTTGGTTCTATGATCTGATTTCAATTTATCATTTGTGATTTTTGGGAACTTATTTATATACCTGGGTAGGTTTTTGGTTTATTCATTTTGTTTCCCACCACTGTATAAACATTGGATATATATATATATATATATTCCTTGCATTTCGTTTTTACGAGTCCTTTTTGATTTCTATATCTAATCTTTGTATCATTACAATTTAAATCTCTTAAGAATCATCTAACATTCATGATGGTCCAATCCCATAAAAAGATAAATATCATAAGATATTTGGGCACGTCATCGCCATTTACCAAAAACTTCATGAGCCATCACTCGCAATTCACCACCCACAACAGCCCTAATGACCAATGATTCCAATATTACCAAACCTCATTATTTCTCATGTATCTGGAAGTGATGTGATTAACCCACTGAAGTAACCACACAATCTTGAGGGAAAAAACTCTAGCATCTATAAGAGGTGATGGAGCAATGGATCTTGTGGACCAATTAACAACAATCTACATCCACCCATCTAGTTCATGATGTTTCGTTAACACTTTATGGAAGCAAAACCATAGTTCATTTAAGGTTTTTTCATGTCATCAATTCCATGTATTTTTTATTTCCAATTCATTATTATGTTTTTGTATTGAATGAATCTCTATTATACAAATATCACAATTTGAATAAAACGAATATTCCACTATCTCACTAGGTGTACCTACCTTATTTCTCCTCTATTCCAAATGATTATACCTATGGACTAAGGTTTTTTATCTAGTGCAATATTTTCTTTTCAAACACATTTGTAGTTACTTTGTATTTTCATGCTACAACAACTCGAAACACCATTATGTCATACCACGTGTCCAATGGTGATCTTGATTCCCTCTTATTTTAATTTTTTTCCAATATGTCATTTCATGTTATTTAAAATTCACTTCCATATCTCTCCCATAAAAGTTATATAGATATTGGGGACACTATATCATAATATGTGTGTGTATGGGGGGAGGGGTCTTCTCATTGTTTCATTGATGAGGCTCTTGAATGTTTATTTTTCTTACTTTTATTATATACATTTTCCTGAATAATAAGCCTGATTTAAGGTTAAAAATCATTATGAACCTATAATAAATGAAAATGTTAAGTGTAAAAGTGTTAAGGACCATGTTTCTCACCTTATATGACTTTTTTAGAATAATATCTATGTTTAGAGAATTAATTCAAATTCAAAATATTTGAACTCGTGATTAGTTGACCTATTACATAAGATTTATGACCTTTTTGATTGCTAGTCTTTATTTTATTATCTATACCTACGAGGACTCTAATAGTTTAATTTAGTACTCATATATAATCATATTTTTTGACAGATACATGGGGAATGTAAAATAACTATAACATGAAAAATTATCTTTTCAAAATGATGACTGAACAGGTATGAATATACAATGTTTGAGGCGTTATTTGATAAATATGTTCCATGAGACCCACCTAAATTCTATCATTTGTTTATACCATAGTTTCTATGAATAACTTGTTAGAATAAATTCCTTGATATCCTATTTCCCTTCTTACACGGCTCCGTATACTATGCTTATGGATATTTTGGAACATGTTTGGGGGAGACATTCAGACAGCATCAGATGCTTCCACTTTCAGATATTTATGGTGTCCACACCTGACAATGAGGTTGTAAACTATATAACATTTATTTTAACTCATTCATATTATTTTCCTTTGCAAAATTTAAAAAGAAAAGAGAAATTGATGTTGTTTTTGTACTAAGATGGTCAATAATCACTATTTTTTCAAACTGATGCATCCCATGAAGAATCATATGTTGTTAGGTGATGGATGTGACATCCATCATAGTCATGAATTTCTAAAAATAAAAATTAAAATGAAAATGAAAAAGGAATCAAACCGAATCATTTTCGCAGACATACATAATTCACATATGGATCTAACCTGGGCTGATGGAGTACAGATTTGACCAGCTAGAAGGAGGAACCTTATTACACTTGTTCTTTCACATTCTCCATTTTACTATAAGAATTACCTTACCTTTTAGCCAAATTTTAAACTTTTTTCCTACCCACCCACAACCATAGAGTCATCAAAAACCGATTGGTTAATTCCCTCAAGATTAATCTTATGCTTGTCTTTACACAGTGGAGATTATAGATCCAGTGCAAGCCTATAGTTAAGAAAATTTACTCAGGGGATGATCATACCTCTACTTATATTTTATACCCTAAGTGATGAGATAAAATAATGTTGAGGTTGATTAAAATTGGGCATATAACTTATGTAAATGTTAAGAGGTGATGACTAGAAGACTAGAATTTGTTTTGAAAACTAGACTGTGAGGCAGGACTATCATTCTATGCAGGCTTAATTCTATAAATTGAAATTTCCGTGCTTACACCAAATTTTAATTGCCTGGAAATAATAAATATTTCTCTGTATACAAATTTATTTTCATTTGAGAAATATTTATTGAGACATTCTTTCTTGGGGACAACCAATTGTTCACGTGTTTGGGTAATGGATAAGACTAATTTATATAAACATTTTCCTGTCAAATGTTTATATTTTTTCATAAATTTACTTGATAATGAATGTGGTTTTGTATAATTTAGAAGGAATAAGAGCTTTACTGGTTTCTAAGGAAGAAATGGCCGATAAGTTCCAAAACCGGCCAAGTAAATGTCTTGATCTACTGGTACACGTCATGTACCTGAAGATCACATCATGCCCCAAGTCATGAAGTGAATCTGTGACCATGACACAATAAATGAATGAAAAATCTGCCACATGTCATGTCTAACACAAAAAAATTATGATGCAGGTCAAAATAGTTATCAAGATTGTAGTAAGGATTCCACGCAAAATCCTAGTAGATGCAGAGTACATAGCATGAGAAACTGGTACACATTGTGTGCCTGGTCAATCCTCTTAAATCCATGAGACTCATGCGCCACATTGTAGATCTGAGGGAAACTGACATGGATCAAGTCTACTCTTTGTGTAACTATGGTACATGTCCTGAAGAAATATTCCTATATAATCTGCATAATAGCAGAGAATTGGGGAAATTCCCAGACATTATTTTCTTATCCCTTTCATATCCTTTTCAATTTATTTTTTCCTCTCCTATTTAAAACTCTCCAATTGCTAGTGTTTTGCATTTATATAAATCCAATATTCATGGAGAATCCTTTATTAAATGTGTTCAATTAACACCATTATATTAAATTCAATTTCCATTTCACTTTCTCAACCAATTCATTTACTTATAATTGTGATTTACATAGTGCATGTTTATTTCAATTACCATTATCAAACATCTACATGATCCTGATTCAATTAATATCAATCAGTCCATCATGCATGTTGTCTTTCACTTGATTAAATACGTTGTACCCCTCCATGACTAGCTAAATTTATTAGGGGTTGGGATAAACCAATGTATCTGCATAACAGAATATACATTTATGTCGAAACATGGTAAGCCTAATTGAATTACTAACTATGATAAGAAGTAATGGTCTATCCCATTTGTGAGAATGTACCTGACCACAAGATTTCCAAGAAAACACCCCTATAATAATTGGAGTAGACTAAGGTATGAACATTAACTTAGGAAACTTTCTTCCATAAGAAGCCAATATTAAGGCATCTATGTTGTCACTATCTATCGACAATAGAATAGCTACCTCCTAGGTAGAACACTGTGGTGAAGACCAAAGTCAACTGGTGATCATTGTTTTATTTGTAAATAAAGACTTAAGATATTTCCATGATTAGAATTAAAGGACATTGTTTACTCAGATTCTGAACATGATATTCACCCATTTTTTATCAGTTAATGTCATCCAAAAATAGATCATAGATCAAACTCCCAAACAAGGATTCCTAGAAAGGACATACTAGAGTGTCACTATTATAGGTACAAATTTTAATTAAATAAATTTATTGGATTTTGTGTATACTAATTGTTTTCTCACTGAAGATGAAAAAAATACAACCGTGGAGAAAAAATAAAAATCTCAGATGTCTGGAATCTGAATGGAGAGAAGGTTGTTGTGTGATTTGACTCTTATGGGGTCCCCACGGATGATGTTGCGGGGTTTCTTGGCCATATTCTAGGCCAGCTGGCACCGGATCCCATTTCCCTTCCCATTTCATATGTCGATTGGAGACATATGCCTCCAATCTGGAAAAATGAAGTGTTTGATTCTCAAATCAAGGTAAATTTATTACATTATGGTTTAATTTAATGTCATGTAACTAATATGTTCAAAATGAATTTCTGTATATAGATGTTCTTCCACTTTACCGCTGCTGATGTGATAGCACGGAAGTGGACGTTGAAAAATCTAGGTAAGAAGTGGAAAGATTTTAAATGGAGATTGTGGTGTGATGTCAACGATGCTTCGTTGATGATGCTACAAATGTATGAGAAGCTACCCAGTGTGGTACTGAAAGAGCATTGGAAAGTGTTTGTTGATAGGCATCGGGATCAGAAGAGGAAGTATTGAAATATATATATATTATATTATCCTCATTTTACATTTATACTTGTATATGAAAAGGACATGAAATTCAATAAATCAGTATTAAATTTCATTTTATTTATTTCAGGATCTATCAAGACAGAAGCAGTCAAACCGAGCGAAGAAAGTCACCCCACACACTGCAGGCTCAAAAAGTTTTTCTAGAAATCGAAGTTCATTGGTAATATTTTAATTAGTTTAAATATTTATTAGACAATATTATCTATTTAATATATTGAATTGTTGATTTATCTTTGATTAATGCAGTCATAGAGTTTAGGCCATGAAGAATCCAGAACTGAACTGTGGTTGGATGTTCACAAGAAATCAGATGGATGTTTTGGTAATAATCCTGCTAATGAAGATGGGGTATTAAGTCAATTTTTTATCATAATAACTTCTTATCAATTTTTTCTGTTTTAATATATATTGATATTTTATTTATAGGTCAAAATTAAAGAACTATGGGATTCCAATCCTGCACATTCCTACTCTGTCTCCGAGGATGACCTGGTTGCTAAAGTCCTTGGGAAGGAGCATCCTCGGAGAGTTCGCGGGATGGGTTTGGGACCCGTGCCATTTGAGGTTTTTAGCAGGCCATTGGGGATAGCTGCTGCATCTACTCCTGACATTAGTCAGCCTGGAGATGCTAAGAAAGAGATTGTTTCTTTACCAAAAACAGTTCACCAGTAGGGGGATCAGATATCTTCATTTCATAAAGAGTTGACTGAACTACGTCAGCATATGAGCAGATATGCCCCCGGTGGGAGTGCATCGATTGGTGGTATGCAGGTAAATCATAGAAAATCAGAATCATTTAGTTTTCTAAATTTCATTTGTTTTAAGTTTTAATATAAATATGTAACTGTATTTAATTTTCAATATAATGTTCTTACAGGTGACAACACAAAGAGGAAATGAAGGTGGAGAGGGTGACAATGCATCATCGAACCCTAATTAGTTGTAATATTGATGTGTTGAACAAAAATAAAAACAGTTGGTTTGTATATGTAACATTTGTGTCACATAGTTTCCACCACACATTTTCATCTCCTAAAATTATCTTGATTTCTCACGATTCTTTTTATTCATTTTATTGATTTCTTATGTTGGTTTTTATGTCTTCTTTTCTCAAGTTTGGTATACATCATTCCATTTAGGTCTGTGTTTGAATTGGTAGTCGATATTTTGGATGTCTAGGTGTTAAACCCATTATTGATGTGTTGATCAAATTGGGTCATTTCATAGTGATCAAGGGGATAGTGTTGTGGACACTTTTGTGAGTCCCGTTGTTGAAAATCTCTGATTTAAGCATCAAAAGTATCTAAACATGCTATAACTCTTCTAAAATGTCATGAGAATGTTCTAAATCAATGGTGGTTCACTAAGATATAGGTGTGGCTGAGGGGTGATAAATTATCATAAGTCCATGAATATAGGCAAGAATACTTTATAAATTATAATATTATCTCGAAGATGGATGTCAACTTGACACACAATTGGTATGTCTTATAAAAACATGAATTTTAAGAAAAGAAATTCTACCAAATACTTCAATATTAGGATGGTTACAATGGACCATTTCCAACCATAACTGTTTTGATCACTGAACTATTACTGCATGACTTGAACTGCATTCCCAACACAATTTCAACTTAATCATGGTCTGTCTGGTAATTATTACCTATCATTAAATCCCTGAATTATTTATATTATGATTCTTAATTCCATTTTTTGATTCATTACAAGCTATCCGGTCATGAAACATTAATTACTGGAATTCCAGAACTTTCTTATTTACCAATCATGACTATTCTTTCTACAACTACTCTCCCAAAGGTTACATTTTCCATGACATGTGTGATTCTCCCCACCATAGGATTTTAATAAATATAGGAATCTAATTCCCATGAAAAACACTCTATCCACCACTAAACATGGTTTCTGGATGTGATTCAACATAATTATACCATGTTCCATCACGACAATCCATCCTCGGCATACACTGAAGCCTAATCTGGAACTAATTTTCCATCCTTGAACAACCTGTGGTTCACTTCCTACCACATTGATTTACATCATCCACTTAATAATAAATAGAAATTGTATATTCATAATCACATGTATTATGCAATCCACAGTCCATGCAACACATTCAATCAACATCAATAACTACATCTTGAACTTTAGCCCATATTGATGATGTTATAAAACTCGATCCTCTTACACAGTCATACATAGAACTAGGATAACTTAGCTTTTCAACTAAAAAATCTGGTCTACATCACTCACCACATACCTAGGTAACCTCACTCAGGGAGTGATCAGTTAACACAACCATTTTAGATCCCACAACCCTAAACAATGTACTTATGTGATAATACCCCTCAAGGTGTTACCTCTGATTTCATCCCTCAAACCCTCAGAGACTATAAATTTTATCACAAAACACCACACAAATATCTACACCAAACCATAGTTAAATAGGAAATTATTATGATAATGACTACTAAATTGATGTTGCATCAATGTAATGTGAACACCCATTTCATATAATTCATAGGACCAATGACATTGTGCATTCTTGTTATTTTCTATCCTACTCAAAAAATCAAACCCTAGGGTCACATTATCCTAAATAACCATTTAACATGGATGATGACTTCTTGAGTCATACGCCTTTGAAATTAAACTCACACAACTAACTAAACTAAATAAAATTAGATTGGCATGTCAGTCCCACTAATCTCAAGCATTAAAGATGCTCATGACACCTAGAAGTTTCACTTATCTCATGATCGCCTACCAAATTGGGGAATCATTCCACAACTAGAGTCCTACTCAATCCCAAATTACATTAAAAACACATTCTATGACCAAAAACTAAAAAGATGCATCCAATGATGCTTAATATCTCTAAGGATGCTAGAATGACTAGGTTAAACCATCACATAACACAAGGAATCAACTCTAATTATATGTTTGTTACTAAAAGGTCACTATAATCTCCCACATAACCTATATTCCAACATAAAAAGATGCCAACTAAGACTCACTAGAAATATCCACATTCCTATAAAAGTTATATCCCAATGTAACTCTAAAACTATTCCCACAATAGGATTTTTTATAACAATATATTTCTAATGTGTTATTTGAGCTATTTCATCAGTTCAAATTTATTATAAGTATTAAGGATGGTTCCTAGGCCACAAAACCAAAAAAAAGTCATTATATAATTGGGTTGGTACTAATATGACTACGAATTCATCAATTATAAATTTTTATAAGTAGAGTGGAATCGCTATGGGTGATCTATCCTAAGAAAGTGAAGTTATAAGAATTAGTGGAATCCAGTTTGGGATGTTACAATGTTGTATCAATGGAGTTTTATCTTCATAGTATTTACTATTTAGAATATTGTATACATAAGTATGAGAAATGTGTTGGAACCTTTGATTGTTTTTTCTGGTTTTATTTGTTTTTCAGGCCAGTGGTGCAGAAGAATCCAATAATTATTATTTTTTATTCTGGGTAGCTTTTGGTGGCGGTTTTAACCGCCGCGAAATGTATACTGGCGGCGGTTTAAACCGCCATGAAATGTATAATGGCGGCGGTTAAAACCACCGCTAAATAGGAGCCTCATGGCTGCCACATTCCGCGGCGGTTTACCTGAATTTAGCGGCGGTTTTACGGCAACTGAAAATTGAGTTTATTCGTGGTGGTTATAACCACTGCGAATAAAGAGATTCCCAGCAGCAGTAAAACGGCTGCTAAATTCAGGTAAACCGCCATGGAATGAGGCACCTTTGACGCTTTCCTAAAACCGCAGATAAACGTTAAAAACCACCGCTAAAAGATTTCTAACGGCCTATTAGGAGGCGGTTTCTATAAACCATCGCCAAACAGTGTCGCGGCGGTTTAAACCGCCACTAAACGCAAAAAAAACCACCGCTAAACGGAAATTCTATTGTAGTTTGTACCCAACACATGAATACCTTCATCATATTATACTGACACAATGGGGGATTAAGTGGAATTATATCCCTGCCTAAATTGAAGACAACCCCCAACATATCTTAGAATAACAAAATATTTCAACCTACATTTCTTCATACACCTTTCTGAAGTGTCACTACATTCTAAAATGATTATAGGAACTCTACTATAATATTTTTATACAGGTACATATATAGACACATGAACCTTTCGCCATCCCATAACCTGGAGCAACATATCACCATGATTATTATGAATAGGTGTCTAATCCCATGAATGTGAACATTATTGACCCTAGTTAAGAAGATTGTTAGCATTTTTTGGTATGGGATATGGATCAAGACTAGGATCGAATTTCTCTTCTAACTAGGGATCATCAACTAAGTTTAGAACATGACTAATAAAAAGAACACATTTATATTGAAGAAAGATAGAATCATGATCCAAAAGTAAAGGAATCGACACATATCCCTACTCCTACTAAGTTCCATTAATATTATATGTAAATCGAATCCAGGAAGGATCATGTCCCTTTCAATGGACCTACATGGAATATTATGGTAGTTTACTGAATCCTAGATCATATCCCTTCTTCTACAGATGAATGACTACACGAGTATCTATTAGAGGATATACATGATAAGGCTCATATCCCTTATCTCATTCTATAGGATTGTCAGGAAATCTGGATGGGGAATTAATATTTTAACTTGGAACATACCCCCACATTATCCAAGATTGATTGGTATAGTATAACAACCAAACACAAGTAGGATCATGTTCTAATTGATGATATAGAACATCACCAGAATACTCCAATGAATAATAGGTGTATGCTCGAATCCCCATAATAAAAGAAGGTTATCATCATATTACGTTGACCGCCATGTCATAGGATCATGTCTCTACTCAACCACAAAATATTGGTCAACATATTATGACCACGATGTCGAATGATGCTAAAATCTCTAATCATATAAATACCATTATCCTTGAGGTTGTATGATGCATATATATAACACTGCAAGGGTATTTCCACTCTCCAACCAAAGAAAATGGTGATCACTACTTTGGTGACCCTTATTGTGGTAGTTCAGAGATGGATCGTAGGGAATTTACCCCTGATGTTCATCACAGAGAACCTCACCATGGTAAAATAACTCTTGAAAAAAATAACCTCCCTCCAAGACTCCATCATATATTGTGTTTTCCGGAATAATGATGTTAAATGTATTTAATTCTTCATAAATAATTATCAAAACTTCACCACATCCAGTAGGAAACCCCTAGAAGGATCCTCTGTGGTTAGATAAGGTGGAGGCATATAAAAGTAATGAAGAAGATTCCAACAAGGATGTATGTAGAGAGTTAGCTAGAAAAAACCTCCAAACCATGTCCTAGACCATCCAAACTTCTGAAAAACAGATCCCATATGATATAGATAATGAGTTCATGGCATACTTACACCAAGACTTGTGGGAGACTCATCGAAGGTTGAAGTGTATACACCTCCATATATCAATTATATGATGGTAACCAATAGATATCAAATACATTATATTTTCAACTATACATGTCCATTTTTATGTTTTCTAGAACCTAGGATTAGAAGGGAATCAAAATAGCCTAAGTAGATTTTTTATGTATCTTACCAACTCTCCATCAATTAGCTTCAACAGCCTCTTCAAATGTACATATGTAAGAATTTGGAATATATGTACCATTTAAATTCACTATCTCACTTTAATAGATTATATGTCTAGATATAGAATCCAATAATGTTATAGTTGATGGAGAAATAAGGGTAATGGGTAACATTTAGGACAATTGGTCATTATAGTGAGAATCCTCCACTTTGAGGATATAAATACATCAGAGGGAATGATATAGGGATTCTAACAGAAACCAAATATATGCCACGCAAAAATATGAGAACACATATTAAACATGGATGTTATGGTTATGGAATACCAATCAATATCCTTTAAGAGGTGCATGTAAAAATAAACATCCATTTCACCTAGACACACATGAATACAATTACACCAAGTCAAAGAGATTGCAATAGTAGCTGCTATTGTATCCATCAGTAAGAGATCACATACCACGGTACTAGTTGGAATTCTTCCACCACCTCCACCCATAGGGTCATCAAACCCTAAGAGGATCTTGAATATGTTAACTATGGCTAGGAATCAATCATATCCCATAGGGTGGGAGTAATTTTATCCCAATTTCTACCACATAGTGTTCCATAGCCCTGGATTGTCCTGGAGAAATCGATGGTAGTTATAGATCAACAATATCTATAAGGTAAGTGGGAATTTATATTTCTATTTCAACCACATGATTGTTCATATACTCATCTAGAGTATGAAAATCCTTAAAAATAGGATTATAATGTGCTACGATTGACATGAAAACAATCCATCTCACAGATATGGGATAATTATAATTATCATCTCCATGAAAGGAATTAGTATTCACTAGGTTATGAGTAAAATATTATTATCCATGATCCCATATATTCATCCCACTATAAGATACACCACATTCATTTGGGGCCCACTCGATTACTATGACTTGAAAAAACACGAGTTCTATATTAACAAACTAAGACATGGGTAACATACAACAAATGTGGTCAAAATAAATTAGGTACGTTAGATAGAATGGTTTTATATGATCGGGGGTGGGAAGAATGACCCTAATATAAATCTACTTGGTAGTGTAAGCAGTATAAAACTACCCAATTGTGGTCAGAGTAATGGGGTAAATACCATTTCCTGGTACATCCCAGTGGACGTCACCACTTCCAATATAAAAGATGATGTGATTCAATATGTAAATAAAAAGGTAAATAATTAATAAACTATAACTCATGAGGTAAGAGATAATGATTCATAAACTAAGTCTACATATATATGTAATTACAGAAAGATCCAAAACCTAGAACTTGTGAATTATTAATTGCCACATCCTTGGCAGAACACTATGAAGGATAGAAGGAATTGTGTGGCCACATCCCACTCACCACATAGATGAGTTGAAACTCCCTCTTATAGAAATGATTAGAATATAATGAGAATGACATATATAATCATATACAACTCAATTAGAAGCTACTTAGGGGAAAATTATCAAAAGGTATCTTCTTCAAATAGAAAACGATATCCCTCCTCCCATGAATCAGGATAGACCTAATCTTATTGTAAGAGTAGCACATGAGAATTATATTGGCTCTGGATCTAGGAATCTGGTCTAAATAAGAATAAGTTGGGGATGATTTCTACTTTACCCCATAAAGATGACATCCTCTCCCAAACTATAGTGATCATTTGATATTGGAACAGATCTATAATATGAGGAATGTAAAAATGGGACCACATCATCATGCCACTGAAACTATATATACATATATATATTTGTTTTGGTTCAAACGATCGTACCTCTAGAACTCTTGATCACTAATGAATCTTTGGCTTCTTGAATGGAATACATGAAGGGTATCGTTCTCCTGTCGAACTTGAAAGGAATCCATATCTCAAACCAGTGGCTGAAAATTTTCCCTACCAAATTTAATAAATCCAATATTCTCAAAATTTTATAGAGCAAGATATCCATAACAGTATCTCAAGACCATTGTTCCCAAATTTTCCCAAGATGGGCCCTTAAAATCAGTTAGAGGTGAACAAACTATGATTTTTGGTATAGAGTCAGGTATTGAAAACCATAATGTGGTACAAAATTCTTCTAGTATGATTTATTTTTGGATGAGAATACCTTAATTTTAAATTAATTTATCATTTCATGTCTTTTATTTTAATAATGATTATTTCCAACCTCAAATTTGTAAAAAACGTGAATATAAGAGGGTTTTAAACATTATATCTAGATGAAAATTTTCAAAATAACCATTATGTATTCCAATATTATAAGAGAAATTATTGTAAAATTTATATTAGAATCTTCTAATTGATCTAAACAAACCATTGATCTTGAGCATGTTTGTAGAAAAATTATGTGAGTTCATAGAGACAACAAATATTCTGGAATATTCCATTTAGAGAACGCCTAGAAAATCTCAACCCACTCCCAGGAATTTAGGAACATGTCCATGAATGGTATAAACTAATTATGTAACCTTAATACCGGTATATGTTCTCATTTAAGAACCTTGGATGGACCTGGATCATCTATCACCTACCATTGAGAAGTAGTAGTAATAAAATTTCCCTCATTCAAATGAAAAAAAGTGGTTAGGGCTTCCACAATTTTTGGAACAGTTTAAAAAATTATATTGCTTCTGAAATGATTATGTTCAATGTTATTTCCAGTAATTAATCAAAAAAACTACTTGAGCTATCATAACCCATTATACCAAGTGAGGTCAATATCACTAAACATCATAACTAATACCCTTTCCATATGATATTGGGACACACCATCGAAGCCTAATTTGTCTTTAAAAACTACCTCTATACTATATTTTTTTCTATATAGTTGATAATTTAGAAGTCCCCAACACATGTTTCAAATGTAACAATCAGACTACCAGAAGAAGAAGGTGATTAGTAAGAAGATACGACCATGCATGGATAGAACATTAATAACATGATGACTCAGATGACAGTTGACTAAGATCATTAAAACAAAAGAGTGCCTATTTTGAAAACAATAATTATCCCAAAACCATGGGAGGTGTTAGTTAATATTAATCTCTAATGAAAAAGTAATCATCAAATATAGGAAAAGACACATGAGAAAGAGCCATATCCAACTCCCATATTAAATCAAACTCATGAAGATTTACTTCCATTAACACCAATAAAATGGCCACTTCCAAATCAAATGGAATCCTTATCATATGAATATGTCATTTCTATTATGATTACATATTTTACTCATCTTATTACTTCTAATATGACGAATACTTCTCCGATTATGATTTCTCTATAATTTTTCATAGATTAAGAGGTCGATGATGAAAAATCATAGGATACATGTGATTGACTGGGAATGGATAAAACCAATATTCCAATCACATCCACACTAAATATATATATTTAGATGATTCCCATGGATAAGAACATTAGAAAGAATAAAAGGAATATGGATATTCCTATATTCCTTTTAGAAGTTGTCTAACCCCAGTCATTTTACAAGGCTGACTAGGTGGAGTTCGGTTATCATATCAGCCAAGAAAAGGGGGAAGGTTGGAGTTACCTATGCCGCCTAGATAATAAGAACACATAAACTCTACTCAATATCCTAAAATATCCACCTCAAACACCTCAGTTGATGAAAAAATAGGTATCCACCCCACCTTTGGAAGCTTAGACATATGGTGAAAAAATATGACATTGTGAAATAATTGGTGGTTTTCTTAACCAATATCACAATAGTGTATGCTCCCCATATATCAAAATAACCCAATGGGGTAATCGTTGAAGCCATCCATATTCCAAAATAGTTTAAAATATAAATTTATTTTTCCTAGATTTACCAAGTGTATACTATTACATAAAAATTTCAAACCACCTTCTCTTTTATAGAATCGGATCTTGAAGTTTTCATCCAGAGACATATTAGAAGACCTTATGTTTCATGAAATATCGATATTTTTAATATCCATATATTTGTTACTGAAAATGGTTCCATGAAAAAACGCATCTTAATATGAACCCCTTAACATTAGATATATTTAAGGGGTAATTATTTTTAAAGAAGCTAACCATCCAAAGGTATTATATTATCCAAAAAAGTCTTCTCAAGATGATCGAACTCATGTTTTAGTTTTTGGATATCAAATATAATTATGAGTTCACAGTTATCTAGTAAGACACAACATAAAATTTCCCCCTTAAAAGACCATGGTTCCATAGCCATCTTGTGGTACCTTTAACATTCAATAAATTTTTGAAATACCCTGTTGAGAGAATGTTCTACAAACGTTATGGTGACAGTTCCCCCATTGAGTCATGTGAATGGATAAACACTAACCTGGGTTTCTACAACAGGTATGGAAAACAACCAATGATGGATGGTGATAGGAAGGTTTCTGATCCTAATGGATTGGTAAGCACCCCAAATAATTTGTGGAGTATTATCAACAATTTCTATGTCTTTCCCATTAACCATATTGAGTAATTGTATTCAATACCCACTGGATATTGTGTATAAAAAATTTCATTAACTCATATCCATTTTATAAAAAACACCAACAGGGGTGGATTCGTGAAAATAGTATTTGGTGGATGCCTCATCAAGATGCAATAATTATCCTTTAAAATTATAAATTATTGCAGATTCGCATAATACATTCTCTAAAACATAGTAATTCCACATCTTTACTTCCTGGAGAAGACGTGAATAAGAAAATCGATATCACCAAAATCTCTCTATGAGGACTCTAGCATCTCATAATATCAATGTAACTTCTCATGGATTCTATTATCTTGATAGTGAAATATATTCCCTTGGATTACTCAACATGTCATGAAATACCTCCATGGATATAGAGATAAAAGAATAATATGATGTCATATGGAATGCCCATGCCAAATTTGAGGAAGGTGATTCCACCACCATTTACGAGATCAAGAGGGTGAATCAAGGAATAGAAAAATAAATTCAATTTTTTTTGGTTAGTGTTTCCATTCCTCTCATGAATCAGAAAAGGTAAATTGAATTTATAAATAAACTTTGTACATGATTTCATATAATTATACAGATATTCCTAGGATAGACGCTGATGTGGGTACTCATCATCTTGTATCTTCTCATGAAAATTGACGTTTTAAACTTGATTCATAGAGAATGAGAAACTCTCATAATACTAATATTGAATTGGAAGATGAAAAATTAATCATATCCAACTTTTATTGAGAGGTTATGTACCAAAAATGGGTTGCAAAAATAATCCAATTCATGAAAAAGAATACACAAATTATGGTCCACATTGATTTAAAAGACCATAATCTACATATGCCAACAGAACATTTCCCATTAATAATCACAAAAATACTGATGAATTCAATAAAAATTTTCCAAAAACATTCCTTTATGGATGATTATTTAGGGTATAATCAGAAAAATATGTCACCGGATGATGAGGAGTCCACTACTTTCATAGAAACACAGGGGAACGTTTTCTATCAGGTCATTCCCTTTAGATTAATGAATGTTGTAACTACTTAAAAACATGTCACACCCCATAAATATAAACCTATATTGAGATAAATCGTGGAATTATATTTCAATGGTTTATTTTATAAATAAATATAAAAATTTAATTACAACACTAATCTTCAAATGGTATTTTGGAAATTTCATCAGCATTGTTTGAAGATGAATCCTCTGAAGTGTGATTTTGAAGTAAAATCAGGATAATTCCCTAGATTTTTGGTACACCATCACAACATCGAGGACGATATAGATGATATTAGTAAAATCTTATAATTTTCATAACATCCAAATATTAAAGAACTGAGGGGATCCAGGGGTACCTCACTTATATTTGATATTTCATAGAAAACCTGAATAAAAAATCCATTCCCTTTACTAAGTCAATGAAGAAGGGAGTCACCTACTTTTGGGATGAGTACTACCAATAATCTTTCAATAATTCCAAGAAGTACCTATTGTAGCCACCAGTATTGATGTCACAAGTATATATAAATCTATATATCATATATGTGACAACCATGGAATGATCACTTGGTTATCTCATCGAATAAAAAAAGATACAGGGAATGAAAATTGCCTCTATTATATTAGTCAAATGATTCTAGGTACTCAGACCCAACATTATGATATCAATAAGAACTACCCCACACTCATATTTTTTTGTAAAAATCTAAGGAATTAATTGCAACATCACAAATTCCACATGTACTGTCATATAGACCCACTCATGTACATCATTGGCTTCTCAATATTGACTGGGAATTTGGTATAATGGGGTTTTATTCAGCAAAACTGTGACATTCAATTTGTGCCATTGATATAAAATAAATGTAGGGTCCTATATTATATTTTTTTAGCACATCCCACCATGGGAATCATTCCTTTATACACTAAAAATTTAGAATAATATGGTTTTTATTCCCATGATACTCCCCAAACATGTGAGTTGTATTTTTGTAGTTCCTCTTAAATCAAAATTATCTTAATGGTGGAGCAATTGATGCTCAACTGGGTTGGTATAAAGAATGTATTAATTTTCCCAGAAAAAATTAATTTTCCTTATTCTTTATGACAATATTTATGTTTCTATAAAATTGAATAAGAATATCAATCCCTCTTCACTAGCATAGAGCATGACCTACAATTGTAGATAGGAAATCAAAATATCAATGGTGGTTTATCATTAGTAATCAAACAGATCATTTTTTATTACGCTATCTAGAATGAATAATTATCCCCTCTCATTGGAAATGTATCAGTATAGATTGAATAATTCACCATTGAACCAATAATGCATCATATCCCTTGATAATAAAAGTGTTGCGTTGATGCACGGGCTAATGAATCTGCAATCCTAGCTAATTTGGATCAAAATGATGTGGTTTTCCAAAAAAAAAACTGAATGCTAGTATCATTAGTCATAATATTGGACATGGAGGAAATAAATCAAGTTAACAATCACCCAGAATGTGATGAGCTAATATCCACCCCTAGGTTGATGGACCCCAAAGTATATTACCTCCAAAAATGGAACCCTCCAAATAGATAAAGCAAAAAGGAAGCATATATGGTTAGAACAAGAAAAAATAACCCTTTGAGATGGAATAAATGAGTATATATCCCTCTAAATATGATTATTTAACAGAATCCTCCTTAGAAGAATCATAGGTGTAAAGAATCCCTTCATCATTAATGAATTCAAAAACGGGATCATGTGATAATCATCTGTCTGGGACTAAGCCCTCCCACGAAATTTGGTGGTAAGATTATTACTAGAAAAAATGATGCATGAATTCATGGAATTTAGCCGTAAATGTATCTCATGCTATATTTATAGAATATTTACCCATAAACCTTCATTGTTTCTACACAGAGCTATGTATTTCTAGTATTTTTACATACGGTTAATGTATCTTGTGTGGCCATATCTCATATCTACCACAATAAAGATTAAGTACATCCTAATTTCTATTAGCTTATTTACTAAATATGATATATTAATAAACTATAGTGATGTTAGGATTAACATTATCATCAAATTCATTATGTCCAACATCATCACGATATTTTGTGCTCCTCAAAGGATACAGATCGATAATGCCACTAACTTCTATCCATCCAAGAATAAGAAACTATATCAGGAGTGAAACATCGAGTCTAACAATTAATCCCACTACCATACAATGGAAAATTGATTGATAGATAACTTAAAAGATAATTTATAAAATATACTATATAAATGGTTTAAAATTAAGTGATGTTATGGTCGGACAAGTTCCTTCATTATTTTTGGGCCTATCATACCTCTACATGCACTTTTGCACTAGTGAACCCATATTTCTTGTTTTATGGGAATGATGAAATGCTTCACATAGAAGTTTCTCATCACATGATACAAATAGATATACATGGACAACTCTCTGCCGATGAGAAATCACCAGTGTGGTTTTAATAGTTAGAGAGGCTCGATGAGAAAAGGTTTTATACACAACACAACATCGATGTTCATAATAATTTTATTGTCCAAGCCTTAAATAACAATTTTCCCCATTGGTAATTCATTCATGGATAACTATAATTGTTTCTATAGAATCCTAATGATACCATGAAGGAATCATCCATATCTATAAACCATGTATTAAGGTCCTTACATCATGCATAAGGTATATTCTAATGGATCTTACTCATTGGATGTAATGAATGTGGAACATGTTATTCCCACACTAATGTGAGGTTTCTCTAGAAGTACTTTTTATAATGGATATTTGGGACTCTATTTCCTTGAAGAAAATATTTCAACTATGTCCCACCTTACGTCATTTATGCATGATGTTAATCTCTATGGAATATTTCGTTACTGCCTGACCATAAACTGCATGGATAAAATCATTACAACGTGGAAATAAAATGCACAAAGGATGTCATTACCACAAGATGTTAAAGTATATGGAGGATGATAATTTTTATATTATTCACTTCATAAGACCTAGATCAGGGAGAAACCATAATGTACTCCCGTCCCTTTTTTTATTTAGATCTACATAGGGAATTTCCCATTTCATTATCTATGTTTATCTTAATTAATATCACCATAGGATACATAGCTACAACTAAATCTTAAATCCTAGTTATAGTCATAACCTAAAAAGTTCTTGGTTCTCGATCAATGTTCTAGAACTATGCAAGGAATTTTCAATTCAAGGTCAATGTGTGGCTTGGTCCATTTTTACACTTGATAAGATGTGACATCCATTTCTCCAATACTAGTTCAATCCAAAATATTAAGAATAATTTCCCCCAATATATGGGTCCGGCCGGAATTATTAATTTTCTATTAAAAAAATATTTTTCTATTGATTACTATTCCCATAGGATACGTAGTGATTCCAAGGCATCTAACACTCTATCCAGTTCCTATATAAATAGAAAAATCTCACCCTATCTTTGTATGGGTCTGACATTTATATGTAATTTTCCATTAGAAAACAAATGTTTCATAATTAATCATTATCAAAGGATATGTACTGACTCCCAAATAATATATAGGATCCAAAAAATGACATATATAAAAATACACCTCTCCCTATAAGTGGTATGAACATATTAAAGCAACATTTTAATAACTACATGTGGATTTATTCTTGAAGCCATAGGATATATAGTGACATCCAGATCCAAAATCTCAGGCCCAACCAAAATATGATAAAAATTCCTCCTCCCTCCCTTGGAACATGATATGTGCGAGGAATTTTTCATCTAGGAACTAAATGTTTCTTTATTCCTTTTGTCACATGATTTGTGGTGATGGATGGATCCTATATTATAGACCCAGAAATGAGTTTCCATCACTCCCAATTGAGAATTTCAATGAGTGTTAGATACTTAGAGTGGTTATATTGCACATAAAATTGATAACACCCCCCACATATTCCCTATCATTTCTTCTCACATAGTATAATAAACTACCTGATTATCCCTTGTTTCTCAATCAGATAATGTCTCTAGTGAGCTTAGGTAACTGGGAATGATGATATTTCTGACATTAGTTAGATGTGTTCTATATAAGGAATTAGGTCCTAGTCTAGCTTCATCAAATTATATAGCTACATCCATATATAATGATGTTCAACTAGATGAAAAAGTCTTAGTTTCATGATATTAAGCTGTACGACATGTCCTAACTGCATGATGTTAAACTTCATGAAAACATCCTCATTTAAAGAAGTTAAACTACACAATAAGTGGTCTTGACATTAAACAGTCCATCCCCTCAATTGACTATGTAATCAAGAATCACATATCTTATCCCACCATAATGAAAATGTGTTAAAAACAACTTAATATCTTTTATGATGCTCAAACGATTACTTATTTTTACATTACCTATGAACATACCTCACATATACAATATCTATGCTGATATAAATCAATTTATCATGTTAACATTATTATTTTATAACCCCATCGACTTTGGGATCCCCTGCTCCTGGTTCTCCCCTAAATCATGTTTCTAATATGCACTGGTTAATCCAAAAATGCACAATTACTATTTTCTAGGGAATATATAAATGCCTAAAATATTTATTGTAGTGTTCATTTTGGTCCTAGATAAGAGACCATCCTTAAATATATGAGTTATTACCCTAATTTCATAGAATATGGTTTTCCAACATTTCTAATGGTTGACTTGTACCCACTAGTCTCCACTACCCATTGAATAAAATATTCCTAGGTTGTGATTTACATGCCTCATAACCTAGCTATTCAAGGGGGATGAGACACTCTCAATGGTACACATCTGTGTATCATACCCATTTTCAAAGTACGATTATGACATCACATTCTGGAACTCTTTTCAATTCTAGGTAAGAATCACCTATGAAGTCCTAACTTCATTGATCATTGAAATAATATTAGCCACTTGTAAGGAAATTATAAATTTCACCCATTTTCCCTCAATTACTTGAGGGATAAAGAACAACTCAATGTATTTTTCAATCACATTCCAAATCCTAGTGGATGGACTCTAAACTACATAGAATTAATATCATAACTATGTGTTTCTTGATTCCAATTACCACAGAATACAAATTGATGCATGATTCATAAATCATGAGTCCATTCATAGTGTAAAAATAATATTTCCCTTCTATAAACACGTGCTTGATTTGTGTTGAGATCATTCTTCCTAAAAAGCATGTGTGGATCGATACTCATACTATTGGATTTGTAGTGATGCATGGATCCTAAATTTAATACCAAGCCCTAAGTTCTCAGCACTCATTTCTATGTCTTTTTATAAGAACGATTTTTTAGGGGTAATCTCTCTCATTTCAAAATGAGAGTGCCCCCGTGTATTCCCAAACATGAACTCTCACATGACTCAATTAAATGTACAGTTGTTTCGTATTTCCCTTATTGAGAATGATCAACATGAGCGCAAGGATCCTAGAATATTTTTTACTAGTATGATCAAGCTACAATCTATTTAAATAAAATAAACCAAATTTTAATCAAAAAACACTAGACTATATAAAAAGAACATTTTCACGTGATGGTAAACTATATAACAAGAGGTTTTCATATCAAGTAGATCATGCCCATGGATGATTTTGTATTCAATAATCACATGTTTTATCCCTTCTACCCAAAATGTGTTTAATAGACAATATTGTAGAAATCATGGTGTTGGAATCCATCTAGAATATTATATTTTCTATGATACATCTCTATATCATATATAATTGAGTTTATAGAATTTAATTCCTTGAGTTGATATCTTATCATTGAACCCCATGGACCATGGGCTCCCATGTTTCTGTTTATACCTTATAAAAACTTGTAATATTGACTGGTTAATCTAAATGGACAGTTCTAGGATTTTATGGTGAATAACACAATTCATCATCACATGTGTCCAGTGGGTTTTTTAGTCCTAGAAGAGATTCCCCAATAAAATGAAATATTTAATTTCTTGGATTTATAGAATATAGTGTTCCACCATAATGAAAGGACGACCTATACGCCCTAGTTTTCCCTATGAGTTAACTATGAATTTCATTTGTTATGATTTAAAAAACCCATAAACTCATTATTAAAGTTTATTAAAATATTATTTATGTTACACATCTATTCATTATACACATTTCAGATGAAATATTTTGAAATTTTATTTTGTTACCACTTTATCCCAGGGTATGAATTTTATATGATGACCTAATTTCCCATAGTTAGTCACTCCTCTTGGAAAAAACCCTAGTTTCATGAAATTAATCTACAAGATGATGTCTTACATGAATGATGCTAAATAGTATGAGGAGGTCCTAGTTGCATGAAATTAAACATAATGAAATCTTCCTAGTGAAGAGATGTTAAACTACATTATGAAATGTCAGTAACATTAAATTGAACTAAATGAGATATGGTCTTTCATGTATGAACTAAAATTTATTAAAGAGAACCATACTATCTATAAATTTTTGATAAATATTAAACTTTTCTCTTCATTTGAGAAGAAAATATATAAATTACCATTCCCTACAATTGAGCCAAATTGATGTACATTACCCCTTATCCGACCATGATGTTGAGACTCAGTAAGAGAAGAGAAACAAGCCCATGTCCCCTATATATGTATCAGATATACATAGTGTGATGTCCATAAAATAAACAACTATAGAATATTTACATCCCTTGAAATATGAATAGGGAAATCTAGCCACAATGGTTTCACATTTTTCTATTTGAGGATGGAAAAGTCATAAAAACACGCTTTTCATATGTATGAATCACATCAACATGAATTTTTCGTGTTCACTAGATAGATTATCATCAGAAAGGGTCCATCTTATAGATACCCACTAGATGTCTTATGCACTAAAATACACCTCTCAAATCTATACATCCCTAACCAGTGAGAATTTTATTTAGGAATATCTTCCAAAATTTCACATCAATTTTTTTAAGCTTACCAAATGATGATAAAGATCATTGAATATGTCATTATATCACAATGTAAAATTTCATGGAAGATATATCCCTATTAAAAGACAATAAACTGTGTAGAAAATAATATATAATCACTCTTTATCAAAGGACTGCAAGAGCCCATCCTAGGTTAACTAATGTTTTTGGGTACTTCCATAATCTTTTTGGTCACCTCAACAAATAAACCACAATTTTTTCTTGACCAGCTTTAATTGAAAAATGAACTTACACAGCACTTGGGAGAGGAAACTCGGCTTCAATGGACCCTTTGTTTGACTATTCATATATGATATTAGCTCCTTAATATAAGCTACCAGCCATCATCATAATGTTTCATTAACATGGAAATTTTGATTTTGATCTTTGTGAGCCCGGAAATTATCACATTGGAGATAGATAACATAGAATGATTCATGATCATCCTCATCATGTCTATCCCATACCATTACTCATGATCTGATAACCTTGAATTTTGATTTACAAAATGGTCATCCTCTTTATTTGATGGTGTTAGAGTACTTTTACCCTTGGAAGATTCAATTAATATATTTTCTAATAAGCCCCTTATATCAGGTCAACATGCTTCATGACCTCAAACTTCATGCACTTTGGTCATAAATATATGAATTTTATAATAATCATTTTCTAGTAAAAATTTAAACACCCTATAATTATAGTGAAAGAGATATAAAACTTTTAAAAATGAAAAACCAAAAGGCTAGTTTGAGTATAATTCAATTATATTCTTAATAAACTCATTATTTTTATATTTTAGAAAAAATATAAAATGTAAATAGAAACACCATAAGGTTAATGTGGCCTATATTAAGTCCCTAGTAAAACGTGATCCATTTTTCATGGACCCCAAGTCAAGGAAAAAATTTAGAGAAATGATTTTACACATATCCTCACTATGATAACATGTTCGGTGACACAACAATTAGTGTTCTCAAACCCTTCCGAAATATTTTTTTTTAGAAATTACCTTAATATCTTCGGTGTCTAAGTTGGTACACATATCCTAGAATAAATAGACACCAGTTATATCTCATGGTTAATATCTATAGTGTATTGTTAAGGGGTAATGAATACTCATAAGGGGACCTACTATGATTTATTAGTGAAAAATGCATAAACCAAAGCTTGTTACCAATAGTTGATTTGGTCTAAATGGAATGGTTATCCTCAAATAAATGAGTTATTATACTGGATACATTGGATAATGGTTCTCACCATTTATTGAGGTCAAACTATATCAAAAGTCCATTTCTTTAGTTGAATCACATATTCCTGGATGGTGGATTACAACCCCCTTACCAAAATATTAAAGAAGATTTGACATCCTTGATGTTATGTCATAAGGTATTTCACCCATTCTCAAAAGAGGAATTCAATATTCCAAACCTAATCCTTTTTATATCCCATATCATGTGACCTAAAACCACATGTTGTAGGGACTGAACATCCGAACTATTTACTAAGCTTCCATAAGTTACTATAATACAAATTGGCTAGTTCCTTTCTCCATATCCCAATTCTCCATCCCAACAATTGATTGTTCAAAAATATTTAACGACCCCTAATACTCATGATCCCCAAAAACAATGTGAAATATCTCAAAACCATACAGTGTTTTTCTAATCATCCCCAACATGTCTTTCCCATTCAATATTCACTGATTTCAACTTCTATTGATTTTATTCAGGTGACCCATATTCTAACTATCCAAATCAATTTAGAATCCCTAATATTAAGCTACCATACCAAAAATTTGATCTTAACAATAATTGAGTGTGTCAGAACATATCATGTACACCAATCCTTCATAATTTTTGAATGAATACATGATGTCAAAACACTTCATGAACATTCATTATTCATAATTCCAATCAATAATTGTTGGTATAAAAAACCCTTCATGGTAACTCATTCTTCAAAATACATTCAAAGATGTTGGGTTTTTGAACCTTTCATGAATACAAATATTTCATAATAAAAAATATAGGGTCTATGATAGAAGATATAAAAATATAAAAAAAATGTTCTGAACTAAAAAACCCTAAAATGAAGAACAATTTAGATTTCCCTAGAAGAACCTAAAATATAGAAAAAATGTTCTGATCTTGAATATCGTAAACTACAGAAATAGATGTTCTGAGATAGAAGACACAATACTGTATAAGTGGTCAAGTTTATAAGACCTTAAACAACCAATCGAATGAGACAGAATTCCTCTAGGTTAAAACCCCATGAATGGAAACCTAGAAATAATTTGAGTCTTTTATCAATAGAAATACACCTTGGGTAATCCAAAAAATGTGTAAGACTTATAAAAAGAGAAACACACAGAAATTTTATGGATCAAAACTCATGAAGGTCTTCCTGAAATTAAATTCAAGTCCACAACCCCCATTCTTTCACCATATTATACCTTGGTGGAATTCATGTTTATATAAATAAGTGATACAATGCTTGTAGGGATTTTTATTGGTCCCTATGAAAAATCAATATATCCTCACTTTGTGCACTGACTTAAGAAAAAAAATATAACACATTCCATCTATGATATATTTACCCAATTTATCATTTAAATGAATATAGTATTAGAATAGAAAGAGTAGATACATCAATAATGATTCTGATGTCAATAATCATTCATGGGAAAATCTCAAGATTGGTCTATTATTATTCGAGGATTCAATTTTATGTCTTTGGGTTTACTTGGTATTATAAAAAGGATGTATGTATTTTATTATCTATATGTTACTTAGACAACCAATTTCCATGAACTTGATGAACGAAAGAAATCCTATCAATGAAATATAATGTTCATATGGTTTGATTCTTGGATAATATGAAAATGAGGTAGAAATCAGTATATTCTAGAGTGTCTATCATCAATACTCAATCCAAATGAGGCTAATAAAAGTATATTCCCATCATAATAATATCATAATGTATTTCCAAATCTCTATTAACATCTATTATAGGGAGGCTACAAATTTTAGTAATTGATAAAATGATTATGTTTCCTCCTATACGACCTATTGTAATTCTTCTACTCCATAAAATTAATAATGCTCGTTTCCATTGGGTCTAGGTTTCCCGATTGTATCGATATTGTTTTCTATGAGAATTTATGTTCCTGATGAAACCAATACAACTCTTACTAAATATTACTCATTTCAAACTGAAATTATATAATATTTTTTAAAAAATTTGATCACATTTTGGTAAGAATTTTCTTCTATATCAAGCTTTGAAGCCATGATTAGGTCCTCTTACCACCTTTTTTTAACAAAATATGAACCCTTTAATACTAATACCATCAATTCAAGGTACCTCCTTTGCACTCTTATGGAAATAACGTCCATTTACTGGGCATGGAGATGTGTTTAGTTAAATAACCATTAGAAAATGGGTGAAAACCTACCTATAATAACACAATCAGTCCTTCATCCCTTCTAAATTGTCCTTTCAGATTGTGTCCAAATATCCACCCACACTTGTCACCGCAATAATTCATGATATTTCACAGCCTCTAAGCCCCGACAGGAGAGCAATATAAGCACGAGAATATATTTTAGGACCATTTTACTATGTAAGGGACATGTAATCATGGACTTTGATGAGTTGGGTATAAAGATAGCCTCTGTGTTAATCGCCTCAATTAGGAGGAATTTTGAGGAATAAGGAACCCTAACTTTTGATATTTGCTGTGAAGGTAGTATAATGAGGGGCATAATTTAATATCATTCAGAGTGTGAATAATATGATCAATGTCCGTGATCACTATTGTAAAAATACCTTTCTTAGTTGAATCGCTGAAAAAAATATCTCAATAGTCCAATATTTAGGGTAATATTTGAGCCCCTCTTACAATGATTTACTTGGTGGTACTACTGATTTTTTATCAACCAATATAGTTTTAACACCATGTTTAAGGGATGTAAGAAAAAATATATATTGTTGAAATAATTAGAATTGTAAAATATTTTTTGAGACTAAAGAATCATTAAAATTTACTAGTAGAAACCCCCATCAATGCTCTGTCAATAGGAGAATAACTACCATATTGAAAACCCTCCTAAATATAATCTGGATGAGTCAGGTAAAATAGTAAAACTAGTGTATAATAAACAAAATTCTACATGTTTGAATTTAGAGGAACCTTGAGTATTTCCACTCCTTGATGGACTCGGCCTTGTGTATAAGATTATTCTAGAACATCAAATCTCCCACCGATATTCTCTATAATAGATTTGTGTTCCTTCACATTGGTTCAGTGGGGGAAAACAAGTTTGGATAGATTAGAATAAGATAATAAAATTGTTTAAAAAGAAGGATGTATAAGTAATTACTCATTAGATGATAAATCTAGGTGTGAAAACTCTGATGAATTGGAATGTTTACATATTTATTCCAATATGAGGATGAATCTATAGTTAGGGCCAACTTTGAAGGCAACGAAAATGGAAATGATGGATGTGTAGATTGTGATTCCTCATGAATGTTTACCACCAACCTCATTAAATCCAGCCAGTCGAGATAGCCCTCATAATTGGTCACTTGGTCATCAAACATGTTACTTTATGTAACTGTACCCCTGGGGGAATATACCGTAGATGGATAAGGATACTAGAACACTTTATCCCACTACAATACCCAAAGAGTTAAAAGACCTTTCAAACATTGATTTGATAGTAATGCAGTCATTTGAGGAGGGTCATGATTTTAGTCTTACTACTTATTTTTTGATAATAAGGTTTCCCCCATCTGTGAAAACTATAACTTTTCCATGAACCATCATCTATAAAACCTAAGGTGAATATTGGACTTTTTGTTTCACACATTTTAAATCCACATCAAGGTCTTATAGGAAAGCCTCGACCACACTAGGTTAGTGATTAAAGGCGATGTCCATAGGAGCATTGATTTTTTGTAATGACTATCAAGTCTATTTTCACTTGATGTAACAAACCCTAGATTTTAAAGATTGATTTTTCCTCCATCAATATTTTTTCATTGATAATATGGAGTGGGAAACATAATCCTAGTAAATACATCACTTATTGAAACTTCTCTAATTATATTTATGTTATCTAGTTCCCTTCCTATTAAAAAATGATTCCCGATTATTTGCTTATTTACGGGGAATATTCAAGGTTTTCAATTTATTTTGATAATGTTTGTGTATAGGTATTGGATTGGATTTAGCTGTTGGTAGTGGATTTCAGCCTTTCGTACTGAAGGGGATAGTTCCTTATTAGGGTATGAGAATATCCAAATCTTAACATAGTGTTGAGAAAAACTAGTCTCAGATTCATTTGACAGAATGTTTATTTGAAAATGATTATCCTATATAGTAACAATTTACCAGAGTTATTCATATGATTTTGGGTTAGTTTCCACTAAAATTTATAGAGTAATATGGATTTCTGTTTGAATTTGTTGAAACAAATTCATGAACCAACATGGAGCATACAACTCACAATGTGTGTTACCATTATTTCATATGGAAATGACACTCAAATAAATTGACATTATATACGCTTGTTCCTATGAGTCACCCCCTCCATTTACCTTTATTCATACAATTGAAATCACATAATGTTTAAAAGAGAATTGATCACAATAACTCATGTACGCCATGATTTCCATGTTATTGGATGTGGTGGGTGTCACCCCACAAATTAACTATAAAAATTTATATAAATAGACACCAGTGATGTACCATGTGATTCAATATTCCCAACCTCTTAGGTGAGAACAATATAACCCAATAGAACCAATAAGGGGATAGTGATAATGTGCGGGGCTATAACCATGTCAATATAGCACATGATGGAGTAAAATCTGGGAAGAATCAGAACGAAAAAAATCCCCTCCTCCTACCATGGATGTCTCTATCAATGTTGTGAATACTCTTACACCACCCTTCTCTTGGTTGTAGAGATAGTACACTCAAATGTATATAGTGATAAATACAACCAAACAGCTTGAAAATTATTAATAAAAAACTTCCAACCCCAGTTTCTGAATGAATCCTTTTCACTTATTGGCTACTAGTCACCTTTGGAACTATTGTAATCTTTCAAAGAGTAAGCCATCAGATGCTTCTCTTTGGGTCCATAACTTTCCTTCTTGATAAATTATCCTTCACGTTTCATAAATAGGACTTCTTACCCAGAAAGTGGGGCTTCCAAAGGGCCTTCTTAACAAGCCTGATTATCTCCCTAGTGATGGGAGGGGCCCTTTCAACATCAACCCAAATATAAAATGGAGTGAGAAACTCATCAAACATGTCTCATAATATATTTGTGCTGAATATTTTCTCAGAATCCCAATAACTAATGAGGACTTTTCCATGAGTAAGATGAAATGCGTTTGTGTCTATAATCCACTAAAAACCAACTCCATCATAAATGAATTATTACAATAAGAATTCTTTTTTGAGATCAAAATATCTTTATGCATCCAAATATGTTTTATGTAAGGGGAAAATTTGGTAGCAGTATATTGTACCCAGAAGGGCTATCCCCAAACCATACTGAGCTCTCTCCCAACTAATGTTCCCAGTTTACCATCATTTGAAACATTAGTTTAATGGAATATTTCTCAATTATTAATTGGTATATAAGTATATAAAAATGTTATTATTGATTGATCCCTATAAATAATGTCAGTATAAACCTCATTATATACCTATCTGATAATTTTTCCTCAGTAATGAATTGAAATATATAATATTTATTTTATTTAAATATGTAATAGGTCCTAATGATACAAAAAGGCATAAACTATTATTTATATGGATGCGTGGTGTAATTTTTTATATAGATGAACCCGTAATGGTATAAGAATTATGATATGGGATATTCTATAAGATTTATCTCCATTAGGTTGAGTTGTTTCTTCTAGGATGACTGGGAAATAGAATGATGGTCAGAATCTATATAGTG
Source organism: Viscum album (assembly GCA_963277665.1). Taxonomy (NCBI): domain Eukaryota; kingdom Viridiplantae; phylum Streptophyta; class Magnoliopsida; order Santalales; family Viscaceae; genus Viscum; species Viscum album. Next base: position 1,388,892,290 of record OY728152.1, read on the forward strand.
GACCTAGCCTTTTACACATATTATTATAGTATTATAATAATAACTATCCTTCTAATGAAAACCATGTATTTTAATTTCTATTCTCTTGGGAAGATAAATACATAAATAGGAATCATTAAACAAATTTAAAAAATCATTTATTAAATCTTTATAATGATCTATTCACACCATTTTATACCATACATATATATAATATAACATGGTTAATACACAAACCAAGGGATAATGTAAAAATGTGAATAATGGAATAAGAGAAATAATAAATCATAACACATGGGTTAAAAGGCATAACATGATGACATAAAAGGGGATGGAACATAGGCAATCATATAGAAGAATAACTTATAGAATATTGGATCATGTAATAATGGAATCATAGTAATGTGGTAGGAATATAAACCTTGTCATAATAATGAGTCAATGTTAAATACACATAGAGGAGCACAAGTCAAGGATATCCACCAAGACTGTTTCATGTCGAGTATAAGTCAAGGATAACAACCAAGACTATTTAACACGACGTATCACGAGACTAAAAATTATCTTATTCATTAGATCACTATCAGGGTGAACCCATCGTAACATGTTCATGCATATGCATTCCTCATAAAGAATCAAACAAAAGTAATAATACATAAACACAACATCTCCCATGGAATGAATTTTTTGTCATAATTAGGTAAAAAGGAATAACTAGATGGAATAACATATTGGTGTCCATGAAATAATCGATTGAAACCATACATGGAAATTTATAAGGTAGAATAGACATAGATCTGGATAAGTGATGTAAAACTAATGTGAAAACAGTTAAAAAGAGTTTTTAATAAAATTTAGAAATAAAGCATTTTAGTCTAGTTTATGTAAAATATCAATGAGTATTTAAAGCAGAAAATGATTAATATTTTATATATAAATATAGAAATGAAACAAAATATATTTTCATCATAAAGTACATTACTTTATAAGAATAATGAGTTCTTAAAAATTATTATCTATAGTACTTGAAAATGGGTAATAAATTGGGATGTTCCCTTTAATTGGGGTTTCTTATCAGGAAGAACTGATTAGATATCCTTATTAAAGAATCAATTTCCTTGTCAAAGAAGAGTGATCTAATATGGATACATGATTTTGGGACATTTAAAAATAATTATTAGAAATAAATAAAAATAAATGATAATTTAATTGGAAAAATTAAGATTAAGTGTAACCCAATAGAAAAATTATATTTTAAATAGAATCACATACCTTATGTGTGAAAGTGTTATATAGTAGATATTAATGTCAAGGATAATCATATTAAAACAATTAATTATTTAATTAATAATATTTTCTACATTTTTTTTATTTAATACAATTTTATTAAGTTAATTTATGTTTTTTATGAGTTATACGATACAATTTCATCATTCGGGAGTGTCTTTTACCTTATTTTCATAATCTTTCTATTTGTAGACGTGGATAAATGATCAGAAAGAATTTGAATAATTGTCCAAAAATGAAATTATATATTACTAATTAAAATCTAGAATATTAATTGGACTTAGATATAATTTTTTTCTAGATGTGATGATGATTAGTCTAATAAAATATTAATGATAACCATTTAGATTATTTTGTCTTTTTTTCAAACATCACAAACTAGTATTGTTTTATTAATTAAAATAATGTATATAGAATAGTTCTAGGACATTACCAAGGATGTAATATATATAAAAATATTTTTTAACCACAACAATTGTTTTATTACTATCCTTTATGGTGGCAATGTAAATTAAAAATTATTCATCCTTTAATATGATAAATTTACACATCACAACTGATGATTATATTTTTAGAAAAAAAGGGAAGGGAATGAAATGAAATTAGTTGTTCCATTAACATATTAATATTCTTATTAATAAAATATACTTGAGTTATCATGTCAATTGGACTTGGGTACGGGAGGAGTGAATAATAAAAGAAAAGAAATTATAAATATATTAAAAAAAAGAAAGTGGTTTTTACCTCTTGAATTTATCTCCTTGAGTACCCCCTTTTGAAACTTGAAATTGGTATTTAATTGAGAAATAAAGGCTTATATAAGTTATGGAGGGATTTGGGAAGAGGTTTGGGAGGAATTGTGAAATGTTTCAAGGAATTAGTGGTTTGAGGAAAAGATGTGAGAATGGTTTTATTTATAGTGGACGAGATGGGGTTTTTCTGATTATTTAATTAATTAGTTTATTATTTTGGATAAATAAAATTAATTGTTTTGATTTTTGTCACTAAATACAATAACTAATTCATGTGTGTTAGAACCGATGTCAATTTACATCATCCATGATTCAATAATGACTCAGAAATGCATTTATTTACATTATCCACAAATTACCATATTTCTAAACTAAACAAAAATTATTTTATTTAAAAAAATCCCAATAAATATGGTTAATCATTTTTAAACATGTAAATCTCAAAAAGAAACTCCATTATATGAAGATTATTTTCTAAATATGATAAATTATTTTCTGATTTGAAGTCATCATTTAGTCAAAAAATATCAATGTTAAAATTAACATTTATTTTATAACACTTTGAAAAATTAATTGAGGTCTCATAAATTTTTTTTTTAGAATTATGGAACAATATATAAATTTATGAATAATTTTTTTAAAATTAACGTTTATTTTAAATCATTATATTAATTATAAAATGGTAAATAAACATTTGTGTTTTATAAAAATACCAAAACATTATTTATCATATTAAAAAAAATTATTTACTTATATTATGATATATTTATATCATATATTCATTAATAATATGGATAAATTTTATTTATAATTTTTTAGGTGAGGTTACTTTCTACTTGTTGGATTACTATTCTTAAGGGTCATATTACTATTCCATAGGTCATGTTACTATTCCATTGGTTTAGGTTTCTTAATTTTTATAATTACTTATTGTTTATTTCATTGTTCATTTGTAATGTTTTTATTGTGCTATATATGTTATTTTTTGTGATTTAAAATATATAACTCAATTTTAAAAAGGAAATATTTTATGAAAATGTTTTTGGTTGTTAATTTCTACCCCTATGAAATTATTCCCTAGAATTGTTTCAGTACATACTTTGGGGAAAAATGGTGAGAATACATCTCATTCGTCACTTCCTTAAGTCCCAATGTTTCTTATTTGTACTTATGGTTCCTCAATAGTGCTTTCAGAAGGTGATTGTTCTTTTTTTAAAAGAACTTTATCTATAAGATCCAAGATATTTACTAGCTTCTCCTCGTAAGAGATAGCATTCTCCAACTATACAACCTATGAATTTAGTACATGCGAGGGATCTGATTTTTTACTTCCTCAAGAGGGATATGCGGTATACATCATGTACTTGAGACATTATTCATGGAAGTACTTATCTATATGCCACAACACTAACTCAATCAAGAATCTTGAAGGGGATGATGTACATGGGACACAAATTTCCTTTCTTCCCAAATCCCATGATCCGCTTCTATAAAGATATGTGGAGGAAGACTATGCCTCTAGCCATAAACACTAGGTCGTGTTGACAATTGTCCGCATAATAATTAATTCAACTCTCAGCTCCCTAGATATGTTGCTAAACAATTTTGACCATTTCTACCATTTCATTACCTTCCATCTTATGTTAACAAACATTATCCTAGAATCCCATTATTTTGTATCATTTCTCATAAAATGGATTTGTATGGATCCAATTGGATGCTCGAGTGGAAACTATTATTGTAGGAGAACTCGACCAGAGGAATGATTATATCCCATACTCCCATAAATTCCATAAAATAGCCTCTCAACCTATCTTCTAGTGTCAAAATAGTCATCTTAGTTTGGATATTAGTTTGATGATGATAGGCCATATTTAAGTTCATCTTAGTTTTTAGAGAGTGTTGTAGAATTTTCCAGAACATAGAGGCAAATCTAAGGTTTTGATCAAATACCATCCCTAGTGTCACTCCATGCATCCATACTACATATCTGATGTATATCAATGAAATTTGATCCAGGGATAATTCCTCTCAAATTGAGATAAAGTGATATGTCTTTGTATTATTATCCATAACAACCCATATATTTTTCCTATGTATTTTTTCAGAAATATGGTGACAATGTCCATGGTTTTTTTCATTTACATGTTGGTATGAGTAATGGTTTCATCATGGTTTTATATTTGAATCTTTTCATCCATCACTTTGAAACATACCATGAACTTTAATGTATATTCAATAATATATTTCTTTATATTGTCCCACTAATTGTTTTCTGAGAGATCTCAATACATCATTGTGCTCCCTAAGTGAATAGAGATGGTTAAGCTATGTGCATAATTCAGAAGATGTTTATATACCTCTTTATTGGATGGTACACATAGTTGTGAGCCAAAATTAATGACTCCTTCCTCATCCATTTGAAACTCGTAGTATTTCCTATTTTTATAACTCCCACATTTTTCTTAATTGACACATCATTTCATTGAGTACCATTTATTTTCAATATGAGGGAGGTGTGAAAAGTCATTTCAAAAAGGATTTATGATGTTAATTCCTAGATGATTCCAATGATCACCCTTTTATGGTATAAGAATATTGTGTCCTTTTAAATTCTCATTATTGATAAAGTTGCTGGATCCTTTCAACATATAAAATTTTCAACCTTATTTGGTTTACCATGATTTTAATGGATTGAGCAGTAGTATTACTTGATGAAGGATTACCATCTTTGATGGTGCATATTATGATCCTTATGGGTGAATATATATTTTAGGATATTATGATTAGTATATATCTAACATATCACTCCGTAGAGATAGTACCTCTAGATATTCAATGTGAAGATCATAGACACCAACTCCAGATCATGCATGGGATAGTTTTTATTGTATATTTTATATTACCTAGAGGTGATATTTTTTCATTAGTACACATCCTATACTTTCTTTGAATAATATATGTACACTAAAAATTTTTCCACACATGTGGGTAGAGTTATCACTAGTGTAGTGATGATCCTCTTTTTCAACTCTTCAATGAAGTATTCACATTCACAGGTACAAAAAAACATTTCTTCCTTCCCAATGAGCTTGATTAGTGGGTATGATAATCCTGAGAATTTTTTAAAAAAATTCTATTAATTCACATCTAAACCAAGGTCACTATAGATCTCAATTATAGATGTTATTCTAGGCCAGTATTTGATTGACATTATGTTGGAAGGGCCCATAGATATCCCTTTGCTGGTGATTTCATACCATAAGAATGATACTTGAACCGTCCAAAATCACATATTTACTATAATTTTAGTATTGTTTCACCCTTCGAAACTTATTTAGGACAATATTAAAATTTTCATCATGTTCCTCCATTCCCTTTGAGTATATCACAATATTTTCAATAAATAGTACATATAATTTGTCGAGGTAATCTCTAGAGGCTCTATTCATTTCGTCCATGAAAATTGCTGAATAATTAGTGATTATGAAGGGAATCAGTATGAACTCATCATTTTTATACCTTGTTCAAATGAAATCATGGAAATATATTCATTATTCACATTTATTTGTTTATATCCCGATCGAGGTTCTGCCTTATAGAAATACTTAGCACCACGTAGTTGAGAAGGAAAGTCATATATCTGTGGAAGGGGATACTTTTTATTTATCTTGATTTTATTGAGCTCACAATATATAGCGACCCGACCTTTTCTTACATTACTATTACATCATTTCAAATATAAACAACATAATAGTATTACACATGGAGGATCCCGAGGTTTAGTGTCTTGGGAAAACTAGGACTACACATAACAAGTACAACATCAAGCATAAAAATTCATTTAATCTCTTCTTCTGTAGCTTCTTAGTAGCACTTGTCCTCTCCTTAGTACATGTAGCCACCTGAGGATATACATCAAAATGGGTGAGCTAAAAGCGCATTAAGAGGATATATAAGAACAATATAGCATGGGGTGAGCATAATCATGACATAGGAAGAAGATCTTGAACATGAGAGGAGCATAAACAATAAACTTGAAATGTGGCAAAGCATAAAAATGAAACATCATGTCTTAGTGGTTAACTACCACACATACTTGTGAACAATGCTAGCATCATGTTCACGCATCATTTCACATTTACTCATGAGATTCATAACTTTACCCAATGCATTGGAGCGCTATATAATTTCGGGCGCACCCGTCACATTTAAACATTCATATTGCGCTATATAATTCCGGGTGCACCTGTCACATCATAACATTATCATTATCATGCATGACACATAGAACACATATCAAACATGTACATAAATAACCCATGGAAAGGAATGGGTTTCATATCATAATAACACATTCATAAGCTTTGGGTTCCCAAAAGAAATAGGGAACAACATACATGATACAAGAATCATCAACCATGAATGAGAGGTAAAATGAGAGATCTTGAAAGAAGAGTTCTTTTGGAAAACATTTTGATGGACATAAAAACCAGTTACAAACATGTATATCCCAGAAAAGTAAAGGAAATGATGAAAAAATGATCTTTTAGGAGTAACCATATCAAAAATGGAGTGAAAGAGGGAGAACCTGAAGGAAGAAAATTGGGTTCGAGATTTCCCCTTACCTTGTACTCGAATTCCTCCTTCTCTTTAATGTCCTGTATAATGTCATTATATTCATTAATTAGAAGTTACAGAACCTTTTATACATTAATAGGGTTCATTCTGGTTTCATTATTTCATATTATGTTCCTTTGGATGACTTATATATTTTAAAAACATTGATTGGGGATGTTCGTTTATATGGTTTTCTTGAGCGGTCCACTTGTATTCTTAAATTGATGCTTGGGTAGATCATGGGTAAACATCCAGAACTGATATTACAAGTTATTAATGATATTACAGAATCTTGAATGATTTTATAATGAGTTATATTAGATCCAAGTGGACGAATCATTAGATAAAAATTTAATGATGGTTATTTGGGTTAATTTCAGTGGTTTTTGTATCACAACGATCTTGTTTTAACATTTATCTTAGTAATAAGGACATATGTTATTTTCAGAACATAAAATAGAACATAATACATATAAAACATTCTGGTTCAACCATAAAAATGGTTTCATGACCAGATTGAAGGTATAAATGGAAGAAGAGAGCATGTTGTTTTTGAAGGTGATAAATTATCACCACATGAACAACGTTCTCTTTAATAAAATAAAAGGAAGGGGGTAAGGGTGTGGGGTGATATAATATAACATTAGAATCATAATATTACATTATATATATGATACTGGATTTACAGAACAATTTGGATGAATATAGATAGAGAGAGATCGAGAAAGGAACTTGAGCTTGAAAGGATATTAAAGGAGAAGAGAGAGAGAAATTACCTTTAGAATCCTCCTCTTGAGATCCTATTTAAAGAATATAGGCTTGGTCTTTTGATGAGACCATGAGCTTTTGGATGCGGGGATGAGCTAGGGAAGGTGTTTGGGAAGAATTTAGAGAAGGCTTGGAGCTTGATAGGTGTGAGGAAAAGAGTGGGTGAAGGGTGGCTTTTATAGTGGAGGGGAGAGGGGTTTCCTTAATAAAAAATTGATTAGTTTATTAATTTCACCTAAGACAAGGAATAGTGAGTCTTGGATGACTATGAATAGTAAATTTGACTTCTGAATTCGAGATTTGGGTGATTACATCACTTGTGATGTCAAGAATAGTGGGTTTTAATTAAAATGTATTTATATGATAAATTAATGTATTCTACTATTCATAAAAAATTCTAGTATCTCTTAAAAAACCCAAAATTTTACCCCAACCATTTTTCGATGTGTAGAATACAAAAATGAAGTCCATTTTTCAAAAATAATTTTTTAAATATTAAATATTTAATTAAAATCATAATTTACTAAAAAAAATAGTTTTTAAAATTAAAACTGATTTTGCAGTTCTTTCAAAAATTACTTAGGGCCTTATAAAATTATCTAAAAACTATTAGAAATTGATTAAATAATTTATGAATATATTTCAGGAAAAAAAATTTCTTTTAAATTAATTAATTAATTATAATTAATTATTTATGGCTTATAAAATACCAAAAACGTTTACTAAGGTCAAATTATCACTTTCTATGATGTCTAAATTTGATTTTATTATTCATATGTAATATTACTCTTATTTACTATTCATAAGGGTCATATTACTATTCATAAGGGTAGGATACTATTCATAAGGGTAGGTTACTATTCACCAAAAATTATTTTTGTTTCATTGGACTCCAAAAACTATCTTGAACACAACTGTGAATGTTGGATTTTTAAAATTCCAAACATAGGGGTGACAAAATTATGTTTAAAGGTCACCTATCACTTAGTAGTTCATTACTTTGTGCTTTCATGACATAGATATATAAAGGGAATTTTCCATTGAAAAACTTTGGGTCGTTACATTCTTCCCCCCTTAAGAAATTTCGCCCCCGAAATTTCACTTTACACAAACAGGTAAGTGTACTTCTCCTTCATTTCCTCTTATGGTTCCCATGTTGCATCCTCAAACTTTTGGTTCCTCCACAACACTTTGACAAGGTGAGTTGTCTTGTTGCGTAGAACCTTATCACTTCGGTCCAAAATTTTTACCGGCTGCTACTCATATGAGAGATCATCTTCCAACTGTACCACCTCTGAGTTTAATACATGTGAGGGGTCTGGAATGTACTTCCTCAGTAGTGATACGTGAAACACATCATGAACTTGATCCATATTCGGTGGAAGTGCCAGACAATAGGCCACGACTCCTATACGATCAAGGATCTCAAAGGGGCCAATGTACCTTGGGCTTAGCTTCCCTTTCTTCCCAAATCGCATTACTCTCTTCCATGGAGATATTCGAAGAAAGACTTTATCTCCAACGTTGAACTCCAATTCCCTTCGACGATTGTCAGCATAGCTCTTTTGCCGATTTTGAGCAGCTTTGATATGTTTCTGGATGACATGAACCTTCTCTGTCATCTCTTGAACAAGATCGGGACCAAGTAGTTTTCATTCTCCAACTTCATCCCAACAGGTTGGAGTTCTACATCGCTTCCCATAAAGAGCTTCATACAGAGCCATCTGAATACTCGAATGGAAGCTATTGTTGTATGAAAACTCAACCAATGGAAGGTGCTAATCCCATCCACCTTTGAATTCAAGATAATAGGATCTTAGAATGTCTTCAAGTGTCTGAATAGTCCTTTCAGACTGGCCATCATTTTGGGGGTGATAGGCTGTGCTGAAATTTAATTCATTACTCAAAGCATGTTGAAGGCTCCTCCAGAATTTAGAAGTGAACCTTGGATCACAGTCAGAGACAATCGAGAGTGGAACACCGTGCAACCTCACTACTTCCTTCACATATATCCTTGCAAGTTGTTCAAGTGAGAGGTCTTCATGAATAGCAATAAAATGGGAAGTCTTGGTGAGTCGATCAACCACAACCCATATCGCATTATTTCCTCTTGACGTCTTCGGGAGACCCGTGACAAAGTCCATAGTGACATTTCCCCATTTCCACATGGGTATAGGCAATCACTACATCATACCTTTGGACTTTTGCTGCTCAGCTTTAACTTGCTGACACACCAAGCACCTTGATATATATTCTGCAATCTCCTTCTTCATGTTATCCCACCAGAAGTGTTCTCGGAGATCACGATACATCTTGGTACTTCCAGGATGAATAGAGAAAGTTGAGCTATGTGCATTTTCCAATAGCTCCTTCTTTATTCCGGGTGATGAAGGCACACAAAGCCGCGTTCCAAACCGAATCACACCATCATCATCGATATGGAACTCTTGCAGCTTCCCTTCCTTTACTGCATTCACCCTCTTTTGTATCTCCACATCATCCCTTTGTGCTTCCTTAATCTTCTATTGGATGGATGGTTGCACAATCATTTGGGCAAGGTAGGATGTATCCCCTTCCCTTACGATTCCCAAATCCATCCTTTGCATATCCAAGAAGATAGGGTCTTTCTCAATCCCCAACATGGATAGGGTAGTAGGTTCTTTCCTGCTTAGAGCATTAGCTACCTTGTTCGCCTTTCCAGGATGATAGTGAATAGAGCAATCGTAATCCTTGATTAGCTCTAACCATCTCCTTTGATGCATGTTGAGCTCCTTTTGTGTGAATATATACTTTAGACTCTTGTGGTCGGTGTATATGTCACACTTCTCACCATAATGGTAGTCCCGCCAGATTTTCAAGGCAAAAATCACGGCTGCCAGCTCTAGATCATGCGTCGGGTAGTTCTGCTCATGGATCTTCAACTGTCGTGAGGCATAGGCTATCACATTATCATTTTCCATGAGTACACAACCCAAGCCTTTCTTTGAAGCATCACTGTATATCACAAAACATTCTCCACTTTTCGGTAGTGTGAGTACAGGTGCAGTGATTAGCCTTCTCTTTATCTCCTTGAAGCTTCCCTCACATTCATCCATCCAGACATACTTTACCCCATTCCTTGTTAACTAAGATATCGGGAATGACAATCGTGAGAAGTTTCTCACAAAACGTCGATAGTACCCAGCTAATCCAAGAAAACTACAGATTTCTGTGACACTAGAGGGCCTGGGCCATTCTTCAATCGCCTTTCTCTTTGAAGGGTCAACAGAAATTCCCTCGCTTGTGATCACATGTCCCAATAACGTGACTTGATTCATCCAATAGTCACACTTTCTGAACTTGGCGTACAACTTCTCCTTTCTCAATGTCGCCAACACAAGTCTTAGATGCTCTTCATGTTCCTCCGTACTTTTGGGGTAAATGAGAATATCATCAATAAACACTACCACAAATTTGTCAAGGTAATGTCTAAAGACTATTCATCAAATCCATGAAGATTGCAGGGGCATTAGTAAGTCCGAAGGGCATCACCAAAAACTCATAGTGCCCATACCTTGTATGGAAGGCAGTCTTCTAAATATCTTCCTTCTTCACCTTTACTTGTTGATATCCATAACGAAGATCCACCTTTGAGAAGTATTGAGCTCCTCTTAACTGGTCGAACAAGTGATCAATCCTTTGGAGAGGATACTTGTTATTTATGGTGATCTTGTTGAGTTCCCGATAATCGATACACAGCCGCATGGTTCCATCCTTCTTCTTTACAAAGAGAACTGGCGCACCCCAAGGTGATGCACTAGGGCATATGAACCCTTTGTCCAGATGCTCTTGCAGCTGCTTCTTTAACTCCTCCAGTTCAATAGGAGCCATCCTATAGGGGCACTTTGAGATTGGAGTAGCTCCAGGTATGAGTTCAATTGAGAACTCTACCTCACGATCTGGGGGAATTCCGGGCAACTCTTCGAGAAATACATCGTTGTATTCCTTTACGATGGGCATTTCCTCAAGGTTGGAACTTTCCTTTGACTCAAACATTTGGGAGAGGTATGCTTCTTCATAGGAAATCATCACCCACACCATTGAAGGATTTCTCAAAGGAGATTCATGATCTTCCTTGCATTTGTAGAGGAGCATGGGATGGTTTGGAATATGAAAATATATTTCCTTTTCCCGACAGTTGATATGTTCTCTATATAACAAGAGCCAATCCATTCCCATTATAGCGTCAAATTCCACCAAGGGAAGTATTACGAGATTTTCCGGAAGAATCTTCCCACATACGTCAACAGGAGAAGAATCAAACACTTGGGTTGCAATGATTTCACCACTTGGTGTTTTTACAGATATCTCTACTTCAAGGTTTCGGGGCTTCAATTATATAATTCTAACAAACTTACAAGATTTAAAGGAATGCGTAGAACCAGAATCAAATAAGACTTTTTCCATTATTGAGTGAATAGGAAGTGTACCTTGTACGACTTCATTATCATGTTCCACCTCCGCTGTAGTGATGGCATAAGCCTTCCCTTGTTCCTTTGGCTTTGGTGGTTGTTGGCGCTGATTACCCTCGAGAGCTCGAGGTTTAGTTCACTGGTTTGAATAGTTCCCTAGCTCCTTACAGTTGTAGCATTGAACCACGAGTGGTTCTCTCCTTTCATCGGCTACATTATCCTTCCTTTTCATGTCTCTTCGACACTCGTGAGATATGTGTCCTTCTTTCCCACACTTGAAGCATTTCCCCGTCCCTTTGAGGCAGTTCCCGTTGTGCAACTTCCCACATTTTTGGCAAGTGGGTCATTGTGTTTTCTTCCAATCTTTATCACTAGATCCACCAGTATGAAACTCCATCTTTCTTTTCTTATCACCATAGCCATGGGACCATTCTTCAAACTCCATCTCCACTTTGAGAGCACACCGAACAACTTCTTCATAACTCCCAAAGTCTCAAATTGCAAGAGATTTTCGAAGATGCGGTTTTAATCCACTAAATAATCTATAAATTTTGCTATCATTGTTGATAACAAAACCCGAAGCATACCTTGCCAGCCTTGTGAAATTTTCTTCATAGGTTGTGACAGATTCTCCTTCTTTTTTCATGAGCTCTATGAATTCTCTCTCCATCTTCGTGCGAAGAGTTCTTGGGAAGTACATATTAAGAAACATTATCATGAAGTATTCCCATTCCATCTATTCAATTTCATTCCTTGGCTTGGTGTTCTTAATCAAAGCCCACCATTGATCAGATTCTCCATCTAGACGATAAACGGCTAGAGTCACCTTCTATGTCTCGGAACAGTGAAGAACAGAAAATATCTTCTCCATGGAGTTGACCCACTATTCCGCAACTAGTGGATCAGAAGATCCACAAAACGTTGGTGGTCGTTGCCGCATAAAACATTCAATATCTAGATGCTCCCTCTTTGGTGAAGGAGGACGTTCCCCATTATTATGGTTATTATTCATAACCTGGGATAATTGGATAAGCATCGCCATGAAGGTTTGAACTCCACCTCCAAAATCATTGGGGATGTCATTTGGGCAATCGTTGCATTGGCCTTCGCAAGAGTTGTTGGCCTGATTTCTCCTGGTTCCCACCATTTTCTAAAATAGAAAAGGGTAGAACTAAACATAAGTACAAAAGTCATGAATAACATATCCTTTTAAACAATTATACCAAAACATAACATATGGGATCACTAGGTAAATATCCTTGTGTTCATATTTGTACTTAGTCTCATGCTAGAGGTTTTCTTTAGGGTTCACTAATCCTAATTCCCAAATTAACTAAACCTTTCCTATGATACCAACTATAGCGACCCGACCATTTCTTACATTAATATTAAATAATTTCAAAGATAAAAAACACAATTGTATTACACATGGAGGATCCAGAGGTTTAGTGTCTTGGGAAAACTAGGACTACACATAACAAGTACAACATCAAGCATAAAAATTCATTTAATCTCTTCTTCTATAGCTTCTTAGTAGCACTTGTCCTCTCCTTAGTACATGCGACCTTAGGATATACATCAAAAGGGGTGAGCTAAAATCCCAGTTAGAGGATAGATAAGAACAATATAGTATGGGGTGAGCATAATCATGACATAGGAAGAAGATCTTGAACATTAGAGGAGCATAAACAATAAACTTGAAATGTGGAAAAGCATAAAAATGAAACATCGGGTCTTAGTGGTTAACTACCACACATACTTGTGAACAAATCTAGCATCATGTTCACGCATCATTTCACATTTACTCATGAGATTCATCACTTTACCCAATGCATTGGAGCGCTATATAATTCTAGGCGCACCCGTCACATTTAAACATTCATATTGCGCTATATAATTCCGGGCGCACCCGTCACATCATAACATTATCATTATCATTCTTTCCACATAGAACACATATCAAACATGTACATAAATAACCCATGGAAAGGAATGGGTTTCATATCATAATAACACATTCAAAAGCTTTAGGTTCCCAAAAGAAATAGGGAACAACATACTTTATACAAGAATCATCAACCTTGAATGAGAGGTAAAATGTGAGATCTTGAAAGAAGAGTTCTTTTGGAAAACATTTTGATGGACATAAAAACTAGTTACAAACATTTATATCCCAGAAAAGTAAAGGAAATGATGAACAAATGATCTTTGAGTAGTAACCATATCAAAAATGGAGTGAAAGAGGGAGAACCCGAAAGAAGAAAATTGGGTTCGAGATTTCCCCTTACCTTGTACTCGAATGCCTCCTTCTCTTAAATGTCCTGTATAATGGCATTATATTAATTAATTAGAAGTTCCAGAACCTTTTATACCTTAATAGGGTTCATTCTGGTTTCATTATTTCATATTATGTTCCTTTGTATGACTTATAGATTTTAAAAACATTGATCGGGGATGTTCGTTTTTATGGTTTTCTTGAGCGGCCCACTTGTATTCTTAAATTGATGCTTGGGTAGATCATGGGTAAACATCCAGAACTGATATTACATGTTATTAATGATATTACAGAAGCTTGAATGATTTTATATTGAGTTATATTAGATCCAAGTGGACAAATCATTAGATAAAAATTTAATGATGGTTATTTGGGTTAATTTGAGCGGTTTTTGGATCACAACGATCTTGTTTTAACATTTATCTTAGTAATAAGGCCATAGGTTATTTCCAAAACATAAAATAGAACATAATACATATAAAACATTCTAGTTCAACCATAAAAATGGTTTCAGGAGCAGATTGAAGGTATAAATGGAAGAAGAGAGCAAGTTGTTTTTGAAGGTGATAAATTATCACCACATGAACAACGTTCTCTTTAATAAAATAAAAGGAAGGGGGAAAGGGTGTGGGGTGATATAATATAACATTAAAATCATTATATTACAGTATATATATAATAATGGATTTACAGAACAATTTGGATGAAGATAGATAGAGAGAGATCAAGAAAGGAACTTGATCTTGAAAGGTAATTAAAGGAGAAGAGAGAGAGAAATTACCTTTAGAATCCTCCTATTGAGATCCTCTTTAAGGAAGATAGGCATGGTCTTTTGATGATACCAGAAGCTTTTGGACATGGGGGATTAGATAGGGAAGGTTTTTGGGTAGAATTTAGAGAAGGCTTGGAGCTTGAGAGGTGTGAGGAAAAGAGGGGGTGAAAGGTGGCTTTTATAGTGGAGGGGAGAGGGGTTTCCTTAATATAAAATTGATTAGTTTATTAATTTCACCTAAGACAAGGAATAGTGAGTATTGGATGACTATGAATAGTAAATTTTACTTGTGAATTCGGGATTTGGGTTCTTACATCACTTGTGATGTCCGGAATAGTGCGTTTTAATTAAAATGTATTTATATGATAAATTAATGCATTCTACTATTCATCAAAAATTCTAGTATCTCATAAAAATCCCAAAATTTTACCCCAACCATTTTTCGACGTGTAGAATCTAAAAATGAAGTCCATTTTTCAAAAATAATTTTTTAAATATTTAATATTTAATTAAAATCATAATTTACTAAAAAAATAGTTTTTAAAATTAAAACTGATTTTGCAGTTCTTTCAAAAATTACTTAGGGACTTATAAAATTATCTAAAAACTATTAGACATTGATTCAATAATTTATGAATATATTTCAGGAAAATAAATATTCTTTTAAATTGATTAATTAATTATAATTAATTATTTATGACTTATAAAATACCAAAAACGTTTACTAAGGTCAAATTATCACTTTCTATGATGTCTAAATTTTATTTTATTATTCATAGGTAATGTTACTCTTATTTACTATTCATAAGGGTCATATTACTATTCATAAGGGTAGTTTACTATTCATAAGGGTAGGTTGCTATTCACCAAAAATTATTTTTGTTTCATTGGACTCCAAAAACTATCTTGAACACAACCGTGAATGTTGGATTTTTAAAATTCCGAACATAGGGGTGACAAAATTATGTTTAAAGGTCACTTATCACATAGTAGTTCATTACTTTGTGTTTTTATGACATAGATATAAGAAGCGAATTTTCCATTGAAAAACTTTGGGTCGTTACACAATAATAAATATAAAGGCACAAAGATCCATAATTCTACTTGAAAAAGTGTACTAATGTATCCCATGGTGAAGCACTCAGACATATAGAACCCTTTTCTATATTCTCCTATAGCTTCTTCTTTTGTTCTTCTAGCTCAATGATGGCTATTATATAATGTGTCCTTGATATTTGAAGTGATCTATGAATAATTTCAATTGAGAACTCTACCTCTTGATCAATAGGAAGTCCAAGAAACTCTTTGGGGAATACATCAATGTAGTCCCACCCAATGTGAATGTCTTAGAGCATGGTTTTATCCTTTGAATTAATCATTTGAATTGATATGATTTCTTATAAGTAAATAACATCCAAAATTGGGATGATTATTCTAATGGAGTTTCATCCTCCTCTATGAACATGTATAAAATTAGAGGATTCCTCAGGATGTGAAAATTAATCTCTCATTCAGAACAATCGATGTTGTTTTGTATAAAGATAGGCAATCCATAACCAATATAGAATAATACTCTACCAAATGAAGTAAAATAAGATTTTATGGGAGGTTCAGTCCACAATAATTAACTAGGGAGGATTTATACACATTAGATATAGTAAATTCTTAATTTAAACTCTTATAGATAACTCAACATCTATATTTTGAGGGGGTATTTGAATAGTTCTACAAACCATTCATGATATAAAAGAATGCATAGAACCATAATAAAAAAGTACATTATCTATTATAAAATTATAACTATCATACCTATAACCACATAATTATCGGGATCCACCTCACCAGTAGTGATAGAATATTAACTTCCTTACTTATTTATAGGTTGTTGTTGAGTATTTCCATCAATAACCCTTAGCATAGTGTAATGTATTGAATAATTACCATGTTCCATGAAGTTGAAACACTAAACTATTGTTTGATTGATGATATGAACCTTCCCTTCTTCTTCCACATTAGTGAGATTATATATATCTCTTCTGTAGTAATTATTTATATGCCTCATTCTTCCACATTTTTGTAATTTCCCAGATTCCTTCATATATTTCCCATAATTCTTCTTCCCACAATTTTGAAACATGGGATATTGGGTTCTCCTCCCATAAAATTATCTATCTATGGATCTTTCCATATTAAAATCAATTTTACTATTTTTATCTCCAAATATATAAGGACCCTAAGAGTATTATAAATGCATTTTAACCTTGGGGGCACAATGGAAAATCTATTCATAGATTTCAAAGTCTAAAATCCCCAGTTATTTTTGTAGACTAAACTTTAGTCCGTTGAAGAAGAGATACACCTTACTTTCATAGATTGGGAAAAATTAATAGGAATATTGTGAATGTCTTGTGATGTTTTCATCATACTCCAAAATAGACTCATATTTCTTTTACATCAGTTTAAGGAACTACCTCTCTCTCTTAATTATGGAGTGTTTTGGGAAAATATTTATTGAAAAATATTTTCATGAAATCATCCCATTACATGGAAACAATTTCATTCTTAGACTTTGTGTTCCTAATAGGTTTTCAAAACTTATTAGGTTATATATAAAAACAATAGAACACCATCACAAGTATCTCATTTTTATTAATAGAAGATAGATAATATCTTTTAATCTAAGATAACCCACTATTTTTTGAGGAGGGGATCACAACATCCACTAAATATGGGTGCCCATTGTCACAAAAAGGATTCAAATTCAACATTTTATTTATTAGGAGAAGATAGTATTTCCATGTGATTAATGTTATTATTCATTACTTTATATAGTAGAGTACGTAATGTTAAGATGTTTGAGATCATGTTCCCATCACATTTGGCATTTGATTAGGGATATAATCACATTTTCTATCATGTTGATTATGGACATGGGTTCTTCAATTTGCAGCCATTAAGATAGATAAATAAATTAAAATTATGGGGGGTGAATACATAGATAACAAGAATATAAAAAAGGAAATCCTAAACCTATAAGTATAATGTTTTAAATGAAAAGTACATCATAACATGTGATTTCCTTTATTTTAATTTTTGATATCGTGGTGATATAATTATCGATAGGGATATTACTAAAGTGTGCTAGTCCAAATATCAAAAAATATTTAGACCATGCTATGATACAACCTATAATTGACTTGTCATTTTACACATATTATTGCATTATTTTAAGCATAATTAGTGTTCAAAGACAAACCAATCATCATAATGACTAGTATATTTGGATGATTTGATACAAAATTTTTAATAATTAAATGAAAATAAAAAAACTTTTATTTCATATTAGTAATGAGATCTTCAAATTAATTGAGCCTGGAAATATTCATAGGATAACCTAAGTAATACATAAACATAGGGAAGAGATAAAAATCCGTGTAAGAGAAAAAATATAATAATAAAGAGTAGCACATGGGTTAGAAGGCATACAATGATGACATAAAAAGGTATAGAACAAGAATAATCTTATAAAAGCATAAAATATAGAACATGGGATCTTATAATCATGAAATTAGAGTAATTTTAAATCAAAATAATACATTAAATAAATATGAGTCAATATTAATTTCACATGGGTGATCAAGAGTCAAGGCTGACTACCAAGATAGTTTCACTTATAACACGAGTCAAGGATAACCACCAAGACTGTTTCAAAAGAAGTATAATGAGAAAAAAATACCCAATTCATTGGAGCACTATCTAGGCGCAGCAATCATAACACATACATTAATATATGTTCAACATGGTTAATCAAACATAAGGAAACAAACACAAACTAATGGATATCCATGAAAAGAATTCGGTATCATAATCAGGTCAAAAGGCATAAGAAAAATGAAAAAAGTAATGGTTTCCTTGCAAGAATGGATTTAAAATATACAAGGATATTTAGAAGGTAAAATTTTAATATATCAAGATATGTACAACTAAAGTGAAAGCATGTAATAATATTTATTATGAAATATTAGAAATTAAATATTTTAGTGAGTTTTATGGAAAATACTAAATATTATTTAATGTCGAAAATGAAAAATATTTTATTTCAACAAATAAATGAACCAAAACATATTTTACCAATAAAATAATATATTTTTAATTAATTGTAGAGACCCGTATCTTGACGTACATGGACATTACATTACATTTGCGGAATACTTAGTACATAACAAAAACACACACTAAAGGATCGTAATAGTTTAGTGTCTTCGGAAACTCGGAACGTAATCTTCTAATCGTGGTGAAAGTTCTTCAATATCTCCCATAAAGGTCATCCCTTTTTTCTACCTAAAACCTTTCTTTATATCCTGGGGAAAAGAAAACATAAAAGGGTGAGCTCAAATGCTCAGTAAGGGTAAACAAAGGAAATATCAATCACATAATTTTCATAAGAACATAACATTTTTGGAAATCTTAACCTGCAAAAGAGAGCATAATTTCATAACATGGGATAAATCATAGTAGTGAAATGAAATCATAACTTAAAACATTACTCATTGTGGCATACACACATAATCATAGAGAATCATTTCTTGTTAGTCAAGACTCATTGCCAAGACTATCTTAGTGGACAAAGTCCCTTTCTGAATCGAGTAATCCTCGTTTCAGTCCTGTTTCACTGAACCGGTATAACCTACCATTCCAGCCATGTCTATCTCATGAGATATAAAATCATTACCCAATGCATTGGAGGGAGATATAGGTCCCACCCATCTTATAATGAATCATTTCTTATGTGTGCCACATAATCATAAAACATACATAATCGCATAACACATGTAACAAAAATGGGATTCTTGAAACATCATGACATCATAAATCAATTCATATAAGATAAAGGAATTCATAAACATAATTCCATCACAACATAGTCAAATCAATGTAAAAATATGGATAGAAACAGAACTCTTTATTATCTTAGATGGAAAATAATTTTGATAAAACACTTGAATTGAATTCTTGAGGAAAATATCCTTTCTTCTTCAAAATCAATTTCTTTTCACAAAACATCATGCAATTTTTAAAAGAAAGAGATTTTATTGAAAATAGTCATGAAATCTTTTAGAGGAAGCTTCATGAAAATAAGGCTTTATAAAACAGTAGAAATCCGTTCGTGCCGTATAAGTTAAAAAAAAACATTCTTCGTACTTTTGTCGGAAAAGTCAAAAAGTACCTCGTACGACAAAAGATTCCTTTCATACATATTACTAAAAACCTACCGAAGGGTAAAAATGGATTTAAACAATTGTAGGTGGATGGAAATAATATTACATTTTGATGAAACATGGATGTGGATGATAAAATACACCCCAGTAAATACTTACGAATAAACAATCTCAGATAAAAATGAGATTGTGATATTTCCCTTACCTTAGGTCCAATTTGCTTCGTATGTGTCCGAACCTCCTGTATAATGATTTAAATAATGTCATTGACTTATTACAGAATCATATTCATTGTTATGATATCATATATGGTTCACTTATGACATTATATTACCCGTTCTTTTGTAAATTCCATGTTAAAGAAGCGTTTTGGGTAAAATCGTTTCATTTATCGTAGGTGTTTTGACTTGTTGTTCTTGACATCATTATTACTTATATCATGATTTACTTACTTCCAGAATATAAAATATGATTTATATATCATATATATTCAGTATATATATATATATAATAGATAGATAAATAAAATGAAAAACACCGTTCATGGAGACGGTAGTCCGTACGTACGCATGAACGCTGTTTTTCTTTCCTTATTGTCTTGAAATGGAAGTAAGTAGATGACATACATATGTATATATATATACATAAATCCAGTAGCTTTATAATGTCATGTATTTCATTATTATTTCTTATATATACATTATAATCATTCTTAAATGGTTAACATGGAGAATGAATCTCATCGCGTCGTGGAGACGGTATTCCGTACGTACGCACGAGCGATGATATCATTTCTATAAATATTGAATTGAATTGGAGTGGATTATAAAATATATCAGAATCATTATGATGTTGTAATAACTATGTATAGTTATTCTTTACATCATTATACCCATCCATGTAAGGTGGTGGTGGAAAATAGATTACACCACGGCGTGGAGACGGTATTCCGTACGTACGCACGCGCGGTGATTTCTTTTTCCGTAGGATGGATAGATGGTGAAATAGGGTTTTTTCATACTTATAATAACATATCAGTATATGAGTGATACTGATGTTATTACTTCATAATGAAACAACCTAAGAAGAAGAAGTGGAAGAAGAAATAAAGATGAAAGAATTGGTAACGGTAATTACCTCTTCTTTGAAGTGCCTCTTTGAGACCTCCTGTTAGGGCACTAGAATTGGTCTTTGAGGAAGACCAGAACATCTAGGATGTTTCTAGGGAAGTGGAGAAGGGATTTTGGCAGGGGTTGGCCGAGCTTGAGTGCTCAAATTGGTGTGAGGAGGAGGGGGAGGAGGTGTCCTTTTATAAGGGAGGAGAGGGGCACCTTAGGAATTCTTAAACATATTAATTTATAATAAATATAACCCCACTTACAAACCTCCAAAAATGACTCATATTCGAAGCTTATATGAGATAGGGTTGTAATATCATCAACCAATCAAATTTATACATGTTTGGATCTTATTTTAAACCTTATCAATTAGATTTAACTCTAAGTTAAATAATTTAACTTTTACCGTGTCTTTTTGTTTTCTTTCACTATATGGTTAATACACTTACTATAACATGCCAAACGAACCCCAAATTGTATATTATTAATACATATATCCTTATCTAAGTCATTTGGCCGAACCTTAGATTTTTAGGAATAAAATAAAAATTAATAATATAATATTTGATTTAAAAACTATTTTGTGTCAATTTTGACACTATTTGATATATGATTTTTTTGAAAGTCATAACAGAATTATATATTCGAACCAAGTTGATTAAATCAACACTAATATATCATAGTAACCTAGAAAATTAGTGGAATTCATAAAAAGTCTTAAATTACATTTATTTTGGTATTTATATTATCAATTATGTCAATATTTCATTAATAAGATAATTACTGCTTCATCTTTGTGTCATAAATAAATTATATTATATGCTGTCTAAAAATTACAAATAAAATACCATCATGTAGGAAATCTTTTTATCTTTCTAATGAATATTTATAGTCGAATTTAGCTTATGTATAGCCCCATATTAAAAATGATTTACTTATTAAACTTTGATTTTAACAATTTTAACCCTTCTTTAAATAAATTAATAATAAATGTCCTAATCTAATCCATGTGGGCCTAAATGGTCATATTTTATTCCTAAGTTTGTTTTTGGTCGAATTACACTTGTCCAATAGAATTAGGACATGTGTTAGGGTAATATTAATATCATATTTACCCTTAGTTACCCTATTTACTATTAACCGTGGTAAAAAAAAGTAAAAAGTTACTATTCACCAAAAAATTATTTTCATCTCATTGAACCACATTTTAGTCCTTGATATTAACCGTGTCTCTCAGATTTTCGAAATTCCATTCACAGAAGCGGTAAAATTAAGTTTTATGCAAAATTCCGTTTTTAACCTACCACTTAGTGGTTTCACTATTCATCAAAAATTGAAAGTTTTCAGAAAAATGCCAAAATTTCATCCTAAGCTATATTTCATATTCCGAATTCAAAAATGAAGTCTATTTTACCAAATTCATAACATAGAAGTTGCATTAATTAATTTTATAATTAAATTCCGCTGTTAAAACAAATAGCGTGTTTTTTAAGAAACAAAATCTATCAAAAGATTGACACTTGATTATGTCTGGTTTAAATGTGAAATTACAAACAATGACCAACATTGTATTAAATTGTAAAAATATATTCTAAATATACTTTAAAACCACTCAAATTAATAATTTATCACTATTAATTATTTCGATTAAAAAAGTTGTTTTTAATTATAATTTAGTAATTTTCACTATTCATTAGAATATGAAAGTTATCCGAAAAGTACCAAAATTTCACCTTAGGCTAAATTCGATACTCCGAATCCAAAAATGAATTCCATTTTGAAAAATAAAATTTACAAAATTTCCAAAAAGTGGTTATTACTATTCATAACGGCTAGTTTTAATAATATTTTAATAGCATATCGTTGTTTCGTGAAACTCAGTGTTGCGTACTACACACGCTATCGAGGAAGGTCGCGATTGCGTGTAACGGAAGGAAAGTCAAGGATGCGTATTGTGAAAGCTTCTTTTGTTGTAGCGTACAACACAAGACATTAATGAAATTAAAAAAATATTTTTCATAAAATCTTGGGGCGTTACATTCTACCCCCCTTAAAATGATTTTCACCCTCGAAATTCGTCGGGGTTATAAATGGTTTACTATTCAAAATTTTCTTTGATAGAAACCCACATCGTAAAAAGGAATACCAAAACATGGATTTAAAAACTAAAGTATGAAATGTAACGATTACCCAAATATACTAATCACTGGGTTTCCACATAGGTGAAAATATGGATATGGAAGAAAAATCTAACCATCATGTTCTGATGGAGAGTGGTAGAGAACATGGCTATGGAAAAGCCAGTAATCAAAAATCCATAGATTTGTGATGATATAAGGTACCATCTGATTCATCAGGTATAAGATCACTAGGACAACATTTTTGGTTTTCAAGATCATTTCCCTAAAGTTGAAAATTTGCTTAGAATAAATACTTACTTTATTTTGGTAAAATCTCACTTTTGTTCGTGCCTTGAACAATTTCTACTTCATCTCTTAAATAAATGAAGTTGAATTTGTTATTCGTGATGTGTTAGCAGATCATGTGATAGAATGACAGGTCATTCCATCTGTCTCAAACAAAAGGTTAGCAAAACTTATATACATAAGTCGATCTATAGTGAGATTAATCATATATGGTTCCTAAAATGGACTTATACTTCATATATCATACTGCTTAATATAATAAAACTAGTTTCTACTAAACAGGGACTTCCTGTAGGTCAGTGGTAGGCGATAAAGGCCAGTCGCACTTCGGTTGTGGGTTCGATTCCCACAGCCTTGTCCGAAGCGATGGGCTGTCGCCCGTCCTGCAGGTTGTCCTTTTTCCAAAACTACTATAACATCCCATCAATAATATCGTCCAACACAATCCATTCC
Source organism: Viscum album (assembly GCA_963277665.1). Lineage (NCBI taxonomy): Eukaryota > Viridiplantae > Streptophyta > Magnoliopsida > Santalales > Viscaceae > Viscum > Viscum album. Next base: position 1,388,916,410 of record OY728152.1, read on the forward strand.
AATCTTTAGGCTTATCCATAATACTGCAGTCCACTCTCATAACATAGTGAAAACAATTACCAGAGATTTAATATCATCGTTGATCCCCATATATCATAAGATATGTTTTTTTTGGTCACATTCCAAACATTCAAAGTCCTTAATCATGTATACTCTTGAATACCCATTGAACCTTAGTGAAAACTTGAATGCAGTTAAAAGTTAACACTTTACACATACCAAAATCCTCAAAATTATTTATACTCAAACCATGATATCACTTAGTCCTTATATCAATCATGAGCTCATGAATACTATTAAACATTTCATTTTCTCGTCTTCATTATGCGCATATCATCTTATTTCCAAAAAAAATATCTCAATCACTTTGAATACCACATCAATAAATATTGCAATACTCAATGATACAACATTATTTTGGAATCCCATTACATAAACACTTAATCATTCCACCACATCGTTGTCATATTCAACATTGCCAATAGTGATCGCATGTGATTTCCCTTTGTCCTTTGCCTTCAGTGGTTTCTCATGTTGATCATCACTAACCCTTGGATTAGGGCAATTATTAGCATAATGCCCCATTTCCTTGCACTTGAAGCATTGAAGTGTTGGCGGTGCGTTCTCTGCAGTGTTTGCTTTATCATTAGAAACCCTTTTTCCATTACTTCGACACTCAGCTGCTCGATGACCTTCTTTTCCACACTTAAAACATTTTCTAGTCCCTTTTAGACAATCTCCACCATGCTTCTTTCCACACTTTGTGCATAAGGAAACATTCATCTTCTTTTCACCATTATTCTGAGATTTCTCCTTGAACTCCATCTTTCGTTTCTTGTCAAAACCATGAGATGGATATGTAACACCAACTTCCATTTCTACCTTGATAGCACAACGCACAATTTCTTCATAGCTACTGAAGTCTCTTATAGCTAATGCCCTTCGAAGACTTGGTTTTAAGCCACTGAAAAATCGATCAACTTTACTTTCAGGTTGGATGATAATTCCAGAAGCATACCTTGCAAGTCTTGTAAAATTTGCTTCATAGGTACCAACAGATTCATCGTCCCTTTGCTTCAGTTCAAGAAACTCTTTCTCCATCTTTGTTCGAAGAATACGAGGGAAGTACTTATTGAAAAATAAGTTCTTGAACTCGTCCCATTCCATAGACTCAATTTCATCCCTTTGCCTTGTATTCTTAATAAGATTCCACCATTGATCAGCATCTCCTTCCAAACGATACACTGCTAGGATGACTTTATCATGTTCAGAACATTGAAGAACTGAAAATATCTTTTCAGTAGTACTAATCCATTGTTCAGCAACTAATGGATCAGTAGACCCACTGAAAGAAGGTGGACGCTGCCTCATGAAGGATTCAACAGAATGTTGCTCCTTCCTTTGCTCGTTTGGAAGTCCTGCATGATTCATAGCTTGAGAAAGTTGTGTGAGCATGGCTACAAGATTTTGCATTCCAGCTCCTATATCGTTTGGTTGCTCAGGGGTACAATCATTGCATTGCCCATCACATTCCGCATTAACACGGTTCCTTCGGGTTCCAGCCATCGTCTAAAACCCCAAAAGAATTGTGTGAGAGGCAAAAATCATGCTAGGGAAAACAACATAATAAAGGGTTAGTACCCTCAATATCTAACATCTTAGGTTAAATTCGAAGATCGTTAGCGTAATTCTAGGACCATAACCTATACGTATACTTAACCTTAGAGACATCCCTAGACATACCTTAGAAATATCTCTAGGGATCTCACTAAAGTTCTCGCATCCTAGTTTCCAAAGGTTGACTAAACCTTTCCTCTGATACCAACTGTAGAGACCCGTATCTTGACGTACATGGACATTACATTACATTTGCGGAATACTTAGTACATAACAAAAACACACACTAAAGGATCGTAATAGTTTAGTGTCTTTGGAAACTCGGAACGTAATCTTCTAATCGTGGTGAAAGTTCTTCAATATCTCCCATAAAGGTCATCCCTTTTTTCTACCTAAAACCTTTCTTTATATCCTGGGGAAAAGAAAACATAAAAGGGTGAGCTCAAATGCTCAGTAAGGGTAAACAAAGGAAATATCAATCACATAATTTTCATAAGAACATAACATTTTTGGAAATCTTAACCTGCAAAAGAGAGCATAATTTCATAACATGGGATAAATCATAGTAGTGAAATGAAATCATAACATAAAACATTACTCATTGTGGCATACACACATAATCATAGAGAATCATTTCTTGTTAGTCAAGACTCATTGCCAAGACTATCTTAGTGGACAAAGTCCCTTTCTGAATTGAGTAATCCTCGTTTCAGTCCTGTTTCACTGAACCGGTATAACCTACCATTCCAGCCATGTCTATCTCATGAGATATAAAATCATTACCCAATGCATTGGAGGGAGATATAGGTCCCACCCATCTTATAATGAATCCTTTCTTATGTGTTCCACATAATCATAAAACATACATAATCGCATAACACATGTAACAAAAATGGGATTCTTGAAACATCATGACATCATAAATCAATTCATATAAGATAAAGGAATTCATAAACATAATTCCATCACAACATAGTCAAATCAATGTAAAAATATGGATAGAAACAGAACTCTTTATTATCTTAGATGGAAAATAATTTTGATAAAACACTTGAATTGAATTCTTGAGGAAAATATCCTTTCTTCTTCAAAATCAATTTCTTTTCACAAAACATCATGCAATTTTTAAAAGAAAGAGATTTTATTGAAAATAGTCATGAAATCTTTTAGAGGAAGCTTCATGAAAATAAGGCTTTATAAAACAGTAGAAATCCGTTCGTGCCGTATAAGTTAAAAAAAACATTCTTCGTACTTTTGTCGGAAAAGTCAAAAAGTACCTCGTACGACAAAAGATTCCTTTCATACATATTACTAAAAACTCACCGAAGGGTAAAAATGGATTTAAACAATTGTAGGTGGATGGAAATAATATTACATTTTGATGAAACATGGATGTGGATGATAAAATACACCCCAGTAAATACTTACGAATAAACAATCTCAGATAAAAATGAGATTGTGATATTTCCCTTACCTTAGGTCCAATTTGCTTCGTATGTGTCCGAACTTCCTGTATAATGATTTAAATAATGTCATTGACTTATTACAGAATCATATTCATTGTTATGATATCATATATGGTTCACTTATGACATTATATTACCCGTTCTTTTGTAAATTCCATGTTAAAGAAGCGTTTTGGGTAAAATCGTTTCATTTATCGTAGGTGTTTTGACTTGTTGTTCTTGACATCATTATTACTTATATCATGATTTACTTACTTCCAGAATATAAAATATGATTTATATATCATATATATTCAGTATATATATATATATAATAGATAGATAAATAAAATGAAAAACACCGTTCATGGAGACGGTAGTCCGTACGTACGCATGAACGCTGTTTTTCTTTCCTTATTGTCTTGAAATGGAAGTAAGTAGATGACATACATATGTATATATATATACATAAATCCAGTAGCTTTATAATGTCATGTATTTCATTATTATTTCTTATATATACATTATAATCATTCTTAAATGGTTAACATGGAGAATGAATCTCATCGCGTCGTGGAGACGGTATTCCGTACGTACGCACGAGCGATGATATCATTTCTATAAATATTGAATTGAATTGGAGTGGATTATAAAATATATCAGAATCATTATGATGTTGTAATAACTATGTATAGTTATTCTTTACACCATTATACCCATCCATGTAAGGTGGTGGTGGAAAATAGATTACACCACGGCGTGGAGACGGTATTCCGTACGTACGCACGCGCGGTGATTTCTTTTTCCGTAGGATGGATAGATGGTGAAATAGGGTTGTTTCATACTTTTAATAACATATCAGTATATGAGTGATACTGATGTTATTACTTCATAATGAAACAACCTAAGAAGAAGAAGTGGAAGAAGAAATAAAGATGAAAGAATTGGTAACGGTAATTACCTCTTCTTTGAAGTGCCTCTTTGAGACCTCCTCTTAGGGCACTAGAATTGGTCTTTGAGGAAGACCAGAACCTCTAGGATGTTGCTAGGGAAGTGGAGAAGGGATTTTGGCAGGGGTTGGCCGAGCTTGAGTGCTCAAATTGGTGTGAGGAGGAGGGGGAGGAGGTGTCCTTTTATAAGGGAGGAGAGGGGCACCTTAGGAATTCTTAAAAATATTAATTTATAATAAATATAACCCCACTTAAAAACCTCCAAAAATGACTCATATTCGAAGCTTAGATGAGATAGGGTTGTAATCTCATCAACCAATCAAATTTATACATGTTTGGATCTTATTTTAAACCTTATCAATTAGATTTAACTCTAAGTTAAATAATTTAACTTTTACCGTGTCTTTTTGTTTTCTTTCACTATATGGTTAATACACTTACTATAACATGCCAAACGAACCCCAAATTGTATATTATTAATACATTTATCCTTATCTAAGTCATTTGGCCGAACCTTATATTTTTATGAATAAAATAACAATTAATAATATAATATTTGATTTAAAAACTATTTTGTGTCAATTTTGACACTATTTGATATATGATTTTTTTGAAAGTAATAACAGAATTATATATTCGAACCAAGTTGATTAAATCAACACTAATATATCATAGTAACCTAGAAAATTAGTGTAATTCATAAAAAGTCTTAAATTACATTTATTTTGGTATTTATATTATCAATTATGTCAATATTTCATTAATAAGATAATTACTGCATCATCTTTGTGTCATAAATAAATTATATTATATGCTGTCTAAAAATTACAAATAAAATACCATCATGTAGGAAATCTTTTTAGCTTTCTAATGAATATTTATAGTCGAATTTAGCTTATGTAGAACCCCATATTAAAAATGATTTACTTATTAAACTTTGATTTTAACTATTTTAACCCTTCTTTAAATAAATTAATAATAAATGTCCTAATCTAATCCAAGTGGGCCTAAATGGTCATATTTTATTCCTAAGTTTGTTTTTGGTCGAATTACACTTGTCCAATAGAATTAGGACATGTGTTAGGGTAATATTAATATCATATTTACCCTTAGTTACCCTATTTACTATTAACCGTGGTAAAAAAAAGTAAAAAGTTACTATTCACCAAAAAATTATTTTCATCTCATTGAACCACATTTTAGTCCTTGATATTAACCGTGTCTCTCAGATTTTCGAAATTCCATTCACAGAAGCGGTAAAATTAAGTTTTATGCAAAATTCCGTTTTTAACCTACCACTTAGTGGTTTCACTATTCATCAAAAATTGAAAGTTTTCAGAAAAATGCCAAAATTTCATCCTAAGCTATATTTCATATTCCGAATTCAAAAATGAAGTCTATTTTACCAAATTCATAACATAGAAGTTGCATTAATTAATTTTATAATTAAATTCCGCTGTTAAAACAAATAGCGTGTTTTTTAAGAAACAAAATCTATCAAAAGATTGACACTTGATTATGTCTGGTTTAAATGTGAAATTACAAACAATGACCAACATTGTATTAAATTGTAAAAATATATTCTAAATATACTTTAAAACCACTCAAATTAATAATTTATCACTATTAATTATTTCGATTAAAAAAGTTGTTTTTAATTATAATTTAGTAATTTTCACTATTCATTAGAATATGAAAGTTATCCGAAAAGTACCAAAATTTCACCTTAGGATAAATTCGATACTCCGAATCCAAAAATGAATTCCATTTTGAAAAATAAAATTTACAAAATTTCCAAAAAGTGGTTATTACTATTCATAACGGCTAGTTTTAATAATATTTTAATAGCATATCGTTGTTTCGTGAAACTCAGTATTGCGTACTACACACGCTATCGAGGAAGGTCGCGATTGCGTGTAACGGAAGGAAAGTCAAGGATGCGTATTGTGAAAGCTTCTTTTGTTGTAGCGTACAACACAAGACATTAATGAAATTAAAAAGAATATTTTTCATAAAATCTTGGGGCGTTACATTAATAATGGTGGATTAATATAGATTATGTATGGTACTTAAAAATGAGTAATAAATTGGGAAGTTCTCTTTCATCAGGCTTTCTTATTGGGAAAAATTGAGAAGAGAACTTTATTAAAAAATGTATTTACCCATCAAAAAAGGATTATATAATCTGGATACACGATTATGGAAAATATAAACATAATTTTTTATAATTACAGAAAAATAAATATGAATTAAATTTGGTTAAATAGAGAGTAAGTGTAACCCTATGGAAAAATGAGGGTTGGGAGAGAATCCTTTACATTATGTCTAAGAGTGTTCTGCAATTGAACTTAATATACTGGATATTCAAATTAACTACACTAATTAATTAATTAATATAATTTACAAAATTTATTTAATAAATAAAATTTTTATTAATTTCATTTATGTAAATTTAATTAGTTATAAGATACTATTTCATAATTCAGGAGTGTTCGTTTCCTTGATATTCAGGATCAGTTCTATTGTATACATGAATAAATTATCATTTAGAATGGGAATAGTTGTCCAGAATGGAAATTATATGTTATTAATAATCATTTAGAATATTAAATGTTATTATAAATCATTTTTTCTATATTTTAGTATGATTCATGTGGGAAAATTAAAATGAAAATCGTTTAGATTATTTTGAATTTTTCAATAATCATGAACTGGTTTTGTTTTATTAATTAATATCATCTATATATAATGGATCAATAACATTAAATTGGATTAAATACATATATTATGACCTGTTTTAACCATAAAAATGGATTTATGAACTACCTTGAAGGTGATTTTTTTTAAAATCTTGTCATCCTTGAATGTGATAAATTAACACAAGATGAATAATGTTTTCAATTTTAGTGAAAAAAGGGGAGGGTAAAGAAATGACTATGGGTTGTTCCATTGAAAAACTAACATTAAAATATATAAAAAATACTGGATTTATCATGACACATTGACATGGGTAGGTGAGTAGTGGATATTAAAAGAAAATAAATTAGAAAAAAATTAAAAGAAAAGAAAAGTAGTTTTTACCTCTTTAATTTTTCTCCTTGGGAACCTCCATATAGGACTTGAGTTTGGTATTTTATTGACACCATAGGCTCTAGAATGTGGGAGAGAGACTTAAAATGATTTTTGGAAAGATTTTTTACAATATTATAGGCTTTAGAGGTGTGAGGAAAAGAGGTGGCGATGGGTGGTATTTATGGTGGAGATGAGGGGTATTTTTTGATAATTTAATTAATTACATTATTATTTTGGATCAAGACAATGAATATTCTTTTTTAAAGTTTAAGGTTGAGGCCTCATTTATTATTAAAGATAAACAAATACCTTTTTAACTCGGTAGAGGGAGACAAATTACGTAGCCCGAATGCCCAGTCGGCATTTAGCCCATTACATGGCCCGTAGGCCCATTTTGATGGACCAAAGCCCATTATATGAATAGTACTTTTATACTTCCCACGCTGCTACAGTACTGCATTGTACCCACTGCGGCTACAGTACTCTGTTTCCACTATAGTGCCCGCCATTGCTACAGTGTCACCGCTGCTACAGTAACCTACGCCTAGTGGGTTTTGAACCCCCATTTTATTTCGATCCAATGAAAAATTACTTCATACTTGACTCAACCATGACCAAAAATGCTTATATTGACCATATATTGTAAATTATAGTATTTGACTATTCACAAAAATTCAACTATTTTAGAAAAATCCCAAAAATTAACCGTAACCATTTATTGATCCATATAATTAAAAAATGGCCTATATTTTATAAATATAATATTATATATTTTCGAAATTTAATTTTTAATTAAAATCATAATTTATTCAAAAAATAACGATTTTAAAATATTAACTCATTTTATAATGCATTGAAAAACTAGTAAAGGTCCCATAAAAATATATTACAATCATAAGAAAAAATAGTCAATTTATGAATATATTTTATTAAAATAAATTTTCATTTATATGATTATATTATTTATAAAATTTTATATAAAATTTTATATTTATAAAAAATACCAACAATTAATTTATCATTTTCAACACATTAATTTAAATATTATATTATTAAATTATATCCTATTTTTATTTATAAAATGGATAAATTGTATTTATACTTTTATAGGAGAATTTACTATTTTATACGATTGGTTACTATTCACAAGGGTCACATTACTATAATATAGGTCATGTTACATTTCCATTGGATCAGGTTCCTTAATTTCTATAAATACTTTTGTTCAATCATAATTCATTAAAAATGTTTAATTATGTTATATATGCACTTTCATGTGATGTATAATATATAAAAAATTTATAACAAGGTAATTTTCATTACTAATATTTTTGTTTGATATAATCCACACTAGAGTCCGTAGAAATCCATTGACCCATAACTGATATAACGTCCTTCCTGGGATCAATTTTTTTCAATTAATAAGAAATAGATAACATACACGTGAAAACTCTTCCGATGTAATGAATTAGTTGTACGCATAAAAATACAACTGAATCACATTACATAACAAGCATCATGTGAATCATTTAATCCATTCACAGTCATGTGATCATGATATCTATGTCCATTCACACAAATCACATTTTCATAGGAAGGTAATGTCATCCACATTAATCACATGAAAATATCATGCTCCACTGCTGCTCATGTGGGGTGCTTGATCTATTATATGTTTCATGATCGTGTGACCATGAGTATGTCACATGAATCACATAATGATCATGTTATTAGACGACAACACTATTACAGTATAAGAAGCATACAAGACAACTCCATGACCATGGATATACAACATAGATTAAAAAAGTTATCATTAATTAGTCAATAGAATAATATGGGAGTATTTGAGAGAGATCACTCACACAATCAAGCCTCGTGAATAGTTCATGTGGTGAGGTTACCTGATGTTGTCTTGTAAAGACATCACTCCATGGAAAAAAATCAGAGAGCTCTTGAGGTCTAAATAATCTGTGAAATGAATGTCCTCTCACTCCCCTACATGTAGTGCATGCCATAGAATACCAATGTTCTCGCAAATTCCTAGAGGCTACACTAAATTCATTCCAAAGAAGCCCAAGGGACTCAATAATGAATTTTCCTTCCATAGAACTGACACCTTGTCTATTATGACCTCACTTTATAGGGGTGGTATTTTCAAACACCCTCAAAACAAAAATTACATTTTTAGGATCCGAGATATATCTGAAGTAGAGGTATTTTTTCCTATATAAATGGAATAAAAAAGTATTGTGAAAAAATTGGGGTTAAGAACTGGGTTTATATAAATTATGTGACCCTAATTACATAACATTAATAAGTGATACACTTCAAATGATCTATTTATGATCAAAGATATCACCTATGACTATCCATCCTATTCATGAGAAGGTTTCTAGGTTAATGCTAATGATCATGTGAATGATTCCCGATGATATCCTCCAATCAGGGAATATATCGATTAACAGATTCATAGAAATCACCCATTTGATTAATAATATAAAATAGAAAATATTTTTAACATTTTTGGGAAAGATATTTAGGATTATTTTAAAGATAATTAATTATGAGTTTCGTTTGACCAGTCCATTGATCATGCGAAACCACTAGTAACATGTAATCCTTGTCATGTGATGGTTTGTGGGCATATCAACTTCATCAAAATGAGGACTTAAGACATTATTGTTTGATAATATGATTCTATTACTGGAAGCCAATGGGTAAACTCTATAAAATTTGTAAAATAATATATTGGAAATGTAGAAGCTTTATGAAAAGTGAGTTGCACAGATATTCATGTTAATGTATCTAGACATGTAGACTTAATCTCACATAGAAACCAAAATATATTAGAATGAGTTTGTAAAGGTTCTTTGACATGACAATTTGGAAATGTTAAATCACTTTGAAAAAACATGGTTTAGATAAATATGTTTAATGATAGAGAGATATCATGGTCATTGTAAATCCCAAACAGTGATGATAACATCATGGACGACCTATGGTGGGTTCATTCGTAACATGATGTGAACGAAACCCTCCATTGATTCAAGTCCATATATAAAAATTACACATCATGAGATGTGGTATATATATAGGGTGGTGATGCCTAATAATTCCTCATAGAAAAAAATACATATAGATTCATAGAGGGGGAGTGTACTTCTCAATGAAAACAACCACATGATCGCCAGTGTTATCCACTATGTAAACCCAAGAAATTCCTAGAGGGTTTATGTGTTATATTCATAAAATTCACATGATCACCCTATTTATTATGAAAGGATTTTTGGTATTCCCATTAGATCATGTGATGAATTTTCCACTTGTCGAATTGGTCTCATGAGACCACAATATTTTTGTGTCTGATGAACATTGACGAATATTTAAAATAAAGGATAAAATAATGGAAGAATCATGAGAAGATGGAGATGATAATATTTGTTTGAGTGGTTCAGGTGCTATGTGGGATCTATTCATCTGTTAATAAATATCATTTGGAAATGATATATTGTTCACTCAATATACTTTATAATTACATATTGATCATAAAATGTCTTCTACACATGGGAGACGAGCCATAAGACACCCTCTATACATGTCAGAAAGATAATGTGAGATCCTATAGACATGTAACCGAGAACATTTTAAGCCCTTAATAAATATCAATTGGTTTATGTGAGGTCCTATAAAAATGTTGTCCATATCATGGGTTGGCCTTAAGATAATTCTTCCAAGTTATCTGATTCACTATGGACATATTAGGAGAATCATGCGAGATCCACTGGACATGTCATAGGGATCATGTGACTTCATCTAGACATTTCAACCAATTCACATGAATTCCTCTAGACATTTAATCCAGACCTTATGATGGGCTCTGGATATTTCAACCATGTCACATGAACCTCTTCAGACATCTCATTTTGTTCATGTGAAGTCCTCTAAACATGTCATCATGATCATTAAATTTCATGGGAAAATGTCATCCATTTCATTAAATTACCCACTAGGTATGTTAGGAATATCATGTGAAGTCTTCCATACATCTCAAGAAGATCATGTAAAGTCTTCTAGGCTTTTCATGTAGATCCTGCGAAGTCCTCCAGACATGTCTACTAGTTCATAAAAAGTCCTCTAGACCTGTCAGTTTGATTATGTGAAATCCCCTCAAAATATCATATCTGACCGTGAAACGTCCCATGGACAGGTTTAGCAGAAAACTATTTTCATGATAGGAATATGCCCAGGACATGATAAGACAAAACAACCAATTATGTCAAATGTTTCCAGGATGAATACATGGGCTTATGCCCTCAAATTGTATGAACCCAATACTATAAGTCTTTTTGTGAGCATTAAAACATCATATTGAAATTTTTTATAATGAAAAAGGGATATGAACTCATATTAATATCCTCATTTTAATCATGGTACCCACCCTCTATATGTTATAGAAGAATTGTTCGATATCGTCCTATGGGAATACAACATGGTGTCCACCCCATAATATCCAAAAAATTACAGTTCATTGGACCCAAACTCTCTAATTTGTCTATCAACCTTCTCCTCCTTCAATGGATAGTAACTGGTCTCATAAATGGGTATCCACATTCGTGTAAGTCTTTGATATTACATTTAATCCTACTAATAGAACCTATCCTCTTTGGGTCTATAATTATTCTTCTTCCCTTATTATATTGAGAAACAAATTTAACTATGAAGAGACCAATTCCTTCCATAAGTTGGGTACTTTGTATGAATTATTAAGGATATAGGTCTTTATCAAACCCCCATTAGGGCCTCCCTAGTGAAAAATCACCATATCAATGTAAACTGTGTCTGGGTACTTAACATCCCTTGTTTTTAATACTGAGAACGTATCACATTGGATTAGGGATTTTCAATGACCATATCACTAGCATAATAAAACCCTATAATTACAGAAACCATATTGTGAAATCCATGTTCAATTATATGATTTAGTTGACACCATGCATCAGAGTCTACTTTGATGTAAATCATGAATACATTCCTACATTGGTAAACCATGGGTAAATCACCCAAATTGGTACTAATTATCAATCCCTACCCATAATTGGGTTGAGGGTAAAAAAAATACAAAAAATATGATTCCTATTATATTAAGAGCATATTGGAAACCATTATAAGTCTTGAGCTCCATTCCTAATGCATAAGTGCCCTCATGTACGTTCTTTATACATGAAATTAAACTAAATGTCTTGAACCAAAAATAACTACATGGGTTTTGATTAATGTTCTCATAGGATATGTAGGATGACTCTTGAAGGTTAAAAATTATCCTCGAATCTTATATCACCATCTTGTATGGTGGTAAACTCAATAATTTCAGGTTATATGGTATCAAAACAAAAATAGCAACCCATTGCGAAGAAAAAACTGGAAATTGATAGTGAAAATCTAATATATATAGATGGAATATTTTTTATAACCTACATTACATATATAATGATCCGAAACCCAATAATTTTATTAGTTAATCACATATTCAATCAATACATTTAGGATATTTATTAACATATCATTAATCTATAAGATAGTCCCAAAAGAGGCAATAATTATAACAAAAAAGGGTGTGATGATGTTAAACTCCCATACTCTCAACAAATATCTGTTCCTAATAAGCATTGGGTATGAAACAAAAAATTACCAACATCCATTTGAATAAGTTTTTTTATATTTCATGTATGTGTGAGCTGTTGGGAGTTTCCATGAGAGAAGTAAATGGTAATCCTAACATGAATTATTTTTAAAAAATAGTCCAAATCCCGCATAAGGAATATTTTTCCATATTTTTTTTGGAAGTAAATATTTTGGAAACAATGTTAATATTTAAATAATAACCTATTTTTAAATATTTTAAATATTTCATCTCTTTCACATGTTAAAAAAGAATGATTCCTCAGTTCTCTTTGGGTAGTTATTCTACTACACCATGAAAAGAAAAATAAATTATTTATCATACTAGATAATTATTTCAAATATGTTATTAATTTATATCAAGACCATATTAATGTTTTCAATATCATATATTATCTTATAATGGAATTTTTCACCCATTTTCTAATAATATTTTATTATAACCCTTGATTCGGGTATTCACTGCCTCATTTTCTCATTCATGTTTTTCTCTGGATATTAGAGTTCTTATGAGTTTGATATAATTTAATAATACCAATATTCAAATTAATTTTATAAATATTATATTTTTTCATTAGATAAACTTTGGTAATCTTTATAGAAATTTTGATATGGAAAATGATTCACGTTGCTTCAGGGAGATGGTAGGTCATAAAAACGCACGAGCGACATTTACATTTTCTCAATGGTTGATATTATAAGGAAGTGGAGAGTATATTAATTTTATAGAATCTATATTATTTTATAAATTTCATATATGTTAATTATATTGATCATTATGACTATCCATGTGTGTTAGTGATGAAAAAAACTAGATTATTTCACACTGAGTTAGTTTTTCGTACAAACAAGTGATGGTTTTGTTTACTATTTTATAGATAAGGATATGGAAAAATATTATTTCTTGATCAAAAATTCGTCTATGTATATGTTATTTAATATTTTTATTGTATTTTAATTATTAATACATAATTTATGGTGGTAAAAAATAAAAAATAGAAACATCTTGGTGGAGATGACCATCGCTCAGAAAATCCACTTGTGGATTTCTTATAAAGATCCTTAGGGTTGGTATCATGGGATGGGAAAAATCCATGTAATGTAGATAAAGATATTGGTAAGTGGTTTATAGGGTTTTATTATCTTAATGGTATAATAGTTGTGAATTATTTTGGGGAGGAGGATCTCATTAATAATTTTGGTGGGTGGCACACTTACAGTTTTCCGATGATATAAAATAATTTAAAGTCACTTTATTTGAAAAAAAGATCAAATAAGTCCTATTTAATTTTTAAAGGGATAATTTGGAGATCTAACCAATAAAATAGGTCTTAAAAATAGCTCATTTTAACACTGATCTTTATAGATTAACCCTTGGTAAACCCATAATGACCTTAATCATAATAATTAATTTTCATTGTTTTTACTATTAATTATAACTTCAAGATTTGTTGACCATATTATCTAATATTAATTATATTTATTCAAAACATGTAATATATTTTATCAAATCCATATCATATTAATGAAAAAAATTAATTTAAAAATATTCCTTCAAAATGTGTCGAAAAATGGTTTTTCAAGAAATGCATTTTTGGGTTTAACATGATCTATAATTCGATATATGTCTACAAATAACAATTATATGTATTAAAATTAAATTTTTTATTTAATATATATATATATATATATATCATTTAAATAAATAATTATTAACTATTCGTTTAATTAATTTAAATTACAATAAATTAATCTTTTGAAAACTTTTTTCTAAAAAATATCAATTTTTACCACTATATGATCATATCATTATTTATGTAAAATTTATATTAAATAATTTATAAATTATACATATTATGACACACTAAAATAAATTAAATGTGGAATAGTTAAATAATACATTTTTCATTATTCATAGAAGTTTATTTAAAGGGGAAAATTTAAAAAACACTTTCAATGGTTATTTTGACACAGTAATCTTTAAATCTATATTCATACTATTAAATTAGATTTTTTGATCCATTAAATATCAAAAAATGTATTCAATTATAGTATTATTAAAATATATTTTTCCATTAATATTATTGAATCTCAGGTGTTACATTATTCCCTCCTATATATATTTAGTCTTCTAAGTTTTCATTTTCTTTACATTTTATAAAAATGAGGGTGGTTATTATTCATAATTTCCCTTGGTTTCCCTGTTTCATATTAAATTTTGATATTTCTCCAATGTATCTTCACCAATTGAGTATTTTTATTCCTAAAAAATTTCTCTTTAGATTCATGAATTTGTATTGTCAGTTTCTAGTAAGTCATCTCAGGTTCAAATTCAATTTCTTCAACGGTGAGAAAATATATTGGGTCTCATGTACTTCCATAACAATGATATATAAACCAAGTCATGTAATTTTGAGATAATTGGTGTAATTTAAAATCAATAAGTCTCAAATCCATTTATTTATAACATTTCAATGTTTTTTATGTTCATAGGGATCAATTTTCCCTTCTTAGAATACCTCAAAATACACTTCCATGGAGATACATTTAAGAAAACATTATGCCTCACTTAAAATTACAAATCATTCATCTTTTTATTGGAATAATTATTTTTCTTGAACTGAGATACATTAATATGTGTACAAATAGACTTTACCCTTGTTTCCATCTCGTCAACACTTTTTGGGACTACATGCTTCCTTTCACCTACTTCATCCCAACAAGCTATTGTATACCATCTCATTCCATATAATGCATTATATAATGTAATTCGAATACTTTAACAGAACCTATTTTTATATAAAGACTATTACGAAGGAAAAAGTTTATTGCACATACCCTAAATGTCATTTAGGATTACCTCAACTTGTCTTATAGTATTTTAATAAAAATTTTAGACTAACCACTAGTTTGTGTGTGATAATCAGTACTCAAATGAATAATAGTAACCATATAATTATTAATAAATTTCCTAATTTTTTTATGTAAATAATGCATCCTGATACGACATAACCAAAAGCGGTTATCCATGAATTCTTAATCTTTTATTAATATAATTTTCTACAGGGTGATAAAGAGTTGAATCTTATCTTATAGTAAGAAAATGTTCTTATTTTGTTAAGTGAAAAACAATAACCCATATTTCAGCATTCTATCAAAGAGTCTTTGGTAATCCAGTGAACAATTCAATAGTAATATCATCCAATTTCAATATAGTAATATGTTAAGTATACATAACTCCACTAGAATTTTTTATCTTAACCCTCATCCGTTTAAAACCCAAACATCTATATATAAGATCAACAATTTCCCACATTATATTATACTAGAAAAAATATTCCTTCGAATTTTTATAAATTATGATGCATCTAGGGTGCATTGAAAAAATTTAACTATTTGAAATATCTAATAATTTCTTATTTAGATTATATATAGATTGAATACATAGATACTTTTCAAATTTTATAATTCCATATTCATTTTTTATGTCTTCCGATTTCACATCATTCATGAATTTAATTTTAATTTGACAATTTTCATCATTCGATTGATAATTTATTATATTTTTCATTAATGAATGTATAAAAATAATTTTCAAATTAGAGATGTTTCTTTATACTTAATATTTCATATATTCATCTATACTAGATCCATGAACATAGGATCCTGGTCAATACTCGTTTTTTTGTAACTCCATGATCATTCGTATTCAATGGAACTGCTGCCTTACTTTCCTTCCATGGGTGGTAGTTTATTTAAAAATCCTAATCCCTGAGAAGATAAAACGTTCTCCATTGACTCATATTGATCAATTCATATTTAATAATGTATATTAGGATCTTATGGTATTTCTAAATCTCTTATATATCACCATAGAAACAATTTATCCATATCTTTAATGTAATTATTATAGCTGCTATCTCAAGATCATGAGATAGATAGTTCTATTCAAAGGTCTCCAACATCATTGAATCATATGAAATAAAATCAATATTATGGATAAGGATATACCCAAATACCTTCTTCTGTGCATCACTATATAAAAAAACCAATCATTTTCTGGTGGTTCAATGAATATTAGTGTAATGACCAATCTCCCCTTAAATTTTTGTAAAACATTATTCATATTCCATTTCCCAAATGAACTTAACCCTCGTTTGTGTAATATTGGTTAATGTGTTAGAGGATACATAATTTGTTTTATCAAATCCCAGATAGTAACTTAGAAAACCTATTAATCTATGTACATCGACTAAGTTTATTGGTGCACACCATTATTTGAATATATATTTCTTCACAGGATAAAATAATATTCCATCGTTGGAGATAAATGTAAATGAAATTATATTTTATTTATCCAAAATTAACACTTAAAAAATTACCATTAACTAAGAGACTATATAATTATATGAATTTTGTTTTTATGGCCCCATAACCTATAGAATATTCCAGGATATTATCAACAAATACCACAAAAAATTCATCATTATATGACTTAATAGTATATTAATTAAATCTCTAATAATAAATGGTCCATCGGTCAATAAAAATAGAGTTAATATAAATATTTAATGTCTAGACCTTTTTTTTAAATGGTGCTAAGGGAATATCATACTACTTTACTCGTAGTTGATGATACCAAGAATAAACGTTAATCACTATGAAATATTGTGACATCTGAAGTTGACCAAGTAATTCATGAATGCGAGGAATGTGATACTTTTTATTTATCAGAATAGAAATTATTTACCCATAATAAATTTACAACCTCATATATCCATCTATCTTTTTAAAATAATTAATAGGGTATCCCTAAGGTGAAACACTAGGGAATATATATCCCTTATAACAAAATTCCTCAGGTTTTTTCTTCAACCCAAATTATTAAAAATTCTCTACTCTATGGGGAGTATTTTATAAAGATATTATATTAAGTATTATGTTGATGGAGAACTCAAAATCATGATCTAGTTTATGTGTATTTAATTCCATTGGAAATACAATAATATATTCCAATAATATAGGTACAACCTCAATTTTAAGAATACCTTTTTCATCTATTGGGTATTTCTTATCTTCTTCAACATTAATATCATTTAGAATATCTATTAGGGAGGATCTTGGGATGAATTAGATGATGATTTCTCCTTTCTAAATATTTACAATTCCTCATCCTCAATATGAATCATAATTTCCATATCAGTTTAATAATTTCTTGCATCATATTTTGAAATCCATTATATAATATGGATTATATCAAAGTGGAACATTATAATTATAATAAAGATAAAATATATAGAATTTATATGTGTGATAATAATAACTACCTAACACATATTTTTTGTAGTAAAAATGCTACCCGGATTTTTTATTGAAAACACCCCTCTTAAGGTTCTATTGAAATATCTAATTTTCTTGGAAACATGGCAGATATAAAAGATATTGAGGATGAAAAATAAATAAAATCAGTATATAAATTTAAATATATTTTGAATTTAGCTTCCACCACAACTTTAGGGACATTAACCATAGATATAGTGATCATATAATCATGTCCTTCTCCCCTTATCCTCTTTTTTCAGTTAGTTATCTTTAGGATTTGAAAATAGGTTTGACTAATTTGAAATTTACATAACATTGAAACAATAAATAGTAGTTTTATATTTATTCCAATTATATTCATTATCTTGGGGACCCTTATATATTCACTTGTAATAATCTCTCATGCCCTTTAAAAATTTTCCAGGATGTTTCTTTCCAAAAATTTCACATGATGAAAATTACTTCATTTTATTTTTCTTCATAAACTTATACTATTTTTATTTCTGTTATTATAACCTCTTATTAGCATTACTCCACTTAAATATATATAATCTAGAGAATTTATTCTCTATTTTTATGTATTATAAATTAATATCATTATATGATAATTTTTTTAGAATCTAGTTCCCTTCCGAGCCATGGATTATTCCCTTAAAATAAATGGTCAATCAAGAATTATGTTTTATTTATGTAATCCTTATAGTACCTAGATATTATTATGAATTGATCCTCATACTTCAATAAAATTCCCTTTTTTTAATATGAGAAACATTCTCTTAATTTTATTTCGTTTCCTAGATGGAAAATGTTTGTCAAAGAATATTACCCAAAAAGATATGTATTTCAATTGTTTTATTTATTATTCCTCCATTTTATTTTGGATCAATGAACACCATTTAATAGCATCATATTTAACATAATCTATATGATTTATATCTTTTTACCATTCATCACATCCTAAGTATAGAAATATATTTTCAGGGGAGTTAATTCATTTCTCACTTACCACTGTATTAGACGTTTCACTAAAATATTGATACTTACATCATATGAATCAATATAATATAGATGTACCATTACATAGAACATAATGTTTCTCTTTATTTTCAAGGAGATTAGTCATTACCTAGTTCAATAGAATTAATGGGGCCCTAATATGCTCAACTGTAATCCTATTTGTATTGGTTTTCCTAGTTGAAAAATTTATACATTTGCTAAGAGTATTTATACCATTCATTCTTCCAAGAAAAATTTAAAAATAAAGGAATATACTGGATTCTCTGAAGATATTTTTAATCTTAAATAATAATATATAATTCGAAATCTTTTGAACACTTAACATGAATTGAAAATTATTCATTATTAATATCAATGACATAAACATAGTTTCATTTGGGATATCATTTTATAAAAAAAATATTAAATATTTATAATTTTTTTTAATGAAACTATGAATAATCTCAAGAACACCCCCCCCCCCGATAGTGTCAAAATAGGTGAATAGTGAGGATCCATTTACAGTGTACCTAAATTATTTATGAGATATAGCCGACCATATATTTTCATGGTTACTACACATGGTTATATACATTCCAAAACCACCTCCACCTAGTGTATCTATAATGAAATGTATTTCTAAGAAAAAAAAATCAATACCTTAAAAATTATTTTATGATTTTTTCCTACAATTTTACATATCCAAAAATAATTTTATATGGCTATTTTTTCTAATATATGTTTTACTAAATATTATTCTCAAAGGTTTATACTAAACATGATCTCATTCCAACTATAAAAACACCAAATCCAGTAACCCTATGAATGCATCTACTTTATTACACTATTATTGATACAAGGGACCTAATCGTTCAATGATCGATTAGTTTAGTAGTTTTGGACAACTAGATATAGATATGATAATCATTTTAATTATTAATAAAATATAAAATATAACAAAATTAAATTCTCTGAATCCTTGAAACACTTTCAAATATTCCATATTCATATCCTAGGGAATGGAAAAAATATGGGTGAGTTAAAATTCTTGTTATGGGTTACATATAATGTAAGATACCATGATTAAATAATTTATATTCAATATGGAAATCTAGATAACATAAAAAAAATTAATTTAATCAATAACATGGGAATAAAATGAATCCATGGATAGTATCAATGAAACAATATCCTGAATAGTAATAATTGATCTCTAAATAAAGAAAATTAATAATATTGGATTTAATGATCTCATAAGTTATGATATCTATATCCTCGAACACTTATTTAAAGAAATATTAATTAATGGGTAGGTATTAACTATAAACTCATTTAATTTGTCCAATTGATTTGTCTCATGAGAATTTATGGTGCATTAAGAGGTTATCTATAAATAGTACTCACCCATCACTACATGTCTAATTCATTCCTCATACATTTAGTGGTAAATTTTATTAAAGAACAACATTTTTATCAATAAATATATATATTGAGAAACGAATATAGATTTATGATTATTTTACCCGGTAAATCATATAACGTTCACTGTGATACACCATATATGAATTTAGTTTATGCTTTTGGAAAAAAAAAATCGATGATAAAAATAATATTTAAATTTTACATTAATATAATATCAATTGATTATTGGAATATTAAAATTTCATTATAATTCTAATAACCATGTAATTAATTAGTGATATGGCATGACCATCAGTTCATCTGGAATATTGTTTTTGTGATAAAATCCTTTTATTTGACGAATGTAAAAAGGATGTAAAATATTAAAATATTATTTAATTAAGTATTTATCCCCAAAAAATATTTTAAAATATGTATAACAAGTTATACATCATAAAATGGTCATATTAATGACGATGTTCATTAAAATAGTATACATGAAAAACATTCCACTAATTTTTTTGTAATGAATGTTGAAAATGAACAATTTGGGAAAATATAGAAATATTCCTTTCCTATAATTTAAAAAATCAACTATAACTTAATTTTTACTTTATAAATAATTTTAAACATACAAATAACTAATATAAATGAATTTTCAATAATAAGGACATTGAATAAAAATATATTTAATTAAAGGAAACATAAAATAGGTTATTGTTTAAAACATTTCATTTTTTGATTCAAAATAAAAAGAGAGAAATTTTTGAAAGAAACTATGTGAAATCCTTAAATATATATAGGATAAAAAATTTCATGTATTTTATAAATTATTATTAAAATATTACTTAAATGAAAACTATAACAATAAAAAAATTGAGATTGTAATATAAATCCTTTCATGTATGATAGCTTTTAAAATTTTAGACATTGTAATAATAAATATGAAATGAAAGATTAACCACCATGAATAAAAATTTTTTCACTATATATATATATATTAAATTTTCATTATATGCATCACATAATAGTTAATATGTTCATAACATTAAATATGTCTCAATGGAATTGAAATTTAGAAGATATCCCATACATCATGATTCCATTCAGTTATACATGTTTGAAAATTATTTATAATGGTCTTAAACATGTTATAAATTAATAATAGAACCATATTAATATATATAATACCATATATTATCCTTTTATAACATCTTATCATCCCTTCACTGTTAATATCTCATTATTATTCTTGTTTTGAGTGTTAACTTAGTCATTTTCTAATAAATGTTTTCTCATGGGAGATCTAATTATTATGCATATGATATAGTTATATAATTTTTAGAAAATTATTATTGTTTTGAATATATTATTTTTCCATTTTATACATTCTTAGAACTATTCATTAAATTTTTACATGGAAAATGAATCACATAGCTTCATAAAGACAGGTGGTCGTACGCATGCATGAGGGATATTACATTTCTTTAATCGTTGAAATTATATTGTTCTGTTTATATATTAGTTTTCAATAATCAATTTTATGTCATACATGTCATATATATTCATTATTTGTTTCATTATGACTGTCCCTGTGAGTTAGTGATGGAAATAAATTACATCTATTTACATGGATGTAGTCCACCACATACATGAGTGATGGCTTGGATTACCATTTGATGGAGAAAGACATGGAAAAATATGATGTCATCAACCTAATAATATATCACTATATGTTAAATAATTTTTTTATTATATTTTAATTATTAATAAATATTTGATGTTGGTAAAATAATAAATAGAGAATAAATATATTGGTAAAGATGATTACATTTTATTAAATAATATACCTTTGATTCTCTTTTAAAGAACCTCATGGTTGGTCTTCTGGGAATACCAACGTACTTACAAGTTGTTAAATGATGTTTTATAGGTATGTTTTTAGGTTTAAATTGATCGAAAAGACATAATATTTTTTAATAAGTGAAGGGTGGGGTTCCATTTTATAATTAAGGTGAGTGGCACACATGTAATTTTTCAGAGTTTTGAAATAAGGTAATGTAGATTTCATGGAAAATTTTCTGAAAAATAACTCAGATTAGTGTATTATAAATTTTTTTAAAAAAGTAAAAAAACCAATAGGGTTTTATAATTTATTTAGGTAATCTTAACACTTATTATTATGGATTAACGCCTCATAAACCCTTTTTTGACCTTAATCATAGTAATTAATTTTTACTCTTTTTACTATTTCATAATAATATAAATTATGTTGAACATATAATCTCATATTAATTAAAAATATTAAAATATTTAAACTAATTAATAAAATAATCCTAGTAGTTTTTTAGGATTTAATTGAAAAATAAACCCATAAAATGTGTTGAAAACAGTTTTTCAAGAGATGCTTCTTTCATGTATAAGATGATCTTACCATAACTATATGACTAGTATTCATAAATAAGTGGATTTAAGATAATATATTTATATATATTATCAATAAATTTTATTTAAATCATTAATTATTAGATATTATTTTAATTAATTAAAATAGATAAACGTTATTCTTTTAAAATAGTTTTCTTAAAAATATCCCATTTTATCTCCAAATGATTTTATCTTTATATCTATAAAAATAACAATCAATAAAAGGATTATTCTAAATACTATAAAAATAATTTATAAATGAATGAATGAATAATTAAATAAATTTTTTTCAATAATTCAAACAAGTTTATCTCCAAAGTAAAATTTCAAAAAAAAACTCATTCAATGTTTATGTTGACCTGGAAATTTGAAATTAAATATTATTCATATCAAATTATAAGTTTTCTGACATGAAATATTAAAATGATAAATGTATTATAGTTTTATTAAAATAAAATGTTCAATCACTATAATTTAAGTTTAGTTGTTAAATAATGTTTCCATACATGATTTATTATAGCCTCACTACTAGTTGATATCCTCTAGTGTATAAAGAGGGACGAATGAAGTTACATGGTGCTAATGGTTTATGACCTATTCAAGAATGTTGGACCTAGTTGTTATAAATTGGGATAAGTGAATTTTTTTATTACAATTTTTTGTATGGGTTCCATAGATAATACTAGGTGGAACATGGTATGGAGGTTGTGAGTGTTCCGAACTATCACTTAGATGAGCTAATGTCAATTTTTATAGAGTTATGATCAATATTTTTGATATTAATTGTTAAAGATGGGTTAATATTTACCATGTATTAAGTTAAGGTTATTTTTTCATGGCATGGAGTGGAAATAGTCACGTTTCCTTGATTGATATTCATCACATAGGTTCCCATTTCCTGTGCATGCTTGTATGAAATTTATATTTTGGATATCCACTGAGGTTTTTGGTTATTTTAAATAGTAACACTACATTATATATTCTTCTACGAAATAAATTATTGGTGGTCTTCAATTTATTTAAATTCTCATGTTAGAGTTTCATTTATATGATTCTTTATAATATTATTTCATCGATATTCACATGGATGTGGCATTGTTACTTTTGTGGGTAGTCAAGTTGATGGATATCAAGTGAAGACTGTCATCATAGAGTGGGTAGATTGGATTGGGTATAATGATTCCCAATGTATAATGGATCCCTAGGATGGGTGAAGAAATATTATTTAACTTATGGTATTTTTAATAATACCTTCAATGTTGTATTGGTTTTAGGTCCTATGGGGATATATAAGTTAATAGAGTAATTAAATGATCAATTTCAAAAGGAGGTGTGGATTGGGATATTATTGAGTCAAATTCGATTTCAAAATATAATGTCCCCTTCATATTTATTTCCTGATATGAGTTCTGATATATAAGGGTAACAAATTAAATATGTGGTATCTTCGGCCCAGAGATTCATTTTTAAATTAGAAAATTATGTTTAATCTTATCTCTATGAGATAAATACATGTGAGGTATGATAAATCGGGTGGTATAGGCATGTGAGGGATTCCATGGTGATTTATTTATAATTAGGGCATGAATAATACTTCATTTGGGAAATGTAATAGATATGAAAATGTGGAATGACTAGTTTTTTTTAAGCTAGATGGCCTTGGATGTTAGGGAATTGACTCATGATGATATTTTTCATGTTATATAGTGGTTTAGATCTAGAGCATATAAATTATTCACCATGTTTGGATTTGAAAATAGGGTAAATAATGCATCATTTATAGTGGTTCATTGGATAATCCCTTTCCTTGGTAACCAGAGAGTGAGTGGTTTCCCATCATATTAGGCATGTGGGATAGATTGACCTAATATTTGTCATGGTTCTATGTGTATAGTTTTATGAATGTTTTACCTGTATAGTATGTGAGATATCACAATGGATAGAATTTTTGTGCTCCATTTGATAGTTTCTTATAACAATAAATGATTTTCATACATTTTTATTACTTCTTTTTAGATGAATATTTATTACATTACACAAACACACAACTAAGGATTGTAATTTCCTAGTGTATTTGGAGACTATGTACACCATCTTCTTAGATAATGAAGGATCTTCACTGTCTTCCATAAATATCAAACTATTATGTAATCTTCATAGTAACACCCTTATTATAACCTTTCTTCATAACCTTTGGAAGGTAAACCTAATAAATGGTTATCATTGATGCTCAGTATGTGTAAATAAGGGAAATACATAAACATAGAATGACCATACGGTTATGAGAACATAATCTTAACATTTTAGAAACCATAACCAATATATCAATGATAAAAATATCGAGACATGGTTTAAATATAGGATTTTTAAAGGAAATTAATCATAAGAAATTCAAATAACATGATCTATGAGGTAATAACATAGGTATACAACATGGAATTTTGGAATATACATTATCATAGAAATTATTTTATCATAACTACCCACAAATGAAATCATAAAATTTCAGTCATAGTATGACCACAATTTTAAATTATTTAAGCTTGAGATAAACTCCTATAATCACCCCTTTTGGTTTAGTATAGCCTCTGGTGTACCCTCTTTTGGGATTATGATAACATTCCTTATACCCTTGAGCACATATAACATTAATCATTACCCAATGCATTGAAGGGAGATATAGGTCCCACCTACCATATTATGAAAATCATAAGTATGTGTTCCAAATGATCATAAAAAATACATCATATAATAACCCATGAAATTAAATATGTTTAATATAGATTTAATCATTTATAAAAATATGTAAAATTGATAGGTTTTATAATCACATAATCATTTCATAATATCGTAACCTGTGGAAAAAATACGTTGGTTTCAAAGAAATTTTATAATGTATAACTAGTCGAATATAAATGGAATTCATAAACATATTTTATTAAACAAAATTATTTAAATAATAATAATGGTGTCCTTGTTTCATAACCCCATCAAATCATAAGTTACATCAACAGGTTCCATCATGGATGAAGAATGATTTTGAAATATCACTTGGACCATTTCTTGACAAAAACAAATTTTAAATGAAAACAAATATTAAAAATATAAAAAAATTAGAAAATATTTTCATTTTATCAGGAAATTTAAATATTTTAAAGGAATATTCAATAGAAATAATGGGTATGACTACTGGAATTTCGTTTTAAGATGTACATGTTAAAAAAAAATTCCTTTCACATTTTTAGTAAATAAAAGGAATTATTTGGGAAAATGATAAGAACATTTGTTTAATAAGAATTTAATAAAATTTAAAACATGGGTAAATATAAATATTTAATAAATCACTTTGATAAGGTTATAAAAAGTTTTGAAATTTTGTTAGAAAGCAAGGGTTTTTAGGAGAAACTTTTTTCAACTGGAGAGAGAAATATGGATGATTATTCATAAAAATTAATTTTCAACTCTTGAGTTCATAAAAAGAGTAAAAATAATAAGAATTTTATATCATGTTATAATCATAATATACTAATTTTAATTATTTTATTCATATATGGATCATAATATCACACCTTTTGAAACATAATCATAAACAATATCGATAAATGATGAACGTGTATCCTAAAACACTGACCACATTAGTAACATTGAATCATAATCCCTGTAAATGTGTTATGTTTTCTGAAAAAAATATCATGATATAAAATAAATTTATGATCTTACATGTCAATTGTATTGTATATATACATCATAAAAGAAAATAGATGCATAACATAACTTATGTCTCAAGGAAATAAAATTGAGAGAAAATTCCCTTAACTCTTTGGTAATTTTTATACTATAAACTCTCTGATAGAGATATCATAAAATGGATAGGTAAATACTAGTAATTATTATGAGATTTATCATAAAATAAATTTATATTAATAATACATCCCACATAAAATAAATAGGTGGGGAATATAGAATGTGTGTTACAAAAGTAAAAAGTGAGGCCAAAATCCCTAATAGCTTTGCTAGTATTTTGAATCATAATCCCAAATAAACCATAATATCAAATGAAACTATAAATCTAATAATAAAAATTATGTTAAAGATATAAAATTTATATGGGGTATTATATAAAACACATGAAATAAATTATTGGTGGATTTCTATATGTATTTTAGAGATAAAATACAGACTAGAAATCCATTACCTTATGTCTCGACTTTCAATATACATGGATGAAACTCATCTATAGATAATTTATTTATACTATTAATATATTATATAAAATAAATTATATATATAATTCCATAAATGATATAATTATTACTATTTATTACCCTTTCATTAACATTTTCTTGTCATTATCATGTTTCAGGTGATAAATGCTTATCATTTTGTATATGTTTTGATTTTTCATTTTTAGTACTCTTGCATTAATCATTGTTCAAACATATCACAAATAATAATCATTGAATAATTATAATATTTATACCTTAATTATTAATTTAACCCCAATCATTAATGATGGTTTTGAGAAAGGATGTATGTTGTAATCATAGAGACGGGAGGGCATACAGAAGGATGAGTAATGATTCCATTTTTCAAGTATCATTTTGGAAATGAGGTAAGTAATATTTTATATTTTAGTAATGTAAATAACATAA
Organism: Viscum album; assembly: GCA_963277665.1. NCBI lineage: Eukaryota > Viridiplantae > Streptophyta > Magnoliopsida > Santalales > Viscaceae > Viscum > Viscum album. Next base: position 1,388,943,974 of record OY728152.1, read on the forward strand.
AAGATAATATATTACGTCTCTAAATATTGTTATGAATATAATCTAAGTGGTTCTTTGATGAAAATAGAGTCACATCACATTAGGGGGCAGTAATCCACACATACACAAACGACGTTATCATCTTTAGGTAGTGAAATTAGATGAAATAAAATTATATATTATCTATTAATAATTATTTATATGTCAAAAATATAAAAACTATTTCTCTATATCACATATATTTATCTCTATTATCGTCTATGTAGATATTTTGGTAAAGTTAATCACATAACATCGTGACTCGGTTTTCCACCTTACAAAAGAATGATGTTATCAGATCACCTACGAAATGAAAGGAAAAAAATATTAATGATATGAATTAATATGTATTATTATATTAATATTATCTTATATATACTTTAAATCTTCCATAATTACCAACATTATGCGGTGTTAATGGAAATGTGAATGACATTGTTTCTCGAGAAAGGAGTCCACCACACACAAGAATGATGATTTTATAACCCTTTTGATGGAAGTATAGATAGTTTTAGGTAATTAATTTCAATAAAAAATATTATGGTACATAATATAATTTTTTTATTTTTTGATCATTTTTTAATAATAATTTATGGAGGTGGAAGATGAAAGAAAATAAAATTTCTCGTTTAAGAATGTAACCACTTTTTCGGGTAACATTATTAGGTTTGCAATGATGGCCTTCCTAGGATTGATTTTTTTAAAACAAGGATTCAAAAAATATAATAGGGAAGTTATTGTGTTTTTTGGATGTTCATGGCTAATCTGAAAGTATTTCACTGTGTATAGAAGATTTGATGGGGGGTGTGGGATTTTATAAGTAATCTGAGTGTCACACCTGAAATTTTTTGAAAAGAAAAAGGGGTACCCAAACATTCTGATGTACAAAAGGCCCCAAAATTGAGTATTATCCTGAAATATATATTATAGGGTATATGTATAGACATAATATATATTTTATTAACGTTTTAGGTTATTTTAACCCTTATCATTTTTGTTTAACCCCTGAAAACCCCATTGTTACCTTAACCGTGGTGATTAATTTTTAATGATCTTAGTATTCATTTTGTTAAAAAAAAAGTAGTTGATATTATCATATAATATAAATTATTATTATTAAAAATATGGAATCCATGTTTCTAAATTGTATTCACATAAGTGGAGAAATTTATTTTAAAATAAATTTCATTGAATCAACGAGGATGGTTTTCAAAGGGAAAATGTTCAAATGTTTCCAAATTTTTTATATCAAATTTCATTATTAAATTGATTCAAAAAAAAGATTGGATTAATAGATAATTTTTTTTACTAATTTTAAATTAAAACAAATTAAAATTTAATTTTTAATTTATAACTAATTTATATGAAATGGTAGTTTTAACTAAAATTTTGTATTTTCACTATTCATAAATAATATTCATTTTAAAACATTAATAAAAAATTTACATAATATAATTTTTACATGATTATTTCAAAAATAAATTTAATTTTTTCAATTATATTTTATAAAATTGGAAAAATTTAAACTTTAAAAATCTGTATATGCGATGCAAAATCGACTTTTTTCACAATTATATTTTTTGCAATCCCAAAATGATTCTATATTAACACTATTTCTAATAATAATATATATGTGAATATCTATTTATTAATATATATTGAATAAATTTATTTTAAATCATTACTCATTAGGAATTATATTAATTAATTTCAATGGATAAATATTATGCACTTAAAAATTGTTTTACTAAAAAAATACTTTTTAATCCCTAAATTAAACTAACATTAAAACCAAATTTAAAGTTGATTAAAAATTAATTAAGTGAAATAGAAATAAATAAATAACACTTATTTTAATATAAAACATAATTTATAATTTAAATTACTTAATTTATTAAATTTTTTAGATTTTTTACAAAAATTGGTATTTTAAACTATTCAACGAAAAATATATATTTCCCAAAATAATCCCAAAATTTCACTAAAATTTTATTTCAATATGATGATTCCAAAAATGAATTTAATTTTATAAAATAAATTTTAGAAATATTATAAATTAAATATAATATTTCCTCATAAAAAATAATAAAAACAATTTTCAAGAAAACATATTTTTTATTAATATAATTACATTTGAAAAAAATTAATTGATTATTTATTATGAATTTTTAAATAAATTTATATTAATATTTTATAAATTAGTTAATAATATTCATAAACACCAATTTATTGTCTAATTTATATCAATTATATTTAAAATAATAATATTTCATGGTTTTTTAAAGCTCTATGTCATGTGTCATGCACATTATCGAAGAAACTCATTATTGCATGCAACACAAGCTAAACACGATGTTGAATATACCACAAGCTATTTAAACTAAAAACTCTTTTCTGAAACTCAATAACATATTATGTGTTATCTTATCATAATTAAAATATAACCTTTTTATTAAATCTCTTCTCTAGTTTATTATTACAACAAAACATATTTTTGAAAATCCTTAACAGAAACATATACGGAAGAGTCATTATATATTTCATGATTCATATAACATAATTATTGAATTCCAATACATAAACATTTTAATCATCCCACTTCCTTATTAAACCATTAAATAGGATTCCACATCTTTTTCATTAATACATCTTTCCTAAAATGTGAAATATTAATCATGTCTTAACATTAGAATACCAAAATTTAATCATTCTTCTCATGTTTAACATAAACAATATTTTAAGAATACCCTAGAACATTCATATGTCACTTTTAGTCTCTTAATAATCATCATTATAACCATTACACATACCACATTTATGTTAATCTTCATGATATTTCCCATTAAGACATCTATTTTCATAATGCCCAACCTTTTTAAATTTTAAAAATATAACAACTGATAATACTTTATGGGTAATAATATTCCCATTCATTGAGTTAACTAAAATTTAATTTTCCCAAAAAATATAGTTACTATGTGTCCTTATTTTCCAAAATAAAACCATATTCTTATTCATTTGGGAAAATAACATGAGTGTTCTTCCCAAATTATTTACATATAGGGAAGGGACTATTATTTCCCCCATGGCTCCCACTACCCAAACACTCATTAAACCCTATCCTTATCTTATTTGGTGCGTATGAGGGTTTATTAAGGTACAAATTGTTAATCAAGATACTTGATAACTAATTAGGAATAATTACAACATCCTCTATTCAAGTCATCATCATATTAGATTTATCACTAAAAATTTGTTCATCACATTCAGTGTTAACTGTGCTCCTTTTGGTCCCCACCATTTACTAAAACCAAAAATCATAGTGTGAGAAACACTAATCATAGTGGATAAACACATAATCATGAAAACATAACTTATATTATGTCTAAATCATGAAAACATCTTTTTAATTCTATCAAATATTTTTATTTTCTAAGGTAATTCACACTCATCATCTCTTTAAATCATTAGAAATTGTTTATAAATAATTTATAAATTTAAAAAGAATGCTCATCGAGAGTATCAAACCTGGTGTGTAACTATGCACATTTTCATGCACCATGTGGTAATCATGTCCATATCAATTTGACATTTTTGATGTTATTACACCTACATACATCTATTCAAGATCCACATCCACTTATAATTCCAAATAATGATATAATTTCTTAGAAACCACTAGGGCTATAATTTGACAAAATTCCATTACATTTTTCTATAATTCGAATCATCCTTATACTTATCATTAGATACCTCCCTATACATATCGTTAGAAATATCCACAGGCAATTCACTAAATTTTTCTCATCCAATTTTTCAAGTATTATCTTAACTAATACTATGATTCCATTTATAATGATCATGTCCTCTCATACATGGATATTGCATCCTTTTAGATTAATATTCATTACATTAGACAGTAATACACTTTAGGTCCAAAATAGTTTAATATTATTTGATATTAGATGGACCATATTTTTATTTCATGAATTATATTAAATTTATCGATTAAAGATAACTCACATTTAGTAATATTCATAGAAATTCCCATCTTATTATCCCTATTCATAACATATTGAAATGAAACATAATAAAGTGTGAAATGAGATACAATGTATGGTTAAACTAGTTAAATTCATAAACATAAAATGATCTTTAGAGAATGATAACATGAGCTTAATCATTGAAATACATACATTATATATCAAATATCAAAATCTTGAGACCTGACATAATGATTGGAAATTAATAATAAATGAATCATAATGAAGTAAATGAACATGATCCATGAGTGAATAACATAGGAAATATAAAATTATTTGTGAAATATGCATAATCATAGAAAATAAAATTTCACTTCTACCAACCAAGACATTAATAACATGTTAGACTTTCACTAAACACCCATGTTCTGAATTCCGGATTGGGATAACATCTCATGTTCTCTATTTTCATATTGGAGTAAACTCCCATATACCCTCTTTTAGGCTTGGGATAATCTCATGTGTATCCTTGAAATAATATAATATTAATCATTAACCAATGTATTGGAGGGAGATAAAGGTCTCACCCATCACATAATGAAAATAATTCCTATATGTGCCTTAAGGTCATAACAAATTCATCATATAGCAACACATGACTCGAAATTGGTTTCAAAAAAATCTGATCATATCATAACTGATAGAAAAGATATATTTTTTATTACCATTTCATCATTTTATCATAGCATAACCAATAATAAAATATGTGGGTTTAAATAATGGTATAACATGAGGATGGGAAATGGAATTCAGCAAAATATTTTCCTCATAAACCATTCATAGAAATATTAATAATTGAATCCTTTGTTCCTATACCCATAAAATCATAACTTACATCGAATGATCTCATCATAGATGAAGATTGATTTTAAAAGACCACCTGGAACATTTCTTGAGAAAAACCTATTTTCATGGAAAAAAATTAAAACATTTTTAATGTTGTTTTAGATAAATAACATTGTAACCCTATAATGTAATCATATATGGAAATATTTTTTATAAAGGTGGGAAATTATTTCCATGGAATACACATTAAAACAATTATTCCTTTCATATTTTTAATAAAATACTATTTTTGATTGCTTGGGAAAACTAAATGAATATAGCATTCATTTTTAAAAAAAATTAAAAACTGTGTAAATATTTCGTTAATAAATTATTTTTAAAATGTAAAAAAAATGAAAAAAACATAGAAGTCATCGTTTTATAAGAATAAGGGTTTTCAATTGAAGAGAGGAATAATGATAAATTTTCTTAATAACTTCATTTTTAACTCATGATTTTATAAAGGGGGGAAATGATGGGAAAACATATATTATAATGAAATTATCACAGGATAAGAAAATTTATGAGTTTCCTGATCCATGGATCATAAAAGTTTATTATCAGATATGTAATCATAAACATTATGGACAAAAAATCCTTTATATCATAAAAAATACCACTTTGGTAACAATGAATCATAAGACCCATGAAAGAGTACTTTTAAACTTAACATAGAATATAATAAGAATAATTAAAATAATGATATATCATGTCAATGGGGTAGTATATAAACCTCCTAGAATAAGAGAGGTGAATAATATAACAAATTTCTCAATGAAGGAAAATTGAAATAAAAACCCCTTATAGATTTGGTAACTTTCGAATTATAAATAACATGAAATAGATATCTTATAATTGATATATAAATAACAATAACTTTGACAATCATAAAATTAATTACAATAAATTATATACACCAAATAAAATAAATTGGTGGTGAATATGGAATGTGTCTCATGGAAGTAAAAAAGTAAGACTTAAATACATTATAACATTAGAAATCATTTGAATAATAAGACCGAGAAACTGTAACATATAATTTTACATTAATTATTGTTAAAAAATTGTATTTGTGGTATAAAATTCAATTGGGGAATTATATAAAAAAACCAAAATAAATGTTTTGTAATTTTTCATACGCCTCCTTGAAACAATAGGGAGACATTAACACCCTTACAATAAGTATCAAATTCTTTCATACAGGTTTGAACCACCTATTTAATAATTATAATTTTATTATGAATATATTATAGAACCATAAATATATATATATATATAATACCTTATATAATTTACTTGTAACCATTTATTACATATTTATTAATAATACCTTCTTTAAATTACATTCCGGTTAATATCCTGTTTGTTTTTAGTCAATGTTTTGACTTTTTAGTTAATGTATTCTAACTTTTTTCATTGTTAAATTATATAAAAATTAATAATTGTAAAATAATTTTTATTATTTTTTAATAATTATAATTTTATGAAAAATAATTATTGATTATTTTGATAAATAAATAATGATTGGACAATTGAGATGGTAGACTGTAAGTACGCACAAGTAACATTTCAATTTTTCAGTGATCATTATAAAAATGAGGTAAGAAGTATTCTAACTTTAACTAATTATAATAATTTAATGAATGAAATATAATTTATTTATATATACTTACTCATATAATACATATTGTGTGGTGATTAAAATAATGTCACATCACGTTATGAAGGTGGTAGTCCACATATTCATGAACAACACTATCAACTTTCATTGAGTGAATAGATAAGAAATAATATGATATATTATATTTTAAGAATGATAAATATTTCATTAATTTCATAATTATGTAATTTATTTCACAAATATTTATCTTTATTATCTTTAATATAAATTGTTAGTAAAAACCAACCACATAACTTCGAGCGGTCGTAGTCCACCATAAATACAAGAGACATTATCTTATCCCCTATAGAATTGAAAATGAAAAGGTTTATGAGATAAAATTACTCCAAAATCATATTTATGTTATAAATATTATATATATATATAGTTTTTATAAATCATCATAACTAACCATGAGTGATGGTAATGGAAAAGTGAAGGATAATGACTCGTGAGCATCAGTCTCTTGTACAAATGAAGAATGTTTTTATAACCCATTTCATGGAAGTGGATGTATTTGTAGGTCATGAACCTAAAATAAAAATATATAATTATATTTAATATTATTTGGTTATTATAACATCATGGTTTAATAATTATTTATTCATGTGGAGGAATAAATAAAATAAAAATGACAAATGAGGAATGATACCTTTTCTATAGGTAACATCCATAGTTTTGTACAAAAATAATTCTTCAGATAGATTTATGGTAAAAATAATTATTATAGGATGTTATAAGGGAGGTTTTAATGTTATTTGGTCAGTTATTTTCCAAAACAAAATGGTTTTGTGGTGTGAAGAGGAGAGGGTATGGGGTATCCTTCTTTAAGTGATGCGAGTGGCACACTTGTAAGTTTTAGAAAATAAAATCTTGTACCCACTTTTATATCTTGAAAAGGGGGATCCAAAATTGATCATTTGAATTAATTATACAATATAGGTTTTAAATATGGTTATTATTAAGACATTATATATGTTTTAGGATATATTAACCCATATCATTTTAGCATAACCCCCCAATAATCCATTTATTACATTAACTATGGTGATTATTTTTTACTATTTTTTCTATTCATTTTGGTCAAGAAAATAATTTAACCTTATTAGATAATATAAATGATTCTTAATCAAAATATTTAATACATTTACCAAAATAAATTCTTATAATTTCAAAAAATTAATCTAAAATTAATCCTGTAGGTGTGACATGAATGTTAGTTTTCAAAGAAAAAATGTTTAAAATGTTTTTATATGAAATTACAAAGTCAAATTGATTTTCATAAACTAAATTAGATTTATATATATAAATTATTTAACTTATTTTACTTCGAAAAAAATTTAAAAGATAATTTATCTTTATGAATAATTTAAACGAAAAATGTAGTTTTCTATTAAAATTTTGTACTATTACTTATTCATAATTTTTTAAAAAATTATGATAAATAGACCTAATAAAATTTTTAAATAATTATCTAAAAATTATTATTATTTTATAAAAAAAAATCAATATTTGGAAAAATAGTTAAATTTAAATGAAAACCTCCAAGAACTACATAAATGCAGGTTTTTGATAATTGTATTTTTTTCAAGAATAATATGATATAAATTAACCATATGTATAATGATAATAATGGTATGAATATAAATTTCTTTAAATTTAATATTTATATATATAATTTAAAAAAATATCACCAGGGATAATTTTAATTAATTACAATGGAGATACATTTTTCACATTGAAACACTTTCCAAAAAAACCCTTTTTTAAACAAAAAATAATCATTTTATAAAACCTAAATTATATTAATTAAATTTTAATTAAGTGTATAAAATAAAAATAAATAATAATTATGGTTACATTAAGTCTTAATTGGGCATTTAAATTTCATTATTTATTAAAATAAAATGATTGTTTTACATTAATCAGTATTTTTTAATATTCACTGAAAATAAATGCTTTCTAAAAAATCATAAAATTTTAGCATATTTTAAATTCAATATGGTGATTCATAAAATTTATTTCATTTTAAAATATATATTTTATATAATATTTAAAAATTAATTATAATATCTTCACTGAAAATTAAATAAGAATCATTATTTGTAGAAAAGCTATTATTGTTGGATATTATTACTCTACTAAAGATTGGTTTATTATTTACTAAGAGTTTATACATAAGTTTATGTTGAGTGTGAAATTTATATATATATTTCACAAATTATTCAACAATATTCATACCCTCCAATTTAGTACCATGGTTATAATGGTCACATTTAAAATAATACTATTTCATGGTTCGCTGAAGCTTTACGTCGCATGTCATACACGTTAACAAATAAACTCATTTTTGTGTGTAATGAATGCTAAACATGGTGTTTTATCATAACACACAATATCTAAAAATTTAAATTAATATTATAAAAATCAGGAAATCTCATGATTTTATAGGTATAGTGTCTTCATAGGTCTCATGACTCTCACTACTTTGCAATACTGATGTTCTCTATGAATGATGATCTCATTAAATGCATCCATATTTTTTGGGTTGAGATGGGTAATTAACCCAATGGTATTTTTGTTCGGGGTTTTATTTACTATCAAAAAATGAGTAAAAACCTTGTGAGGGTAATTGATAATGTTGTTTGTTTTAATGTGATTGAGGATTCACTAAAGAGATTGGAAGAAGTTTTAAGTTTATTTATTGAATTTGATAACAGATGGAGTGAATATGACTACAGAAGTTTATACATGCAATTATTGGATGATGCATAATAATATTTTGAGTTGAGAATAAAATTTGACTTGTTAGTGGATACAGATGATTATTTATGAATATGTAATATGTTCATGAGATCGAAGAAAAAAATGTACAGTATAATATATGTAGATATCAGGTTTATATGTAATATTTGTGTCTTTAATATAAATAAATTATTGAAAAGTATTGTATCATACATAATAATAATAGGTGATGTGTAATAATCTCAGTTGATGTGTAATTTATTTAATCATTGAACACTAAAATATAAAATTTTAGGTGTCATACATGTTATCTAAGAAGATGAACATGTTACACATGGGCTTCCGGTTTTTGAAATAAAAAAGGGTAGCATCTTACATATAATCATAAGAACATTGAGTGAATTGATTATATTTTAGATATTCTATCCAATGAAATGTAATTAACTGAAAGAAAAAATTCTTACTGGGTTCAAAAGATAATGGGATTTAACACTACTGACACTTAATTTAATATACATCTCACATATGATTGTATACATAGAAATATTTTGAGATATTATAAAATGTATAAATTTATAGAAAGAATTTTTATTATATAAATAATATTATATGATAAATGATCTATTCATTCATGTTTTAAACATCAAAATTATTCTAAATAGTTGTTATTCAAGTAGACATTGATGACTAAAATTAAATCTGACTCGATAAAGGGAGATGTAGTTATTTCATAAAGAGTTTGTTACACAATGATTCTATATGTGATAGAGCCTTAATTCCAGCATGTAATGACATTTAATTACCCCTAAATTTCATTGGGCTTTTTAATATGGAAATATCTATTTTTTCTTGGGGAATTAGTGGATTATAATGATCTTGATTAGAATGTGATTTGAATGAGACCATTCCAGGTGATTTTTTAAGAGTTGTTACCTAGAGGATAATAGTAACTAAAATCAAGTATTTTTCATATTATAATTATGGTACATTATATTAATTATATTATAATAAAATAACGTATAAATAAATAAAGAATAATATGTGACTGGGAATTAAAGATTGAGAATTTGATAATACAAAAAGTATGAGGAAATTTGTATGGAAGAGAGATAAATTACTAGAGGTAGATAGGTGTTTCTAATTTTTTCATCATATGTGTCGATCCAAGAATACATATTACAAATAATATGGAGCCTTTATTTTTAGAAATCAAGAGATCATGTTATGTGTGGACACTCTCATTTACACATTGATCATTATGAAATAATGAGAATAATGGCTGATGTGCATGATGGTAGGTTGATATTTTTATGGATGCCAAAGAACTATCATGGGGAATAATATCAAGATCATATATTTAGAGACATCCCGAAGTGCCAAAAAAATCTTGTTCACACCCAAGAGAATAATATTTTCTTAATTAGAAGTGGTTACACTATGAATAATGCTCTACAATAATTGGGAAGTGGATGATACATACCCTATGAACTAGATTATACCAGCCAAATATTCTAAATGTGATTGTTATTAAATTTTAATCACAATGCACTTGTAATAGTTAAATAATCAACAACATGATAGAACCCGAACATAACATGTATTATGTTTCCTCATTAGATTCTATGCTATAAAAAATTCAATCTGGGTTGCGAATATTTTCATTACTATACATTCCATGTGAGTGAGAATTTATAAATAGTGGTTCAAAATCATAGCAAGTAATCAAGGTTTATTTCAAAAATAAATTGTAATTAATTCTTTCTATAATCGACCCCATATTAATGGAATATCTATTTCATTGGGATCCTTAGTGATTTGGTCTTGTAATAAGCCCCTTGATACATTATGGTGTGTAGGATCTGATGATGTGCCTATATATTGTAATATAGAGTTATACATCTTATTTTATTCAAATATTTTTGGTTAGTTCATATAATGTAGATGGAATATGGTTAGAAATCACATTGCATTATGGTCAGGTATGTTTTTGATTGTGTAATAGTGTGAGACCCCATATCATGGATATTGAATGGAAAAAAGGGTGTTTATCCATTGAAACTATATAATGTATTCATAGATGTAAGGGGTTTTCTAGGAATGGTAAATTGTGGATTTACCAATGAAAATATTTTCAATGAGATATATTATCTATAAATAAATTTTCAGATGGTTTAGGGCTCATGATATTTATTGTTATACATAAGAAGTTAGCTAGTTTGAGAGATGGGATGCCTCCTTTTATGGGATTTTATCTGTGTTAGATAACAATTAGGTTCCGTGAAACATTGAGATGTTGAGTGGCCTGGATCACTTAAATTATATTTGAAGGTACCTCATCTGTGAGGAGTCAATAATTTATTGGATAGTGAATTAATTGTGGGTATATTGTGTGATATTTAACTTATAAGAATTCTATTTTCATGTGGGACTGAGTGAGGTTTTGGAAATTGAGTTTGGTCCAATGAGATAGTGTGACATAGATATAAATAAAAAATATGATGTAGGGAACATTGGAATGGAGTATATTGGTAACAAACAAACCCCCATGTTAGGCTCATGTGTGGATTTATTTTGGGGCAGTGAGTGGGGTTCATAATTTTATGTGTTTCTCATATGTTGAAATATGACTGAGTTAATTATTTTTTATCGATGAGAAGGGAAATATTATTGTGGAAATAAGACTATATATTTTTTGAACCTATATTGATAATTTTTAATGTTTTTAGTAATCCTTGAGAGTGTCATGTTGTTATAACCATATAATTAATGGTTCTTTCATTAGTGATTCTATATAATCATTCCGGTTTTAATAGTAAGAGAGAAATACGTAAATATTGGTATTTATGTTGACCGAGTACAGTAAGTCCATTTGGTAACTGATGGATATGATATTTTGATATAGGGATCAATATGGTGGTCGGGTATGTGGAATGGTGATACTTTAAAAAACTATAGTATAATATGAGATAGTGTGATGTTTCAAGTTATGAGTATATTGTTCTGGTGAGACAATGATATTTTATGAGAATAGTCATGAGATGTTTTGGTATGGATCCATGTGGATAATGATATTCTCAAAATAATTAATGGTGACAATAATTTGGTGATAATATTTAATCATGTATTAAATAATATTATAGGGATTATTAAATATTATTAGAGTTGGTGTAGTTATTTTGTGTCCCAATGCATAGTATATTTGGTTTATATAGTTATTTTATGTTGTAGGTATTGTAAGGTTTGTTTCATGTGTGTTAATCATTATTTCACAATCAAGGATCAATGTGAATCCTTTAATGGGAAAACAGTGTTTGTAATGTTACATAGTGAGAGGATTTTGGAATTGAGGATATTTCAGTTGTTCAAGTACATTGTGGGAATTGCCTAGAACAGTAAAAGATCAAAATTTATATTTTTTACAATCTTTATATTAAAAGAGTGGTTCAAAAAAATTTCATGACATTACATTTTAGGTATGAGAAGCCTTATGGTAGGGATGTTATAATAATTTGTAAATTATGAGGTGTGATTTGATTTAATTTTTTCCAATACAAAATTTATTTTTGTGGTTTTCGGATGTGGTATTTTTATAGGGGAATGATTGTCATTATTTATGTTTTTATCCGAGGTATGGGGCAATTTTTTTATTAAAGGATAAAGCTCACACGATAACAATAAGCATTGTGGTGTGTCAATAGGATGTTTATGATACTGTTTTTATAGAAACTCTTTAGTCATGGAACTATATGATCTATTGTTATATAAGAATCCAATTTATGAATAATTTTTTATGTTTAAAGATGATTCAAAGTAAAACATGAAGGGTTATCCAAAAACTCCATGAATTATATGGATTATTAGGTTTTGAGGTTTCAAGAGGAGTTACACATTAGTGTCTTGTTTTATTTCTTGAATACCTTTGTCATTCCCTAATGGGAGGTCATTTATTTTGTTCAGGCTTCTGAGTACTAGGGGTAGGGGACATAAAATACCTAACTGTAACACAATATTTAATTCTACATCTATCTTAATACCCTTGTAAGGGGTGTCTCCCTATATATGGGGGGATTTAATAATGATCATAGATTCTATTTTTTTAATAGGTTGTTTCAATATAGTACCCCTTGGTATTTTTGTGGTTCAATCATCTGAGAAGATAGGCGAGGCCACCCAAAGATCCTCCATCCCCATAATTACACTAAATTTATCCATTTTTTATATGTGTATTAATAGAAAAATATTATATTTTTTTATATATTATTCCTCTCTTCCCATTTTTCTATTGGGATTCCAATAACCTTGATGAATGGATGAGGTTAATATTTCACAATCAATTTAGTTCTAAAATTTATTATTCATAATGAAATTCATTGATGGTCATTATATCTTTTTATGGATTTTTTTGCAGTGATATTTAGGGTGTTATAGGAGTGATCGTCATCTATTACTTGATGTTTTGGTAATGATACATTTTATGGTGAGTATTAATGCAATTATTCCTATATATTTGGTGATGAAATAATTATGTAAATTAATTATAAAATTTTATAATTAATTACAACTTTTCTTGGATTAGTTATGGAATCATAGATAATAGTGGTGTTGGATGATCACTTGGTTGAGGTCTAAGAGAGCATTATTAAGTGGATAACATATAATTGAGGTTTAAGGTCCCAAATATTACCTCTTTATGTTTTTGTGAATTTATATATGGATTGTAACCATGAGGGACTATTTTTGATAAACCTATAATAGAACAAAATGTGGTTAATTTATTTCATGAGCATTGGGAATATACTATTTATACTTTTATAGGTCCTCAAATTTTGTGTGTTAAGAACATGAACGTAGATGACCATTTATCCTTGGGAAGTTACATGATATTTAGGGGATGGAACCATGATGCGGTGATCATCTGTAAACTAGAGCTCTGATCCTTTCATACCATCCTTGAGTGTCCCTTATTGTTGGGAACACATGTATTGGTTGATCTAGGTTATTGAATTTACACCTTAATAGAACCATGGTATGAGGATTTCTACAATTGAATCTCCCATTAGAGAGGGGTGAGTTTAAGGGATTGTATGGCATGTTGAGGAAGGTCGATCATGACATGTGTCTGGTTTGTGGTAATTTAGTGGGAATTAGTTTCCATGTTTTTATAATTGGTTCAAAATGAACTAATAATTATGGTGGTGAATCATTTATAATGGATTTAATTATATATATCAATATTTTGGTGTCGTGTGAGGTTAAACGACCTAGTTCTTGTATATTGTGGGGTTAAAAGGAATTTTAACCATCTTAGGTACCTTTTTTCATGAATGATAAATGATTTGTATTCATGATATTTTGGTATGAAAATATTTTATATTATATGAAAATTTTTGTTGGTAGTATTTGGTCGATTGATTTTATATGGTTTGGTGTAATTCTAATGGGGTTTTTGATGATATGTGGTAATATTTATGCTTGATATGTGGTTGGGTGTAATTCCAATTGGGGTTACATTTTATTTGAAATTGTGCATAATTATAACTAGCTGTTATATTTTTTATACAACATGGTGAAATGAAAGATGAGGGTTATATTGGATGATAATTTTTTGGATATGGAAACTATGATTCATATCATATACACAGTAGGGTGTATTTTCATACAAGGGTACTATTTGGATTTCAGTAGGTCAAAATTCCAAACATAGGTTATATTTTCTATAGAATTGTGAGTAATGTAATCCTAGAGAAATTTGTATCAAGTGGTTATTTTAATTTCAATGTAGGGTATCCCAATAACATGGTTTTGTGATATTCTTATCAATATAGTTATGATATAGGTCTTATGTGATGCATATTGACAATGATATGATATGGGTTAGACATGAGGCCTCACAAGAGGATTGTGATGTGTGTTTGATGTTATTTCCCTATAAATTGTTTTGAGGAAGGATGGATGTGCTACCTCCTATGTTTGTTGTGATTTTGGTGGTATGTGATTCATTTCAACAATTTTTTTTGATATGACTTGTATTTGATTCATCTTAAGATATTTATTATGTTACTTTGATATAATGTATTCCAAGGAAGTTTTGATGTAAGTTTGTTGTGATTATATTCAAGATGATTGATATTTAAAGTGAGACATAATATCCACGAAGTGTGGATATGATTACTTATTTGTTTTTACTATAACCTAGCTATTGAGATGTGTTAAATATGACTATCGCTTTTATTTAGCATCATGAATAGGATATAATGTAGCACTGGTCACACAATTTATGAGTTGATAGTCAAAGTTTCTTATTAAATACCTTCGATGTGATAGGTTAACTTCACATAATGTTATGATTTTTTTCATTCTATATACAAATGAAAGTAAATTTTAGTATTTATTTGGGAAAATTTTTATACTATTTAACTATTTTTTGTGCTCAAACCTTTCATGCAGACTTTGGTGTGCCTAAAAATCTCATGGTTGACATGAAGGTTCAGGTGATGGAATTAATATAGGTGGATGAGCTGGTGGATATGAATGATGTTTTTGAGATAGGTTTGGGGTGATGAAAAATATATTGTTTTAGATTGTTTTTCCCAATATTTTCAATATAATTATTAACTTTTCTATCGGGTTATCTTGCTCAGCTGTATAACAATGTGATTGGAATACATATAGCAGGACTATGTTATTATTATGGTTTTATTTTCCCTATAATTTCATCTTCTATATTGTGATGTTATTCATTTTATTTCGGTTTCGATTATTGTCTTTTATTATTATGATGATATTAGAGCATATATTCTCCATTCATGATTTATTAGACCATCGCCATTAGTGTGAAACCTTCATCTTAATGGGAGACATTCCTAATGTTACATGGCACTATCTGTTTAGTCTGAATTCATGTATGATGGACCGGGATATTAAATTTTCATCAATAATTGGATTCAAAGAAAAATTATAATATGATAGAGGATAAGTTTACCATATAGGGGTATTAATTGTTTTAATATACAAGGATTATGATTAAAACTAAGATGTTATTGAAGGTCAGGGATGTTATATAAACCATATAGTAGCTGGTGTACAATTATATATCATTTTATTAAATACACGATGAATAAAATTAGGGTTTCATTGATGATTTGTTATTATATATATATTATTGAGAAGAAAAGTGTCTTATTATATTTTATTTTTAAAGGTATGAAATGTACAAGATAATTCTCTCTTGACCTTCTATTTTATACCCTAATATTTTATCAAAATATATTAGAGTTATGGATAAGTTATTGTATTAATATTTTTATTTTAGTATAATTTTAGAGGTGTGAAATTTAATGATGGTTACTCAAGATACAAAGGATTTAAAATAGTTCTCAAGGGGGACAATGATAGAACATAGGCCACCTAAGAGGAGAATAGTAGGTATAAGTTTATTTGAAGAGGATAAGTATTGAAAATAATATATATATATATATATATATTATTAAATCATGTTTAAAATTGGTTTTGTTACTTGTTAATATTTTTATTTTGTGAATTGTGATGTTATTGATGACATGAGGATGTTTTTTTAATTTATAACTAGTTTTAGAGGTGATTTTGTGATAGAATCATAAGTAAAAGATAAAATTGTTTTTTCCAACCATAATTTTCTCTATGTATGGTGAAAATATATGTTAGTGTAGGTATGTATGTTACAATTATAACTATGTGCCAAATTTTTAATTGTTACACTATAGAGTGAAAAAATATTCCATAATTAAGAGGCCATAAGAAAAAAAATTGTTTCATAAGTGGCTTATGGATCATATAACATGACATAGATTTATTCCAAAAACATTTTAAGAGTAATAGGTTAAACCATTACATATTTTATTATAGTTTTTTAATATTAATATTTATTTATATCAAATCCTTTTATTTCATGTTTTGAATTTACAATCATGTGAATTCTTCTTGATAATATGATAGTGGAAAAGAATAACCCCATAATGGTGATTTCCATTTAATAAATTATTGGATTGTTGATTAATTTTTAGGTTTTAATAATGTTCAAAGGAAATGATTTTTTAATTTTTTCATGTTTAATTATACTCATTTGTATGGTTTTGAAATAAATTAAAAGGCTTAAATATATAATTTGATGTAGGATGAATTTGAAGGGTAAATTATTTGACATTAAAAGAAAGAATGGGGAGATTCAGATATACATGGACTTGGAAATACTAGAGACCATTACTGGTAATCTAGATTTTGGGAGTGGTGTTATTATTGAATAAATTCTTAATGATAAATATTTGGTTAAGGTTATTGGTTCACAATTAAAAACAATCATATTGATTTAGTGTTAGAATTGTTTATTGATATTCATTGTGAGTTCCATATATTTTGATGATTAATAATTTATTACATAATGTTTTATCTGTATATGAAGAATTAGTGAGTAACCCATGATTATGGAAGTGACCCTTACATACACCATGATAAATAAGATAGTTAGTAGTGATTTTCATACAAAAAAACATCATATGTGTGAGATCCTTGTATGTATGCGTTTATAGGGATCCAAGTAAAATTCACATTCCACATTCTTTACTATAAATTTTTTCATACTTTGGATGTGTTCATTATTTTTTTGGGTTTTATGTTTTATTTATAATGTTATAATATAAATGATTTTTAATTTAAAAATAATTCTACATTTTAATTAACAAACTTATTATGATGGATTTGACCTATGGTCATAAAGAAAAATAAAAATACCAGAATCCAATGTTCTAAAATCCCCTAACTTACTAAGACTTATTTGGGAGTAACTAAGGTTGATAAAGGATCCAATAAGAATAATATGGATTTCATAATATATTTATAATTAATCATAATAAAAACAATGTAACTATAGATATAAAAATTTCTTTATGGAAAAGGATTTATATACCAATTTATCAAAACTCCAAGATCTATAGTGGGAATTTAAAGACCCAGAATTTTCAGGGAATTATTTTCTTAAATTCTTTGTAATTTTACGAGTACAGAGTTTCTGAAGGCACCGGATTCCGAGGCCCGATGAGCCCGAAATATTTTTCTGAAGTTTATCTCGGGTACATTCAGTGAACGAACGATCAGGTTTTTCTATCTTTGGAACCGGTGCTTGGAATCGAAATTCGAGGGCACTGATAAACTCGCAACACTGGGATTTACCTAAGGGGACCATTAGCGTATTTGCTTTTTGAAGGGAGGAGAAGTTATTTTTCAGGTTTTTATTAACAAAATAAATAAAAATATGTGTTAGATATTTTTATTTGTGGAGGGTGGTTATTTCCTGCCAAGGGGAGTTAGAGGTGGGGCCCACACACACATAACCTCCAAGGAGATGATATTTGTGGGGTGGGTCCCACACATTCCCTAAACTATTTAACTCCCTATAACTCTCTTGAACTACCCATAACTCTCGCCTTCATTAATTTCTTTGACAATTACACCTAATTAATTGTGATCTCTCCACCTTCCCGTCTTCATTTAATTCTATGAAAATAAATTTAATTAATCAATTGAAACACTAATAATTAATTAAAGTGGTTTTAAATTTGAATTACATGGGTTCATAAAATAGTAGCCTTGGATATTATTTTAGTTTGGGCTTTTCTTGTGTTCAGAGAATCTGGAGGAAGCTCTGGAGAAATATAGATAGTGTCCTTAGCTCAACGAAGAACACCATCTCCTTCCAAAGAAGAACCATCGAAGAACGAATTATCACCATCAATCTTCGGCGAAGACAAAGGAGAAGAAGCCCCCTGCAAGGAATTCCAATGACAACATGCCTTCATTCCTCATCTCCGCAACAAGTGAGGAGACACCGTTTCTACCTCAGACGCACTCTGACGTCGTCAATGAATCCTCTTCCCGCAATGTCGTCTTCCGCAACACCGACCACCGCGAACCTTAATTTGAGGTAGGGGGTTTGATTAATTTATTTTAAATAAATTATTCCTTTATTCTTATTGTATACAATTAAACATAATTGGCTATATGATACCGCATAATGCGGTGGGCGCGGGCCGAACGAACATGACCTAACGACCCTCTATTGAACCCTGTTATTTTCGAGGGTGATGGTGAAAGAAAGGATGGTAGCGGTGATTGAAGGTGGTGGTCGTACACTGGCTATGTGCCGAGGAACCACGGCCAAAAACCATGGGCCGCTCGGCCGACAATGAACCGGCTTGCTAAAGCCGGTCGGACCGAAGATACTGCGACGCCATAAGGGGCATCGTGCTGCGGTGGGCCACGGCCCGCATTCTGCAGGCCCTTTTGGCTAGTGAACCGTCCGGAAATCGTCCGGCCAGGCTGAGAAGAACCACGACACAAGGAGGGTGACGCGCTGGATGAACCACGACCCGCTCGTCTGGGCCGCTTGCGCCAAGAAGGAATTCCATCCTCGGTCGGCCGGTTTGGGAGGGCGGCGCCGCTTGGCGTCGTCGGTTCAGGCAGCCGGCCCCCCACGTACCAATCGGAATCCAAGCAGAGCCGCTCGGTCGGCTGGCCATGCCCTCCCAGGCCGCGCCCCGCCGCGCTGTGTCGGGCCGCGTCGTGTCGCGTCAGGCCGAGTCGCGCCCAGACGGGCCGCGCCGCACCGTGTCGGGTCAGGTCGTGCCTCGCCGGGCCACGTCGTGCCCCCTCAGGCTAGGCCGCGCCCCACAGTCCCAGCCACACCATTCATCGGGCCTGTCCGACCCTTTGTCGGGTCGGACCCGCCAAGACCGGGATGACCCAACCCGTTATCCCACTAGGCTTAACCGGTCGGGCCTGTTTTTTACTTAAAGGTGAATAAATCGAAGATCGCGTGTTCGATAGACACCCTGTCTATGATACTGGGACCCTTGTGACAAGGTAGTCCTTTTCCAATACTCTAAGTGTGGTTTGGACGACTTTGGAGAACATATGGGTTAGAAACAATGGTATTTTTAACCGGGCCCCTGGAACAGAAAAGCCAATATCTCTCAGACCAGGCGTTCGATTGAAGTGTCGTCTATCGCGTTGAGTTCCTATTGACAAGAAGGAACATTGGGATACATCAACTATGGACTTTGTGATAGTTGATGTATTGATCCCCCTTGGCTCGAGGAGCGTACCCTCCTGGAATCGAGTGTGTTGTGTGTGGGAACCCTAGAGCTGGCTGCGACTACGACGACTACAGTGCTGGGATCCTCTGTGGGTTCGACGATGATGACCACTGTACATGGATCCTCTGTGGGTTTGGAAGCAATGAAGACTGTACTTGGATCCTCCGTGGGTTCGGTAGTGGTGACGACTGTACTTGGATCCTCCATGGGTACTATAGCAACAACTTCTGTTCTAGGATCCTACATGGGTTTGGCAGAGGAAATTATTCAGAGGCTACATCTAATCATCTCCACCCCTCTTCGTGAATAGTTTACCTATGTGAGCTGAGTATTGAAATTCAATCAATATCAATGGTGTGATTGACTTCCTTCATGTGTGGACAGGTTTGTACTTGGGCTCGAGTGTTGGAGCCAAACTGTAATTGATGACTTAGGTATATGTATGGTCATATACCTAAGTAGAGTCATTTCATACTTCCTGATTGTATCTTTCCTTTGTGGTTTATCCTTCATGTATTCTGGGAGGCCTTCGGGGGTGTCAGAGACCTCTACTGAGTATCGTATACTCACCCATGAGTGCACTATGCCTACACTATGATGTTTTGGATGGAGACGACGGACATCACTGAATGAGGTGGAGGCTTGTGGAGCTGGACAGTACCCGGAGGTGGACTACTTGGCAGGACGTACACAGAGCAGACTGCCGGACCCGAGGATCTGAGGAGACCATATGTACCCACCCATCAGGTGGGATATCTAGAGGATGACTCGGTGGTTGCTGCATTACATTATTGTTGATGTATTTTCTTTTTAGTTGTACTATAGTTTCAGTTGGGTTTGTATACTGGACCATTTACATTTCAGCACATACTTTTGTACTCTATTTTGTATAGTGCATACTTCACTTGCATACTCTATTGTGTTTCATTACCTTTATGAAATAAATACCTTCACTTTTTATCGGTATTTATGCCTTTAGCGCTAGTCTCTAGCCCCTGGATTATGGATGGTGGGCTTGGGGTAGTCCCGGAACAGGTCACGAGGACGGGTTGTGACAAATTAGTATTAGATGAGTTGGTTTTACCACAGAACTCAGGACTCTGATAATATCTTCCCTATGAAGCAATAGTGTTATGAGTATTGACTGTAGTTATTAGTCCATGAAGTCCAGTGTTGGAGCGGAGGCCGACGTATCCATACACCAGGACCTTGACTTTTGATTTCTGACTTAGAGCACAAAAACATTTATTCCATGTGTGTTTCAAAAAATTTCTTTGTGATTAGTTTTTGTCATCTCACCAGGTATACTATTTGACCATGGCACACCTGTTGCTTTTCAGGATGGCCCCACGAAGGTAGCTAGCTATGGTTCAGAGTCGCATATGAGATGGCTTCCCACTGAGCGACGAGGCCTCGGTGCAGGGCCCCATTACAACGGAGGCACTAGCGGTACCACTACCCACTGAGCCACCGATACTACCAACCCCAGTAGTAGGGGTGCATGCCGACTTAGCACGTTGCACGAGTTTCAACGAAACAGGCAGCCTAGGTTCCACTGAGAGACGGAACCTCAGGTAGATGAGGATTGGATGGATGCTATCGTCAGAGTCTTCAGATTGGTAGGGACACTAGCTGACCTTATGGTGATCCATGTCACGAGTCTACTGCATGTAGTAGTATGTAGACGGTGAAGCTTGATGCTCCAGGTGCATGAAGAGGTGTCTATACATTTGATAGAATTTGAGAGTATCTTCCGTTCGGAGTTTGTTCCAGCCACCCATCGTGTGGTGCGCATCCAGAAGTTACTTCATCTACAGCAGGGGAGCATGATAGTAGCCCAGTACTCATCCAGTTTCACTGACCTCTCACATTACTCCACATACATGGTACGAGACCCATTCTTCTGGGCCTGGACCTTCGAGCAGGGTCAGAGGCATGAGATCCGGGCTTTGAGGATCTCCCTCTACATTCTGAAGTATGCAGGAGTGCTGGAGCGAGCCCTTCTTGTGGTGATATTTCTTTCTAAGACGACGCCAGAAGTGAGACCCACCGCAGGGCGAAATGTAGTGGAGTCTTTTGTAGCTGGCAGTAGATAGATGTCGTAGAGGTCCAAGCGGACTAGGCCATTAGGTGGGCGACCTCGGGATAATGGTTTGGATGTACGAGGCACACGAAACAGAGCCAACCATTCGAGGGGAAGGCAGTCCTATGCATGCGGCATGCAGGGTCACATGGCTTGAGACTGCCTGACCCACCATGCAGACGAGAAGCAAACAATAGAGGGACCTCCTAGGAAGAGTAAGAGGTTCGGCCGTGGTGGTCCGCAGGGAGCAGGTGGACGTGGTAGAGGAGCTGGCCGAGCAGCGGGTGGTGTTGGACGCTTTGAGGCTCTACCGCCACCACCACCAGGAGGACCACCCCGACCACAGGGAGATGGTAGATAAGGGAAGGCTTGGCTCTAGGCGGTCAAGGCCTATGACCCCAGCGCACCTGAGATGATTTGAGGTACTATCTGTGTCTTCTACACTCTTGCTGCAGTTCTTATAGACATAGGAGCAAGTCATTCTTTAACTGCTGCTGCCCTTTTTTGGAGCTCCATGATTCCGACGGAGCCGTTGGCTCGATCCTTATGGCTAGAGACTCCTCCGGGAGCAGACTCAATGATTACGCACTAGTGCCGGCTGTGTGATCTTACTATAGGATGCGAGAGCTTCAGCTGGGATCTTCTTGTAGCGGCGTTGAGTCCTTACGACGTCATCTTGGGTATGTACTGGTCGTCTACAGTCCATGCTCATATTGACTGAATTAGGCACAAATTGTGGTGTGTCTGCATGGATGGGACCAGGTTCACCTTCACTGGCATGAATAGAGCCTTTGCAACGTAGGATGGACTTATGCAGAGGAGGCGGCAGCCGATCACACATCAGTTGGCTAGTCTCATCCTAGTAGTGGTTGTTGTGTGGATTTTGGGTTTTCCTATTGTGGTCGATCAGTATGCGGACGTTTTTCCTGATAACATTCCAGGACTACCTCCTCGAAGAGAGGTAGACTTCTACTTTGACCTGTACCCCGAGATAGAACCGATATCTACTCCATCATATCAGATCTCTCCTGATGAGCTTTGTGAGAATCGAGTATAGCTACAGGACTTACAGGGAAAGGGATTCATCTGACCTACTGTTTCAACCTGGGCTTCTCCGATTCTGTTTGCCAAGAAGGTGGATGGGAGCTTACGACTATTTATCGACTACCGTCGCCTGAATCCGGAGGCCAAAATGAACCTGTACCCACTCTCGAGGATTTACAACCTCTTTGATCAGATCAAGGGAGAACGATGGTTCTCGAAGATAGACCTCATGTCAGGCTATCACCGACTCCGATTTTGAGACGAGGATGTGCAGATGACGGCCTTCAGGTGTCAGTATGGCCACTATGAGTTCTTTTTTATACCCTTCTGCATAAATAACACTCCATCCGTGTTCATGGGTCTCATGAAAAAGATCTTCCAACCTTACCTCAGTCGTTTTGTCATTTTTTTCAATGATGTCATATTGATTTACTTTACTACTAAGGAGGAGCATGCCTACCAGTTGCAGGTTGTACTGGACACACTCTGAGAGCACCAGATTTATGATAAGCTCTCGAAGTGCCAGTTATATATTTGATAGGTTCATTTCATGGGACACGCCATCTCAGAGGCTGGGGTTGTGGTCGACCTAGTGAAGATTGAGGTGGTACTTTATTGGGAGCCATCCAAGAGTGTGATGGAAGTGCGTAGTTTCCAAGGTCTGGCTGGGTACTATCAAAGACTTGTGCCAGACTTCTCTATAGTTGAAGCACCACTTTCAGATTTGAAAAAGAAGGGTAACCCCTTCGTGTAGTCAGATAGATGTCATCAGAGCTTTTAGGAGCTGAGACAGAGATTGACCAGTGCAGCCACCTTGAGGCTACCGGAGTAGGGAGTAGGGTAGGTAGTTTACTACGACGCATCAGGGACCAGACCAAAGTGTGTCCTGATGCAGGGGAGAGTAGTGATCACATAAGGTTCATGGTAGTTGAGACAGCATGAGAAGAACTACGCTACCCATGAACTGGAGTCAGCAGCAGTGGCCTTCTCCTTGAAGATGTGGTGACACTATCTTATAGGAAAGTGCTTTACAGTCTACTCTGAACACCAGAGTCTCAGGTATATCTTCTCATAGAAGGACATGAACCTGAGATAGTGGCGATGGCTCGTGTTCCTCCTGGTATATGACTTTGAGATAGTATATACTTTTGGGATGGGGAACGTTGTGGCTGATTCTCTCAGCAGGAGATTGGACATTCAGCTACTAGGGGAGGCGACAAAGCAGCTAGCTGCGTTGCATATATACATTGTGGATAGAGATGGAACAGCCTTTCTATAGTATCTCACATTCACTCCTCCACTCTTTCAGTGAGTCAGAGAGGCACAATGTGGGGACGTTGATTGTGAGATGCAACGTACTCAGATATCCACATGGAAGGTGCCTGATGGGTTTTATTAAAGACGGGAGAACGTCATCCCCTTCAGGGGACGTACTATGGTACCAGGTGCATTGTAGGAGGAAGTGCTATGGGAGTTTCACACTTACCCTCTAGAGGTACATCCAGTAGTGGCGAAGATGTACCAGGATCTTAGACGACAGCACTGGTGGGTGGGCATGAAGAAGGTTGTAGCATAGTTTGTTACACGATGCCTCACTTGTCATCATGTGAAGGTAGAGCACCAGGTACCAGCATGCTTGGTATAGCCCTTAGAGGTCCCTGAGTGGAAGTGGGATGGGATATCCATGGATTTCATGATAGGGATTCCACATACATCCAGGGGACACGGCTCTATTTGGGTGATCATAGACTGACTCACCAATTCGGCCCACTTCCTATCGATCAGAGAGAAGGTCTTAGTAGAGAGCTTGGGATGCCTCTACATTCAGGAGATCATATGGCTTCACGGTGTGCCATTGACTATTGTATCTGATCGAGATGATCGCTTTACTTCTCGGCTTTGGAAGGGGGTTGCAGGAGGCCTTTGGGAGGCAGCTGCATCTGAGAACCTCCTTTCATCCTCAGACGGATGGACAGACTAAGAGGATGATACAGACACTCGAGGACATTTTCCATGCATGTTTCATTGTCTTTGGTTGTAGCTGGGAGTATCACCTACCCTTTTTGGAGTTTCCATACAACAATAGTGACCACTCCACCATCAGGATGACACCATATGAGGCATTGTACGGCCGACCTTGCAGATCACCTCTATGCTGGACTAACCCTTGGGAGTCAGTAGTTGTAGGAGCAGAGATGTTTCAGGCTATGACAGAGAAGGATCAGATCATCCAGGAGCAAATGAAGATTACACAGTGCAGACAGAAGTTCTATGCTGATAGGAGGGAGAGACCACTAGAGTTCGAGGATGGAGGCCATGATTTCTTATGGGTCTTACCTCAACGAGGTTTATAGAGATTTGACGGGGTGGCAAGTTATCTCCACACTTCAGAGGGCCATTCCAGGTCCTCAGAAGAGTAGGCGAGGTGGCATACCACCTGTCCCTTCCACCTCAGTTGCACCAGGTGCATGACGTCTTCCTTGAATCTCAGCTGAGGAGATACATGCATGGCCCGTCACACATCATCGGTCACGGGGAGCTGGACATTGATGACAGGGAAATATTCCTGGAGGTCTCGGTGGAGATCAAGAATCGATAGGAGTGGGTCCTACATGGGTGGTCGATTACTCTGGTGCGCATTTGCTGGCAGCACGTGAACCTCCCAGAGATCACCTGGGAGCAGGAGGCTTAAATTAGTGCTCAATAACTTCATTTGTTCCCCAAGTGTATGTTGTAGCATTACTGGGACGTAAAGCCCTGATGTGGGGGTAATGTAAAGAACCTTAAATTTCAAGGAAATTCTTTTCTTACATTCTTTTAATTTTACGAGTACACAGTTTCTGATGGAACCTGATTCTGAGGCCTGGTGAGCCTGTAATAGTTTTCTGAATTTTAGCTCGGGTACGTTTAGTGAACGAATGATAAGGTTTTTTTATCTTTTGAACAGGTGCTCAGAATCGAAATCCTAGGGAACCGATGAACTCGCAACGCCGGTATTCACCTTATGGGACCATTACCGTAGTTTCGTTTTTATTGGAGGAGAAGTTAATTTTCGGGTTGTTATTAAAAAATAAATAAAAACATGTGTCAGATATTTTTATTTGTGGAGGGTGGTTATTTCCCCCAAAGGGGTGTTAGAGGTGGGTCCCACACCCACACAACCTCCCATGAGAGGATATTTGTGGGGTGGGGCCCACACGTGCCCTAAACTCTTTAACTCCCTATAACTCTCATCAACTCCCCATAACTCTCTTGAACTCCCCATAACTCTCCCCTTCATTAATTTCTTTGAAAACTCCCCCTGCTTAATTGTGATCTCTCCACCTTCCCCTCCCCCTTTATTTATATGACAACACTTTTAATTAATGAATTGAAACACAATTAATTAATTAAAGTGGTTTGAAATTTGAATTACATGGTTTAATAAAATAATAGCCTTCGCTATTATTTTATTTTGGGCTTTTGTTGGGTTGAGAGAATCTGGAGGATGCTCTGGAGAAATAGAGATAGTGTCTTTCTCTCAATGAAGAACACCATATCCTTCCAACGAAGAACCATCAAAGAACGAATCATAACCTTTTATCTTAGGCCAAGCCAAAGGAAAATAAGCCACTCTTAAGGAACTCTAACGACGACGTGCCTTCCTTCTTCATATCCCCAACAAGTGAGGAGATTCTGTTTACTCCTCGGATGGACTCCGACATCGGCAACATATCCTCTTCCCACGACGCCGCCATCCGCAACGTCGACCACTATGAACCCTAATTTCAGTTAGGGGGTTTAATTAATTTATTTTAAATAAATTATTCTATTGTTCTTATTGTATACAGTTGGACATCATTGGCTATATGATACCGCCTAAGGCAGGGGGTGTGGGCCGAACGAACACAGCCCGATGACCCTCTATTGATCCTTGATATTTTCGATGGTGATGGTGATGGAATGGATGGCGGTGACGATTGAAGGTGGCGTCTGTGCACCGTCCGCATGCGGAGGAACTTCGGCCTGCAACTACGGGTCGCTCGGCCGAAAAAAATCCTGCCGGCTAAAGTCGGCCATAATAAAGAGACTGCGATTCCACAAGGGGAGCCGTGCTTTGGAGGACCACGGCCTGCATTCTACGGGCCTCTTCGGCGGGAAAACTAGCCAGCAGGCAGCTGACTGGGATGAGAAGAACTGCGGTGCCAGGAGGGCGCCGCGCTGGACGAACAAAGGCCTGCCCGTGGGGGACGCTTGTGCAAAGAGGTTCGGCTGGCTTCGGTCGGGTGGTTTGGGAGGGTAGTGTCGCCCGACACCCCCAGTTCTGGCAGTCGCCCCCCAGGACATCTCAGCCTATGGGCCGATCCACGGCCCGCCAGGCCACGCCCTGCCAGGCAGGGCCGCGCAGTGCCATCCCGGGCCGGGCCGGTCCAGGCCGCGCCGGGCCAGGCCGCGCCGTTCCGGGCTGATCCACACCCCTCGTGCCAGGCCGCACACTTCATCAGGCTGGTCCAACCCTTTTCCGGGGCAGACCCGCCAAAACCGGGAAGACCTGAACCATCAGCCCACTAGGCTTAACGGGTTGGGCCCGTTTTTAACTTAAAGGTGAATAACTCATTGATCACATGTCTGATCGACGTTCTGTCTGCGGCACTGGGACCCTTGAGACAAGGCGGTCCTTTTGAAATACATTGGGTGACTTTTGGATGACTTCGGGGAATGAAAGGGTTAGAAACGAGTGTATTTTAATCGAGCCCTTGTAACAGAAAAGCCAATATCTCTCAGACTGGGCATCCGATTGACACGCTGTTTATCACGTTGAGTTCCTATTGACAAGACAGAACTTTGTGATACATCAACTCTGGAATTTTTTATAGTTTACGTATCGACCCCCCTTGCCTCGAGGAGCGGACCCTCCCAGAATCGAGCATGCTGTGTGCGGGAACCCTAGAGCATGCTGCGACTACAACGACTACCGTGCTGGGATCCTCCGTGGGTTCGATGATGATGACCACTATACTTGGATCCTTCGTGGGTTCGGCAGTGATGATGATTATACTTGGATCCTCCATGGGATCGGCAGCGGTGACAACTGTACGTGGATCCTCCGTGGGTTCGGAAATGACGACTTCTGTACAAGGATCCTACATGGGTTCGGCAGGGGAGATGATTCAGAGGCTGCATCTAATTATCTCCCCCCCTCTTTGTGAGTAGTATACCTGTGTGAGGTGAGTCTTCAATTTCAATCTATACCAACTATGGGATTCACTTCTTTCCTGTGTGGACTGGGTTGTGCTTGGGCTCGAGAGTTGGAGCCGAACTGGAATTGATGACTTAGGTATATGTATGGGCATATACCTAAGTAGAGTCAGTTGATACTTCTTTATTGTATCTTTCCTTTGTGGTTTATCCTTTGTCAATTCTGGGAGACCTTCAGGTGTCTACGAGTCTCTACAGAGTATCGTATACTCACCCCTGCATGGTCTATGCCCGCACTATGTTGTGTTGGATGAAAACGACGTAAAAAACTAAATGAGGTGGTGGCTTGTGGAGTTGGACGGTACCCGGAGGTGGACCACATGGTGGGACATACACAGAGTGGACGATCAGACCCAAGGACCTATGGAGACCATCTATACCCACCCTTCAGGTGGGATATCCTGAGGACAACTCGGTGGTTGCTGCATCACTTTTCTGATGTTGTACATTCTTTTTAGTTGTACTGTACTTTCAGTGGGGTTTGTATACTATCCCATTTACTTTTCAGTGCTTACTTTTGTACTCTGTTTTTCTTAGTGCTTACTTCACTTGCATTCTTTTTTGTATTTATTTACCTTTATAAATTCTATGCTTCCACTTTTTATTGGAATTTACGCCTTTGGTTCTAGTCTCCATCCCCTGACCTATGGAAATATGGCTTGGGGTAGTCACGGCACGGGCCCCGAGGATGGGTCGTGACAGGGAAAAATTTATGAAAGAATGGTATGAGATCACTTAGACACTTTTTATGTATTGTTTAGGAGATTAAATCTATGAAGGTATTCATATACTCAAAACGATTATTTATATTTATTGCATATAAATTCATGGATTCAATATGGATATGTTACTATCCACTGATCTCATAGTTTCATCATTATCACATATATTATCTGTCTTAATTATTATGTTCAACATAAATAGTAATAAAATTTTATTAACCGAGCATTTAGCTATTGTTATGAAAGATCATATTGTAGTCAAGAAATGGAATTATTTTTTTTGTTGAAAAAAATATGGGAATGTTGTAAATTCCAAATAAAAGTTTAAAACTAAAGAAAACTATGTAATGTCCTTTTTAGGAGGTAATGATTTAATGGGAGATAAACATGAAGAATAATATCTACTTTATATATGGATAGAATTACTATTTCAAAATAAATAATAATATAATGATAAATAAGGAAGGATAAAATTTATGCATTCTCACAATTGAATAAAATATTTTGTTTTTTATCATGAGAATTATATATTACTTATGAATAAAAATTATATATTCAAATATACGAACCATGATAACTTTGTAAGATAGTTTCTTTCAATTTGAATCTTCGAGCTACTAATGGATTTATGCTTGTTGTGTTATCTATAAGATAATACCATATAAATTACCTAATTTAAGGAAATAATTATTAGATAAAAATTATAATTTATCTGATATTTTCAATATTATCAATTATTTGTAATTTTTTGAAAAAAAATCAGGTTTCGAAATAAGAATTATTTCTTTTAGAAGAACGAAATTTTTTATTCTTTTAAACGTATAAATAATGGTTCTATATACATCAATTTGAAAATTTTGTGCTACTAATAAATGAAAATATCACTTCACAAGACTAAATTATCGCCCCACCTTCATATTTTTGACTTGGTCATATAAATCAAATGAATTTGAAAAATATACATCAATCAAGTTACTTAGAATATTTTGCAATGAAACCCATGGAAATATAGCACACATCAATAAATAAAATATTGAACAAGGAACCTTTTATAGGTAATGGTCAATGTTTTACTATTCACATTGAATTTTATAACATAAATGTACATTCCCCATTTACTATAGAGTTTGTATGCACATTTTCATACCACATAAAATTTATTTATTACATTTATTGTTACATATATATTTACATGATCCGTTATAAGTAAGATTCCATTGATTGATTTAAGTAATTTTTTATATAGAATCAAAATTCATTTAAAATTATTAAAATTTTATATCATCATGTTTGGTGTATATATTAACAAAGAGTTTATTAGTAGTATGAAAAAGTGTGGGATATTACCAAAAATCACTCTACATTACATATATTTTTGGAATGGTGTCAGTGAATAGAGGATTCTTAACTTGTTAGAGAAGGTGAAACCAATGATGAGTCATTAGAATTTTCCATTATACTCTATGGGATATATAATTCAAAAAGTGTATTTTTCCTAACTGTGTGCTAACCATGGATTTATAAGGAATACCTTATAAGTTGTGGTGTTGTAATAAACCATCACTATCACAGATTAATGTATGTTGTTATTAATCATTATTAATGTATAATCCTAGAAAAAAACATCCTTCATGATACATGATGTGAATCAATATAGTGTATCATATGAAAAAAATTATTTTTTTAAATAAAATCACTCATAAAGAACATTATAGACCTATTATTAACAATAAAACATGAAAAGGATAAAATTTACAAATCATATAGGGTAAGAAATTATAATTTTTTTGATTTCATGTATCAATATGTTAATGATTCATATGATTTAGTTCTTTGAACATAATATAAAAGGACACATTAATGGAGTTAAACTATTTTAAAAAGTACAGTTGAGGTAAAATGTGATGTTATAAAACTATAGTTTTATGGTTTTCTAGTAAATATAAAGGGATAAATGTTATTTATAGGGGTGGAGAACCCTTATTCTATAATAATGAAATAGATTATTCTAAATCAGAAAAATAAATAGAATCCATAAATTAAAAAATTTATTCCATGTTCCAAAATCCTGATTTAACATTGGAAGAACCCGTAGTTATAGTCAATAATAGTGGGATGAAATGGATATTCAGGAAAAAATTTGAGAAGGATGTTAATTTGAATATTGATAAATTATGATTGGTTTTTATAGGCTTTTAAAAAACATCATATATTTTACAGAATGACCTTTTTACTAGTTTATAAGATAAAATATATTAGAAATAGGTTTAAAAAATATACTTATAATTATTATTTAGTTTAGAAGAAGATAATCAAAACACCCATATATAATAGGAAACTTTATGATGAAGTACCTAGGACACAAAAACTGGTTTTCACCAATATAGGCCAATAATATACAAAAGAAATTGATATCCATTTATGGATTGGATAATTCATCAATATCATAGAGCATTTACCTTAATGAACCTACAGGGGAATTTAATTTCATTAATAATAAGGAAGAACATTGTGTCTATAAAAAATATTTGTATGAGTTTCGTTGTTTTCTTACTCATATATGTTAATAACAAATTATTTATGAGAAAGGGGATACTTGTCTTATAGGTAGTTAACAATTATTTAAATGAATGCTTCATCCTGCCGGAGTTTGGTAAAGAACCCACTTTTATTAAGAACAACATCTATAAAAATAGTTCCAATAGACTTTGTAGATTAAGTGAAAAAAAAATTATTGAAACAATGGTAACAAGATATAAGATAGATAAATCCATGATATGAAAGTTATGTGTGTCAAATAGTAAAAATATTTCATTAAAAATATATCCTTATAAATTGGAAGATAATGAATAAATGAGTATAATCACTAAGAGTTTGGTAATCATATATTTCAGAAATTCTATGTAATAAACTAGTAATGACGTTTTTTATGCCTTAATAATGACTTGATGATACCATATGAATCTAGGAGTGATACATTGGGATGTTATTAAAAATATATATATTTATTTGAGGTTTATAAAGGATTGTTTTTTTATAGAGATTAAAAAAACTGGTATTCATAAGATACATATATTATATTTTACAAAATGATAATAAGAATTTTATGTAAAAACTAGGCTTTGTTTTTATCATTTATTATAATTATATTAATTGGATAATTTTAAATAATCTCATAGTTGTTGACAGGATAATTGAGTATATGTGTATTATTCATTATGATGTAGCTAAATAATTTGACTTGATACACTACATTATCTCAATACTTGTTGAAGTTCTTATTAGTGTGGATCATATTACCATATACTTTGATGACACATTAGTAGTAGTTCATTTTAGATATCCTAGATCATTCTAATAGAAAAAATATATGCATTAGAAGCATTATTTC
Source organism: Viscum album (assembly GCA_963277665.1). Lineage (NCBI taxonomy): Eukaryota > Viridiplantae > Streptophyta > Magnoliopsida > Santalales > Viscaceae > Viscum > Viscum album. Next base: position 1,388,976,869 of record OY728152.1, read on the forward strand.
TTAGAGGGTTTAACAAAAATAGGTGGGGTCATAGGTAATATAGTAACCATAGAATATAATCTGTGTGTCCCAATGATTAAATTTATTTCTTTAAAAAATCATGATAATCATAAAGAAATAATTTGTTGAGTTTATTTAGTATTTTACTATAGTTTATGTATGAGTTATTTAGAGTTTCTTCCTTATAACCAACATTATTATATATAGTTTTTATTAAAGATATATGTATTAATTTTTATATATAAATGTTATATTCATATCATTTATTGGCCTTTCCTTGTACACGATCTATGAGAAATTCTATTAAAATTATTATCACATTGATTTGTTGTAGAATACCTAACTATAAATTGATCTTGGGAATATCTGAATGAAATTATAAGAATAATCTCATATAGTCCTGTTACAATGGACTGACATAAAAAAATAATGTTTTGATATCATGTGTCAAAATTTCAAAATAATAAAGGCATCTTCACATGAAATTGTCTATTTATAATGTATTAAAGGATGAGATAATGAGGTGGTTCCCAGTAATAGGAACTCTATATACTATAAATTCTACTTGAAATTCCGATATACTTGTGTATTTATTAGTCCTTGGAAATTATATCATACATAGTATGTATAATATATAATGTAATTAAATGTATTATGAAAATTATGGAATATATTTTCTTACAAAATTATATTGTGTTACGAATGTATTGAGTGATATGATTTTTTTCACACATTTGATGGTGTGAACATCAGGTGTGATTTTCTTTATTGGACTCTTCCACATCCTCATACTAGTCATTGTACCTCCATGTGTGGTTTCTAGTACTTTTCTAAAGGGTGAAGGCCTCTACCACTGAGGTCGATGGTTTTGGATCCTTGAACAAAATGGTATGATGGGATGTCATATTCCCCTTCAATGGAGTCATCCTTGGAGTTCATAGCCTAGTCCTAACCTCCCTCAAATATTTGTGAAAAGTTATAGAATCTCATTCATAGATCCATCATTTATTGGACACTATTTAACTACACAGCTTGTTATCATAGTGGATCATCTTCTTTTAGTCCCAGAAAATTATAACACTGGGCATGTCTAAGAATCTGTGAACATTTGGTGTATTGGGAGTATGTAAAAGTAATCCTATTTTGGATTTTAGGTAATATCATGCATGAGGTTTCTTAGGTATTTAACCCAATTAAAAATATGTATATTATGAGAAATATTATTCAATATATTCAAGGTATCCAAGGCATGTTTTCTCAGTAATCTTGTACATTTCAAATAGGGAAACTCACATGTATTATTTGTTAGGTATGAAATCCTATAATCATATGTCCATGAATCTTATTCTTGTCATATAAGGATTTTGAGGATCAACACCTAGGTAATAACACAATCATCACATGTTGTAAATATACTAATTCATTTAATGGTTTTATTTTATTTAAAACTTATAGGGATATGATCGCATGTTTAAAGTCATGTGAGGACATCACCATAGGTTAGAAGTCTTATGGGGACCGAATCACAATTTAATGTCTTATAGGAAAGTTATCACTGATTTAATAAATTTTTGTGACATTTCGTATATACACAAATCACACATAGGTTAAAATATTAGATGGCATAATATGGATTCATTTCAGTCTAGTGGGGACCTCTATTTTGGGAGGTAAGAGGTAAAGTGTGTTACTAGGGGGTAACAATACTTTGGGGTTTTGACCTCCCATGGTGATGATAGATATGTTTTTTATGATGTCGGGATTGAATCATATATATGAATCTTGTATACTTTGTTAGGATATAGTTATCAAAGTCTTTTTAGTTTACTAGCATAGTAAAAGATTGTGCGATAAGACCGATCCATGTGGTTTTACATCATGCAGTAAGCAATGTTATGTATTGAAATAATAAACAACAAGGGATAGTGTGAAGGTTAATTTATTTTGTCTACCAAGAATATGGAGAATCATATCATGTTTATCACATGAGTCATAATATTTTTTTCGCACATGGTAATGTTATAATTTAACTTCATGTGTTGAGAACATTGTTGTGCATTTTGACATTGTGCAACTAGGATTTTGTGATATGCAATTTAAATTCTTATAACTATGATTCCATCAGGACTTATTCATTGGGTATCAAAATCCAAATTAGGGTAGGATAAGTGGAGGATATGAGGATCTAACATGACCTCATCAATGATTAAATCATCCCATTTCTCTTCAGGATTCCATTACTAGTGATTATGTGTCCACTATGTAGGTGATTTTTGAATGAAAAATTCAGACACACTACCTATTTTGGGTGGTATGCAAGGGTCTTGACATCAGGGTTCTTATGATCATGTGATAATGTGGGGATATTTAAAATTATGGGCATGGAGTGAATGGTTTGTACATGGGTATCCTGATACTAGTCATTCGGATTATTAATGAATTCATAACCCTAGTATGCATTGTTACAAAGCCCTCCAAACCTCAATATCTTTGAAGATATGTCTGATAAAAAGAAAAATCATATGGGGGGATTTCAGTGTAGCTTTATCCATGTTCACAGAGTTCACGAAGGTGATACCTTTAGAAAACATGGGTTTTTTCCAAAAGATTTAATTATGATTTCTATGGTGATGAGGGGGGCATGTACGATAGATGACTTGTGAAAAACTATTGTGAATAAGGAATATAACTATAAAATAGTGGGTCTGATATTTTTTTAATTCTATCCCTATCATGACCTTAAGTACAAAAGTACTCTTGGGGTTCACTCATGAAAGATAACTACTTGTAAGAATCCATTTTGTATTTAGTTCACTAAGGATGTAGTTTTTTGTATTAAAACTATCAAATGGAAGTCTAATGGTTGTGGTACCCTTAAAAGAGTGTGGAAGTGAGGTATTTATAGGCATCATATTGGTTTAGATATATGGGGCTTGAAATATTAGTATCATTGTGTAATATGATGTTTCGAGCACTCTAACACCCCTCATGAAACCCTAGTTATTTGATAAGGATTGAAAATTCATGAATTCACCCCCATTTCATTAGTTTTCAGCCCATTTTCCCACAAATTATCCAATAATTGTCTATGTTATACCTAAATTCTCATGTAATTTATATTTTTTTTCAACCCCAACAATTTATCCCCTTTAGAAGGGAATATGAGATAGGAGGGGGATCAAAATTTATATCCAAAACACTAAAAGCCAATAATGTTGGTATCCTAGTTTGTTATACTCTACCACCATTAGAATATAAATAAGATAATGGGTCTTGGTGGTGGGGTGGGGGTGGCATGATAATATCACAAATATATTGATGATCACGTCTATATACCAGACTAAAAACCTTCAAGGTCGTTATGTGATCGAGATCCTTAGTGATCACAATACATTATATCTCCGTGAATGAAACATGTTTGATCATTTACACAAGGATATCTATATGATGGTAATACTCCATAATGGTTGAATCATCAGGAGAAACCCTTCACCAATTAGACATTATAAACTTCTCAATGCCTTTGAGATGGATTTGGATGGTGCTCATGTTTCCAATACTCATAGGAGGGAGATGGCCAGAAAAATTTTGATTTGGGAGAGTATAAGAACTACATAATAGAATTCCACACTCTCCTAATTTCTGATATAGGATCATAGATATTATCTACTATTCCAAATTCTTCCTTTGTATGGGTCTACAGTAATGGATGATGTGGAAATCGCAAGTTAAATCGAGACTGGCTCCCATACTAGTTGAAAAGTTATTTGGGGATATATAGTTTGAATATTTATACTCATGGTCACGGATTCAAGAAACATGCATCAATCATCGCCTACTATATATGGAGTCCCTTCAATATGGTTAATAGATAGGATATAACTACATAACCCCCCTAAAATAAGAGATCAGAAATAATGTGAGCTTAGAAGACCATCCCCAAGGTGGCACTAAAGAATGATATATACCTCATGGTGGAAAATTTTCTAATTAGTGGGTGTGGGAACAATAAGTATTCCAATAATGTGATAAGTTTGAGAAGGATCTTAAAATTATTGTTCTATATATGGAGAAGTGGACTTCTTGGTTCTATATGTACCACCACCCATATATTATGACTAAGTAGGTAAGCAGGTAGACTTTGGTGATCAAATATTTCCCCATTATTTATAAATAGTTATAAATTATCATATTTTATCTATAACGCCTCAATATTATCCCCATACAAGTAGTTATTTATGCTTAATTCCTCCCCATAGAGGATATATACAGAAATCATGATCAGCTTCCACTACTAGTATATAATTTATTGGACATAGTGTATGAGAAGGAGAAAAAGGTATGAGATAAAGGATATCCCATTACACAAATAGTTTGAGATAATATTTAATAAACCCAAATAAAGGATTTTAGGGAGGCCCCAATAGTGCTCGAGTGAATTAAAAGATAGGAATAATGGATCTTACTAGGTTCTCTAAGAGGCAAGCTAGTTCCTCTAGTGTGGATAATGTGGGAAGGACCTCACCCCTAATGGTCAGGATGTAATGGTTCATTGTGTTAGTTATCTATTGCAGGATGATTCCCATTCATTATTCCCACATGTAAAAGAGTTCAATAAAATTTATCATGGAATTTGTTTTGGAAATGGGGAATCACATCAACCTGGTAGTTTCGGTATAGGAAAAGATATACCAGGTGTTAGGAAACATAAGAAAGAGGAATAAAAAATTTATGTGTGTAGGTTGTTTCACATTTTATATGGTTATGTGACCACACTCATGGGGGGTATGAGTAACATATCCCCATTCCCCTCTCATCACCAACATATGACTTTCCTTGTTGAATATCATTAGGATTTTCCCCCTTTAACTAGAGGAGGTTCGACTGTTATAAAGGGTTATGATCCTAGAGTAGATCATCTTCCATTAAGTCCCCTTCCCAATAGGTACAATAATTGATGAGGTTACAGATACTACATAGTTTCAATACCACCTCATATCCATTTTAGGTGGTTTACTAGTGTCGTGGGTGGATTTTAAGGTGGTTTGTAAGCCATACACCCCACACTAGTTCATGTTACAATTTATTGTCTCATGAGGATCAAACTATTGGTGTATCACATCATATATATTAATAACCACCCCATGATCCTATAGTATATATGGAAGATTTTTTCTTGAAAATTTATTGTGTATTGGATTAATCTGTTGTTGGGAGATTATCTATATGCATTGTTCCATAACTATGCTTATGGATGGGTGATCACATATCTTAAGGAAACAATGTGGTGTACAATGACTCGATAAAACTCTTAATATGGTTCAAATAGCCACATTAACATGGTGTGATGTGTTTGGGGATCACTTAAATACAAATTAATTGGTCCAACAGAGAGAGTCATGTTTCTGGATCTAGAGGATCTCACTCACACACATCGTGTGCCCCTGAAGGAACTAAAATGATGGGTGTAAGGTTCCCATGAAAAAAACATTGGGAGATGGGTGAACCATATAGGATGGTTCTGATATAATCTTTTTTGGCTACTAGGAATATCCTTCTTCATGTGGTGGATGTTCCAAAATATGTATACTTCATTGATGGCTAGATTCACTAGGAGATGAAATGGTAGTACAACAACACCCGGGTGGACTAAAGAAATCTCTATAGGGATAATATTTACCTTATAGAGATGGGAAATACCGAGTATGGATTCTCAACTCCATGGTTAGAGGCCATGAAGTACATTAACGAGTTATCTAATGTGTTCCACTCTTATGATGTGATGTAGTTCATGATCTGTCGGGTGAAAGTGTTGTATGATATTCCATCTATCAATTATTTTTCTAAGGGTGGATCAGTTGAAGGAATAGTGTGAGAGGAAGCATTATCCTGGGATTCCTAGGGGATTTGTTCTTTCTAAGACTCTATAGAGGTAGAGGACTCTTCTGCTGATAAGTTTTGTCCATATATTTTGAGTTTGAGTTGACTACCCAACCATTGGAATTGATGAATCAATTCATTTTGACATGTGTAGGGTTCAAATGTAATTGAGGATTTGTACATTCATGATAAACTCTAAGGAAAGACATGGAGATCCAAACACTCAATATGAAGGGTTTTTCACATCCTTTTAATACAATATTCTCAGACAACCATACTTCTATCAATGATATGTAACCTATTTCTGAATTGGCGGCTCAACATCCTGATGTTCTACATTGAAAATTCAAATCCTCCTCCACCTAGTTTTGGATGCTTGTTTATTAATTATTTTCATATTTTTTTCTTTTATATATATCTCACATTCCCAATTATGGTGAAACCTCCGAATGAGAAAGCATCGGTAATAGTGGAGACGCCATCACTTATAGAGCCTACGTCGAGCATCTCCATGTTTGATATTCTTACCAAACATTACACTATATATAATACATTCCTTCTAAATGTTTTTATCTTATAATAACAATATGGACATTTCTAGCCATTAATATCAATATAATTACTTCCCATGTTGGGTACCAATCCAATGAAGGTGAAAATAGAGTAGACAAAGCCCACATCTTAGGTGACGATGATGGAAACTGTTGTTTCAATGTGGGTGGATAATAATTCTATAATAGTAAATATTTACCTTGATGTTCCATAACTATGTGAAGAATTTGAGACTCCCACCCTAAGTAGAGAGAAACCCCATATTGATATGAAGATCATCTAATCAGAAATTACTCCTATGCAATAGCTCACTTTTGATGTGCTTGGTACATTCTTAGACTATGATCCCACACAACTTGAGGATCTCAATGACTCTGATGTCAAATGTTATAATTATAACCATGTCATTCAATATTTTTCATGGAGAAAAATCCATATAGCTTCATCATCCTCACCCAATGGTATTACTTGAGAAGTCGTATCATGCCACTCCACTACAAGTAGGTGAATCTAGGGATTAGCAGGGTGGACATTTATAGACTCCATGTATATGCCAAGGGATTCCTCAATGAGTTGTTATAGGTAGGGTGAAAAGAGTTTAATGTTAACTAGTATGAGAATACATGATAATTCACTAAGGAACTCAATTTATATTAATAATAACTTTATTGGTTCAAGGTATGGTCTAAGTAGGACAAGGTCATCAATACCACTAATGGAGAGACCATCTACTAGTTTATGGAATTTTTTTATTTCACAAGTCTAAAGTAGTGGGAGTTGAATTTGTAGAATTGGAGTGCATGTGTAAATTGGGTCAGGTGACAAATTGAAGTGGTAATTCTCTCCCTACAAATAAAGAGGAGGTGGTAGAGCTTGATGGGATGTACCATAACCTTGAGACTACTTGGAAAAATCTGGCCAAACTGGAGTTGTCCCTTACCCTAGTTACGTTGTATGAGGATTATTTATTGTAACATGTGAGATATTCTATCATCGATATTTCCCACCTTGAACCAATTTTTCAAATATGGAAAAAAATATTCTTCAATTCACTAAGATTATTTTTTTGTTGAATCTCAATCAGATTATCAAGGCAACCCACTATAAACCTATAAACACTTGTAAGTTATTCTTTTTGAGATAAACAAGAGAAAAACTAAATAGTTACCTCTTATATAAGGATCTAAAATAGATAACATACATTTGGGGTCAGAATGATCCATTGACCAATGGGAGTATCTTGACTAGAGAGGCATTTTTTCGAGAGAGATACTCTATCCAGTCAACTGTCTTTTCTAATTTTTGTGATTACATGATAAGAGTAACTTTGGGGAATTTGGATTCTATATGAACAAAGAGGGTAAATGGAGGATGTGAATTGAGAAATCCATGACATAGAATAGAAAGAGAAGTGTCAAATAATTAATGATAAATTCTATCCATATTTGAAATGAAAGTCCCGCTATCTCACTTCTAAGAGTCGAGACATATAATTGAGGGTCTTCCATTTACCATGTTCGAAACACCAGACCTATCAATATGAATTTATAATCCATTGAGGAATGTTACCAGAATATGAGGTGAGCTAGTTTTTTTCTAAAACCATCACAATTAGAAGATAATGTCCATACATAGAATATAGTGGGGATCTAAATCATGGAAGATGCAATTTTTTTTGTTGGAATGAGGAAATTATCATGTGAAGTTAATTTCCCTGAGTATTAATACTCCATGAATGTTAGAACATTGAATAGGTTTATTGTCCATAATGATAGTCCAACCCACCACCCCATGGGAGAGTCGTATTTTTTTTCAAGTGACTGTTAGGAAACCCGAGCGGTGTGGTAAGTGAATTTCACCAAAAATGGGGGAAGGCCGCACTATGTGAGGGAAAAATATGTTGTAGTGTTATGTTTTAAAAGTAGGGACATAAGAATATATTATAACATCTTATGGAGAATACATTGAACACACTAGCTAACATCATACGATGAGGATGATTCGGGATAAAATGTAACGTTTTTTGATAAGGATGTGTGACCGTGTTGTCTTGCCATTCCAAATTGATTATTTTTTTAATATTGAATTATAGTATAGGGAATACCCTAGGTTGTCTCTAAAGGAGAATTTATAGGTTTAGCATATGTTTTTAAGAAAAATCACTAAAAGGATGAGATTGAGAAAACAGCTTAAAGAAAATAAATTAACATAAAGAGTTTAATAATTGATAGATTAATATGTTCTTTTGATAATTATAAGAGAAATGTTTCGTTTTGATTTTAATGCACACATTTCACGTTCAATATTCATAGAGATTCATTTAGGTTTGGAGTAATTCTTTGGTTGAAATTAATTAGAGTATTGATTAATTCATATGAATTTATTTCAATGCTTAAATAACCAAAAACATGACATCAAAATTGTATAGTCATGGTCTAACACTTATGCATAGAATAAGACATTCAAAATATTATTAACATCTCAATAATGAGTGTATGAAATGGATTATCATTCTTTATAATCAAGAACAACACATGTCATGTACTCAAAACCTCACACTGATCGTTTAGAAAATTAGAGCATAACATTCACATGTATCTAAAGAAGAATTGAAATATAAAATCATGTAAGGTAAATGGGTTGGAAATTTTAAACACCAAAATTATTTCTAACCAGTAACAAATATATGTGTCGGAACTTCCTCGACATGTGTGTAGCCTCCTCACAATGAATGCCCACTGTTTGTCCCACCATCGAGAGGAGGAGGAAGCTCTGGTGTTTCTTCTTCATTATTCTAGTTCCCCATATGAGTATAGTGAGCTCCTGAACCTAAAAAGGGATGAAATGAAACCATCGGAACTTCAATTTGGCATCAATTTACTCTCTTTTTTGAACTCCCAAATGAGGTTCCCATGGAGCCTTTTTATAACCAAAATGAGACACAGTTTTGAGCACCCTGTTTTTGGGATACCACATGGGCCTCGGTTATGGAATAGTAAAAATCCATATCAAGACATGGAAAAAATAGAAGAGTTGTGTGAAGGACTCTTTAATATCTACATATCATATTTGGAGGTCATTAGACAAATGTATTGGGATATATGGTCAAAATAACAAACTAAATGTTTGAATTTGGGTAGATTCTATCCCCTGGGAAGAATGGTTCGGACAGTCCACAAGATAGACATATTCTAATTTGGTTCCTTGAGAAGAGTTGTAACCCATGATGTTTAGGAGCCGATTACAATGTTTTAGACTAGTCGGGTGCATGTAATTATCTATATGATCAATTCAGTGGAAAGATATCCATTGGATTCCATGCTGTTTGGCCTATTTTTCTTTTAAATCATCTATGGGGCCTCCAAATCACCTCCACCATCAATGAAAACATTAAAGAAAGTATAATTTTTTCTTTTTAACCGTGATAAACACAATATAAATTAATCAAACATGAAGTGAAATTTGTTATTATATTTGAAATTTATAATAGAAAAAATATTTAGCACAATGGTGTAATGGTGAAAATGTAAAAGTGAATCACGGTGCGATCACACCCCCACACCTAAACATTTTCACTAATGGGAAAAGTCAAATTTTTAGAAATTATGCATTTATATATTTCCCACTTCATAAGGATTTAACATTTAATGAAAATTTAATTCCTCTTAGAAATTTGATCAATGAAAAAATCAAACTGGGGAGTTATTCTCAGTGATCATGGGAAAAGGCGTCTCAAAAATTGTATCAGTGTGAAATTACAAGAGATGCATGATACCAATTGAGGAAAATATTTCATACGTTATTCATGTCACTAATTATCCACGTGTATGTTTGATTATCATTTCATTCTATTCTATCTACATTATATCGAGTAAATATATGATATTTTAAAAATTTTCTATTTACATTATCCTTTCCACCGAACCTACCCCACACCCTTTACAATCAAATTTGAATACCCACTCACATAAGCATTCCAAAAAGTCAAAACATAAGCTCATGACCTACATATCGCCATATCTTGTAATTTCATCACTACACCCATTTTGTTTAAAGTTTCACATGGAACAAATCTCACACCCATCTCTCAACCCATGTTTCATCTCCTCGAAAAACTAATTGTAATAGTTATAATAAGATCAAATTTCAAGGAAGGGTGGTTATTGAACTGAACATGACACAATCATTTTTTGTTTTCATGAGGGAGTACAATGGTCAGATAATAGGTATACACATATAGGTCAATCTGGTACCGTAATGAAATAGATCAGATAAGGAACGAACATATGGAAGAATTATTTTTGAAAGAAGTAAAAAATAAACATAACTTATATTTACATTCCATTAGGTAAGAAATTTTCACACTTCATGGTTGGGTTCAAAGATGTGTGGAGAGATTTAGTGAAATAATTTTCCCTTAACAATTAACACAAATGGTACCACTCTTCTCGAAGGTTTCAAAATTATACAACCATTTATATCTCAAAAAGAACAAAATTTCAAAATAAAGTCACACCAATGTGATTAATTCTTACTAAAATGAACATTTCATCAAAAAAATTATTGTTAAAACACCATGAAATAAAGGAATTTTACATGAATTTTCAATAATTTCAATTACTTAATGGGAATAAATCTTCATGATAAAGTGGGTATAAAAAATGAATATTCCAAAAAAAAGTGAAGGAGAGGGAAAGGGGGAAGTAACAATACAATTCGGAAATATAAAAAGGGAAAAAGAAGAAAGATGATGAAAATTCCTAACTAACCTAGGAATGTACCCATCCCCTCATACCTAAGTATAAAATCTCCTCACTGTAATAAAAGAGAATGTGTGAAGGAATGATTAAAATAGGTGGGGTTCATTCATATATTGCTTCTTGAACCTGGAGTTCCTTTATTGGGGACTCTATAATGGCTTCATGAATGTTCTTTAATCACTACCCATTGATAGTGATGTTTTTTTGGTTTCTTCATTTTAATCCTATACAACACCAACTAGAGAGACATTAGTAATAGTGTATGGTCCAAAAAAGAAGGAATGAAGCATACTTGGATGAAAATTTATCCATTCATTATAGAGGAGGACCTTCCGCACAATATAGAACTGATGATGAAGGAGAATATGGTCATGGTAATAATTGGCATGCTACTTATAAATCACGGAAATCTCTTATACATCACTTCTCATTTTTTCCATATCCTTAATCTATAACATCATTTTATCACCAACACCAGAAAGATTAGAATAACACTGTTTGATGGCCCAGTAGGCATGGTGCTCAATCCCAACAGGGAGGTGATAAATTTTTCCAAATACTAGATAATATGGCTACATGCCAGCTGGAGTTTTGAAAGTCATATGGTAAGCCCATAAGGAATCATAAAGTCGAATCATCCAATAATTTCTATTAGGTTGATACTTTTTTCATGAAAATGTTTTGCATCCCTATTTGACACCTCAACTTGAACATTGGTTTGTGGCTGATAAGTAGTAGACACACTATGCCTAACCCCATACCAATGAAAAATAGATTGAATTAGTCGGTTGTAGAAATTAGAACACATGTCACTAATGATGAAACTAGGTAATCCAATCCTACTGAAGATTTGGGTTCTCAAAAATTCAACAACTTCTTTAGAATCATCAGTAATTGTAGCTTTTTTCCTCTACCCATTTTTAAACATAATCCACTACCAAAATAATGTACTGGTTCCCAATGGAATTGGGGAATGGTCCCCTAAATTCAATGCCCAAAACATATTAAATTTCATGGAAGAGCAAGTTTTGTTTTGGAATCTCATTTATTTTACAGAAATTCCCCATTCTTTAACAGTGAGGTCAATATTTATAGATTTCATGGGAATCCCAAAACAATGTTGACCAAAAGAGACCAGAATCAAGGACCTTGAGAGCAGTCTGTTGGGGACCAAAGTGGCCCCTAAAAGCAAGGGTGTGTCAAAACCTGAGGATATATTGAAACTCACTATGGGGAATAAAACGCCTAAGGAAATGATCACTATAGTGGATCCAAAGGTAGGGGTCATCCCAAATGTACCAACGAGGCTCATGTTTCAGATGGTCGGACTGGTTTTTGTCAAAATTAGTAGGAATAGAAGATTCTACCAAATAAATTACAATTTTATCATACCAAGGAATACCATCTTTCACTTTGTACAATTGTTCATTATGAATCATGTTATTAATTGGAATATATGGGGATGATCCAATGTACAAGGATGGGTGGACCCTAATAATATGGTCAACCACCACATTATCAGGTCCTACTTTATCTCTAATTTCTAAACTGAATTCTTGAAGGAGGAGCATCAAACAAATGAGACATGGTTTGGTTTCTGGATTCATAAGGAGATATTAGAGTGCTTCATGGTCTGAGAACACAATAACTTTTTTCCCCTAAATGGTATGACCCGAATTTTTCTAAGGAAAACACAATGGAAAGAAATTTTATTTTAGTGGTGGTATAGTTATTTGGGGAAGAGTCTGGTGTGTGTGAGGCATAGACAATGACATGTGGAGCTCAATCAAACCTTTTTGATACGATTGCCCCAACAGCATAGTTAGAGGTGTCACACATTTTCTCAAATGGGAAATCCCACTGAGGGGGATGGATTACAGGGAGTGACGTGAGACTCCATTTTCACTTATTAAAACCATCCTTATTATTTATCAAAAACAGATTTCTTTTCATTTTAGAGTAATCGGGAGTGTGTGAGTGAAATTTTACTAAAGTCATGATTGAAATGATGGTAATATCCAGAATGAACTAGAAAAGACTGCACATCCCATACATTTTTGGGGAATGGTAGAGAAGAAATAAAATCCACTTTTGATTTATCTACTTAGATATCATCCCCAGAAATTACATGTCCCAAAAATATACCTTCTCTCACCATGACATGAAATTTCTCATAATTTAATATGAAATTATTTCTAATATGGTGATGTGGGACTGAAGTAAGTCTACTCAAACATTCATAAAAATAAGAGACATAAATAGTTAAATCATCAATGAATACATCCCTGAAATTACATTGGTAATCTTAAAAATACTAACCATGCATTGCTGGAAAGTAGCCAGATCATTGGACAAGACAAATGGTCCTTATATTTGAAAATTTACCAAAGGGGAACGGAAAGGTTGTATTTTCCTGATCCTAAGTGGATATATAGATCTGAATGTATCCAGAATACTCATCAAGAGAAAAGTAATGGGACTTACCTAGTAGCCTCTCTAGAATTTGGTCAACAAATGGAAATGTTAAATGGTCTTTACAAGTGTTTTGATTTAGTCAGTGATAGTATATACAGACACACCCACTATTCTACACACAATTTGGAACCAATTCATTGTTTTAGTTTTTATGTACAGTAGGAACTATTTTTTAGGAACTACTTGAGTCGGACTAACCCATTGGCTGTAAAATATAAAGTAAATTATTCTAGTAGCCAATAATTTTGTTACCTCATTTTTCACAAATTCTAGGAGAATTAGGTTCAGTCAAATTTGTGTCTGCCTCACTGGTATAACCTCGTCATTTAACTAAATATGATGTGTACAAACTAATGGGATAATACCAAGAATGTCTGCAAGTGTCCATCCTAATTCTTTTTTATACTCCCTCAAAATATCAAGCAGTCACTATTCATGCTCAAGAGGGAGTAAACTAGAAATGATGATGGGAATATTTTTTCCATTCTCAAGATAAGAATATTTTAAATTTTGAGGCTGTTTTTTCTTTTCCAATTCATGTGTATTTTGTATTGATGGGAGTGTGTGTGAATGTGAGAGGTCAACAATCTTATCAAACTTCTCAATAGTATCATCCTCAGAAGAAGAGTTATAATTTACAAGGTTAGAAGTATCATCAATGGTTAGTGTATCCATTGTGTTCAAGAAACCATCAATTAATAAGCATGCATGAAATTTTTCTAGAACACTACAATAATCAATGAATGATTCATTTATTGGAATTTTAGTCAATGATGAAAACTCAGAATGGGTATCAGGGGAATGAAATGATGTTTTTTGAAGTGAAGGGAGTACATCTATAGAATTAATAGAGAGTGAGGATCGTTCTCATACGGGGTGCTTCAAGGAGTTTGGGATGTTTAAGTGTATAATGTCACCACCAAACTCCAAAGATAATGTTGCACTATGGAAATTAATTTTGGTTTTGGCTATTATCAAGAAAGTTCTCCCCAATATTATTGAGGCATGTCCATTCATACTATCACCTTCCATTTTAAGCACATAAAAATAAGTTGGAGAAATTAAATTTTGAACCATCACATTAACATACTCTAACACACCAAAATGGTATGTTCTACTCCAATTTTATAGATTAATGATTATCCCAGTTGAAATCCATTATCCAACCGGAAATGAACAGCAAATAGAGTGACACATCACATTTATAGTTGCACAAAAATCAATCATAGCATTAGTAAAATAATACTCCCATATGGTGCACGGAACTGGGAATGTTACAGGATTATTTCCCTTGGAAAGAGGTAATAGATCTATTAATTATGATACATTCCTCTCCAATATCACCTTTCCATTTCCACGAAGTCTCCTTCGGTGTGTACACGTCTCCATTAGAAGCATTGTGTATCGTGGAATTTTCTTTATGGAATCAATCAAAGGGATGTTGAGACACACTTTTTTGAAAGATTCCAAGATTTCCATATCGTGTTTTGTTTTTTTTATTATTTTCATGGATGGGTTTTCCTTTAAGAAAATGGAACATGAATGGGTTATCTAGGAGACACATCAACATACACACTCGTTCCTTTGAAAGGGATTCTCTCAAAACATGGGTTTTCAACATTTGGAGCATTTTTAATGGTTGTAATGAAGGTTTCCTTAAGAGGGGGTGACTATAATGGAAGATTAATTTGAATTTCATGTTTTTTTCCACTCGTAAGGGTGACTACACTAGCATTTCCTTTATCTCCAGGGTTGACTAATGGTTGAGTTGGTATTTTACCCGACCCATGACTTTGAATTTCCACCACCATGTTTGCTAGTTTTTCTAATTGGGCTTTGAATTATTGTATGGATGACTTAGTGGTATGTTATAATTTGATATTGTTGACATAAATTTTTTTCGTCATATATTCTAGGCTAGGATCTGGTTTTGGAGGGGTTTTTTGAAAAGGCCATTCTTGTGGTTTGTGATTTTTAGGTTTTGGTGGATGACTACTCTACCCTGGTTAGTTCCATTGTTTTTGATGTTGGATTGAATACCCCTTTCCAATAGCCTTGTTTTTATTTCCTCCTAGGGTTGTATGGATAATAATTTTCCCTCCAATAGGGTATGTTATAGGGATGACCTGAAAATATTTCCTCACAACTCTCAAAATATTATCTCAATTAGGGGAATTATCTTGAGTAGTGGGTGTCAGAAGAACATTTACCCCAAGAAATAGGAGGAGGATATTGGGATTTCCTTGGGAAATAGTGAGTTGTAGAAGAATGTTACTTACCTCTTCAAACACTACATGAAACTTCTACTCAAATTCAGAACTTTTGACCTGATGTACACCTCGAATTGGTATAGTGGACCATGAAATGAATTGCTACGTGTTTTTTGGCATGTTCAAAATTAGGGTTCATACAGAAATTGGGTTCTTATATATCACCACACCACCTATAGAAACATAAATCATGTTATGATCAATTTTAATTAAACATTAAAAAAATAATGTATTAAAATTTGATCACTAATTTGATGGTGTGGAAAACATGAAAATAATATTTAAATATTTTCCAATATTCATGAAGTGTTTCCCCTTGAGATTTTCTAATAACAAATATTTGTTTCATTATTATTTCAATTTGAGAGGCTGGGAAATATTTTTCAATGAAAATACATTTCATGTCCTCCCAACCTCTTATCGGGGAATTATCATAACAAATCATGTCTTTTGCAGTGCCTTATAATAAAAATTGAAATTCAATAAGCTTTACATGTTCTTCAACCATATTTATAGGTTTTAATGTAGAACACATAATATGAATTTTTTTTAAATTTCTATGTGGATCCTCTCTAGGAAGTCTATGGAATCTTTGTAATAGATTAATTAAACAAGAATTTAGTTCAAAATTAGGTGCCTCATATATTAATTAAATGAATGTGGGTTGGATATCAACATTATGTGAGGTTAGTTATTTTAGATATATATTGTTTTCACCCATGTTATACAAATTTATTTCATTTTTGATGTCGATTCTAGATGAATAAGTAGAAGGATCAAGAAGAGTGTTTATGTTTTGTGTACCCTCGTTTAAAGGGTTTACTTCTTTGTCTCAATGTCGTTCACATAGGATCTTCTAAAGTTCGGGTTCAAAACAAAGTTTATCTCCAAGAATAGAATGTGTCATGCACCGAAACTACACAACAAATAGATCAGAACAAAAAATGATTTAAAAGGTAAATAAATATTCATAGAATATACAAATATCTTATAAAATAACGCACTAAAACTAAAGGGCTCCAAAAAATAGCACCAAAATTTGATCGTTTTGTCATGAAAAATAATGGTTATTATGATTTTATGATTTATTTATAGAATAGGGAATTCCCTACGTAATATATGAAGTATAATTGATAGGTTTATAGTATGAATTTTTAAGAAAAAGTATTAAAATGGGGGTGATTCTAAAAACAATTTAATGAAAATGATATGACATAAAGAGTTTAATAGTTGATAGATTACGGTGGTGTTTTTAGAATTATGAGAGAAAGGGTTCATTGTGATTTTAATACATGCATTTTATGTTCAATATTCATAAATATACATTTAGGTTTGTAGAAATTATTTGGATGAAATTAATTGTAATCTGGATTAATTCATAAGCTTTTATTCCACGGATTAATGAACCAAACCATGAAATAACAATCGTATTGTCATGGTCCAGCACATATGCATAGAATAAGAGATTATATAGAATATTTAAATATCATGATGGTGGTCATGAAAAATATACTTATGCTTTCCAATCAGAACAACACAATTCATGCACTCAAATCCTCACACCAATCGGTTAGAAATTAAGTGCATAACATTCACATGTATCTAAACAAGAATTAAAATATAAAATCATATAAGGCACATGAAATGAAATGTTTTAAAACCCAAATTAGTCCAAAATAGTAGCTAATATATGCATCATAACTCCCTTGACATGTGTGTATCTCCCTATCAACGAATTCCCACCATTTAGCCTGACATCGAGAGGAGGAGGAAGATCTGGTGCATTTCATTCTTCATTTCATATCTCCCTATAAGGATAGGGAGCTATAGAACCTCCAAGGGTATGAATGTAATCCTTAGTAAATTCAATTTCATATCACTTCATTCTCTGGGTCTAACTCCCTAATGAGGTTCCCATAGTGCCTTTTTATATCGAAAATGAGACATAGTTTTGAGCATCCAATTTTTGAGATACCACATGTGAAACGGTTTTAGAATTTTATAAAGACATATGAAGACATTATAAAAAGACAAAAGTTATTGGAAGACCTCAATAATATCTCCATGTAAAATTTGGAGGCCAATAGAAATTGTTATTGGGATATATGGTGAAAAGACAGAACTAAATGCTTGAATTTGGGTAGATTTTTTCCCCTGGAGAGAATGGTTCGGTGGGCCACCAAATGGCCGAATATGGCTTCAGTTATATGAGAATAGTTTTATCCCATGATTTTTTAGAGTGGAACAGTAATATTAAACCCATTTGGATGCATGTAATTCTCTCAATAGTCAAAAAAGTGGATAGATGCTCATGGAATGACATGTTCTTTGGCCCATTTTTCTTCTAGCTCATCTACGAGGCCTCCAAATCACCTCCACCTTCAGTGAAAATATCAAAACAAGTATAACTACCCCTTTTAATAGTTATTAAAACAAAATAAATTAATCAAAAATGAAGTGAAATTGGTTAATATATTTGAATTTTGTATTATAAAACAAGTTTAGCACAGTGGTGTAAGTGTGAAAATGAAACTGTGAATCGTGGTGTGATCAATGTTTTCCATATAATTTAATGTATTATTTTAGGAATTTAAAGAATCAGTGGGAATTAAATTAATCCTATTGAAATAATAGGATATATTAAATGGAAACATAGAGGGTATCTCCTCTTAGAGGACCTTGTGAAGGACGAAAAATTGGTAAGAAGGATTCGATCTCAATTTTTCTATAACTAATGTGTTCATTGAGAAAAATGGGTACTTTTATTTAGTTAATTTTTTAGTATCATGGGAATTATAAATTTTACATTGATTCCAATAAATTTTCTATTGTTTTATGGGTGTCTGGTTTGGCTAGATACTGTTGTTTTCCCATTTATCCCTTTATGGGGTTCAAATTGACAATGATTTGAGATTTTTTCCCATGATAGTTTATTTTAATTCTATTTGGACTAAAATTAAATAGGGGAATAGTTTTTTAGAAATGGAAATATACACCTAATGCTAGCGGAGTGTGTGAGAGGTCTGGCAGAATAGCTAAATTCCATTAGACACAACACAATGAGTTTAAGGTAATCATGCTTGGACCAAAAGGGATGGTGTGCTGTATTTGGATAGAAAGGATCATAAAAAACATGAATGGAATGGATCAGGTGGTGCATAGAAGTCTTGTTTCTTGAATTTGTGTCTCTTGAAAAAATATCACACATTTTATAGTCATATAGATGGGTAATTTTATATATTTTAGGGCCATGATTCTTGAACACAAACTGCTTTCCTCCAGATTATGGTCCTAAATAATGGAATAAATAATAATTATTGTTTAATAAAAGATATTTTAAAAACATATTTGGGTAGGATATGAAAGTATTAGTACTGAAAAAGTTTGAACATATCTTATAGTCAAAATTCTGGGATAATTTTTATTTGAGAACCGCACTACCTTGGAATGAAAAGTAGCCCTAATGTTTTATGTGGATCAGGGAATGTTAATGAAAAGGTGATGGGGAAGTTTGCATCTGGGCATGTTATAAGGGATCTATTCATCTCTATGTATCCCTAATGAAATTAGGAATCAATACATATATTGTTCTATGAGGTGGTGTGGTTGTAAAATAGCTCGAAAAGTGGAAGTACTCTAAATTTACAACATAATAAAGCGATACATTATTCTACAAAGCACTGGTGGGGATGATAACTATATGTGTATTTAAGGTTATAGGGGTAATGATTCATATGGTTCATGGGTATATTGTTTATACTAGAAAGATTCTACTTTATGTTCAAAGAGATTTGGATAAATAAAGGGAAGTTAAAAGATGTTTTTATTCCATATGATATAGTTTCAACCCTAATTTAAAAGAAAGCCAATGATTACTTAAACCATATAAATTCCCCCAAGAATATTTTCACAAATTTTTAGGTCATGATACTTGGATAATAAGGGTTTAGGTACCTAATTTGGAAAGAGATAATCATAGATGTCATGAATTTAAGGAATGAGGTATGGACCAAAAGGATTTTTTCTTCAATAGGTTTCTCATGGAATCATGTGAATATGTTTTATTTTTTTTGTTTGGGTCACTGTGTATAATTAATGGTCAAGATACTTGGAGTAAAAGAGTTTAATTTTGGTTTAGCATCATGGAGCCTAGACTAAATAGGAATTATTTTTGAAAATGATGGTATTAAAAAACATAATTGAATAGGGGTGTGAGTGTTCCACTACCACACAAGGTCACACATAGTTAATTTTTATAATGTTCAAAATAAATTAATATGAGTGTCACACTAACGTTTTGTGAAAATATGAACTATGTTTCTACGTATACCGTGGAATTACACAAAAGGAAAATTTAAAGGGGGTGTTTGTCACTATTCCCAAGATAGGATATCAAGGTGTATCCATGAATCCTAGGTGAAACTAAGAATTAATCCATATAATATTCTATGAGGTGGTACGATAAGATAATAACACCAAAAGTGGTTTTCCTCTCAATTGAGAGTGCAATGAGGGGGGAAATTAGTCAGAGATATAGTGTAGGGGTCACAAACCTATTTTAGAATGAGGTCCTTTAGGAGAAATATTTACATATATTTGGGGCTTGTTGTTTGGATTAGAAGGTTTCTAGATTATGGTAATAGAGATTGGTAAAAGGAGGGGGAATCATAGAGAAATTCATGTGGTATTGGATAAAGTGACAACCCAACATGAAAAGAGTTCTATGGAGGCCTTACATAAATAAAATCCTATATAAGATATAAAAATATTAATTTCATGACTCATGGATGAAAAGAGTTACTACTATTTGAATATCTAATAGCATGAATAAGAGTGATTGTACCAGTTTGAGGTTATGGAGATCAAAAAAATGGTTTTGTTCCAAAAGGATTCCAATGGTGTTAGAGACCAAAAACCATACATTAATGGGGGTTCAAAGAGGTACCATTCCCTTCAAACGTCTTCATAATGAGCTAAACATTTATTTAAATCATAATGCATGGACCATATGTTATCATGGTGTGAGTCGATTATACGGGGAGATCCCTGTGAAGATTACTAAGCCCACAATTTCTATTCTCAATATGGGAAAAATTAATTTTGGGGACGCTCCCTTCCACATGGGATAAAGAAGAAAATATAAACAGAAGTCAGGTTGAAAGATCACTAAAGAAACTGAATTTTTTAATCAACGCGTATGATTGTACCATAGGGATGCACTAAGTCTTAAATTCAACCAGAATAATGGTTATTGATGAAGAAATAAATTATTACATGCATCCAAAAATTTGGGTGACCAAAAGGGAAGTAATTACCATTTACCATGCTCAAAAACAGGTTCTAAAACCACATTGGTAATGCATAGGGTGAAAAATTGTACTACTAACCATTGACCATGTTTGAAACACTAGAACAATTATTTGTCGCAAGAGATTCTTCGATGTGTTCACCTATGATGGGATGAGAGATTATTTTGCTAGGGATAATTGATATTGATGGTATTGTTTTAGATTTAAATGAATATGGGATCCCAAATCATTAAAGAGTCATTATTTGGAAATGGAAATGAGAAGTGTTCAAGTGGGATCCAACACTCTAGTTTCAACACCACCATGTATTTGAACACATTAAAGGGGGATATCAATGGGTGATATTTTAACTCATTAAAAAAGTTAGAGGTCATAAAATTAGTTAGGTACTAGGATAAACTCAATATATGGGATAATACTATCAGTATATATCCCATGAAACTGGGAATCAAACCATACAAAGTTCATTATGCGGTGTTGTTGGATACCAACACCAGAAGGGGGAACTATTGATTGATGGTTCAAGGAATCACATAGTTTAATGTTTTTGTAGTGATGATAATTATATATATTACATAATTGTGAAAAAAATATATTGGATATATCATTTAAAGACTTATAGAAATGATATGGAATTATAGACTATTATATCATGTTCCCAAAACATAGTCCTATAATTTTATGTCATGCGAATAGGATGTTACCATGTAGGTTTACATATTGAGACTAGGATATGGGATGTGTATTTTAAATTAATGAAACTAGGTCTAATAATGATTGTGAAATGGATACTCTCGATAGTAATGACTTAACTGATGTGAATATAGTCTTCATGGGAAGAAACTAGTAAATATGGTGTCTCCTTGGGGGAAGAAATTATGGCTGGTACTTTTAAAGTGGATATAGGTTTCACTATATATCCCATGAAATTAGATTCAATATTTATATAGTTTAAAAATATATTGGTTGGAAACTGATGATGAATGGTTGGGTCTATCCTCTCAAGCAAGGGAGATGCGCCTATTTTATTGATTAAAACATCATAGAGGGGGATGTTTTCCATGCAGTTTAAATTAATGCAGCTAAGACCAGGTTCCCTATTACCATAATATCATAGGGATTAAAATTTGAAGGTTTATCACACCAGTTTACGGTCTTATATCATGAACCAATAGGTTTACTCCTAGTTTATGTTCATGGAGCATGGAGCATGGGGTGCTACTAGTTTAATGTAATGGGGACCAGTCCAAAATGTTTGTCGTTGGTATGTTTGTATGGTAAAAATTAATAGTTACCAAATGATATGAGAAAAATAAGGAGGGTTTAAACCACCAAAAACATCTTCAAGAAAAGTTTCTCATAGTTTAAAATCATGGTTCCTGACGATAAGTTGTTCTGCTTTAGATTTTGTGTATGTCAGAAACATGTCTGGGAAGAATCTACAATAAATCCTAAGAATATTTGATACATTCATGGTGTGAGAAATAAATAATTGTGAGGATCCCCCTCTAACATGGAAGAAAAAAATAGTGGCAAATTAATCCTTATTTGGATGTTTATAATGACACAAAATTTCTTAATCACCATTCATGGGTGCATGAGGGAATAACACTAACGGTGGAAAGACACCACAAGAAAAAAATGGAGGTGAAATGAAAGTACCAAATAAAATATAGTATTTGAATATTTAATGGGGTGACCAATGTGGGAGGATTAAATTTTGATCATTTTCATAACAGATGTTTTGTAATGACATTAGTTGAAGAATGGATGATAAAATGTCTGATCAATTATTGATCATCTTTGAAACATGAGAACTATCATTTTTTGCAGGATATCCTTCACGGAATTTACCCATGAGTAGAGGTGAACCAATTTTTCTTGGATAATGTTTCTGACACTTTCCAAGATATCCTCCACGCATCCGTCTGTAGAGGATGACCATCTGTTTTCCCCGTATTCCTACTTTCCAATGTCGGGTGGCATCTGTTCCTTATCTAGGGACATTTTCTCTTTGATCGAAATGGGATGATGGGATGTCGGTTCATCCTTCACTGTATTTCTCCTTAGAACTCGTTACATATTCAGGGTCTCCATTAATTATCAAGTTCTGGTTTAGGAATCTCTCTCCCGGATCCATATCTTTATGGACGTCGGTTAATTACACTACTTCTGTTAGGACATTCCATGGAGTCATGACATGGTAGCGACCTTCGGTCGGAGTGGACTGTAACATCAGGCATGTCAGGGAATATCTGGATGCATGGACATTGGGGAACCTATATTCTTCCTCAGAAGAGGGAATATCATGGGCACAGAACCTGAGGAATCCTTTGTCAGTCGCAGGGTATTATATGATGGAGGCATGTCTATGAGGTTTTTCTCAGCATCCCATGTTTATCACAGGGTAGCCCACGAGTTTAATTTCTTGCAGAGATGGATACGCTAAAGGCATGTCCTCAGAGGTTTTCCTCATGCATCTTATGATTAACATGAGGTAGGACACGAGTTCAACATCTTGAAGAGATGGAATGAGGGAGATCTAAATATCCCATATAGATGGATCATATTGGTACATCCATAGGATGGAACACCTGGAAGGTTTACCAGGTGTATGGATCAAAACACTCAATAAGAGCATACCCATGCTGGTGTGTCCCATAAAGGGCAGACGTCACACCGTGAAGGCTGATCTGGACACCACTGAGGGCAGATCAGGAAGTGTGCACCATAGAATGGGGGAACACCAAGGATTACCATTGGATTGGATTGAACCAGAGGGAGGTTTCCTACGTACACTATGAATATAATAGAGATCAAACCCCACATTGTTCGAAGGAGTGATAAATAAGGGTGTACACATTGGAAAAAAAACCCGAATACATGTTGGGTCTTACGTGTGGATAGCATCCCAAGTACTACTTTGAGCAGCAAGGAGGTGGATGACATGATCCCACCAGGATGTGGCGGCTAGGGAGATAATCAGTATGGATGGTGGAGAGTTGAATGGAGTGGAGGGGAATGATATGGGACCTTTGTGAAGGTGATGGTAGTGTAGGTTTTATGCCTCTAAGAGACATCCTACATATCCCCATGGTAGGGAATCAAAGTCCGTGTAGTTCATGGGAATATGGGACACCTGAGGAGGGGGCCCATGATATTGGACACAAGGATGGGACCTGGAGGAAGTAGAACCTCCGAGTTGGGGAATGATCTTCCCAAAACACATCGGATTGAGGGATAGATCAGGATGAGACATGGGTGCTGAGATTGAACCTCATGGAGGCTTTATACGTATCCCCGTGGTAGGGAATCCGCATAGTTCATCTAATGTTGGATTACCATCGATTAGGGACTTCAATAGCTTACCTCTGAATGAGGTTGACAATGGCTTACTGCTAAATGAGGTAACCACGACATACTGCTGATTGAGGTCCACAGTTTAACGTCATGTATGATGTGAGTGAACAGATATGAAAGAGGACCATGGGCCCAGATATATAGTGGGATTAAACCTCAGGGAGGATTCTTACATACCTTGCCTTGGAAAATATGAATGTCCACGTAGTTCATATGGGTGTGGGGTTATACTATTGGCTACCCAAGTGTTGGTGAATCGAGGTGAAGATGGTCGGAACGAACTCTTGTTGGGCTTGAACATCATGGAGGCTTCCTACATACCTTGTGTTGGAAAGTATCAAAGTCCACGTAGTTCATATGGGGCATTCGTGCAACGATGAGAAAGTGTATGGGAACAATTGTTGTTATCCTTGAACCTCAGGGAGGCTTTTATGTACCTTCCCTTGTAAAAGATCAATTTCCACATAGTTAGGGATGATGGTGTGGGGCTTACACTCTAGGCATTCTTGTAGAGGATATCATGATCGACGCTTACTACTTTAAGCCAATGTGAGTCATGCTCGATCTGAGAAACAAGATGCAACAAGGACATGACGATCACATTGCAAAGGTGAGTCCATAAAGGGTGGTGAGTGGTGCTTAGGCAAGGAAGTTGCCTGGGTGATGCTATGGAGTGACAATGGTGAATGGGGATTACACAATGAAGTTTCCTGGGTGTCGCTATGTAGCGGAAATGGTGAATGGGGCTTATGCAAGGAAGCTGCCTGTGTGCCGCTATGGAGTGGCAATGGTGGATAGGGCTTAAGTAAGGAAACTGCACAGGTGCCACTATGGAGTGACAATGGTGAATGAGGCTTACTCAAGGAAGCTACCTCAGTGCCATTATAAAGCGGCAATGGTGAATGAGGAATATGCAAGGAAGCTGCCCATGTGCCACTATGGAGTGGCAATGGTGAACGGGGCTTACGCAAGGAAACTTCCCATGTGCCGCTATGGAGCAACAATGGTGAATGGCGCTTACTCATAGAAGCATCTCGGGTATCGCTATAGATCAGAAATGGTGAATGGGGCTTACTCAAGGATGTTTCACGGGTGCCAATATGGAGTAGCAATGGTGGATGGGGTTTACGCGAGAATGCCTCCCGTGTACCGCTATGGAGCGGCAATGGTGGATGGGGCTTACGCAAGGAAGTTGCCTGGGTGCCCCTATGGAGCGACAATGCTGGATAGCGCTTACGCGAGGATGATTCCAGTGTGCCGCTATGTAGCAGAAATGGTGAATGGGTCTTATGCAAGGAACCTTCCCTTGTACCGCTATGGAGCGGTAATAGTGAATGGGGTTTACGCAAGGAATCTGCTTGGGTGCCGCTATGGAGAACCAATAGTGGATGGGGGTTACGCAAAGAAGCTTCCCGGGTGCCGCTATGGAGCGACAATGGTGGATGGGGATTATGGTAGGATGATTCCCATGTTCCACTATGGAGTGACAATGGTGAATGGGGCTTTTGAAAGGAAGCTGGCTGGGTGCCGCTATGGAGCGACAATGGTGAATTGGGCTTATGCAAGGAAGCTACCCGGGTGCCGCTATGGAGCGACAATGGGGGATGGGGCTTACGCAAGGATGATTCCCATGAGACCCTATGGAGCAGCAATGGTGGAAGAGGCTTATCTAAGGAAGCTGCCCGTAATGTGTTCCTCATGTCTGGCTATGAGGACATCCCAACCCACTGGTTGGTTGAGGCCATCACCTGTGTGCTAGTGTATAAGATGGATAATTCCAAGGGTGTTGTAATCAGTCTGAACAAAGGTTGATGAAAAGTGTGAATCACATGCCCAACATTTCGAACATAATGAGGGTGGAATTATGATGGAGGATAACTGTTGTTCGTCTTCGAAACACATCATCCATATCGCATTATCCTAAAATGGGGACAAGAAAATGAGGGTCAACTACTGACCGTGTTCAAAACATAGAACCTGACTCAAAGTGTCGTCAAAGTCATCTGGGGCATTGGCCGAGAATGGTAGGTGAGCCGATGCATCATGGGATCAGGCCATTAAGGAGTCCCTTCAGACATGGAATTGGATGATGATCCAAATGAAGGATACACAAAGCGTGAGGTGGAGTTATGGAATGTTTGAACAAATTCCAACACTCTTGAAGTTATTCCATTGTAATCATGGAATTAAGAATCTTATGCTTGGAGCATAAGGCATCTCTTGTTTAGTGTAAGAGGCATCCTATGTTTGGCACATAGGGCGTACTATAGTTTAGAGTCCGGGAGAGAGGATTTTTGGCATCTAATACATGGATCATATGGCATCTCTTGTTTTGAGTAAGAGGCGTTCTATGTTTTTCACTTAGGGTGTACTATAGTTTATAGTCATGTATATAAGACTATTGGAATATTATACTTGGAGCATAAGGCATCTCTTGTTTGGAGTACGAGGCGTCCTATGTTTGGAACATAGGGAGAACTACTGTTTATAGTCATGTAGAAAGGACTGTTGGAATATTTTACTTTGATCATATGTCTTCTATTGTTAGGAGTAAGAGGAATCCTATGTTTGGAACATAGGGTGTACTATAGTTTATAGTCATGTAGGTTTCACTAATAGGCATAATGCACCTAGAAATGGATGGTTTCGGGACTTACGCAAGGGAATCCCTTTCTGGTTCGACCTGGCATAGGAGACAGGTGATAGTGTTTGGACAAGTTGATTGAGGAATGGTTTTACTCAAGGTACCTAGGGAATTTATGATGAGAATATAAACTCATGACATGTGTGCTGGGTATTTATAGGGGAGAGGTGCCACGAATCAGAGCTCGCTCGACTTGAATCCAAAGCCTGCTTCGCGGCGGATCACGAATGTCAAATGGGTTTGCAGAGCCATCCCGCCTCCTTGCTTCGTGATGGGTTACAAATGTCAAAGGGGTTCTCAGAGCCATCCCACCCTCTTGTTTCGTGGCGGGTGGAGAACATAAAAGGGGTTCGTGGATCCATCCTGCCTCCTTGCTTCATGGTGGGGCTCCATGATCGTGGAAGGAGCTTCAGGAATGGGCTTCACAGACCATTTTTCCACCCCAACATCAAATTCCCATAACTCTTAATATGTATCTTCGTTTGAGCCCTACAACCTATCAAATCGATGCTTATGAAACGGGCTACGCTCTTGGATCATTTATGGGTGCATTTGGAAAACTTTAGGGATGCATTTTCCAGTGTCAACAGATACATTACTATAAATGATCCAATTAGATAATGAAGATAATGAGGATCCAAATTGAGAAATTCTAAGATTGTTTAAGTAGAAATTGTGTGATTTTAAGGTTATATTTAAATACTAGGGGAGTTATTTCATTATACAGTTAAAAACACCCAGAAAGCATATAAATGAGAGAGGATTGAGAATAGTCCAACGTAGGATAAACTTGAAATAGGTATGTTGATGGGTTGACCATTATATTTATTATATTTTAGTCTTTATGTTTTCAAATAAAAAAGAATCTATACATTGTTCTAGAATTCAGTGCGTTAGGAGACAAACAATAGGGAGAGGGTACCCTCTTGAGAGATGGTTCAATGTATTATCTGATTTTTCTTCGTGCGATAAATACATAAAATATTAAGTTTACCATAATTTTTTTAGGATGTTATACATGATATTTAATGTAATATAGTTAGGATGAGGTGTCATATTGTTTTGAAAATTATGATGAGGATGTTTTCTGATAGTTTAACATCTTGAGACTAGGATGTGTGGTCTGTTTTATATTGTCCATGTATTATTTGTTCATGAAGTTTTACATCATGGGATAAGGGTGAAACATGTAGAGTCTTATAAAGAAATTCTTGAGGAACCTATCATTGTTGGGAGGTGTGATGTTATACCAATCCATCGTGATAAATTATTGTTGACCATTAGAGTAGACTTTATGAATTTCGTAAGGCCCTTCGTACATGGGTTCTCAATTGAATATCTTATTCCTTGGTGTCAATGATTTTTTAGTTCTAGTACCACGTCACCATGATGTAAGGAAAAGATAAATATATTTTTTTTAATTCAAGCGCCACCTGATTCTGATGTCTTTCAAAAATATGAAATTCTTGGCACCTATTTTCATTGAGGGATTCCAACACAAACAGAAATACATAAGATATTTTTTTCTACAAATTTTTATCATAAAAATTCATCCAGTTTGATGAAAATTTTTCTAAATATGTGAAAATTACACTATCTAATACTCCATGGTTTTTGGATTCAGTAGGTGAAATTTTTGGTAATCATTCAATAGGCCTTGGTAGAATTAGAGTGCTTATCCGGCCAACTCTTCCAGTTTTGACCCATCATATTTTTTAAGATGATGGAGAGGGATTCTTTTAATTCTTTTATCTGCCCATTTTTAGACACATATATTTGGGAGGTGTGTTTAGAACCAATGTTTTTTTGGAATACAAATTCTTCATCTTGGATGTTCCAAAATTGTTGTCATTTTCTATGATAATATTGTGGAGGTTAATGAATCATTGGATGATATGGGAATTCAAAAATTGGATAATGAAACATATCATGAATTATTGTAGGGGGGGTGAAATCCACTAACATTGAGAATTATTTAGTGGAAATTAGAATAAACTATCCCAATTGAGATATTGATGGTGGTTGGGGCCTATAATGTTAAGTCCCCATATAGATAAAGTAAAAGTGTACATGGTGTCATAGATATGATATACTGATTAATTTATGAAGTTTGCATTGATCTAGAATTCATGAAACTTCTAGGTGATCACAATGCATCCATGATCCATGGTGGGAAAAAATATCCCAATCTTTAAATATTGGTTGGAAATTGTCGATCCTACTTTATGGGACACACATTACCAGGTAAGGACTTCTTGGAAGACCTGAGGGGCCTTCTCTCCTTAGATGCAATAGAGAAGGATTTAATAGAAACCTCAAATGTATAGGTTATTCCAACGGTTGGGCTATATCAAAGGATAAATTTCCCTTCACAATAATGGATTTTCACATGCTAAACTCTGTCTGGTGGGAGAGTCTCGTGTCAATGATAATTAATGAAGGGAGTCATTGAATTGGGTGATTATTCAAATGTTGAGGTATTAGAGGGACCCACCGCAAAAGTGTCATTGTTAAGATGGTTTACTATTATTGCACTTCATTAAAACTGATTGTGTAAATCACTCTCATATGTATAACATGAATGAACAAATCATCTTGGTTGGGATTCTCACGGGATGCTGACAGGATTTCAAAGGTACCGACCTGGGAATTCTGTGATCTAGAAACACGAGTAACCTTTGACTGTGAAGGGAACTTGTCCATAATCTCACGATTCTTCTCTAGAAAGGGGACATATTATTTCTCCTAGATGATGTAGTGACCATTGATCTACCTGCTTAATAGTTTAGAATATCCATTATCATCTAGTTAGGGGATATCAACCTCAAGAGACAACTCGATACCAGTAATAATATTTTGATACTCATCCTCATAATTCTTACATTATTTTCAAAATAGGAATGAGTATCCCAGAATGGTATATACCGGACAGATGAACACAATTTCAATGTCAACCATATTGATTTTCGGGTTATTAATTCATCACTAGGTTAGGCTATGGAATGCACCATCCATGTTAATCTTCTATTCTGACACCACCTAATAAATGGAGAGGATGGGATTATCTTGGATGTAAATTTAAAGGGGAATTTACTCATGGTTCATATGTGCTGCTAGTAAATATTCCATTTCATTGGAAATGACATATATCTTGGGAAAATACATGATGTCAATGTAATGAATAATTACATCCCATTATGCCAATCACCAAGTTAGAATGCGATGTTGAGAAAAGAAGTCATTGGATTGACATGGGACACCTGTTGTATCACATGGTGCTCCAGGTAGTGCCAAAATTTAGAAAATATAAATAATATGGAGAGGAACTTCCTCTCAATGGTAGAATGTATGATCTACATTTTGAATAGCATTTTGCTATGGTAGTACATGTTTTCCTCCATGCACTCATTATTTTTAGGATCCATTAGGGAAAAAGGGACCACTACAAGGAAACAACATAATGGACAAGAAGATTTCATAGGATGGGTGCAATCAAAACTGAAGCACATAGCATATACTACGTGGTTTACTTGTATGTGGTATAAGATTCTTCATTCCACTGCTAAGTGGTACATTTTTCATGAGCCTTGATATGGGCTTACAGTTTCCATCCAGATTAGTGATGAAATATCAAATGTTGGATAGGATCCCATGGTGGCCTCAAAAATACTATAGGATGCATAGGATATTCATTTGTATGATTTCCATAACCTTGTATGGATCAATATGGTGCCTATTTATGTTAATATCTATCCAAGTAAATTCCCATGGGTGACCTCAAATAAAAAATTAGGGGATTCATTTCTTGGAGTTAAGAGTGGTGGAATTGGAACAATTTTTAAATATCATGCTTATGGACCAGTGGATGAAAAGGTAGGAACTTCGCAAAGGATAGGTCTTCACGAAGTAGCTTCATAGAGAAAAGGGGCTCATGGAGCATCAGGTCTCACATAGCATTTTTTCCAAGGGAAGGTGCTCACGGAGCATGGACTCACAGAGCATCTTCATGAAGGAAGCTACTCGCGAAGCATTGAATCACAGAGCAGCTTCATGAAAGAAGCAACCACATAGAGCAAGGACTCGTGGAGCATCTTCGTGAAGGAAGCTACTCGTGGATCAAGGACCCATGGAGCCACTTTGTGAGGGAAAGGAGAGATCCACAAACTGGGAGATCAGCCGATTAAGGGGAGGAGTGTCCATCCGGTGATGGTGGTGAGTAGAGTATTTATAGGGGAGAGGTTCCGCGAGGAGGATCTCTCTCGGAGCGAAGCCAAACCTTGCTCTGCGGTAGATGGCGAACATCAAATGGGTTCACAGACCCATCCTGCCTCCTTGCATTGGGACGGGTCGTGAACGTCAAAGGGCTTCGTGAAGCCATACCACCTCCTTGATTTGCGGCGGGTGGCAAACATCAAAGTGTATCATGGATCTATCCCGACTCCTTGCTTTGTGGTGGGGCTCCACAATCGCGGAGGGAGCTTCCCAAATGGGCTTCATGAACTAGTTTTCCATACAAACATCAAATTCCCATAACTCCTAATTTTTATTTCTATTCGGGCCCTATGACCTATCAAATTGAAGCTTATGAAATGAGCTATGCTCTTGGATCATTTATGGGTGTATTTGGAAAATTTTGGGGACTATTTTGATGGTGTCAATAGATACATTACAATAAACGAACCTATCAGATAATAGGGATAATGAGGATCCAAATTGAGAAATTCTAAGATTTTTTAAGTGGAAATTGTGGGATTTTTAGGGTAGATTTCAACACTAGGGGAGCTATTTCATTATATGGTTGATAACACCCAGAAATCGTAGAAATGATCGAGTATTGAGAATATCCCCAGGTACGATAGCCCTAAAATAGGTACATTGATGGTTTGAACAGTATAATTAATATATTTTAGTTCATATGTATTCATATAAAAATGAATCTATACATAGTTCTAGAAGGCAGTGTGGTAGGATACATAAACTAGGGAGAGGGTACCCTATTGAGAGAGGGTTCAATTTATTATCTGATTTTACATCATGTGATAAGTACATAGACTATTGAGTTTTCCATAATTATATTAGGATGATATACATGATTTTTAATGTAATATTGTGTGGATGAGGTGTCATATAGTATATAAAATTATGATGAGGAAGTTTTTTGATAGTTTAACATCTTGCGACCAGGATTTATGGTGGGTTTTACATTGATTATGTATGATTTGTTCATGATGTTTTATGTCAAGGGATAAGGGTGAAACATTTAGAATCTTATAAATCAATTCATGAGGAACCTATCATTGTTGGGAGGTGTGATGTTCTCCCAATCCATCGAGATAAATGATTGTGGACCATTATAGTAGACTTTATGGATATAGTAAGGTCCTTCCCACTTGGGTTCTCAATTGAATATCTTATTCTTTGGTGTCAATTATTTTCTAGTTCTAGTACCATTTCACCATGATGTATGGAAAAGATATATTTATTTTGAAATCAAGTGCCTCCCAATTCTGATGTCTTTCATGAATATGAAATATTTGGAACCTGTTTTCTTTGAGGGATTCCAACACAAACATATGTACATAAGATATTTTTTGCAACATGTTTTTATCTTAAAAGGAAATTTAGTTTAATGGAAATTTATTCTCAATATGTGAAAATTACACTATCGAATACTCCATGGATTTTAGATTGCCTAAGTGGAATTTTGGGTAATCATTCGATAGGCCCTGGTGAATTGGAGAGCATATCTGGCCAACTCTTCCTGTTTTGACCCATCATATTTTTTAGTATGTTAAAGAGGGATATTTTTGAATTCTTTTATCTTCCCATTTTTGGACACATAATTGTGGGAGCTGTGGTTAGAACCAAAGTTTTTTGGGTATACAAATTCTTCATCTTGGAAGTTACAAAATTAGTGTCATTTTCTATGACAATAATGTGAAGGTTACTGAATCAATGGATGATATGGGAATTCAAAAACATGATAATGAAACATGTCATGAATTATTTTAGGGGGATGAAATCCACTAAAATTGATAAATATTCAGTGGAAATCAGAATAAACTATCCCAATTGAGATATTGATGGTGGTTGGGGCCTACAATGTTATATCCCCATATAGATAAAGGAAAAGTGTACATGGTGTCATAGAGATGATCTAATGATTAATTCATGAAGTTTTCATCGATCTAGAATTCATGAAACTTTTAGGTGATCAAAATGCATCCATAGAACATGGTGGGTAAAAATATCCCAAACTTTAGATATTGGTTGGAAATTTTCAATCTGAACTTTATGGGCCCCACATGACCAGGTGTGGACTTGATGGAAAACTTGAGGAGACTTCTTCCCATGGATATACCAAATAATTATTTAATAAAATCCTCACATGTAGATGGTATTCCCATGGTTGGGCCATATAGAAGGATTAATTTACGCTCAAACTAATGGATTTTCACACGCTAAACTCAGTCTGGTGGGAGAGTCTCATGTCAATGATGATTGATGAAGGGAGTCATCCAAATGTGTGATTATTCAATAGTTGAGGTATTGGAGGGACCCAATAAAAATGTGTCATTGCCAAGAAGGTTTACTATTAATCCACTTCATTACATGTGATTATGTAAATAACTGTCATATGTACAACATTAATGAACAAATCAACTTGGTTTTGATTCTCACGGGATGCTCACAGGATTTCAAAGGTAGCGACATGGGAATTTTGTGATATAGAGACACGGTTAACCTTTGAATATGATGGGAACATGTCTATCATCTTATGAGTCTTCTCTAGAAAGGGGACATGTTATTTCTTCTAAATGATGTAGTGACCGTTGATCTACCCGCTTAACAGATTAGAATCTTCGTTAACATCTAGTTATGGTACATCTACCTCAAGAGACAAATCGATACCAATAATAATATTTTGATACTCATCCCCATTATTCTTACATTATGTTGAAAATAGGTATGAGTATGCAATAATGGTATATACTGGACGGATGAAGACAATTTCAATGTCCAACATATTGAGTTTGGGGTTATTAATTCATCAATAGTTTAGGCTATGAGATGCACCATCAAATTGAATCTTTTATTTTGACACCACCTAATTAATGGAGAGGATGTCCTTAACTAGGAAATCAATATCAATTGGCATTTCTTCTTGGTTCATATGTGATGCTAGTAAATCCTCCATTTTAATCGAAATGATAGATTTCTTAGCAAAATACATGATGTCAAACTACTGAATAATTACATCCCATTATGCCAATCACCATGTAAGATTGTGGTGTTGAGAAATGAATTAATTGGATTGACATGGGACACCAGTTGTATCACATGGTGCTCCACGTAGTGCCAGAATTTTGAAAATATAAATAATATGGAGATGAACATCCTCTCAATGGTAGAATGTATGATCTCCATTTTGAATAGCATGTTGCTACAATAGTACATGTTTTTCTCCATGCACTCATTATTTTTAGGATCCATTAGGGAAAAAGGGACCACTACAAGGCATATACATAAAGGACTAGAAGATTTCATAGGATGTGTGGAATTTAAACTAAATAATGTAGCGTATACTACTTGGTTTGCTTGTATGTGGTATGATATTCCTCATCCCAATGCCATGTGGTCATTTTTTTGTGAGCTGTGAAAAGGGATTGCAGATTCCATCTAGATTAGTGATGAATTATCAAATGTTGGACAAGATTTCATGGTCTCCTCAAAACTCTTATTGGATACACAAAAGATTCATTTCGATGATTTCCTTAACATTGTTGGATCAATATGGTGCCTATGTACCTAAATATCAATCCAAGTAAATTACCATGGGTGACCGAAAATAAAAAATTTAGGGTATTCATTTCATGGAGTTAAGACTGGTGGAATTGGAACAATTTATAAAGATCATTGTTATGGACCGGTGGAAGCGAAGGTAGGAGCTTTACAATGGATAGGTCTTCGCGGAGTACCTTCGCGGAGAAAAGGGGCTCATGGAGCATGGGGTCTAGAGAAGAATCTTCACCAAGGAAAGGTTCTCCTAGAGCATGGACTTGCGAAGCATCTTCATGAAGGAAGCTACTAGTGGATCATAGACTAACGAAGAAGCTTCTTGAAGGATGCTACCTCGCAGAGCAAGGGATCACGGAGAATCTTCGTGAAGGAAGCTAGTCCCAGAGCAAGGACTCACGGAGCCGTAATGCGAAGGAAAGCAGAGCTCCACGAACTGGTAGATCGGATGCCCAAGGGGCGGAGTGGTTGTCCGATGATGGGGGGTGAGCCGGATTTTTATTGGGGAGATGTGTCGTGAAGAGGATCTTGTCCGGCGCGAAGCCAAAGCCTGCTCTGCGGCGGATCAAGAACCTCAAATGGGTTCGCGGAGCTATCCTGCCTCCTTGCTTCACAACCGGTCGCGAACGTCAAATGGGTTTGTAGAGCCATCCCACCTCCTTGCTTCACTGTGGGTGGAAAACATCAAAGGGGTTCGCAGATTCGTCCTGCCTCCTTGCTTCGCGGTGGGGCTCCGTCATCACAGAGGGAGCTTCATGAATGGGCTTTCCGAACTAGTTTTTCAGACCAACTACAAATTCCCATAACTGCTAATCTGTATCTCCGTTCGGGCCCTACAACCTATCAAATCAAATATTACGAAATGGGCCACGCTCTTGGATCATTTATGGGTGCAATTGGAAAATTTTGGGGATGCATTTTGTAGTGTCAAAAGATACATTACTATAAACGATCCTATCAGACAATGAGCATAATGAGGATCCAAATTGATAAATTCAAAGATTGTTTAAATGGAAATTATGGGATTTTTAGGGTAGATTTAAACACTAGGGGATCTATTTCATTATACGGTTGAAAACACCAAGAAAGAATATAAATGAATGAGTTTTGAGAATATTCCCATGTAGGATATCCCTAAAATAGGTATGTTCATGGGTTGACCGTTATATTTAATATATTTTAGTCCCTATGTATTCAAATAAAAAAGAATCTATACATATTTCTAGAAGGCAGTGTGGTAGGAGACCAACAATAGGGAGGGGGTACCCTCTTCAGAGAGGGTTCAATGTATTATCTGATTTTCCATCGTGTGATAAGTACATAGACTATTTAGTTTACCATAATTTTTTTAGGATGTTGTACATTCTTTTTAATGTAATGTAGTGAATATGAGGTTTCATATCATTTAGAAAATTATGATGGGGATGTTTTCTGATAGTTTATCATCTTGCGACCGGGATGTATGGTGGATTTTACATTGTTCATGTATGATTTGTTCGTCATGTTTTACATCAGGGGATAAGGGTGAAACATGTTGAGTCTTATAAATCAATTCTTGAGGATACTATCGTTGTTGGGAGGTGTGATGTTCTCCCAATCAATCGAGATAAAAGATTATGGACCATTAGAGTATACATTATGAATGTCGTAAGGTCCTTTCCACTTGGGTTCTCAATTGAATATCATATTCCTAGGTGTCAATGATTTTTTAGTTCTAGTACCATGTCACCATGATGTAAGGAAAATATATTTTCTTTAATTCAAGTGCCACCTAATTCTGTTGTCTTTCAAGAATATGAAATGCTTGGCAGCTGTTTTCTTTGAGGGATTCCAACACAAACAGAATGACATAAGATATTTTTTGAAACATATTTTTATCATAAAAAAAATCTACTTTTATGGAAATTTTTTCTCAATAAGTGAGCATTGCACTATATAATACTCCATGGTTTTAGATTCACTAGGTGGAATTTTGGGTAATCATTCGAAAGGCCCTAGTGGAATTGGAGAGCTTATCTAGCCAACTCTTCCAGTTTTGACACATCATATTTTTTTGGATGTTGGAGAGGGATTTTATTGAATTCTTTTATCTGCCCATTTTTTGGATACATAATTTTTGGAGGTGTGGTTAGAACCACTTTTTATTGGGAATACAACTTTTTAATCTTGTAAGATCCAAAATTGGTGTCATTTTCTATGATAATAGTGTGAAGGTTACTGAATCAATAGATGATATGGGAATTCGGAAACTCTATAATGAAACATATAATGAATTATTGTAGGGGGATGAAATCCACTAACATTGAGAATTATTCATTGGAAATCAGAATAAACTATCCCAATTGAGATATTGATGGTGGTTAGGTCCTACAATGTTATGTCCTCATATAAATAATGAAAAAGTGTACATGGTGGCATAGAGATGTTCTACTAATTAATTCATGAAGTTTGCATCGATATAGAATTCATGAAACTTCTAGGTGATCACATTGCAGCCATGATCCATGGTTTGAAAAAATATCCCAATCTTTAGATAATGGTTGGAAATTGTAAATCCTACTTTATGAGCCCCACATGACCCGCTGTGGACTTCTTGGAAGACCTTTGGAGCTTTATTCCCTTGGTTGTAATAGAGAAGGATTTAATAAAATCCTCACATGTAGAGGGTATTCCCATGGATGGGCCATCTCTAAGGATAAATTTCCCCTCCCACTAATGGATTTTCACACGCTAAACTCAGTTTTGTGGGAGAGTCTCGTGTTAATGATAATTGATAAAGGGAGTCATCCAATTGGATGATTATTTAAATGTTGAGGTATTAGAGGAACCCACCACAAAAGTATCATTTTCATGAGGGTTTTCTAATATTCGACTTCTTTACATGTGATTATGTAAATCACTATCATATGTATAACATGAATGAACAAATCATCTTGGTTGGGATTCTCACAGGATGCTGATAGGATTTCATTGGTAGTGACATTGGAATTTTTTGATCTAGAAACACGGGTATCCTTTGACTATTAAGGGAAATTGTCCATCATATCATGAGACTTATACAGAAAGGGGATATGTAATTTATT
Source organism: Viscum album (assembly GCA_963277665.1). NCBI lineage: Eukaryota > Viridiplantae > Streptophyta > Magnoliopsida > Santalales > Viscaceae > Viscum > Viscum album. The sequence continues at coordinate 1,389,014,999 of OY728152.1, forward strand.
CTACATAATGTTGTGACCATTGATCTACCTGGTTAATAGATTAGAGTCTCCATTAACATATAATCAGGGGACATAAGCCTTGAGAGAAAACTCGATACCAGTAATAATAGTTTGATACTCATCGTCATTATTCTTATATTATTTTGAAAATAGGAATGAGTATACAAGAATGGTATATACAGGACAGATGAAGACAATTTCAATGTCCACCATATTGATTTTGGGGTTATTAATTCATCACTAGGTTAGGATATGGGATGCACCATCAAAGTGAAATTTTTGTTCTGAAACCACCTAATAAATGGAGAGGATGGCCTTAACTAAGAAGTCAATATCAAGGGGCATTTCTTCATGGGTCATATGTGCTGCCAGTAAATCTTCAATTTCATTGGAAATGATAGATTTCATGGGAAAATACATGATGTCAAACTAATGAAGAATTACATCCCATTATGCCAATCACCAATTTAAAATGTTGTGTTGAGTAAAGAATTCATTGGATTGACATGAGACACCAGTTGTATCACATGGTGCACTATGTAGTGCCACAATTTAGAAAATATTAATAATATGGAGAGGAAATTCCTCTCAATGGTAGAATGTATGATCTCCATTTTCAAATGCTTTTTGTTAAGGTAGTACATGTTTTCCACACACTCATTATCTTTAGGATCCATTAGGGAAAAGGGACCCCTACTAGGAAGCTACTTAAAGGACTATATGATTTCATAGGATGGGTGGAATCAAAACTAAAGCATGTAGCATATACTAGTTTTTTTACTTGTATGTGGTATGCGATTATTCATTCCACTACTAACTGGTAATTTTTTCATGAGCCTTGAAAAGGGATTACATATTCTATATAGATTAGTGATGAATTATCAAATGTTGGACATGATAACATGGTGGCCACAAAATTCATATATGATGCATAAAAGATTCGTTTAGATGATTTCCTTAACACTGTATGGATCAATATGGTGCCTATGTATTTAAATATCAATCCAAGTAAATTCCCATGGGAGATCTCAAATAAAAAATTTAGGGGATTAATTTCTTGGTGTTAAGAGTGGTGGAATTTGAACAATTTCTAAAGATAAATAGTATGGACTTATGGAATCGAATTTAGGAGATGTTCAAAGGACAGGCCTTCAAGAAGTAGATTTGCGGAGTAAAGGGGTCCTTGGAGCATGGGGTCTCGTAGAGCATCTTTCCCAAGGAAAGGTTCTCATGGATCATGGACTCACAGAGCATCTTCATGAAGGAAGTTACTCACGGAGCATGGACTCGCGGAGCAGCTTCGTGAAGGAAGCTACCCCACGGAGCAAGGACTCGTGTAGTAGCTTCATGAAGGAATCTACTCGTGGATTATGGACTCATGGATCCTCTTTGAGAATGAAAGATGAACTCTGTGAACTGGGAGCTAGGATGCCGAAGGGGCTGAGTGGTCGTTCGACGATGGGGGGTGAGCCGGGTATTTATAGGGGAGAGGCGTCGTGATGCGGAGCTTGCTCGGCCCGAAGCCGATGCATGATTCATGGCGGATGGAGAACGTCAAATGGGTTCGTGGAGCCATCCCGCCTCCTTGCATTGCAACGGTTCATGGACATCAAAGTTGTTTGCGGATCCATCCCTCCTCTTTGCTTCTCAGTGGGTGGAAAACATCATAGGGGTTCATGGATCCGTCCCACCTCCTTGCTTCACAGCGGGGCTCCGCGATTGCGGATGGAGCTTCCTGAATGGGCTCGGTGAACCAGTTTTCTAGCCAAGCATCAAATTCCCATAGCTCATAATCCATATCTCTATTCTGGCCCTACGACCTATCAAATCAAAGCTTATGAAACGGGCTATGCTCTTGGATCATTTATGGGTGAATTTAAAATTTTTTGGGGAAACAGTTTCCAGTGTCAACAGATACATTACTATAAACAAGCCTATCAGATAATGAGGATAATGAAGATACAAATTGAGAAATGATAATATCATTTTAGTGGAAATTTTGGTATTTTTAGCGTATATTTTAACACTATTTGAGATATTTTATAATACAGTTGAAAACACCAAGAAAGCATATAAATGAGCGAGGATTGAAAATATTCCCAAGTAGAATATCCCTAAAATAGGTAAGTTGATGGGTTGAAGATTTTATTTAATATCTTTTAGTTCCTATATATTCAAATTAAAAATAATATATACATATTAATAGAAGGATGTGCGGTAGGAGACCAACACTTGGGAGGGGGTACCCTCTTGGGAGAGGGTTCAATGTATTATCTGATTTTACATCGTGTGATAAGTACATAAACTATTCAATTTACCATAATTTTTTTAGGATTTTATACATGTGTTTTAATGTAATATAGTGAGTATGTTGTGTCATATAGTTTAGGAAATTATGATGCAGGTGTTTTCTGATAGTTTAACATCTTGCGACCGGGATGTATTTTGGGTTTTACATTGTTCATCAGTGATTTGTTCATGAAGTTTTACATCATTGGATAAGGGTGAAACTTGTAGAGACTTATAAAGCAATTCTTGAGGAACCAATCATTGTTGGGAGGTGTTATGTTCTCCCAATCCATCGAGGTAAATGATTGTGGACCATTAGAGTAGACTTTATGAATGGAGTAAGGTCCGTCCCACTTGGGTTTTCAATTGAATATTGTATTCCTAGGTGTCAATGATTTTTTAGTTCTAGTACAATGTCACCATGATGTAAGGAAAATATATATTTTTTTAATTCAAGCGCCACCTGTTTCTAATGTCATTGAAGAATATGAAATGCTTGGCACCAGTTTTATTTGAGGGATTCCAACATAAATATAATGACATAAGATATCTTTTGAAACATATTTTTATCATAAAATGAAATACAGATTGATGGAAATTTATTCTCAATATGTGAAAATTGCACTATATAATACTCCATGGTTTGTAGAATCACTAGGTGGAATTTTGGGTAATCTTTTGATAGGCCCTGGTGGAATTGGAGAACTTATCAAGCCAACTCAACCTATTTTGACTCATCATATTTTTTAGGATGTTTAAGAGGGATTTTTTTGAATTCTTTTATATTCCCATTTTTAGACACATAATTTTGGGAGGTGTGGTTATAACCAATGTTTTTTGGGAATTCAAATTCTTCATCTTGGAAGTTCCAAAATTTGTGTTACTCTCTATGATAATAGTGTGATGGTTACTGAATCAATGGGTGATATGTGAATTAAAAATCTAGATAATAAAACATATCATTAACTGTTGTAGGGGGTTTAAATCCAATAAAGTTGATAATTATTCATTGGAAATCAGAATTATCAATCCCAATTGAGATATTTATGGTGTTTGGGACCTACAATGTTAATTCCCCATATAGATAAATGAAAAGTGTACATGGTGGCATAGAGATGATCTACTGAATAATTCATGAAGTTCACATCAATCTAGAATTCATGAAGCATCTAGGTGATCACAATGCATCCATGATCCATGGTGGGAAAAAATATCCCAATCGTTGGATATTGGTTGGAAATTGTCAATCCTATTTTATGGGCCCTGCATTACATGATTTGGACTTCTTGAAAGACATGAGGAACCTTCTTCCCTTGGATGTAATAGAGAAGGATTTAATAAAATCCTCACATATAGAGGGTATTCAAATTTTTGGCCCATCTCAAATGATAAATTTCCCCTCACACTATTGGATTTTAACATCCTAAACTTATTTTGGTGGGAGAGTCTCATGTCAATGATAATTGATGAAGGAGTCGTCCAATTGGGTGATTATTCAAAGGTTGAGGTATTAGAGGGACCCACTGAAAAAGAATCATTATTAAGAAGGTTTACTATTATTCCACTTCATTACAAGTGATTGTGTAAATCACTCTCATGTGTACCACATGAATGTACAAATAATCTTGGTTGGGATTCTCACAGGATGCTGATAGGATTTCAAAGGTAGCGACATTGGAATTTTGTGATCTAGAAACACGGGTAACCTTTGAATATGAACGGAACTTGTCCATCATCTCATGAGTCTTCACCAGAAAGGGGAAAAGTTATTTATTCTACAGTATGTAGTGACCATTGATCTACTTGCTTAATATTTTAGAATCTCCATTAACATCTAGTCCGGGGACATCATCCTCGAGAGACAACTCAATACCAATAATAATATTTTGATACTCATCCTCATTTTTCATACATTATTTTGAAAATAGGAATGAGTATGCAAGAATGGTATATACAAGACATATGAAGAAAATTTCAATGACCAAAATATTGATTTTGGGGTTATTAATTCATCACTATGTTAGGTTATGGGATGCACCATCAAAGTTAATCTTCTATTCTGACACCACCTAATTAATGGAGAGGATGCCCTTAAATTGGAATTCAATATCAATGGGAATCTCTTCATGGATAATATGCGTTGCTAGTAAATCTTAAATTTCATTGGAAATGATATATTTATTAGGAAAATAAATGATATCAAACTACTAAAGAATTACATTCCATTATTCAAATCACCAAGATAGAATGTGGTGTTTAGAAAAGAATTCATTGGACTGACATGGGACACCAGTTGTATTACATGGTGCTCCAGGTAGTGCCACAATTTTGGAAATATAAATAATATAGAGAGTAACTTCATATCAATGGTAAAATGTATGATCTCCATTTTTAATATAATTATGCTATTGTAGTACATGTTTTTCTCCACATACTCATATTTTTTAGGATCCATTAGGGAAAAAGGGACCACTAAAAGGTGGCTACTTAAAGGACTCCAGGATTTCATAGGGTGGGTGGAATCAAAACTAAAGCATGTAGAATATACTACTTGGTTTAATTGTATGTGGTGTGAGATTCTTCATCCCACTGCTATGTGGTCATTATTTTGTGAGCCTTGAAAAGGGCTTACAGATTCCATCTAGAGTAGTGATGAATTATCAAATGTTGGAAAGGATCCCATGGTGGACTCAAAACTCGTATAGGATGCATAGAGGATTCATTTGGATGATTTATTTAACCTTGTATGGATCAATATAGTTCCTATTTATTTAAATATCAGTCCACGTAAATTCACAAGGGTGGCCTCAAATAAAAAATTTAGGGGATTCATTTCATGGAGTTAAGATTGGTGGAATTTGAACAATATCTAAATGTCCATGATATGGACCTGGAAGTAGGGTAATTTGACCACAAAATCATATATAAGATATTAAACTAATGTACCAAGGAGAAAAATGAATATACAGTTAATATAATTCTAGTATTTAGTCCCTACATTTATCAAACTGAATAACATCACTCGATAACAAAAAATACTTGGTGGATCCCTTAAAGTGATTGTTTTTTCATAAATTGGGTATATTTGGTTTTGATTATACCTATATTTACCATCAATAATGAATAGGATATATAAATATGGTGTTTCATTGATTAGAATATTTATCACTATTACGAGAAAACATACTTTATGTAGTGGTGGTTGAGGAATCATATTTTAATGTGGACTTTTATCAGCCAATTATTTTCTAAATTTCTCAGAATATTTTGGGAAGCAGGTTAGGGTACTATAAATCACAGAAAATGTGTTACTTGATGATATTTTCAACATAAAACTTAACCATGACACTATGGGAAGGGATTATCTTCATGGGATCTTATTATAAATATTAGTCTTCCATCAAAAGGCCAAGGGTATGAAAAATAACCTATAGTTTAAGGCCTAGAGCATCCACATAGATCTATAATAAATGTCATCATGTGGATTAAAGAGATCCATATATCTTTTTTTCTCATATGAGGACTTTACTAAACTAACTAGTTTCAGAATCTGATCTTCCTCGGTGATAATATCTTGCAATGCTAAAATTTCAACGTTGGCGGAGACGCCTTCCTCAAGTGTAGGATAAGAGTAATCTAAATATTCTTCATCATATGAACCATGAGGATCAGTGGAAGGAAGAGACTCTCTTGAATATCGGATCATGGAGTGTTACTTTCATCCACATTAATAGGGGTGATATTCTTAGTGAGGTATCCATAATCTGTGGAGAACATTGATAAAAAATACTGTGAGGTTATCCCATATGGTTTTAGGTGGTGAGATTCACCTTTAATGTCAAAATAATGAATATGGTTTGACCTCCACCATGTAATGCCTTCTCTCTAGAATGTATGATGTTACCATATGTCATTAATAAGGGGATATATCTTTCAATATTGAATAGGAGTGTGCATTACAGTACCAACTCTCTCCGTATTATATAGGAATATATTGTAACATGTGAGAATTTAGTCCTCTTATGGAAAAGGAAATGACTACCAAGATATGGGGTTGTTTGCTTCCTCTAGTGGATTGTTAGGATGATTTTTTCTTTTAAATATCTCTAAGAGTCCACTGAGGTAGCTATAAAATAATTGGGGGGTATTGATACACTCGACGCTATCTGTATGGAGCTAATTCCCCTCAGTTTTCTAGTATCTAGTATCTATGTAGATGGTTTTATAGCGGTTAAAGGGAAAAGAATCACCCAAGAGTAATCCAAGTTGGCCATTGAGGAGTATTTATGTCACTGTCGATGTAAAGGGGGTACTACTGCATGTATATGGAGCCACATCCCTCCAAATGAGGCATTATATGTAGTTTCCTATGACTAAACTATAAACTCATTTTTTAGTACCAAATCACTAAACTACGTGTCTAGTTTAAACATTCCATGTGGCCTCTTGTTTCTTTTTTTTACCCCAAAATTTCATTGTTTATGGAGTCAAATCCTCTTCTATGGTCCGCAACTTATGGAGATCCATTGTAGGGATGAGATTGCTCCTTGTGATATGGTCCAATAAGAAATAACTAATTTATATTCCATTGAATTGAACATTGATATTCATTGTGTGTAAGATCCCCAAAATAGTATCACCCTCATATTATATAGAGAAGGATATAATGGACAAATATTCTTCCCACATAGCATCCTCTAATCTATAGACCTCAAATTCATGTACCTTAGTCTCAAACTAGAGATTTTACTTTAGGGGATTAATGAGAGCCACACAATACTCATTTTACAGGAGGAGAACATGAATGATTTATAATCATCATGTTATATTGGAATGGTACTTTATCACATTATAATTCTGGGCTAGGGTCTTTTTTGTCCCATATGGGACACTATTTTAAAGGGAATGTAGTGGGGGAAATTGAAAGATTAACTATGGAATGTTCAATATTTATTCTACTTTTATTTTGATTGGATGTCTTAGTTTGAGAAATAGGTAGCTGAGATCAGACTCCCGCAAGTCACTATTGAATTTTAGGCAACTATAGATGATCCACATAGTCAAACATATTGGATGGTTGTGGATGGGTACACAATGATATAGGTTATTTTGATTATGCCTTCAAATCCCTAATAAATGCTTATTGTTTGGTTTTTGTAGTATGAAGTGTCCTTTATAAAGTACCGGCTATATAATCATGCATGATAGAACAGATCTTACACTTCCTTCGATATCCTTGGCTAAATGTTCCAATATAGTCCACAATGTGTTACTCATCATTGGGTACTACACAAAAAGTCACTAGGATAATGGTATTGACAAAGGAATATGACTATTAATCATCGGTGGAATATTCTAGGATGGAATGGATTCCAAAGGACACACTAAATTTGGGGGTATAACATCAACAATAGTGAATGTTGTGTTTTTCATTAGAAGTGGAAATTTATTTCCCTACCATAATTTTTTAATATAGTTACATGACATGGGAAGACAAGATATCGATGGGGTGGTTGTAGAGAATGTGGTTGCCATAGGTAGTTTTTTTTCTCAAGTGAGTATAGGTTTATTATGGGAATGAGTGAAAATCTTATGAGCCATCCAATCATTATGCTTCTTTTAACAATGGTTACAACCCCACATTCATTATCTAATGTCTTCGTCATTGATATCAGGGGTGGAATATACATATTATACTTGTGTTGGGACATTAAAAATTTTAACTAGGATATGATCTACCTAGTCCTACAACCATTAATTGAAGATGAATAACTCATTGATTTTGGGTCTAAGAACCTTTTGGTATGTGAACAAGTTATCATGATTTTACAATCCACCCTCTTGGAGTGGCCTTGATTTTTGAATATTTATAATGAAATTTTTAATGGAATAGATAATTTTTCCAATAACCCATTCATACTTGAATATGTATACCTATTCTTATATTATGTAAAGGGGAAACCTTTCCCCTAGAATTGTAAAGGGGATTTGGTATCATTCTCACAAATAAGATCTGCTAGGAAAGGTTTGACTTTTATTGGTACCTAAAGTCAGACTAGCCGAGTTGAATGAGTCTATATAGTGATATTTGTTTCTACCTTGCAAAATTATTCAAAGGATTTTGATGATATAAAGGTGAAAATACTTTTTTATACTTTAATGATTCTTATAAGAACACATCTATATTGGATAATTAACAAAATATTCCCAAATAATTTTGGGACATGACGGTAAGGACCATCTCATCTCAGAAATTATCCATGTACATCCCCGATAGTTGTTGATATAATTGCTACACATTAAGGAAATAAATGATTCCCTTTTCCTGATAATAAATTAATCAAATCCCTTATTAAAAATCATATTTAATTAAGAGAGGTATATTATTTGAGTTATTTACACGGTGGAGCTAATCATGTTGAGAAAATTCATGTTGATATATTCCAATTCTAAAATAGATACCAGTGTCATCTGAATTCACTAGACAAAATAGAGACCCTATATTGTTTTCAAAACACTATATAATGGCAGTTCTCAGGTGATTCCAACATTATTACACATCATGATAAAAAATGGGATAGATTTTGTAGAAGCTATCAAGTCATGTTGACTGATTTGAACCTCAGATATTTGAATATCGAGGGTGGGAGAACATGTTTCACACATTCTAGATTCATATTTTCTTCTAGAGTGATCCAGTCATGGTTTATTTATAAATACCCATAATTGGTATGGAGATCAAAAATCTTATCGTCAAGATGAGAGTTAATATCCATCAGTACTTTGACTAGTGTAATGTGTTTAGGGGTAAATCAATTATGGTCCAAAGGTGGGAAGTTTCATTTCTCATGTGGGATAGGGGTGTCATATCTGAGTTCTTTTCTAGATCCACCATCTTCTATCAGGATTAGATGTTGGGGACCACATGCATCATTCTTTTTAATCTACCCAAGAGGGACTGGATGTCTAGTCTAAGGAGGTATAGTGTCCCCTCAGTCATTTTAACACTTTGGGTACTATTTGATGAGAAGATAGGTTGTGAGAGACTTGTATACATTGAGATCTAGAATCAAAGAGGATAATGTTTTCATCTGTGTTAGTTTTTTGATAGGATGAACATTTTTGAATGGTAATAACGATTACCTTAATTTTTTCATGATTTCAATGGGTAGGTGACAACACCATAGTTGGGGGGGGGGACTTTTGAGGCCCAACATCTATCTCAACTAACGAGATAAGAGACATATTCGAACATCTACATGATTTTGTGTCTCACCATATGGTGGATTCTCAATATCATACTTTGTGTCATTAGGCTAATTTATATGATCATTCATGGGACTGATTAAGATGATACTCAGGGTGATTATATTTAGAGAGAATATATGCCAATTACTGGAAAGGTTAACAAGATTATATTATAGTTTCCATGATAGGGGAACGTAATTGAGGGAAATTTACCACTCATATCACCTAATAGAATGGTTGGAAGACACTTCATGTCCTGTTAAATAATTAGTGAGGCTCTATACATAGGTATACTTTAATATCTTGTTCTACCCATATGAGTCATGGTCTTGGTCCACCATGAATCCAGCAATATCAATCATCCATTACTACTCATATATGGCATCAATATGTTCATGGATTCATTGATAGTTCAATTGATTTTTTAGTCTTTTTAATATCATCTAGATATTTTTCAAAGGCAATTCATATAGTTGTTAGTAAGGAACTCTCAGATGGTGAGGTACAAGATTTGGGGTGGCCAAACTATGACTGGTAGTTGGCTGGTGGCCATGATCTCCCACAATCTCCCCTCTTTCTCATTATCCAGAGGTAATTCCTATTATTGATTACATCAAGCATCGATTAGAGACGTTTGGAAGTTGGGGGTGTTAATCGCACATACATGATCTGTTGTTGTCTTTATAATAGAAGAAGTGTCATATTTTCCAAGCATCCCTAAAATTATAGAGCACCTACAAGTGGTGGGGATACCTTTATAAGCATGTCCATATATGAAAGACAATAAAATACATCCTATTGATCAAGAAGGTCATTGTGACCCTATGGAAAGAAATGGTGATCATCTTCATGTTAGGGTACCACTTTAGAACATAGGTTTTCTTGTATATCCAAGGTGGTGGTAGAGAGGAGGGAAGCTGGTCATGACTGGGATGGTTTACTGATGATTACCGAGATGGAATCCAAGACATCATCCATATGTTGGTACAAACACAGGGATCTAGGAAATTGTTGAATCATGGTTTCCATGATGGTCCACCTTAACTGACAATATTCTTCCCATATCTCTGGTGGTGGAGGTGAATGCATCTTCAAAAATTCATCTATCACCAAATACAATGAGAGGTTTATGGTGATATGACTTCTACCCCAGACCAATATCTAATAGGGTAGTTGTTACCTGAACTCGATCATCATAGAGTCACATGGATTGACATTTCACACACTACGGTATGTGCCATGGGTAGGTCCTCTAGGACGGTAGTCTTTTCTATTGTAATGGGATAAATGTTTAGCATATGTGAAGTCTTTATTGTGGGGAGGAAATATTTTTTGCATGAGGGATATGTTAGGAAGATCCTTATTGTGAAATTATCCATCATAATATGGACCAAGATGGTTTTTGGTGGAACCCACTTCTGTGAGAGTCAACCTGACCTTCCTAGTTAGTAGCTACAATCTTGATCCAAATCATGTGAAGTCATGTCCTTGAACAGTATATGTGAGGGTTGGAGGATCATAAATAGTGGATGTAGATACTGGATCCACTGAATATATCTCCTTTCAAACATGGATGATTACCTTACCCCATCATAAATCTCACATTTTTCAGGTTAGGGATGGTATATTATGCCTCATTTTATCATTCTTAATGGCCTATGAAGCTGGTCTATGATATCGACATGCCCTGGTGGGACCCATATTTGATGTATAGTTGGTATTTCTCATGGATGGTGTGACTAATAAACCCATCATAACTAGTGAATGAAATATTATAGAATTATAGTAAGAGAATCCCAAAATAGTTTTCCCTAAAAATGGGGAGAATTTCCACCTATATAGCCACTAGGGAAGTGGTGTTACTGTGGTCTGAATGCATCTAGGTCCTAACGGGTCATGTCCCCTATTTGGATGACCCCCATCATATTTTTAACAAAAAAATAAGCGTTTCATTACCCTCCATTGGATTATCATACAAGGGATATGTGGTGTTGGAACTTAGTAGCTATGGGAGAAGTATTCATTCTAGATGAAGAAAGGTTCTGTGGGGTCATTTCACCGTAATCGCCCAATCCTCAATGATTATTGGTAGTGGGTCATCGAGAACCACCCATAACATGTGTCCTATGTGATATATGAGTTCAACCATTAGTACATGATTGCAGAAAGTGATGACCAACATGTCGTATGTTTTATTACATGCGCGAAGAAGGATAATGTATTGAAACTGAAAATTGATAGGACTTGTGATGCCTATCACTCATCATCTTACCCAAATTGTAGGAGAAGAGATCTCACATTTGGTTCAGCATTTTTTTATTTTCTACTCCCATTTGGGTGTGGATCATGTGAACTTTTATTCATTAGAGTGATTTGTTAAATTGGGATGGTCATGATCCCCCCAAGGGTGGTTTTCCCATATTCCAAATTTCTAATGGAGGGTTTCCTCTACCACTATGGTTAATGATATTAGATCCATGATCAAAATGGGATGATGGATTTAGGTTCCCCATTCTAGGAATTCCACCTTAGAGTTTGTTTCCTATTCTAGGTCTATGTAATATATTTTATACATGTTGATGAATCTCATTCCTAGGGCCATCTTGAAGAGAACACCAATCAATTATGATACTTATTGGCATTATATGGATTCTACCTACTATTAGAGACAATGATCACATTAAAAATGTGTAATAATCATTGAATGGTGGGTGTGTTGGGAATTATTAAATATTTTCCTATTTTAGAGTTGAAAATATCCCATGTATGAGGTATCTTAGTGGTTAAACCCATGAAATCCCATATCTCTTATGGGGTAACTTACAAGAGGGATATAAGGCATCCACAGATCATTTCCACATGAATCATGTACTTGTTATATTTCAAGACTCGTGTTTATTATATATAATAATAGGAATATTGCACTCATCATTTTAAGAAACATATAATTCTAATTTAAGGTTTCATAAGTACATCACCTAGGGAATCTCATGCTCATCACGTGAGACAATGATTTTAATGCATCCATATGGTTCATATATTTAATGAATTGGGGTGATGTTGTCATAGGATTACTGTATTATAGGGATTTAATCATATGTATAACTTTTTGTGGGTATTTTATCATATGTTAAAATAATTGAGGATATTTTATCATAGGATTGATGTATTCTGCGTAATTTTACCATATAAACTTATCACATATGTATCCTAATAGAGATTAGCATAGCAAGAAATCGCCGAATTCAACTAGGGATATAAAGTATGTGTGGTAATTGGTGAATTTTATTCCTAGGGGGAATGATCACACTTTGGGGGTTAAACATCTTAAGGAGAAGACACACATATTTCTGGTGATGTTGGGATTGATCCTTATAGAGGAATCCCACATACCATTTTAGGATACATGGAAAAAACCCACATTTTTAGACCACATAGTTTAATATATTTTGATAGTAATGGTCCATGTTATTTTACACCATGTGGTATGTACACTTATTTCATGAAAAGAATAAAAAAATCATTTTTTGGGACTTATAGATAGAATATTACAAAAAATAAAGGGAATTATATCATTATTATCACATGAGGAATCGTTTATTTGTTGCACATGGTAAGGATAATGATTAACATAATTCACTAAATATTATTTCATGTATTGTATGATTGTTTCAAAATGATATTACTGTTATGCAGTTTAAAATATTAATTCATTAACATCATTGGAACTTAAACATGTGGAATCCAATTCCCAATCATGGTGGGGGGATAGGAGGATACAAGAACCCTTCTATACCTTATAAATCTTATAAGAATAATTTTTCCCTTGATAATGAAACTTTTGGGGATTATCTGTGCACTACAGAGGAGATTTTGGATAGAAAAAGATGTTGAGATCACCCATATTGGGTGACATATAGGGATCCTAAGGATATATTTCTTATGATTAGTAGTGAAATTAAATTATATATTACATCCCATTCTTGAAAAAGTGGGTCCAAACATGAAGGATGAAGAAATCAGTCATGAAAATGATTGATCCATGATTTAACCTATATTGGATAGGTATAAGGATCGTGAGCATTCAAATTTCATGATGTAATGTTTAATGAAATGGGGATTGTTATGGGGACCTGTATGGTTGGACTCATGAAGGTTATATGGCTCGTGAAAGTAAGAATTTCGATAATAATGTTTTCAAAAATAAATGTTGGTTCCTTAGTTTCCTTGGGGGTTTCATGAAAGATAGTTGTCTTACAATACCCTAATGCGGACATGGAATATTACACTAGTATGGAAGGTATGATCTCTTCAGGAATTTTTATCTGCTACTAAATTTAGTTCTTATGTACTCATGGGTGGTAACTCATGCAATATGGATACCTGTAGGAATATATTCTATCCTAGGCTCTTGAAGGATAGAGTATTGTGAATTAAGAGCTTATTTGGGAGGACCAATGTTCATTAATCCTTTTAACGATGGGTAAAAGTTGGAATTTGTAGTTTCTACATAGGCTGATATATACCTTATGAGAAAGATTATCATCTTAACATATGATGTAGTTTAATAATTATTTGATTCTCTTCACAGATGTTATTACTTATTAGTTGATTTGTATTTTTGAAATATATCCACCTGGGTGGGTTTTGACCCCACTTTGTCTTGGATTCTCCTTGAATCATCTATGTGCTCCCAAAATTCTCACACAATTCATATTTTGTTAAATAAAAAATGATAATAATAATATAAAGAAAAAATGATTTGTCCCTTATAATTTATGGAAGAAAATATCCTTATCCCATTGATTAGGATAGATGTTCCAAAGAAATATCTATGACTATAGTAATGGCACCATAACTCCAGAATTCCATTGAAGATGATTATCATACGATATTTTCAAAAAATACAAGAGAGAACACCCTGAAGGATCAAATATTTTAGAAGCCTTCATAGAATATATGAATAAAAAATTCTAACATTTAATTTTAGAACATGATATACAACATAAAATTCCAAGTAGTATTATATTATTTCATCTAGTATATGGACATAATAATTAATAGACCCATTATTGGTATCATAGGGAAAAAACATAATAGAGGGTGACATAAAATGATCAATAAGGTTAAAAAAATTAATAACTATCAATGATCATAAGTGATCATAATAATAATTTTATGAGAACATGATGATAACTTGAAAAATTCATAGCCAATCTGTCAATGATAATTAATAATAAATCATGGAACAAGTTATTTTCATTAAATTTACAATACATAAGATAGTTAAATCATAAATTGTCTATAATAATCCATGATATCATGATATAATCATAAAATATATGTTCATATCATAAACATTAGAATATAAAATCATTCCCTTAGTTAAGGATTTCTTCCCAAAAAATCATAGTGGATTGGGTTTACTCTTCATTCCACCAATTTCATAGTCAAACACCACTCCTAAAACAATGATTGTTAACAAAATATGTTATTTAATGTATTTAACTTCTTATTCCAATTCTTTTTATCTAATAATATATCATTATTTATCTAAATCATTTGACGTATATAAGAGACACTCCATATTTGGTTTAAAATGTAACCACCCATTGTTTATTTATAATGGAACCACCCATCCTATGGTTATAACATAACATCCTCTCCTCATTTTTTAACATAACAACCCCACACATAAATACATCTATACATATATATTCCACAATATCAAAAAAATCCATCATATAATTATATCATAACCCATGGAAAATAAATGGGTATAATAAACATCATATCATCACAATCATAAACCACCTTGAAAAAGACTAATGATGTTATCATTGCATCATATCACATTAAGTAATAAGTAATATCAATGGAGTTTCTCATATATGAAAACTAAAACTGATTTATCACAACAATATTTTTTGATGAAAATACCCTATCCAATTTGAAATCACTTAATTAAAATATAAATTTTTCTAAAATATTAAGGAAATTATTTTATTTAAAAAAACCATGAAAACAGATGATGTAATATTCAATGAAAATAATGAAAATTATGATAGTAAAATCAGATCATACTATAGATATTCAAAAATATCATTCTTTTCACACTTTTATAAAAAATAAATATTAAAATGTATGAAAAATGTTTCCCTAAAATTTTTATTTTTATTCCTTTTAAAATAACGTAAAAGGTAATGAAAATTAAAAATTTAAATTATTTAATGAATAGGTATGGACCTCTATAATTTTTTGGAATACAATGGATATTATAAAAAAATGTCATCAACCAAAGATGGAAAAAGAAAACTTTTATTTAAAAACATATTATTGATATTATTAATTGAAAAGGAGAGGAAAATGGAGTGACTAAATAATAATTCTATTAATAAATATATGGGAATAAACTTTATGTGTTTTAATGTGTAATAACTATTTATTTTATATCAATTTTAATTTATAATAGAATATCTTAAAAGGAATTGATTTTGTAACACAAAACCTTACTACTTTTATAATCACATAATGAAAACCTCATGAAAAAAGGAAATATATATATATATATATATATATTTAAATCTCAATAATTTTATGGGGAAGAATCATAATGATAATAATGGAAACTATATAATCCATTAAAATGAATCAAGTGGTGAATATGGCATATGTCTCACATAAATAAATGTGAGATGCGTATCCCTAACCTCATGTCACATCTTACATTGAATGGGTTCAAAACTAGTGTATAACATATATTAATTTATTATAAATCAATTATAGAACCATATTTATACATATTCTACCATATATGACTTAATTATAAAATATCATTAATTATTTATTATAAATTATTTATTAAAATCACTATTCAGAGTGATAACTATTTTCTTTTTCTTGCCTAATTCGGTTTAGTAGTTTCAGACCTTTTTCTTTTATCATAGACCCTAATCCATATAATATTAATAATTTATTATGTATTATATGTCATCATTTCATTGAATTTTATATATAATCATGTGATGTGTTGATAAAAAAATAATTATATCGCTTTATGGAGATGGTAATATGTATATAAACACGGGTAATGCTTCTACATTTTGGTGGATGGAATGAAAGAATGGTAAATAATAATTCACCATTCAAAAATAATTATTATATCATAAATATAAAATATATATATTAATTAAATCAACAATGGTTACAATCTAAGAAAATTGGAAATAAAAAATGAATGACATCGCTTTGTGGATATGGTAGTCCGAATGTGTGCATAGGCAATACTTTTATTTATCATTTGATAAAAATTCAGTTAAAAGTGGTTGTAACATAATCATAATAACATCTATATATAGAGATGAAATTTATTTAATTTTTTTAGTATGAATTTAATAGATTAATATTATATATAATAAGAAATAGACTTTTACAAGGTCAAGTAAGATGATTATATCATCTTTGAGAGACCTATTTTGGCTTATGCCTTAATGAATTTCATTGATATTTCTGGTACATTCCCATGATTTTCGTCGATGTTGCATTATATTTTAAAAAAAAATATCATCACTAATATGATAAAATAAATTAAGTTATTTGAAATAATTTAGCTATGTTCAAAATAAACATTTTTATTCATTCATAACATCTTTTTATCCTCGTCGAAACATATAAGGGAAATTAAAATCATGAAAGTGATCTTTTTCATTAAAATTTTCTTAAAAAAATATAAATTTTAAAAGCAGATACATATTGAAATAAATTACCATATTTTTTTTATATTATGTTATTTTTTAAAAGCTAATAATAAAATCGGACAAATTTAGTTGATAATAAATTTCAAAGTCGTATGTCATGGTTTTAACATCATTTACCCTTATCGAGATGACAAATATTTTCAACGATTACTATTCATAATGACTAAAAAAAGAGCCATATAAAAAAATGAATCTCATTATTAAAAACATAGAATATTTTTTTATAATTCAATTTAAATAATTAGAAGAAATAAATTTTAATATAATTTTAGAAAATGGAATGAAATATAGTTTTTTAGAAAAAAAGTTATGCACAAAGATAAACTTCGAACAAAATAAAATATAATGATGATACGTGTGGAATTATTTAGAATATGTTTAATAAAATAGATCTTATGTTAATTTTGTAGAAATTTTAAAAATAATTTGGGTTTTAAATTTCTTGATTTAATGAAAATAAATTAGAGTTTTACAGAAACAAATGTTTTCAATATTCACTGAAAATTAATCATTTTAGAAAAAATACAAAAAATTAACCCTAATGTAATATCAAAATTATGATTTAAATTTTTTTATTAATTCACCCAAATAAAATTAACAAAATTTTTATAAATTAATTATAATGTGAAAATATAAAATTTAGAAATAACAATTTTTAATGAACACAAAATTTTTAAGCATAAAATGACTTCACTAAAAAGTGATTACATATTTATTATTATTTAATAAATAATTTTTCATTATATAAAACTTTTATACGTATTTTTTATAATTTGGTTATTCATATTTATACTTCTAATTTAACTATTTGCTTATAATTTTAACATTTAAATAATTGTTATTTTCATTATATATCATGGTTTTCTTAAAGAGTAGGGATGCATGTTAAATAAGCTATCAGGAATAGTATTATTTTAAAATATATTTTTATATTGATACATTCTACACCCATACCATATTATTTCTTCACAATTTCTACCTCTTTAATCAAAGGATCAATATTTTTAATTTCCATTTGTTGGAATCCTGAATCGTACAAAGGGAGTATAAAACATCTCTTGAAAAGGAGAAGTGTGAAACTTAAAGGATACAAGGAATAACACAAAATCAAGTTCCCATATGAGAAAAATAGTATGAGGTAATGAACATATAATGATTTTAGAGAAAACAAAAAAAATTAGAATACTAGAGAGTGATAGAGAACATGATCATGGGAATGTTAATGGCCAAAAAATCCTAAATCAATAAGGAATAAAGAAGGATATCAATGCATCATGAATAATGGTAAATGGATAAAATTTATATTTCAAGATCCTTTTATAATATTTGATTGATTATTTAACTATAAAGATAGATAACAAAATAAAATACCCTTATTGAGTTATATCCATTTCATAATCAGAATTTTATACATTAATTGTTCTTTGATCAATTTTCACTTATTTATCATTTCTTAGACCATGAAATTAATATATAGGATCAATTTTCCATTTTTGAAGAACTAAAATTAATATTTAATGGATTTTAATATTCAAATAATAATTATAATTCATTCCTTAAATATCAATATGTTTTCCAAAACAAAAATGTTTGGCACAAGTTAACCATTGTTGATAAATCATTATATGATGAAATAATACATTAATCTATAAAACCTCAAAAAACTCCCAAAGGAATGATTAAACCATGACATAATTATTTAATCTTATGAATCATCTTAAATATGTTTGACCAAACTCATAACCCAAAAATATCTAAAATTTTAGTCACATATAATTTTCCATGACAATTTTTATCATTTATCCCCAAACCAAAAAAAGAGGATATTGTAATGTCACATATAAATAACATGAATACCCTTATCTTATATTATCTTAAAATATTATAATTATTTCCAAAAAAATCTATATCACCTTAAATCCATAATAAAATCATATATAGAAATCTGAAAATTATGTCTATCAACATTACTCGAATTATTCTTACCATAATCAGAAAATGTTCACAATATAGTGAAATTCTTCAAAAATAGCATTAATCACTTAGTCAGAAAATCACCATTTAATACCGTGGTTAATTGTTCAATGGGACATATTTTCAAAACATTTGATAACCCTTCCATTCCAATTGACCATGTTAACATCAAAGATCACATTAAACCTAATGGTTATCATTACCTTTCTGCATATGTCAACAAAATATAAATTTATTCTTCCTAAAATTACATTTTTATTAACAATCATACTAAACTATATGGTTGAATTCAAATAAATGTCTCACAAAATATCCTTATTCATATAAATATTAAAT
The DNA here is from genome assembly GCA_963277665.1 of Viscum album. NCBI lineage: Eukaryota > Viridiplantae > Streptophyta > Magnoliopsida > Santalales > Viscaceae > Viscum > Viscum album. Next base: position 1,389,034,603 of record OY728152.1, read on the forward strand.
CATATAAAAGATATAAATTAATATCAAAACCATTAATCTTAATATCAATCTTAGACATATCAACCGATAATACTTTAGGTTTATCGTATATCAAAATGAATTACATAGGATTCCATATTATCAGTCTTCACAATAATCATAATGGTTAATAAATAAAATTTAATTTATCCACAACATATAATACTATATTTTATATCTAGGTTTTAAGTCGTAGGCCCACTAATTATGCATCATTGATGATAAATTCAACTCCCAATCCCCCCATTTCAATGTTGGTTCACCTAGGTGAATGTGTTCCATAGCCTCTTCCACATTCCAATATCACGACCTGTAAATATTTTATGGGATACCCACACAATATATAATTTATAAAAGCATCATGATATTACCTGATACTGATACCTATCACTAGAATATATCATAACGTTGTGCTCTATAACATATATTTTCTCATATTTAGTCCCCAAGGGTATTACTAAACATTATATGATAACAACTGTAGCACTATAACTCTAATAACCAAAAGAATATATTTATTTTACTATATTATTACAAAATACAACTAATTTTTTCTAGATGGTTCGAGAAGTTTAGTTTTCTTGGAGACTACATATATACGATATTTTGATATTACAATTTGAATCATAAAATAGAATTTAAATCCCTAATGAAAACCTTATTATTTATTCTATTAAATCTATAAAATCAGTCATAGATCCCTCAAATTGTGACCTAGGGAATGGAAAAACTAATAAAGGGTGTAAAAAACTACTCAATCAGAGTAAATATTAGATTCATAAAAAATTGATTGTTTATGAGCATAAAGAGAGGGGTATGAGAATATGATCATTAATTGAAAAATTCAAACCCAATAAGTCAAAGACATTTAATCATGAATCATGGAATAATGATTTTTTTAAAATACGTATGATATAAGAGTGGGGATTCATCAGAAATCAAATATGAGCAATGATAACATGTCATAAGCACAACACATGTGTTTTTGTCGTACAAATAATCATAAAAATAATCTACTTAGTCATGTATTGCAACCAAATCAATGATACTAGATTGGTTTCACTCCCCATTACAAAATTCCCTTAGTCATGGTTTACTCCCAACACTATCAAAGTTAATATAGTCCCTTACTATATTAGTTTTAATCCCTATTATGGTTCTTATTATCTCATAAGATATTATTCTTTACCCAATTAATTGAAGGTATATAAAAACCCCACATGTCTCTAGTTTATTTTGTGTCCACCCTTCTTTGGTTTATAATGGAACCACTTCTCCTTTGTTTATATTGAAATCATGTGCCCTTGGTTCATAACATAACCACCAACGAGATTATTAAATTCATATATATGTTTCCAACAATACCATAAAATATTCCTTATATAATCAAAGCGATATCCATAAAAAATAGACATGTTACATAAACAAGTATTCATCATAATAATAAAACATCTAGATAAATAATTAGAAAAGTTTCATTGGATGATATCCCCAAAAATCATATGTAACATCAATGGATGTTATCATAGATTAAAATTGACTTTAAAATATCACTCGAATATTTATTGTAGTAAATACTCTTCTCATTTTGAAATCACTTATTTGAAATAAAGAAAATTCCACAATATAATGGAGAAAATTTTTATTGGAATGAAGTATTATAACATGTAATGAAATAATAATATAAAAGAACCGACATAAAAAAAATCTGTTCATACTGTATACATTAAAATTTAATATTATTTTCATAATTTTGTAAAAAGTAAAAAAATACATTTTTGAAATGCATTTCATTAAAAATATTATTTTTAAAACATTTTAAATAAATAAAAAAGTAACATCCCAATGGTAAAAAAACAATATAGTAACCAGAATGATTCTCTAAATTACCTCATTCATACCTCCTAATATTATATAGCTTGTTGACTCGTAGTGATAGTGTAAGGTTATATAATGTGTAGAATACACCCCTATATCAGAGTATAGAATAATAATATAAATAAGAAATATTCAAAAAAATTTAAATAAAATTGAATGAATAAATTAACTGGATATTTTATAATGAAATGAAATGTAGTGAATCCCAAATTTTAATAGCATACATAAAAGATTTATCACCTATTGGGTGGATTGTATATAAAACATACCTACCGAAAAATGAATAAATTCCCTAGGATCAACTACAAACTATGATCCATGCTACATAATGAGTCTCCAACACCCTATTGAGCCGATCTAGCCTTTTCAAAAGACTTTACAAAACTGGTTCTACTTGACCCTAAATTATTGGCCCTCGTCCTTATCCATCATACATCTATAATAAATATGAACTCATACATATGTTCTTCACACACACCGAGGTGGCTGTACATTGGGTGGAAAAAATTTCTCAATTTTCCACCCAACATGGTGAACCTATAACATATTGTAATAACATAATTCTCATGAAATATTCACAAAATCGTAGGCATACAACAAGAAGGAATAAAACAAAACCGCCACTGATCCTTAGGTCCATAACCTCAATTAACCATACAAAATTCATCCAACACCAGTCATATGAGTCATTAAATGTTGGTTAATACTTGTATTGAGTAAATGAAGCACTATTCCTAGGAACCAAAGCCCTCTATAGGTATTATTCATGAATAGAGAACTAGTATAACACCATAACCATGGATGTAGAACATAATTTATATCTTCCTAAAATTTTTATGCAAAGAGTCGTGTACAAGAACCTAAACAATGGATGAGGGTGCCATGGAAAATACTCTATAACATAGATGTGGTGTACTATGTCCAATACCATAAACAATGAATGATTAGTTCCATGTTCAAGACCCTAAAACACATATGAAAAATTGATTATTTCTAGAGAATAAATCTTAAATAAAATATTCATCCATTCAACAGTTTACATGTTTCAACACACACAACCTTTCATCACACTAAGATAATAATGATTCCTATTTTTAGAATTCATACATTTCTATGTTACAAACAAAATATTCATAAATGAAACACATATAGGGACAACCATGACCCATATCCAGCCTCACTGTCTTTTTCGAAATGTATTACACATCGTTTTAGTTCTAAGGTGGCACCCGCAACAATTTACACCCAACCCTACACCCAAACAAGGTTTTTCGATCAATGGGATCCCACTTGGGTCGTCTAGGTTATTAGTGAATCATAGGAATCCAACTTGGGATCCTTGGAACCAGTAACAAGTGGAGGAATGTCACTTATTATTCAGTTGGTGAGAATATAAGTTCCGGTATCCCTATTTAAATCCTTGGTCTCAAATAATCTCTTAGGGAGATGTTTAACTCTTGATATTCAGACATCCCACAACCTACTCTCTAGCATATCATTTATATATGTTTCTAATGTGGGTAAAACATAAATTAGAGATGGCTTAAATCCCATCCCCATTCCATGAAACCCTAGTCTGGTCCAAACACCCAACCATTTGGTCACCATAATATGTAACCTGGTCACACTAACCAGGGAAAATCTCATACAAACACTAATCGAGGACTCTAAAGAACCTCTTCTTCATCCTCCATTCGTTATTATTACCCTTTAATATGTATCATAACATGTCTCACTCTCATGTGTTATTTGTACTCAATAATTGGTGGAAATATTATATGTCACATCTTATACAATGCAAACCACCTCTTAGGGGTCCAATGAATGCCTAAAGGGATCAACTATCATGTTTTAAATAAAACAAATTGTCAATGTGGACTCATATTGTTTCTAGATTTCACTCAAGGGTGAATAATCATGGAAACCCCTCAACTAGGTGATAATATCGATGTACAAATAGTGTTCCTCGAGTACACAACATGTACTCTCAAACCTCAAAACTAGATAGGTACATCTACCAAGTCTGGGTACACCAAAGTTATTATCATGTACTACAACACATCCATGTAATTCATGGGGTCTGGATTTGTACTGCTAAAATACCATTCTCCCTTACATGGGTTGTATTCTAATGAACATGGCCACATGGCCATGTCCCACTACATTGCGTGTACTTCTACTACAAGAAAGGTAGTTACAAAACTATATAACCTCAAATACCTAACCATATAGACATGCACCTCTATAGGAAATGTAATACAACATAAAAAAAGATTCAAAAAACAAATCATCCCTTAATAAAAAGAACACAAACCATGTGTTCTTGAAACCACATGCCATTTAATCAGGTTTTCCAAACTGAAAACCCTTTAAAGCATCTCAAAATCCCTATTTTCACTGATTAAGAACTAATCAAACACTAAAAGGTCCATATTAGTAATATAAGAGACATAGAAAATTAAAAACAGTTATGGGGATTGAGGCTTAAAACTGAAAAACTAGCCTACCTTTTGGTGAAAACATCGAAACATCGGGTCCAAAACCACTCGTGGAAGTCATTGCACATTGAGTTACTCTCAATCTCTACCATTGATGATATTTAAAAATGCCTCTTAATAATAATCAGATTGGTCCATTATTCACACACAAGGGAGTATATTTACCCCCTTTAGTCATTAGTATGTTATAAATAAGGGTTGGAGGTGGTTCAATTAATTGCATTTATTAAGTTTAATTCCCATTTAAAACAAACTACTTGTGTCCCAAAACTCGATGTAGGATGAAACATAACATAACAAATTCCCCCAGTTGTGGACATAATCGTAGAGTATAAATATCAATAGAATTCACTATTCTAATTAAATCACCACCCAACCCCTCACAATTAATATAATAAATAAGTAATTAAACATTGAATATTCCACAAAAATTTTATCAACTATGAATTCCCCAAAAATCTATTCATACGGAAAACCCCTACACGAAGACTAATGTAGTAGGGAGAAAATTTATCTGATAACATATATGAGGGAAAATGAATATTTTACCCATCGTAAGCCTCTTAAACCAAAAAATTAAAATTAAAAACGAATTAAAAATAATTTCTTTCTTTACTTGAAAAATAATAAAATTGAAAATTTGCAAACATTTAATTAATAATTAAAAACATTCATATAAATTTATTAGAGATCATGGACATGGAATAAAATATTCTCTGACTAGAGAAGAAATATAGTAATATTTTCATTAAAAATATTTTCCTTTTTATTTGAAGTTCTAAATAGAGGAAAATGGTCATAATAAATAAAATTTATAGTAATAAACATAGGATATAAATTTTGATTTGTTTCAATTGATAAGAACAATATAATTGTATTAAATGTAAATTTATTATAAATATTATTGAAATGAAATGAGATTGTAACATAAGAACTTATAAATTTAGTAATCTATAACTCAAAACATCAAGAATGATTAAACTTTGGATGAATTTTTAAATAAATTTAATTTTCATGTGAATAATAATAATATAAAATCATGTTAATTATATAAACATAAAAACATGTTGTGAATATAGAAAATATATTATAGAAGAAAAGTCGGATGAGAAAACCTTACATTATGTAACACCTTTCATAATCTAGGTTCAAACCTCCTTCCTAACAAATATTCATTTCTTATAAATATATAAAAAATACATATTCATACATATCATTCCAAAACAATTTACTCATAACATCTTATTATGTTTTTACTAAATATTCTAATTTAATGTCACTTTCTTTGGGTGATAACTATTTCATTTTTCATGCATGTTTTGATTATGTAATTATGTTCTTTATACTTTGATCATAGTTCTATAAAATCTATAATATAAATCATTTAATTAGTGTAATATGTGATAATTATACCTAATATTATAACTATTCATATAAATTGGTGTTAAAAATTAAATACATCACTTTATGGTGATAGTAATCCATACATACACACAAGTGATGTTTCGATATTCAAGGGATAAAATGAAAAACAAGGAATATAATAATTCAACTATATATATTCATTAATATTTAATATATATAATATATATAATACATATCTCTTAAATATAACCTTATTATCATTTATTAATTGAGAAATTAGAAAAATCACATCTCCTTATGGAGGTGGTTGTCCACACATATGCAAAAGCGATACATTTATTTACTATTTTCATGTAAATTAGGTGAGAATGGTTATACAATAATAATAATTACATATTATAATATTTATGATACATATATCATTATTTTAGGGTGGATATAGTTGATTTATAGGATATATAAGTGGAAATAAATATTTAAATAGTCGAGTATGATAATAACATCTTCGAGAGTGACATCATTTGTCTTACACAATAATCATTCATAGGATGGTCACATGGGAATTAAATATTTTATTGGATGAATATAAAGAAGCTAGTATGGTTTTATATTAGGAACTATCCATATCAGAGTTCTCTAACATTTTGAATAAAGAAGAAGACGAGGTTCTCATTTATAAGGTGGGGAAAGGATGCAGTTGGATTTACATGAAATATTTAAATATAATTTATGTCAGAATCAAGTCATAGAGAAAAGAATGATCATAATTTTTAATGCAAGAATTGATATGGTCTAAAACCCTTAAACTAATAGAATTTAGACATGTTTAGGTTATATTATAGAACATATCTTTGGGTTTAACCACCTTATTAACGTTCTTTACCCTTAAATGTGGTAATAACTTTTTTGACATTAAAGGTCATAAATTTACTTCTATGGTGAAAATTTGGAATGAAAATAACCTTGGTAACCTAGATTTAGTGGTTAAAATATTAAATTGGAATATGATAAGGTAAATTTCACTTCTATAGATAGAAGAGTTTAGTAGAGTTGGAAATATTGATAAATAATTGAATCTCATACAACAGTTTAAAATATAAAATACCACAGAGTATTTTATATTAGTGCAAAATTATCCCATATATCAGGACCATGAATATAATTCATAAAACATATCCTATAATCTTATAGAATGGAATCATAATAATACAGTGAGATCTAATGTCTAGTAAGTGAATTCCTATATCGGAAGATCTCATAAAAAATATGTCACAATCAATATAGAATAGAAAATAATAGAGCACACATTCCATTATACCAATAAATTGAACATAATGAATAATATAGATGTAATAACTGATGATAAAGTACTTTTATATAAATAATCAGATGACCTTGAAGCTTATCTATGAATGTTCTAACTAATCGATTAATCACATGGAAATCAATAACTTCTATCATAATGAGGGAATAAATAATGGTTGAAATCATGAAAATATCATAAAGGCCTTATTATAGCAAATATTACATAAATTTAAAAGGCCTTGAATAAATACCTAAGATTGTTTTTCTCTTGTGAACTATCGATGCATCAGGAGGCGATAATGAGCCCCATCCATCACACACCGGGTCCAATGCATTTCTAATATAAAAGGGAAGAAATATAATCACATTAAAATTATTTTAAAAAAAAATAAAATACAAAATTTAAACAATTTCCCTAATTAGTGAACATAATCAATATAATAATTCATATTAAACACTATCTTATTAAATTTTAATAACTTTTACATTCAATAAACATAATTGTAATCCATCTAGATTATTATGGGAAACATTTTCAGAGTAGTACATCCCTAGTCAAACATGTCATCAACAATCAACAAAAATAATGAGGATGGTATAATTACCACATATCCATATTGTAGAATAAGTAAAATGAGGGGTTTTATTATTGATTTATAGAAATTCCATAAAAATATATTTAAAAAATATGAGTAAAAAATCCTTCATTATCATCTCATCTCAATAGTATATATTTATGGAATAAAAGAAACAAAAGTACAGCAGAAGAGCGAAAAGAAAAACAAATCAAGGAGGTCTGAAATAGTGCAAGCTGAGGGCATCCCCTCTCACAAGTTCCTCTCGCTCAGCCTTGAGAGTATTCCTACCCTCCGAGCCCAAAAATACCAAATTTTGGGATGCAATGGAGGCTAGATGATCAACCACTTTGTTACCCTCGTGCCAAGTGTAAAAAATCCTTTTAAATTTTAAAATACCATTTAAAAAAACATTAAGTATCCATAATATTTCAAAATAATATCATGTTAAAAAATTACCATTTATAATTGAAAATGAGTCTTGAATTAAATGTTTGGTAACGATAGTGAGAAAGTTCTATTCTTGACATGTCAAAGAAAATATTACTTTTAAATTTATGAAATAAAATTAAAAAGTACCTATTCATAAAATTAAATAAATTTTAATTTTATAATTTTTCTAAAAATTACACTATGGGTAAAATTTAATTTTAACAATTATTTTAAATCATTTTTTATACATTTTTAGAAGACACAGATTCAAAAGAAATTATTTTTCATCCAAAGAGATAAATAAAGTTGGGTTTTGTTAGAAATATTTTTTCAATCATTATAAGTACCAAAGAGAATAATATTGTACTATTATTTGAAATAATAATTAAAAATAGATTATGAGATATATATAAATATAGTATTATTACATAATTATCCAACAATATCTTACAATTTGAATTCAATTATAGTAAATCCTAATTAAAAAAAAGATTACAACCTAAATCTCCTACAACTTTGGTATCTTTAGATTTGTAATCAAAAGAAATGAAATAAATATAAATAAAAAATTAAATATGATAAATATAAATATATTCTTGATGTGACATGTCAAATGATATTTATATAAACCACAAAAATGAACTATGTGGTGAATATGGTACACTTCTCAAAGAAGTAAAAGCTAGATGATAATTGTTTACCTCATGTCAATTTCCTTCATATGTTTTTGAACCTCCTATATAAAATTTTTTATTATAAATTCATTACCTAAATATAATAATATAAATCATACCATATATGATTAAATTATGACATTTCATTACTCATTTTTTAATAACTCATTTTTAAAATCATGCTTTGGGTATTAACTGTTTCGTTTTTCATGTATGTTTGGTTTGGTAGTTTCAGTCGTTTTACATTGTACATGATTAGATAATATAATTAATTAAATACATGATTTAAATATAATACTTTTTAATTTTATCTATTTATAATATTCCATTAATTTTATATATGAAAAAATGAGTGGCACTGTTTATGGATACAGTTCCTCGTACTTACCAATGAATATTGTTTCTATTTTTAAAATAGATATAAAAAAATGGAATGCATCTCCTTTTCGGAAGAATTATTATATCTAATATTTAATTTCTATTATTTGAATATATAATCGTTACCATACTTGGAAAAATAAAAAGTCAATCATTTCACATTTCTTTATGGAGGCGGTAGTCCACACATACACACGAGTAACACTATTGTTTTCCAATAGATTCAAATGTAATAAGTTATATGAAATATTATAACTAAAGAATTATAATAATGTAATAAATATCATATAAATATTTTTAAAAAATTATTATATCTAATTGTGATAGGAACTCATGGAATGTGAATTATATCAGTTCATGATGTAGTAGTCCGATGTACACACCATTATCGGTTTCATTCCCCTTTTGATGGAAGAAGAGGCATACAAATTTTATGGAATTAATATAATAAAATATATTTTTATATGATATAATGATATTATTTTTTATCATGCTTTTATAATATTTTAGGGAGTTATAAGTTTAAGTAAAATGAAAATTCTTGGTTACGAACATTACCCCTTATTTGGAAAACCTCCTTATGTTTATATCTAAAACCTCCCTAGAGTTGATTTATAATAAAAAAAATGTCATATATGTTGTGGTTAGGGATGTAAGGAATATTGTTATTCAGTTATTGGATAAACCAAAATGATTTTGGATTTTTAATTGTATATGGTATGTGGTGTCCTTTTATATGTGTGGGAGATTACGCCCAAGAAATGTTTGAAAAGACAAAGTGGTACCAATGTTTTTGACACGCGACAGGGCTCAAATATGAATCATTATCGATCCATGGATGATATAAGTACAGAATAAGGATATAAAATATAAATCTAACATTTTATATGTTATTTTAACCCTTAATGTTTTTTACCCCCATTTAACTCATTTTCACATTAACTACAGAAATTATTTATTTCTATTTTTACTTTTCATTATGAAATAAAATTATGTTGAAATTATTTTATAATATAAATAATTATTATATTTAATATTTAATCATTTTTTTAAAATTCCAATCACATAAATGGGGAATTATAATTTATAGTTAATCCTTAAAAGGAGACCAAAACAATGTTTTCCAAAGAGAAAATTATCATTAGTTTAGAAAGTTTATATATATAAAATAACAATGAATTTGATTTTAATGACTTAAATTTTTTTATTATAATATAATTGATCAAATTTTAATTTTTAAACAATTATAACTCAAAATTTAACTTTAATATTTATTTATTGAAAATATAGTTTAAAACCCACTATTTTCACTGTTCATTTAAAATTATTCTTTTCCAAAAATTATGAAAAAATCACAATATAATAACATTAAATTGTTTATTTCATAAATGAATTTAATTATTTTTAAAAAGTTTCTATAAATGTTTGAAAAATTATTTTTAAATTATGATTGGAGAGTGAGATCAAACCATTCTTTTTGAAAAATTATTTATTTTTTCAAACAATCATTTCGTTTTAATTTAAATTTAATTTATAACCAATAAATTTATTTGCACATGTGTAAAACATATATTTTTAATAATTTAGCCATTCCTTTTCATAACTTCAAATTTAACATTAGGTTATAATTGTATACTATTTTAAGGTTTTTTAGACTCAGGGTTGTGTGTATGGAAAGATATTAAAAGATATTAAATTTAAAGAATTTTTTTTCATGGGTAATTTAATCTCAATGCTTCATGTATCATACGATATCAAACACTATATAATTCTATTAAAATACCAGGGTATTATAGAAGTGACTCACAAAAGGTAAATGGATGACACTTTTGAACATTTCCCATTGAACTTATCCTTTTCAATACTTTTCTTATTAATAAAACTTTTAATAAAATATTTTTATCATAAAATATCATTGATGTTATTTATGGCACTATTCAATAAATTTAAAATTAATGACATGAATATAGAAAATGAATTAAAATATAAACACTTTTTCCAAAATTTATACTTTATAATTACCTATTGAATTCATGGAATACCACAATTTATACAAATAATTTTATTTTATTTTTATTACAATAATTTACCTTAATTTTTCTCCAATTTTAACAAGTCGTGTATCGGCATTGCGTTTTTGTTTATGACAAATATATTATCACTAAAAATTAAAAATAAAATAATTTTCCTAAAAATGAATTATTTATGTTCTGGACAAAATTTTATATTCATTCATAACATCACATTGTCCTTTTTATAATATATTAGAGAAATAAAAATCAAGAGTGTTGATTCTTGTATTTAACCATTTTTAAAAATAATATAAAAGTTATAACAAATGGAAACTGGCATGAAACATTCAAATTTTCATATCTATGTTGATTTTTTTTAAACATGAGTCATCCAATAGAAATAATTAAAGTTATGAAGATATTTTTAGGCATTATATTAATGTTTTAATATTGTTTTACATGTATTTCCGCCACCAACATGAAAATATTTACCGTGGTGACTTTTCATAATGAGTACAAATAAAATTGATATATTTACCAAATTTGAACCTTCTAATTCCATATATGGAAATTATTTTTTATGAATCGATTTTTAAAAGTAAAATATATAACTTTTAGTGTAAATTCATAAAATGCGATGAAAAAAAGTTCCTAGAAAATATATTTTTAAGTATAACAATGAAGTTATAAAAAATCTTATATAATATTGATTCTTACAGAATTATTTAGTTTATTTTAGATAAATTTAAATTATTCTATGTTAAAAACATATCCATAATATAATAATACTTTAAATCACTATATATAATGAAAATACACGACTTTTTAATGAAATTTTATATTTTCACTATTCACTGAAAAAATTAATCTTTTATGAAAATATCCCACAATTGAACCTAAGATAATATTTACACAATGATTTCAAAAATTACCTTTATTCATTGAAATAAAGTTAATAAAGATATTATATATTAATAATAATGTATAGAAACAAAAAAAAATAAAAACTATTGGATAAGAAAACATATTTTTAAAGCGTAGAATGACTATATTAAAAAATGAGTGCCTATTAATTTTCCATTAATAAATGTATTTAAATTATAAAAAAATATTATTCATATTATTCATTATTTTTTTATTCCTTTAAATATAAAAAATTTAAGTGAAATTTGATACCTTTTCCATCTAAGTAATAATTTTCTTATTGTATATTACAATTTATTTAAAACTAGGTCATTCATGTTAAACGAACTATCGAGCATAATATTGTAAAAATTAAATTTTCAGGGTTCCACAATACTGTTTACATGGATATTCTTATTTATTAATAAAAGAATTTAATATTATGTTTTAAGGGATGATGAAATATTTATATATTCTATATGATGATATATTGGTTGACAAAGAGATTATATTACACAATTAAAATTCATAATAATATTTCATTTATTACTAAATTTTTCATTCTCCAGAGGGTTATGTTGTATTGTATTATTCCAGTCTTGGTTTTTGGGTATGAACAATTTAAATTGATAAATGTTCTAATAGGTTCACACATTTCTTTTGTATTAAATATTAATTTTTTTGGAATACATGAATTAAAACATAATTGATCTTTGTTTTTTATTGATGTTTATTCATGTTATGTGGATTTAAATTCAATTGCATGTTATTTTTAGATAAATAGGGAAGTTAAATTTTCCTTTCATACAAATCCAAATCCTATCTTACCGAGGATAAGTTAATAATTATTTGGGAGAGATAGGATTATGTTATAGTTCCATCTCTATGATGCCACAAACTTGCACTCCTAGATCCAGTTTCATAAAAACATACATTATATGCTAGATTTATACCAAATATTGATTCGCAGACATAATTATTCCATAATTACATGAAATTAATGAAATATTCCATTACACATGTTCCCATAACATTTTATGTTTGGGGATTTAGAGAATTATTAAAAAATATAAACTAGCAAAACCCATGTTCTTTATGTTAATAGAACTTTTCTTCCCCACTATACAAGAAAATACATAATCAATAATGAGTCTTAAAAATATCCCATATATTCTTCCACAAATTCAATCATGTCATAAAAATCATGTGTAATACTTTCCCTCGTAACCTGGATAAATTGAAACATAAAAACTATTGAGTGAAAATGATCTATAAATTAAGACATACAATTAAGGAAATCATGTAATAAATGTGGAATAAATATTATCACATGATTAAGTAATAATCATAATTACATAATCTACTAAATTTTAGAGTAATATATATCCATGATAGTAAATTAAGAGAAGGATAACTATAATTACGTATCATATAATGGGGAATCCATAATTCTAGACATCAAAACATGATGTCAAGGCCTACTTCCAAGACACTATAATAACACAGAAGAGGAGTAAACCAGAACACAAGATGGTTTATATAATGAGTCTTGTTTAATTATATAGGGGTTATGTAATTTCATGAATTACCAATAAATTTTATTACTTCCAATGAATTACCCATGAGTGTCAATAAGACATTTCATACCATTTTCTAACGCACTTATGGATGAATAAAAAGATGGTTATTCTTAAAATGAAAAATATAGAATTTCAATACATATTCAACATGTGTCAGTAGTCAATAATACTCATTAATAATAAAAATTCATCCATGTCAACATAATTTATAATATGATCATAACCCATATCGATACAGTAGGTGGATGATCAAACAATACATTGTTGAATTTCTAATGTTCATCCATATTTTAATAAAGACACAAAAATTATTAATACTTTCCTCATGTCAATGAAAAAGACAACATGATCATAACCAATCTGGAATAATATAGTGTATGTTTAAACAAGAACATAACCCTAGTTCAAAAATGGAAGCAAATAAGGGTGTTGACATAAGTGAATAATAATATTTTAAAATAATTTATTAAATAGTATCAGAGAAGAAGGGATCAAGAATAGAATTAATTAATACCATTAGTTCAATCCCCAAAACGATAAATATAATTATTAGAAAATAAATAATGAAACATAATCCCCATTAGGTTAAATCCTTTTGAATGATAAATGAAAAAGTAAGGGAAAACATAATGAATTTTGGAAAAAAAATTAACTTTGATATAAAATAAAAATATACATATAACATTCAATTGTATTTTTGAAAATTTGAGGTGAATTATTTTCAAAACATTTTAATTTAAAAATAATATCCAATAATGTATCCATTAAAATATATAAATTTTATCATCGGTAAATTAGGATAATAATACAAGTCAAATTAGAGATAAAGGAAATAACACTTTTTTAATTTTCAAAATAATTTTGTTAAAAACAAAAAATTAAATAAGAATAAAAAATTCATGTATACTAAATCATAATTATACCAAAGAGGGTTATAAAGTAAAATATAATAAATTATTGCGATTGTAGAACCTGAAAATTAAATAAAAAGTTCAGGACGAAACAATATCACTCAATTTGAAATATTTGAGTTATCATTATCCATTGTGGGGGACATACTTAATGATGAATTAAAATTTTCAATATATTTTTAAAAGTTTAAAATGTAAAAAATTTGATGTTTCCAAAAAATAATATTATAGGTTTAAATTTTAAATAATTATATGATATATATTCAAGGGGTATATAATAACATAATACATGATAATTGAGATACCAAGAACTCATAGAAATGGGTAACACATGAGTCAGTCTAACTCTAGAAAAAATAAAAATAAATTTATAATTTTATCCCATTAATTATAGTGAAATAATGTAATAAAAATGTAACATTATATAAAAATAACACCATAAAATGTTAACATGGTGTGTAATTTTTAAAGTGCCTAGAATAATCAGAATTATGTCCATGAAAACCCATGCATATCAGGTAACACATTAATTAAAATATCATCAATGTTTGTAATTATAATTAAACATTAAATAAAATTATTATATGACATTTATTGAAACAATATCTAAAATAGGTAGTAAGTACCCAAAATATATGGAATTCGATGTATAAAACCAATCATGTCTCATAGAGATTAATTTGAGATAAAAACCCTTACCTCGATTCTGACTCATTTTATACTTGATCCAAATGTACTAAATAATTAAATTTACTAGTACAAAAAAACTTTTTTTCATCGGTTTTTTTTTGCTTTTTAATATCGGTTTTGTGGCAACGTTGTGGCGACGTTATTGCGACCGACGTAAAAAAATGTTTTTTAACGCTAGTTATTTAATAATCAACATTAAATTTTCTTTTTAAATTATTTTTCACATCGGTTTTTAGAAAACTGACGTGAAAGTCCATATTTTATACAAAACAAATTGCGTTGAATTGCTATTTTTAATGATGGTTATTTAAAAACTGACATTAAATACCGATGTTTAAATTCATTTTTTACATCTTTTTTTAAGTAACAAATGTTCAAAGGAGTTCTCAATTTGAATATTATTTCCCGAGCTTTGATTTGACAGGTCATAGAGCTCAAACGGAGCTACAGATCAAATGTTATGACCATTAGAAGTTTGATGTATTTTGTTCCGAGGAAAGATCGAATGAGCCAACCAAAGCTTCATCTGTGAAGGAAATTTAGTATCCGAATGAGGATTTGTTGTTTTACCATGATACAAATAATAAATAGTGAATCCAAATCATTAAATGGTATATAAATTTAGAAAAATAATCATGACAAAATATAAATCATTGAAACATAATTACGAATACCTTGACGAAAACGCGGAAAGAAGAAATAGTGGATTCATGTTGAAGATCAAACGGTTTGAGTCGGTGGAATGATAAGGGTTTAATGAAAGGATAATTAGATTATGATTTTTGTTTAATGAAACAATATAAATGATATGTAAAAAACACGGTATTTAAAATTTAGGCGGCAACTGAAAAGTTTTAGCCCGCGCTATTAAAAAATTGAAATCCTACGTTTGTGGGATATTAAAATAATTTTTCAGGTTAGTTTTTATGATAAACGATGTGAAAAATATTAAAATTTTCATTGATTTTTCACATCGGTTATATAAAAACCAATGTGAAAAATCAATTTTCGTGACTTTCTTCATGTTGGTTATAACTGATGTTGATATTGAAAATTTTAGTAAAAATTTGAAATCCCGCATTAGTGGGATATTAAAACCATCTTTTACGTCATTTTTTTATAACCTATTTGAAATATATTGAAATTTTCGCTGATTTTTCCAATATTTTATATAAAAACGGACGTGAAAAATCATTTTTCGCCAATTTTTTACGACGGTTCTTATAAGAACCGACGTAAAAAATTAAATTTTCATGACATTATACGTTGGTTATTAAATAAAAAACCATAAAAATGTTTACAAACTTGTAGTTCATTTCTAAATCTTCGATTGGATAGGTTGTGGAGCTCAAACAGAGTTACGAATCAAAAGTTATGGTCCTCTTAAGTTGGCCTTCTGTAAGACATCATTTAGAGATGATCATCTTCCAATGGCCATAACATTTTATTAGTAACTAGATTTGAGATTTGTGACCTATCAAATCAAATTTTATGAAATTAAATACATTTTTGTAACCATTATTAATGTATATTACTAAAAAAACGACGTAAAAAAGTCATGAAACCCAATTTTTTACATCAGCTATTATAAGAACCGACAAAAAAATCGGGTTTGATGACTTTTTTACATCGGTTTTTAAATAACCGATATTAAAAATTCTTACAAACATGTATTTAATTTAGTAAGATTCGATTTTATAGGTCACATAGCTCAAATGGAGTTACAAATCAAAATATAAGATCTTATGAAGTTGGCCATCTCTAAGAATTCATTTATGGATGATCAACTTTCGATGGCCATAACATTTGATCCGTAAATCCGTTTGATTTCTATGACCTATAAAATTGAAGATTGGGAAATAAACTACATGATTTTAAACATTTTTTACATCAGTTATGAAATAAAAAAGTAAAAATGTCATTATAAATTATTTTTTACGTCCGTTCTTATAAGAACCGACGTGAAAAATCCGGGGAAATTGATTTAGCATGTTGGTTATTAAATAAACGATGTAAAAAAGTCAACATAAATTATTTTTCACGTCGGTTCTAAAAAACTGACATGAAACGGGTGACTTTAGAAATACTTTTGGTACTAGTGATTATATTGGTTAAATAGATTCTATATAACTTTATATATAATTAATATTATTTATAATCCATATTTATAATAATTATATACATATATTTTAAATGTTTTTTAAAAATTTAAACACTAGCTGTAAGTAATCTTTTTCACATTTAACGTGTTTCATAAGAGTTTCATGGGTTTATATTATTTTATGGAATTACATCATTCATGGATCATATAAGGATTTTTAATATATTTTCCAATATATAAATAATTGTATAATTTCATCCCATGGTATGTTTGGTTAAAAATTATAATATCAAATCAATTATGATCATGTTTTGATGATTCATAAAGAATAAAGGGTTATCTATTATTTAATGTGTTGAATATTGAAAAACCAATATAATAAAAAAAAATTATTTTCATATTTATATCATATTATACCATTATTTAATTTCACATATTCATCCTTGTTATAAATTGAAAATATAATTCTACTATGTGATTAATCTAACCAAAAAAATAACACACCATGATTAATAGATAATTATGAGGTGTTTTATCGATAATATCATTATTAAAGCAGTATAATGTTATAATTTAGTTTTCTTTTTTGATATATCATAGGTTAATATAATTATAAAATAGTTTATAATTTTATAAAGTCACTACATAGAAAGTAAATATCTATTTCCTCTTAGTACGCACATTTTAAATGTTTGAATTAATGACAATCATTTATTGATCATATAATTAATATGTTATCAAATTTTTCATACCAAAACATTAATTATGTAATAAAAAAATTATCCTATAATATAATCCATTATCAATCCATGAGTGTTTCATATGGAAAACGTAATATGTTTTTCCATTTAAGTGGTAGTCCACATATACAAGTTGATGATGAAAAAGTATACACACGACATAATGATTGAGTAACATGGTTTATTGTTTCAAAATCATATAGATGATAGAAATATAATAATTATTTATCAAATTTCCTTTTTACAATAGCCTTGTAAAGTGGTTAAGTAAATAAAAACATGTTGCATTTTGTTAGAGGTAGTACACAAAATGCATGAATTTAGATTTCACTTTTCTTGATAGAAAAGTGAAATTGTAATTATTGATTATTTCCATATCATTATAAAATTTAATATATTAAAAATATTTTTTTAATATTATTATCATTTGAAATTAATATTTGGATAATTAAATGTGAAAATTTAATATTTATAGAAAAAATGATGTCTCACATTGAGAACCATGAAATTTCTATAGAAGAACCCTTATAAATGGTTAGTGTATTCTAATATAGTGTGAAATGATTCTCAAGAGAGTGAATTAATTTTATAGTGTAAGGAATAGTGTATTTGTTTAATAAATAACCCTATTTCTTAGGGGTTCATTTAAGAGGTGGTGGGATTCCCCTTAAATATGTCATAAGAGTACAATTTTTAAACTATTTAAAATTAATATAATGGGAGAACATTCAACGTGGCTTCACAATTAATACATAATGTAGAGAGGTGAAATATAAGGGTTAAAACAACTCTTAAACTTTATTAGAGATAGGATTTATCATGTTTGATGACCTTTACCCCTTAAGTTATTACTTTTACAATTTTAGATTTGTCCTTGTCAAACATTTTTCTATAAGGTAACTTAATATTTATGCTTCAAAATAACGTGTCACTTAATAGTTAATTTTGATCCAATTATTCAAAATTTTAAATCCATTTCACTTTGTTACATTTATATAAGTGATAGAAATAATTTATAATATATATATATAATTCATTAAAAACAATTTTTTTAGAAAATATTACTCAAATTATATATTATAAAATATGAGTTAGTAAATTAAAAAAAACATCTTAAAATTATTAACTCACTTATAAAATAAGTATTTTATGTTATAAAAATGTTTTTAGAATTTAAAATTCATAAATATATACTAATAATGTCATAAAATTCAAGTTATTTATAAATATGATAATTTCACTATTCACCTAAAAATCAATCATTTTAGAAAAACCCCAAAAATTATCTAAAGAAAACATTACTATAAAGAATAAAAAATGTTTCTTTTTTTAAAATTCAAATTATATATTTTAAAAATGTAAATTCTAAATAAAAAGGTGAGATATAATGAAAACAATTATAGGAAAATACTTTACTTTGAATATTAACCATTCCCATTCATATTTCCAATTACATGTTACATTTTTTAACAATTAATTCTTATGAAATATATTTTAAAATAATTAATCATAAATTTATTTAAATATAAATGAATATTACGTTGAATTGAAATATTTAAAAAATATATTTATATGTATAAAATGCTCAAATTAGTCATTTTAGCTATACCAATTGAATTTCATTCATTTCAACTATTGATTTATATTAATTATATAAATATTTCATAAATATTTTACACCTATTGATTTCCTCTATTTCAATATCGAGGTTTTAATAGTGTAAAATTATCATGCGTTCTTTTTAGTCGGTTGTTCCGTATAGAGAAACTTGTCAAGTACATTGACTTATTTAAAGGTAGTAATATATTTACATTTCAGGGTGTTATATTATCCCCCTAAGTAAAATATCTCCACAAAAATTGGTTCATAATATCATATTAATTTTTATAGGGTAATCATAATTTACCACAAAAATCTATATAATCATGGGTTTATTTAGTTTATTGAATCTAAAATATCGATATGAAATATTATTATAATTGAATTATAAATAGATCTGATCTATTCATAATTTTTCATGGAATTCTACTAAGAAAGGATGAGCTATATCCAGAAGGAATATATTTCAAAGAAAACAAGAAAATGATTTATATGGTAATCAAACTATTGTGGGTTTTTATTCAAAACTAGATATCTCGTAGTGGGTGAAACCATATATTACAAGAGGCACTATAAAAATAATATCGAAAACTCGATATTCAATTAAATAGTATAATTTTCATCAAATTGTTATTGTTCTCACTATCTTGGTTAAAAATTTCCCCCATTGGACCTAGTGTAGATAAATTTAGTCACAAAATACATATATCTCTTACAATTTGAGGAATATATTTTTGTAGCATCACTCTTTCCCATAAACTTGTGAGATTTATGGCCTTTATCTCTACACTTAAATAATCTAGAAATATATTTACTGTTATTTCCCCCATGATTCTTCCCATGTTTTCCATGTATGAAATTGAATCTTAATTCTATTATCATATTCATCACATTATCATTCATGATACTCCATCTATCTAATCTTTGTTGTGTTTTGGACTTTGACTATATGGACAATGTTAATCTTATTTCATGGAAGATTATTTGAAATAATCATTAGTTTTCTCAGTAAAACATCCATTTTAATGGGTTTTTCATTGATATAATCACTTTATTGTCTTGGGAACCCATTTTTAACAACATTACATCAGGCTTCAACTATTATAAAAAAATGTAACATTAGTGATGGAAATTTTAATAAAATTATCATAAGTAATAATAATAAAATTTAGACTTCAGATATATAACTTTATGAAAATATCATATTATCTTATACTTCATAAAACCTATCATGTATCATACACATTTTAACCAATATCACTCTCATTTTGTCTTATATCATTCGCAGTTCAACCTAGGTTTCTTTGAATTGGGTTCTCTCATACTTATTAACCAAATACTCAAAATAGTGGTCATAAATTACCATGAGCTTTCATAAAGAATATAAAACCTATAAAATACCGAAATATATGATATCAATATATAATATATACCTTATTTGGGATAGTACATATAGATTAGTGTTTAAATTAACTTATAAATCTGAATATTTTAATACATTTATCTATTTTCACTTTCCTGTTAGTTTGTATTATATAATTATATTCAAATTCCACATAATGATATATAATGATAATTTTAATTAACCATTGAATATCCCCCACGAGTGTTTTAAACTAGTACAATTATACCTCTTTGTCATGCACTAGGTGGTGATCGAGTAGAAACCCAATCCTCCTTTTGGGGGTTATTTCCTATTGGTACACTTGTACTAGAGCCATTATCCACTTCTAGTATATATAAAAAGATACAATTTCTAGGATAACTACACAATATCTACCATAATGATGTGTTTACATATTATCCTATACATCTAATTATTGCTTAGACTTACCCATATGGTTTTCATTAATGTTCTTATATCCTTATCCAAAAATTAAATTTTTAGTATTACCTTAACATTAAATAATACACTATACTGATTTTTTATCTGTTCCTTTCGAATTTTGATTAACCCTTTAATTCTCCTCAACAAACATACTAATATACATTGTTATCTAAACCCTTATCTAATACCAACTACGACCCCATTGACCATCACTTACCAATATGGTACCATGAAAAAAAACATTGCATACATTCTTTGATATCGAATCTAGATTATTTGACATAGATATACAATAATTACATTAATTTAAGTAAGTATAGAAATAAAAAAAATTTCCAAGACATTTTAGGTTTATGGATTTATAGAATAACAACAAAGAACAAACAAAATAAACTTATATTCTTGGTGTCAATTGGTCATCATTTACATTATATATGATACTAATCAATCCATAATGCATTCCATAAATATCATATAAATAATTATGTACATTCTATCCTATTTGGAATATCTTGTCCAATACTCTCATTCATAACTTATGGAAATTAAAATAATGTAGGGGTGAGAAAATAAACTAGGTAGGAAAAACATAAAATTAAAGAAATCATGGAATAAACAAGGAATAAATATTATATAAGGAGTATGTAATCATCATAATTCCATAATCAACTAAAACTAAGAGCATACTATGTACATTAAAATTAATGAAACCATGAGTGAATATAATTTAAAATAACATACAAATATAATACAAAATTTCATACATCTGAACATGATATCAAATCATTATCCATTGATAATATATTGATATGGGGAGAGTCGTACACAAAAACCCAAGTACATTTGTCCAATTTTTGTATTGAATACAATAAGGGGATATATAAATATGGTCCCCACCCATTACTTTTATAATTCTAATACATTCACCCTAAGAGTCAACAAGAAATTTTAATCTATTCTTAATGGAATATCTTGTTGAATGAAATAATTGGTATATATATAATGAAAAACGGGGAATATCAATACATAAAAAATGTGAGTTACCCATCAACAGTCACGAAGAACATCAATAACTTTCCCATGTTAATAAAATTGATAAAACGGTCATAAAAAACTATGAGAAAGAATGTGGACGGTCAAACAATACATAATCAACTTTCTAATAATCATCCTTATTAGAATAACAAATTATAGGTTTTTAATAATTTTTTTATTCAAATAGATGTTAAAATATGATAATATCCCATTTAATGGAATATTTTTTACGGTCATATAATTTCATAACACAGTTGAAACAAAGGAAATATATAATTGTGGTGAAAGAAATTAAAATAACACTCATAAAACAATTCATAAAATTTTATAAGAAATGATCAAGAATCAAATTGTTTAATACCATGGAATTAACCCCTCCAAGGAAATATATTCATATTATGGGATAAAATAAGTAAAAAATACCCATTAGGTTAAATAATTTTTAAATGATAATATAACTTATAGTAATAAATTAAATTTTATTTTTGAAATCATTTTATACATTGACATAATATATAAATTTATATATCACTATCAACTGTATATTTAAAAGATAAATGATAAAATTTAAAAACATATACCTATAGAAATAATCACGAATAATAGATAATTGAAAATAAATGATTTTATTTTTAATAATTGAAGATATTAAGAAAAAATAGTTGGAAGTCAATTGAAAATCGGTTTTTATTATTTTCAAAATACCTTTATTAAAACTCACATGGTTGGATGTGTAAAACACATTCAAATTTATTAAGAAAAAATATTCCCATTGGGTAGTATTATGTAAAATATAATAAAATATTTTATTGGTAAAACCTAATAATGGAATAGCATTGTTCAAGATGAAAAATTATAAGTCAATGAAATGGCATTTGAGTTATGAATATCCCTTATGGGAAGAACACTCAATGAGGAACCAAATATTTGAAAAGGATTATATTTATTAAAAATTTAAATTATTAGGGGATAAAAAATTATACAACAAAAAATTCAGAACATTCATCACATTTATTAAATAATTTCAATTGAATGATAATAAATTAACGAATGAAAAATGTGATTCCAAAAACTCTTACTACAAGGGTAACACCTACGTCAAGTACATTTAATAAAAAAAATTTATGACATATTTTATCTGATGTATTAAAATGAAATAATTTATATAAAATTAATTTTATATTAAATCAATATAGCACCATGCAAAGGAAACATGGTGTATAAATTGTAACATGTCTTAAAAAATCAAAATTGAGACAAGGAAAACCATTATAACTTGAGTAACGCTCCAATTAAAAAACCACGAATGAGTGGAATATTAATTGAACATAAAATAAAATGATTAATATATAATAAAAGATATTATATCTCAAATATGGATTATATAAACAATTATAATTAAATTAGTTTCAAAACAACCGTCTTGTCTTAATAAGAGGAATTTGAGATGAAAGCCCTTATCTTGGTCTTGATTTGTTCTACACTTGCACAACATTTACCAAATATGTAAATTAATATCATTAAATACTTAACCAATAAATTTTCTCAAAATAATATCCATTTATACTCTTCAATTATAATCATATCATACATTTATAAAATAGTTAGTTTTGACTATTTTCAATATTCGGTGTATGTAATATTTATAATAAGGTACTAGTTTTGTAAAAGCGGTGTGGTTATAAATTTATTCCCAAAATTAGATAAATATTAGATAATAAAATGAGATATATTAGATTTTATATTATAGTTATACAGTTATAATTTCATTCCATGATAGTTATTGTTACAAACCATGAAGAAGAAATCTATGGTGATCATGTTTCAATGATTCATAAAGAACGAAATGCAATTTCTTACATTAAAAGTTAAGTGTTGATATTATCATACCAAAATAAAATATAAGAAATTATTTAAATAGTTTTCTCAAATTATAATAGAAAATATATTCACATGTTAATATTTTACATAAACACATAATTACATTATAGTAGGTGTTTAAACTTCCCCAAAGATGAAACTACTTTGATGAATTGGAGATAATGAGGCGGTTTTGTTTTAATATAATTATATAAAAAGCATAATGATAATATTTATTGTTTATTAGTGTGAATTAAAAAAATTTATATAACTATATATAGATGATAATTTATTTAAATTCATTACATTGAAAAAAGATATTATTTTCCTCATAGTATGCTCGTTTTAAAAGATTGAATTAAAAAAGATCATATATTGATCATACCATTAATAGGTTATTCAATTAATCAATCCAAAACTATGGTGATATCAAAAAACTCATATTTATATTTTAATAACATCCTTATATCCATCCATGAAAGGTGGTAATGAAAAACCTAATACACTGTTTCATAGTGCCGGTAGTCCGCATATATACATGGATGATCATTTAATTTTCATTGATTGGAAGGAAGGAGTAACTTTGATTATCATTTAATAATAATAAAAATAATAAAAATATAATAATTATAATTTAGACTACCCATTTACAAACTCATTTTAATGTGTAGTATGGGAATAAAATGTGTCGCATTGTTGAGTTGGCAATACACACAATTCATGAATTATAGCTTCATTTTTCTAAACAAAAAATGGGAAATGGTGATTCGTGATTATTTCAATATAATAATAAAATTATTTATAAAAAAAATAATTCTCTAACTACTTAGGTATTTAGAAATTATTATTTTAAAATAAAATTTGAAAATAAAAAAGGTAAATAAAACTGATTACTCACATTAAGTGATTAGAGATTTCCCTAGAAGATCCCTTAGAAATGGATGGAATAAAATAATATATTTTTACCATAATATCAAAAGAATTAAAATTTATACTGGGAAAAGGAAAAATAGAAATATTTAGAATCAAAGCAAAATTTTAAAAGCGATTTATTGGTCGGTTAAAAGACCCTTTTATATGTAATGAGAATGCAATTTTTGCAATCATTTCAATGTAGAATAAAGGGAACACCTGTTAAAGAAGTCATGTGGCTCTAGAATTGATAATTAATGGAGTTAAAAAGTTATAAGGTCGATTAAAACCTTATAAACTCAATTATATACTTTTTTAGCATGCTTCAATCCCTTTACCATAAAAATTATTACTTTTACCATTTTAGGTTTAAAAATGTTGACTAGTTTTCACATAATGTTTATAAATCATTATGCCTAAATAAAATGTATTAATTATTATATAATTTAGACCAATTAATTAAAATCTTTACAAAAATTTAATTACATTCCAATTTTAAAAATTATAAAAAATTAATTTTAAAATAAAAAATGTAACCTATGAAAAACAAATATTAATAAAATTTTAATTATTTTGAAAATTATCAAATATGTTTTTCTAAATTATAAAAAATATTTTTAAAGTTATATATTAATTTATAAAATATTTTTTTGGACTTCTAAATTTTTTTCATGATTTTTAAATATAAACTTATATATTAATAATTTAATAAAAGTCCTGATATTTTTAAACGTGGTATTTTTCACTATTTACCTAAAAATAATTATTTTTAGAAAAATAAAAAAAACAATTCTTAAGAAAATATTATTCTTATAATTCAAAAAATAATTTTCATTTTATAAAAATTTTATTCTAAATTTATGAAATGTTAATTTTTAATAAAAAAGGTGTGATATAATGAACAAATGTTTTTATGGGAAGATTTATTTTTAAAATATCAAAAATTCCCATTCATTTTTCTTATTATTAACTAATTAATGTATAAATAATAAAATATTCATATATAATATATTTTAACAATATTAATCACTAAATTCCTGAAATAGAAATGCTATCCTATAGAATGTAATTATTTAGGAAAATAAATTTCAATGAATAAAATCATTATGTAAATCATTTTAACTATACCATTTGAATTTCATTTATCATAAAATTTTCCTTTATTTTATATCTATAAATATTTCATAAATTAGATAGTAATACTCAATATCTATAATTAAACTGTTAGGTTTTAATGGTTTAAACATGTCTCAGTTTTGTTTTAGTTTGGTGTTGCATATAGTGTAGGATATCAAACACATTGAGTTATTAAAAGGTAAATATATATTAAAATTTTTGGGGTCTTACAGAGTCAATTTAATTAATTAATAATTAAATAATTAATGGTAATTAGTTAACATATAAATTAGATAATTTTTTACTTAACAAGTTAGATATTAAATAAATAATATTTATTATTAATTTATTGATATATTAAATAAAACCTCATGAACTCAAGAATTTCTTTTAATGTTTGGAATACGATGGGGTCAATTTGTAATTTCTTAAAACTAAACCAAATGTTATATTATCAATTACATATGTTAGATAGGGTAAGACTCCAATATTCTTATATGTGTTTGATAGAAAGAGAAATATATCACAAATTACACTTGATATAAATAGTTAAACATCTAAAACCCAAGATTTAATGGCAAGAGAAGTACCCAATATAGGTGGAACTAGAAGAGCTCAGGCATGCCTCCCTACATGGAAAAGGCTATCAACTAGTAGTGAGAGACTATAACTAAATTCAGGAAACTACATTCCCAGTATCACAATATATAATATAAACAAAATAACAAAACCATTAATAATATCTTAGTAAACATTTGGATTTACTATTAAGATCGATAAATTAATAATATAAAAAAAATAATATAATGTAATAAAATAGAACTTTTCTCAATAAAAATACATATAGATTGATTCTATACTTGTGTGATCAAGTAAATAATGAAAATAAGAGTCAAAATTTTAAAATATACATAACTATAACTCATGATTCTCTTTTACAACATGTGTCCCTATAACCACCGGGCTACTAAAACATAATGAATATAATATGTTCTTGGCTGAATAATGAATGTTATGCTTGTTTTTATTAAATTATGTAGTCAATATAGTCAATATATGAGGAATAAATAAATGAGTATCTAAAGATATAATGGAATTGGATTTCATTGTTGATAAAGAATCCATGTAATTTCATAGGTTATTTGAGATATTTCTATCATCTATTAAAAGGATTGTGATTATGATATCCAGAAGTGTTAAAGAGAGTTTGAGGCATAGTTTCAATATTAATTATGATTATTTTTGAAATATTCTTTAATTTCAGTTACATGGACTAATTTCATTAGGATAATGCACATTATTTGTGACCAAAAATCCACAAAATATGACAAATTTGTATATATATATATATATTTGAATGATTTTGATTCATTTTTTGTAGATGTAAGTAGAAGTGTCACTCGCCTAAGGAATTAATAACGATTCTTCTTGGATTTATTTAATATGGTGTGAAACAGAAGTGGTTTCAATAAAAAAAAATAGTTTTAAGTAATGTGAATATTTTTGGAATATGGAGAATTTAATGAAAGAGTTCATAGTTTTTGGTCTAAATCAATTAAAATTATATAAATAGTTAGAGTAAGATTAAAAAAAATAATTATAACAGAATGTAAGTTACTTTTGAAAGTGCAGAAAATTATGTTGATATTTTTTCCATACCAGAAAACAATAATATCTAAATGTCCTAGGTGGAAAAATTAATTCCATATAAAGAAGAATATAATGGGAAGATATAAAATAATCAAACAAATGAGGCTTAAAAGATAAAAAATAGTGCATAAAAATTTTCACATGTTAATATTTTAAGAAAATAAAGAGCCATATTTAGAGAAAACACTCAACATAAATGAAACTCCTTAAGAAAAAAAAATTCCCTATTTATTCCCTTTTTATTTATTCTTTTATACTGAAGTATAGGGAATCAATGAAGATGGATGGGTCCATTGAGGGGAGCATGGATGAGATAAGGTTGTTAAATAATCACAACATAATTAATGTGGAACTTTTAAACAACTAATTGAAATTTATATATGATGTATTATAATCACCCATGCATCCTTAATGAAAATGAATTATTATAAATGGATAATTGATGTCAGAAAAATAGGGGGAGTAATATTTCTTTTCACTTCAACTTTTTCATATGTTTTTTGAGATATGTCAATGATACAATATATTTCATGATTTATTTTATTTCAGAAACCCCATAACATGAACAAGTTAGTTATCTGT
The DNA here is from genome assembly GCA_963277665.1 of Viscum album. Classification (NCBI taxonomy): domain Eukaryota; kingdom Viridiplantae; phylum Streptophyta; class Magnoliopsida; order Santalales; family Viscaceae; genus Viscum; species Viscum album. The sequence goes on from OY728152.1 coordinate 1,389,063,245, forward strand.
GCTTTGTATCACATAATGAGTGTTTAATGGATATCATTTATCACCATAGTTTTGATTTTTTTTCAAAATATGTTTTACAAGGTTTACAATTATTTGTATAAATTTTTTTATTATATTATGGATATACTTCAGATATCATCATTTTCTCACAAGTAACTACGGTTATGGATATAAATGATTGATAGGGAGTAGGAGAAGTTTTATGACATGAAAAGGCCATAGTGTACCATTTTATTTATTTTAAATAAGGCTACAAAAATATGATCTTTAATAGGAGAAGAGGTATAACAAAAATTCAAACGGAATATTGAAGAGATCATGTTCTTAGTTGAATAATGAATACTGTATTTTTTTTCATTTTATTATTAATTCAACATTGTCAATTTTATAAGATTTCATAAATAAGGAACTTAAGATAATAAGGAATTACATTTAATTATTGATAAGGAATCCATGTAATTCTATAGGGTGTTTTATGTGATGACATGATCTGTAGAAATTTTTTTGAGGATGATGTATTAAAGGATTCAAGAGGATTTCAAAACATAGTGGAAATATTAATTGTAATTATTTTTTTAACTTTTATTAAATTCCAATAAAATTTGATAATTCCATTATAGAAATTCACCTTTTTTACAAAATATAATGAATTTTGGAAATTATTTTTTGAATTTATGTATATAAATTATATGAATATATGAAAAGTAGAAGTTGATATTTGCGAATTTTTATTTGAGTAATTGTAATTTGACTATGTAAAATAATTGGAAAAAACATCTAAAGGTTTACACTAAAAATTTACGATAGCCCTGGGCCAACTAACGACCTACTTCAAACATACTAGCGGAGCTGAGGGTTTTACCAAGTGTGAGGTAGTTCAACATTTCCAACCATGGGTAGTAGGATATGTTAAGAGTAGTACCCACATAGACCATATGACACATTCATAGATTACACAAAATGCTCTTAGGAGGGTACCCTGGGGACTGTAAAATGGTGTACAATGACCCATGGGGTCTTTTGTGTATGTGTGTCCAAGTGTTGAATCCTAATTTAACTCACGTGGTTTGAATTTTTGGTTTTATTATTAAGTTGTTTCAAGATGAAAAATTATATGAGAGTCATTCTCATAGTGAGACAGTATTATTATACTTAAGTGTATAAAAAAATAAGCAGGGCAACTTGACCAAATTGATCTCCTCCATTATATTTATATCATCTGTGTATTTTTAAATAGCATTCATCTTTAACCATAATCATTCAAAGGATATGCATGTGATCTCATAATAATTTAGGTTTTCCAAAACATGTGATAATACAAAGACACTGAAACATGATCGACCATTATAGCCTCCATGCATGTAATCATAATATTTTATACATGAAATTATTCAAAGAATAATATTATAACTAGGATAAATATAATTTTTATAGAGTGTTCCATAGATCCATCACATAGACGTAATTGATCAGGAGAGGTGATTGTTTATCTCCACTATATTTCACGAAGATCAACATACATGATAATATTATATCACTAATGAAATCTATAATCTAATAAAATTTACACTTAACTAATTAATGATGAAGCCTTAAAATCTTGTGAGCTTGAAATATCCTTGATTTTTTCCATTTGATATCATTTTTTTCTATGATCTTTATAGTAATTAAAGAGGTTTGAATCCATAAGAAATCCAAGGGGTATGTGTTGATTACATCACATATAAATATTGAGGTAGAGACAAGGTTTTGTGGATTATTCCAATCAAATGTGTCTTGAGGGATTATATTTTAATATGAAACAAAACACATGAATGATTTGTTCATCCAAAGGAGATGAATCTTATGTGATTCATTTATGTGAAGGAGAAGAAGATTCTGTAACTTACTCACGTGATGAATATTTTCAATGTATAAGACTTCCATGATAATAGTGCATGTGATGGAGAATAAGTCAGAATTTTATTGTTTACATAAATTAGAGTATAAAATGTGATCCTTTCAAATAATGAGAATAAAATATAATGCATTCATGTAATCCATTTACAAGTTGTGGATCAAAACTGACTGAGTAATCCTGAAATGTTATTACTTGAAGAGAACTTATAAACCATGTACTTTTTATGCATGAGGAAATGTTGACTAATATTTATATTAATTAGTACATGAAGATATAATCAATTACATATAGATAAGCCATAATTATTTCGTGAATAAGTATAATCTTCACACAATTCACTTACATGAAGGAAGATAAAAATATGATACATGATGGACATAAAATGTTGTGCCAATGAACGAATGAAATATTGATAAAAGTGTGTGTTTTATAATTTACATACATGTTCTTTCTTAATGTAATAGGTGGGAGTTAATGAAGCTTGAGGCAGTATATTAAACATAATAAGTTGAAAATTTAGGGAAATATTATTTCAAAATTGCGAATGATTTTTATTTCCAAAAATATTCTTGAAGAAACTATGTACATCCCTTTCACACATTATATTGAGGTTAGAAACTTTTTCATATAAAATAGAATGTTTTACCTATAATTTTACTCATTGATTATTTTAATAAACTATTGTATCAAGAAGAGAGAAGTTGCTAAATTCGAGGGAAACATGGAGGAGAAGTATTTTATATCTGAATATTCATTAATGTGAGAAAAACAAGATCACTCTAGATCTGGTGAAAATGTGTTTCAAGACCAAAAATATTATTCCAAGAAGATTTTGATGATCATAAAGGTGTATATAAGGATGAATAATCAGTTAGGATCATACAAGAAGATCACAGTAAAAAAATAAGGAATTATTTTATAGGATCAACACTATAAAAGGGAGACATTTTTTGGGGGTCAAACAAGTTGTTGAATAGGATCAAGGATGGGGTGTCTAACTTATTGATATATGATAGAGGAAGATGTTTTTGGTGTCTAATCAACCGTGGTAAAATATTTGGATGTTGGGGTGTACAACTGTGATCGACTAAAGGATTAACTACTAGGGTGTATAAAAATCTGTTTCTTAGTCCATTATAATCATTTAGAAAATTATAAAAGAGTATCCATGTTAGGGTATCTAACCAAAATTAGAAGGGGTAGTTTATTTTCTAATCACAATAATTTTGTTGTCTTCACTATTTTTATTTATTCAATTGATAAAGTAAAATGATTAATAATTGATTAAATTAAGAGCACTAGTGATTTAAAGAGGTTTAATTAAATATAAATAGTTCATAAAAATAAAAAAAAACATATTCACCCCCACCCCAACCTCATAGTATTAAATCTAGACTAGGGAACCATAAGTGGGATCAGATAATAGGTTCCATCTTAAGATCGAAGAAAGATTTTAATAAGTAATTTTTTTCTAAATTAGTGAGATGCATCAGATAAGGAAAAAGGATGTTTCTCTAAAGGATAAATGAATGGTTATTTATTCTAAGACTAGGAATAATAGGAATAAAAGTTATAAAATTAATTTGATGAATAATATTAAAGGGATATAAAACACTAACTGAAGGTAACTATAGTGGTATAGTTTCCAATAATTAGTTTTATTCTGATTCATTATTAATACATGTTAAATTTTTTTAAAATGATGTATCACATAGTGATCTTCATTATAAACAAAAATAAAATTTAAATAATGATCATAATGAAGTGGTAACATATATTTTTGTATCATAAAATACATTTCAGTATGGAAATTTACAAAAACAACAAGAATACAATGGTATTAAAAAAGAATCGGATAAAAAGGTTGGAATATGAAAATATCTTACAAAAATTTTCAAAGTAATGTATGAAACAATAAATCATTACAAAGAAAAATATATTTAGGTTACTAAAAAAACTATAATTAATAGTTGTGAGAAATATTTATTTGACATATTTTTTGTCGATGCATTCAATGGACTCGATAAATTTTATAACTTTTACACTATTTGTAAAGTCTATAAATTATATTATGAATAATAAAATGGTAAAAGTTCTTGAAATTAATTAAAATAGATACAAATATTTCATAAGGAAGAAATTAATACGGTGAATTAATATTGTAATGACATGTTGAGGTTAATTAAGGATGATAAGAACACCCTCAACATGGAGTATTTTGAGTTGGAGATGAGATTGAATAATATGGAATCAACAAAAGATATAATATCCTATATTACTAGAAAAAGATATTCTTCCACCTGATATTGGATCAAAAATCATGACTCCAAGATGTTAATTATATTATCCTCTAAGAAAAAGGTTAAATCCTACAATAAGTATGTATCACAAAACCCAATAATTTTCTTATATACTAATATTGTTTCAACAATTGATAAATGTTTTGTACTAAAATTTGGTAAATTATTTATTGTGAAAAATATTTATAAACCTACTACATCAATGGTGGATAATATAACATGTAATAGGAGTTGACCCCAATAAATTTGAAAAATGGAGGTGGTTCAACTCTAAAAATAGCAGGGTACACAGCATGTGAAATCAGGACAGAATAAACCAGAACAGAATAGCTGAAGTCTTATAATCTATTTTTAGTGTTGTTTTATGTTTGGGAACATGGAATTTGAATTTTTTTTAATATCTTAAAACCCCATTAAAAATATTAAAACCTTGTATTTTTAGGTTGAAAATATAAAATAAATATAAAACCTATACTAGAGAATATAAATCCACATAAAAATAATATTTCAACAAAGAATAGATATGAATTATTTGAATTTTATATTAGTACTATAACATAATTAGTTATTGTAATGATGAGTGATGGTATGTAACAATAATTAAAAATAATTTTATAATGTGAAGAGTGTACCACATCAAAAAACGTGTTAGGTAATAAAATAAGGTGACACTTAATCCTTAGTATATGAACAAAAAAAGAAGAATGTTAGAAAAAATGATCTTGTTGAAAATTGAGTGATTGTTTCCCAAATAAATTGTAGGGAATCATATGTCTAGAAAAAAATTATCTAATTTTAAAAATAATTATTAGTTCAAATAATTACAATAAGAAAATTCTTCATAAGAAACATATCAAGGTGTAAAGTTGTTGTCTAATGGATTTTTCAGTTATTCTAAAAGGTATGCGAACATCCCCTACTCTTATTGCTATAAATTTTCATTTTTATGAAACATGCATTAATCAAGGGGGATTCCTGGTGAATATATGAGGAAAATTTATCAAATAAATATCTTTGGGACTATAATTAATTTCAATTATAAATTTTTTAATATATATGAATTCATAGAATTGGTTTTAGGAAGATTTAAGATGGAGTGTAACATAGCTGAGAAATGCCTGAAAATATTTCCTAGAGATATTCTCTATGTTTTTTAGGGGAAGAGGATTAAAGAAAAACTTATGGTAATCAATGTAAATGTTTTTGATAAGACATAGATTGTCAAGAAGGGGTTGTAGGTTTTTTACATGATCAATTGAAATCTACTAAACAATTAGAGAAATATTAAAAACTTGGTAAATAATATTGAAATAACTATTCTTCAAAATGTTAGGTTATTTTCTAAGAAGTATACCAAAACTGGACACATTAAAACACAAATTTATAGCAAGGAAAACGTTATACCATATAAACCAGATTTTTAAGGGAAGAACCAAGATAATAAAATAATTGATACTCAAAATATAATGTATATCCCAAATAAATATTCTCACGTTGAGAATGAAAGAAAATAATTTTCCAGGTTGAGAGGTATAAATCATCATAAATATTATTCCCAAAGAAAGAAATGTCCATAATTATTCCCTTCAATATATAATTTTAAACTAATATATAGGAAATTAAAGGGGAAGGATGTATCCCATGAGAGAGAGTATTTACGAGATAAAGTTGTCAAATCTTAACACACAGTGAATACTGAATTTTTGAACATCTTTTGAAAATTGAAATATGATATATGATAATAAATCCCTTATCCTTATTATGAATGAATTATTATAAAGGGGATGATTATATTTACCTAATAAGGAAGATATATATATATATATTGACTTAATGTTTTTTATTTTTTTATAACAAAATGTGTGGGATATAATATATATCAAATTTTTTTTATTTCATTAGCTCTAAAATATGACTAAGTGAGTTATCCGAGTTTAGATTCACAAGATAATAAATATATGGATAATATTGATCAAAATCCTTACTAACTGTAGTTTCTAAAAAGGATTTTTCAACATTGAAATAGTATTTTATAGCTACAGGATCATTACTATGAAAATGAATGTGATTTAATCCTTCTCTCATAAGTATCCAAGGATAAAGACTTAAATAATGATGGAGAAGAGGAGAATATTAATGATATGTCAATTATTTTGGTTTACCATATCATTTATTGTCAATAAGAGGGGGAATATTGACATTATAAAGTGATGATGTAATGAAAAAAATCAAATGGGGATATGGAAGTTCATAAGTACATATTTAAATAATGGATGTTATATTTATTGTTAGTAAATTATAAAGTCAATATAGTCAATATAAGGGGAAGAATTACATGAGATGATGAATATAATAAGTCATTGGATGTCATGCTTGATAAAAAATACATTTTAGTTTACAGGTTGTTTGAGGTACATCAATGATTACTGGAAAAGTTTTGTGAATCTTCTTACCTTGAATAATTCCAAAGGATTCCAAGACATATTGGTAATATGAATATAGATGATTTTTGAATTGCTATTAAATTACAATGACATGTTTTAATTTCATAAGGATAATGAAAGATTTTTACAGCACTTACTTAATTCTATAAAGGGGTTTTTGAATTTACAGAAATGAATTCCATGATATAAAAAATGGAGAATTTTTTAATTATTGCTTAAAATTTGAATATTTATCATTATTATTATACAAGTAAATCCACAACCACTTTTATAATAGTAAATAAAAAAACAGGCCATCTATCAGAAAATCAAGGACTCATATCTACCACACATGTGGGACAAAGGGTTAAAACATTTCAGAGGATGGTTGACTATGCTAACTATGGGTGGAAATTAAGGGAATGAATAATTAATGTATGGAGTGTATGGGAAATAAATATTGTATTCAAAGGGCATGAAATATGGTGTCCAGGGGACTTTGTAGTGGTGGGTCATATACCTTGTGGTATCTGTTTTTAGAGTTTCTTATATCCAACCCTAATTCCAACTAGAGAGGTTTGAAGCAAGGGATATATTATTAAGATATTCCATGAGAAATGGAAGAAAAAATTTGGGACACAGTCTATATGAATCATTTTACATTTGATAACATTGATACCTAAATTATTTGATATAAAAAACCATATTAACCTTCATTTTTTATTTATCTCATACCACATATATTATAAGAGTCATCATCATTAACATTTGGACTTCAATGGATCTGTAGGTGAGTTCAGTAGCATCACATTTTTTCATACACATATGATCAATATGAGATGACTAAACATTCTCAATCATCCCTAAATTCATGAATGAAATATTTTTCATTCATTTATTCCATTATTCATAGAATATTATTTTGGTGAGGTTGATGGGATTTTATAGATTTATCCACTGATCCATCACATGGACATCATTAATTAGGAGGGGTGGTATTTATCTCCATAGTATCATATGAGTAATAGTCTACGTGATAATATATTATAATAATATATTATATCATGTGATCACGTGTCCACTAAATTTTTATGTGATAAATCCTCAACACGACTTTTGTTTGAAAAATCCAAGAGATATCTCATTTAATATTATTGATATTTTTTGATATCATCAATGAAATTAATTACATTTATGATATCATACATTATTCCGTTATGACTTTATAGTACCCATTTAATAATAATTTCCATGTTATATTAATATTTCGGGTAATAATCGCATTCTATATCATACGTGTTTTTACTTTTTACTCTTGATTGTATCACTTAGATCCTGACTTAAATACTTCCAGAATATAAAACATTATTATTTATCATATATATTTAGAATATTAATATTTATAATATACTTATATATGAAATAGAATGCACCATTTATGGAGACGGTAGTCCGTACATACGCATAAATGTTGTTTTTATTTTCATATAGTATTGAACGGAAGTAAGTGAATAAGATATATGTAATTACATAAATACCTATATATATAAATATATATATCTCCAGTGGCATTATTATTTCATATATTACATACTTATTAGTAATATATATTTTTATAATCGTCTATGAAGGGTGAACTTGGAAATGAATCTCATCGTGTCATGGAGACAGTAATCCGTACGTAAGCATGGGCGAAAATATCATTCTTTTGATATTAATATAATATATAATTGGATGGTATATAATATATACATAATCCTTATCATGTTATATTTATTATTTACCTCAAATACACATCATTATTATACCCATTAAAATAATAATGTATTGAATAACAATTACACCACAACGTGGAGATGGTAAGTCGTACATACGCACGTATGGTGACATGTCATTCAAAGGGTGGATACAATAATGAATTTTGTTGTACCATAATTATAATAACATCAAAGTATATAGGAGATACTGGAGTTATTATTTTAGAATGGAAATAAGAAATAAAGAAGAAGTTGAATAATAAAGGAACTTGAAAGATGGTGTTGAAAACATTACATCTTCTTCGAGTTCTTCCTTTTGATTTGATCAAAAGGGCTCCGTAGGAAGGATTTTTGATCAAACTAAGGCCTCTAGGTTGAGGTGAGGTAATTTGAGAGAGTATTTGGTTAGGGGTTGTCCAATCCAAAAGGCTTTGAAGGTGTGGATAATTAGTTATAATTTGTGTCCTTTTATAAGGGGGAGGAGGGGCTCTTTAGGAAAAATTTAAAATATTAATTTATAATAAATTAATATTCAGGTTCTAATGGATCTAAAGTGGATTATTAAAAGATTAAGGCGGTTTTGTGTACAAATACATTAAACCTATAGATTTTAGACAGGTTTGGGTCATTATATTAACCCTATCGTTTAGTTTTAACTCTTAGTTAATTAGATTGACATTTACCATGTCACTTTGTATTTTTATATCATATAGTTAATAAACATTCTATATAGATCCAAGAGACCCCAAGTGGTACATTAATGATAAACCTATCATGATAAAAGTCCTTTGGACAAGCCTTATATTTTTATGAATTGAATATAAATTAATAATATAATATGTTTTTAAAAAACTATTTTATGTCAATTTTGACACTTTGTGGTATTTGATTTTTGTGAAAATTATAACAGATATATTACGTCGAAAAAACAAAATTAAATCAATACTAAAATGTCATAGTAACCAATAAAATTCTTGTAATTCATTAAAAGTCTCAAATTATATTTATTTGGATATTTATAATATCAATTATTTTAATATTTCACTAATAAGGTAATTACTGCATCACCATTGTGTCATAAATAAATTACATTATTTTATGTCTAAAATTTATAAATAAAATACAATTATGTTGAAAATATTTTTATCTTTCTAATGAATATTTACAATCGAATTTATCTTATTTATAACCCTATATTAAAAATGTTTTAGTAATTAGACATTGATTTTAACTCTTTTAACTCTTCTTTGAATTAAGTAATAATAAATGTCCTAATCTAATACAAGTGGACCTAAAGGATAATATTTTATTCCTAATGTTGTTTTTGGTTGAGATAAACTTGTTAAATAGAATTAGGACATGTGTGAGGGTAATATTAGTATCATTTTTACCCTTAAATACCCTATTTACTTTTAACCGTGGTAAATAAAATTAAAAGGTTACTATTCACAAAAAATTATTTTCATCTCATTGAACAACATTTTACTCCTTGATATTTACCGTGTCTCTCATATTTTCAAAATTCAGCTCACAAAAGCGGTAAAATTATGTTATATGTGAATTTTCAAAATCTCCTAGGAGGTTGGTAAAAGACGGTGAAAAGTTCAATAAACTTTGTGTATATCTAAAATTATTATAAATCGACTCCAATGAATTAAATTGAACTTATATAGGTATTATGTATCTATTTTGACCTTAAATAATTTAAATAAAATAAATAATTATTTAAATAAAAATTCAGTTTTAAACTATAACTCAGTGTTTTTAAATATTCATCAAACATTAAAAGTTTTCAGAAAAATACCAAAAATTTACCCTAAGATAATTCTGATATTATGAATTCAATAATGAATTCTATTGTACCAAATTCAAAACATAGAATTTGCGTTTATAAATTTAAAATTAACTCCCACTATCAAAATAAAAAGTGTGTTTTTAAGAAACAATAACTATCAAAAAATTGAAACTTGTTTATGTCATGTTTAAATGTGAAATTATGTCCAATGACCAACATTGGATTGAATTGTAAAAATATATTCTAAATATAATTTAAAACCACTCAAATTCATAATTTATCACTATTAATTATTTCTATTAAATAAGTTGTTTTTAATTAAATTTTAGTAATTTTCACTATTCATCAAAATATGAAAGTTATCAGAAAAGTACAAAAAATTCACCCTATGATAATTGTGATATACCGAATCAATGAATGAAGTCCATTTTGAAAGATAAAATGTGTAAAATTTCAAAAAGTGGGTATTACTATTCCTAACGGCTAGTTTGATTGCTTGTGGTGTGTGTTAGAACTCGAAGTTGCGTACAACACGTGCTACTGTATTATTCAGTGAGAAGCGTACCATGGAAGAATGGGGTGTTACATTCTCCCCTCATTCAATAAATTGTTTCCTCGCAATTTATGGTCGGTATTGGAAGCATTGGGTTGACATTTCAAAATATCTTAGTTGAAATCCCACATTGAAAAATGTATTAATGAGGCCTCTATTTAAAATAAAGAGTGGTAAGTATGAAGGTTAACGAAAATAACACATACTAGGGTTCCATGTAGAAAAATATGGATATGGAAGAGAAATCTAACCATCAATATCTGATGGAGAGTGGTAGAGGACATGGCTATGAAAAGGCCAACCATTACAAAGCCATAAATTTGTAATAATCTAAGGCACAATCTAGGACAAATTTTTTTTTCTAAGATCCTTTTCTTAATGTTGAAGAATTTATTTAAGATATTGGCGAAAATCATAAGGAGATATACTTACTTTATTATTAGAGTTTTATCCGTTACTAAATTTCTACCACAAACTCATCTTTCACTCCAAAACATAATACAACTGAAAAATACTCTATTTATCCAAATTGTATAGGGTTCCAAATATAATGAATTTATAATTCACATATCAGACCCTCTTAAAAAACTATATTATACAAACCAGGGACTTCACATAGTCTAGTGGTAGGCGATAAATCTCAATCGCGCTATGGTTGTGGGTTTGATTCCCGTAGCTTTGTCCGATGTGACGGGTTGTCACACGGTATGCGTGTTTTCCTTTTATAAAAATACAAAAATAACCTTTCAAACATAATCCATTCCAACCTTTAGACTTATCCAAAATACTACTATCCAATATCATAGTCCAAAATTTACAAGGAAGTTAAACATAATGGGGATCCTTTTTTTCAGGTAATAACATGTGAATGCCTTCCTCACATATTCCTTTACAACACCGCAACATCCTGAATTACCAAAATCAACCATCTCTTAATCCAAAATCACTACCTCATTATGAGTAACATATTAAGGATTACCTTTCCTTCAGGCATTTATTTTCCAAAAAAAGAGTAGCTTACTATTATGTAACTTTTCATAGAACCATATAATCTCAAATCCTTAATAAAATAGTACTGCAGTACAATCCTTATTTATCTCAATAATTCATGTAACCAGTATACTGTTGATACAACACTCAAATAAAATAATTCTATAATAATAACATAAGAATAGTATCCATTCCTCTTCTTCTGATGTAGTATCATAACTTTATTATTATCCAATAGAATCATTTGTTGCATACTCTGATGATTTGGACATTGGTTTGCATAGTGTCCCAACTCCTTGCAGATGAAGCATTGTACATTTGAAAACTTTTTCTTACCATTTCAATTGTGTACTTCATGTCCTTTTTCTCCACGCTTATAACAAACTCTTATTCCCTTCAAGCATTTACCAAGGTGATTCATTCCAAATTTATCACATATTGGAAAATCCTTCTTTCCCTTATTCCCTTTATCTATATTTCTTTCTACCATCCTTTTCTTCTCTGGCTTCCCTTAAAAGCCATTGAATTTAGAGAGTTCTTTACTGATCTTTTGATACTATTTATTCATATGTTGATAATACATGGGAGACTATTTACCTTATAAATCATGGATTGATACCATGAAAGATATGATCCTTCTTACTCTTTGGATCATACGTATTTCTTGAGTTCACATTCCTTCTACGAGGCGTCATTTCTATACAATAGAATAAACTAGGTCAGTTTATGAATTGCTATGAATAATTCCAAACATGTAAAATACCTAACATAAATTGAATTGTTTATGGATATAATCCATAATCATAAAAATGTTTTCTTTGAGGAAGTATATACTCAGAAACAATTCATAATGATTTGTAAAGAAAATGAGAGTTATCCTAAGAATATCCCCCTGGAGTGTCGTAACCAAGAGTGCAGCAAGGCTCGTTGTCATGCACCAGTTCCCGTTCGAGTCTAGCTCAAAGCGGTGTTTTTGGGTTTTACCCCTAGGTACATCTATGCCAGAGCCGTCTCAACCTGCTTGTATCCATACATGGATGTATTTCTTGGAAAACTCAAAAAACCCCTAGAATACCAAAATTTTGGGAAGTTCTTCTATACTAATCCTCAAAGTCCATCTTAGGTCTATATGCTATAATCAGAGTTTATTTAAATCTAGCTTCCAAGGTTATTGATAAACCTCCCTCTGATACCAACTCTAACGCCCTGACCCAAGTTACCTAGAGTCGGTGCATTATTTTAATAAATTGGCATGATTACAAGGAATCATGTCTCGAAGGACCGATCAGTTTAGCAGTTTTGAAAAAGAGATTACATACAATAACTTTACATTACAATTTGAAACATAAAACAAAACATAGATAGTTCTTTGTGAATTACATTTTTCCATATAGCTTAACCTTGCATATCAATCATAATACACCTCTTGGAATCCTGGAGAAATAAAACAAAATAAAGCAGTGAGCTCAGATGCTCAGTAAGGGTAAATAATTTAGCGGAAGCTATAATCATTTTAAAGTAAGATGTATAATAAAAACATAAGACTTTTAAACATAAAATTTAACATAATATGGTAAAAATAAATTAAACATTACCATTTAAACATGCACATGGATATTCTACTAGTTGAATAATCGCATGCAATAACTAATTTCATAATTAAAGAATGCCTAACACTGGACATCATTACCACATAGTCAAGGCCTCGTGGCTAGAATACAAATAATTTTTTTGCCAAGGTCTCATTCCAAGACACTAGTTTGTCTCATGAGACCCAGCAATGAAATTTTTTTAAGATACGTACATTTAAAATTGCTCAAATATACTCCAGTGCTTTTCTGAAAACATTATGCATGGTTCTGAAAACAAAAAAACTAATTCTGAGACTGCTCGACTAATTACATGCCATGATGGGTCCACGCCCAATCCCTTCCTGTCTATCACACTCGAGAGTCAGGTTTTCTTCAAACATTTTTAATCATGTGTTAAATACGTATACATTTGCACTGGATTTTCATATATTTGAGGGAAATCACTCTCTCTCTCTTTTGAAATCATTTAAAATAACATAATTATAAAAGAAATCCTTTATTTTGAAAATATACTTATAATAATTTAAGGGAATCTTCAAAGGTGTAATAACCGCAGAGAATAACCACACCTTCCATATAAGTTAAAAAAACACTCTTGCCTTAGTTTTGTCGAAAAGGTCAAAGAGTAACTTGTTTGGAAAACGACGGAAATATCCATTTCAAAAACATAAAAGGTCAAATATGGGTATAAATGACATTAAACCATTGTCCATTAAATAGTAAAAATGATTTAAAAGGCATCTTAAAAAATCATGTATGTGGATGATAATGATGTCCAATTAGATAATTACTTATAAACAACCTCAGATAATGAAGAGATTGTGAAATAAACCCTTACCAATTTGGTAACATACAAAAAATACACTCCATGAAAGTGGTATCATAAAATGAATATGAAAATACACATAAATTAAATTGTATTACACAAAGAATACAATTATGGGCAGTATATACACCACAAAAAAGGTAATAGTGGCAATATGACACGAATCTCACGGGAATAAGGAGTGAGACGAAAACCCCATACCATGAACTTTCCTTTAGTCGAGGGTACGTTTATCCTCTTGTATGGAGACTATAGTATGTTATTGAATTATACCGGTACCATATTAATATTTATGATATCATACAATATTACTTTATGACTTTATACTGACAATTTAATAATAATTTACATGTTATATTAATATTTCGGGTAATAATCACATTCTTTACCGTACGTGTATTTATATGTTACTCTTGATTGTATCACTTAGATCATGATATAAATACTTACAGAATATAAAACATGATTTATTTATCATATATATTTATAATATAAAAATTTATAATATACGTATATATGAAATGGAAAACACCATTTATGGAGACGGTAGTCCGTACGTACGCATAAACGCTGTTTCCGTTTTCATATAGTTTTGAACGGAAGTAAGTGAATAAGATATATGTAAGTACATAAATACTTATATATATAAATATATATATCTCCAGTAGCATTATTATGTCATATATTACATACTTATTAGTAATATATATTTTTATAATCGTCGATGAAGGGTGAACTTTGAAATGAATCTCATCGCGTCGTGGAAACTGTAATCTGTACGTACGCACGAGCGAAAATATCATACTTTTGATATTAATATAATATATAATTGGATGGTATATAATATATACTGAATCCTTATCATGTTATATTTATTATTTAAATCAAATACACATCATTATTATACCCATCCAAATAATAATGTATTGAATAACAATTACACCACAACGTGGAGACGGTAATTCGTACATACGCGCGTATGGTGACATGTCATTCAAAGGGTGGATAGAATAATGAATTTGGTTGTACCATAATTATAATAACATCATAGTATATAGGAGATACTGGAGTTATTATTTTATAATTGAAATAATAAATAAATAAGAAGTTGAAGAAGAATGGAACTTGAAAGAGGGTGGTGAAAACATTACCTCTTCTTCAGGTTCTTCCTTTTGATTTGAACAAAAGGACTCCTTAGGTTGTCTTTCGGATCAAAATAATTCCTCTAGGTTGAAGTGAGGGAAGTTAAGAGAGTATTTTGGCAGGGGTTGGCCGATCCAAAAGGCTTTCAAGGTGAGAAGAATTGGTTAGAATATGGGTCCTTTTATAAGGGGGAGGAGGGGCTATTTAGGAAAAATTTAAAGTATTAATTCAAAATCAATTCATATTCGGTTTCTAATGGCTCCAAAGTAGATTATTCAATGTATAAGGTGGGTTTGGGTCGAAATTCATTCATAAAATATATTTTAGACAGGTTTGGGTCCTTATATTAACCATATCGTTTAGTTTTAACTCGTAGTTTATTAGATTGGCATTTACCATGTCACATTGAATTTTTATATTATATAGTCAATAAACTTACTATATAGATCCAAGTGATTCCATGTGGTCCATTAATGATACACCTATCATGATAAAAGTCCTTTGGCCGAACCTTATATTTTTAAGAATAGAATATCAATTAATAATATAATATTTGTTTTAAAAACTATTTTATGTCAATTTTGACCCTATTTGGTATTTGATTTTTGTGAAAATCAAAACAGAATTATTACTTCAGAAAAACGTAATTAAATAAATACTACCAGGTCATAGAAACCTATAAAATTCGTGGAATTCATTAAAAATCTCAAATTATATTTATTTGGATATTTATATTAACAATCTTTTTAATATTTCACTAATAAGGTAATTACTACATCATCATTGTGTCATAAATAAATTACAATATTTTATGTCTAAAAATTATAAATAAAATACCATTAAGTAGGAAATATTTTTATCTTTCTAATGAATATTTACAATCCAATTTATCTTATGTATAACCGTATATTAAAAATGTTTTAGTAATTAAACATTTATTTTAACTCTTTTAACACTTCTTTGAATTAAATAATAATAAATGACCTAATCTAATCCAAGTGGACCTAAATGATAATATTTTATTCCTAAGGATTTTTTTGGTCGAGATAAACTTGTTCAATAGAATTAGGACATGTGTGAGGGTAATATTAATATCATTTTTACCCTTAAATACCCTATTTACTTTTAACTGTGGTAAATAAAAGTAAAAAGTTACTATTCGCCAAAAATTACTTTCATCTCATTGAACCAAATTTTTCTCCTTGATATTAACTGTGTCTCTCATATTTTCAAAATTCAACTCACATAAGCGGTAAAATTATGTTTTATGTGAATTTTCGAAATCTCCTAGGAGGTAGGTAAAAGACAGTGAAAAGTTCAATAAACTTTTTATATATCTAAAATTATTATAAATAGACTCCAATGAATTACATTGAACATATATATGTATTATGTATCTATTTTGAAATTAGGTAATTTAAATAAATTTAATAATTATTTAAATAAAAATTCGGTTTTAAACTATAACTCAGTGTTTTTAACTATTCATCAAAAATTAAATGTTTTCATAAAAATACCAAAAATTTACCCAATGCTAATTTTGATATTCCAAATTCAATATTGAAGTATATTTTACCAAATTAAAATCATAGAATTTGCGTTTATAAGTTGAAAATTATTTCCTGTTGTCAAAACACAAAGCGTGTTTTTTATAAACAATAACTATCAAAAAAATGACACTTGTTTATGTCCGGTTTAAGTGTGAAATTATGTCCAATGACCAAAATTGGATTAAATTATAAAAATATATTCTAAATATAATTTAAACCCCCTAAAATTCATAATTTATCACTATTAATTATTTCAATTAAAAAAGTTGTTTGTAATTAAAATTTAGTAATTTTCACTATTCATCAAAATATGAAAGTTATCAGAAAAGTACAAAAAATTCATCCTAAGCTAATTTCAATAAACCAAATCAAAAAATGAAGTCTATTTTGAAAGATAAAATGTATAAAATTTCAAAAAGTGGGTATTAATATTCCTAACAGCTAGTTTGATTGGTTGTGGTGTGTGTTAGAACTTGAAGTTATGTACAACACACGCTAATGTATTATTCAAAGAGAAGCGTATCGTGGAAACATGCGGTGTTACAATCCTCCACATTGGTTATTACACTAGGTGTAACGATCTCCCTCAAAGCCAACATCCATCAGCCCATATCTAACCAAAAAAGCAACGAAGGCCTAGCTGGCACTTCTTGGGAAAGCCCCCCCCCCCTCCTTGTTTCTCCTCTGGAGATGCTACAATGTTGAGTATAAATGTATATTTTTGGATTTTGGTGTACCAAATAATTGGTGACAGTTTTAGTTCATGAGTACGGATGACACCTGATGAAATTAAGTGGTGTTCAAATATGGATTAAAGGGTTGATAGTGTTTATTTTGATAGAAGATGATTTTTTGGTGTTATAATATAACTTCACATACATTTCATAAATATATATTACAAATTATTATATCAATACTCATTACACATCATAACGATCCGTGCCAGAATCGTATAGGTCCAATCTCTTTAAAAACATGGACACAAAAAAACCGGTTCATTATAGTCTCCCATTAAGCCCACCATAACTACAACCCATAATATACATATCATTCCTTAAACAATTATTTATTACTTGGGGAATGGGAAAAAATAAAGGGGGAGATCATATTATCATTACGGGGAAAAATGAGAGATATCAATTTTCATATAAGAATGACATTAGAATAATGGTATATTAATATAAGCATAAAATTTCAAACGTATACCCTATATATCATATATCATAAACCAGAGTCATTTAATAATGATAATAAGTTCATATGAAATGAATCGTAAATTAATAATAAATCAAGATCCATTAGGGAATAACACAAGAATAAAATATGATTTTTTGGATTACACATAAACTTATAACTTTTTAAACACGTATAAATAAAAACAGGTTGACTAATTAAGATAAAGACTTGAAATCAAGCCCTCATATAAACATATGGACCTGAAACCTAGTATACACAAAATCATATAGATTTTAATTCATGGAACATGTATAAAATTATTGACCTAAAAACTCTATCCATGAATTATCTTATTCACAAGAATATCATGTCAATACTTAATATTATGGACTTCAAAGCTTGGTTTATTCTTAATCGTATGGACATGAAATCCAGGTCCACATATAAACTTATAGTTGTGATAACCAGGTCTATGTTTAATCTTACGGATATGAAAACCATGTTAACACATGATATTTTTTACATGAAATTAGGTTCAGGAATAGCATATTCACCTCAAGAGTTATGAATAGTTACCTAATACATTAGAGACAGATATAGATCTCATCCATCACATAATGAAAATAAAAAATATGTGCACCATGAGACAAAAAAACATTGATCATATCAGAACCCATGAAATGAAATATGTTTCATAAAAATTTCATTATAACATAACCCATTGTAAACAAACACATTTCATAAAAAAAATCATCATCTGATCATAGTATAACACGTGGAAAAGGAACCATTTTAATAAAAATATTATCATCATAAAAATAAACAATAAAATGAAAGAATAAAGATGGTATATTTAAATAAAATCTCAAATATTTCATATTTTATATCATTTTTTTTGTCATTGATAAATATAAACACAATTAAAATATTATTAAATCATTCTTGAAGAAAATATAACATCTATTTTGAAATCACATTTAGACATGAAAAATAAAAAAATATTCTAGAAAATTTATTATTTGGAAATAACCATAAGAAATAAAAATTTTAAATTGAAATAATTAAGTATTTATGATGGTGATAAAAAATTTTCATGCTATATCAGTTACTAAAAAATTCCTTGCACAGTTATTTAAAAAGTGGAAAAGCACATTGTTAGGGAAAATATGACAAGATTAATTTTAAAAAAAAAATTGAAAAATTTAAAAAAATGGGAAAAATTATAGTAAATAATAATAATATAATATTATAAAACCATTATTGATACCTTTCATAAAATCCTGGATATGGAATGAATACATTTTTCAGGTGAAGAGAGAAATACTGACGATTTCCTTTACAAGAAAATTATCAGTATCTTGAGTACATAATGTTAGGAAAGTGAATTTCAAACATGTATTAACAATATGTAACTAGAGAATAATAAACTCATTAGTTTCATAATAGATATATAATAGTATCTTATTATTTATAAACTTTATCATAAACAATCTGCATAACGAACACAGTCATAACATAAAACCCTTATAGCTTTGGTAACATTTTAATCTTATGTCCCAGAAAACAAATAACCACATATGAATATTTAAATACCAGTAAATTACATAATAATAATAATAAAATAAAATCATGGTAATTATATTTACTATTCAAAAAAAAAAGAAGTGTTGGATAGTCCATGTGTCCCATAGATATAAAAGTGAGACGAAAATCCATTACCCGAGGTCGTAATTCGAGTGTACCAATTGGAACACAATTTATAATAAATATATATTTATCTATGATATTATTAAGTAACCATACTCATATATATTTTACCACTAATTATTTTCTTATAAACTTTACTCCCCCTTTTGTGAAAATTCATTATGAAAATCACTATTCCAAGTGACATTTGTTTTATATTTCTTGAATATTGTGGTACAGTTGTTTTGGAACTTATAAAATTGGCATGTATCCATAACATCCAGAATTGTAAAAATTATATAAATATCATAAATATTAATTATATTCTTTTTTATTTTCAATTATAAATGTATTCATTGGAAAAAGAATTGCACTATTCATGGAGATCGTAGGTCATGTGTATGCTTGAATGTTATTGTGTGTTTTTGAAGGATGAAACAAAAGTAGATAAATAATAAATCAAATTTAATTATTAATTATTAAATAATATATATTATATGTATTCAATAAATACATACTTTTCCCTTCTATGTATATCATAGATTAAAAGATAATATAATCGCTTTTATGAGGTGGTAGTCAACACATACACATGTGAGACATTATCAGTTTCCATCAGTTTTTAAGGTATGGTGGTGGATATGATATTATCATTAAATAAGTGATATTGTTTTTTTGTAATCCTTTATATACAATAAAATCATCAGAATACCCATTCATGAAATATGGTGGTGAGGAATAAATTATATCACTATGAGGAGAGAATAAGTCATACGTACACACAAGTGATGCCTTTACATACCATCTAATGGAATGAGGGTGAATAAAGGTGGTTTCATAATAATAAAAACAATTAATTATATTGAGGAAATATAAAATACTATTTTATGAAATATAAATTATATTTATTGGATGTGAAAGAATAATTAAAAATAATTTGATAAGTTAAGGCGATTACCCCTTCTTTGAAACTACTCCTATAGATCTCTTCTTAAGGATAATTAGGACAGTCATTTGGGAAAACCAATACATATATAATGTGGATTGATAATTTTATCAGTTATTTTGATAGTTTTTAGTCTATCTATATGGCTTAATGTGGTGTGAAGAACAGAAATGAGGAGGGCCATTTAAAAATTAGGTGAGGGGAACTTCAAGAAAATTTTAGATTACTAAAATATCATAAGTTAATTATCTTGCCAAAATGACTGAAAAAGTACTATTTTTTTGGATATAAGGGTTTCTAGCGTTGAAATCACACCAACTAGTGAAATATGAATAGGTTTATGTGGTGTTTAAAACCATATATTCTGGTCTTACCCCTTAGTTAACCTATTTAATCTTTTTCATGATTAAAATGTTATAATTTTACATATATGGTCAGAAATACTCATAAATGTATAAGGGATAAAATTTTATACCACATATTATCTGAATTTTCCTCGTCAAATATTTTTATGATTTCAAAAAAATTAATAAAATTTTAGTTTGATAAAAAATAATTAATGTCAATTTTGAAACATTTCATATAATATTTCTTGAATGGCATAAATAAAATTTTGTAACTAAAATTTAATTCTTTTAAACATCAATATAATTATTTTTATTTCAAAAATTCATGTGACCCTATAACCCACTCAAATTACCTTAATTTTAGTATTTTAAAAATGATCTCTTTTTTACATAAATTAACTAAATATTTCTTATTCTTCGTATAAAAATTTATGGAAATTATATAATTTAAGAAAATTATTAACACATTTTTTTGGTAAAAAATGTTCATAGAGGTAAAAACTGATATTTATATTCAATCATATCATCCTTTTTTTCGAATGTGAACATATAAAAGTTATTTAAAATTAATAGAGTGAGAGTTTCAAACATTCTTTTCTAAAACAATTCTACAGGTTATTACCATGGGAAAGTGTCCATTAAAAAAAATTTGTGAATAAGGTAACGTGGATTTAATTTACTTAAAAAAATAAGATATAAGATTATAAATTATGATCTTATCAATTATTTGTTACCACTATTGACCTTAATTACCCTTTATTGAGGTGATAAATATTACCATGGTTACTATTAATAATGATAAAAAATATACTGAGCCTATTTTCCAAATTTGAACATCATAATTAATAATATGGAATTAATTTTTACAAATTAAATAATGATAACTATTAGAGATTAATTTTCAAATAATTTAAAACTTTAATGAAACTTGTTTTTTAGTGAAAATAAATATTCACGTACAAAAACAATTATACTAAATTGAAGTATAAATTTGATTGAAAATACTATAATTGGATAATTATTAATAAAAAATAACTAATTATATTTTATAACTAATCCAGAATATAATTTTACTGTATAAATACATTAATGAAAATTTGTGTTTCAATATAATTCAGTATTTTTCACTATTCATTGAAAAATCAAAATTTTCAGAAAAATATAAAAATTTCACCATAATGCAATTTTTATTGGATTATTTAAAAATGGTATCATTTTTAATAAATTTAATTTCAAAAAAATTATAAAATACTTTAAATGTTTACTCATTAAAACCAATAAATACAATTTTTGATGAAAACATATTTTTGAAGACCAAAATGTTTTTTACATAAAATAGAAATATTAATTCAAAAGAATTAATAATTAAATTTATATTGATTAAAACAATTTTATATATCCTTCATTTGATTTAATATTATTCATAGACTCTAATTCAATGATCAGGCTATAAAATTTTAATTTCAATAATAATATTTTGTGGTTAATTTAAGATTACTTTTATTTGTTATATATGTTATCGAGCATAATTTTATTCATTAAAATCATAGGGTGTATTTTCTCCCCCTTCATTTAATAAATATCCTTCTCACACTTTGAACATGTGTTCGAAAATAATTTTTTGGATATTTCAAAATTCCTTTAGTTCAATACCCCCATTGTAAAAATGTTAAATAAAAATTCCTCTTGAAAAGAGGGAAAGTGAAATATAAATGTCTTATGTGATGAAAAAAACTAGGTTTTTGAATTGGATAATGTTAGTTTAATCTAAAAATATTGATATTTAAGATATTACTAACACTCAAGGAAGAATAGTGAGTAATATATAACTTTTCAGTAGAATGTTAAGAAATTGTGAAACTATACATATATGTTTGGTCAAAATACCATCAATTAATTTTTGAATATTATAGTGTAAAATTTATTTTAAAGGCATAGTTCATAAAATTTAGATATTATTGTACTATAAATATATATATCATGATACAAAATACTTAGTGTATTACTTTTCATATCATAAAAATAATTTCATCCTTTGATTGTGATTTG
Source organism: Viscum album (assembly GCA_963277665.1). Classification (NCBI taxonomy): domain Eukaryota; kingdom Viridiplantae; phylum Streptophyta; class Magnoliopsida; order Santalales; family Viscaceae; genus Viscum; species Viscum album. The sequence continues at coordinate 1,389,086,278 of OY728152.1, forward strand.
ATCAATTTCCACTTCATCTATTACTCTAAGAAATGAATATTAAAGATGAATTTTCTATGCATAATGAAATAAAATTAATATTTAATGGACTATAAGATCAATTAAATAATTAAAATTTATTCACCATGTATCTAGAAATTAAGAACAATAAAAATTGTTAACCAAAGGTATGATAAATCCTAAAATGGGTAAATCCAAAATTAAAACATTTGAGTCAAAAATTTCTATAATAAAAACAATATTTCCGCATATATAATTTAATAAATAACCACAACAGTAAGTAATTTTTTTACATCAATGTTTATCTAATACCTTTTTACTAGATACCTCAAAATTTTGATGAATTATTTCCAATTAATCTTTTGTCTTATACCACAAGTTAATTAAAAGAGTTATATATACATCAACATAATAAAAATTCTCCCCAAATGTAATTAATAATGTTGATTGATCTTATAATTTAGTTAACTACATAAAAATATCTTCAATCAAATTCATATACTTTCTCGAAGAGAAAATAATATTTGGGGAAAATACCCCTTGAAGCTAGGATGAGAAAATATTTTAATGGTATATATAAACCATATTATCTCGTCCTAGTTGTCTATGGTTTATATATACCATTAAAATATTATTAAATTATATTTGGGGAAAATACCCCTTGAATTTTGAAATTACCACTTAAATTTCAGTATATTGGGTACTAAAGGTGAATAAAATGATAAAATTAGGCAAAAATTGAAATTACCACTTCAATTTTAGTATATCCCTTCAATTTTGAAATTACCATTTTCATTATTTTGAGTATATAAGGTGAAGAAAATGAAGGATGAAAATATATTATAAATAAATTAACAGAGGATAAAAAATTATTGGAATTATTTATATATTTATTGTTTAATTTTTTCATCAAAATCATAATTATAAATTATATTGAAAGATGATAATATTGTAACATAAAACCGTTTTCATTTTTGCTAAATTTTTATTCATATGTCCCATGAAAGAAAGAAAGTTCGATGGATATTTAAATATCAATAAATTTCATAATATGAATCATAAAATAAATTCTTGTTAAATATATACATCTTACAAAAGAAAAAAAGTGTTGAATATGGTATGTGTCCCACGAAAATAAAACTGAGGAAAAAAACCATACAATAGGTTAAGAATCATTCACACATAAAGGAAGATGCCATATAATAAATATAGTTTTTTTAACATTAATACATAAAAAATATAAAATATATCAAAAAATATTTGATTTAATTATAACTTTTTTTCACCCATTTAATTTTTTTATTAAAATCACTATTTCATGTGATATAAGCATCATTTTTCATGTATGTTTTGGTTTGGTGGTTTTTGTCATTATACTTTTCTCATGGTTCCATCATATAATTATTTTAAATCATGAATTATGTATCACATATATCCATTATATACATGTTTATAGTCATCGATAAATGTTTATATAGAAAAATGAATTACAGAGTTCATTGAGATTGTATGTCATACTTATGTATGACCATTATTTCCATTATTTGAAAGATATAATTAAAGTAAGGTAAATAATATCCCACCATTTTATAATCTTTATAAAATAATACTTATGAATTAAATTAGTTAGTTAAATCCTTATTACAATATATATAAATATGAAATGAAAATAGATTCACATCACTTTGTGGAGGTGGTAGTCTACACAAACGTTAGTGAAACATTATTGTTTCCCAGTGAGTTTGAAGATAAGATGGTATATATAATATAATAATTAAATAAGAATAATTATTTTAAAATTATAATATATGTACATTTTACCCATAAAAATACCTATACATAAAATATGGTGATGAGAAATTAGTTTTATAGTTACATGGATATGGTAAGTCGAATGTATAGACAAATGATATTTTCACATCCCATTTGATGGAATGTTGGTGAATAATTGTTTTTTTATAATAATAAAAAATTATTTATAATTGAGATACTAAATTTTTTATTTAACAAAGAATATAATATATTTAGTGGGGGTAATATAATAATTAACAAGAAATTGAACAGCTAAAGATATTATATATTCTTTGAAACAACTCCTTCACATCTCCACTTAAGGATCTTAGGGTCGGTATTTTGGTTAGAACATCACCTATAGAATATAGATAAGAAATAATAAAAGGGGTGTTCAGGGTTTTTTCAATCTAGAAGTCTCAATGTAGTTTGATTAAATGAAATGAGAGTTTCCCTTTTAAAAAATGTTGTTTGGGGAAGATTTGGAATTTTATAAAAATTGAAAATATAAAAAGATCATTTTATAGAAAAAAATGATTTCTACTATCCGAGGATTAAAATATAATTTGGTATGGGTTGAAATCATATCAGAAAATAAATTTTTACTGGTTTATGTGGTATTTTAAAACATAAACATTGTTTTAACCAATTAGAAATCCTATTTTAAAATTAACCGTAGTAATATATTTTTTACTTTTAAAAGGATATAATTTTACATTTAGGGTGAAACATTAGTCATAAATGGAAAAGGGATAAAATTTTAGATCAAATATTATCCAAATTCTCCTCTATAAATATTTTTATCAATCTTCAATAATTTAATAAAATATTATTTTTGACAAAAATCATTAATCTCGATTTTGACACTATTCATTTAATTTTACATAGTAGATATAAATAAAATGTTTTAATTTAATTATAATTATTTTAAAAATTAATTTAATATTTTTAATATTTAATAAATTCATGGAACACTATTAATTACTCAAAATATATTAATTTTAATATTTATAATATCAATTATAGTATTTTTTATATTAATTAAATTAATACTGCATTTACATTATATAAGAAATATGATAATTATATAATTTTTAAAAATTAGAAATAATATTTTTTCCCAAAAAAATTTTTAATCTCAAAAGAGACATTTATATTCATCCATAACATACTTTTTTTTACTATTTTTACATATAATAGACATTTAATTGTATAAGAGTGATATTTAGTACCTTTATTTGAATTAAATATTATACAAGTCATTATAATAGAAAAGATTGTATTAAAAATTAATTTAATATAATAAGCTGACAAATAAAAAATTCTTATCATAAAATAATAATTAGGATGAAAAATTATGGCCTTATCGCTCATTTTTAAGCTAGATTAAACAGATTTATCTTTACCATGGAGATAAATTTTACCACGGTTATTTTTCACATTGAAAAAAATAAAATAAGATTATTAACCAAATTACCTACTCATGATTCCAAATATGGCATACAAATTATAAAATTTATTACTAGTATGTGGTATTGATTAATATAAATATATGTGCAAAAACAATTTGTTGAAAAAACGTTTTTTTTGGAAAATTCTATTGAAGTAAAAAAAAATGTTTTGATATTAAACTAAGGAATAAAATTTACTAAATAATTTATTTATTTTAGAGAAAAATACAAAATTGTAATTTTAAAACTAATTCTAAATATAATTTTTATTTACCATAATTTTAAAATGAAATATTTTTTTCAATAAAAATATGCATCTTTCTCTATTTCATGATAAATCGTTATTTTTAATAAAATATAATAATTTTCCCATAAGATAATTTTGATATCATACTCTAAAAATGATATAATTTTTATCAAATAAATTTTCTAAAAGTTTTAGAAATTCATAATAATATTCATCATTAAAGACAGTAATACTTATGAAAACTAATATTTATTTTCTAAAAAATTTACTACTTAATTACTATGAACTAATAAATAAATTTATATTTATTATAACCTTTTTATATATTTCATAATTATATTAATCTTATTAATACATATTAAATAATTTCTTTATAATTGAAATAATTAAATTATAATTTTTCATATTTTTTTATGATCACTATTGTGTGTCGTATAAATTATTGAACATAATGTCCTTTAAAAATTTTAGGATATTATAAATTATCATGGATTTCCATGGAGTCTTATGAATCCTTTCTGATAGTAATTTTGATATTGGTACTCATTTCCTAGGGGATATTATTTATTGATGTTTTTAAGGCTTGTGCATTATTTTTGGGTAAAGGGGTTTTCCATAAAAGCTAATGTGATGTTAAGTGGTACTGAATAATTTAGTGATTCTCATGATATACCCCTAACATGTTTCTCATTAGTTTCATTTAAATTATTAAAAAATATATTGTTTTTAAAATTATAAATGGATTTTTTATAAATAGAATTTTGTTATAAATAATTAATTTATTTCTAAGGGGTTTTTTGGCATTATGGAATGGAAGACAAATTTTTCTTGAATATGTTATAAATTTAAAGAAATGAATTTATGCCACACAAACTCTTTGAAAGTATAGACCTTTATTGTTGTTTTTTCCATGATATGAATTTTTAGTATGATATTATTAATCTATTTCACTAAACATTACTGTATCTATGATTTAGTAACCCCATTTTTATTAATAGTGGATTATAATTGTGATCTTTTATGCATCGTGATGATTTAAAAATTTAATGAAAAATTATAACTAAATATATATATTCATCATAATTATAACTATATCATTATTAAATAACTAATCCACACCATTTTATGTCCTAAAAATATTCTATAATGATAATTCAATAATTCTCACATAATCCTGAACGTGAAATACTTTAATGAATAACACGTAAATCTATTTTGGAATATGATTTAGTGATTATATGGTTTCTCGGTTGTGGTGGTGTGAAGGAGTGGCCTTTAATTAGAAACCAAAACATCATGTAATAATATATTCCTTGATATATATACAATTCAATGATTTTTTATTCAAATCAACGGTGGGTACAGTTTTATTTAAATGGTTCTTGATATAATAGAACTTTTAAAGGTCTTTTCCTTAAGAAAATTTATACTTCCTTTTTTATTTATAATTTATTACCAATACATGTTTTCCAATGATAAAAATAATTCTAATTATAAACTAATTTAATAGGTGTATGTGTAAATTATAAAGTTTTTCAATAAATTAAAAATTAATATATGTGTGTTCAACCACTCATGATTATTCTTTACTCTCCTTAGCCTGCATACTCCTACTTTTTTCTATATCTAGTGACTTTTGGGGACTGTGCATACCTTGTTATAATAATTTTTAATGTCTTCAAAATTAACTACTTTTCATCTCATATGTGTGTCTTTTTAGATCAATATTCCAAAACATATGTATCATTTGGTTTGACATTGTCTTAGTTGAGTTCATACCAGCCACTTTATATTATTGAATATAGGAGTATTTAAAGAATTTTTAATTTCTGTTGTTTTATTTTATGATCATGGAAGTCATTTTTTAGTGATAATAATGTTATTAACTTATTGTATAATAAATTATGAATAATATTGGTGGATTATTATTTTAATCATTTCTATATATTTTCTAACATTTGTATTTTATTTCTGTATTAGGTAAGAATGTTTTTTATGTATCTTGTCTTCCTACCATGATCATGGAATTTTTTTATAGATAGTGAGTATGTTAGATAGGGTATATAACATCTTTTTGAAATGTTAAGACAATTTTTTTTCATAGATAACATCAATTGATTGACCATATAGTTTATATATGATGTTATATTTTTATTATTATAATTCGATAAAGAAGATCCACCAACCATTGATAAATAAAATTGAATGGGATAGATTTTAACAAAAATATTATTATACTGCTTTCCCCTAACCCCAAATAGAATGGTCATATTGAATATATTGATGTTATTATAATTCATTCCCATTCCTGTAGATGGTATGGGTTTAATGACATGAATTTTTAATGTGGGATGCGAGGTTGAACCTAACATTAGTTTACAAAATGCCTCTGATTTAGGGTTTGGCTGATAGCATATATGGCATGTATGAACCCTATTTATATGAGTTATAGTTTGGATTTATTTTTGTTATATGTTCTACTACATTGTGATTCTATCTCTTTAAATTATTTATAAAATTACAATATATCATGATTATTGACTACAAACGATTTTTTATATTTATCTACAATACTAATAAAAATATGAGAAACCCTATTTTAATTTTTGTATTGAGATAATATTGGTGGTTCCATACTATATATTTATACAAACTCCCCACATGAACATCATCATGTAAATTTATATTCTATTTCACTAAGATTTTGGTTTATAAATCTACTTGTATCTATTATGGAATCCTAATAGGCGATTCATGTTTTCCATAAATGGGGGATTAGTTCCCACTTCACATTTGGAGCTATTAAAGGTTGTAGGAGGAAATGTTAATATCACCTCATATCCTTATTTTTCTACTAGTTATTTCATGCCATGTTTATTATTGAATTTTACCAAGGTGTAGTATTTATGTTATAGTATATGTTTTTTGATATTGTATGCATTAATTTATATACTTCATGTCTTATTAATATTTTTTTTTGAAATGCCTACCTTGTATTTAATATTAGGAACATTTGATTTATGGAAGAGTAATTATTGTTTTATAATACATACTAGTCCTATATTATTTCAATAGAAAAGTGCATATGTTATTCAAAAATCTTCATTGAGATATACAATGCTATTTTTCATCCCCTATGGATCATGGAGCACTCTTAGGATCATATAACTATGATCCGGGTTCCATTAGGTCATCATATTCATGGTAAAAAAAATTGCACTAGAACCCTATTTGTAACTAATGTATTTTATATTTTTAATAGCAATAATATAAAACATTTTGGACTTGAAAATAAACCCATAAAAGTCATCATGAACCAATTTATCTTAGAATCTTATGTTTTCATGAGATATTTAGGTATATTGTAAGAAATATAGGTTTGAGTGAGACTTTCACAATCCTATCATAGGTATCATTGAATGGAACTTCAGATGCACCTAGAGGGATCAAATGATAGTTAACAATTTTTTTGGTTCATGTATCATTTTTAGTCATTTACAGGTAGTCCCATAAAATATCTAATCGCATATTGCATGCTTATCTTTTCGTGTTATGTTATAGTTGGTACCAAATAAGATTTTATTATCTAAAACATAAATTAAATATATGTAATTATAATTTTATTAAACACACATAGAGATATATATATATATATATATTAGTGATGAATAGATCATTATAAACTAATATTTGTTTACTTATATGCAGATAGACATACATATTTCTTCAATAGATAATATCCTTAATTTAACATTATATTTGTTAAAGAATTTATTTCATCTAGTTATATTGATCTTTTGATAATGTTATAGTTCTTCTGTTAATATATTATCATTTAGTCTGATATTTAGTTTAATTTAGTGCGTCTTATTGGAATGCGTTGATTTATGTTTGCATTTTCATTCCAAGTATGCAATTAGTTTTATTTCTTAAAATTGTAATAATTTTGTTTTTGTTTTTTTTTATATTTTTTATATTTATAAACATGTGATATCCTTCTATTGATCATTTTTCTTATTTCATAGGTATTGATGTGCTGTTAATTGTTTTTGGAAATAATATAGTGTAACAAGTTAGTGAATACACCTTAGTCATGTGTAAATAGATACTATTGTTATGATTGAGTATAAAATATGGTTTTATAATTTTTTTTGAGAAAATAGTGATTTATTCAAAACTTATTTTTAAATGAAATATATTTTTTTAAAAGACTATGTTTCCCATAAAACTATGTTTTCATGAAATTCAGTGTTGGAAAAAACTGTTTTAGAATTGTAATTTTAGTTTTTGAATTTTTTTAAATAGAATCGGCCTTGGAGAAATATAATTTTTCCCATGTTTCAATTTTAACTCGGTTATAGGTTTACTAAAAAATAGAATAGGGATATATATTTTAAATTTAATTATATTATGGTATTAAAATTAAATAAAATTTAATAGATGATTGATTTATAATTATAATTTTAAAAGAACAAATATTTTTATTTTTATATATAGAAAGTTTCATATTGTGTTTGATTAAACTAGAGTTTTAAAATGACCTCGATGTGTAAAAATTAGAATTTTACAACAACAAAAAATGGTATGTGATTTTTTAAATGAAGAATGGTATCTAAGACTTTTTAAGTTAATATGTTTAACTAATTAAAACCCCATTGATTGTCGAGAATAGGACGACCTAGTAGAATACTATATGAGTGAGTATCTTAGATTTTATTATAAATAATTCATGGTATTTAGATATTTATAAAGATAATGATACATCCTCTGTTAATGTTGTCTCATGGTGTATTAATATTCTATTTTAGTTTTTGAAGTCACCTATTTAAACTGTGATGGATTATTTGAGGATGTGTTGGAGTGTGACTGATGTTATTGTTTATAAGAAATTGAAATTTAGTGGGTTTAAGTTCATAGAAATGAAATTATTAATTAATTAATTATTTGGGTCAAGTTTGAGAGATTCAAATTTTACTAGCATAGATATATGAGTTGAGAAATGATATGAGGTGCATTTTGGTTTTGGAAAAGTTCAAATAATCATTATTTGGTGATTTTTGATATAAATTTGGATAGCTTTAGTTATTTAAATTGAATTTGGATATTAGGAATCTTGAGTTTAGTGGATTCTTAGATTATGATTTGGAGACATAGGGATATTGTGTCTTTTGATAAATATCACCTAGGACTACTTACAGATAAGAATTCTTATGGTGGGGTGTTTTTAATGTCCCGTTTCTCAATTACCATAGTTATATTGTAATTAAGTCCATAATCATTAAATTAATATAGTTATTATTAAATGTTTTCAAATATATATCTCTGTTTTTGTGGTCATTTATTATTTATAGATTTTTATTCAGTTCCAGGTATTTCATGATGAAATATATGGAATTTTAGGATGATTTAATGGGCACAATTGAAATATTTGGAGTTCCAGATTCCTAATATGAGATTCAAAAATCCATTTACAACTAAAGGTGTGATCGGTACCCACTAAGTGCCCATTCAGTGCTTGTTGGTCCTTGCAATAGCTTGGGTGTAATTTTTGTGTCATCGGTTTCCAGATTTTACCCAAAAATTTCCCAATAAACAGAATGATTGGTTTTTTAATAAGGGGATTAATTTTATTTTCATCCACATCCATTATTTAACCTTCATTATACCCCCCTTTTTTTTCAATTCCACATAGCTATAGAAAGATATTTCATGTCCAAATTTGAGTATACTCTTTCCACCCTTTCATGTAGTTTATTCATAAAAGATCCCGGCATTCTTATGAGGAATAAATCAAATATATGACCTCCCTAATATTCCAAAATCTCTAACATACACTCCTATTCATATATGTTCTTCTTTTTTAGTGCTTTTGAGTTGCTATTTCACTAAGTCACAGTAAAATTACCTTATACATTATTTATTATTTCTATTGTGGTGAAATAATTATTTTAGAGATAAGTTTCATTTCATTCATCATTTTTTTCTATAAAGTGATTAATGATCAATTTATATTAGTTTTTTTCTTGATTTCATAAGAAAATTTAGGGATGTTAGTTGTGGATTGATGTTATAATTTTGGTTATTTTTTATCTATTAAATATTAGGGGATATCTACCATGATTTCCTAGAAGTTTTATATATACCTCATGATGATAATTTTTATATTAAAAATCTTATATTAAGATACATTTCTAATTTAATATTTATTGGTTTATACATGTTTATTATTGTAATAATTTAGGATAATAAGTAATAATTTAATGGTTGGTTGTTTCAACTCAAGGATTGATGCTTGGGTTGTGAATGAAACATGTATGCCTTCAATTTTTCTTAAATTATTCAAAAAACACATCTTAATTTAAAAAATATAAATATTATATTTAGTAATTTTATTTTAATATATGGTACTAAATTATTTCCAAGGGGTTTTTGGAACTATGGGATTGAATCCCACATTCCCATGAATAATTTATGGACATTAATAAAATAGTTTTTCCCTTGAGAACTTCATTGATGTATTTACCCATATTTCTCTGTTTTCATTTAAATGTATGTTGGGTATCCAATGATTAATTAGTATTAACAAGAAACTTTTTTATCTATAGGTTTTACACTACCCTCAATATAAATCGTGGACATTAATGGATATCATTGATGTGTCGATGGTCATAGTATATTTGAGGATATCATGTATGTGAAGAGTCTCTATTTGGCATAAACCTTATTATTTTCTTATTACATAACTAAGGTGAACTCTATTGAGTCCCGACATTATTATATAATGGTAATTTACATATTAAACAAAAAACATGAATGTGTTATAACTCAATAGACCATATGTAATTATGTTTAGGAATGTTCTTTAGAGATGATGTTGTGGATCAATTAAGATGGTGGAATATAGTGTTCTTACATAATAATCCATTTGATTATTTTTTAATTTATTGATTTGATCTATAATTATTTTAATAATTATTTTAATAAATAAATTTTGTGTGGTTTTTTTATTTAATACATTTTTTGAAATAATGATTATTTCTAGAATCATTTCCTTAGCCAATGTATTCTTCTTATTTCATACAAAAATGTATTCCCAATACATGTTTTAAAATTATAATCGATAATTTTTAAGCACACTAACCAAGATAACTCAAAATAGTGATAAGGTTTTATGTTTTAATTAATATGAGTATAGTTTTAAAGTATTAATGAAGAGTTTAATCACTACACCTATAATGATATTACCAACCTATGAGGAAGGAGTTATGATATATAGATATGTGTAACACCATGAGTTTTTTTATAATTTTTTTTGTTTTTATGTATTATGATATATGCAGAACCAAATGCATCTTTCACTACACACAGCACTATATTGTCTTGCGTTGCATGCAAGAGCAAGCTTCCTCGATAGCTTGTGTTGTACGCAATATCGAGTTTCACTAAACGACGATATGTTATTAAAATATGATATAAACTAGCCATTATGAATAGTGATACACAATTTTTAAAATTTTAATAATTTTATCTTTCAAAATGGTCTTCATTTTTGGATTCATAATATCTAAATTAGATGAGGGTGAATTTTTGGTATTTTTCTAAAAATATTCAATTTTTGATGAATAGTGAAAAACACTGAGTTAGAGTTTAAAACAGAATTTTTTTAAAAAATTTATATATTTTATTTAAATTTATTTTTGGTCAAAATAGATACATAATACCTATATAAGTTCAATGTAATCTGTTGGAGTCATTTTATAATAAATTTAGATATATAAAAATTTTATTGAACTTTTTACCGTCTTTTACCCACCTCCTATGAGAATTTCAAATTTACATAAAACATAATTTTACCTCTTCTATGAGTGGAATTTCAAAAATCCGAGATACACGGTTTATATCAGTAAGTAAATTGTGATTCAATGAGATAAAAATAAATTTTGGTGAATAATAGCTTTATACTTTTATTTACCACGGTTAAATGTAAATAGGGTAATTAAGGGTAAAAATAATATTATTATTACTATAACACATGTCCTAATTCTATTGTATAAGTGTAATTAGACAAAAAAATAACCTTAGGAATAAAATATGACCCTTTAGGTCCACATGGATTAGATTAGGACATTTATTATTATTTAATTCATAGAATAGTTAAAAGAGTAAAAATCAATATTTAATAACAAAAACATTTTTAATATAGGGTTATACATAATATAAATTCGACTATAAATATTCATTAGAAATATAACAAGATTTACTATATAGTAATATTTTATTTATAATTTTTATAAATTAAATTTTTTAAGTTATTTATGACACAATGATGATGCAGTAATTACCATATTAATGAAATATTAACATAATTGATGTTATAAATTCCCAAATAAATGTAATTTTAGACTTTTTATGAATTAAATTAAATTTATAGGTTAACATAACATATTAGGGTAATTTATTTTAATTTTTTATTGAATTAATAATGCTTTTATGAATTTATCAAAAACAAAATACCAAATAGTGTCAAAATTGACATAAAAGAGTTTTAAAAAAATATTATATTATTAATTGTCATTAAATTCCTAAAAATATAAAGTTAGGACAAAATAATTATGTAATAATATATATGACATTAATGAACCAATATTGGCTATATTATAAGTTTATAGTAAGTTTATTAACCATATAGTGTAAGAATACAAGAAGACACGGTAAATGTTAAATTATTTATCTTTGAGTTAAATATAAATTATAAGGATAAAACGGTAACCTAAACTTGTCTAACACAAATTTTCTGTGGGAATTGCGACCCATCCCAACCCTAGCTTCGAAATAAGTCACTTTGGAGCCATTATATATAAAATATGACTTTATTATAAAATAAAATTTTTAGTTTTTCCTAAGGTTCCACTCTCCTCCTTTATAAAAGAGAACCTCTTCCCTCTCCACTTTACAAAATTTTGAGCCTTCAAGCTTGGCCAAAACCTACCCACTTCCCTTATCCACTTCCCTAGATACATAATAGAGGTTTTTTTATTCTTCAAATACCATTTTTAGTGTCCTAAAAGGAGGTTTAGAAGAGGCGAGTCAAAGAAGATGTAATATCCTTTACCGATTATTTCACATTTATTTCTTCTTGTACTTCCTCTTATTTATTTGTTTCATTATAATGTAAAAACATAAGTATCACTAACATACTTATGTGTTATTATAAAAATTAAACAACCCTATTTCACCTTCTCTCTATCCAACGGATTGAAAAATCACCATGCATGTGTACGTATGGAATCCCGTTTCCACGCCATGGTGTAATCTGTTTTTCCATCACCGCCTTACATGGATGGGTATAATGGTATAATGAAAAACTATATATGATTATTATAACATGATAAAAAATCTTATATTATATATCATCAATTGCAATACCATTCATATAATTATGGGAATGATATCATCGCTTGTGCGAACGTACGGCCTACCATCTCCACGATTTGATGAGACTCGTTCTACATGATCTTCATTGAATAATGATTATATAAATGAATTTAATGAATATATATGATATATATTACAGAAATTCCATTCTGTAAATGAGTTATCAATAACATAAAAAGAGGAATGAGAATTTATTCGACAAAACATGCATAAGAACATAAAGCAATGAACACCCATATAAAAAGTAGCAATGAAATATTACTAATAAGAAGAAAAGAATATGACCATATATGATATCATAACAATGAATATGATTATTTTATATGTCAATAACATTATTTAAATCATTATAAAGGAGGTTTGGATACGTACTAATCATATCAGACCTAAGGTAAGTAAACATATCGCAATCTCATTTTTATCCGAGATTATTTATACTTCAGAATTATTAGGGAATATTTATCATCCACATACGTGTTTCCTCAATATGTAATATTATTTCTATACTCCTTCAATTGTTTAGATCCAATTTCACCTATTGGTGGATTTTAGTAAAAGATATGAAAGGAATCTTTTGTCATTTTTAGTATGAGATACTTTTTGACTTTTCCGGCCAAAATATGAGAAGAATGTTTTTTTAAACTTATACGACATGAATTGATTTTTATGATTTCATATAACATTATTTCCATGAATCTTCCTTTACAAGTTTTAAAGATTATTTTTAATTAACTTCTTTTAGTTTATAACTGTATGACATGTTAAGAAAGGAAAAATGTTTTTGAAGTAGAAAGTATATTTTCCTTAAGAATGGAGTTCATGTGTTTTATCAAAATTATTTTCCATATAAGATAATATATGGTTATTTTTATATCCCTTTATTAACATTAATTGGATTATTTTATGATCGAATAATTTTTTTGAAGTCATTTTATCTTATATGGATTTTGTTATTATTGCATGATGTTTAAGAAACCCATTTTTATTACATGGGTTATGTTATGATGTATGATTTATGATTTTGTGCACACATAATAATGGTTTCATTATGAGATGGATGAGACCTATATATCCCTCCAGTTCATTGGGTAATGATTTATATCTCATGAGATAGACATGGCTGGAACAACAAGTTAATTCGGTTCAGTGATACAGGACTGGAACGAGGAGTAAACTCAGTTCATAAATGGACTTTGTTCTCTATGATAGTCTTGCCAATGAGTCTTGACTAATATGAAATGATTTCCTATGATTATGTGTTTATGCCACAAATTTTCATTTTTTATGTTAGGATTATTGGGATTACATTTCACTACTATGATTTACCCCATGTTATGATATTATGATCTCTTTTGCAGGTTATGATTTTCAAAATGATATGTTCTTATGAATATAATATGATTGATATTTCCTTCGTTTACCCTTACTGAGAATTTGAGCTCAACATTTTGTATGTTTTATTTTCCCCGGGCCAGGAAGAAGGTTATTAAGTAGGATATTCCAAAATGGACTCTAGATATGATGAAATAAACAGGAGACAATGTTGATGCTTTATAGAACCATTTGTTTATGTTTACCAGTTTCTAAAGACACCATACCTATACAGTCCTATCATGGTTTTTTTATATGTTGTAATAAGTATACTTAAATTTTGAAGTATTAACAATATATGTAAAGTATGGGTCGTTATAGTTGGTATCAGAGGAAATGTATAGTCAAATTTGGAAACTAGGAGGTGAAAGCCTTAGTAAGAACCCTATAGATAAGACTAAGCATAGAACACAATCTTAGTGTTTTAGAAATGGCCATGAATAACCAATGATAAGACCTAAAGTGTAAAATTTTATTTTAGATTATGTGTTTTTCCTATTATAATTAGTGTTTCTAAAACTATTCTTCTTGGTTTTAGTCAGTGGCTGGAACCCAAAGGAATCTTGTTAATGCGTAATGCGACGGGCAATGCAATGATTATCCCCCTGAGCAACCAAACGTTACAGGAACTGGAATGCAAAATCTTATAGCCCTGCTCACACAACTTTCTCAAGCTATGAAACATGCAGGACTTCCAAATGAGCAATGTAAGGAGCAATGTTCTTTTGAATCCTTCATGAGGTAGTGTCCACCCTCATTCAGCGGGTCTACTGATCCATTAGTGGCAGAACAATGGATCAGTACCACTGAAAATATATTTTCAGTTCTTCAATGTTCTGAACATGATAAATTCATCTTAGCAGTATATCGTTTGGAAGGTGAAGCTGATCAATGGTGGAATATTATCAATAATATGAGGAAAATAGACAAAATTTATTCCATGGAATGGGATGAGTTCAAGAACATATTTTTCATTAATTACTTCCCCCGTATTCTTCTACAAAAGTTGGAGAATGAGTTTCTTGAACGAAAGAAAAAGGATGATTAATTTGTTGGTACCTACGATGCAAATTTTACAAGACATTCAAGGTATGATTCCATAATTATTATCCAACCTGAGAGTAAGATCAATCGATTCTTTGGTGGCTTAAAACCAAGTCTTCGAAGGGAATTAGCCATAAGGAACTTCAATGGCTATAAGGAAATTTTTTGATGTGCTCTCAAGGTTGAGATACAGATTGGAGTAACCCATCATTCATATGGGTTTGATAAGAAGAGGAAAATTGAATTCAAAGGGAAATCTAAAGACCACACTGAAAAGAAGATGAGTTTTACCTTATGCTCAAAGTGTGGAAAGTAACATGGAGGAAATTTTCTTAAAGGGACAAGTAAATGTTTCAAATGTGTAAAATAAGGTCATCAGGCATCTGAATTCCTCAATGATGGGAAAAATATTTCTAGTGATGCAAACAAAGAAAAGGCTACATAGAATTCACCTCATACACATCAATGTTACAAGTGCAAGGAAATGGGAAATAATTCTAATCAATTCCCTAATGCAAGAGTTGTTGATGATGGGCAACGTCAACAAACTGTTATGTCCAAAGAAAAAGGAAAGTCAAATTCAATTTCTATCGGCGATGTGGAGTATGATAATGAAGTGGTGAAAGGTACACTTACCATCCACTCTAAAGTACCAAATGTTTTATTTGATTCTGGATCCACCCACTCTTTTATTTATGATGAATTTTCTAAGGGTATCACTGTAGTACCTCAACAATTAGCTGTTGAGTTTACTATGATAACTTCTAATGGCACAATGGTTGCATCAAACGTTTATAATTCTTCTCCAATTGATGTTTGTGGGAAGGTGGTTCCTGAAAATCTTGTGATCTATCCAATATTTTAATTTGATGGGATTTTTTGGCATGGATTGGATTTCCTTATATTAACCTCATATTGATTGCCAAAGAATATAAGTCACATTTCATATTCCTGATCAATCTATGATCATCTATCGATGCAAGGATGAATATAACCTTCCAGTGGAAATTTCATCCATATTATGGGTCTTGATTCCAATAAATGAAGGTTATTTATCTCAAATGGTTGGAGAGAAACTTGCGATTTATAATATTACCATTGTACGAGAGTTTGATGATGTCTTTCCAGAGTAACATCCAGGTCTTCCACCAAATAGTGAAGTTGAGTTTTCAGTAGAACTCATTCCGGGTGCTACACCCATTTCATAGACACCTTATAGAATGGCCCCAATGGAGTTGCAGGAATTGAAAAATCAACTCCAATAAAATCTTGATAAGGGATTCATATGCCCTAGTGCATCACCTTGGGGAGCACCTATTCTATTTGTTAAGAAGAAAGATGGATCAATGAGACTCTGCATTGATTATCGAGAATATAACACGATCACTATCAAGAACAAATATCCTCTCTCATGAATTGATGACTTATTTGACCAACTACACGGAGCTCAATACTTTTCCAAGATTGATCTTTGTTCAGGGTATTATGAATTAAGGGTCAAAATGGATGATATACCAAAGATGGCTTTTCGTAAAAGGTATGAACACTATGAATTTGTTGTGATGCCATTTGGTCTTACTAATTCCCCTGCTATCTTCATGGATCTAATGAATAGAGTCTTTAAAGACTATCTTGATCAGTTTGTGGTAGACTTTATAGATGGTATTCTTGTCTTTTAAAAGAGAAAGGAAGAACATGAAGATCACTTGAGAATTTTATTAAAGATCCTATGAAAGGAGAATCTTTATTCCAAATTTACCAAGTGTGAATTTTGGATTAAAAAGGTATCATTTTTGGGTCACATTATCTCAAAAGAGGAGATATCAGTGGATCCAACAAAAACGAAGGTTTTCGAAAGATGGTTGAGACCAACAACAGTAAATGAGATCAGAGGATTTCTAGGTTTATAGAGATATTATCATAGTTTTGTGAATGATTTTTCACGACTATCTAATCCACTCACCAGGTTGACTTGAAAAGGAGTTAAGTTCATTTGGACGGAGGAGTGTGATGAGAATATCAAGGAGTTAAAAAGAAGATTATCCAGTGCACCTATTCTCACACTTCCTTGTAGTGGAGAAAGGTTTTTGATCTATAGTGATTCATCCAAGAAGGGATTGGGGTGTGTTATCATGCAAAACAATATGGTTATAGCTTATTCCTCACTACAGTTGAAAATACATGAGCAAAATTACCCAACTCGTTATTTGGAATTAGCTGCGGTAATCTTTGCATTAATGTTTTGGAGGCGTTATCTTTATGGTGAAAGGTGTGATATTTATACTGATCATAAAAGTATAAAGCATATTTTCACACAAAAAGAGCTGAATGTGCGCCAAAGAAGAAGGTTGTAGCTGATTAAGGATTATGACTACTCAATTCATTACCACCCTGGGAAAGAAAAAAGGTGGCAGATGCATTAAGTCGACAATACCATGATAGCTTATCCATGATGAGGATCACAAAAGAGCCAATATTTATGGATTTACAATGGATGGATCTTGGAATTATAATGGAAGGGGAACAATATTATCTTTATCAAATGAATGTTCAACCATCTATACATGAGAAGACTAAAGAAGCACAGAAAAAAGATGTAGAGTTACAAAAGAAGGTGAGAAATGTTAATGAATTCCACAATGGTTGTGATGGAATAATAAAGTTCTGGAATTGGGTTTATGTTCCTCCCATCCCAAAATTAAAGAATGAAATATTGGATGAAGCTTATATTTATTCATTCTCTATTCACCCTAGAAGCACAAAAATGTATAGGGACCAGAAATAGTACTTCTGGTAGGATGGCATTGTTGGATCTGAATCTACGGATTACACACAAGAGGGGGGGGGGGTGAATTGTGTCTTTTTAAAATTTTTACAATCTCTTCAATTTAGACAAATTCTGACCACTATGCTTTAGCACGATTAAATATGCAACGGAAAAAGTAAAAGCATGAACACACGGATGTATAGTGGTTCGGGGAACAGAAGGCCCCTAGTCCACTCCACCAACGCTCAAATCCACGAGCTTGGCGATTTTCACTATCTGGTCCTCGTTTCCACAGACCTGTTCACAACTGATTACAGGCAGTTGACACCTTTACAAGTTTCAGGCAAACACAGCCTTCCTGGTTCAAACACGAACCCACACAGCTTAGAACGAGAAGCTGATCACTCAAAAATAAAAAGGGTTTCGATAAAGAAAACACTTCTCCAGTTGTTCTTCACAATTTCAACAGAAATCAATTGACAATAGATAGATCGTCGTCTTCAAAAAATAAAGATCTGTAATCAAAGCAGTTCTGAGTCGATCCAGTTGCAATAGATATTACAAGAAACTTCACAACTACAGCAGCAGTAGATTCACAACAGATAGTCGATGTAGAACACGTGAATCTGCTATCAAGATCTTCCTTCGGTAATAAAGGTTTTACACTTCTTCTCGATCACCAGAAAAGAACGCCTTCACACAGTCTCTGTTTCTTGCTCGTTAAAAGATCAATCTATATATTTCATACACTTTCCTGTGTATATATATATCCGATGTTTCCAAGATAGAACATATATATTCAAATCTGAGAAAATCTTCCGCATAAATAGATCCATGAAAATCTCCTTTAGATTCGCGATATTAAAAAAAATGAAATAACAGAGCCGTTGTAACTCCCCTGAAGAATCGGCATAAAAAGCTCCGTTTAAAACAATCATTAATCCGTTGAAAATCGTCTTTGATTCAGTCAAAGTCGTACTTAAGAATCAGCTCGAAATCCGCTTTAATCCGCCTATTTGACCAATGCAAAAGGAAATATCGTCTGTCAAAAATATCCCGATGCCAAACGTAGGGTTGATGACGTAGCTCCAAATGTAGGGTTCACAAACGTAAGGTTCAGAACGTAAGGTTCAAAACGTAAGGTTCAGAACGTACATACTTTCTCTTCAGCATTCAAACGTAGAGTTGATCATCCATACTTTGTCTTTGTTCAACTCTCCAAAGAACGTACGGTTGATTATAAAAGTAAGGTTGATGATCCATAATTTTGAGAAACAAACTCAACACTGAAAACTAACGTACGGTTTCTCTTCCATACTTGACCAACAACAAAAACGTAAGGTTCCTTTCAAACGTAATTTTCTTCTTCCATACTTTTCAACAACGTAAGGTTCATTAACCATACGTTTCAAAATAACGTAAGGTTCCTTAACCATACGTTTCTTTTAACATAAAAAGTAAACTTTTCATCCATACGTTACGTTCATCAACGTAGGGTATGAACAGTGATTCCAGTACGCGCTAAAACTGATCTCGCGCTACAGTGATTCCAGAACGCGCTAAAATTGATCTCGGAATAAATGAAGTATGAAATCTCGTTATATGAAATAAATATATAAAATAAATTCCTGTAAAATACTCAACAAAATAATTAGTAAATAATTAAGGGTATTTGTGAGCATCAAAATCATCATAAAGAGACAGAGTATTATTTAAAATAATCTCCCCCTTTAAAAAACATTATTTTGAATTGTTTGAAAACAATACATTTCTCAATAATCTCCCCCTTTTTGATGATCACAAAACCCATAAAATAATAGAAGTAATTTAATTGCAATCTTTATTGAAAAATTAGTTTTATAAAATTTTAGAATTTTGAAAGGATTAAAACAATATTTAACTATAATAAAATTTCTCCCCCATAAAAATAAATTTTCAGCTAAAAATAGATAAAAGATAAATGTCTTATATATCCAAATTCTCCCATATATCCAAATTTCTTCATAGGAAACAAATGAATTTAAATGTTGTGTTTATCCAAATTCTCCCATATATCCAAATTTCTTCATAGGAAACAAATGAATTTAAATGTTGTGTTTATCCAAATTCTCCCATATATCCAAATTTCTTCATAGGAAACAAATGAATTTAAATGTTGTGTTTATCCAAATTCTACCCCTTTTGTGATATCAAAAAGAATGAAAAATTACGGATTTGAACACATTCAATATTGCACTGAACTATAAGTAAATGCTATAATTAACTGTGTATGAATAAGTGAATATGTTATACTGGCTAACTCAATCATAAATCAATAAACAAAAAAACAAAAAAGAAGTAAGAAAAGAATTTTCATTCACAAGCTGTTATATATAAACGATTGTGATATACAGAGGAATCAAGGTTCATAGATAAGACAGGGAAAAAGGTTTCTATCTCCTTTGAATCGCGGTCTTTATCTCTGTAAACTGTTCTCTGAGCCTCTTCATCATCCCATCTCCTAACTTGATGATAAGATCTCTGTTCTATTGAGTCATATGAATATCTTCAATCAAATTAACTCTGAAAAACTCATGCATTTTTTCTTCTTTTTCAACAAAAAGAGCCAGTTTTTCTGATAACTGATTCAAAAGAATCCTAATCTGTTGCTCTCCAGATGTCAACTGATCCACTAAAAATCTCTGATTATCTAGCAAAACTGACAAAGGGGCACTATTACACTGAAGATCGTGTAATCTGTCACTCATATTGCTCATTGCTGCAGTAATTGCTTGAAATCTCCGAATCAAATCAGGTGAAGAGCCTGATCCACTCACAGCACTGTTTGCAACAGACTCAAATTTATTCTCCATGAAAATCTTCAACTCAGACAAATCATCTTTCTTTACCATCTCTGATTTTAACTGATCAACATCATGCAGCATATCAGTCTTAAACAAATCTACTTCCTGTCTTGAAACAGTACATTCTTTCAGCTTATGAAACTTCAACTGCTCTAAGTTCAGAGAATTTCTAAGACTAACATTCTCAGATTCTAACTGAGATATACGCTTGTACAACTCAACAACTTCTTCTTTTCTCGAATCAGGGGCACCCTGTGCTCGATTCTCATGTCCAGAATTAGATTGATGAAGCAGGGCAAGTGGTAAGGAATCTGCATCTGACTGTTCTTTGTCCTTGTCCTGACAAGGTTGATCCACTGAACTATCTTTTGAAGCCTGAAACTCTTCCACTGAAAAATCTTCCTGAAGTACCTCTGTATTAGCTTCAGAAGTATGTTCATCACGAACAGTAGTCTCTCTGACTTCTACTGATTGGTCAAGAACAATATTTTCATGTAAATCTTGAGGTCGGGCCACTTCTTCACCAGGCACTGCCTCCATAAGTTGTTCTTGTTGAATTACTTTTTCAACAGCCACAGCAGTAGATTGAGGTTCTTTTTGAGTTTCTGTTTGAGCTGCTGGTTCCTCTATCGGTGCAGTCTGCTCCACAACAGCTTCTCTCACAAATGAATAAGAAAATAACGGTTCAGAGGATTTCAAGGCAGGAGAGATAATTTCTTCATCAATTGACCTCTTCCTTCTAGATTGAAGTCCTTATTGACTTCTCTCTTCCTCAACTTCATCCATCTCAAAACGAATTCTCCTTGCCACTGTACTAACTCTTGATTCTGCTTGTCCCTACTTGGACTTAGCCAGTTGAGCCTGAGCACTCTCCGAGTTTTCCTCAGCTCCAACAGGTAAGAGTTTTCCTTTAATTTTGCTCCAGAAGTATCCTACTTTCCTCAAAGTTCCAGCATTAAAAACATTACTGTGGTGACATTTCACCCCAGCATCTACCAATCTGATCATTCCTCTTTTAAACAAAAACAAAGAAATGAACCTTCCATAAGGGAAAAAGGTCATTCTTGCTTCACTCTGACAGCAGTAACTCAGATATCTTATCATAAACCGAGGAAAATTAAACTTCATATCACACATCAGAAGATACATTATGTACATGTCCGGGTATAGGATTTTCTCCATCTCAGCCATTCTTGGTGCTAAACCAGTCTGAACAAATTTTACCAAAATTTTCTGATCGGGCTCCAAATCCTTAATAAACATCTTCTTTATCACTCTGGTTCCAAACAGAAAAGACATAATGTCTTCAGACTTATGTACAGAATCTCCAATATTCCGTAAATCGAAATGAAAAACTCCTTCATGAGGGCAGTTAAGAATTTGACTTATCTCTACAGATGATATTGAAAAGTCCTTATCCTCTATTTGAGCCCATAAACTATCCTCTGTATCTCCAAGGATAAACTGAACAGTTCTAAAGAAATTTCTCATTTCTGCCTCATATAGAAACTCAGAATTTTCACTATTAAAAGCTTGCTCAAGGCTTTGAAACGACAACGCTTGCTTCAACAGTAATTTAGTTTCAAATAGCCACTCTAAATCTATGACTTTACCTTGCAGTATTTTCCGACTAACTACCTTAGGTTTCTTTGCAGCACTGCTCTCGGCTTCATCTGGACGCTTAGTCTTTGCCATTCCAACAACGATTTCTGAAGGTTCGTAAGTTTAGGGTTTGAAGATTCAGAAAAGGGTTTTGGAGCAGATGTGCGGGTTTAGGTTTTCGAAAGGGTTTCCGAAAAAGGTGAAGCAGTTTAGAAGGTGAAACGGTTCTGACAGCCTTGATTCCTATGTAATCACTAATCATTACTTTTATTTAAAACAAAATAAAATTACTTATAGTGGTAAACAGAAATTAAGCAGAATTCGAAAACAGAATAAGATTAAAAAAAACTATTTAAAATTAAATAAATCTAACTCCCCCTTAATAAATTCAAACCTTGTCGTGGGAAGTGGTTTAGTAAAAATATCTGCTAATTGATTTTCTGTATTTACAAATTCTAAAAATATATCCTTTTTAAACACATGGTCTCTTAAAAAGTGATGTCTTATATCAATGTGCTTAGTTCTAGAATGACTAATAGGATTTTTTGAAATATTAATTGCAGTAGTATTATCACATAAAATAGGTGTATTATTGAAATTTAATCCAAAGTCCATAAGAGTGTTTTTCATCCACAACACCTGTGCACAACAACTACCTGCAGACACATATTCTGCCTCGACTGTTGACAGGGCAACTGAGTGTTGTTTCTTACTAGACCATGATACTAAAGACTTCCGTAAAAAGTGACATGTTCCTGAAGTACTCTTCCTATCTAATCTACAGCTTCCAAAGTCAGCATCTGAATATGAAATTAAATTAAAATCAGAGGTTTTTGGATAAATCAGAGATTGATAAATAGTACCTTTTAAATATCTAAAAATTATTTTAACAGCAGTTAAATGGGATTCTTTGGGATTTGATTGAAATCGAGCACAAAGACATACTGAATACATTATATCTGGTCTACTAGCAGTAAGATATAACAAACTACCAATCATACCTCTATATAACTTTTTGTCCACTGATTTTCCAGTTTCATCCGAATCAAGTTTTATATTAGTACACATAGGAGTTGTAAATGGCTTGCTGTTTTCAAGTCCAAATTTCTTAAGTAAATCAGTAATGTATTTTCATTGATTTAAAACATTTCCAAAATCTTTTTGAAATATTTGAAGACCCAAAAAGAAATTTAATTCTCCCATCATACTCATTTCAAATTCTTTTTTCATTAATTCTGAAAATTCATGACAAAGAATTTTATTGGTTGATCCAAAAATTACATCATCAACATAAATTTGAACCAACAAAACATTATTTTTCACAGTTTTCTTAAAGAGTGTTGGATCTTCCAGTCCAACAGTAAAATCATTTTTCAAAAGAAAAGAACTTAGTCTTTCATACCAAGCTCTAGGTGCTTGTTTAAGGTCATAAAGAGCTTTAGTAAGTTTGAAAACAGAATCTGGTTTTTGAGAATTTTCAAAACCAGGAGGTTTCTCAACATAAACTTCCTCCATTAAATAACCATTTAAAAAGGCCGATTTAACATCCATCTGAAATAATTTAAAATTCATATAAGATGCATAGGCTAAAAGGATTCTAATGGCTTCTAACCTGGCTACAGGTGAAAAGGTATCATCATAATCTATTCCTTCTTCTTGATTATATCCTTTAGCTACTAATCTTGCTTTATTTCTAGTTATTATCCCTTGATCATCCTGTTTATTCCTGAAGACCCATTTAGTTCCTATTACTAGATAATCATGTGGTCTTTCAACTAACTCCCAAACCTTATTTCTCTTGAACTGGTTCAATTCATCCTGCATTGCTATTACCCAGCTCTCATCATCTAAGGCTTCTTCTATGGTCTTAGGTTCTTGTTGGGATAGGAAAGCAGAGAATTCAACTATGTTTCCAAGGTTTCTTCTAGTTTGAATACCAGTCTCTAAGTAACATATCACAGATTCTAAAGGGTGATTCTTTAAGGTTCTAGATTGTCTAGGCATTACATTCAAAGGTTCTTCAGTGTCATGTTCTTCTGAACTGGACTGAATTTCTTTTATATCATTTTCAAAATCATTCTTTAAATTCTCAAGTCTCATGTTTTCATTAGAATCAGGTTCATCTATTTGTTCTATCCTTTTCTCAAAAGGATCAGATTCATCAAATTTCACATGAACTGATTCTTCAACAATCCTTTAATTTTTATTATAGACTCTATAAGCTTTGGAGGTTGCAGAATATCCTAACAAAATACATTTATCAGATTTTGGATCAAATTTACCAAGATTATCTTTGGTATTCAAGATGTAAACCTTGCATCCAAAAACTTTAAAGTAATTTACTTTAGGTTTTCTGTTATTCCATAGTTCATAGGGTGTCTTTTTCAAAATAGGTCTTATTAAAATTCTATTCATTATATAACAAGCTGTATTAACAGCTTCTGGCCAGAAATATATAGGTAGGATATATTCATTTAACATAGTTCTAGCCATTTCTTGAATAGTTCTATTTCTTCTTTCTACAATCCCATTCTGTTGAGGTGTTCTTGGAGCAGAGAAGGTGTGTTTAATACCCATGTTTGAGCTAAAGGAATTAAATTCCTGGTTCTCAAATTCTCCACCATGATCACTTCTCAATGAGATTATATTAAAACCTTTTTCATTTTGAATAGATTTACAAAAACCTTCAAATAAACTAAAAGCTTCACTTTTAAATTTCAAAAAGAAAATCCAAGTAAATCTAGAATAATCATCAACTAATACATAAACATATAATTTACCAGCTAAACTTGCTACTCTTGAAGGTCCAAACAAATCCATATGGATAAGTTCTAGAGGTTTAGTTGTAGCAACTTTTTTAACAGATTTGAATGATGATTTGTGTTGCTTGCCAAGCTGACATGCATCACAGAATCTGTCATTTTCAAATTTGAGACTAGGAAAATCAGAAACTAGATGTTTCTTAGATAATTTATGTAAAGCATATATATTGCAATGACCAAGTCTTCTATGCCAGATCCAGGATTCACTTATATTAGCTGTTAAGCAGTTTACTTGTTGTTTACACAAGGAATACAAATCCAAAGTATAAACATTATCAGTTCTGGGTGCTCTAAACTTAAACAGTTTATCTTTAGAAACAGTACAACTATTGTTGGTAAAATCAAAAGTGTATCCATCATCACAGAGTTGAGAGATACTTATCAGATTGTGTTTTAACACTTGTACATAAAGTACTTTGTTGATTGAGACTGTCTTTGGATCTCCAACTGTTCCAATACCAATAATCATTCCTTTGGCATTGTCACCAAAGGTGACAAGTCCTCCTTCCTTTCGAGTAAGAGAAGAGAAATTAGCTGAAGTTCCACTCATGTGTCTTGAGCAGCCATTGTCCATATACCATAATTCTTTCTTTCTTTGGTGACCTGCTACCTGCAAAGACATTCAAACAAATTGCTTTGGTACCCATATTTTGTTGGGTCCAGGAGTGTTAGCAAGCAGTGATCTGGGTATCCAGATTTGCTTTGTTTTCTTAAAATTGATTGAATCATATAGATCATTGGAAATATAAGCTTTCTTAATTCCACATATTTGAGGTTGTCTTAGAAAACAGTTTTTAGCTATATGACCTTTTGTTCCACAGAAGTTACAAATAACCTGTTTAGTGCTAGGAACAAAATAATTTTTGTATAACTTAGGTTTTTCTCCTTTACTTCCAATTCCAAACCTTTCCTTTTTAATTACAGTTTTTCCAATTATCTCATTTAAGGCGTTTTCTCCTTTTGTAAAAACTAATGCAGCCTTTTTATAAGATTCTACTTCATCCTGTAGAGTTTTTATTTTAGTTTCAAAATTAATTTTATTTGGTTCAGCAGAGTTGTATTTGTCAATTAATTCCTTATGTTGTTTTAGCAAAGTATTTCTCTCATCTGAAATAGCTTTATGCAAGTTCTTTATAGATTTATATTTTTTAAATAATGAGTCATACCTTTCTTCAGGCATATTGCAGTAAGCTGCAAGTTTTTTATTTGAGAAGCTTGTTTTAGAGTTTGATTCATTATTTGAGTCAGAGGAGTAGTATGAGTGTACCTCATCAGTTTCAGCCATGAAACACATATTTGCTTTTAAATTGGCATCCTCCTTCTCTGAGCTTGATTCAGAAGAATTACTTGAATCTTCATAAACACTCCAAGTAGCTTTCATAGATTTCTTGTCTTTCTGCTCATAATCATCTATTTTGAAGAATTTCTTCTTCTTTGCATCTTTCAATTTTGGGCAATCCGGTCTGATATGTCCCATATTTTTGCATTCATAACATCTCACTTCCTTGTTATCCTTCTTGAAGGATTTCTTGAAGTCTTTCTTCTTACTGTAGAACTTTCTGAATTTTCTGGCTAGCTGAGCCAGTTCTTCATCCGAATTTGAAGAATCAGAGCTTTCTGATTTAGCACTTACTTCTCTGTTCTTCATCTTTCTATCCTTTTGTTGAGAAGTCACTTTCAAAGCAGTATTTTCCCTTTTTATGTATACTTTATGCTCATATACCTCATCTTGAATTTCAGCCTCGTACATCATCAATGTACCAATCAGCTCTCTCATAGTTAGATCTTTAACAGAAGTTGATTGTCTGATTGCTGCAGAGATTCCATTCCATCGAGTAGGAAGTACTCCCAGTACCTTTAACGCTTGATCAACCTGCTTGATTGGTTCTCCTAGAGCTGTTATATTATTGACAATTTCTGTCAATCTTCCATTAATCTGAGTGATGCTCTCTCCTTCAATCATTCTAAAAGTATCGAATTTTAATTTAGCAGTTGCATTTCTCATCTGTCTTACATTATCAGTTCCTTCATAAGCAACAGCTATTGTTTGCCACATTTCATATGCAGTCGGGCATTGAGATACTCTGTTAAATTCATCCTGTCCTAGACCATAGATGATTGCATTCATAGCTTTTGAATTCATGTCATACTCAGCCTCTGTAGCAGCACTCCATGTATCGAGATTTTCAGGAATTTCATAGGGAGTCAGAATCTTTGAATAGACGTTGTAACCAATATTTTTCAGATAAATAATCATACGTGATTTCCAGCAGCCATAATTATCTCCATTAAAGTAAGGTGCTCTGACCATTGACATTCCCTCTCTCGTATCGGCCATGATACACTATGTATAATCTTTAAATACTTCTAGCTTGACAAGACTTTAAAAATAAGAAGCTCCTCCTCTGATACCAATTGTTGGATCTGAATCTACGGATTACACACAAGAGGGGGGGGGTGAATTGTGTCTTTTTAAAATTATTACAATCTCTTCAATTTAGACAAATTCTGTCCACTATGCTTTAGCACGATTAAATATGCAACGGAAAAAGTAAAAGCATGAACACACGGATGTATAGTGGTTCGGGGAACAGAAGGCCCCTAGTCCACTCCAGCAACGCTCAAATCCACGAGTTTGGCGATTTTCACTATCTGGTCCTCGTTTCCACAGACCTGTTCACAACTGAGTACAGGCAGTTGACACCTTTACAAGTTTCAGACAAACACAGCCTTCCTGGTTCAAACACGAACCCACACATCTTAGAACGAGAAGCTGATCACTCAAAAATAAAAAGGGTTTCGATAAAGAAAACACTTCTCCAGTTGTTCTTCACAATTGAAACAGAAAGAAATTGACAGTAGATAGATCGTCGTCTTCAGAAAATAAAGATCTGTAATCAAAACAGTTCTGAGTCGATCCAGTTGCAATAGATATTACAAGAAACTTCACAACTTCAGCAGCAGTAGATTCACAACAGATAGTCGATGTAGAACACGTGAATCTGCTATCAAGATCTTCCTTCGGTAATAAAGGTTTCACACTTCTTCTCGATCACCAGAAAATAACGCCTTCACACAGTCTCTGTTTCTTGCTCGTTAAAAGATCAATCTATATATTTCATACACTTTACTGTGTATATATATATCCGAAGTTTCCAAGATAGAACATATATATTCAAATCTGAGAAAATCTTCCGCATAAATAGATCCATGAAAATCTCCTTTAGATTCGCGACATTAAAAAAAATGAAATAACAGAGCCATTGTAACTCCCCAGAAGAATCGGCATAAAAAGCTCCGTTTAAAACAATCATTAATCCGTTGAAAATCGTCTTTGATTCAGTCAAAGTCGTACTTAAGAATCAGCTCGAAATCCGCTTTAATCCGCCTGTTTGACCAATGCAAAAGGAAATATCGTCTGTCAAAAATATCCCGATGCCAAACGTAGGGTTGATGACGTAGCTCCAAACGTAGGGTTCACAAACGTAAGGTTCAGAACGTAAGGTTCAGAACGTAAGGTTCAGAACGTACATACTTTCTCTTCAGCATTCAAACGTAGAGTTGATCATCCATACTTTGTCTTGGTTCAACTCTCCAAAGAACGTACGGTTGATTATAAAAGTAAGGTTGATGATCCATACTTTTGAAAAACAAACTCAACACTGAAAACTAACGTACGGTTTCTCTTCCATACTTGACCAACAACAAAAACGTAAGGTTCCTTCCAAACGTAATGTTCTTCTTCCATACTTTTCAACAACGTAAGGTTCATTAACCATACGTTTCAAAATAACGTAAGGTTCCTTAACCATACGTTTCTTTTAACATAAAAAGTAAACTTTTCATCCATACGTTACGTTCATCAACGTAGGGTATGAACAGTGATTCCAGTACACGCTAAAACTGATCTCGCGCTACAGTGATTCCAGAACACGCTAAAATTGATCTCGGAATAAATGAAGTATGAAATCTCGTTATATGAAATAAATAAATAAAATAAATTCCTGGAAAATACTCAACAAAATAATTAGTAAATAATTAAGGGTATTTGTGAGCATCAAAATCATCATAAAGAGACAGAGTATTATTTAAAATAATCTCCCCCTTTAAAAAACATTATTTTGAATTGTTTGAAAACAATACATTGCTCAACAAGCATGAAAAGAGATGTTGTTGAATATGTCTCTCGATGCTTGGTTTGTCAGCATGTTACAGCTGAAAGACAAAAGTCTAAAAAGATTTTACAACCATTACCCGTACCTGAATGGAAATTGGAAAGCGTCACTATGGACTTTTTCACTGGACTTCTTAAAACATCCAAAGGCAATAATGCTATTTGGGTTATATTTGATTGTCTTACGAAGTCGACACACTTCATTGCTATTAGAGATTACTTATCTCTTGATCATCTTTCTAGTATATATGTGATGGAAGTGGTAAGATTGTATGGAGTGCCAATTTACATTATATCTGACCGGGATCCGAGGATTACGTCGAATTTTTGGTGAAGTCTTCAGCATACTCTAGATACAGAGTTGAGTTTCAACACTGCTTATCATCCTCAGACCGACTGTCAGTCTGAGAGGACAATTCAAACTCTATAAGACATGTTGAGATCTTTCTCTATATATTTCAATGGTGGTTGGGATCAACACCTACCTTTGGTGGAATTTCTTAATAATAATAGCTTTCACTCCGGTATTCAGATGACTCTTTATGAATCTATCTATGGAAAGAAATGAAAAACTCTAACATGCTGGAATGAAGTTTGGGAAAGAAAGATATTAGGACCTGATCTTGTTGATGAGACACCAGAAAAGGTCATATCTATTCAACAACACATAAGAGCTGCTCAGAGTCGAAAAAAAATCTTATGCTGACAACCGAAGAAAAGACCTAGAGTTTGAGGTGGGTGATAAAGTCTTCTTACGAATATCTCCTTGGAAGAGAGTAATGAGATTTGGAAAGAAGAGAAAGTTAACCCTAGCTATATTGGTCTTTTTGAAATACTGGATCATGTTGGGAAGGTATCTTACCGATTGGCGCTTCCACCAAATCTCTCTCAAGTTCATGATGTGTTCCATGTATCTCTCCTGATAAAGTACACACCCAATCCTTCACATGTACTAAGCTCAGAAGTTGTAATACTGGAGCATGATTTTTTCTATGAAGAATAGCTAATAGAGATTCTGGATCATAGAGAAAAAGTTCTACAAAACAAGAAAACTCATGTGGTTAAGGTTTTATGGAGGAACCATCAATTAGAAGAAGCTACATAGAAACTTGACGATATAATAAGGGAGAGGTATCCTCATCTCTTTGTTACGAAGTGACAAATTTTGAGGGAGAAATTCATTTTAAAGGGGCTAGAATGTAACACCCTGAGATTTGATGAGAAATTTTTTTTATATATTATGTTATACGCAACAACAAAGGAATATATCACTACACACAACACTTCCTTGTCTTGCGTTGCACACAATAGAAACCTTCCTCGATTGCTTGCATTTTACGCAATACCGAGTTTCACTAAACGATTATATGTTATTAAAATATGATTTAAACTAGTTGTTATGAATAGTAATACCCACATTTTGAAATTTTATAAATTTTATCTTTCAAAATGGACTTCAATTTTTGTATTCTGAATATCGAAATTATCATAGGGTGAATTTTTGGTATTTTTCTGAAAACATTCAATTTTTTATCAATAGTGAAAAACACTAAGTTAGAGTTTAAAACTGAATTTTTATTTAAATAATTATTTATTTTATTTAAATTTATTTTAGTTCAAAATAGATACATAATACCTATATAAGTTCAATGTAATTATTGGAGTCATGCTATAATAATTTTAGATATATAAAAATCTTATTGAACTTTTTACCGTCTTTTACCCACCTCCTATGAGAATTTGTGGATTTACATAAAACAAAATTTTACAACTTATGTGAGTGGAATTTCCAAAATCTGAGAGACACAGATGATATCAGTAAGTAAAATTTGGTTCAATAAAATAAAAATAATTTATGGTTAATAGTAACTTTTTACTTTAATTTCCCACGGTTAAAAGTAAATAGGGTAATTAAGGGTAAAAATGATTTTATTATTACCCTAAAACATGTCCTAATTCTATTGGATATGTTTAATTCAACCAAGAAAATCGTAGAAATAAAATATGACCCTTTAGGTCCACTTCTATTAGATTAGGACATTTATTATTATTTAATTCAAAGAAGAGTTAAAGGAGTTAAAATAAAAATGTTTTAACTACAACATTTTTAATATAGGGTTATACATAAGATAATTACACTAAAATTTTCAGTAGAAAGATAATATGATTTCCTAAATAATGATATTTTATTTATAATTTTTAGACTTTAAATAATATAATTTATTTATGACATAATGATGATCCAGTAATTACCTTATTAATGAAATATTAACATAATTGACGTTATAAATACCCAAATAAATGTAAATTGAGATTTTGTGAATAAAATTAATTTTCTAGGTTAATATAACATATTAGGGTTATTTAGATGAATTTTTTTCTAAGTAATAATTCTGTTATGAATTAACAAAATCAAAATACCAAATAGTGTCAAAATTGACATAAAATAGTTCTTAAAACAAATATTATATTATTAAATGTTATTATATTCTTAAAAATATAAGGGTAGCCAAAATACTTATATAATAATATATATTACATTAATGAATCAATTTGGGTTAGATTGGAAGTTAATAGTATGTTTATTAACCATATAGTGTAAGAATACAAGAAGACACGGTAGAAGTTAAAATATTTAACATAGAGTTAAATATAAATGATAAGGATAAAATGGAAACATAAACATTTATAAATCTTATTGATTGATGTGATTTCGACCAATACCCACCCTATCTTCTAAATAAGTCACTTTTGTTCCCTTATAATCTAAATATGACTTTATTATAAAATAATATTTTAAGTTTTACCGAAGGTGCCCCTCTCATCCCTTTTAAAAGGGTACCTCTTCCCTCGGCACTTTACAACATTATAAGCCTTCAATCTTGGAAAAACCCTACCCATTTACCTTCTCCACATCTCTAGAAACATACTATAGGTTCGGTTCTTCTTCAAAGACCAACTTTAGTGTCCTAAGAGGAGGTATAGAAGAGGCGCGTCAAAGAAGAGGTAATATCCTTTAACGATTATTTCACATTTATTTCTTCTTCTTCCTCCTCTTATTTATTTGTTTCATTGTAGATTAATAACATCAATATCACACATATACTGATGTGTTATTAAAAAAATGAAACAACCCTATTTCATCTTCTCTCCATCCTATGGAAAACAAAATCATCGCGCGTGCGTACGTACGGAATAACGTCTCCACGCCGTGGTGTAATATGTTATTCAACCACCACCTTAATTGGATGGGTATAATGGTGTAAAGAGTAAATATATATGATTATTATAACATGATACTAATTCTGAGATAATATATCATCAACTTAAATTCCATTCATATAATTATTGGAACAATATCATCGCTCGTGCGTACGGACGGCCTACCGTCTCCACGATGTGATGCGACTCGTTCTACATGATCATCATTGAATAATGATTATATAAATGAATTTAATGATTATCTATTATATATATTACACTATTATTATTCTTTAAATGAGTTATCTATAACCTAAAAAGAGTAATATGAATTTATTCGACAAAACATGCATAAGAACATATAGCAATGAACACCCGAATAACAAGTACCAATGAAATATTACTAATAAGAAGATTAGAATATGACCATATATGATATCATAACAGTTAATATGATTCTTTAATAATTCAGTGACATTATTTAAATCATTATATAGATTTTTCAGATACATACGAAGCATATCAGACCCAAGGTAAGGGAAAATCTCGCAATATCATTTTTATCCTAGATTGTTTATAGTTTAGAATTTACTGGGGCATATTTAACATCCACATCCATGTTTCCTCAATGTGTAATATTATTTCTATCCTCCTAAAATTTTTTAGATTCCATCTTTCTTATTGGATAATTTTAGTAAAATATATGAAATGAATCATTTATCATTTTCAGTACGAGATACTTTTTGACTGTTCTGGCCAATGTAACAAAAGAATGTTTTTTTAACATATATTCCATGAATGGATTTCTATGATTTCATATAACATTATATCAATGAAGCTTAATTTACAAGTTTTAATGTTTATTTTTAATACACTTCTATTAGATTAAAATTTTATGACATGTTAATAAAGGAAAAATGTTTTTGAAGTAGAAAAGATATTTTTCTCAAGAATGGAGTTCAACTGTTTTATCGAAATTATTTTCCATCTAAGATAAAATAGGGTTCTTTTTATATCCCAATTTTTTACATTTATTTGATTATTTTATGATGGAATTATTTTTTTATGTCCATTACTCTTATATATATTATGTTATGATTTCATGATGTTTAATAATTCCATTTTTTTTACATGGGTTTTTCTATGATGTATGATTTATGATTTTGTGGCACACATAAGAATGGTTTCATTATGATATGGGTGGGACCTATATCTCCCTCCAATGCATTGGGTAAAGATTTATATCTTCTGAGATAGACATGGATAGAAAGGAATGTTAATCTGGTTCAATGATATAGGACTGGAACAAGGAGTGAACTCGGTTCAGAAATGGATTTTTCTTCTATGATAGTCTTAGAAATGAGTCTTGAATAATATGAAATTATTTCCTATGATTATGTGTGTATTCCACAACGTTTCTTTTTTAATGTTAGGATTATTGGCATTACATTTCACTACTATGATTTATCCCATGTAATGATATTATGATCTTTTATGTAGGTTAAGATTTTCAAAATGATATGTTCTTATGAATATGATATGATTGATATTTCATTTGTTTACTCATACTAAGCATTTGAGCTCAACCTTTTGTATTTTTTCTTTTCCCCATGTCAGGAATAATGGTATTAAGTAGGATATTCCAAAATGTACTCTAGATATGATGAAATAAATGGGTGGTAATGTAGATGCATTATGAACCAGTTGTTTATGTTTCCCAGTTTCTAAATACACTATACCCATACAGTCCTATCATGGTTTTGTTATATGTTTTAACAAGTATGATCCAATTCTAATGTAATAACAATGTATGTAAATTATGGTTCATTATAATATGCATCTAAAATGTGATTGAGTTATGTACTCATGAAACATAACAATTTTATAGCCAATTCCTCTCCCTAGTTAAATATCCATGTGATTAATTACCTAACGCATGATCTCTAATTGGTTGTAGTGATCATCACACTAATGTTTTTGCAACATTTTCTCTATGAAAATAAGTGTAACATATAAAAAATCATAAAAACCTAAGGTATGAATCCACATAAAAGGAGATCAATATGAACCAATTATTGTGGCCAATTGAAATCTGGTATTATTATTTTTCAATTCATTACCATAATAGGAATGTGAAAAAAGAGGCAGATGCTCTATGTAGAATAGATCCCACAACCATATCTATGATGAATATTAAAAATGTAAGAATTTTCCTGGCATACAGAGGACAAAAATGCGAATAATAAAAGTAACATAATATTAAATTTATCAAAAAAACATCCCATTATTCCATTCCTTGGAGGATTATGGAGGATTATAAAATGATTTCGTGCTATAGAAAATGGAATAAAATATTACAGAGTCTACCTTTTCTAGTGATATAGATATATGTTTTGTAAACTATATATGTGTCCCATGAATATTTTAACTAAAGGGATAACTTTTAGATGATGATAATATCTCATCATTCTCTATTCAACAAGAATTAACTTAGATGTAGAGAGATCTAGAACAAAAATTATGGTGGGATAACATGAAATGGGAGATTAAAAAAAATTATTTTGATTCTCAGTATGCCAATAAGTCAGGGATGAATGAAAAATATATAAGTGTTGTGAAAATATTTTACATATTAGTACGTAAATGTGAAATCATGACTATAGATTTTATTCTATAAATCTCTTGGAAATCTAAAGAATATAAGGCCATCTAGGTGGTATTTGATGACATTAAATATTCAGTGAATTTCATTGATATCATGAAAGATTTATCTTTTTAAAACCTCTCAATGATATGCATAAGATAAGTTGTAAAACCAAATGGAGTAACACAATAAATTATATCTTATTTAGATCTATGGTTTCCCTTGAGGTTTTGGATATGCTTTCAGAAAGCATCGGATACATAGCTATGTTTTGATACTATTTATCTCCCTCAAATAGATTGTCAGTCTAAGATAACCATTAAATGTCTAGAGGGTATGTTGAGATCATAATTAAGGGATTACCAAGGATTCTGGGAGTAATACCTCTTCATAATTGAGTTCTCATATATAAACAATTTCTATTTTAGCATTCAAATAATGCCATATTAGACTGTGAATAATAATATGTGTTGGACTCTAACATAATGAGATGAAGGTGGAGAGTGAAAGTTTATGGGACTTGATCTAGTTCCATAGATAATTGAGAAGGTTCAAACAAATCAATATTACCTGAAATCCAAAAAAATGATATAAATGTTATGAAAATAGTCTCCAATAAGACATATATTTTGCTATTAGAGAAAAATTATTCCATTATATATCAGTGTTAAAGAAATGAATTAGTTTTGGGAATATGGGTAAGCTTAGTACAAGATACATCATCCCCTTTGAGATCTTTTATCACATTAGAGCTTTGACATACTGATTAAAACTATCTCTTAATCTATCTAAAGTATGTGATATGTTCCATGAGACCCTCATGAGAACATACATAGTAGACCCCTCACATTTACAAAATCTATAGGTAGTACCATTAGATAATTGTCACTCATATAAGGATATTTCAGAATATATCTTATATCATATAGAAAAGGTTCTATAATGTATGATAACAGAACTTGTTAAAGTACTGTGGTAGAACCCAAAGATTGAAGAATCAATTATGGAACCAAAAGTGGTGATGAAATAGAAGAACCCACATATTTTTTATTGTACCAAAATAAATTTCATGGGAGAAATATTTAATTTGGAGATGAATGAGACAACCAGAGGTTTTATAAATTAAATTCTTCATTGAAATGAAAATATTACATATTAACAAATAAAATTATAGAAAACTCATGCACCACTTTGGTTATTTTGGTGAGTTCTAGAAAGATGCTTTTAAAATATCTCTAATAATCATAACCATTAAAAATATATTTACTCTATAGTATCTATTAATATTATTATAAATTAAGGGTTATACTAAATTTTTTTTTTGACATACATGAAAAAAAATCAATTTGTTTGATTGAACCATATGAAGCCTATTTTTCAGATCCTTTGAGGTGGATGAAATCACTAGGACTTTCCATTAATCATGACCATCTTTCAATTTAAACAAAAAATTGTGACTAAACCCCTTTATGGAAGAAGTTAATGTTTATCAAAATTTCAACCCAAACCATGTTTTTCAAATCACCTCTATAATGTGTTACCATCGCACAACATACCTTTTGTGAGTATACTGGTGTAATATTGGGTTATGTTTCCTTACCCTATCATTAATTAATTTTTTTATTTTTTTATTGCTAATAATAATATTATTATAATTATCCATTTTAAATAATATTTTTTATGTTATTAAATAATTGTTTTGATAAAATTTATATTTTGATACTATAAAAACACAAATTCTATTATTTGGGATTATATTGTTTCAATAAACACACTATTTTTCATGAATTCTAAAAAAATTTAGAAGAAATGTTATCTTAATAATTTTTTTATTAAATAATAGTAATGTAAATATAATTTATTTTTTAATTTTATAATATCAAATTTAATTTTTATAAGGGTTAAGAAATTGTTAACATTGTAGAAACCAATATTTTTAAATAATTGAATATTATGTACTTAAAAGTGTAAATTTTTATATTTAGAGAGTTATTTTAAAAAGATAAATATTATTTGGAAATAAACATGATGAAATTATCTAATGGTTATTTTTCATAATTTTATGAGACAGTCAAATATTTGGGTACAAATTTAATATTATGTAAATATATAGTATGTATTTTTGACATCATAAAATCCCAAAATAAATTTAATAAATACTATAATGAGTATATGTATAAAATTTTTTGTATCCCCATTAAATTAATTTTTTATGTTATTTTATTAATATTATAAACCCTTAATAAATCATTACATTCATATATTATATTTTATGGTTTTAAAATAAATTAATTATGAACTTGACTCAATTACAAATCATTAAGGGTACTATTTTAATGATTTTGGTTCATACCCTTATAAAATATTGAAAAAAAGTCAAATTATTTGAATCCTTGGGAAATACCTTGGAATTATTATTATTATTAATGTATATAGATCCAAAACCCTATGTTCATAAAATAATAATGAATCCCCCTCCCATTTAATATAAGACCCCACCAAACCATTCCTCCATCAGCACTCATAACTATTTGAGCACAAATTTACTCTTATTTTCCCTCTACAGTTACGTCCTTAGGTGTCCCATTGCTCTTAAGATGTTCCTCCCAATATTTTAGAAGAACATTATTAGTGTAAGGGATTCACTCTTTTTCTTATTTATCCAAGAACGCTCATTATATTAACCCTTTTGATTTACAATTATTATTTTTTTGA
This sequence comes from Viscum album, assembly GCA_963277665.1. Classification (NCBI taxonomy): domain Eukaryota; kingdom Viridiplantae; phylum Streptophyta; class Magnoliopsida; order Santalales; family Viscaceae; genus Viscum; species Viscum album. The sequence goes on from OY728152.1 coordinate 1,389,124,385, forward strand.
TACATTCATAAATATACTTATTACTGTCTATATTATGCCCAAGTTATGGGATACCCATTTTACTCTCATTAAACGTTTCCATGAATATTTTATACCTATATTATGCTACTAAAATTATCCTTCGATTTTCAAGACAAATATTTATGTAATGATTACCTATCCCCATTTACAATCAATGGTATTAAAATAGATTTCCCAAAACATCATTTATTAGGGATATCATTGTATATAATTACAACTTTTTAATAATGGGGTTAAAAGTGAAAAATTTAATCCTTAGGTTGTATGATCTATGTAGAACACTTATGCATGTATATGATATGATTCTGATGGGTGGGTGTAGAATTACATAATCCTCTAGTGTATTGTGTAATGTTTTAATCTCATTATAAACCTTGTAAGGTGAACATTATTTCATACTAATAGCACTTTGTTATGATGTATTAGTGCTTATCCTTAACATATGTTTATGATATAATTTTTCTATTTTTTTCACATTCCCAGGTTGTATTTATGTTATAAATTTATATCATTTTTCATATTGATGTTCATGATTATCACCCTCATATGTTACCATGCCATGAATCATGACTCACATGTACTTCTTTACCTTATGTTATTTTTTTATTCCCTTATTAGATTTTATATAATGCCCCTTTCTTGTGTATGTCCCTATATTATCCCATGTATTATTAGAATATGAATGAAATATTAAGATTATGTTATGGGTTTTTATGTAATTTTTTTGGACAAATGTTTCACGTTATTATTCTATGTACTTTATTTCCCAAATACACTTAGAATCATCGTATTTTGGGATTGTATTATGTGTCCCATTATTTAAAAAAACATGGTTTAAGGTGTATTAAAATATAGGTTGTCATATATGTTATCTTATTTAATTTCATATATTATAAATAATATTTGTTAAAATCATTCTTTTACTGTAATATAATAATCATCATAACATATAAAATGAAATATTTTACGGGAATATATGTTTATTCCTAATGTGATTCCATTAGCCATTTAGATACACTAATATAATTTTATTAGTGAATTATTACTGAAAATGGCCTTTATTTTTATTTCTTGATATATATCATAATGAGGTTACCTCTATCGATATTTTAAAAATTAAAGTCTACATTGTATTGGTCATATTTTGATACATCTATTTTTCTATTAATTAAATGTTTCATGGTTTTGTATTAGTTTGATATTGTGTGTGGAATATTATATTGAACATAGTATGTTATGAACAGAAAATGTATAATAAAATCATGAGGTGTTACATTCTACCCCCTTAAATAAATTTCATCCTCACAATTTTTAATTATTACTCACTAATGAAAATAACTCAAGGTACATATAAGAAAGGAAATACACAATATTTAATTTTAGCCCCAAAATCTTACATAAGAGTATAAAACTTATATTTTAGTTCATCATTGTCATATATTAAAACCGTGTATGAAAATTAATTTTCTATAATTGGTTATTGTCATAAAAAATATTAGTTACAGAAATTTTAAAAAAATCATGAGGTAATCTAATTCCATTATTCCATTTGGATACTCTTAGGTTCATAATGCTGTGTTAATTAGTTAATAAAATGAATCATAATGACAGTAAATTCGCATAATTATTATTGCGGTTAATAAATGTTACAACATTGTTTAAATAATTTTTAGAAATGATAGATTCTTAAACTAGATTTTAGAATTTTAACATAGATTTTAAAATTTCATTCTAGCCTTGTTTTTTTTAATCATTATGACATGATTTTAATAGAGTTTTTTGAATAAGGGTTGGTATTTTGGCAATTCATTATAGTAATCCAATATGATAATGAAATATACTACTCAAATGTAACCATATATTGTACAATAATAGAGGAATTTATTACCTTTATTTGATTTTCCATTGTAAAAAACTCAATAATGTTTTATCTGGTTTTCACCAAAATGAATATGATGGTATTATTAAGTCTCCAAAATATTATTGAATATTTCCCATGATACATCATGACATTAATGTATAGAAATGGATTAGGATAAGTTGTAATGATATTTTCATGAAAGTTTAATATTGAAAAAGGATTCCAAATAACTTGAGTTACATTTTTAAATTAGTATTGGAATAATATCCTGTATAGGGTAAATGAGGGTGGTGGGAAACTTCCCCCCATCCATCTCAAGGGTGAATTATAGATTCAAGACTTCATTATCATGGTCCACTTGAACAATGCAAGACCCCAAAATTATAATGTGAGAACCTGATATTAAATTGAGTGTTTGGAACACGACACCATGTGCCTAAGGGAATATAATATCTAAATAATTTATGATTTATTTAATATTGAAAATATTATATATATATATATATATATAAATTAATGAAATACCGATTTAGCTTATGTTAAACACTATAGTGACCTTCCTTGATAACTTGCATTACACACATGGTCATGTTTCATCAAACAATAATATATTATTAAAAGATAAGGAGAAACAAACTAGTAGTTATTCATATTAATAACTATATTATGATATTTATGTTTTATAAAAATATATAATTAATTAATTGGATACAAATTAATTATAAATGAGTATAATAATCAATTAAATGTAAAGTTAACATTTTTATAGAAAAATTTATTTATGCTCAAAATGTTTTTTTACACTAATAGATTAAAGTAATCATAATTAGTCAATTATATTAATGTAATATATTAAATATTCAATATTTTTTTTATTTTTATACGTTAGGTATGATAGACATTAGAGAAGAAAAAAATTCTATTTTACACATAAAAACCAGTATTTTTTATAAAGGCAATTTTAACACCATTAATGGTGAACCCATTTGAAATATGAATTTTTAAAATTTAATTTATTGAATATGACAAAATAAAAATAAACTTTGAAATATAAAAATAATAATTAGTTTAGGGAAATAAATTTACATTTTTCTAAAACATTTAATTTTAAATGAATAATTAAAAATACTAAACTTTTGTCCAAAACATCTTTTTCATCAAGTTTATTTATAAGTTTAAATTACATAATTTAATATGTTTTAAATTTTAATTAGATATATTTTTATCATTAAATATAGTTTATTTATTTGGAATAAATTTTACATTGAAATTAATTATAAAATCATTGAACATGTTTAGAGGTTTTTATATTAAAAACATGCATTGTCATCCCTCCTATAGGATGAATTATAAATTAATATCTAGGACTTATATTTTTTGAGTAAAGAAAAATGGATTCTAAATTTTTAATGAGAATAATTTTTAATTTCAAATAATAATAAATTTCTGTTGGATCTGAATCTACGGATTATACACAAGAGGGGGGTGAATTGTGTCTTTTTCAAATTATTACAATCTCTTCAATTTAGACAAATTCTGTTCACTATGCTTTTGCACGATTAAATATGCAGCGGAAAAAGTAAAAGCATGAACACACGGATGTATAGTGGTTCGGGGAACAGAAGGCCCCTAGTCCACTCCACCAACGCTCAAATCCACGAGCTTGGCGATTTTCACTATCTGGTCCTCGTTTCCACAGACCCGTCCACAACTGAGTACAGGCAGTTGACACCTTTACAAGATTCAGGCACACACAGCCTTCCTGGTTCAAACACGAACCCACACAGCTTAGAACGAGAAGCTGATCACTCAAAAATAAAAGGGTTTCGATAAAGAAACACTTCTCCAGTTGTTCTTCACAATTGCAACAGAATGCAATTGACAGTAGATAGATCGTCGTCTTCAGAAAATAAAGATCCGTAATCAAAACAGTTCTGAGTCGATCCAGTTGCAATAGATATTACCAGAAACTTCACAACTTCAGCAGCAGTAGATTCACAACAGGTAGTCGATGTAGAACACGTGAATCTGCTATCAAAATCTTCCTTCAGTAATAAAGGTCTTACGCTTCTTCTCGATCACCAGAAAAGAACGCCTTTTCACAGTCTCTGTTTTCTTGCTCGTCAAAAGATCAAATCAGTACCACACACTTTCCTGTGCATATATATATCCGAAGTTTCCAAGATAGAACATACATATTCAAATCTGAGAAAATCTTCCGCATAAATAGATCCATGAAAATCTCCTTTAGATTCGCGATATTAAATGAAATAACAGAGCCGTTGTAACTCCCCTGAAGAATCGGCATAAAAAGCTCCGTTTAAATCAATCATTAATCCGTTGTAAACCGTCTTTGATTCAGTCAAAGTCGTATTTAAGAATCAGCTCGAAATCCGCCTAATAATCCGCTTGATTGACTAATTCAAAAGGAAATATCGTCTGTCAAAAATATCCCGACGCCAAACGTAGGGTTGATGACGTGGCTCCAAACGTAGGGTTCACAAACGTAAGGTTCAGAACGTAAGGTTCAGAACGTAAGGTTGAACATACATACTTTCTCTTCAGCATTCAAACGTAGGGTTGATCATCCATACTTTGTCTTGCTTCAACTCTCCAAAGAACGTACGGTTGATTATAAAAGTAAGGTTGATGATCCATACTTTTGAGAAACAAACTCAACACTGAAAACTAACGTACGGTTTCTCTTCCATACTTTTCAACAACGAAAACGTAAGGTTCCTTCCAAACGTAATGTTCTTCTTCCATACTTTTCAACAACGTAAGGTTCATTAACCATACGTTTCAAAATAACATAAAAAGTAAACTTTTCATCCATACGTTACGTTCATCAACGTAGGGTATGAACAGTGATTCCAGTACGCGCTAAAATTGATCTCGCTCTACAGTGATTCCAGAACGCGCTAAAATTGATCTCGCGCTACAGTGATTCCAGAATACGCTAAAATTGATCTCGGAATAAATGAAGTATAAAATCTCGTTATATAAAATAAATTCCTGCAAAATACTCAACGAAATAATTAGTAAATAATTAAGGGTATTTGTGAGCATCAAAATCATCATAAAGAGACAGAGTATTATTTAAAATAATCTCCCCCTTTAAAAAACATTATTTTGAATTGTTTGAAAACAATACATTGCTCAACAATCTCCCCCTTTTTGATGATCACAAAACCCATAAAATAATAAAACTAATTTAATTGCAATCTTGATTGAAAAAAAAGTTTTATAAAATTTTAGAATTTTGAAACTATAAAATTTCTCCCCCATAACTCTCATAAAAATAAATTTTCAAATAGATAAAAGATAAATGTCGTATATATCCAAATGCTCCTATATATCCAAATTTCTTCATAGGAAACGAATGAATTTAAATGTTGTGTTTATCCAAATTCTCCCCCTTTTTGTGATATCAAAAAGAATGAAAAATTACGGATTTGAACACATTCAATATTGCACTGAACTATAAGTAAATGCTATAATTAACTGGGTATGAATAAGTGAATTTCTTATACTGGCTAACTTAATCATAAATCAATAAATAATAAAACAAAAAAGATAAGAAAAGAATTTTTATTCACAAGCTATGACAGTGATATACAGAGGAATCAAGGTTTAGGGATAAGACAGGGAAAAAGGTGTCTATCTCCTTTGAATTGCGATCTTGATCTCTGTAAACTGTTCTCGAAGCCTCTTCATCATCCCATCTCCTAACTTGATGATAAGATCCCTGTTCTCTTGAGTCATATGAATATCTTCAATCAAATTAACTCTGAAAAACTCATGCATTCTTTCTTCTTTTTCAACAAAAAGAGCCAGCTTTTCTGATAACTGATTCAAAAGAATCCTAATCGGTTGCACTCCAGATGTCAACTGATCTACCAAAAATTTCTGATTATCTAGCAAAACTGACAAAGGGGCACTATTACACTGAAGATCGTGTAATCTGTCACTCATATTGCTCAGTGCTCCAGTAATTGCTTGAAATCTTCGAATCAAATCAGGTGAAGAACCTGATCCACTCACAGCACTATTTGCAACAGATTCAAATTTATTTTCCATGTAAATTTTCATCTCAGACAAATCATCTTTCGTTACCATCTCTGATTTCAACTGATCAACAGCATGCAACATATCAGTTTTAAACAAATCTACTTCCTGTCTTGAAACAGTACATTCTTTCAGCTTCTGAAACTTCAACTGCTCTAAGTTCAGAGAATTTCTGAGACTATCATTCTCAGATTCCAACTGAGAGATACGCTTGTACAACTCAACAACTTCTTCTTTTCTCAAATCAGGGGCACCCTGTGCTCTATTCTCATGTTCAGAAATAGGTTGATGAGGCAAGGCAAGTGGTAAAGAATCTGCATCTGATTGTTCTTTGTCCTTGTCCTGACAAGGTTGATCCACTGAACTAGCTTTTGAAGCCTGAAATTCTTCCACTGAAAATTCTTCCTGAAGTACTTCTGTATTAGCTTCAGAAGTATGTTCATCACGAACAGTAGTCTCTCTGACTTCTACTGAATGATCAAGAACAATATTTTCATGAACTTCTTGAGGTCGGGCCACTTCTTCACCAGGCACTGCCTCCATAAGTTGTTCTTGTGGAATTGCTTCTTCAACAGCCACAGCAGCAGTTTGAGGTTCTAGCTGAATTTCCGGTTGAGCTACTGGTTCCTCTATCGGTGCAGTCCTCTCCACAACAGCTTCTCTCACAAATGAATAAGAAATTACAGGTTCAGAAGATTTCAAGACAGGAGAGATAATTTCTTCATCAATTGACCTCTTCCTTCTAGATTGAAGTCCTTCCTGACTTCTCTCTTCCTCAACTTCCTCCATCTCAAAGCGAATTCTCCTTGCCACTGGACTAATCCTTGATTCTGCTTGTCCCTCTTTGGACTTAGCCGGTTGAGCCTGAGCACTCTCCGAGTCTTCCTCAGCTCCAACAGGTAAGAGTTTTCCTTTAATTGTGCTCCAGAAATATCCCACTTTCCTCAAAGTTCCAGCATTAAAAACATTACTGTGGTGACATTTCACCCCAGCACTTACCAATCTGATCATTCCTCTTTTAAATAAAAACAAAGAAATGAACCTTCCATATGGGAAAAAGGTCATTCTTGCTTCACTCTGACAGCAGTATCTCAGATATCTTATCATAAATCAAGGAAAATTAAACTTAATATCACTCATCAAAAGATACATTATATACATGTCAGGGTACAGAATTTTCTCCATCTCAGCCATCCTTGGTGCTAAACCAGTCTGAACAAACTTTACTAAGATTTTCTGATCAGGCTCCAAATCTTTAATAAACATCTTCTTTATCACTTTGGTTCCAAACAGAAAAGACATAATGTCTTCAGACTTATGTACAGAATCTCCAATATTCCGTAAATCGAAATGAAAAACTCCTTCATGAGGGAAGTTAAGAATTTGACTTATCTCTACAGATGATATGGAAAAGTCCTTATCCTCTATTTGAGCCAACAAACTGTCCTCCGTATCTCCAAGGCTAAACTGAACAGTTCTAAAGAAATGTCTCATTTCTGCCTCATAAAGAAACTCAGAATTTTCACTATTAAAAGCTTGCTCAAGGCTTTGAAACGATAGCACTTGCTTCAACAGTAAATTAGTTTCAAACAGCCATTCTAAATCGATGACTTTACCTTGCAGTATCTTCCGACCAACTACTTTAGATTTCTTTGCAGCACTGCTCTCGGCTTCATCTGGACGCTTAGTCTTTGCCATTTCAACAACGATTTCTGAAGGTTCGTAAGTTTAGGGTTTGAAGATTCAGAAAAGGGTTTTGGAGCAGATGTGCGGTTTTAGGTTTTCGAAAGGGTTTCCGAAAAAGGTGAAAACAATTTAGAAGGTGAAACGGTTCTGACAGCCTTGATTCCCGTGTAATCACTAATCATTACTTTTATTTAAAACAAAATAAAATTACTTATAGCGGGAAACAAAAAATTAAACAGAATTCGAAAACAGAATAAGAAAAAGAGAGAAAAAAAAACTATTTAAAATTAAATAAACCTAACTCCCCCTTAATAAATTCAAACCTTGCCGTGGGAAGTGGTTTAGTAAAAATATCTGCTAATTGATTTTCTGTATTTACGAATTCTAAAAATATATCCTTTTTTAACACATGATCTCTTAAAAAGTGATGTCTTATATCAATGTGCTTAGTTCTAGAATGACTAATAGGATTTTTTGAAATATTAATTGCACTAGTATTATCACATAAAATAGGCGTATTATTGAAATTTAATCCAAAGTCCATAAGAGTGTTTTTCATCCACAACACCTATGCACAGCAACTACCTGCAGACACATATTCTGCCTCGGCTGTTGACAGGGCAACTGAGTGTTGTTTCTTACTAGACCATGATACTAAAGACTTTCCTAAAAAGTGACATGTTCCTGAAGTACTCTTCATATCTAATCTACAGCTTCCAAAGTCAGCATCTGAATATGAAATTAAATTAAAATCAGAGGTTTTTGGATAAAGCAGAGATTGATAAATAGTACCTTTTAAATATCTAAAAATTCGTTTAACAGCAGTTAAATGGGATTCTTTGGGATTTGATTGAAATCGAGCACAAAGACATACTGAATACATTATATCTGGTCTACTAGCAGTAAGATATAACAAACTACCAATCATACCTCTATATAACTTGTTGTCCACTGATTTTCCAGTTTCATCCAAATCAAGTTTTATATTAGTACACATAGGAGTTGTAAATGTCTTGCTGTTTTCAAGTCCAAATTTCTTAAGTAAATCAGTAATGTATTTGCATTGATTTAAAACATTTCCAAAATCTTTTTGAAATATTTGAAGACCCAAAAAGAAATTTAATTCTCCCATCATACTCATTTCAAATTCTTTTTGCATTAATTCTGAAAATTCATGACAAAGAATTTTATTGGTCGATCCAAAAATTACATCATCAACATAAATTTGAACCAACAAAACATTATTTTTCACAGTTTTCTTAAAGAGTGTTGGATCTGCTAGTCCAACAGTAAAATCATTTTTCAAAAGAAAAGAACTTAGTCTTTCATACCAAGCTCTTGGTGCTTGTTTAAGGCCATAAAGAGCTTTAGTAAGTTTGAAAACAGAATCTGGTTTTTGAGAATTTTCAAAACCAGGAGGTTGCTCAACATAAACTTCCTCCATTAAATAACCATTTAAAAAGGCAGATTTAACATCCATCTGAAATAATTTAAAATTCATATAAGATGCATAGGCTAAAAGGATTCTAATGGCTTCTAACCTGGCTACAGGTGCAAAGGTCTCATCATAATCTATTCCTTCTTCTTGATTATATCCTTTATCTACTAATCTTGCTTTATTTCTAGTTATTATCCCTTGATCATCCTGTTTATTCCTAAAGACCCATTTAGTTCCTATTACTGGATAATCATGTGGTCTTTCAACTAATTCCCAAACCTTATTTCTCTTGAACTGGTTCAATTCATCTTGCATTGCTATTACCCAGCTCTCATCATCTAAGGCTTCTTCTATGGTCTTAGGTTCTTGTTGGGATAGGAAAGCAGAGAATTCAACTATGTTTCCAAAGTTTCTTCTAGTTTGAATACCAGTCTCTAAGTCACCTATCACAGATTCTAAAGGGTGATTCTTTAAGGTTCTAGACTGTCTAGGCATTACATTCAAAGGTTCTTCAGTATCATGTTCTTCTGAACTGGACTGAATTTCTTTTATATCATTTTCAAAATCATTCTTTAAATTCTCAGGTCTCATGTTTTCATTAGAATCAGGTTCATCTATTTGTTCTATCCTTTTCTCAAAAGGATCAGATTCATCAAATTTCACATGAACTGATTCTTCAACAATCCTTGACTTTTTATTATAGACTCTATAAGCTTTGGAGGTTGCAGAATATCCTAAGAAAATACCTTTATCAGATTTTGGATCAAATTTACCAAGATTATCTTTGGTATTCAGGATGTAAACCTTGCATCCAAAAACATTAAAGTAATTTACTTTAGGTTTTCTGTTATTCCATAGTTCATAGGGTGTCTTTTTCAAAATAGGTCTTATTAAAATTCTATTCATTATATAACAAGCTGTATTAACAGCTTCTGCCCAGAAATATATAGGTAGGCTATATTCATTTAACATAGTTCTAGCCATTTCTTGAATAGTTCTATTTCTTCTTTCTACAATCCCATTTTGTTGAGGTGTTCTTGGAGCAGAGAAGGTGTGTTTAATACCCATGTTTGAGCAAAAGGAACTAAATTCCTGGTTCTCAAATTCTCCACCATGATCACTTCTCAATGAGATTATATTAAAACCTTTTTCATTTTGAATAGATTTACAAAAACCTTCAAATAAACTAAAAGCTTCACTTTTAAATTTCAAAAAGAAAATCCAAGTAAATCTAGAATAATCATCAACTAATACATAAACATATAATTTACCAGCTAAACTTGCTACTTTTGAAGGTCCAAACAAATCCATATGGATAAGTTCTAGAGGTTTAGTTGTAGCAACTTTATTAACAGATTTGAATGATGATTTGTGTTGCTTGCCAAGCTGACATGCATCACAGAATCTGTCATTTTCAAATTTGAGACTAGGCAAATCAGAAACTAAATGTTTCTTAGATAATTTATGTAAAGCATATATATTGCAATGACCAAGTCTTCTATGCCAGATCCAGGATTCACTTATATTAGCAGTTAAGCAGTTTACATGTTGTTTACACAAGGAATACAAATCCAAAGTATAAACATTATCAGTTCTGGGTGCTCTAAACTTAAACAGTTTATCTTTAGAAACAATACAACTATTGTTAGTAAAATCAACAGTGTATCCATCATCACAGAGTTGAGAGATACTTATCAGATTGTGTTTTAACCCTTGTACATAAAGTACTTTGTTGATTGAGACTGTCTCTGGATCTCCAACTGTTCCAATACCAATAATCTTTCCTTTGGCATTGTCACCAAAGGTGACAAGTCCTCCTTCCTTTCGAGTAAGAGAAGAGAAATTAGCTGAAGTTCCACTCATGTGTCTTGAGCAGCCACTGTCCATATACCATATTTCTTTCTTTCTTTGGTGACCTGCTACCTACAAAGACATTCAAACAAATTGCTTTGGTACCCATATTTTGTTGGGTCCAGGAGTGTTAGCAAGCAGTGATCTGGGTATCCAGATTTGCTTTGTTTTCTTAAAATTGATTGAATCATATAGATCGTTGGAAATATAAGCTTTCTTAATTCCACATATCTGAGGTTGTCTTAGAAAACAGTTTTTAGCTATATGACCTCTTGTTCCACAGTAGTTACAAATAACCTGTTTAGTGCTAGGAACAAAATAATTTTTGTATAACTTAGGTTTTTCTCCTTTACTTCCAATTCCAAACCTTTCCTTTTTAATTACAGTTTTTCCAAGTATCTCATTTAAGGTGTTTTCTCCTTTTGTAAAAATTAATGCAGCCGTTTTATAAGATTCTACTTCATCCTGTAGAGTTTTTATTTTTGATTCAAAATTAATTTTATTTGATTCAGCAGAATTGTATTTGTCAATTAATTCCTTATGTTGTTTTAGCAAAGTATTTCTCTCATCTGAAATAGCTTTGTACAAGTTCTTTATAGATTTATATTTATTAAATAATGAGTCATACCTTTCTTCAAGCATATTGCAGTAAGCTGCATGTTTTTTATTTGAGAGGCTTGTTTCAGAGTTTGATTCATTATTTGAGTCAGAGGAATAGTATGAGTGTACCTCATCAGTTTCAGCCATGAAACACATATTTGCTTTTAAATTGGCTTCCTCCTTCTCTGAGCTTGATTCAGAAGAATTACTTGAGTCTTCAGAAACACTCCAAGTAGCTTTCATAGCTTTCTTATCTTTCTGCTCATAATCATCTCTTTTGAAGAATTTCTTCTTCTTTGCATCTTTCAATTTTGGGCAATCTGGTCTGATATGTCCCATCTTTTTGCATTCATAACATCTCACTTCCTTGCTATCCTTTTTAAAGGATTTCTTGAAGTCTTTCTTCTTACTATAAAACTTTCTGAATTTTCTGGCTAGCTGTGCCAGTTCTTCATCCGAATTTGAAGAATCAGAGCTTTCTGATTTAGCACTCACTTCTTTGTTCTTCATCTTTCTATCCTTTTGTTGAGAAGTCACTTTCAAAGCAGTATTTTCCCTTTTTATGTAGACTTTATGCTCATTTACCTCATCTTGCATTTCAGCTTCGTACATCATCAGTGTACCAATCAGTTCTCTCATAGTTAGATCTTTAACAGAAGTTGATTGTCTGATTGCTGCAGAGATTCCATTCCATCGAGTAGGAAGTACTCTCAGTACCTTCAACGCTTGATCAGCCTGCTTGATTGGTTCTCCTAGAGCTGTTATATTATTGACAATTTCTGTCAATCTTCCATTCATCTGAGTGATGCTCTCTCCTTCAATCATTCTGAAAGTATCGAATTTTAACTTAGCAGTTGCATATCTCATCTGTCTTACATTATCTGTTCCTTCATAAGCAACAGCTATTGTTTGCCACATTTCATATGCAGTCGGGCATTGAGATACTCTGTTAAATTCGTCTGGTCCTAGACCACAGATGATTGCATTCATAGCTTTTGAATTTATGTCATACTCAGCCTCTGTAGCAGCACTCCATGTATCGGGATTTTCAGGAATTTCATAGGGAGTCAGAATCTTTGAATAGACTCTGTAACCAAGATTTTTCAAATAAATAATCATACGTGATTTCCAGCAGCCATAATTATCTCCATTAAAGTAAGGTGCTCTGACCATTGACATTCCCTCTCTCATATCAGCCATGATACACTATGTATAATCTTTAAATACTTCTAGCTTGATAGGACTTTAGAAATAAGAAGCTCCTCCTCTGATACCAATTGTTGGATCTGAATCTACGGATTATACACAAGAGGGGGGTGAATTGTGTCTTTTTCAAATTATTACAATCTCTTCAATTTAGACAAATTCTGTTCACTATGCTTTTGCACGATTAAATATGCAGCGGAAAAAGTAAAAGCATGAACACACGGATGTATAGTGGTTCGGGGAACAGAAGGCCCCTAGTCCACTCCACCAACGCTCAAATCCACGAGCTTGGCGATTTTCACTATCTGGTCCTCGTTTCCACAGACCAGTCCACAACTGAGTACAGGCAGTTGACACCTTTACAAGATTCAGGCACACACAGCCTTCCTGGTTCAAACACGAACCCACACAGCTTAGAACGAGAAGCTGATCACTCAAAAATAAAAGGGTTTCGATAAAGAAACACTTCTCCAGTTGTTCTTCACAATTGCAACAGAATGCAATTGACAGTAGATAGATCGTCGTCTTCAGAAAATAAAGATCCGTAATCAAAACAGTTCTGAGTCGATCCAGTTGCAATAGATATTACCAGAAACTTCACAACTTCAGCAGCAGTAGATTCACAACAGGTAGTCGATGTAGAACACGTGAATCTGCTATCAAAATCTTCCTTCAGTAATAAAGGTCTTACGCTTCTTCTCGATCACCAGAAAAGAACGCCTTTTCACAGTCTCTGTTTTCTTGCTCGTCAAAAGATCAAATCAGTACCACACACTTTCCTGTGCATATATATATCCGAAGTTTCCAAGATAGAACATACATATTCAAATCTGAGAAAATCTTCCGCATAAATAGATCCATGAAAATCTCCTTTAGATTCGCGATATTAAATGAAATAACAGAGCCGTTGTAACTCCCCTGAAGAATCGGCATAAAAAGCTCCGTTTAAATCAATCATTAATCCGTTGTAAACCGTCTTTGATTCAGTCAAAGTCGTATTTAAGAATCAGCTCGAAATCCGCCTAATAATCCGCTTGATTGACTAATTCAAAAGGAAATATCGTCTGTCAAAAATATCCCGACGCCAAACGTAGGGTTGATGACGTGGCTCCAAACGTAGGGTTCACAAACGTAAGGTTCAGAACGTAAGGTTCAGAACGTAAGGTTGAACATACATACTTTCTCTTCAGCATTCAAACGTAGGGTTGATCATCCATACTTTGTCTTGCTTCAACTCTCCAAAGAACGTACGGTTGATTATAAAAGTAAGGTTGATGATCCATACTTTTGAGAAACAAACTCAACACTGAAAACTAACGTACGGTTTCTCTTCCATACTTTTCAACAACGAAAACGTAAGGTTCCTTCCAAATGTAATGTTCTTCTTCCATACTTTTCAACAACGTAAGGTTCATTAACCATACGTTTCAAAATAACATAAAAAGTAAACTTTTCATCCATACGTTACGTTCATCAACGTAGGGTATGAACAGTGATTCCAGTACGCGCTAAAATTGATCTCGCGCTACAGTGATTCCAGAACGCGCTAAAATTGATCTCGCGCTACAGTGATTCCAGAATACGCTAAAATTGATCTCGGAATAAATGAAGTATAAAATCTCGTTATATAAAATAAATTCCTGCAAAATACTCAACGAAATAATTAGTAAATAATTAAGGGTATTTGTGAGCATCAAAATCATCATAAAGAGACAGAGTATTATTTAAAATAATCTCCCCCTTTAAAAAACATTATTTTGAATTGTTTGAAAACAATACATTGCTCAACAATTTCTATTTACCAAAAAATATTAGTGAATGTCATTAAAATTATTTTCAATTATTATGGAAAAATTAAGCTTAATAGAGGAGTAATCCTTTAACATAAGGGTCAAAAGTACCTATGAAATTGTAAAAAACATATTTTATGACATAATTCTTATATTAACCATACATTATTTAATTTGGTTGGTTTTGGATGACTTTTGTTAGGTAAAAACTAGGGTTCACCTAACAACCTTTGAAAAATTACAAGTGAGTCTTTTTCCTCACTTATAACTGGCTACCACCTATCCTCATTTCCAAAACCTCTCAAACCACTTATGTTCAGCCATTATCTACCCATATAGCTTCAAAACATCCCACCCATGTAACTAGAATAATCTATTTTGGCATCAATCCTTAAATGGAATCCTTTTGGTACAAACCAAAATATGTTACGTGATCAAGAGAAAATGTCTTCTCTTAAGCTCTATAGTTTCATTTCCATTCTCCACCCCCTAAAATGCCTTTATTCCATGATAATATAACCAAAACTAGTATCCTAAGTATACTAGAATTTTTTTATGATAAGTGGTCAACCTAAACATACACACACCTTCAAATAATGGGTAATGATCATTTTGTTTCTATGCACATAGAACTATTGCCTCACTATATGATGATTGTTAATTTTTATTTTACCACCTATCATGGTGGAAATTATGATTAAAACACTATTTATATATGATATTTATTATTTTTTATACTTATTTAATAATTTTATTACACATAACATTAATAAATTCTATTTTATGTTAATATGTTAAAATCGTTTGAGGAACTGTGGAATACTACCCCCACAAAGCGATGTGATTCGTTCGACTACACATGGAACATATACATTATTGTTTTAATTAAAAACATGCTATATAAAAAACCCTTATGTGACAATCGTGAAATAAATACCTTTCATTAAATATACTGTATATTTAATTTTCATCATTACCCATTCACATAGTTAAAAATTTATAAAGTCATTTGTGGACATGTGGAAAAATTCCACCACGACACGATGTGATTACTTTTATATCACAGTTATTATATATATAAGTATATATAATTATATAATATGGTAGTTATTATATAATTATCAGTCTTAAAATATATATTTTTTCTTTCCTTTTTTCTAAATGATCATTGAAAAATGGGAACGTTACTCATTCGTACATACAACCTATTGTCTCTGTGATTATAACATTGATTCATTTTTCAAAACCATATATAATTATTGATAATAAAAGTATAATTAATGTATAAATTTGATAGTTATTTCATTATTACAATTTTTATATGTTATATAATATCCCCTTTAACCATAGAAAACCTACCAAAGTCGTATTTGACACATAAAATAAATTTCCTCAAAATACACAATATAAACATAATTGTGTATATAGTTGTATAATACAATGTAAAAATTGAAATAAATTAAATGAAAAATTTGAAAAAAGGTTATCAAGAAATTTTAAAATTAACATAATTTTATTATATTGGGAGTTAAATTTTGTTCACTCAAATGGAAACTCAAGGTAAGGGGTTTTTATATAACTTTTTTAAATTTTTGAGATAAATGTCATGTTCAGCACATACTTATTTTGTGTGATGTATCTACTGACCATTTTTATATAATATATAACTATTTTATTTATCTTCATGGTATTAAAAATTACCATTTAATATTATTCCATCATTATGTTTCATATTTTATATGTTTTAAAGTGGTATGAGAAACTTTGGAATATTGAGAGATTATTATCCTCAACAAAAAAGTTAATAATCATTTAATGGTATTCAAATTTGAGGTTATTATATGAACATTGATAGATAAAAATATTATTTTTCCTCCCTATAGTTATTCATGACCAATTTCATGTATTAGTCCCATTTTCCACTCTTTGATACACAATGTGTTTTAAAATGTGTTTTTTAGAAACACCATCTTTATTTATCTACTTAGTCGGAGAACAGGTTTTCTTTAAAAAACCATGTTTTATAAAAAAAATTATAATTATTTAGTATTGAAATTTTTACCTTTTTTTATTTTACCAATGTTTTAATTGTAATATTATTTTATCTTTCCAAACAAATAATTTTTCTATAAATATTAAAATAACAAAGGAATTTTATTTTTACCTCATACATAATATACAAATTTACTTTTAATTATTTTTTAAAGCTTTTTTATTGTTTGAAAGGGTACTTGTTAAAAAAATTGTTAAAAAAAGTTATTTTCAAAGAAAATGTTTTTCAAAAGTTTTTTCATATTAAAATTATATTTTCCTCATGAATGTTTTTAACAGACAATTTTATACAATTTTTATTCATCAATAATAATATCTATTTATTTTTTACTCAGCATGGTATTTGTTTTTTTTTTGACAATATCACTATTATTCCTTAGTATGGTTTATTTTTTCATTGGAAAATGATTGTATCCACATTGAATTTCTTGAGTCATGTTTAATTTCCATAAAAATATTCAATATTCTATAATCGTTGAAAATTTAATTCCCCCTAATTATCCATTTTATTTAGTATATATTTTTGTATTTCCTAAAACATATATCATTCTACATACAGTGGTTATATTGATAGTTATTTGATTATTTGGAGAAATATTGATAATTATGTATTCTTTATTCAATATATATATTCTATAAGGAATATTAATTATTTTCTTTATTCTATATGATGAATGATTTAGAACTATAATAATTGGTGGACCATGAGAGTTATATAGCTCCTCCAAGCATAGATAGGTTCTTATGAAACAAATTAGTTGGGAAAATTTTAACAAGTTTCTATAAAGAGTTTTAATTCTCTTAGTGAAACGTTGTGATAGTATATGTTTTCATATTATATAGACATTAAATCCATTTAGAAATCCTTTCCCTTATATTTTTTTTGTTATAATTAGTCCATAAAAATTTTCATCAACATATCTATAGATACATTTCATTTTTTCATTGTCTAAATTTCATGTGTTTTTTAATTCCTTTCCATGTTTATTTTCCTTTTCCTGTTATTTTAATTGAAATTGTTTCTAGTTAGTACCATTCCAAATTTTTTATGCAATTCTCTATCATATTATTGATTATATGTCATGTGATTTTAGTTATTTTCCATGTTATAAATACTATTCTCATAAATTCACTATTGGTTCACCTATATTTTCCCTTGCTGAGTATTTGAGCTCACCCATATTATGTTTCTTTCCCCAGGAATCCAGGAAGTGTATTATTAAAGATATATAGATATTTAATATATGTATTAGAGATATTCTTGTAGTTATTATTTTAAAGGAAAAAAAATTATGTTATAAGTATTGTATTTTTTATAACAAAAGCCTCATGTATATATCTATTTTACCAAGACTACTAAACTTTTATATCATTCAGGGATTTATTCCATGTAATCATGCCAGTGTAATTATTATTAGACATCAACTCTAGGATTTTTGGGATTGGGTCACTGTAGTTGGTATCAGAGAATGTTTAGAAGAAACAAAGGGTATTGTATTAGAAAAATCATATGTTAGAGAACATAACACTAGGGTAGAAATTGAGGTTATGTATATAAGAATATTTGATAATTTTGGTAATGTAGATATTATGTGGGTATTCCTAAAAAACATTGATATCTAGATACTACAATTGGATGTGGTTTTGGAATAGATTTACCTAATATTAATAACTCTGAAAAGGAGTTATGAGCCTGACTTAAGGTAACTTAGTATATAACAATGTCCCTTACTACGAGCTTGGTTTGAAACTATTGATGATTTTTTATAAGGATAATCCATATTTTCAATACAAATATACATGATGAATTTGAATGGACAATGAAATGAATAATAAAATTTTAACCAAACGTGTTTTAGATTTACCAATTATGTGACATAATTTTGATATCTTACTGATAATTATTCTCCTTTCTCACTAAAACTATTTTTTCTAATGCTATTTTTTATAGTTTTAGTCAATGGATGGATCCTGAAGAACTTATGATAATATCAAATATAATGGAAAAGGTGGTGGAAATGAGAAACCAAATGATGTTTTGATAAGATCGAATTATATCGTGTTTATGCCAAATCATTTTTCGTGAAATATGATTAACAATACATACATTTACCAACTCTTGAACAAATTAAATAATATAATAATGGAGGTTGTGAAAATCTTGAATGGTGGAAACTGTAAATAAAATTAGGATTGGTTTCTAACATGTCACATGTGTGGAAAGAGACACCTAGAAAAGTGTCTCAATGGAAAAATTAAATGATTTAAGTGTGGGAATGAATGAAAAAAATCAAAGGATTACTGATGAAAAATGAAGACTGTAATGGAAGGAAATGAATCTAATCTTAAGAAATACATTATAGTTATTTTTCATAATTTTGTGGATCCTGGACATTACCCAAGTTAATATCTTATTCTATATGATAAACACTACACCAAGGAATAATCTATGTGAAACCAAGTGGATACAGTATTTATGTATAAGGACCCAGCCTTAAACATTACATAATCCTGAATTAATTTAATAATTCACATTGATGATATTTTCAGGTTTAGAACTATATAGAATTTGGCCATAACATAGGCATAATAAAATTATTATTAAAAAGTTTACACTTCTACCAATTCTTCATAAAACCAAAAATTTAAAAAAATGGTGTCGTTTCACGATTTAACATCAAAACTTTCCTTGATCCCATATTTTACTCTATTAATCTTTAAATCTCATTAAAATAATTTCAAAAAAGTGGATGAGAATAAAAGCCGATTAAGGGATACACAAAGAATTAGAACTATTAGTTTTTTCAAAATAACATCTAAACCATTAAGACATTATCATAAGTAATACATTTCACCTTTATAAAGTATTAAATACTATTCCCTGAATAAAAGCTCATTGCATAAACATTTTTAACCAAACGATTACCATAAAACCCATAGAAATCACACATAACATATAAAAGGTTAACATGGGACATAATCATACATAAATGGAATAAATATACGGTCGACTTCAATAAATCATTATTACAAATTGAATAGCCATACAACTGACTTCCATACAAAATGCATTGAAGGTTATTATATAGCCACCCATCCCTGGTTTATCATAGAACCTCCCATCACATGGTTTATCATGTGACCACCCATCATTGGTTTATTACTTAATCGCTCGTCAAATGTCCAGGTACCATTATATAATCATAACATATAAAATATTGAAAATATCAATATTTCACTAATAACATTTAATTTTCAATGATAATAAATCATTTCAAGATATTGATATACTCAATCCACTTCAAAAACCATTATCAATACAAAATTACATAAAAAGAGGTATATGGTATTTATTTTCAATTTAAAAACATTACGGATTGTTAAGGAACCCATATATCAAATAATGCTTGTGGCGGTGGAATGGTCGTTGTCACTGCATACGTTAACAAAATTCATTTTTTTATTATGTAAAACATTTTTTAGGAAAAATATTCCATTTGAATACAATTAAAATTCAAAGGGGTTTATATACCATATAATATAAATTCGGGTATAAATCAAATTATTCCTAATGAAAAGAGATTGAGACGTAGTCCCTTACCTCGAGTTCTAATTTTCACGTATGTTCCTTGATCTTCCTGAATAATAAACTTATGTTAATTTAGAATTTTGTAATAACATTTTTCAATCTTATTATTCCTTATATATCACTTATTACCATTGTATAACAATAATATAATTATTCATGTTCATATCGGTCATTTTTTCGATGTACGGTACTTGAGACAAAAATTAACTTGTTATAATTACAAATTGTCCATATGGTCAAAATTAAATTATCTATATAATGATATTAATGATATAAATATCATATATATCATACATATCAAGTATATATGTATTTAAATTAGTCTATAGCATTTTTATATAAGAAATAAAATTCACCGTTCATTGAGAAGGTAAGTCGTACGTATGCATGAATGTTATATTCATTTATTTTTCATATTTAAAGGAATGAAAATTAAATGATAAATAGATATATTATAATTCCAGTATAACATATATGTTATATATGTCACTTAATTTCGTTAATTCCATCCTTTATAGGTTTCATGTATAGTATCAAGGAATCATATCACTTTGAGGGGGTGGTAGTCTACACTTCCTCAAATGAAATTATAATATTTATACAACATGAAAAGAATAAATGTATGTTATAAATTAGAATTAAATAATAAAAGAGATAAAATATATATCAAATATATCATATATAATTATATTTCAATCAAAATGGCCACCAAATGTGGTGGTAGGAGAAGATTGAACAATCATTATTTTGTAAGGTAGTAGTTCACTGTCCACAGAAATAGTATGTTCTATCCCCATTAAAAGGATGTGTGTGTATGTTTTTTTCGAAAAATTATCATAAAAATAACCGAGTTTATTGTTTATTGAGGATACTGGTTTTTTTATATAAACAAACAATATGAATAGCATGAGTTATGAAGAAGGAAAAATAAAGGAAAGTAACTTGAGATAAGATGTTACCTCAAATAGGGTAACTTTTTTTGATATGAGCCAAAGGGATATTTTGAATTTCCTTCTACCAAGGGGAAGGGTCTTAGGATGAAGAGAATAATGTTGGGAGCTTATTAGATAAGATTTTTTATGTTCCAAGGGGTTTAATAGGTGTGATTAATGGGTTATAGATGGTGTCCTTTTATAAGAGGTGGAGGGGCACTTTAGGAATGTCTTGAAATATTATTTTATTATTAATTAATTTTCAAATTCTAATAACTCAAAAGTGATATATTTCTAAGATCAGAAGCCGATGGGTCAAAATCATCTCATTCAATGGGTTTTAGAAATTTTTAGTTCATAAAAGTAACCTTATAATTTTACTTTAACCATTAGTTAAATAAATTAACTCTTACCACGTCTTCTTCTATTTTCATCATATATAGATACTATAGTTACTATAAAATTACACGAGGCCCAAAAATGGTTCATTAATGTCATTAGTAACATTACATATTTCAGTTGTCTGAATCATATATTTTTATGACTATTATATCATATATTAAATTATTAATTGTTTTAAAAACTCATTTATGCAATTTTTAAATTATTCATATCATGACTTTGTAAAAATCAATAACAACTTGATTCATTCGAAAAATATCAATAATTAAAATATAAAAAGTCATATGCATCCATAAAATTCATTGATGGAATAAAAAGTTTCAAAATAAATTTATATTAATTTTTATAATCTCATTTATTCAAATCATTCATTAACAAGGTAATTACTACATCATCATTGTGTCATAAATATAATTACTTATTTGATGTATAAAAATTATTAAAAAAATACCATGATGAGAGAAATAATTTTAGATTTACAATGAATATTTATTGTTGAAGATATCACCTATATAACCGCACATATAAAATGTTATAGTAAAAGATATATACTTAGGTTATATTTTCCTTAACGTTAAATTAAGAGTAATTAAATGTCATTTTCATACAGACATGGCTCTGTAGGGTCCTAAAATCTACCCCTATATTCCCATGGTCAGAATTATCTCATCCTACAGTATTAGTACACATGTTAGGGTAATTTAATAATATTAAAATTTTATTTTTTACCCTTATTTACCAGATTTACCCTTTAACAATGGAAAATAAAATATTTCCTGATGTTACTATTCATAATGTCTAAAAACAAAAGTAAAATATTTACAAAATTTGGACGCCTTGATTCCAAATATGGAATCCATTTTTTCAAATTCAAAATAAGAAAGTTTTATAAATTAATTTAAAATTTATTCCTATTTTCAAAACCAAAAAACATGTTTTGAAGAAGTAAAAACTACCAAAATATTGGCATGTGTTTGTGTCCAACTTCAAAGTGAAATTATTTCCAATTAATAACATTGTATTAAATTAAAAAAATACAACCCATTTAAACATTAAAAACAATTAAATAGAAAATCTAACTATGTTAATAAATTAAATGAAATGGCACTTTTGACTAAAAATGCAGTATTTTCATTATTCATTAAAAATGTACTTAATCATAAAAATACCAAATATTTATCCAAAGTAAATTTTGATCTCCTGCTTCTAAATAAGAAGTTTATTTGATCAAATAGAATACATAAAATTGATAAAAAATTATATTTAAAAAGGGTTCTCCATCAAAAGGCAGTAAAATTAACTTTTAAAAATATTAGAGTATTTTTTGCATAAAATTGGATTCATTCTCATTTTATCCCTATAAATTTTATTGGATAAATGTAGAAACATTTAATAAAAACATGTGTAATAATAATATGGCTAGTTATGTTCATTTATACCAATACGACGGCTAGGCATTAAATACCATTTATAATAATGAAATTATATTATTATTTTTCAGTATGAAACAGCCTTGTATGAAACATGAGATTTTGGATAAACCCATTTTTTCCTACTGGGTATGCCATATAATAAAGAACCCCATTCAAAGTAAAATTAATATTAAATTCAAAAATATTAATAAATATTAAAAAAATTTATTCATTAATTACCTGGGATGTTACATCCTTCCCCCTTTTAGAAATTGCATTCTCGCAATTTTATTTACTTATTAAATTGGTGGGGGTATTTATCCATCACACACTAGTAGAAAAATACCCTATACGAGCGGTTTGAAACGGTTGGTATAGGCGTCCAAACCATTGGTAAATCCTATACCAACAGTTTGGAGAACCATGGCCAAGTAAGTCGTGGGGATTGGTCAATACCAACAGTTTTCAAAACTATTGGTATAAGTAATATAAAAAATCTATTCCAATAGTTCCATAAAATAGTTGGTATATGTATTTAGAAAAACCAGAATTCAATGGGTATTCATATAAGTACATGTAGTTTATGATTGACTGACCTAACCAATAACCTAACTTGAATTTTGTGAATATAATTTCATAAATATATATATTTATTATCATAAATATTTTAAATTTTGATTTATTTATTGTTCTTTGTAAGAATATTCCATAAAAAATACATGTAACTATACCAACGGTTCTCAAAAATGTTGGTATAGATTCATTTATTTTGGGACATATACCAATGGTTTGGGGAAAACCATTGGTATAAGGTCTCTATTATGGACCTAAAATAATGGTTTGGAAAAAACCACTGCCATAGGTCCATATAAGTGTCCTATACCAACGGTTTTCCTCATACCGTTGGTATAGGTCCCTCCTTTACCAACAGTTTGTTCAAAACTGTTAGTATAAGTCCAAATTAGTGACATATACCAACGGTTTTGTCCAAATCATTGGTATAGGTCCATATAAGTGAACTATTCCAACGGTTTGCCCAAAACCATTGGTATATATCTTATTTCTATTAGTGATAGAATTTTCATATTCTCATGTTCCCTCTTCAACCACAATGTTTTTTCACAAAACCATTATCTAATGAATTACATTATTCTGTAACACTTTCTCTCTTCATTCAAGAATCTTGATTGGTTGTTCCTCATAAGACGGATTCTCTTCCAACTAAACTACCTCTAGTCTCAAAACATGAGATGGATCTAGCATATACTTTCTCAACATTGAAACATGAAAAAAATTGTGTACCTGTGATAAACATGGAGGTTAATCAACTCTATAGGATACTGTTCAAACTTTCTATAGGATTTTATAAGGTCCAATAAACTGTGGAATCAACTTCCCCTTCTTACCAAAACTTGTCACACATATCCTTTGTGAAACTTTGAGAAAGTAACGATCACCTACCTTAAAACAAAGATCCTTATTTCAGTTATCCTAAAAACTTTTCTGCCTGCTCTGATTTTTCCTCATGTGTTTCTATATCAACTAAACTTGCTCTTCCTTCTCTTCTACCAATTCGGGTCCCATCAATTTCCTTTCATCTACTTAATCCCAAAAAGCTATAGTTCAACACTGATTCCAATATAATTCCTCAAATATAGCCATCAGTATACAGGAATGAAAACTATTATTATATGAAAACTCAACAAAATAAATATGTTTGTCCCAACAACCCTGGTAATCCATCGAGTAAGCACGTAGCATATCTTCTAATGTCTGAATTGTTTTCTCTGAGTACCCATCTGATTGAGTATGAAAAGATGTACTAAAATTTTATTCAATACACAATGACGTCTGAAGGCCTTTCCAAAATTTATAATAAATCCTTTGATCACAATCAGATACAATGGGGAGGGGAACTAAATGAAATGTGACTATCTCTTTAACATACAATCGAGAATGTTGATCTAGAGAGAGAGTAACTCAGATAGGAAGGAAATGAGAAGATTTATTCAATAAATCCACAATAACCTAAATTTCATTATTACATCGAGAAGTATTTAGTAATCTCACAACAATGTCCAAGAATATATTTTCCCATTTCCACTCTGGCATTGGTAAAGGCTAAATCATCGCTTTCGGTAACTACTCCTCTGCTTTAACCTGATGACAAGTCAAACACTTCATAGTATTGTTGGGAATATATTTCTTTTCATTAAATCCCACCAGTAATCCTCCCAAATATCTTTGTACATATTAGGACACCCCGGATGAACTGAAAATAGAGAACTATGAGATTCCCAAAACAACTCTTTCTTCAACTTTGAATCACAAGGCACACATAATCTCTTCTCAAATCTCAAAATACAATCATTATCAATGTTAAATTCAAGAAACATTCCCTTGTAGAGAAACTCTACCTTTTTTAAAAACATATAGCCTTCCTTATGTGATTTCTTAATTCGGTCTGATAATGATGATTTCACTGACACCTAAAACAAAATAGAGGAATTTCTTGCACCAACAACATCTATGCCAAAGTTCTTCAAATCCTTAATCAATGGATCTTGATCCAAACATAACATGGTTAATGTAGCATTAATTTTTTGACCCAAATCATCATCCAATTTATTTTATTTTCCTAGATAGTAAAAAATCATGGAAACATAATCCTTGATTAATTCCAACCATCTCCAATATCTCATGTTGAATTCTTTATGAGTGAATATATAATTCAAACATTTATGGTCAGTATATATTTCAAATTTTACTCCATACAGATGATGCCACCTAATTTTTAAAGCAAAAACAATAGTAGCTAATTCCTAATCATGTGTTGGATAATTTAACTCATGAGGTTTAATGAGATGAAGCATAAGAAATTACCTGATCATTTTACATTAGGACACCAAAAACTCATTTCAATGAAGAATCACTGTACATAACAAATTCACCATCTCTGGAAGGTAATTCCAAAACTGGAAAATTCACCAAGGTTCTTTTGAATTCATGAAAACATTCATCACATTCTTTTGTCCAGATGAACTAACACCTTTTGGAGTTAACTATGTCAGTGGGCTAGATAACCATGAAAAATTATGAAACAACCTTCAATATTAGCCATCCAAACCAAGAAAATTACGAATTAAGTTATATTTGTGGGTCATGTCCATTCTTCGACTACATTTTTTTTAGCAGGTTAATAATTATTCCCTTTTTTGAAACAACATTAATAAGGAATGTAATTTTTTGTAGACAAAACTCACACATGATGAATTTCCCATAAATTTTCTTTTCCTTTATGGTTTTCAAGACAACCATTAAATGACATTCATATTCCCCTTTAATTTTGTAATATACCAGAATATATTCAATAAACAAAACCAAAATAATACATAATAACTCATCGAAAAATCTATTCATAAGACCCATGAATAAAACCGGTTCATTGGATAACCCATAAATCCTAACTAAAAATTCATAATGGCCATATCTAATATGAAACGTGGTCTTCAGAATGTCTTCTTACTTTACTTTCAAATGCTGGTACCCCGATCTTAACTCAATCTTCGAAAAATGCTGAGTTCCATGGAGCAGATCAAATAAATTATTTACATGAGTCAAAGGATACTTTTTCATAATAGTTATATTATTCAAGTCTCTATAATAAATGCAAATTATCATTGAACCATCTTTCTTTTTAATAAACAAGAATTGAGAAACCCATGGTGATGTGCTAGGTTGAATGATACATTTATCTAAAAACTCATTCAATTGTTTCTTTAAATATAAAAGTTTAATTTGAGCTAATATATAAGGGGATTTTTAAATCAGATTAGCATCCGGAACTATGTCAATAATAAATTCAAATTTATGATTAAGTATAATACCAGGAAATTTATTAATAAAAACATCAAGATAGTCATTTACTACTAAAACGTTATTAATCTGAATAGTTCTGTTTTTTTTCAAAAATATGTGCAAGGTAACATTCATTTCCATATTTAGCTAGTTTCTCAACTTCCTGATATGTTATCATAGATAATGGTTCATTCTTATACACAAAATGAAAGTCTTTCTAAAAAGAAACCTCTTTAGCTCAACATTTAATCATATCATGGTAAAAAAGAAACCCAATTCATTCCAAAAATAAAATCAAAATCTACTAGAGGCAAAAAAATCAAGGTTTGTAGTCAAATACTTTCCAGAAATAAGGATTGGAAGAATCTTTTAATTTAATTTTTCCTCTACATATCCCGTGAGTGTTTTTACTATTAGTGTTGGATTCATTTCCTGAGGTGGAATTCCAAATTTACCACAACCTTTCTCATAAATGAAAGAATGTGTTGACCCCGAATCAAACAACACATTGGCATAATAAAAAAACCAATTATTGAAGGCCACTTTATATGATGGTCCCACATCAACCGTAGTAGTTTCAAAATATTTCCCCACACCCTTCTACTTTTTATCTGACTGGTTTACACTCTAGGTAATCAAATTTGGACACACATTATCATAAATCCCAAACTCATTTCAACAAAAACATATTATCTTTGGATTTTCCTTGAAATCATTATCATCTTACTTATAGTTATGAGAAATATGACCAGTCTTACCACACTAGAAGCACCTTCGAGACTGTGAGATACATTCTCGAGGATTCTTTTTACCACACTTCTCACAATATGGAAATTTAATTTTCTTACCTCTAACTTACTTATATGAATACATTCTCTTTTCTTACCAAGTAGACCTCTACATTTTCTCACTTTCATAGAACACGTAATCATTAGATTACTCCATTTCTACATTCTCAGAACATCTAAAAAGTTTCTCATATCTTTTTTAATTCATTAGAGGATAATTCACCTCGATATTTCAGCTTCAATAAAGAGAAAAACCAGTTAACCTTACTATCAAGGTCTCAGATCATATTTGGAGAAAACCATTCTATTCGAGTGAACTTTTACCCATATGTAGTGACATAGTCATCCTCCTGCCACAATTCTGAGAATTGTTTTTCTATCCTATATTAAACTGACTTCGAAAATATTTCTCAAGAAACATACCTTTGAATTTGTCCAAACCAATAGCATAAATCTCCCCACACTCCCTGATATTTTTAACCATCAACCACCACTGATCTACTTCTCCTTCAAAATGATAAATATCAAGACTAACCTTTTGATTTTCTGTACAACCCATTACGTAAAAAATATTTTCTAGTGATTTGATCCACCCTTCAGCATGAATAGGGTGATATGATCCTCTTAATGATGGGGGATGTGGCCTAATGAAATGATCTGATATAGACATGTTACTATGTGGTTGATCTGGTGGATCTTGTGCATCTATACCCCCACCATTTATAACATCATTCAACTTCACCATTACTGCAAAAAATTATTATTTTATTATTCCAACCATCTCAAGATTTTGATTTGGAAGGTTATTCTCCTCTGTATGAATTCTCAACACAACTACCCTATTTCCTCAGTGGAAAACCATTCGAAACAGATATATATTAGATAGAGAAATATGGTAATTTTAAAATCTTATATCAATTTAATTTGAACATAATGTAAAAATCAATTATTGATATTCTATTAACAAAATTCTAACACCTAAAGTTATCCAAACTTACCTCTGATACCAACTATAAGGACTTGACCATAAACATTAAATAATATTGAATTAATTTAATAATTTAAATTGAGGATCATTTTAGGTTTAGATATTTAGATGACAAGGTCATAACATATACATAACAACCTTATTATTTCAATGTATAAACTTCTATCCACAATCCATAAAACTAAAAACATTAAAAAAACAACATTGTTTCGTTTTTTCTTAAACATCACAATTTTTACTTGATCCCATCCTCGACTATATTCACCATTGTATCATGAAAAAAACATTTCAAAACATGGGATGAGAATACAAATATCAGTACGAGATATACAAACAATGAAAAATATTAGTTTTTCAAAACAATATGTTAACCATGAATGCTTTATCATAAGTAATACTTTTCATCTTTATGAAGTATTAAATACTCTTCAATAAATAAAATCTCATTGCTGACCCTATGGTAACCAAAATATTACCATAAACCCCATATAAAGAACACATAACATATATAAGGTAATCTTGGGACATAATCGTAATTAAATGGAATAACCATACGGTCGAATTCTACAAATCATTCTTACAAATGAAATAGCCATACGACCGACTTCCATCCCCAATTAATTGGAGGCTATAAAGTAACCACCCATACATGGTTTATAACAAAACCACACTTCATTTGGATGATTACATAACCACCCATAATTTTTTTATCATGTAACCACACATCAAATATCCAAGTACCATTAAATAATCATAACACACAAAATATTGTAAATAACAACATTTCACTAATAACATTTCATTTTAAATCACACAAAATCATTTCAAGACATTGAAATACTCCATCCATTTCAAAAAAAAAAATTATTACCAAATTACATAGAAAGGGCTATATGGTATTTATTTTCCTTTTAAAAACATTATAGCTTGTTAAGGAATCCATATATCAAATAATGCTCATGGTGGTGGAAAGGTGGTTATTTCCACATACGTTAAAAACATTCCATTTGTCGTTTAGTAAAACGCTTCGTTGAAAAAAAGATTCCCATTGAATGAAATTTCATTTCAAATGGTGTTATACACCATATAAAATAAAGTCATGTAAAAATCAAAGTATGCCTCAATAGAAGGAGATTGAGACGTAGTTCCTTACCTCGAGTCGAACTTGTCATGTATATTCCTTGTTCTTCTTGAATAATAAACATAGATAATTTCTATATCCTTCAGAAGCGTTTTTTAATTTTATAATTCCATTCATATATTTTATAAACTTTCTATAGTAATCATATAATTATTCAAGTTCATATCTGTCGTTTTGTCGCTGTTCGGTACTTGAGTCAAAAATGAACATGTTATAATTACAAATTGTCAATGTGGTCAAAATTACATTATCTCTAGAATGATATTCATGATTTAAATATAATATATATATATATATATATGTTTTATATGTATTTAGACTATTCCATAGAATTTGGATATAATAAATGAAATGCACTATTCATGGAGACTGTAATCCAAACCTACACATGAACCCTACATTCATTTCATTTTAATTTTTAATGAAATGAAAATTAAATGATACGTAGGTATATTAAAATTTCATTTTAATATCTATGTTATATATGTTACATAATTTCATTAATTCCATCCTTTATATGTTCAATTTATAGCATGAATGAGTCATATTGCTTTAAGGGGAAAGTAATGTGCACTTCCTCAAATGAAATTATCGTATTTATATAACATGAAAAGAATAATGGTATATTCTATGTGATAATAAAAGAAACATAGAGATAAAATAAGTATAAAAAATATCATATATAATTAAATTGACATCATAATGTATACCATAATTGGTGGTTGGAGAATATTGAACAATCATTGTTTCGTGAGGCAATTGTTCTCCATCCATAGAAACAATGTGTTCTATCTTTTTAGACGGAGGTGTGTGTAAGTGTAGTTATAATTGTCATAAAAAATATATTATATTTAGTATACTGGTGTTTTTATATAATCAAGTAATAATAAGAGCATAGGGAGTTGATAACGAAAAATAAAGGAAAGGAACATGAGAGAAGACATTACCTCAAATTCAGGTAACTTCTTTTGATTTGATCCAAATGGTTCTTTTAAATTGCCTTTTAACTAGGGTAAGGCTTCTAGGATTAGGAGAAGAATTTTGGGAGATTATTAGAGTATATTTTGGATGATAAAAGGGGCTTGACAAGTGTGATATAGTGGGAGTCCCTTTATAAGAGGGAGGAGAGGCACTTTATGAATGTCTTGAAATTTTTTTTTAATTTATTTTAGAATTATAAAACACAAAATTGATATAATTCAAATATCATATTATTATTGTTCTAAACCACTCATAAAAATTGTTCTATAAATGTTTAGGTTAAAAAATTATCCTTGTCTTTTAGCTTTAACCCTTTGTTAAATAAATTAACTTTTATATTGTCTTCTTGTATTTTCATAATAAAAGGTTATATTTGTTACTATAATACTCATAGAGACCAAAAAATGGATCATTGATAACATTTTTAATATCATATATTACATTTTTCTGAATATTACATTTTTAGGTCTATTATATCATTTGATAAAATATTAATTGTTTTAAAAACTCATTTATGACTATTTTTATACTATTTATATCACTACTTTTTAAAAATCCATATCTATGTGATTAATTCGAAAAAAAATCATTAATTAAAATATAACAAGTAATAATCATTCATAAAATTTATTTATGGATTAACTTGTTTATAAATAAATTTATATTAATTTTTATAATCATGTTTATTCAAATCATTCATTAACATGGTAATCACTACATCATTATTGTGTCATAAATAAATTGATTTATTTTATCTCTAAAAATTATAAATAAAATACCATGATGTATAAAATATTTTTATATTTCTAAGGACTATTTATTTTCTAATATATCACATATAAAGCCCAATATAAAACATATTCTAGTAAAATATATATGCTTAGGTTATATTTTCCTTAACTTTAAATTATAAGTAATTAAATGTCATTTTCAATCGCATGTTGATCAATGGGGTCCAAAAATCGACCCAATGACTACTATGGTCGTAAATATCATATAAAATGTGATTAGGACACATTTTAGGCCAATTTAATCTCATTATAATATTATTTTTAACCCCTATTTACCATATTGACACTTTAACCATGGTAAATAAAATATTTACTGAAGTTACTATTCAAAATTACTAAAAAAAATTTACTTATTTACACAATTTGGAAACCATGATTAAAAATATGGAATCCATTTTTTGAAATTAAAAAAATAAAATTTTCAGAAATTAATTGGGAATTAATTCTCGTCATTAAAACCAAATAGCGTGTTTTTAAGAAGTAAAAAATACCAAAAGATTGACATGTTTTTATGTCCAATTTCAATGTGAAATTATTTCCAATGAAAAAAATTGGATTAAATGAT
The DNA here is from genome assembly GCA_963277665.1 of Viscum album. Lineage (NCBI taxonomy): Eukaryota > Viridiplantae > Streptophyta > Magnoliopsida > Santalales > Viscaceae > Viscum > Viscum album. The sequence goes on from OY728152.1 coordinate 1,389,156,405, forward strand.
AAAAATATAATCTAATTAAACATTAAAACAAATTAAAAGGACAATATAAATACATAAATAATTTAGATGAAAAATCAGATTTGACTTAAAATGCTTAATTTTTTAATATTCCTTAATAAATGATCTTTATCAGAAAACTAAAAAAAATCCTAAGTAAATTTTGATTTCAAAATTCTGAATAAAATGTTTATTTTATCAAATGTATCATATAAATGTGAAAAAAACTATATTTAAGAAGGTTTCTTCATCAAAAGTTGGAAAAACTACTATTTTAAAATATTAGAGTATATATTCTTAAAATTGGATTCATTCTCTTTTTAAGCCCTTAAATTTTCTTAGATTAATGTAAAAAAATTTAACAAACATGATTAATCATACCATGGTTAGTTCTTTCCATTCCTTCAATAAAACAACTAGGCATTAACAACCATTTAAAATAATATTATTATTTTATTATTTTTCAGTACGACTCACCCTTGTGTGTAACAAGAGATTTCCGAGAAACTCATTGTTTCTTGTTGAGTATGGAATCTAACGTAGCATACCATTTAAATTATTAATAATATTTAATTAAAAAATATTAATAAATATGAAAATGTTTTATTCTTTAGTTACTTGGGATGTTTCATTATTTATTAGGGTTATATTGAAAACCTTTGTTAAAAGGCTATTTCAAAGATGCACATCATATTTATTTCTGGAAAATATTCTAATTTGGTTTTATAAAATTAGAACAAGTAATCTGGGTGAAAACCAATAAAATCTGAAAATTCCACTATTCATGAACCAATAACCAAAGTATGATAAGTGTTTCATTCCAACCACGGAGCTATGTAATTTCTTAATTAATTTTTAATTGTTTTTAGTTAAAAAATTGGAAAAATAAATATTAATTATGAACCAATAGTATCAATTTTTTGGATTAGAGATTAATTTAATAACCATATTGGTATTGAAATATATTTAAATTAAAATTGTTAGTACTTTCACTCTTTTATAGACCTTACAATTCATCAAAATTATATTTTAGTTCTTCAGGCATAAAAATGTTCGTCATTAGAAATTAATTTCTTGTAGTGAAGGGATGAATTAGAATTTGATCTAAGAACAAAGAAAATTTAAGATTGTTCACAATAAAACGGCAACCTACCTAATATTGATATTTTCATATATTATTGGCTATTAAAATAATTACCCAACATTAGGAAAATGAATTAGAAATAAAATGATGTCTTGGTACATTTATTTCTATTGAACCGATGGTATTCTATATCATCAATGATTCATCATTTTGAAGACCTTAACATTATATTGATCATTCAATTTTTTTTGATTGATGACCTCATTCACTTCATATATGCATTTACAAAAATTACTTCAATTATGTTTTTTCACTTTCCACTACTGTTATACGACATAAAGACCTAGTTACTTGGTAGTCCATGTTACCTTTGTACTTCCCATTCTATCCTTTCTAGGGGATATTTTATGAACCCTTCTTGAAATGTTGGTTTTAAAAATAGAACGTATCAGAAAATATATCACCAAGATTGATTTTAAAATTTGAGGACATAATTTATTTAATATGGGGACAATGTAACACCATGAAATTATATAGTAAGAACCTAGTATTTGATAGCATGCATGGAAGGTAAAACGAAGCGTGTAAGGGAATATTATATCCAAATGCATATAATATTTTAATATTTATATTGTATTATATAAATTAAAATCCATGAAATATAGAGTTATCTCGTGTTACACGCTAGTGTGACCTTCCCCAATAGCTTGTGTTACACGTAAGACCGAGTTTTATCGAACAGTAATATAATATTGAAATACAATAAGACATAAACCAGCCATTAAATTATTAGTTATGAATACTAATCACTAAATTATACAAATTATGTTTTATACTAGTATATAATAAATTAATTGTTTAAAAATTAATTATAAATGAATAAAATAATTAATTGAATATAACGTGAATATTTTTTTAGAAAACAATTTTTTGATCAAAAAGTTTTTTTATGATAATATGATTAAATTAATTAAAATTGTTGAGTGATATTAATGTAATATATTATAAATTCAATTAAATAATTTTTAAATTCATCTAGTATGATTGTTAATCATAATAAAAGAATAGACTATATTTTACACATAAAAACCTATATTTTTATAAAGGTAATTTTACCATCTTTTAATGGAGAACCAATTTATAATATAAATTTTGACAGATTAATTGATTTAATATTTAAAAAAATAGAATATTTTAAATATAAAAATATAAATTAGTATTGGATGCATTTTTCATATTTTTCTAAAACATTTCATTTTTTAATGAATGGTTAAAAATACAGAGTTTTAGTTCAAATCTTTTTTTTCATTAAATTTATTTACAAGTATAAATTATACATTTAATTGGTTTTAAAGATTTATTATATAATATTTTAATAAATTAAAAAATTTATTTCATTTTAATTAATTTCAATTTCAAATTGATTATAAAAACATATCAAATTTTCGGACATTTTTACATTAAAAACTACACTGTTGTCCCGCCTACAGGATGAATATTAAATTAATTTTTTCCAATTATTTTATTGGAATTTGTTAAAAATAATTTTATTTTTGGAATAAAAATTATTTATAATTTCTTATCAGATCAATAATTTTTTACCCAAATGATCAGTGAAAGTGATAAACATTAATTATAATTCATAAGGAAAAAAGAAGTTTAATGACGGACTAAACCTCTAACTTAGGGGCCTAAATGACCTAGAAACCTATACAATGACCATTTTATGGCGATAAATTTTCCTTGAAAAAGAAATTATTTACTTTGGTTTGCATTGGATTTCTTTTGTTAGGAAAAAATGTGGTTACACCTTACTTGTTTCAAAAAATACCTAGTGAGCCTTTTCGTCCCTTATAAAAGGCCTCCACCTTTTTTATTCCTCATACCTCTCAATCCACTTATGTCATGACAATATATTCCCATATTTATTGCCAAAGTCCCTCCCCTCATCCGTGGTGTCTGGAAACCTATCCAATTACCATTTTATGGTGCTAAATTTTCCTTGAAAAAGACATTATTTACTTTGGTTTGATTTGGATTTCTTTTGTTAGGAAAAAATGTGGTTACACCTTACTTGTTTCCAAAAATACCTAGTGAGCCTTTTTCGTCCCTTATAAAAGGCCACCACCTTTTTTATTCCTCATACCTCTCAATCCACTTATGTCATGACAATATATTCCCATATTTATTCCCAAAGACCCTCCCCTCAACCGTGATGTCTCGATTTTGGTGTAAATCATTCCAAATAAGCTTTTTGGTCATACCAGAAGTAGTTTCTTGATTATGATATAACATTTATCTCAAGCTCCCTAGTTCCATTTCAATATCCACGCACTAAAATCTCTTTATTAAATTACTACATAAAAAAATATTATCCAAGGTATACTAGAATGTTTTTAAGTAAATTTTTATTCCTACACTTACTCACACCTCCATATAATGGGTAACGAACATATTGTTTTCGTGTGCAGAAAACTACTACCCCATGAAACAATGATTGTTCATTTTTCCTTTACCACATATCATGATGGGAATTATTTTGGAAAATATTTTTATATATGATATTTATTATTTACTTATATTTTTTTAATCCTTTTATTACCCATACAATAAATAATATCCATTTAAGGTTAATAAAATCACATAGTTTGAGAAAGTGTGTACTATCGTCCCTCGAAGCGATGTGATTCATTCACTCTATATATGGAACATAAAAATGATGGTTTCAATTAAACATATGTTACATAAACAACATATATATGATATTAATTACATAGTTAACGTTTTTTAAATATAATATATATATATATATGTCATTTTCATTATTACCCATTCACAAACATAAAACAGATAACGTCGTTCATGGACGTATGGTCTACCTCCACCCCACAACAACGTGATTCCATTTACATAACAATAATTACATATATGAGTAAATATGAGTAAATAATATTGTATTTATGATATAATGATAATTATGGAAGGATTTAGTGTTTCTTACCATCTATCAATACAGATCATTGCAAAATGAGAGCATTACTGTAGAGACCCGAAGCTTGACTTACATGGACATTACATTACTTTAGCGGAATACTTAATACATAACAAAAACAGACACACAAGGACCATAATAGTTTAGTGTCTTTGTAAACATGGAATGTAATCTTCTAATCGGGGTGAAAGATCTTCAACATCTCCCATAAAGATCTTCCCCCTTTTTTTCTTACCTAAAACCTTTCTTTATATCTTGGGGAAGGAAAAACATAAAAAGGGTGAGCTTAAATGCTCATAAAGGGTATTCATGGATAAAATAAAACATACCATATACATTTGAAAATAAAAACATGAACATAATATTTAAACATCAAAATCTTGAGCAATGACATAAAACATGGAAGTATGTAAGGCATAGATAATAAAGAAACATTAAGAATGATAAAATAGAATGGGAATAAAATATGTAATTGTGGAAACCATTAAGCACATGGTATGATTTCCATAGTATCCAAGGCATTGCATCCAAGACCATCTTAGTGGACAAAGTCCCTTTCTGAATCGAGTTCACTCCTCGTTCCAGTCTTGTATTACTGAACCGGTTTAACTTTCCATTACATCCATGTATATCTCATGAGATATAAATCTTTACCCAATGCATTGGAGGGATATATAGGTCCCACCCATCTCATAATGAAATAATTTTTACTTGTGCCACAAAACATACATCATTCATAATAACCCAACGAATAAAATGGGTTTCATAAACATCATATCATCATCACATAATCCATATAAAAGAAATGGATATCATTTCATAATAAGAAAAGTGAAACCATTTAAATCACAGAGATATTACACTTGAAACATACAGATATGAAATAATTTCATCTTAGATGGAAAATGGTTTTGATAAAACACTTGAAATGAATTCTTGAGGAAAATATCATTTCTTATTCAAAATCAATTTTTATTCACAAAAAGTCATGCAATTTTAAAAGAAAGAGATTCTATTGAAAATATTTATGAAATATTTTGGAGGTAGCTTCATGAAAATAAGGCTTTATAAAACCATAAAAATCCGTTCGTGCCGTATAAGTTAAAAAAAGTCTTTTCGTACTTTTACTGGAAAAGTTAAAAAGTACCTCGTAACGTAAACAAAAGAAATATTCCTTACATACCATGTAGTAAAAGTAAAAAATGGGTAAAAAGGACTTTAAACATACATGAAAATACTTTTATAAAACTTGGACATGGATGATAGAAATAACTCTAGTAAATACTTATGAATAAGCAATCTCGGATAAAAATGAGATTTGCAAAATTATCCTTTACCGTATGTCTGATATGATTCGTATCTATCCAAACCTCCTGTATATTGATTTAAATAATGCATTGACTTTTTAAAGAATCATATTAATTGTTATTATATCATATATAGTTCACTTATGACTTTATATTACACATTGTTTTATAAATTCCATGTTAAAGAGCATTGTGGGTAAAATCGTTTCATTTGTCGTCCGTGTTTTGACTTGTAATTATTCTTATGATTACTTAGATCATGATTAATTAATTATAGAATATAAAACACGATTTATATATAATATATATTCATAATATACATATATATATAATAGATCGATAAATGGAAAGAAATACACCGTTCATGGAGACGGTAGGCCGTACGTACGAATGAACGTTGTTTTCGTTTCCTCATTGAATTAAATGGAATTAATTGGATAGCATAAATATATATATACATAAATACATTATCATTATTATGTCATATATTTCATTATTACTTATTTTATATACTTTATAATCATTTATGAATGGTTAATCATTGAGAATGAATCTCATCGCGTTCTTGGAGACGGTAGTCCGTACGTACGCACGAGCGATGATATCATTCCCGTGATGGTGGAATTGTATTGGAGTGTATGTATACTATTTAAGAATCAATATAACTTTAAAATAATCATATATAGTCATTATTTACACCATGATACCCATCCAAGTGAGGTGATGTTGGAAAATAGATTACACCACGGTGTGGAGACGGTATTCCGTACGTACGCACGCGTGGTGATTTCATTTTCTGTAGGATGGATAGATGGTGAAATAGGGTTGTTTCATACTTATAATAACATATCAGTATATGATTGATACTGATGTTATTAATTCATAATTAAAAAACAAAATAATACGATGTAGAAGAAGAAATAAAGTTGAAAGAATCGGTAACGAACATTACCTCTTCTATGAAGCGCATCTTTGAGACCTCCTCTTATGGCACTAAAATTGGTCTTTAAAGAAGACCAGGACCTCTAGGATGTTTCAAGGGAAGTGTAGAAGATAATTGGGCAGGGGTTGTCCGTGATTTAAGGCTCAAAGTGGTGTGTGGAAGAGAGGGAGGAGGTTCCATTTTATAAGGGAGGAGAGGGGCACCATTGGAATTCTTAAAAGTATTAATTTATAATAAATCTAACCCCACTTAAAAACCTCCACAAATTACTCATATTCGAATATTAGATTATATAGGGTTTTAATATCATCAATAAATCAAATTTAGACATGTTTGGATCTAATTTTAAACCATATCATTTTGATTTATCCTTATTTAATCTATTGATGTTTATTTGTGGTAATAAAATTCTAAATTTTAAATTAGAACAAATAATTACTTATTTGTTGTAAATTTTCCATAATTGGTAACTTTATAACATTATAGACCATATAAGTTTAAATTTATAATCTTTATATATTTTTGTGATTTTTAAACAATTTTATAATATGTTATTTTTACAAAATAACAATAGTGCCAATTTTGACACTATTCATTGATTTGAATTTAATAAAATATATACAGAAGATATGTTCAAAATAAAAGAATTAATAGATTCAGAAAAGGTCATATGTGTCTATAAAATTAGTGTATCACATTAAATAGTTCATATATTATTTATAATATTATTTTTAAACCCATTTATTTGGTTTATCTCTTAATAAAATAATTACTACAACATTTTTGTATAATTATTTAATATACTGATTTGTTGAATAAAAATTAAAAATAAAATCCCATGATGTAGATAAATCTATTACCTTTCACAATAAACCTTTTACTAGAATTTATCATCTTCAAATCACAATATTAAAATTGATATATTTATTATATTATGAAGGTGACAAATTTGGCATCATTTGAAATAAAATAATATAAGTGTCATAATCAATTTTATAAGGCTTAAAATGGTTATATTTTAGGTCATTGGATGATTAAGGTGTAGATATACACTACCAATAAGTTTTGGTCAGGGTTGTGGGCCTTTTAATGGGTATTATTATTTCAATAAAGACTATATTACTTATTTTTCACTTAATAAATAATTCTTGTATCATTAATGTATCACCATTAATGACAATTATTTAATCCCTAAAAATTCTAAATAAATTTTCATGATGTAGATAATTTTAGTATATTTTTGGAGACTATTCATGTTCGATGTTTTATGATGTTTATCACTAAATTAAAATTATTATACTTATAAGATTTAAGAGAGTGACATGTTGTCACTTTCTTTGGTTTTAATAATAATTAAATTATTTTCGTGGTCAAAAGTCCATAAAATGAATCTAATCCGACCTTTATATGGGTCTACTTTTAGCCATCCAATATAATTTTTTCATGTGTTAGGGTAATTTTATAAAATTGTATTTACCCTCAATTTCCCGATTTACCTTTAACTATGGTAAATAAAATTTCCCTTAGTTACTATTCATAATTCCCAAAAATAAAAAGTACCTTATTAACATAATTTGGACCCACTGATTCCAAAAATGGAATCCCTTTTTCCAAATTCAATACAAAAAAGTTGTTGAAATTAATTTTAAATTAATCCCGTTATCGAAAGAAAATGGGTTTTTCATTAAAACATTGCAAAAGATTGAATTGATTTAACCTAAGAATTAAATGTAAAAACCATTATAATGACATAAATTATATTAAATGGTAAAAATATATTCTATTTATACTTTAAAACCATTCAATATTATAATTTAACCATATAAATTATTGCAATGAAAAAAGTTGTTTTTAATTAAAATATAGCGTGTTTTTACTATTCATCAAAATATGAAAGTTACCAAAGTAAATTTTTATTTCCTGATTTCAAAGAAGAATTTTATGTTGTCAAATTGTACTTATAAACTTGTGAAAAACTATATTTAAAGTGGGTGCACCATCAAAAGGCGGGAAAACATCATTTTTTGAAAAATACATATTTTACCTGAAAATTTTATTTTGTTATTATACCATGTTCTAGAAAATGTGTAAGATGAATAATAATGTTATAAAATTGAAAATTTAGTTGATACTATTCCTAATGGATTTTTCATAATAATATTATAACCATATACCATTGTTTAGTGAAACCTGGTATTGTGTACAACACACGCTATCGAGGAAAGTCGCGATTGTGTGTAATGAAAGCCAAGTCAGGGTTGCATGTTGTGCAAGACTCCTCCATTGTTTCATATAACAGAATCCCACCATACTTCATTTATACATTGAATATATATATATTTATATATATACACTCAATGTTTTGTAGAATAACTACTATCAAAATTGTGTGTAACATGATCCAAGAATAGTGTTGTGTATATTCCAAGCTCATAAGGTGTTGCATGTAGTGCAAGGTAATCTTGTTATAGCATACAACACAAGACATACATGATATTAAAAGAATATTTTTTCTAAAATCTTGGGGTGTTAAATTCTACCACCCTTAAAATGAATTTCTCCATCTAAATTCTTCGGGATTTTAAATGGTTTACTACTCGAAAGTTTGTTTAATAGAAACCCACATCATAAAAAGGAATACCAAAACATGGCTTTAAAAACTAATGTATGAAATGTAATGGTTACCCAAATTAACTCATCACTGGGTTTCCACGTAGGATAACATAGGTGAAAATATTGATATGGAATAAAAATCTGACCATCACGTTCTGATGGAGAGTGGTAGAGAACATGGCTATGAAAAATCCAAAAATCACAAAGCTATAGATTTGTGATGATCTAAGGTACCATCTGATTCATCGGATATAAGGGAACTAGGACAACATTTTTGGTTTTCTGGATCATTTCCCTAAAGTTGATGAATTAAAAGAAATACTTACATGATTTTGGTACAATCTCACTGTTGTTCGTGAATTGAACAATTTCCACTTCATCCCTTTAAGAAATGAAGTTGAATTTGTTATATGTGATGTGTTAGCAGATCATGTGATAGAATGATGGGTCATTCCATCTCTTTCAAACAAAAGGTTAGAAAAAGTTATATGTCCATCTTATGGTTAGATTAATCGTATATGGTTCCAAAAATGAACTTATAATTCATATATCATACCGTTTACTAAAATAAAACTACTTTCTACTAACCAGGGACTTCCTGTAGGCAATTGGTAGGCGATAAAGGCCGGTCGCACTTCGGTTGTGGGTTCGATTCCCACAGCCTTGTCCGACACGATGGGTTGTCGCCCGTCCTATAGGTTGTCCTTTTTCTAAAACTATATTACTATAACAACCCATCAATAATATCAAAAAAACTTATATACTTAAACAATACTAACTTATGTCCAACACAATCCATTCCAATCTTTAGGCTTATCCATAATACTACAGTACACTCTCATAATACAGTGAAAACGATTACCAGAGATTTAATACAATCGTTGATCCCCATATATCATAAGATATGTCTTTTTGGTCACATTACAAACATTTGAAGGCCTTAATCATATATTCTCTTGAAAAATGAATACCCATTGAACCTTAGTGAAAACATGAATGCAGTTAAAAGTTAACACTTTCCACATACCAAAATCCTCAAAATTCTATATACTCAATCCGTGATATCACTTAGTCCTTATATCAATCATGAGCTCATGAATACAATCAAACATCTATTTATCTTCTTATTCCTTCATTATGAGCATATCATCTACTTTACAAAAATATCTGAATAACCTTCCATGGTTACTGGTACCATTCAACATATACTTTAAAATACTTTTAGGAAACAAATAGTGTAACAATCCTTAGATGATTCTTTATTCCATAGTACCATTAACTATACAACATAACTCTCGATAAACATTCAATAATTCCACTACCTTCTAAAACAACTGACTGAGCTTCAACACTTCTTTTAGCTCATATATCATTTGTAGTCTCCTCATCATCCTCAACATAAAATATTACCCCTACGACCATACTGATTCTCTTCATGAGATTTTCTGTTAGGTCATTAGTTTGTATAACGCCCGTACATTCCAAATTTAAAATATCTAATCATTGTTAATGTCGTAGCAATACCATTATCCTTGTCCATGGTGTTAACTGATCCTTTTCCTTTGCACTTACTGGATTTATGTCCTTCTTTTCCACACCCAAAGCATCTTCCAGTTCCTTTGAAACAGTCTCCCTGATGCCTCTTCCCACATGATTTACATGAGGGAAATTAAACTTTCGTTCCTCTATGATCATCATGAAACTCCATCTTTCTCTTATTATCTAAGTCGGAAAAACTTACCAAAGTTGAGATTATTGATCATGTTATGAGATATATCACTATGAATAATAATGATGTTTGGACTTCCAGATCCCGTTTTATTTGGTTTCTCCTGAAGAAAATTATTCCATTGTCTATCATATAATCCATTATCGTGAATCTTCCTGTTTCCAGCCATTTTCTAAAACCCAAAAAGAATAGTGTGAGAGGCAAAAATCATGATAGGGAAAACAACATAGTAAAGGGGTAGTATCCTCAATATCTAACATATTTGGTTAAATTCTATGATCGTTAACATAGTTATAGGACTATATCCTATACGTATACTTATCCTTAGGGACATCCCTATACATACCTTAGAAATATATCTAGGGATCTCACTAACGTTTTCGCATCCCAGTTTCCAAAGGTTGACTAAACCTTTCCTCTGATACAAACTGTAGAGACCTAAAGCATGATGTACATGGACATTACATTACTTTATCGGAATACTTAATACATGACAAAAACAGACACACAAGGACCGTAATAGTTTAGTGTCTTTGGAAACATGGAACGTGATCTTCTAATCGTGGTGAATGATCTTCAACATCTCCCATAAAGATCTTCCCCCTTTTTTTCTTACCTAAAACCTTTCTTTATATAATGGGGAAAAGAAAACCTAAAAAGGGTGAGCTCAAATGCTCAGTAAGGGTAAGCATGGATAAAATAAAACATACCATATACATTTGAACATAAAAACATGAACATAATGTTTAAACATCAAAAGCCTGAACAATAACATAAAACATGTAAGTACGTAAGGCATAGATCATATAGAAACATTAAGAATAATAAAATAGCATGGGACTAAAACATGTAATTTTGGCAACCATTAAGCACATGGAATGATTTCCATAGTTGCCAAGGCATTGCTTCCAAGACCATCTTAGTGGACAAAGTCCTTTTCTGAATCGCGTTCACTCCGCGTTCCAGTCCTGTATTCCTGAACCGGTTTAACTTGTCGTTCTAGCCATTTCTATCTCATGAGATATAAATATTTACCCAATTCATTGGAGGGAGATATAGGTCCCACCCATCTCATAATGAAATAATTCTTACTTGTTCCACAAAACATACATCATTCATAATAACGCAACGAATAAAATGGGTTTTATAAATATCATATCATCATCACATAATCTATATAAAAGAAATGGATATCATTTCATAATAAGAAAAGTGAATCCATGTAAATCATAGAGACATTACACTTTAAACATACACATATGAAATAATTTCATCTTAGATGGGAAATGGTTTTGATAAAACACTTGAAATGAATTCTTGAGGAAAATATCCTTTCTTCTTCAAAATCAATTTCTATTCACAAAAAGTCATGGAATTTTAAAAGAAAAATATTTTATTGAAAATAGTCATGAAATCTTTTGGAATAAGCTTCATGAAAATAAGGCTTTATAAAACCGTAAAAATCCATTTGTGCCGTATAAGTTAAAAAAATTATTTTCGTACTTTTACCGGAAAAGTCAAAAAGTACCTCGTAACGTAAAAAAAAGAAATATTCCTTACATACCATGTAGTAAAAGTCAAAAATTGTTAAAAAGGACATTAAAGATAGATGAAAACACTTTTATAAAACATGGACATGGATGATAGAAATAACCCTACTAAATACTTACGAATAAGCAATCTCGGATAAAATGAGATTTGCCAAATTATCCCTTACCTTATGTCCGATATTCTTCGTATGTATCCGAACCTCCTGTATAATGATTTAAATAATGTCATTAACTTATTAAAGAATCATATTCATTGTTATTATATCATATATAGTTCAATTATGACTTTATATTACCCATTATTTTGTAATTTCCATGTTAAAGGGAATTTTGGGTAAAATCGTTTCATTTGTCGTTCGTGTTTTGACTTGTAAATATTCATATGATTACTTAGATCATGATTAATTAATTCCAGAATATAAAATATGATTTATCTATAATATATATTCATAATATACATATATATATAATAGATCTATAAATGGAAAGAAATACACCGTTCATGGAGACGGTAGGCCATACATACGCATGAACGTTGTTTTCGTTTCCTCATTTAATTGAATGGAATTTATTGGATGACATAAATATATATATATACATAAAAACAATGTCATTATTATGTCATATATTTCATTATTACTTATTATATATACTATATAATCATTTATGAATGGTTAATCATTGAGAATGAATCTCATCGCGTTCGTGGAGACGGTAGTCCGTACGTACGCACGAGCGATGATATCATTCCCGTGATCGTGGAATTTTATTGGAGTGTATGTATACTATTTCTGAATAAATTTAACTTTACAATAATCATATATAGTCATTATTTACACCATTATACCCATCCAAGTAAGGTGATGGTGGAAAATAGCTTACACCACGGCATGGAGACGGTATTCCGTACGTACGCATGCACGGTGATTTTGTTTTCCGTAGGATTGATAGATGGTGAAATAGGGTTTCTTCATACTTATGATAACATATCAGTATATTAGTGATACTAATTTTAATACTTCAAAATGAAACAACTAAAAAAGAAGATGTAGAAGAAGAAATAAAGTTGAAAGAATCGGTAACGAACATTACCTCTTCTTTGAAGCGCCTCTTTGAGACCTCCTCTTAGGGCACTAAAATTGGTCTTTTAAGAAGACCAGTACCTATAAGATGTTTCTGGTGAATTGGATAATAGAATTTGGCAGGGGTTGGCCGAGCTTTAAAGCTCAATGTGGTGTGTGGAAGAGAGGGAGGAGGTGCCCTTTTATAAGGGGGGAGAGGGGCACCATTGGAATTCTTACAATTATTAATTTATAATAAATCTAACCCCACTTAAAAACCTCCAAAAATGACTCATATTCGAATATTAAATGATATAGGGTTGTAATATCATCAATTAATCAAATTTAGACATGTTTGGATCTTATTTTAAACCTTATCATTTTGATTTATCCTTATTTAATCTATTTAAGTTTATTTGTGGTAATAAAATTCTAAATATTATATTCCAATAAATATTTACTTATTTGTTGTGAATTTTCCATAATTGGTTACTTTATAACATTATAGACCATATAAATTTAAATTTATAATTTTTATATATTTTTGTGATTTTTATACAATTTTATAATATGTTATTTTTATAAAATAATAATAGTGTCAATTTTGACACTATTCATTTATTTGAATTTAATAAAATATATACAGAAGATATGTTCGAAATAAAAGATTATATAAATTCATAAAAGGTCATGTGTATCTATAAAATTAGTGTATGACATTAAATAGTTCATCTAATATTTATTTTATTATTTTTAAAACCATTTATTTGGTTTATCCCTTAATAAAATAATTACTATAACATTTTTGTATAATTATTTAATATACTGATTTGTTGCATAAAAATTAAAAATAAAATCCTATGATGAAGGTAAATATATTAACTTTCACAATAATAGGTTTACTCGAATTTATCATCTTAAAATCACAATATTGAAATTTTTATATTTATTAAATTATGAAGGTGACAACATTGGCATCATTTAAAATAAAATAATATAAGTGTCATAATCACTTTTATAAGGCTGAAAACGGTTAAATTTTAGGTAATTGGATGAATAAGGTGGATATATACACTACCAAAAAGTTTTGGTCAGGTTTGTGGGTCTTTTAATGGGTATTATTATTTCAATAAAAACTATATTACTTATTTTTCACTTAATAAATAATTTCTGTATCATTAATGTATCACAATTAATGACAATTATTTAGTCCCTAAAAATTCTAAATAAATTATCATGATGTAGATAATGTTATTAGATTTCTGGAGACTATTCATGTTAGATGTTTTATGATGTTTATCACTAAATTAAAATTATTATACTTATAAGATTTAAGAGAGTGACATGTTGTCACTTTCTTTGGTTTTAATAATAATTAAATTATTTTCATGGTCAAAAGTCCATAAAATGAATCTAATCCGACCCTTAGGTTATATGGGTCTACTTTCATCCATCCAATAGAATTTTCGCATGTGTTAGGGTAATTTTATAATATTATATTTACCCTCAATTACCCGATTTACCTTTAACTATGGTAAATAAAATTTACCGTAGTTACTATTCATAATTCCGAAAAATAAAAGGTAGATTATTAACATAATCTTGACCCACTGATTCCAAATATGAAATCCATTTTTCCAAATTCAATACACAAAAGTTTCATAAATTAAATTAAAATTAATCTCGTTGTCGAAATAAAACGGGTTCTTCTTTAAAACATTGGAAAAGATTGAATTGATTTAACCTACGAATTTAATGTAAAATCAAGGATAATGACATAAATTATATTAAATGGTAAAAATATATTCTATTTATACTTTCAAACCATTCAATATTATAATTTAACCATATAAATTATTACGATGAGAAAAGTTGTTTTTAATTAAAATATAGCATGTTTTTACTATTCATCAAAATATGAAAGTTACCAAAGTAAATTTTTATTTCTTGATTCCAAAGAAGAATTTTATTTTGTAAAATTGAACTTATAAACATGTCAAAAAATTGATTTAAAGTGGGTGTTGCATCAAAAGGCTGCAAAACTGCATTTTTTTAAAAATACTTATTTTACCCGAATATTTTATTTTGTTCTTATACCATGATCTAGAAAATGTGTAAGATGAATAATAATGTTATGAAATTGAAAATTTAATTGATACTATTCATAAAGTCTATTTCATAATAATATTATAACCATATAATGTTTTTTAGTGAAACCTGGTATTGCGTACAACACACTATCGAGGAAAGTCGCGATTGCGTGTAATGCAAGCCAAGTCAAGGTTGCATGTTGTGCAAGACTCCTCCGTTGTTTCATATAACACCATCCAACCATATTTCATTTATACATTGAATATATATATATATATATATACACTCAATGTTTCATAGAATAACTACTATCAAAATTGTGTGTAACATGATCCAAGAATAGTGTTGTGTATACTGCAAGCTCATACGGTGTTGCGTGTAGCGCAAGGTAATCATGTTGTAGCATACAACACAAGACATCCATGATATTAAAAAAATATTTCTCATAAAATCTCGGGGTGTTAAAATTACTCATGTGTACGTACGATCAACATCTCCATGATTGTATCATTGATTAAATCTTCATTACGATATTAAATTATTGATTATATAAGTATAATTAATGTATAAATATGATCATTAAATCATGATTATAATTCTTTATATGATATATAATGACCCCTTTGACTATAGTTGACCTAAAAAAGTTATTTTTGACACATACAATGAATTTGGTCAAAACACTCAATGTACACATAATTGTTTAAGTTGATGTTTAAAAAATAGTAAAAAGTGAAATAAAACTAATGATAAAATGGAAAAAGGTTCTCAAGAATGTATAAAATTGACATAATTTTATTATAACTTAGGTTAAAGGATGTTCACCCAAAAAAATTAAAGGTAAGGGATTTTCATCTCAATTTTAACTTTTATAAGTTGAATGTCATTTTCCCCACATAAATATTTTTTCTGGTGTATCTACATGGTATTTTAGTATATTATATCAAACTACTAATTATCTTCATTTTATTTGAATCTTCCAATTAATATTATTCCTTCATGAGGATTATTTTTTAAAATGATTCAAAGCGGAATGATACACTATAGAATGATTAAATATTATTTTTATCAACAATAACATTAATGGTATTTCAATGGTATTTCCATTAGAGGAAATTATATTAAAATTATGAAATAAAAACATTCATTTTCCTACTATCCAGTTATTCCTGACCATTTTCAAGTTTTATTACCCTTTTTCCACTCTTTGTTACTGAAGGTGTCTCAGAAATTGTTTTTCAAGAAACCCAACATTATTTCTCTCTTTAGTCAGAGAACCTATTTTCTTCAAAAAAAAATTCATTTTAAAAAAATTCAAAAATATTGAAGACTGATTTAGAAAATAAATTTTTACCCTTTTTTCTTTTACTAATGTTTTTAATTGAATATTCTTATCTATTTATTCAAAAAAAATTCTATCCATTTACCGTATAAAAGGAAATTTCATTCTACCTCATATTGAATGTATATATTTACTCATCATAATTTCATTAAAGGTTCCTTTCCATTTTTCAAATGATATAATTAAATGAAATTGTTTTCAAAACTGTTTTAATGGAAAACAATTCCTAAAAGGTTTTTAATACTAAAATTATCTTTTCTTCAAGAGTGTTTTTAAATTAACATTTAATTATATTTCTATTAATCAACAACGATAAAACATTATTTATACTCCACTTGGGAATTTTTTGGTTGATACTATCCTTATTCTTCCTTCAGATGGTTTATTTATTTGGCCAGGGATAATATTCACATTCACTTCCATGAATCGTTTCCCCCCTTGAAATATTCCATCTCTTATTAATGTTGAACATTTAATTTCCCCCAAATTATTCATTTCAATCATTATGGATACTAATTTTGCCTAAAACATACACTATTTTACCAAAAGTGTCAACATTTAAAGTTATTTGATTATTCGGGGAAATATTGGAAATTTTTTATTCTTTATTCGATACAGATATTTTATAAGGAATATTATTTATTTTCATTATTTGATATGAGGAATGATGTGGACTGGTAATGGAGGTTGGATCCTGGACATTGTATAGATCTTTGATGCATCGAAAAGTTCTCATGATATATATTAGTTTTAAAAATTAAACGGGTTTCTATCCATATATTTAAACCATCTTTTGAATGGTCTTGACGATATAGGATTTAATGTTACTTCGACATGAATTCTATTGAGAAATAATTTCCCTCATATTAGTTTTAGTTACTATACATCCATGATATTTTTCATCAACATATCTATGGATTCATGCCATTTTAAGGTCATTGATTAAATAGAATGTGATTTTTTCTATCATTTCCTTGTTTATTTTTCATTATCTAGATATTTTAATTGAAAGTATTTCTCATTATTACATTGAAATATCTTTTATATTATTCCCTCTCCGTTTATTGATTATATGGCTTGTGATTTTAGTTATTTTCCATGTCACAATTATTTTTCTCAGTGTTTCACTATTGCATAGACTCTATTTTTCCCTTACTGATCATTTTATCTCAACATTATTATGTTTCTTTCCCAAGTAATTTAATAAGTGTACTATGAAATATATACATGGATATACTTGATGGATTAGAGTTTTTCTCGAAGTTATTCATTTAGAATAAAAAATATTATGTTGTAATTAGTGAATTCATTTTTAATAAATATATCATGTACTTATCTAGTTTACCAATACTTCTAAACTCTACGGCCCTTCGGGGCTTGATTCCTTGTAACCATTCCAATAAAATAAGTAGCAGACACCAGCTCCTTTGTTTTTACGGGTGGGTCACTACAAATACTATTGATTTCATGGGTTATTTTTTTTCACATAGTCTAGGTATTTATTGATGAATGACATCCTTGATGGTCCTTGGATTTGTCTATTTTTCTTTATAGTGTCTAAACTCTTTATATATATAACATTAAATTATTTGGGGTAACTCAGGAAGAAATTAATTTCTTTGCATAATTTTAAACAATAATATCATTTTTCATTAGTAGTTTGTTGATATATTCTCTCATTTTCCATATTAAATCATCTACTTATTTCTTAGATAATTTTCCATATGTGATACTTCCCACAATATTGTCACATTGTAAGTCGGATATTCATTCCTCCATGGTATATATAACTTCAACCTCTATGAAAATCCATTTTTCTTTTATCAAGTATGCTTTGAAATTGAATAAGGATCAAATTGTTATTCAAAACTCTAGTTCAGCACTACAACAAGATTTATAACTCTATCTCTTATCTATTATGGATTCCCATTTGGAAGATCATGACATTATACATCAAATCCATTATTAACTTTATTCTTATAATATTAATATGTTACATTAATTAAAGGAATGTTGGTGTGAAATAAAATTATTAATTCTATAAAGAAACTATAAACATAGAGGATCTAACTCATTAATTATGTTCTTATCCCGACTTATGAATATCTATGTTTCAATAAAGTTTGTACACGGATATTTCATATTATAATTTAAAACCTAAATATATTAAAATCCATATGTATGGTTTATAGATATAATGTGAATTTTCTAGAGAATATCCCCTAGGAGTGTCAAACCAGTTGTGTAGTTAAGAATATTTTTTATGTAGCAGTTGCATATTGTGTTGATACCCTTCCATCCTTTTAATGGGTTTTATCCCTAAGTAGATATATTCTAAATAAGACATCTACATTTTTATATATATAAAGGGAAATAATTTCTAGGAAAACATATATATTATATATTTCCAAAACAGAAATATGTTATCTTATACTTATATATATCTTTGGGGTTTTTACTAAATCTCTCTCACCCAAATCCTAAAAATAATTAAACCCATGTTTTATTCAAATAAGGCTCCCGAAACACACACTATTAGGTTTAGTGAATTTTTTCCAAACTATATTCAATTTAAAGTGAGATAAACCACGCTAACCATGAATATATTTCATATTGATATAAAATCTCAAGATAATCTCAAACAATCATGGTAAATTATGTGATTTTGTGCCTTTATAGTCTAACTACAATATAAAAAAATTATGAACATATTTTGACATCTTTAACAAATTCAATTCTCACATACTATATCTCTATACATATCATACCTAATACCTTTATTCATATCCTATATAAATGAAAAAATGGAAATGGGTGATCTCAAATGCTTAGTAACAGAAAACACAATAGACAATAATTGATGATCTTAAATGACTAAAATAAAAGAATATTGGATGAGAGAATAATTATATTCCATGAAAATATCATTAGTTTATCTTACCCAAAAAAACATGGATCAATAAGAGAAAATAAAGGCATGATAAACTCTTTATATTATAATACACGAGTCATGATAAGATGATAATGTTCACTAATATAAGACTATGGAACAAATACACACAATCTTATATCATTTCCTTAGATAAGGATATATTCCATGTCCATAATAACATAGTGGCATATTTTTATAGTGGTTTGGGTTCATTCATCATTCCTATAAACATATGGACTAAGTATCATAGCATATTTGGTTCACTCTCCATTTGAAATAAAAATAGTTAATAGAGTCTTATAGTTGATTGGGTTGAATCCTCATTCTAATTAAAATAGTGTATATAGTTATGTTTTGGATTGGGTTCACTACCTAATTCCATAAATATATTAGAATTATTATCATACTTGATTATGTACATTCCCCAGCCACATTTTAATAATGTACAAAGGCCTGTATAGGATTGGGTTCACTTAAAAATCCTTGAAATGTTATCTAATGAGATATAATTGTTTACCCTATGCCTTAAAGGGCTATGTAATATCATATCCACTCATCACATAATGTAAACCATACATAGATCTATTAACTGAATAAGAAAACATTCATGTTTCAAAGGTCACATAATTAACCAATAGAAAAGAGATATGTTTCATTAAAAAATACATAAAGAACATCATACTCTATGTTGAGAAAAACAATATTGATGGTAGTATAAAATCATATCCCTATGGTAATATAAGAAGAATCAAGGATTTTTTCCATAGATATATAAATACATTTTAATATTATTTTATTAATCACTTTGAAAAAATTCAATGAAAATCCACTTTTTGAAATTCTTGAAAACTCCTTAAATTTTTTTATTTAAATATAAAGACATTGGAATTGATATATTGTTTTAAATATTATACTTTAAAAACAATAATAGGTTATCTGAAAAAAAAATATAAAGATAAAGATGATTTCAACAAATATCTCTAAGATGACACAAACATACTAGATTATTTTTTATTAAAAACAAAATCCACTAAATACATTTTAAAAACAAATATTTCCATATCAAAATAAAAATTTATCTTTTTAATTTTATCATAATAAAAAAATTTATTTTTACAACAAATAAAAAAAATTAATTTGAACCCCATTTTGAAACATGGAAATGAATATTTTCAAAAAGAATACTCATAGTAGTGAATGAATGTGTTCAAAAGAAAAATGAAGAAAATAAAGTTTTGTGAGAAAAAAATGTGTTGAAAACAAGAAAATAGTATTTTATAACTTTTTTAAATAATTAATAATTGTAAAAAATAATATTTTAATTACTAATATATACGTAAATCTATAAAATCGTCTATGGAATATGGACACATTGGAAGAATATTTATGATAGAGAATAATTAGTGTGTTTGGATTATCTTACTAAGGATACATCATATTATGTTTTAAACAATAGTAATGAAATTGAGAGATAATATGTAAGACCGCCATAATAAAAATAAGAGATGAAAATATTTTGTGTTGTGTAGATAGATTTCACATAATATTTTCCCTACATAGAAATTCATTCATAAAAATAATGATTTTAAAATAGGATTGATATGAAAACATTTCGACTCAGTTACCATAAAAATAAAGAAGCCCATGAAAGGTATATTATAAGATTTATTTTTGAATACACTAAAATTAATTTTAATTAAATTAAAAATACATCTACTGGATTTGTATAAAATACAAAATAAATGATTCATATATTACAAATCATATCTCAATATATCAAAATTGAGAGTATTAAACCCTTCAATATTTAATAAAATTTATCTAAAATCCTGTTTAAGAAATAAAATAAGAAATAAATATATAAATAAAATTATTAAATCTATAATAATGATATAAAATTTTTAATATGTTGCATATATATTGTATATATATATATATGTGGGTACATGATACACAACATGTCTTAAAGAATAAAATTTTAGATGAAACCTTAACCTTAACTATCAGTTTCCATGAATGTTAATTATCTTCCTGTATAATAAAAATAACATTATAAATAAATTATTTCATAAACTTATTCATATATATATTACCATTTTATTTTTTTTGTAATCAGTTACAATATATTACATTAATTTGTCATCTCTTATACTTGTTATCAAATGTTATATTTCTAATTTTTTCCCACATGTTTCGTAATGATGATGTGAAACCATAATATTAGAGTCAAATTTTATCATTATTATATTATATAATATATGTAATTCATTTTGATCCATTTATTTATATATCCCCATGATATTTTTCTATAATCCAACTAAATGGTTTGCGAGAACATGATACATGATGAAGTTTTTTGGGTTATCTACTAATATAAATAGAATACATCAATATGTTCACAAATTATTGTGTCATACATTCTGAATTATATTATGGATATACATATATATATATATTAATACTTTATGACATATATATTTATCAAATATGGTATATATATATCTGAGTGAAGAAGTGATGCAAAATGGAACACATCACTCATAGTTGCAGTAGTCTGCAAGTACGCACGAAGGGCATTTTTTTCATTAAATAGAACAATGGTTGAAATACATTTATCCCATAAAAATACTAATAATAATACAAACAACATATTTAATCATAAAATTTACCATTTTGATCATACATATAATATGGTCATCAAAAATAAAACACATCATTCACGGAGAAGGTAATTTGTACATATGTAAGGATGACATTTTCATTCATCTAAGGAGAAGGGAGAATGGTAGATGATGATTGTACCGTAAATAAAATATAATTAAGTATAATAATAATACTTATGTAATTATAATAAAATATTTTACATAGATTTTGAGTAGGGTGAATTATAAATACAAATAAAAAAAATAGAGAGTTGTAAATACTCACTTTGAGAGTTTGAATCTTCCCTTAACTATTCCTTTGATAAATAAACAATTAGGGATTATTCATTGAAAAGGCTAAAATCGAATATTAATCTAAAATTTGTATAAATGGTATTGGATCTGGGAATTTTTTAAATATAAGGGTGTCTTGAAGTGGGTAAAAGTGATCCATTTTTATAGATGAAAAGATTGACCTTTCCTTGAAAAAAATATTTTGGGTAAGGGTAAGAATGAAATATCATGATATTTATTGGAATTATGTGAGGAATGGTTTGTGAAAAATGTATTTATAACATTAATACCTAAAAATGATTTATAAAAGGTTAAATGATCATGTGAAATTATTGAAATTCAAGCCACTTATGTTTCCCATTTTTAACCATTTAGGACCTTCATTAAAAATTAACCGTGGCAATTATTTTTTTATTATAATATGACCATTACTTTCAAATTTTGATGATATGAATCAAAATATTGACACCATTAAATCTTTTTCAATCTATAAATGTAGAAAAATTATCTTTTAAATTATGTATATAATATATTTAAAGAAATTTTATTTTCAAAACAATGACTTTTTAAACTATTAGGTGATCATTGTATACATTCTTATAAATTAATTATTAAATGAGTTTCAATGTAATTTTTATGTATAAAAACTAATTATAGGCATTATTTATAATAGATGTACCTAATTTAAAAACATATTAATTACCGAAACTCCTATAAAACCAATTATTTGAAAAATATTTATTTTACTATTGAAATAATATCTACTTTGGTAACTTGTTAATATATAAAAAATTAAAAATGATCTTATGAAAAAAAAATTAATTTATTAAAATTAAAATAAAAACCTATTATATTAAATTTTCAATGTTATGAAATATTTTTTAATATAATCTCGTATAATGTATATGAAGATAAATTTTACTAACATACATTATTTATGCATAAAAATGATTTTATTGTCTTTAATTTCCTTGTTATAACAATTATGTGAATATTAAATTATTTTATTGTTTATATTATCAATAAATTTCCCTAAAATAATTATTAGACATTAATATAATAAAATATTTAGTGTATAAAAAGAATTTTTTTTGAAATATGTTTATTCCTAACCTGGTTTCATTATTGATTTAGATAAAAAAAATTTATTTTATCAAATAATATGAATTGAAAATCAAATATATTATTTTCTATATATATTTCATAATGTTGTTAACTCTGTCTATATTTTTCAAATTAATGACTACATAATAATGGTCACACTTTAATAATTATAATTTTATCTCATAAAATTTGCCACAAAATCATTTTAGTTTGGTATTTCTTCTCTATGAAGCTATTAATCATTTTATTTTATTAATTTAAAGTATTTAATGAAATATAAAGGTTCTACAATAAAACCATTCCCAATATTTTTTATACTGAGTCACTATTTTTTAGCCTATTTGTATGATGAATTCCCTTTAATCCCTTTGACAAGACAGGTCGGGGGATATGTGGGGTAAGCCTGACCCGATTTATTATCGTGTGAATGTCATAGGAATAATACTTTTTCAATAATACCATATAGTCATGGATCATTATTAGATAGAATTATGCTATCCAATTAATTTTATAAGAGTTATTGAATCCTTACTAATGTTCATTACATGTATGGACATAGATATCCTAAATGATAGTGAGGGTTTCTACCCTAGGGTTATTCTCTAAAATCCTATTTTATAAGGAGCATTCTTTCCATTTGTTTCACCATAAAGGTTTAAATTTACTACATAAAGATAAAAATGTTGCTTCATGGCTTAGTCCAATGAAGGAATTCATGTTGGGATGTTTTCCATCATATGGGAATCCATCCAATGGAAGTATCCATTAGTGAGGATATTTGTTCACCTTACTTAAAAGTGGTGTTAATCTCACTGGTTTCACCCATATAATTTCTAATGAATGGATATTCCACTCTTTGGTGCATGATGTATATGAATATTATTTATTTATAGGGGTATTTTATATTTTTGGATTCATTAGTCAAAAATCAATATGGGAATTATATTAAATTAGGATGATATATGGTGTAATATTATAGGGGAAGGATTCCATCAACCGTCAAATGCAATTAATTAATGGGACAAAATCAATGTTCTAAACAAAATATTAAACATTAATATGATTGACATCTAACTTTAATTCACCCTAGATATTCAAACTTGAAATTTGATATTGTAAATGCAATTCAAATCCAAAACTGAGTGCCTATTATTTAAACTCACTATTTAAACATCCTTCTGATTGAAGGAAGGAGTATGAAAAAAGTTCATTGGCTAGGGAGACAACTACACTCCATATATATAAAAAAAAATATACTTTTGGGTTTATATACTTATTCATACTCACCTTCTTGAAGCACAATCAATATAAATATCCCATGAACTATGATTGTAATGGGTGAAGAAAGCCTCATCATTCGAGAGCTCTATATTCAATAGTAACTTCTCTAGGATATGGTGTTCTGCATGGAAATATAAAAGAAATATCATTTGGTTTTTTTTGAGTGATGAATTACATTTAAAACCACTACCCAATTAATTAACATCAAACTAGACTCTTATATAATATTAGGTAACCAAATATATATTTTATAAGGTTTATATAGGAGACAAAAAGGATCTCATGCTTCTATAGGTAGTGAACTGTACTTTTTCATGAAAAAATAAATGCTAGGATTTTTTTATTGATATTGGAGTATCACATGTCATCATCCAACATAGTTATAAAGAGATTATAGAGGTTTTTATCATTTCTTCATCACTTTTCTGGGAAAGGAGAGTTTTGGGTGCCCATTATTGCGTTTCAACATAATGGATAAGTGGTTTTAATTCCACTAGTATCATTAATGCTAGTAGGAACAGAATGTACTATATGATATTAATGATGGATTATCGATAGTTCTCATCCCACTAATGGGTACCTCCCTTATTCATCAAATTCCTAAAGGATAGGAATTTACAAAATATATTTTCAATGAAGTGTCTAACATTATCATGAATCCTCTATGGTTCCCTTAGATTTTTGTTACTCTTAGGTCAGGGTATATCAATGATTTATCTAGCCTTCTTGGGATAAAATCCCGTAAAATGATGGTGTACCATGAAGTAGATAAATTTGACCAAAGTTAACCCAAAATCACATTTAATTAAACTATTGTAAGGATGTTTTCACAATGTTCATTAAAAATTGACGCAATATCGACATGATGATAATAAAATTGTTGATAATTAACCACCAAATTAGTAACATATTATTACATGGTTTTCTAAATAAAGTACAATAAAATGTGATGTGTGGTACGTTGGTAGGTATCGCTAGTATTCTTCAAGAAAAATGAAATTATCTTCTATAAATATTATCATTGGGGTTCCCTTAATGGAGTGGATTCTTATAATCAAAGCCCATATAAATTCTATTGTATCCTAAGAAATTGTTCATAAAAGAAATATCTTGGAAACATGTGGTAACAATATTTAGAAATTACATCATCAGAACTGGGAATTCATATTTTGGGAAATGCCTATAGAGATCATTGAAATTTATGTGGGATCATATTTACTCATTATTGTTCTGATGGGAATAATATTAGATGGACATTTCTTGTTTTAAACTGCATAAGGAATTAAAATTTAATAGAATTTTAAGCATCATATTTTTCTTCAATGGTATGGGTTGGATATATCCTCCAGGATGCATGTGTTAATTCATTGTGATCAATTGTTAGAACCAAAAAATGGGTTACCATATTGAGAATATAAATTAGAATTTAATTATTCATCTAAGAAAAAAAATCTATGATATTTCTAAGGAAGTAGATATATGTGTGGTTATCCTCAGGCATCGTGGAGGCACTAATTAATATAGGTTTTATATCCGCCTCTGTTCTAAAACCCACATGTTAGAATTCATCAATAGTTGTAGAGATACCTCCCTGAAATATAGGATGAGAATATATAAGCTATTCTTATTATACTTACTCTACTTAAATATCATCCCCTGTGGTAGAATATGGGAAATATTGTGATGTAATGGATTACATAATGGGGTATTTTATCATTAATATAATTCGATTGCCTCTCTAATATTCTCCCCTTATTCCCCACTGTTATTAAGGAAAAAATATCTATTAATATATTGAGATTCAAGGGATGAAGTGGGTCATTGAATACTCACATTGATGGTGAAGAAACTTATTTCAAACCTAAATTTGTTGATATGGGGAATCCTTGGATCCTAAAGACACTGAGGGAAAATTGTTACTGATAGAATCATTATCATCACATTCTTAATCTTCACAGCCGAGTTCTGCTAATGAAACCGATATCATGAGAATATAATAAATTATCCTAGTCCATAATCTTTCCACATTCTCCTAGGATTTATATCTTCATGGTTTAAAATCAATGGTTTTTTTTACTAAGAATGAATATCAGTCAAAAATACATGACAATAAAGATGCTTTGGATCCATGTTGATATGCATTGATTTTAAAAAAAATATTTCTTTACATAGAATATATTTCAATTTATATACATTATCATAACATATATATATATAATAAATGGGAATAAATTCCTATATTTATGTTCCAAATTAAATCATTGTGTCTCTGGTAATGAAAATCAAGATTTTTTTCTACACTTCGGTTGAGGAGAAACATTTAGTAATTGTTAAGTATCCACTATGGTTTGACAATGTCCGGACCCGTCCCCCGGGGCCCGTGCTGTGAATACCCCATGCCCGCCTTCCATAGGCCAGGGGCTGGAAACTAGAACCAATAGCATAAATCCCTAAAACTTGGAAGTCATTGTCTATATATACAAGAAATACACACAATAGAGTAAGCTGGAAGAAAAAAACTAAGTGAAACTGTATACAAAAGGAGTGCTGAAAAGTAAAGGGGGCCGAAAATACAAGCCCAGCTGTAAAGTACATGTACAACTGAAAAGGGAAAAGACACCTAAAAGGTGAAGAGTGACTCTTGGATCATCCACCATGGATCCTACCTAAAGGGTAGGTATATATATATCCTCCATGGAACTCCACGTCCATCCGTCTCCTCCAGGTACTGACTCGTCGTAAGGTCCACCTCCGGGTACCGTCCAGTCCAACTACTCTGATCCTCCTTCAATGATGTCCGTCATCTACAACCAACACAAAGAGGTGTGGGCATAGCCCGTGCAGGGGTGAGTATAATGATACTCAGTAAGGACCCCGAGACCCTCAAGGTCTCTCAAAATCCCCCAAGGATAAACGATACAGTATGAAATCAACAGATATCCATTACATATGTATATGGCCATACATATAACTATGTTATCAAGTAACCAATCTCAATCATGAGGAAAACACAGAAGTCACTGACTCAGCTCACACAGGTATACAACTTATGTAGAGAGATAGAAATGATCAGATATAGCCACTGAATCATCTATTCTGTCAGACCAACACATGATCTAGGAACAGAAGTAAAAACTATCGGACCAACACATGATCCAAGAACAGTCATCAGAGCTGTCGGACCAACACATGATCTAGGACCAGCTATTCTGTCATAGCAACACATAATCCAGGAACAGAAGTCAAAACTGTCAGACCAACACATAATCCATGAATAGTCGTCAGAGCTATCAGACTAACAAATGATCCAGGACCAACTATTCTATCGGACCAAAACATAATCCAGGAACAAAAGTCGAAATTGTCTGACCAACACATGATCCAGGAATAGTCGTCAGAGTACAACCATCCAGAGGGTTTCCACAAAGCATTCTTGATTCCGGGGGGGGGGGGGGGTCTCCTCCTCAAGCCAAATGTTGATAAATCAACTTCCATTAAGTCCCAATATTATATATCCAAACTATATTTCTTTCCCTAAGAAACTCAACACAACATACGGTGTGCCTATCAGACGCCCGGTCTGAGAGTTATTGGCATTTCTATTCCGAGGGCCCGGTTGGATTTAGGTTCAATCCAATCCGACCATACCCCAACTGCATCCAAAACTCAAGTGGGGTAATCCAAAAGAATTGTTTCACTTCATGTTTTCTGTCATCACAGACTATTCGTCAATGGGACACTCGTAGCCTATAGTTATGGGTGAAAAGGTGGAAAAAGGCCAAAATGGGTCTGGGTCCGGACCGACCCGGTCACACCGACCCGGCCTGCGGGCCCGACCAAGCCCACCGGTCTGACCTATCCTCTATGGGTGGCCCGACCCATGATGGCAGCCTGGCCCATGCTGGGTCCGTCCCGGCGGCCCTCGGGGGTCTGCCCTCGCCGCGCCCAGGGTAGGTCGCTTCCCTAGTTCCGGAATGTCTTATCTGTTTGGGTGGGTGGAACCGGCGCCAGGCCGACTATAGTGTGTCATGCGGGACCCACTGGTCCTGCACCTCCTGACTGGCCGAGTAGCCAGCAGCCTCCTCCCGCGCGGCACCGGTTGTGGCATGCCCCCTCTAGAGGCTCGGGCCGCCGGTCTTCATCGCGATCAGGCTCTAGATGGCTGCTTCTTCACCACAACGGCCAAGGGTCGTGGCC
Source organism: Viscum album (assembly GCA_963277665.1). Lineage (NCBI taxonomy): Eukaryota > Viridiplantae > Streptophyta > Magnoliopsida > Santalales > Viscaceae > Viscum > Viscum album. Next base: position 1,389,185,564 of record OY728152.1, read on the forward strand.
CTCTATCAGTCCACCGCGTGACACTGGTTGTGTCGTTCCTTCTCCGGCATCCTGGCGGCACGGGTCACAGGCTTCATTCGCGGTCGGCCTTGCGCCGGCCGTCGCTGCACCTCTGCGGTCCATCGGTCGTGGTCCACTCCTCCAACAGCGTGGTTGTGTCGCCGCCGCCGTGTGCGGAAGATTGTTTCTCCATCCATCGGTGAGTTTTCTGCGGGTCACTAGATGAGTTCTGGTGGCCCGATTCTCGTTCCGGAAGAATTCGTGCATTCCTCGGGTTGTCTCCTTCAATCTGTAACCATTTTTTATGTGTAATGCCCATCCCGGACTCATGCTCTGTTGAGTGTCAAAATCCACAGAGAATGCGGAGGGGTTGGGGCATGTTTTTCCGGCACGCGCCCTCAGCATTAGGGTGATAACAAGCGGCTTCGAATTATAAACCACGATGGAAGATGAAGAACACACAACAATTGGAAATCTTGAACCCCTACCTCGGGTTCATTGTTTTTATATGATGTCATGGAATGGAGGACGTCGATCCGTTGATGTCATGAAATAGGATGAAGAATTCAAGGAAGACGTCGTTAGTGTTCTTCGAGGACATCACATCCCCCATTTCTCTGGTTGAAGATCATTCTTCGTTGGTGGAATAAGTGTTCTTCGTTGGAGAGTTCATCTTCTCCCACGCTCCACCAGAAAGAAAAATACCCATCAAAACAATAGATTAAGACATCTTATTAAATTCTTGGCATGGAATTCAAAAGGGTTTCAATTAATTAATTGAATTTAGTTAATTTAGAGGGTTGGAACCATAAGTGGGGAGTACAGGGGGTTCGCCACTTAATGGGGGTCCAAGAGGTTATAACCTCAGGTGGTCCCCACCAAATTAATTAAGAAGAGGTGTTTAGACCTCAGGTGGTCCCCAACACCATAACCTCTCATGGGAGGTTATCGTGTTGTGGTCCCCACCCCTAACTCCCAAGAGGGGGTTTTAACAACCCATCCTTTACGTGGTGGTTAAAAATAAAATAAAGTGAGATTACATTATTTTATTACTTCACATGAAAACCCAAAAACTAACTTTTTCCTCAACTCACTGTCGTCAAAGTGAAAGTCTTCTTAAGTGATTACCAGCACTGTCAGTTCAACGATGCTATCAGATTTCAATTTCGAGCACCATTTCAATATTTATAAAAACCCGTTGGTACATTTACTGAACATATTAGAACAAAACTTCATAAATTGATTCCGGGAACACCAGGCCTCAGCATCAAGCGCTGTAAATTTTTCCAGACTCATAAAAAACCCATGTATTAAAAAAAATTCCATGCGATTTTCGGGTCTTTGTATTCTCCCCACCACAGGGCTTTACGTCCCTGTAAGCTACAACTAGAATTATGGCAACAAATGGAGGTACTGAGCATGCATCTGAGCCTACCACTCCCATGTGCTCTCTTAGAGGATCCCATGCTTCTAGAGAATGTGCACCAGAGGTATCAACCATCCACGTAGGACCTACTCTTTTCAATCCTCAATATCCCCTGGAACCTCCATAAAATTTGCCCCATCATTGATGTCCAACTCATAATTGTCGAGGATGTGGGAAGGGTTGTGAATGTATCTAATTAGCTGAGATATATGGAAGATGTCATGCACCCAGTGAAATTGAGGTGAAAGAGCTAATCAGTAATCAACCTCCCCAACTCTGCTGAGGACCTGAAAAGGTACGATGAATCTCGGAGATAACTTGCCTCCTTGGCCAAATATATGTAGGCCTCATCAAGGTGAGACCCGTAGAAAGACGTGGTTGCCATCCTCGAACTCTAGAGGCCTATGTCTTCTGTCAGCATGAAACTTTTTCCTACTCTGTGTAGTCTTCATCCACTCCTGGATGATCTGAACTATATCTGTGGTAGCCCATACCATCTCTAGTCCCACTAGTACTGACTCCCATGGGTCTTTCCAACACAGTGGTGATCTGCAATGTTGACCATACAAGGCCTCAAATGGTGTCATCCCAATGGTGGAGTGATAACTGTTTTTTGTAGGAAAACTCCACAAAATGTAAGTGATCCTCCCAGTTGTGACTAAAGTCGAGGAAACAAGCACGTAGCATGTCCTCGAGGGTATGAATGGTCCACTTAGTCTGACCAACATTCTGAGGATGGAAGGAGGTGCTCAGATGAAGATGTGTCCCAATAGCCTCCAACAACCCCTTCCATAGCCAGGAAGTAAACTGTCCATCACGATCAGAGACAATAGAAGAAGGTATTCCATGTAGCCGCACAATCTCCTACACATAGAGGCATCCCAAGAACTCAAGTGAGCCCTACTATCTGATCGGTAAGAAGTGGGACGACTTGGTGGGTCTATCAATAATCTCCCAAATCGAGTCGTGTCCCCTGTATGTACGTGGAGGACCCGTCACAATGTCCATGGATATCCCATCCAACTTCCACTCTGGGACCTCTAAAGGTTTCACTAAGCCTGCTGGTACCTGGTGCTCCTCTTTCACTTGCTAACAAGTGAGGCATCGAGAGACAAACTCTGGTACTGCTTTCTTCATACCTGGCCACCAGTGCTGCCGTTTGAGGTCCTGATACATATTCACCACACTTGGATGTACCGCTTGAGGGGATGTTTGGAAATCCCTCAACACTTCCACATGAAGTGACAATGGTACCATGGTACATCCTCTGAAGAGAATGACATGCCCCCCACCTTGATAAAATCAATCAGGTGCCTTCCTAGTGGAAATCTGAGCACGTCATGTCTCACAGTCAGCGTCTCCATGTTGTGCCTCCCTGAATCGCTGAAGAAGTGGGAAGTTACTGTAAGAGATTGTAGAAAGGCTTCCCCGTCTCTATCCACAAAGGATATCTGTAAAGAAGCCAACTGTTATTTCGCCTCTCCTAGCAGATGTATACCAAACCTCCTACTGAGTGCAACTGCAACAACATTCTCCTTCCTAGTAGTATAGACTATCTAAAAGTCATAGTCTTGGATGAACTCAATCCATCACCGCTATCTCAGATTCAGGTCTTTTTGAGAGAAGATATATCTGATACTCTTGTGATCAGAGTACACGGTAAAACATTCTTCCATCAGATAGTGTCGCCACATATTCAAGGTGAATACCACTGCTGTTAAATCTAGGTCATGGGAAGCACAGTTATTATCATTTTGTCTCAGCTGACGAGAACCATAAGTCATCACTGCTAGCTCCTACATCAGGACATGCCCGAATCTGGTCCCTGATGCATCGCAGTAATCTATGTACCCGACGCCTTCCTCTGGAAGCCTCAAGATGGGGGCATTAGTCAGCCTCTACCTCAGCTCCTGGAAGATCTACTAGCATTTCTTTGACCACACTAAGGTTATTCCCTACTTTTTCAAGGTTGATAGTGGTATTGAAACTCTGGAGAATTATGGTATGAACCTTCGGTAGTATACAACCAAACCCAGGAAACTCCGCACCTTCGTCACACTACTGGGTTGCTCCCAAGAAAGTACCGCTTCAATCTTCACAGGATCCACTGCAACTCCATCCTCCGAGATGAAATTTCCCAAGAAGTGAACCTCTCGAATCCCGAACTAGAACTTTGGGAGCTTACCATAATGCTGGTGCTCTCAGAGTGTGTCCAGTACTACCCGCAAATGGTAGCAATGATCTATAATGCCCCACCCCAGTTACCTAGATTCGGTGCATTATTACATAACATTGGCATTATCACAAGAAAGATCAAATCTCGAAAGACCGATTAGTTTAGTATCCTTGGAAACACTTGATATATTCATAATTCTTACATTACATCATAAAAATGAAAACTACAACAACATATTTTCTTCAAAGTCCACACTCATATCCCTACATACTATCCCTATATGTCATTCATAAATTACTTCTTCACATCCTGGGAAAAATAAAACATTGAAAGGGGTGAGCTCAAATGCCCAGTAAGGATAACAATATAGCAGAAACTTTCATAAATAAGAATAAACATTTAAGGCAATGTATAACTAAAACAAAAGCCTTTTAAACTTGAACTTAAACATAGTATGGAAAAATGAAATAATCCCATTTACATATTCACATGGATATTCTACGAATAGAATAATCACATGCAATATCAATAACCACTTTCATAATGATGGAATGCATAATGATAGACTATCATAACCACATAGCCAAGGCCTCATGCCAAGACTACAAATAATATTTTTTCAAGGCCTGGTGCCAAGACACTAGTTTGTCTCATGAGACCTACCGATGCATCGAGGAGATATAGCGGGCTCCACCCGTCACATATTAAGTCCAATGCATTCCCATATGAAACGGTTTAAGTATAACATAAAAATTCGTATTAAAAATAGCATACGAAATGTAAATACTTAATACATAAACCATGAATGGTATAAAAATAACACATCCACAGTCAAACATATCACAAAACCTTCAATACAATATAGATGTTTTGATTCATAATAAATCAACTTCAAATAAGCATAAAATCCATCAAAGGATGTTGACATAGATGAAATCAAAACTATATTTAGAGAAATATATCTTTCTATTTTGAAATCATTTAAGAGTCATATATTCATAAAATAAAACATTTTATTTGAAAATATTCTTATAAGCTTGTAAGGGAAGCTTCGACGATTTTATAACGGCGGAAAATAGCTGCACCCGCCGTATATGTTAAAAAACATTCTTACCTTAATTTTTTCGAAAAGGTTAAAAAGCACATTGTTTGGAAAACAACAGAATGATTCCATTATAAACCTCTTATAAAAATTCAAATAAGGTTATAAATGACTTTAACCCATATTCTAGTAAATAGTAAAAATGTTTTGAAATTCATTTTTAAGAAACATGGATGTGGATGATAAAGAGACCCCAGTAGATTATTGCGTATAAACAACCTCAGATAATGAAGAGATTGTGAAATAAACATTACCTTATACATTTACTTGGTTGGGGTAGGTTAACCTCCTATATAATAGTGAAATAATTGTTATTAAATTATACAAGAATATGTTATCATATATGAACTTTTAACACTGATTTGTTAATAATATCATAGTATTATCATCATTTCGGGTGTTAACTTACATGTTTTCATTGATATGTTTTGTTACGTAATCCATGTTTGTTATGGATAGGATGTATCTTATTAATATCCATAATGATATAAAGTCATTAAACATTATTTCTAAATCATCAAATGATAATTATAGTTGAATGGATATGATGGAGAATGAATCTCATCGCGTTCGTGGAGACGGTAGTCCGTACGTACGCACGAGCGACAATATCATTCTTTTGATATTAAAATAATATATAATTGGATGGTATAACATATATACAGAATAATTATCATGTTATATTTACTATTTACATTAGTTACACATAATTATTATACCCATCCAAATAATAATTTATTGAATAACAATTACACCACAACGTGGAGACGGTAAGTCATACGTATGCACGTATGGTGACATGTTATTCAAAGGATGGATTGAATACTGAATATGGTTGTACCGAATTTATAATAACATCACAGGATATAATATACTGGATTTATTATTTTTTAATGGTATTAACAAAGAAGGAAGAAGTGGAAGAAGAAAGGAACTTGGAAAAGGGTTGTGAAATCATTACCTCTTCTTCGGGTTCTTCCTTTTGATTTGATCAAAAGGGCTCTTAGGATGGATTTATAACTAAAGGAAGGCCTCTAGGATGAAGTGAGGGAAGTTGAGAGAGTATTTGGGAAGAGTTTGGCCGAACCAAAAGGCATTGAAGGTGTGAGATAATGAGAAGGGAGAGTGCCCTTTTATAAGAGGGGTGAGGGGCACCTTTGAAAAAGCTAGAAATATTATTTTATAATAAATTCGTATTCGGTTTCTAATGGCTCCAAAGTGGATTATATAAAAGTTAAGGTGGGGATAGGTCTAAAACCACTCAACCAATAGAATTTATACAGGTTTGGGTTACTATATTATCATTATCATTAAGTATTAACTCTTAGTTAATTAGTTTCACTTTTAGAATGTCTCTTTTTATTTTTATATTATATGGTTAATAAACTTAATATATACATCCAAGCGACCCCCAAGTGGTCCATTAATGAGACACCTATAATGATATAAGTCTCTTGGCCAAAACTTAAATTTTTAGAAATATAATATCAATTAATAATATAATATTTGTTTTAAAAACACTTTTATGTCAATTTCGACACTATTCAATAATTGATTTTTATGAAAATCATAACAGAATGATTACTTCGAAAAAGGTTACTTAAGTCAATCTTAACATGTCATATTAACCTAGAAAATTATTTTAATTCATAAAAAGTCTCAAATTATATTTATTTTGGTATTTATAATATCAAATATTTTAATTGATCACTATTATGGTAATTACTGCATCATCATTGTGTCGTAAATAAATTACATTATATAATATATAAAAATTATAAATAAAATATCATTATGTAGGAAATTGTTTTATCTTTATATTGAATATTTATCCATATATTAAAAATGTTTTAGTATATAAACTTTGATTTTAACTCTTTTAACTCTTCTTTGAATTAAATAATAATAAATGTCCTAATCTACTCCGAGTGGACCTAAATGATAATAGTTTATTCCTAAGGTTGTTTTTGGTCCAGATACACTTCTCCAACATAATTAGGACATGTTTTAGGGTAATAATCATTTTTACCCTTAATTACCCTATTTACTTTTAACCACGGTAAATAAAAGTTAAAATTTACTATTCCCCAAAAATTATTTTCATCTCATTGAACCACATTTTACTCCGTGATATTAACCGTGTCTTTCAGATTTTCGAAATTCCAATCACAGAAGCGGTAAAATTAAGTTTTATGAAAAATTCAGTTTTTTAACTACCACTTAGTAGTTTCACTATTCATCAAAAATTGAAGGTTTTTAGAACAATGCCAAAATTTCACCCTAATCTATAATTGATATTCCAAATTAAAAAATGATGTCTATTTTACAAAATTCCAAACATAAAAGTTTCATTAATTAATTTTATATTTAATTCCCGCTGTCACAACAAATAGCGTGTTTTTAAGAAACAATATATATCAAAAGATTGACAATTGTTTATGTCCAATTTCAAAGTGAAATGAATTATAATGAACACCATTGGATAAAATGGTAAAAATATATTCTATTTATACATTAAAACCACTAAATAATATAATTTATCACTATAAATTATTTTGATTAAAAAATATTTTTTTATGTATTTTTCACTATTCATAAAAATTGGAAGTTCTCATGAATATAACAAAAATTCAACTTAGGATCATTTTGATATTCTGAATCCAAAAATGAAGTCTATTTTGAAATATAAAATATATATAATTTGAAAAATTAGGTATTGCTATTCATAACATCTAGTTTGATTGGTTGTAGTGTGTTAGAACTCGATGTTGCGTATAACACACGCTATCACATTATTCCAAGAGAAGCGTACCGTAGAAGCTTGAGGTGTTACATTCTCCCCTCCTTCAAATACTTTCGTCCTCGAAATTTCCAGAATACTACTGCATGAAAAGACTCGGGTGGTTCTTCATCATAAGTTTCTCGGTTTCCCACGTTGCCTCTTCCATCTTATGGTTTCTCCACAAGACTTTTACCAGACGAGTCGTCCGGTTTCTCAGTACTTTTTCTCTCATATCAAGAATCCTGACGGGATCTTCGCAATAAGAAAGATCAGGTTCCAGTTCTAATTCCTCATAGGTGAGTACATTCGTTGGGTCAGGCGTGTATTTCCTCAACAGAGATATGTGGAACACATCATGAACTTTGGAGAGACTTGGCAGCATTTCCAATCGGTAAGATACAGCCCCAATTCGTTCTAGAATTTCGAAAGGTCTGATGTACCTGGGACACAATTTACCTTTCTTACTAAAACGTATGACTCCCTTCCATGGAGATACCTTCAAGAAAACATGATCACCGACATGAAATTCCAAATCATTCTGTTGATTATCAGCATAGCTCTTCTGCCTACTTTGAGATGCTTTGATATGGTTTTGGATTACCTTCACCTTTTCCATCATTTCCTCCACCTGTTCTAGGCCTACAAGTTTTCTTTCACCAATGTCATCCCAGCTGGTTGGTGTGCGACATGTCTTTCTATATAACTCTTCATATGGTGCCATAAGAATACTCGAATGGAAGCTATTGTTATAGGAAAATTCTACCAGAGGTAAATATTGATCCCACATACCCTGAAAGTCAAGTGAGCAGGATCTCAACATGTCTTCTAAGGTTTGAATAGTTAGTTCTGATTGTCCATCTGTTTGAGGGTGGTAAGCAGTGCTCAAATGAAGTTTTGTATCCAAGGATTTCTGAAGACTTTTCCAGAATATTGAAGTAAAACAGGGATCACGACCAGAAACAATCAATAGGGGTACTCCATGAAGTCTCACAACTTCATAAATATATAGTCTTGCTAGACGTTCCAGTGGTAGATCTTCTCTTATAGCAAGAAAATGTGCAAACTTGGTAAGACGATCAACAATGAACCATATTGCATCGTTCCTTCTAGGAGTCTTTGGTAGCCCCATGAAAAATTTCATCGTAATATTGTCCCATTTCCACTCTGGTATGGGAAGAGGTTGTAATACTCCACCAGGATGTTTCCTTCCAGCTTTCACTTGTTGACAAACCATACATCTTGACACAAAATCAGCAATCTCCCTCTTCATGTTGTCCCACCAAAAATGTTCCTTGAAATCTCTATATATTTTGGTGCTCCCAGGGTGTATTGAGAAATTGGAACTATGAGCATCATCCAGAAATTCCCTTTTTAGATCAGGTATATCGGGAACACAAAGTCTCTTCCCGAATTTCAAAATTCCATCTTCATACACAAAGTCTCTCAATCTCCCATCATTCACAGCTTTAATTTTCTTTTGAAATTCTTCATCATCGGTCTGAGAACTCTTAATCCTTTCTAGTAAAGATGGTTTGGCAACCATTTGAAAAAGAATTGATGTTTCACCTTCCCTGGTTATTACCATTTCCATCTTCACTAGATCAATGAAAATTGGATCCCTTTCAATTCTCATATTGTTCAAAACTCCATGATCCTTTCTGGTCAAAGAATCTGCCACCTTTTTTGCTTTCCCTGGGTGGTAGTGTATTGTACAATAATAATCCTTGAGTAATTCAAGCCATCTCCTTTACCTCATGTTGTGTTCTTTTTGTGAGAAACTATACTTCAAACTGTTTTGATCAGTATAAATCTCACATTTTTCACCATAGAGGTACTGCCTCCATATCTTCAAAGAAAATATGACAGCTTCTAACTCAAGATCATGAGTAGGATAGTTTTTCTCATGAATTTTCAACTTTCGTGATGCATAGGCAATAACCCTATCATTCTGCATAAGGACACAACAATGTCCTTTCTTTGATGTATCACTATAAATAATGAATCCATCAATCCCCGATGGTAGAGTCAATATAGGGGCATTGACTAATCTTATCTTCAATTCTTTGAAACATTATTCACACTCCATTTTCCAAACAAATTTAACCCCTTTACGTGTGAGCTTCGTTACTGGGCTTGCCAATCGGGTAAAATTCTGGACGAAACGTCGATAATAACCTGCCAAACCAATAAAACTACATACCTCAGTTATACTCATAGGTGTTGGACATTATTAGATTGCCTTGGTCTTAGAAGGATCAACAGAGATTCCATCTTTAGAGACAATATGGCCAAGAAAAGAAATCTCATGAAGCCAGAATTCACACTTGTTAAATTTCCCATATAATTTATGTCTTCTCAGAGTCTTCAGGATAATGCGCAAGTGACTTTAATGATCTTCGTAGCTTTTAGTATATACCAATATATCATCAATAAATACCACCACAAATTCATCGAGATATTCTTTGAAAACTCTATCCATCAGATCCATGAATACAGAGGGTGCATTAGTCAATCCAAAAGGCATTACTATAAACTCGTAATGCCCGTAACTAGTTCGAAATGCTGTCTTCGGAATGTCTTCCTTCTTCACACACAACTGATGGTATTCAGATCGAAGGTCAATCATTGAAAAGTATTCAGCTCGATGAAGTTGGTCAAATAAATCACCAATGCGAGGTAGGGGATACTTGTTCTTTATTGTTATGTCATTGATCTCCATATAGTCGATACATAACCTCATAGATCCATCTTTCTTTTTAACAAAAAGAACAGGGGCTCCCCATAGAGAAACACTAGGGAGAATAATTCCCATATTACTCAATTACTCTAGTTGTTTCTTTAGTTCTACTAATTCTAAAGTGGCCATTCTATAAGGGTTCTTTGATATAGGCCTTGATCTAGGAATTAAATCAATAGAAAACTCAACTTCTCGTTCTGGAGGATGTCCAGGTAAATATTCCAGAAATACATCTACATATTCTTTCACAACAGGTACATCCTCTATTTGAACATTCCTTTCCTCACCCATAGTCATTTCATTCTCTTCATCCCCAACAATTGAATTTAGTTGAGCTACTGGTGGTGGATCTAGATAAGAATTAGGTGGCGACGATTCTGCTCTAAAGATAAGGTATTCCTTATCATCATCATCAAGAATCGTAACCTATTTCTTCTTACAATAAATCTTTGTATCATAGTTTGAAAGCCAGTCCTTACCAAGGATTATATCAAACTCAATCATAGGTATGATGATGAGATCAGCAGATAAAGAACATTTATGTGCTCTAATGGGGACTGATTTACAAAACATTGTTGTAATGATACTTACCTTAGGAGTTTTAACTGACAACTCCCTTGTTAAATAAAATTAAAAATATCTAATTTTCTTAGCAAACTGGGAAGATATGAAACAATGCGATGATCCAGAATCAAATAATGCATTTGCTAAACTTGAGGAAACCATTAAATTTCGTGCCACTACATGTTTTGGAGCTTCTACCTCAGCAGTAGTGATAGCAGAAGCTTGGCCTTGATCCCTTGGCCTTTTCTGAGGTAAGTTCCCCTGACGATTAGGACATTCATTTGCATAATGTCCCATCTCCCTGCAATTCTAACATTGAACATAGGTAGCTTCCTTCTTCCCTTTGCATTCATGAGCTTGGTGGCCTTTTTCACCACATTTGTAACAGAACCCCATTCCCTTCAAGAAAGTACCGGGGTGTTTCTTACCACATTTACCACAGGATGGATATTCATCATTTCCCTTCTTCCCCTTATTTCCATTCCCTGATTGATCAACAGATCTCTTCTTCTCTTGCTTTGCTTTAAAGTCATAAGACTTAGAAAATTCCTTTTCGGTCTTTATAGGACATGAGACAATGTATTCATACGACGAGAAGGATTGTGAGACTAATGCTCGACGGAGAAATGGTTTTAACCCATCAAATAAGCGATCAATATTACTTCTTGGGTTACGTATATAATCTCCAGCATACCTTGATATCCTTGTAAAGTTATCCTCATACTTTGCGACATTCTCATCATCCTTTTGTCTCAGACTCAGAAATTACCTTTCCATATCTGCTGGATGGTCATGAGGAAAGTATTTTTCTAAAAACAGTTCTTTGAACTCACGCCATTCCATATTTGATACTTCATAATTTTTATTCATGTTTTGAATCAATGACCACCATTGATCAGTATCTCCAGTGAGGCGGTAACCTTCCATGATGACCTTTTCCCTTTCACTACTCCCCAAAGCCTAAAATATTTTCTCTAGGTAATTTATACAATACTCAGCTACTAGGGGATTTGTACTCCCATTGAAGGTTGGTGGTTGTTGCCTCATGAATCGATCTAACATTGATCTTCCATGCCGCGGATCAGGTTGCTCCATATGGGTAAGGTTATTATTCATAACCTGAGTGAGTTGTCCCAGTATGGTGATTAGCTGATCGGAACCAGTTGCATCACCAGCTCCACTATAATTATCTTGAGCAGGAGGGAAATCCCTACATGGAGTGCGTGCATTGATACAGTTTCCATTTCATCCACTAGGTGCCATTTCTAAACAATGGTATAAACTAGATCAGTTTATGAATTAAAATACATAATTCCATACTTATAAAACACTTAACACAAATTGAACTATTTATGGATATAATCTCTAATCATAAAAAATGTTTTCTTTGAGTAAGTATATACTCATAAACCCTTCATAATGATTTGTAAAAAAAATGAGGGTTATCCTAATCATATCCCCCAGGAGTGTCGTAACCAAGAGTGCAGCAAGGCCCGTTGTCCTTCACCAGTTCTCGTTCGACTCTAGCTCAAAGCGGTGTTTTCAAGTTTTACCCCTAGGTACATCTGTGCCAGAGCCGCCTCTACCTGCTCGTATCCAGACAGGGATGTATTGCTCGGAAAGCTTACAAAATCCCTACAATACCAAAATTCTACGAAGTTCTTCTATACTAATCCTCAAAGTCCATCTTAGGTCTATGTGCTCTAATAAGAGTTTATCTAAATCTAGCTTCCAAGGTTTGTACTAAACTTCCTCTGATACCAACTGTAATGCTCCGAACCCAGTTACCTAGAGTCGGTGCATTATTACATAACATTGGCATGATCACAAGAAAGATCAAATCTCGAAAGACTGATTTGTTTAGTAGCCTTTGAAACACTAGATATATTCATAATTCTTACATTACAACATAAAAATTAAAACTACAACAACATCTTTTCTTCATAGTCCACACTCATATCCCCACATAATATCCCTGCAGGTCATTAATAAATTACTTCTTCACATCCTGGGAAAAATAAAACATTGAAAGGGGTGAGCTCAAAAGCCCAGTAAGGATAACAATATAGATGAAACTTTCATAAATAAGAATAAACATTTAAGGCAATGTATAACTAAAAAAAGCCTTTTAAACTTGAACATCAACATAGTATGGCAAAAATGAAATAATTCCATTTACTTATTCACAAGGATATTCTACTAATCGAATAATCACATGCAATATCAATAACCACTTTCATAATGATGGAATGCATAATACCAGACTATCATAACCACAGAGCCAAGGCCTCGTGCCAAGACTAAAAATAATATTTTGTCAAGCCCTTGTGCCAAGACACTAGTTTGTCTCATGAGACCTACCGATGCATCAAGGAGCTATAGCGGGCTCCACCCGTCACATATTATGTTCAATGCATTCCCATATGAAAAGGTTTAAGCATAACATAAACATTCGTATTAAAAATAGCATACGAAATGTAAATACTTAATCCATAAACCGTGAATGGTATAAAAATAACACATCCACAGTCAAACATATCACAAAACCTTCAATACAGTATAAAAGTTTTGTTTCATAATAAATCAACTTCAAATAAGCGTAAAATCCATCAATGGATGTTGACACAGATGAAATCAAAACTCTTTTTAGAGAAATATCTATTTCTATTTTGAAATCATTTAAGAGTCATATATTTATAAAATAAAACATTTTCTTTGAAAATATTTTTATAATCTTGTAAGGGAAGCTTCGACGATTTTATAGCTACGGAAAATAGCCGCACCCGCCGTATAAGTTAAAAAACATTCTTAACTTAATTATGTCAAAAAGGTTAAAAAGAACCTTGTTTGGAAAACAATGGAAAGATTCCCTTATAAACCTCTTATAAAAAGTCAAACAAGGGTATAAATGACTTTAACCCATAATATAGTAAATAGTAAAAATGTTTTGAAATTCATTTTTAAGAAACATGGATGTGGATAATAAAGAGACCACAGTAGATTATTACATATAAACAACCTCGTATAATGAAGAGATTGTGAAATAACCCTTAGCTTGTACTTTTCCTTGGTTGGGGTAGGTTAACCTTCTGTATAATGGTGAAATAATTGTTATTAAATTATACAAGAATATGATATCATATATGATCTTTTAACATTGATTTGTTAATAATATCATAGTATTATCGTCGTTTCGGGTGTTAAATTACTCGTTTCTTTGATATGTTTTGTTACGTAAGCCATTTTTGTTATGGATAGGATGTATCTTATTCATATCCATAATGATATCAAGTTGTTAAACATTATTTTTAAATCATAAAATTATAATTATACATGAATGGATACGATTTAGAATGAATCTCATCGCGTTCGTGGAGACCGTAGTCCGTACGTACGCACGAGAGACAATATCATTATTTTGATATTAAAATAATATATAATTGTATGGTATAACATATATACAGAATCATTATCATGTTATATTTAGTATTTACATTATTTAAACATCATTATTATACCCGTCCAAATAATAATTTATTGAATAACAATTACACCACAACGTGGATACGGTAAGCCGTACCTATGCACGTATGGTGACATGTTATTCAAAAGATGGATTGAATACTGAATATGGTTGTAAAATATTTATAATAACATCACAGTATATAATATACTGGAGTTATTATTTTAGAATGGTAATAAAAAAGAAGGAATAAGTGGAAGAAGAAAGGAACTTGGAAAAGGGTGGTGAAATCATTATCTCTTCTTCGGGTTCTTCCTTTTGATTTGATCAAAAGGGGTCTTAGGATGGATTTCTGACTAAAGTAAGGCCTCTAGGATGAAGTCAGGGAAGTTGAGAGAGTATTTGGGTAGATTTTTTCCAAACCAAAAGGCTTTGAAGGTGTGAGTTAATGATAAGGGAGAGTGCCCTTTTATAAGAGGGGTGAGAGGCACCTTTGGAAAAGCTAGAAGTATTATTTTATAATAAATTCATATTAGGTTTCTAATGGCTCCAAAGTGGATTATTTAAAGTTTATGGTGGGTATAGGTCGAAAACCACTCAACCAATAGAATTTATACAGGTTTGGGTTACTATATAAACCTTATCATTAAGTATTAACTCTTAGTTAATTAGTTTCACTTTTACAATGTCTCTTTGTATTTTTATAATATATAGTTAATAAACTTACTATATACATCCAATATACCCCAAAGTGGTCCATTAATCAGACACCTATCATGATATATATCTCTTGGACGAACCATAGATTTTTAGGAATATAATATCAATTAATAATATAATATTTCTTTGAAAAACTCTTTTATGTCAATTTTGACACTATTCAATAGTTGATTTTTTTTGAAAATAATAACAGAATGATTACTTCGAACATGGTTACATAAGTCAATTATAACATGTCATATTAACCTATAAAATTATTTTAATTCATAAAAAGTCTCAAATTATATTTATTTGGGTATTTATAATATCAATTATTTTAATTGTTCACTATAATGGTAATTACTGCATCATCATTGTGTCATAAATAAATTTAATTATATAACATCTAAAAATTATAAATAAAATATAATTATTTAGGAAATATATTTATCTTTCTAATTAATATTTACAATCGAATTTATCTTATGTATAACCCTATATTAAAAAAGTTTTAGTAAATAAACATTGATTTTAACTCTTTTAACTCTTCTTTGAATTAAATAATAATAAATGTCCTAATATTATCCAAGTGGACCTAAATGATAATATCCTATTAATAAGGTTGTTTTTGGTCGACATACACTTCTCCAATAGAATTAGGACATGTGTTAGGGTAATATTAATATCATTTTTACCCTTAATTATCCTATTTACTTTTAACCGTGGTAAATAAAAGTAAAAAGTTACTATTCACCAAAAATTATTTTCATCTCATTGAACCACATTATACTCCATGATATTAACCATGTCTCTAGGAGTTTTGAAATTACAATCACATAAGTGGTAAAATTATGTTTTATGAAAAATTCAGTTTTTTAACTACCACTGAGTAGTTTCACTATTTATCAAAAATTGATGTTTTTTAGAACAATGCCAAAATTTCACCCTAAGCTATAATTGATATTCCGAATTAAAAAATGAGGTCTATTTTACAAAATTCCAAACATAAAAGTTGCATTAATTAATTTTATAATTAATTCCCGCTGTCACAACAAATAGCGTGTTTTTAAGAAACAATATATATCAAAAGATTGACAATTGATTATGTCCAATTTCAAAGTGAAATTAATTATAATGATCACCATTGGATAAAATGGTAAAAATATATTCTAAATATACTTTAAAACAAATAAATAATATAATTTATCACTATAAATTATTTTGATTAAAAAAGTTGTTTTTAAGTATTTTTCACTATTCATAAAAATTGGAAGTTCTCAGAAAAATACCAAAAATTCAACTTAGGTTTATTTCGATATTCGGAATCCAAAAATGAAGTCCATTTTGAAATATAAAATATATATAATTTCAAAAATTAGGTATTACTATTCATAATGGCTAGTTTGATTGGTTGTGGTGTGTTAGAACTCGATGTTGCGTACAACACACGCTATCACATTATTCTAAGAGAAGCGTACAGTAGAAGCTTGGGGTGTTACATGCTCCTCCTCAGTGGTCGAGTAGATCAGAATGTCATCGATGAAGACAATGAAAAAGAAATCGAGGTATGGATGGAAGATACTGTTGTTGAGTCCCATGAACACTGTTGGAGCATTGGATACACCGAACGGCATAACCAAGAACTCGTAGTGGTCGTACCAACATCTGAAGGCTGTCTTTAGTACATCCTCGTCTCAAAATCTGAGCTGGTGATAGCATAATCTAAGGTCTATCTTCTAGAACCACCGCATTCCCTTCAGCTGATCAAAGAGGTTGAAAATCCGTAGGAGTGGGTACTTGTTCTTCACGGTAACGTAATTCAGGTGACTTTTTTCAGCACATAGCCTCATGCTCCCATCCGCCTTCTTGGTGAACAGAATTGGGGTTTCCCAGGGAAAACTCTGGGCCAGATGAATCCCTTCTCCTGCAGGTCCTCCAACATTACCCGCAACTCATGAAGCTCCGTGGAATCCATCCGATATGCTGGAGTAGATATCGATGTCGTTTTGGGGTACAGGTGAATGTAAAATTCGACCTCTCTGCGAGGAGGAATACCTAGGACATCTTCAGGGAAAACATCGGCATACTGGTCAACCACTATAGCATAGCTCGGACTCTCCACATGAACTGATCTAAGGGTAAGGAAGGCCAACTAGTGAGTGACCGGTTGCACCCTCCTCCGAGTAAGTCTGTCCTATGCTGCAAAGGCTCCCTTCTCACCAGTGAAGGTAAACCCAATCCCATCCATACGGACAGACCACACTTTTCCCCTAATACAGTCAATTTGAGCATGAACTATAGATAACCATTCAATACCCAAGATAACATTGTAACGCCTCGACACTGCTACAAGGATATCCCAGCCGAAGCTCTCACTTCCTAGAGTAAGCTCACACTACCATCACTAGTGCGTAATTATCGAGTCTGCTCTCGTAAGATTCTCTAGCAGTAAGGATCGAGCCCACAGCTCTATTGGAATCTCTGAGATCCGAATGAGGGCAGTGGCAATGAAAGAGTGACTGGAACCTGTGTCTATAAAAACTTCAACTATGGTGGAGTAGATATAGATCGTAACTCGAATCATCTCTGGAGTGTCATGATCATAAGCCTCAGCTTCTTGGAGCTGAGATATCCCATGTCCACCTGATCCCTATGGTCGAGGTGGACCTCCTGGTGGTGGTGGTGGTAACACCTCATAATGGCCTCCACCGCCAGCTGCACGACCAGCTCCTCTACCACATCCGCCTGCTCCCTGCGGACTGCCTCGATCGAACCTCTTCCTCAACTTGGGAGGTCCTTCATCTGCTTGCTGATCATCAAAATGTCAGGTTGGATAGTCACGAACCATGTTACCCTGCCCTCCATAAAAGTAACATTGTCCGCTCCTGGCAGGACTGGCTCAATCTCATGTGTCCTGCACAACTGAACCTGTATCCTCAGGTCGTCCACCAGATGGTCTTGTCCGCTTGGACCTCTGCGATATCTACCTACTGGTAGCTATAGAAGATTACCCTATATTTCGACTAGTGGTGGGTCTCACTGCTGGAGACATCTCAGCAAGAAAAATCTCCACTATGTGGGATATCTCTAACACTCCGCCTGTTTCAGGATGCTGAGTGAGATCATCGATGCTCTGATCTCCCGTCTAAGCCCCTGCTCAAAGGTCTTAGCCCTGAAGAAAGGGTTATGCACCATATCGGTGGAATAACACGAGAGGTCATTGAACCTCACTAGGTACTGTTCCACTGTCATACTATCCTGTTGTAGATGCAGTATCTCCTGTATCCACACTACACGTAGGGTTACTGGGACAAACTCTGCTCGGAACAGGCTCTCGAAGTCTACCCAAGGAAGTGTCTCCTCGTCATGCACCTAGAGCATTAGGCTCCACCATCTGCTTCCTGCTCCCGGAAGGATAATTGCGTCAACGATCACCATAAGATCAGCTGGTGTCCCTACCAGTCTAAAAACTCTCACCATAGCCTCCAACAAATCCTCAACTTCCTACGGGTCCATCTCACCTCTGAATCGGGGCAGCCTCTAGCGATGGAACTTGTGCAACGTGGTCAAGAATCATGCACTCTCTATTGCAAGGGCTAGAGGTATCGGTGGCCCAATAGGTAGCGGTACTAATGGTTCCTCCGTTGTGATGGGACCCTGCACCGAGGCCTCATCGCTAAGTGGGCTTCAATCTCATACATCTCTCGGAACCCTAGCTGGTTGTCTACGTGGGGCCATCCTAAAATGATACAGGTGCGCCACAGTCAATAAGTTATACCTGTTGAGATGAATAAAAAAGATCACAAAGAAAACTCTTGAAAACACACACGCAATCAGTGTTTTTGTGCACTAAGTCAAAAATAATAAGTTAGGGTCATGGTGTATGGATACGTCGGCCGCCACACCGACACCGGATTCCCTGGACTGAAAACCACAATCAGTACTCCCAACAATATTACTTCACTGAAAAGAAAAATCAATTCCATAAGTTCTGTGGTAGAACTAACTCCTCAGATATCAATTTGTCACGACCCGTCCCCCAGGGCCAGTTCTGTGACTACCCCATTCCTGCCTTCCATAGGCTAGGGACTAGTGACTAGCACCAAAGGCATAAATACCTAAAACTAGGAATATATTGCCTTTATAAACTAGAAATACACATAAAACAGTAATCCAGAATAAAAAACTAAGTAAAACTATATACAAAAGGAGTTATGAAAAATAAAGGGGGTTAGAAATACAAGCCCAACTGTAATGTACAAGTACAACTGAGAAGGGACAAAACAGCTGAAAGGCTAAGAGCATATCCAGGATTGTCAACCACTGATCCTACCAGAAGGGTAGGTACAGATAGTCTCCGTAGCACTCCACATCTGTTAGTCTCCTCCGGGTACCGACTCATCATATGGTCCACCTTCGGGTACCGTCTAGTCCTACAACTCTGAACCTCGGTCAATGATATATGTCATCTTCAACCAACACAGCAAGGTGCAGGCATAATCCATGTAGGGGTGAGTATAAAGATACACAGTAGGGACCCCGAGACCCTCAAGGTCCCTCAAAATCCACCAAGGATAAACCACATCATATGAAATCAATGGATAGACATTACATAGGTATATTCCCATACATATAACTATGTTATTAAGTAACCCATCTCAACCATGAGGAAAACAAGGAATTCACTGACTCATCTCACAGATGTATACAACTTCTGTAAAGAGATGGAGATGATCAGATATATCCACTGAATCATCTATTCGGTTAGACCAACACATGATCTAGGAACAAAAGTCAAAACTATCAGACCAACACATGATCTAGTAATAGTCATCAGAGCTGTCGGACCAACACAAGATCCAGGACCAGCTATTCTATAGGACCAACACATAATCCAGGGGCTGAAGTCAAAACTCTCGGACCAACCCATGATCCAGGAACAGTCGTCAGAGCTATCGGACCAACACGTGATCCCGAAACAACTATTCTATCAAACCAACACAAGATCCAGGAACAGTCGTTAGAGTAAAGCCAACCACAAGGTTTTCACAAAGCATGCTTCATTGCGGGGGGGGGGGGGGGGGGGTCCACTCCTCAATCCATGTGTCGATACATCAACTTCCATGAAGTCACAATTTGATGTATCCAAAATATCCATCTTTCCATAAAAAACTCAATGTGACAGATGGTGTGCCAATTGAAAGCCCTATATGAGAGTTATATACATTTCCGTTCCAAGGGCCTAGTTGGATTTAGGTTCAATACAACATGATCATACCCCAACTATGTCCAAACCTCAAGTGGAGTTTTCCAAAAAGATCATCTCCCTCTAAGCTTTCCTTCTCCATAGACGATTTGTCAATCAGACACCCATAGCCCATGTTATGGGCGAAAAGGTGGAAACAGGCCAAAACGGGTTCCGGTCTGGTCCGGCCCAGTCGGACAGACCCAGCCCAACCCGGGTCTGGACTGGAATCTGAGTCACTCCACGGGTCAGACCTGGTCTCCGGGTCTGACCCTGCCAAGGGGTCCGACCCGACCTGTGGGGGCAGCCCAGTCTGCGAGGGAGGCCCGGCCCGCGCTGGGTCCGGCCCGCAGGGTTCCTCCCTAGCTGTGTCCAGGGGGAGGCCACACCCCTGGTTCTCGTACGACATAGCCATTCAGGCAGGTGGAACTGGCTCTAGGTTGGCACCAGTGTGTCACACGGGATACGCTGGTCTTGCACCTTCCAAATGGCCGAGTGGCAAGCCGCCTGCTCCCGTGCAGCACTAGTTGCTCCTCGCCACCTCTGGCGACCCAGCAGCTCGCGATGCTGGTCTTCATTGTGGTCAGGCTCGTGCTGGCCTCTACTTCACCACCACAGCTATGGGTTTCGGCCCTCCTTTGGTCCACCACGTGGCGCTAGTGGGACCTCGCCTTCTCCGGCGTCCCAGTGGAACGGGCCGCCGGCTTCTTTCATAGACAGCCTTGCACCTTCCGCCGCTGCACTGCTGCAAACCATCAGTCATAGGTAACTCCTCTGGTAGCGTAAGTGCGCCGCTGCCACCCCGTGGAGACGTTTTTTGCTCCATCCGTCAGTGAGTTTTCCGCGGGGCACCGGACGAGTTCTAGTGGCCCGATTCTTGTTCCGGAAGAAGTCGTGCATTCCTCAAGTCATCTCCTTCGATCAGCAACCATTGTTGACAAGTAATTCTCATCCCAGACTCATGCTGCATTGAGCGTCAAAATCCACAAAGAATGTTAAGGGGGTGGGACATGTTTGTTCAGCATGTGCCCTCCACGTTAGGGTGATAACAAGCGGCATTGAATTTTAAACCACGGTGTAAGATGAAGAACACACAAGAATTAGCAAGCTTGAACCCCTACCTTGGGTCCATTGTTCGTTGAGGATGTCACAAAAAGGCGGACCTCGATTCTTTCACATCAAGAATGAAGATGAAGAAGTCGAGGATGACGTCGGCAGCATTCTTCTTGGACGATACATTCCTCCTTTCCTAGGTTGAAGATCGTTTTTCATTGGCAGAAGAAGTGTTCTTTGATGGAGAGTTCTTCTCCTCCCAAGATCCACAAAAAAAGAAAAATGCCCAACAAAACAATAGATTAAGACATCTTATTAAATTTGTGGCATAGAATTCAAAAGGGTTTCAATTAATTAATTGAATATAATTAATTGAAAGGGCGGGCACCATAAGTGGGGAGTTCAAGGGGGTTTCTCCCCACATAATGGGGGTCCAAGAGGTTATAACCTCAGTTGGTCCCCACCAAATTAATTAAGAAGTGGTGTTTAGACCTTGGGTGGGCCCCACCACCATAATCCCTCATGGGAGGTTAAGGTGTGGTGGTCCCTACTCCAACTCCCAATAGGAGGCTTTAACCGCCCAACCATCACGTGGCATTTAAAAATAAAATAAATTGAGATTACTTTATTTTATTACTTCACACGAAAACCCAAACACTAAATTATATCCTTGACTCACTGTAGTCAAAGTGAAAGTCTTCTTAAGTGAATACAGGCTATGTGAGTTCAACGGTGCTCTAAGATTTCAATTCCGTTCACCGGTTCAATTGTTATAAAAACTCGTTCGTACGTTTACTGAACGTACATGAAAAAAAAATTCAGAAATTGATTTTGGGCACACCGGGGCTTGGAATCAAGAGACGTAAATTTTTGCAGACTCGTAAAAATCCCATGTATTAAAAAACATCAACGATATTTTCAGGTCTTTATAGTTAAGGCCAGTCTCCATGCCACTCATATAACAAATCACTGTGAAATTATCTACCATAAATTGATTACCATAATTTTAATAGAACTATGAATCTATATAATGGTATTCACAGGAGTCAAATGGGGAATTATCACAATATAAAACCCATGAATGTTCAAGAAATAGGGTATATGAGGTATTGATGGTATAATGATGTTGTTTTTATCACACTGAGATTTTCTGGTATATATTTTTTCTTATTAATTTAATATTTTTGATATATTATATAACAAATAGTATCATGTTTACCATTTATTTCACAAAATAAAGATTTTATCATGCATTACGTGGAACATTGTGTTTAACATGTGTTACACACAACACAGTGTTTAAACAATACATTTCACATTATTTAATTATTATTAATTAATATAATAGTGATCACCTAGGCATTAAGATTTTTATTATGAATATTATTATGTAAATTATGAAAATAGGTTTTGTTCACATAATTATATACTGAATTGTTTACTAATAAAATGGGAAATGAAATAAAACCCATTTAAAAATAAAAGAATGTCTTTTTCTGAAAAAACGTTTTTTATGTGCACAGGCGTGTTTCTGAACAAAAAAATTAATCAAATTAATTTTTTTGAATCATATTACTTAAATTTATAAATTATACATTTTATAAAATATTTATCATCCATATTATGTGTTTTTTAGAAAAGAGTTAAGAAAAATCTAAACTTACGCGTAAAACTGTATTTTTTTAAAAAAAAAAATTTATCTCTTTTCACTTACTTATTTTAAAATTATTTTTACCACTTTTATCAAAGGTTAATATAAAAATAAAGTTCATATTTTAAATAATAATATAAAATTTGTCTTATGATTATTTTTTGTTTTATTAATTAAATGGTTCATTTTGTATGAATAGTGAAAATACCAAATTTTAACTTTAAACTGCATTTCCATTTAAATAATTTATAATTTAATATTAAATATTAATTTATTTTAAAGTTTAATTATTTCAATTAAATATACACTAATTCTACTGAGGTCATTAGAAACAAATAAAAATTAATTTTCTATATGAAAACATCGTAAACATTTGAACATTTTCTTTTTAAAAAGCTTCTTGTTCATCGCATCTACTGTGTTATTTTTAAATTACATTTTTATAGTTATATTAAAGGAATTTCGAAAAAAATGTATTATATATTTGGAATAATCATGATTTATATTATCTAATAAGTTAAAAATAATTCTTAGGAAAATGAATTGTTAAAGTAGTAAAAATTAATTTTTATAATTAAGGTAAAAACGGTTTTACCATGGGTAAACTAAAAATATAAGTATTAAAATTACCTAAAAACATGAATAAAATATATTTTAAGGAAATATTTTGACCTTATGATGTAAACTTTACCAATTTTTTTACCGTTTTTACATATGATAATCATGGTATTACTCAATTCCTTTCAAAAATACCTTGAGTTTCATTTACCCCAATTATAAAATGCCACCCCATATCCTTTCTTCTTCACATTATAAAATCATTTTTAAAAAAAATTTCATGAAAAAGTCACTTTCCAACATATCACCCTTGTCATAAATGACATATTTTGGGTATAGAGTCATCCTATGAGGGATTTTAGTGCAAACCTAAGGAGGATACTTGAGTAAGTGGTATCATTCCTCAATGAGTATATTTTTTATTACTTCATCCACTACTTTAAATTCATATAATATCATACATATATAATTATCATCCTACCTTAAATATAATTATTTTTTACATTATTTCAATGACCAACAACCATCTAAAATTCTATTAAGTGGGTAAAAAAGTCATCATTCATATGTACGGTAGAGTATCGCCTCACGAACTGATAATATTTTTTCCTATTATTACCTCTCATGGTTGTAAAATAATTATGTATTTATGGATTATATATATTATAAATGAATTCATTCCTCCTATGTATTTATTATATCACAAGTAGTTGCATCATTTCTTTTTTGTGGGAATATGATAGCATCACCCATGTCTATTATGGAGTATTATCTCATGAAGCGATATGATTCATTCAGACATTAAATGAAGGGTATTAAGGATGGGTTTAATGAAACCATGATATATATATGAAATTACTTTTTTTTTAAATGAATTTTATTTTTTCAATCTAACTGGAAAATGGAAACAATGTCCATCTATACGAAAGACCTATCGTCTCTATGAACAGTCTATTTCATTTTATATCACTAAATTTTATTTATTACTATAAATAAAAATACTATAAATAAATATTATATTTATATAATGGTTATTATTCTAGATATTATGGAACCATGATCAATATAATAATTCCAATAATGAAACAAGTCAAAACATATAAGAAAAAATAAAGCATTTATTACTCAAAACATAACATTAATGTAGAATAGTTAATAAACAGCAAATAAAGGTTAATAATAAAATCATATATGGAATGATATATATATATATATGTATAAAAAACAAATATTTATTAGATATGAAGTTTGACCATGTAAGAAGGGAGTAAAGAATTAAGGAAGGGATTTTTTTTCAAACTTTTTACTCCTGTGAGACACATGTCAAATTCACCACCTATATCTTTTATGTGGTTTATAAAATGACCAAGAATTTATTTTAAATTGATATCTATAAAATTATTTTTATTTATATAACCATTTTATTAACTCTCTTTTTGGGGGTCTACTGGTAAGAAGTTAGTAGAATTGATAAGTGTTTTTTTGTCTAAATTTTCTTTCTTTTAGACATAAGTCATATTATGCACATATCCACTTATATGAGATATATATTCTAAAACATTTACATGTTATATAATTAATATTATTTTTTTCATGATATTGTTAGTCTAATTTAATGTCACTATTTCGTAAGGATTAAAATTTGATGTTACTAAAATAGTAAGAGTTTTATGTTATAATCTCATCATTTATTAAGATGCTTTATGATTATTCTTAAAATAATAAATTATTCAAATATAAATCTCAATAAACTCAGTAATTTTATTCTAATATGGTTATTTCATGATTATACATGCTCTCTCTTCATTTTCCACCCTTAATTTACTTAAGAGTTCAAAAAGAACATCATTAATAAAAATCATCTTTTGAGTTGAAAACCCCATTTTCTTACAGAACCATGTTTCTAAAAAAATATAATATGTTTTTGACAGTTAGTTTAAATAATTTATCAAAGAAACCTTTACCCATGTTTTAATTTTTCCATATATTTTAAATGGAACTATCCTTTCATTTTCAAAAACAATTCTCATTTTTCTTCTAAAAAAATTTGAATTGAATATTCATTTTAACATGTAAAACATGAATAAAATTTTCAAACATCATTCCTGATAATTGATTAAAATATTATATTATATTTTTTAAAGTCTATTTCCAAATAAAATTATTTTTAAATTTTTTATGTTTTATGAAGTGTTTTTTATAGTGGAATGTATATTTTACTCAATAAAAGTTTTAATGGATTTTAAAATACTTCTTTATATGTTTTCATGTCTATTTCCAATGAAAATAATATTCAAAATATTTTAATGTGTTATAAATTCATTTCTAAATAAGAGGTATTTTCCTAAAAAATCTCAAGTACACTTAAAAATGATTTTCCTTATAACATGACATTTTTTGATGTTACCTATGATTTAATAGGGATATAAACCAGGGATACCATTCATATTATTTATGTAAATATTTTATTTTGAAATTTTTTTATGAATTCCATCTATCATCCATGGGTTATACCATGATGGAATTATCATATAACCCACTTATTTGAAATAAGGAAATGATTATGAAACTTGTATCCTTTCCAAATATTATGAAATAATGAAATTATATGAAACCCATTTCATTTTATAGGAAATGATATAATGAATGATTTTTGGATTTGTACAACACATTTATATGATTTTAATTATGTGACTAGTGGGATATATATTTCCTTTAACTTCATTTTGTGAATATTTGTATCTTATTGGAAAAAAATGGGAAACAAGTTAATGAGAATTATCTATTATATTAAATAGAAGTGTTCGGATCAACTATTGGAAAAAATGTTACCTAGTACAAAATAAAAAATTAGTGTGTTCTGATCCTCAATGGGAAACTGGTCTGTCTGAATCCACATTAGGAAATAAGTTTTTCATGGTCCACTATAGGAAACATATGTGTCCATCTCCACAATAGGAAAATAGGCGATAAGACATTATCCACTTTATAGATAGTATTTGTAGTAAACCTTGATTTATGAAATTGTTTTCTATATTTATGATGGTGACACTATTTTATGACATGATCTTATAGTTAAAGACTGATTTATGAATATTTATCACCATTATGAGCCATGATTTCGAAGGTGATAACGTTTTATCCTATAAACCATGTCTAATATCTATGAATGGTTGTGTATAAACATTTTATGTTATGTTTATGATC
Source organism: Viscum album (assembly GCA_963277665.1). Taxonomy (NCBI): domain Eukaryota; kingdom Viridiplantae; phylum Streptophyta; class Magnoliopsida; order Santalales; family Viscaceae; genus Viscum; species Viscum album. Next base: position 1,389,212,227 of record OY728152.1, read on the forward strand.
ATGTAACCTTATGATTATATTATGTTTTAATATGATCATATATTGATATCACTTATATTTACCCTTATTAAGAATTTGAGAACATCCTTTATTATGTTTCCTTTCCAAAAGTTATGAATAAAGGTTTTATGTTAGGTTTGTTTATGAAATGTACTATATGGGAAGATAATTATGAGAAATATTGAATAACTTCCACCAGATTAGAAGATTGTGTTATAATTTTCCAATGTCACAAAAAATTAGGTTCCTTTGGCATGTTTCTATGTAAGATAATGAATATTCATCTAAAAATATGTAACATCCATGTATGAGAAACATGGGTTGCTATAGTTGGTATCAATGAAAATTTTTAGTTAAAATTTAGAATCTAGGATGATAAAACATTAGTGAGAACCCTTGGGTTATTTCAATGTATATTTCTGAGGATTTCAATAAGGATAAGAAGATAGATGTTTCAAAGTATAGGAAACATTCATGGAATTTTAGTAAAATACAGAGTGAGTGGTTTACATGAAATTACTTTCCTTTAAGGATAATACAAGTGGATGTGGCTTTGGTACACATGTATCATTGGGTAACAACCCCAAAAATGTCTTATTGTGCTGGACTCAATTGGGAACGGGTGCATGAGAGTGGGCCTTACTTCACACCTAGTTTGATATTCCCAAGGGATATTATTTGGAAATAAATAATCATATTATGAACCATTATGAAATATTCAAATAGTTGATAACTATAAATAGACTAAGATAACCCCAAAAAGTCAAATATTAAAAAGACGTTTTCTTGATTTTTAACTCCTAAATAATTTTTTAGAATATGTGATTTTCCATTCGGATTATAGTTGCTCAGTCTATGATTTATCATTGTATTAAATGGATGAAACCTAAAGAACTAGGTTTACATTGAATCTGATGGATGCTTTTCTTTTGAGAATCCAAATGGGACAGTGGATAGAGTGGAGGATTTTGTGATTATCCCAAATTATATTTAATGTAACGTTATTAACAATTTATACCATAAAAATCTCCTAGTCTTGACAAAAAATAGAAATAAATAGTTAACTGAGAGATCAAGTAGTAATGACCATAGAGGAAAGATGATTCAGCTTTTTATGTGTCGAGAATGTATGATGAAATATCCAAATGGATTTCTTATTAGAATGAGATGTTATTTTGGCTATAAAAAACAATGGCATAGAGTATGAAAATTCAAAGAGAACATGAGAGGTTTCATTAATGTAATATATGAGAATAATGTTCTATATAATATATAATCAATTGTTGACTGATTTAAATGTGGTACGTATGGGACATATGAAAATTTATGTCCTAAGGGGAAATATAATGAAGAAAATCATCAAGGATTTATGTGTAATGGTTATATTGTTAATGATGAAGAGACTACAAATGAGATATTAATGGATGATTTTTTAAGGAATAATATGACAAATAAGGGTTAATGGAGTGTTAATAAAGTGAAATTATTGATCTATTTATATATTTGGAGTCAAATAATAATATTTTCATTAGTGGTATTTTGGTTATCAGAATCATAAAACATCAATGTATTTTTTATTTTAGTTTTTCATTAAGTATCTTGAAAAATACATTAAATGGTACTCATGGAGTAGATAAATGATTTAATGTCAAGGTTATATTTTGTTTATGGTATGTCACCCCTTAATATTTTATGTATTATAGAAAATTTTGTTTAGTTTGGATAAAGTTATCATTGATATGGATAATGTTAATTAGATAGTGTTGTTGACATTAGAACTGATAATGAAATTTCTGAGAGAGTAGTTTAGGTTATCATTGATTGATTTTACAACATTAATGGATCTATTGTAATGGACCAGACATCCCCATTCAATTACATTGTCAAAATCCACTATTTAGGGTGTTTTGGGAGGAAATAGTTTCTCATTTCAAGAGATTTTCAAAATTCAAATTTTCCCATTGGTAAGATGCAATGGTGGTTTAGTGTTAGTAGGTCAAGGATTTCATAGGTCGGGGTGATAGTAGGTGAGGATGTAGGTAGATCAGGTTTTAGTAGTTGGAGGCATCATTAGGTCGGGCATAGGTAGGTCGAGCGTCAGTAGGTTAGGGCGTCGATAGGTCAGGCATTAATAACTCAGGATTTAGTGATGCATGTCAGAGAGTCATGCATCGGTGAGTCATGTCGGTGACTCATTATCGGTGTGTCACGTTGGTGACTCGTTGTCAGTGAGTCACTATTGGGGCTCATGTCTGTGACTCGAGTCACTGATTCAAGCACTTGTGAGTAATTTTGGAGACTCACTGTTATTGGGTGATATCTATGAATCAATTTTGTGAGTCGCTATCGGAGACTCTCTATTGGTGACTTGCATCAGTGACTCACAACGGTGACTCACCCATCAGGGTGAAATTTCAATACTTTGCTATATTTTCTATTTTTTCCCTTCTTAGATTTTATTTGATGTAAACTGAGTTTAAAACCTTGATTGAGCATTTATAAAGGAGTTTTAGATTATATTAATTATCCATTTAATATCCTAATTCTCCTAAGACTTTGAAATAGTCAAATCATGTAATTTGGATCATGATCCAACATTAATGGTCCTTGAAATTGGTTCTTTATATTAATATAGGATCTATCTCTTAAAAGATGAGATATTCACCACCTAGTGTGTTTTAATTATCTCTTGGTTTGCATAGATCCTTTCTTCCCTACGGAGTTGTGTGCTGTTTTTTGGGGTTCATATCTGAATTTCCCTTGGAGTCCTTCATGTTGCACGTGCACCCCTGTTTTTCACACAAGGAAGTGTTATTGATCATTGGTGCTTATTGTTAGGAATCCCTTTGTATTTATTTTAATAATGTATCATTCAGGGTGGGTAAAATCATGTCTCTTTTAGAATACAATCGAATCCAAATCTCAATTTAGGGTGTTGTGAAGACGAATGGACCAGTTATGTTAACGGGTTTAGCTAACTTAGTAATAAATGAGGGGATAAAAAGTTGATGTTGGTGATAACTGTTCTAGATGTTATCTTTGATATATGTTTTTAATTGTATGGGTTGTATCCTTATGAAAATCATGTCTATTGGAGGTATTTTCTTTCTCATGAGTGACTATTTATACACATTGTGGATCCTCAATTTAATGGATGAAAATATTAGAATTTAGTTAATAAAAAACATTTTGTTAAATCAATGGATTCCCCAAGATTAAACTTATTCTCTTATCACCACTTAAATATGAAAGTTTAATTAAAGAAGAGTGTTGGTCATATTTGAATAAAATATGTTTGATAGGTGTGGATGTGTGCTATGTATGGTTTTGTTTAGTTTTATTTCATCTGTGGGTTGTATTGCGCTACAATTTGAAGCCCAATTTTGGGTGATGGGATAGACAAGGGGGTTGGGTCCATGAGTATGGTGTGACATGTTTGGGTAGCTGGTTTTCTGTTTTGTTGAGGGTTGAAGTGAGTTTTGGGTTTGGGGTGGTACATGTGGTGTAATGAAATCTTGGGTTGAGAGGTTATGGATTGTGGAATGAATGAACTTTTCATGTAGTGGGACTGAAATCTAGTTGATTTTTTTGGTTTTCAAGATGTGGGGAATTTCATGTAGTGGGGCTACTAATAATGGTTTGGGAGTAATAATTTTAAAGAAGGATGGTGTTATATTGCTTGGGTGTTTCCCCTAGATATTCTTGTGACCGATATATTAGAAATGGGTGTTAGAGTGGATTCTTATACCCCGGTCCTTCTCTATCTGTATGGATTTACAGTCATTGGTATGGATTCTTCATCCTTATAACGTGTAATGTGTTTCGTAGTTTCTCAAGTAGGAATGGAATTAATAATTTTGGATTTTTTAATAACGAATGATAATTGGGTGAATGAATTGTATGGGGTTATTAATTAAGAATCTGTTTAGTCATTTGGTTATACATTAGAGGTGGAAGAAAGGGGTTTTTTGGGTGTTCTGGTGGGTTGTTTTGAAAACCCATAGGTTGGGATGAGTGTTTCGTAACTATATATATACATCTTCTTCCTTGTGATTTCTATACACAACCAACCTGTGTTGAGAACTACATGTCGAACACCCCCATTGTTATGGGTGAGTGTTTCCTTTACCAAAATCCCAGTATGAGGATGGATGGATGGTTATTTGTTCTTCTCTTATCCCTCATTGAGGAATTGGTTTCCCTAGATTCTTTGGGTAGGTTGTGGTGCGGTTATGAGTCTGATGTGTCTATGGGTGATTTGTTCTTCATAGGTGACTTTGGAATGAGATATTTTTTACTTTACCAGGTTTCTTCAGGATGAGGTTGTTTTTTTCGGGCCTAGGTGTTTACAGGCAGGATTTGGAATGTGTCCCAGGTGTGTGTGGAATGGTTTTGACAGTGGGGTTTGTGGAAGAGTGTGGCAGCATCAGGACATTATCCATTAGGGGTGAGATGTTAACCATTGGTAAATGGTGTGTGGTACCCTATCATTGATGTTTTTTCTACATTAATTTAATTGAATTTCATTAGTGATGTTTGGGTGAATGGTATACCATGTTTGGTGCTTTTTAGTTCTACTATTTTTATCACAAGGGCATTTGTATTCTCTTACAAATTGAGCATGAGAGACATTGTATTTTTCGACTGAGTATACTTATTTTCTCACCCAACATATATAAAATTGTTTTCTGGTTTTCAGGGAGATTATAGGGACCGTTATGGACCCTACTAGATAGAGCATTAGGATAGTAGTTGTCTCAGTGCTTATATATTTTATCTTAGGCATTTACAATTGAGTTTTTCAATTTATTTCATGAATTTTTACAATAGTCATGCATGTGGGATGGATTTTGGATTCATTATTAAATTTTTCATGGAGTTATTTTGAGTTTTATACATATTATCTCTCAATCAGGGTTACTATGAAAAGGGTAATGCCTCCAATTTTTTAATATTTATATAACCTTGGTGCTGGTTGCCACCCTAGGGCCTACTGGAAGTGGGACTCAAGGGTCGTTATCTCTTTTTCATCTTGATAAAAGAAGTTCATGACCCATTTCCATCCCTTCAAACATCTTGATGAAGGAGGGTCCTAAAATAATGGTAAAAGAGGTGATGGTTGAGAGATATGATAGAGTTTGGAGTTAGGTAGAGAGAGGATTACAAGGTTTGGTAAGGAAATAGTGTGTTGTGTCTTGGTGTGTGACATAGGCTAGGTAATAGTGGCTAGGACACTGGATTTTAGGGCCCCCTATGATCCTATCAAAGACTCTAAGCATACCTAACGACCAAGTGAGGCTACACTGTTTGTGTGGTAGAGATACTAGTAATGGTATATGCAACATGATGACTTGTGTTCATGTTTTTTTGGTAGTTTTAGGGAAATTAAAAAAACAATGAGTTAAAATTAATTTTAAATAAGTTTCATACTACTCGTGCTTATGATTTCCTTGATTATATTTTATCTATGACAACCGGTCATCATCCACGAGTGGGTCAGGTAGTGGAGGCTCATCAGGAAAATCCATATGATCAGAATATAGTTGATTGAGAGGAGGAGGATAACTGGTGGGAGAGAACATTAATTGATTTCTAATGACAGACACTGGGAATTTATGAGGGCAGTGTCTCATACATAGAGATAGAGTGTTGGATTGAGTATCTTGAGGTCACCTTCAGTCTAATCCTGGCTCCAACGAAATACTGGGTTCTATTGGTGATTAGTCAGATGAGGGGAGTTTCACGTTAGTAAGGGACACTATACCTAGGGTAGAGAAGGTAGGATAATGTTCGTTGGGTCGATTTTGAGAAGGAGTTCTAAGAAAAATTCCTTTCTTCGACCATGAATTCTAAGAAGCGACATGAGATACTCTCCCTCTAGAAGTGGAGTATATTGGTATGAGAACTATATATCATGTTCAAGGATCCCCTTCTCTTTTCTCTGGATCTCTTTTAGGATGAGGAGTCTTGGGTGAGACACTTTGAGGATGCACTTTTCCTTGATCTCTAGTATGTAGTTACTCCCTTCTCCTCGCTGATATACCTTTAGGTCCAGAAAAAGATGGTGGTAGTTGAGAGAATGCACTTGTGAGGAGGTCTACCTTGAGAGGGGAGACAACAGGATCTTATGAAGGGAAACTCTTCCAGCAGCAGGTCTCCAGTTCCTGGATCATCGAGGTTTTCTACAATTAGGGAGTCAGCCTCAGTAGTTTTAGTTTGACCTTATTGCCCTTGTAATTTTCCTATAGGTTTGTTACCAAGGTTTTTTACTTGGGAAGGCCAAAAACACCTTCAGAGACAGTTCCTATTTTGAGATCAGTATGGTGGAGGTGGGTAGGTTCAGCACCCGCCTCAGAAATAGGTTTCATCCATTCCATTTTAGCACTAGGGGTAGTAGGATCCTACTCCACTGATGGGAGATAAAGAAGGGGGAGTCCAACCTAAGGGAATTCATCAATGACATAGACACGGATGTAGTCAATATGGTGGATGATAGAATAGGGGCCACGATGCTAGGAATGGTCAGTTGCATGCCATTGAGGACACGATTCTAAAGGGGATAATGATTGTTCAAGGTACAATCAGTGTGTTTAGTAATCCTTATTGGGAATTATATTATTATAGATCTTCACACTCTTCTTTAACCCACCCCAGACCATGTTTTTGGACTAGATATAGAGAGACTTTCTGTTCCCTTAGTGTTGAGAACACTGATTGGAGGTCAGAATTTCTTGTTTGATGTTTAATAGGGTTTTATTTAGATGTTAGGGCCACATGAGTCCAGTGTGGATATCTTATTACTACACATGCATCCATATTATATCATCCTTAGAATATGGTTTTTACGGGGATGTATTCCTACTACTCGGACACCTCTTATTTTTGGCGTAATGGGGGTTTTCTAATCATCTACTCTTTGAGGTAGGAATTCTGTCATCTCTCTATTAATTTTTTATCATGAGGTGTGGGTAAAATCATGTCTCTATTAGAATATGGTCAAATCAAAACCTAAATTAAGGGTATTTTGAGTATTAACTGACATGTTATGATAACAAGTTTGGTTACCTTAATAATAAAGGAGGCGATGAAAAGATGATGTAGAAGGTCATTCTTTTAGATTTTGTCTTTGATCTATGATATTTATTGTATGGGTTGTATCCTTCTAAAAATATTGTTCCATGGGGGACTTTTCTTAAGCATGGGTGATGATTTATACTCACTGTCAATACTCTATTGAATGGATAAGAATTAGATAATCTAGTTAATAATGAACACCCAGTTAAATAAATGGATTCCCTAGAAATAAACTTGCATTGTGATCACCCCTGAATTATGAAAGCGGAATTAAAGAAATTATTTTATCCAATCGAAACACAGTCTGTTTGATAGGTGTGGTTGTGTGATGTGTAGGTTTCTGTTTAGTTTTAGTTTCTTGTCTGGGTTGTACGGTGCTGCTATTTGAAGCATAGTTTTTGGTGTAGGGGTGGACAAGGGGTTTGTCTCTATGGGTATGGTGTGGAATGTTATTATATATGGGTTGTGGATTTGTTGATGGTTCTATCAGGTTTCATGTGTGGGGTGGTACGAGTGTTTTAATTGAATTGAATGTTAAGAGGTTGTATATTTTGGAATAGATGAATTTTTCATGTAGTGGGACTTCAATATGGTTGAGTTTTGTTGTTTTTTTAGATGAGGTTCTTTTGATGCAGTAGGGATTCCAAGGATGGTTTGGGAGGGATAATTTTGAATAAGGATGGTGTAACCTTATATGTTCATTTCTCGCAGATTTTCCATAGACCAGTATATTATGAATTGGTGCTAGAGTGGATTCTTCTACCCTTCTCCTTCTCTCTCTGTATGGCCTTGGTAGTGGTTGGTATGGTTACATCATTATTATAATGTGTGTTGTTTTTGGTAGTTTCCCTAGTAGGAATGAAATTAATAATTTTGGCTTGTTAATTGAAGACTAATAATTTTTTTAATGAATCGTTGGGGTTATGAATAAATTATGTGGTCAGCTAAATGGTTGTGCATTAGAGGTGGTAGCAAGGGACATTTTTTGTGGGATGGTTTATTGTTTTTAAAATCCATAAGTTGAATTGAGTGTTTGGTACCTATATATCTAAATGTAGTTCTTTATGATTTCTATATGCACCTACTTATATTGAGCACTAAATGTTTAAAACCACCAATTTTTTAGGGAGGATGACCTTTACCAACATCCTGGGGGGAGGATGGATGTCTGGTTATTGGCTCTTCACATTTCCCTCTTCTAGGAATTGGTATCCATAGACTCATTGGGAAAGTTGTGGTGAAGTTGACAAACCCAGGTATCTATGAGTGAGGTGTGCTTCCTAGGTGTCTTCAGGATGGGATATGTTTTACTTTCCTATGTTTCTTTGAGATTGGGGTTTTGTTTTTTGGTCTAGGTGTTTTCGAGAAGTATGTGGTATCTAACCGAGGTGTGTGTGGGAAGCTTGTGATAGTGGGGATTATGGAAGAGCGGGGTAGCGTCACGACATTCATCGTTAGGAATGATAAGTTAACCAAATGGTATGTGGTTATGCTTACACTATCATTGATTTTCTTTCTACATTACTTTACTTTCCTTGTGTTTTTGTTAAGCATGCGTTGGTGAGGTTGGGTGGATAATATAACTTTTTAGGTGCTTTTGAGTTCTGTTTTTTCTCTCACAGTGGTATTAGAAAGCTTCTTCCATTAGTGCATGACAGGCGTCAGTTTTTTCCTACTGGGTATAATTGTATTCCCACCCAAGGTATAGAAATCTATTTTTACATTCTAATAATGACTATATATACCATTTTGAACACTACTTGACCGGGCTTCGGGATAGTTGTTGTGTTGTTTTTTATCATGGTTATTTTCATATTTACTTTCATATTTTTAATTGTATTTCTAGCAATTTTACTTTAAAAATGCAAGTGGGGTGGATTTTAGATTTTTTATTATGTTTTTATTAGATTTCTTTGAGTTTGATAAATATTTTCTCTTGTTCATGGTTATGATAACAAGTTTAGTTCCTTCCATTTTGTGATATTTGTATACCCTTGGTGTTGGCCGCCACATCGGGCCCTAATAGAGGCAGGACTCAGGGGTAATTATCTATTTTTAATCATAATGGAGTAAGGTCACATCAATTTTCTATCTATTCCATTATCTTTTTGAAGGAGGGTTGTCACATATTTAGAATATACTGAATAATCAAGGGTTTCATCAAAGTATGTAAGAAAAATGATTGTTTTCATTGTGGTTATATATCAACATTAGTTGTTACTATGTTTTAATAGAATACAAGATGATGGTAATCGTATTTTGGGTATGTGACAGTCAATAGATACATTATTATGAATGGATGGTTAATTTTAGGTTGATTTTGAGAAATAGAGTGACCATATTTATAATTTTTTTAAAATGGGAAGGGTTATAAGGTTAACCATTTATGGAATGGATTATGTTGAACCTTGGATGAGGTTTAGATATTAATGTATTACATCACCATATAAATATTCATGCATATTTGATAACATGTGCTAACTATTTGGTTGTGATGACAACTAAATATAGGCATAATGAATAATCATTATATTTAGGAATCTTATTATGTGGTGGTGATTTAGGAAAAATATAGTCACCTTCATTTCATGGAGTATGTGATGAAGTGGAAATTGATTAGGGAATAACTAAAGAGTGATATTGTGCTCATGAAATGGAATGAAATCAAGTGTGTTTATCTTCTCATGAAAATTATTCATAGTTAGGATACGGTTCTTGAAATAAAATGATTCCAAATTATCACCATTTTTTATGATATAAATGAAATCATTCGTCCCACTTTTGGGTATGGTATTATGTTCATTAACCTTCTCTAGATCACCAATTTTTTTTGTGATCAGTGTTCTTTATCCCTCACTATCATTATTTAATATTTTTTTCTATATCCAAATATTCTCTTACCATCTATCTTCTCTTATGTGAAAACCATGTTTTGAGTCAAATTGGCTAATTTTTATACTTCTATATTTATATTTTAAGAGAATTTTTATCATTTAATTGTAAAATGTGGGTTTACCAGAAGTAATTTTTTATAGTTTTATCCTTTATTGAATGAGGAACATTTTGTGGGTAAAATTTATTTTAAGGGGGTATAAAGTAACACTTTGTGATCTGGTAAAATATTTTTCTAATTATAATTTAAACATATGGATATTTTTTTCTAGAAAATATTGTGTTTGGATCTAATTATACACAACATTGATTTTATCATTCCTTACACAGAACATCGAGCATATCTTTCATTACATGTAACACTTAGTTTAAACGAAACATGTCGTAAACTTAAATTATTATTATTTTAATATTATAGTTATCACCTAACCATTATAATAGAGGTTTTTAAAAGTATTCATTATTTTATGACAATATATTGTTTATATAATTAATTATTTGTTTAATGATTAATTGTGAATGAAGATAACCCCCTTTTTAAAATAAATGGAAATATTGTTATGAAAAACTATTTTTATGTACAAAAGTGTATTTTACGTACATAAATTAAACAAATAAATTTAGTTGAATTATACTAATTAAATATATATATATTTATATATATATTTTATAGTCAATCAAAATTTTATCATCCATCTTATTTTTTTCTATACAAGGGATACAAACAAATCCAATTTCAGGCTTAAAACTATATTTTCTAAAAATTGTTTTTTCTCTATTAGCTAATTAATTTTAAATTTAATTTTAACTAATTTTAGAAATCATATCTGAATAAATAACCGTAAATTTGTAAATGTTAATATATAAATTATCTTAGGATGATTTTTTTTTCTGAAATGATATTTTTTATGAATAGTGAAAATGATGAATTTAAATAGAAATCTTAATTTGTGTTTAAATTATTTATAATTTAAAGTATATTCTTAATCGGTGTTAAAGTAAAATTATTTAAATTATACATCCATTTATCTAATTAATTTCACTATAATCAATTTAATATAGAATTTTGATATAGTAACATTGTAAACTATTGAGCATTTTCACTTTGAAACCCCAATTTCAAATCATGTCTAAGGGATTAATTTTAAATTAAAATTTACCACCTGAATAAATGGAATTTAGAAAAATAAATTCCCGTTATTTCAATCAAAATTATTTATATTTTATAATAATATATACAAAATTTGTGACCAAAACTAGTAGTGATTCCATTAAAAATTAATTAATTTTGTTATGGTAAAAACGGGTTTAGTGGGGTTTAAACTAAAATGATAAGGATTAAAATTACCTATATGCATTTATAAATCCTATTTTCCTAAAAATATTGACATTACCATGTATAATGTTTATATTTTATAAATGTTTGTCACTTTTTACATATGAATAATGTGGGAGCAATCAATTGTTTTTAAAACTACCAAGTGTGTCCTATCCCCCACTTATAAAATGCCACCCCAGGTCCTCTCTTCTTCAAACATTCAAACTTTTTTGGTTCACCCAATTTCTTTCTAAATCACTTAAAAATCATATACCCTCACCCAATAAGCCTTAGATTATAAATTATGGTATCCTAGGAATTTATTTATGGTAAACATAAGGAGGATACCCAAATAAGAGGTAACATTCACTAATGAGTGTTTTATTTTTATTTCATACTCCAATAGAGTAAATTCTTATTATATCATTATTATCCAATGACCATAGTATATTAAATATAATTACTTTGTTTTTTATGTTAATGACCAAAATATATCTCCACATCCATCAAATGGGTATCAAAATCATCATTCTTGCATATAGAGGAAAACTACTCCGCGAACATATATCATTCATATTCGATGACCGCCTATTAGAGTTGGGAATAATGAAGGAATTGTTGTTTATATATATATATATTATTGATATTATTGTTCTTCTATAATTATTATATCACACATACATTCATTCTATACATTTTTTGGGTAAACTATAACATTGCATGTGTGTATGGTGAACTACTGTTATGTAATGTGATGTTATTACTTCACGCATTTCATAGAATGAATTAAGGATGAGTTTAATTTAAATATTTGAAACATATTTAACGGTAATGATTCTATAATAAAAAAATATCATTTAAATTTCAATCTTTTACTCCAATAAGAAAATGTAAATACCGTTCAAGTTCATGTAAGGTCGACCGTCTCCATGAATGTTATATTTCATTTTCTATAGCTGAATATTATATATTACTATAAATAAATAAGTAATGATTATATATGATATTTATATCATGGTAATAATTCTATAGATTATAGAACCGTTATCAAATTTTTATTTCCAAAAATATAAAAAATCAAAACAATTATGAAAAAAAGTTGTCAATACCAGAAATGTTACATTAACATGGAATTGGTAATAAACATGTAATAATGAGTCATAAGTAAATCATATATGTTATGAATCACAAGAAACACAAATATATATATATATATATCCTTAATATATTTATATTGACCTTATATTTATTAAATAAGAAGTATTAACTTGTACGATAGAAGTCTACACTTAAGGTAAGAGATTTTTATCTTACTTTTTTCGTCTATGAGACACTTTCTATATTCAAAGGATATTTATTTTATGTGGTGTATATACTTAATGTTAATTTATTTTTTTATTATATATTAATGTTAAGGGGATTTTCAAATCCAATTTAGGATCTCTATTTTTATTGGGTTTACAATTAGAGAATTAACAAATTGATAAGGGTTTGTTATAATAATTTGCCTTATTTGAGACATATGTTACATTATGAACCTATCCTATTCTATGATTTTTATATTATTAAAATTTTACAGATTTTATAATTAATATCCATATTTTTAGTCTATTTTATGTTTCAAGTAATTTTATTTTTTCATTGGGATTATGTTTTAAATTCACCAGAGTTGTAAGAGTTTTTTGCAGAAATATCAACATTTATTTGGACTATTTGTGATTATACTTCCAATGATGAAATATTATGATCTATCTCTCGTGAAAATAATAAATATTCTTCTACTATGAAATTTTAAAATGAATATATGTTTTCCTTCATTTTACTCTTTTCATGTAATTAAGTTTTCAAATATATATTTTTTATAAGAAATTGACTTTTCTATCAAAACCCCCTTTTCATCCAATACCATTTTTATTAAAAAAAATTAAAAATTTATTTAAAATTTTTTATAACGACTTATTTATGTAATGTTTAGCCATGTTTTTATTTTTACCAATTTACTTAAATGAAATATTCTGGACATTTTCAAAAATAATCATCATCTATCTTTTACAAAAAATGATAAATAAATAATTGTTTTAATGTTTATAGAGTTAAAAAAATCATCAAAATTCATGAAAAATAATTTTTTTTGATTCATTTATAAATTTTCAAGGATATGATCAAAGAAAGTTATTTTTAAAGAAATTATTTTTTAAAAACTTTTTTCCAAAGAATAAATTATTTTTTCCTCAAGAAATGTTTTAAACAATTTTTAAATATTCCTTTATAGGTTTTTATAGTTATTTTTTTAAAAAAATGTTTTTCAAAATTATTTATTTTTTAAAAATTGGTTTCAAATAAAAGCTATTTTTCTCAAGAATTGTCCCAAGAAATCTTTCAAAATTATTTTCCATCTAAGATGACATTTTTTGATGTTATATATAATTTACAAGTGATAGGGACACAAAATTACATTGTTACTCTTTATCTAAATTGTTTTAATGAATAAATATTTAAGAAACCCATATCTCTTCTATGGGATATACCGTGATAGATTTATTATGAAACCTACTTATTTGAAATGATGAAATACTTATAAAACCTATATCTTTTCCTCCTTTTATGATACAATGAAATCTTTATTAAACCCATTTCATTTTTTTGTTATGATATTATGAATTTTTTATGATCTTTTGGAACAAATGTTTATTATTTTCATTATGTGATGGGTTGGACCAGAATCTTCCTCTAATTGATTAGGTACAAGATTATATCTTATGAAATAGAAATATGAAACAAGTTAATGTGATTAATAAACAATGGGAAATAATTGTTACCTAATACACTATGGGAAACATGTGTGTCGTAATCCATTATAGGAAAAAAGGTGTTTCCTGATCCACACTAATAAAAAGGTGTGTCCTTATCCATTATGGAAAATAGGTGTGTCTAACTCCACTATGGGAAACATTTGTTTCATGATACACAATAGGAAAACATGTTATAATTAATGATCTACTATGTTGATAGTATTGGTAGTTAACCTTGATGCTAGAAATGGTTTTCTTTATTTATGAGGGTGAAAAAAGTTTATTAAATGATTTCATATTTAATGATTTTTTTATGAAGATTTATCACCCTTATGGTTTATTATTTTTAATGTTACAATGTTATATTACCAGAATCAAGTTTATTATCTAAGATATGTTTGGTATGAACTTCCTAATTTATTTCCACACTCACATACCATTATGCATATCATATGATTTCAAATGATCATAGATTAATATCGCGTAGGTTTAACCTTACTGAGTATTTAATCTCACACGTTCTTATATTAACTTTCAAAATGTTAATAAGTAAGTCATTATATTGGATATGTCTATGAAGAGTTCTAAATGGTATGTTCTTTTTGAGAAACATTTATGATCATTCACCAAATTAGAAGATTTTGTTCCATGATTCAAAAATAAACTAAAATATTATAGACCTTGAGAATGTGTTTGTGTAATGTAATGAATACTTTTTTAAAAAGATTTAATATCCATGTATGTGAATCTTAGGTAACTATAATGTTTTCCCATTCTTATTAATCCATGGAATTCCAATTAGTGTTTTAAAAGATATCTCTTAAAAACACCCAAATATTTTTCTTTTGATATGAGATCCCCAACTAGACACTATGATTTCTCACCCCAAGTTGTTTCTTATCAATCATATCATAATCATGATTTTTCATGTTAGAGGAAATGATATTTACATCACTATATCACAATTGGTTAAGTTTCCTAATTGGTATGAGGTCGATACTAGAGTAATTATCAATCATATTTGAAGGGTTATAGATATATCCAAAACTTGAATATATTTATCAAGTCTTGATATACCTAGGTGTGGATAGTTACTTGTATTATTCAATAATAGAAATTATCAGGTGGAATTTGGTAAGACCAGTCTCTTTGCAATATGCATCAACTACAATAACTTCTCCCTTGAAATCATGTGGTATTAAAATAGCATTAATGAAAAATTATTTATGTTCCAACAAAGATGATGTGAATCCATAATTAATATATTAGTTTGGATAATAGTTAACAATTTTTGGATTTAATACCTCTAGACCGAAAGTTAGCGTTTCATTTAGTGATGAATCTCCTTGGATATGAATTTGGAGACCATCACTATTTTGTTAGAAACTCCATTCCATGGTCAAAATTGGGGTCATTTCAATGTCTCATGGATTTTGTTGAGTTGGCATTCCCATATTCTAAAAATGATTTTTTTTAAAAAATTTATCAAGTCATTCATCAATTATGATGGAATTTGAGAAAGTTGTTAATAATTAAGGATTATATAGATGCTTCTGTTAGGATTGCCAGTGAAATTTTCATAAGATTTTAAGATCTTATATTGATTCTCAAGAAATGACGTCTAAAAATCTAGGTACATTTTGACCTTATCTTATATTACCCCTTAGCCTCTACAACATATTACCCTATTATAGATTAAGATTTCAGGTTTATAATATTACGCATCATCGTAAGTTTAGGGGTTTGTCAGGTGGATGACATTAAATGAATAGTATTAAGACAACTCATCTAATAAAGATTCCATTTAATGGTTTAATGTCTTTTATCACAGGTAATATGATATTTCACAACGGATTAATGGATGAGCTAAGATGTTTGAAAGAGTATAGACAAGATTAGGTACTGGTAATAGTGCCCCCTCCAATTTTTGTCATTTTTAGTAACGATTTCTCTTTATTTTATAGTTATAATAAACTAAAAGGAGACACCATTGATTTTTGGAAGGTAGTTGGTTTCACAATGGGTTGGTTTAGTTTCAACTAGAGTATGGAAGAAACCTGATAAATTGACTTCTTGTTAATATATATTTTGAAAAAAATTCATACTTATATTTGATATTCTCTTACATTCCCCATCTTCTAGAAGAGAATATGATTTACAGTTCACCTATGATATATGTTTTCTAATCATTAAAATCCTAAAAATAATAATATTTTTGAGTATATTATTGATGATGAATAATTCCTAGATATTGTTTCCCAACATCAAATAGAAGGGGAAGTAATAAGGGTTGTATTTTAGGCTTACTTTTTCTATATTCTTTGCATCTGACAACCTGAGATAATCTTTCTACATGAATGTTATAGAGTATCATAGGACTTATTCTATCCAGATTGAAAAAAAATTTATTCATATAATCTTTTAATAGAAGGATATTAACTCCTTTATCCCATCTTGAAGAGGTATTTTTTCTTCCATATCTCTAGGGGAGACATCACATGATAACAAGCGCATTTTGCTTCCCATGTCGATATTGGTACTAGTTTAATCCTCGTGGTTGTGGCCTCTACTCTAATAGGTTGCATCCCATGTAACACCATGAGTTTGTATGAACCATTTATTTTGAATGAATTATTTTTTTATGTATTTAATTTCACTAATTGAATCATTAAATTCACATAGAACCATCTTATCTTCTACTATACACAACCTCAACTTGGAAAACGTTACATACAACACCAAGTTTCTTTACAACATCATTTTATTGATATAATTATATAAATTATATCATTACAAATTAGCTATTCAAATTGTAATATTAATATTAATAACAACTTTTAAAATATTATTTATATTGTTTTGATATAAATAAAACATATTGATAATGAAAAATATCATTTTTTGGTATTGTTATATGTTTTAAAATACTATTTTCTTATGTGAGCTGCTTTTCCTATCCTTTTATGAAAAATGGTAAAATTAATTTCAGAAACTTTTATTTATTTACTTTTAAAAAATCTACGTTATTTTTTTTTAAAATTTCTAAATTACCATATCTTTATTTATTGGTATTTTTTCTATGAAAATGTATTTTTGGGTGAATAGTAAAAAAATACTGAATTTTAATTCAAAACTGTTTTTTCACATGACTAATTTATATAGTTAAATTATATTAAAAAATTATTTTAAAGTAAAATTATATGAATTATACATCCATTAATCTAATTTAGTTCATTGAAATAACTTTATATTTAGTTTATAAATTAAATCTTAATGAACTATTAGACATTCTCAGATTAAAAACCCACTTTCTCACCACATCTATGAGATTATCATTAAAAATAATTTTTCTTCTTTTGTTAATTTCATTTCTAAAACATATATACAAAATATTAATAATTATGATATTTATTGTATAAAACGGTCAACTTAATTTTTTTTTACCAAATTTATTTGTGAAATTGGTTGTGATTAATTATAGCGATTAAGGAAAATGTAAGCTTAAAAAGGGAATAATCTTTAAAAATAGGTCCCAAATCACCTTAAAAATTGTAAAAACCTTATTTTATGGATATATTTCGTCCACTATCCTACCATTATTTAGTTTTGTCGGTTTTTTATAACATTTCTTAAGTAAAAACGTTATAAAACCTAACTTTCTTACAAAAATTCCACATGTTTCCCCTCCCTTACCTATAAATATCCACCCCTTATCCCCCTTCTTCAAAAATATCAAATCACATAGATTCATCCAATATCTGACCAATAAAAATAAAAAAAATCCCCCCTTACTCATTGAAGACTCACTTTAGTGAGAAATCTTACCTTGGAATCCCTTTGGTGAAAACCAAAAGGTGTTACCCTAAGGGGAGGTAACATCCTTCCTCTTGTTTTTTCTTTTCTTTCCTTTATACATCCCCTAAATTAATATTATACTGTACATAGATAATATAATCAGAATATTTAATATACTATTCTGTTTTTTATGTTAAATTCTTGACCTGAAATTACACACTTCCATTTAATTGGTAACGAACTTACCGTTCTTGTGTTTGTCGATCTACCGCCCCACAAAATGATGATATTCATTATACTTTTACCAACATATATAGTTCGAGATGATTATGTAAACTATGATTATATATTAAATATATAATATTTATGATCTATTAATACTTATTTATTTATTATATAAATACTATCATCACGGTTTCCATTTTGTGTAAATATGATAACATTGTTTGTGGATGTGTAGACTACCACCTCCTCAAAACGAAGTGATTTATTTGCACTTTAAAAAGAATGTATTAAGGGTTATTTTAGTAAAATTATATGATATATATGTAATGATAATTATAATTTAATTATATTATATACAAATTTTTATAAATTTCATTTACATTCTTTATTTCAATATGCCGTGAAAATAAAAACACTATTCATGTGTACATACAACCTAACATCTCCATGAATAGTGTTTTCCATTTCATATATCAATCATTTATATATAATAAAAAAAAATTATATACTAAATATATATGATATATAAGTCATTTTTTTTATTATATAATTAATTAATTCATGAATTAAATAATAGGATCAAAAAATTACTAGTCAAACCACGAATTATAGACAATGTAGTTCTTACACAAAATGTTACTTTAACATAGAATTTTTAATAAATAGGTAATAGAAGCTCGTAAAAAATCACATATAGTATTATATATATTATTATGTTTCTATTATATATTTTTAATAAACTTTTGATTATTATAAATGAGTCTTCTATGAGTACAATGAAACTCAACACATAAGAAAATAAATTTCATCTCACTTTTTATATATGTGAGATACATGAAATGTTCACCACTATTTTCTTATCATGATGTATATACTTCATATTAATGTATTAAATTATTATTATTCTTAAATTTATGTATATTTACATATCCATTCTATGATCCTTCTTTCATGGTTTTTATGCCTCAAACGTTACTAAATCTGTAAGATAGTTTTGTGTCCATTTTCCTTTTTTGAGACACGTATTTTGTTAGGCACATAAAGTCTTTTTAAAGGTGTATGTAATTCCAATTGACTTGTTATATCTTTAATATCGTTATTTGAATTATATTTTATGAATAATTTAATTACAATTTATTATATGGTGAGTTTGATCCCAAGTTACCATGTAGTAAGAGTTTATTGAAACAATCTCATCATTTATCAGGATTATTTATGATTATCCTTACATTGATGAAATATTATAATCCATCTCTCAAGAAAAATCATGAGTTTTATTCTCCTCTTGTTATTCAAGATATCTCCATTAAATAGTACTATTTTCCACACTTTGGTACTTTTGATAATAGAGAAAAGGTTTTTAGAAAAAATATGACCATATTTCTCTCTATGGTTTGAAATGTATTATATTTTACAACCATGTGTTAAAATATGTTTTAAAAATGTTTTTAAATGATATTTGAAATGATTTTAATTTTTTTTATGTTTTTAAAACATTCCTTTTTCTATTTTCATGGAAATTTCCACAGAAAATTATTTTTAAAATATATTCTATTTTAAAAAGAATTTTGTTAAACAAGAAACAATATTTTCCTCAAGATATTTCATAAAATATAATTAAAAGTTATTTCCAATATAATATGAAATCCAATGGTATTAATAATACCTTTATAGGATAATTATTCAATTTTCGTATTCATATTATTTCTCCGAATGATTTATTATTTGATGGCATGATGGTTATGAAAACTTTTTCACTTTAACAGGTCATATACTTTTGGAACCTTCGTCTTTTCACAGATTATGACTTTAATGAAATATTTATGAAACCTATATATTATTCCATAGTTTATGATATTATTAAATGTTTAATGATACACATTTCATTTCATAGGTTATGATATAATTGTTTATAATTATGTGATTGTGATGGACAATGTAAAAATTATCCTCTTTGGAAACCTAATGTTATGGGAGTTGTAATGAAAAATAGTTTTTTCAGGATCACAAAATATTTTCAATATATGAATAATAGTGGACGTAAAAATTTAAAAATAAGGGAAATTTTTTGTGTTGAGTCCTCTATGAGGAAACATAGACCTTCTTTTAGTGTGTCTATGGATCCACTTTTTCCTGAACAATTATTCATTACTACTGAAAAATATTTTCAATTCTCCAGTGCTCAGAGCATGAGAATGTAATTCTGGCTATTTACTAGTAATAAGGATAATTTAACCAGTGGTGGACACTAATCAATATTATAAGTTCGAATGATGATATTGAATCCATGTATTGGAATGATTTCATGTACTTATTTTTCAATAAGTGCATTCCTCATATTATTTTCAAAAGGATAGATACATAGTTTCCTTAGTTGAAAAATATGGATTATTAATTAGTTGTTACATATGATTCTAATTTCACAAGACTTACAAGGAATTATTTTGGAATTATCATGGAACCAAAAAGTAATTTTAATAGGTTATTTAATGGAATTAAATCCAAGTATGAGTAGGGTATTGCACATAAGAGACTTTAATAGCTATGAATAGAATTTTCATAGTGAATTCATGGATTAAATGTAGGATGGAGTCACATATTAATGTCATGGTTTTGACAAGAAAAGTAATATGTGTTGTGATGGAAAATATAAAAACAATGATGAGAATAAGATGATATTTCCTTTATAATTTCTGTATGGGAAGAAGCATCAAGGAAATTTCCTTAATGGTCATCATAAATTTTTCATGTTTGGATGGTAAGGCCAACAATTTTTATTGATTATGTAACGGGAATATGTTATTTAATAGTGAAAATGGAGAAAAAGATTCACAGAATTCACTTCCCATTATGTAGTGCTACAAGTGTAAGGATAATTTGAATTATCATTACCAGTGACCAAACCAAAGGGTTGGTCATTACGATCTATGTCAGCAACCTATTAAGACAGGGTAGAATGTAAAATCTCAAGAAATCACCATTTTCGAAGAGGGGTGTGATAACGATGTGGTGAAATTTACAAATACCATAAACTCTATAACTAATAATTTCTTTTTGGATTTTGGATCCACCCACTCTTTCATATCTGAAGAATTTGATAAGGGTTGTATGATTCCACAAAAAAATGAATATATATGGAATTAGCAGTGAAAACCACTAATGGTATGATGATCATATCCTTGGTTTACGATTCCTCTCCAGTTGATGTTTTTGGAAATGAACTTCCTTGGAATATTGTCATTATTCCTTTGGTTGAATTTGATTTCATGTTAAAAATGGATTAGAATTATCTTCATAAATCCCACATCGATTATTGAGGAATGGAAGTTATGTTATCTATTTCAGACCCTCCTATGATATCCAATCAATGTGATGATAAATATTAACTTCTTATGGATATTATATATAGTGTATGGGTCCTAATTACTACCCATAATTGTTGTTTATATCAAATTGTTGGGGTGAAAATCAATAGCAATGATGTCCCTATTATTATGGAATTTGTATATGTATTTCTAGAAGAGTTTCCTAGACATACAACAAAACAACAAGTTGATTCCTCAATGGAAATAATACCTATTTACAAAACAATTTCAAAAGTGCAAATAGACGGGGCCATATTGAATTGTAGAAATTGAAGAAAAAACTCTATGAAAAACAGGATAAAGGATTCATTCATCCATGTGTGTCACATTGGGGTGAACCTTTTCTTTTTTTTGAAAAAATAAATTTGGATTAGTGTGAATTTTCATTGATTACTGATAGTTGAACTAGATCATAATCAAGAAAAAGTATCATATTCCCTGTATTTATGACTTGTTTGATCAACTGCACATAGCACAATACTATTCCGGGATTAACGTTTATTATATAAATCATAAATTTAGGTTCAAGAGAGAGGATATACCTAATGTGACATTCTAGAAAAGTTATGGAAATTATGAATATGTAGTGATTCTTTCTGGTCATACTAATACCCCTATAATCTTCATTGATTTAATGAGTAGTGTCTTTAGAGATCACATCAACCTGTTTGTGGTAGTATATATAGATTTTATTATCTTTTATTCAAAGATAAAGTAATAGAATTAATACCATATTATAATTTTACTAAATTCTTTTAGGTATGAGAAAATATATGAATATTTAATAATGTGTGAATTTTTTAATGAAAAAGACTTCATTTTTTGGTCACATAATCTCAAGATATGGTATTGTAGTAGATACAAAAAAGACAGCGGCTATTGAATATTGGCCTAGACCAACCAAAGTAAATAAGATCCGTAGATTTAATGGTTTAGATATATATTATCAATGGTTTATGGAGAATTTCCCACAACTATAAAATCCTATGACTAAGTTAACTTGGATGACTTTGAAGTTCATATAGATTGATAAATGTGAGGAAAATTTCAAGGAACTTAAGAGAAGGTTAATCAGTGCATCAGTGCTTATATAACCCAGTAGTGAATAATGGGTTTTAATATATAATGATTCATTCAAAAAAGGATTGGGATGTGTTATTATTAAAAAAATAAGGTTATAGCATGTGTTTCATTTTAGTTAAAGATTCATGAAAAAAAACTCCCCACACATGATTTGGAGTTAGCAGTAGAAATTTTTTCAATAAATATATGGAGAAATTATCATTATTGAGAAAAGTTTCATGTATATACTAACCATATATGTCTTAAATATGAATTTACACGTAAGGAGTTAAACATTCCCCCCGAGAAGATGGTTAGAGTTGATAAAGTAAAATGATTGATCAATACATTACCTCTATGTAAAAGAGAATAAAGTGGTTGATTCATTGAGTAGAAATGATCATGCATGATTATCCGTGAAGAGGACTACAAAAGATCCAATATTTCTAGATTTCAAAAGGTTGGATCTACAAATCATAAAGGATGGGGTAAAATCATATCTTTCTCACATTAATGTTCAACCCTATATCCATGTAATGATTAAGAAGGAGTATAAGGAAGATGTAGAGCTACAAAAGAATGATAGTGATTTTTGTGAGTTTAAGCTTTATTAGGATGGAATGATGAGGTTTAAGGGCAGTTTATGTGTTCATTCTATACCAGATTTATATAAGGATATATTAGAGGAATCTCATAGTTCTTCTTTCTATAATCGTACTTGAAATACGATGATGTTTGGGGATTTGAATGAATACTTATGGTGGAATAACATGAAGAGTGATATCATAGAGTTTGTATCTTGGTGCTTGGTGTGCTAGAATTTTAATGATAAAAAAGTCTAAAGGGATGTTCCATCCCTTACCAATACCATAATGAAAATGGGAGAACATCACTATGTATTTGGTTTTTAGACTCCATAAAAACTATAAATATTTTAATGTCATATGGGTGGAATTCTATTTCCTTAAACATTCATCAAACATCCTTTCTATCAGAGAAGACTTCTATCTGGATCTTATTAACATGATAAAATTTATTGAAGTTATAATGTTGCATGGAGTACCATGTTCCATTTTATCTGATCATCATCTAAGTTTCACCCCTATATCCTAGTGATGTCTTTATAAATCACTTCATACAAAATTTAGTTTCATAACATATTATCATCCTCAAACAAATCAACAGTCGTAACTAAAAATTGAAACCCTTGAGGATATTTTGAGATATTATTCATTATATTTCAATGGTGTTTGGGATCAATACCTTCCTATAGATTAGTTTTCTTACAATAAAAAATTTCATTCATCATTAAAAGGGCACCTTATGAATACCTATATGAGAAGAGATGTATATATATAACAAGATATTATGAAGATGGAGATGGAAATCTTTTGGGTCATTAGATAAATGATGAAATGGCAGAGAAGGTTGGAGTCTTTCAGTAGAATATCTAGGTATATCATTGTTGGAAGAAGGGTTATAGTGATAACCGTAAACATAATCTTGAAGTTTAATTTTGTGAAATGTTTTTTCTATGAATCACTCACTGGAATAAGTTTATGAGGTTCATAAAGAAAAGGAAACTAAGCCCTATGTATATTTATACAATAGAAATTATTGATCGTATTGGGACAGTATCTTATTGCTTGGAACATTCCCTAAATCTTCCTCATGTCCATGATGTGTTTCATGTATATCTCCTAATGAAGTGCATACCTAACCCTTCACATGTACTTAACTCAAAGGCTATACCATTGGATAAGGATCATTGTTATGAACAAAATCCATTTGAAATTATACATCACACATGGAATGTTCTATGAAAACATTCCCCTCGCATGGTCAATATTTTCTAGTGAAATCAACATTTAGATGAACCTATGTGGGAACTTAAGGACATGATGAAGTAGAATTATCCTTGTTTTTATCCAAAATAATGAATTTCAAGGGAAAATTCATTTTAAGAGGGGTAGAATGTAACACCCATAATATTTATTGATATTTTTTCAAATAAATTAATTTTTATTGATGTTTTGAATTGAACTTTGTAATACATTCCTTTCACATGAAATCTACTTGTCTCATGCTATATGTAATAATGACTTGGAATTCATTACATGCAATGCTGAGTTTCTGTGTAGCATCATTTTTTTGTTATAGTTATTTTAAAGATATATTTATAAACTCAATGTTAAAATTAGTAATATAATTATTAATAAATATTTTTCAAATATTTTTTATAATTCGTTGATACAAATAAAACATATTGATTATAAAAAATAAATTTTTTCTATAACATCCATTAATGATTAAAATTACTATTATGTTAAGTGAACTGGTGATCATGTCCTTCAATAAAAAATAATAAATTTAATTTTATAAGCTTTTAAAATTTTAATTCGATAAAATAATCATCAATTCTGAATTTATAATGTTCAAATAATATTAGGGTTAATTTATGGGATTTTTCTGAGAAACGAAATTTTTATATGAATAGTGAATAATACTGAATTTTAATTTAAAACTATTTTTTCATCTAATTTATTTATATAGTTAAATTATATTTCACATTTATTTTGATTTAAAATTATATCAATAATACATTCGTTAATAAAATGTTGATAATTTGAATCATTTTATATTGAATTTATCTATAAAATCTTAATGAATTTTTTAATATTCTCACTTTAAATACTCACTTCCTCACTATGTATATGAGATTATCATTAAAAATAAATTTGACACCTTTTTGAATTTAATGTAGAGAAAAAATAAAGAGTTCTAATAAGTATGGTGTTTATAGTATAATAATATACACTTAATGTTTTAGCAATGATATCAGTGAATGTGAGTTTGATTAATTACAACAATTAAGGTAAGTTTATGATTAACCGGGGAATAAACATTAAGAATAAGGGACCAAATAACCTATAAAATTATTGAAACCCAATTTTATTGAAATTTTGCACCCAAAAACCTTAAATTATTTAGTTTGGATGGTATTTTATGACTTTTTTTAGGTAAAAACATTGGAACACATAACATGTTTTGTATAATACCATGTGTGTCCCCTCTCTACCCTATTAAAGGCTACCACATCTTCCCATTATTTGAACCTCTAAAACAAAATATGTTCATCCATTATCTACCCAAAAAAATTACCAACATCCCCCCTTGATCCTTGATGAATCCCTTTTAGATGAAACCCATCCAGAGAATAACTTTAGAGAAAACCAAAAGGAGTTACCCAAAGAAGATGTAAGATAACTCTTAAGGATTATTTATTTTATTTTATTTCTCCATCACATAAATTATTTTTATTACATTAAAACATTATATCCTTAGTATCCTTAATATATGGAATGTTTTTTATGCTAAGGGTTATAACTTCACTTACAAACACTTCCATATAAAATGTAATGAACTTTGTGTTCTTGGGTATGGTGAACAACCTCCCCACAAAATGATGTTCTTCGTTTTAAGTTTACCTCCTATTATAGATTTTGATTATGTGGTAAAATATGTTTAGATATTATATATATGATATTTATTATGTATTTATACTTTGTTAT
This sequence comes from Viscum album, assembly GCA_963277665.1. Classification (NCBI taxonomy): domain Eukaryota; kingdom Viridiplantae; phylum Streptophyta; class Magnoliopsida; order Santalales; family Viscaceae; genus Viscum; species Viscum album. The sequence continues at coordinate 1,389,238,322 of OY728152.1, forward strand.
ATACTATATAAATCTTACCTTCATGTTTTCCATTTTGTGTAAATATGGTAACTTTGTTTGTAGATGTGTGGACTACTGCCTCCTCAAAGCGATGTGATTTGCGAAAACATTACATGGAATGTATTTGAGATGAGCTTAGTAAAATTATATCATATATATGACAAAAAAATTATAATATAATGATATTATATACTAATATACATAAATTTCATTTACATTACTACTTTCAATACGACATAAAAATGGAAACAACATCCATCCATATGTACAACCGACCGTCTCTAAGAATGGTGTATTCCATTTGATATATATATATTCTATAAATTATAAAAAATGTTTATATAATGAATATATATAATATATAAGTCATTTTTTACTTTCTGGGAATAACTAAATCATTATTTAGGTAAAAGGGTCCAAAAATTACAATTCAAAACATGTACGATAAACAAAGCAGTTATTTCCCGAAACGTTACATAAACATGGAATTATTAATAAAAAGTAAAATAAGGTCATAATAAAATCATATATAGTATTATATATATTAATATTTTTTTTATAGATGTATTATAAACTTATATTAATTATACATGAGGATATTATGACTACGATGAATGTGAAGACACAAAGTAACAAAATATCATCTCATTTTTTTATCTTGGAGATATATGCCATGTTCACCACACTTTTATTTTGTGTTGTGTACGTATGTCCCATGAATGTATTCTATAGTTTTATTAATAAATTTATTGATATTTATATATCTGTTATATGATCTTTCTTTTGTTGGGTTTATATTTCAAAAATTACCAAATTGTTAAGATAGTTTTGTCTCAATTTTCCATCTTTGAGGCACATGTTTTTTTATGAACATAAATTATTTTTTGGGGAGTATTAACATCCATTTGAAATGTTATATCATGAATATAAAACATTTACTAATATATTTAGCTTTATGTAATTCCATTTTCTTATATAGAGAGTCTGATCAAAAGTTACCATGTGGAAATATTTTATTGAAACAATCTCATCATTTTTCGGGATTACTTATAATTATGTTTCCTTTAAAGAATCATTCGGATCCATATATCAAGAACATGAATGAGTTTTCTTATTATATATTTATTCAATATATATCCATAATCTACATCAAATTTTACACTCTTTGGAAATAATGATAATTAGGAAAATGTTTTTAATAAAAACCTGACATTATTTTTCTCTTCGGTCAGAAATAAGTTTTGTTTTAAAAACAATGTCTCCAAAAATGATTTCAAATGATATTTGAATATCGTTTTCATGGAAAATATATTTTATACTTTTTTATGTATTTCAAATATTAAATTATAATATATAAAATTTATTTTAAAATAAAAATATTTTCAAAAAAATATTATGTTTTGAAAAGAATTTTTTAATTAAGAGAGAATATTTTCCTCATGAAATGTCATTAAAATATATTTCAAAAAATTTCCCATATAAGATGTCATATTTTAGTGTAACTCATGGCTTTATGGTGAAATAAATCAATGTTAACATTCATATTCTTTCTCTAAATGGCTTATGTTTTTATGGCATGATGTTTATGAAACATGTTTCTCTTTCACTGGTTATATTCTTCTTAAACCTAATTCTTTTCACTTGTTATTATTTTAATTAAATTATAATGAAAACTATATATTATTTCATAGGTTATGATATGATTACATGTTAATGATATCAATTTTATTTCATGGTTTATGATTTGATTGTTTTTGATTTTGTGGAACATGTATGTATTATTTCATTATGAGATGGGTGGGACATATATCATTCACAATTCATTGAGAAAAGATTTATATATCATAAGGTAGAATAATATCATCTTGGGAGTGATCCTTAACTACTATGATGGCTATGAAAGTGAACCATGACTACCAAGATGGTATGCGGAGTGAACTCGTACTACTAAGATGACCATGGGATTGAACCATGACTACCGAGAAAGTATGGGGAGTGAACCCATAATATAATGATGGACTTGGATGCACTTCCTTGACTATAATGGAAATCATATTATATGCTTTTATATCAACCAAAATTCCATGTCGTATTCTTATGTTAATATTTCATTGAGTATTTTATTTATTTTCTTATGATTCCTTTCTTATGAACTTCAATGATTTATTACACAATTAATGATTATTATCTTCTGATATGAAAAGTATCATCTTTTAATATAGAGATCATATTCTTGTAAACCTATTTTTATGTTTATTCTTACATGTCACCCTTTTTCCCTTGTTGAGCGTATAATCTCACCATTTTTTTGTTTCTTTCGCTTGTTTATGAGGATATGTATTAATTTTGATGTGTCTCAGTAGGGTGCTAGTCATGAAGAACCTAGTGAGATATAATGTAGCTTATATATATACCAGTAATTATATTTCCATGTTTCCAAATGCACTAGAATAATACAGTCATTGAGTGAATTTTTGTATAATGGTTTATGTATTGTGAAAATGGTATTTTACATTAATTTATTAAAATTTAGGGTCTCTATATCGAATATGATAATGGAATCAACTAATACATGACTTTGGGGAATCAAATAGAATGTTTTAATCATTGGGTGACTACTACAAACTAATGTAATCCTATATGGGTACATTAGTAGAGTAAATAGTGTCTGTAGTTCTTCCTAGAGATAATATTTACAAAAATATATAGTATGAGATATTTAAGAATATATATATTATTGGATTAAGTTAGTCCTTAACATTATGATAAATATATGACCCTAATGTTTTCAACCTTTTTGAATTGAAGTGGTCATGGACCACCATAATTTTTAGAATTTATTTGAATTGGTAATGAAATTTTCTCCCAAATTAATTCTAATATACAAAAGACCCACTAAAATATTTATATACTATAAAAATTTTGGTCCATCTAGGGTATGCAAAAATCATATAATTGTTTCCACTACCAATTGATCCAGATTTCAAATAATGGGACCACATCAAGACATGAATTGTATCATGTTTTTCATTAGTTATATCATGCTATTTTAATTATTATGTGTGGGGTTCTTAAAATTATTAGTTGTAGGAGTATAATCTACTATGATTGGATACATATTTATCTCTATTTTAATGATTTTTTTCTATCCATCCATTTCTTCTAATAGATTATATTGTTATTTGATGGAGTCAAGGATCTGTAGCAGCAAGGTCGCCATGGATGATTCCCTATAACAAACCATGTGAAGAACATGATATGGGTAGATTTCCTATGAAATTTTTTGACATATAGTTGGATCTGGCCTATGATATATTACTTTACATAGTGATTTATACATTCGTAATGGGGGAATGTCATGATATTCTTCAACTACTAGTTTAATATAGACTGATGTCTTGGATCAAACTGAGGTCGGAGGGTGGGATTCTCTCTTATTGCATTAGTGGTTGCTTCCCATTGAATATATACTAGATGAATTAAATTATATTCAATCTAATAATTACAATAGGCAATATTTTTTTCTCTTGGCATTCTAGAATTGAGCTTCCTTATTTCATCAAGATCATCCTCATACGAAGTGAACCATTCCTCAATAGAAATAGCATAAACATCATCAAGTAGTTGGTGGGTAATGGATTTAGCCACACCTTTCCCATTTCTATTCATCGAGTGCACACCATGTATATAATAGTTAAAAAATTGCAATCCAATATATTTATACTAGCTCTAGTCCTAGGCTTATACACCTTATTTATTAGGAATGACCATGTCTCGAGTAGACATCTCTTTTTATATTCTACATCAGAGTCATTCTCATAATTTTTAGTGATTTTAATGTTTCTACTAGAAAATTTTACTTATGTATTCTACATAGAAATAATAATTTCTTAATCCTCGCTTGAATAGTAAGGATATTTTCACCCTCGGGATATCAATAGAGTGTTGGATTGTGATCATCATTATCATTTAGTTATCGGTGGGTTGTTTTTTCATTAAACTTGTTTAATTTTTAATTTCCTCTGTAATGATCCATTATATTGAGATATACACTAGGAATATTCCCCATGAAGTCTTATAATGATGGATTTAGGCTGCATAGTGGGTGGAAAGTGAGGTCACTTCCTATAGGGTTCGCCTTGGTCTGAAAAATACAAATTTTCATGGAGGAAGAGGGGTGGTGATATAAATTCCCCCATCAATATGGGTTGGGGTTGAATAGGTTCGACAACCATAAAATATTTTATTCAATATGAAATTGATGAACCTATGGGTGGTGGTAAAAATTTACACTACCCTACAATCTAGGATTTCTTCTATATTTATGTGAAGGAAGATGTTATCATGAACTTATGGATTTTTAATCACTTTATTCAAAAATGGACTAAAAAAATTATCTTTGAAATGATATATATGATTACTATTGAGGGTTTATCTATTGTCATATGTTCATATTACCCTAAATAGAATCCCTAATTGACCTTCATGGCAAGTTGATGTGGATTCCTATTTATAGTAAACCCCTTATAAATACTTTAAATTTCTACCTTTGTAGTAGTGGGGTTTGGTTGGAAAAGTTATTTTCATATATAACCCCTAGGAATACGACCTAGATAGAGGTGATGACATTTTTTATTTTTCTCCTAATAAACTAGAAATATGATAAAGTGTGGTAAAAAATTTCGATCCATATTCACCCAAACCATTACATATATATATTGAGAATCACTTATAATTATATGGTTTAATGACTCCATGCTACTGATCCATGCCTCTTAGAGGTACTCTTAGTGCCTTCGTGTCATTATATTCCAAGAAACTAAGATGGTGATCATGTGGATTTAGTGTTATAGCCGACTTATCACTTTATCATTGTTAGAAAAATCCCCATAAGATAAATAATTTACCTGTAAGTGATAGATATTCATCCACAAAGACAATCACATATAGTGTATGAACTCTTCTTTCATTTTATCCCTAATTTCATATCGAGGTGAAACTATGGGCAATATTATAATCGATATTTTTTCATCATCGATCTCTTCCTACATAACTGTGGAATCCAACTCACTATTAAAGAGGTATTCCATGACCTTATTATTCTATAATGGGAATTTCCATGATAAGTAGATGGAATAAAGTATATCTAGAAACCCTTCATCTATATCGTCTATATATTTATTGGGTAAGGTGAAGAGGTTGATCACTACCTTAATGTTTTCTTTATCTTGGAGTAGATCTCACAACTTTTTGATGAGGTTCTTAGTGTATAGATCCTTGAACTATCAAGTTCCTTTCGATATAAGGGAAGTACTCTTGCAGAATTGACACGAAGAGGAAATTTGAGTCAATATAGGGTATTAATGTGAGTATTAAATCTTTAGTGAGTTCCATGGATATATAATTCATGGTGATATAAATACATTCAATTATGGGTAGTACATATATCTAGAAAGATTTCACAATCCAAGGATGAATTTGGTAAAATATTTCATTTAAAGAACCTCCCGGATAGACTCTCTACCTTCTATAGAGAAGACCCTTGTGATTACTAGTTGTTGGTGGGTTAGAAAAGGGATAACCTTCGTGCATGTTATTGTTCATGTTATGAGAGGTATGTCAATAGTGATTAATATAGGGAGAAGCTCAATTGATTATTTGAATTTTACCATAGGGATGAACTCCATATATCATACCATAAGAAAATCCCCCAAAAAATTACATGAATGTGTCAGGGGGAGTGCACATGAGCCTTAGCCTAGTTGGTGAGGAATTTTTAAGTGCATCCAAGAGAACCGGGATCAAATCTAGGTGGGGGATAATTTCTGGGGTACTGTAGCAGGTACTGTAGCGGGACTGTAGTAGGCACTATTTGGCATTGTAGCAGTCGAGAATATGCCCCCAGTTGGGCCTTCGGGGCACTGATTTGGTCCCCGAGTCCTTTAAGGCCTTGGGGCACCCAATCCTTCGGGTCAGTAAGGCCTTTGGGCCACCTTAAAGTGTAGATGAAAACCATACAAACAACAAGGAACAACCTTCAAAAGGAGGAGGAGCAAGGAGCTTTAACCATAGTAGAAGCTAAACGGATAGCAAGAATGAGAGGTTATGGCTCCTGCCTTCGGGACAAGCCTGTGCATGCATGGGAAAGCCTATCCAAATAGCCATGCGAAGGTGGAGAAATGATTTTATGATGAAGATACTGGGGAGGAGCAGTTCCAAGTAGTTAGTCTGGGTAGTATGTAATTTTGGAAGCCTATAGGCAAGGAATTCCTCTAAGGCCTATGACTTATGTAATGCTTACACCTACGGGCCTCTTAAGGGTTCCACCTCACCCCTTAAAAGGTGGAATATCAAAAATCAATAAAAAAATGAAGGCCTTCAGGACACTGGAGGAGTAGGAGGACCACCATAGTCACTATTTTCTTTATCCATTGATGGGGAGTCGATGGATTCTTGGTTCATTGTCCAAATTCACTTAAGGGACTAAATATTTTCAAATGTTTTTTGGGAAACGTATATTTTCCTTCACATAGGTTATATAATTCAATTGATGAGTCCTCCTAGATCTCCAGGGTTGGGTTTTGAAGGTTATAGCTTTAAACATATTTGGGGCTTCCTACTGTTGGAAAAAACAATTTCTTATATAAGACCTCTTAAGTGACCTACTACATATAATATGAATATGTTAATGAATTTATTTGGTTATCATCATAATATGTTATCCTACATTGAAATCATTTTCATGAGAAGGTATACAAACCCACTTATAATATTTATGCACAATCAGAATATGAGGACATGATTATTGTGTGAGTATTGGAATATGAGGCTGCTCATTAACTGGGGATATCAGGATATATTGTTTCACTCATGTGCATGGGATAGATTGTGTGGTTAACCTTATGTGGTTTCATGAATCAATTATTGATATCCTATTATAATTGAAAGAATATGATCCCTTTTTCAAGTGATATCTAGAATATGTTATTGGAATCAGTGTGTATTGGAAGAGATATGATCCTTTCAAAAAAGTGAATTCCATGGAATATAAAAAAAATCTTTGGAATGTGAATTTGTTCCTTATCCTAGAATTTTTTCTTCAATAGGATATATCATAATTATTATTGAATGAGACTAATAATATGATCATAATATTGAATAAATACCAAGATATGATAATGTGCTTCTTCAAAGTAATCAAGAGTGGTAATATGGTATTACACCATAAATTTCTCCAAAATATACTAACAATATTCTTAATTTATAGCTAGATTATATTTGAAACCTTTCATGATGTGAGTACTGATATAAAATTTCTTACCCATTTTTTTTCACGTGATTACATGCTTATGTAGTGGTAATGGAAATATGGGACCACTAATAAATTAGAATTTATAAGTTATCCCATTCAGGACCTATGGATTCTATTTGGATATTTCAATGGGATTCACATGTGAGAGGAAGAACATATTATTATTCTATGTCTATTTTTAGAGTATGTCAGTGTATTCCTCTTTATGATGCCATGATATTCTCATAGTCTTGTTAAATCTGGGAATGAATATAAGTTATCCCTTTCTTTTGGTTATAATATTATTACCAAATTCTGTAGTACTAATGGGTAAATAGTCATATTCTTAGCCTTTGAGAGCCTTATAGCCTAGGAAGACCTCCACCAATGTGTCTGAGTTTGAGTTACTGAGGATAAGAGTTTATAGGTGACCTCCATAGATGATTATTAAGGATTAGAAGTATTGGATATTGAGATGTTCCATCCATGGTATCTCTTAAACAATGGTGAAAATGTAACTTTTCTCTTTCTTAATCTCCTCAAATAAGGTAGGTGGGAATTGTCTCTCTCCAGAGACAATCCTATGAAGTAGGTGGAGGTTATACTCAAAGACACTATCTTAAGTGTGGTCCTTTGTCAAGGAGGTGATATGTGAGTCTTGGTTACTTAGAAGATATATCCGGACACATCCATAGTAGGTATATTACTATCGAGTTGTTACTCTCTAATTAAATTATTTAACACATAGTTTTTTTTTGAAATTCTGAGTTAGTGAAAGAATTATCATGCTTTTGGGGTCCCAACCATTTTATCCAATTATATAAAGTGTGAGATATGTGAGCTACTGAATCATCCCCATAAGAACCATGGTGGACACCATTTTATCTCAAAATAATATTATCTGGTGAAGATAATCAAGATGGTTTCATATTTGTTTCTAGAAGATATCTATCATAAGTGTTCCATAATGTCTATAAATTAATGAAATTATAGAATTGTTTAAGAAATATAAACAAAAAAATAGTTAATGAAGCATCACAAGTATTATCATAGGAAATATATCACATTCATATGTAAAAGATTCTTGTGGAATTTACCATATTATTTCCTTATGGAAACATTAATGTTCTTTATAAATGTGTCTATTTTCAGTCATTAAGGACATTTTTTCAATGGATAGTAGTAAATGATATATTACCACCAACACTAAGTAATGCACATTCATTTATAGGATGGGTGGAATGGCTCAAAAAAATATTTAGAGGGGAATTATTTCTTACTCTAGAAAACTATTTTTAAATTTATAATATGTTCATTAATCATTCCCAATCCAAAATGTGGGATTAGTTACCACTATGATAATGATCGATCAATAACTTTAATTTATGTGAGAATATGTTTTTATTAGTGGTTATATATAATATTATTTATAAATTTTGATTCTTTTGTATAAAAGAACATATCAATGAACTGTAGTGTTTAGAACTATTTAGGGAGGCGGAAGTGGTCGTGATGTTTTTGCTGGGCCTACGATAAGTGATTAATATGTATCCTTATGAATGGAATCAGAACCCAGAAATTTTAGTGCACTAAATATGACATTTATTTCCTTTTAAGGTCATGTCACAAAGACCATATATTTCTTTTTCATCTCATTCTGTCGTGACCAAGTGAAGATTCTTTTATGGTTATTTTCTAGGACCTTTATACCAATAGGTGAAATAATCCTAGAAATTATTATTGTGGGAAAGATGCATGAGTGGCCCTTTATGGTTATTCTCATTGGGAATATGGACCCTTGAAAAAGGATCCATTTAAATGAATATGTACCTTTGAGGAAGGATTATACAAGTCCCCGTGAATATTTCCCAATGAAGAGATGTGATATATCTCATGAGGATTATGAAATGGTTATTGTGTAGGATTCATAGGGAGTATAGAAGGTTTGTGATATATTTATAGATATTGGTAATAAACCATATATGTGAATCATATGTGTCATGATTAATAGAAATAAAATCTCACATAGTTTGATTTCATAGTTTAAGGTCATGTGATTGGAAAATACCACAGTGCCTTGTTATGTGGTAGGCCATTGTCATGAAATTTTACTTCATTCATTGAGTAAATTTTTTCATGCTATAGGAGATAACAAAATATTGAATTGGTATTATTCATGGGATTTTCTATTTGGTTATAACCAATGAATGGAATACATGGATGAGATAATTAGGGAGGAAATGATCATAACTTACAATTAGGAAGGAGGACCACATATGTGTCTACTTACTTCTGATTGATGGTTGAATAGAAGGATGAATGGACACATAAGAGAAATAACCCCTCATAGAAGAAGTTAGATGTTTATGAAAGGGATGACCATATATGAATGTCACCATCTCATTTATTGTCCATGGTAATGAAATCATAAATGGGAACACTAATTGGTATTACACCGAGCAAGGAATCCCATGACCATATAGATCATTAACTAGAAAAGGTCAGCTAACTGAACACATCAGTAACCAAGATGAGAGTTCGGAGATAGGGTGAGTTTCATTGATTCCATCATAATGAGGAACATAATTATAAATGAGGAATGTTATTTTAAACAACTTAAAGGCCCCATAAATTAAGACAGACAAGTGGGAGATGAATTTTATCTAGATAATTCATGATCTACGGGTTGTACCCTGATGTGTGTATATCCTATAAAATTTATTCAAGAGGCTATGAAGGATGCCTATAAGACTTATAATGGGTAATTATTTGTCCTAGTTTAATTAGTTACAAGATGGTCATTTGGGAAACCATGTTAGATCATTTGAGAGAGCTAAGTCATCAATGGTTTCATGAGGGTTTCCTATGGGTTTCACAGTTAAGTAATGTTACATTGGTGAATTGGAACTATAATGGGAATCTATTTTGAATACATCTCCTTATTGGACAAGTAGGGAGAATGGTTTTCCCCATTGGAAAACTATAGTGAATGAAGATCAAAACAACTTCAATTTTAGGTATTTGTGATGGGATCCTATCGCAAATAGCCCATGGAAGAAAACAGCATCACAAATTGTATTTTTTTTATTGGCATGTCGTTTAAAATATTATTTACGATGTAATGATTTTCCTTTGAAAATAGTTCTCTAATAATATATATAAATCCTTTTGTGACAGGTTTGTCAAAAAAAAGTATTTGAGACGAGCCTATTTTACCGTCACAAATTCTTAATTGAAAAATAAGTAAACTATTTGTCATGAGTTCCTGTCACAAAAGGTCTTGTCGCAAATAATTAATGAAAAAATATATTTAATAAAATTATGATAAATTAATATTATAAATTAATAATAATATCAATATTATTAAAATAAATAATATAATATAATATATAAATAATAATTATATTAATTATATAAAAAATTATATTGTTATAATATTAATAATAAAATAATACTAATAATATAATAATGTTATTATTTTTAATAATATTTTGGAAAAAATATTAAAATTATTAAAATAACAAAATATTATAAAATATTGATATTCTCAATAATTGTAAAAATAATAAATTATTAATAAATAATTATTATTATTATTATTAAAAAATTAAAAAAATTGATAACATAATACTAATAATAAATAATAATATATTAAAATAAAAAAAATAATTTTTTTTTCAATATTCGCCCCAATATGAAAGATAGAAACTGTAAATAGTTAATATTAAAGCAGACTTTGAATTAAAATGTTTTTACAAGAAAAACAAAATCAACGGGGGTGGTCTTCTAGAGGAGGTGGAGGAGCTGGATGAGATGGTGGACAAAACACCTTCACTAAAATACTAGTCAGACGACACATGTACCCCATATCTTCGTGTTGCTCCTGTTGCCATCAAAGCATCTACTCCTCGTACTACTGCAGCTGTCATCAACGCTCCTTCTCATGCTGGTGTTGGTGCTATCGCATCTTCTCCTTCTCCTAACACAAACTCCATATAAGATCACTTTGTGCTCACAACTGCCTTTAATAATGCGAGTTAGAAGATTATTCTTATCCCCGTGTTTCTCTCGAGCTGCACGATGACATCATAGTTGTACAAAAGTAAGCCACATGAGTCAATCAAGAGCCAATAACAACTACTCAGAACTTCTCAAAGGCATACTAGGTCGACTGCATCCATGCCGCCTCATTGAAATGGGGGTAACTAGTCTGATCAGTTATCTCGACCTGAATCGCAGCCTGTGTCTGAGAGGCCGTTGCCTCATATGACTCCTTCAGTTCCAATTTGAAATTAAAATAGTGGAAATATTATATATAGTGGCTGGTGATCACCTCTAATATCTCTATTGGTTGGATCACTGTACATCCTTCGATAAACAATGTACTCCATAATATTAGGTTGTTTGACTACCTATATGAATATAAAATAAACTATTTATATTTAATGTTATATAAAATATTAAAAATAAGTAATTACCACATGCTTTTTATATGTACTGAATGTATGGATAGCAGCTCAATGCATCACCTCTTGTCTCCTCTGGTTCTGTCGGCCCAACGAATATCTCCTCTGAAATCCACTACCCAACCAGTGTGAATATAATCCATTCCAAACATGATATGAAATGTACTCTGGTTAGTGGGCTCTACACGACTCATCAAATACTGTCACTCTTTCTTTCTTCATTTCCGTTATTATCAAATTGTGTAAAAACTGACAAACAGGGTCATACATAGACACCACCCATACCGTGGGGAGAGCGTTACACATGATATCATCTATGGGATACCATGAACTCTAAAAAAAATTTATAATATCAAGATATTAATGAAAGAAATTTCAAAATAAATATTATTTATTTACATACCAACCAATGATTGAACATGCCAAGTTTCACATCAATGAAAATTTGTTCCTATGTGATCCATGGGTGAGAAAAAAATTTGTGCAAGATAGTACTCCCCTATCCAACAGCAATATGCACAAAACTTTGAAAAAAGAACAAATAATAAACCATTTATTATATAAATAAATTAATGAATGCTAACTAAAAAACACAGATTACCATACCTCTGCCTGTGTGGATCAAAGCCAGGATGTGGATGCCACTCATGGATAGGGTCAGGAATCATCAGTCGTGCAAGACCACTCCCCCTCCTCATACACCCTGAACCACCAATAGGTTGAGGTCAGATGATCCAAAATCCTCCCCATCCAAATGTTGTTTACCCTCCTGCAACTAAATAAATAGGTCATCATAAATATGAAAAAAATATATATTATAGTTAGGAAATATTTGAAAATAACTATTATATATAGATATATATTAAATATGATTATAATCGGCATTTAACTGTGTCAATGTTAACCTTTATCATTGTCTTCCTATCTGATGATGTCAATGTCATCATATTCATCCTCAAGATCATCAATATCCATACGAGTTTCAGTTTCATAATCTCTTTCCATTTCAAATTATTTTGTAACATCATTATCATCATTGTCACTATCAACCCTTAATTGTGGGGTGTCATCTAGATATTCATGTCTCTTTGTGAAAAATATGGATTTTTATTAGTCTGTTGAAAAATTTCAATTCCTTTCATATTAGTAAAACCACATTACTTTTTGTAAAATGATTTTCCATAAATTTCCTTTTTATTATGCTCCACCAATCACTCAGGTATCTTGAAGTTGCACAATAATTTTCATAATAAATTTGATGTGCCTATTGATCCAGTAAAAATGATTCATTTACTACAAGTAGACTATTATATATCAGATATAAACAATTCTAGGATTTGATGAACATGAAATCCACTCTCAATGTCCAACCACAAACATTTATATATCAGTAAACAATTTTTTCCTAAATAACACAGTTCAATAATTTCATCCAGTATGCCATAAAAGTCAAATTCAGTTTCTCTATAATGAGATACACTCAAGAAAACTCCATTTTTCATTGTTTTATTGGATTCCCCCACATACATGTGTATGAAATCGAAAACCATTCACAAAATATTCATTATATGATTTAACCATTTTGCTGTACTGGAAATCTGACCTTTCCAAATGCTTCTATACCCCCTTTCCCAACGGTTTGGCCAAACCGTTGGGAAAGCCCAATTTGTGGCCACTTTTCCCAATGGTTTTAAAAAACCATTGTGAAAGGGTAGGCTTTTCCAATGTTTTGGCCAAACCATTGGGAAAAGTCCACTTTGTGGCCTCTTTTCCCAACGGTTTGGCCAAACCCTTGGGTAAGGGTAGGCTTTCCCAACGGTTTTCCCAACGGTTTGCCCAAACCATTAAGAAAGGTCCACTGGATTTCCTAACAGTTTTCCCAAACATTTGGGAAAGGTCCCCAATATATCAACATCACTTCCATAATCTGGGGACCTATACCAATGGTTTGGACAACCGTTGGTATAGGTCCTTTGATTTTTTATCGGATCTTCTTAATGAGAACATTCTATAAATCAAAATTTAAAATAATTATGATAATACATATATATATTTATGAAATTATGTTCACAAAAGTAATGTTAGGTTAGTGGTTAGGTCGTTCCATGATAAACTGGAGGTCCTGGGATCAAATCCTTGCGAATTTTTTTTGGAAATACATATACCAACGGTTTTATGGAACTGTTGGTATAGATTTTTATATTACTTATACCAACGGTTTTCAAAACCGTTGGTATATGTCTATACCAACGGTTTTCCAAAAACTGTTGGTATAGACCTATCCCCACGAATTACTTTCCAATGGTCCTCAAAACCATTGGTATAGGCTATACCAATAGTTTGGAGGCCTATACCAGCAGTTCCAAACCTTTTGTATAGGTTAGTTTTCCAGTAGTGTTGGATGATGTGTTACTAAATATACACGGTTTCTTATCAATTTTATCAGTATGTTGAGACACCTGAAAATTTGTAAACAAATTATCAATATAATAAATATTAATCTGAAATGATATGTTAAAGCATCAATAATTTATGTTACTAGGTTACGAGTTTTTGAAACCATTGAGATTTTTTTTTGGAATTCTTCAAGAGATGGCTCTGTAATTTAGGGAAGTTTTTTTCTTGAGATGACTATCATATAACATTAAAATAAAATAAGTTCACTTCAGGTAACATAAATTATATAATATGTGATAGAATCACTCATAGTACAAATGAGGTCAGTTATTCATAGTTGAAAAGAACATATGTATGAGCTCTATGATATTCATCATCAGAAATCCATCATTCATGAACTCCACCGAAGACAAGATTTTTATTATTAACAACTGATAATTGATTTCCCATTTCATAAAAAAAATCCCCTATTCTGTCCACTAAGGTTTTGTTTTGAGTTATATTGAGATTCAAAATAATGAGACAAGAAAAAAGAAATTTCCTCTTGAAAATAAGATTCAGCAATTGAGCCTTCAACTGATGCTTTGTTATGTACATTTTTCATAATTTTTGCATGCATCTCTCAAATGGGTACATCCATCAAAACCAGACTGGACCAACACATTTTTATTCATGTGGAAAATGTAATATCAAAGGTTCTATTGCATCAAAGAATGATGGTTAAATGATTTTTTCTAGATTACATATAATTACAACAATATCTTATTCCTTTTTTCATAGTGCATTGTAGTCTAATTTCACCCCACAAAAGTCATGGAAAAATATGATATGTCTATTATTGAATCCCAAATTATAGAATTCAAAAAAAAAATCAAATTGGTATAATTATTTCCATTTTAACCAGAAAATCGCGACTTTTTAATCCACTAATAAGACCATTCCTAACACATCTTCCCAAATTGGAAGCATACCCATATGGAAGTCTCAAATCTACAATCCACTAAAAAAATAATAAGAGAATCAATTTGGACAGTGTATAAGCTAATTTTGGATTCATTAACCTCTATGATCGATCATTTTCAAATAGTTTAAGTTCTGGTCAGCTGCAAATTTGGATAAGATCTAATCATGCCTTTATATTATCTTTAGTCCTATCTAGTGTATCCAAAACTGTATAAAATAAATTATCAAAACATTTCTTCTCAATATTCATGACATCCAACATGTGGTGGACCAAAAAATCAAACCAATATGGAAGATCCCAAAAATTCTCAATTTTATCCAATTTTGTTCTTTCCCAATGCCACAAATTTTCTATTGGTTTATTGCTGGTCTAAATGTGATGGGAGATAATGAAAATATAACTGATTTTAACTCTGTACCTAAGATCATTGTTGGAGGTCCATCTCTTTCAAATGTTACTTTTCTAAAATGATATTGTTTCCTCCAAAAACGATGATACGTTGGAAAAAATCAATGATGACAGTCAAAATTGAAAGGACTTTTCAATTGATGAGAATAAATGGTTTTTTGTCTCTCATACTACAAGGACATGATTGTTGGACCATGTGCACTCCAATCAGATAACAATCCATATACCATGAATTCAATGATTTTCAATATCAATGTAGCTTTTATGAGGAAATTTTTTTTCACAGCAATATCATATGTACCAACACCATTACACCACTATAATTTCAACTTATCAATCAATGGTTTTAAACAAACATCAATATTCTTTTTTGGATGTCCTGGGATTAATAATGTCAAAACGATATAAGGATCCTTCATCAACATCCATGGATGTAAATTTTACGGAGTTATAAAGATAGAATAGTATGAATATAGACTACCATATGAACCAAATAGATAAAAAATGTAGTAGAAAGACCCAATCGCATGTTCTATACTTCTAAATCAAAAGACAAATGCACATGGTCAAAATGATTCCATGAACCGTCATCATATTGATGATTCAATCTTATACCGGTTTAAATCTTATTTTTGTGCCATGAAACCATTGTAACTGTGTTTTAAGACATAAATAAACACTAGAACTTAGGTGTAAGCAGAAACTACTCAACTATTTTAGAAGAATTAATCCAGACTTCCCAAGTTGAGCTTCATTGTTCGTCGATTTTCCACATGTGGGAAAACTATCCAATGAATCATTTTCACCAAAATATAATATGTAATCACTTGTAAATGCATGAAAATTTGGATAACTATGTCCCAGATTACAAACCAGCCTGTTTCTCTCATAGTATTTTGTAGGCAAAACATTTCTCTCATATAACAATGTTTTAACCAATGAAAATATATGATCAAAAAAGTTGTTTGATATTCCATTATCTGATTTAATTGCCATAAATTTTTCAACTACTTCTATTTGTTTATATTGAAACCAGGATATAATGTGTCCTCATTAGTCCCCAACAACATATAATATTCAAATGGTTCCAAATCAGGAGTTAAATCAATATCATTCTATGTTTCAGTTTGATTAATAGATGGAACTACAACATCATGTACTAAATTATGAAACTGTGATGGATCCCTAATCAAATTATTCGTATCTACATTGAAATGGCATTCACCGTGTTGATACAAGAAAATATAGTCTGGTTGAAAACCAAAATGCAAGAGATGTCCCCCAACATTGTCAAATGTGTCAAATGTTCTTAGAGCACAATTTTTACAAGGAAACATAATTCTTCCTTAAAAAAATACTTTTTTTACTGTGGAAAATGATAATAAAGCTTCAACACACTCAATATATAAAATATTTAAACATGAACTTTTTGGATTTCTACATTGATTTATCCATGCGTGATCATCTAATAATGACTTTATCGACTTCCATGTTCCATATTTTTTTACAAAATTTAAAATAAATACTATTTTTTAATAATTTGATATATGATAAACAATATCCAAAAAAGAGAATATAAATATTTATAACCACATCTTTGTAATTACCAGTAATTACTGCTGACACAATTTCTAGTGGATAGGTGGCTGCTCTTCTGTCCAGCAGATCATTTACATGTAACATTCTCACACTAAAATCACAGTGAATAATTTGCTCGAATGTTCAATATCCATTCACTTTAATATGAGAATTTATAATCATACCTCAGACCCGATTCCTCATTGTGATTTTAGTGTCAGAAATATGCAAGTAAATTATCTGTGGGAAAAAAGGAGCCCCCTATCGATCAAAATATTATCTTATTGCAACATTCATCGCCTGAAAACATTATGAAAAATGTTATCCTATGTATGCATATCCAATCTCGTGCATACAAGGTTGGATATTAATACGTAGGAGCACAATTTTCATAATATTTTCAGTCGGTGAGAGTTGAGAGGAGAAGAGTCATTGAGCAAAAGGAGTGCAGCCAATCCATTGGAAATTGTGCATTTTTATTACAATTATCTCAATTTATTACTAATTCATTCAATTATTAAAAAATCGTACTAATTATTACTATTTTTACTATTTATTTCTATTTATTTTTATTTGTTACTATTTATTGCTAATTATTACTATTTATTGTTAATTATTACTATTTATTACTAATTATTAATAATTATTGCTAATTAGTAGTAAGTATTTATAATTATTAGTAATTATTTATAATTATTACTATTTATCTCTAATTATTACTGTTTATTGCTAATAATTACTAATTATATCTAATAATTACAAATTATGTCTAATTAATACTTATTATTGCTAATTAATACTAATTATTTCTAATTAATATTAATTACTGCTAATTAATAAAAATTATTACTAATTATTATTAATTACTACTAATTATAACAAATTAATATAAATTAATTTTTACTAATTTTTACTAATTATTTCTAATTATTACTTATTATTCCTAACTATTATTAATTATTACCAACTATAAGTATTTATTATTAATAATTAGTTCATATTACAAATTATTAATATTTATTACTATTTATTAGTATTTATTAATAACTATTAGTAATTATTACTATTTATTACTAATTATTACTATTTGTTACTATTTGTTACAAATTACTACTAATATTTACTAATTATTACTATTTTTTACTAATTATTACTATTTTTACAAATTATTATTATTTATTAATAATTAACACTATTTTTTAATATTTATTACAAATTAGTACTATTTATTACTAATTAATACTAATTATTACTAGTAATAACTCATTATTTCAAATTATTACTATTTCAAACAAATTATGACTAATTTTTACTAGTAAATAGTATTTATTACAAATTATCAGTATTTATTACTATTTTTACAAATTATTACTATTTATTTCTAATTATTACTAATTACTGCTAATTATTACTTATTATCTTTAATTACCATTAATTACTGCTAATTTCCCCTGGTAATTACTAATTACCACTAATTATTTATATTAATTACTAATTATTGTTAATAATACCTAATTACCACTAATTGTTAATAATTAGCACTAATAATTTCATTTTATTACTAAAAATAAATAATGATAACAAAACAATCTACATCTACTTTAATTACAACTAATAAATAATAATAAATATTAATATAAAAAATGAAATAAATATCAAATTCAATAAAACATAAATACCTTTAAACTTGTTCTTTTATAGGTGTGGATGACTTCAAAATCTCTTCATTAATCAAATTAACTCAGAGAAATTTTAGCTATAAATTTAGATTTTAGAGAGAGATAAAGTAGGAATGGAAAGGAAGAATGAAAAAATAGATGGGGGTACATATAAGTTAAATTATTTTCCACTGGACTATTTGTAACGGGAGTCCCGTCACAAATACCTTGGGCCACATTAATTACTATCAGTTGTTAAAAGGGTATTTGTGACAGGACCCATCGGAAATAGTGACACGTCGACACACTATTTCTGATGGGGCATATCCAGTCACAAATAGTATTTACCATCGTTGGATATTTTTGATGGGAAGACACACCCCGTCACAAATACCCTTCTCATGTTTTGGAGTGAAAACCACGCCAAACTTTTTGCAACGGGACACCTTGTCCCATTGCAAAGAACTAATTATTTATGAGGGGTTGATGTCCTCTTCACAAAAAATCTTTTCGATTAACTATTTGAGACATGATTTATTCCCGTCACAAATAACGTGTCGCAAAAGGACTTTTTTCCCGTTGTGCTAACATATTACTAGAGAAAATTATTTTTCAAGTGAGAACATTGGGTGATTTTTTCTCCCTAATGGATTCTTGGAAAATAGTTCACATTAGTTGGGAATTAAGGAACAATTATTTCCCTACTATAGGCCTTGTTAAAGTTCAACCCTGTTGGAAGGGTTGGGTAAAGTGGTCTCTCAAATAAGTATGATAGGGTGAAGTGTCTCCCTTATTAAATTCAATGAAGAACTATTTCCAAAACCTAAATGAATTAGGTGAGTGGTGACGTAGTGTGTCTCATGAAGAGGGGGAACATCACCCTAGTATTGGAGGAAAATGGTTTTGGTTGTTTTCCATGAAGTTTTGATGTTTATGTTATACAAGTTACATAGTTACCCAAAAATCCTATCTTTCACCATGGATTTAGGATTAATAACCCACTTGAAGGGGGGAGGTAAATGGGTAATGATGGTATTTTTTTATTGTTCAAATTCTCTAAAAAGAGTAAATTGGACCCAAAGGGATATATTTATAGAAAATGGAAGATATCAGGGAATGTAAATATTCTTAATATGAGGTGGTTCAAACAAGTTCGATGGAATGATATTAGAGATCACATGTTTTATTATGCAAGAAGGTTTCATGAAGGGTAGTTGTTATAGTGTTTTAATACAAGTGAAGTTGTGGAAACCCAAATACATACCCTGGTGAACACACATGGACCGAGTTGAAGGATCCTTACCACATAGCATGGTCCTTTAAAAAATTGATACTCTCCTTCTTGGGATTTTTTCCTTCTATATGTATTGGTTTACATACATTTAAGAAATTAAGTAAAAAAAGTGATTTAGTACATTTAGAGCGGAAGGGAAGGTTAATTTTGGTTTCAATAATAATAGTACATTATCTAGGAATGATTAAATAGTATATTATAATAACATCAGACTGGAAAATGTTTTTTATTTATGTTTGTGTTTTTAGTTAGTAGATTATTGATCTTGAAAGCTATGGTAATATGTAAATACCTACCCTGCACAAGATCTAGTATTAGAAGTTGTTATATATTCTCTAAAGTATAAATTAAATTACATATGAAATGAGTAATTTTTATACAAACTGATCACAATAACCCAATATATGTTTTCTCATAGAAAGACATGATTCATAAGGAAAAATGGTTTCTTGAGTACTTATAGTCAGATGACATCATGTAGCTTCCCAAACAAGGTTAATTGAATGAAGTAACAGATATTTCAAGTAATAAATCTTATATGAAGGTTTCCAATGAAAAAAAGGAGGTATGAAAATTTTTGTCTCTTCTATAAAAAATGCATCTAAATATGTTCAAGAACCTAAGTGAATTAGTTTTTATAAAACATTGTATAACATTTTCATTATTATATAGAGTTAAAGTGGTTTATAGGGACAACTATGATTATATATTGTCGAGTGTGATATTTGATTGTGGGGAGTAATGGTCTGATTGAACATAGAATATTCGGTCTTCTCTACAAATTCATAGTTTGTTTATGAGACCTCTGAACATTCAATAAGTGGTAAAATTGTATATTTCCACATAATAATTGGTTATTATATTAAATGAATATGATATACTATGATGTAAGAAAGAGACACTATTTTTCAGGTTTAAAGTCTGATATAATGAAATTTGTATAAAGATTCATCACATATCATCATATTAAGACTACTTAGTAAAATTTATATGATATGTTACATTTATTTCCCATTCCAATATAAAAGTGTGAAAATGGAAAAAATGGATTTCATTTCAGATTTATCAGGATTTCATAGAGGAATATTTGTGTTATTATAAAAAATATATATTTTGTAGAGAATCATTTTATCTAATTATGACATGAGATATATATCTTTGTTTTATATGAATTATTTATGGAATTGAGAGTATAGGTGAAACTATGAATAACATATAAGATATAAACTAAACCTATGTTTGAGTGCATTATTAATTTTCTTATATATATGTTATTCACCTTTATATTATATTTTAGTGTAATATTGGAGGGAAATATAATATTGGTGAAATTTAATTTTAGAAATAGTTTTCATTCATGGATTGGGATGGTGTTGTTTAACCCTTTCCATAGTGGACTATGTGGGTCATATATATGTTGTTTCAGTTTTCGGAATCATATATACTTTATAAAAACAACGAATAACTTATTTTTGATCAATTATAACTAACTTGTATCTCATTAACAATATAATAGAGAATAAAGATATCATTTTTAGATAATAGATGTCGAAAACTTGAATAAAACAATTGTTATTAGGTATTTATTTTGGTATCTATATTAATGGGACATTGCATAATGGAAATGAAAAAATAGTTAGAGTTTTATTTGTTGGATCTCTTATATATCATAGAGTGTATCAAGATGGTTCCATATCATATTTCATTTATCAATAAAAATAGTTATATATATATGTTGTATTTCATGTATAATAGTACTGGAGATATGTGTTGGGTATATTGAATGTGATCTGGAATAATGCGGTGGATTTGGATTCAAATACCATACTCAAGGAATAACATGTCCACATAATGGATTATAGTGTGATGAAATTATATGAACAGATGATGTATACAATCGGTTGGCATGAAAAAATTCTGGAATCTAGGATGATACATGGGAGAAAAAAACATATATCTAAGTTGAATAGTCAATTATATTCTTATTAGATACAACGTGAAGCCTTATAAACTTGATATGCCTAGCATGGTGATTTTTTAATTATATATGGATTAATGGATAATATGATGACTTAATTATGGAATTTACATTTTCTAATAAATGCATGTTTTTTTGTTGATTGATTTAGAGGATGATGGTATAAGGAACTAAATGAAATAAAAGAAAAATGGAAATGGTGGTAAACTATAGTAAGTGATAAGAATAGCATTATGAGACTATCGAACGACCAGCGTCTTGGTAGTGGCTTCAATATTCACTTCCGGAAGACAAAAGATTGTTACTAGAAACTCAATAGATTAATTGAATTTTATTAAGAGAAAATAGAGTTCTAGTTTAGAATCGTGAATCCAAATTAATGAGGTTGGGGGATTTTTAAAAAATTTAATTCTAAATTTTAATTTATTTGGTAGGGTAGGTATGAAATAAAGTAACAGTTATATAAGTTTTATCTGCAAAACTTTTTCACTTATTTCATGATCAAAAATAGATATTTTAAGCATTAATGAATTCATCGTTTGTTAAATGAATTTGGTTTCCTGGGAGAAAAATATGGTATTTGTACCTATCATTTTTTTTATTTTACTTTTTGGCATCAAAACAACATAAATAGATTTTTATTGGTTTTAATAGAATTAATTTATCAAAATAAAATTAAATAGATTCAAAATAGGGAAATCCTCAATTTGGAGTAATATAGGTGACCTATGCTATATTTGGTAATAAATTTTGTGTTTTATATGATTATTCAGGCATATGATTTGGGAAATATCACAATGTGACCAAATAATGAAATCATGGTAATTTAAAATTAAATGATGGACTGTTATAGACCATTCAGGCTTGGATGATCACTCACTCTTGTGAATTCTAGTTCAAGGGAAGATAAATGAAATTTTTTTAGTGATTTTTTATTTAATAAGTGTGACAAATGGGAATTTGGTAATCAGAAAAAATTAGGATAAGTTAATTTAATTATTATAGTGTAACATCTCCTATGATAATTGACTGATGAGTAAAGTGATATAATAGAGTGACAATGAGTTATATAATGTTTTCTAAATTGATTTTGATTGATACAGAATTATTTTATTACAATAATATTCTATTTAAACATTGATTAGAATAATGAAATGGTCATTTTTGACATTGGGTATTGACCAAAGGGTTTATGTGGCGATATGAAATTCTGTCCATGGTAGATATTGTCTTTTAAAATCCATTTTATGGAAGGCTATTGTGAACAAAATATGAGAGGGACCATACATTTTCTTGAGGGGAAGACCAGTGGGGTATTAGGAATTGAACAATTATGGATAATAATTGGTTAACTAGTGGGGTCTAAGACATATTAAAAATGTGTTTTGAGATTGAAGAGTTTTGTTTAAGGGGTATGACTAATAGGGTTGGAATGTACTATAATGGTATCATTTATATGACTATAATGGTATATGTGATAAAAAAATATGGGGTTAGAGAAAACCATATAAAAATAATGGATGTTACTAGAGGAAATAGGATAGACCCATGTCATCTAAGAGATACAAAAATTTGTGTTTGGGTAGTCCAGTGAGATCTAAGAGGGTTATCAAATAAATTATACAAAATATCATTAAGGTAGATTCCTAATATGAGTCTATGGTTTAATTTCATGAATGTTAGTATTGTATTTAATATATAGTGACCTATTTTTTTATCTACCTATATGTTATCTATTTAACTATATTATTGATCAATACATTGATATTTGCTTAAGTGGGTAGTTGTATTTGTTATGGTGTTTTTATTAACTCATATAAACATCCATTTGAATTCTTATCTTGCATATGATACAGTGAGTCATACCATATATATGAAAATATAGTTTTTTGATATTATAAAGGTTTTATGGTGATATCTTTATAGTTATTTATACTTTAACTTGATAATAATTATTTATAGTTTTTTTATATAGCTAAGGAAAACGGTATAATGATATGTGATGGTGTTTGTTGAGACGATAACATCATATAAGTTCTTGAATATTTATATTGATACATGCCTTATGTAATAAAAATATTTTCTGTTTCTAATTATCTATATATATGATGTAAACAAGGTATTTTTCCATGGATTATATTTCTTCATTCTTATGGTAACTTCATTGTAAAAAACATTGTTATATATAATATTCTTATATTTAGGCAGTTATTTGTATTTATTCCACATTATCATTTCTTTTAAAATTATTCTACAAATTTTATTAGTTGGGTTTGACATCGAGGGCATAGTTTGCCCATGATATAAATCAGGGCCTTTTCACTAGTATGTAGCCTCTAGAATACAAGGTTCCATACGTGAGGTTATGTAGTGACCCTGTCTTGATGGGTTGTGGTTGAGGGATAATATAGTAGTGTTAACTTCTATCCCTTATTCACATCTCATAAATTTCATAAATTATTTCTCTTTTGAAAAACATTTTATCAAGATAACCATTAAATTTTAATATCCTAATAATGTTATTAATGTATAGGGAATCCATACAAATGATGCAAAATATGATAACACCTATTATTCAATTACTATTTTATATTTTGGGAATTTAATTCATGGGATTGTTCCCTAGATCATTTGGAATCTTTTACGTTGTTATTATCATTGATTTTTTATTTAAATGGGTTGAAACATGATCCACTAATACTCGTGACTCTTTGGTTATAGTGGAATAAATTTGGAACACATAACATTTATGTTTTTATATTTCATAGGTTTTTCAAAGGTAAAAAGCAATCTAATTTCAATAATAGTATAAAAATCAAATTTTCAGGGATATAGGATTGATCATTGAGTTATAATAGCAGATCCCCCAAACTAATGGATAAGACTAGATATCTAGTATAGAGGTTAAAAATATTCTTTAAAAAATGACATGACTCAGTAGAAGTGTTTAGAGTGTTATAAATATTGTTGATTTATGGGACTATGCTTCTGCTTTCAAAAATACTATTACCATGTCTACTTATCAAAAGGAAAATTTAATAATTATCATCTCCCAATTGAGGTGGAGAACGAATGATATTAGGATTATATTAAAAAATTTATGACCTTTTGGTAGTTGTTTTAAATGGAAATTTTATATTTCAGATTTAGTGGAGACTCATTGAAATATATTAATATATATAAATGCTCATAAATATATATTAAGATAACTGAGGCTACCCATGGCCATTTGATATTTCATTTCTTATTTCAAAATAATTATAAGGTTTTATTAAAAAATTAAACTCTGATGTTAGATAAAAGTAAAAATCATTGAAGTTGTTTTTTTGATATATCATTAATAATGTTATTTATTTATGACTATAAACGTTTATAATGATAAATCCCAATTATCATTCACTATCGTTATGATGATTTTGGCGCACATATTTGAAAGTAAATAGAGGAACCTAGTGGAGGATCCCCACCTTTTATAAGAAACCTTCCTATAAAACTAACCATTTCATATCATCTCTTATCAAACACTAATATGTATTCATTACAATAGGGAAACTATAAAATAAATACTTGAGGGAGATAGTGGGTAGATTATTTGTTGAATTACTTTCTAATTTCTTTTTTTATTTTCATCTAATTTCCTTTTCATATTACTTAAATTTTTTGGATATAATTTTATGTTTTTAACTGTAATTATATTGAAAATATATTCTAAAATACTCATTACACTTAATTTATTTCATATACATTATAATAAATATATTATGATTTGTATTTTTTGTACATTTTTGGTTTATTTATTTCACTTTTAAAATTAGATCATGGGAAATAATTGATTATTAAAGTTTGATTTTATTGAAAATATATTTATGTCACTGATATGTCTTTTGAAGGGTCATTCCAATTGGAAAGGAATATTTTTACTTGGTTTTCAAATATAAATTATTATGATCAATCACTTGGGACTCCTATATTTATAATCATAACCATGCCATTTTCATGATTAATGAATGGGATATCAACATCAATACGCATCATCATAAAACCAATCAACAATCAAATTATGGTTAAAATTTATCGAAATAATTGTGTATTATTGAATAAAAACATTCTAATGTATATAAATTCATTCGTTAGAGTGACTCTCAAGATTGATGAAAACACTATCAAGGGAAGGTTTGGATAGTATTATAGGGTTTTGGTGAATGTGGATATCTTGAATCTCTAGCCTGACAATAATACTCTTATTTAAATGATGATATAATTGTCATTAATATTGAATATGAATTAATGGATTGATTTTTATCCTTCTGAATGATCTTATTCAATGTGATATCTAACTATAGGATATTCTGAAGGCTTCATCTCAAGATTCTAGATCACTCCATGGAAGTAGGAAGAGAACCTCAACAAAATTCTTTTACGGAGGGGGTTGACACATCCTCAATACCCACTATGATCCTGGATAAGATCATGAAGAATCAGGATGGACCTTCTACAAAATTATATAATTTTAATGTTTAAAATATTCCAAAAACATATAATGTGGAAGATGTTGTCAGGGGTATCAAGACTTCAAAATTGGTCCTTAATCCAAGGATAAGGATAAAGGTGGGATGGTGGTGGAAAATTTTGGTCCTTATTCTTTGAATATTCATGATCTCATCGTAAGGGAAGATATTATGGGAGGAATGTAATGGTGACTATTATTTTATAGTTTGGGACCTTTAGATCACACTCCCATAGAAAATATTAATAATACAGTATACATCTACTAACATGGGAATGATAATAAAAATAACTGAAAATAGTGAGACGGTGAGGCTTGTAAGGAGTCCATTACTTATTTTATAGATACACACACCTCAAATGTGGATAAATAAAATTGACTACCATCACATTAGTAAAGGAGGAACCCTTTAAAATAAAATGTTTATAATTATTTCCTTTAGGATTTGTGATCTCTACTGTGGTAAATGAGGATGATGAATGAAAAGGTGATGGGTCACAAGGGTCTATGGAGGAATCCTCTCCCTTTTTAGATCTCTATTCTTTAAATGAGTCATTGGAAAAAAGGTAAAAATTAATGAGTTATAAATAAAAATAATTCACTATCATATTTCAAGAAATAAAATCCTACCATTCTATGAAATAAATACAATATTTTTTATCCTTCAAGGGATAGAAAATCATACCACTACTAGGACTCTTAGGATATTTATTATAAATAACCATTCATTAGTGATTGGTATTATAGATCCCCAGACTAATTTGTAATCCTTGAATGGTTTCAAATTCAAATATTTCATTCATACTTTTATTGGGATCAATAAGAGTACAAGAATAGTAAAATAAAATTGCTACTTTTCTCTAGGAAGGTCGCTAGCTCCAATTTCATTTGTAAAAATCAGTAGATGATTATCACTATGTTTTATTTTAAAGGTAGAACATTATTTTTATCCATTACATATTCTCTCATGAACTATCAATGTGTAAGATCACTATGGAATGAAATTGGGAATCTCAAGTAACATATTAAAGGTTCATGGATTTTTTAAGGTGATTTCAACATAGTAATGGGATCTCATGGGAGAATATGAATCCTAGAATTGTTATTTATAGAAATGATTTTGAGGAATTCATTGATCATAATGACCTAGTGGAAGCCATTCATCATTGATATAGATACACAGAGTATAGAAAATTAATGAATCTAATTGTTGTTATCATGATGTGAAAAATCATTGTTAATTTAAATGTGTTTGGTCATCCTATTGAAGTGAAATCAAGGAAAATTTTCATTAACACCATTTATCATCATCCCATAATTATTAAAATTATTTCTAAAAGGGGATGATTTGAATTTTCTTATAGATTAAAAAATTATTGGGCTATGATTTGGATTAAATAAGTATTGTCCAATAGACCTAGGGAATTATTGAGTGAACTAAATATATATTTTTGACATCTATTCCCAAAATAAAAAACATCAAGATATGGTATAAAAAATATAATAAGGAGGTCATATCTCCCATTTATTGGGATGTTGTGGACTTGTAAATATACCTTGATAATATTCAAAATAGACATGACGAGGAGTTTATCATGTATCACTTTAATAAGGATGTGGAAATTTCCTCATGGGTAAATGACAAAATCATTCTAAATGGGTAAATTATAAAGGATGATTTATAGATTAAATGGAATAATGGAGGTTATAGGAATATTAAATTTTCCATATTCTTTATATTTTCAGAAAATATTTTCACCAAATTACATAATTAAATGATGTCACTGTAATAATCCCAAGAAAGACTGAAATCATATATCACATTGACAAATTTTATCCTGAGATATTTAAAAATCATTATCATGTAATCGTTGATGATTTTAGGAATGTATTCTCTAGGTTTATTGAAAAATTGTATAATGTGATGTTCACTAGGCTACTGGATATAGTAGAGATCAAATATTCCACTTTTAATCTTAATACAGGGTGTGCCCTCGGTCTGGATGATTTCAATACATTATTCTTCCATGAGTATTTGGATATTATCAAGGATTATTTTAAAAAAATTCTTTTTTTCTTTAGGAATTGAATTCTTTTTATGGGAAATAAATATCAATTATTAACCCTTTTACCCTAGTCAAATACAGCTAAATCAGTCAACTATTTCATGATTTTTTCATTACATAACTCTACATATAATATTTTATATAAACAAAATTACACTAGTTTACCTATCACAATCAAAAAATTAGTCTCTTGTATCCAATATGTTTTTTCCATAGAAAAAGAATTCAATATTCCTCATTGTTGCCTATATTTATTTTACTTTTTTGAGGAATCTTAATATAAATTGAATGATTTCAATGAAGATTTATTCTATGAAAGACATTAACACTATCAATTGGGGATTTATTATTTAATCTCTTCTCCATATTGTTTTTACTTAATTTTTCGATGAAAAAATCCTTTCATTTTCAAATTAGTTTTAATTTATGAACTATTGAATGGACCTCATAAGAGATAATTATATTGATCATGTGGAATTATATTGGGTGATCCTCTCTCTGCCACTATTTATAGAATTTCTGATGATTATTTATGGAGATTCAACTATGATATTTTTTAAAAAGGAAGAATTAATCCCACTCAGCTGTTTAGAGGGTTAATGGATAATTCTCATTTACTTATGTTGGAATTTTTTTTGTTTTTTCATACGGGAATAAAGAATATTGAGTCTATAAAATAGTTCCTTTATCAATATGGGTTTATTTCTAATCAGTACATATGATATAATAAATTTAAAATCCTTTTTCGCAAAAATTTTAAATAACAAAAATGGTTGAACATCAAAATAAACATAAATATTTGGGAGAGTAATCTACTATTAATTTATGTACGCATACCCCTATTCTAGAGAAGGATTTAAGATATTAACTTGAGGGATACATAAAAGGGAATTAAATAATAATTAATCAAATTTAAATGTAAAATTTTATCTCGTACTGGAAGGATATCACGCATCAATTACATTGATAATTCCAGGATTTCCAACTTCTTTATGGTTTATAGGTGGCCTAGTACCTTAATCAAATACATGGTTCAATGATTTAAGAAATTCACATGTAGTGGATATATTAATAATAGTGTATAACTGGAAATTAATTAGAAAAAATGTTATAAATATTTAAATTATGTCTTCATGGTCATTGAAAACCATTCCCTTTGAATGATTTCTTCTAGGAACAGTTTTTATAGTGGCCTTCCATTTAAAACCAAGGTAGTAATAATGTTTGAAAAAAAATATTTATCAAGAGGCATTAATATATAAGGATACACTATCTTATATCGTCAATTTTTCATTACATCAAGAACTACAACATAGATGTGATGTATTATAGTAGGTGTCTAGTCTCTCATACTTCCATAAGAAAACTTTGGAAACATGATTTGACGGTTTCTCCCATCATTGATGGTTTACATACACTAGTTTTTTATTCTAAAGTTAGTATAATATATGTAATTGGATCTTCAATTGATCATATTTATTCTCCCATAAAGAAATATATGGTTGATTACCCTTTAATTCCTATAAAAGGATTCTCCAATCGGGGAGCTGGAATGACATGAAACCCACTAACATAAACATTAGTATAATTTTTTCATGTGAATTCACACAAATTTGGATTCACTATTGAACTAGTTATAAAATTAATATATACCATCATATTATATATATTTTTCTATTGTTATCCATGAAATGGATTTCCCATATATAATTTCTTTATGAACATTAGTCTTATTCTCTTCACCACATACAACACCTGAAAGGCTTGTCTAGATTCCATAGGTAAATTATTCATCCAATACCAATTTTATAAGACTATATGAATCATTTGTGGTAATAAATTAGAAGTATATCCATTTAATAAAATGTATCACTGCTCTCCCTTTTCCCACTACACCTTGTAGGAAGGATCATCCTACATCATGAACCACCTCCAGACTATTTATATTTAATGTATGCTCTCATATGTTAGAATAGGAATACTAAAAATCCTGAGTAACATGACATTGAACTTATCCCAATTATGAGGAACTTCCTCTCTACTATATTTGTGGTATCAAAAGATATTTCAAGTTTGGATCGAAATTATATTTCATAATTATCTAATTTTAAATGTTTTGGAATTCATGGGTTGAATTGACATTGATTAGATATATTCATATTATGTGAAAAAAAATCACATTATAGGTTTGATGAAGATTAACACAACTAGGTATTCAAAATGAAAACCAAGTCATTCTGTTTGTAGTAAAATCTCTAGGGGATCAAGTGGAGTAGAACATTAATGATTCTTTAAAGATTGTGGAATTTATATCTCTTATGAAGTACATATATAAGGGGTACTCCTAGAAATATATATTTCTAGTTTCAAAAACAGGAGGAATGTCGGCCTTGAATATGAATCATAATTTATTTGCTATACTATCCAGAAGATGATATCATCCCCCACATGGATATTTTTAGTGTACTGGGAGGATTATAAGGATTATTTAGTGAAATTAATTTTGTTTTTTTCTCATATTTATTGAAAGGGTGATAAGTTCACTATCACATTAGAAAACATGGGATATAGTTCAGGGAGTCATAACTAGAATTGGTATATTATAGAGTGTAGTATAGATCTTCTTTCTATAAATATCTGTAAAACTCCATCCTTCTATTTTTTTAATATTTTCTAGGATATATTGTTTCAAAATAGGTAGGCTAATTATTATCAAAAATTTCCAAAATTGACGTATATTTAATACATAATATTTTCTTTTGTGAATAATATAACATTATTAAAAATCATGGCATTATATATAGGATAATACATTATGGATCGACTTCTATAAATTCATATATTAGTATATTTTGAAATTTTTATTGAAAAGTATAGGAGAATATTTTATAGAAAAAATCAGGTCTGTTATAAATATTTAATTTCTATACATTTATTTAATATGTAGTTATATATTATGTATAAAGTGATTTTCAAACATAAAAATGTGAATTTAAAGGGTGGTTTTATTTTTAAATTTATTCACTATGATAATCATCATGTAACTCACTACATTTTATTATCATAAAATTAATTTTATTATTAATCCATTAATTATCAAGAATATATTCATAATGTTAATATTATGTTTATATCATTATAATCATGTAATTAGGTAACTTTTTTTATTAATAAGGTGTTTCATTTTTTGGGGTTATTTTCATTTAAATGAGGTGAGGTGTAAGTGATAGAAAACTGGCAGTGTCTTTTAATTTAATCAAATAAATCAAATTATATTTCAATAAGAGTATAGATATTTAGATGAGTTAAAGTTTGTTTTAATGATTTTTTATTAATAGATAAATATTGATGTGTATTTTGATGGTGATAGATATGTTTATTAAATTATTTTATTTTTTATAAGAAAAAATATATTGGTTCTTAGAAAACCACAACATGATTGTTTTTCAAAAAATGGCTCAGGATGTTTTGTGGAAAATGGGAATCATAGTGAAAATGATTAGTTAATATTTTTAAATAAATTAAAAGAAAATAAAATTTAACATACCATGTCCTTCTACGAAATATTTGATCTTTTTTTATGAAGGAAATGACAAGGTGTTCAGAAGAAGTTATCATGGTTCTATACCACATAAAAAATGAGAAATGGATATTGTTTCTAATGGAAATGATGATAAAAATATTCCTCCAAGAAAACTTCTTCATGGAACATATTCATGAATTATTATGGAAGAATATAGTTAAATTATAATACACATCGAGGATATCGGCATGATACTTATTTTCAAGGTTAATGTGGAGGAGAAAATTGGGATTAAAAACATACTGATTAGACATGTAGGTCTATAGTTTTCATGAATTTTAGATAAATTCAAATAAATTTTCATAGTTTATGAAAAAATATCAGGGTTTACACTACCTTGAAATTTATTAAAATGAATATTTATATTACTTTGACTTTGGGTTTTAATGTATACAATATAATAATACCATATATCAACCATAAATTTCTATAAATATTATATACAGTGACATGATGGTATTAGCTGATCCAAAGGATCAAAATTATATGGGAGATTATGGAAATTTATTAAGTTATATTATTTTAATTTGAATTTTAAAATTTAAAATTGAAGATAGGTTTTGATTATATAGAGGAATTTCATTAGTGAGAGTGTATGAGTGAATAATAATAGTTTATAAATAGAATAAGAGGTAGAGAAATTATAGA
The DNA here is from genome assembly GCA_963277665.1 of Viscum album. Taxonomy (NCBI): domain Eukaryota; kingdom Viridiplantae; phylum Streptophyta; class Magnoliopsida; order Santalales; family Viscaceae; genus Viscum; species Viscum album. The sequence goes on from OY728152.1 coordinate 1,389,271,160, forward strand.
TAAAACATTACATGTCTTCTTGATTTTTGATTAAAATATTAAAAAAATTCATTCAGAGAGATCACATGAAATCATATTTTAGAATTCATCAAGAGTAAGGAAGATGAGAATAATAAAGTACTAATAAGGATATGAATCCCAATTTATAGAAATTTTAGTATTATTCTTCAACAATTAATTTTATTATGTAGGATTACTAGGGAAGTAATGACTTATGTAGTACATTGAAGTGGATAAAGGTTGTGTTTGGTTATGTAGTGTTCTATTTAAATTTATCTTGTATGTTAATTATTAAACTAAATATATTTTCTAAATAAATAGAATTATATGTGGAATATATTTTATTGGAGACCAATTAAATTTTTTGTTCAATATATTTTAGATATTTAGTGATCAATGTAGTGGAGAAGAAGTGGTACTCTGTTGATATAAATTGGGATATTCTTCATGGTGTTCAAGATAACCTATGTTGTATCATTGAAAAATTATAATTTCTTTTAATTGGAAAAAATTATACTTTTAGGTTTATTTTTAATTCAAAGTAGTTCATGGATAAAATATTCTGATTATAAACATTTAATGAGACTAGTGGATCATATCAAAATATATGGTTCCTTTCAATTCCAATGATATAACTACTAATTTTGAATTGTAAACATTATACATCACTATGTTCATTATGGTTGTGTGAATAAGAATATGATGATCTACAATTAAATATATAAAACATATAAAAATTTAAATGTTGATTAAATAATGTTGACATGTATTATGATTTTCATTAATCATTATAGGTTACTATAGTTGATTTTATTAAAGAAAACATAAAATAGTCTATACACTAATTTAACCCCTCTCAGCGAATATCTATAAAAGTCATCAAATTACCTATGAATATTTGACCATTATGGATTTTTAAAAATAATTAATAATATTTTAACGTCATTAATTAAATAATATTTAATGATACGTTGACAAAGAATGAAAGGGAGTTAGGGTAATGGTGTGACCACATTGTAATTCGCCATCATTTTCCAACATTATACTAATGGTATAAATTTTTTAGGTGGTTCAGTTTAAAAAATATCATTCATTTTCACACATAACATATTATATGTGAATTTCAACTTATTTTTTATGTTCTATGGTAAGTGTATGTGGTTTCAAAAAACTAAGAAAAACTTATATAATAATGATAGAAAGTGTGCACAGACCCATATAATTTAGTAGGGTAAATTTCATATCAAAATATCTATGATACAAAGTTATAAAATTTAATTTATGAATGGTTATTAAAACTCATACATAATAATTTATTCATTGGATATGTTCTAAATTTTCTATAACCCAGAGGATTATTTATTAATTATTTTATATCACCTGCTCTAGACCTCCAACTGACAAAATGTTTTTACATATCATGTAGGTATGAAACCAATTTTTTCTTTTATAGAATGTAATATTTGGCTTTATCTTCTCAAAAATATCCTTGCTATGGGGTGTTAAATAACATTTTTTTCCCAAACTAATCCCCCATTTTCGATAAATATGTACCATAGTTACCTAATTTTGCTGTTTAAATAGTGATGGTGTGGATATTTTATTTTAAATAGTATAATGGTTGTTATAATTTACATATATATTTTACATATCCCAATAGTCATTAAGATAATTGACATGATTATAGAGATCCTCTTGAGATTCCTTCACGTCTCCATGGAAGCTTATATTTTGAGTGATCATTACAAGTGAGATATACACATGAATATTGAATTAACATATACAAATATTTTACTAGTTTGGTATATTTTTTTAAAATATACATTTTTAGTTTCATATTTACAGGATTCTAATTTAAATAAATTATTTTTCAATGATTTAAGAGACAACTATTTACATACTAAAAATTCATCATGAGATTACAATTTAGTAAATTTTGTAATTGAAATTGAACAAACATGGTTTATTTCTCTCACACACAATTTTTTCTCACATCTCTTTGGAATCCATAATTCTGTTATCATGGGTCAAATCATGAGTAAGTTACTTCCAAATTAATGTTTGGTTTTCAGTGTGAAATTTTGAAATTAAAGAGTATTATTGAAAGTCTAATTAACTTTTAACAATAACATACTAAGAAACTAATTAAAGAATAAATAAAATTACTTCCCAATAAGTATTGTAACATTAAAATAATCGTTGTGTTCATATGTCTTAAGTCCATATCTCCTGTAAAAAATTTAAAATTCTAATTCATGTTATTTTTTACATTTAATCATCTTAAAAAATCAGTATTTTTTGTTTTCATTCTCATGATGTTATTTAAGAATACATGTTTTATATCATTAATTATTTTTTAGAGATAACATAGGGACTACCTTTTTCTATACTATTTCATTTAAGACCTAATTTATTTGGTGCCTCATTATAACATGTACTATACTATGAAATTTGTTAAATTTATTTTCCTTATAAGTATTTTCATATTATTTTATATATGTATGGGGTTTTATCATATCAGGTTGTTGGACCTTTTTCTATTGATATTTTTATAATAATATAAAATGTATCACACAAGTCATACCATACAATGGAATAATTTTTATTATATATTTGTTATAGATATGTTTTGGTGATGATAGAATATAAATATTGTAATAAATAGAATTCAGCTCAAGATATTGATAGAAATTACAATCAATAAACAATAACTAAACATACGAAAATAGAAACAATAAAAGATCGTGATTTATGTGATTTATTATAGGTTATACCAACAACATGAAAGAAACAAAATGAATTTAAATTATATATTATAAAAAATAATTGAAATAACCATTAAATCAAAAGATTTCATTACTATTAAATCATTAGAACTATCATATTCAATGTCCTTGTGGATCCAAAAATAGATTATCCTTCTTAGTTTTAGGAGTTAATATCCCTTTTCCACTAAATAGCCTCCATGATGCAAACACTAACCACTAAAAATAAAATAACTTTTCAATGAGATTGAAAAAAAACTCAATAGATCATTATTTATCAAAGAATGGTTAGTTAACTATAAGAGATTATTGAAAATAATTTCCATTTAGAAATATAGTATTGATTTTATTATATAATTGTAATAGATTTCTCAATACAAGATCTCTTTATTCTCTCCTTAAGAGTCACCATTTTATTTTCCCTTATAAATGCTTGACTGTGGAAGCAATCCAAGGTTGGACAATAGTAGGACTAAATATGGGATTTTTTTTAATTTTGATTAAGGAATAGGTGCTTTGGATATTAATGGGATATTGAATAAAGGTTTTGAATATTGAAGGGTTGTTGTAAAATAACATGAATAATTTTTAGGGTTTTATTTATTTAAAAAGAAATTGATGGAGAAAAATTGAATATGTCATGTACCTAGTATAATTACAATGGTTAGATAGTTGATAGTTTAGGGGTATTGTACCACTATCCTAGATATTAGGTGAAATGTGGGTTTTTACAGGGAACCTGAAAGTCCATAAATTAGCTAGTTTATGTTTATTGTGTATCTAATAAAGAAGAGGATGTTTTTAATGATTGTGGATAGGTTATTTTCTATTTTTAAAACAACAAAACCTCATTAGGGAACATTTGTCTTAGATTTATTATTGAGAGGATGGTAATGAATCTCCCCCTTCTTCTTCCATTCATCCACTCATTATCATGAATGATTGGTATTTTTTTCATTGATTTAGGTATGTTACCGCTTCCTTTTAATTACTTGTTCTTGTTTTTTTAATTTCCCCAACTTGTGAGGATCAAGAGTAGGTAATTGGATTATGATTCCACTATAAAATAATGAAATCACATTATTTTAAGGAATATTTTATATTATATTTTTATCAAGAGTTTTTTTTATTGTATAGATCACATAATCTTGATGAATATATGTTATTATATATAATTGAATTTATGATATATTTAATGTGTTAAATATCTCCAGTAATTAAAATTTAAGATAATATATATATTTGGTAATGTAAATTTATTTATTTTTCATTGAAAAGGTATTCTATTAGAGATATCGTTAATGAGTTGAAGGATGATTGATAGGTTATGACATATTTCTCTGAGCCTCATCTATAAGTATTTTAAGACGAATGTTATGATGTCATGAAAATATTTTCCATTACTTTTTCCATTTAAAAAGAAACCAAAATAGAGAAATTAATTAGATTTTGAGTGTTGTGATTTTCAAGAGAGGTTATATAGTGGTTTGAAGATACTCTCATAGATTACTCGTGACTATTCTCTCTAATGTTTTCATGGTTGGTTTTTTATATTGGTATATTGGTAAGAGAATGTTGTGATGGGTGTTCGTATTTCATGATGGATTCTTCATCCTATTTTAACCAAGAAGTATCTAAAATTAATAAAAAACATTTGAATTTCACGTATAAATTGGTACATTGATGTATTGTTTTCATGATAATGTTCCTTTCAATGGGTATAATAGGAACATCAAAGACCCACAATGGAGATATAATCATTTTTACATGAATCAACACACTAGGGTACTCTATAGATTAGGGGTAAGTCATGTTTTACACCCTAATAAACCCTCTAATGGGGAGGGATGGTTACTATTATCGTGTAGGAATATCACACACATGAGAGGCCTTAGCATATAAAAACCATAAAATTTCTCATATATTTAATGCACCTGTTAAGAAACAATACTTGTAGGATATTTATAAATGAAATAAACCAAATTATATAAAATTAATTCATGATAAATTAAATAATATTCTCATTGATAACATGTATGAATATCCAAATGTAAACGGGGTCAAAATACACACCCCACAACCTAAAACAGAAAACTGACGACAAGTTGAGCCAAAGAGGCAATCACTGTAAATTAGATTAAAACAAAAACATCAATTATTACAGCTATATCTTTGAACCCCAATGATTTTCCTATCCCAAATAACCCATAGTAAATAGGATTAAGCTATAAATAATCTATATCAACTCGATATCCACAAGTACATCTCCAGTCTATGTGTTATATACGTAGACACAATAAGTGTGATCCCAAGCCTGTCTAGGGGTGGGTAAAAACATAACCATTATGATAAATAGAAAACTACAAGGATTTATAAATTAACAATTAATCATAATATCTTGACAATAAGTTGTAGCTCGAATGATGTCAAAAAGAAGAATCTGGACACACTCACTCTTTAGAAGTCCTAGGGAAATGAAGATGTTGCAGTCATGTGAACTCCAATCATTGAGTTCCACATTAGATGTGCACCTAGAGTTCTTATGATTACTAAATTTTCCATAAATATGGATATTTGTATCTAGACACAACAACACATATCTAATGAAACACCTATTATTCTTCATTGTGATGTCCCAGACCTGGGTTCCATTCAGAGGTTCCCCGAACCTGTTTGGCCACATGGCCTTAAGCACGCCACCACGTATGAAAGAGTATTATGACTATCAAATAGGGAATATGCTGTGTTTATCGTGATAATATTCCCTCATTACCATAGCGTAACATAGTTGATACATAATAATAGATAAACAGAAGAAGAATATATAAATTGATTACACTGTGGGAAAAGATACAATAATGACTATACCAATAACACACCTTAGTGGAAGCATGTATAATAATCACATAATTAAATAAGAATAAAAATAAATAACATCATCATATACAATAGATTATTATTTCTTGTCTCTACAGAATATGTAAATATTATATACATGGATGTAGCTATACAATATACCATATTATATAAAAACATTAAAAATGTTGAAAATTAAATCAATGAATCATGAGATCCATCCCAATCATCTACTACTAAGATCCTATCTTGATTCATGAAATTATCCATGCATCAATAAGAGGATGCTTCCTCTTATCTTCACCTACAAGCATATCATCTCCATGGGTTCCATCTGTGGCCCAGATAGCATGTGATATAAACTCAATATGCCACCACCAACAATGACTATAAATATCCAATCGATGTATATAATATTAAAATGTGATTATATAAAAAGAAAATAATTAATAAAAACTATAACTGGGCCGACATTAGTTCATAATGTAAAAAGTGGAAGACACTACCCACTTTGACCTATGTCAGAATATCTCTAACCAAGTATTAAGGGGAGTGATTCCCAATATCACAGTAGTAGTGTAAACCTTTCCTAGTATCATTGTATAGGGATTCCATTCCTAGAATCACAATAATTAGGATACCATGACTTGTATCACAAGAATAGTGGGTTCTATAGTGAGTATCATATTAAGGGTCTTCATGCCCATGTATGACAATAAGGGTCACCATTCTCAGAATCAAAAGTTGGGATTCCATAAACTTCTCATGTATATATAGGGTGTTTTCATGCCCATGAATATATAAAGATAAGTGACATTGGATTTAATACAAGCCAATTGTTATTTCATAGTTCATTAAAATTTAATAATAACAAGGGTGTGGCCATTATTCCATTTAAAAAGGTGATGTGGTCATACCACTCACATTTGGTTAAACATATTATTATTTATAAGTGTGTTGGAAATTCCATTCAACTATATTAATTTGCATGGTTTAACTAACCATTCGCAAACCCTAATCCATGCTTTAATACATTTTTTTGAGATCCTCACAATGGTGTGCAGCCCGGGTTGAAAAGTTTGGGCATGTCTTGTTCCCCTCTTGGACCTCTATATTTCCCCACATGGTTAGAAGCAAACAGATGGTCTTTCTCTAATGGTTTCTGCTAACTATAAGGCATGTCTGTTTCTCCCACAATGAGGGTTTCAGGCTCCGAACAAGCCCCATTAACCCTCAAAAGCACCCATGAACTCATTAGAAATCTATATTATCTCCAAAACAATGAATTAGAACAAATCTAAAAGGATTTATACCTAAAATAAAGACAATATTCATATATTCTACCCCCTAAAAGGATATCATCACTGAGTTCACCTTATAAGGGTGGGAAAATACTACCTAAGGATAACTCTATCACCTTATCATGTACATCAGCCACTTGTACCCAAGTCTCATCCAATTCCCATATGTGCTTCCACAACACCTTTACCAATAGGATAGACTGACCTCCGAGAGATCTCGTACTCAGGTAAATGATGTGTATAAGATACTCCTCAAAAAAAACATTAGTATCAAGCTCCACATCCTTGAGATCAAAAGTATGAGATGGGTAACCATGATAATAGCAAAGTGTGAAATGTGGAAGAAATCATTAATCGAATAGTACCTTTAAGGTAATAGAACCTGCTAAGATACCAGACCGAAACACTCTAGGATCTCTAATGGATTGAAATAAAGGGGCCTCATATTCCCATACCTTTACATACATTTATACCCATGTTTGGGTGATACCCATAAGATAACATAATCCTCAAACATGAACTATAGGAATCTCCAATGGTGATCGGCATTATATTTCTTTCTAAACTGAGTAGTAGTCATCTTATCTCTGATAAACTGAAAATTCTCTAACATTTCTTGAACAACACAAGGACCTTGTAGTACTAACTCTCTGGCCTCTAACCAACATAGTGGTGAACAACACAACCTTCCATATATGGAGTCATAAGGAGATATCTTTATTATAACCTATTAATTATTATTATAGTCAATCTCAACGATTGAGATATGTTTCCCCCATGAACCGATATAATCATGTATTCATGCTCGGATCATGTCCCCCAGCACCTGAAGTGTCTGTTTTGACTTGATATCAGGGTGACGGTTTAAATCTATATTGAGAATCACTTGTGTACTCATGTCTTTCTGTAAAGCCTACCAGAACCTCGATTGAAAATGTGAATCCATATTTGAAAAAAATTACTTAGGAACCCGTATATTTATAAGATCTCCAAGAATTACAATGTTCTAATCTAATCATCTGATAATGTCTCCTAGATAAGATGGAAGTGGGTTACTTGAATATGTCAATCAAAGACTACCAAAACTATGTCACTACCTCGGGGAAAACAATGTAAAAAGATTACAAAATCAAAAGTAACATCCTCTCATTTCAATTCCAGTACCATTAATAGATGTAACAATCTAGTAGGTTGATGGGGATCTTCCTTCACTACTACCATCTAGAAGGTCTAGTGATAAAACTGAAATCTGATATTTCATCCATAGACACTAACACAATCGAATCATTTATCCCTACTTCATGGAGATACTTGGGAGAACCACACACTAAAGAGGACATGAATCTCACATTAAATCCTCTCTCATGTATATAGGGACATAGATATTCCCATGTATATATAGGATACCATCGCTATTGATAGACCAATATAGAGGCAAGTACTCACAATAAATAATCTCTCATAGAAATAGACCATCAACATTTTAAAAAATTACACCAAATTCTTATTTTATCGGTGTTTTATTAAACTACTTCTAAAAAATGAGGAGAATTTAGTGGTGGTTTTTAAATATCATCCCCTATATTTTATGAATTTAATAAAAAACACCTTTATATTGAGCCCCCTCCCCCCCAAATTATCCCCAATCCATGCACACCCTCTCCCCCGAGCATCCCTCGCCCCAGTCCTTGGATGTCTCCCTAACCTAAGACCTCACCATCACTGCATTTCCCCCCTCAGAAATGCTCCATTATCCCTTGTTCCCACCCATTCCCTCACTGGTTCTCTGGTTAATCTTGAGTACCCTGAGCTTAATCCCTCATCAACATTTATATTTCCCCTTATACCCCAAACCCTTTCCCTATCCCTCACTAATTCTCGAGCTCACATCTGCTTCACCCTCACTAGATATCCAGTATCCCATGACTCTGTATATCCCATTATCTCTCCATCAACACCTTCATTATCTTATCTAATGGGTGATCTACACAAAGAGGTCATCAGTGGATACAATCTTCTAATCACATGGATTCCTTCCATGATAGCCGCTACATATGATTTATTTATGGGAATCTAAGGTAAACACTGGGTTTTTCTTTCATGATTTATTCTCTAAAAGTTCCATCATGTTTACCAAAATTCAAATCACTTGATAGGTGTTTGAGATTATCTTTTAGCAGAAAAATCTCTTCTTCAAATGGCATAAAATAGATATCTTACGATTAAATTGGAATGTTTCCCCCTTAGTCTTCCCATATATAGAGAGAGTTAACTCAAAAATGTTATAGCGTAGGGAAAACCATAGTGATTCTTAACGTTTAAATCTAGTATATGTTTTCCTTAAACCCTTCGTGGTTAAATGATTTTTTATTACACTTTTATGGGTTTTAAATGTTAATCATGTTATGTAAATTAAATTACAATACTTTCTTTCTGTTATATACTTTATCAACATTATTACAACATTGTTATGTATTATGAAGTATAAATCGAAATTTATTCATCATGTTTTCTATTGTTCATCATTTACTAAAGTGATATCATAGATTTATTCTATGTAATAAATTCTAAGTTTATCATGAAACATTCCATTTGACTTCTTTTATATGCCGAGTAAGTTGAATACATATACGTTTTTGTTTATAAAACCACAACCTCTTGCATTCATTTTCATTATACAATGTATTAAGATTTTTTTTCTTGATATTAGTATGTATTTTGAATGGATGATACTGAATATCACACTGTTTTTTCGTACATGTTTGAATTGGTTGTTTACCAATCAATATCATATGAGTAATTTTTAATAATACTAGTTTGAATAATAAATCTCCCATCAGATCACTTGTCCATTTTTTATTATTCTACTAGTATGTTAATTTTTTTATTTTCTATTTCATATATCTTATTTTCTATAATACCAGTTTTAATTAGTTACTTCATATTCCATGTTGTATAATTTTTTTACATTATTATTAATGTGAATCAATTTTTATCTATTTCACCTATTGTAATTTTCTTATTTTACTATTACTACTGCCTACATTTTGGTTATTCAGTACCATTTTCATTTTTTATATTTTAATTAATATGCTATAGTGGTTAGTTATATCATTCCATGGGTATTGTTTTTATTTATCATAGTATTAAATTTTTAAGTTACTCCATACCTTATACTTATCATGAACTTAATAACATTTAGTAATTACTATTGTGTCCTTTAAATGGTTTCAAATGGTTTAATGAATTGGCATATAACTGGGTCTCATGAAAAGTGGTTTTCAAAATTACCACCGTTTTTTCTAATGGTAATTAATTATTTAAAGGGGTGTTGAACACTAGTTTCAAATTTATAATTTCTGTTCTTTTTTTATAGTTATTTTTTAGGAATTGATGTTAGTAAACTTTAATATTTGATTAAATGGTTTTGACACCATAAGCATCATGGTGGCATGAAATTTTTTGAAAAGGTGAATGATTGGTCTTGAAAAATGGGTGCTTGACGGTAGTTCACTTCCTTTAAAGAGGGGTGTCTTTCTATAAATGTGATTTTATAGAAATAACTAGATTTCTAATTTTGTTTTCTATGTGAGCATTGAAAAATGATTTTCAATGAAAATTTAAAATATTGTCTTTTTAATGATTGTATGATTTTTATCTTTCTTCTATTTTACAAAATTCCATCGGTGATTGATTTCTTTTTATTAGTAATTATATTAATATTCCTATAATTACATGGGATGTTTTTTTAACATCTATTTGTCTATTTCTCCCCATACTAATGCTTATGTGGTTTAATTTTTCTTGATAATGTATTGTCACATTGTGATATATATGGATAAAAGCTGGATCACATTACTGAGGAACACACCTCAATATGCTAATAGCTTTGACATGTTTTAAAATTTTTCTATTTCTAAGAGATACGTTGATAGGATCATAATGTTTTTTTATTCTAAATGTAAATTTAAATTATTTTTGAAGTGGAAAGAAATTTATGAACACATTATATTGAATCAATTCCATAGTCAATATTTGGGTGGGATTGGGCATAAATAGTCGAACGTTACAAAAAGTTAGATCATTGAAGTTAATCAAGATAATGATCTCCCAAATTCATTTAAAATGTATAATTAAATGAAAAATCTTATTAATTATTCTCTCATCATTGAATGAAACAAAATATAAACATCAAAACATATCAGAACAACTAGTTGAAGGTGAAAAAATAGTAAATTGACAAGTGATATTTTTTAGACTATAGAACAACTAGATCATGATTAAAACATAACATAGGATTATTCTATTGATTATTTAGAGAATAATGTAAGATCTAACTTCATTGAGTAGAAAAATTCATTTCATGATTTAGTTTATGATTGAAATCAAAAGATATATAGTGGAAATTTGAAATATTCAAAACATTATTTTCTACTGAAGTTGTATCATACCAAATTCTTATGTGGATTTAAAAATAAAGATATTTATATGATATTGGAATTGTTGGGTGATGAATTTCCTAAAGCTATGAAGCTTGAGTCTTTTTATGATATGAGAAAATATATAAATAATATTGATCTCAATTATTCAAAATACATGTTTATCCAAAAGTTTGTATTTTTTTGGGAGAGGATTAAAGTAGACCGGATTGAAAAAAAATGTTCCTCTTCCAGTTGGAAATCAATGGGAGATGATGGATGTATGAATCAACATACCACAAATAATATGAATAAAAATAAAAACATGTAAAATCCATGAGTTATATCCCTTTAAATACCCTATTTAAAAGTGTATTCATGTCATAGAAAACTTCCAAACAAATGAAGTGTAATTCTATAGATAATTATAATAATGGGTCAATGAAACATCCATGATATTCACAATTGTGGAAGAAATTGGATTCAATAAATCCATATTTCACATCTAATCCTAGGAATTTTGAATTAGGATTTATGATTGATGGATTCAACCCATTTAGGGTTTTAAGAACTATTTATATCATTATGCCGATCATTTTGATCCTTTACAATCCACATATATAGATGCGTACAAACAAACATATTCTAAAATTTGGATGATTATTTCAAAAACAATTTCTATAAATGATATAGATTTTTACTTTTAGACTATAAATGAATAATTTCTGGAATTTAGTTTGTTTTGGAATAATCATGACGTTCTAAATATTGTGAAGAATGTTTTTGAAAATGTGATCATTACATTTATTAATTATAATAGAAAATATAAGGACCCTCTAAATTTTCAGAATTAATAACACAAATGATTGTAATGTGTGATATCTATCCAGATGGGAATAGAAATTATTCTCCATAAATAATTTCATTAAAAATAGGTAGAAAGATAAATTCCATTGAATTTTAAAACATGTGAAGGTATATGATGGTAATTCAAGTAACATATCATGTATTTTTAACATAAATGATCATTGTTTACATTAATTTAAAATTCACGATTCACATTTTTTTACAATAGTTACTACCATTGTCATTGCACAAATTATTACGTGAAATGGTTAGTATAATTGTACTCTAATTTTTCATGTTCATTAGACTACTCTAGAAGAAAAATATCTATAACCATATGTTCTTGAAAACCTTTATGATATATATTTTTTGACACTTTTTTCAATGGATATAATAATTCCTCCATCACTTTTACTATCATGATGCATTTAACTATGAATTCGGTTTAGGAAACTAAATTAGGAGGCCCCGTAAATTATCAATGGATGTATTCAATTGAGAGGTAATATATTTATATATTTTCCTTATAAAGTAAAAAATTATTGTAACTTCATTAAATACAAAATAATCTTTTATTAATTTTATTTCACACATATAAAGGTCAATAAAAGTCATATATGAAAAAAAACATCTCAGCCTGATGGATGTATTTTTTAAGGATATTTAGAATAGGAATGTTTTAACTTATTCTCTACAAAATTGGATGATGTTGATACATTATCCAACCAAGTTATATTTTATGACGACACATCAACCCAATCTCAACTATGTGGTAAATCAAAAATCATTCCTACTATTAGCTAATTAGATGGGAGGATCTCACATGTTACATGAACTGAAATTGAATTATTTCAAGCACATAGATATGTGTTTCTGAATAGTTATATTTCATATCAATTTATTGAGGATCTCGGGATTCAAACATGGAAAGAAATGATAATTCAAAGAGGGGATTAAAAATATATAATGATATATGTTAACAAAGAGCTTGTATAATGATTTCCACCTCGTGTATGTTCATAAATATTTAAATCAATACTAATATTATGTTGAAACATATTTTATAAATATAATAATTTATAATAATATTTTAAGATGATTAATACTAATACTCGAGTTGATTTGTTATAATATTTGAGGTCTATGGCTTGAGGTCCTCTAAATTAGGCTATGAAATTTGATTCTTACAGTGTTAAGAGATTTATATTTCATACATTTGATCAGGGAGATGGTTTGAAAACATGGAATATTAGAATATTTATAGTTTTTTAATAGGGATACTATAAAAATATGGCTAATATTATTTCATTAAACATCCATGGGGGTTTTTTAGATGTTTTATTCATATCAATGTGGGTCGATATTTCCTAGGGTATTAAAAGATAATCTTTACAATTTACTTTTGAGAACATATCTTGTTTGATGGATGTTAGTGACCATCAATTTTGTGATTTTATATCTTATCATCATAATAGAAAATGGTATATTATGTGTAATATGTCATGGATTAAGGGTGGATTGTAGTTGTTCACATAAAACAAAGAGACTTCAAAGATATAGGTTATGAAGTGGATGATTTTTCATCTAACATTAAATCCCATAAACATAAAGAAATGAAAATATTTTTCAATTATGATACTAAAAATACTAGTCTTCTAAGGGTTGATTAATTAGATGAAGTAACGATAAAGTATGGAAACGACATGATTGAAGAAAAAAATGAGTGTATGTGTTGTTATCCATTAATTTATCAACCACTTATGTTATTTATAAAACCATTAATTACAATAGTTATGTATATTTTCTTTGTAGATATTATGAATCTTTTATAATTTATAATTTTTTTCTGAAATTTACTTTTTGAAATATATGTATTGATGTTAATTTTAATTTATTAAATGAAAGGAATTACAAGTAAGACGTGTTTCATTAATCCCAGTTGACACCCATTTAAATTTCCCTCTATCATACTGATAGATGATTATCCGTAGGTCTCCCTACATATATTATCTGAGACACCACATGTCTTCCCCCCTTCAGTGTCTCTCACACCCTTTATTCCATCAGTGTTTGGAACACCATCAATTTTTATCCCCTCAAAATCTGAGATAGTGTCGCCGTATTCCACTAGATAAGTAGTTAGGGAACAAGTCATCACTCTTATTTCTTCATGAGGATATTGGAGGGTGATAGTTATAGGTAAAATTTTAATGTGAATTAAGTTATTTCACATTTTTATATGACTAAATATTTATCTGTAAAAGATGAAAACAATATTACTCAATAGATAAATATGAACAGTTTATATGTTTTTAATCTGAACAATTTGAAGATAGTTGTCCCATATCATTGTTATGGGTTCCCCAAGGACGATTTGTATCATTATTATTCTAGATTCTAGGGGATTTGGTGGTAGAATCTATTTGGATATTTATTACCAAGGATTATTAGATGCATGTGTCACAATCATGGAAAATTGAAGTATTTGATTCCCATGTAAAGATAAATTTAATAAACTATGGTGTAATTTAATAACTTTAGGTTAGTATATTATAAAAATTTTAAAATGAATCTATTTGAATTCATGTTATTCCACTTCACTATTACTAATATTATTGAATGAAAGTTGATGTAAGAAAATTTGGGTAATAAATTAATAGATTTAAAACTGATATTTTGGAATGAATTCAGTGCTACTTCGTTAAAGACTAAGTAGAAATACGATAAAGTAATCGAAGGGGTACCTACAAAGAAATGGAAGGTGTTTGTTGATATCCATAATCATTAGTATCTTGTCATGTTGAAATATATATAATTATATTAATATCATTTTTTCTATACCTGTATATGAAAAGGATATGCCATTAAATACATTACTATTACATTAAATGATATTTTTTTCCAGATGTTTCTTGGAAAAATTCATGATGTGGGGAAAAAAATAATCCCCCACACTTATAGGTCAAATACATTATCCAAACACAGATCGAATTTGTTAAAATTTTAATTATTTTAAATATTTATAAAATCACATTATATGTTTCATATATTAACTTCTTGATTTTTATTTAATTAATTTATTAAAATAATATAGGTACCAAGTCTGCCAGAAAAAACTTTGGTTTTATGTTTATACAAAATCTAATGGGATTTATGTTAATGAGACCTCAAAATAATTTTGGGTATGAATTCTTTTTTAATTGTAATAAATTATTGTTATTGGTCACTATATTAATATTTATTTCTCAAAATATGATTCATATTTGATTTATAGTTAAAAATAAAAGAACTATAGGATTCCAATCTCATGTAGTCCTTCTTGGTCTCCCAGAATGATCTATTTAGTCACATCCTTGGGAAGGAGAATCCTCATAACATGTGTGGGATAAGTTTGGGACCATTACCATTAGAAGTCTTTGGTTAGAAACTATATATTGTAGAATAATATACCCCTAATTATAGTTAATTTATACCATGGAATGTTTTAAGGGAGTTTGTTTCAATGTAAAGAACAATTCAGGAAAATGGGTCTCATATAAAGGTGTAATATGAAAATTTCATTGCTCAGCCAAAAGTGTTGATTGAATTATATTAGAAGATTATGGGATATTTCCCTGGTGAAATTTCCTTAATCGATGGTAGTTAGAAGGTAACTCTCATAACATCAACAACATTTAGTAAACAAACTATTATTTGTTGTAAATTTAGATTTAAATATACAGAACTAGTTAATTTCCAATATAAACTTCATGGAGGTTCCAATATGAGGGAGTGGAGATGGAAATTGAGAGGGTGTAGATAATAGTTCATTAGGTAATGATTTGAATTTAATTTGGAATCAAGTATGATGTGTAACTAATCATATGACTGACAGAAAATAATATAGTGATTCAGAAAACCTTTTACGGTTTCTAGTAGGGATATTTATATTTTCCATACATTTCTTGAAAATATATATTCTTGGATCATTAGATAAGTTTTATTCTTAATTTTACTTCATACTAATCATTCATAGGCTCTTGTGTTTTTTTGTTTAATTTCTCCTTGAAATTATACCTCTTATTGTTGTTTCCAAAATCTATAGTCACTTTCAACCATTTATAAACTTTATTTATATATGAATTATATTTCTTAATTATCAAAGTACAATAAAGATACTAAAGCATCCTGTTCATCTTGCATCTGAACATCCCACTAGAATTTTTCTTTTCTGTGAAACATATAGATTATTATCTTAACTCTCGTATCAGAAAACAGACTAAAAACCAATTTATTAATAGAGATAAAATATCTATCAAACTATACACTCCAAAAAAATATTTTCAAATGGTTATATTACCTTAAAACCCAGTTACTAAAATAATCTTTCACAATAATTTTCCATAATTTTTATCTTTAATATCTTCTTGCTACAAGTTGAAACATCCACATCATCTTTGACATAATTTTCTAAATTATTATTCTTTATGTATTATTATTAATAAAAATAAAATCTTCCATAATATTAGCTGTTATTTAGTGTTGATAAACTATGACAGAACGTACCACACTACTCTCATCAACATTCTTGGGAACTCCAATATACTTTACAAATATACTCCACAATACATATTGAGTTCATCCAAATTACCATCATCTTTATGGATGAAAAATAAATTAAATCCAAGTGTGTTCAATATTTATACTAGATGAATCCCCACCCTTGACTATAATAGTTTTTTATCCCACCCTTAGAGCTTCTATAAAGGTATTTTTGGGGTCTTCATGTACACTTTAAGATGTTATCAATATGTAAATTTTAATGTTATAAATGGTATTTAAAATATATTGAAATCTTTTCACATAAGTGTTTGCGTAAAGTAATGCATTCCTTTTCATTATCCTTTGTCTCTTTTTTGTGTCAATTTCCCAATAAAATTATAATTCTTATAGATTAAGGAATTGGTATTTTGTAAATTTGAGTCATTCTGATCAATAATAGGGTCCTTCTTATATCAATTGAATAGAACTCCTACCATTTGATTATTTAGAAGTAAATTTTCCATATTCCATCACTAAAAATGAAATCTTAGGTTTGGAATTCCCTTATATTAAGACAAAACTATAACTCATCCCAATAAGGATGTTTTTAAAGTTGGAACTCAAAGTTCATCTTCATAAGTAACAAATATATTTCCATATTTTTATTTTATCATCATATCCTATTTTATATTGGATATGATTTATCTCACCTATTACATCAAAATAAACTCATTATACTTATAAAAAATATTATTATAATAAAATAAAATCATATGAATTCACATCCACTATAAATTTTTATGTTGATATGGCATGATATTTAACTAATTTCCATGGTTGGAATGCTTTCTCTTCTATAATCATATAACCATTTCCATCACAATGTTCATATCCTTGGTTGGAATGAATACCATAACAAAAATACATAAAATGTTTGACAACACCTCACGTGGCCATGGTTGACATTAAAACCCAAACCATATTTCCATAAAATCTCCCAACATCGTTGGAATCATCCAGAAAACCAATCCACTAAACCATTTTATAAAATCACATTCTAATAGTAAGCATGCTCACCTGACTCATGTCACATGGCACCCATATAAAATTCAATCAATGATAATCTTAAGACACAATTTATAAGTCACTATTCAAAATGATAATATTAAACATACCAAGAACAAAACATAAAAGAAAAAGGTTATCAGATGTAACAAAGACACACAACACTAAATTCCAACCTATTTAGCATAACTACAGTCACACACCATACCTCATTCAAATTTCAACTAATTCATAAGGATAACAAAACTTTTTCGTTACAGTAACATTATATAATTTATCATGGTGGAATTAAATATTTATAACATATTTTAGTATTCAATGACATGGTTTCAAACACCCCCACTTGGTTTACTCTATATCATTTATTTAACGTGAGGGTCAAATGAATAGTAATATATGACATAGCCATCAAAATAATCTCAAGAGGATCATCAAATAACATCAATCTTGTTAATTAATTTTTTTTATTTTCCTTTTCATATTAATCATATAATGTTTTTCTATAAATTAATGTTGACATATTCTGATTATTTTATTATTACTATAATAGTTTGTTTACTATTTTAATTTTTTCGTATCTATTTTTTTCTGTTTTGGGGTTGCAGTTTTGGAAGTTGTATTTTTTTAAAAGATATATATATATATAGGTGGTTTAAACGGAATCTATATATGAAAAATAATTACATATCAATGCTTTAAACCACCACTATATAAGGATGAAATTTTTTAGCGGTGGTTATTTTGGTTTTTGCAGTTATTTTCCCTCCCAACAAATTTAGTGGGTTAGCATATGTTAAAATTACCACTACCCCCTAACAATTTTTGGAGCTTAAACTACTGCTAAAACATTTTTCTATGAATGTTCCTATAAGAAAAAACTAAATGGATGGAACTGATGATATTTTTATGTTGATGCCAAAATTAGGTATAGTTTTTGGAAATTTTTGTGCAAACATATTGCAGAAGGTTAAACTACCACCAAATAAAATAACAACCTCTATTAGTCAATTTTTTTGTATTGAAACTATCTAATAATCACATTATCAATGAATGAAGAGGTCACCGATAAAAATGCAATTATATATATTCCAAGAGGGTCTTGAACCTATATTTTCATCTCAATAAATTAGATCCGTAATCCACCACTTCTTATTCGCTTCATGAACTGCATGTTTGAGTCCTCCTCCTTATATCATAAGAAAACGAATTTCATTTCCTAGGAACATAGGCAATATCAACAACAAAAAACTATAGATATTTATAATGTATTTAATACCTTTGATTAAATATTATCTATATAAAGAAATACCTGAGGTTTTTTTGTACCATGATGACCACAAAACACTATCCCAGTACGTGATTCCTCAAACAACGCAAGGCATGTACAAGATCTGCAAACTAAAGATCCTATGTTGGGTAATTCATCCCAAGAGGACTCAACTGCCAAGATTCATATATAATTAATATATTTTTTTGTATCAGAACTTGTCTTATCCTGATACCTAATGCATCACAATAGACTACATAGATTCTTCCTGGATCTAGTGGAATCCAAATTTTCACTAAATTAATTATCCCATTGTGTTACTGAATGAAGTTCACACCAAATTCAGAACATATAATATTAAAACCATTATTATTCAAGCTCGTAAGAGGTGATATTGAGCATGTAAAGTCTTGTATAAAACATTTTTATTAACTTGATATCCCAAATAAACATAGTATATCAAAGATGTTCTT
The DNA here is from genome assembly GCA_963277665.1 of Viscum album. Classification (NCBI taxonomy): domain Eukaryota; kingdom Viridiplantae; phylum Streptophyta; class Magnoliopsida; order Santalales; family Viscaceae; genus Viscum; species Viscum album. The sequence continues at coordinate 1,389,290,672 of OY728152.1, forward strand.
GGGATCCACCCAGGTAACCACATCTCCCACCTTTTCTAGGTAAAATGAAATTCATATATCTGAGATGATATGACATATGATTTTTACCTTTTATATCAAGAAATGACATTTACTAAGCATAGAATACATCAGGTGTTCAATAATTTCATTAATAAGGATCACAATATGTCTAGCATGATTGCGTTGAGTATGAGAATACACCGAGATGCAGTCTACAAATAACACTAAAAACAATCCAGATAGGGGTGGAAAACAAAGTTCCTCAAATACATGAAGATGGTACGAATGTTTGTAAGAAATAATGACATCACGATATACTCATAAAATATGTACTAACTATAAAAACACATACATGGAACATCTAATGGTATACCTCAAACCTGGTGCTAACCCGTACTCTGTTCAATATTTGAATACACTATTGCTCCTATGAGATGGTCAAAGAGATCATAAATATGAGTAAAGGGGTTATAGTTTTTCAATGTATATTGATATATCTTTTGGTAATACACACATAGATCAATGGTCATTTCTTACTTTTTCATTTTTCACATGAGCCTCAGCCCAGTTGGTTTGGACTACTTAAGTGCATCCAAGAGACCTGGGATCAAATCCAGGCGGAGGGTAATTTCTAGGGGTACTATAGTCAGTACTGTATCGGACTGTAGTAGGTACTATAGTATCACTGGAACAGGTACTATAGAATGAAATTTTCATATTGTAGTAGGTACTATAGCGGGAACTGTAGTAGGCACTGTTTGGCACTGTAGCAGCTGGGAATATTCCCTCGTTTGGGCCTTTAGGCCATTGATTTGGTCCCTGAGTCCTTTAAAGAAATAAGGCCACCCAGGCCTTCGGGTCAGTAAGGCCTTCGATCCATATCAAGGCCTTTGGGCCACACTATGTGCATATGCAAACCTGTCAACCTACAAGGAACAAGCTTCAGAAGGAGGAGAAGTGAGGAGCTTTCACCATAACAGAAGCTAAATGGATAGCAAGAATGAGAGGGTATGGCACCTGTCATCGGGACAAGCCTATGCAAGCACGAGAAAGCCTAGCCGAACAGCCATGCAATGGTGGAGAGCTGATTTCATGATGAAGATGATGGGGAGCAGCAGTTCCATGTAGTTAGTCTGGGTTGTATGTAATGTTCGAAGCCTACGGGCAGTGAATTCCTCTAAGGCCTACGAGCCATGTAATACTTACTCTTACGGGCCTTGTAAGGGTTCCACCTCACCCCTTGAAAGGAGGATTATCAAAAATCAATAAAAAATGAATCCCTTCCAGCCATTGGAGGTAATAAAAAGGACCAATCAACCCTTGGGAGAAGTATTGTGTTGTATAAAACCCTTGAACTCAAATTCCTATAGCTACCTCTTGAGCTTTTGTAACCCAATAGTATCAATCCTATAAGTAGAAATGGATACTCATGTATCCCTAGGAATAAGATCGACAGTAAACTCTACCTCCCCCTTAGGAGGTATTCTATATATGTCATTAAAGAAAACATCATCGAATCGATCGACTACATGAGGTAACTCAGTCTGATGCAGTCTGTGATTATCCATACAGAATGTACCGTATAAGAGATAAATCCACCCAATGAAACATTCTTTTTTCTAGATCTACTAGAACATGCATCCTATTCTCCCATTTGAATATATGTTCCACACAATTTTTATGTAATTAAAGAACTCTGGAAATAAAAATCCACAGAGGAATGATAGCGGCCAACCAGTCCATCTCGATAATGAAATAAAAGCATATAATGTTGAGAATTAAGTGGTTCCATGAGAAACAATGGTTCCCTACCTCAATAGGACAGTACTTTTCCTATAATATACTCTACGAAAATATATTGAAATGTGTATCATGTCTCATGGGACCACTAGAAAACCGAAAAGTGATATGAATAATCTCAAAAATAGACACAAATATGAAGAAATGTGATGAAAAAATATTGAATAAGGAAGACACAATAGTATAGGATACTATAATAGTACCTCTAATAGTAGACGGTCTAAAATCATGATCCTTTAGAATAGAATAAAATAAATAAAATTGTCATGATCCATGGACTTATGCTACCACCTAACTACATATAGTATGAGTACACTATTGGAACTATATAAATTAAACCTATCTACCTCATCCATGTCCTCCTACTCTAAATTTATAGTATATAGTTCTCTATATTCCAACTAGGGTAGGTACTACTAAACCTAATATTGACGGTGGTGATGATATGGATCCTCTCCCACTCAGAATAAATACAATGGTCCTATAGAATTTCGATTAATGGCCCAATCTTCTGTATCCTCATAACTCAACGGGGTATCTTGGACACTGGGGATTCTTATGAACAATCTTCCCACACAAGTGGAAACCCATGTAACTATCTGTGGGTTTCCAATGGGAACATCTATTCACACACATAGCCTTAAATCATTTCTTTTAACAACTTTTCAAACTACTACCCCGTGTTGGTTCTGAACCACCATAGCTCACACTGTCTGATTATGTCGCATTCTAATCAATGATATGGCCCCCGTTCACTATATCTAACATGGTATTAAACTATAAAAATAAAAACTATGAATGAATAGGTTGTGAAAGGCCATCCTCAAATCATATCTCCTTTACCAGGTCATTAGTATTATTGATAGGTACACAGCAATGAAGCTCTCTAAAATAAAATAAATATTAAAAAAATTCCATTGAAATCTATTTCATGTTCATGAAATCCATATAATGATCCTATCTAACATTCTTGTCAAAGAAATAATAAAATAAGATTGATTGAAAAACTATCCATGTTACTTCTTGATACTAAATAGAAAGAATTAGAATATCCCACCATCATTTGGAGGATCATATCGTAATATAAGTAAAAGGATTCAATATCTTATCAATAGATGTATCAAGATGCTTGAATATTGAAATAATTATCTTGATCAATAGCACTCCATCATGTGGCCCTTTATCCCTCAAATACAGGGACAGATGCTACTATTGGAACTCCCAAGTTAACTCTCCCAAAGAAGGGTCATAGCGTGAAGCTCCCTATAATGTTTTCATAAGCCGTAGAAAATCTCCTCGAAACTGAGAATCATCACTAGTATCAGGAATAAGAAGAGGATCTACATGTGTCAAGCTAGGAGGTATCACATGAAGCTCAGGTCCCACTGCCTCTATAGCATGGGTTCCTCCTCCAACCAAGAATATGACCAGATGACATCATAGAGAAATTTCTCCAAAGATTCCAAACACATGCATGAGATAAATTTTTATAACATCATAAGTAATATATATAGATCCATAACATGTAAAAATCCATTCTATGTAGTAGTTGTAACCCTCTTTCAGCTCAATGAGTTTGTCATGGGTGATAAGAGTATTTATAAAAAAAATAAGAGACGCTACTAACTGCCCACTATTAAGGTCAGGTTTTGGTCAAGATCTATGTTTTTTAATTTTCAATGTAATTTAAATTAATATTTATATTAAAATTTTCATTCAATGGTTAAAAAATGGGTTTCCACTTCTGAACTATAAGGGACGACATACCTCATGAACTGATGTGTCGCATCCACCTAATCTATACTATAAGATGTTCTAGTCCATGAGAGCAATAGTCCATGACTCAGCATTCCATAGTTTACTTATTATGGTGTCTCTTATAGTATATGATGGAAAACAATGTTTATGTTATGGAATTCAATCTATGTACCATCTATGTTTTTTCTCAACTCCCTACAACAATAATTATCCAAAACAATTATATTTATAATATTTCGTTCACTCAATTAAATAATAGGAAATAAAAACAACACAATTGTGACAACATGGCCACAGTGAAAGCATAGAAATAGTACCTTAACATGGTCATCTAGTCCTGGTCTTCTAGGTGTGACTAGTTGCCTCGTAGATACGTGGTCCCCACCCTAAGGCACAACCACAAGCACCAATGGGTCATCTGACTAATGATGGTCCCCACAGGCTAACACATGTCCTTTCCAGTGTGATTTGTGCTCACTTGCACACAACCTGGGAACCAACATCAGGAATAAGAAGAAGATCTACATGTGTCACACGATGAGGTATCACATGTCTCTCAGGTCCAACTAACTCTAGAGCATCGGTGCCTCCACCAACCTAGAATATTACCAGATGACATCATGGAGAAATTTCTCCAAATATTCCAAACACTTGCATTAGATAATGTTTGATAACATCAAAAGTAATAGATATAGAAACACAACATGTAAAACCCCTTTATATGTATTCGTTGTACCCCTCTTTCAGCTCAAAGAGTTTGTTATGGGTGATAAGAGCATTTATATAAAAAAATAAGAGACACTACTGACTGCCCACTAGTAGGGTCAGGTCTAGGTCAAGATCTATTTTTTCCAATTTCAATTTAATATAAATTCATATTTATATTACATTTTTCATTGAATGGTTAAATAAATGGGATATCACTTCTAAACTATAAGGTGTGGTATACCTCATGAACCGATGTGTGGAATCCACCTAATCTATACAATTAAATGTTCCAGCCCATGAGAGAAATGGTCCATTACTCAACATTCTGTAGTTTACTTATTATAGTGTCTCTTATAGCATATGAATAAAAACAATTTTTAGGTTATGTAATTCAATCTATGTAGAAACAATGTTTTTTATTAGCTCCCTACAGTAATAATTACCCAAAACAATTATATTTATAATATTTCAAGCACTCATTTAAATAATAGGAAATGAAAACCACAAAATTATGACAAGTAGGCCCCAATGATATCATAAACACACTTCCTTAACATGGTCATCGGGTCCTGGTCTTCTACGTACCACCAGTTTCCGCGCAAATACGTGGTCCCCACTCTAAGGCACAACTACATGCGTGAACGGGTCATCTGACTAATGATGATCCCCACAAGCCAACACATGTCCTTTCTAGTGTTCTTTGTCCTCAGTTGCACAAAACCAAGGAAACTTCCCAAAAGGTCATCCATCTTAATCACTACTCCAGGCCAATCATGCTTAATTGTGGAGTTCTAATTAGGTAGGCTCCAGAAAAGGAATGTGCACCCTGTTGACATGAGTCATATAATTTAGTCATTTATCCATTTGTCATTCTAGGGTGTTACAACAATGCTTCTATATAGAATGGAGTATGCATAGAATGAGAATTTCCAATAAGGTTCCTAAAATGATGCATGATCAATTCCTCATTTCCCTCATCTCTTCGGGTTATGGGTAAAAGATAATCCTCAATAATTCCAAAAAATAACATCACAATTCATGTGTGTCACACATAGGTGGAATAAAATGAACATTAAAGAAAAGAATATAAAAAATATTCATTTTCATTCATGGAAATTTATATATTCTCTATAAATTGGTTTATCTACTCCTATAAATGGCTCATTACCAAACCCCAATCCCTTCCAAGTCTAATGACTATTTTATAGAAATAATAATGTAATATAATTAATGATATAATACCAACTTTTGACTTCAAATACCAAGTTTCCACTCAAAGATTCCTCAATCTCGATTGGCCACATGGCCTCAAGAGTTCCACATCATGCACTAAAGTGTGCCGACTAGCAGTGAGGGCCATGGGTCTGTCAGTCAGTAGACTATTCTCTCATTACTAGTGTGGAATACAATGGATAGGAAATAATTGTTTTCTCATGGAACCATATATAAATAGAGAGTACAACAAAAATAAACACTATACCAACTGTAATAGTAGCACACCTTAGTGGAAGCATAAATAATCAAGACGTAATTATGCGGTAATAAAAATAATTAACTAGATCATGTATAATAGATGATTATGTTTTGTCACCAAAAAAGGGGAATACATGTATACATGTCAGTTGGCGGTCAATACACCATATGATATAGAAAAGTTACAAAAATTCCAAAAGACTACTCAAGAACCCAAGCTTCAATATAGTCATCTGCAACTTGGATCCTATCCTAATTCCTGAATGTATTCATGCAACCATATGTGGATTCATTCCCATATAGAAACATATAAGAATGTAGTATGCTCGAGATGCATCCGCGGCCCAGATAGCGTGTGAGATAAACTTGGCAGCCCACCACCAATGGCATATGTAAATATTCATTCCATGAATATAATATTAAAGTGTTCATATATAATATGAAAAATAGAAATTATATTTGTAAATGGATCAGCTATGGTTCTTGAAGGAAAACCAGGATGACACTGTATGCTTTGGTATGTTCCAAAAAATCTCTGAACAAGTATGAAGGGACATAATACCCAATATCACAATATTTAGAAATTACATGCCTAGTATCACAGTATAGGGACTCCATTACCAGAATCACAATATAGGGAAATAATGGCTAGTATCAAAATATAGGGAATACATGCCCAGAATCACAAGAATAGGGACACAATGCATAGTATCACAATGATAGGGGCCCCCATTCCCATTATAACATTTAGGGTAATCATGTTCACATATAACAACAATATTCACCATGATTGGTATCATTTTTTGGGACACCATGCCTATGTTATATATATATAGGGTTGTCACGACCATGCATCGATGGTGATAAGCATCCCTTGATTGGATATTATCCAATTATTAAGTCATTATTCATTAATATTTAATATTTACAATGGTGTGGGCATTGTTCCATTTAAATTGGTTACAATTTCATACCACTCACATTTAGATAATCTCATTATAATTGATAAGGGTCTTAACCATGAAACGCCACTACATTAATCTAAAATAAATATGAAATTTTCATTTAAAATTTAATCCAAAAAAATAGATAAGGTTTTTGGATTTTTTACCATCAAATATAATTTTGAATATAAGAGAGAACACCCAAACTAATGGATCACTCTGTGCTGGATGATCTCAATATGAATTGTATTCTAGAATTTCATCATCTTCCAAGTAGGGTAACCTATTTAAGGTACATTAAATTAGGTGAAATCCATGGTGAAACCGAAATATGGAACATATCAAATATTTTAAGACATAAATACTTCAATGGATAAATTCAAGACAACCTACCTCGAACTCTTAGTACTCTCCCCATCAAATATCGTCCCTTTATTCCACCTAGATAGAGATAAAAAATAAGAACAGATGTACACCCTAAAAATATGGAATATTAGCTCACACAAAAATAACAAATATATTATAAATAATAATATAAAAATGATCCTATGGATTAGATAATATACAAGTGGCTATCCAATGTGGCAATAAGATCTCAAATCAGAGTCTGGATGATGATATTCCTAGCTTAGGTGACATTGGGAGCTAAAATGTTAGTAATGGAAGCTCATATATCAACTAGACGAGAAATGAGTGGAGGGGTGAGGTTCAATTATATTTAAGGAAAATATCATTAATTTACCCTAAATGTATGGGTTAAAATGTTTGGACATATGGTTGGCCAAACAATGTGCTGACGGTGCACCTCCCACTGTCTATTGAGGGACCCCACATGGTTTCATGAACACAATTTTACTAACCTTTCACAAACCATGGTGCATGCTCTACTACATTTGATTCAGATCCTCACATGGGTGTATGACCATGGGATCATGATTGTGGAAAGTCGTGCAACCTTCTTGGACCTTTGAAATGAAATGTATGGTTAGAATTAATCATGCATCATGTCCCGCATGGTTTCCACTAACTATGCAGCGAGTATGTTTCTCTAAAAAGATGGGTTTAAGGTTCTGAAAAATCCCCACACATCCTCAAAACACCAATAAACTCATTATAAATCTATATTTGGTAATAAAATAATTACAATAAAATTAAATGGAATCATACCTAAAATAAATTCCAATATCTTACATAAACAACCACCAAACCCATAGAATTTAGTAACTCATAGGATTTCAGTAGCCATGCTGCCCTTATAAGACAAGAAGGGAAGCCTACTCAAACCTAATTCATGATCTCATACCAAGGTATAATAAACTACTAAATGGTAATAGAAAAGCTCTATATTTTTATAGGAGGGAAAAAATCACATTGTCAGGCCCCATGCTAAATTGCCATCTAAAAAATATCATTCTTTATGCACCTCCACAATTCAGTACAATCAGAATATAAATCCACGAGGCCTCACAAGTAACTCCAAAAGTAAAGGACACCCCTCATTATAGGATACCATTGATGATGGAATTGGACTCAACGGTATAGTATCATGCTAAAGGAATTTGGTTGGCCACCATACCCTATCTATACTCTCTCGTAGTAGGGGATCACACACCCAAATGAATGAAACTGGATACCATGCCCTAGTTAGGGAATGGGGATAGAGGATCACAACCCTATACACATGGGTGGATACTAAACATAATCAATAACCCAGCAACAGAGAGGGTATCACATATCTTGAGTATCATTATGAGAAACCAAATATTATTTGGGGTAAGAAAAGGTGACTTCATTGTTGTGTCCATTATCGAAATCACATACTTCCAATTCCACACCCCAAAAAATAATGGATTCATATAACATGGAAATATGTACATATTTTCCATTTGGTTATATGGCTTGTGACCTAAATTTTTGTGTCTACCTGTGTGTGTTTACAACACATAACTCATTGCAGTCCAATTAAAAGACAAGTGTAGTTGAGAACATATATCTACAGAGGTACTAAGCATATAACACATCTTCTAGAATCATGTATCACTGAAGAAACATGTCATGTAACACAAAACACAATGTGTGTGAGGCCACATGGTTTTCTGGGCACCCACTACTATTATTTGTCCCGGTGGATGGAAAAAGATCATACAAAGCGTGATTCTATCACAAAATGTGTGATATTAAACTATATTCAAAAACTCTGACACCATGTTAATGAGACACACTATATGTGTTATTATGAATTAAACATCTCGAATTAGGTTTTCTCTAAAAATATAATCTTTCTATGGAAGGTTCAATAGTTATTCATGTCCGACTATTGTTCTTTTCTAAAATAAATCATGCTCATTTAATGATTTATTTTCACAACCATATATTTACTTCTAGTCAACAATAATTGTAATCATGATATTTCATTGAAGCCTCATCATCATTGAAATCCCCACTAACAATGAACCAACCCATAATTCATCTCCAATTGATTCCTTCATCATCCATGATTATCTATGAGTCATATACTACGATGTTAAATGCACTAAAATTAATCTTGGAATGATTATTTGTTCATGAAATGAACTGAGCCTCTACATATAGTCAGCCCAAGGGCCAAAATTGAATACTTATGATGAATGCAAGAAGGGTTGTGGGAGAAAATGTAGAAAATAAAAAAGTTTGTTATGAATATAAACATGTAGAATTAGACATCATCTATAAATTATAAAATCCAAAAACAATTTTGTAAACATTTTTTTTAGAACCAATTAATCCAAAACCACAATATTCATCCAAATATTGATGTTGGCTGGATCATGCAATGTTCAGTCGTGGATTAAATTTTTTAATTTATTAATAAATTCTTGTGAAAATATAAGTATGGGGTAAATGCAAAAATAAAAAACCCCCAACCTTGTAATCTAATCGATCACTGTGGAAGAACAAACTTATAAGATATGTCCATAAAAATTTTGATGTGTATGTCAATGATCCTATTATCAACTATTGATTCCACAATGATCTAGATCTCCATCTCTCCATCCCTCTCTACCATATTCTATAGGGTTACACCAATAGTTAAATAATCTAACCCAAATGAATATTCACCTGTTGGAATTAAAAATAGGTAAATTTGGTTAATTTTTAATTTATCAATTTTAATTAATTATGTAGTTAATTATATTTAATCTACCCATGATTTTGAACCATTATGGGACCCTATGGGAATGGAATTTATGATTCTCCTAGGGTAATATCACTACTTTGGACTCAACAAAAATATTTACATCTTTATATCATGTCTCAGTTAAGAGTTATAATTCAATTAGAAGAAATTACCATGCTTGGAATAAAAATTATAAAATATTTTTTATTATATTATTTGAAATTATTTAAAACACTCGTTAAACCATTTTGTCTCAACCTTTTGGAAAACCAAATTCTCTAGAAACAATGTTACCCTCAGAAAAAAATTAAGGGCATAATAAGATTAAGATCATATGTTAGGGTAAAATTACCTTCTTATCCATGAATATGTATCAGGACATGCAAAAATAAAAATCTATTGAAGTCATACTCAAGTGAAAATATGATCACTATATAATATCCACCTTAAAACTTTTTTTCTTAAAAAGGATAAAACTATATAAATAAGACTAAAAATATCCGGAAAATATCCACATGGAAAACTTTATACCATCACACACAAATCATTCACCTTTAAGGATGAATTCTCTATCAATATTCAATACATCAGTGTCAATAAAGGAGAACACAATATTTTATCCTGGAATATAGTGAATATAGTTTATCTAAAATAAATATGGTATTAAAATAATTAATCCACTGTAGGTATGTGTTACTCAACCTCTACACTCCATTCTAGAATCATACCAACTAATGGGATGAGATAAACCCCATAGGCCTTTGGTTATCACCCAAAAACATTTCAATGAAAAGGTCAACCCTAGAGGGATAACCCATTTAACTTTCTTTTAAAGAGTGTTACTAATTATTTTCATTGAGATAATCTCATATACATAAAAAATAACACTAGTAACATAACAAAATTTCATGTTCTATCCCCCAAGAAGATGTAAGGAAACATACTATTTTGAATTCATGTCAAAAAGCCTTTCTAGAAAAATCCAATAATTCTTTCTCCCCATAATCAAGAGCATGAAACAAATTTAGAACATGGGGCCTTCCATACAATCTTCAATACCATAATCCCTAATTTTTCCCATTCATTTGATAACCTTTGATAATTTAAACCCTCAGTCAAATATTTCAAGATATGGTTTTAATAAGTAATTTATGAAAGATATTTATTGGAACATCTTTCACAATAACCACCTAAACCAACTAGCCAATTAAACAATAATCCACATAAGATGGCCCAATCTTACACAATCTGATGTGAATGACCCAAACCATTAAAATCACCCTAAACTATCACTTCCATAACCAATGAAAATACCTACTTAAGAAAAAAACAATTACCATTCTCCTAAGTCAAATTCCTCTGACACACAAAAAAGGTTCTCGAGTGGATTGTTATAAACAAAAAAACACTAGTTACGACACACCAAGGACTATGATTTAGTAGATTGGTCTTAAATTGTGATTCTCATACACCATGGATGTATCATTATCCACTTGATAAAGAGGTTAGTGTTCTCTCTACCTTTAAGAAAACCGAAAATTCTCTTAAGATAAAAAATATGAAAACAAGATAATATCATAATTCACATAGAATAAATGTGTGATGATAAAACTTCAACATATAGCATAATACAAATCCCTTTACAAGGAAGAATAAACCATTGAAATTCATCCTCTTATAAACTCTTACTTTTTATTGGGAATAGATTTCTTCATCAACAAACTTCGGTCACCCCTTAATTGTTCTATAACTATGATATCTTATTTTTCAATGACCTCAATTCATGAAGACCCAATCCCCTCTATTAATCATGGATTCATAGAATCAAAACATGAAGGCATGTTAGGCTCTATGATGAATCATCTCAATTAATTATTTTTAATTATATTGTAACTATATAAAGGATTTGATCACCCTATGTATATGGGTTGATTCATACACAAGATTATCAATAGACATTACACAATGGATACCCCCTCTAAATCATACAAACATTCCTTGACTTTATAAGAAATAAATTTATTCTTCTAACACAATTATGATGAATCCAAACTCACAATCTTATGGGAAACTGACTAAAAAACTAGATGTTTGGATCCCCTTGCCAGAACTAAGGGGTATTACTATTACAGTCAGAACCTTCCCCATCAACATAAATTCCAGCACACTATGGAACCCATTTTGGGAAACCAATTCATACTAATTTACCTATCATAAAACATCATCTATACTAGTAAGTAACTTTTAAAAAGGACCTTTCATCCTTTAGTGGTAAAATCAATCCACCATATGGATGAGTGGATTATTATCATCATCAAAAGAAGTCCCCTAGCTTACTAAGATCCAACTCGAGGATCCATTTGAATCTAAAATCCCGATAAATATGGCACAATGTGAATTCCATGTTCCTTCATAAAAATAAAATATGGTTTGTGGAGAAATAGAAACAATCCACACTCCAGTTCTAATACATATCCACCAAACCATAGGCATCCAATATGAACATCATACTACAATATAGGTTTCCAACATGCCACATTGTTCTATATTTAATCCAAGGGTGGTGATCATCGAGAAGAATCAATATATCACCCAATTTCAATGACTCATGAACCAATAGTTCTCTAAAAATTACATCCCAAAAAACATTACATTTTACAATAAGGATATTCTGTTATTCATAAACTATATTCTGAATTTCAAATGAAAACTCTACTCTATATTTTATCATGTAAAAAAGAAATTCTACCCCTATAGCCTGGGTGCACCTCTACCAACATTCTCAACATTCCCAAGATATCTCGAGTGACTCCCGCATAAGTCCTATTGAATGGTATATCACTTATAAATCATAATACCAGGAAAGTTGGGATCAGGCACGCCTGATCCCCAAAATTTATTAATAAAAGAAGAGGTGCATAACAAAGGACTTATAGCTCATAATACATTTCATATAGAGTCTCCTAGAGTCACATAGCTCAAGAAAAATTACTATAGAATATTCCCAAAAATACCATACAATCTTTTGTTCCCTAATGTGTACCGCGACATTGTCATGCCACCCAATGAAATGTTCATTGTTCTCAATTAAAAATAAAAATTTGAAAAGGTACCAAACCATATCAACTATAGAGTAGTCCCATTGTGAGTTTGAGAAATTATAAAACCCATAATTCCTCATATTTCATTATAGGAATCTCAAAATTCATAACTAATTTTGGTAAATAAATATTTTAACCATATGGAAAATCATTTCTCATACTCTAGTTGATCACCTATAACCAAAGGATTAGGTTCAACTCCAAAAAATATGAGGCCTATATTTTCAAATTATTGTATCATAACTTATGTTTCATTAGTTATTTCCAACCTATTGGGGAAAACCCTTTATTTCACATGAAATATCTTGACTAAGAGAAATGGGAATGAAACAACCACAGATCATGGGGTGAGAAAACCCTCCAAACCATGTATGAAGATGCAATTCCTTGTCATTCATTATCCAGTGGAGTGGGGACCAACCAAATGAATGGGATAATCATAGCCCCACCTCTATACTCATTCTGGATATTATTCCGTATACGCCTAAAAATAGTACCACACACCCACAAGGGTTAGACCACATCTAGAAAAGTTGACAATGAAAGAACATTAATGATCATAACAGACCATTATATAATGCTTCTAATGAGATACATGTACCCTAAAACTAGTGGAAAATGGTTCTTGGTCTACTAAGTGGTTATCAGGGTCTTTGATAAAGGATAAATCCATTTTTTTAACAAACAATGGTTTCAATTGTCTATTTACCAAACTCAAGACCTGTATAAAATTCTTTCACAATGTTCCAAGTACAATCCTAATATGAATACTAACATCAATCACTTTCATAAGGATATACCCACCCTATACCTCTCTAACATGACCAAAACAAATGAGGTCCCACCTAGACCAGTTTTAAGTCATGTGTGCCACCCAAACACCCCCTCTAACAGACTTGGGATTTTTTACTACTATCATGTGGCTGTATCACAGATATGGGAGGTCTAAGTGTATACCAACATGAAATGATCGCATATATACAACACATAATATATGATAACATAGAAAGAGGATAACTATAAATGAAACAGATTCAATAGAATATAGCACATGCATGATACACCTACTAATATCCATATAGATAACCATTATGAATTCCATAAAGTAAAAAAGCGATAAATTAAAAAAGCATTAATCCAAATAAAAAAAATGACAACCAGATGATCCAAAAGAGGCCCTTGTTGTAAGATATATTCCAAGACAAACTTCAATCAGTACCATTATTTTTTGGGACAATAAATCACTAAAAAAGACATATCGAGAAAATTCACTAGTAATCAACTCAAATCAAGCTACTAAATTTCAACATCCATAAGTACATATCTAATTTGTGTGTCTTATACACAAACACAAAATTTTTGGGACTAATTCATATGCATTGGTGAGTATAAACACGCTTATTAAGAAATAGTAAAAACCACACAGAAGAAAAAATAAGTTCATCAACTCAATATCATAAAACTAAAGAGTATCTAGGAGTAGGTCATGAATTGTAATCAAAATTTCACAAACACTAAAATTCTTGGGAAAATGGAGATTTCCTAATTGATTGAGTTTGAAACCTCAACAGCCACAACACAAAATAAGGTTTCGGTTCTCATCTCACGGATGGGTTATTAAGGCCTAAAGGTTATTTATAATCACAATATTTCATATTGGATGAAAGACAGAGGGTGATAAGAACCAAAAATTCCCTATAACTCTGAATTGAACTAGTTTCTAGTAGCTATGTCACCACCAGAATCCATGAGGGGATTCATGCTTCACCCTGATGCATTATCACCTATTGATCTATCACAATATACTAGAGGGTAATGGATAATCACATATATGTTGATATGAGGACTCAAGTCCCCTAGTAATACTAATGACCCTATAGTTATCAAATTAAATTAAAATCTTCATATATCTTTATGATTATATTCTATCAAAATAGAAATCAATAAGTCCTCTTATGTGACATATGGAGGGAATGAAACACATCATTATATGAAACCTCAGATAATTTAATTTGAATCATAAGTAGAGGATCCCACAATTTTCCATATGGTGGTATGAAAAACTATCTTTATCATCCCATATGACGGGATCACACACTGATATAGTAACACCTTATCCAGGGCTTCCCGAGGGTTCCCTCATGATGATGCTACATAACCTATGTTTAACCACCCATTACATCAGAGGTATGTCATTAACAATGAGTTATTAACATAGTTGTTAGAATCCTATATCCAATAATTAAAATAAGAACATATCAATTTGATAGATCATCTATAAAAGAGTTGTAGTAGAAGACAGAATAAAGAATGCATCAAATATAAATAAATGGAGCATCATCCATAACTACTCACATACCGACCTACTGAGTCCATGAACTTCATGACCTATTATAATTGTACCAAATATCCAACTCCATGTATCACTAGTGACCTATGATAAAATATAATAACCTACCCACATACATCAAAATCCATTCCATGCACCCTAACCGCTGGTGAGTCCAATGATCTAGTAGGTATCCCTAGTGACTCAACCAAATAGAGTATTACTATGATCATGTGTATATCTATGAAATACATATATAATACGTTCATTCATGCCTATGAAACAGAATCACATGGGAATAACAAAACAAAATTCATAAACAACCATACAATTATACCTTCTTCGAAACCATTATAGAATGCACCCCATAACACAACATATACAATACCTACCTTGAAAAAAATACTAGAATTCATTTTAATATAACTCATACAATACCATCTTTAGAAATATGTATGAGGGAATAAGTCACCTCATACCATTACCAAACCTGAAACTAATGAAGTGGGGTTTAGTTCCAACCGAATTGAAGTTCAATACAGACTTGAATATTCAAGGTGGCGTGTTGTCTGAACCTAGATGCATTACATTAAGGAATAGTTCATGTTCATACATCCATAAACCCATTTTTACACCCTCCAAATTAGTATCATTGATTATATTTTTTAAGAAATACCCAAATCATGGGTATTATTTTAATTACATAAAAAAGAATGGGAATGTGGTTGAATCATGAACATCGCATTATCTTTAAGTGGAAATTAGATCACATGACGCTGAGATGTTCATGTGAAGAGATCATGTGTTGTGCATGATCTATTATTATCCATTTGAGGCCCCTTTTAAAACCCATACTTCTCTTTTAAATGCTCCCAAATAAGCATTGATGATCATGTGAAGGCTTCCAAGTGAGTTCTCCCAATCATGAAACTTGTAAATTGTTAAACACTTGAGAAATCCAAGAACGATTATAAAACTAATGCAGAAAAAGGCTGAAGTCTTATGCGATTATGGGTTATGTTTATTTTCATGTGAAATGCTTCTGTGATTTCCAAGACTCTATTGATCCCCCTGGGGACATGGCCACTTTTTTCACAAGATCATGTTGGTGTGTCAACTTAATCATGAAAAGGACTTTGGAAACATCCATTTAATTATGTGTTACCCCTCCAAATCCATAAAATAAAAGAGGTATTTTCATGGAAATTATCACACACCATCATGATACCCAAAATTGATCATGAAACACACTATAAAAATATATATTTACTATCGATCACCACCATATCATGCCATTGTGAGTTCTACTATCCACAGAAAATATGGAAGACTACAATATGGGAAATTTTAAAATCCACTCATGGAGAGAGAATATGACAATTTTTATGATAAATGGGTTGTAAATATCATATAATGCAATGGACCATTGATGTGTTAAATTTATCCCATGGATCCCCCCTTGATAAGATATCTTTATCTCATGAACGACCCCAAAAATGTTGTTTTTGATAATGAAACAGGCTTTCTATGGGAATCCTAATACCGAAAATACTTCTAAACAAATTGGCCTAGCCTTGTGAAGGTTCATTGACATGACAACATGATTATTCATGATCCATTTAATTGGATAGGTACAAATGTATATGGTGATGATGATGTGTTCTTGTTGGAACAACACATCATGAGATGAATTGGATGACCTACAGAAAGATAATGTGAAGTGAAGTATATAAAACTCCCTCAACCAAATATGGGTCAAATCTATGAGATACATGTCATTCAAGGATGCATATAACTAGTGTAGTGAGATGTATAAATCCCTCTAATTAAGAACAATTAAAAGTAATATTACGCATTTATGTAGAGAGAGAAACACACATATATGAAAAAAAATACTATATGGAAGTGTAGGAGGGGACTTCTCAAAGCGGAAGGTCACATGATCATAGGGGTCTTTCAATAGGTAAAATCCATCAGAAAACCTAAGGTATAATGTGGAAAAAAATATTTTCTCCCATGAACACTCTATAGGACATGTGAAGGACTTCTGGAATGTCTGCTAGATTTTGAGAAGCAGTTACTTCATGTTGACTAGGTCAGGTGAAACATAATGTAATATAATGCTTGACAAACCTTAAAAAACATATTAAATAAATACTTGAAAAATATGGAATAAAAATTCAAAGGGTGAACTAAAAATAATCATTCAATGGAATTATATGCTTTTAAGACCAATCAAGATCAGGCGGCAGCACCATGATGTGTCCAATAAGCCATGTGATGTTCCCAGGGCATGTCAGCTAAGTCATGTGATACCCCTCGGGTGTGTTAGCCAAGTCATGTGATACCCTAAAGATGTTTCATCAATACGATGTGATTCCCTACATGAATTTCGAACATTTCATGGGTCTCACTCTAGGAAACATATCAAATTCATGCAATACCCTCTTAGAATATCTTCCAAGCCATGCGATGCCCTTTTAAAATGTCGCCCATGTCATGAGACGTGCCTTGATCATGTCATCCAAGTCATCTAAAACCCTCTGGACATGTCATTAATTTCTTGGTATGCCCTATAGACATGTATACCAATTCATATGATGCCCTCAGGCTTGTCATCCATGTATTTTGAATTCCTATGGTCTTGTTATCCAGATCAAGCGATGTCTTCTAGAAATATCCACATTGATCATGTGACATCCTCCCAAACATCATGGGACATGATAACATTACCTGGAATACATATTTGGGAAGACACCCAAATTTAACTACAATAAATATGATTCCTCATATAAAATGGATGTCTGGGTTGCCTTCATAAATCCCAATATCCAATAGGAATCTACCTCAATCGATTTCCCTAAATGTCATAGACACTCTAACCCATGGGACCCAAACTCTCTTATGGGGTCATCATTATTCCTTAAACATCAAAATATTGATAATTGAAAAGAACTATAAAGATTCTAATTCATATTATAAAAATGATATGTAAGATTCCCTAATACGGCTTGATCTCCATATAAAACACACCACCCAGTTGCCTAAGTGTACAACTCCCAATTCTATATGTGTTATACCTGATGACTTGCTCTCCCTTGTTTCTCACAAAAATCATGGGTAAATTGGGCTTAGATAGATGAAATAATCATATCATTCTCATCATGGCATTCCCTTATCTAGGGAAACATCATTGTGTAACCACCATTCCTTGACATAATATGAATTCACCCATACAATGACATGCAACACATGGTATATCCTGAACTAATGACCGAAATATGATGATTCTGATTCCTGTTATAAACAAAATAATTATGACTCCTTCCTAAGGCATGATCTTAGTACTTGATGCCAATGTTTCCTCATATATGTAATTTTTTTATGATGCTTAATTTCATGTCTAAAACAAACTATGGGGTTTCTTATTCCTATAAAAAATAAGATATATAGGACCCCTTATAAAGGTTTAATCCCATCATCGAGATATCAATCACCTACGTAGATGGTAGAAAACTCTAGACTTCATGATTATATGGAATCAAAATATAAGTAGCTACCAATTGTTAAAAACAATAGGAAATTTATGAATAACCTCAGATACATAAAGATATAATCATTATGGATCCCACCCCATGCTCCTCATGAAAGGATTAAACACCAGATCATTTTTGTTAGGAAAATTAGTTCCTCATCACGATTAGTAAGAGATTCTAAAACATATATTAATTCTAGAAGAGAGTCCCATAATATGTGATAATTCCTCCAAAATGGAGGGTTGAGCCCAACCTCCCATCCTCTCAACCAATGTGAGTTCCCGAGCTTCATCGGGTCGAATTCCTTGAATGACCTCCTGCATTTAGGAACAAGTTCTATACTCAGTTATGGATATGGGAACTATTGGGAGTTTTTATGAATGATAGAATTGGCCAACTTGACGCGAATTATTATGGAACAAATTCACCCCCCACACATTCAATATTCGGTCCATAAATGCATTTGATGAAAAAAAAATATTGAGCCAAATGTGAATCTCTCAAATAAAAAAATAACAAGTTTACCAATTGTAACCAGGGTTCCCATGACCTAATCTCATTATCACAATGACAAGTCCCTACATGAAAATATTCTATACTGGGATTAAGAAAGGATAATTGAATTTCCTGTGAATATATTATTAAAAATGTATCATTATTTTGAATACTCGCTGATTTTGTACCCTGTTCCTTGTTGTATTCATTACTAAAAATACTATTATCACAAAAAACACTTTTTTTATGAGATCAGGCTATCATCAATCGACACTAATGGAACATCAGCTATGGGACAACACATGCGGGTCACAAGATAACCTCACCCACTAGACACTGTTATCATTAGGTTGAAAAGTCAATGGTTTTGTAATACCATTGATTTTGTATGATATCAACCATTGAGGATAGACACAAGGGTCTTAATTCACATATTCCAATGAGTTACTCATGTTTAGAGAATGATACAGTGAAACTAGTGGTGCTCATTTCCACTGTCATCCGCTACATAAGCTTATACATGGAGCATGAAAATCGTCACCTTCAATATCTATGAAATATATATCAAGGAGTAAATAAGAATCCATTATAGTTTAGGATACCCTTTAGAAGAATCATGTCAACCACCATCACCCACGTCTTCCACTCAGTTCCCCTCAGTTTCCTATTTAAATAACCACATGACACATTTCCACCTTGGTCACTCATTCAAATATACTAAGGAAGTCACATAAAGCTCATAAATCTATTAATAAATGAGAGTGGGATCATATCCATTATACCAATAATAAATCATGATGGAATATTTCCATATTTGATGGTGGAAAAGAACATTTACCTGCCCCAACAAATCAGTCCAACTCATGCATTTTTATAGAAATCATGGGGATGGTGCATATCCCTAACCTCAATAATGAATACCATCATCATATTCCATTGGAAAATGATAAAATTAGAAGTATTACATCCCTACTTCAATTGAAGATATCTTCTACTTCATATTAGATATTGAAAATATGAAGTCATATATTATTGCACACACTTTTCTAAAGTGTCCCTACTTTATGGCATTTGCTGAAGAAATCTTTTGGACTAATCTGGAACTGGTACATATATTTCAAATGACGCATATTCCTATATTAATAGCCATATAAGAACATCACTCTTATCAGTATCAACTAGTGGATACTCTAGACAAGGTGCACATTCTTTTTTCCTATCCAATGGGACTATTAGTATGTTCCGATAATGGATGAGGCAGCAAAATGGGATCATATTCCTATTCAAACTAGGGATCAGCATGTGAGAGTAGCACATTCCTCAGAATAGGTGCGCATTATTATCAAAAAAGACTAGTGGAATACTCCAATGGTACGGAAACAGACAAAAATTCATGATCCAACTGAGGCCCACCATGTTAGACTAGAAAATTCATTGGGAAAGCCTCATATTCGTAGAGAAAAAGTCCAGTTGAATAATCAAATGGAACTATATTGAGATCATATACCCAATACAACTTGGGATCACCATTTGAGAGTGTAAAATGACTCGAGGAAATCCCATATTAATGTCATTGAATACAATTAGAATATTCCAATAGCTCAAAGAAGCCTGGATCATATCCAAACTTCCTCTATTGAATGAATGCACCCTCATCCTTCAATTTTTATACAGGATGAGGGTTATATCACTAATCCCATTATAGAGGTCAATCAACTTATTTTGGTGGGAATGAATATTATAATTGGTATCATATTTTTATTTCATCTAGGGTTGACTGATATATTTAGTAACCACTCATAGGATGGTTCATATTCATGCTAATAATAAAAAATCTCACCAACATACTCCAGGTGCTTCCCATAAGTGGTTTCATATTCCCATAGCACCAAAAAATTTTCAGTATATTCTTATAGCCATCATGGATTAGGAGCATGTCCCTATTAAATCACAAAAGGAAGGTTTTTATAGAAAGTACAAAACATCGAATGGGGCCCATATCCCTGACCTTCTCAGTGACAGTATCTATGATACTATTAAACAATAATCTTATACACCTCAAGGGGTAGTCAAATCGTCCCATAAAGTATATGGAGATCATTGAATTGGTATTCCTCATTAGGTTAGTGTGGATATGGATTATAGGTACTCTACTCATGACATCTACAGTGGTAAACCTTCACAAGGTGATATATATTTTTGAAAATGAAATCATCCCCTTTCTTAGACACCTATGTATAGTGGTTTTATCAAAACACTAACACCTCCATATAGGTATGTTCCCAAAATAACAGGTTCAACCACATATAGTTCCCCATCACCCACCATCAACACATTAGCATGATCATTTGGAGATACATAGAGGAATCCTCAGTGGTCTGACAGGGTGGATGCATTTAAATATGATAAATAGGTGAATAATATGAAAAAATAGAGAGAGTTAGCTAGAAACTTCCTCACAAATAGGTTATGGACCCTCACCACTGCTAACTATAAGATCCGAGATGATATAGATAAAGAGTAAATTCTTTAAATACACCAAAATATGTATGAAACTCGTTAATGGATAATCTATAAACACCTCATTTATCCTAGATATGAGTGTCACCTTCAGACCATAAATACATTTTTTTTCATCTAAATAGGGCCACCTCTTCTATATCCTCGAACCTAGGAATGGAAGAGTGTGAAAAATGTCTATATAGTTTTTTTCTCCATTTAATTACAACTCCAATTCAATATATTTATAAAGCCTTGTTAGATAAATGTGTTTGAGGGTGGTAGAAATATGGAGCACTGCACTTCTCTATGTCTCCAGAATAGAATAACCCCTAAATATGGAATCATGGGACATTATATCATTTATAGATATTAAAGGGATGGGTAACAGATGAGAAAGTGGGTCACTACTGAGGAATTAATCTACTTTAAAGATGAAAATAAATCTTTGTCATAGGGGCAGGACTACTTGCAGATTCTATAGTGGGGCACCTCAAAACAATGGAAACACATTTCAAACATAGAAGATGAAGTTTTACGAATCCTAAAAACATCACATAAAAACCAACTACCATCATGGGATTCCATTTCATCTAGATCATACATGATCAAAATTTAGTCAAATAAAATTTAAAAAAATATCTAATACCAAATCCTTCGTCCAAGAGTGAACCTAGAACATAGGTTCAGGGGAATATTTACTACTACCTCCACCACTAGGATAATAAATTCCTAAACAGATCCATGAAAAATCAGCATCATCATAAATAAACCCCACCCTATATGGTCAGAGAGAATTTATATATCAATAATCATCTCTAGGTTCATCACACCATGAGAGGGTCCTAGGGAAATCAGTAGTGATTCTAGGTCAACCCCATCATACTAGGATGAGTGAATTTATATCTCAACTATAATCTTGGAATCATGGAATACTCAAACAGAATCATTGGATCCCCATCAAAAGTATTAAAAAATTCCAATTGTGGTCTCCAATAATCCCCATATAATAGGTTTGCTGTCATTTTCATCACTATCATCATAGTGGAGGGAATCAATCTTCTCCGTGAGGGAATAAAAATATCGACAGTCAGCCTTCCATATATTCCTCCCACCACAGGATATACCATTTCTATCATAGGTTAATTTGGAAAACATAATCGGAAACTCCATCAAGCTCATCACTCACAAGACAAGATAGGTGGAGCATATTAGGAAAGAAATCAATCATTTTAAGGTTCAGAAGAATCAAATTCTCCAATATGACTAGGGGTCAGCAAAATGACCATGATGCAAGTTGTAAATAATCACCATATTGTTTTAACTGTAATACGATAAAACCCATTTCCTGATACACCTCATTAAATTTCATCGCCATTAACACACTATATATTGTGAGTCTAGATTAAAATGAAGAGGGATGTAGTACAAAAAACATATATCAAGAGGAGTGTGATTTTGAGTTTCCAACTAAGGTTGTATGTACATGGAATCAAAGGAGAACCCAAAACCCGGTACCCTTAAATAATATGATACATCTTCTAAGATATAAAATTTAAAAGGATAAAGGGAAACTTGTTTCTATATCCTAATCACCACCCAGAAAATCTAAATGTCCTTTCATGAAGTATTGGATTCCACAATATGAGAATGAGATTCCAAATCACAGACCAATCAATGAGGAGAAAGTTAGGGGATGCATTCTCACTGGGTATCATCTTTAGATAGAGATGAATATCCCTACACCCAAACATCATGAAAGATATTATCTATATACAAGTGAATCATTGGAGCATTAGGATAACAATAAATCCAGTAAGTTAGTTTATATAAATGATAATGTTGAATATTATTGTGAGATACCTCTATTACGGTGATAACCAATCCCATTTTATAGTGACCATTCAGTCTTATAATGAATTAAAAATCATTGGGATACAAAAAAAGGTCTAATTCCTCAGTACCTTCCCACTCCATATAGAATGAAGGAATCCTAGTAAGTAGTACTACCAGAACATCCCAATATAATTGATTTCCTAGCTTCATCAACGGTGGCCATTGAAGGGAAAAAAGATATAGTTTAGCCTGATAAAAATACATATCCCAAAGGGGTGGATGAAACTTTTCCCACGCCCAATTTTTTATATCCTTCCTTTTAAACCATTGAAGGAATGGTATATCCATAATACCATCTCACACATTTCATGTCCCTAATAAAGTATAATGATGGACCAATAAGATTAGTCATATTGACCATGATGATAATATGTTTTACACACCTCTAGGGATATCCATTGTTTTGAAAAAAAAAATTCTTACCGGATCCATTTATATATGGGAAAACATTTTTTTAAAATAAATTCTCATTTCCGATCCATGCAAAAGAAAATGAAAATCATTAACCTTACTAATAGTAAGAAACGTGAAAATGAGAGGGTGTTGGAATTCATTTCTATATGGGTGGTTTTAACCTACTCCTTCAGAATCCACCTTTTGTAAAATAAGTTTATGGAACTATAAATTGAAAATATATGGGATGATCTATAGACCCCTCTAATCAAAATGAAACATCTTGAAAGATTCCATCAGTTTTCATAAATGGAACAACACCTATAAGATTTCATTCAGCAGACCCATGATAAATCCCATACCATTCCCTCAGAATGTAATAAACTTATTTGTAAGGAAGATAACACTATTTTTAACATAAAACTAACTGTATTACTCATTAAACCACATAGGTAAGCTCATAATATTGCATCATCTCCCATTGAGTGGATGAAACTATATAATCATTCTCATCTAGGAAAAAAAGGATCTAGGTCACCAATGATTTAGGGAATTGCTGAGAAAAAAAACTCGCTTTGAATTGATCAAGTCCTATGTTATTTCCTTTTATCCATTGAAAATAAACTACTAAAGCCACCAAATTCCAGGAAACTTGATTAAGTAAACCTCACTGATTTTCCAACTACTACCCTTTTCATAGGTGGTTGGGTCCCCCCATCCAGGAATGCTTCTTCTTCAATGACCACCTCCATACCATGTTCTATTCTAGACAAGTTATGTTGAAAAATTCCCCAGCATAGGTGGCCTTTTTATCAATTCCACAACTAGAGGAAGAGGATGATTAGAAAGAAGTTATGGCTAGGGATAGGAATAAGTTTGATTACTAGATTGCTCGGATGAGGGTAGAACGAGCTCATAACACCCTAAGAGCACATAATATCCAACCCACAATGATCCATTCACCTAGTAAAGTGAGACTAAAAGCATCTCCTAGTAGAGGATGTAATATTCAGACACTAGGAAATAAAGAATAGGAAGTGTCATATTTAAATCCTATACAAGAACTCACCCTTTCATATTTCTTCCCTTCAATATCTGGAGAATGTTCACCACCCAACCAAATAGTTACCTCATTGTATCAAGATATCATATCTGGGTACATTAATGTAGTTCATTCAAAATATCCTTCTCTAATGATGAATATGGCTTCTATTATTACTTTCTCATAACTAACTGTGGAGTTACAGGCTGGAGTTGCAGGAGCTGATGATATAGGGGATAACACAGGCATAGTCAGACCCAATATCTCGATTGTATCCCCATATAGGAAATAAATGTAGTTGAGACCTATAAAATTCACTCTATAAAGCCCAATAGAAACATGGTGTTGTCCAAGGTCCCTCCATTGGTTATCTATGACCAAACCTCTTACATGACCAATTAGTGGCGATGTAATTTTATAATTATCAAAGAATAAAGGGGGTGGGAGAAGAAACCTACACAACTGAAAGTACGTTTTCCCTATACCACTATAAAAGCACCAATCCTATCCACCTGAGAAACCTCTTCCTATGATCCACACAATAGATAGAATCCCCAAAATAGGACACACTGACCATTAACACAAAATTACAACAATCTAATATTATTGGTGGTTGTCCTAAACAAAATCAATGTCCTATATTTTATCCATCATTCAAAAGAACTCAAAGAAAAACCCATAATGTCCCATAAAAGTGAACATGAGTTACAAATATAATTTTTTGTAGATAATGTTTATCAAGTGGAAAATATGCTATTAGAATGTCATGTCACCATCTCATTTGAAAATTAGGATATGGAAAAGATCTTATAATGACATATGAAAACACTTTATTTTTCTGTAAAACTCAATGACATCGATATCTGAGTAGATCTTATTTAAAATGGTTTCAGGATCAACCTCATCACAATTTATAACAGTAAACATTTTGGATATAGAGAGGGAAAAATTAAACCTATAAAACTAACTATTTAGGGGTATGATAAGAGTGAACGAAGGCCTATCGGGAAGATAAAGCTCAAGGTTTAGATTGGGGATCTCACATCTAACATCGAGTTCATTGTTATCCAAAATAAAAATATATATAATTTCATACATAGAAGACCATGTATTTAAAACTATTTGGTGATAGATTTATCATTTCTTCAATTCATGAAATTCCCCATCGATGGGAATGATAATATACTACATAGTGATAGTTCCCCTTTGATTCTTCTGAAACCATATAGATTGGGGAAAATTTTATAAAAGGGAAAGAAAACAACCAGTGGTGGATGTCATTATATAGGTTGGAGCCACCAATGGATTTGTGGTTGCCTTTGAAAATCCATAGACTATGGTCTATGGTGATTATGTGATACCCAAAAACATAATCATTGTAGTGGACTTATTCATAGATTTTAGAGCTCCTATTGTCCTCAGATACAGCATGAAATATAATAATCACCATCAAAATCCCTCTATGAAAACTCTAGAAAGTCAAGGTGAAAATGTTTATTCCCATGGCCTATCAATCATTGACAATAATAGAGACTCCCAAAATTACCCACCATGTCTAAAAATTCCTCGATAGACCTAGATGTGGAAGAAGAAGAGGTTGACCTCAATAATTCTTTTCCAACATTTGAGGAAGGCCTCTCCACCGCCATCAATGAGCTCATACAGGTGAATCTAGGAACAAAAGATGATTTTTTTCCAATGTGGATTAGTGTCACCATGACTCTTGATGATAATAATATTTATATTTCATATTTAAATAATTTTTCATATGTTTTCTATTGTAATTAGATAGAAATTCCCAGACTAAACCTGATTGTGGCTACACACCATCTCAAGTTACCAGATTACCTTTGAGGTTTCATGTAGATATCTAGATGGATTCACCAATTGTATACTATTAATTTACTATTTTAATTTGAAAATTGGAAAATAATTTTTTTTATAGGAAATGAAATATCGAAGATGGATTCCCAACATCGTCTCTACAAAGAAAAAGAACATGAATATATGGGTTTGTATCAATTTTATGATCTTAATCAACATTACCTAAATGAAAATATCCCATTACCGATCATATAAATCATGATAAATAAAACATATGGATTCTGACCACTTTCATTCATGTATGGGCATTTAGGGCCCAATCAAATAAATATGTACCTATAAGATGAGGAAGACACAACCTTAAAAGAACCTATGTGGATATTTTTCTTTCAGGTATTCCCTTTCGATTAAAAACTCTAGCAGTACTTACCAACACTCCATGAATCATATCTATAATCCCGTCCTTGGATGAATAGAATAATGTTATGTCGATGACCTAGTTATCAAATCTCAATAGCATTATGATCACTTCACAGATCTTCAAAAAATATTTTACATTTAGCAAAAACATAATTGGAAGATAAATCCACTATAATGCACTTTCAGGGTAATGTCAGGGAAATTTCATTGTATTTTTTGTATTTCATCATGGCATCGAGGTCAGACCCAAATATAATAGTGTAGTTATAGAAATGTCACCCCAGCATAATTTCAATGAACTAAGGGGTTTCCAAGGACAATTCACTAACATTATGTATTTCATAGCTAACCTAACTATAATGTCTCTCCCCTTAACCATGTTAATTAAGAAGGGAGTTTCAAACTGATGGGATGAGGTATTCCAAGAATCCATTAATATTCTGAAAAAATACATGATGCAATCATTAGTATTGATGTCTCTAAATGAAGGAAACCCACTCATATTATATGTGGTGGCCATTGAATGATCGATCAATGCTCTCCAAAATTATAAGAATGATATAGGGAGTGAAAAAATTCTCTATTACCTTAGTTGAACAATACTGATTACTGGGACATGATATTCTTATGTTGAGAAGAATACCTCACATGAATATTTACATTGTAAAAGTTGAGACATTACTTACACCACCACAAATTCAACTTCTTCTCTCATATAAACCTATTCAAGTACATCGTCAACCTCCCAGTATTTACTAGATGATTGGCCCAATGAAAATGTATTCTACAATAGTAAGAAATCGTGGTCATGTCATAGAAGTAAGTGAAAGGGAAGGCACTAGTTAATTACCTTATGGCACATTATTCCATAGAATATAAACCATTGGACACTGAACTACCATACAAATAGTTATTATGTACTCATGAAACTCCGAAAACTTAGAATATTTATATTTATGGTGCCTCTTGAAGTACTATTGGAATGAGATTTAAAAACAAAAATGATAAATCAAGTTGTATTGAGGATTATGTTTGTTTTTTCAGATAGATAAATTTTTCCTTATTGTTTCTCACTATCCAATGATTGCAATAATAATGAGTCTGAATACTAAGACCACATTGCTTCCTTGTAATTATACATATAACTACACATAGCATACATGAACATCAGAGGGGATTTATATCTAGTGATAAAATAAATCAATTGTGAATATTAAATCATGGTAGTGGAATCGGATCCTCTAACAAGTTAGGTTAGACAATTGATGAAAGAGTTCCCTTTTTATCCAACAATGTATCTTATTACCCGGTCACAAAATACCCATGTCGACACAGTGGCTAACACAACTACAATATTGGATGATTGTAATTTGGATGAGGTTATCTTCCATATCACACACCAAATAATGGCCTCATAATTCATCATCTATGAGTTTGAGGAGGTCCACTAGATCGAAACATTCCTAGATCATGATAAACTGATATCCACCCCTATATGAATGTATCCTATAAATGATTATCTCAAAATTGGAACCCTTGTGAAAGACTAATATGGAAAGGAGAAGATTTGGCACCGAGTAATGATATTTACCTATCATGGTTTGCCAAATAAGAAAAAAAATCCTCTAAAAATAAGGATTTGATGGAATATTCATTAGATGTATAGATGAAAACGATATTTATGTTATCATGGAATAAGTCCATGAACACTCATGTGGGTCTCATTAGTTTTGGACTAGATTATCCCATAAAATCCTGAGGCTTGGTTACTATTGGGAAAAAATAATACGTTGATATTTAGTATTCACCATGAAAGCTCATTCAGGCTAGATTCAAGAAAACATCATCCATAAAACCTTGAAATTTCGAAATATATCTAAATATTACCAGAAATGTTTTGTATGGGGGATCAGTATTATGGTAAAATATCACCCAACGGTAGCTAAGTAGTTCAGGTACATCCATACTACTAACGAAATATTTTTCCAAATGAGATAATATAATAACCCTCAAGTAATCTAGGAAAAATAATATTATTAAATTCATAAAATCCAATATCATTACCTTATTCAATGTCCCCCACACAATACTGACTGACAACTGTTGAGTCAATAAGGTTTTCCTTATGACTTTTCCATTCCTTCTTGTTTTGAAAATCACAAACACCTTATCTTTAAGGAAAATTACTTTTATAAGAAAAATTGCTTTCTTAAGGAAAATCGCTTTTATAAGGAAAATAAATTTCTTAAGGAAAATCGCTTTTTTAAGGAAAATTGCTTTTATAAGAAAAATTGCTTTCTTAAGGAAAATCGCTTTTATAAGGAAAATTGCTTTCGTAAGGAAAATCGCTTTTATAAGGAAAATTGCTTTCTTAAGGAAAATTGCTTTTATAAGGAAAATGTCTTTCTTAAGGAAAATCGCTTTTATAAGAAAAATTATCATTATCATATTTTCATCCATATTTTTCTTAAGTATGAGATTCGGATTCATTTTCTCGGAATCATTAAAACTTTGATATAAAGCATTCTGTTTTAGGATTCGGTTCTGGACAAGAACTATAAGGAAGTTTCATTCCGAATTCCGGATACGAATTCTGACTAAGTTCTATTCCAGATTCAGGATATGAATTCTGAAGAAGAATTCTCATTACGAATTCTAATGAAGAAATCCCATTCCGAATTCTCATTACGAATTCCACTGAAGAATTCCCATTACGAATTCTGATGAAGAATTCTCATTACGAATTTTGATGATGAATTCTCATTACGAATTCTCATTACGAATTCTGATGATGAAATCTCATTACGAATTCTTATGATGAATTCCCATTACGAATTCTGATGATGAATTCTCATTACGATTTCTGATAACGAATTCTTATTCCGAATTCTCATTCCGAATTAACCTATTAAACAGAATCTGATTATCATTGTTTTATAAACTCTAAATTTATTCACTCCGAATCTTCACTCCGACGTTTCTATTCCGAACTTTTATGTTAGAGTTTAAAACGATGTCGTGCATTCTGTTACACTTGTTTTGTTATAAAACGATGTCGTCCATTTTGTTATAAACTAACCGTTGTCTAAGTGACACGTGTACAGGTCCCTACGAACTTTAAGGAAAATATGACCGTTGGAGAAGGAGCCGACCTTACCTATAAATAGGAGCTCATTTGAAAGAGCTCGGTGCTGTTGGAAAAACGACTAAGTTTTTGCTTACATGCTGTTGAAGTGATTTCTAGAGAGAGAGGCTCTTATTAAACTCTCAAATCTTCGTGCAACTCCGAATGTTGGTGATTACATTCGAGGGCTTCCGGGGATAGGAAGACAGAGGTGCCGACTACCTTAAAGATCGAGGGCTTCCTTGCTGAGGAAGACAGAGGTGCCGACTACCTTAAAGATCGAGGGCTTCCTTGCTGAGGAAGACAGAGGTTGCCAACTACCTTGAAGTTGAGGGCTTGCGGGGATAGCAAGATAGAGACTCTGATCTTCGTATCGAGGGCTTACCCTGGTGTGGGTAAGACAGACTTGCTTGAAAGTATAAATCAAGGGACCTTTATCCAAGGTTGTTGGATACCCTTCTCTTTGGGCTAAAAGACTTATATCTTGTTACTAGTAGTTTTACTACTTGTTTTTATTCCGCTGTAATTTGTATCTTAAGGAAAGTATAACTTTCTTATACTTCCTTACTTACTCTGATTCTTTTAGATTCTATACGCTTTAAGGTAGAATCTCATATTGTAACTTTTGTTAAAGTTTCAAATTCCGGAACCATATTTCCGGAACCTACTTTTGGAATCTCTTTCCAAGTTTAGTTCGGTGTTAGAGATGTTGTGAAATTACTTAGTTTAACTTTGTTAAACATAGTCCTTTCCTTTTCTTAAGGAAACTTTAGTTATTCATAACTAACTTTAAAGGTTCCAAAGGAATTTTTAAAGTATACAATTAACCCCCCCTCTTGTATATTGAGCATCTCATATTATATTTCGATCCTACAATTGGTATCAGAGGTTGGAAACCTCTTACTCTATACCATTCTTACAATTGGTATCAGAGCCGGTTACTGAAATACTTTTACTCACATACAAGTTTTTCTTGCTCAACTTTTTCATTCCGAACATTGTCATTCCGATTTTTTTTCATTCCGGATTTTCTCATTCCGAACTTTGTAATTACGAATTTTTGCTACTAACAAGTTTGTGTGCAAAGTTATTTTCAGTATGACAGGAATTAATGTTGGATCTATCGACAATTTGAATCCTACAAGACCACCAATCTTTGATGGTAATGATTATGAATACTGGAGAGATCGTATGAAGACTTTTGTTATCAATACTGGAGTAGACAATTTTGTCATTCTTACTGGTGACTATAAAATTCCTGACAAGGAAGTCAGAACCTTTACTAACCAGGAAAAGCAAGAATATCAACTCAACTATAAGGTACGCAATACTTTACTATGTTCAATTACTAGAAATATATATAGCCAAATTTCTTCTTGTGAAGCAGCTAATTGTATATGGAAGAAGTTAGAGGTTACACACTTCGGGACTTATAAAGTGATTGAGACTAAAAGAGCTATGCTTAGAGCTGAATATCATGGCTTCAATTTTCCTTATGGAGAACCTATCTGTAAAGTACAACAAAGGTTTATGACTATTGTCAACAGTCTACAATCTATGGGAGAGAAAGGTTTAGATGATGAAGCTCTCGTGGACAAGATAATTGACATTATGCCCAATGAGTGGGAATCCAAGAGAATAGCAATAGATGAGAACAGGAAGGTTACTCAAATTACTCTTGATGAATTATTTGGAACTCTTCTACAACATGAAACTAGAATGAAGAGAGATGCTGAAAACATCAAGAAGAAGAATGGAAATGGTACTGTTGCTTTTACATCAACTTCAAATCAAATGAAAGCTAAGACTCCTGAAAGAGTTACTAGATCCAAGTCTAAGAAAGTCATTTTCCAATCCGAATCTAGTGAGAGTGAAGTTTCAGAAAATGAATTAGCCAATCTTGCTCGAAGGATGAACAAGATAGTTGGGCAAAGAAATTTTCAATCTAAGTATAAGAAGAAGGATAGGAAAGACAAGAAAGATGGAGAAGTTACTTGTTACGAATGTAAAAGAGCTGGACATATTAGACCCGATTGCCCTATGCTCAAAAAGAAAGAAAGAAAGGAAAGACATTCAGACAAGAACAGGAAGAAGTATTATAAAGCCAAAGCTAAGAAAGTTCTGAAATCTAATGACACCTGGAGTGCCAGTGGTGGTGACTCTTCAGATGAATCTTCTGATTATGAATCGTCAGGACAGAAGAATCTTGGTCTTATAGCCAGATTACCTATTGATAATCATTGTCTTATGGCTAAGGTACGAAATGCTGAATCATTGACCAAGGTTTCTTTAAATTCTAATGATAGTAAGTATTATAACTCTTCTGATGAAGAATCATCTTCTGATGAGGAAAATACTTTACCTACCTATGAAGAAGTCTCTAGGTTTTCTGAACTTCTTGAGATTGAGAATTCAAAACTCAACAAGAAACTTGATAAGGCAAATTCTAGGAATTCTATTCTTACTAAAGAGATATCAGATCTTTCTAAAGATCTTGATAAGAAAAATGCTGATTTTGAAAATATTTCAAAAAATCTTGAGGAAGTAAGTTCTGAGAAGAATAAACTTTCTAAAGAATTAGAAAAATTAATTTCTAAGAAAAATGTTTTCGAGCCTAACTCTAGTTCCAAAACTAATGATTTTGAGGATAAAAACTTGGTTGTAAAACTCAAGTCCGAAATTTTTTCCTTAAAGAAGTGTTTATCAAACTTTACCCATGATAAAGAAAATTTTGATAAAATGTATTCTCAAATACGACCTTTAAGAAATAAATCCGGATTTGGTTATACCCATGCAAAACCTGTTTTCAGCAACAATTATTTTGTTCCTCAAAGTGCCCCATTTTGTACTAAGTGTCAATGTGGTGGTCACTGGGCAATAAATTGTTCCTTAAACAAAACCCAATCCTTAGGTTTTCACAAAGCTTACTTTTCTAAGAAAATGTGGGTTCCAAAAAATTTATTGTCTGGAAATCTCGGATCCAAACAAGTTTGGATTCCGAAAATCTAACTTTGTTCTTAATTTCAGGAAAATAAAGAAAGTTCCAGCAACAATATATGGTTCATGGATAGTGGATGTTCCCGGCACATGACTGGTAACAAAATCTTTTTTGAAAAGATTATCAAAACGAAAGGAGGAAAGGTAACTTTCGGAGACAATGCTAAGGGAGAGATTGTTGGTATTGGTAATATTGTTCTTTTAGGTAAAACCTTGATTTCAAATGTTCTTTTTGTTAAAAGTCTTAAGCACAACCTCATTAGCATAAGTCAGTTATGTGATGAAGGTTACCTTGTGAATTTTACGAATGATAAATGCTTAGTTCACAATTCCAAGGAAGAATTTATTCTCTCAGCCAACAGGCAAGAGAATGTTTACACCTTAAACTTAGAAGACCTAAGAAGCCAAGATTTACCTTGCCTAAGTGGAATGGAAGATCATTCTTGGTTATGGCATAGAAGATTAGGACACTGTAATCTTAGAAACCTATGTAAACTCTCTAAGAAGAAACTAGTTAAGGATCTACCGGAGCTTAGATTTGATTCTTCTAAAGTTTGTGATCCTTGTCAATATGGAAAGCAACATAAATCTAGTTTTAAGTCAATCGGTGAAGTCTCAACAACCGATGCATTACAGTTGGTGCACATGGATCTTTTTGGTCCAACACAAACTGGAAGCATTGGAGGCAAATACTATGTGTTTGTTCTAGTTGATGATTACACTAGATTTACTTGGGTCTATTTTCTAGCAAGAATATCTGAAGCTTTTTCTTATTTCAAAAGTTTTAGAGCTCAAGTTAAAAATGAGAAAAACCTTCCATTGAAAACTATTCATAGTGATCATGGAGGAGAATTTCAAAATTCAGTTTTTGAAACTTTTTGTAGTAAGAAAGGTATTACTCACAATTTTGAAGCACCTAGAACTCCTCAACAAAATGGTGTAGTTGAAAGAAGAAATAGAATTATTCAAGAAATAACTAGAACCATGTTGAGTGAATATTCTATTGCTAGACATTTCTGGGCTGAAGATGTAAGTACTGCTTGTTATACTATAAATCGAGTTTTGATTAGACCTTTTCTTAATAAAACTCCTTATGAGTTATGGAATGGTAGAAAACCAAGACTTTCCTACTTCAAGGTTTTTTGTTGCAAAGTATTCATTCTGAATACTAAAGATAACTTACATAAATTCGCACCAAAATCAGATGAAGGGATTTTCTTAGGTTATTCCACAACCTCTAAGGCATATAGAGTTTTTAATAAAAATACTTGCACTGTTGAAAAAACAGTACATGTAAAATTTGATGAATCAGATCCTTTTGTTTTTAAACCATCTCAACTTACATCTTCGGATGTGTTTTCAAAAACTGATTGTCAACCTTTGATAGAAGAACCTTCTGATAAGGAAATTGTTCTAGAAGATACTTCTGAAACATTTACCCCAGAAGACTTTCTACCCTATGTTGATGAACATGTTTTACAAAACCCAAATCAGGTGTTTCTTAAGAATCATCCCAGTGATAGTATCATTGGCGATGTAAATCAACCTGTAAGGACTAGAAGTTCCTTAAGAAATGAAGTAGAACATCTAGCATTTCTTTCCCAATTAGAACCTAAAAGCATTGATGAAGCTTTAGGTGATAATGATTGGATCAAAGCAATGCAAGATGAACTAAATGAATTCGAAAGGAATAAAGTCTGGACCTTGGTTGAGAGACCTAAGGAAACTTCTGTTATTGGAGTAAAATGGGTTTTTAGAAATAAATGTGATGAAAATGGAGTCATTGTTAGAAATAAAGCTAGACTTGTTGCTAAAGGCTATAATCAGCAAGAAGGAATAGACTATGAAGAAACCTATGCTCCGGTAGCTAGACTTGAATCTATCTGTATTCTACTTTCCTTTGCAGCATTCTTTAATTTCAAACTATTCCAAATGGATGTGAAATGTGCTTTTCTTAATGGTTATGTTCAAGAGGAAGTTTTTGTTGAACAACCTCCTGGCTTTGAAGATACAAAACATCCAGATCATGTTTTTAGACTTACCAAAGCTTTGTATGGCCTTAAACAAGCCCCACGAGCATGGTATGATAGACTCACTGGATTTTTGCTTCAAAATAACTATGTTAAGGGAAATGCAGATCCAACCCTTTTTATAAAGAAAGACAAGAAAAATGTTTTGATTGTTCAAATTTATGTTGATGACATTATATTTGGTTCAACTCAGCAATCTTTGACTGACTCCTTTGCGAGTCTAATGAAATCTGAGTTTGAAATGAGTATGATGGGTGAGTTAACATTTTTCCATGGTTTTCAAATTTCTCAAAAACCAGAAGGAACCTACATATCCCAACATAAGTATATTAAATATCTTCTTAAAAAGTATGGTTATGACAATGCTAAGAGTATAAGT
This sequence comes from Viscum album, assembly GCA_963277665.1. Lineage (NCBI taxonomy): Eukaryota > Viridiplantae > Streptophyta > Magnoliopsida > Santalales > Viscaceae > Viscum > Viscum album. Next base: position 1,389,326,577 of record OY728152.1, read on the forward strand.
ACTCCCATTGGTATCTCAGACTCTTTAGATCTTGATGAACCTGGGAAACCAGTAGATCAAACATCTTTTAGAGGTATGATTGGAAGTCTACTTTACTTAACAGCTAGTCGACCAGACTAAATGTTTTCAGTATGCTTATGTGCAAGATATCAATCAAATCCTAAGGAATCTCACTTAAAGGCAGTAAAAAAGAATTTTTCGCTGCCTTAAGGGAACCATGGATCTAGGATTATTTTATACTTCTGGAAATGATTTTGTTATAAAAAGTTTTTCTGATGCTGACTTTGGTGGATGTAGAATGGATAGGAAAAGTACATCCGGAACTTGTCATTTCTTAGGAGGTTCATTAGTTTCTTGGTCATGCAAGAAGTAACATTCTGTTGCACTCTCCACTGCTGAAGCTGAATATGTAGTAGCTGGAAGTTGTTGTGCACAAGTGTTGTGGATGCAACACACACTCACACACTATGGCCTGAGTTTTACTAAAACTCAAATTTTGTGTGATAACACAAGTGCCATTGCCCTAAGTAAAAACCCTGCACATCACTCCCGTGCAAAACACATAGATATTAGGCATCACTTTCTTAGGGATCACACACTTAAAGGAGATATTATTCTTCAGTTTATCGGAACGCAAGATCAACTTGCTGATATTTTCACAAAATCTTTGCCTTCTGATAGATTTGAATATATCAAACAGAAGTTAGGAATGATAATCGTAAGGTAATCTTCCTTAATTAACTTTCTGTTGAAAAAATCTTCTTACAGTAATAATCTCCTTTTCATAGGGGGAGTACATTTGATTGTTTGTTTATCAAAGTTTTTCAAAATTTGTTTTCAAACTTTTTGGAACGAATATTTCTGGAATGGAACTTCCAGAACTACCATTTTCCAGAATGGATATTTTCGTACAGAATACTTCTGGAATGAAAGTATTCGTATTGAAAATTTTCGGAATGGACAACTTTCGTACTAGGACTTTCATAACCAGATATTCGTACCAAGTTTTATTTTTCGTATTTACTTTTCGTATTTACTTTTTCGTATTGACTTTTCGTATTTAGTTTTTCATATTGAGTTTTTCATAGTCGTCTTTATATTACCCATTAAGAATAACTTTCCTAAGCTAATCCGAAAGGTATGTTTTCCTTACTGAAGTTTTCGTAATCATATTTTACTTGCTGGAAATTTCTTATAGTTTGTTTTCGGTTTTTGGATTTCTTAATTCCTTACTTAAATAAAAACCTCAAAAAGATCGGATTCAAGCTCTCAACCGTCAGATTTGATCTCAGATCATTCTAAACCGTTAGATCAACCGAGGAAGTTGAACCGTCATCCCATTGCCTATATAAAGGGGACCCTATTTTCTAGTCCCACATCGATTTCAAGCTTTTGCGTGCTGAAGCTCTGACTCTCTGATTTAAGGCCATTCCGAACTTCAGTCTTCTCGATTCTGAACTTCTCAGAGACTTCAGATCCGAATGTCTGCAGAGTTAGCTTCTCAAGAAATGTCTTCAACTAAGCCTATTTCTCAGTGGTTAGTCTATAGAGAAAGGTTAGTCCATCCGACTTTCTTCAGCAACTACGATTCTATTATTTCAAAGAATATCAAGTTGAATGGCTGGGAAGATGTTGCGGTATCAAAAACCGGCAACCAAGATGAAGTGTACTCAGATTTACTTGTTGAGTTTTATGAGTCAGTTGCTTTCTTCAAGGAAGATAATAGAGAGAAGTTTTCTTTCAAATCATATGGCAAGACTTACAAACTCTCTCATACCAAGGCTGCAAACTTGGTAGGGCTATCCTATGATGGAGAAGCCGAATTTATTTCACATGTTTTGCCGGACTCTTTGGGTAGTTTCAACAAGGAAAAGGCCTTAGAAATTCTCGGATTGGATGATGACAAGGCTCCGAAAATAGCAAGCCTATCTACAAACTTCCGGATGCTGGAGTTATGGGTGCAAGGGCTTATTGTACCGAGAAAAGGAGATAAGGATAGCTTGAAGAAGAGTGAGATATATATCTTAGATTTCCTGATAAATCTACGAAAGTTTAACTTGATGAAGCATATTCTTCTTAATATTGTGAATTTGAAGAAAGGGAATCTGAGAGCTCAGATCGTAATGTATCCAGCAATATTATCAAAGCTCATAGTTCGGTGCCTAGAATCTTTCAAGGTTGCTTGTAGTTCAAAACCAAGGGTGTGCAAGATCATTCTAGTCAGCGATTCCACTCTTAAAAGAATGAATGTATCTTTCGACAAGAAGTCCGGAATGTTTATTGATCTACCTCCTCAAGAAGAAGTGGCTCCGAAAGTTGCTGATCCAGAATCATCTAAGCTGGTAAGGAAGAGAAAGCTGAAAGAAGTCGTAGTCGAAGCTGAGGAACCCAAGTCTATGTAAGTCCACTCCGCACCTCCTAAGCCTAAGAAGAAGAAAACCTATACTGATGAGGTTGCAGCAAAGTGGAGAGCTGACAAAGAGAAGAGGAAAGAAGGGGATCCGCAGTTCGGATTGGACCCTGCGGAAGCTAAAGATTTGAAGGAGAAAGCCGCTGATGAGCTTGAGAAGCAAGCAAAGGAGAAGAAGCTGAAGAAGAAAATGTCAGAAGCCGAGGCTGTGCAAGCGTTGTTAAAGTTCAATGAAATGGTTTCAGCAACCATTCCCGTTCCGAGATCTTTCTCTCTGGAACCTCTACCTGAGACTCCAGGAAGAAATTTTGTTGCTCCGGAAGAAGCTGTTGCTACTGAGGAAGTAGAGCAAGTGGAAGAAGTTGAAGAAGCTGCTGAAGGAAGTGGTGAGACAGGAGATGTGCTCAAACAAGTAGATGAATATAAGGGAACTCCTTCGGAACACCTCTCGCTCCGAACATCTGAAGCTCAATCTTCGAGGCTTGTTACTCCGACTATGGAAGAAGAGAAAGGTGAAGAGGAAGTTTCTTGTCTGAGAGAACAAGAACATATTTTACTTGATGCTGCTCAGAAGGAAAATGTAGAAGTTTCTGATGAGGAAGATTTGGTTGTTCAAGTTTCTGACAGTGAAAAGAAAACTCCGGAACAGGATTCTATTCCGGAAAAAGATAAGGGGAAACAAATTCTTTCTGATACCGCGAGTTCAGAAAAGAGGATTAGGAAGGAAGCTGGTAGTTCTTCTAAGAGGAAGTTGGAGCTTATTGAGGAAGAAAACTCTCCGAGCAAATTTTCAGATTCGGAGTCATCTTCGTTGGGGCATGATTTTGTTGTCCAGTCTTTGAAGAAGTTGGTGGGAACCATTCCGACCTTCTCCAGTATAGACTCCAGATGCCAGATGCTCCAACATGTGTTGAATCAGAAAACAGACTCCGTATCCATGGTTATGGATAAGTGTGTAGAGATTGAAGCGCAGTTCAAAAGTTTCTTTATTGGTTACGAAGCCCATAAAAGATCTTGCAAGAGGATGACAAGCTGGTCTAAGAAAACTCTGGAAGAGATGAGGCTTTTAGATGAGTTTCAGGATAATGTTAAGGATGCATTTCAAACCGAGGACAAGAAGTTTCATGAGCTGACTGCATCATTCGAAGAGAAATTGACAGAGGAAAAGAACGTTCGGATTCAGGAAGTGAGAGATCTGAATGGAAAACTCAATTCCGTTAATCAAAGTTGGAAATATGAAAGGGATTATTGGATCGAGTTTGAAGAAAGGATGAAGGCTCAGGAAGAGAAGATAAAAGCTCAGGAAGAAAAGTTTAAGGCTCAAGAAGAAATAATTGAAGCTCAGTCAGCAAGAATAGTCGTCTTAGAGAAGCAAGCAGAGGAAGATCACAAAGACTTAAAGAAGATCAAGACGATTCTTAAGGGGATAATGTCGAAGGGGAAAGATCCGAAATGACAAATCCGATCTTTTTGTTGTAATTCTTTTGTTGCTGATATTTCAAATCTAATGAAAGTTGTGCTTGTTGTCTCTTTTTGTTGTCATTACTAATATTTCAGGTACTTTGTTATTTTTTCCATTCCCTCAAATTATTTTTGAAAATCACAAAGGGGGAGAAGGAAAAGATCCTTAAGAAAAAGAGGAAATCTAATAAGAGTTTATCAAAGGGGGAGAAAGGAAAAATACCCAAGGAAAAAGAACTCTAATAAGAGTTTGTTTAAGGGGTAGTTTTTCTTAAAGAAGACCTTCTTATGAAACATCACTCCGGAAATATGAATACGATCCTTAGAGTTTCAAAGCCTAAGGGGGAGTTAGTCGTATTCATCTATATCCTTAAAACAAGGAAGATAAGCATTAATATGTTTCTTTCTTCTTAGAATCATTGTTTTTCGTAAGGATGTTTGTGCTTTCCAAAAAGGGGGAGATTGTTGAGTCAATAAGGTTTTCCTTATGACTTTTCCATTCCTTCTTGTTTTGAAAATAAAAAACACCTTATATTTAAGGAAAATTGCTTTTATAAGAAAAATTGCTTTCTTAAGGAAAATCGCTTTTATAAGGAAAATTGCTTTCTTAAGGAAAATCGCTTTTTTAAGGAAAATTGCTTTTATAAGAAAAATTGCTTTCTTAAGGAAAATCGCTTTTATAAGGAAAATTACTTTCTTAAGGAAAATCGCTTTTATAAGGAAAATTGCTTTCTTAAGGAAAATTGCTTTCTTAAGGAAAATGTCTTTCTTAAGGAAAATCGCTTTTATAAGAAAAATTATCCTTATCATATTTTCATCCATATTTTTCTTAAGTATGAGATTCAGATTCATTTTCTCAAAATCATTAAAACTTTGATATAAAGCATTCTGTTTTAGGATTCGGTTCTGGACAAGAACTATAAGGAAGTTTCATTCCGAATTCCGGATATGAATTCTGACTAAGTTCTATTCCAGATTCAGGATACGAATTCTGAAGAAGAATTCTCATTACGAATTCTAATGAAGAAATCCCATTCTGAATTCTCATTACGAATTCCACTGAAGAATTCCCATTACGAATTCTGATGAAGAATTCTCATTACAAATTTTGATGATGAATTCTCATTACGAATTCTCATTACGAATTCTGATGATGAAATCTCATTACGAATTCTTATGATGAATTCCCATTACGAATTCTGATGATGAATTCTCATTACGATTTCTGATAACGAATTCCTATTCCGAATTCTCATTCCGAATTAACCTATTAAATAGAATCTGATTATCATTGTTTTATACACTCTAAATTTATTCACTCCGAATATTCACTCCGAAGTTTCTATTCCGAACTTTTATGTTAGAGTTTAAAATGATGTCGTGCATTCTGTTACACTTGTTTTGTTATAAAACGATGTCGTCCATTTTGTTATAAACTAACCGTTGTCTAAGTGACACGTGTATAGGTCCCTCCGAACTTTAAGGAAAATATGACCGTTGGAGAAGGAGCCGACCTTACCTATAAATAGGAGCTCATTTGAAAGAGCTCGGTGCTATTGGAAAAACGACTAAGTTTTTGCTTACATGCTGTTGAAGTGATTTCTAGAGAGAGAGGCTCTTATTAAACTCTCAAAGCTTCGTGCAACTCTGAATGTTGGTGATTAAATTCGAGGGCTTCCGGGGATAGGAAGATAGAGGTGCCGACTACCTTAAAGATCGAGGGCTTCCTTGCTGAGGAAGACAGAGGTTCCGACTACCTTAAAGATCGAGGGCTTCCTTGCTGAGGAAGACAGAGGTTGCCAACTACCTTGAAGTTGAGGGGTTGCGGGGATAGCAAGACAGAGACTCCGATCTTCGTATCGAGGGCTTACCCTGGTGTGGGTAAGACAGACTTGCTTGAAAGTATAAATCAAGGGACCTTTATCCAAGGTTGTTGGATACCCTTCTCTTTGGGCTAAAAGACTTATATCTTGTTACTAGTTGTTTTACTACTTGTTTTTATTCCGCTGTAATTTGTATCTTAAGGAAAGTATAACTTTCTTATACATCCTTACTTACTCTGATTCTTTTAGATTCTATACGCTTTAAGGTAGAATCTCATATTGTAACTTTTGTTAAAGTTTCAAATTCCGGAACCATATTTCCGGAACCTACTTTTGGAATCTCTTTCCAAGTTTAGTTCGGTGTTAGAGGTGTTGTGAATTTACTTAGTTTAACTTTGTTAAACTTAGTCCTTTCCTTTTCTTAAGGAAACATTAGTTATTCATAACTAACATTAAAGGTTCCAAAGGAATTTTTAAAGTATACAATTCACCCCCCCCCCTCTTGTATATTGAGCATCTCATATTATATTTCGATCCTACAACAACAGCACCAACTTCTATTCTATCGAGTAGAGGAAATTTTTCCAGGAGTAAAACATCGAGTCTAGAAATTCATCCCACATTCATGTAGTAGTAAATGGAAATATTGAGGTCTACAATAATACTATATCAAACATAATCCTAATGGTGGTAGACTATGACCAAAAATCATGTTCAAATAAAGCTCCACCATGATTTATGTTCCTACCATACCAAAATGCACACTTCTACAAAAGGGAATCTATATTAATTGGTGTATATAAGAAATAATTTATTTCCCATATATGTCCAATTTCCATTTCATTTAATGGATATATGTGGGAAACTATCACACGATGAGTAATTGCAAAGCGACTATATGGGTTGGAAAATATCAATTATGAAATTTTGTGTACACGTCACAAATTCAAATTCTATAAGAATCAAGTCACATGAGACTTAGATATAATAGTTTTAATTTATTAATTCTATTAAGTGGAACTAGTGTTGGTTATTTAAACCCCAATTAAACTATTAATGGAGCCTCTACAACTAGAACCGAAATAGGAATGACCATACATAATACATAATTTCTATTAAAATAGAGAGTCCTCACTATCCATAATCGATGCAGATAATATCCCATCCCCAACAATGTATGATTTATAAAAAATCTATTGCATAGATTCTGTCAATCATGCATCACCCTAGTCACATTATGTTAAAATATAAAATTTGTTCTGATCACAGGATATTAAACTTTAAAAAAGTTGTCATGGTCAAATGAAGTTAAGCTGCATGATATTTCCATAAGTCATGATGTTAGACAACACTTAATATTTTTTATAGCATGATTTTAAACTTCATTTAAGTCACCCACACCTAGTAATGTTAATCTACATGGATAATATCATTCCTTGTATGATTCACACCACAATAGATAGATCGTTGAATACTTAATAAAAATATCCCCTATCTCGCGTGTAAGTAAAATCCACATACGAAATCACGTCATTCAGGAAATATGAGTGGCTTTATTCCTACCAATATAGGATATGTTATTATCCAAGATCACAAATCCTAGGTCCTTCCAAAATATAGTTATTATAAACATAATACATTAAACTATATGACAACGTCTTCACCACATGATGTTAAAATGTAGTCTCACCCTTTGTACTAGTCATATGATAACTTGAAAAACCATATCAGAAAGCCTCATATACCAATAACGAGATACATATCATGACATGATATTATTATTTATTATACCTATTATATAATGCTTTATACATTTTTTTCATGTTTCGAAACCTTTATATTTATGCATGATGAAAACTAGATGGATTATGTCCTCACTGCAAGACCCTAACCTGCACCATTTTCCTGAACATTGTATTTCTGTATTATCATTACAATGTGATATATAAGGATTATAAGATCAAATATATTGGCCCAACCACCACATAATTCAAACTTCTTATGTCCTTTCCATTAATCACCTATATATAATGAAATAAATATTTTTCATTAATTGTTTCTCACACTGTTCATAACTCCCATGGGCTTAGTAATTTTGGTAAAGGATTCCAAGAATAAATGAGGATTATAAATTCACCTCATATTTAGAATAGATAGGACTCAAGAACATAAATGAAACTCCATAATTCATTACCGCGTGACATGAGACCTTTTTGATGGTATCTCTCTCTCATGAAATTAAACTAAACATTACTACCAACCTTTCAGAGAGGACCAGTATCCTCGGTGTTGTTCATCCACCACACCTCTATCTAAGAACAACTTGTGGCTTTAGTTCTATTATCGGAAGATACAAATTGACAATGGATCACCAATATTTAGTACAACTACAATAATCAACAGGAATAATTCCCTATATACTTATAGTTCATATCTACATAGAGTGTTTCCCATTAAATTACTATGTGTGTCTTCATTCCTATCAAAACAGGACATATGGTGATGCCCAAATATTCAATCCCTTGTCTAGTAATAATAATCAAGGGGTAAAATACCCCCTCTATCTATGGGTGAGACCTATGTGGATAGTTTCCCATTCAGGAACTACATGTGAATTGAAATCATTTATCATAGGATATATAGTGATGCCTGGATCTCTAATCCTATGTCCATCCACAAAAATCAATGAGAAAAATTCCCCCTCTATGTACGGGTAAGACCTTTATGGAGAGCTACCCCTTAAATAAATATGTTTTGCTTGATTCCTATTACCATAGGATATGTAGTGATTCAAAAAGGTCTAATTCTGGGCCCATACGCAACATAAAAATGTCTCCCCACCCTATGCATGGGTCATATCTACATAGAGAGATTTCATTTAATAAATAAATGTAGAATGATTCATATTTCCATATGATATGTAATAATACTTGGATCCGTAATCCATGGTTTTTTTTACATATAATATGGTAACAATTCACCCCTAAATACATATAGACTGACTTATGTAGTGAGTCATCCGAGACCCACTCTTACATGAATCAATAGAAAGTATATTTTTACCATATTTTTTGCACTGAGCATGGATCATTTATGCTTAGGGAACCTTGTAGTGCACCCTATCTAATGTGACCGAGACTTACATCAGATCGGGAACTACATCCTTACCTCATTATGTTAACCTGCTAGGAATGAAAACAAATTCCTTATCGCATGATATTAATCTACAATGAAAACATACATGTCACATGACGTTGAACTAAATTATTTATATATCCCCACTACGTGATGTTAAAATGTGAATGACATCACCCATCATCATTCATTATAAAAGGACCACAAGACTCTAACCTTGGTCAACCATAGTACATGGTGTTTCCATCACCCTTTAAGAACCTTAACCTATAAATCACACTTCATATCTTGAGAACCTTGTGTTTCTAAAAACCTTATGTGGCCCTTAAAAGGGTACACCTATCATCAAGGGACCCTTTTTTACTATTCATGTCCTCCCATGGTTCCTTCATATGATACCCTAACATTCAACTAAATGTTTCATAATGTTCAAAAAGGTATTTTTAATCCTTGTGAGATCTGAATTCACTATATCAGAACTCATCTCTTTATAGTGTTTTTGGTCATCCTCAACTAGACTATACGATATCATTACTCATGAACCAAGAACATTGATCCATGATTAAAAATTTATTCATACCCTTCTAAAAAATATGATTAACTTCACTTGACCATGGTTATCCTAATTAGTTTGTCTGTGTATCATTCCCCACATACCATGTTAATGTGTGTCAGAACCATAAACTACATTCACTTTGGTCAGTGCTGGATAAAATTAAACAATAGCATTTGATAGTCCAAATCATCACAAAATAAAACCCTTAGTGAATGATAAATAATATTTTTTAGGATTAAAATCTTTAAAAGGGAAACATGAGAAAAATTCAAATCTCCACTCACTAAATTCCTCACCTATATAGTTTAAGAAAAATATAGAGTGTAAAAAAATAGGAAATAAAGCTTATAAGTCCCACATTGTGGCCCGAGTAAAAGTAAATCCATAATATCTAAAATCCATGATCCAAAAAAATGAGTGTAAGGGTTTATCACACCTCCTCATCATGATAACATGTTCTCTAGGTTGTGAAACAACTTTTGGAGTGCTTGAACCCTTCTTGAACATTAATTTTTTCATAAACCCCCATCATGTATTTGAGGTATGAGTTGAAAAACCCAATCCATGGACCAGGGGAACCCTTTAAAATGGTTCTCATTAGTTTAAATAAAGTAACGTAGATTTGATATTCATTAAATGATCCTTCCTGGATTAATTGGGGAATTGAAAACCCTACCAAAGAAATTGTTCCTATAGGATTTTGGTTGCCCATAGGAAACCCATGGGTTATTATCCTGGCTGCGTGGTATATTAAAATCTCTCACCATTGCTAATGGTGGAAATATACCACCTAATTCCCACTAGTAGTTTAAATTTATATTCATAGTCCAAGATTTTAAATCCCTATAACAAGAGTAATAATTCACATTAAACATCATTAACAATATGTTGATTTTTTTGTACCATAACTCAATGCATTAATGTGGCACTCCATTATCGATCCTTTGGATGGAAAACACCACATGACTCAAAACCACATGTCAAAGGTCTTGATCATCCCAACTAAATATCTAATCTAACATAGAGTGCATTACCCTTATTGGATATCATTCGCTCCATGTCCAAAATTATCTCCCAGATATTTTAATCATCAAAAAGAGTTTATATCCCTTGGGAAAGTGTTGGTATCATCTTTTCAATACCATGAATGTATGAACTATTGTCTAATTCATATGGGATTATGACTTTCCAACTAGAGGAATCTCCTTCTTGTATGAATTTAACTCCAATACCCATGATCCTGAGTAACACTAAAATAAAACCCAACATCTTACGAAGTTTTTTGTCATACTTGGTATGTACTTACCATTTTATATTCATCAGATCAAGATTTTCGGTTACGAATCACACAACCCATACTCCAATTATCTATGTGGACTTATATTCCCTAACATTTTAACCCCAGCCCATACAACACTCGGATATATTTCATGGCCCTTGGAAATGAGATAGGATCCCCTTTTGTTGACCATTATTGTAATCCCTATGGGCTGAAGAATAATGTTTTGTTACCCACCAAATAATGGAATATCTATATTTCTAGATAGGAAATCCAATCCTCAAGATCCCAAGAGACACTGTGACATATATTGGTACCTTGAGGTGTTTTGGGCCATCCTTAGTATGTCTACCCATTCATCATTCATCAATAACAAACATTGATAATGACATTAAACTACATTGAATTCCATTTCCATACCACATAAAACTAAATACCATTGATGAAGTCATTACCTCATGATATTAGAAATAAACAGAATATGACCTTACCACATGACATTAAACTATATAGAGAAGAACACATTATAGATGGTGTGTTACCAAAAACATAAGGAAAGACATTGAAGTATATAAACTATAAAAAAACAAGGTACAATATTGAAGAACCTAAACTAAAAAAATAATGGTCTAGTTTTAAATACCATAAAACATCCAACTAAAAGAGATATGATTCTTTCTAGGTGGAAACCTCGATAAACAAATCATGGGAAAAGTTGATTCTCTATTTATTGGATATGCATATTTTGTGGTCTAGGAAATATTTATCACTCATAAATGGAAATGGAATAAAATGTTTCAGGTTGAATGTAACACCCCAATCTTCCACGGTACATTTCCCTTTGAATAATGCAATAGCTTTCATTGTACGCAACTTCGAGATTCTAACACACCACAACCAATCAAACTAGCCGTTATGAATAGTAATACCTAATTTTTAAAATTTTATAAATTTTATCTTTCATAATAGAGTTCATTTTTGGATTCTGAATATCGAATTTAGCCTAGGGTGAAATTTTGGTACTTTTCGGATAACTTTTATATTTTGATGAATAGTGAAAATTACTAAATTTTAATTAAAAACAACTATTTTAATCAAGACAATCAAAAATGATAAATTATGATTTTTAGTGGGTTTAAAGTATATTTAGAATATATTTTTACCATTTCATACAATGTTGTTCATCGGACCTAATTTCCCATCTAAACCGGACATAAACAATTGTCAATCTTTTGATAGTTATTATATCTTAAAAACACGCTTTTTGTTTTGACAGTGGGAATGAATTTTAAATTAATTTCAGCCAATTCTTTGTTTTGAATTTGGAAAAATGGATTCCATATTTGGAATCAGGATTTCCAAATTGTGTAAATAGTTATCTTTTATTTTTATACATTTTGAATGATTACTTCGGTAAATATTTTATTTACCATGGTTAAAGGGTAAATCCGGTAAATAAGGGTTAAAAAAATTTGAGACTTTTTATAAATACAAATAATTTTCTAGGTTAATATGACATGTTATAATTGATTTAATTATCTTTGTTTGAAGTAATAATTCTGTTATGATTTTTACAAAAATCAATTATTGAATAGTGACAAAATTGACATAAAAGAGTTTTTAAAACAAATATTATATTATTAATTGATATTAAATTCCTAAAAACCTAAGGTTCGGCCAAAATACTTATATCATGATAGGTGTATCATTAATGGACCACTTGGGGGTCTCTTGGATGTATATAGTATGTTTATTAACCATATAATATAAAAATACAAAGAGACTTTGTAAAAGTGAAACTAAATAACTAAGAGTTAATACTTAAAGATAAGGTTAATATAGTAACCCAAACCTTTATAAATCCCATTGTTTGAGTGGTTTTAGAATTATACCCACCTTAAACATTAAATAATAAACTTTGGAGCCATTAGAAACCGAATATTAATTTATTATAAAATAATATTTCTAGCTTTTCCAAAGGTGCCCCTCACCCCTCTTAAAAAAGGGCACTCCACCTTCTCATTAATTCACATCTTAAATGCCTTTTGGTTCGGCCAAACCCTGCCCAAATACTCTCTAAAATTCCCTCACTTCATCCTAGAGGCCTTATTTTGATAAAAAAAATACAACATAAGGAGCCCTTTTGATCAAATCAAAAGGAAGAACCCGAAGAAGAGGTAATGTTTTCACCACCCTTTTTTAAGTTCCTTTCTTCTTCAACTTATTCTTATTTGTTATTACCTTACTAAAATAATAACTCCAGTATTTTCTATATACTGTGATGTTATTATAAATATGTAAAAACAAAATTCATTATTCTATCCATCCCTTGAATGACATGTCACCATACATGCGTACGTACGGCCTACCGTCTCCACATTGTGGTGTAATTGTTATTCAATATATTATTATTTAGATGGGTATAATAATGATGTATAATTCATGTAAATAATAAATATAACATGATAATTATTCTGTCTATATGATATACCATCTAATTATATATTATTTTAATATCAAAATTATGATATTGTTTCTCGTGCGTACGTACGGGCTACCGTCTCCACGAATGCAATGAGATTCATTCCCCATCGTATCCATTAAAGACTAAATTTCATTTGATGAATAAAAATAATTTTTAGAGAAATGATATCATTCTGGATATTAATAATATACATCCCATCCATAACAAATACGGCTGGCATAACAAATAGTATAAAGGAAAACGAATCTGTGAACACCCGAAACGATGATAATACTAAGATATTATTAACAAATCAATGTTACAAGATCATATATGATATCATATTAATGTAAATTAATCTTTTGTAATTAAATTACAATTATCTCACCATTATATAAGAGGTTAACCTACCATCATCCAAGGAAAATGTACAACGTAAGGGGTTTCTTGTCTCACTTTTAATTCCGTGAGATTTCCATTGTTCACCACTTATTTATTGCATGTGGTGTATGTACTGCCCATGATTTTATCCATTGTGTAATATAAATTAATTTATGGATATTCAAATCATCATTTTATGATACTTCTTTCATGGGTTTATGTTTCGTAAGTTACAAAATTGATAAGGGAATTTTAAATTTCAATTTCCATTCATTCGGCTTTACACATACTTCATTGATTATTTTACTCCAAGATTATGTGTGGAATCGCTATTAATTTGATTATGTCATAATTTCCACTCCCCTTTTTGTGGATATACTTTTGATACTCATAATCACTCCATTGATAAATTCTCAATCCATCGGTATGAACTTGATAAGAGTAATATTTAATCAATCTCGATTTGTTGAGTTAAACATCCAATTCAATGGTATTGTTTTTAAAAGAATATGTGTGAATGTCCATTGATTGTTTTACACTGAATATCCAGTCATATTGAGTGTATTTATATTTTTCACACATAATTATGTCATTGATTTATCCTTATCCTAAGGATACGGCCTTTACGATAGATTTCATCTCAATTTACATTCCATTGAGACTACTTTGTTGTTATACACCAAATCACTTTTATATTGTGTATATAATGTACTTTGACATAGTATATCATGAATCCATTTATTATCATGATATTACAATGTTTTTATTACCTCAATTATTTTTATTAAAGTGTCTCTATTTTGGTTAGGAACTCTAACTAAAATATCATTTTAAATTTTTTTAATGATTTATTATTCTAAATATTTCTCATTAATGTCCATGTTTTAAAAATGGTTTTGAGGATTAATTTATATTGACATTAATGTTTTCAAATGAAAATTCCTTTTAAAAGTTTCAAAGTGTTATGGGACACTTTGATTAAAAAATCTATTTTAAATGGCTTCCTGTAAAATAGTGCGACTATTAATTGTTTTCAATAAAAAATGGGGTATTTCTCTCAATAGTTTGATGATTATTTTAATCTATGTCAATTTCCTTCATTGTTCTCAATTGAGGTTAATATGATACAATATAATATTCCATGTTGTATCGAATGAGTTATGTTTGGTTGTGGATGTACTATTTTTATACCATTCATGGTTTCTCGATAATGTTTTGACATTGCGTATGCTAGTTTTAATACGAATGCTTATGTTATATTTCAAACATTCATATTAGGAATGCATTGGACATAGTAAGTGACGGGTGGAGCCCGCTATAGCTCCTCGATGCATCGGTCGGTCTCATGAGAAAAACTAGTGTCTTGGAATGAGGCCTTGACAAAATCTTATTTGTGGTCTCGGCATGAGGCCTTGGCTACATGGTTATGATAGTCTGGAATTATGCATTCCATCATTACGAAAGTGGTTATTGATATTTCATGTTATTATTCAACTATTAGAATATCCATGTGAATAATTAAATGGAACTGAAAATTATTTTTTATTAAAAGGAACATTTAAGGTAAAAGTGAGAAACCAAACGTTACAACACTTACCAAACAACAACAAACATAAAATCAGAAAAAACCTCTTCCAAGCATAAGCAGCTACCGTTCACCCCAAAGAAGGCCACTCGACGATCCCATACAAGCATGGTCCCTCCCGATGGAAAGCCACCCCTCTGTATCCACCACATCCCAAATGAACTGCAGAGGGGAAAACAGCATGCTCTAGCCCAACTTGTCATGCTGACCTGCCAACAGTTCCTCACACAACCAAGCCAGTGACTCAACAAGGAAAAGCTATGAGATAAGTAAAAAGGAGTCATTGCAAATCAGTTGAACTCTACCAGAAACGGTGTCTCTAAATAACTTCCAGGATAACATAGATACCTATAACAGGGGATCCCCCCTTACCAGGTCTTCAAGGGAAGAGGACAGTTTATTCCATACCTGCAAATACTCCTCGAGACTAATCAACCCCTTATTGAAACCTCCAACCAAAATAGCATCCTCCTTGTCGACCCAACTATACTATTCTTATTTGAGAACCACTTCATGATTTTGGCCCATCAACTTGGCTGCCTCCTCTTCCGAGGAATTGAGAAATAACACCTGCTCGATCACCACATCAGCCGAACATAAAACCCAATTCAAGGAGAGATCATGTTGTCCAGGTGACTTTGGGCTACACCTGCTCTCCTTGTCCAGCTTCTCCAACATTAACTTCTTTGATGACCGTGTCTTCATAGGAGGAGGTAAAGAGGAAAAATCCTTCCTACCCCTTCTCCTTATCTTACTCCTATTACTCCTAGAATCGGTTTCTTCTTTTGATAAGCATCTGGTGGTCACAGCAGGTTCAACTTTCCCTCCACCCTCCTCAAACTCTGAATAAGCCTTCCCCATGATCCGGCATTCCATAAGTAAAACATCGGGGTTTCTCCCGTTTTCCTTATCCTCCTCAGACAAGGCAGGTGATTCAACATTGGATTCCTCCTTAGCCATCAATCCAAACCTGTTGCAAAAGACTACTGGGGTCCGGACTGGATAGGTAGCCCCTGACAAACAGGCAGAACCCGAATTCCTTGGATCACCCCGGTTGGTCTGGGCCTTCCCCAAGACACAAGTTTCTCCCTCCCCTGAACCCTCCTAAAGAGAAGGTTTCTCGAAACCCCTGCACATAAATTGAGGCTGGGGATTCTGGTCCACCCAGCCTCTGCCTGTACCGTCGGTGACCTCAAGACTAGCAGCTACCCCTGAGGGAAGAGAAGACCTCACCAAAGCTCCATCCGCAAGACCCTGAGGCTCCATAACCATTGAAGCCTCCTTCAGACATGTATCTGCAGACCCCGCCTGCCCCGAGCAAGAAGGATCACCTGCTAAAGCAATGGGGGGACTGATAAACTCCACCCTAGGTTTTCCTAGAGACCCCTGCACCTGAACACCCCGAATAGCCACCACAAGACCACGGGTATCTTGAGTTCCCTCCTTTGACTTCAGCTTGCCCGCCCCAGGCTTGGAGCCAATTCCAGGACCAGTTCCCCTGACCTCAACTTGAACTGGGTCACTCTTTCTCAGCAAAGGCGTATCAACCATAGTCGCCGAAGCCCTTTTGCAACACTCCTCAACCTGGTGTCCCTGTCTATTACAGAACGAACAGAACATGGACCAAGATTCATAAAATATGTTTTTCACGTACTTGTATTGCTCCTCAATCACAATCCAGACATTATCTGGTGGGGGACGAGAGATCTCCATTTCAACGCAGATACGCGCAATAATTGGATGTACCATTGAATCGGTCTTCCAATCCGCAGAGAGAAAACGGCCTAGAGAGTTACCGATAGAATGGAGGAGCGCTGGATTCTGAAAAGGTAGCGGTAACACTGGAATTTGAATCCAGATTGCTGAAGTAGAGGATTCACGGCCCATATTCAAATCAAACTTCCAATGATTAAGATGAAAAGGAAACCCTCTAAATGACCTACTAGCACGAGACCAGGCCAAGGCCAAGTCGTCTTCATCAGCTAGACAAACCTGAATCTGTCGCGGTCCAAGGAGACCAACGGCCGCCCGACAGCCTAAACCCCAATCCTGATTCACGTACCTCTCGAAAACCTCAACCGGGGTCTGCGACAAGTGTACATAGCAACCAGAGACGTAGAAAGAAGCCACGAAGATTCGGAGAATTTCTTGGACGAAACCGAGACCACTCGACGACCATCGAATGTAAGGACTACCGTCTCCACAAACGCGATGAGATTCATTCCCCATCGTATCCATTAAAGACTAAATTTCATTTGATGAATAATAATAATTTTTAGAGAAATGATATCATTATGGATATGAATAAGGTACATCCCATCCATAACAAATACCTGGAGCCTGCAATGTGCTCTAATCAAAGTATTGATTAGATGGGTATAATAATGATGTGTAATTCATGTAAGTAATAAATATAACATGATAATGATTCTTTCTATATGATATAACATCCAATTATATATTATTTTAATGTCAAAATATTGATATTGTCGCTCATGCGTACGTAAGGACTACCGTCTCCACGAAGGCGATGAGATTTATTCCCCATCGTATCCATTAAAGACTAAATTTCATTTGATGAATAAAAATAATTTTTAGAGAAATGATATCATTCTGGATATGAATAAGATACATCCCATCCATAACAAATACATGGATCCTACAATGTGCTCTAATTTCACATTTATACCGTACATAAACAATTGTCAATATTTTGATAGTTATTATATCTTAAAAACATGTTTTTTTTGTTTTGATAGTGGGAATTGATTTTAAATTAATTTCTGCCAATTCTATGTTTTGAATTTGGAAAAATGGATTTCATATTTGGAATCATGATTTTCAAATTGTGTAAATAGGTAAATTTTATTTTCAGTCATTTTGAATAATTACTTCGGTAAATATTTTATTTACCATGGTTAAAGGGTAAATCCGGTAAATAAGTGTTAAAAAATGTTGATACTTTTTATAAATACCAATAATTTTATAGGTTAATATGAAATGTTAGAATTGATTTAATTAACTTTGTTCAAAGTAATAATTCTATTATGATTTTTACAAAAATAAATTATTGAATAGTGACAAAATTGACAAAAAAGACTTTTTAAAACAAATATTATATTATTAATTGATATTAAATTGGAAAAAAATATAAGGTTCGGCCAAGAGACTTATATCATGATCGGTGTATCATTAATGGGACACTTGGGTGTATCTTGGTTGTATATAGTATGTTTATTAACCATATAATATAAAAATACAAAGATACATTGTAAAAGTGAATCTAATTAACTAAGAGTTAATACATAATGATATGGTTAATATAGTAACCCAAAACTGTCTAAATCCTATTGGTTGAGTGGTTTTGGACCTATATCCACCTTAACCTTTATATAATCTAATTTGGAGCAATTAGAAACTGAATATGAATTTATTATAAAATAATATTTCTAGCTTTTCCAAAGGTTCCCCTCACACCTCTTATAAATGGGAACTCTCCATTCTCATTAATTAACACCTTAAAAGCCTTTTGGTTTGGTCAAACCCTACCCAAATACTCTCTAAATTTCCCTCACTTCATCCTAGAGGCCTTAATTTGAACATAAAGCCAACTTAATAATCCCTTTTGATCAAATCAAAAGGAAGAAGCCGAAGAAGAGGTACTGTTTTCACCACCCTTTTTCAAGATCCATTCTTCTTCAACTTCTTCTTCTTTGTTATTCCATTTCTATAATAATAACACCAGTATCTTCTATATACTGTGATGTTATTATAAATATAGAACAACAAAATTAAATATTTTATCCATCCCTTGAATGACATTTCACCATACGTGCGTACGTACGGCCTACCGTCTCCACGTCGTGGTGTAATTGTTATTCAATATATTATTATTTAGATGGGTATAATAATGATGTATAATTCATGTAAAAAATAAATATAACATGATAATTATTCTTTCTATATGATATACCATCCAATTTTATATTATTTTAATATCAAAATATTGATATTGTCGCTCATGCGTACGTAAGGACTACCGTCTCCACGAACGCGATTAGATTCATTCCCCATCGTATCCATTAAAGACTAAATTTCATTTGATGAATAAAAATAATTTTTAGAGAAATGATATCATTCTGGATATCAATAAGATACATCCCATCCATAACAAATACAGCTCGCATAACAAATAGTATAAAGGAAAATGAATCTATTAATACCCGAAACGACGATAATACCAAGATATTATTAACAAATCAATGTTAAAAGATCATATATGATATCATATTAATCTAAATTATTCTTGTGTAATTCAATAACAATTATTTCAAGATTATATAGGAGGTTAACCTACCATCGACCAAGGAAAAGGTACAATTTAAGGGGTTTCTTCTCTAACTTTTAATTCCGTGAGATTTCCATTGTTCACCACTTATTTATTGCATGTGGTGTGTGTACTGCCCGTGATTGTATTCATTGTGTAACATACTTTAATTTATGTATATTTACATCATCATTGTATGATACTTCTTTCATGTGTGTATGTTTCGTAATTTACCCAATTGATAAGGGAATTTGAAATTTCAATTTACATTCATTCGGCTTTACGCATACTTCATTGATTATTTTACTCCAAGATTATGTGTGGAATAGATATTAATTTTATTATGTCATAATTTCCACTCCCCTTTCTGTGGATATACTTTTGATACACATAATCACTCCATTGATAAATTCTCAAGTCAACGGTATGAACATGATAAGAGTAATTTTTAATCAATCTCGATTTGTTGAGTTAAATATCCAATTCATTGGTGTTGTTTTTACAAGAATATGTGTGAATGTACATTGATTGTTTTACACTAAATATCCTATAATATTGAGTGTATTTATATTTTTCACACATAATTATGTCGTTGATTTATCCTTAACCTAAGGATACGGCCTTTATGAGATATTTCATCTCAATTTACATTCCATTGAGACTCCTTTGTTGTTATACACCAAATCACTTTTATATGGTGTATATAATGTACTTTGACATAGTATATCATGAATCCCTTTATTCTCAAGATATTAAAATGTTTTTATTGCCTCAATAATTTGTATTCAAGTGTCTCCCTTTTGGTTAGGAACTCTAACTAAAATATCTTCTTAAAATGTTTTAAATATTTATTATTCTAAATCTTTCTCATTAGTGTCCATGTTTTAAAAATTGTTTTAAAGATTTTTTATATGGACATTAATGTTTTAAAATAAAAATTCCTTTTAAAAGTTTCAATGTTTTATGGGGCAGTTTGATTCAAAAACCTATTTTAAAAGGCTTCTTGACAAATAGTGCGACTTTTAATTATTTTCAAGAAAAAGGGGGATATTTCTCTCAATAGTTTGATGATTATTTTAATCTATGTCAATTGCCTTCATTATTCTCAATTGAGGATAATATGATACAATATAATCTTCCATGTTGTATCGAATGAGTTATGTTTGACTGTGGATGTGCTATTTTTATACCATTCCTGGTTTTTGGATAAAGTATTGACATTTCGTATGCTATTTTTAATACGAATGCTTATTTTATGTTTCAAATATTCATATTAGAAATTAATTGGACTTAGTAAGTGACGGGTGGAGCCCTCTATAGCTCCTCGATGCAGTGGTACGTCTCATGAGACAAACTAGTGTCTTGGCACGAGGCTTTGACAAAATCTTATTTGTAGTCTTGGCATTAGGCCTTGGCTACATGGTTATGATAGTCTGGCCTTATGCATTACATCATTATGAAAGTAGTTATTGATATCTAATGTTATTATTCGACTAGTAGAATATCCATGTGAATAATTAAATAGAATTATTTCATTTTATCTTTGCCATTTTGTGCTAATGTTCATGTTTAAAAGGATTTTGTTTTAGTTATACATTTCCTTTTGTGTTTATGCTTATCTATGAAATCTTATGCTATATTTTTATCCTTACTGAGCATCTATGCTCACCCCTTTCAATGTTTTATTTTTTCCAGGATTGTGAAGAAGTAAATTATGAATGACCTGCAGGGATAGTATGAGTGTGGACTATGGAGACTATGTTTTTGTAGTTTTCCTATTATGATGTAATGTAAACATTATTAATATATCTAGTTATTCCAAGGATACTAAACTAATCGTCATTTCGAGACGTGAACTTTCATGTGACCATGCCACTGTTATGTAATAATGCACCGACTCTGGGTAACTGGGGTTGGGATGTTACATTGAAAACCCATTAGAGGGAATCCTGAGAAAATCCCAAGTCCATAGCTACTAAGAATTCCACTATATGAATCATATTAAAAATTTATGTTGATATATTTAATGAAATATAAATCTTATCGGGATCATTATTTATCCCTATAAAAAGTCAATCAATTCTTAATAAATCCATTTATTTGGGAAAAAATTTGATCACTCTCCCTATAATACATTCATATTTTACCTAAATAATCCTTTTAAATCATGTGATCTCCTGAAAAATGGAGAAGGTATGTCAATGAGGAATCATATGTTTGTGGGGATTCATCAGTAATTCTCAAAAAAAAAATATTATGATTTAAGCACTCAAATCCATGATCTTTGATTTACATAGTATTATTCAATGGATGGGTTTCATTTATGACATAGGAAACATTTGATCAACAAATCATCATGAAAATCATGAATGAATAAAAGATGGAAAAAGACGTGTAAATTTTATAAGATTCATTCATTGAAAAAGGGAACAAGAAGGTGGAATATTCGCATATCAATGTCTCTCCCAAGGATATCTAAATAATGGGGGAATCATGAAAAATAAAATTCCATCACAATATATGATTGGAGGATTACATGATCTCTAAATATATATGCTTTAGAGAGGTGTTTTATTAGCACCATTGGTCAACATATTCAGCATTCACCTCAATGATCTGATGCAGTTCCCCTGCCCCAGCAACAACATCAAGTCTAGCATTCTCGATTAGGACAATGATCCATTTTTGATCTGATATAGATTTCTATGATATTTATATAGAATCATAAAACATTTATAGTGTTCTAGATGATGTATAATTTCATACTATAAACATCTAATTTCAATCTTCTTAGCACTGGCCACGTCTCGGTGAGCCGTCCCCACCACCAAACATAGGGAACCTTAGTTTAAGTCATCATCACAACATATCTTTACTAAATATTAATCCTTTGATACTAATACCCTTAATACATGGGACCTAATTTTCTCCCTCAAAGAGATTTCCTTCTTCACCCTGTTAGGAAGGGTTATATAATCAAAACCATCATAAAAAAGGGTGGAAAAAAATTAAATTAGGAGGACAAATGTTTTTATCTATTCTATGGGGAATCCAAAATTAAGATCCAAATATCCTTCGATAATTTCATCCACATCATCTGATAAATAAAAGTGGACTCTGATCCTTGAATTAAGGAAAACATGGGAGAAATAATTGATTGTGAGGCCAAGTCACTAAGGGAGGTGCACATGCTCATAGTCTTACCTCATATGGGTATAAATCCAAATTCTTTATTTGATGACTCAGTTGGAGGAATTCCAAAGGAAGAAGTACAAGAACACCCATGTTATGGGGAGAAGGCTCCACAATAAGAGGCTCAAAGAATTATCAGTTAGTGGATAATTGATATGTTTCCATTAGTTAACTAACATACACTATCAATGATAGAAAAATACCTTTTTTATTTCTTTAGTGGAGACATATCATCCCCCAACCACATATTCAGCTGCGACAGAAACACCCATTTGTGAGGAGCATCCCAATATAACCATCAATGTTTCTTATTTTGTCATATTTTGATCATCACTATTAATAGATGAAACATATAATGAAATGTTAGACAACATTATTCAAAGTGAACTATATGTCATTTTTTGGAAGAAGTGAAACTTGGATCCATTAAATCTAAATAAATAGAATAATAGAGAACAACATTAGTTTCATCCAAAAGTGAGTTCACCCATGTCGTGTAAATAGAACAGCCACAAGAACATCTGTATAATGAGTTGGTCCTAACATAGTTCTCACTTCATCCTCCCATTCTTCTTGATGTGATGATCCCCCAAATGAGGGCTTTACTAGAGCAATAGAATGATCACCTATATCCTCTAGAACAAATATTTCTTCCTCCATGATGGATCTATGGGGACATTCACATTGTTGAAAAACTAGAATGAGATACTAGAATGGTCCAAATTCGGAAGGAGTAAAGAGAAACGCTTACTTGATAATTCAATGGGAGTGGGATCTGATTGTTTAGAGTGCTTCCTTTTCCCTTTCCTCTTTGAGGAAGGGTCCTCAGAATGTGCTGATGTCGAATTCATTGAGTATGTAACTAATGGAAGTGTGGATTGTGATTCCTTAGTGATGTAAATTTCTACCCTTATAAAAGAAATTTATCCTAGAGAACCCTCTCCATTAGTCCCACAGTCATAAATTACAGCTCCAAAATCTGTACCCATGAGATAATATATCGGGGATGGTCGGTGGGTCTAGTATCATAATGTTTTTTATCGTATCAATTGAAACAAAAAAAACATTAGTACGATCAGAACAACCCCATAGACTTTTGTGTATAGTGGATGGATTTTTTCCATGACATTCTCAATAATTGGATGACCCTGTTCATCCATAATAACCTCCATCCTACCCTAAACCACCATTCTCTATACCAAATAAATATAGTGGATTAAAAATTTTATTCTCTCCATCATTACATCAAGTAATCGTAGGAAATATATGAATCAGTGGGATATTCATTGAATGTGATTCCTATAAGAGTTTTAAAATGAGAAAATCCATGTAAAGGATACTCTTCTTTGTATAATATTCCTCAAAGATCAAATTCTGATTTCGATATTCTCAAGGTCATGCATTGCTAAAATGTTATAGAATATAATTGTGTATTTATAGCTTCACTGACAGGATATGCACTAACTACAGTCAATCTAGTTGGCGGTTTTATTATAAACTAATTTAATGGTAAATTTCACACTTCCTTAGGAGGTATTGTCAAGGTTTTTGATCTACATAATCCAATCTTTTTTCCATACCTTAGATGGGTTTTGCAAATCTGTGGAAATTTTTAGCCTCATATAATGATGAGGATAATTAGCAGTTTGTATATGAGTGGATCCAAATATCAGCATAATTTCGAGAAAAAATAATCTCAACATCATGGGGATGGAAATCTATATAGACCTTAGTATCCTCCCAGGTGAACAGCATCTTGAACTGGAAATCCACCATCAGATGATTCTTGGATCAAATGTAAAGTGTAGGATGACATTCACCATTAGATGATTCTTGATGAAATTTCATCAAGTACAGAGAAAATTATGTCTAAACAAAAAAATGAGAATGACATTAACCAAGAATGATCCATTCAATACATGTATAAAGGAATCAGTCATGAATTGACATCATGTTGGCCCAAGCATTATGTTTTCCCCGATTATTGTCATCAATAATACAAGTGAGCATTGTCTCCAAGGGTTTCAATGAAATGATTTTAGGATTGAATAGAAATACCATTATTTTCGATTCATTTATCATGATGGACCTCACACTACTAATTCACTATAAAAATAATTTGAAATGAACATAAGGGATGTTTTGGATTCACTTATACTTGTAGAACCCCATGTGATCCCCCATTCAACCCATAATACCTGAAAGGGACCAAAAATTATTTTTTGGGACCTTATCCTTTAAATTTAGCACAAGATGTTATTTTTTGGACAACATACGATTTGTTATCCCAATGTGATTCCCTCCTACCATAGATTCTACCATCATAAATGTTGAGACAGTGAATCCATCATTCTCCATCAACCAAATAATGTACCCCCTTAGGTATATAGAAAGAAATATAGCTAATTGAAAATTATAATTAACATTAGGAATAAACTCCTAGCCCCATCTATTAAATAAACAATATTCAACTATTGGAAAATAATAACCCTCATTATTAAAAGGGTATTTTATGGTGAATTCCTTTGGACCTCTAGAATTTGTCTCAGAATAGACATTTCTGATAAAATGTCTCATCCATTTCTTAAACATGATATCTTCCCAAGGAAGTTGGGCCTTCTCAAATGCACTTTAATCCAATTTTATCAAATTCCTAGAAATGGAAAGGATCCCCTCCATGTAATCCTATGAATAAGATGGGGGATCATTATACATCCATGCTAAAATTTGTGTTCTGCAAATATGTTTGATGTCGCAGAGACTGATTCCCATATCACCATGCGTCATATGGAATGTATTTTCAAATTTTCATTCTTGGATAATTAATTCATCCATAGATACATTATTACTGTATGTAAAGTTTTTGGAGATAGATATATCCTTGCATATCATGATCTGTTTTAGGTCCATAAAAAATTCAGAGCTAATATACTACACCTAGAAGGGCCATCCTCAATCCATTCTGAATATCCATTCTGATCATAGTTACGAGTAAGGAAACCACCCAGACATCTAGTTTAGTGATGATTTTGACATTATCAAGAAGTAAATATTGATGTATAAATCTATTTCATGATAGTTTATTTCAATGTCAATAAACATTAATTTCATCATATACCCATCTTAGTATTTTTCCTCGTCAATTTTATGATCTATATGGTAAATGTTTTCCCATAAGGAATTATGAGTCTTAAGAATCCATGAGGGATATACAATTTTCAACTATAGGTAAATTACATAAGCATCATTAGTAAGACCAACTCCATTGAGTAGTGGGAAATATGAGATAAGATATTCACTAATGTTTATTACCATTAGTTTCCTTATAGTTTTCTATGATGATTCCACAACTCAATGACAGCTAGAATACACAATCGGAACAAAAGAATTCTTATGTGCCACCACTTTTTTGGCCTCTTTCATTAAATACTTTTATAACTAGAATCGATGAATAAAATGAAAGAGAATAATCACATTTTATATGAGTGATAAATACTTTAAAAATATGTGCACGAGTTCAACAACATTATCAGAATAACATGAACTTTAAAAGGATTCATAGCCGCATGAACTAATATAGGTCACATGATAGCATGACCTTGTACAAGTTTTGAATATAGCATATCAATTGGAATATATCATGATAAAGTAATGATGGAATATCTCATGATCATGTAATTTATTATGAGACACAGGATCGTGTGACCCTATGATGCTCACACAAACCACATGATGAGCAAGTAGTCATGAGGCCAAACCAATACATTATGTGATTCTTGCATGGAATCCATATGACCAAGGACCTACATCATGGTTAATAAAATTAAAAATGATTTAGTTGTGGTTCATCTAATCAGTTAATATGGAAATCAAAGGACATAATTAGGTCACACAAATTAATCCCCCGAAATAGTCTTATGAAGTAGTCTTGCATTCATTTCTTACGATTAGTTTATGTGAAATGATCTGGAAGAGGAGTCTTAAAAAATATATAATTCGGTAAGGTTCTATAAAGGAGTCATTAGAAAAGATTAATCACATGATCTATAGATTACAAAGTCACTGATGGAATGAGATTCCCCTCTCACCCGTATTTATAAAGTGCTCTGTGGAATACCAATGGTCACATGGATGATCAAACGTTACCCAAGACACTGATAGGTAGAAACCCCAAGGGCTTAGGTGAGTATTTAATCTCTTTATAATTGGACCATTTTTTTTACGAACATTGATACTACGTGTGGTAATTGGTAGATTCCTACCAAATGAGCATCTACAATTCAAGAATTGAAGAAATACCCAAATCTTGGGAAATTTTTTACCATAGAAAAAATGAAGGGAAGGTGTATGAATCCTGAGGATCATGTAACCATTCAAAAGGAATGTCCACCACATGACCCTTGAATGGTTCTGGGATAAAATAACTTGTTGTGCATGATCAATCTATTATTGATCACGTGAGGACCCTATGAAAAACTCTCCTACTCATGTGGAGGCACCTAAAAAAATATTGATGACCAAGTGAAGATTTCTAAGTGAGTTATTTCAGTAACGTGACGTGTGAATCACTATATTCTTGAAAAACCCAACAACCCTTATAAAATATGGTCTAAAAAATTATTAAAAGGAAATTTATTTTTATATTCATGTGACATGATTATGTGATTTATAGGACTCTGCAAATCCCCCTCTTGACATTTACAATTTGGTGCACGAGAGCATGATGTAATTTCACCAACATCATAATATAGACTTTAAATATTTATATTTGATTATGTGGTGCCCATTTAACTCCATAAATAAATCAAGGAATTGTTGTGATAATAACCAGAAACCATTGTGAGACCCAACATTCATCTTGAAACACACCATAGATAAGCGGAGTGACTATCTTTGACAAAAATATATTTCCATTGTGAGATCCCATATCCATTTGAAATAAGGATGAAAATAATATGGGAAAAGAACAATCCATTCATGAAGGTAGGATACAATTATTTTCATGTGAAAGGTGTTATGTGGCTCGTATCACACAAGGCTTATTAGATGTGAAATCCTGATCCCACGGAGGCACGCCATGACTAGCTACCTGAATGACTGAAAATAGATTTTTATTATAAAATTGCACGATGGCTACAAAATACCACCCAAACAATAGTTCAAGGAGGAAGAAAATGGTGTAAACCAATGGCATCCCCTTGAACAAAAGAGATACATTCCAAAGGAATGGAGCCTAATATTTCATAAACAACAAGAACATCCTCTTTCCTTCCAACATGTGAGAGCGCATCAGCCGCCTAGTTAGCCCCCCTCAGACAATTCCAAACAATTATCTCAAAATATGGTGTAACCTCACATCTACAGATCACATACACCAGGTCCCAAGATGGTTTATAAATACCTTTCACCGATCCAACTTGGATTTCCAAGTCTGAATCCACTTCATCCACCAAAAAACCCTCCCTCTGACAAATAGTGATTCTGGTGAGAAGCACCCACACCTCTACCCCCAAAGAACTTCTAGTGCCAAAGTATGCACTGAAGTCCACCAACACTAGTCCACAAGAATCTGATAGCACCCCATCGCCTCTCATGATCCAATTTATCAGAGAAATGTCCACATTCATTTTAACTCCACTCACCAGTGGGAGCCATCTGATTCATCGGCCTTCCTAGCTGCCATGCCTGGATGGCACATATGGCCAGGACTGACCCAGGAGATGTTAGACCCCTTTTAACATAGGGCCTAGATGATAGAGAATAGCCTTAAATCAGATCCAGAGGTAAGGAAGAGACCTCCCATTGCCTAGATGATATTGGTTTCATGCCTCCTCAATGACCCACCAGATAGAGGAAAGAATAACAATCCTTTCTTTGCATTCCATGGACCTTCTATCTGAACCATGAAATAAATTAGCCATGAAATCATGTATGGAGGGTTGATCATGATTAACAAGTGGAGTATAAGAGAAATTTGACCAAAGAAACACCGCCCAATCACTCTGGAAAAAGAGGTGCACCGATGACTCAGTCTGAGAATTCCTACAGCAAAAGCAACGAGAGGCCAGGTGAACCCCCTTCTGTTGAATGTTATCCTCCATAGGCAGTACTCTATTATTAATGTGCCAAACCACCAGGTTCATTTTCGTGGGACATTCCTTGAACCAACACTTCGATTCCCATACGTTGAGTAATGGTTCCACCTAAACCAACTTCATGTACTCTTAGACAGAGAACTTACCCGAAATCGACCCCGTGAAACAACACCTATCCTCCTCACCGTTCTAGGAAATCTCCACATAAAAATTCATTTTCTCTTGATTTAGAACAATCTAAAGCATGATCCGGTGAACAGACGTTTCCTTGAAGGTACTATCCAAAGTCAAACACCCTGATAAAAACAGCCGCTCACCTGACCAATTATCTTTCTAGAAACAGATGTCGCCTCTCCCAATGATCCACCAAGACGATACCTACAAATCAACCATACATGAGAACATATGCCTTTCTAGTGAAGTCATTGGTGGCTTGTACGAATAGTATACCACCCATTTCTCCCCATATATACTTCTTAACAAAGATATCCACATATAATTGCTATCAATAATATCCCACGAAAGCCTTGTTTGCATGTAGTGCATGGTATAATTAATGTCGTATAACCCAAATCCCCCCACCTCAACTAGTTTAGCTAATCGAGACCAAGAAACCCAATGGCAACAATATGTGTGATTGGAATTGCAAAAAAAAACCATTAATCACCATCTACATTCTTGAAATGGTCCCTTTCAAGGGTCTAACGACCGAGAAGACATGCATAGGGATGTCTGAAAACACATTGTTAATCAAGGTTACCCTCCCACTGATTGATAACAACTTGTTCTTCTAGTTAAAAATACGCCCAATCATCCAATTGATAGAATCCTAAAAAAAAACTTTTTTATGGGACCACATACAAGTGGGAATCTATGATAAAACATAGGGAGTTGTTGTTTTGTACAACCTAGTATGTCTTGAATAATCCTGTATCGAATACCTAGGAACTTATTAGAAATAAAAACATGGCTCTTCCTAGAATTAATACATTTCCCACTCAATCGTCCATACACAGTACAAATATCCATGAGACCCCTCAATGATCACCACCTGCCATTAATGAAGATCTATATATCATCAATGAACATAAAATGAAACATGCCTTCCCTACCATTCTTACTTATAAAAGGTTACAGCCATCCGCTCTCTATTCCTCAATGTAAATTCCTTCATAAGGCCTCTTGTGATAAGATAAAGTGGTTTGGGGAAAGGGGGTCACCCTACCTGAACCCGCGGTCCGATTTAGAAAATCCAAGTCAATTCCATTTTAGAGATATGGTGATCCATGGAGAAGAATATAACCTAAAATAGAGATCACAAAACCATTCATAAAACCCAAAATGTCTCATCACCTGAATAATAAATCTCCATTCCAATTTTTCATAAGCCTTGTTCATATCAACCAAGAAGATGACATTTGAACCAACTTCCCTCCTATTGATTTCATAGACCAGCTCACTAGAAATCTCCACCAACCCTTGGATATTATGGCCTTTAACAAACCCATGTTGCTCCTTAGACACCAACCATGGAATGATCCGGTTCATCCTACTCCCAATTAGGCTAACCAGGATCATATAAGACACATTACAAATGAAAATGGGTCCAGTGAATCTGGGAGTGATGGGATTTTCTTGTATTCTCTGAATAAAATTTGGCGCCTTGGAAAAATTATGACAAGATAACGTGAGGCACGATATGAAAAAATTACTCCACTGAATCCAAATAATAACTATGAAATATGTGCCACACAAGGTGAAACATAACTAGGGAAGATAGGACAATAAATCCCACCCTTATGTAATAAGAAATAGAGAATAATACACCCAAATAAAGAGATAATGGTGCCCATGGATGATGATAACTTTTACATAAGAGTGCATGAGCATACTTCTATGAGCGGATGGTCACCTGTTCATAAGGGTATTATAATATGTTAGTTATGGGGGATGACCTAATGGATAAAACGACATGAATTTGTACTTCTAATGACCACTCTGTATATTATCCAAAGGAATTTTCATGTTCCATCCATATTTTTGTAATGGATTTCCGCATATTGACTGGGTCACAAGAAAGCTAATGATAGATAATACTTGAAAATCATTGAGGCATATACAAACCAAATACTAGAAAAATGTGGGATACTTATATAATTATGGATGGTCTAATTTTTACATGAAGGAATCTTCTATTCCACGTAAATTATTTGGATCATGTGGCATCCCCAGGACATATCAACCTTGTCACGAGACACTCCTTGGGAATGTCATCCAGTTCAGGATATTCCCCCTGATCATGTCACCCATGTCATGTGACTCTCTTTATGAAATTTATCCTAGTCATGAAATTACCTCTAGGAATGTCAGCCAAGTCATGAGATTCTCTTTGGGGATGTTAGGCCAGTCCTATGATACCCTCTGGTCATGGCACCCATGTCATGTGATTCCCCCCCGATCATGTTATAAAAGTCATGGGATTCCCTCCAAAAATGTCATCCATTTCATGTGATCCACTTTGGACATGTCAACCATGTCTTGTGAGGCCCACTGGCTATGTCTTCCAAGTCCTGCAAAGTCTGTGGGGCTTGTCATCATGATCATGTGATGTCCTCCTGACATTTCTATGTTGATCATGCAATGTCCTCCCAGAAATTCCATCCAGATCATGTGATGTCCCCTAGAAAAGTCAAATGAATCATGATATTATTCTCTTTCATGTATATTATACAACCAGAACTGGTCCATACCTCTACTAAAATGTCATACATACATCCTAAACACCTCAAGCGAGAAATAAAAACAAGTCTGGAAAACACCCTAGGACAAGATAACATTTCCTGGTAGTCATGTTTTGGAATAACCCCAAATTTAATATAAAGATTTCTAATTTATTATATATATAGTATATGTATGATTTATTCCTAAGAGCTGAGATCCAATTTTAATCTATATTAGTGTAAGTCACTCCATGTCTAAGACACTCTAGCACATAGGACCCAAACTCTCCTATGGGGTCATCATTCTTCCACATCCAACAGTAGATTGAAAATTCAATTAAACTATGAAGACTATAATTCATTATATAAATAGGATTTGTTGGAGACTTTTCTAAGGCTTATGCCCTATATCAAACACCCAATCAGGGATACCTAAGTGCATAAGTCCCATGTCCTTATACAATGACTCTAATCACTTGTTATTCCTCTTTCCTCAAACCGAGCATGGATTTCATGGGATTATATATTTGAGATAATCATATTATTCACATCATGAACATACCCTATTTATGGATTTGTTAGTGTTTAATTATCATTTAGTTTCATAATAACATTTCCCCCATTCAAGGAAATCCACCTTAGGGTATGTCCCAAAGGAAAGATCAAACTACAATGACTCTGGTTCCTATTATATATAGGATACGTCAGATTCCTTCATAAGGCTCGAGCTCAATGCTCATTGCCTAAGTTCCATCACATATGCCATTTTCTCATGAAATTAATCCTGATGGTTCAAATGAACTATGTGGCATTTGATTCCTCTTAGGAACAAGATATATTGGACACCTCAGAAAGGTTCAATCCCATCCTCGAGATATAAATCTCTTCCTTGGATGGTAATAAACTCCATAGTGATTGGTTATATTTATTGAAAATATAATCATCAACCAATTGTAAAAAATTAATGGGAAATATAAGAATAACCTCTAATATATACAAAATATCTCATTAAGGTAGACCACTTCACATATAAAAGGATTCAACACCTGATCATTTTTTATGGTAACCAATTCAACATAATGATTAAGAAGAGATTCACAAACATATCTTAAATATGTAAGAGAGTTTGAAAATATGAAACAGGTCTCCCCAAAATGGTGTGATGATCCTGATCTTTCATTCTCTCAACCAATATGAGTTACAAAGCATCCGTGGGTTTGAATCCCCAAAAAACATCTTTCCTTTGAATTGTAGGTCTATACTCAATTATATTTGTGGTAACCATTGGATTTTTCTGTGAAAGATAGAAATATAGAACTTGACATGAAATTTTTTTAAGCACATTTTGCACCCCACAGTATGGACCCAAATACATTTGAAGGGAAAAACATAAATTCAAATTATATCATCTATTCATCTCATCAACCCATGAACACACCCCTATGGTAGTCCCCGACAATATGCTACTCAAGGATAGGTCTAATTCAAGCACACAGACTCAATACATGTGTGGGAAGGACGTCAACCTAATACCTGAAGAAACAGGGCACAATCATCACATCGACCCATCCTTATAGAATATATAGAGGGAATCAAATGCATTCCAAACTATCACTATAGTTATTGGGTATGTCACATAAATGAGACAAAATATTGAAAAACCATGGAACACAACCTATCTAAAAACTAACCACCAAGGAATTAGTACCTAGAGTCAAAGACTTACATCCTGTACAGAGTCAAGATCCACCTTGAACCTCCAAGGGGATTGTCACATCCATCAGGACCAACCATCACTTTGATACAAGAAGAAACTTTCTCATGGGCTTATTCACACAACACATGCATCCTAATAAAAATAATTTTATCATGGAGTACACACATAATACATCATCTTGAAACATAGAACATACTAGGAAAGAATAACCATGGGGACATAAAAAGTATGGAATGATTTATAAAAATTGACCATGACCTACGTGCTATAAGATGGACCAAAAAATCCAAGATAATCCCTTGATAATTCAATTTAATCTATGTTAAAAATCCATTATTAAATCCCTTTAAAAAATAATATCATGACACTTACATGTTATAGTCCCTTGGCTAAAATCCTATAAATTTCTCAATCCCATTTTTGAATATCAGTTTAAATGCTTTTCCAAGATACCAATTTCCCATGAAATTCCATTTAGGCAATACCCCAATTTAAAATATATTTTTAAAAGTAAATTAATTTTTCTTTTTGAATAGTGAATAATTCCACTAAACAATTCATAAGGAGGGAAAATTGAACTTTTTCTAACAAGGATCCACCTTTGAACCATTTAAAAATATATGTGGTATTTTTTTACAATTAGGTTTAAAATATATTATTAGGTCCTTATGGAAACACACCAAAATTATGAAAAAAATATAAAGATACCCTAATAAGGGAATGAAACCATAAAATATCCAAATAACTAAGAGACATGATAAGGTAAATTCCCTTTACCTCTAATAGTGGTCTAATAATTTATCCTAATCACATACTAAGTTACATATTGTCCAGCAGAACCTATCCCATCCCCAAACTCCCCTTAGATTAAAATATAAAAAAATAAAAAAACTAGATAATGGAATTTTAAGCAACAAACCCACCAGGTAGTCTAAAGAATCTATAATTGGGAGCAATTGGGTGTGATATACTTCTGAATCTCCCCAAACCTTGGAAAAATGAATGCCCAAATTTAGAAACATGGATCGACAGGAAATTTAAACTAAAATAATAAAAATAATGAAATAAACCAAAGGATAAACATACTTGACATAAAATGATGAAGGATGGATTGAATACACCCACTCACGACATCCCATATGATCTTTAGGAAAAATATCATCATATGTAATGATTTCTACATTCTATGGAGAAATTATCCCTCCAAAAACACAAATGGTTGAACTAAAATCAAGGAATAATATGGAAGAAAAATTAATAAAGAAATAGGAGGAGATCCCATCCTCTTTTAGTGTGGAGAACTGCCAAGAACCCATCTGATTCAACGGGGAATGAATAAGGGGGATTAAATATCCCCTTTATCGCACAACTATCCAATAGAGTACTGCTGAGGTACTTCATAGTTTTGAAATCCATTTTCTCTTTTTTAAAAATCTTCTAACATGGTTCATGATGAGAACATGATTCACACTATAAAATAAAGGATAATATGACCATACACCTGGACACCACTTCCACTATCTTTATTCACACCATGAATACCATTTATGTAATTATTGAACCACCCAATGTATGAATGGCCTATAATTCCTACATTCATGCTGCACAGTCCCTCAAATATTCATTAACATCATCCCACACACCTGATACACCACCAATGCCTTAAAACTCATCCAAAAAATTACTTAAAGATGTTCAAATTAATTAAACACCTATCTATGTTTAATTTATGAAAATTGTCCCCTTACCAAATAAAGATTTTGGATTTCCTCAGGAATATTTATTCTATATTGATTTAGTTCATTACAAACTCCCCATCATAGTTCTACTCATTCTTGAGAATACATGAGTTCCTTCAACCATGAAACCCAACCTACCTCAACAGTACAATAAATTCTTTTAATCCATGTTTTGTCTCCAAATTGCATACATTATTCTATAGTGAAACTCCAAAAACAAATATGAGATGGAAAATATATTATCTAAACCATTTGGTGTGACCATGAACCACTTCAACCATATACAAATGTATATCCTCATTTTTGTTTCCATATCACCACACCCATCATCATGAAACAACACTAGTCAATCTGTCCCAAGACGACACTCCCCTAAAACATCAGCCACAACTATTGATTTTCTGTCACAATATCTTACAGATAAGATACCTTACTCTCAAGTGCATCACTATATTATCCTATTATTTTATAATAATGAAATTAAAACTAAAGGAATTGTTGAATCATCATAATATCCATATAGTGGTCCCCCTCATTACCTAATCCTCAACATCATCTTCCATTTCTTTATTGTGTGTTGATGCCCCAAGCATACTCCTTCTATTTAATATATAACATGATTCTCCACCCTAAATGACATGATTAATATTGGTTCACCCCCTGAACTATGCCATAAATCATGATTCATCCCATGAACCATTTCCTAAATAACTATTAATTCCATGAATCTATATTACAAAACATGATTCATCATACTATACATTCCATGACGGCACTAGATCTATGTGATGGACTTCCTTATGGACCATGCCTCACTCCATTATTCAGTGTCTCTAAAATACACCAAATTGTACTTGATTAGTCTTTCCACATTAATGAACGTTATATCATCAGGGTTATTCACCCAAAACCACTATGATTCCCACCAACAAGGGGGTTTAGTTATCATTTTCCACTAGAACAAAACAAAAAATCTACATTCCCCACACTCTTTATATTAATTAATGTAATGAATAAACTAGGCCAATTTAGTCCTACACGTGTGCCAGCATCAACCATGACCTCTAAGATTCAAGATAGTTCTCAGCAACACCCATTGATTAGAAAATATATGAGTTTCAAAATCTAAATCATTCCAAATCTTATGGTTCTCAACAATATAATACTCAGTAACTAGAAACTGATTCTAGCAAGTGGTTATCCCTATTGTAGGAATATTTTTCAGAAAACACACATAATGAATACCAACACATGAATTCATCCAGATAATATAGAAATAAACATTAGGGTTTCAATTCCTAAACCCATATAACTGAAATTCATTTATTCGAGCCTCAGGAAAACAATTAATGAGACCACTACATGTTATTCATGCATGAATCCATTCCAAGTCAACCACAAGTGGATCCCTTGAAACAACAACATAACACCCCCCCCCCAAATCCAAAACTCGGTTCCACCTATATCAACCAAAAATTTCCAACAAACCAGTCTACACATCAATATTTAAATTTCTAAAAACCCCCAAAACTATTAAACACACACCCACCAACCTAACCTAGTGTTTTCTATGAAACAAACCATATATGTTGAGCACACTATTCAAGAATCTTAGTCACCCGATCCAGAATACCAAAATAATAATAGTATTTATTCCAATGGTATCTATTTCTTATTTTCAATACCCCATCTAAAAAACATTTTACACACACCAAAACTCACCCGGGGTTTCAAACATGACATGGGATCTAGGGGTTTCACCAAATACTAAAATCATCTAAAAATGCCTTGCCCGGTAGGTCACTTTTTAAAAAACTGATCATGTTTTCAAAAAACCATTGTTAAATAATTTTCCAAAACAACATTGAAATCCAATTTCATATAAAATCCCCTCATAGTTTTATCAAAACCAAAAAAACACATTTTAATTTAAATTGACCATCTATGTGGGTTATTTGAATAAAAAAACTTTACAAACAATTTTACACACACCT
Source organism: Viscum album (assembly GCA_963277665.1). Classification (NCBI taxonomy): domain Eukaryota; kingdom Viridiplantae; phylum Streptophyta; class Magnoliopsida; order Santalales; family Viscaceae; genus Viscum; species Viscum album. The sequence goes on from OY728152.1 coordinate 1,389,363,455, forward strand.
CGTGCTATTTCAAGAGTTTTTCTTTTAGAACTAGGTTTTCAAGAAACTAGAAACCCCAAAACCATTGACCTATGAAGGAAAAATCATAATCCCAATCAATCAAAAACATCCCCAATATCAATATTAATAAAATACCCCTTTATAATATATACTAGAAAATATCATTTATATTAAATTTTTCTTCAATTAATATCGATTTTAATGAGGTTTCATGTCATAAAACACCACCCATTTTTGTATTTACCATTCCCTAAGAATGTCATTATCCTAATGGTTGAACATCACACATTATCCCTATAAGACCATTAAAATCAACTAGAGTGTCATCCATACCACATGATATTCTTAGTCTAACCAAACTCCACACACATCATAGAGTTCCATGTCCTGACACTGGACATCCTTTAAAAACAACAGTTTCTACCGATGTCATACCATTCAATCAGGATTTTGATCTAAATCTAAAATTCTAAAATAAAAAATCAATCTATTACTACACTATGTATAACAAAATATAGTTCCAATACCATTTTTTAACTCACCATCCTGGGCTACCTAAATGATGCATGCATGAGGTTTTTGCATAAACTTAGGCATGTCATCCCTTTTGTCATAGGATGATGAATAGTATTGAGGGCCTTTTATATTCATGAGGATAATATTAACTACAATAAAAATTAAAAAATCGTCTATATAATTCATCAACCATAATAGATAAATAGTAGTAGATAAAATTAAACATGAATCATATAACATAAATGTCACACTTTCTATCACTACTCATAAACTAAACATCCAAGTCCTTGAACATAATGTCCATGTAGAACTATAACACATGCCCTTTTCCAAGTAAAACCCTTTTAATATGACTAAATAATAGAATCTAACCATGTACATAATAACCCACTCTTTGAACATGGGCAGGGGTTAGGCCAAAGACCCAGTACATGTCCCTAGTGCCTCAATCAAACCCAACATTTTTGTAATTAGGTGGAAGTTCATGAAATACATATACATGGTGCTATAGCGTGTATATGAAACACATCCACATAGGTATAAAAAGAAGATATTCTTGAACAAATATTAAGGCATACCTTCTTTGACACTATACTAGAATCGATGTCAGACAACAACCACTATAATACATTCTTCAGTGCCATATCAAAATCTATGTCGCACAAACCCATTCAATACATTCTTTTCAACCATAAAAAATAGAATAAGTCACCAAATACCATTTATTAATATTTTCCTAAAGACATTGAGTGGGGAGATAATTGAAATGATTTCTATCATGTCCCTAAAATATCATGGGGGATATCAAAACTTTAACCCCCAACCCAATGAAACAAGGAATGATCATATGACTATATGTATCTACCCATCCCTTCAAAGTAGAGGGTGTTCCATAATCAATGAATTACATCAACCCATTAACAATAATCCATGGTGGTCCTTGAACCAATACAACTCAAGGATAGTCATAATTAATGCACTTCAACCCAAGTTACACAGGGTATTCTACTTGAACTAATACTCGATTAAACAAGACAAGATTATTAAACCAACCATTCGTTGTAGAATATTTGGAGGTCATCACCATAACATTGGCCCATCCCTATGAAAATTGTGTTGTTAACATCAGGAAAATGCACGAAATATAAAATGTGTCATGTATCTTGTCTCATAACCCACTAATTCCCCCCATGGCACTAGTCCCATTGGACGCAGTCGCATTTCCCAAACATAGTTGAGACCCACCTCAACACACTAAGGTGTTTATAAAATATATCAATAACTAATTTCACTTTGAAAAAATTTGAAAATCTAACAATGGTTTATCCATACAAAAAAATCATTCCCATGAAAAAACATTTATTAGGGGCTACACACACAATGCATCAGAATACAACATGGTACATTCCGGGTAACGACAACAAATAAAGCATACAAATCATTCCATTATTTCTAAAAAATGGGATCCTCCCACAGATAGTCAAATTCATAAAAACAATTCATGTCATGATCTCTTATAATTCACTTTATTCAATTCAAAACTCCCCTTTTCAATCTATTTTTAAAAGTCATCTCATTTCACATTACATATTCTTGTACCATGAATTAAATCCTAGAAAGACCCAAAAACACTTCTGAAATTTCAATTCAAATAAATTATAAAATAGCCAATTTCCCATGAAATTACATTTATCAAAAACCATTTTTAAAAATAAATTTCATAAATTGATTTTTTTACATTTCGAAAACCAAAGCATGCCAATAAAGAATTAATAAATTTGGAAACTAATACTCATTCGACCAAGGAACCACCATCAAAAAAATTATTAATATGTGCAATCAATGATGAATTTTAGGCCTACGTGATCACTTCCCAACCTTATGTTAACTCATAAATATCATGTAGGATGAATAAATTTTTACTAATGTTGTAATAATAACATTATATAACAAATGATGACCGTAAAACTGCATATTTTCTCTATATACGTACTCTACAAGACACACAAGAAAGACCCTTGTGGCATAATGATTTTTCCATTCTCTAGTAAAATCACCCTTTAAAAAACCATATTGACTGAACCAAAATCAATTAAGAATAAGGGAGAATGATTAAGGATGGAAGAGAACATCCCAACTTAATTCATCAAGATGTACTGAAAAAAAACCATCTTGATAGAAGGGTAATCAAGGAGGGTAGGGGGTATTATTCCCCCTTATAATGCAATAAACCATGGAAAACCCCCCATGGGATTTTAAAAATTTTAAACCCCATATACCCTATTTAAAAACTCATCCTGAATAGTCGATGGAGTTAAATAGTTAACCACATATACTTTGGGTTGGTAGACAGATTTAATCAGAGAAACCTTTTCATGTCCAGTATTCATCCCATGAATAAAATTATCAGCATGAATGACCCATTAATTCAATTAAGGACATAAGACTACTACTTTACAGTAGAATAACCACCTAGATATTCCCATGAATCCAACTAAACCACTAGTAGACCAATAGATCCTCAAAATACATCAAAAAACATACGGGAAAGACATTCAATGCACGTTACACATATCCAAGTTTCTTTTCACCAAAAAAACTCTCACCAATCATAAAAATAAAATCCAATCAATAATTTTCATCCTCTAATTAAATGATTCATTTTAAAAACAATGAAAATTCTATACCTAGTACTAACTAAAGAAGGAGAATATAGGATCACAACCTCATGCCCAAGGGGGATACCTAACCCTATCCATAACCGACCCAGGGATAGGGGATCACATAGCTTGAGTAGCTGGGTGGGATACATGACCCTATTTAGGGAAAGGAAAAGAGTATCTCATCACTGTGCCTAGAATATACTACCTATATATCAAATTCCATTTTCAAATAAGGAAACCAAGGGATATATGAATCATTGAAATTATTACATAATGTTCCAATTAGGTATATGGTGTGTGGCCCACAAGCAGGTTCCTACCCACGCACTGGCTCCTCACATGGCATGTTGGAGTCCATCAACATATCATGTGTAGATCCTATGGATGTACATGACATGTACATCATATTATTTCGTTTTTTTCACTAAGGGTGCATGTAATGTGACCGAATACACATAGGGTATGTGGTAACATGGGTTCTCAGATGTCTAATCCAATTAAATTCTATGATAGTTGGGAAAGGTTCACACTACACATGATTCAATAACATGGATTATGAAATTTAACATTTCAAAAAAAACATAGAACCACATTAATAATACACACAACATGTGTGATTCTGAATTACATGTTTTATAGTCAGTTTTTTATCGAGACATAATGTCTTCCTTGTAATGCTTCACCATATTTTCTCCTCCCAAAATTGATCTAGCCTAAAAATCTCACAGTTTGTGTTGAAAAAGTTAATTTCACCATTGGAGAACAGATTATAGCCACCAATATATATAATTGTTACCTATTTTTGAATCTCCACATCTATCATGTCTTCACTCCCCATGAAGTCACATTCCATTCATATCTAACTGATTTCTCCAAAGTCGTTGATTGTCTAGGATCTATTTCTCTTGATGTAAAATTCACAATAATAATTTGAGAATCTATTATTCAATAGCGCAATGAACCTAGTTTATGAGTACAGTCAAACGACCATCCAAAACTAAATATTGGTGATGAACATATGATGAATGGTTGATGAAATCTAGTAAAATGAAATATTCAGTTATTTTTCCCAGGTACATACAATCATCCATCATCTATGATTATGGAAATTAATGAAACCATTAATAAACCACGGTTATATAAAAAATTAATAAAAAAAATGAAATTAAACCTAAATATGATGTTGATAAGGGAATTCAAAGGTCCCTCTTGTATTAAATTTTATATTAATTAATCCATGATTATGAAAATTTCTAATACATGGTAAAAAACATAAATATTAATTCCCTACCACGTAAATAGATTGATCCCTAGGGAATAACGAACTCATGGGTAATGTGATTAATGATTCAAATGTTTTCTCCATAAATAATTTGACATGGGGTAATTTCCACTATGATATGGATCTCCATACCTATATCCCTCTACACCATAATATCTAGGGATATAGTAATGATGGAAGAGGGAAACCAGATGATATATTCCATAGATTGATTTAATTAGATGGAAATTATATCAACACTATATAAAACAATTTAAGTTAATTAATTATTTAACGCTCTTTAATATTTCATTATTGAAAAACATTAAGGGACCCAATATGAATTTATCTTATGTCATGCCTTGGCTAAACATACCACTCCAGACTCAATCAATGTATCAAATTCTCTATCTTCGGTCTCATTTAAGAGATAAAAACATTTTTCAGAAACCCTCATTTATGAAATTAAAAATAATATAATATTTTTATTGGAAAATTTTTAAAACAATGTGACACTGACCTTTCTATAATAGCTCAACCTAATGGTATACCCCATAAATTAAAACTATCATAACCCTTTGAAATTTGAGGAAATTTATAGGTTAATTTTTTTCATTTTACCATAAAACTTTTACTAAGAAATATGAAATTGAAAATCAAATTGAGCTCCAATCAGTTAATACCAGGGTCACTATACATTACCCATTACCAAGTGTAAATTGGTTAATACTGACATATATTTTAGTATGGGATTCATAAAATAATAAAGATTAAAAGATATATGTTGGGTTAGTGTTGGTTACTGACTAAATATATTCATTTTATTATTATTTGAGAGACATAGATAGTTTATGACCTTGAAAAGAATTATATTTAACAAATATTTATGCTTTGGGGGATCATCGGTAACATTATATATGATCATGATATGGTTTTCAAAAACCATTGTGTAATCAAGTGAATTTATAGATGGATTATAATGTATTGATGGATAACTAATTTGAGAAAAACATCTAGATTCTTGAGGATATATTTTTCATATGTATTATATATATTAGTGGGGCATATGAAGACCGCGTGCCTTTGGTAGTGTTTTTTATAAAAATAACTATAAATAATTTGTTCAAATTTATCATTTCTAGGAATTATATAGTATTACATATTGGTCACCCATGTGTTGGATAGAGGATAGATACTATATATATCAAGAACTGGTTCATTGTGAGAAATATATTATCAGTGTAAATAATTAGGGTGAGATTGGATATAGATCAGATTTGGTAGAATTCACATATTGATAGAAGGTGATGGCTGAATTTGTTCGATGATGGATATCATTTATTTATTTGAGTATTGCCTTATTTAAGAAATCAATGATTGGGATGATTAGGGAATTTATCATCATGGTTTATCAAACCATTTCCAAACATTAAATAGAGTTGACATGGTTTCTAATTATTATGAATTATATATATTTTATTTTAAAATGACTTATTTACTTCATGTATCATTACATAGGAACTACGGACCAAATTTATCTCAATTTATTCAGTATGATGATGATAAGGGAGAATCAAATTCCTCTTCTAAAGTGAGTACAATGTATAGTTTTTATCATATTGAGAAGAGTTTGAGGAAAGTGTTATACAACCTCTACATGTCCAAAAAAAAATATAAATGTGTTGGAGGATACTTGGGAGTGAGTAGTGGAAATAAGTTATTAATGTGTAGAGTTATTCATTAAATATTCTTAATGATGCTTCATGGGGATGGGAATCCTTATTAAAGAGGCATTATTAAAATTCTATTCTTAATTTATGTTTTTATTAATTTAATATTGGATGTTCTAGAATTTATTTTGGTTTGTTTTAGAATGAATATATAGTAATTTAGATTATAGAAGTGGTGGAGGGAAGAAAAAAATGATTTCAAAATTTATATTATAATGGACCACTATGTACCTAATGGTAGGGCCTTAGTTTACAAGTAAAAGTGAAACCTTTTCAGGTTCCTATGGATCAACCATCTAGCGGTGAGTTTCCTAGGATCAAGTCAATAGTGTCCAATGTTTGGATTGTAGCCTCATTGAGTACATGATATATTTCTAAGCAATTTTTTAATAGGGGAATTACATATATATATTTTTTAATTTTTAGGATTCAACTAAATCATTTTTTCATATTTATAAGGCTTCATTTAAAAAAAAATTTCTCAAATATATCAATTTCCCTCTATAAATAATGGGTGGTATTTCTTATTCATCTCATGTCAAAATTTAGATTAATTAATGTTATTAGACTCAACACAAGATGAGATTCACAATTACGATATCTTTTAGAAAATGAATTGGAGTTAGGATTTTTTTACTATTCCGGTTCAATATCTATGCTTATAGTTTGGTGAAATTATGAATTCTATGTTTTATGGAGGATTTAGGGGTCCATTCAAAGGGTATATTATCCAGCTAGTGTGAAATAGGTATCATATTACATTATATGGGTTTTAATTTAGTGATTATTTGTTAAATGTAAACTAATATAATGATTTAATGTGATAAAAGTGATAAATTTCCTGATAATTAAGTTAAATTAATTGAGTATTAATTTATATTAAATTTTAATTATTTTAGTTATTTTAATAGGTAAATTAAATATGAAAATTAGAGTCTATATGTAGAAAAGACTGATTAAATGTGAGAAAAGTTGGATAAATAAAATATTGATTTTTATATATTCATTATTAATGTTTTTAATAATGAACTTATGCGGGTTTAAATTATTTCATAGATTTTAATATTTTATGTAAAATTGTTGTTTTTTTAATGTTAATTTTTGTGAATTTTTACTTGATATAATATATGTCAAGATTTTTTTGTAGTGTTGAAATAGTTTTATTTGATGTAAAAATTATTTTAGTATGTTATAAGCCCCATACTAATGAACAAAGTAATTGGTAAAATTATTTTGTAGTTTTTAAAAATAATATTTTTAATTGTAATGGTTTTCTCATGATAGAAGTTTCATTTGAGTTGATATATGGATAAATAAAATGGGAAATGCGTGGTTCAAGATAAAATTATTGAACAAATGTATATAAGATCTTAAAATGTAATTTTTTATATGAAATTAACTTGATATAAATTTTTTCTCAGTGTCTGAAAATATTGCTGATAATTCTAGTGCTTTTATGAGTGTTTCAAAAATGAATGAGTTTTTTGTGTAGAATAACATGGTGTTAATTTTTTCTGTGATGTAGGTAAAGTTGTTTTTGAGATATTTTGCTATAAATATATTTTATCCAAGGAATATAAATTTTTCTATGTTACAAGGATTTTTTAATTAGGATATCATATGAAAATATGATATGTGAGCCTCGGGTTTGAAAAGCCCTTGAGTAAGGCTCTCATTTTATTTGTTCATGATTTTTATAGCAAATATAAGATGTAACATTACAAATATCGATACTATAAAAATCCCCAAAAATGGACTTAATTAACCCTAAGAGTTTTCTTAGATCCTAGGTTCGACTACCAATGATTTTAGTAACTATTTTCCTTAAAAAATATCACACTTAGTGTCTTGTCTTACACATAATGCCAAAATAAAAAAACCAAGACATGATAATAAAATAAAATTATTAAATATGACTCCTATATTTTAGTTATCGAATTAGGGAGTTTCAATATAAGTAACCACCCTACCAAAACTATGTAAGTAGATATATTAAAAATGAGTCGTTTTGACAAAATATGTCTGATTTACACTTATAGATTTTTATATAATGTTTAATTTCAATCGCATTTAAATCTGTAATTTGATTCAATTTGATTGATTTTTCAATTTCATGTATAATACATTTTCCTAAGATCACTTTTTCAGATTTTTCTAAAATAAATGATTTTTTCATTATTTTTTAAATGATATAATTTTTCCAAAATGATGAATCTTATTACTCTATAGGTATATAAGTAAGACCTAGATTTTTTATTGATCAAAAATGTATTTATGAATAATTTTATTCACTTTTATGATATTTTTTAAATTTATAAAACTTATTTTTTAATTTATATAACAAAAAAATATTTTATTTTTAATAAGACCAGTTTTTAAAGTTTTATTTTAATTAATAATTTTAATGGTAAAATTCAGGTTGTCTTGATTCAAAATATGTATACCAATTTTGTTTTATAATTAATCAATTTATATAATGAAAAATGAAAATTTTAGAAAACTATGTCCTACAAAGTAATTTTCAAATTGGAAAAAAACTTTTCCCCAAAAAAAGTATTTATTTTATAATGTATTTATTTTAAATGTATTTTTTCTCAAAAATTGAAAATTTTTTAGTAGAATTATTTTGAAATTTGAAATTAAAAGGTTAAAATTAGTTAAAATTATATTTTAAATTTTCATCATTAAAATTTATTACATAGGTAAAAAATTAATTACACAGTTAAAAGTAAAAAAGGAAAAATATTGATTTACTAAAAGGAAATAATCAAAAACATTTTTATATAATGATTTTAAATATATTTTTACAGTGTGTCTCAACCAAAAAATTCCCACCATTCCCCTTTTTTTATTATTTATCCACATTATGTTGAATTGTAAACATTTATTATTGGGCATATAAAGGGTGCTTCCAAATCCCCCCCCCCTCACTTATGAATGAGGATCATTACCCCAAATAATGTTACTGATTTCTCCTAGTATTTATTTCTAAAAATATGAAAAAAAATCTTCACAGAGCCCTATCCCAATTACATAATCCTCTACCACCATTAGTTATCTTTGTTCCTTTTTTTTCAAGGATGCACTTATTAGAAAACTCAAGATCTCAATGTAATTATCACCTCATTCTAAATTATTTGTTCTTAATATTCCTATTAAAAACCTATTATAACCACATTATTCCAATTAAATTATTAAATTTAATATACCATGATGTTTTTATATTACAATAAAACCCCAAATTTGTTCATTTCCATCAACTGATAAAAACAAAAGAACATTGGTCATGTACGCGTGCAAACTACCACCTCCACATTGAGACATATTCCATTTTTTAACATCTATAAAGAATGGTTTTAATGATGATAATGAGAAAAATATTATATATAGAATAAATTTTTTATTTTTTAAAATAAAATTTGATATCTAACATTATATCTTATCCTTCCCCAAGAAATGCTAATGTTAATTGTTTTCATTTGCAGACTACTACCTCTATGAAGTTATATTTTTTATTATTTAGTATTTTACTCTATATAAAATTTCTTTAAAAACGGATTCAAAACCTCTATAACACCTAAATAATTTCATAATACTTCTATAATAATTATATTATTAAAAAATTTCCAATAATAATTATTATATATTAAATTATGGTGTTTTACTGTTGTGACAGTTTGACAACCTACTTTAACAAATATAAAAAATTATCTCATTGATTACTATGAGAAATTATCAATAGAAAATATATTTTATATAACTATATAATAATTATTTTCTTCGAGTGATGAAATTAGATTCTATAAACATGAATTGGTACTATCACTACGAAACTAGTACTATGAAATCAATGAAATATAACAACATCTAATGATGAAAATTATAAAATAAATAATATATTGCGTATAAATGATTATAAAATATATTTATAAAATGATATATATGTATATGAATCAGGTTTTGATAAGAGATATTAGATTAGTTATTTTATTATGAAATATATTCAAGTGACTTCATGAAACTCTATAATTAAGGTAAGGGGTTTTCTGACTCAAATATATTCTTTGGGTAATAATCAATCATAATATTCAATATTCATTAAGGAATTATATTTTTTAAAAAATTATATTACATTTAATTTCGACCTAATTTTGTAGGAAAATGATTTTTTTCACACTAATGTATTATTCCTTGATGAATCTACTATTTTATTAAAATATAATTTTGTTAATGATAATTCCATTTTATTTTTAATGAATCTGTCCTCCATATCCATGTTTGTTATTCCCTTTAATGCCTTTTGTTCCTTAATTGAATCTAAAATTGTATTATGTCTTATAATCCATATATTCCAATTTATTCATTTAAAAAAATGGTTTTCATATTATTTTATTATTGTTTGTTTTTAGTAAAGGTGTTTTAAAATGTAAAAAGAGTTATTTCTTTCCGTGCACTTATATTCATCCCCTCTACATCAAATATATTACATATAATTTTTTTAATTTTAAATTTATCAATAAAAAAAATTGAAGTAATTATTTAGTATATTTCTCTTCATATTCCAAAACATTTGTGAAGTGACTCAAATATCACTTATTTTTTAGATGATATTAAGAAATGATTTCTAAGTGTTTTTTTGTTTTTTATTTTATGTTTTTTAATGATTCATCTATAGTGTAGTAAGGTTTCATAAATCAACCAATATGGGATATTTTTTAAATAATCATTTTGTATTATCAAGTTTTTGGTATCAAGAGATCATGTCTTCATTGTAAAGTCATATTATGTGATACCGTATGAAAAAAGACAAGATACCCATTTTATTTCCTTGGGTTATTCATTATAAGATTAATGATTTGATTTTATGTGGAACTTATATATATGGATGATGATGGGTTGGTTCTAGTATCTTCTCCCATTCACTGATTATAGTTTTATATCACATTATATAATAATGCACAGACATACATCGATTTTCCAAACAACTAATAAGTCACCATACATGTATTCATTCACAAAATTAAAGGGTGGACATAATTGAATTTGTTCAAAATGTTTTCATATGTTTATATTTATAACACTTCTATATAATGTTACTTATTCCTAAGTTATGATAAATGTTTATGACTCTTGATGATCTAAATATAATATTCATTCTTATCATATTATTCCATGTTTTGTTTGATTTTGTTTATAAATATAAGTTATATTTTTTATGATATTTATTTAGAATTATTTTTATATTCAATAATACTTAATGATAATCCGTATTTTATAATTATCACTTTTGATACCATGTTATTTTTATAGAATATTTTCCCTTAACTTATTTTTTCCATCAATTTTGTGATCTCACGGTAATTATTAGACGATGTGTATCCCTTACTAAACCATTCAACTCACCCATATCTTATTTTTATATTCCCCTAAGTTATAAAGATGATTATATCATATTAGATATCTGGATGTGGGTCTAGAGGAGCACAAATAAATAGAAATGATCAAAATTATTTTTAAATAAGACGTTTATTTAGCTACTATCTATAACCCTAAAGATTTTGGCATTTTGTTATATGACTAATTTTGAGATGTATTAATTAAAACTATAAATAAATATAGTATCTATGAATGTTTATATTGTCTTTCTATAGTTTGTATCAATTTAGTTCTTAGTTATTTTGTGGATCAGTTTTGATAAATTAATTAGGAACTATTAGGATATATCTAACAATTGGATTGTATCCTGATGTTTTTGTAAATTATAGATTATGTGGGTTCTCTATGAAATAAAATCCCTATATAGATAATTTAAATTTGATTTGATATTAGAACACATTAATGTAGTGGTAATCATGCTGAAAAAGGTTGGTTGGGTATTCACTCATACCTCACATTGGTTCAGGATGAGTGGGATTAAGATTGGACACCTGACTAGACACTCTCAGGGTTTCTACATTTGTTGATTTATATTCTCTTCATAAAAAATGATTATGTATTTGAATATTTTTATATTAGAGATCCAAATAGGAAGTTTACAATAGATTAAATATATTTAAACCTAGATTCTTATAAGTAAATTTATGCATATCATTTATGATTCATTTTTTCTATTCTCATAGTTATTCCTCAGTACACTTACTAACATATATCACTAATCATTATTTCATTTGATGTAATGGATTGAATAAGGATAACCCAATCTAATAATTATTTTGATGAAAAATGAAGTGATTTTACTACTAAACTACTAATTAGGATTGGATTTAGTGTAAAAACACTATCAAAATTCCCTCTAAAATATCATAAGCTATAAATAATAATGTCGATCGTGTTGACCTCTTAAACAAACTAAGGAAGGATAATATTTAAATCATTTATTTTATGTAAAATTTTACAACAACATGTAGTGTATATTTTAATATAATTATTTCTCAGAAATGGATCAAAGAAATGGAAATGATAATTTAAATTTTCCCATGCTCTGAGAATGAGAATTTCATTTTGGTTGCCTATTTTTTATAAGGAGAGGTTAAATAGTGGAATACACATGTTATAAATACAATGTAAATGGAGGAATTATACTCTCTATAATGAGAATATTTAAAAAATTATACTTCATCAATAACATTACTCTAACTCTTCACACAATTATGGAGCAAGAATTTCTATAGAAAAAATAAAAGGGAGATAAATTTGAGGGAACTAATGTAGTGAAATTGATATGAATTACTAGTTATGCCTCTAGTAATATCATTAACCTGAAAATAAAGACCATCTATTTAATTGGTGGAATAAAACCAAGTCTTGAAAGTTAATTAGCTATAAGAGACATTGGAATCTAGGAAGTGATTTTGCTTTTTTGCTAAATTTTCAGATGGAAATTTGGGGTTGTTATTATCTATATTACAAAAAAATAAAGGTAGAGTATAATGGAATCATCAATGATATTTAACATGGTGGAATTAAATTCATACAAACTACAAGTAAAAAATACGGTATAAAGTACCTGGGAAATTACCTCAAGGGATCTGGGAAGTGTTTTATGTGTGGTGGGGTTTGATATATTTTAAAAAACCATCAAAGTAGTTCGAAGAAGACAATTAATAAAATGGTAAAATATAAGGCCCCATAAAATTTTCTACTTACTACATAAATGATTAATGTAAAAATAGATTGTTTATTATGAAAATAACTAATCTAACCCAAGATTTGTTTAAGAGAAATAACCCTAGAATCCACCTAAACCAACAGAAAAATGAAGAGTGTATGTTGTTATTATTTGTGAGGTAGATCATGATAATTATGTTCTAAAATATACATATATAATTTATGAAGATATGAAAAATTCCATATTTCATTTTGATTCTTCACATTCTTGTGTATAAAAGAATATATATAACTCTAATGATTCATCACCTCAAACCATTGATAATATAATATCTATGAAAACCCCTGACGACCTGATAATATCATCTAATTTATATAACTCTTTTATAACCATGATTTGTGGGAAATAATTTCATAAAAAATTAGTTCTTCTACCCATGTATTTTTCTTACGTGATTTTGGGTATGGATTGGATTTTACTTCTTAGGGTTCAAATCAATTTTTATAAATAAGGGTAACTGTTTTCAAATCCCTAATAATCATGTGATCAAATATCTATACCCTGTTGATTATGAGATCCCTCTGAAATTTTATTATATAATATGGGTTATAATACCTAGTAATTAGAGATTAATTTCTTAAATAATCATAGATTTAAGTCAAAATTTATGACATTCCTATTGTATGGGAGTACATGATGTATTTTAAATGAATTTTATTTTCTTCCCCTATAGTGTGAAGTTATGTTTTCAATATAACTAACAACTTGGTATATGAATCTCTCAAATATTCCTTATATAATGTCCATGTTGAGTTAGAATAATTAAATAAACAACTTCAAGAGACTATATATAATGTATTTTTACACCCGAGTTCTTCAACCTTTGGGTTACCAGTATATTTTGTTATAAATATGGGTAGATCAACTCACCTTTATGTTAACTATAATGATATTAACAACACCATGTTAAATAAAAAATATTATTTACCCCATATTGATGATGGTTTAAATCAACTATAATCAGATAAATATTTATAAAAGATTTACATTTGATCCAAATATCATCAATTGATTGTAAAAATAGAAGATATACATAGGACAACATTTTTCACAAGGTATAGACACTAGGAATTTATAGTGGTCCTTTTTAGATATAAAAATTCTCTTGTTATCATTATTTATTTGATGAATAGAGTCTTTAGAAATTAACTTGGAAAATATAGTATAGTCTTTATTGATAATATTCTCATATATTCTAAGGGAAATGAATAACATGAAGAGTACTTGAAATCTGTGCTAAATACCTTATTAATGGAGGGATTATATGGCATGTTTAGAAAGTGGTAAATTTTATATAGAATGTATATTTTTTTGTCATCTTATTACTAGTGATGGTATTTATATGGATATAGCAAATAAATATATAATTGAAAAATTACCTAGACTACCATTTGTGATAGAGATATGGAATTATCTTGGATTAGTTCGTTAATAAGGAATTTTTCTTTGAAACTTATCATATTTATCCATCCTACTATCAAAGTTGACATCGAAGGGAGTGATGTTCCACTGGATAGTAGAGTGTGAGGAATGCTTTATGAAAATTAAGAATATATTGGTAATTTCATGTGTAATTACACTACCCAATAGTGGAGAGGGGTTTTTGGTATACATTGATGCTTACTTGAAGGAATTGGGGTGCATTATTATAATTAATGAGATGCTAATTTTGTATACAGAACATTTATTAGAGAATCATATGTCAAACTACCAAACCCATGATTTGGATCTCATGATAGTATTATTTACATTAAAATAAATCTGGTATCATATCTACAGTGATAAGTTTTATATTTGTAATGACTATAAATTATTAATGTATATATTCACAAAATGAAAATTCATCATACACGAAATGAGATTGTTATAACTGATCATGGAAAATGAGTGCTCGATACATTACATCCCTATAAAGGAAAACTGGGAGGTTTATTTCCTATGAGGGAACAATCATTCTATTTTATCCATAATGATGACTAAAAAATACTCAATACTCATAGATTTGCAACAGATTAGTCTTGAAATCATAAGTAATATAGGTAAATTCCAATCTTTTAGAAATGAGTACTCAACCATCCATTCTATTAAATTTTATACAATCACATATAGATGATGAAAATAAAAATAAAATGGTAATAGGTATTATATTTTTCCACTTTAATAAATATGGACTTATATGGTTTGGAATCTAGATATATATTCCATCAAAATAAGATATGAAGTGGGATGTTTTGGATGATTCTCATTTCTCATACTTTTCTATCCATAGAGGAAGCCTAAAAATGTATAAATTATTAAGGTAAAACCTCTACAGGGATAACATGAATTGGGAAATCAAGTAATTCACATATCATTTCTTATTCTTCTAAAAAAGTTAAATCCAAATGATATAATGAAAAGGGTATATTGAAAAAATTACCCATACCTTTTTAGAAGTGAAAAAACATTTCCATGGATATTTTTGGGAATCCCAAGGATATATAATATTCATAATACAATTTGTGTTGTATTCAATATCTATATAATTTAACACATATTATTTTCATAAAAAAATATTTCTCTCTTGGCCAACTCTCCAGGATATACATAAGTGAACATGTATGGCTAAATAGAGTACCATTTTTCATTGTGTCTGATTATGATCTGATGATTACCTTGATGTTCTAGATAAGTATTCAAAACTCATTGTAGATATATTTATGTTTCATCACTAAATTAAACCAAAATTATGAGGGTGGGTTTGAGAGGACCATCCATACTCTATATGATATGAAGATATATTTTTTGATGGAATTCAAAATATATTTGGATTAACACATCCACCTATTATACGTATCATACCAAAAGAGTTTATATTCTAAAATAAAATGGAACTATATGAGCTCGATATGGAAAGAGATATAAACCCCAACAAATTGGGATGATGTTTTTGAGATGGTACTGATAGGTCCTTACCATATATAAGAAATAATGGAAAAGATCAAAATAATTCTAGGATATATTAAATCATCAAAAAATTTAGATAATTTCTATTCATATCATCATAGATGAGATCTAGATTTTGAAATTAATAATAAGGTGTTTATTTGGATCACTCTTTAGAATATGGTAACAAAATTTTGGAAAAAGGATAGGTTAAACCCTATGTAAATCAATGACTTTAAGGTTCTTGATAATGATGTGGTCGTAGAATATCACTTACAACTCCCTTTTTAACTCTCTCGTGTTCAGGATATATACCATGTATCCCTTAGGAGGATGTACACACCACACCTATCACACGGCCTAAAACCATAATCCATACAATTAGATCATGATAATTTATACGATGACATAAAAATTGAGATCATAGATTAATGAGACAAAGTGTTGTAGAACAAGACCACTCATATAGTCAATGTCATATGGAGGATTCATACATTCGAAAAAGATACATGGGAAACTGAGGATGTAATGATGATAAAGTACCCTCTCTTGTTTCCTTCTTCATAATAAAAACATTTAGGATGATTTCTTTTTTAGGGGGATATAATTTTCCATTATTTTAGAAAATAATTTCATAAATAAATACCATGATGAGTTTCTTGTCATACATGTAACACCAAAAAACCATGATAAATTAATAAAATAAAATTATAAAATTTTATTGATATATTATGTACACTAAGTTAGTAGGTATAAACAAAATAAATAACCCTATAAAAACTATGAAAAAAAAGATACAATAATATATGTGTAATTTAATTAAAAGACATTTGTTTTATAATAATGTTGTTTTGTATTAATATTTATTTATAATATATTGAAAACATTAATTTGATAGATTTTACTTAATTTTTGAATTCCAAAAATCAAAATTTTCTAATGATTATTTTTGAGATTATTATAAAATAATTTATTTTTAGATAAATAATGAATAATAATGTTTTTCCAAAATGATACAAAAATTCTTTATCAATGTATAATAAAGACCTACATTTTTTTAAATTGATCAAATATGTATTTATGGAATAAATATAATTATTTTAACAATATTTCTTTGAATTTATGAAATCAATGTTCATGCCTATAAAATAAATATTTTAATTATAATGAAAATTGGTTTTAATCATTTATATTACTTATGAGTATTAATAATAAAATTCAGATTATATTTATATGAAATCATCATGAATTGTTTATATTAAATCAATTTTTTCATGAAAATTGATAATTCATATCACTATTTAATAAACATAACTTTTAAACAGGAAAACACATTTTTCATAAAAACTATTTTTATGCAACATTTACATTTATTTTAAAATTAATGTTTCACAATGTTAGTAATTTTATTTGAAAAATGATTTTAAAATTGTAAATCATAAGATATAAATTAGTTAAAAATTTCAATTTGAATTTTGGTAATTTTAATAATGTCTTAAGGTCAATAATAAATTACCCTAGTGAAACTAATATTGGTAAATATTGATTTACTAAAAAATTAATATAAAACATGTTAAATTAGTGTTATAAAATGTATGGTTGAGGTTTTTCTCCACCAACCATCACACCTTCCATCGATTTTTTTAATGTCTTTTCATTGAATAGTAACCGTAAATTTTTGAAAATTCAATGGGTTGTTCCAAAATTTCCCGCATCGTCGCTTATAAAAGAGGATACTTACACCATATCATATTACATTGTTAAATTTTAATTTATTTCTATAAATCTATTATTTTTCCTCCTTTAACCCTATCCCAATTCATTAAGCCTCTAGCCACCATTATTTACCTTTAATCGTCCATTTCCAATGCTAGTTCTCAGAGAAAACTCAATGTCCCAACATAAGTATTACCACCTTAATCATTTATTCTTATTATTAATCATACCATCCTTTTATAACCATGAATATATAATGAAATATTTATACTAAATATAAAAATATGTTATTAGATTTCATTACCAATCATGATTTTTTAATTTCTATCAAGTAATAAAAACAAAAGATTATCGATCGTGTATACATGTAGACTACCACCTCCACAAATCAGTGTCTTTTGGTTTTATTTTTTGTTTCTTAATGATAGTTTTAGTTATGGTAATAATGAAAAAATATTATTTATGTAATGTATTTATAATTCTTAAAAGAAATATTATTTTCTACTATTATCCTCTCTTCTTCAATAAAAAATGTTAACTTTAATTATGTTATGTGCGGACTATCGCCTCCATGAAGTATAATTTTTTATTTTTAATCTAGTATAAAATTGTTTATAAAAATTTAAAAATATTAATCACCGTGTTAGTAAAAACTAAATAATTTCATTATAATTAATTATTTATATTATTATAACCAAACATAAAATAATTATATTTATCCATTAAATTATGGTGTGTTCTTATTGGATCAGTCTATCCACGTACTTGAACAACGATATAAAATAATATTTTAGGTGACTATGAGAACAATTATATAGAAAATATATAATTTCAATAATTAAAAAATAAATTTATTTATTAAATTATGAATATCACTACTACGAAATAAGTACCAAACAAAAAATCGAAGCTAATAACATTAGATGATAAAAATAAAAAAATAAGTAATTAAAAAGTAATAAGAAATTAAAAAATCTGTATTTATAAGAGGTTATATATATCAATAATAATATTAAAATAGATATTATTTTATTTATTTTTATTAAACATGAGATTCCGGCACCTTCGTGAATGTCATGACATATATTAAGTTGTTTTCCTGACATAGATCTTACCTTTAGATTGTAACCAAAATCCCATTATCAATAATCAGTCATGATTGATCTATTATGAAATATGATTATGCTATTTTTCATATCAGCATTATTTTCTAAGGAAATAATATTTCACAAAGAATTTTTAATCCATTAAGAATATTTTTTTTTTGTGAAAATCTGATTTTATTAATGATAATTCCTATATATTTTTAATTTATTTCTCCATCATAGCCATGTTTTTAGAACCCAAAAAAATTTCTTTTCCTAGGAGAATACAAATTTATTTTTATATCTTAATATTTATATATTATCCTTTATTAATATTAAAAAAAGGATAGGTTATCCTTTTAAAAATTTGGATTTTCAAAAAATCATTTTAAAATGTTTAAAATACTCTTCCTTTCCATGGTCTCATATTCATCCCATATACTTCACATTTTTTACATATTTTTTTAATATTTTCATCCTATATTTATTTTAATTTTTTTCCTGTAATATTTTTAATAATTTTTATTTTCATATTAAAAAATCAACTTTTTATAATGATTATAATGTCATATATTTATAAGACGATATTAAGAAATGGTTTTTGTGAATTTTTTTTGTGATTAAAATTCCATCATCAAGTGAATCATCTGTAATGGATTAATTATTTATAAATTGCTCTATATGTTATATTTTTTAAATAATATTTTTTTATCATTTTTTATATAAAAAATTATGTTTTCCTTCAAAATTAATTTTATTTGATACCATTTAAAAAGTCATAAATCTCGTTTTCTTCCCATGGATTCTTTATGATAATTTGAATGAATTGGTTTTAAGTAGAAATCATATGCATAGATGTTGACATGTGGGGTATTATATCTACCTATAATTTGTTGGATATGTTTTTATAACTCCTTAGATAATTGTTCTTTGACATACTTATATTTTTTCAGAAATGAAAGGGTCGGAATACATTGATTTGTTCCCAAAATTAAAAAATGGACATACTTGGATCTATTCACAATATTTTTCAATGATTATTTTTTGTCAGTTATGTAAAATATTCATTCATTACATGATATTCCAAATTCTTATAATATTTCGTGTTCAAATGATATCCCACTTTCTTATGTTATGATTTCATGTTTTGTTTGATTTTGGTTATATGTTTTTAAGATATGTTATTATGACAATTCATTATAATTATGTTATTATGTCATGATATTTAATTATAAATCATGTTTTATGGTTTTAAATTATTATACAATGATCTTTTTATCTTATATTTATCACTTACTCTTGTTTTTAATTTTGTTTAGGATCTAACTATTATGACTAGTTGATATGTTTCCCTTACTGAGCTTTTAAAATCACCATTTCCTTATGTTTCCACTCCCATGGTTATAAAGATGATTATGTCATATGAGATGTCCAATATAGGGTCTATTATAGAATGGTTATGCGTAAATATTTATAAGATTTTTAAAATAATATATTTATGTACATATACTCTAAGATACCAAACTGTTAGGTTCTTTTCTTATGCGACTAATCATGAAATGTATTAATTAAATCATGGAATAAATTTATTATTCATGTATTTTTTTCATGGGTCACCCCACCCTGGGGTTGATGACATGTTACATTGATCTTGGTTTACCATTGGGTAATGATTTTCCCTCATGGAATATTAAAATGGGTTAATATATGATTTTTTATCAAATATGAAAAAGCAAATCAATAAGTTCAACATGTATATGAAATTAATTTTTCCACTTAAGTCGAACATATACATCGACGATACTAATATAATAATATAAAACACTTTATAAATGTGTTTCATAAAAAAACACGATATGGTTAAAAAAATTACATAGATAAGCATTTATTAAAGTACATAAGTCTCGATAAAACATTAAAAAGGTGTCGAAGTACCAAACAATCTTTCCAAAAAAGGCCTCTAATTCCACAACACAATATGCGGAGACTAAATCATCTAAAACACCATCATTGTTTTGAAATTAAATAAAACATATAAAAGTAATCAACGTACCTAAAATTATAATAACATAATATTGAATAGGAACTACCATATACATCAACTTCTACATGGAAAATGGATAGTGTGTGCATCGAAATGTGTCTAAAAATTTTAATATAAAATTAAAAAAAATCACAAACAATTGTAAAAACATGGTAGCTTATATAAAATAAGTAAATTGCATAAAAATAATATCCATAATAATCTAGTCCAAAAACCTAGGGTATAAATTTATATATATCTATATTGATAATAGCTAAGAATTAGAGGTAAAATAATATAACCCTATCAAGGTGAAATAATTATATAATTGGGGAAAGGGAATGATGTATACTATAATATAGAAAATATTTTATCCCATCAAGGGTTGTAATATAGTCAGGGTGCAACATATGTCTCATTTTAGAAAAAGGCATTATGTATATATAAAATCTGCTAAATATTTCAGCTCATGCCATTTCTAACAACAAGTCCACAACATGTGGAAACACATACTTAATTGTTCTATCAAAAATCATATTAAACTTATCAAATGTTCTAAAAAATAATATACTTCATACACGCGTATAAAAAACCTCTTAATACCAACATGATATAATTTAATGTAAGAACTTATCATGACATAAATTGTATGTTAATCAATGGATAAATACCATATAAAGAATTCTTAATCATATTAGTATGAATCTAGCTCAAGTGTAATAGTTATTTATGTATCAATACATGTAAAATAATATATATATATATATATATATAACTATCAGACATGGTGTAAGGATAATCAATACGTTCTAATTGAAAATCTAAATGTGGAATTGTACATTCCACAACCAATAGATACTGGTAATATATTTTCTAATCCTTTTTCAATTCAAGCTTTATATTTTAAAAAATATGATTTATTTTTAAATAAAAGTATTCACATATGAAAAATGGTACTTAATTATCTAACCATGTGAATTACTCAAGAGAGTGGGTTTAATTAGATACTAGTTTTTATAATTTATATTTAGGCTTAGGTCTATATCTTTACCAAACACATTATTTTAATAAGTGTATCTAAAGATCATTTAAATATAGTTTTTTATACCTAACGCTTTATAAATATCATAAATGACATTTTATCAAATCCAATATAACTAATATTTTATAAAATCTTGGATTGGAATGAAAATCAAGTTAGTACTCTAGACATTCAAACTAAGTGAAACTATGGTAATGTAGTAAGATTTTGATTCAAAAAAACAATTTATAGTTATCAATGTATCAAAAAAATGAAAATATGTATTTATAAAAATAATTTTTTCCTTTTAATTTTTTATGTTAATATCTTTTTCCATGAAAATAAAATTATTACTCGTTGAATTAATGTTTTGGTTTAAAAATATATATAATAATTAATTTTTTAAAAAATAAATAAAATTCATGTTTCTAAAATTAATTTTTATACATAAGAAAATTTTATTCCAACAATATCATTAAAATAAAATAATCTATAATTTACAGAGATAGATATTAAG
Source organism: Viscum album (assembly GCA_963277665.1). NCBI lineage: Eukaryota > Viridiplantae > Streptophyta > Magnoliopsida > Santalales > Viscaceae > Viscum > Viscum album. Next base: position 1,389,386,080 of record OY728152.1, read on the forward strand.
TAAATAATATATCTCAAACCCATTAACATCATATGTAATGACATAATAAAATACACACATCTCACCTCCAAAAACCATTCAAAAAAACCCTTTTCACAGTAATATAAATCCTCTAAGTCAATATAATTATATGTTAACATAAACAATAACATGAACATACCTTCATGGAGTGGGATAAATTACAAAACAATTAATTTAGTCTATTCAAAACATGAATTTATCCTTTAAAACATTCTTGAAATCAGGTCAACCTTTATTTATGATTTAGAAGAGTATATTCGATGAGAAAATATTGATTATTCCAAAACAAAATCATACATAAAATTTAATCAACCACTGTGTCTATAATACTATAATAATAAATAAAATATATCCATCTATCGTGAAAATATCACTTTATGATTTCTATAAATATAGTATTAACTTTTTAAAATTTGGGAAAAATATAGTTCGATCACCTAATTCATAGCCTAATAAAACTTAACATAGAGGGTTGATATAACCTACCGAAACCAATAAATAATAAGAATTTTTTGAAAAAAAACCCACCAAACAACCCCATATAAATAACGAACTAACTACCAAAACCAAATTTTTCCCAATCAATCAAATTTTATAATTAATGATAATAATCGATTACACAAAACCCTAAAAGATCATCTATTTAAGATAAAAAGCCTTATAATACATAAAAGTTATAGTTTTACTCCCTAGTAAATTATAAAATTAAATTAATAGTAGCATTATTAAAACCTATAGATTAATGAAAATTACACTAAAACAATTATTAAAGGACTAGAATTGACAATATTTGGCATGTATTAGACTAATAATAAGGAAATTATAACCCCTAAAAAATATTTTCTATGATTTTGTGAAATGTAATACAAAATATGTAATTTGACTAGAAGAAATCAAAGGATATATAAAGATCATACATAGACAATGTGGTTTTCATTATATCATAATGTCTTCAGTTTGAAGGAGATAGAAGAATCATAAGTTATAAATTAGGAGGTATAAAATAGTGTTTGGATACCCACTAGGGTGATGTGGAAATTCTAGTGGAGACCCACATTAGGGTTCCTTCATTTGGTTGATTTTCACACCCTCTTCCATTTATATATCATTATTTAATATCATTCCCCTTTTAAATCATATTTTTATAACTTGGGTTTCAGTGTTAATAAATACAAATTCACACAAACCCAATAGATAAGTTGAGATAACCACCCCCCCTCAAGGGTTGTCCCAGACACAACTGGGAAGATGAATTTATTTATAAATAGCTCATAAGTCACCAAAGTGAGATGGCCCATATAATATTTTCTATAATTTGAATAAATTATTGAAGAAAAATTCACATATTCATAAGTCATATATTTAACATGAATTCTATCACTTGAATTCACATATACCATTCGATTGATTCCCTTCATTGACTACTCCCAATATCGACCCAAAATATTGACATCAACCTTGTCTAATACCAACATTCCATGCCATCTAGCACACCACTACATACTCAAATCACATATTATATATTACAAGGACCATTCAAGGGATAATAGACCACCACACATTAGAAAATTAATTGAGATGAATGGACATCATAGGTAGGCCCCAAAGCTCCATATTCATCCCAATTTTTTATCCACCAATGATGTTTGAAACTCATGCTTGTTAGTATGAATAAGAAATATTTTATGAAACTGATTCACATGTTTATAATAATATCAATACACATATATTTATATTATAATATTAACAAATAAATTAATAACTCGCATATCTGATGGATTTGGGACTATGGGCCTTCAAACTATATAATTTAGGCCATTGTGCTTCTAGCCCTTCAGGTAAATTAATATTTCTCTCTCAACCCAAAAAAAGGAATTTTTAGAAAATTAAAATTTTAAATTTTCCATATAAAAATAACACACACATATATAAATGTAGAAACATGATAATATATATATATATATATACATGTGAAAATAATTTACTAATCTATTTTTTATATTAACATCACATTGATGCCATAATTTTCCATCTATAATATTATATTCCAATTAATATTTCATTTGTAGTGTCCTTAAATAATAATAATTATTATTATTAGTCAATTTAAATATATCATCTCTTATCATTTTTAATTAAATAATATGTGAAATTCAAATAAAATATACACTAATATTATAGGAGGCATAGTGGATCTCACTGAACCCCTGAAAAAACCATCATAACTCCAATTCCTTCCTTTAGGCTTTTTGTGGGTCATTGCTACCAAAAATATATGAGTAATCTAAAAAATTTATTTTCAAAAACATGTGTTTCGTTACTAATTTTCAATTTTGAAACACAATTAACACTTCAATTATTATAACTAAAACATGAGTCATTATAAACACCCCTCCCCCCACCATAAAAACACACTTCATAGAGATGTCATACTGATAATTTCATTAGGAACCACTAATGTTATAAATTTCGAATTGTAATGTAAAATATTAAATTACATCCCTAAACACTTTTCTTACATCCAATTTACAACTCCAAAAAGTAGAACTGAGCATTAAAACTCAAGGATATAATATTAATAACACATTCTAAGCCACATAGAGTTATTAAATTATAGAAAATAAATTAAATTATGGCTACTTGGTGATCCACGCTATACTAATAATTTAATTTTTTCAACTTAATATTCTGACACTAAATATGTACTTTAAAAAAACATAAAATAGAATAACATAATTTTTTATTTTATTATAGGACTCATGAATTAATTTCTTTCTTAAAATCCACATTTCCAAAAAAAACTCAGCAATTTTTCAAATCTAGATTTATAAAAACACTCTTAATTTAAATTGATGCAACAAATCATGTAAAATTTCAAAGACATGTTAAATCTATTACATTTAAAACAATTCCTAGTAAAAATAAATTTCATTACATTCCCATTAAAATATAAAAACATAGGCAATTACCCATTTTTAGCCACTTTTTCAAAAAAAAAGTGGGTAAAGTAGCCATGTTATTTAGCCATGTATTAAAACGGGAAAATTTAGTAGTGTTTTTTTCATGTTTCAAAACATCATTAATTTATTTTTAACAATGTTTCCAAAACATGGAAAAATGAAATAAAAAATGTTATTATACATATAGGCATGTGCATATGCATTTTTATACATACATATAGGCACACACACATGCTAAAACATAATTATTATTAATCAATAACAAAATAATAAATTATAATTATAACATATAAATATTAATTTATATATACACATAAATATATAAATTTATAAGTATATAGGTAGACATATTAATAATTTTACATATACGATTGTATTATATATAAATAAAAATAAATTTCTTTATATAAAATTAATATAAACATGCATACATACATATAAAAACACAAATAAAAAACGTAATACATTACTATAATTAAATAATAATAATAGAATAAATTATCATTAATATATAAATTAATATATATGTTTCTATGTGTATAAATTTATAAGTATGTTTATATCAATTTATATATATGTAGGGTAATTAATTTATTATTATATATATATTAAAAATATTTCATATATAATAGTATTATGTACCATTAAAAATAAATGTGATAAAATATATATATATAAACACACATATAGATACATAAATACATATAAACAAACAAACAAAAAAGTTAAAACATAATTATAATTAAAGAATTTCCACTGAATAAATGATCATTGATATAGAATTATAAACACGTATGTATATTAATATAAATACAAATATATAATTATATTTATATTATTGTATACATATACATATATTAATATAAATATATTTATTTATTTATTATATACTAATAAATATTTATATATTTATATATATTTATATACTAATGTATATATATTTATATATTAACAAACCAAATAATATATAAATATATGTATATTAAAATATTAGTTAATATATAAATATATGTATATTAATATATTAATTATAGAAATTTATATATAAAAAGGTATTAATCTATACATAAACATAATATATTATGAATATATTTTAAAAATGATGCTCAGATGAGTCTTTGATGAAATTTATTCACTCCAAGGGTTCATGGGATCAATACCCCATGACACATTTCTAAAAATGTAAGTGAATTTTATATGATTTACCCATGTTTCTACAAACATGGGTAAAATTTATATGATTTTAAAACATTTTTTAGAAGAATGGTTAAGGCTAGTTAAAAACATAATTATTTTAGAAACAATACATTTAACTATGTTTTTCCAAAATGTGGGTAATCAATATAGAACCATTTAAACCACAAATTGGTAATGTCAAATAGAAACATGACTAATTGTAATTTTTTACGGTTTTAGAAAAATATTTCACTATAATTTTAAGAACCAAGATAGAAAATCAAACTCATAGTATCTCAAGAATCGTAGAATAAGATATGAATAATAATTAAACGCATTAATATGAAACCATTTACACTTTTTATTTAACTAAAATAATATTATACTAATAGATTAAATGTCAACTTGATGAAACATTATCCATAATATAATACTAAATTGGATGAAAATTAAGGATAATAATACATCAAAAAAAGGAAGTCATTTATTTATAGATATATATTACTAAGAAAACAAATAATTCATGAATAATATTATAACACAAATATGAATGACGTCAATTAAATTTCTTTTCCATAAAAAGGAATTTATAAAAACAGTGATTCGATTATTAGATAATTATAATTAATTAATGTTATTCACATATAATAATCATAGCATTAAATAATGGACATATCCTAGTATACCTATAAAAATATGATGTATGAACCATTAAATAATTTCCATCCTAACTAATACCTATGCCACTTCTCGAGATTCGTCATTTCATAATCAATACATTTGAACAAAACCCTAACTCATTCCCATGGTGTGTACTAAATACTAAGAAATACTATAGTAACATAATCATACACCATAAAGAGTATGATCAAGCCTTTTATGGGTTACTTATCTTATCTTGATAGTCCTATAACATGTATATAGAATCCCATGAAAACCCAAACACTCATCAGATACCAATTGTAATGTTTATAATTTAGATCCTTAAACAATACCTAAAGAGAGTCATCCCTACACCCAATAGAATTTTTCAATCTCTCGAGGTTGGTGATTGGAACTTTAGATATTTTTTTATCACTAAGAAATTATATACGTTATTATATTCTTAAATTGGTTCAATTTTGAATACTATTAAAAATCTTGCATAACCCATCGATAAATCATACATTTCCAGAAATTTAACATGTTTGTTGGTGGAGTAACAATCAACCAGGGGTACCTAATATAATAATATAACATAACATATAAATTAATATAGTTAGAAATCACAATATTTTTCAATCATAAATAATGTGTCCCATGAAAATAATATATACTTTTAGAAATAATAAAATTAGATAAAGGATGATATATGGAGAAAAATTCTAGAAAATAGGGTCTATAAAATTGCAATTCCCAACACATAGACTGAACCCATTAATAAAGCATCATTGTCTAGAAAATCCATAAAATCATAACAATGATTAGTGTACCGAAATTAACAAGAACTCAAGTTATATTTCCATCAAAATACACATGTAATGTGTGAGTATAGAGACTGAGTATGCACCACCAATTACCTCAACACTCACACACAAAATGGTAGGTTTAGGAATTATAGTTTTTCTACACATTTTTATATATAATAAAAAAAAATTACCAAAAAAATCAAAATAATTAACTAAAAATATGTAAATTATAGATCAATAATAACCATAATAGTATACTCCCTATACCAAGAGGGTGAAAACCTATGTATTCTTACTTTTTTTATAGCATGAAATCAATGGTAAAAAAATATGATATGGTAATGGTGAAATACCATCCAATTTTTTAATGGGGACTATGTATACTATAGTTAGGGAAATATAGAAACCTATACCAATATATAATAAATCAATGGTGTAATACTTATCTCATTGGTTAAATTGAAATATTTATATATTAAATCAAGGAAATACTACAACCCATCAAATTTCTGAAAACTAATACATTGTTTTCATATGAATTACTTCATAATAATATAAAACTTTACACATATTAATCATAATTAGACAACATATACACATGTAAAATAACATCATGATATAATTTAATACTATAAGTGAATATAAAAAAAGTATGATAATTCATTTATATTTACAACATATAAAACAATCATGAAACCCGATATGAAGAAAATTATTGTCTAATACATGGAATATGAATCACTATCCACATATTAGTAGTATACTCATCTAGTTATAATACATTCCATAAGAATAAACAAGGAATACTAATTGAAAACATAAAGAATACCAGATATAGTTAATAACTAGAATATACTTGTAACATATTATGAATTCCTTAATAAAATCAAGATTATTAATTTAACCAACGGTTTCTAGAAAAACATTATTAAATAAAAGAGTTCCATTGTGTGAACAGTTTATTACATATATAACAACAACAAAATGATTAAGAGAGATGGTTTAATTAAAAACAACTTTGTAAAATTATGGTTTGGGCTTGGGGCCCTATATTTACCCAACCCAGTATCATAATAAGTTTAATTAACGTTTATTTGAATACATTTTGATAATAGACATAAATTTATAAAAGAGTATACATAATATTTTTTTCAAATACAATACAACAATGGTTTTAAAAATTCCATTCTTTGGAATAAAAAACTAGTTGGTATCCACAACATTAAGACAACATGTAACAAATGTTTAAATAGTTATTTTTTAACTGAATTCATTTAACAAGTTTTTGAAATAAATAAAAAATATTGTTTTATTAAATTTCATTACAGTTTATTTATGATAGTCTCTTTCAAAAAAAATACTCATGGAAACATCCTTTTTCATTCAAAAGAATAATTAATGTTTTTCAGTTCACTTACTGAAACATTTTTCATTTTTATAAAATTATTTTGAAATTTTAAGCCCAACTTATACCCAAAATCCTATTAAAAAATCAATGTCCCTTAACAACTTAATGTTTCGATAATTAGACAATTTCAAAATTATTAAAATCATATGTGATGATACAAAAAAACACACATCTTATCTCCAAACACCCTCCAAAGAAACAACCCATTTTCTTAATAATTTAAATTCACCATTTAAATATAATTTAATAGATACATTATACAAATATAAGATCCCATTACCTAGTTTTGGTATTAATATTATATCATTTCATTTACCTCATTATTTGGGAGCAAGTCTGGACTCCCTAGGATGGAAAGCATTTTTATTGGAAAATGACCTAAATTTTAGAGATATATATTTTTTAATTAATGGAGTCCTAGTATAAAATTTTTAAAGACTTTGAAGGGTTCTATTAGAGTTAATAGAACACAATAGTTGTTTTTTGGATTTCTGAGTAGAATATGGGATTCTCACTGGTTGTAGGAGAAATACATACCATGCTAACGATTTATGTGCCATGTATTGATCGTCGAGAATAATTTGTGAACTGGTATAAGGAATGAGGAGTTTAAAAGCAATGTAAAATTTTTAAATGACTTATAATGGGTTTTAAGATGATTTCATGAAATGGTACATGGCCTGATGATTACAAGTCTTGAATATATATTACACACACTATTATAGAAAAATTCGGATTTTTAACTCGAAGTGATAGGTTTTTCAAAAAAGGTTTCATGGATTACATGATGTAAAAAGGTGTTTAACTCCAATTAAATATCATATTTTTGGATTTTAGGGTGATTTAAATATGATATTTTTTTCATTTGTTCACTTCTATATTCCCTCTCAACCTAGGAGATCTCCCATGAAATTATGGAGACCTCTAATCCTTCTAAATCATTTCAATCCACTATTGATCAATGTTACTATAACAGTGATTTTCTACAGGTGATTAATCTTTTACTCTTCTTCATTAACTTCTATCAATGTAACACCATTGCATTGAATTTATTAATCTATTGATAAATCAGGTGGATTCTTCTTGTTTCTTTTTAGATCTATCATGTGATCTTCCTCTATAAGAAAACTATTACTTTTTTTTGGTATGCAGTGGATGTTTGGTGAGGTGTTGTTTGTTTCATATTATTAGATGATGATTTATATATTAGAATTAATTCTGACGATGCAAGTATTGAATACATGGCCTTCTGTTGGTGTTGTGTTCAAGTTTGTTGGTAGATTCTGTTGTGGGTGTGTTTGACTAGATTTTGAGGTTGGTTGTTCGGTTTCATTCCAATATTGGATGAACTACATTATTGTAGTCTTGTTAAATTTTTTATAAATTACATGGAACAATTTCTTTATGTATTTGTGAGTGTGGAATATGATTTTGATAAAATATGGGGTTTTGTTATTTTATGTGAATGAAATGGACATTTCCAAAGAATTATGAAATTGATTTTTAAAATTTTTTCAATTTTTTTTAAATGGTTGGGAGAATAGAGAACATGAGAATCCTTGGGTACATAGGTGGATTTTTTTGCTTAGGTAAATCATCTATGTATTATTGGGGGGGTCGTCCATTGTGTGTCACTCTATCCCCTAGGTATGTTGTTCTCAGGAATTAATAATAACTTTATTGGGGGACTGACTCGTGAAGTGTTTCTCTTCACCATAGGCATATATTATAAGGATATGATTATGCACTAGTAATTTATTATGGGATGAGTAGTCTACTAGACTAACATGTAGTGATCCTTATTGTAATATTACTTTTTTACTTGCACTATTTATACTAACTACTGTGGTTTTGATTGTTTTTGATACATGATTTTCATTGAGTTGTTTTGAAATCTTTTATATATGAAATTATTTGACATTTTTTTACATAGATTGTTTTGGAAATGTGAAAAAGGGGAAATTAAATGTTTTTCCCTGATTTTGATAAAAAAAAATTATAAAATGTTTTTCATACCTTATTTTCATCAATGTTGAGCTTGTTTATACTATTTAACGGATACTTGTCTTGGAACACCATGGTGGGATCATACTGAACCTATTAGATCACACCCTATACACCCCTTCAGTGGTGTGTTGACATTTTCATGTATTCCAATATAGGGAATGGAATGGTGATACAATGAGAAGGTAATGTTTTCATTGAGTTGTTTCTGAAAATATGGTGGTGTGTTAGTGGAATTATTTCCACAAAATCACATGGAATAGTCAATTCCTTTTTTATTCTTCGTATGATTTTGTACTTGTACTTTGGGATGTTTTGATTACATTGAGCTGTTTCTTTTCCAATTACTTCTTTTAATTATGTAATACATTATCACATTCACGGTTTCACTCTATTTTGTATATAAATTCCATGTTTTGGATGAATGTTTGGAAAAATCATTCCCTCATTTTTTTGAGGCTCAGGTACTAGTCTCTAGCTCATGGGGATTGGGAACACCCAATGAGTATGTGGAACTTTGGGTTGGGTTCCAGTTTGAGATGGTATTTGGGTCAGGTTCATCACAGTTAGGTATAAGAAATTCCATATACTCAAGATTCATTATCTTGGGATGTTCAATAGACTAGAGATAGGATTTTTGGGACTTGGGAGGTAGGTTTTTGTAAATTCCTAGCTATCTCATTCCCTAATGATATAGAAGTTACTTTGGGATGTTGGGATGTGTGTATCAAATTTTAAGTTCTTGATCTTAATATCAGTTTTTCTTGTGGATTTCTAGTTTGAAATAAGATTATTCTATTGTCTGATCATTTATTACTTTTAAATGGGTAGAATCATGCCTTGGACACGTGTCTATGAGTTCCTTAGGATAGTGCAGAAGATTCTCTTCAATGTAATCCTCTTATATATTATAATCTTGATGAGGTTATTGTGATGGTAGTTCATGTTGTCGATTAAAATGTAGATCAAGTACAAAATGAATGTTTTGAGGTATGACCAATAGTTGGATGAGAAAATGATATATCATGGTATTTTTTCCATGAGAAGTGAGAATAAACCACAAGAGGTAGAGGACTATCTAGACAACATTAATCATATCTTCAACTTCTTGGACACACATTATATCATCATGGTGTGGTGTGTGGCATTCAGAATTGAGGGTACCAACAAGTGATGGTGGGATTCTATGGTACATGAAGATAATCATGTGGGAATGAACTATAAAATTTTCAAGGATCTCTCCTTCCAATATTTTTATCTAGAGTAGATTATGATATAGATGTCGGTAAAGTTCTTTAAATTTAATCAGGGTGAGATTTTAGTGTTAACATAAACCAATTAGTTTGCTGACCTGGTTCGTTTTTCTCTATAGGTAGTATTGAATGACCAGCTAAAGGCTCATAAGTACCTAATGAGTTTATAAATAGATATCAAATAGTAGTTATTTATGCTAAATATTTTGAACAATTCATATATGGTAGAAATGGGGATGATGCTAGATATTAATATAAAAAGAAAGGTTGGATATTTTTTCCCTTATATTACACCCAATAGTAGTTTTAGTGGCGCATAAGGGAAAAAGTGAAACTCGAAAGATCATCGTAGGAGTGATGGAGGGGGTTATAAATAGAAATCATCCTTTACCTCCTCTATTATATCTATATGTTTACCTATAACTTAATATCAGGGTGGTAAGTGTGAATAGACTCAGTGTTCTTGTCCTACACCTATGGAGATGTGTAATAGTTGTTACAGTTTTGGTCATCTACAGTGTTTCAGTCAAGCTATGTCAATGGATCAATAAGATTAGGGATTACTGAGTTAAAAGGATAATAAAACATATTTATATGCATCAAAGACTACAATTCACAATCCATAGGCCTCATGAGTGAATAAACTTTAAATATTAGATTATTTTTCGATGGATGTATATGTGGGTATAATGATAGTGAGAGGTTTTATCTTTATTTCATATTGAGTAGTGATTTCTTTATTTGATAATTATGCTTCCCAATAATTTATATCTATTTATTTAATGATCTTATTAAACATTAAATGGATCTCATTTCCTTTGTTATTGAGTTTTTGACACCTCTTAGGAAGAGGAAATAGAAAGGTTTTTGTTGTCCTTCTTATTTGACACCAACAGTTGATGTGGAGTTAGTCTTGGATTTACATGTTCATGATATAGATCTATTTTTAGTCATCATAAGTATTGATTTGATTGTTTCTCACCATATATTGTTTTATTATTATTGTCATTATATATCATTTCTTATAGATTATGGGAATTCCTGGTTGTTTTAATGAGAGTGTGATCAAAGGTCTGTTCATGTAGGTTCTTCCCCCCAAGAGATCTGATGTTTTTCCTTACTATAATAGTTTATCCCAATCACATTTCATACATTATTATTCGTCCCACTATTTTATAATAATTTATTTACCTTTTATAAGATAATTTCTCAAGTCCTCCTTTGTAGAGGGAGGTAAATTTTATAACTAACCTAGTTTTGTGAAACACCCTGAGATTTTATGAAAAATATTCTATTAATTTCATTGATGTCTTGTGTTGTAAGCTACAACAACATTAACTTGCGCTATACGCAACACCGTATGAGCTTTCAGTATACACAACACTATTCTTGGATCATGTTACACACAATTTTGATAGTAGTTATTCTACGAAACATTGAGTGTGTATATGTATATATATATTCAATGAATAAATGAAATATGGTTGGATTATGTTATATGAAACAACGGAGGAGTCTTGCACAACATGCCACCCTGACTTGGCTTGCATTACACGCAATCGGGACTTTCCTCGATAGCGTGTGTTTTACACAATATCAGGTTTCACTGAACAATGATTTATGGTTATAATATTATTAGGAAATAGCCTTTATGAATAGTTTTAACTAAATTTTGAATGTTATAACATTATTATTTCATTTTACACATTTTCTAGAACACGGTATGTGAACAAAATAAATGTTTCGGGTAAAATATGTGTTTTTCAAAAAATGCAGTTTTTACGCCATTTAATGGTGAACCCATATTAAATCTACTGTTTTACATGTTTATAAGTTTAATTTTACAAAATAAACTTCTTCTTTTGAATCATGTTATAAAAATTTACATTGGATAAAGTTTTGATATTTTTCTGATAACTTTCATATTTTAATGAATAGTAAAACACGCTATATTTTAATTAAAAACACCTTTTTTCATTGTAATAATTTATATGGTTAAATTATAATATTTAATGGTTTTAAATTATAAATATAATATATATTTACCATTTAATATAATTTATGTCATTATCATTGATTTTACCTTGAATTCGTAGGTTAAATCAATTCAATCTTTTGCAATGTTTTAAACAAAAACCCGTTTTCTTCCGACAATGGGATTAATTTTAATTTAAATATTGAAACATTTTTGTATTGAATTTTGAAAAATGGATTCCATATTTGGAATCAGTGGGTCCAAATGATGTTAATAATCTACTTTTTATTTTTGGGCATTATGAATAGTAATGACGGTAAATTTTATTTACCATAGTTAAAGGTAAATCGGGTAATTAAGTGTAAAAATAAGATTATAAAATTAATCTACCAGATGCCAAAATCCTATTGGATGAATACAAGTCGAACCATATCACCTAATGGTTGGCCTAGATTCATTTCATGGAATTTTTACCATGAAATAATATAATTATTATTAAAACCAAAGAAAGTGACAACATGTCACACTCTTAAATCTTATAAGTATATTAATTTTAATTTAGTGATAAACTTTATGAAACATAGAACATGAATATTATCCAGAAAGATAATAAAATTATATACATCATATTAATTTATTTATAATTTTTAGGGTTTAAATAATTATCATTAAAGGTGACATAATAGTGATGTTGAAATTATTTTATTAAGAGAAATATCAAATAAATGGTTTTAAAAATATTAAAATAAATATTATATGAACTATTTAATATGGTCCATTAATTTTATAGATAAATATGACATTTTATTAATTTATTAATCCTTTTATTTTTAACATAACTTCTTGTATATTGTTTATTTAAATTCAAATAAATAAATAGTTTCAAAATCGACACTATTGTTATTTTATAAAAATAACATATTATAAAATTGTTTAAAAATCACAAAAAAATTTAAAAATTATAAATTTAAATTTATATGGTCTAAAATTTTATATAGTATCCAATTATGGAAAATTAACAACAAATAAGAAATTATTTATAATAATGTAAAATTTATAATGTTATTACGACAAATAAAATTAAATTGATAAATAAGGATAAATCAAGTTGATAATTTTTAAAATAAATTCCCAACATGTCTAAATTTTATTGGTTGCTGATATTACAACCCTATATCATCTAATCTTAGGATATGAGTCATTTTTTAGGTTTTCGCGTGGGGTTGGGATTTAATATAAACTAATATTTCTTTTATTTCCAAAGGTGCCCCTCTCCTCCCTTATAAAAGGGCACCTCATCCCTCTCTTCCTAACACCATTTTGATCCTTTAATCTCGTCCAAACTCTGAAAATTTCACTTCCCCACTTTCCTACAAACATCCTAGAGGTCCTGGTCTTCTTAAAAGACCAATTGTAGTGCCCTAAGAGGAGGTCCCAAAGAGGCACTTCAAAGAAGAGGTAATGTCTGTTACCGATTCTTTCAACTTTATTTCTTCTTCTATTTATTCTTATTTAGTTGTTTTATTATGAAGTAATATCATAAGTATCACTAATATAATGATATGTTATTATAATTATGAAACAAACATATTTCACCATCTATCCATCCTACGGAAAACGAAATCACCGCGTGTGTGAACGTATGGAATACTGTCTCCACGTCGTGGTGTAATCAGTTTTCCCACCACCACCTTACATGAATGGGTATAATGGTGTAAATAAATAACTATATATGGTTATTGTAAAGTGATATTGATTCTTTAATATTATACATACACTTCAATACAATTCCATGATCATGGTAATGATATCATCGCTCGTGCGTACGTACGGACTACCGTCTCCACAAACGCGATGATATTCATTTTCCATTATTAACCATTCAAGAATAATTATAATGCATATATAATGAATAATAATGGAATATATGTCAAAATGAAGCTACTCGATTTATATATATATATATATATATATATTTCATCTAATTACTTCCATTCAAGTCAATAAAGAAAGGAAAACAACGTTCATGCGTACGTTCGGCCTACCGTCTCCATGAGCGGTGTGTTTCATTTCATTTATCTATCTATTATATATATAAATATACTAAATATATATGATATATAAATCACATTTTACATTCTGGAAGTATGTTAATCATGATATAAGTAATAATAATATCATGAACAACATGTCCAAACACGTACGATAAATGAAACAATTTTACCCAAAACGTAACTTTAACATGGAATTGGCAAATGAACGGGTAATATAAATACCTAAGTGAACCATATATGACATAATAACAATGAATATGGTTCTTTAATAAGTCAAAGACATTATTTAAATCATTATACAGGAGGTTCATATACATACAAAGCATATCGGACCTAAGGTAAGGGATAATGTTGCAATCTCAATTGTTTTCTATCCGAGATTTCTTATACGTAAGTATTTACTAAGGTTATATTTATCATCCATGTCCAAGTTTTATAAAAAAAAATTCATGTATGTTTAAATTCCTTTTTACCAATTTTTTACTTTTACTACATGGTATGTAAGGAATCTTTTTTTGTTTACCATACGAGGTACTTTTTGACTTTTCTAGAAAAACTACGACAAAATTTTTTTTTAACTTATACAGCATGAATGGATTTTTACGGTTTAATAAAACCTAATTTTCATGAAGCTTCGTATACAAGATTTCAGGATTATTTTCAACAAAACACTTTTCTTATAAAATTGCATGGAATTTTGTGAAAATAAAATGATTTTGAAGAAGAAAGGATAATTTCCTCAAGATTTCATTTCAAGTGTTTTATAAAAAATATTTTCCATCTAAAATGACAATATTTAATATGTTTATGTTTTAAGTATAATGTCTCCATTATTTACATGGTTGGATTCTTCTTATTATGAAGTGATATACATTTTCTATATGGATTATGTTATGATGGCATGATGTTTATGAATCCCATTCTATTACATGGGTTATGCTATGATGTATGATTTATGATTTTGTGGAACATGAAATAATGATTTCATTATGAGATGGGTGGGACCTATATCTCCCTCCAATGCATTGGGTAAATATTTATATCTCATGAGATAGATATGGCTGGAATGGTATGTTAATCAGGTTCAGTGATACAGGACTGGAACGAAGAGTGAACTCGATTCAGAAAGGGACTTTGTCCACTAAGATGGTCTTGGAAGCAATGCCTTGGCTAATATGGAAATCATAACAAGTGCTGAATAGTTTCCACAATTACCTGATTTATTCCCATGATATTTTATCAAGATTTATTTTCCTTACGTACTTCCAAGATTTATATCTTTACTCAAGATTTTTATGTTTAAATTTCATGTTCATGTTTTTGCATTCAAATAACTATGGATTGTTCAATGTTATCTATGTTTACCCTTACTGAGCATTTGTGCTCACCCTTTTTTATGTTTTCTTTTCCCCAGGATATAAAGAGGGTTTTTAGGTAAGAAAATAAATGGGGAAGATCTTTATGGGAGATGTTGAAGATCTTTCACCATGATTAGAAGATTATGTTCTGGTTTTCTAAAGACAGTAAATTATTACGGTCCTTGAGTGTTGGTTTTTGTTATGTATTATTTAATCCGAAAAAGTAATGTAATGTAAATGTACGCAAAGCTTCAGGTATCTACAGTTGGTATCAGAGGAATGGTTTAGTCAACCTTTGGAAACTAGGATGCAAAAACGTTAGTGAGATCCCTAGAGATATTTCTATGGTATGACTAGGGATGTCCATAAGGATAAGTATACGTATATGATATAGTACTAGAACTACGGTAAAGATATTATAATTTAACCTATGATGTTAGATATTGAGGGTACTCCCCCTTTAATATGTTTTTTCCCTAGCATGATTTTTTCCTCTCACACTATTCTTTTTGGGTTTTAGATAATGGCTGGAAACTGGTAGATTCACAATAATGGAGGATATGACGGACAATTGAATGATATTCTTCATGAGAAACCAAATTAAATGGGATTTGGAAGTCCAAACATCGTTATTATGCCTAATCAGCAATCTCATAATATGATCAATAATCTCATATTTTGTAAGTTTCCCGACTCAGATAATAAGATAAAGATGGAGTTTCATGATGATCATAGAGGAAAGAAAGTTCAATTTCCCCTATGTAAATCATGTGGGAAGAGGCATCAAATAGTATGTTTCAAAGGAACTGGAAAATGCTTTGGGTGTGGAAAAGAATGACACAAAGCTAGTAAGTGCAATGGAAAAGGTTCAGTTAACACCATGGATGAGGATAATGGTATTTCTACGACATCAACAATGGTTAAATGTTTTAAATGTGGAATGTAAGGGCATTATGCAAACCAATTACCTAAGATAAAGTCTCATGAAGAGAATTATTATGGTCGTATGGGTAGTATTTATGTTGATGATGATGAAGAGACAACAAATGATATGTGAGATCAAAGAATTGTTGAAGCTCGGTCGATGGTTTAAGAAGGTAGTGGAATGATTACATGTTTATCAAGTGTAATGTTGTATAAGTAATATCATGGTACTATAGAATAAAGAGATATCTAAGGAATGTTACACTGTTGTCTTTTCATATGTTTTAAAAGTGTATGATGAATGGTACCAATAACCACAAATGGTTCTTCAGATATTTTTGGAATGTATATGATATGCGCATAATGAAGGGATAAGGAGAATATTAAATGTTTGATAGTATTCATGAGCTCATGGCTGATATAAGGAGAAGGTTATATCATGGTCTGAGTATATAGAATTTTTGGATTTTGGTATGTGGAAAGAGTTACCTTTTGACAGTATTCATGTTTCACTAATGATCTATGGTAATTTATGTTTCAAGAGAATATATGACTAAGGTATTCATGTGTTTGGAATACAACCAACAAGATATATCTTATGATATATGTGGGATAAATGCTTGTATTCACATTCATGGTAGATAGCCTTTCTAGTAATTGTTTTCTTTATACTATGAGCTTGGACCGAATTATTTTAGATAAGCCTAATGATTGGAATGGATTATGGTGGACATAAGTTATTATTGTTTAAGGATAGAACTTTTTTCGATATTATTGATGGGATGTTATAGTAATGTAGTTTTAGAAAAAGGACAACCTGCAGGATGGGAGACAAACCATAGCATCGGACAAGGCTATGGAAATCGAACCCAGAACTGAAGTGTGACTGGCCTTTATCGCATACCACTGGCCTACAGGAAGTCCCTGGTTAGTTGAATCTAGTTATATTTTATTAAGCGGTATGATATATGAAGTATAAGTTCATTTTTGGAATTGTATACGATTCACCTCACCATAGATGGACTTATGTATATTTGATAACAATTTCTAACCTTTTGTTTGAAACAGATGGAATGACCCATCATTCTACCACATGATCTGTTAACACTTCACGAATAACAAATTCAACATCATTTCATTAATATATGATGTATAAATTGTTCAAAGCATGAACAATAGTGAGATTGTACCAAAATCAAGAAAGTATTTCTTCTAATTCAAAATTTTCAACTGTAGAGAAATGATATTGAAAACAAAAAATGTTGTCCTAGTGCTCTTATATCTGATGAATTAGATGGTACCTTAGATCATCAAAAATCTATGGCTTTGTGATTTTTGGATTTTTCATAGCCATGTTCTCTACCACTCTCCATCAGAACTTGATGGTTAGATTTTTATTCCATATTTATATTTTCACCTATATTCTTGTATATGGAAACCCAGTGATGATTTACTTTGGGTAATCGTTACATTTCATACTTTAGTTTTTAAAATTATGTTTTAGTATTCATTTTTACGATGTGGGTTTCTATAAATAGTAAACGATTTATAACCCCGACGAATTTCGGGGGTGAAATTCATTTTAAGGGGGGTAGAATGTAACTCCCTGAGATTTTATGAAAAATATTCTTTTAATATCATTTATGTCTTATGTTGTAATCTACAACAAGATTACCTTGCGCTATACACAACACCGTATGAGCTTGCAGTATACACAACACTATTCTTGGATCATGTTACACACAATTTTAATAGTAGTTATTCTACAAAACATTGAGTGTATATATATATATATTCAATGTATAAATGAAATATGGTTATATTCTGTTATACGAAACAACGGTGGAGTCTTGCACAACACGCAACCCTGACTTGGCTTGCCTTACATGCAATCACGACTTTCCTTGATAGCGTGTGTTGTATGCAATATTAGGTTTCACTAAACAATGATATATGGTTATAATATTATTATGAACTAGCCGTTATGAATATTATTAACTAAAATTTTAATGTTATAACATTATTATTTCATTTTACACATTTTCTAGAACATGTTATGTGAAGAAAATAAATTTTTCGGGTAAAATAATTATTTTTCAAAAAATGCAGTTTTGCCACCTTTTAATGGAGCACCCACATTAAATCTAGTTTTTGACATGTTTATAAGTTCAATTTTATAAAATAAACTTCTTCTTTTAAATCAGGATATAAAAATTTACATCAGATAAAGTTTTGATATTTTTCTAATAACTTTAATATTTTAATGAATAGTAATAACACGTTATATTTTAATTAAAAACAACTTTTTTCATCGTAATAATTTATATGGTTAAATTATAATATTGAATGGTTTTAAAGTATAAATATAATATATTTTAACCATTTAATATAATTCATGTCATTATCATTGATTTTACCTTGAATTCGTAGGTTAAATCAATTCAATCTTCTGCAATGTTTTAAACATAAACCCGTTCTCTTTCGACAACGAGATTAATTTTAATTTAATTTCTGAAACTTTTGTGTATTGAATTTTAAAAAATGGATTTCATATTTCGAATCAGGGGGTCAAAATTATGTTAATAAGCTACTTTTTATTTTTGGCCATTATGAATAGTAACTACGGTAAATTTTATTTACCTTAGTTAAAGGTAAATCAGGTAATTAATGGTTAATATAAGATTATAAAATTACCCTAACACTTGCCAAAATCCTATTGGATGAATAAAAGTAGACCCATATCACCTAAGGGTCGGACTAGATTCATTTCATGGAATTTTGACCATGAAATAATATAATTATTATTAAAACCAAAGAAAGTGACATCATGTCACTCTCTTAAATATTATAAGTATATTAATTTTAATTTGGTGATAAATTTCCTGAAACATCGAACATGAATAGTATACAGAAAGATAATAAAATTATCTACATCATATGAATTTATTTATAATTTTTAAGGATTAAATAATTATCATTAAAGGTGACATAATAGTGATGTTGAAATTATTTTATTAAGAAAAATATCAAATAAATGGTTTTAAAAATATTAAAATAAATATAATATGAACTATTTAATTTGATACAATAATTTTATATAAATATATGAAATGTTATAAATATATTAAAGATTTTCTTTCGAACATATCTTCTATATATTTTTAATTTAAATTCAAATAAATAAATAGTGTCAAAATTGACACTATTGTTATTTTATAAAAGTAACATATTATAAAATTGTTTAAAAATCACAAAAATATTTAAAAATTATAAATTTAACTATATATGGTCTAAAATGTTATAAAGTATCCAATTATGGAAAATTCACAACAAATAAGTAATTATTTAAAATAATTTAAAATTTGTAATGTTATTACCACAAATAAAAATAAATTGATAAATAAGGATAAATCAAGTTTATAATTTTTAGAATAAATTAATAACATGTCTAAATTTCATTGTTTGATGATATTTCAACCCTATCTCATCTAATCTTCAAATATGAGTCATTTTTGAAGTTTTTATGTGGGGTTGGGATTTAATATAATCTAATATTTCTTATATTTCCAAAGGTGCCCCTCTCCTCCCTTATAAAAAGGAA
The DNA here is from genome assembly GCA_963277665.1 of Viscum album. Classification (NCBI taxonomy): domain Eukaryota; kingdom Viridiplantae; phylum Streptophyta; class Magnoliopsida; order Santalales; family Viscaceae; genus Viscum; species Viscum album. The sequence goes on from OY728152.1 coordinate 1,389,406,262, forward strand.
CCTCATCCCTCTCTTCCTCACACCATTTTTAGCCTTGATTCTCTTCCAACCTCTACCAATTTCACTTCCCCACTTTCCAACTAACATCCTAGAGGTCCTGGTCTTCTTCAAAGACCAATTGTAGTGCCCTAAGAGGAGGTCTCAAAGAGGCACTTCAAAGAAGAGGTAATGTCTGTTACCGATTCTTTCAACTTTATTTCTTCTTCTATTTCTTCTTATTTAGTTGTTTTATTATGAAGTAATATCATAAGTATCACTAATATAATTATATGTTATTATAATTATGAAACAAACCTATTTCACCATCTATCCATCCTACGGAAAACGAAATCACCGCGTGTGTGAATGTATGGAATATCGTCTCCACGTCGTGGTGTAATCAGTTTTCCCACCACCACCTTACATGAATGGGTATAATGGGGTAAATAAATTACTATATATGTTTATTGTAAAGTGATATTGATTCTATAATATTATACATACACTTCAATACAATTCCATGATCATGGGATGATATCATCACTCGTGCGTACGTACGGACTACCGTCTCCACGAACGTGATGAGATTTATTTTCCATGATTAACCATTCAAGAATGATTATAAAGTATATATAATGAATAACAATGAAATATATGGAATAATCAAGCTACTGGATTTATGTATATATATATATATATATATATTTTTCATCTACTTACTTCCATTCAAGTCAATAAAGAAAGGAAAACAGCGTTCATGCATATGTACGGCCTACCGTCTCCATGAACGGTGTGTTTCATTTCATTTATCTATATATTATATAAATATACTGAATATATATGATATATAAATCACGTTTTACATTCTGGATGTAATTACATCATGATATTAGTAATAATAATATCACTGACATCAATTCCAAACACGTACGATAAATGAAACAATTTTACCCAAAATACTACTTTAACATGGAATTGACAAATGAACGGGTAATATAAATACCAAAGTGAACCATATATGATATAATAACAATTAATATTATTCTTTAATAAGTCAATGACATTATTTAAATCATTATACAGGAGGTTTGGATATATACGAAGCATATCAGAGCTATGGTAAGGGATAATGTTTCAATCTCAATTGTTTTCTATCTAAGATTGCTTATACGTAAGTATTTACTGGGGTTATATTTATCATCCATGTCCAAGTTTTATAAAAATGTTTTCATATATGTTTAAAGTCCTTTTTACCCATTTTTTACTTTTACTACATGGTATTTGAGGAATCTTTTTTTTGTTTACCAAACGAGGTACTTTTTGACTTTTCCGGCAAAAGTACGAGAAGAATATTTTTTTTAACTTATACTACATGAAGAGATTTTTATGGTTTCATAACACCTCATTTTCTTGAAGCTTCCTATACAAGATTGCATGATTATTTTCCCCAAATCCCTTTTATTTTAAAATTTCCTGTCATTTTTTGAAAAGAAAATGATTTTAAAGAAGAAAGGATATTTTCCTCAAGATTTCATTTCAAGTGTTTTATCAAAAATATTTTCCATTTAAAATGACATTATTTAATATGTTTATGTTTCATGTATAATGTCTCCATTATTTACATTTTTTTATTCTTCTTATTAAAAAATTATATAAATTTTTTATATGGATTATGTTATGATGGCATGATGTTTGTGAATCCAATTCTATTACATGGGTTATGCTATGATGTAAGATTTATGATTTTGTGGCACACAAAAGAATGATTTAATTATGAGATGGGTGGGAACTATATCTCCCTTTAATACATTGGGTAAATATTTATATCTCATGAGATATACATGTCTGGAACGGTATGTTAATCTGGTTTAGTGATACAGGACTGGAATGAGGAGTGAAGTCGATTCAGAAAGGGACTTTGTCCACTAAGATGGTCTTTGCAACAATGCCTTGGCTACTATGGAAATCATAACAAGTTCTGAATGGTTGCCACAATTACATGATTTATTCCAATGCTATTTTATCAATATTTATGACCCTTACGTACTTCTAAGATTTATGTCTTTGCTCGAGATTTTGATGTTTAAATTTCATGTTCATGTTTTTGCTTTCAAATGATTATGGATTGTTCAATGTTATCTATGTTTACCCTTACTGAGCATTTGAGCTCACCCTTTTTATGTTTTCTTTTCCCCATGATATAAAGAGAGGTTTTAGGTAAGAAAAAAAGGGGGAAGATCTTTATGGGAGATGTTGAAAATCTATCACCACGATTAGAATATTATGTTCCGAGTTTCCAAAGACACTAAACTATTATGGTCCTTGAGTGTTGGTTTTTGTTATGTATTAATTATTTCACAAATCTAATGTAATTTACATGTACGTCAAGATTCGGATATCTGCATTTTGGGTAAATAATGGATTTCAATACCTTTATATCCCATAGAACCGGTGGAGATGGAAGAGATTAATATTCAACTGGATGATCTCATGGTGAAGGGTTTTTTCCCTAATGTTTATCCTTAGGTAATCCTTTTTCTATTGTCCCAAAAGTTAGATGGTTCACATCAATTGAGTGTGGAATACAAAAAAATATAATAGGGTAATAGTTAAGAAAAAGTATCCTTTGTTTCACATGGATTAATTTTTTGATTAGAAAAAGGGTGAAATGTGGTTTTTGAATATTCATAAGCAGTAAGGTTATCATCAATCTAGTGTTAAAAATTACTATATATAAAATATAACTTTCAAGATAAGGTATTGAAATTATGAATACCTTTGGATTCTATTTGGTCTGACTAATTCTCCTATAGTTTTCATAGCTTTGATGAATATTATATTCCATGAGTTTCTCTGCACTATTGTTGTAGTTTTCAAGGATGAAATAGTGGTTTATTCTATAGGTTATCACGAGCATGAGAACCATTTTGGTTTATTTATAGAAATCATAAGTAGTCACCATTTGTATTGAAATATTTAAATATGAGATTTTTGGATCATGGAAGTGATGTTCTTGTGGCATGTGATTTATGAGCATGGCTTATCCGTTAATCTTGAGAAGGTGAAGGAAGTATTTTCAGGGGAAGAAGTACCAAATGTCTTAGAGATTTTGAGCTTCCATTGTCATTATAGACATAATTGATGGTTCATCAGTGATTTCTCATTGCTGAAATCTCCTTTTACTACTCCTTCTATGATGGGGTGCAGTTCATATGAGATGAAAAGTGTCCGTCTTCTTTCAACAAGTTAAAATTACTAATGAAATCATATCCTTTTCGGATCTTACATGAGCTTGGTAGTGGGTATTCGTTTTTATCTGATGCATCTGGTGCTGTTTTGGTTTGTATGCTTAGGTAGGATGATCATTTGGTGGCTTATATCTCCCATTATCTTCGACAATATAAGAATAATTAACCCACTAATTTTTTAGTTATTTTTACGGTTATTCATGTTCTTAAATGTTTCTGGATTATATTTTTCAGGGGAGTTTCAAAAGATTTTAAAATTATAAAATATTGAGATATAACTTTTCAAATTAATAATTGAATCCTATATAGTGGTGGTTTGTGGAAAAAAATTAGATTTTTGAATATGACATCGCATGCACCCCAAATAAGGGGAATGTTGTTGAGGATTCTCTTAGTAGAAAAAAAGCAATCACATTCTTTTTTGGAATCAAAGGAAGGGTGGGACAATATTAGGATCTCCAATGAATTTCACCTAGATTCTGAAGAGGAATTTTTAGGTATTGTTTTTAATAGTCTGTATATATCATCAACTCTCATTGATTCTATTATATAGTTTAAACATCATGATGACTAATTCAGATTAATTTGAGAAACCCATTATGGTTGCATACTTTTTCTGGCTAGCCTTTCTTATCATATGGTATTAGCTATTTTCGGAATCAGTTTTTCTTCTTAGAATATGAGATGGGATAAGTTTTTATAGTTTTCCTATCACATTGTGGGACATTAATACATCTACTTCTAAGATGTATGATGGCATGAGAGGACGATTTTGATGTTTGGGTATGAAGCATGACAGAATTGATTATGTGTCCCAATGTTACACCTACCAATATATAAATCAAGAGTTCTACAGTGTCTTCCAATGATAATTTGGAAATAGGATGGCATATCAATGGTTTTTGTTTTAGAAAACCATAGACTCCCTGAGAGAGAAATGAAATATGGTTAGTGATTGATTGGTTGAAAAATTCATTTCATATCGTTCCTATCAAGGATTCCAAAAAAGATGAAGAACATGTTAAGTAGTATGTGCATGAGATAATGAGGTTACATGGGGTTCCTTGTGCAACTATTTTGGAGAGGGAAGCTATGTTTAATTTTACATTCTTTATTAGTGTCTAGCAGGTTATTGGGGCTTATATTAGGTTGAGTAAAACATACCATCCATAAAATTATGGATAGATGGAGAGTTATATTAAGATCTTTGAGGATATGATACATTAATATTCTATGTATTTTTTTGGATCATGGGACAGCTATATAGGATTATTTTATTTTTCTTATGAAAGCATTTATTAATCGTTGATCTGAATAGATCATTTTTAGGTTTTCTGTGGTTGATCGTCCTAATCATATCATTGTTGGGAAGAGGTGGGAACAAATTATTTATTGGGATTGAGTTTCATTCAATATATTTTGGTGAGGATTCAATATATATTTCTGTGTCAAGTTATATCTCAATGTCAATAGACATTATATGGGGATTAGTGGTGTCATCCTTTGTAGTTTTCTGTTCATATCTGATTTTTTCAGAGAATTTCTCCTCGATAGGGTCACTATTATCTTATAAAATGTGGAATGTTTGCTCCAAGAAATGTTAGACCATTTTATCTCATTTAATAGTTGGGAATGATTTCATATCTATTTTTTTAGTTGTTAGGAATTAATGATGTTTCAAACATATCATAGCTCAGAAAATACCATCTTCACCTCTCTATAATTCTAAATTGGGAAGAGATTAAGTTGGTTCCAAAAGTTATGGTTGTGGATCATCTAGTGGAGATCATTAACACTTAAGTAAAAAATTTTTGTGGGATGTCAATTCATTTTTTGAGACTATTATGGAAGATAAAATTACATTCTAACAAGAATTGAGAGTGTGGGCCATTGATGAGTGAGAAACGACCTCAACTCTTTTTCAGACTTCATTCATCAACATGATATACTTGGGAAATAACATCTTAGTATGGCGGGTTTTTAACATACCATTACAACATTCAAATATTTCTCTTCTATCATCATGATTCCCCATTTATTTGGGGGTGTATTGGGAGTTATAATGATGGATGGAATTTGATGGAAAAATTACATAATGTTTAGGGATGTATTTATTTATAAATTAATGTATTTTGTGTATAAATGTGTTAAAGAATTTGTTGGATTCTCCCCATGTTAAGAGAACATCAGAGTTTTTTAGGTATTATTGAGCTAAATGTGGACATTTCACTATCTATAGTAGAAATAAATTCAATGAAAATAGTTTACACATCATTTATTGATAATAGAGAAGAATTCACGAACTAGTTTTAGGATCAAAATATGAATGTAGATGCTCAATTACAAGAGGGTTTGAATTGTAAGCTTAAAAACTTTTGTTTTTAACCATAAGGAAAACTATGTTTATCAGAGTTAAGAAATGTAAATTTACAAGACATTTTAGTTCTACAAACATGCTAGGTTCTAGAAATATGGTTCTAGAAAAGGAAATTAATAAAAGATTACAAGGAAAAGATTCTACCTTAATATATATAGAATCATACTTATCAGAGTATACAAATGAACAAGAATGTATAAGAAGGTCTTACTTTATTACTTTATAAATATATAGAAAAATATAAATGTGAAACAAAAAAGTAACAAGTATGAATTTTTTTTAGCCAATGTGAAGGGTATACAACAACCGTTGATAAAGGTCCCTTGATTTATACTTTCAAAAATTTCTATCTTACCAACACAAGGGTAAGACCTCAATAGGAATGTCAAAATATGTCTTGTTATCCCTGCAAGCCCTCAAACATTAAGGTAGTCGGAACCTCTACCTTTCTATCCACGGTAGTCCTTGAACATTAAGGTATTCAGAACCTCTGTATTTCTATCATCGGATGTTCTCTATTATACACATCAACAATTGGAGTCGCACGAAGAAAGCTGAACAAGATGTTCAGTTTGCACAAGGAATGGGAGACTCTCTCTCTAGAAATTACTTCAGCAGCATGTAATCTCTATATTGATGGATCAATTCTCAGTTGTTATGAGCTCGGTCAAATGATATCCTTTTTATAGGCATTTCTCCAACGATCATCTCCCTCCTCCAACGTTCATATTTTCCCTTGAATCTTGTAGGGACCTATACACGTGTCACTCAAAAAATGGTTAGTAAGAAATAGATTGTACGACATTTTTTCATAACTATAAAAGTGGTAAGTAAAATATGGTTACATAACAAAATCTATTTCTTGGAGTCTAAGGAAAAATAATGTTTTGAGTCTAAGTAAATAAACACTACAGACTATAAATCATAAATATTCAGATTCTATTTTTCAAGGAATCTGGAAGCTAAATTCTATAGATTTTGGAGTTGGAATTCCAATGAATTCGGAGTCTGAATTCTGATCAATTTAGGTTCTCAAATCTGAGCAATTCGAAGTATGAATTTTTTGGAATTCAGATTCTGAATTCTGAGGAATTCGGATTTTGAATTCTGAGGAATTCAGACTTCCAATTATGAGGAATTTTGAGTCTGAATTCTAATTAATTCAGAGTATAAATTCTAAGGAATTAGGATTCTGAATTTTGAGGAATTCAGAGTCTGATATTCATATAATTTTGAATCTGAATTTTAGAGAATTTGGAATCCAAATTTTGGAGAATTCGGAATCTGAATTTCAGAGAATTCAGAATCTAAATTTTAGAGAATTCAGAATCTAAATTCCATAGAATTTGGAGTTTGAATTTTAGAGAATTCGGTGTAACACCTGAGACTTTTATGAGAAATATTTTGTTTTTAAATCATCAAAGGAATCTTTCACTACACACAACACTATATTGGCTTTCTTTACACGCAACTGTGGCCTTCCTCGATAGCTTGCATCATACGCAACACTGAGTTTCACTAAACAATGATATGCTATTAAAATATTATTAAAACTAGTCGTTATGAATAGTAATAACCACTTTTTTAAATTTAATAAATTTTATTTTTAAAAATGGACTTCATTTTTGGATTCGGAATATCGAAATTAGCCTAGGGTGAAATTTTGGTATTTTTCTGAAAAATTTCAATTTTTGATGAACAGTGAAACCACTAAGTGGTAGTTAAAAAAACTGAATATTTCATAAAACGTAATTTTACCACTTTTGTGAGTAGAATTTCTAAAATCCGAGAGACAAGGTTCATATCAAGGAATAAAATTTGGTTCAATGAGATGAAAATAATTTTTGGTGAATAGTAACTTTTTACTTTTTTTACCACAGTTAAAAGTAAATAGGGTAATTAAGGGTAAAAGTGTTATTATTATTACCCTTACACATGTCCTAATTCTATTGGATAAGTGTAATTCAACCAAAAACAACCTTAGGAATAAAATATGACCATTTAGGCCCACTTGGATTAGATTAGGACATTTATTATTAATTTATTTTAAGAAGGGTAAAAATAGTTAAAATCAAAGTTTAATAAATAAATCATTTCTAATATGGGGTTATACATAAGATAAATTCGACTATAAATATTAATTAGAAAGGAAAAAATATTTACAACATAATTGTATTTTATTTATAATTTTTAGACAATAAATAATTTAATTTATTTATGACACAACGATGATGCAGTAATTATCTTATTAATGAAATATTGATATAATTGATGTTATAAATACCCAAATAAATCTAATTTTAGTCTTTTAATGAATTACACTAGTTTTATAGATTTATATGACATGTTATTATTGATTTAATTAGCTTTTTTCGAACTAATCATTCTGTTATGAGTTTCACAAAAATCAATTACTAAATAGTGTCAAAATTGACATAAAATAGTTTTTTAAAGAAATATTATTTTATTAATTGTTATTTTATTCCTAAAAATATAAGGTTCGGCCAAATGACTTAGATAATGTTATATATATTAATAATAAACAAGTTGGGGTTATTTTGGCTTGATATAGTAAGTTTATTAACCTTATAGTGTAAGAAAACACGAAGACACGGTAAAGGTTAAATTATTTAACTAAAAGTTAAATATAAATTATAAGGTCAAAATTGATACCTAAACTTGTCTAAATTCTATTGTATGAGATTATTTAGACCTATACCCACCTTATCTTAGAAATATTTCAATTTGGGGCTGTTAAAAACCGAATTTGACTTTATAATAAAATAATATTTTTAGTTATTTAAAAGGTGCCCCTCTCCTCCCTTATAAAAGGGAACCTCCTCCCCCTCTTCCTCACACCACATTGATCCTTCAAGATGGGCCAGCCCCTTCCAATTTCTTCTCTACACTTCCCTAGAGACATCCTAGAGGTCTTGGTCTTCTTCAAAGACCAATTTTAGTGCCCTAAAAGGAGGTCTCAAAGAAGTGCTTCAAAGAAGAGGTAATGTCCGTTACCGATTCTTTCATCTTTATTTCTTCTTCCACTTCTTCTTCTTTAGTTGTTTCATTATGAAGTAATAACATCAGTATCACTCCTATAATGATATGGTATTATAATTATTAAACAACCCTATTTCGCCATCTATCCATCCTACAGAAAGCGAAATCACCGCACGTGCGTACGTACGAAATACCGTCTCCACGCCGTGGTGTAATCTATTTTCCACCACCACCTTACATGGATGGGTATAATGGTGTAAATAATTAATATATATGATTATTATAAAGTGATATTGGTTCTGAAATAGTATACATACACTCCAATATAATTCCACGATCATGAGAACGATATCATCGCTCGTGCGTACGTACGGAATATCGTCTCCACGATGTGATGTGATTCGTTCTACATGATCTTCATTGCCTAATGATTATATAAATAAATTTAATTAATAAATATGATATATAGTACTTTAATACCATTATAGAAATTATGTATCTATAACCTAAAGAGAAGAATAAGAATTTATTCGACAAAACACGCATAAGAACAAAAAGTTATAAACACCCGAATAACAAGTAGCAATGAAATATTACTACAAATATGCTAAGAATATGACCATATATGATATCATAACAATAATTATGATTCTGGAATAAGTCAATAACATTATTTAAATCATTATACAGGAGGTTCGGACACTTACGTGGCAAATCAGACCTAAGGTAAGGGAAATGTCACAATCTCATTTTTATCCGAGATTGTTTATACTTTGAAATTTACTGGGGTGTATTTTATCATCCACATCCATGTTTCCTCCATATTTAATATTGTTTACATACACCTACAATTGTTTAAATCTAAATTTACCCTTCGGTGAGTTTTTAGTAAAAGATATGAAAGTAATCTTTTTTCGTTTTCGTACGAGGTACTTTTTGACATTTCCGACAAAAGTACGAGAAGAATGTTTTTTTACCTTATACGGCATGAATGAATTTTTAAAACATTCTTTCCAAGAAGATTCCTTTACAAGTTTTCAAATTTATTTTTAATCAACTTATTTTATTTTATAATTGTATGACATGTTAAGAAAGGAAAAGTGTTTTTGAAGTAGAAAGGATATTTTCTTCAAGAATGGAGTTCAAGTGTTTTATCAAAATTATTTTCCACCTAAGATAATATAGGGTTCTGTTTCTATACCTTTTATTACATTGATTTGATTATGTTGTGATGGAATTATTTTTATGAATTCATTTATCTTATATGAATTTTTTTATGATCTCATGATGTTTAATAATCCCATTTTTATTACATGGGTTATGCAATGATTTATGATTTTGTGGCACACATATGAATGGTATCATTATGAGATGAGTGGGACCTATATCTCCCTCCAATGAATTGGGTAAAGATTTTATATCTCATGAGATAGACATGGCTGGAATGGCAGGTTATACCGGTTCAGTGAAACAAGACTGAAATGAGGAGTGAACTCGGTTCAGAAATTGACTTTGTCCACTAAGATAGTCTTGGAAATGAGTCTTGACTAATAAGAAATGATTCTCTATTATTATGTGTGTATGCCACAATGTTTCATGTTTTATATTATGATTATTGTGATTACATTTCACTACTATGATTTATCCCATGTTATGAAATTATGCTCTCTTTTGCAGGTTAAGATTTCCAAAAGTTATGTTCTTATGAATATGATGTGACTGATATTTCTTTTATTTACCCTTACTGAGAATTTGAGCTCGCCCTTTTGTATGTTTTCATTCCCCAGGTCAGGAAGAAGGTTATTAAGTAAGATATGCCAAAAGGGACTATATATATGATGAAATAAATGGGAGACAGTGTAGACGCTTTATGAACCAGTTGTTTATGTTTCCCAGTTTCTAAAGACACTATACCTATAGGGTCCTTTCCTGGTTTTGTTATATGTTGTAATAAGTATGCTTCAATTTTGAAGTAATAACAATGTATGTAAATTATGGGTCGTTATAGTTGGTATCAGAGGAAAGGTATAGTCAACCTTTGGAAACTAGGATGTTAAAGCCTTAGTAAGAACCCTAAGGATAAGACTAAGCATAGAATACAATCTTAGTCTTTTAGAAAAGGCAATGAATAACCTTTTATAAGACCTTAAGTGTGAAATTTTATTCTTGATTATGTCTTTTTTCTATTATAATTAGTGTTGCTTATACTATTCTTCTTGCTTTTTGTCAATGGCTGGAACCCGAAGGAACCGTGTTAATGCGGAATGTGACGGGCAATGCAATGATTGTCCCCCTGAGAAACCAAACGTTATGGGAGCTAGAATGAAAAATCTTGTAGCCATGAGCACACAACTTTATCAATCTATGAATCATGCAGGACTTCCAAACGAGAAAAGGAAGGAGCAACATTCTGTTGAATCCTTCATGAGGTAGCGTCCACCTTCATTCAGCGGGTCTACCGATCCATTAGTTGCTGAACAATGGATTAGTACTACTGAAAAGATATTTTCAATTATTTAATGTTCTGAACATGATAAAGTCATCCTAGAAGTGTATCATTTGGAAGAAGATGCTGATCAATGGTGGAATCTTATTAAGAATATGAGGCAAAGGGATGAAATTGAGTCTATGGAATGGGACGAGTTCAAGAACATATTTTTCAATAAGTACTTCCCTCTTATTCTCCGAACAAAGATGGATAAAGAGTTTCTTGAACTGAAGAAAAATGATGATGAATATGTTGGTACTTATGAAGCAAATTTTACAAGACTTGCAAGGTACGCTTCAGGTATTATTATCCAACCTGAGAGTAAGATCAATTGATTCCTTAGTAGATTAAAACCAAGTCTTCGAAGGGCGTTATCCATAAGGGACTTCAATATCTATGAGGAAGTCATTCGATGTGCTCTCAAAGTCAAGATGGAGATTGGAGTAACCCATCAGTCATATGGGTTTGATAAGAAGAGGCAAATGGAATTCAAAGGAAAATCTAAAGAGCACACTGAAAAGAAGATGAGATTTCCCTTATGCTCAATGTGTGGAAAGAAACATGGAGGGAGTTGTCTTAAAGGGACAAGTAAATGTTTCAAATGTGGAAAGGAAGGTCATCGGGCATTTGAATGCCGCAATGATGGGAAGAAGATGTCTAATGATGCAGACAAAGGAAGGGATACACAGAATGAACCAACTACACTGCAATGTTTCAAGTGCAAGGAGATGGGGCATTATGCCAATCAATTCCCAAATCCAAGGGTTGATGATGATGGTCAACGTCAACAAACCCTTAAGGCTAAAGACAAAGGAAAGTCACATACAATTTCTATCAGCGATGTGGAGTACGATAACGATGTGGTGAAATGTACACTTACCATCCACTCTAAAGTAGTAACTGTTTTATTTGATTATGGATCCACCCACTCTTTTAGTTCTGAAGATTTTTCTAAGGATATCATTGTATTACCTCAACAATTAGATTTTGAGTTAGCTGTGACAACCCCTAATGTCACAATAGTCGCATCAAAAGTTTATAATTCTTCCCCGATTGAAGTTTGTGGGAAAGTTCTTCCTGCAAATCCTGTGATCCTTCCTATACTGGAATTTGATGTGATTCTTGGCATGGATTGGCTTTATTTATATGGAGCTCATATCAATTTCCAAATAAGGGAAGTCACATTTCATATTCCAGATCAATATATGATCGTCTATCGATGCAAGGATGAACATAACCTTCTAGTTGAAATTTCTTCCATCTTATGGGTCTTGATTCCACTAAATGAAGGTCATTTATCACAAATGGTTGGTGAGAAACTCAAGATTAAGAATATTCCCATTGTACGGGAGTTTGAAGATGTCTTTCTGGAGGAATTTTCGGGTCTTCCACCAAATCGTGAAGTTGAGATTTCAATAGAACTCGTACCGGGTGCTTTGCCTATTTCAAATACACCTTATAGAATAGCCCCAATTGAGTTGCAGGAGTTGAAGAAGCAACTCCAAGAGAATCTTGATAAGGGATTCATACGCCCTAGTGCGTCACCTTGGGGAGCACCTGTTCTATTTGTTAAGAAGAAATATGGATCAATGAGACTCTGCATTGATTATCGAGAACATAACCAGATCACTATCAAGAACAAATATCCTCTCCCACGCATTGATGACTTATTTGACAAACTATGCGGAGCTCAATAATTTTCCAAGATTGATCTTCGTTCAGGGTATCATCAATTAAGGGTCAAAAGGTAGGATATACCAAAGACAGCTTTCCATACAAGGTATGGACACTATGATTTTATAGTGATGCCATTTGGTCTTACTAATTCCCCTACTATCTTCATGGATCTGATGAATATAGTATTTAGAGACAATCTTGAGCAGTTTGTGGTAGTCTTTATAGACGATATTCTTGTCTATTCAAAGAGAAAGGAAGAACATGAAGATCACTTGAGAATTATATTGAAGGCCCTGACAAAGAGAAGCTTTATGCCAAATTTACCAAGTGTGAATTTTGGATTCAAAGAGTTTCATTTTTGGGTCACATAATCTCAAAAGAGGGGATATCTGTGGATCCAGCAAAAACAGAGGTTATCGAAAGATGGTCGAGACCAACAACAGTAACTGAGATCCGAAGTTTTCTTGGTTTGGCTGGATATTATCGATGTTTTGTGAAATATTTTTCATGATTATCTAATCCACTCACCATGTTAACTCGGAAAGGAGTTAAGTTTGTTTGGACAGAGGAATGTGAAGAAAATTTCAAGGAGTTGAAAAGAAGGTTATCCAGTGCACCTGTGCTCACACTACCTTGTAGCGGAGAAAGGTTTGTGATGTATAGTGATGCATCCAAGAAGGGATTGGGGTGTGTTCTTATGCAAAATTATATGGTTATAGCTTATGCCTCACAACAGTTGAAAATCCATGAGCAAAATTACCCAACTCATGATTTGGAGTTAGCTGCGGTAATCTTTGCATTAACGATTTGGAGGTATTACCTTTATGGTGAAAGGTGTGATATTTATACTGATCATAAAAGTTTAAAGTGTATTTTCACACAAAAGGAGTTGTATATGCCCCAGAGAAGATGGTTGGAGCTTATTAAGGATTACGACTGCTCAATTCATTACCACCCTAGGATATCAAACAAGGTGGCAGATGCATTAAGTCGACAAGACCATGCCATTTTATCCATTATGAGGATCACAAAAGATCCAATATTTATGGATTTACAAAGGATGGTTCTTGGAATTATAATGGAAGGGGGAAATCATATCTTTCTCAAATGAATGTTCAACCATATATACATGTGAAGAATAAAGAGGCATAGAAAGAATATGTCGAGTTACAAAAGAAGGTGAGAAATGTTCCTGAATTCAACCTTGATTGTGATGGGATAATAAAATTCAGGAATCGTGTTTGTGTTCCTCCCCTCCCCGAATTAAAGAAGGAGCTGTTGGAGGACGCTCATAGTTCTTCATTCTCTATTCATCCTGGAAGCACGAAGATGTATAGGGACATGAAAGAGTATTCTGGTGGGATGGCATGAAAAGAGATGTTGCTGAATATGTATCTCGATGCTTGGTTTGTCAGCAAGTTAAAGCTGAGAGACAGAAGTCTAAGGGGATGTTACAACCATTACCCATACCAGAATGGAAATGGGAGAACATCACTATGGACATTGTCACCGGACTTCCTAAAACATCCAAAGGCAATAATGCTATCTGGGTCATAGTTGATCATCTTACAAAGTCGGCACACTTCATCGCTATTAGAGAGGATTTCTCTCTGGATCAGCTTACCAGGATATATGTAAAGGAAGTGGTAAGATTGCATGGAGTACCACTTTATATTATATCTGATCGGGATCCGAGGTTTACCTCAAAGTTCTGGAGAAGTCTTCAGCATACTCTGGATACAGAGTTGAGTTTTAGCACTGCTTATCATCCTCAGACAGACGGTCAGTCTGAGAGAACAATTCAAACTCTAGAAGATATGTTGAGATCTTGCTCTATGGATTTCAAAGGTGGTTGGGATCAACACCTACCTTTGGTGGAATTTTCATATAATAATGGATTTCACTCCAGTATTCAGATTTCTCCTTATGAATCTCTCTATGGAAAGAAATGCTGGACTCCAACATGCTGGGATGAAGTTGGGGAAAGAAAGCTATTAGGACCTGATCTTGTTGATGAGATGGCAGAAAAGGTCCGATCTATTCAACAACACATAAGAGCAGCTCAGAGTCGACAGAAAAGTTATGCCGACAAACGAAGAAAATACCTAGAGTTTGAAGTGGGTGATAAAGTGTTCTTACGAATATCTCCCTGGAAAAGGGTCATGAGATTCTGAAAGAAGGGGATGTTGAGCCCTAGATATATTGATCCTTTCGAAATACTGGATCGTGCTAGAAAGGTAGCTTACCGATTGGTGCTTCCACCTAATCTCTCTCAAGTTCACGATGTGTTCCATGTATCTCTCCTGAGAAAGTACATACCTGATCCTTCACATGTACTCAGCTCAGAAGTTGTACCGCTGGAGCAAGATCTTTCTTGTGAAGAACAGCTGATAGAGGTTCTGGATAGTAGCGAAAAAGTCCTACGAAACAAGACCACTCGATTAGTGAAAGTTTTATGGAGGAACCACCAATTATAAGAAGCTACATGGGATCTTGAGGATATGATAAAGGAGAGGTATCCTCATCTGTTTGTTACAAAGTGACGAATTTCGAGGGCGAAATTCATTTTAAGGGGGGTAGAATGTAACACCCGAGAATTTTATGAGAAATATTTTGTTTTTAAATCATGAAAGGAATATTTCACTACACACAACACTATATTGGTTTTTTTACATGCAACTTCAGCCTTCCTCGATAGCTTGCGTTGTACGCAACACTGAGTTTCAATAAACAATGATATGCTATTAAAATATTATAAAAACTAGTCGTTATGAATAGTAATAACCACTTTTTGAAATTTTATAAATTTTATTTTTCAAAATGGACTACATTTTTGGATTCAGAATATCGAAATTAGCCTAGGGTGAAATTTTGGTATTTTTCTAAAAAATTCAATTTTTGATGAATAGTGAAACAAGTAAGTGGTAGTTAAAAAAATGAATTTTTCATAAAACTTAATTTTACCGCTTTTGTGAGTGGAATTTCAAAAATCCAAGAGACACGGTTACTATCAAGGACTAAAATGTGGTTCAATGAGTTGAAAATAATTTTTGGTAAATAGCAACGTTTTGCTTTTTTTACCACGGTTAAAAGTAAATAGGGTAATTAAGGGTAAAAGTGTTATTATTATTACCCTAACACATGTACGAATTCTATTGGATAAGTTTAATTCGACCAAAAACAACCTTAGTAAGAAAATAGGACCATTTAGACCCACTTGGATTTGATTAGGACATTTATTATTAATTTATTTAAAGAAGGGTTAAAATAGTTAAAATCAAAGTTCAATAAATAAATCATTTCTAATATAGGGTTATACATAAGATAAATTCGAATATAAATATTAATTAGAAAGATAAAAAGATTTCCAACATAATGGTATTTTATTTATAATTTTTAGACATTAAATAATTTAATTTATTTATGACACAACGACGATGGAGTAATTATCTTATTAATGAAATATTGACATAATTGATGTTATAAATACCCAAATAAATCTAATATGAGACTTTTTATGAATTAAACTAATTTTCTAGGTTAATATGACATGTTATTATTGATTTAATTAGATTTTTTAGAACTAATAATTCTGTTATGATTTTCACAAAAATCAATTACTAAATAGTGTCAAAATTGACATAAAATATTTTTTAAAAAAATATTATATTATTAATTGTTATTTTATTCCTAAAAATCAATGGATTGGCCAAATGACTTATATAAGGTTATAAATATTAATAATAAACAACTTGGGGTTATTTTGTCTTGATATTGTAAGTTTATTAACCTTATAGTGTAAGAAAACAAGAAGACGCGGTAAAGGTTAAATTATCTAACTTAATGTTAAATCTAAATGATAAGGTCAAAATTGATACCTAAACTTGTCTAAATTCTATTGTATGAGAGGATTTAGACCTATACCCACCTTATCTTCGAAATATATCAATTTGGAGCTATTAAAAACTGAATTTAACTTTATAATAAAATAATATTTTTAGTTATTCCAAAGGAGCCCCTCTCCTCCCTTATAAAAGGGCACCTCCTCCCCCTCTTCCTCACACCACTTTGAGCCTTCATTCTCGGCCACCCCTGCCAATTTCTTCTCTCCACTTTCCTAGAGACATCTTAGAGGTCCTGGTCATCTTCAAAGACCAATTTTAGTGCCCTAAAAGGAGGCCTCAAAGAAGCGCTTCAAAGAAGAGGTAATGTCTGTTACCGATTCTTTCATCTTTATTTCTTCTTCCACTTCTTCTTCGTTAGTTGTTTCATTATGAAGTAATAACATAAATATCACTCATATACTAATATTTTATTATATGTATGAAACAACCCTATTTCTCCATCAATCCATCCTACAGAAAACGAAATCACCGCGCGTGCGTACGTACGGAATACCGTCTCCACGCCGTGGTGTAATCTATTTTCCACCACCACCTTACTTGGATGGGTATAATGGTGTAAATAATTACTATATATGATTATTATAAAGTTATATTGATTCTGAAATAGTATACATACACTCCAATACAATTCCACGATCATGGGACCGATATCATCGCTCGTGCGTACGTACGGAATACTGTCTCCACGATGTGATGTGATTCGTTCTACATGATCTTCATTGCCTAATGATTATATAAATGAATTGAATGAATAAATATGATATATAGTACATTAATACCATTCTGGAAATGATGTATCTATATCCTAAAGATAATAATAAGAATTTATTCGACAAAACACGCATAAGAACAAAAAGTTATAAACAACCGAATAACAAGTAGCAATGAAATATTACTACTAAGAAGCTAATAATATGACCATATATGATATAATAACAATAATTATGATTCTGGAATAAGTAAATAAAATTATTTAAATCATTATACAGGAGGTTCGGACACTTACGAGGAAAATCGGACTTAAGGTAAGGGAAATGTCACAATCTCATTTTTATCCGAGATTGTTTATACTTTGAAATTTACTGGGGTGTATTTTATCATCCACATCCATGTTTCCTCGATATGTAATATTGCTTCCATACACCTACAATTGTTTAAATCCATATTTACCCTTCAGTGAGTTTTTAATAAAAGATATTAAAGGAATCTTTTGTCGTTTTTCGTACGAGGTACTTTTTGACTTTTCCGAGAAAAGTACGAGAAGAATGTTTTTTTAACTTATACGGCAGGAATGAATTTTTAAAACATTATTTCCACGAATCTTCCTTTACAAGTTTTCAAATTTATTTTTAATCAACTTCTTTTAGTTTAGAATTGTATGAAATGTTTAGAAAGGAAAAGTGTTTTTGAAGTAGAAAGGATATTTTCCTCAAGAATGGAGTTAAAGTGTTTTATCAAAATTATTTTCCATCTAAGATAATATAGGGTTCTGTTTCTATCCCTATTATTAAATTGATTTGATTATGTTGTGATGGAATTATTTTTATGAATTTCTTTATCTTATTTGAATTGTTTTATGATATCATGATGTTTAAGAATCCCATTTTTATTACATGGGTTATGAAATGATTTATGATTTTGTGGCACACATATGAATGGTATCATTATGAGATGGGTGGGACCTATATCTCCCTCCAATCCATTGGGTAAAGATTTTATATCTCATGAGATAGACATGGCTGGAACAGAAGGTTATACCGGTTCAGTGAAACAAGACTGAAATGAGGATTGAACTCAGTTCAGAAATGGAATTTGTCCACTAAGATAGTCTTGGCAATGAGTCTTGACTAATAAGAAATGATTCTCTATGATTATGTCTGTATGCCACAATGTTTCATGATTTATGTTATGATTATTGTGATTACATTTCACTACTATGATTTATCCCATGTTATGAAATTATGCTCTCTTTTGTAGGTTAAGATTTCCAAAAATTTATGTTCTTATGAATATGATGTGATTGATATTTCTTTTGTTTACCCTTACTGAGCATTTGAGCTCACCCTTTTGTATGTTTTCTTTCCCCAGGTCAGGAAGTAGGTTATTAAGTAAGATATGCCAAAAGGGACTATAGATATGATGAAATAAATGGGAGATAGTTTAGACGCTTTATGAACTAGTTGTTTATGTTTTCCAGTTTCTAAAGACACTATACCTATATGGTCTTTTCCTAGTTTTGTTATATGTTGTAATAAGTATGCTTCAATTTTAATGTAATAACAATTTATGTAATGTATGGGTCGTTATATTCGGAGTCTGAATTTCATAGAATTTAGAATCTAAAAAAGGAATACTCTATATCTAATGATTTATTGGATTCTGAGGTTTTAGATGTAAAACTGATTTTTAGAATTTAGAAGAAAAATGAGTTAAAAATAGACAAACTATAGTATGAAAAATGAAAACATATGTAAGGATAAAATTTCCTTTAGGAAGGAAAATGTTTCTTTATTTAGATAATATTTAGGGAAAATAAAATTTTTCTTAAGATAAGGTGTTTGTGAATTTCAAAATATGAAGGAATGGAAAAGTCATAAGGAAACCATATTGACTCAAAAATCACTCCCTTTTTGGAAAGCACAAAAATTCTCACAAAAAAAGAATATAAGGACTTAAATTTTTAAGGACTTGAAAATAAAAACCTATCTCCCATTACTTATGGATCAAAATGAATATTACTAAGTCCCCCTTAGGTTTTGAAATCTCTAGGGATCATATTATTGATTTTTGTAATGAGATTTTACATTTTATTCGTATAAAAACATATTCTTTGATAATAACTTCCCCTTAGATTAAGTCCCCCTTTCTTAGGGAAATCTCTTCTTACGTAGTATTCTTTTTATCATTATTTTCTACCCCTTTGTGATTTTCAAAAAGGAATAGAGGGAATGTAAAAAAATAGTACCGGAAAAATTAGTACAAAGCAACCAAATATATAGAGAAAACCCAAAATTTCTTTAATATTGAAAGAATTTGTACAAGGAAGAAATTAAAAAAAAATATCTGAATTGGAAAAATTATCCTTCTTTCTCCTTCAGCATCAGCTTTATGACAATGGTTTTCAGCTTCTTCATCTCCTTGTGATCATCTTCCATACGCTTATGCACCTGATCCTGATCTTTGCTTTCTTCTCCAAGGATCTAATTTTTTCTTCCTGAGCCTTAAGACATTCTTCTTGAGCTTTAAAAAAAATTTCTTATTTAACAAGCATCTCTTCAAATATGATTCTAATATCCCTTTTCCTCTTCCAATTCTTGGCCACATAATTAAGCTTGTCATTTAAGTCCTTTGCTTCTTGATTCCAAGTTTTCTATTCGAGAGTCATATTTTCCACAAAGCTCTTAGTAAGATCACTATGCATTCCATCTTCAGTGGCAATGGCATCTTTGAAATTATCATGAAATTCATCATATGCTCTTAGGTCTTCAACAGTATTCCTGGACCAACATGTAATCTTTTTGCAAGATCTTTTATGAGCATCATAACCTATGAGAAAAGATTTGAAATCTTCATCAAGCTTTAAAAACTTATCCATAATCATGGAAACTTAATCTAATTTTCAATTTGACAAGTGATGAACCAACTGGAATCATTAGTCAATACTCAGAAATAAAAGAATAGTATCGACCATATTTTTTAATGATTGTACCAAAAAATCATATCCAAGGGAGGACGATTCTGAATTAGAGTGTTTTGTTAGTGAGGATTATTTTTCTAACTCTTCAGATTTCTTCTCAGATTATGTACCATCATATTTATTTTTCAAGAAATATTTACTATGTGTATGGACCAACACCTTCTTTCCCTTATCATCTCCCTAAATGAGCTCTTCTGGTTTGGGTGATTCATGATCACTATCAGCTAATTGGACAATTTTATCTTCCTCAACTTCCTCTTTCTTAGCATCAGCCATTTGATCTTACTGATGAGTGAAATCATGATTACTACTTTCTTCTTCATAAGGTTTGTTTACTTTTTTCTAACCCTTCTCTTCATTCCCTAGAGTAGCAAATTTTGAGGATTTGGCTTGAGAAGTCTGGATAAATAATTTTACATAGGGACATTCTTTCTCATTTTAATCCTCAACTTACTTTATGACATGATCAATGTCACCCCCTTATTATTATTATTTTTATTCTTCTTTTCCTCTTCCACTTCTTTAACAATTTCTTCTTCTTGTTCTTGATCCAGAATCACCACCTTATTTCCTAGAGTATCAGGATGTGATTCTAGAAAAAATGATTCTGGAACTCGGATTTGTTCAGATTATTTCTCAGTATCCTTGATAATGGATTGAAAAATTTCATCCTCCGATAACTATTTCCTCGGATTTTTTTCATTCTTTTTCTTCTCAAGATGTTTAGCATCCATTAGCTTTAGCGATTTTTCCTCTACATGGTCCATCCCAAAAGTAGGCTCCCCTTCTTATTTTTCTTGTCTTCTCTCCACCAACCCAATACTTCATCTAGATAAGCCTTTTTCTTGATTGGTTTTGGAGGTGTGGATTGAGTTACATTAGCCGTATGAGTATTTTCTTCCTTTTCTGGTTCCTTTTCCTTCCACTTCTTTCCACCTTTATTGGAGGTTTTAGCCACCTCCAGTTTCTTTGCTAGAGCTGGTATTTTTGCTTCCAAAAAATCCTAAAATTCTCATGAATCACTGGGAAAACCAACTATCATTATACTTAGAGTACCATCACTCAACAAAATCACTTTGAAATTCATTGGATTTGAACTATAATTAATTTTGAATTATTGAAGACAAAAAAACTATAATCTTCAAAATAATTGATGGATACATGATAATCTAAGATTTTAGGGTTCCATTGTTGACATTATCAATTTTACAAAAAACATACTTTAGTAAATTGATTCTCTGGAGATTCACCAAAAAATCTAATTCAAAGATATCACTTTTCTTTAGGGTATCCTTGTCCCCTTTTCAAATAATGAGAAATCCCTGAACCCATAGTTGAAGAATCCAAATATTTTTAGAGAGATGAATAATTTTTAGAGTCTTCACTTCCTTCAGGCCAAGACTCTCTATAGTTTTATCTTTGTCAAAAGATCATGACACATTAGGTAACTTGTGAGAGAAGAACTCTGCTTCTCCCTCATAAATAATTCCAATTATTTTGGAAACTATATTGTAAGAAAGCGAGTTGGTGTTTCCATAGCTTTTGAAGTAAAAATTCTCTCTCCCTCCACCATTGAAGAAACATACTGACTCATAGAACTCGATTAACAACTCTAGATAAACCAGATCTTGTGCCCCCGGTTTTGATATACATAGTCTCTCCCATCCATTCATATTATTATTATTTGAAATGATGGAATCATACATAGAAAATAATTTGGGATCAACTAAACTCTCTTTGTATATCCTCCACTCAGATATTTCATTTTCAGAAGACATTTCATTCTAAGGAGAGGAATGTATAGACATTCGGAATAAAGCACCCCTTGAAAATTTGGAATGGCCTTAAGTAGAGAATCAGGGGTTCATCATGATAGATATTGAAGATCGATGTGGGATAACAATTGGGGGTCCTTATATAGGGGATTGAAGCGACAGTTCAAATTCACTAAATGATCTGACGGTTGAAACACTCTTGATCTGATATGACAGTTGAGATGATAACCGAAGAAGGATTTTGATTGGTTCTGATCTTTTGAGGTTTTCAATATAAATAATTAGATTTAAGGAAACATGAATCTGAAAATTTTAAAACGAAATGAAAATACTAACATGTAAATATATGATTACAAAAATTTATGAAAGGAAATATACCTTTTGGATTACATAGAGAAATTATCCATAATGAGGAAAATTCTTCTTGAAGAACATTAGATTCTAGATAAAATTAGAAACAAATTTAGAGTAAAATTTGATTACAAAAATTTGATTATGATGATTTTGAGTATGAAAAATTTTACAATGAACAAAAATTGACTACAAAAAAGTTAATAATAGAAAAATATTCTCCCCATATGAAAATGAGTTTGTTACTATAAGGATATAGGTTTCAACAATAATTTAATATGGAATATTACCTTGCGGTTATCATTCCAAAATTCTGTTTAATATATTCAAATCTATCAAAGGGAAAAGATTTTGTGAAAATAATTGCATGTTTATCTTGTGTTTCGATAAATTAAAGAATGATATCTTTTTTTTGTGTGTGATCCCTATTAATGTGATGCCTAATATATATGTGTTTTGAATGGGAGTGATGTGCATAGTTTTTACTTAAGTAAATGACACTAGTATTATCACACAATATTTGTGTTTTGGTAAAACTCTTACCATAGTCTTTGAGTGTGTGTTACAGCCACAACACTTGAGCATAATAACTTCCAGCTGCTACATATTCATATTTGGTAGTAGAAGGTTCTACTGAGTGTTTCGTTTTTCATGACCAATAAACTAAAGAATCTCTTAAGAAAGGACAAGTTCTGGATGTACGTTTCCTATCCATTCTATATCCACCAAAGTCAATATCTGAAAACCTTTTAAAACAAAATCATTTCCATAAGTATAAAAGAGTCCTAAATCCATGGTTCCCTTTAAGTAGTTAAAAAATATTTTCACTGCCTTTAAATGAGATTCCGTAGGATTGGATTGATATCTGGAACATAAGAATACTAAAAACAATATGTCCGGATGACTAGCTATCAATTATAGTAGACTTCCTATCATATCTCTAAATGATGTTTGATACTCTAATTTCCCAGCTTCATCAAGATCAAGTGAATTTGAGGTACCAATGGGAGTACTTTTAATTTTAGTGTTGTTATATACATACTTTATAAGAAGTTACTTAGTGTAATTATGCTGGGATATATAAATTTCTTCTAGTTTTTTAGAAATTTTAAAACGAAGAAAAAATGTTAACTCACCCATCATACTCATTTCAAACTCATATTTCAATAGATTTTCAAATGAATAGGTTAAGGATTGCTGACTTGGACCAAATATAATGGAATCAACTTAAATTCGAAGAATCAAAACATTTTTCATATCTTTATTAATATAGAGGGTTGGATCATCATTTCCATTAACATAATTTTTTTGTAACAAAAATCATGAAAGTCTATCATATCAGTATCTGGGGGCTTGTTTAAGCCTATATAAATATTTGGTATGTTTGAAAACATGTTCAGAATGTTTTGTATCCTTCAAACTAGGAGGTTGTTAAACAAAAATTTCCTCTTGAAAATAACGATTAAGTAAACCACATTTAACATCCATTTGAAAAATTTTGAAATTAAAAAATGTTACGAAGTAAAGTAAAGTACGAATAGATTCAAGTATAGCAACTGGAGCATAGGTTTCTTCATAGTCTATTCTTTCTTTTTGATTATATCATTTAGAAACTAATCTAGCTTTACTTCTTACTATGATTCCATTTTAATTACACTTATTTCCAAGGTCCCATTTTACTCCAATAATAGATGTTTCCGTAGGTATTTCAACCAAGGTTCATAATTTATTCCTTTTGAATTCATTTAACTCAACATTCATGGCTTTAATCTAATCATCATCACCTAAAGCTTCATCAGTAATTTTTTGTTCTAATTGAAAAAGGAATACTAGATGTTCTACTTCATTATTTAAGGAACATCTAGTCCTTACAGGTTTATTTACATCACTAATGATGCTATCACTGGGATGATTCTTAAGAAACAAATTATTTGGGTTTCGTAAAACCTATTCATCAACATATGGTAAGAAATTTTCAGGGGAAAATGATTCAGAATCATTTTATTGAAATTTTTATTTATTATAAAAATCTTCTATCAAGGGTTGACAATCAGTTTTTGAAAACACATCAGAAGATATAGGTTGAGGTTTTTAAAAAAATATTGGTTTCATCAAATTTAAAATGTAATATTTCTTCAACAGTATATGTGTTTTTATTGAAAACTCTATAAGACTTAGAAGTTATGGAGTAGCCTAGGAAAATTCCTTCATCAGATTTGGGTGAGAATTCATTTACATTATCTTTAGTATTCAGAATTAATACTTTGCAACCAAATACCTTGAAGTAGGAAAGTCATGGTTTTATGCCATTCCATAACTTATATGGGGTTTTATTAAGAAAGGTCTAATTAAAACTCAATTTATAGTATAACAAGAATTACATAAAGCTTCATCCCAAAGGTGATTAGTAGTTTAATATTCACTCAACATGGTTCTAATTATCTCTTAGAGATCTCTATTTCTTCTTTCAATGACACCATTTGGTTGAGGGGTTTTTGGAGCTGAGACATTATGAGTAATTCCTTTTCTACTACAAAAGGTTTCAAAATATGAATTTTTAAATTCTCTTCCATGATCACTATGAATAATTATAAATGGAAATTTTTTCTCATTTTTAACTTGGGCTCAAAAAATTTTGAAATAAGAAAAAAATCTTCGGATTATTTTTGCAAGAAAATAGACCCACGTAAATCTAGTGTAATCATCTACTAAGAAAAATACCTAATATTTTCCTCCAATGCTTCCAGTTTTTGTTGGACAAAAAAGATCCATATGCACCAACTGTAATTCATCAATAGTTGAGACTTCACTGAGTGATTTATAACATGATTTATGTTTCTTTCCAAATTGAAAAGGAACACTGACTTTTGAATAATCAAATCTAAACTCTAGTAGATCCTTAAATAGTCGTTTCTTAGAGATTTTTCATAGTTTTCAAAGGTTTCTGTGTCCTAACCTTCTAGGAAATAACCAATAATTATCTTCCATTTAATTAAGACAAGGTAGTTCTTTGCTCCTAAGGTCTTCTAAGTTTAGTGTGTATACATTCTCTTGCCTATTGGAAAAAAAATAAACTCTTCCTTGGAATTTTGTACTAAACATTTATCATTACTAAAATTCACAAGGTAAACTTCCTCACATAATTCACTTATGCTAATAATGTTGTTCATAATACCCATAACAAATAAAACATTCTAAATCAAAGTTTTTCAAAGAATAAAAATGTTACCTATACCAATAATTTCTCCCTTAGCATTATCTTTGAATGTTTCTTTTCCTACTTTCTTCTTGTTAATCTTTTCAATGAATTTTTTGTTACCCGTCATATGCTGATAACATCCACTATCCAAGTACCATGTATTTTTGTTGGTACTTTCTTTATTTTCCTGAAAATAAGAGTGTTATACTTTTGGAAGCAAAACTTGCATGGATATTGAAACTTTCGAAAGAAAAATTTTAGGTATCCATGTCTTCTTAGAAAAATATGCTTTATGAAAGACTAAAGAGTAAGTTTTGTTTAAAGAAATTTTTTGTTCAATGTCAACCACATTGACATTTAGTGAAAAATGGATCACTTTGAGGAAGAAAATAGTTATTAATGAAAACTAGTTCAGAATGAGTATAACAAAATCCATAATTATTCCTTAGGGAATGAATTTTGGAATACATCTAATCAATGTTTTCCTTACCAAAGGTAATGCTTGGAAAAAATTACCTCAAGGAAAATATTTATGACTTTATTTTAATAACATAGTTTTTATCCTCAAAAACATTATTTTTAGCACTAGAGTTAGTCTCTAAAATTTTTTTCTTAGAAATTAATTTTTCAAGATCCTTAGAAATTTTATACTTCATAGAATTAACATCCTCAAGGATTTTTGAAATACTTTCAAAATCATAAATTTTCTTATCACATATTTTGAATGATATGATACTTCTTTAGTATGAATAGAAATTATAGAATTTTTCATATCATGTTTTTTATTGAGTTTAGAATTGTCATTCTCAAGAAGCTTAACAAACATAGAAACTTCTTCATAAGTAGGTAATATATTATCATCATTAGAAGAATATTATTCATCCGAAGATTCATAATATTTATTGTTACTATAATTATCATCTATGAAAACATTGGTTATAGATTCAGCATTGTGTACCTTATTTATTAGATAATGATTTTCAATGTGTAATTTTTCTAGTAAACAAACATTCTTATGACCAAAACATTCATACTATGAGGTTTCATCAGAATAGTTTCCACAACTGGCACACCAAGTGTCATTATCTTTCAAAACATTCTTAGCTTTATCTTTGTATTAATTATTTCTATTCTTCTCAGAATGATTTTCCTTTTTATCTTTTCTCTTAAGCATAGGACAATATGGCCTTATATTCCCTACTCTTTTGCATTCATAACATGTGACTTCAGAGTCTTTATTGTATTTTCATTATTTCTTCTTAAATATATGCTGAAAGTCTTTATTTCCAACTATCATGTTCATTGTTCAAACGAGATTAGCTAGATCATTCTCAAAATGTTCACTTTTGCTAAATTTAGATAAAATAGGGACTTTCTTTGACTTGGATCTTCTAACCATTTCAAGATTCTTGACATTAGTGGTAGTAAAGGCTATACTTCAATTGTCATTATTCTTCTTATTTAAATCAACATCTTTTCTCATTCTTGTCTCATGTTGAAGAAGAGTTCCAAAAATCTCATCAAGAGTAATTTGAGATACTTTCCAATTTTCATCAATAGTTGTTCTCTTAGATTCGCACTAATTAGGAAATATATCTATAATATTGTCCACAAGTGCCTCATCATTTAAAACTTTCTCACCCATAGATTGTAAATTGTTTACAATAGTCATAAACTGTTGTTGTACCTTACACACTTGTTCTCCATAAGGAAATAGGAATCCATGATATTCTTCTCTAGGAATTTATCTTCTAGTTTCTATAACCTTGGATGTACCTAAATGAGTAACCTCCAATTTCCTCAAAATTCAATTTGCAGATTCACAATAAGAAATCTGTATATTTACATATTCCTTTTCAGGGAACACAAAAAAGTATTGTGTACCTTGTAGTTGAGTTGATATTATGACTTTTCTTGATTAGTAAATGTTATGACTTCATTATCAAGAATCTTTTAATCTCCAGTAAGCATAAAAAAAATTTCCACTCTAGTATTAATAAAAAAAATATTCTTATGATATCTCCAATATTAATAATCATCCCCAACAAATATACATGTTCTAGTAGGATTTAGATTGTCAATCAAACAAACATTCAATCCATCAATCTAAAAGAAAATATATTTCCATACAAACTTTTTAACAGTAAAAGTTTATAAACAAGGATAAAAATCCTATTAAAGTAAAATATTTAGAACAATGAAAACCTGAGAAGAAAAAACTTATATATGAATATAAGTATTTCAAAGACCTCCTCTGATACCAATTGTAGGATTGAAATATGGATGTAGATGCTCAATTACAAGATGGGGTGAATTGAATGTTTAAAAAAAATTTGTTTTAACTTTAAGGAAAACTATATTTAACAATGTTAAACAGTGTAAATTCACAATACCTCTTAGTTCTACAAACATTCTAGGTTCTAGAAATATGGTTCTGGAAATGAAACATAATAAAATTTTATAAGGAAAAGATCCTTCCTTAGAGCATCTAGAATATTCTTTATCAGAATATAAAAAAGTATAAGAAAGTATAGGAAGGTTATAATTTTTTCCTTTATCAAAATATAGTGGAATATAAACTTGGAACAAAACAATTAACAAGTATGAAATCTTATAACCCGAAGTGAAGGGTATCCCACAACCTTGGGTAAAGGTCCCTTGATTTATAATTTCAAAAAAGTTGGTCTTACCTACACCAGTGTAAGCCCTCGATAGGAATATCAGAATCTATCTTGACATCCCCACAAGCCCTTGAACATTAAGGTTGTTGGAACCTCTATCTTCCTATCAACATAGGTCCTTGAAATTTACGGTAGTTCTCACCTCTATCTTCCTCTCCCCAGAAGTCCTTGATTGTACACAGCAAGAATCGTAGTCGCAAGAAGCAAGCTGATCAATATGTTCAGTATGCACAAGGTATGTGAGTCTCTATAGAAATTACTTCAGTATCATGCAGTATATATATTGACGGATCAGTTATCAGTTGTTATGATATCGTTCAAATGAGCTCTTTTTTATAGTCATTTCTCCAACGGTCAGATCCCTCCTCTAACGGTCATATTTTTCTTTCAATCTCAGAGGGACTTGTACACGTTACACTCAAACAATGTTTAGTTAGAAACATATTGTATGACATTGTTTCATAACTATAATAGGGGTAAGTAAAATATGGTTACTTAAAATAATATTTTTAGGAGTCTAAGTAAAAATAAATTTTGATGTTTATGAAAATAA
Organism: Viscum album; assembly: GCA_963277665.1. Taxonomy (NCBI): domain Eukaryota; kingdom Viridiplantae; phylum Streptophyta; class Magnoliopsida; order Santalales; family Viscaceae; genus Viscum; species Viscum album. Next base: position 1,389,435,192 of record OY728152.1, read on the forward strand.
ACACTTGGAGATTACAAATAATAAATATTAAAATTCTATTTTTTAATTAATTCGGAACATAAATTAAACATATTTCAGTGTCTGAATTCCAATGAATTTGGAATCCGAATTATAAGGAATTCATAGTCTGAATTCTAAGGAATTCGGAGTTTGAATTATAAGGAATTCAGAGTCTAAATTATAAGGAATTATGAGTCAGAATTCTGAGGAATTTTGAGTCTGAATTATAAGTAATTCGGAGTCTGAATTGTAATGAATTTTAATTTTAAATTCAAAAGAATTCCGAGTCTAAATTAAGATGAATTCGGAGTCTAGGTTTCAATGAATTTGGAGTCTGAATTTCAAAGAATTATGAATGTGAATTTTAGAGAATTCAGAATCTGAATTTCAAAGAATTTAGAATCTGATATTTTGAGAATTTGGAATCTGAATTTCAGAGAATTAAGAATCTGAATTTCATTAAATTAAGAGTCTGTATTTTAGAGAATTCAGAATCTGAATTTCAGAGAATTAAAATCTGAATTTTAGAGAATTCAGAATATGAAAATAAAATACTCTATTTCTAAGGATTTATTGGATTCTGAGGTTTTAGATGTGAAACCAATTTTTTTTACTTTAGAATAAAAATGAGTTATAAATAGATAAACTATAGTATCAACAATTAAAACATGGGTAAGGATAAAATTTCCGTGGGGAATAAAAATTTTCCTTATTAAGATACTTTTTAGGGACAATAAAATTTGTTTTAAGATAAGGTGTTTGTGATTTTCAAAAGATTAAGGAATGTAAAATTTATAATGAAACCTTATTTACTCAACACTAGTATAGGGAATGATAAGTTTATGAATTTTTTAACATGTTTACAAACAATGTTATGGTTACTGGGAAAATGATATGAACCAAAGCAAGTTGTGAAGATTAAACATCATGAAAATATTTTTCAAAAAATGTAATGTTAAGATCAGGATTATTAACTTGAGGATATAGTTTTTCAGTATATTTTGGATTCATGGATTACATAATGTCCAAATGGGTTATATGATCTATAAATATTCTGTGTTGTAATTTTAGGGTGTTTCACAAATGGTATTTCTTTCATTTAGTTATAGATATCTTCCCTCTCGAATTAGGAGCTCTCCAAGGTAATTTTGGAGACCTCTGAATCTTCAAAATTATTTCATTCATCGATTGATCATTGTTGGGTTAACTAATTTTTTTGGAAGAAATAATTTCTTTTTCCTCTTTACACTTGATCATAGGATGGTTGTCCCATTGTGTCTATGAATTTGTTGATATGTCATGTTGATTCTTCTTGTTTCCTTATAGATCCACTATGAGATCTTATTATGAAGGTAAATCATTCTATTGGTTTTTGTATGGCATGCATGATTCTTGAGATTTGGGTTGTTTATTATTCATTGTTGATCATTCAACTTTTAGAATTCATTATGATAATGTCATGATTAATTATAGGGCCTCATATGTCATCTTTATTTTATTCCTTATTCGTGGACTTCATTGTGGGCGTGTGCAACCCATGTATGAGGTAGGTGGTTCTATATATAGCTTATGTTGGATTAATGTCATTTCTCTTATTTTTTAAAATTATTTTATAAATTAAATGGAATGAATAAATAATACAGTTGTGTGGGTGGACAAGGATTTTGTTGAAAAATGGAGTTTCCTTTATTTTTGTAGAAGAACAGGGTATTTTTAAAGCATTGTGAAATTCATTTCTATAACAGTTTTGAAAGAATGGTATTTATGAAATTATTTTGAAAACAGATCACATGGGAAGAATTCAGTTCTTAGGTAAAAGGTTTAGCTTTGGGCCATCTTCCATATATTTTCAGGGGGTTCACTCAAGGGGTATTCCTCTTTACCGTAGGTCCATTGTTCAAGGGAATTGATATTTAAATGGTTAGAGTATTCACATAATGGGTTTTTCTTTACTCATTATAATTTTTATTTGAGGAATTTATTGTGTAATAGTCATTTATTGTGTTGTTATTGGTATGTTAGCCCAGCCATTATTGACCATCTATGTGATGTTACCTGTGATTTTGGATTGTAATGTTTATCTTTTACTACCATAGTTTTGATGATGTGTGATACATGCTTTTCTTTGAGTTGATTTCAATGATTTGATATAATAAATATTTTTAACCATATAGATATTTAAAATGATAAAAACTGAAAATGATTTTCTTTCCATTTTCTGATGCAAAAACTATATACTATTTATCATGTATTTTTTTCTTCCTAGATGATAATGTATCAGTTATTTTATAGAAAACTATTATTGAGCACTTTTTTGGGATCCTACAGAGCCTAGTAGATCCCAGCCAATACACCCTATTGGTTGTGTTCTGTCATTTGTATGTATTTTGATGTAGGGAATGAAAATGCATTATAGGTAGGTATTATCATTTTCTATTAGCTATGTCTGTGTAGCTGTTGGTGAGACAATGGGAGTTTTCCCATGCCATCACATGTTATAGTATGTTCATATTTATGTTTTCCTTTGATGTTAGACTTGTACTTTGGGATGTCCACAATATTTTTCATTAATTTTTTTCAATTGTCTTCTTTTAGTCATGGAATATGTTTTCTCTTATTCTATTTCAATAAGTAATATATATGTATGTGGGAATATATATATATATATATATTCAATGTTGTCACTTCATGTTGGGATAAATAATTACATTTTTCTGTTGTTGTTTGATTATCGGGTTCTAGTTGCTCACTAGTGGGCATCGGGAACGCCCTTCAAGTATGTCAAAATTCGAGTTGGGTTCCATTTTCAGAGGGTGTTTAGGTTGGGTTCATCAAACAAAACATGGGGATATGATCAAATATGTGTAAAAATCACATAATAATTACATTACTCAATACCAAACAAGCCATTATCCATTGAATATATTGTAGAAATTATTCCATCATTCTATTATAAATGATAAGAGTTCATTCCATCAAATAACTATGATACATCTTTTAATAAAAATATAATTATACTTTTAATCAAATACCTTGTGATCAAAACCAAAAAAAAATAGAAAAGTAAAAATTTATTTGGAAAATTCCCTTTTATAATCATTATAAATAGGAATTTAACTATATTAAAAATATAGAAAATCGAATAAAACACATCATAAGAATAACCAATTTAAAGTATATATATAGAGAGGGGTGATACCATATATTAATACTAGTTAACATATAACTCTATTAAATTATAAACCACAAAATTACTACTCCTAAATGAAGAAATAAATACCATATAAAATTTTAATCCAATGTCTCTAGTTGGGTGTCCTTTAATTAGCTGATTTTTACAGCCCCTCTCCTTTGTTTTTCACATTTTAATTTATTTCCAATTTTTATATCATATTTAATTTATAAAATATTTAAATGTTAATATTAAATACCTATATATTTATATATCATGTAAATAAAAACAATAACAACAATCATAATATTAATACCTTTTCACATATCATATCATAATATTAATAAAAATATTAATAATTGTAATAATCACTCATTTTCATGATATCAAATAAATAATAGAATATAATAAAAATAATAATAATATCATTACACATATGTTTATTCTATAATTTTAAAAACAATATTAATAACTCACATATAGTTATGCTCATTTATAATGTATATGTTTTAACATTATGATTTTAATATTATTGTAAATAATGGTACATATTGTTAATAATAATGATGATGTTAACAAAACATACATATATATTTTTTAACATAAAAATAATAATATATATAATTATGTATAATATTATAACACAAAAACAAAATATAATAATAATACATATATTAACATATCAAAAATTTATAATAATACATACACACACATGTGATCATCAATTAATAATTTACCATTTTTATGTTGACATTACATTAATTTCATAAAATTACATCCGTAATATTATTTTTAATTATCATTTAATTAAAAGTTACCTTATGAAAAAATAAAATAAAATTAATATTTTTAATTTAAATGTAACAAATATCCATATTGTAACACCATAATATTTCATAGTATGTTATCTCTTCAAAGTAATTCAATAACATGCGCTACACGCAACACCGTGTTCGAGTGCACCATGACTAACCAAACAAGACGTTCAAAAAGAAGTTATGAATATTATTAACTGAATTTTGAATTTTATATACTTTATATAATTTTAGAATCCATATTATGTGTTTCTTAGACATAATATAAGAAAAAATTCATTTTTTCAGATAAAAAAAGTATTTTTCAAAAAATGAAATTTTACCGCCTTTTAATGGAAACCCCTTTTTAAACCTATATTTCACAATTTTATAAATTTTATTTAATTAAATTATATTCTTATTTGGAATCATGACATAAAAATTTAGTTTTGATAACTTTTCTAATAACTTTCATATTTTGATGAATAGTGAAAAATACTAAATTTTAATTGAAAACAAATTTTTTAATAAACAAATTTTAGTGTTAAATTATGAATTTGAATGGTTTGTAAGTATAATTATATTATATTTTTATCATTTAATACAATTTAAGTCATTATAAATAATTTTACAATTAAATTTCACAAAAACACATATCAATCATTTGAGAGTTTTTAATTTTTAAAAACCCACTTTTTGGTTTTAACAATAGGAATTATTTTTAAATTAATTAATGAAACTTATATGTTTTTTATTTGGTTAAATAGAATTCATTTTTGAATTTGGAATATCAAAATTAACTTAGGGTGAATTTTTGGTGTTTTTATGAAAACTTCCAATTTTTGATGAATAGTGAAAAACACTACATTATTATTTAAAACCGATTTTTTTAAATAATTATTTATCTTATTTAAATTTATTTTAAATCAAAATATATATATAATAAATATACCATTTAAATGTAATTCATTGGAGAAATTTTATAATAAAATTAGATGTATATAATTTTATTGAACTGTTTAAGGTCTTTTACCCACCTTCTAGGAAGATTTGCAAATTTGTATAAAACATAATTTTACCACTTTTGTGAATTGAAGTTCAAAAATAAAAGAGACACAGGTGAAATCATTAAGTAAAATATGGTTCAATAAGATGAAAATATTTTTTTGGTGAATACTATCTTGTAACTTTTATTTACCATGGTTAAAATTAAATAGGGTAATTAAAGGTAAAAATTATATTATAATTACCCTAACACATGTCCTAATTCTATTTTATAAGTGTATTTAGACCAAAACCAAACATATTAATAAATTATTATCTTCTTTGACCCACTTATATTAGATTAGGAAATTTAATATTATTTTATTTAAAAAAGATTTAAAAGTGTTAAATTTAAATTTTCATAACTAAAACATTTTTAATATAAAGTAATACATAAGAAAAATTAGAAAATAATTATTCAATTGATATATAAAACTATTTAATACATAATGATATTTTATTTATAATTTTTTGTCATTATATAATTCAATTTATTTCTAAAACAATGATGTTGCAGTAATTACCTTATTAATGAAAGATTAAAATAATTGATATTATAAATATCCATGTAAATTTGAATAGAAAATTTTTATGAATTAAACTAATTTTATAGGTAAATATGACATGTTAGGGTTGATTTAGTGAATTTTTTTGAAGTAATCATGTTTTAATGACTTTCAAAAAAACAAAATACCAGATAGTGTCAAAATTGACATAAATGAGTTTTTAAAACAAATTATATATTATTAAATTATATTATAGTTCTAAAGATATGAGGTTCTTCCAATGGACTCTTATAAAAATATATATGTCATTAATAAACGACATGGGGTTCCCTTGGCATTTTATAGTAATTTTATTAACCATGTAATATTAAAATACATGAAGACATTGTAAAAGTTAAACTATTTAACTAAGAGTTAAATCTAAAAGATATGGTTAAAATTGGAACCTAAACTTGTCTAAAACACATTGGTTGAGATTATTTATATTCATAACCATCTATGTCTCTAAATAAATTAAATTGGATCCATTATAAATAGAAATTAATTTTATAATAAAATAATATTTCAAGCTTTTCCTAAAGTTACCCTCACATCTCTTATAAAAAGGTACTTCCCCTTCTCTCAAAATCACACCTCCAAAGCCATTTTTCTTGGCCAAACCCTGATCAAATATCCTCCCAACTACCCTAAATTTAACTTTTAGGACTTACTTTGATCAAAATCCAACCTAAGGATCCCTTTTTATAAAATCAAAAGGAATCACTCAAAGAAGGTGTAATAATGTCATCACCTCTTTCAACCTCCAAATCATTTTTTTATTATAACCAGACACACTTTTAAGGAAAAAAGTGAGAAACCCCAATACAACACAAAGCTGTTAAAAGAAAATTTAATCCTATTGATATTTTTATCCTTAAAAATTTCCAAGAATAAGGATGTTACCGGTGTTTCTGGATCACCCTTTATGAGGTCTTCAAATCGATGCAAGAGTCTGTCACACGCTTGCAAGTATTCCTCTTTGTTGATTTTCCCTGGATCGAGACCTCTCACTAGGATATAATTTTTCCTGTCAATCCAGTCCCTTTGTTCTCTATTGATGTCCACCTGAACATTCCTTTCCATCTTTATAGCACCCTCATCTGTTGATGCAATAGTACCAGGAGATCCCACCTCCATTTCTGCTCCGGAATGCAATATAAACTCCACAGGTTTCTCATCATCCATGCATAAAAGCTGCAGTACATTCTTAATAGGAACAACCCCCTCAACTGCAGATGTCGCATCCCCTTATATATAATGTGGTGTTATTATAAATACGGTAAAACCAAATTCATTATTCTATCCATTATATGAATGATAATGTCACCATTCACGTGTACATACATCTTACCGTCTCCACGTCGTGGGGTAATTTGTTATTCAACACTATGTTATTTGGATGGATATAATGATGAGTAATATATATATAAATAACGAAAATAACATGATAATTTATTTTTAAAATTAATATACCATCCAATTCCACACCTTTTAATCATTAAGTAAATGACATCGTCGCTCGTATGTACGTACGGCTTATTGTCTCCACGACGTGATGAGAATCAGTTCCAGGTTTATCATTCAATGATGATTATAAAAATATATATTATTAATCATTATGTAATATATGACACAATAATTATACTATAGATATATATCTGTGTGTGTGTGTGCTTACATATATCTTATTTACTTACTTCTGTTCAATACGATATGAATACAGAAACAGCATTTATACGTACGTACGGACTACCATCTCTATAAACGATGCTTTCCATTTCATATAAATATTTATTATAAATATTTATATTCTAAATATATATTATATATAAATCATTTTTTATATTCTAGAAGTATTTAAATCATGATCTAAATGATATGATCAAGAATAACAAGTAAAAATGTGTACAATAAAGAAAGTGATTATTACCTGAAATGTTAATTTAACATGGAAATCCTTATTAAATAGGTTGTATAAAGTCATAAATGAATCATGTATGATATAATAAATATTAATATAGTTTTGACATAATTTAATAACATAATATTTTCATTATACAGAAGGTTAAATGTACACTCGGCCAAAGGAAAGTGCATGGTAGGTGTTAATTCCCCAATCTCATTATTATATGACATTGTTTATGTGTAAGTATTTTCTAAGACATATTTATTTTCAATGTACATGTTTCAAAAATTACATTTTTAAATTATTAATTTAATGTAATATTTAACTAAAAATTAATTTTAAATGATTTAAATATTTATTCTTCTAAATATTTCTCATTAATGTACATGTTTTCAAAATGGTTTTAAGGATTTAATTATATAGACAGGATTGTCTTAAAATTTTAATTCCTTTAAAAAAATTCAAAGTGGTATGGGAAACTTTGATTCAAAAATATTTTTTAAATAACTTTTTTATAAATGTCTTCCTTGAAATTGATTTTACAAAAAATGGATATTTCTCTCAAAATGTTTTACAGATCATTTTCAACTATGTAAAAATACTTTACTTGATATTATTCTTGATTAAGGTTTATTTATTATAAAGCAATCTTCCATATTGTATTTAATGTGTTATGATATGTTTGACTATGGATGTACTATTTTTATACCCTTCATGGTTTATTATTGCAGTATTGACATTTCATATGCTGGTTTTAAAATGAATGTTTTTGTTATATTTCAACATTTTCATATGAGGAATTCAGTGGAATTAGTATGTGTGGGCGGAGCACTCTATAGCACTTCGATTCATTATTAGGTCACATGAGACAAACTAGTGTCTTGGGAAAAGGCCTTGGAAAAAATTTTATTTGTAGTCTTGGCATGAGGCCTTGACTATGTGGTAATGAAGTCTAACATTAGGCATTCCCTCATTATGAAATTAATTATTACATTTGATTATTCGAGTAGTAGAATGTCCTTGTGAATTTTTATGTAGTAATTTTTAATTTATTTTCACCATATTATGTTCAACTTTACGTTTAAAAGGTTTTTGTTTTTATTACATGTCTTTATTTAAAATTTTATATCCTCCACTAAATTATTTACCCTTACTGAGCATCTCAGCTCACCCCTTTCTTATGTTTTGTTTTTCCAGGATTCCAGGAACTGTATTATATTTGATATGCATGGTTAATCTAGGGGAATAATGCATTCTCAATGGATTATTTATATTGTTTTTTATGTTTGAATCTACAATGTAACATTTGTGTATGTAATCTATTTTCCAAGACTACTAAATAGATCAGTCCTTAGAAACTTGATTCCTAGTAATTATTCCAATGTATTTAAGTAATTCACCATCTCCCAGCTTCTGGGGTTGGGGCATTACAGTTGGTATCAAAGGAATTTTATTACAGACCTTGGAAACTAGATTTATAAAACTCTAATTAGAGAAAATTTCCCTAAGATAGAATTTGAGGATAAGTATAGAAGAACTTTCTAGAATTTTGATAATGTAGAGATTTTGTGTAATTTCCAAGCAATACATTTCAGTCTAGATACAAGCAGGTAGAGGCATCACTGGCACAGATGTATCTAGGAGTGAAAACTCCAAAAAGGATTTTTGAGCTTGACTCTAGGTATCCTAGTACATGACAATGGGTCTTGTTTCACTCTTGGTTATAACACCCCCGAGGGATATGCTTAGTATAATTCACATTTTCATTACAAGACATTATGATTGATTTAAGAGTAAATACTTCCTCAAAGAAACCATTTTTTAGGATTATATATTATATGAATAATGTTTTCAATTTACGTTAGGTATTTTTTATGTTTGGAATTACACATTTTGATTCATCAACTAACATAGTGTATTCCATTTTTTGAGAAATGAAGCCCAGTAGAAGGAATGATAACTCCAACAATACGCAGGATCCAAAGAGTCAGAATGATCATATCATTCATGGTCTTAGGACATAATTTAAAAGGGAAATAGTCTCCCACGTATGATTATCATATGAAGAAATAATATCATGTGTTAATAAGATAAGTAATGAATTTCTTGAGTCCTATGGATTTGAAGGTAATCAAAAGAAGAAGGGGATGAGATAGAAAATTATGGATAACGGGAAGAAGGAAAGAAGGATTTTCCCACATGTGATAACTGTTGAAAGAATCACCTTGGTAAATTTTTAAAGTGAATGGGAGTTTGTTATATGTTTGGAGAAAAAGGACACCGTGTTTTTTATTTCAAGGGTAAGAAAATGGTTTCAAATGTACAATGTGTCATCTGGAAGGAGTTGGGACACTATGAGAATCAATGTCTAAATCATCAAAGTATGTCCCAAATGATGTTATTGGATAATAATCAAGTTATTATACTACCGAAGATGAAGAGGAATGACTAGTGTTCTTATGTTATTATTAAATAATGATGTCATTTGACAGTTGTATAAATGATTTACTAGTTATATGAATTATGGAAATAAATAAGGATTGTACTATAGTACTATTTCATTAAGGATTTGAGAATGTATCATACTAAGAAAAGTGACTCAATATCAAGTTAATATTTTCGGGAAAATACATGGCTGAGGTAAAGATAAAACATAATATGGTCCTGATACTGAGGTAGTGATTTTTGAATAAGAGATGATTGATTTGGATAAATTATACTGGATATTATTGGATACCATGGAACTAATTAATGGTTTGTTTATTCCATTATTGTTGGGGATTACAACATTTTGGGATTTAAGGAGTATATACAGTATTATATGTTTCACAACAGCAATAAGGAAGTATAAACCAATTCAAATATGATTTTTTGGTAATTCGTTTTATTACCACATTTTAAGAGAATACACGATGAAGGTATTCACATGTATATTATGTTACCTTCCTTATAAATTTTGGACTGTGAGTTCGTATAGAATTATTGTGGATAAGTATAAATGTTGGAATGAATGATTTTTTACATTGGAAAATATTGTTACGGTTAAATAATTTCATAATATTCTGTTTGTATTGTTATAAAAAGGACAACCCGGAGGTCGGGTGACAACTTTTCACGTCTGGAAAGGATGCGAGAATTTAACCCACAACCAAAGGGAGAAAAGGGTTCATCACCAACCACTGGCCTACGTGGTGTCCTATTTTTTATAATATACTTTTTTTAAATATTCTGACAAATGAATTACAAATTCATTATTTTTGGAACCCTAGACGATTAGGATAAATAGAATATTTTATAATTCTGTTATCTTTTGGAGTGAAAGATAAGTTTTTGGTATGAATTACATTAAGGATAAAACTCTACATATCAAGTATATTTTTTACTCTTATTATTGGAATAAATTAATTCTTAAACATTAGGGTAGAGATATTAAAACAAAAATTATTTTATCTTAATACCTTATGTTTTTTTGATCCGATGATATTTTATATCATTATTGATTGATGGATTTGAGGTCCTTAATTTTACACTTGTTTGTGATTCAAGACCTCAATTACTCCCTATAAATAATTACGTTTCCTCCAATTATGTGTCTCTAATTTCCACCAATGTTCTCATAATCATGATCATACTTTGGTGGTGACTTTTTCATTTCTCTTTCCCACTTACAATGACTATATTTTATTAACCCAATTTCTGATGTGGGTTTTCCAGAAAGGTATTTTTCTATTTTTAACCTTTTATTTTTGAAGAACAATTTAAAATTGTGATAACGCAATTTATTTAAGGAGGGGAGAATGTAACACCCAATGATTTCATAGTACGTTATCTCTTTAAAGTAATTCAATAACTTCTGCTACACGCAACACCGAGTTCGAGCGCACCATGACTTAACAAACTAGCCGTTCAAAAAGAAGTTATGAATAGTGTTAATTTAATTTTGAATTTCTTATAATTAATATAATTTTATAATCCATATTATGCATTTATTAGACATAATATAAGAACAAATTCATTTTTTTAGATAAAAGAATTATTTTTCAAAAAATGAAATTTTACTGTCTTTTAATGGAAGACCCTTTTTAAAGCCAATATTTGACACTTTTATATATTCTATTTAATGATATTAAATTCTTCTTTAGAATATAGACATAAAAATTTAGTTTGGATAAATTTTTGGTACATTTCTGACCACTTTCATATTTTGATGAAAAGTGAAAATACAAACTTTTAATTGAAAACAACTTTTTTAATTGAAAAACTTTATACTGTTAAATTATTCATTTGAATAGTGTTTAAGTATAATTATTTTATATTTTTATCATTTAAAACAATCTAGGTCAATATAAATAATTTTACACTTAAATTTGACAAAAACACATGTCAATCTTTTGATAGTTTTTACTTTTTAAAAACCCCACTTTTTTGGTTTTGACAACCGGAATTAATTTTAAATTAATTAATGAAACTTATATGTTTTTAATTTGTTAAAATATAATTCATTTTTGAATTTTTAATCTCAAAATTATCTTAGGGTGATTTTTTTCTATTTTTCTAAAAACTTTCAATTTTTTATGAATAGAGAAAAACACTAAGATATTGTTTAAAACCTAATTTTTATTTATATAATTATTTACTTTATTTAAATTTATTTTAAGTAAAAATAGATATATAATACCTATATCAGTTCAATTTAATTCATTGGTGTAATTTTATAATTAAATTAGATGTGTAAAATTTTATTGAACTTCTTAACTCCTTTTACCCATCTTCTAGGAACATTTGCAATTTTGCATAAAACGTAATTTCACCAATTCTGTGAATTGAATATAAAAAATACGATAGACACTATTGACATAAGTAAGTAAAATTTGGTTCAATAAAATGAAAATAAGTTGTGGTGAATAGTAGCTTTAGACTTTTATTTACCACAGTTAAAAGTAAATATGGTAATTAGAGTTAAAATGGTATTATAATTACCCTAAATTTTTTTAATTATATTGGATAAGTTTATTTCGACCAAAACCAAACTTATGAATAAAATATGATCTTCTTTGACCAACTTGTATTATATTAGGACACTTATTATTATTTTATTTATAAAATAGTTAAAAGTGTTAAAATCAAATTTTCATAACTAAAATATTTTTAATATAGGGTTTTACATAAGATATATTAGAAAATAAATATTCATTAGAAATATAATACAATTTCATACATAATGGTATTTTATTTATAACATTTAGACATTAAATAATTAAATTTATTTTTGACACATTGATGATGCAGTAATTACCTGATTAATGAAAGATTAAAATAATTGATATTATAAATATCCAAATAAATGTAAATTGAGAATTTTGACGCATTAAAATAACTTTTTAGGTTAATGTGACATTTTAGGATTGATTAATTTAATTTTTTCTAAGTAATAATGCTATTATGACTTTCACAGAAACAAAATACCAAATAGGGTCAAAATTTATATAAAGGAGTTTTAAGAAAGTATTGTATTATTAAATTTTATAATAGTCCTAAAAATCTAATATTCGTCCAAAGGACTCTTATAATGATATATATGTCAATAAGTAACCACTGGTGGTTCTCTTTGAATTTTATATTATGTTTACTAACCATGTAATATGAAAATACAAGAAGACATTGTAAAAGTTAAACTATTTATCTAAGAGTTAAATATAATAGATAATTTTAAAATGGTAACGTAAACCTGTCTAAAACCTATTGGTTGAGATTATTTAGACCCATAACCACCTAAGTCTATAAATAAATTAATTTTGAGCCATTATAAACCGAAAATAATTATATAATAAAATTATATTTCAAGTTTTTCTAAAAGTGACCCTCACCTCTTTTCTAAAAGGGTACTTCCCCTTCTCTGAAAATAACACCTACAAAGTAATTTTTCATGGCCAATCCCTGCTAAAATATCCTCCAAAATATCCTCACTTAAATTTGGTTGAATTAATTTGATCAGAATCCAACCTAATGAGCCCTTTTGATCAAATCAAAAGGATGCACCCAAAGAAGATATAAATATTTCATCACCTCATTCAAAGTTCTTTTCTTCTTCCATTTTCTATTTCTTTGTTATTTCCATAAAAAATAATAACTATAGTAAAATATACATAATGTTATGTTATTATAAATATGGAACAACCATATATATTATTCTATCCATCCTATGAATGATATTGTCACCATGTGTGCGTACGTACGGCTTGTCGTCTCCACGTCGTGGTGTAATTTGTTCTTCAAAACTATGTTATTTGAATGGATATAATAATGAGTAATATGTATATAAATAATGAAAATAAAATTATAATTTCTCTATTCAGTTAATATACCATCCAATTTCACACCTTTTAATCATTAATGATTTGATATCGTTGCTCGTGTGCACGTATGGCTTACCATCTCCACAACGCGATGAGATTCATTTCCAGGTTCACCATTCAACGATGATTATAAAAATATATATTATTAATAAGTATGTAATATATGAAATAATACTTAAATTAGATATATGTGTGTGTTTTTGTGTTTGTGTGTGTTTGTGTGTACTTACATATATCTTATTCATTTACTTCTGTTCAATACGATATGAAAATGGAAACAGTGTTTATACATACGTACGGCCTACTGTCTCCGTAAATTGTATTTTACAATTCATATATCTATCAATTATACATATATATATTATAAATATATATTATATATAAATCTTTTCTTATATTATGGAGTTATTTAAATCATGATCTAATTGATACGCTCATGAATAACAAGTTAAAACACGTATGATAAAGAAAGTGATTATTACCCAAAATGTTAATTTAACATGAAAATCATTATTACAAGGGTAGTATAAATTCATAAATTTATCATGTATGAAAAAATAAATATGAATATGGTTTTGTTATAATTTAATAATATAATATGGTCATTATATAGAAGGTTAAACGTACCCTCGACAAAAGGAAGGTGCAACGTAAGGGTTAATTCCTCAATCTCATTATTTTCCGAGATTGTTTATGTGTAAATATTTTCCAAGAAATATTTATTATTCATGTTAATGTTTCATAAAAGACATTTCAAAGTGATTATTTAAATTAATATTTAACTAAAACATCGTTTTAAATGTTTTAAATATTTATTCTTCTAAATCATTCTCATTAATGTCTATGCTTTCAAAAAGGTTTTAAGGATTTATTTATATGGACATGATTTTTTTAACATGTTAATTACTTACAAGAGATTCAAAGTGGAATGGAACACTTTGATTCATAAAAACTCTTTTAAATGACTTCTTTGATAAATGTGTGACTTTTAAATGATTTCAAAAAAAGGGATATTTCCCTCAAAATGTTTTACTGATCATTTTCAACCATGTAAACATCCTTTAAGGGATATTATTCTTGATTAAGGATGATTTATTATAATACAATATTCTATATTGTATTGAATGAGTTATGATATGTTTGACTGTGTATGTTTTAATTTTATAACCTCCATGGTTTAGGGTTAAAATTATGACATTTCGTATACTAGTTTTAATACAAATGTTTATGTTATGTTTCACCATTTTAATATGAGGAATGTAGTGGACTTAGTAAGTGATGGGTGGAGCCTCCTATAGCTACTATATGCATTAGTAGGTCTCATGAGACAAACTAGTGTCTTGGAACAAGGGGTTGGAAAAAAATTTATTTTTAGTCTTTGCACGAGGCCTTGGCTATATGGTAATGATGTCCAACATTAGGAATTCACTCGTTATGAAATTAATTATTACTTGTGATTATTCGACTACTAGAATATCCATGTGCATGTGTATATGGTTATTTTTGATTTATTTTCACCATATAATGTTAAAATTTATGTTTAAAAGGCTGTAGTTTTTATTACACATCATGCCTTAAAATTTTATTGCTTCCGCTAAATTATTTACCCTCAATGAGCATCTGAGCGCACCCCTTTCTTATGTTTTTGTTTTCCCAAGATTTCATGAAGTGTATTATATTTGATATGTAGGGTTAAGCTATGGGAATAATAGCATTCTCAACGAATTATTTATGTTGTGTTTTAGGTTTGAATGTGTAATGTAACATTCATGTATGTAATCTATTTTCCAAGACTACTAAACTGATCGGTCCTTCGAGACTTGATTCCTTATAATCATGCCAATGTATTAAAATAATTCAACATCTTTGGGCTTCTTGGGTCAGGGCCTTACACATTTCTTATCCATATTAATGAAATTATATTACAAAATTTATATAAACGAAGGAAAAAATTCACCAAGTACACTAAAATTATTGTGTCCCTCACCAAACTCCCCACAAGACCACATAGTCTTCATTTACCTCTATTGGTCTTCCATTTGTTGGGTCTATGGTTACTAGATGACCATTGTAACTCTAGTATATTCTTTTAGTATTTTAAGGAGTTGCTTCTTCCCCCAAAAAATAAAATAAAATAAAACGTTCATTTTTTTAATACCGGTTTTCCATAAAAAGTTTCTAGTTTAAAATATTATTAAAATTATATTTAATATATCCATGAAACAACTCCATACACATGATCCTTAAATTGGGTTACTCTTTTTTATGGTTGATAAAAAATATTATATTATCATGGGATAAAGTAGGTATTATATTACACTAGAGACTTTGTTAACATCGAATACATTAGATTAATTTTTTTAAATAATATTATTAAAAAATTTAATACATTTAAAACTTTTATATATGACTAATTTAAATTATAATGTATTTTTGGGGTTGTGGTGGTTTTTCTTGAGAATTAATTTCTCACTTTATGTGTGTACAAAAATTTGTATCCGAAGAATTTATTCATGATGTTGTAGTTAAAGATAGGATTCTTTAGTTACATGTATATGGTGTCAAGAGATGTCGTGTAGCTATTTATTTATTCATTTGGAGTCTTATGAAGTGGTTATTCATACATTATTTTATTTTTTTTCAGTTTTATTGGTCATAATTTTGTACATGTTTTTTATATTTTTATCCTTTTTAGAAGTGTGATTCATAAAGGAATTTGAAGGATGTTGATAACTCTAAATTATAAACAAAATCAACATTTATTTCATTAATTTATAATTATTCTTGGGTAATTTATACTGATTTTATATACTAATGGTAGAAATTCAACAAGATTGATTTTATTTGAACTTTAATTAAAAAGAAAGAAATGAAATAGAAATTTAAAAGGGAAAAAAATTGGCTAGCTTAGGGACAATATCACAGGAGTAGCCAGCCACCATAAAGAAACTAGGAAATCTCAACCACAATGACTACTAGAGAAGCATCAAGAAGTGTTGTGGTAGAACCCTACACAAGGTGATATAGGGGGGTGATATTAGGGTAGTGTGGGTAGAAATCATCGAGGTGTCATAGTGTGGGAAGGAATGACAACAAAGAAACAATTTTGATGCCTTATATTCTAGATAATGAAGAGCCACCCTCCAAAATCATAAATCGTTATCAGATAACCACATGTTGGAACTGTTAAAACATATGATATACATTTTTGTTTGTCTGATATGGTACCATATGGATCATATTATTCACCCATGCTTAGGGATTCTTTATATATCATCATGTCCTAGGATACTACATCATTGAGTATAAAACACATCCACCAGTTTCAATGTTGGTGAGTTTCCACACCAATTCATCAAGGGGAATCGATTTCATCCTATCTCGTGATCTTACTCTTCCACTATAGGGTGTTTCTTCCTGAAAAGAGTTATGCATACCGAAATGATAGTCAATGTGCCATGTTTTTTTTACATGAGATTTATTTCCATTAATTGTATTAATATAGTCTATGCCCAATGATGGAGTGTTGTAGCGTTGATAAAAGAAGAAGATGCTGACTAGATCATTGAAGTTGTGTCAAGTTCATAGTAATGCGCCACAAGAGATGAAGAAGGTTTGTATGAAATCTATGTTATACTAAAACATAGATATTTCATTGGTCCATGGTTTCAAATAAGTTTTTCATTTTTTATTTTCATAGTAAATTAACTATGTTTTTATTTGGAAATTTTATTTGAATTGATATAAATAGATGCAAAATTGGGTTCAATTTTTCATTTTGTTATTTACCTAATTTTATTTGTTATATAGATTTATTTTTGTTGTGATCCTACTTTTATATAATCATTTCCTTTTGGGTCTCTCTTTTTTGTCACTAACCTTCATCTGTCTCTGCTACTCGTTCCCATATTGACTTAGCGATATTTGTGGTGGCTATTGCTGGTCATTGATATATTGTACTACCTATTTTATCATCTTACTCTATATGTGATCTAATTATTATTATTCCATTGGTATTCGGTTTAGATGATAGTTATTTTTTCATTATGGGTGGCCATACTATTATGTTTCCATGGCTTTTCATGGAGAATTGCTCTATAATTGTCCCCAAACGATTCATAGTGATACAGTTTGTTTATCCTCCCTTCATCAGTGATCTATATTCCCTCGAATCATGTTCTATAACCCATTATTGGGTTATCCTTAGTGGTATGTTTCTTTATAATTTGATATTTATGTTACACAACTAGTGCGCCGCTTCTAGTGAACCATCAAATACAGCTTCTTTCATCCTAGATGATGCAAATGGTAGCACCCATGTTTTATACATTCTAGATTATAGAAGATTAATTATGAACACATGTATCATTAGTGGGTTTGATGAGTTGGGAAAATATTCAGGATAGGACTTGATGAGACCATTTTGGTCAGACCCTAAAGCATCTATAAATTTATGATTTCTACAGTTTTATGGTTTTCATTTCATAGTGGATGTTTTTTATACTTCAGCTTCTCATTTACTTATTGTATATATAGTAAAATTCTATTTCCCCTTTGATCATTAACATGATGTGTGTGTTTGGTGGTGGTCATTTCATTCGTGTAGGTCCCCAAGGGATCCAAGCATGCAAATAACTGCATTCTTTATTTGAATTTTACATTATTTTATCTTGTTGTTCTAGTTTTGAAACTTTCTACTTCCAATTTAAAAACCCTATTTCGATCCTGTTGGGGTTCGATGTTCTTTATGTATTTGGTTAACTCATTACCAAAACAATTTTGGTATCTTAGCCTTTTTTATACCTCTTTGTAGTCAAACATGTTTCTTTTGTTTTGATAACTATTTATATATCAATTCTTCATATTGATCTTTTACTAAAAAATCATTATATTTCTATTGAAATATTTTATGGCCAGTATCCCTTCAAAAATATCTATGAATTTTTACTCCCCTTGGATAAACATCATTCACCCAAGAGATTGGTCAGTTTATGGGGGAATATTCCTAACATTTTCTACAATAAATTGGCATATAATCTTTGTCTAGACATATTAAAATTAGATTTGAAATAAATAAATTTGATGGTGATATTTACTTTACCCTTTGGTAAATTAATATGAGATCCTTTTTAGTTCATGAGGGATTAATTGATTCCCTCTATGGTCTTAAAAACCTAATGTCATCACAAATGAAACTTGATAGAAAAATAATGAATAACAAGATGTATCCCCTTTTGTATTAGTAAAAGCACACAGCCCCTTATTTATTTCAT
Organism: Viscum album; assembly: GCA_963277665.1. NCBI lineage: Eukaryota > Viridiplantae > Streptophyta > Magnoliopsida > Santalales > Viscaceae > Viscum > Viscum album. Next base: position 1,389,454,282 of record OY728152.1, read on the forward strand.
TATATGAGAATGTTCTTAGAGTGGTTTATTATGAGTACACTACTACTGGTATTTCCAGTATACTAGAAAAATTATACATGATATAATCCTTAAATAGATGTCTTTATAAAAATTCAAAATTTTCACCTTTACAATGAAACCTGATAGTTCTATTAAAGATCATTTAGATGAATTTAACAATGTAATGATATATTTATCCCACAATAATATATCTATTAATGATAAATATCAAGTGTGAATCTTCTAAATTTTCTACATAATACATAAAACACTTTATTAGATACCATGTTGTCTGACCAAGAATAATTTTCTCTTCAATAAGTTAAATATTCCCTCTATCAAAAGAATTCTATTCCGAACATAGAATTAAAGGTGAGGTTGTGAGATGTTCTGCGAGGGGTAGACCTAAATAAAAAGGTAAAAAAATTAGTAACAATAAAATAAATAAATGTAAAGAATCCAAAACATGGTCTAATTTTAGGGATAGAATAACTTTTTTCTCCATTGTGGGAAATATTGGAATGATTATTCTGATTGTAGGAAACTCAAAAAATGAGTCATAATCCAAAAAACCCAATGACTAATTCCTTATAGTTTAACCAGTTTATGACAGAGAGGATGTTTTAAATGTGTCTATCCATTCACTCAGTCAAGATTGGGTCCTTGAATCAAATAGTTCCTTTCACTTGTGTCCCTTTAGAGATTCATTATTAAAATTAGTAGAAAGAGTAGAATGAGATGTCCTACTATGTGACAATAAGAGGTATGAGGTATAGGTAAGAGGTTTTTGTTTACAAGAAATTTATGAGCATTCCATGACCACTTTTCCTTATGTTGGTTTGGTTCCCAAACTTTATATAATCATGATTTCGTTTGGGATCCCAACCCAAAAGGGTATCGATTTTAACTCTAAAACAGGTTGTTTAAAAATATCCAATGGCTCTAGAACATTAATAATGGTGTGTATCATAAATGGGTTGTATGTATTGAATGTAAATTCCCATTTATGTTAATTGGATAGTTTATATGAAACTAGTAATGATAATACAATGGCTTGTAATATGATATTGGTTCATGTATGCTCTAAGGGCCCAGTGGAGGTCAACAAATAATGGATTTTGAGTGATATCACACAAACCAATCTTCCATTTTGGAAATATTTTGTGGTGGAAAAAACAAATAGAATTACCTCTAATTGGACCTCCTTTAAAGCTTTAATCCCATTAGAATATAATCATTTTGATATATGGAATTAGTTAGGACAACCCTCATGGTGGGTGTTCTTATTTTGTCACTTTTATCGACGAATATTTTAAAAATGTCTGCATTGACATTATAAAAAATAAATTTGATGTTTTCACAACTTTTAAATATTGGAAAAACATTAATTGAAAACAAAATTGGGAAAGGAGATAAATCTAGGAGAACTGATAAGGGTTTTTAATACTTATCTACTAAATACATTAAATATTATGAGTTAGGAAGTATTAAAATACCTATGACTATTAGGTAAACTACCAATGAAAATGACTAACAAGAAACTGTGAATATGACTATTTTACAGGGAGTTAGGATCATTCTTTCATGCTAGAGTCTCCCTAAATATGTTTGGACAGAGGATACTAGCATATATGTCTACCAAATCAATAGGTTTACTTCTTATTCCAATTAGTTTAAAACACCTAAGGTATTGTGTATTAGTAATACCCCCTCTTATATCTACTTATGGGTTGTCAATTATACATCTTATACTCATATAAAATCTGATAAACTAGAACCAAGAGCATTTAAATGAATATTTTTATGTTATCCCAAAGCTGTGAAGGGTTAAAAAAATTTGGGAGACAAAATAATTTCCCAAAAATGAATTGTATGTAGGGATGTAGTGTTCCTTGAGTCCTATTCTCCTAAAAAATGTTTTCCATATCTAGAAACATTGATCCAACCGTTGAGAATGATAATGAAACTGATCCTCGAACCTAGTATGAGGTTGTTATCTATCCCACTCCATCAGATGAACATCCTACTATACATAGTGATTCCACCTCTAGTTTTGGTTCATAATCTATTATAAACCTCCTTTAAGTAATACGGATTATCAATTAACATTATATAGATAAAATAGAGTCATTATTCCTCGTTAACTTATCAATAAGTATGACAAGGATTCCTATTCTTTTCATGTTCCCCATGATGTAATAGATGGTTATCCTTAAACCTATAGGAAATCCATAAATGAAAACGACACAAATAAGTGAGTCTTTTCCATGGAAGAAGAAATAAACTCTTTTAGAAAAAAAACATGCTTGGAAAATTGTGAAAAATAAACCTAATGATAAAATAATTATTTACAAGTGGACTTGTAAAATAAAATCATAAAAACTAAAGGAAATTAGATTAGGTGTAAAGAACCGTTAGTTGATAAGGGTTTCCTATAAATATAATGAATTGATTATTCTGAAATTTTTTCCCATGTTGTTAATCATTCATCTCTTAAAATTTTTCTTTCTTTTTCTGCCTAAAATGAATTTCACGTCGAACAATTTTATGTCAAAACATCATTTTTCATGGAAATATTAATGAAAGCTCAATATCAAACCTCATGATGGTTACATTAAAGAATTTGACTTGAATCTTATATTCTTGTTAAATAATTCATTGTATGATTTCAAATAAAAATATATGAAATGGTATAATAGATTTTATTCCTTTATGTTAGAAACCTAATTTACAAGGATTCAATATGTTTCAAGTGTCTATTTTAAATTAACAAAAGACTATATTCTTTATTTCCTGCTTTATATTGAATAAATTCTTATCATGTGAAAAAATTGGAGTCTCATTATTTCTGTTAAATGAAAATTAAAAGTGATGTTTGAAATGAAATAATTAGTTTCAAATAAGAAAATGTTTTCAGTGGTGAACATATTTGGGACATACCGAATATACTTATTTAATTTTCTCAACATATATATGTTTTAAAAATTCTAAATAGATAAATGTATATATCTCTCAAACCTATGAATATACCTCTTTTAAATCAGTTTAACCATCTTTAACACATACACCCATAACTTTTGACGACGTACAGTTTAGGTCACAAATACCATATGCTAATATAGTAGGGAGTATCATTTATTTTATGATCCATAAAAAACCTGATATAACCTATAAAATATTCACCCTTAGTATATTCATGGCCACATGTGGGAAGCCACATTGGAATGTCCTCAAATGTATTCTTAAATACGTTTCACGTAGTTCTAATAATTCAGTGTCATATGGTAATGATGTTTGTATTTCTATAATTATTATAAGATATTTGGATGCAAATTATATAGGGAATATTGACACTAGAAAATTATCAACATGTCATGTATTTACTAACTTTGGTGATCCAATTTCCTATAATTGTAATGTGTAGTTTTTGGCTACTCGTTCAACCATGGAATCAGAATATATTTCTTTGACCAAGGAATTCAATGAAAATTAATTCCCTAAAGGGTTGTCATATGAACTTAACCATTTTTATTATATAATAAATTTCTATTATTATAGACAATTTTCCCTTCATTTATCCATAAATTGAGTTTTTCATGGTAAATCTAAACACCAAAAAATTATAATACACCTTTTACAGTTATTATAGAATATAGAAAATTATTTTTCAACAATATACCCACATATGATCACCCAGATGATGGTTTGAGAAGAGGTTTGGTTTTTTCTAAATAAAAATATTGTTTAAATATACCTATTTTATATATAATTTTATAATTATATGTGAAAGTATATCAAAAAAAATTAATTTACAGTGGTGGATATTTGTGAGATAGTGATTTCATTTATTTGTTTTCATATTCAATTGAAAATTTTTGTTTCTTACCATTTTATTTGAATTAATATGCATGAATCCAAAATTTTGTTCAATTTTAAATTTTATTATTTCCCCAGTTTCATTTGGTGGACCTCTTTATCATTCCTAGGCTCCCTCATGGGCCTTTTCATTTCTATGTGGTCCTCTATTGTTTAGGACCAAGACTTAGTTTGGCCCTATAGCTCTAACCCTTGGTGACTCAGCGATTCGAGTGTTGGTTATTATTGGTCATTGATCCACTATGTCACTACATTGAGCAACATAATCCTTCTTTTCCAACTGATTTTGATAATTCTAATGAAATTATGTTCAATTGATAATTCATGACACTTTTTTAGTTGTGTCATTACTTTTTTAGTGATTCTCTAGGGGAATTGATAACCCTTGGTCATAGATGATTCATAGTGATTCATTTTGGTTTTCCTTGCAACCATAGTTCTCTCTATTCCCTCAACGTTGACTCTTGAAACTAAGATTGGGTGATCCTCAATGGTAAGTCTATATAGTGGTTGATCATTAAGGAACAAATCTGGTGCACTGCTTCTGGTGGATCATCAATGACAGCTTCCATCATCCTAGATGATTTTATGGGTCCCACCAATGTTGTATACAATCCAAATTAGGGAATAACGTTTACCAACATCTGCATAATCAATGATTTTGAAGAGTTAGAACAACATTCAGGAGTATAAATGACGATATATGGATAGCCAAACCCTAATTCTTCTGGAACTGTATATTATTATATATATTTATTATTTCACATTTCACAGTGGAATTTTTGTATACATTAGCTACTCGTTAACTTCACCTATGTATGCTGTAAATATATCTCACATTTGAGCATTAATAAAATATGTTTGTTGGTTGGTGGACTTGGCATGGACGTAGGTCCCCAAGGGACCAAATCACATATCTATCTATGTTTTTTCTCTTAAATTTACTTTGTTTCATCTTATTGTTCTGTTTTTGTAAATTCTAAATTCCAATTGCATAACCCATTTTGGTCTTGTTGGGGTTGAGTTTTCTACTAGTGCTCGATTAACTCTTCCCACTCATATGTGGGTATTACAAAATGGAAGTGGCTCGACACATGGGTCCATGGGGATTTTATGCCACTGTATTTTCTCTACCGTGGTGTTATGATTTCTCAAAAAGTGGAAAAGTAAGGGATAAATTTGTTAAAAGGGTTTTTTATTTGATGGGTTACAATTTTTTATATAGGGAAATGGGTTTGCTGAGTGCCAAATGAATTAGCGCATTGACAAACTCCCTACAATGCCAATTCTTTTTTCACTCTAAGTTTTATTTCAAATTACCCACTCCACCCCTCTCCAACCCGCTTATATATATCTTATATATATTTATATAATTAGAATTATAACTATCATAAATATATTTATAATAATTATAATTACTAAAATAAATACTATAAATTTATAATTAAATTTATTATATATATATAACAATTATATAATTATAATAAATATATAACTATAAATAAAATATTATAATAATTATAATATTATAATCAATATATAATTGTCATTCATATATATTTATAAATATAATAATTACATAATTATAATAAATATAAAATTGTAAATACAATAATTATATAGTTATAAATATCATAAATATATAATTATAACAATTATATAATTATGATAAATATATAATTATTGCAATTTTATAATTATAATAAACATGTAATTATAAATATAATAATTTTATAATTATATAAAATATACAATTACATTAAATATAATAAATATATAGTTATAATAATAAATAAAATAAATATATCATTATAATAAATGTATGATTAAAATATAAAATATATATATTTATATTATTGTTAAAATTATATGTTTTTTATAATTATATAACTAATATAATTATATAATTATTATAATTATTTATTTATTATATTTAATATTAAATTTTTATTATATTTATAATTATATATTTATTATAATTATATAATTGTTATATTTATATTTATAATATATCTACAATTATATATTTAGTATAATTATATATCATTATATTTATAATTATATCTTTATTTTAATTATATATTTATAATATTTATAATTATATAAATATTTTAATTATATATTTATTATAATTTTATATTTATTATAATTATATATTTACTATATACGTAATTACATAATTGTTATAATTATATATTTAATATATTTATTAATGTATATGTATTATTATTATATAAGTATTATATTTATACATATATACTTATTATAATTATAATTATTTAACTATTATAAATATATATTTATAATAATTTTACATTTATTATAATTATATATTTATTATTATTTATTATTTTATGATAAATTATAGATATATATTTACTATAATTATATATTTAATATAATTGTAATATTATAAAATTTTTAATTATATATTTATTATAATTATAAAATTAAAATATTTCTAATTATATATTTATTATAATTATATAATTATTATAATAATATATTTATTATATTTATAAATATATAATTATTGTAATTATAATTGTACATTGTTATAATAATATAATTATTATATTTCTAATTATATATTGATTATAGTTATATATTTATTATAATTATTATATTTATAATTATATATTTATTATAAATATAAAATTTTATATTTATATATTTATTATATTTCTATTTCTATAATTATTTTAATTATATATTTATTGTTTTTTTATTATTATTATTATATAATTATTATAATTGTTATAATTATTATAATTATTATAATTATTATAATTATAATAATTATAGTTATTATTTTTCTATATTTATTATGATTATATAATTGTTTTAAATATTTTAAATATAATTTTAAATATATTATATTTTTTAGTATTTATATTTATTATAAATATATATATATATCATATTAATAATTATAATTATATAAATATGTAATATATATATATAAGGGGGTTGAGGAGGGTAACATGGGGATTTTGAAAAAAAACTCAGAGCACCAAATGAATTGGCGTTGTAGGGTGTTTTCCAAACTGCCAATTCATTTGATGCTCAACTAACCCATTTCCCTAAATAAAAAAACCACAACTGCTTAATTTAAATAAAATAAAATACCTGTTTAAAAAAATTATCCACATGTTAGCTATAACCCTCATTTTTGGGGAGAATGAATATGTTGAACGATTTTGGGAGGTCAATTTCTAGGTTTTTCAAATCGCTAATTGATAATGGGTTATACACTGCAGTAATAGATCATACATCATGGTGACTCTCACTAAATCAGAAGTTCTAAGATGTAATTTTCCAATTAATAAAATGTTGTGGCAATGAATTATTTCCATGCGTTATAGTGAAGTGAATGTTAGAAAATTCTGTTAAAACTGATTTCCTATTTTTATGAAATTTTATTGTATTTTTACAGGGAGACATTGACTTAGATTTTTAAGAAGATGATGATATATTTTACAATCCCAAATAAAGAAGATAAAGAAGTGGAGAAGGATCGCACAATGGTTCGATGGGTCAAGGGTCAAAGAACGACATTATACACCAGTAGATACATATATAAGACATTATTTTCTCTTGATTTTTATTGTGAAATAGTGTGATTTATATATTGGTTGTTTAAACACAATTCATGTATGTTACTTGTTGTTTAAAATTATGTCTGTTTTAGTTAATTTATTCTAATTCTTATCTTATGTTTCTTTTCATTAGTGGTTAACGAACATTCAATCATGAATGGATAGACTCATAAAGGAGGGAGGAATTGATTGAAGGGGTTTTATACCGTATATTAATTAAAATATTAGTCCCTCCTGTGTTCATATTCATAATCAATATTTCATTTCACCAATAACAAATTATATCCCCTATTCTTCTACATATATTAATGATGACTCGGGGATAATCCCCTATACAATAAAGGGGAGTGGGAGAGCAGGAGTCGGCCTTATCTCCATCATTAACTTTTGAGGTAAAACATAACTCTTCAAGGTCAATCTAGTTTACCTCATCAATAAAAATCAATAAGCTTATATATGATTTGTTGATATTAGCTAGGTAGAAACAATTTTTCAATGAATCATTCCCACTATTTATTTAATAAATTTCATTGGAGAGGACATACTGTGCTAAATATTGAAATTTTTTCCTTGTACATCAATTACCCTCCACTATTTCCCCATATTAACATTTAACTCATTAATTCATTAACACTATATTATAGTTAAATTTACTTTATATTATATTTTTTCACTTTCAAAACAGGGTATCAAAAATCGAAAAATTCATTTGAAGGCCATAACTGATATTCCGAGTTCATTATTGTATCATCCCTAAAATTTCACTAAAATATGATTTTATGGTTAGTGTTTGTCTGGAAACAAATATGTATTCCAAACATTGTCTATCATAGGGAATAAACATCATATCAAGGATGAATATATGATATATTAGATTTATTGAGCATGTTATAATTAGTTTCCCACTATATCTTTTTGTTGTATTTTTTTACATTGGTAAATGTTTTTTGTGAAACCATTAAAGGGCAATTCACTCCACATTTAAAATTTACTAATCCTTGGAATTAATCACCAAATAATAGTAATTGGGGATCACAATTGAGGCCATGTAACATCTTTATTCAGTAGAATAGACATGTCAATGATTAAAATTAAATATCCCAAGATAACCCTAAGAGTATGAATCTAATAATTACTATCACCAATAGCTTGATTGTACTACATAAAATAACCCATGGGAACCCTACTATGGTAGAATCTCCCCATTTGGATGATTGTGTACTTGAAAAGGATTCACATTGATATAAATCAAACAGTTATTATTTTTAATGTGTTTTAAATATCATCGTATTAACTCAGGTATTCCTTTTATGTATGCACACTTCTAACAATTTGGTTTTTATAATCCTATACCGTTAAAAAATTAATAATTTAAAATAAATTTATAAGTCATCGTACAAATCATTATTTTTGTTACCTAGAAAAATTAAATTATAAATTCAAGTATAAAAATATATACCGTGAATAAATTACATGAAAAACATTCATTTAATGGTTAAGAAACATATTAAATAAAAATCCCCACAAAAGTAAGCATGGTAGGAATGATATTCAATCAACACTTATATATATAGGACCTAACCCTATAGGCTAATTGGAAGTCCATATCCAAGGCCCACTATCTATATATTACTACTCAAGAGTAACCATAATTATAATACGATCCTAACACCTAATTTGTGTTCATCATTAATAAAATATACTTTTCTGATCATAGCCTACCAATAAATCAATGTCATAGTTGAAAAACACTAAATATTATTTCATACCTTGAGGTTGAGTCCTTAGTTTCATGTAATATAAATTTTAAGATGGATTTGAAAACATTATACTAATGTTTACATCTATTAATAATATAAATAATAAATTCTGGGAAAATAATGTAGATAATGATCTATATTAAGGAATAATTCAAAAATTTATACATGATATTATCATTTTAAATCAATATTTACAAAAAGGAATTATAAAATATCATGAACCCCCCCCCCCCACCCCCTCCTTCAGTACCCCTCCAAGGTTGGTGGTTAAGAGTTTAATTGACCCGTAAAACATAAAACCAGTAGGCTATAGGTTGGAAACTAGCACCAGGGTTATATAATGCATTCAAATAAGATACATTACCCTCAATATATGAAATCTAAGGTAATAGATATTATGAGATACACCAAAAAAATATATAAATAAATAAGCAATCCCCATACATGAAAGTCATATCATACCAACTTAAACAATTTAAAACACCAAAACAAAAATCTGGTTAGAGAAAAATAACATACAAAAATTATAAATAACTCCATGAGCTAGTAACACCCAACTCAATCATCAACCATCTGTAGTAGACTTGAAAAACAATTATATATCCATAGGGAAATAATTTAATTATTTTTAGTGGGATCCTCTCTAGAACAACTCTAGAAAATTATAATGATGTATACTAAATCCCAACGAAAAATAAATGAAACCAACTGTTTACCTAAATAGGTATTACTGTATCCCTTCTATACAATATCCTACTCACCAAGTCCAAAACATATCATATAACATAATACCAAAACAATATACATATATTAAAGGTACTACACATCCACATTCCGAGTATTTTATCACTCTTATAAACCAATTATAAACATCATGTGTTACAATACCTCTTATATATCATATTTACCCCCGAGAAAACATGCCACATCCATATCATTATCTCATCCTACAGCTCATGCATATATGTCTATATCACATCCATAACCAGTTGGAAGTCCAGAATGCATTATATCCTTATTATCATGCATTATACCTCAATCCATTACCAATCATTCATGTATACTAATAGTAACTAAAATTACTACAATAGGGATACAAGTACATTTTGAAACCTTAATCCACTATATCCCACACATACATTTATGGTGAAGTTGAGATTCATCACAACCCATGTATGTGTATACCTTATTCTTTTATCCACTTTTTTCTAAACATGCCTACACATCATACTATGTATGAAGAGAGAATGATGAAGATAAAAAATACATCCATCTACTCCCTCAACAATCTAAATGTTGAGGAAAACACCCAGAACACAAAACATTTGGGAATCAGCTTCCCCCTAACTTAGGTGGGGTGTGTATGAATTCATAAAACAAAATAAATATTATAACACACAAACAAACTAAGGTAAAATATATAACCTTATACTCAGACTAATGACATCATTCCACATGACACTCTATTTCCACTGTTATGGTTTCGAATGCTAGATATCATATTTTCACACAAGTGATAAGGTGAAACATAAACCAATTCAGGTACAAAAATACCCATCCTGAATTTTCCCCATCATCACTTCTGTTTAATTCAATTTATATCATAAAAATCCCATGTTTATTCATATTCAACGTAATGATTTCCATATTTTCATCTAATTCCCTTTAAGCATTCATTCAAACCTAATCTGAGGTTTGTTGAGTATCTCAATTAACCACCTTATGTTTTCATAATTACATAGATATATTTGTTTTATTTCAATTAAATTTTATACTACATTAAATTGTGTATTTATTGAAGTATGTTTAACTTTGATCATATCTATTTATGTTTTTATAAATTTATCATTATATTTTCTATTTTGATTGTTTAGACATGTTTCACAATTAAAAAATATGAGTTCCTATGATAAATAAGTCATTTGGGACATTCAAATTCCATTTATATATGTTTCATAATATTTCCATAAATAAAAAGTATTTTTTACCATGTAGTCATTTTGTAAAACAAATCTCCAAAGGGTTATTTATGTGAAAAATTTTAAATCCACATAGCCAATTTTCTAGATTTGGTTACCCTATGTATTTCAATCATATATCGAGTTAAAGAACTCCAAATTTAGTGACTAGTTTTCTGTTATGAATTAAATAATATTTTCTATTTTTTATAAGATAAAAAATGTAAATTTATATATTCCATATTTAAAATTATTTTTTAAATCACTAACTATTTTGTGTCAAATTTTTTCTATTTAATAGAACTATTATTATACTTGTTTTTATTGATAACTTTAGTTATATAAATTTGTTTAAGGTGATTATAGACTCTTTATAAATCTAATAAAATTTTCTAAATATAACACAAAAGGAATAAATGTTTATTCAATATTTATCGAGGTATTTTTTAGATCTAAATATTAATAATGCAAACTATTTTTGATTTTGAAGATTTCCCTTAACTAAATCCCCTATGTGAGAAATTTAGATACATGAATAACATATGTGAGGAATTCTCTTATGTGAATCCCCTACGTAATTTGTGTTTGTAAATTTATACTACATGAATTTTCTATATATAGTCCATTATTTCAGTCAACATACATAGATAAAAACTCCAAAATTATTTTCCCTTATATAGATTTTCCTACATAGATTAATGAAAATTCATATAGGAAATTATACATTGTTTTACATATTCTTTCATATTCCAGTTTTTTCATGATTATATCATATATTAAATTTGTTTTACTATATTCATAAATTCTTATTAATTATGTAGAATACCTTAAAATATTTTTTCATTGTTTTAAACATGTTTTTATGAAGTTTGATTCCTGTTATATTTTCACGCATAAAACAAAGAGCCTCAAAACTCAAAAATAATTTATTATTATTTTATGTTCTTTTCATCAAATTTATTATTTATAAAATAATATTATATTATATGAACTCATAAAAAATAATTTTAATATATTTAATGAATGGAGATTAATTATTTTATATTCTCCACATATTTGTAGATCATTTTTTGTAGAATGTTTTTGAATTTTGTATTTCAAATTCGAACATACGCTTTTCCTGGGATATTTGATTGACTCAATAATAAATATAACATTTAAATTTTATAATGGTTGATTTAAAATTATGTTCAAATGTTTTTTTTAAATATCATTCATGAGTTGATCAGTTATCATGAAACAAAAATTTCTTTCTCACACTCTCTCACATCGATAATACAGTATTATTCTTTTTGAATATTAAGTGATTATAATGGTTTTCTCGAGTTTTTTGTAAAAATAGATTTTTATTTAAAGGATGTCAAGATTCTTAGAACAGGGTCACCCGTTCACAATTAGAATTTTTTTTTCTGGACGATCAAGTGATCATGTACACATTTTTTACATCATTTTTAATGAATTATCAAGGAATAAACAAATATTCGTTGGATTCTATATCACCATGAATAGAAGTATTGTAACTTTTCAGTAAGGACCAAACATATTCATTCAAATACATTAAAAGAGTACACATCAACTATTTCATATATAGAATACATTTTACAACTCTCTAACGGTTTTTTAATTGTTTCATTTAATATTCTAGGTTGGGTAAAGTTTTTTTCACTTCTATATTTCACATAATAGTTTATACCACCTATAAAAAGTAGTATATGGTCATACCACCTTACAAAAAGTTATTTTTATGGTTATTCTTTCCTAACTAAATGTTTTACACATAGTTTGGGGCTACTTCATTGTGAATTTAATGGTTTATATCAACTCTCATTAAAGGTTGTGTTTATGTTTGAGGATACTCCTCAATAAGTCTTTGGTTGGGATTCCTCCCAAGTAAATATTTTGGGTTTAGATTTATCTCATATAAAAGCCTCTCTCTCATTCATTGTGGGTTATATACTCTATTGGATGAAGTATAAATTGTGGATTATGATCATTTAAATTCGGTCAAATATAAAATTTCTTGTTTTATTATATTTAATTTTCTTTATACACACTTCACACATACACTATTATGATTATTTTAAGAATTATTTTTTAATATTTTTAAACCACCGAATTACACAATTAATATTTAATAAATCATGTTATTTTAATACTTTTTGATCCCCACTTTATTACTTCTTTAATCATCATATCCAACATAAAAAAAGTATGAAAGGGTCATTCATTTATATATATTTAGATTTTATGATTTTTCTAATTCGATTTCTAATAATTATTATCAGAGGTTGGCCTTGTTTCAGGATACATTGCACTTTTTTATATTTTATTATCTATTTTATCTTCTATCCTATTCCTTAACAATACTATGGAAATATCTATTTATGTGATGGCTAAATCTATAATTAAAAATTATCCAAAAAATTAATTAAATTAAGGGAATGATCCAAAATATTATGAAATAAAGGAGTATTTTGGTCATGAATTTATTTCCATTAATTGAAATGTGGATTTTTCTTCTAAATCCTCAATTTTTAATAATATAATTTTAGATGATATTCATGAGAATTATCAAGTACAGGTTCATAAATTGATGGATTTACATTTATCCATTAAATCAAAATATAGGAAAGTTGTTGAAAAAAATGAAATTGTATCTCTTCATGTTGAAAGGTTTATAATTTTTGATATATGAATAAGAAATATTAATGATAATAATGATATATTGAAGGATTTTATATAAAAAATTATGAGGAGGATGAAAGGACATTTTAAATGTTTTTAGATGATTTATCTCAACTTGATGAAAAATGTTAAAATCTTACGGAATAAAATGATAAGTCGAGAAATTATACATATTATATTTATTATAATATTTTTCATGAAAATAAATTAAAATATCAGTTGGATAATGTAATATAAAATATTAAATTGTTTGAAAAATCATATGTGTGTTTCAAAATCCAACAATGACCATCCTATTCATTTTAAGAAGTGTGCTTTTAAAAGGAATATTTTTTATTCATTGGTTACATGATTTAAATGTTTGTTTAATGGAAATTATGCTAAATAATATTCTATTATGTTACCTCAATATCTCAGTATTACTAAATTTTCTATCTATATGAATTTATAATCCCACATATATGCAATACATGTTTTTATTCTGATTGGGTGACAAAAATATTAGTTACCACCCTACTAGACCCAAAACTTAATGGGCACCAAAAGGTGTGTGTGATTTATTATTATAGGACCCAACCACATGTACATCATTGTTTACTAAAATATTTTCACACTTTTTAAATAATGTTTCATTTCATTTAGATAGAGTTAATATTTGAAATCTTATTCTATTTTATTTACACATTTTATATAGGTGTATTTTTTAAAATAAATCATAAATTCAAGGGGATAAATTCTTCTATATAATTTTCTATTCTATTAAGTGGGAATTAATATGTTTTATATTTTAAACATGATTTTTAGTTTAATTTTCCATTTTTAGGGGAATTTTAATACAGTTATACGCTGATATTTTCATATATAGATGAAGTCTATGAAATTTGGAATCTATTTTTAATATTAAAATTATTTAATTTATATAAAATTATCTTATTATATAAATATTTTAAAACCTCCCATACAGACTCAATGATTTTGAATTACTATTTTAACCTTTAGTGTTCATAAAATATTATTTTTTAAATGATTTCTCATTATTTTTCTCAAACATTTCTTTCAAAATTCTTCTCACTACATTAAATTTTTTATTTTACAAGTAGATGACATTTCTATGAGTCAGAGATACATATTTTAGAAATTTATTTCATTGAGATATGAATGCTTAAGAATATTATATACATTAATTAATTTTTTTAAAATGAAATAATTTTCTATTTTGGACCTTATATTTTTAATTCACAGACAGGCCGCGCCCGAAAAACATACACCCCTCCTAGGATAAACGGCACACTCTGAACTCGATGGTGCCCTCAGGTTTCCAACCCGAGCCACCGTTTAAGTGATACTTTAGTTTTAACACTAAACGAATTAATTAATTAATTAATTCATCCGTTTAACGTTTTGAAAGAAAGCGAGGGGTCCAAACATCCCACACCGACAAGTTTTATGTCATTATTAGGGTAAAACCCCATTCTGGACCCATCCGTACACTCAGATCTATAATCTGATGCTCCATTTAGGAGTTATCCCATTTATTTAGCATTTCCAGTGTGAACGCACTAAAAATTTAATTTCGGCCACTCCGGGGCTCGGAATCGCATGTCGTCTGAAGGCGCTGCTCTAGAATATCATCAATAATATTCCAAAGTCTTTCTCAGAAAAAGAACTGAGTTCTTACAGTTATGATAGGGGTAAAAACTAAAACCACACACACTTTCATCAAATAGGTTATGAAATCATCATTCATGTGTATGGTATACTTCCGCCTCCTGAACCAATGTCATTCATTTTTACATTAACACATATAATGGTTTGTAATAATGATTTATATGATGATTATATATTTTATTTTTATTTTTATGATATAAGTATGATTATTTAATTGTTATACCACACATACCTTCATGACTTCCATTTTTGGGAATACGATAACATCGTTAATGTGTACGAAGGACTACCACCTCATGAAGAGATATTATTTTTGCACACTTTATGTAGAATTTAATAAGTGTAACATTCTACCCTGATTCACTAGGTCTATGTTGGAATGGTATTTGAGCTCATGTGCACCTCCCTATATGCAATATGTCGTCGACTTGTAGTGTGGGTCTCATGTAAAATTTTGGGGAGACAATATTCACTATATCGATTCATGGTGTAAATAATCATAAAACAATATAAATATTTAGAGTAAAATGCATAAATGTAATGATGAAATACATATAATTTATCAACCCCCAATGTGGCATGAAAAACAATGATTTATAATGAAACTTATAATGTAAATGACCATCATCTGTGGGGTGCTCTGTTGCCTCTCTTAGAATGATTCTACTCCATGATCCACTACTCAGTTCTCCATTGTAGGTCCCTTTAACTATATCAGATATATGGTCATGAAATATATAAGTGAACATAAATTCCCAAGTAGTTTGTGATTACAAGTCTCAGTAGGACAACACTGATGCAACCTCAACCTCATGTGCTCAAAATAGAAGTGTAATCCATAATAAATAATGTTAAATAAACAGACTATCCAAAATTGAGAAGTTGTGCGGTAACCAAGCTTCCAAAACCCCAAACCATACCTTCTTTATCTATATATCATATGGATGACCAAGGTGTCAGATAAATCAATGATTACCAACAAGGATAATGATTCATGTTTCTCAGTATCATTGTGCGACATGATGTTAATGCTCGGAAAGAAAATATGTTTCTTTGTATCTCCAAGGAAAAGAGAGATAATCATATTACCTAATTTTTCATGTTGAAATACTAATAAAATAGATCTAATTGGATTTATTTATTCATCAAAGCACACATTCGTGGAAGCATACTAGGGACTGAGATCTAATTTGTATCCCCTCTTCATTGGGTGAAATCTAAGGCATTATTGTGAGCCTTCCAATTGTATTGGAACCCCATTGTCAATCATGTACATCCCTCCTCCAAATTATGTCACAAGTCATGGTGGGACACTACATGGGATCCCATAGGCATCGATATGTGGCTACCCCATGCATCATACCCTCATCATCAGTCATGCAAAACCCTCCTCAAATGGATAATGAAAGATTATAATCCACATGTCTTGTCTATAAGAACAAAAACATATGGTATACGAAACATGGTATTATATATATATACATTAATAATAAATAATCTTTAAAATTGATCACCCAGTGTACACATAATCACACAACAATGTGAAAAAATTGCTACAAGTATTCATGGAATCAAGTGTAATATAGAGTTTATGGTGTTACACACATACCCACATGAATTCACTATCTAGAATGGTAATTAAACATATACTCACATAATAATATTAATGGAAATTTTTTTAAACAATCTCAAATGGTTAAGGAACATCCTACCTCAATAGTTCAGAAAAAACCACTCGTAGTTTTTCCTAACGTCAGAGAGACACGTCAAGGTCTCAATCTATTACCACATCAGTGCTCGATGTTTTTTAGAGGATTTTCTAGACTCATAAAATTTACATTATTTAAAAATAGCTAACAACTAACATGTGATAATTAATTCTTGAAAAATTCACATATTATCCTTAAATTTATTGAACACGCTGATAAATTTTTAATTATCACTTTACCCTTTAATAAGTCACGTGAAATGAAAATTTATGGATTTTAATTTTATTTTATCACTTTCATTGGTAAATTAAATTATTATTTTATCATTTCTAAAAAATCCCATGAAATTACAATTTATCACATTTAAATTAATTTTATCACATGTGCTAATATATTAAATTATTATTTTATCATTTCTTAAATATCACCTGAGATGAATATTTATTACTTTAAATTTAATTTTTTTCATGCACTAATTCTTTAAATTATCATTTTATCATTTCTAAAATATCACCTTAAATTATAATTTATTATATTTTATTTTAATTGATCACATGTAGAGATAAACATAATTATTACCTTCTGAATTCTAAAATATTACATGAAATGATAAATTTTTTATCTCGTGCATTGATTTTTTAAAATGGTACATTATCATTTAAAAAAAGTCACATAAAATGATGAAGTTCTATCACAAGTTTTGATAATTTAAATTATAATTATATCACATGAAATGATAATTATAAATTTTAAATTATCCTTTAAGTCATCATGTGTAATGATAAATATAATTATAATAATTAGACTATCTGATGCACTGATAATTTTAAATTTGAATTATAAATAAATTATAAATGCGTTGATAATCAAAATTTTATATTTATCATTAAATTATCATGTTTTTTTATAATTATAAATTCAAATATTATTTATAATTATACAATGATAATATTATTAAAACATATCGTCATATTTTTTTGAAATAATATTATAAAACCAAATCAAAAAAGAAGAAGGAAGCATTACCTGGAAAACCATCTCCAGGACCCACAAGAGAGGAGGCGCCTTGGTCGGATCCCCATTCAGTGAGTGTTTTATCTCTTGAATGATTCAATCATGAAGCAGTAAAAATCTAGGCTGGGGTTTCGGGTTTATATAGGGGTTTCTCTGTGTGAATTGATGGATCCTAAAATCAATTTTCTGGGTGAAATTAAAACACATCATTTGATCCACTAAAATCAAAAATTATGGCAATAGAGTTGTTTAAGCCTACTTATAAAAGATTTTTTGGATTTATTATGGTCGAAACGGACCGCAATAGAGAATATTTGAAGCTTCTTAGACTATAGAGTTCATCAATGGAGGTAACCCCACCTAGGGGAAATGCATGAATAGTGAACGCCTCCCCTATTTTATTTTTAAAATTATTAATTAATTTTTTTTGAACATTAAACCAATTTAAATTATAAGTTATTTAAAGGGTCACTTGAATGTAAAAATATTATACCCCATAGAGTAAACCCCCCATTCCAGACACAATGTTGGTGTTAGAATTTCCATCAGACTTGCAGTTTCTGAGATATAAAATTATTTCTAATAATTTAATATATTAGACACTTTAATTAGTGATTGGGGAATCCAAATTCCCCTTCCTTCAATTTTTATACTCGCACTAGGGTAAATACCATTTTCCACATCCAAAGGTGTTCTCAGTTTCATCACCTGATGCACCATTTGGATGATATAAATTTATTTCTATTAATAAACTTAAAGAATCATTACATAAATTATTTTTAGTGAGATAGGACTCCAACCACCCTACATCCTTGAGTTTTATACCCTTCGTAGGGTAAACATCATGTTTCGGACCCTGAGTTGGTCCCAATTTTATCATACACCATACATTTTTGGAATTGTTTAATTATTTTGAATAAATTTTCTATGATTAAAATAATACAGTTACTATTTTTATTATTTCTTCTTCATGACTTTCCAGACCTCAGAAACTCATAAATACTCAATGTTTAACTCAGAGAAATATTCAATTGAATATTCAAGAGTATTAATTGGTGTTTTACCCTTCTATGAGAGATTTTACAAATAATTAAACTTTTCACTGATAAACTTTTTTTCTCATTTAACATGTTAATAATTTATCAATTATTGAATAAATAGGATATTACAATTATTCCCCTCTATAGACTTCTCATCCACAAGAAAAAAATATATTTTTCCTACTCAAACAACTCAAACCACTGAGCTCAAACAAAAAACTCGCATTCCCAAATATCTTATTGGATCCACCCATTCTTCCATTAAACTCGGACTATTGGAATGGTCTTCCCTCATAACACTATCTAGCTACGGTCTATGATCCATATCAAAAACTCCTCATAAGATGCTTCAGTCTCCAACTCAACATCCTCATAGTCAATAATATGCATAGGATCAGGCATATACATCCAAAGCTGTGACATAAGGAAAACATCATGCATTGAGTGATAGTGTGAAGGGAGGTCTAGATGATACTCCACAACCCCTATCCATTCGATGACATAAATGGTTCCAACAAAACGTGGTGCTAGCTTTCCCTATTTCTTTAGATGTATGTTCCCTAACTAAGAAGTTCATCTCAAGAAATTCCAATGTCCCATAGAAAACTCAAAGGTTCTCCTCTGAAGGTTGGTATAAGATATCTATCTACATTGAGCAGTGATCAGTCTCTTCCATATTAGCTTCAATCTCTCAGATGTATCCTAAACCTTGATGAGGCCAACAACTGCTACCTCTACCACTTCATGCCAACAGAGTGGTGGGTGACCCGACCTCCCATAAATATCCTTGTAAGGTTCCCTCTAAATAAAATCTTGATAAGAATTGTTATATGAAAACTAAATCAATGGATTGTGATCATCCCATTCTCCATCAAGGTCTAGTATGCAATCTTGTACAAAATCATCTAGTATGTGTGTAGTCCTATTAGACTATATGTTGGTCTGAGGGTGGTTTGTCGGTCTCAATCTTTGCCGATTCCCTAGGGATTTCTACAAGCCCTACCAAAAGCATGACATGAAACAAGAAGCTATGTGAGAAAGAATTATCAAGTGAACTCCATGTAGGCGCAAAATATCTCAGACATAATGTTTTTTCACCTCCATAACTAAGTGAGTATCTCTGATCGATATGAAATGGGAATTACTCATTAACCGATCGACAATCACCCAAACTACATCACGACTCCTTGTGTCGCTAGGTAACCCAGTTTCAAAGTCCATAGTAATGTCTTCCCACATCCAAAAAGGTATTGGAAGTGGTTGTAATAACCCTCCAGGACACTGGTGCTCTTCCTTCACCCTCTGACAAGTGAGGCATGGAATGAAAAAACCTACAATGTCCCCCTTCATCCCTAGCCACCAGAACTGTCATCTAAGGACGTGGTGCATCATTTTTACACCAGGACATACCATCAACCTAGAGGTATGGTAAACCCTAATCATTCATCTCAAATAAATGAAGGAACCACTAATCTTCAATGGGTAGAGACCATGATATTACTATCCATCAACTATTTGAGTATATAGTCACCTCCAGTGAGTCATTCTCTCATCATAGTACACTTAGAGTCTGAATAATGACCAGTGCCAACCCTTTATATAAGGGATGTTGTAATCATAAAAGTAGATAAAATAAATGATCCATGATACTTTAAAGCATCAACCCTTTAGTAATCCAATAAACACATCAAATTCCACTTCTCTTTTGAGGATTTATTGCCATGTTTCTTCTCATACTGTGTCCTATGGCTAAGGGAATCATCAACAAAATATCCATCTATAGGGGAATATGTCATCTAGAATTAAAATGTCTATAGATACTTCACCAAGTGTCTCTAATTCATATTTATATCCCTCTGAGTGAAGATATAGAGAATGGTCTTGTTATCTGTGTAAACAATAAACCATTCACCAAAGAGATAATGCCTCCAACAATTTAGTGTGTGGACCACATCTGCAAGCTCCATGTCATGCATGTGGTATTTATTCTAATTCATTCTTATATTAAGAGACCCATATGCAAATACATTTTATCTATTATAATGTAATACTCCCAGACCAACTCTAGATGCATAATAATACATTTCATTGTCAATCCCAAGATCTAGATGTGTTAGTACTCGAGCTATTGTTAGATTTTTATTATGCTCATGGAAGGACACTTCACACCAATCTAACCCCTACAACATTAATCCCTTCATCCTCAATGTTTTCATGGGTGCTAATAGTCGGGAGAATTCATGGATAAATGGTTTCTAATATCTAGATAAACCTAGGATATTCTTGATCTCAATCACGTTTTGAGGACGTTTCCATGACATGAATGCTTTGACATTCTTCTAGTTTACTGATATACCGATCCTAGACACCACATATCCTAGAAACATCACCTATTTAGTCCAGAAGTTACATTTTGTCTACATAGTGTAAAGTTTGTTATCTCAGAACATAATAGGGACAATATCTAGGTTCCTAGTATGTTGTTCAATTTTTTTGAAGTATATGAGAATATCGTCAGCAAAAACTATTAAGAAATAGTCCAAGTATAGATGAAATATTTTATTCATGAGAGACATTAACACATCTAGGGAATTATTCAGTCTGAACGGCATTACTAATTACCCATACACCCTATATCTTCTCTGTAAATCTATCTTCTTAATATACTCCTCCCTAACTCGCAACTAGTAGAATATTTTTTGAAAATTAATCATTCAGAATCAATGATATCCTTACAATTGAGAAAAAAAGGTAATAAATCCTTTGAAAAGTATATCGGTTCTTGAACTTCACCAGGTTTAGCTTCCGATAATTTACTCATAGTCGAAGACATCCATCCCCCTTTATGAAAAACTAAACAATTGCTCCCCATGGTGATGTGATAAGTCTAATAAATCATTTTCTCTCAAAATATTATAGTTTAACATTGATCTCCTTAAATTTGGTTGGATCCATACAATATAGAGGTATCTAAATTGGATGTGCACCTAGTATGAGCTCTATCTCAATGTAAACACCTCTATAAGGATGGATTCCAATAAAGTAATTAGGAAATAAGTCCTAATAGAGATCAATGACTGGATAAAAAGAAGATGAGGTTTCCATTAAAGCTTCTAAAAGAGCCAATATTTCCATTTTATTTTGTGATTGACCCATGTTGGATCTTGTTAGATCAAACTCTTCCTGATCCCAGATCACACTCCCTAGTCATCAAGAACATCTCTCACTTTGGTGAAGAAAAAGATAATCATATTCGATAGAAATAAGGGTGAGATTGGAAATCGGTTAGCCAATTGATACCAAGAATCACATCAGAGGTCTTCATTTCTAGATTCAAGAATTCCCATAAAATTACATAGCCAAAAAAAACTAGTGGATTACCTTGCATCAATTAAAAAGTTCCAATTTCATACCCGTAGTTGAATCAAGGGAGACTAACATAGATGATAACTTGACTTGTATGTCATGTCTAGTAACTACTTATAAAACTATAAAATAATGGGAAGCACTATTATAAAATAAGTATTTAGAAAAACTATCGGTGAGCAGAATGGTACCTTTAATAGTGGTTGGTCATTCTCCACCATCTATAGGAGTCTGGACCATAACATACAAGCATCTAGCGTTATCTCATATTCTCTATCCCTACGGTGCATGACTAGTTTGAGTCTGTTATAAGAACCTTTGACTAGTTCTATATTTATTTCCCTTGTGGAAACATGGATTATCCTATCTATAGAAAATATGTTGTATATTTCCATCATTGTTGCAATGTAGCACATATTTTTTGGTTCTTTACATGACATACAAATGTTTCTATTCTTTCCATATTTAAAACACCATGATGTTACTGCTAAAGGTGATGATTGAACCACACTCTGATCCACCTGCATGTGGGTACTCTGATTCATATCTCTAGTATTCATATTCTTATTACGAGAAGATAATCTCATAGAGGTGAGAGAAAACTCAGTCACAGACTATCATGAGATGAGTTCCAGACTAAAACTTTGTCCTCCTCAAGTACCTTTTCAAGGCCTAGCCCTATTGGATGACCTATATATAAATCATCAAGTCAAAACCACTAAGATGACGTCTGAGCTTAGTTCAAAGGATTATATTGAATCTCTAAGCCTTCTGTGTCTTATTTCCATCTAAAAAGGGATAAAAGTGAATTCCATATATAAAATGGAAATAATATGGAAAGACAATAATGGAACCCTATCGTGACTACATGAATTCATGGGAATGTTCCATCTTCATTACATCTAGAAAATAATTCTTGATAAAAATATGCTTGAAGTTCATCCATGTAAGAACATCTCATCTCCCATACTGGTTCATAACAGTACACCATCTCCTAGAGGGTCGCAGTAACATAATTCTTTCACGGATTATGTGACCATCTTTAAGAGTCTGGACCAGATCAATGATGATCCCAATAATTCCTAGGCATTCCTCACCATCATGCGGCCCACCAGTGCTCTGTAATGTTTGTGGGTGATGAAGCTAAAAATCTTGAGGATGGATAGTCATGGTACTGTATATAGTTCCACCCTAGACAAAAGATATCTATAAAATCCCATGCTGAACATTCTCTATATCCAGAATATCTTGTGTTGGTACACATGAATGTCGGGGAACATCCCCTGGTACCACTGGTGGTGGTACGGGAGCATCCTGAGCTACTACAGCTATCAGTCCTGTCACACGTCTCTGATGTGTAATCTCTACAAAATAATGATCATTATGGATATAAAAAGATTTTAACAATTCTACGAGATCACACAATGGTTTTTTTAATTTTTAATGGGATCAAACAATGGTTTCCTAGGTGTCTACCATTTAACCAATGTATACCCCTCCAACACTAACCCTTGTCTCCATCCCTACATATTATTCATATTCATATATGTAGTCACACAACAATATGATCTTCTCAACTAATTAATTCCAATAATGGTATATCATATAACATGAAAGCCCAGATATATCAGACAGAACAAACTATCTTGAACAGATAATTCAAATCAAATAATTTAATTAATTAACAATTATTTATCATAAAAACATGTATATATATGGAATGTGATGATACGTGCCTATTCCTGATGCATTAACTTGATCTAAATATTATAAATCATATATAACATCAAATTCTTCACCATATGTGAATTTAATCAACTATAAAGAAAACAAAATATTCCCATTTAATGGTAACTTAGAGATCCACTATGTAGTGCTATCCAGACACGGACATAGTTCCCCCCACCTGAGTCCCAACCATCCTAGATCCTATCTAACTTGTCACAACCCCAAGAAAAGAGAATAAACACATTAGTAAAAACATGTATATGATACCATTTTGTAAAATAACATCCTGAATCACATGGTTTGAGATGGAATACTATATGACCTCTTGTGTGCCTCCCTATATGAAATAGGCTGCTGACTAGCAGTAAGGGTCTCAAGAAAAATTTTGGAAAGACTACCCTCCGTATCAATTCATAGGACCAATAATCTATAACAATGATATAAATAATCAGATTAAAATATAGAAATGTAAAGAAGACATACATATAATGTATCTTCCTCCAATGTGGTAAGAAAACCAAGAAATAGAATTAAAATATAAAAGTAAATGAAAATCATATGTGGAGTTCTCTAATGCATATCTTAGTCTACATCCTCTATATGATCCACCACTCAGCCATTCGTCAAAGGTCCCTTTACATTCACTAGATATCTGGTCATAAAATCTACAAGCTTACTGAGATTCCCATGTAGGGTATGAGTAAAAAACATAGTAGGACACAACCAATGCATCTTCAACCTGATGTGCTCAAAATAAATGTGCATTCAATTATAAATAATGCGAAATAAACACATGATCTAAAACTGATAGGTTGTGTTCCTACTAAAGCTGTCACAGCCCCCGGTCGTACCTGCTCCAGCTCTATGCGAGATGGATAACCAAGGTGTCATATGAATAAACAATTATCTACTAGGATAATGAATCCTATTTCATAGCATCATCATGCAACATAATATTAATTCTCCACAAGAATATTTGTTTCTATGTATGTGTAGGTAAATGAAATCGCATCATCATACCTTAATCATCGATTTGACATACTCAGGATGGAAAGATAATCTACATTATTTAGTCATGGAAGAACCCTGTTGAGTAAACATACTAGGAACCGAGATCTAATTAGTGTCCCCTCTTCATTGGGTTCAAACCGAATCATCATCGTGTGCCTTACTCATATATTGGACAATCTTTATTGGTCATATGCATCACTCCTCCAAATGATAACTCCAGTCATAGTGATCCACTATATGGAATCTCCTAGGCATCATCACGTGCCTACCCCATGCACCAGACTGTCGTTGTCCGTCATGTGCATCCCACCTCCAAAGGATAACGTAAGTTGACGGTCCACCTGTCATGGATCCAAGAAAAAAACCACATGGTATACATATAATGGATGGATATATATATATATATATTCTAGAATAACAAATCATTGTGAAAATGTAGCACAAAATGTACATGTAATCACAAATTAATTTAAATAAACAACTATAAGTTCTCATGACATCAAGTGTAATATAGAGTTTCTCGGGATACAAACATACCCACATGAATTTATAATCTAGCATAGTCATTAAACAAGTCTATATATAATCATATTAATGGAAAATATTCGTGAACAATCACAAATGGTTATAAAACATCCTACGTCAACAGTTGGTAAAAACCTCTCAAAGTTTTTTTCTTAAGTTAGAGTGGCATGTCAGTGTCTCAAGCATTCAGAATGTCACTACTTGAGGTTTAGTAGAGGTTTTCCTAGAACCATAATAGTTACTTTATTTCAATAGAGACAAAACATCACATGTGATAATTATATCTATAAATATTTTCAAATTATCCTTAAATTTATCGCACATTGTGAAAAAATTTTAATTATTACTTTACACTATAACAAGTCACAAGAAATGATGATTCATTAATTTTAATTTAATTTTATCACATGTGATGGTAAATGAAATTATAATTTTATCATTTCAAGAATATCCCCTGAAATGATAATTTATAACATTTAATTAAATTTTATCACAAGCACTAATAAATTAATTTATTATATCATCGTTTATTGATTATCACGTGAATTAATAATTTATTGCTTTAAATTTAATTTTATTACATGCTCTGATAAAGTAAATTATTATTTTATCATTTATTAAATATCATATTAAATGTTAATTTATTTTGTTCAATTTAATTTTATTGCATGAGTAGATAAATTAAATTATTAAAAGGACACATAAAATGATTATGTTCTATAAAATCCATTTATAATTTAAATTTTCATTTTTTTATATGAAATGATAATTAAAAATTTGAAATTATAATTTATGTCATCATGTGTAATGACAATTACAATTTTTATCATTGTACTATCATATGCATTGTTAATTATAACTTCGAATTATAAATAAATTATCATGCTTGTTGATAATCAAAATTTTCAATCATTCATTAAATTTTCTTATGTTTTTGATAATTTAAAATTCAAATACTCATTACAAAAATACAATGATAATTTTATTAAAACATTTTATTTTTTATTTTTGGAATAAAATAATAATAAAAAAAGAAGGATTCTTGACCTAGAAGTTCCTCTATATGAGCCGCAAGAGAGGAGGAACCCCAGTCGGAACCTAATTCGGTGATTGTTTTCTCTTCTAAATTCTTCAATCATGAACAGGTGAGGATCTAGGTTGGGGTTTTGGGTTTATATAGGTGTTTCAGCACATTAATCTCTGTCTATTTTTAGTTGTAACATCAATTTTCTGGGTGGAATTAAAACACCCATTTTCATCCATTTATCGTTGATATTAGGGTGGAAGAGTCGTTTAATCATACCTATAAATGTGTTTTCGGATTTTATTGCGGTCAAAACGGACCAAAATGGAGCTTCCATAGAGCTTCCCAGATGATGGAATTCATCAATGGAGGTAAAATCTGCTGGTGGAGATGTGCGAACAGTGTGTGTCCCCCCTATATGATTTTTCTAAATGAATAATTATTATTATTAAACAATCATTAAATTTACATTATAAGGTGTTTAATAGGATAATAGCACGTAAAAAATTATACCCACAAGATTAAACCCCCCGTTTCGGACACAATGAAAGTGTCATGATTTTTTTGTGACATGCCATTTTTTAGATATAAAATTATTTCCAATAATTTTATATATTATACACATTATTTAGAGAATTTAATTATTGAGCAAGGGATCCAAATGCCAGCTGCCTTAGAATGTTATAATATTGCTTGGGTAAACACCATATTCTAGATCCAATGGGTGTATCAGTTTTTTCACCTAATTCACTTTTTGGATGATATAAATTTATTTCTATAAATAAACTAATAAAAATAATTAAATAAATTACTTAAGGGTGAGAGACATCCAAAATACCGAAGTACTCAAGTGTTATACCATTAATTTGGTAAAAAATAATTTCTAGTCCATATAATGGTGTCATTTTAATCATATAATTCACATTTTTGGAGTTATTCAAATATTTTGAATAAATTTCCCGTGCCTAAAATAATATTTTTAATATTTTTTATCTTTTTTATCTGAGTCTTTGTAAACCTCAAAAACTCAAACTTACTTAGTTTTTATCCTAAAAAATTATTTAATTTATTATTTGAGACTATTAATTGGGTTTTTTAACTCTCTATGATGTTATTAATAAAAATTAAACTTTTCACTGATAAACCATTTTTCCCATTTTAATTTATTAATAATTTATCAACGATGGACTTATTGATATCATAAAAAAATAAGATGTTATATTAAGTATGGGTATAATTAAAATGTGAAATATATATGAATAAAAATTATTCTTTAATGATAATTTCTCATATACTTGTCATTATTTCAATCCAAAAAAATAGAAACAATGATCATGTGTACGTACATCCTACTGTCTCCATGAACAATGTATTTTAATTCTAATTTCTATATATTAATTATTATTATAAATAAATATATACTAAATATATTAGAAACTTATATTTTTTTTATATTTTTTTTATGATTAAATAATTATTATATTAATGGTATAGAAAATATGAAATATTAAAACTAATACAAAAAAACAAAGTGGTTATTACCTCGAATGTAACATTAACATAGAATTATTAATTAATGGTGATGAAATGTCATAAGAATATTATATATGGTGTGATATAAATTAATACGGTTCATTAAAAGATGTAAAATAAACTAATATTTATTATATAATAGGATTTAATGAGTATAATGAAATTTTAGAATTAAAGTAATGGATTACGGTCTCACTTTTATTTTTCATGAGACAGAGGCCATGTTCACAACCAATTTCCTATATTTTGTGTGTATAATGAACATGGATGTATTTTATGATTATTCTACTAATAATTATACATATTTAATTATCCATTTGAAAAACTTTCTTTTATATGGATATGGTTCAAAAGGTACCAAAGTGTTAAGAGAATTTTGCCTCAATTTTCCTTCATTGGGACACATGTTTTGTTATGAATATTTATTCTTTTATGAGGTGTATATAATACCCCCATGAAATGCTATTTCATAAATCAAATAATTTTAATGATATTCTAAGCTTCATGTAATGTTACTATTTCATGGGTATTATGATTCAATTTTTCCAAAGTGGTAAGAGTTTATTGTTGAAATCTCATCATTTATCGATATTATTAATGATTATTATTTCATTGATGAATTATCTTAATAATTCTAATAATTTTTTTCTTCTATTGATAATCATTAAATTTTCATGTAATAGTGCCTTTTTCCACTATTTTGTACATAAATTATCGAGAAAATTATTTCTTGAAAATTAAACTTTTTCTCTCTATTAAATATGATATATGTTTTCCTTCAAAGCATTATTTTATATGATTTTTTTCAAATAAGTTTTATTACTCTATTATAATTTTATAAAAAATAATTTTTCCTACATTTTACATTTCATAAAAAAATGATAGAAATATTCATGTCGTTCTAAAAAACTATGCATGATTGTCTTTTCCCAAAAATGAAAAAAAACATCGTTTTTACATGTGCAAAATGAAATAAATATTCTGACATCATGTCCAATGATTTCCTCAAATCATCCTTTCTAAGTTTTATAATTTATTTTCAAAGAAAATGAGTTTCAAACATTTTTTTATTTAAAAGTTTCTTTTTAATGTGGAAGGGATATTTTCCCCAATATATTTTTCAAATAATCATTAAAAAATATTTTCCTACTAATATTACTTTCATTAGTGTTACATATACCGTATAGGGGATATAATCCAAGGGTTATATTCATATTATTTTCTTTAATGGTGTATGTTTTGATGGAATGTTATTTGAGAAACTCTTCTATCATCCATGTGTTATCTGCTTATGATACCCACTTCAATTCTAGGTTATGCTATGTTGAAATGATTATGAAGAATTTCTACATTCTACATATTATGTTATGATAAAAATATTAAGATACCCATTTATTACCTATATTTCCCTCTAATGCATCAGGTAATGAATTATATCTCATGAGAATTAAATAGATAGAATGGGAGTGAACATAGTTCAGAAAAGGAATTTTTCTGCTAAGACGGTCTTGGGTGTGATCATTGACTACGAAGATGGTTTGCGAGTGAACTCATTGCATATAAAACTTCATGGATGTGATCCTTTAATATAATAGAAATAATTTTATATGTTTATGTGTATTCCACATATTTATGCATTATGATAATATCATGATATCATGGCTCATGTTTTTTGATTCCCTT
This sequence comes from Viscum album, assembly GCA_963277665.1. Lineage (NCBI taxonomy): Eukaryota > Viridiplantae > Streptophyta > Magnoliopsida > Santalales > Viscaceae > Viscum > Viscum album. The sequence goes on from OY728152.1 coordinate 1,389,484,461, forward strand.
ATTATTTATGTATTATGAACTACCATTATTTCTAACATGACTCATGATTATGACCTTTGATATACTGGGTATAGTTTTCATATGTTATGATCTAGTTCTCAGCCCCATATTCTCAAAATTATGCTTACATATAACATTTGATTACCATTACAGAGCATCTGATGTCACCCATTCTTATGCTTACATTAACATGATTATAAAGATATGTATTATGTATGATCTACATAATAAGGGTTATATTTCTTAAAAACTTTTTGGTAGAAGATGTAGTTCTCTTATGGATAAGTTCTTATGTTTCCATACATCCAAAGGATGTAAATTATTATGGTACTTGTGAATGTTTTTTTGTAATGTAATTATTTTTCTACAAAAAATGATGTACTGTATATATATGTTAAGTGTTGTCTTTGTAGTTTGTATAAAAATAAAGGTTTAGATATTATTCAGAAACTAAGATGAGAAATACACAGTGATATCCCTAATGATATTTCTAAGAATAAGTATAAGGATTAGTTATAGAATTGTAAAATGTCTTTGAAGATTGGTCAATATTAGAGTTAGTGGTTTTCAAGAAATTAAATCCCTACCTTGATAATAAAATTGGATATGGATTTGGAACAAATTTACATAGTTGTAACAACCCTAACAACGATATATTGAACTAGAATTTATCAGGAACTGGTGTACATCAATGGTCCTTACTAGACACATGGTTTGACACTCATGAGGGATATTCTTTGGGAATTGAAAAACTCTTTATAAACCATCATAAAGGATTTAAATAAATTATTACTATCAATAACATAGGATAAACCTAAGGTTTAATTGATTTATAAGTATGGTTTCATGATTTAGACATCCTATAAGTGAGTTTTCATGATTATGGTGTTCCCCATTATAAAAACTGTTTCACACACTATGATTTTTTGTTTTAGTCAATGGATGGAAGCTGAAGGAACCACGTTAATAGTGAATGCGATGGAAAATGAAATGATTCCCCTTCTATAAAACCAAACACTATGGGAGATGGAATAAAAACCACGTTTTTTTGATCACCCAACATTCTCAATCTATGAATCATGTTGTACTCCCAAATGATCAAATTAGGGAACAACATTTTGTTGACTCCTTCATGAGGTAAAGTACACTTTCATTTAGTGGGTCTTCTAATCCATTATCGGGTGAAAATGGATCAATACCACTAAAAAGTTATTTTCCATTCTCCAATGTTCAAAAAATGATGAATTCATAATGTCTTATTACCTTTTACAAAGTTAAGTCAGCCTATGGGGGGTTTTAATGAATAATAAGAGGTAAGTAAGATGAAATTGACTCCATGGATTGGAATGAGTTCACAAACCTATTTTCCAATAAGTTTAATCTATTTGTTGTTTATATGAATATGATGAAGGAGTTACATGTGTTAATGAAAAGCGATAATTAATTTGTCAGCACTTACGAGGAAAATTTTACAATACATGCAAAGTACGCTTCTAAAATTATCATTCAACTCGAATGTAAGTTAGATCAATTCTTTATTGGCTTAAATACAAGTCTCTAAAACGAATTATAAATAAGATTCTTTGGTCTCTATGAATACATTTTCAGATAATCCATTATAGTAGATATTGAGGTTGGAGTTATGGATAAGTCTCATGGGTTTGATAGGAAGGGAAGTATGGAATTCAACGGGAAATAAAAGAAAAGGGGATAAATGAATATGGGGTTTCATTTTTTCTCTATATTTGTAAGGAAATGTGTAGGAAATTGTCTTAATAGGATAATAAAATGTTTTAATTGTGGAAAATAGTTCATAAATAAAAGTGTTAAAAATGATGATCGGCATTAGAAACCACTTAATCCATGGGACAAAGGTATATCTCTTGTGATTAACATTTATGATTATGGTAATGATAATGATTTTGTGAAAAGAACACATACCATCCACTCTATAACTACTAAGATCTTATTTAACTCTATATCTACCCATTCGTTTATATCTAAATAATTTTATAATGGTATCAGGATGTCAAAAAAATGATTAGATATTGAATTTTAAGTAAAAACCCATATTGTTATGATGATCACATCATAAGTATATGTTTCCACTCTGGATGATGTTTATGGGAATGTGATTCCCACATATCTTGTTATTCTACCTCTAGTTGAATTTTATGTATTCATATAAAAAAAATTATTTATTTAAATAAGGCTCAAATCAATTTACAATGAATGAAATTCATGTTTTGAATTTCAAATGAGCATATGCTCATCTATTAGTGTGATGGTGAATTTTAAATTATGATTGAAATTACATCTATTTTATAAGTCATTATTTCTTTTCAGATGGGTTGTTTGTCATAGATGGTTAAGGTGAAACATAGAATCTTTGATATTCCTATTAATTATGAGTTTGTGTATTTATATCTGGAATAATTTCCTTATCTTCCATGAAAATGTAAAGTTTATTTCTAAATAGAACTCATACCTGGTGCCGCACAAATTTTGAAGACTCCCTATAAAATGGAACTGATTGAGTTACAAGAATTGAAGAACCAAATCTAAAGGAATCTTTACAAGGGATCCATTAAGAAAATTCGGTAACCTAGGGGTGAAACAATTCTATTTGTTAATGAAAAATATGGATAAATATGAAATTGTATTGATTATCAGAAACTAGACAAGATCATCATTAATAACAAGTATCCTCTACCCTGTTTTGATGAATTGTTCGATCAAATATGTTGAGATCAATAATTTTACCTGATTGACTTCGATTCCAAATATCATAAAATAAGTTTTAATAAGTAGAATATGACCAATATAAATATCCATACAAGTAACGGGGACAAGGGTATATACTAATGTTGTTTGGTCTTACATATGATCCCACTATTTTCATTGATTTAATGAATATATTCACTAGATGATACCTCAATAAATTTGTAGTAGTCCTTATAGATGAATTAAATTTTTATTAAAATAGAAATTAAGAGTGGGAAGATCAACCTAAAATTTTACTAATTTCCATAATTAAAGAGAAACTGTATGAAAAAATTACAATTTAGTAATTTTAGCAGCAAGAGGTTTCATTTTTTGGTCACATAATCTCAATGGAGGGTATATACATTGGTCTATCATATACTAAAGTTGATTAAAGTTGGACTAGGAAAACAATAGTGACTGAGATATGAAGGTTCCCTGGTTTTGATGGATATTATAAATGATTTGTAGAAAATTTATCAGGACTATCTAATCCTCCGACCAAGTTAACTGAAATAGGTAAAAATTCCTTCTAAATGGATGAATGCGTGGAAATTTTCAAGGATATGAATAAAAGATTATTCAAATAACCTGTGTTTACATTACCCTACAACGGATAATGGTATTTAATATATATTGATGCATATAGTTTGGGATTGAGATGATTTATCCTGAAAAATATCATAGTTATAGCTTATGCCACTCAAAAATTTAAGATTCAAGAGAAAAATTACCTAACTCAGGACTGGGATTTAGCTGCCACATTTTTTTCACTAAATATTTGGAAGAATTAAATTTATAGAAAAAAGTGTGACATATACACTGATCAAAAAATTTTAAAGTATATATTCACACATAATAAGTTAAATGTGATCCAAAAAAAATGGTTAGAGATTATTAATGATTTTTATTGCACAATACATTACCACCTTTGGAAAGAGAATAAGGTGTCCAATGCTTTGAATTGAAAGGATCATTCTAGATTATCTATGATAAGGATCATAGAAGATCTAATATTCTATGATTTTAAAAGGATGGATCTTGAAATCCTAAAGGAAGGTGGAAAATAGTATCTTGCATAATTGAATGTTCAACAATCTATCCAAGTGACTATTAATGAAGATCATAAGGAATGTATTGAGATGAAAAATGATAGAAATGTTCCTAATTTAAAACATTGTTAGGACATAATGATATGGTTTAGGAATCATGTATACGTTCTATCGATACCAGAATGAAAGAAGGAGTTTTTAAATGAATATTGTAGTTCTTAATTCACTATTTATCAGAGAAGTATGAAGACATATAGATATTTGAAATAATAAATCTAATGGGATGTAATAAAGAAAGATATATAATAGTTTGTATATTGGTTCTTAGTATTCCAAGATGTTGAGGATTAAAGATAAAATTCTGTAGGGATGTTACAACAATTACTCATACCCGAGTGGAAATTGAAAAACATCATAATGGATTTTTTCATAGGACTCCCTAGAATGTCTATAGATAATAATGTTATATGGGTGGTAGTAAATAACCATACTAAGTCAAAATACATCATCACTATCAAATAATTTCTCTCTCTAGATAATAAAACTTAGATATACATTAAGGAAGTGGTAAGGTTTCTTAGAGTGACACATTGAATTGTATCTTACAAGCATCCAAGTTTTACCTCATTTTTTTGGAAAATTCCTCAGAAACCCCTTGATATAGAATACATTTTTGACATTTTTTATCATCCTCAGATGGATGGTTAGTCTAAGAGAACAATTCAAACCTTATAAGATATGTTGACGTATTGTTCGTTATAATTTCTAGGGGGTAGGGATCAATACATTAATTTAGATGAATTTTCTTGAAACAATATATTTAACTTAATAATTATATGTCTCCTTATGAATCCTCTATGGGAAGAAATTTTGAGCTCAAACATGATGGGATGAAGTTAGAGAAATAATGCTATTGGGACCTGAGATAACATATGAAGTGGATGATAACGTTAAATCTATTAAAAATATAACAAGAAAGATCAAAGTTGGAATTATTTTTTCGGATAACATAAACCATGGTCTATAATTTAATGTTTCTTATAAGAAGTTTCTAGGAATATCAATATAAAATAAGTTTATGAGATTTGGGAAAAAGAGGAAACTAATCCCTAGGTATATCGGTCCCTTTCAAATTCTTGAACATATCAAGACAATATCTTATCTCTTGGTGCTCCCATCAAACCCTTATCATGTAAATTATGTGTTCCTTGTATATATATTGATGAATTATATACCTGACCCTTCACATTCACAAAACATTGAGTTCATAGCACTACAATACGATCTTTCTTGTGAGGAACAACTGTAGGAGATTGTAGATTATAAACATAAAGTTCAATGAAACATGACCACTCATCGGGTCAAAGTATTGTCGAAAACTAACCAATTCGAGAAATATACATGACAATCTAAGGATATGATGTGGAATAAGTATTCATTTTTTAGTAGAGTGGCGAATTTTGAGAGAGAAATTCTTTTTAAGGGGTTTGAATGTCACAACCCAAGTTTTTATGAATTTGTTTCTTGAATAAATTAAATATCATTGATTAATGGAATTATAAAATATGACATGTTATTCTTGCACTATACACTACTCCGATTTAATCTTTTCTAAATACATCACTGAGGTTAACTTGTGTTACACGCAACACTGAGTTTCTATAAAACAACATTTTATTATTATAATTATCTAAACAAGATAGTTATAACCAAATCATTAATCATATTTTTATAAATAGTAATAAAAAAATTAAATAATATTTATAATGGTTTCAAATAAATAAAACATATTTGTAAGGAAACATATAATTTTTCGAAATGTCTATATTTTTTGAAAATACATTTTTCTCAAAAGAATGGATTTTTATGTCATTCTGTGAAATATAATAAACTTTATATTTTAAAATTATAGAAATTTAATTTGATAAAATAAACATTATTTTTAAATTATTAATTTCAAAATTATATTAGGGTAAATGTTTTGGATTTTTCTAGAATATTTTATTTTTGGATGAATAATGAAAAATATAGAAATTAAATTGAAAACAATCTTTCTCTAATTTATTTATATCAATAAATTATATAATAAACTGGTTTTAAAGTATAATTAATTCATTTATACAAAAATAAAAATAATTTAGTTATTTTAAATTTATTTAAAATTTAAATTCGATATAAAAAATTTCAAACATTTAACCATTTTCACTTGAAAAACCCATTGTTTCATCCCATATATGGGATTAGTTTTAAATTATTTTCTTCCACATATATGAATTAAATATTGAAAAAGGTATGTAAATTTTTTAATAATAATAATTTATAATTTATAATAATTCCATATAAATTTTTTTACCAATGCGATTAGTGCAAACAATTAAAATTAATCACGATGATTAGGAGAAAAATGAGTTTACAGAGGGACTAAAATTTTATGTTATGGGGAAAATGAACTGTAAACTTGTAAAAAATAGGTTTTATATAGATATTTATAACATATACATTCTATTTTATATATTTTTATGTTATTTGATCCCCATGACTTGGGTAAAATCATGGATATAATTCCCTTTTTAAAAATTTACATGTTTTCAACTCACCTAACTTTTAAAAGGAAACATGTTATACACCTCACATCACACCTATAAATACCTTTTTATTTGAAAATAACTTTTCTATATATCTTAAAAATTTACCTCTTCTAATATTAGAATCATTTATTTGGGCATAAATCCAACCAAGGTTTTCATTGGGTGCAAACCAAAAGGAGATACACGAAAAAAAAATGTAACATTCATCAACGGATGTTTTTTATTTATTCCCCTAAGACCTTTAATTAATTTTATATAATTCATATATAAATTTCATATAATAACATAATTATATTAAATATACATATATTTTTTATGTAAATTTTACTTCCTATAACAACTCACACATCCATCAAATGGGTTACCAAATTAACGTTCATGTGTACGGAAGACTACCACCTCATGAAATGATGTCCTAAATTTATCGATTACCAACTATATAGCTTGGGAATAATTGTGGAAATGAAATTATTATTTTATATATACTATTATTATTAAATTTTTTTCAATATTTATTTTATATATCACAGATACCTTCATATTTCCAGTTTTTTATAATATGATAATTTCGTTCATCTGTACGGCGGACTACCACCTCACGATGCCATGAGATTATTTCACAAATTACATGGAAATTATTAATGATGGGTTTAATAAAAATATTTTATATATTTGAAATTAAAATTACTCTATATTGATAATATCTCATATAATTTTATCTCTTTTAATCTAATATGAAAATGAAATCATCGTTCATGCATAATTATGGCCTACATGATCCCAGAACAGTGCATTTTATTTCCTATATCTATATTTTATAGATTATTATAAATTAATATATAATAAATATATATATCATAGTTATATCATTTTTATAATTATTTATAGGATTAAATCATGAATATAGTAAGAGGGAATAAATTATAAAAATGAAAAACATATCTAAAAAACAAAGCGGTTATTACCCAAAATGTAAGATTAATGTGGAATTGTTAATAAATGTGTAAAAAAAGTTAATTAAAAATAATATATTGTTTGAAATAGTTTCTTATATATATTTAATATATTAATAATAAACAAAATTTATTATACATGATGATTTAATTAGTACAATATAATTCAAGTCTTATAATAAGGGATTTCCACCTCACTATTATTTTCTATGAGACACAAGACATTTTGAACACCTATTTATTATATTTCATGTTTATAATTCCAATGTATTTGTATTATGATTCCTATAATAATAATTATTAGTTTTACTAATCCATTTTTTAATTCCTCTTTCATGGATTTATGGATTCAATGTTACCAGACCGGTTAGGAAAGTTTTCCACAATTTTCATTTATCAAGATGCATGTTATGTCATGATCCTATATTATTTTAAGAGGTGTATATACTACCCCTTTTTTATGTTATATTATGAATATCCTTATTTTCATGATATTTTAAGCTTCATGTAATTTTATTATTTCATATAGATTTTGATTCAATGTTACCAAAGTGGTAAGATTTTGATACTATAATCTCATCATTTATCAGGATAGTTTGTCATTATGATTCCATTAAAGATATCACTTAATAATTATCATAAAATTTTTGAAACTCTTTTTATTAATGATATATTCAATTATGATTTCCATTTTTCAACTCTTATGTGCTTAAAAGTATTAATAAAAAAAATTTATGAAAATGTTTACTTTTTCTCAATATTCGTTAAGAGGTGATTTTTCCATCAAATCCTTGTTTTCTGAAAATTTTTTTTAAAAATGATTTATTAAAATTTTATAATTTTTAAAAGTTCTATTTTACCCATGTTTTTATTTTTAAAAAAATTAGAAATGAATATTTTTTTTCTTTTCTAATACAATGTATATTTGGGTTATAATGAAAATATGACATGAACTTCCATTTTAATGTGTACATCATGAAAATAATATTTTGACATCGTCACTGATCATTACCTCAGTGTTTCCTCAGTATTTATTTCAAAATTATTTTCAAAGAGATTATTTTCAAAATGTTTTATTTTTAAAAAAATATTTTACACAGTGTAAAAGTATTTGTTTCTCAAGAAATGTTTTAAATGATCATTAAAAATTAATTTCCATCGATGAAGACATCCATTGGTGTTAGTAATGGATTTATAGAGATATGATCCATGTGTACCAATCATATTTTTCTCTCTAAATGTTATTTTATGGAATGGTGTTTATGAAACCCATTTCTCTTCCATGGGTTATATTCTTATGAAACTCTCTTCATTTAATAGGTTATGTTATGATGAATTGATTCTTAATCCTATCTCTTTTCCATAGGATAAAGTATTATAAAATGTTAATGATACCCATTTCATTTTATGGGTTATGATATGATGAATTTTCATGATCTTATTGCACACATATGCATGATTTAATTATGTGATGGTTAGGACCTATATCTCCCACCAATGCATTAGATAAGAATTATATATAATGAGATAGACATGGCTGAAATGGGGAGTGAACCTAGTTTCGTATTGGGTTTTGACTACTCTGATGGTCCAGGGAGTGAACCTTGAAAAATAAGATGGGTTGGGGAGGGAATATATTCCATGAATATAGCCTTGTTAATGGGCCTTGACTAATATGAAAATAATTTTAAATATCTATGTGTATTCCACAAATTCATGTATTATGTCAATGTTATGCCATCTTGGATCATGTTCCTTGATCCCCTTATGATTCATTTCTTATGAAAAACCCATATTTATTATATGACACATTATTTGGATCCTTTATATGTATTATATGGTATTAAAATGTTATACTCATGTTTTCATACCCTTGTTTTCATGATCATTCTTACGTATCTCCTTTTTTTACCTTTAATAAACAACTGAGCTCACCCTTTCTTATTTTCCCTTCCATAGTTTATAAAGATAGGTATTATGTTTGTTTTTATAAGAAGGGATCCAGTTATGAAGAACATATTCGGATATGATTCAATTCACTTATGGACTAGTGTTTGGGTTTCCATATTTCTAAATGCACCTAACCAATATAGTCCTTGGGTGTGTGTTTTTGTAATATAATGAATATTCATAAAAAATGATTTATTTTATATTCATGTTAACCATGGGTCAATATAAAATAAATTCATTCCATGTTAAGGGTTATAATGTGTGGTTGTATCAATAAATATTGTAAATATACCTAAAAGGGATTCTTCCTTAGCACCACCAAAAAATCTCTAAAAACATCACATAAATTAAGTTGACCTTCAACTAGTTTTGTCCAATCCAAGGGAACAAGAATTCTATCCATCATAATTAATAGATAAAGGACTAGTGATGATTAAATAACGGAGTGAATATCTAAAAAATAAATCATATCATATAGACATGTATAATTTATGTATACAATTCCTCGCATAACATTTGGCTTTCATCACATTTGAAACTCTAAGGAATGCATATAACTATGTCCATCTTTAAAAGATATATGGCCCTAATGGTGAAAAACTATGTGGTCATTATGTTATTTTTCACCTTGATGGTGGGGGTATCATAGGTCTTACCTATTACTACCACATCCCCATTCTAGTAATCAAAATTTTGTGCACTATATTAATGTTTCATTATAGAATACTACTAAAACGGATAAGACCAAAAAAGGATACCAGTGTCATGATGACTAGCAATAAACATTAGTAACTCTTTATTTAGATAGATATGACTCCCAAATGAAAATAAAAACATTCATGATTCACTATTAAGGTACTGAGAACATTAATCCCCAATTAAATTTGATTAATAAATCTAGGACTGACTCCATGTTGTCTGAATCTTTTATAGACTAGGAAAATGAGAGCATCTTGCCAAAAATATTTATCTATATAGAGTATTGGTGACTCCATAGTTACATTATCTTTTCCTATATAGAACCATATCAATATATTATTCTTTCATGAAAACATGAAAATATGTCAAAAATATGAATATGTTTATTTGGAGTTAGACCACTGGATCAAAATCCTTTTAAAAATTCTTCTCCCCAACCTCATCATCTAGTAAGAGGTATAATTCATAATGCAGGAGGTCCTTATATTGAATACTAAACAACCAAACACTATAACATCCCTATAATATTGTAATAGTATACTATGAATGATATTCCTTCACTATTGATTAAATAAACATAGCTTAGAACTGATTATGAAAATTCCCCAATGAAATAGACAACTCCTCAGAAAACCTAACGACTAAGAGGCACTGCTTCTGAGTATCACCACATAGAATATAATGATCAAATAGAACCAATTTATTTCATTTATTATATATTGAATTTAGAGGAATCTTTATCCCCTCCAATGAGGCCTCAATATCTTGACCAAAAACATATCCCTCATATATTTGTAAGCTCTAACACTAAATAGTTTATAGTTTCTTACTTTTACCGCCTCTCCATCTACATTATCTTTACAGAGATCTGCATGAACAACTTTTTATTCATCTTCATCAAAAACCTAATAAGTGTGTCGACCCAAACATCATAAGTAAACATGTGATAAGGTCCAACATGAACCAACTAATTTAATAAATTGTGCATCACCAATTATCACCATCATCTGTTATTTTTTATTCAATTTATACCATTAAAATCCAAGGTTCTTCCATATTCAACATTTTGTTTTCCAATTTCTCATCCCATTATATTTGAGCATTCATTCCAACCTAATATAGGGTTTCCACTAATTTATTTATTTCTATCTTCATCACCCAGACCCTTTATTTCATTAATTATTTAATTAGTATTCAATAATTTCTCCGAGTTCTATGAATAAACCAGAGCTACCACTAAAAACATGCACATGAAATTCAATAGGAAAATTATGACTAGATTTTAGGAATCACAACAATAGAATACTAAGAAAAATATCCATCAAAATGTAAACATAAAGAACTAGGAAAAAAATCCAATATTAAATAACCAACTTCCAACCAAACTACCACGAAACAGGAAAGTCCAACTCTCAAACCATTCTGTCAAACTACTACCACAATCAAGGATGATCATACCATCCCTCATAGAATATTCCAACTATATGAGGTTCAAAACATATCATGAAAAGGTTACAATCATAGTTTAACACATATATATGGCAGGAAAATATATTTTCATCATGATTAACTAAATTGGAAACCAGTGGAATTAAATTAATAAGAATCATAAGAATCATAGAATAGTATAAAAGTGGGTGTCACATAACCCAAAAAACATTAATTTCAAACAAACCATTTTCATATTCATCATGAGTTAACTTGTTCATTATTATTGGGTATCAAAACAATTACAGACAAATATTGTATATATCAATAGATAAGAATAACTAATGAACACACCATGAGAAATACCTTCATTCATATAATAATTTTAGAAGATCAATATCCCATATTATAATTCTCATTAATTATTCATTTCATGTTTACCAGGTTTACATTGTTTAAAAGATTTCATACAAGAAAATTTATTTTTTGAAATAATTACAATTAAAACAAATCCAAGTCACACTATTAAGAAAATATCAAAAGGCTTCATCAATTTATTCAATTCATGTGATTATAATATCCACCCAATTCAGCTGTAATTATTATTATTATCATTTCTAAAGAAAATTCCATCATAATAAAAAAAACTAATGCACGTTGATCCAACACATTCACATAATGAAGGAAATTTCTTGAATCCCATACCTTGATAAAAAAATTTCAATGTTCTCTGAATTAGAATGAGAGAATAAGAATAGATCTCTGATCAACAACCCCATGGGGAACCAATGATTCCAAAGGACATCATCCCACCATGATTCAGACAGCAATAAAAAATAAAAATCCCATGAAAATTTGAATAGTAAATTCTTACATAATATTAAATAAAATAAAGTGGGAGAGAAGAACCAATGAAAAATAAAGTCTCACCATGGATCACCCACGAATCTATGTTAAGAAGATAGGGTTAAAAGATTATCAATGGTGCTAAAAAAATTATAAAATAGGTTTAAGGGTCACATAACATTTATGAGATTATAGGGGGAAAAATGATATTGAGAGGAATTCCAAATTTATAGGCTTTGTTTTTTATAGGACTATGATGCACCACACCGGAACACACAATAATATATAGGTTTTCCACTAAAACCATGGTGTATCAAAGGCGGATACAATATAATGGGTCCAAGTCCAACCCCCACCCCCTCTAGATACATGATGTAAATATCCATATATGAACCCTAATTATAACATATTACCTTTTTATTAAAGGTATTATATTTAATTTTATTTTATCATAATTTTTATATCGATCATTGGTATCCCTTTCTTTTTTATAGAAATCAAAGGGTTGGACTGTGTCTTTGAATATTTTCTATGAAGTTAGATATCTTCTCTATAGTTTAGATTATATGTGGGCATTTTCCTATAGCTATAAATATGCATTTATTCCACCATCTAGCTATTGAGAGCCACTATATATCGAAATGTGTTTCTAGAGGACTATAGATTATTCATGGTGACAAGAGCTATCTGGCGGTGATGATTTGGGTGAGTAAGTGAGGATTGTGATCATAATTATTTTTCCTCGAACCACTATTTAAATTTATACTCTCCTCCCTAAAAATACATTCATTATTATAGTATATCATGAGGTGATTTTATCCCTTCAAACATTGAATATTCATGGATCAAAGTGTCTATTAAAACATTGAATCTCTTTCTGCATGTGTAACCTTGATTTGATTGTGAATTCCATTTTCATAATTAATATCCTTATTCTTGGGATGTGTATCCTTGTGTAATTGATGTATCTGGATCTTGATTCATGAAATATGTTTAAATGATTCCCTTTTGGTTGATTTTAACACTTCATCTCACTCTGATTAAAGATCCCTTGTTGGGTGAATTATAAAACCACCAATTGAGGTAAGTGATTTTGTATGGTAGCCCATATCAATTGAAAAAAAATTCACTCTATAATTGAAATGGGTTATTTAATTTATTTCCAAAGATTTAATTGAGATCCAAGATAATGATTTTAAAATTGCATCTTCTGTGATGTAACTTCTTTGGAAATGCATTTTGAAATAAGTATGGATTCCTGGGAAATGATTTTCAACGAAAATTAATGATCTAAAGAATCATTTTGAGGATTATTTTGGAGAAAATAAGGAATACAATGTTATGTGAAATATGAGTGAAATAATTTTTTTTGAAAAGAATGAGTTTTGTTGTGAACCATTTTGCGATGGGTTTTTAAATGAAATAGAAAGTTTGAAAATGTGATTTTGGGATAATTGACTGGTTATTGATGAATCTAATTTGAGATGTATTATTATCCATTTATTTATATATTTAATAAACATGGGATCCAAGGATGTTATGTGGGTAATCCGATAAAATCATGATAGGAACATATTAGCTCTACCAAGTAACAGATTAATGATGAAAAATAAAACTAAACACTGATAATGGTAGGGAGATAATTGTTTGGGGTAGACTCATATCCCCCCTATACCAGATATTCTGGGATGTGTGCACACCTTGAGACATATTTCACTGAGATGTGTTAGGATATTTTAGACTTTAAATAACTATCCCTAGGGATATAACCATTTTACTATGATTAAAATTTAATTATACATTCCAAATATAATAACCTAGTCTTAACATATATAGAAATTAAATAATTATTTCGAAATACTTAAAACATTACAATAATAGAAACCCCAAATATCATATTAGTTTAGTGCCTATAGAAATGTGGAAATATTAAGAATGGTACAAGAGTGAGCTAAATTATGTCCCACTAGGTTATCCAAGACAAGAACCCCTCTTATAAATATCTTTCACAAAATATATCTTCATAGCATGGGGAAAGAAACAAAATAAAGGGTGATCTCAGAGGCTCAGCATGTGTAAATAAGGGAGACATGCAAGCATAAACATGAGAATACAGGTATGAGAATGTGATCATAACATTATAAGATCATACCCTTCATATCAAATATTATAAACATGAATCATATCATATATTTTAGTATTTCATAAGGCATGATTAATAAGGAAATCATGATCACAATCCATGAAAGCATAATATATGAGTAAGACATGGAATTGTGGCATACACATAAACATGTAATATCATTCCCTATATGTAAAGAAACATTTATAGAACATATCAGGGAACTTCATGGGGAAAACACCTACTATACGGGACACAAAAACATTTCTAGTCACAGTACTTTCCTTGTAAGGGATCTGGTTTCCAAAACATCCCATAGTGGATCATGTTTCCCTATATACCCATCTTCATGGGGACTACATGTACTGGGCTGGACACACCACCATCCATAGTCATAGTCTTTTCCTTGTAAGGGATCAAGTTTCCCAGTCTTCCCATAGTTTATCAAGAACGTCAAATTGATTCCCATCATTATCTCATTAGATATAAATATTTACCCAATGCATTGGATGGATATATAGGTTTCACACATCACATAATTAAAGCATTCATACATGTTCTATAAGATAATAAAACATTCATCATATCATGACCCATAAAAATAGGTTTCTTTCATAAAAATAATATCATAACCCATGAAATAAAATTGTTATCATAAAAATTCCATAACATCATAACCTATAAAAAGATGATAAGTTTCATAATCCTTTCATCAAATCCTAACCCGTGAAAAAAGTTGACTTTCAAAATCATATAACCCATGGTAGATAAATACGTATCATAAAAAATATACTATTGAGACATAAAACATTGAAGAAATAATTGGAATGATATTTATAAATCATTTCCCCAATAAAGAATAAACTATAAAAAAGGATGACATCCAAGATAGATAAGAATTTTGAAACATAACTTGAAACATTTCTTAAGGAAAATAACATTTCGTTGAAAATAATTTTCATAAAACCATTTAAAAAAACATTTTCTTATAATGAAATATTTACAATTTAATTTTAATCATCACCTGAGGAAAATATTGTTTTCGCTTTTAAAAAATCTTTTTAAAACCTAATAAATTTTTAAAACCTTATTCTTTTGAAATATATTTGAATACTTATTAAGGTATAATTAAAATATTTTGAAAACCTCATTCTTTAAAAACACCTTGAACAATAATAATGAAATCTTGAAACCATTTTGAAAAAAAAAATCATTAAAAATAATTAGAAAACATATAAATAACGATTGAAATCATTTTGAAGACAATTTTCTTTGAAAACATATAAAATAATATTGAAAACATTTTAAACCCTTTCTAAACAGAATACGTTTTTTGGAAAACCCTTTTCATTCAAACCATATTTAAAATAAAAAAATTTCCAGAATATTAGGAAGAAATTTTATTTAAAAAATATTACCCTATAATGTTAAAAAGGAAGAATCATGGAAATGACGGTCATTATAGTGGGTAAGTCTGTACATGCCAATCATTCCTTTTTCACCTAAAAATATTAGAAATGTTCCATGATCGAAATAAAAAAAGAAGATTATTTTTAAACCCACTATTTAAAAATTAATAAATTGGTAAAAAAATTATTTATACATCATATGATAATAATAATACATTTTTAATCATTTTTAGAAAAAAAACGTTTTTTGAAAGAACACAAATTTATGATTAAAATGAGAAATAAAGTTCGATTTTAATGAAATTCTTTTATTAATTGTCTGATGTACCAAAGAGAAGAAAAAAAGTATTGTGACTTTTATATAACATTAATATACATAGGGTAAGAATCTTCGTGAGGTTTTTTGAGATATTGATAATAATATATCAATTATTGAAACATAATCATAAACAATTTCGATAATGATGAGATAGTAGCTATAAACTATTACCACATTGGTAACCATTAATCATAATAAAATTTAAATAATAACATTACATGAAGAATGAAATATCAGTAAAATAAATATATTCATTATATATCATGAAAAAGGTAGTATTTACACCTTATAGAATGATATATTTTCGTAACATGGAATGTGTCTCAAAGACGGAAAATTGAGACAAAAAATACATTGTCAATTTGGTATCATTCAAAACATAATTTCCATGAATGAAAAATCATAAAATGTATATTTTAATACACATAAATATATTTTTCATAATCATATAATACATCCATGGGCATAATACACAGCAAAAAAATGAAATGAGTGGTGAATAAGACATGTATCTCACAGAAATAAAAAGTGAGATGAAATTCCCTTACCATAATTCTTGACTTTATTTGTAAATTTTCAAAAACTTTATAATAAATATAAGATTACTATAAATATACCAAATAATGATATTGTTATAAACAATACCATATAATATTCTCATATGACTATGTATTACCTCTTTACTAACAATTCCAGGTTTAAGTATTGTTTTTGAAAATTATTGTTTTGTTTATCATACATGGTTTGGATTTTTATTCTTGATACTCTTACATAGATTATGATTGAATTATTTACAAAATTTACAACATTATTTATATATCATATATATTCAGTATATAAATATTTATTGTAAGGTATAAAATATTGTAAATATTAAATGAAATACACCGCTCATGGAGACGATAGGCCGTATATACGCATGAATTCTACTTCTGTTTTGATGTTGTATATAAAGAAACAATATAAATGAAATATATGTATATATATAATTATTATAGTATAATTATTATTTAATATATATTATATATGTTTACCAAAACTATTCCTAATAAAGTACATGTAAATTGTTAACGAATCATATCGCTTTGAGGAGGAGGTAGTCCACACTTCCACAAATGAAGTTATCACATTTACAAAAAATAAAAAACATGAAGCTTCGCCTAATATAAAAAAACAATGAATTATAAATACATAATATTTATCATATTTATCTTATAAAAATATTATTTTAATCATAATTCACAATCATGATAGGTGGTAAAGGAAAAAAGAACAACATCATTTTTTCTTTTGGTTGTTTGTTATTCACAAAAATTGTAAGTTCATTACCCGTTAGGTAAAAGTGTGTGTATGTGTAGGTCAGACCCTTATAATAAAAATTTATCCTTATATTATGGATAATATGGTTATAATATAAGTATGGAATAAGAATATTCTAGGTGATGGTTAAATAAATTAAATGAAAGGAAATTGAGGAAGGATGTTACCTCTTCTTTGAGTAACTCCTTTTATTTTATAGAAAAGGGATTCCATAGTTGGATTTAGTCCCAAAGGTATTATTAAAGGAGTGAGGTAGGAATTTTGGGATACTATATGAGTAGTGTTTTAATGGGAAAAAGTTCTTTATAGGATTGAATAATTTGGGGGTGAGTTTTCGTTTATAGTGGAGGAGTGGCATTCTGGTATGTTTTTTGAATAGGAATTCCAACTAAGTTTTTCTTATGAAAATTGGGTCCAATAATGAAAAAATTATATAAAATTTAGTATGGGGTAAAAAATATTTCCATATATTGTATTTTGGATATTTTTTAAGGTAATTTTGGTTCGTAAGTTTGAGGTTTAGTCCTTTATTAAGCTAATTTCTCCCTAAATCATTGTAAATAGTTTGAATTACTTTCACTAATATATTTGGTCATGAAATATGTATAAATTATTATAAATTATATATTATTATTATTACAAAATATTTAATCCATTTTGAAAATTTTAAATCGCAAAATTTTTAGAAATTAATTTTATTTTATTCCCACTAACAGGACGAGAAAGCGGGTGTTTAAAGTAAAAATGTTCAAAAGTCTGGTAAGTTTTAATATCCAACGTAAAAGTGAAATTGATTCCAATAAACTAAATTTAATTAATTGATTTATATTTTTTCAAATTTTATTTTAAATAAAATAATAAATATATTTTATTGTTATAAACAAATTAGATGAAAATGGCTATTTTGAATTAAAATTCCGAATTTTTGACTATTCGTCCAAAAAATGATACTTCACATAAAAATACCAAAAAATATCCCTTGAAAACTTTTTATGTTTCGATCTAAAAAATGTAGTTTATCTGAAAATATAAAGTTTATAAACGTTCCAAAATTTATATTTAAAATAGGTTTTCCATTAAATGGTGGTAATAATATGTTTATAAAAAATATAGGTCTTTAGGTGTAATTTTGGGTTTCTTCATATTTTATGCCTATGAAATATATTATATGAATGTAAAATATATTTTATTGAATATATGAAATATATATTTCATTAATATCATTCAATAATTGTAATTACATTAAATTATTAGGTTAAAATCCTTTTTTGAGCATAAATTAGTTTTAATAAAAACATTTAATTTCTATTAAATTGGCTCTTATATTCATTTATAATTAATTTGAAACCAATTAATTCTAAAATTAATTTCATAATGTAATTAATACTATTAATTATCACCAAATTAATATCTAGGTTTTATATTTTATATTAAATTAAAATATTTTTAATAATATTTTTTTGTTCAGTAAAACTATGTCTTCTGTGTTATAAAATCTATCAAGGAAATTCAATCCTTAATATAGTGTAAGATAAAATCAGTTTTATATGTAGACAAATATAAAAATTATGTTCTGTTTAGGGTATTATTAGCTTGGTTTTTAAAATAACACAAGCCCAATTTATTTCATTAATAAAAATAAAACTATTTTCAGTTTTGCGTGAAATGTAAAAAACATTTACATGAGAATAGAAGTTATTTCACAAAACCTCATAGTGTTACATTATACCCCATTAAAATTATTTTCCCCCAAAAAAATTTCTAGGTTATCAAAGGATTAATACTTGAATGTTCCTTTCATAGAAACCCACATTGTAAAAATGAATATTAATGTTTCCTTAAAAAAAGGAATGTTGGAAGTATAACTGTTACCCACAGTAACATACAACCCGGATTACACATAGGATAACATAAGTATGATGTGTAAACATGGAAATTGAA
Source organism: Viscum album (assembly GCA_963277665.1). NCBI lineage: Eukaryota > Viridiplantae > Streptophyta > Magnoliopsida > Santalales > Viscaceae > Viscum > Viscum album. Next base: position 1,389,503,851 of record OY728152.1, read on the forward strand.
TAGAAATATAACTATCAAGGTCAGATAAAGAGTTATAGAAAACAATATCAGGAGAATGTTACAATCAAAAATCTATAAATCATCGATGATCTATGGGGCCATTTGGTTCATCAAAAGTAAAGGTTATATGAAAATTTTTTTGGTTTAAAGATAATTTTTCCTAACACATAAGAATTTTCATGAGATTATATACTTACTTGATTTATTAACATATCACTCTTTGTTGTGTATTGATCAACTTCAACATCATCTCTTATTTTATGAAATTACGGTGAACTTTTCATTCCCAAAGCATTAGCAGATCATGAGATCCATAAATAGAATGATATATCATTCCATATATACCAAAAAATGGTTATTACAAGTTACCCATTATGCATAAATACACATTTTGAGAGATGATACATTTATCTCTAAAACCTTGTCTAATGTTTAACATAAACCATTCCAAAATGTGTTAACCTTATAACCCTTTAAAAAGATGAAAATCCAAAATATTGTAAATAAGGTCACTAAATATACTTAACACTTATCAACCATATATCACAAAGTATTTCATGGTTGTCACATTGAAAATTTGTGAATACCCTCATCGTATATCAACTTGAAACAGGTTAATAACCATAATTACCATAAATCCTCTTAAAAAACATGCATGCTTCCTTATTATAAATTTTACAGGATATATTCTATAAATCCAAGAAGTGGTAAACTTCATCCATGATAACAAATAATTATTTTTTAATAAATAATTAATCTATTATAATTTAAATAATATCATTTCATTTACTTATTCATATCAAACATATATTTATCCAAACATCATTATCTCAACATGAGGAATAAATTAAGGGTTACCTTCCCTTAATAAAAATATCACCTCTCCCTAAAATCTATTTTTTACTTGACTAACACCATTAAAAATGTCCATTAGAATCTTAAATGAAAAAATTATACTAAAAATACAAATATATTTCATGATTTTTATAACATTGTAATAGAATTCAAAAATGTAAATACTTTATTCATACAAAATTATACTTAAACATTTTTCTGAGCTTCGTTAAATTATTTCATAATAACCCATTCATAAAATATGAAATATAAATTATGTATTACAAATTATCATAATCAATTTAATAATTATTTGAAACAAAACTATTAGAATAACAAATATATTTCACATGTCATCCATGGTCTCTTCATTGTCAATAGAAAAAAAATTACTTGTACCACCACATTGATTATCTTCAAATCCTTAAAATCAGGTTATTGATTTTAATCATTCACATTAATCACTCGTTTCTTGTATCCATCAATTTAAAATGCCTTAGGGGTGACAATATTCCCATCTATTTTATTAACCAAACTTTTCATTTTCCCTTTTACTTACTTTATTTGTTTCCTTCTTTCCCATTGTCACAAAATCTTTTTATTCTTCTAATACATTCACTTGGATGCTTCTTCCCATGTTATCGATGTGTAGGAATCAGAATCTTATTTAGTCCAAGGATTATATTACCATAAGTCATAGTGAACTTCTTACTTATATTCCTTGGCGAGTCATGGAGTTGGTTAAGGTATATGTTGTAAATCATGTTCTGTGAAAACTTATTAGGCATGATAACAAAATCATTCACTCTAATGATCATCCCATTTGGATTCCTATATATAAATTGTCTGTTACATTCATTGTTAACCCAGTTCTATCATGTTCCCAACATAGACATAAAAAAATCATAGAATAAGAAATAGTTGTCCTAGTGAGGAACCACAAATCATGAAAACACACTTAAAGGATGTATAAATTATACCACCTTATTTAATCTATTAAACCATAGGATTACCATTGGTTATTCATAGCCAACTTATTTTTAAATCATTCATGATGTTATGTGAATATTTTGTGAATTTACAATGTATATACACCAGGTTTTTCAAACATGGTGTGCAGTAAGGCCCGTGGTTGTATACCAGGTTATGATCGAGTCAGTCCTGATGAACCTTGTCAGATTAGTTTCTCATAGGTACATATGTGTTAGAAATACATATAATTTTAGTATCCATGAAGGGATATATTCAAAAGAAACAAATCAATCTATACTTTATGAAAATTCCATGAAAATTTCCAATACCTTTCTTTTCCTTATACTTATCCTTAAACAAATCATTAGAGTTCTCACTATAGTTTTCTCATCGTAGTTTACTGAGGGTGAAAAAAAAAATTTCTCTTATACAAACTATAATAACCAAGTTTATTATACATAGACATAACATTATTTTTTCTAAATACTTAATAAATTACATAATCAGACCACCAAAGATCGTATTAGTTTAGTGCCTTTGGAAACATGGAAACATAAACATTGTTACATGAGTGAGCTACATTATATCCCAATTGGTTCTCTAAGACTAGTATACCTCTTAAAATTATCACAAATAAAATATATCATCATAACCTAAGAATTAAAACATAAAATATATGGTCTTAGATGCTCAATAAGGGTAAACAATGGAGATATGTAAGCATAAACATGAGGATATGGGTATGAGAACGTGATCATAACATTATAAGATCATACCCTGCATGTCAAAGAATATAAAAATAAACTATAAAATAATGGTTAGAAGTTCCTAAGGCGTGAATGATAAAGAAATCAAGATAATAATCCATGAAATCATAATATAATAGTAATTCAAATAATTTGGGAATTCATATAAACACATAATATCATTACCTATAATTCAAGATGCATTGTTATAACTTATTAGGGAACTTCATGGGGACTAAACCAACTTGGTGGGACACAATGGTATCCCCATTCATATTCATTTCCTTGTAAGGTATTGGGTTTTCCCATCTTAACATAGTTTACTGAGTTTTCCCCATCTTCCCATCTTCATGGGGACTACACCTACTGGGTGGGACACACCACCATCCCTAGTCGCAGTACTTTCCTTGTAAGGGATCGAGTTTCCCCACATTATGAAAGTGGTTCAAGCCCATAAACGTGATTCCAATCATTATATCCTGATTTATAAATCATTATCCAATTAATTAGAGGAATATATTGGTCTAACCCATCATAAAATTAGAATATTCATGCGTATTCCACTGGATAATGACACATTCATAATATCATGACTTGTAAAACGATATTTGTTTCATAAACATCATTTCATAGCACATGATATTAAGTGGGTATCTTAAAATTTTCATCATATAAAAACCTATATAAATGATATGGGTTTCCTAATAATTTCATCAAAGAACAGCTCGTGAAAAGAACGAAGTTTCAAAATAATATGACCCACTTAAGGGAAATGGGTATCATAAACTTCATTATATTAAGTCATAAACCATTAAATAAAGAATATGAAAGGTATTCTTGGGTATTATCCCCATTAAATCATAAAAATTAACAAAATATGACATTTTATATGGATAAGGATTTTTAAGGATCACATAAAAACATTTCCTGTGTAAAATAGCCTTTCTTTGAAAATCTGTTTCAAAAAACCATTTCAAAAATAATTTTCATGTAAAGAAAGATTTAAAAATTCATTTAAAAAATATATTTCAGAATATATATTTTAATATTTTAAAAAAAAAATTAAAACATATATTTTTAATAAAAAAATTTTCTTTTAAAATATATTTGAAAACCTATAAATGAATATTGAAAAGATTTCGAAGACCTTCTTCTTTAAAAACACATTGGCCACTCATAATGAAACATTCAAAAAAAATTAGAGCCATTTTATTTTAATGTCATTTGAAAATTTTCAGAAAAGGCTTGAAATCATTTTGAAAATAATTTTCCTTGAAAACTTAAAAAAGAAGATTGAAAACATTTGAAACAATTTTTGAACATTTAACAATTTTTTAAAAAAACTTATACTTTAAAAACCATTTTAAAATTAAAAAAATCCAAATTTTTTATGAAATAAAATTACTTAAAAATAAAATTAGAAAATTTAAAATTAATCATCAAGGAAATTATGGTTATGATGGTGAGAATGTCTGTACATGTGAAACATTCCTTTATCACCATAAAAGTTCAGAAAATTTCCTTGATTGGAAAAAAGATGATTCCTTTTAAAAAAATTATTTTTTTAATGGTAATACGTGGGAAAAATTATATTCATACATAGTAGGATAATATTAAAACATTTTTTAAAAAATTTCTAGAAAACATAGTTTTGAAAGAAAACAGATTTCAGACTGAAAGGAGAAATGAAGTCTGGTTTTCATAAAAACATTTTCTAAATGTTCTTAAGTAGAAAAGAGTATAGAAATTTTCTCGTTATTTGGATATAACATGAATATACAAAGGGTTTGATACATTATGATATTTCTTGAGAGATATATCATAATATTTCATTAATGGAAACAAAATCATACACAATCCTAATAATGATGAGATTGTAACTATAAACTATCACCACATTGGTAACATTGAATTATTATAAAATGGAAAAAATAACATTACATTAATCTTTTAATATCATTAAAAGAAGGATATTAATGATATATCATTTCAAAGTAAGTATATAAACTTTATGGAAAAATATAAGTTCATAACATGACATGTGTCTCAAAGAAGGCAAGTTGAGTCAAAAATAACTTTACCGATTTGGTAAATTTTGAATTATAAAACCCATGAAAAAAATATCATTAAATTAATATGTGAATTAAAATAAATTTATATATAATAATCTTAGAATAAATCTATGTTAATTATACACATGACACAAAATAAATTAGTGGTGAATAAGTCATGTATCTCACAAAAATAAAAATGTTAGATGAAATTCTCTTACCTTAAGTATTGACCTCGTATGTACATGTTCAAACCTCTTGTATATTAACATAAATTTATTAGGAATCTACCAAAAAACTACATAATTTTATATAATAAAAAATAATATTGACTTATTACTTTATATTACCTATTTATTAACAATTCCATGTTAAAGTAATGTTTTGAGTAATAACTGTAATGCTTATCATACATGTTTTGACTAGTTATTCATGATCCTCATACATAGATCATAATTTACATAATTATATAATTGAAAACATTATTTATATATCATATATAATCACTATATAAATATTTATAGTAATCTATAAATGATAGAAATATTAAATGAAGAACTCGGTTCATGGAAACAGTAGGTCGTACATACGCATGACCACTGCTTCTGTTTTATTTTTTTAATGTAATAATGAAAGTAAATTACATATATATATACATATATAATATAATTCAATTATATTTTTTTGTAATATATTTCATATCTGTTTACTAAAACTATCCTTAATACATTCTATATAATGTGTCAATGAATCACATCATTTTTGAGGTGGCGGTAGTCCACACTTCTAAAAATGACGTCATAACATTTACACAAAAAGGAAATAATGATGGTAGGAATTATATTATAACATCCAAGATTTAATTAGGTATGGACCGTTTTAAATTTTGTTGATTAATTCTTTAAAGAGACCCAAGGCATGTGTCGATGAACCCCAATATGGGTCATGGGCATCTATATAAATAATTTTTATAATTGCAGAGGTTTTATGAAAAATGTTATGTCACCCCTTACAGTGGTGTTCGAGATTAAAATAATTAATTAATGATTTAAAATAAATAAGAAGATATTTATTGAAAATTTAAAATACTATTGTAAGGGATAAAAGGAAATTTAGAAATAAAAAAAAGGGGGTTTCGAAAAAATTTAAAATAATTAGAATGGGATATTAACATTTTTATTTATTATTATAATATTTATTTTTATAGACTTTTTATTCTATTTTATTTTCCATTTTATTTTTCATTTTTTTCTTCTTTTATTATTCTATGAATTTTTTTCTTTTTTTTCTTTCTTTTAATTCATTATTTTTTTCTCCCCTCTTCCTCTCCTCACCCCCCTCATGTCCGGCCTCCCCCTCTCCCTAAGTGCCTCACCCCCTTACCCCCACATCAGAAGGCTGACTCACTTCTATTAATAATCTTTTTTCTTCTCTATTAGGTGAAATATAAACCTTATGGAATTTTTAACCTTATGCATTTGGAATCATAGAGTTTCATTGAGTATCCTTCACGTAGTTTTCCATGGAAGGATTTTACCCTATATTGGGTTTTTTTCTAAAATCATCAGTTTTGTTCTGTATATGTCAAATAACATCCTACCACAGTTCATAGAATCATCTAGGAATATTAGGTAGGGAGTATACTCAATTTCTCTCCATTTCGTAGCGATTTAAAAAACGCATGGTTGCGGCGTTCGTCGGTGCCTACCAAATTTGTGAAATTTCACACAATATTTTCAATTTAGTTGTTTTGATTAATTGTTGCAGCACTTTTTATCATAAAATAAAATTTTTAAATTTTTGAAATGTGGTCAGACACCCCTTTGAGTGGGCCGATGTGGGTGTTATAAATTCCATTATCCCAGATATTTAATTTAATTAACTGCATGTGTTGTGTAGCCCATTTATATTGTGTTTAATTTAAGTAATTAATTTAGATTAATTATAAACCGTGAATTGTTCGATATTTATTAGTTTTTTGGAAGATTTATTTAATTATTAAAAAGGTCATTTATTTTCTTGTGCTGACACAGTATCATTCCTCCTTATGTTTTTACACTACAATATTAAATTAATACCTTGTGTTCCACGGGTGTATCTACATAGATTTCGAGTTGTAATTACATTTTAAATCTATTTCATATCTTCTTATATGAAATTTTAATTAAATTCAAGGAGGAGAGATAATTTGGGTCTCGTATTAAACTTCACCCTTAGACCCTCCATTCCTAACTGGTTAACACTACGTGTTGGGGGGCGGTGTCTTTAACTTTTCCAGATCGAGACTTCCTAGGGATTTGTAATGCTTATGAGTGACACTGATTCCAAAAGGGCCCATCAAGGATGTATCCATTTTAAATTTGTCTAAGAAAACCTCAGATGATTCTTGAACCCTTTTTGTGATATCGGGACTGACTCATGGTAAATACATTCCTCGACTGATATGTGGTCTTTCTAAATCTTTTCTTGGACGGGCTTGTTGGTATTGGATAATTTGAAGTAGGTACTGTAGCGATACCTTAGGGATGGGCTCAAACTCCGACACTCAAAATGATCATTAATAATGAAACATTGAAGGTTTATGTTAATTCCACTTTGAGTCTCTTAAGAATTGTGATATTTTTATGGTAAATAGAAGCACACCTGGTTGACACATGATATAGACCCCATGTTAAAGAACAAGCTTGGGGGTATGCCTCTTCATTATTTTACCTTGATTTTTTAGGATTATATATATGTGTATAAGAATTATGGTAATTATACGTACTTCTTTAAGACTCCTGGGTTAGTCTGAAGTAGGTGATATGGGATGGGTACCGTTGGGAACTTGGGCTGAGTTATTTATTTTATTGCACTTAATTAATTATCTGCATTTTTTATATAATAGAACATTGCCTTTTTTTACTGCATGAAATGGAAAGGATTAGCCACCGTGGGTTTCAGGATATTGAGATTTTATCTCACACCCTTCTCGGGTGTTGTTCAAAGCCGAGTAGATTATATGCTTGCTGGTATTGACAAAGGAAGTGTGCTGCTTCTGATGCTTGATTGTTTCTCTTTTTCTTAGGTTGGAGACTAGGGAAGAGGACCTATCCTTAATCATTGTGCAGCTGTTTCACTTAGTGTCTTCTCTTTTTAGTTGACAGCATTATTGGGTTTTTCTTTTCTGTACTTTCATTTTAGATAGACATCATTGCATGACATTGTTTTGTGAGCTACCGCACTTGATTATTATTCAGTTTGATTATTCATATTGCTTCTACTATAGTTTATTAATTTATAAGCTTCCTCTATTTATTATTAATTGTTGTTTACTTCCACTATGATAATACCTATTGCCTATGAGGGCATAGTCGCCCCCTGTGGACACTAAAATGGCCATGACTACTAGTCAGTATTCTCGGGCATTCGGGGAAATGTGCTTGTGGTTATGTAACCAACCCGGCTCAGGGCACCCTTTAGGTGGCTCCTGGGATGAGGATGCTACAATGTGATACCAGAGTGTCTGATTCCATTTTTCTTCATTTTTTGGGTTAGATAGGATACTAATATATATGGATATGGAATGTATCCTTTGCTTCGACATAGCTAACCCATGTACAGGGGAAACTCAAATTCATGGGTTGGGATTACAATTATTGATTATACCAGTTATTATTGAAATGATTTCACCTTTGGGGGACTCACATGTTTTTCATTGTTATTTTTCTTGGTATTTTTGAGATAATTGGTTTCACCATTGTAGTCTGATGATATGAAAGAAATACATTATATGCATCATACTAAGAACCATAGGATTAAAATGACATGCATATTGCTATGGCATATCTACTTCCAGAGTGCATTTTCCTATTTTCATATGAGTGTTGTTGTTCCTAGTGGTAATTTTTTTGAAATAATGGTTTGCTAAATTATAAATTTGTGATATTCTATTAGATGTTAACCTGACATAAACTAGAAATGGATGGTAGACCTTATTTAGTAATACTTCTATGTTTTCTCCTCCATATCAAAGCCCAGCTCTTAAATCAGCTTATCTATTTTGTGGTACACTAAGGTAGGCTATATACCTAACCACTTTTTTCTCCTTATTATTTTCCTCATCTCCTTTAACTTTTATAAAAATGTCTGTATTTGGTTTATGTAGACCAATTTCTCCACAACATCTTCGTTTTGTTCCTCAGGATTGTGGAAATGAGCACATTCTAGAGATGGGATTCCCAAACCACCGGTGGTACCTCTTGTAGTGCCTCCTGTGGTACTACCTCCTACTGGACTTCTAACGGACCATGATTCTTAGTTCACGGATAGTCTCCTCATTTTCATGCAGTCAGTTTAGAATATCCCTAGACCTGCCCCGTTTATGGCAGACCTCATGCAGGATATTTTGTAGAAGCACCCTCCTACCTTCTCAAGAACTGGTGACCCGCATGCTATAGAGTAATGGATAGAATCTACAAGGTCTATCATTGACCACTTCGATATTCTTCCAGAGCGAAGGGTCAAACTTGCAGTCTACATGCTTTGTGACTTTTCTAAGTGCGGGTGGGAGGTTGTTTCTTAGGCTGAGCATACCAGTGACATAGTTTGGGATAACATCCAAGATTCTTTTGATGATCACTTTTTTTATATACATTGATATATTATTGTGCACAATAATTCTTACATCATCAATAGGGATCTATGACTTTGTTAGAGTATTCTACTCGTTTCACAGAACATCAACGTTTTTCCCTATCTCTAACTAGCTATGTCGAGTCTACTGCAAAAGGTTTTGAGGAAGAGAATGATTATATTATCCTCCCTTAAGTGAACATCTTTTGTTTGACCAATGTCTTAGAGATAGTAAATCGGGATCTAATTTCAAAGTGAATTGTCAGGGAAGATAAACCAATGATCCAAAAAAGTTCACTTCTGAGTAAGGGTGATGGATCATCTGGAAATAGGAAACACCATTTTGAAAGTGTTCATGGGAGAAATCTTAGTCAAACAACATGTGTATAGGGCTCTAGCACATGTTATCAATGCAGAAGATATGGTAACAAGAAGACACAGTACATGAGAGACCTGAATGAATGCTGAGATTGTTGAAAGATGGGTCACCATCATCATTTCATTCATTCCATCTCTTTAGCATCCATTGGAAAAGGATTCGTGCGTACGCCTCTTTCAGGTATAGGATCTATGACTTCACAGTTTGTTGGAAGTTATTTTCCCACCATCCAATCAGGGAGAGTTAATGGTTGAGGTTGTGGTCAAGGAAATCATGTTCCAGATTATTAGCGATAGCATAGTGAACCTCCTTAGGCCAACTAGGAAGCATCTTAGGGCCATGGTTCAGGTATCATTTATGTAGTGAAATTATCACCATAGGAGAAGAGTGAAGGAATATCTATGGTTGGAGGTACTATTTGAGTATACTCTTCTTTATTTTATTCTCTTTTTTATACTGGCTCATCGCAATCTTTTTTATCTGTTGTTGTTGTTGAAATTATTTATTTTCCAATTGAGTACCTTTACAATGTCATGTCTCTTGAAACTCCTCTTGGGGTCAAGAAAGAGGGAATACAATAGTGAGAAGAGTGACCCTTGAGATAGGTGTATACCATTTCATTTTTAATTTCTAACCCTCGACATGTATGGCATCGAAGACATTATTGGAATGAACTTTCTTTATCTTTATCATGATCAAGTGGATTTATAACGTTGTCAGGTATCCTTCACATCCGCTAAGGGTGACACAAATCTACACAAAGGAGAATGGTATATGCAGGTAGAATGAGATAAGCATAAATATTTCGGGGTGGGAAGAGTAATAGCTCAGTTATTAAGTCTCTTAATGAGCGATCGGGTAACATAGTCGGTTGAATTCCATCCAACTGTGGATATTTTTAGGGATATCTTCTCTGATGATTTCATTGGCTTACCCCTTATGAGGGACATGGATTTCACTATCGAACTCATGTCAGCTGTGTCACCAGTGTCCATTCCTCTTTATTTGATGTCAACAATAGAGCTACAAGAACTCAAAAAGAATCTTAAAGACCTTGAGGCTAAGGGTTTCTTCATACCTAGCACATCATCGGGGGTTCACCTATTCTTATCTCCAAGAAGGCATATGGTACACTTAGGTTATGTGTGGATTATTTTCCACTCAACTGGCTCATGGTAAATAATGGATATCCATTGCCTTGTATAGATGACCACTTCAACCAGCTTTGGGGAGAAACTGTATTCTCCAAGATTGATATGAGGTCGGGATATCACCAGGTGCGTGCGTGACCATCTGACATACCACGTACAGCATTCTGAAGTAGGTATCACTACCAAAAAATAGGGAAAGTTATGTACTTCCCTTTATTAGTGCTAAACAGATAGTTCTGATAAAGGGGTATGCCTTTATTGGCTCTAGTAAAAAGCGCTGATAAATCTAACCATTATCATCGATAAAATAAGCACTAATAAAGGTGAACCCTGTATCAGCGCTTATTTTAGCACTGATAAATGTTTTTATTCTTAATTTATATAAAATTATAATATTTATAATAAAAAATAATGTTTTTTGTATAGATTAACAATTATATACCAATATTTATAAAAATATACTCTTTATTATAATAATTATTAAAAAATAGATATATATTTATCTTATATTCCATTTCAAATAAATATATAACAATATAAATAAATTATTAAATAAATACCGCTGGAACCTTTATCAGCACTTGTTGAAGTGCTGATAAAGGTATGTTTTAATAGCATTAAAATAAAAGCACTGATAAAACATACATTTATCAGCGCTTTTATTTTAGTAATAATAAAACATACCATTATCAGTGCTTTCAACGAGCGCTGATAAAGGTTCCAGCGGTTTTTATTTAATAACCCTAATAGGCCCTCCTCTCTCGCACGTGGTCAAGATTTCATGGAAGCTGAACCAGGCCCCTCTTGTGCCACGACCTCTCCTCCTCCTCCTCCTCCCCCTCCTCCTCGTTCTCCTCCTCCTTCATCGATGCCGCTGGGTTTTCCTCCTCCGTCGTGACTGCCGCTGCCTCCGCCGCCACTGCCTTTGCCGTCGCTGCCTCCGCTACGACTGCCTCTGCCGCTGCTGCCTCCACCGCCACTGGTCAGTGTAAGATTATTTTCCTTCTCTTGGGTTATTATATTCCTTTATATAGTCCTTCCTTTAGGTTCTATCCTTGTGGAAGATTGGTGACCCTACCTAATGTGAGTTTTCATGGATGAATCACATCCCATTGATAGAGCTAACTGATATGATTCTTATCAAGGGATATGAATATGGTCTTGTACCTTATGTTTTACTAAAAATTTCAAATGGATCCCTTCAAACCAAAATGGATTATGTTCCTACCTTTTAGTAGTTCTTGAGTTATGTCATCATCCTTCTTTAGGTTTGAGGGGAGCAGGAATGTGTGATTAATTCAAAGATTCAATTAGGATATACTAGTTCTCCTTCAAGACATATGTGAGAATATGAATCCAATCCAATGTTTTTTTTGGGATATTATCACATTACTCTTGAAGGTGTCGTAGATTTTGAAGAAATTGAAGCATGGTAACATCTATTGGATGAATAGATCATCAATTTCGATTGAATAGAGCTCATAAGGGGTACCTATATACAAAAACTACCAAAAAAAGAATACTGATTAGTGAATTATTATAAATAAGTATATTCTATTAATCATTTTAATAGTTAAAGGATTCATGTTATATTAAAATTTTTTGTTTACATGGAAAACATGAAACAAAATATCCTGAAATCCAAGGAACACCATTATATTCGCATTTAATAATTCATATTGTGTTCACTATTTTTTGTATGTGACATAAAATTAAAATGTCATGACATTTGGGGAACATAATTTATTTAGTTATTGAATAATGTCATGTTAGTTTCATCATTTTTGTTTCAAACCAAAACAACATAGGCCGATTCTTAGTTGTGAGGGGGGCTGAGTATGGTAACACAATATTTGTGTCAGGTTATGATTCTTTTTCAGACAATTTCCAATGGGTTTATTCACATAACTAGAAACACATAATGTCTCACACATTAATAAGTTAGGAAAGGGAAAGATGTGGATGATCTCATGAGGAAGATGGATTCATGAGGATGGGTATTAGATATGAAGATAAATTTAGAACTCAAGATGGAATATTACATATCCTATCAAAATAGGATTCAATGTCCATGTAGTTAAAGGGAAATAGTTTAAGGTTGTTTTAAAAGATTGTACCATGAATTTTAATGTCATTCAATTAGGATGTATGTGTCGTGAAAGGTGTGATAATAGAGGATTGATCAGGGCATACTCATTTGGGATATACTATCTAGAATAAACTTGGGGATTATACCTAGTAAGGAGGACCTATTGGTTTGGGCTTACCCATTGTATGTTCATCATTTATATTTTAAAAAGTCTGTTGAACTCGTTCTATCGAAGGTGGGTTCTATCATTTCTTATTATCTTAAGGTGTGTTTGACTATGGTGTGGGTTGATTTCGGTATTACTGGTTTCATGGGGTTTTTGGAATATGGTAAATGGTGTACTCGGTTTTAGATTATTTTATTCTCATGGGTTTCCCTTATTTTATGTTTTTTTTAGTTGGAAATATCCTCTAGTGTGCACCTCTCTTCTTCCACGAACGCACCTCTACTGTGTGACTAACGACACCTTCACAATGAGTTTTCTCTTATTACTCATTGATTTCCTCTTGTTCTCTTGTTATTACTGTTTTTTATTGATGGTTATAATGTGAAATGTATGGGCTAAACACCCTGCTGAAAATCGTGTTCTTTGGTGGTCTTTATTTGCGTACTAAATGAATTGCATGTTGGTTAGTTCTTGTTGAGCATTTGAATATAAAAATTGGTAATTTACATATACTTGACTTATGAATGAACACCCCAGGATGATAAACCTTTTGTGATAACCCCTGAATTAACAAACAAAATTGAATAGGGGTTTTTTGTAAAATCAAATATTTTGATTTTTTGGTTTGTATGGTGTTGCGATGTGATTGTTTGATATGTATTTTCAAAGGCATCATACAGTATTTGTAAGAATAACATCGAATTAATTTGTTATATTTCATATTAAATCAGGTATCTCATCTGTACATGATGTTCACCCTACTAGACACACCATGTATATGGATTTCTCACGAGTTTAGAAATGGTAGTATACAACCAACCTTGACTCAGAACCCTACACATTGTGTATCCACTGAACAAATTGCGTGCTATGTTATTTTCATTATTATTATTTATTTTTCACTTGATGATAGTATTTCATGTATGAGTATCCCATTATAAATATATTCACTTGTAGATCACAGTAGTATGATTCCCTCATTCATTAGAAATTGCACACGATGTGGTTTGGATATATTAATTATCTTCACTCTGCTTGAGAGTTGACAAGTGACAAGTGATATGTTTGGAGAAAATATGGAGTATGTTAATCCCCCATGTTTTGGTGAAGAGTCCTCCATTTATAGGTTTTAGGTACTCTATGGAGATATACAAAAGAAAGGGCATAGTCCCCCGTATATAGATAGAGTTCAAGTACTTTCACTTATTTTGGGATAGGTTCCTCTATTTCATTATAGAGGAATTTTTACCATGATTTTTTTTATAAAACCCAAACAATGCAACTTGATTAATTAAAACATAATATTAGGAATGTTTGAGATCGAACCCATATAGATGATGAATATGAATAAAGAATGTATGAATGTCAATCGGTTGACAAAAGAGTATGAAGATGGCGTGAAAGAGTTTATCAAGTTTGCAAAAGATCATGCATGTGACCCTTCTCAAATTATTTGTCCATGTTTACAATATTTTTATTCAATACAAATTAGTCCAGAGGAGTTGGAAGAACACCTGATCTGTCACGGAATAGATCGAAGTTATACATGTTGGAATAAACACGGGTAAAAAACGAATGTAGGTAGTGGCTCGGATAACATGGTGTTTTATGGATCATCTGATATGATTACAAGTGTGAATAGTGTATACGATCATATGGAGGGGTGTGATTACAGATTTGAATGATGATTAATATCATATTGAGGAAATTATAAGGATTGTTGAAGATGAACTTCATGATTGCCCAAAATTGTTTGAGAAGTTAAAGAGTTGTGCAAAAATGCCATTGTATGTCGGTTGCACTAAATATAGAGCATTGTCAGCCATACTGAAGCTATATAATTTGAAAGCAGGCAATGGGTGGAGTGACACTAGTTTTACAGAACTACTTTCTCTCCAGAATTACATACTCTCAAAAGATAATGAACTCCCAAGCCGAACATACGGTTCCAAAAAAATGTTGTGATCGATGGGTATGATCTCTAAAAGAATACACGCCTGCCCGAATGACTATATATTGTTTCACAGGGACCAAAAATAACTTAAAGAATTCCCAAAGTGTGGTGTTTATCGATACAAGAATGATGATTCTAGTCCTAAAAAATTTTTATGGTACTTTCCAATCATTCCAAGGTTTAGGTGCCTATATGGAAGTGAGGAGACTGCAGGACAATTGACATGGTATGCAGATACAATAATTAAAGATAGGAAACTACGTCACCTAGTAGAATCTCCTCAGTGGAAGAGAATTGACCATGAGTATCCTAAATTTGGAAACGAGCCGAGAAAAATTCATCTGGTGTTATCTATAGATAGGGTGAATCCTTTTTCTTTTCAAAGAATAAGTCATAGTACATGGTCGGTTATGTTGGTAAATTATAACTTACCATCATGGTTATGCATGAAATGAAAATAAATCATGTTATCTATGCTTATATCAGGACCAAAACAACTGGGTAATGATATTGATGTTTATTTGGCCCCATTTATTGAGGATTTGAAAATATTGTGGGATTCAGGTGTTGTGTTGTATAATGCTTAAAAAATGAATATTTCACTTTGAAAGCCATGTTTTATGGGAAAATAAATGACTTTCCTACTTATGGAAATTTTTCAAGATACACAATTAAAATAAATCAAGGGTGTCCTATTTACGAACAAGGTACATAGTCAATTAGGTAGAAACATTCATCAAAAACCATGTTTCTAGTACATCGCAAATTTCTACCCCGACAGCATAAGTACCGATCTTGGACGACATCATTTGACAAAAGTTCAGAAGAACATACAACAGTGTCTCCACTAACATGTGATCAATTGTTTGAGAAATTAAAATATTTTGACACTACTTTTGGTAAACCATTTTCAAAAAACCTTTGGAAAACTGGTTGGAAAAAGAGTTTAATTTTTTATAATTACCATACTGGAATTGTCTGTATGTCAGAAGTTTTCTTGATGTTATGCATGTTGAAAATAATATATGCGATAGTGTCATAGACACGTTTCTAAATGCCCCAAGAAAAACAAAGGGTGTAATTAAGTCTAGGATGGACATGGTTGAGATGGGAATACGAGAAGATTTGGCACCAGTGAAGGGTGAAAAATGAACATTTCTTCCTCCTACTGCTTACACTCTTTCCAGGTAGGAGAGATATCAGTTTTTCAAATTCTTGAATGATGTAAAGGTTCCAGAGGGGTATTAATAAAATATCAAGAACATCATGTCAATGAACTAATTAAAATTAAAGGGTCTGAAATCACACGACTTCCATGTTTTGATGCAAGATCTAATTCCTATAGCTTTATGTTTTATTTTTCCCAAGAATGTCTGCCATATATTAACGAATCTCTATTTCTTCTTCAAAGCTATATGTAGTCAAGTTATAGACCTGGAAAAATTTCCAACTATGGAAAGAGAAATTAACGTCATATTATGTGAATTGGAAATGTTCATCCCGCTGACATTTTTTGATATGATGGTTCATTTGATGGTTCATTTGGTGAGAGAGATTTGACTATGTGGTCCTGTACTTTATAGATGGATGTACCCCATTGAACGGTATATGAAGATTTTGAAAGGGTATGTCAAAAATTGAAGTCGGTCAGAGGGTTTTATTGTGGAGTAATATATTGTTGAGGAAGCCGTTGAATTTTGTACCGAATACCTATCTGGTGTGGAAAATGTGGGCCTACCAAAATCCAGTCACATTGAGCAGCTTAAGGGTGATGGAATTTTTGGATGAGAGCTTTTCACAATCAATATTACAGATTGAGAGAAGGCTCACCTTTATGTTTTTCATAATAGTTGCGACGTTGACCCATATTTTCAAACCCACAAAGAACATCATAGGAATTTTAATCCTTCTAGGTCTGAAAAATGGATATCTGATACACATAATCGACAGTTTATAGGATGGTTTCGGAACCATATTTTTTAGTAGTTAGATGAAAATCCCAACTCAATTTTTGAAGGACTTCGATGGCTAGACGGAGGAGAAAGTTTGTATGTATTATCTTATAATGCTTATGTAGTTAATGGTTATACATTCTATACTAATGAACTTTATGAAGATAGTGCCATCAAGAATATTAGGGTTACACTGGTGGCTGAGGGGATGCATGTTTCTGGTGATAAGGATAGAAATCCAATTTATGCGAATGATTCATACTTTGGAATCATCAAACGAATATGGGAGTTGGATTATATGAAATTCAAAATTCCAATTTTTCAATGCAAGTGGGTTGATAATAAAAGTGATTTTAAAATAGATGAATTAGGATTCATGAAAGTTGATTTTAGTAAGGAAGGGGAGAAAGACGCACCTTTTCTAATGGAATCACAGAAAGTGCGAGTATTTTATGTTCCAGACCCCGCAAACCGAAATTGGTCAATTGTTCTGTTATCGACCAAAACAACTGAGGGGTCAGATGAAAGTTCAATGGGGGATGACCCTTTTATAGGGACTTTACAATCATTTCACAGTGGTCCTAATGTGGACCGCGTTTGGTATATAAGAGGATACCACAATTAAGGGATTTACATAGTCGATATAGGAGACCAATATCTTTTGCCTTTAAAGAAAAAAAGAGAGTACAATAATCAGGTTATTTGTTTATTGTAATATACATTGTGTTATTTTATGTTATTATCTGCCCACTGTTGCTTTTATGTAATCTAAATTAAATGATAAATCACTTAAGAAGATAATGACTTCTGCACCTGCTGATGCACCCAAACCCGAGGTACAAAAGGTCTCTCAACCAGCTGTTGGTGGTCCCATTGTAGAGAAACAATAGGTTTCTCAACAATTTGTTGGTGGTCCTAGTGTAGAGAGACAACATGTTTCTTAACCTGTTGATGTTGGTCCCAGTGTTGTGGTAAAAAAGGTTTCCCAACTTGTTGTTTCTGGTCCTAGTTCCGATGCTAGCACTTCGGAGGAACATATTAATGATACTTCTGAGTAAATGGTAGGAAATTAAACCTTGAAAGTGCAAAAAAAACAAGAGTGTCATAGTTTGATAGTGTTAGTCAAAATCCTTAAGGTAAAAGAAAAAGGCATCAAATTTGAGGTATGATGGAATAAGCGAGGACAACATGTAAACCCCAAGAGAACCATCTTTAGTAGCTACATTAGAATCATCACTCGGCAACGCATGCCGATTTATGTATAGTCGTGGCACCATGTTGTCACTAGTATGAAGACACTAAAGTGAGAATAGATTACAGTAACATTATAATATCCTTTTTTTAATTTATTAAAATAGAATACCAAAACATTTACTTACTTTTCATCATCCATTGAAGAGTGCATTTATAGTAGATACCTCGCACAAAGAATATGTATTTAGAGTTTCAGCAAGTATTCATAGTGGTTTCCACACTATTTTAACGAAATATCATCTTAATGATGATGAAGGGAAAATCAAGCCGTACCCACCTCCTCATTATTAACACTTGATATCCCAAGGAGCGTGGGATGCGTTTAGAAACCGTTGTGGGGAGTAGACTTTTCAGGTATATTGTGTGGGGTAATATGTTGTTTGGCGTTTCTTGTATTCAACACTTTGATTGATAATTTTTAATTTATGAAAAAAAATGAGTGCAGAAAATAAAAAGCATGCAACAGAACCAGCGTACCCTTACCTTAAAGCAAGGATGGGGTATACTTCACTTGAGAAAAAATTGGTACATATTTTAAATCTACCGTACTACTTATATGTGACATAAAACAACACTATAACCATGTTTCACTATTTATATGCAGATTGATGAATCGAAATCGAAATCCATATCCATCCCATGCCATGTGTTATAAAAGGAGGCTCGTATAAATAAAGTGGGGATACTTATAGATAAAAACACACAAAATGTGTGGGAAACATGTGTATGTCTGAAATAATATAAATTTGATTTTCTGTAAATCACTATTACATTACAACAACTACTTATTTTTCTATATTTTTTATCTGACATAGTCAGAGGAAACAATAACAACCACACAAGATGAAGATATAATTTCAGCAGCCTTAAAGAAGCTAGAATATTATGGTCACGTCAGAGGTGCGGGTTTTGGGGTAACACTGTAAACATATTTTCAAAAAAAAACAAGCAGAGGATCAAAATGAAAAAATGGAACTACTGCAAGAAAAATTAGCTATTTTTTAAGAATAATTACAAAACCAGAGAGAGATGATAGCACCATTAATGGGGGAGAGGCAAGGAGAAGAAACAACTCGACAACAACCCGTGTGTGACGATCCCCCCCCCCCCACCAGCTTTGATGTGAGCTATTCCCCTAAAAACCATTACTTAGCTGACATAATCAATGTTTTAATAATTGTTTCTGTTAAATTTGATTCACATAAACACTGATACCTATCCTTTACTCATATTCTATAGGGTTAAAATGAATCTGATTTATATCTATCAACTCCCACCAATTGCCATATAGTGAGGGCTATGGTGTTCAATACTGAAAAAACATGCTACACAAAAGACAGCTTCCAAAAGATCATCTCATAGTTTCAATTAATGTAGCTAATGATTCGAGTGCCGAGCTACCTGTTCCAAATGACGATGACAACATTCATACGGTTGAACAAGCCGTTGGAACATTTATCGCATGACCGACAATTCTTGTAAAAAAACTTTTCAACAAGGAGGTATCCTTTTGCAATTTATTTTTCAAGATGGACCTTTAAAATTTAATGAAAAAAGGTCTGAACTGATTAATGTAATTAGAGAACGACAATGAGAAGGGGGTGAAACGAAATATCCGCTGAAAACTATCTCAAGGATCAACCAATCGATTGAAACGGTCTACTAAGAGAACCTTCACCCCGCGCGTTCTATATCCACAGTTAATATAATTGTAGGATCATGTGGATACAATGTTGACAAACCGCAATGCTCACACAGTTGATTTTGAAAAAAATTTGTATTGAGAGGAAACATAAAATTTCATTAGCTCTGAAAATGTCTGTGAAATCCTCAAGTATAAATGGATAGGTGCCTCAGTTATAAATGTATACATGAGGTATGTTTTCATTATTTGATTTTACAAAAGCTAATATACTCTGATATTTATGAATAAATACATTTTATATTTTTTGTAGGCGTATATATGAAAAAAAAATTGAAGGGATTTCCCCATGAACAAATATCTGGACTCGTTATTCCTCACACCACCTCTTCAAAAGATGAAACAGATTCTGAAAAAGAGGCTTCAATAATTTCATCCCTGCTCAAATCATTTGAAAAAAAATTACGGATGAAAAACTGTTTTTAATACCAATGATTCAGGGGTAAAACTCTAAAATTTAATCATATTAACTATATTTTCATTTCATTCTTTACTTATTCCTTTTTGTATTTTTAGGCAGCATTGGATGGTGATTGCATTCAATTTGGATACTCCAATGATTTTTTTCTGGGTTCAATGCATCGATATCCAACAAATCGATCATGCGTGATGGGGTTTGTTAATTTTTAATACACTAGATCCAAAATTTTAAAATTAAACATATAGTTATATAATTTATGTTATCTTTTAATGAGTATTTTTTTATGATAGGGCATTTCATTAATATCTTCTAATGCATGGAATGAATCCAAGGCCTAAGAATAAAAACTCCTACAAGATCTACAACTGGAAAAGTATCCTGGTATATATAATAACATTGCACTATCCAAACACATATCAAAATAAATTACTTATTATTTTTGATGTTTCTACATTTTCCAAAACAAATGGAAAGGACTGTGGTTATTATGTTTGTAAATTTATTGAAGAGATCGTATTTCATCAACAAACTAGCATCCCTGATGAGGTATTTTTGAAAATAATTACGAGTTCATTTAAAATAGTTATTAATACTTTGTGTATATATATTTTTTCAGTACTACCATGACATTCGCAAAAAATCATATTCATAAGATGATATAGATGTGCCTAGAAATGAATGGGAATCATACCTGACGGAAGATTGTACACAAATAGGATGAAGGTGAATTCCTACTACTTATGTTATCCATATATGATCATTGATATCTACCTTTTTTACAATTATTTAGAATATATGATCACCCTTTATTATGTTTCATATCCTTAGGTTATGAAGAATGGTTTTAGAAATGATTTGTCTTTCTAGTAAATCATAACTCATTGGACTACACTGCTTGATAGTGTGGAAGTCAACCGATGAACAGTCATTCAGTCCACTCATGAGCATCATAAAATCTTGATGTGAACCAATATATTGAATTTTCAATTTTCTAATTTTAGTTTCCCTTATATGTGGGTGGGGGTGTCCAGGAGGGAGGGAGTGTCCAGGAGTGGGGGTGTCTTGGAGGGGGTGTGTCCAAGAGGGAGGGGTGTCCATGTGTGAGGGTGTCCCGTAGGGGATGGAGAGGGTGTGTCCATGAGTGGGGTTTCCAAGAGGGGAGGTAGGGGTGTTTCCATAAGGGAGGGGGTGTTTAGACAAAGATCCATTCAATTCCATTCAGTTCTGAAAATATACAATGGGTAGATCACTTATAGAGTAGCCTGAAGTGGGTCTGTAGTGAGGCATCAAAAGTTACAACCAACTAAACTAATTCCATGCATGTGTAAAGGCCCAAGAATTATATTCCATTTCAATTTGAGACCTAATATATTTTATTTAATGTCATAAAGACCCAACATATGCATCATTTACCTTTCTCACATTAGAATTATGTGAAATTTGTTTCCTATTCCCCCAAAATATTTTTTTTATGGTTTTTTCCCTTGATCTGTTGAACTATATCTCTTTAAAATATATATGATTTTATAATTTATATTATTTAATGATGGGTTACAATTAATATTTATTCCATTATTAAATAGATGATGAAAATACAGTTGGATAAAGAAGATTATTAATGTGTATACTCTAAAGATCAATGAGGGAGGGGTGTCTAGGAGAGAGAGGGTGTCCATATGGGAGGATGGGTGGGGGTGTCTAAGAGGGTAGGAGGGGCTATCCAGGAGGGGAGAGGGCTATCCACATGAGAGGGGGTTGTCTAGGG
The DNA here is from genome assembly GCA_963277665.1 of Viscum album. Taxonomy (NCBI): domain Eukaryota; kingdom Viridiplantae; phylum Streptophyta; class Magnoliopsida; order Santalales; family Viscaceae; genus Viscum; species Viscum album. The sequence goes on from OY728152.1 coordinate 1,389,525,901, forward strand.
GGGAGGGGGCTGTCCAAGGAAAGGGATGGGGGCTGCAAGGGTAGGGAGGGGCTGTCCAGGGGTAGAGATGGGGATTCTAGGGGGATGTCTCGTGGAGGGATGGGGTTTTCTAGGAAGGAGGGGGTGTTTAGTAGGGTAGGGGCTATCCAGGAAAGGAGGGGCTCTCCAGGAGGTGGTAAGGGGGATGTCCAGGGAAAGGTAGGGCTGTAAGGGGAGGGAGCGGGTGCTGTCCAGGGGAGGGAGGGGGTGTTGTCCACGGAAATATGGACATGTAAAGGTTATAACAAGTAACAATTGACCTTTTATTAATGTATTATTTCATATTAATGTTTAATTTATTTCAATATTGTATTACTAACATAATATTTGTTTTTTTTATATAGGTTAAATCATTTTCTTGAGTTCGAATGCTTTGTTCGGCAACTAATACCATGGTTGAACTTTTTTTAGAGTGGATTATGGATGCAAAAAGGACGAAACATCAATTTTTTTTAACTTTTTGTTGGATAATTGTAATTTTAACCATATTAAACATTGTTTGAAATGTATATAGTAGTGTTTTGTTTTGTATTTAGGATTTCAAGTATATGTATATTGCATTTTTGTTCTTTTGTGCTTTGTCTGTGGGTGTTGTTTATGCTGTGTGCAGGTGTTGTCATATGTGTACAGGTGTTGTGTAGGTTCTGGTTTTGCACAAGCAATTTGGCATTTATTAGTGCTAATTAAGTGCTGATAAATGGATAATATATCAGTGCTCAAAATAGAGCTGATAAAGGTAGTATTTATCAGTGCTATTTTAAGCACTGATATATCAACCATTTATCAGCACTGAAAATAGTGTTGATAAATACTATCTTTATTAGTTCTAAGAAAGAGCTTATAAAGGACCACCTTTATTAGTGGTTTTTTTAGCATTGATAAAGGACCACATTTATTAGTGATTTTTTTAGCACTGATAAAGGTCCCCCTTTATCCTCGCTATGTTTAGCACTGATAAAGGGGACCCCCCTTTATCTTCACTGAGATTGACAGTGATTTTTTAACGCTATTAAAGGCCGTTTTAGCGCTGTTATAATCCTTATCTGTAGTAGTGTATGGATTGTACGATTATCTGGTTATGCCAGTCAGTCTCATGAATTCACCAGTAGTCTTCATCGATCAGATGAACTGGGTTTTTCACTTGTATCTTGATTACTTTGTGGTCTTCTTCATAAATGACATCTTGGTCTATTCGCATTCCAAACACGACCATGCAACCCATATACAGATTGTTCTAAGTACAGAGAGAGAGAACCAGTTATATGCTATGATCTGAAAATGTCACTTTTTGATTAATAATGTTCACTTCATGGGACATATTATATTTAGAGCAGGAGTATCAGTTTCCCTAGAAAATGTGAGAGCCGTAGTTTTATGGGAGCATCCCCAGAGTGTCTTCGACATCCACAGTTTCTTGGGACATTCAAGGTATTACAGGATTTTCATCTAGGATTTCTCCATCTTAGTAGTGCATCTTATGGACCTAACTAATAAATGTGTATAGATCATCTAGTAAGAATCATGTGAAAAGTATTTTTAGAAGTTAAATTGAAGACTAAGCTTTTCCTTAATCCTTATTCTGCCTAAACCAGGTAAAGGTTATACTGTTTATTGTGATGCTTCCGGAATTTTATTGGGCACAGTTTTGATGTAGGGTGACCGAGTCATGGCATAGGATCTCGCCAGCTAGACCACGCGAGCGGAACTATCCTATATACGACAATGAATTGGAAGCTGTGGCTGATTCTCGATGTTGTTGGAGGTAGTAATTTTTGGGTGAAAAATTTGTTTATTATACTAATCATAAATGATTAAAATATATCTCCACTCAATGATACTTGAACGTAAGGTGGTGCAGATGGGTTGAATACTTGTAGTGGTTCAGCATTGAGCTTGCTTATTCCCTGGGTAAGGGTAATGTTGTGGTAGATTCTTTATGCCACATGATGCAAACACAATCCATTCAGGTATCCAGCTGTGAGTGGAAGATGATGGATTTACTTTTTGATATGCATCTATAGGTTTAGTAACATCATGGGATATCAGTTCTAGAATCTCTTACTGCGACATCCTCTATTCTAGAGAAAGTCCTCATGTGACAGTTGACTGACTCTGAGGGGTTCGTTTTGAGGAAAAAATTAAGGAAGATAACCAACCTCCTTCTTGGGTTGTTGATGGAAGTGAAACTCTCCTTTAACGTTGTCGTGTATGGGTCCCTTCGAGTATACAGGATGAGTTGATGAAGGAATCTCACACCTCTGTTTGGGAAGTTCATCCTGGGATGACCAAGATATAAAGAGATATGTGTCAATATTAACTGTGTCTTGGTATGAAAAATAAGACAGCAGGTTTCCTCACTCAGTTCTACACCTACCAATAGGTAGAGTTAGGGAACCAGCAACCTGCTAGACTCTTACATACTCTATCCATTCCTGAATGGAAATGGAATGAGAACCACATGGATTTCATTATAGGATTTCCTAGATCTCCTCAAGGTTGTAATGAAGTATGAGTGGTTATCAAAAGGTTGAATAAGGTTGGTCACTTCTTACTTATCCAGGAGAACTTCACAATTATGGAGGTGAGAAGACTATATATCCAGATGATTGTGCGGAATTATGGCGTACCTATCTCTATTTTATCAAAGAGAGTTATTGGATTTATTTTATGGTTATGGAAAGGGTTTAAAAAGGTTATGGGTTCACAGGTACTTTTGAGTACTGCATATCACCCTCATAGCAATGGGTAGTCTGAAAGAACTATTCGAGTGTTAGAGGATAAGTCACGGGCTTGTATCCTTGATTTTGGAGGTTTATGGTATAATCATATACCTCTTGTTGATTTTACCTATAATGACATATTCCATATGGAAATTCAAATGGCTATGCATGAGTCCCTCTATGGTAGACTATGCCTTTCAACTTTATGCTAGCTCGAAGTAGGTAAGGTAGCTTTATTGGGTTCTCATATCATTCAGGATAATTCTGAGAAAGTTCATCTGATTTAGAAGCATATGATTACAGATCAATCCAAATAGAAATATTAAAATGATTATCACTGTAGACCTCTACAGTTCGAGGTGGGACAACGAGTCTTTCTGCATACTTCACTAAAGTTGGGTCATAGGCATATTTGGAGACATGGAAAGTTATCACCAATATACATCGGGCTATTTGTGGTTTTGGAGAGAGTTTGTCTGGTTTCCTATCGATTACAGCTACCTCATAGGTATAGTGCATTGAACGACATTTTCTACTTATCTGAGGTCCAACAATATCATCCAATATCGTCTCATTCTTTTGACCCTGATGACATCGAGATTGAGGAATATTCATCCTTTGTAGAGAATCCGATTCGTATTGTCGACTGTAGCAAAAACGTCTTATGAGATAGGTAAGTCCCTTTGGTTCAGATGTTATGGAAACACAAACACATTTAGGATGATACCTAAGAGCAAGAGACGGATGTACGTGCACAATGGTCAGAACTTTTCTCTAACTATGTTACACTACTCTAAGATGGGAAACTCGGGGACATGTTTTTTTAAGGAGGGGAGTTTGTAACCTCTCGAAATTAATTAGATACTGAATATTTTAAATTTATTTGTCTAATTTCATAAAGTCACTTAGGGCATGCATCAGCGCACGCCGTTGTGGGTCCCTGACAGCTATTTAAATAATTTAAATAACTACAAATGTTTCATGAACAATTTTATGTTGTACCTTAGCATGGAGTTTGGGATTAAAATAATTAATTAAGGATAGAAATGAAATAATAAGGTATTTCAAGAAAATATAAATGAAATAAAGAAGGGATAAAAGATAATTTATTAACAAAATAAAAGGGGGTTCCGGAAAAAATAAAAATAATTAAAATGAGAGATTACCATTTTTTATTATTTTTATCTTCCTTCTTTTTGCAACCTTTTTTTTCTATTTTATTTTTCATTTTATTTTCCCTTTTTATTTTGTTTTATTTTTCAATTATTTTTATTTCTTTATTTTTTCTTTATTTTCTTTATTTCTTTTTTTCTCATCTCATTCTCTCCTCCTCTCCCTCACGTTACGCCTCCCTCTCTCCCAAGGTGGCACACCCCCTTTCCCCCACATCGGAATATTGTCGTGCCTCTATTCTTAATTTTTTTTCTTCGCATTCAGGTGTTCTATAAACCTTATGTCAAGACTGAAATTGGGCATTTAGAATCGTAGAGTTTTGTTGAGTATCCTCTGCATAGTTTATTGAGGAATGATTTTATGATATTTTGGGGTTTTTCTAAAATCATCTGTTTTCATCCATTTTAGATAAATAAAATCCTAACGGGGATCATAGAATCATCTACAACATTAATTTAGTGATTCTAATTGATTTCCCTCCATTTTGTTGTGATTTATAGAAATGCACGGTTGTGTCATTCGTCGGTGCCTACTGAATTTGTGCAATTTCACCCAATCGTTTCAATTTAATTGCTTTTCATAATTTTTGAATCCCTTTTAATCATAAAATAAAATTTATAAATTATTGCAACATGGTCAGGAACCTTTATGAGCATTCCAACATGGATGATATAAATTCCATTAGCTTGAGGATTTAATTTAATTTACTGCATGTATTGTGAATCCTATTTTTTGGGTTTAATTTAAATAATTAATTTAGATTAATTGTTGAGATTTAATTGTTTCAACTTTGGTGGTTGATGTGATGATTTATTTATTTACTAAAAAGTGCATTTATCTTCTTATATTGATACTATATCTTTCCTAGTTATGTTTTTATGCTGCAATATTAAATTAATACCTTGTGTTGCATTAGTGTATCAGCTTAGATTTTATGCAACAATTACATTTGCATGTTATGTCATATCAGCTACTGTTAAATTTTAATTAAATTCACGATAGGGAGAGAAGGTGGGCCTCCTATTAAGGTCCACACTTAGACCCTCTGTTCTTGACTGGTTACCACTACGCGTCAGGGGATGGTGTCTTTGGCTTTTCCAGAACGAGGCTTCCTTAATAATTCTAATGTTTATGGGTGAAACCAATTCCAAAAGGTTGCATCGAGGATGGATCTATATGAAATGTGGCTAAGCCATCCTTAGATGATTTTCGACCCCTTTTTGTGATATTGGTTCAGACTCATGGTAAATCTATTCCTTTATTGATACCTGGTATTTTGAATGATTTCCTTGGACGAGTTCGGTGGTATTGGATAATTTGAAGAAGGTACCCTAGCAATTATTTTGATATGGGATCAGACTCTAACTCTAAACATAAACATTAATAATGATGCAATGAAGGTTTATGTTATGTCTCTTTGAGATTCCTGAGAATTGTGTTACTTTTCTTGTATATTGAAGCACACCTGGTTGACACATGATATAGACCCCAAGTTAAAGAACAAGCTTGGGGGTATGCCTATTCATTGTTTTACCATGATTTTCTAGGATTATATATATATATGTGAATTCTTATTATTATAGGTACATCCTTCATACTCCCATCTTAGACCGAAGAAGATTATTAGAGACGTGTACCGTTTGGAACCTAGACCTATTTATTTATTTTATTTCACATAATTAGTTATCTGTATTTGATATATAATAGAATAATACATTTTATAACTATGTGAAATTGAATGGTTTAGACATTGTGGGTCCTGGCCTACTGGGATTTTATCTTACACCCGTCTTGGGCATATTTTACACCCAAGTAGATTACATGCTTGTAGGTATTGATAAAGGGAAGTGTGTTTCTTCTTATGCTTTATTGTTTCTTGCTGTTTAGGATGGAGATTGGGGTAGAAGACCAAGCATTGATCGTGATTTAGTTGTTGCACATTTTATCTTTTATTTTTCTTTGACATCATTCTTGGGTTTCTGTTTTCCGTACTTTCAGTTTAGAGAGACATCATAGCATGACATTATTTTGTGAGCTTCCTCACTTGATTATTATTGAGTTGGATTATTCATATTGCTTCTTCTGTAGTTTATTCATTTATATTCTTCCTCTATTTATTATTAATTTCTTTTTTACTTATGATTTTCTAATAACTATTACCTATGAGTTCATTTTCTCCCGTGTGGACACAAAAAAGGCCCTCACTGCTAGTTGGTAGCCTCTGGCGTTTGGGGAGATGCGCTTGAGGTTATGTGGCCAACCTGGCTCGGGGCACCCTTCAGGTGGCTCCCTATATGGGAACTCTACATATGTAACAACTAAATAAGTATAAATTCATAGAAAATAAAATATTTTTATTAAAAAAATATAGTTTCCATTATAATTAACAGCCATGAGAGGTGGTAAATGAAAAAAACAATTACATCATTTTGTGAGGTTTTAGTTCATCATACACAAATTTGGTATGTTCGTTACCCATTAGATAAAATTGTGTGTCAGTTCAGGTAGATCAATTTTAATAAAATGTCTCAATATATTTATTATAATTATTTTATTATATAATTATCGAATAAGAATAATTGATGTGATGTTGAAAAAATATAAATTAATGAATCTTTATGAAGAATGGTACCTCTTCTATGGGAAACTCCTCTTATTTTGTACAAAAGGGATTCGATGGTCGAATTTATTGCAAAATGGATGACTAAATGATAAAATTGAGTGATTTTGGGAGTTTATGTGAGATGATTTTCGGTGATCCAAAGGACTTTAGAGGCTTAAATAAGTGAGAGGGGTGATTTCCTTTTTATAGTGGATGAGGAGTTGAAATTTTTAAAATTTTTGGAATAATAATTCCACCCACGTTTTTTCTATGATCAGTGGATCAAATAATGAAATAAATTAGTTCCAACAGATTCTAGGGTGAACATGTTGTCATAAAATGGATTCTGGACAAGTTTATAGGTCATTTTAGGACTTATGTTTTTGTTTTTGTCCTTTATAAAGATAATTTTCCCCTTAATCATTGTAATCATTTTTAATAACATTCAATAATAGTTTCTGTCAAAAAATTATTTGAACTTATTAGTAGTGATAAATTATTATTATTCCATATATGGAATCTTTTTTTCAAAATTAAAATTATATAAGTTGTAGAAATTAATTTAATTTTAATCCCATAGATGCGAAGAGAAAATGGGGTTTTAAAGTATCAATGTTCATACGTTTAGTATGTTTTTATATCCAATTTAAATGTAAAATTGATTAATATTACCTAAATTGGATTAATTTATTCATATTTCATCAAATCATACATTAAAAATAATTATAAAAATAATTTAACCTAATAAGAAAACTAGATGAAAATGAAATTTTAAATTAAAATTCATTATTTTCACTATTTGTCAACAAAATGAAACATCATAGAAAAATACCACATATTCCCCTGTACCTAATTTTTTTGTTCCAATTTTAAAAATGAAGATTAATTTTACATATAAATTTTTTAAAAGTTCAAAATTTTATATTTAAAATAGGTTCTCCATTAAAAAGCGGTAGTACCAATTTTATAAAAATATAGGTTTTTTTGTAATATTGTGTTTGTTCCTCTCTTACGCATATCAATTATATTTTATGAATGTAAAAATATTTGATTTAATATATATAATATATATTTCATTCATATCATTCACCAATAAAAATTAATTAATTTTATTTGTAAAAAAATCTTTTGTGAGTATAAATATAGTTTTTATAAAAACATTCCCTTTATATTCAATTTGTTTTTATATTAATTTATAATTAGTTTGTAACAAATATATTCAACCATTTATTATCATATTTCAATTTATCCTATTCATAAATTCTATATTAACAACTAGGTTATATTTTATTATATTAAATCATAATATTTTTAATTATATACTATTGTTCAGTAAAACTCTGTCTTACGTGTTACATAATCCATCAAGGAAAGTTAGTCTTTATTGTAAGGTAATGTAACTTTAGTATTCCAAGTAGATCAATATAAAATTTATGTTGCATGTAGTTAAAAATTAACATTTTTTTCATATAAAGCGTCAAAAATTTAGTTCTCTAATATAAAAAACAATATTCATTATTGTGTGGAATGTAAAATATAAAAAAGACCAAAATAACTTGAAAAATACATATTTCAAAAAATCTCCGGGTGTTACACAAGCATATATGAAATGGTTTTTTCATGCTAGATTCAATTGAAATAATTATACATGCCTATTTTGTGGTAAATTCTTATTTTTTTACATTTTATACATTTCATTGAAATTTTCTGAAAATCATGTTTTATTATGTATTGTGTAAAATTTTACACTACCATGTTTTATTTAAAATTAAACATATTTTCTTTATTTGATAAAGACATTATATGAAATGTCATGGTGTGATATTAAAAGGCTAGGGTTTCTGAAACTCCATATATTTTTCTAGAATATGTAATCAATTTTTTTCTAGTTTTTGGAAAAGGAAAACCACCACTTTGATGTGGTGGGTGTTCTTTATAGTGAGTCCTTAGTTTTTGGTGGTTGTAGGTGGATTATGTGATTCATATAATACAATGAGAAATTGGTAATTTTTCTTGGTTTATGTGATTTTTTTGATTAATGTTCTGTGTTGGGATTTATACTTTCCCATTTACGATACTTTTCTCTTGATGGATTATTTGGTATACCAGCTATTTAATAATTTTTATCCATTTAATAGGTATTGTTTGTTTGTTATTGTGGTGTAGTCGTCCCCCTTGATCATTCCTGATTCCCGGGTTCTATTCAGAAAACCATGGTGATTAGGAATTCCCTTTATACCACATAAGAGTTTATTTGGGTACTAATTTAGTGGGTTCTATAGGATTGTTTTGGAATAATTAGAATCAATGGAGGTTTTGTGTCTCATTAGATTTCTATGTGATGTTTATGATTTAATGGTAGATATTAGGGGATTAAGGGGTATGTTACAAGCGATCTCAGGCCACCTCTTGTCATAGTCATCCTTAAGTGACCATGGTTGGTTGTGAAAAAGTGTCTTTGATGTGTTATTTGATCTGATTTTATATGTTTCCCAAACATTAATATGATATGTGTGTTACTAATTTGGGTTATAAATAATATATTTGATGTTTATACTACTCTTTACTGATGTTTTCATATTTTTTAATTGATGTTGTGGAGTACCATTCCCCTAATAATATGTATGATCATAATTAATGGTAAAGATATTTATGAACTAGAGAAAGAGAACCATAAAAATGACTAAAACCATAGAGAGGTCGTAGTGTTCATGGTCAAAGAACATAAATAAAGATCCACACCTTCCCCCACTCAGGATAAAGATGAAGAACACTAGAGGTATGATAAAATAGATTGATCCCAATATTTTATTTATTATAATCCACCGCCATTTATGGTAGGAGATTTGGGATTCTATAGTTCATGAATTGTGGAAGGAGAACATGGAGTGGATGGATGTCAAGCTAATTTTTTCAGAGAAGTTGAAATGAGATTTGATGGGATTTTTTATGTATATGGAGTTTCTCAACCTTCTCTAAGGTGATAGGATAGTGACTCAGTATGACAATTTATTTTTAGAACATTCTCTACTTTTGCCTAAGGTGTATTGAACAAGAAGTTAAAGTCCCAAATGATTAATATGGGACTTAGATTATATATCTGATATCAAGTATTTACACTAAATATTACTTCATATGCTTATGATTTAGATAGGTATTTGATGGTGGTTATTGACCTAGGTATAAATACATGGTTAACAGGGGCTCCTACTACTCCTTGTGGTAGATTTAGTAATTCATTTATGGAGAATAAAAAATGAAATGGGGCTCATAGTGGAAATATTTGTGGTGGTACTATATAGAAAATGGCCTCTATAATTACATCAGTTTCTATTAAAGGCTGGATAAATTCTTTTTAGTGTTATGTGATAGGGAATTCAAAGCATGTTTTCATGGATACACCAAATGTTTACAGCTCATAGGGATGTTCATGAAACTTTTAGAGTATAGTACATGTTTTTATGACCCCACATTATGGAACATGTTCATTAGTACTATGAGTAACTACAACATTATTGGTTGCTTAATGAATAATGGGGTTCCAACCACATGAATCCTAAATAAAGAAACTCTATCAAGATAGTGAATGTCTAGTGGGAAATAATGTAGTCCATGTGATAATAATAGGTACCATTTTTATTGTTTCATCATTAGTGACTCCTTTATTTTATAATGGTTTCTGTCATTATTTCATATCAACCTATAATGTGAAATAGTTGAATATTCCAATGAAGCTCATGCCTTACGTGATGGAGATTGAAACATCTCTCAAGATGATGAGGGAGAAGGGTCTTTAATACCCCTCATATGCTTTCTCGTTAATATAGATCGATCTCAGCCATTAATTATTTGTTCTTGAAATTAATTCATTGTATGCTATTTTTTGGATGGACTAGTGGTTTTTTATAAACTTCATACTAAATGTTATCAACATTGGGAATCATTTACTTCCCCTGATGGTGGGTTCTATGTTTTTGAGAGGGAATGGGACATGGGCTGTAGTTGGTATAGATATTCTCTAAAATAGTTGGGTAGGATGATATATTTGTTTTTTATTGGGTAGGATCAAGAAGCCTCTTGTGGTGAACTCCCTCTAGTAGCTATTGATTTTCAAAAAGTGTTTCCCTCAAACATTTATAGCCTACCATCGATGTGTGAGTTATAGTTTACAATAAACATAGTTCCAGGTAAAAAATCATTTTTTATTCCCTATTATCTTAAAATTATATCTGAACTAAAGGATATAAATATTCAATTTTATGACTTTATGTCTAAAGGAATTATTTGACTCAGTGTGCCGCTATGGGAAGAACTAACTTATTTCTCCAAGAAGGCTGATGGAACCCTCCAATTTTGTGAAAATTTCAAAAAAATCTATCTGTATATAGTTATCAATAATATTTTATAGACTCTTATTGATGATTTATTTGATCATATAAATGGTTTAAGAGGTTCTATAAGAATTATCTTTAGTGTGGTTACCACTATCTCTCTGACAGGGGGTCTAATATTCAAAAGACAACATTTAGGAGTTCATATAGCTGCTATGAGTATCTTGATATTCAATTCATCATAATTTATTCTCCTACTATGTTTATGGAACTAATTAATATGATTTTTCATAAATTTATTATCTTATTTTGATGTTTCCTAAAAATGTGAATCTTTTACTATCATGGGATGAATTTTAGAGTCTCATGAAGATTTATATCTTTTTGGGTTTGGTAGGGTATTACCTATAATTTGACAAATATATCTCTAAGATTGATTCTTAGTTGATGTCTCTCACATAGAATTCAATAAGGTCATTTAGGATTTAAAATGGCATGCTTCCACTGATGAGTTGAAGAACTATATAAATTTAGCTATGGCGTCGACTCTTCTATAGGATGGGAAGGGATACATGGTCTTTTATAATGATTCAACTTTAGGTTGGGTTTTATTCTCATAAAAATTGATCATGTGGTGGCTTATAATTATAATCATCTTCACCCACATGAAAATAATTTTCCCAATAAGGGTCCAAAACCTGCATTCATGATTAATAACCTCAAGGGTTATTTGAAATTTAAATTTACTAAAAGTTTTACCATTTAGTCTGGTCACAAAATCTTTAGTTATATATTTTAACTAAAATATTTGAATCCCAAACTGAGGTGATGGGTATAGAACCTAAAACTTTTGTACGTTGAACATGACTATATTCATATGAAGGAAAAAATCATTTCTAAAAATATTCATAGGAAGTTTCTATCATATACTATGGAAGAATATTAAAAGGAGTGAAATGTCATGGAAACATTTTGTCATATTATTTCGGATATCTTGAATGGTTAAATAAAAGTTATTCTAGGAGGTGTTCAGTTGAAATCCACTATTCATGAGATAATCATTCATTAATAGTATATTGATGATGAGTACAGCGGTTTTAGGAATTTTTTATATGGTGGGGAGACCATTGGTGAATGGTCTCTATCTTAAGAGGGAATTATTTTGTTTAGGGATTGTTATATCATTCATTTTTCTATGAAAAGTATTTTTACAATGTATTGTCATCATTCCTATTATGTGGTTTAACTCAGAATGACTTGGATATTTTATGATATAATGCATCAACTCTGGTGTCCATGTATGAAATAGGACATCCCCGATTTTTTTCTCTGAGTTATACATATCATCAAATCAAGGATCAAAATTATAAGCCTTCCGGTTTTCCTTAACACATTCTCATGCCAACATGATAGTGGGATGAGATATTAATTCAATTAATTTTAAGTTTTCATGTACTACTCAAGGAAAGAATGTGATTTTGATGATGATTGATCAATTGACCAATTTTTCTGACATAATTCCAAATCATGATACAACCAAATTTTTGGATTTAGTGAATTTGTGTGTGTAAGTGATTATCATTATAGAGAGAGTTATGTGTATCATTGTTTCTAATATGGATCTGCGGTTCACATATCAGTTTGGAAGAGGCCTTCAAGTGGAAATGGGATCCAAGTTTAATTTTATCCCAACATATCGTCCTTAAGTATATGGTTAGACATAAAAGACTAAATAGATTTTTAATACATGCTTCATGATTTCATACATGACTTTAAATAAGAACGATATTTCCTTTTGGGATTGGTTTTGTTTTCCTTTATTAATATTTTTACATCCACTATTATAATATAACAATTTGAGCTCTTATAAATCTTTACTCTCATGGGCATATATTGGTGAAGCTTCACTAGGGGGAGCTAGCATGGTCCAAGAAGTGGGGGAAAATAACTTTATGATTCACCAAATTTTGGTAATCATTTATAGCTACTATAAATCATATGTGGATATTTATCAAAAACATATGTAGTTCCTGTTAGGTGTCCTATTTTTCTAGAGAGTCTCACCTTTTCTCCCTTACGAGCATCTTAGAAGAAATTGGAGGTTTCAATAGATAATGTGTGTGTTTTTGAGGTCATTCAGCGAATTTGAAAGATAACATATCATTTAGGCTTACCACCACAAATTAACTTGATGCATAATCTATTTTAGGTGTCACAACATATGAAATATATTTTAGAAGCATATTTGGTTTCAAATTAGGAAGACCTTGATATGGAACCAGATATGACGGTGGTAGAGTAGCATATTTATATGGTTGATTCTCAGGTGAAGGTGTTACAGAATAATTTATTCCCCTAGCTCGGGATCTAATGCCTCATGGTTTAGATGAGCATGGGATATGGGATCATGAGATGATGATGAGAGAGTATTAACCTATTCTCTTTGTGCACCAGTCTTCTTGTTGAGGATTTATAGGGGAAGAAAGTACTTTGGTGCAGAAAATAGTAACATCCAAACTCTTTATTTCTAGAAAATGATTTTTTACTTGTTATCCATGATTTTAATCTTGATTCTAGGTTGTTTCTACTTGTTTATAGGAGTTTAGGGGTCAAGGATGTGTTTTTTATTATTAGTTTAGAGGATATGAGGCTTCTCAGATATTTTCAAAAGAGTTAATATGGACTTGTAGCTAGAAAATTAGTATGTTGTCAACTAGCTCACCAGTGAGACCTGCCAGTCATATAGTGGTGTGATGGAAGTGGGTAGTTTCTATATGAACTTCACTTGCTAGACGATGGAGTTTCTATAGGTTGAATCATTCTTCCTAGCACCATTGGAAAGTTGATTATGTCGATATGGGTGAGTAAGTGATGGGCAGTACCATAATTCCATTTCTTAAAACTCGACTTTTAAATCTATGCTCTTCTTTATAGAATTATGTCTATCCCATTTGAATTGTTAAGGCTCTATTGAGGTTATTTTGGCCCTTCGTGTTGTACATGGGCTCCCTAGAACCAACTTATATATTTATTTGATTACCATTACATGTATATAGTTCAATATATACAAGTTTTTATCTCATGGGAATAATATAGGTACTTTTTAATCCCCTATATTTTTGGTAATTTCCATACATTATGCATTTTATCAAATGGTTATATCAATTTTCATGCTATAATGAGAACCTATTGACACCATGATTGTAACATTAATTATATTTCCCATGATCCAAATAAATCATATTGATATGACATAGATGACGTGAAACCATCAAGTGTTGGGGGTTCATAATCATTGATAATTATTCTCATTAAGTTTTTACTTGGTGACATTGACTAGATGATGTCATCAGGAGAGACCCACCAATAGAAACACCACATGTTTCAGGTGTCATTTTTTGTTCATATTTTCAAACATTTGTATTTTTCTTCTAAATAGATATCATTATAATTGTAATCTAATTCCTCGTGTACTTTGATGCAAGGAAAAAATCACGACATTGATGTTTTGGTGAGGTATCTTGTTTTGGGGGTGTCATTGGTTGTATGACATTGGTTGAATGATCCTGATATAATATATCACTTTTGTGTTGAGGAAGTGATATTTTGAGACAAGTTGATTAGGATGGTAGTACCTTCACTAAATCCATGGAAATGGTAGAAGAAGGTAAGTGTATCACATTAGGTCAAAAAATAATAAAGCAGGAATGGATGATGACACAAGTTGTGAATCCCACATTTTGAGATATTGATAGACAACTAGATTATTTTACGAAACATCCTTTTATAGTACGGTTGTAATTTCTATGACTATTTATTATCACCGTAGGGGACTAGATGGGTTGTTGCACTATATTCTTGATCTGTAAATAGGTTTCAATGCTATCGAGATAGGGTCTTAGAGGGACAATATCATATTTACGAGTATGTCTTATTTTGATGAATAGGTGTACTGGACATGATGGGACCCACCATGGGTCTAAGATGTGTCCAGGAATTAATTATCATCAAAACAAATTCCATTATTATTTGTGTATAAAATAATTTTATTGAATTTATTCAGTTAAATTATTCAGACAATTTTTTGTGAATACATTGAAATATATTATACAAACAAATAATATTTTAATATTCAAGGATCATTTAATATTGTTTGAATTACAAGCCGAGTTAATGGCATGGTTTTATCAAATAATACATTTAGATACATTATATGTTTTTGATAAAAATATAAATGAAATTGTGGGTCAATTAGCTTGTCATAACATGTTTTTTATTACGTATTTAGTGGGTGTTTCTTATATAGGGGTTGTGGAACCCTTTTCAGGTAAATAACACCCACTATATAAGAAAAAGGGATCTCTTTTTGGGTGACCATTCATTCCAATAATTTTTGAGAGCTCCTCTCTCTTCTTCCCACATCCTTGAGAGAGAAGGGTTCCATCTAAGTAATCAAGCAATGAACACCTTCGTGAATTGAAGGGACGAGAACATGGTGATCGTCATAGAATTGAAGGAATCACATGATCTCTACACTAGAACCATAAATTCAATTATTGGAATTTGTTTAGACTCTTAAAGCATGTCTAGAAAAATATAAAGTGGTTCAGCCTCACATACATTGATCAATTGTCACCAGCAATGAGTTTTAGTCCATCTCTCATCGATTCAAACAAGTTAATTGTTTGTGCATAATTTTTGTTCTCTGATATATTCAAACAAAATACATAGGCCTTACCGAGGCTCAAATCTCTAAAGTCTATGCAAATTCTTCACTCTCACAATGAAAATTATATATCTTAAATCCGACATATTTCACTATGTGTCTCGGTATTAGTAATTGGTATCATTTTGGATTGTGTGAATTTTTTGACAAAAGAAAATAAAAATTTCCTTAAATTTAAGTAGGGAGTTTTAATTCGGTCCTACGAAAACTGACTGCACATCAATATGATCTCGGATTTCCAAGTAATGGTCATCCAAAACAAATTAATATGGATCATTTTATGTTTTGAGGAATTATATTTTCAAGAACGATATATATATATATATATACACACACACACACACACACACAATCGTGTTCTTAATTATTCAAGAACATCCAGAAACCAATGGTTTTTAACAAATTATTGTCTAGATGCGTGAGGCCTATATTATTTCGACCGGAGGTAGTATTTTACATTGATGGTGGAATTTCTAAATTAAAAAAAATCAAATGCCTATGTGTTGACTTTATCAGAATTTTCTTATAACTAAAATCGGATGGCTACAGAGGGAAACCACCTTAATACCTCCCTTACCCACCTGTCACATCCTATATTCCAGGCGCCCACCACAGGTCAACAACACCCATCATCCATCACCATATTTGATGATCCACCCGCCTGCAAAAGCGCCACCGACATGACCTTCTTGGTTGACATTGTGCCGCTTCACCATCTCTAACTGGACACCACCCATTCGAAACCACTGCAATCATCTAGTTGATCACTATGTGATACTCATATGCCTCCAGCTTTAAAATACACCCCTTGGAAACCACATCCCCTTTCAGAATCCACAAACCCCGTGAATGGGTCTCCTTCAGCGGCCATCTCCTCATGTGGCTCTCACGCTGTTTGGACCACCCGTGATCTGAATCAGGTTTTCTCTACCCTGAAATGGTCCATACGAGTAAGCCAAACCCAGAACTGCCCTTTATGCTATCTACCAAACTCATAATGACATTGGGATGGTTTTTCAAGCCTAGAATGTGAATCTGTGTGTTCGTACCACCACAACATTTTTATTGGTGAGGTTCCTCAACTCGAGATATTTTTAAAATAATCAATAAATTAACTTATTTATTTTTAGATAAAAAATAATAATATTACTATTTTGAAAACATAAAACAATTTTTATTTAAAATTCAATTTATTGATTAATTTAATTTTGAAATAAAAATTAAATTAATCATGGGACCAAACTACATAATCTTATACAAATTAAAATAATTTATTTAATTAATTAAATGCTCCTGAACATAAAGTTATTACATTATATTTTTTATCGCAATACTATTTTACTTGTTTAGTAGTCCTAAGTAGTCACTAACCCTTTGTTTCTTGAGTTTAATTTTATTTATATAATTATTACAATAGTGTGTCATTTTTGAATATTTATTTATTAATTGGAAGCCTACACATTGTTTTTTATTCAATATGTATAATGTTTTTCACATCTATCATTATCTGGATGTATAATGCGCTTCTCGAGAGCCACTTTCTTGGATGAGAGTACATTTATACCATTGAAAATGATGCTTTAAGATGTGGTGGTACCCTATATAAGAAATGAAAAAACTGGACAGTGGTAAATCTATGATATGAGTCAGGAATCAACTCAGGTATGATACCCCTAGGTTATGGTAGATAGATTACGATTAAATGGAAAAACCAATATTCGACGATCAAGACTAGTCTGTTTGTTTATTTTCATTATGTATTTTGTTTTATTTTATGCATGTGCATGTCTACTATAGTAAAAAATAAAATAGTAAACAGAAAAATTCATAAAGACATGATAAACATTTTAATGTTAATAAATGTTCAAGTGTGATAGAGAAAACATAGTGTGAACACACTTAATAGAAATGGATTATGTTCGATTAAAATATTAAAAATACCTCAAAGAAATATTATGTCATGGATGCCTTCGATCACTCAAATTTGACAAAAACGTGGCATGCATGGTGCTCATTAGCCCATAGTTGAGGGTGCCTCCTACAATCGAGTAGATATTATGACGGTAATGGGTTGACTCAGTAAAAGATGGTAGAAAAGGAGTAACCAAAGATATTTTTCTACAACATTAGTGGGAAAATGTTTAGGGAAACAAGTTTATGATTTCATGCCTCAAGGACTTCACTCAATAGTTCAAGGAACTGCGATTCAATGTGGTTTTAAAGTCTAGTTCCTACCTTAAAACACTCCAAGTAATGGTGTAGAATAAGAATTCAAACTATGATAGGAGGTTTCAAGGATCCATTCCCATAGAATAATCACGGGACATAGTATTCTGAATCAATTATTTAGGGATATTATTGTTGGATAAAATACCAGGATACATTTAGTGATTTAATTAATAAATAAATAATTTCATGCATGAATGGATTGAAGGCCTTCATTTTATATTCATTTTTTATAATCCCCCTTCTAAGGGTTGAAGTGGAACCCTTACATGACCCGTAGTCTTCACGACATTATAGGACTCGAAGGTCTTAAAGGTATTCATTACAGACTACGACAACTTGAAGCTACCCCTCTCCATAACATTATCATTGAGATCTATTTTAGATAAATAAAATATCCTGATTGGTCAATACTTCTAAGAGTTTGATTAGTGATTTCCCGTAATACTGCATCAAGAGAGGAATTTTTATGTGATGGAGTCCTGACTTCCAACTAATCTATCTCTCGGATAAATCAAGGCAGACAATGACAAGTATAAAAAGAATGTAGATGATGTGATATATGTACAGTTGATGTGGCCTTTATTTCTTCACATATTTCCACATTAATTTTCACTTTCATATTCTTTTTATTATTAAAATAATCAATTTTTCTTAATGAATAGCAATTGATGTCTGTTGTATAATAAATTGTTAAAATTATTAATTATTGTTAATTTTATGTGCTTTACTGTTAATCTTAGTTGTTTATGAACAATTTAAAATAAACTAATTAATGTAGAATTATGTTCTATTTTTAGGATGTAACTTTTTCAAAAAAAAATTATTATCTTTTTTCAATCGTTAATTATTGTATTTTTTTCAATATCGGTTTTCAAAATCATTATTTCATTTATTTACTAACATTATTATATTTTATTTATTTTTTATTTAATTATATTTGAATTTTTTAAATATTTTTTTCATTTAAATGTTTTTATATTTAATGTATTTATTTATTTTCATTTGT
This sequence comes from Viscum album, assembly GCA_963277665.1. Taxonomy (NCBI): domain Eukaryota; kingdom Viridiplantae; phylum Streptophyta; class Magnoliopsida; order Santalales; family Viscaceae; genus Viscum; species Viscum album. The sequence continues at coordinate 1,389,544,727 of OY728152.1, forward strand.
TTATAAAATTTATTTTTTTTCCTGTGTTTTTATTCTTTCTTAAATTAATTCAACAAATCAATTTATTATTAATTTTTTATCTGAAACTAATTAAATTACACTTTAGATTATCATAATTTAAATAATGAAATTAATTTTAACATTTTAAGTCCTTTATTTGTGATACTTTTGTACTTTGTAATATTTAATTATTATATTATCAAATTTCATCATTTATTATTTAATTAATTTGATCACACTATTTTATTTTAATTGAAATGTAAAAATATGTTAATAATTAAAATCTGAATTAATTTTTTTTAATAACTTTTAATTAAGATAACTGGGTATTTAATAATTTAAATAGTGAATTTTAATGTTATAAGGTTAATTTATATTATGATTTATTTAATTGATTAATTTATAGAAAATTAAATTAACTAGAATTTACAATCATTTCATATTTGATAAATTGTACACTAATATTTTTTTAACTTTTTATTTGATAATTTATTTTGTCCCAATTTGTTTATTGATTTTCTTCAATTGTTGCTGCCACCTCTCCCACTCACAAAATAGAGACGTGAGCTACCACTAGACATTGGCGGCATCAGAATAGAGGAAGCCAATAGTGCCACCTAAGCCACAGCCAGCCTTTATCAAACGGTGGTGTATAAGCCACTGTTCCACCCCACGTCGACCAATAACTCCTCTAAGTCACCGCCAGTTACCATTGTAACTCGAATAGCGACTCATGGGAGTCACGACTATAACCCTATCCAACAGTGGCTGAAAGAGACACCGGTAGCCACATTCGATGGTGAATCAAGGGAGTCATCACCCAACCTCTGAGTCTGCCCAAAGCCAAGTCCACTGAGCCTCTATTAGATGAAACCACCAGATTCCCACATCATGCCCCCCTTCTCGCATTGGTGAACCTGAACGACTCTCCCCCTCCCTTCTTAGTGACCTCCAAATACCCCTACACCTTTCACCTTCGAATCCCCCACCACTTTTTACGTATATTTATTTAATATATATTGATATATAACAAAGATAAAAAAATAGTATATAATATATATAATAATATAAATTTTAATAAATATAATTTATATTTATATATATGTATATAAATACATATATTAATCATCATTAGGTATATTATTTATAATAGTAAATATAAATAAATAAATAAAATACAAATAATATATGTGATTTTAGGTATATATATTAATATGTGTATGAGTGTATATAGTTGTATAGTTTTTTATAATAATAATAACAATAATATTTATTTTATTAGTATCTACATTTAAAAAATTATTATACATATTTATGTATATATTTAGTATAATTTAAATAAGAAAAATATATTTATTGTAGATATTAGCCTTTATATCTGAAAAAAAATTCTTTTTTTGTTTGCTTTTGAAATCAGATTTCTAATCTGGCAGGATCGTGTGGCATGGCTCAAGGGGCCGATCATTATATTTTAGTATATTTTTATCTGGTCACCAGGGGAGAAGAGGGGATACAATTAATATTTCATGCGGAGGTAATGGAATTCATTCTGGACCAGTGACATGAAGAGAGAACTATTATACTCTAGAAGATATGGAGATACATGAGACATTCGAGAGATATCTCAGAGTAGAACCATTCATTCATCCTCCAATATAAAACCATCTGAGGGGGACCTACAATCATTACATTGATCCTCATATAATTCTAAAATTTCCATCTCCTAGTACGCAAAGAACATAATTAGGCAGACAATCGAGTAGGGAGAATATTCAGAGTAGGAGGGCTTATTCTTCTTTTTTCTTTCTCTGTTTTACTATATTGAGATGATTATAATGAAATTTATATTTTTTTTCTTCATTAAATATGAATTTAAATATATATTAGGGGTTTGGATTAGATTTATTGAACTTTTATCAATTCATTTATTCTTAGAATCAGATTAATCACAAGAGGGCTTTGGTGTTTAATCTAAGGATTTATTTTTCTCTTCATTATGAGCATCCTTTAACTCTACCCCATGTACCAGGAGGTGAATAGTAGGGTATCCTTTTTCCCTAGAAACCACAACTGAATTACATATCATAAAAAGGATATATTAATCTATTCTTAGGGAGGAAGTATCACATTCATTGGTCTGGTTAGAGAAAATTATTCCCAAGATATATCAATAGTGAGTGTGATTTATCTAACTATGGTTAGGCATTTCATTCCACTTCACACAACCTCGATACCTCTATGGTTGGTTATATTCATGTGAAATTACTTTTTAATTAATTTACAATTGTCTAGTTCCCACAACTTATCTTCTTCTTTTCACTTTCTCTGACTTTTTTCCCCTATACTATTCCTGACATTCCATTTCTATGCTCTATTTTAACTATTCACAATTAGTATTTTTTTTGTTTTTGGTTTTTTTAGTTTCTTTCTATTGACATCTAATTAGTTCTCTATGGATTGACCATTCTTATCAAAATACTAGTGTATGTTGGTAATATAAATATTTAATTTGTTTGAGTTCAACTACCTCATCATCAAACTTGTAGGCTATTTCTGGGGATGGTACGTGTGACCAAATAGATAAATTAATATAAACTATATAATAATCTAAAGAAAATAAAATAGAAAACCTATAAAAATTCAAAACATAAAAATTTTACCAAAAAAATACATTTATGTCTTCACTTTTTTACGCACACGAGTTTATCTATATTAAAACTAGACACCCCAATTTCAAAAATCAATAAGCACTGTTCTTCACATAGAAAATATAGAAAGTCAAAAATTTAAATTTTCGAAAATAGAGAAGAAAAAAATTCAGTGTTATGTATCCCATTGTTCATTCACATGAGAAAACTAGGATTACAGAGTTCTAAATTTCACTAGATTTAAATAATATTTATTGCACCAGGTGTTCTAAATGGTCTATGAATTATGAGATCAAAGAGTCCCATCTCTCTTATCTTCATTGATTTAATGATCTACGAGCACATGACTCCTTAGAGTTCATTAGAGGATTTTATGTTTCTATCTAGTAGCTACCTCTGTGAAATTTGAGTGAGGAGGAGTTGATGTTGAGTTTTATTTCATTCTTCCTTAAGGGGATGACTAGGACATGATTCCAAAACCATTATGAAGAAATATTCAAAAATATTAATGAGGTGTTCATTTTATTTGTATCCATATTATACCCTAGGAACACCACCATATAAGTGAGGCATAAAATCAGAGGGTTATTTTAGGTTGAGGGAGATTTGTTTCATCATTCTAGGGATATATTTACAAGTCCTCTTAGGAAGTGTCTTCGTCACCAATTAGCACCCAATATACTCATCAAAACCTTTTACAATTCTATCACCCCTACAACCAGAACATATTTGATTAGTCTTTTGTGGGTGATATATCTAATTCCACTACTGATGAGCTTAAATAATTTTTTACTAACCTAAATCAACATTCACGGCACAAGGGAAAAAGAAAGACAGTCATCAACCTAGATGAAACAACTTCCCGTGATTCTGTAGTTGATGATAGGGTTCATTGGGACTAGTGTTGTAATTAGTGGATGTTCAGTTATACTGAAAATGCTTCCCAAATATTGAACTCAATGTTCAATATGATGAGAGTTTTTAGTTGTTAGATTATACTTCGTGGATCCAATGGGCATTTGATCTTTTCTCAAATCAAAATATTGTTGCATACAAATATCACCAAAATATGTACTGTAAAGAGAATGTTTTGATGAAATAACCCACTTCTCCAAATTATTAACCACAACCAAAACAATTTACTCAAAATCAATATGGGGATAATTAATTTAATTCTCTAGTTAAATTAAAGGGTATGTTTCAAATAGTGTTGGGTGAGATTAGTTCACTGAGGAGAGATAAAAATACTATGATTCCAATTTTAGAAAATAAAATGGTTCAAAATTGATGGACATCTATATGGTAGGGACAAGGGAATGCATCCCAACACTAAAATTATTCATCACATAGATAATTTCATGGGTGTAACCACTATATATATCCATCAAACCCATCCAAAGGTAAAAGAACATACTGGGTAAGTTAAAGGCAATGATAAAGTTTTTTCCAAAAGTAAAAAAAATAGAAAACTCCCAATCTAGAAATATGTACAGTTTGGAAAAAAATGAGAAAAATGTTGAATAATCCACTTAAAAATATATTGAACCAAGGAAAATGAATTAGGAATTGAACATGGAAGGAAATAAGAAATTTGGATTCTAGGAGAAGGTTAACAATCCACCTATTTTGAAGCATTTTTCCCCTCCTATTACCTTCATATAAAGAGGGAAAAATAGTGATGGACCTAGCTACCTGAAATTCGTAAAAATGATTTGAACCTCCAACATCGACATGCCTTTTTTGGAAGACATATATAAAATTATATCATATGTTAAATTCATTGATTATTTTTTTAAAAATTATTGGAAGAAATTTGGCACTATCAATATCATTGAGGATTGTATTGGTGTGCTCATTTGGAAGATTCCTCCAAAGTTAAAGGAACATGGAATTTTTTTTCAATGCCAAATATGAGGAAGTGGGAAACTGAATTGTTTTTTTTTTTGATTTAAGAGAAATTATAAATAAAATCCCTTATTAATTTAATAAGAAGTTGGGACATTTTGAATTGAAGATAACAAATGTTTCTGTTCAACTCAATGATAGGTCACTCAATTTTCCCCATAGGAGGGTGGATGACCTATTAGTGAGTGTAAGAAAACATAGATTGCCCATAGATTTTTTAATTTTTCATATTTAATGTGATAAAAAGGTCTCGTCAACTTAGGTAAACTATTCCTTGCTACTGAAGGTTCCATAATTGATTTGTCCAAATGGAAATTAACCCACAAAAAAGAGAATTATATGGAAGGGTTTTTTGTTTTTTTAAACCCAAACTTGTGGTTAATTATTAATTAATTGATGTTGCTAAAAATGAGTGATTTAAAATTGAGGTCAGACACGAGTATAGATCTTTCCTTATTGAGGTTATAGAGATTATAATATCCTAACCCATTGAATGTTTTCCTCAAGCTAATGTACAATTTCTATAGTCATTCTCTACACCAAATATGAAAACCACCTATTACTCTTTCTAGACTGCTATGTCTGACTCTATTATACATGTATGTTTCTCTCTACATGAGTTTACTAATCTTGTTAATGAGATCATTACATGTGAGCCTATCATATTGAAGCTTCCTTTTACTATAGAATAATATTTGCTAAAGCCTTTGAAAAAACATGATTATTCCCATCATAAACAACTGTATTTTTATCAAAACATCCGACCTACTTAGTTTTATGATATGTGTGATGAATCACAACCAAAATATTAATGGTTCAATTCATTTGAGTCTTCTATTAACATTGGGAAATATTTTTTTAAATAAGAGTGTGATTACTATAAATGGGAGTATTCTGAGCTATTTGATTTGCAAGATATTATAGTAAATGGTGAGGAGTTTTCTGCTATGTTTTCTTCAGTTTCGGTATTTGTTCAAGGATATAAGTGTAGTGTAAGCAGGGAAATAATTTTTGATCAGTTAGGATATTTTTATAGGTTTTTTTATACTTTTAGATCTAATAATGTTCTTAATAGAGGCCAATCTGAGGTGAATAACATGTTACCTACTTCTATATTGGATGAATATTGTGGAATGCTTCTTCTTACTGAAGATGTAAATTTTATGGGAGTCCCTAATATTTTTTACTTAAAAGATAATAAAGTGAAATAAAATAATAAATATTTTCCATTTAATGATAATGACTATAATTTGTATAAGGGATAATGTCTATCTAGGGACATTAAACCTAACACCCCATAAAAGGAAATCCATGATATTATTATTTTCTACATTAAAAGTTTGATTGAATAAATTCTATTTCTTAGTTGGGTGTCTCTCTTTATTGGTGAACCATTGTTACTAATATTTTCCTTAAAATATTTTTTCCTCTTATTTTTTGGTTGTTTGTTTCATAGTATTGGTTATTAGTTGTCATTAAGATAAATTGGTATTTGGTTGGTGGTCCCGATTGGTTTTGATTAATTTTTCCCATTCCATAATATTATGAAACATCCATCCCAAATGGAAACTCTTAGTTAATGATCATTAAATAAAAATTACATCAAGTAAATATCTGTTCAGTTTTATTTCTTATGATTAGTTTTTCATTCACACGTTATTCTTTTCATTTTGTAGGAACTTAAAATTTTCAACCAAATGCCTTTTTCATTAATTTAAGGGGGATTATCGTCACGTTTTTCAACATTAAAAAGATCTTATACATATTTTTGGAGTAACAATTTCATTTCTTCCAATATATATTTAGTGATGACGCTGTTTTCATACAATTTATTATTAAATTTCATGTTAATTTTTTCAACTCCTTTGAAATTAATATATAAAATCTTTTGATGTTGGATTTATCTAAAAAATATTTTCATGTGGTTTCTTATTTAATGGTGGTCATTGGTTTCTTATTAATATTTTTTTTCTTATTTTTGTGGAAAATAAAATTTACAATTTTCCAGAAACCCCTTCTTTAATCCTTTACTACTAAATTGGAAACTTTTTTGAAACTATATTCCACTCTGAGACTCACCGTTGAGGAGAAATATATTGAATGAATTATTGGGGAGGGGTTATCACATATATTAAATTTTATTCATGAGTAACACATCAACAAAACATAATTTTTTTAGAATTTTCTCCATTAAAAATTGTAAATACTTTATGTTTTAATAAATAGTTTACCAAAAATAACATTAAGAAAACAAAAAATTCTATGTATCATTCTTAGGTCAAAATGAATTCTACGTTGAGAGATTCAAGGTTTATGAAATTGATATAAATGTATGATTGGTTAGTGTTTGTGCCAACTGCTCTTATAGAAAATCACATTAGGAACATCTGAAGAGAGTATGATAGGAGATATCTTTTTGGAATTTTGATCTTAACTGAAGAAAACCATAAATTTGAATGTAAACCTAGGGGATACAATCTATTTGATAAAATTATTTATGTAACCAAATATAATGATAATCATATAATTATTTTAATAATGGATTAAAATGGGAAAATGGTATCCCACAGTGAGTCTCTAAGATAAGGTCGCTAGGTGAATTTATGTGAATCAATAAATTCCATTTTCAATTTCAATAATTATTATGTAATGTGATCTATGAAATAAATATGGCTGGGAAAAATTAAAATAATGTTCCCTATAAAAAATGATATCATTTTAGAGAGGTGAATTTATATCCCAAATGAAAAAGGGGAAAATTGAGTTATATAAATATCATTTGAGTTGTATTAATGAAGTGATGATCCTAAATCTTCGTTTTTTTGGAATTTAGGGGAGAGTGAATTTTAATGTTGTTTCTTGTTAAATTATGAATTCCACTTTTAGCCGACTTATTACACTACTAGTAGTGGAACCAATTTTGGATGGAAATAAGGAAGTTGGTAACATTCATATTAGTGGCATGAGTTTTCAAGTAGTGGAGGTATGTTGATCTCCTTATATTTTAAGTCACTTAAAAGATATGCAGGATTGTCTTTTCTAGTTTCTGTTTTAGTAAAAAAAATAAACCTTATAGATTTACCTGGGTGTGGAATTGATTATGTGTTGGGTTATTTGATGTGTCCTTTATATCATTACTCATTACCACATCAATTTTAACTTTTATTGTATTTTTTTTATTAAAATAATGAATTTATTTTAACAACAATAAATTATTGTCTCTATTATATTAAATTATTAAAATCGTGAATTGTTGTTAATTTTATCTGTTTTTTGTTTATCATAGATATTTATGATCAATTTTAAATTAATTAATTAATGTAGCATTAACATACATCATTATGAAGTTGTTTTTTGTTTATAATTTTCTATTTTTATCATTATTTAATTCGTGTATTTTCTTCATGTTCTATATTATAAATCATTGTTTCATTTATTTAATATCATTCATTTTTAATGTATTTTTTATTTAATTATATTATTTATTTTTAAATCGTTTATTTTTTAAATATCCTTTTTTATTTAATTAAATTATTTATTTTAATTAAACTTTTACTTAATATACTTTATTTTGTTATTATTTTTTTAATTAATTAATCAATTCAATTGATTATTTATTTTTTTATTTTCAAATAACTAAATTTCAATTCAGTTTTTGATACATTAATTAATTAATTTAATTTTATCATTTTAATTCATTTCATTAAAATATCTTTTACATATTAATATAAAAGTATAATATTATTCAAATTTTCTCATTTATTAGTTATTTAATTTAAGAATACTAATTTATTTTTTATTTAAATGATAAATTTTGTAAACAATTGTAATCCAAATTAATTTATTGAATAAATTTTAAATAATAAAATTGGTTATTTAATAATTTTAATTGTTAATTTTAATGTTTTAATATTAATTTAATTTATAATTTTTCATTAATTGATTGATTGTTTTTATTCAAATTATCATTAATTTACAATGATATTTTTATTTGAAAAATTTTACACTTGAATTCAATTGAATTTTTATTTAATAATTAGTTCGTATTCAATTTTTTATTGATTTTATTCAGCTATTGTCGCTGCCTCACCCATCGCCAAAACATAGGATCGTGCTTCTGCAAGACTCTAGTGGATGAAAAAGAGAGGATGGAAATGGTGGATCATAAGTCACAGCCACCCTTCACCCAGTGGTGGAACATAAGCCACCATTGCACCCCACCTCCAATAGTGACTCCTTTGAGTCATTTCCAGTAAATGTTGTAACTCAAACAATGACTCAAGGGATTCACTGCCAACACCCTCTCTAATAATGACTCAATGATTCACCGATAGACTCATTCGATAGTTACTCAAATAAGTCAACACCATCGCTCCGAGTCTTTGTGATGACGAGTCCACCGAGACACACACAAATGAAACTATTAGAGCACCACTTCTTTGACCCATCCTCCTACTCGAATGAGTGACCCTAAACCACCCTTACCCATGCTTCTTGAGGACCACCGAACACCGCTCCCCCATTCATCTTCGATTCCCCCACCCATTTTTATTTACATTTATATATTATATATTAATATATAATAATAATAAAATATATTTTTTAAATTGTAATAAATATTATTTATAGTGATATGTATATATATATTCATAATAATTTGGTAATTTATTCTTAATAGTAAATATAAATAAATAAATATAATTCTAATAATAATATTTATTTTAGTTTTATATATTATTAATGATATGTGTGTAACTTGTTTTAATGTTTTTATAATAATAATAATAAACAAATTTATTTTATAAGTATATACATAAACAAATGATTATACATATTTATGAATATATTAAGTATAATTTTATTCTGTAATATATATTTTAGGTAATATATATTTATTATAGCTATAGTGAATGACATCTTGACATTTTAATTTATTCTTTTTAGTTTGATTTCGGAATCAGGTTGTTGTGCGGGCATGGTCATGCTGCATGGACTGGGGGCTGATCATTCTATTTAAGAGGATTCTTCTCTGGTCACCAATGTAAGCGAAGGGGCATAGTGAATGTTCCACAACTAGGTTAGGGATTTCATTCTATAGTGGTGACAAGATATTACAAATAGAATTAGAATAGTCCAAAAGATGGGGAGATACATGAGTCATTTAAATGGTATCCAAGAGTAGGACCTTTTTTCCATCATCTATTCTAGAACCATTTGATGGTGGGCTATCCATTCATCCCCCAACCATATAATAATTATACCATCACCAATCACTGGTAAACACAATATAGGCATTGATGGAAAATCATGTGGGGAGTATATTCGGAACAGATGGGATTCTTCTTATTTTTCATTAATATGTCTTATTATATTGAGATGGTTTTAAGGAAATTTATATTTTCTACTACATTAATTTTGAATTTCTACATAGTTTAGAGAGGTTTTATTTGTTTTATTTAACTGATTTCAATTTATATATTATTGCAATCAAATTAATCACTAGAGGGATGAGGTGTACAATCTAGTGATTTCATTTTCCCTTCCTCAAAAGCATCCTTTAGCTCAACCCCCCTGTACTAAGAGTCTAAGAGTAGAGTACCTGTTTTCATGATGAAACAACTTATGTACTAATATGGAAAATGATATGGTAATATATTTTCTAAGAGGAATAATAAATTACATAGGTTCGGTTATAAACAATTTTTCCCAAGAGAGATCCCTGGAGATGGTGATTTATCTAATGGTAGTTAGACATTTCCTTCCTCTTCCCATGAACTCACTACCTCTGTGATTGTTTATATACAATAGAAGTTACATATTAATCTATTTACACCATTGTGTTTCCCCTAAAACATCTTATGATTTTCTCTATCTATGAATTTTTTCACCATCATCATTCCACATATTCAATTTATACACTTGATTTTCGTTGTTCACTTTTAGTTCTTGTTTTTTTCATTATTATTTATTTAGTTTTGTTTTCTCTACAAATATTATTACTTCTATATGTTTTGGATGTTCATACCAAATAACTATTTTAATTAGGTAATATAAATATTTAATTTTTCGAGTTCAATGACTTCATCATTATATTTTTTTCACCATTTCCAGAGAAAGAATATGTAACAAACTAGAAAAAAAGAAAGAACAGTGTGTATAAAAAAAGTAAAAAAAATAGGAAATAAAAAAATATAAAAAAACGAAAACACGTGAAATATATAAGAAAAAACATAATTCTATCTCTGATTCTGTATGCAAAAATGGTCATCTATGTCAGAATAGGACTCCATAAATTCAAAAATCAACATGCAATTTTCTGCTCTTAGAAAACCAGGAATGTCAATGTTGTAAAAATTAAAAAAAAAGAGAATAAAATAAAAATTTAAATACTCTACAGACCATTATTCCTACCCCTGAGATTCACAATCTTAGAGATATAGAAATTCCAATAGTGTAATGTAATCCTTATTGCATTAGGTTGTCTAATAGGTCTCAAAATGATTAGAAAAAAATAGACTCATCTCTCTTAGTATCCTTCATTTAAGAGTTTTCTTATAGAGGAATCCATAGAGTTCATTAGAGACTATCTTGGTTTAGACCAGTAGCTACCATTGTGAGATATGAGTGATGGGGATTTGAGGTTGAGTCTTTTTCCATTCTTCCTTAAGTGGAGGACTAGGACATGGTTCCAAATCCCTTATAAAGAAATGATCCAAAATCGGGATAAGGTGTTTATTAACTTTGTTCCAAATTCTACCCCAGGAACACCACTATATAATTTATAAACAAGATCACTATGTTTGTATAGGATGAGAAAGATTTTTTTATGAGGCTTGTGAATGTTTAAAATTATTATTATAAGAATTCCCAAACACAAGTTAGATTTCCATCTCCTTATGGATACCTTTAACAATTCCCTCACCCATAACAACCATAACATAGTTGAACAATCATATGGGGGTGAATTTTATGATACCACTACTGATGATTTAAATAATTGTATGGTATTATATAACAATTTTAAAAAAATCAAAAGAAATAGAGTCATTCATAGAGCTGAAATAACTACCCAAATTGTTTTTGTTTATGATAGGTTTCTTAGGGAGCAGTGTTATCATTGTAAAATGTTCTTCCATAATCAATGATGCTTCTCATACATTAAACTCAATATCTAGTCTAATTAGAGTGATTAGTTGTTATATTTTATATATAAGAACCAGGGTTCATATTATCCTTTTTCAAATTAGTATAATTCTGGATCACTAAACCACCCAAACCTGTCCTACAAAGTGGAAATTTTGATGAAACATCACACTACCCCAAATAACCAACCCAAAACAAAGTTTTTTTTCAAATTCAATATTCAACCATGTCATCTAATTATCAAGGGTAATTGAAGTGGATATTGTAACTTTTGTTGGGTGATATTATCTCATTTATTAAATATAATGATACTATGATTAATAATATAGAACCCGAAATGGGTGAAATGGATTAACATATAGTTTCTAAGGACAAGGGAAAGATGGATAAAATTACAATTCCTCATCCTGGAGAAACTTTAATGTCTTTCGCAACCATACCTATCCATAAAACCAACAAAAATAAGTAAAGGAACATCCTTGGAGAGTTAAAAATAATGAGAAAGTTTCTTCTAAAAATGAAAACCTAGAAAACTTCCAATCTATAAATCTAGATAGTTTGGCCTAAAGTGAACAGAATATCAAAAACACCACTAAAAAATTACATGAACCAAGTAAAATGAAGTGGAAACAAGTTATGGAAGGAAATGAGACTATTGGATTTGAGGATAAGGTGAAAAATCATATTTTTTGAAATATTATTTCCCTATGATCGCCTTCCTAAAAAGAGTGAAAAAGACTGATAAACCTGAATACCTTAGATTTCTGAAAATGATTCAATCCTTTATAATCAACATCCATTCTTTGGATCCTTGGGAAAAAATCCCTCATATGTCAAATTCACAAAAAGTTTTTTGAAAATAAAAAAGGATTGGACAAAATTGGGCACCATCAATCTCAATGAAGAGTGAAGTGTTGTGGTCTTCAGGGAGCTGCCTCTAATATAAAAGTACCCTGAATGTTTTTTTATTAAATGTTGAATAAGAGGAATTGTGAAACTGGATTGTTTTTGTTATTTAAGAGTATTTATAATTCTTATTTCTTACCCGTTTTTAATAATCTTGTTCTTAGAAAATTGTACCCAACCACTACTTCTCTTCAACTCGCTAGTAGATCACTCAATCATCCCTATGGCAGTGAGGAAGACATATTAGTGATCGTATAAAAACTCAAACTATCCAAGGATTTTATAATTATATATATGGAATGTGATTAAAGGGTCCCAATCATATTAGGATAAATGTTACTTTTACTGGAGTTTCCATAATTGATGTTCTCAAATGGAAATTATCCCTCTAATATGTGGATGATGTGTCGGAGATTTTTGTTTTTAACATACCAAAAAATGAGGTTAGATATAACGGAATTGATATTGATGAAAATTAGTGATTTCAAATTGAGGCCAGAAAATAGTGTGGATCTGTCCCTCTTGAGGGTACAGATATTATAATTTCCAAACCCATCAAATTTTTTCTTTAAGCTAATGTACAGTGTCCAAAGTCACTCTCCCCACAAAATCTGAAAACTACATATTTCTATTTCCATCACGAGATTTATGAGTCTATTTAAAATGATTATGTATCTGTATTTGATTGTAATAATCCTATTTATGAGATCTTTACATCTTATCATGATAGCTTGAAGGTTTCTTTTATTGAATAATGTTATGGGTAGAAACCTGCGGAAAAAACATGATTTTCCTCATTGTGAACAGTATTATTTCCATTATAACTTATTACCTACATCATTTGAAGATATGTGTGATGAATACTATCCAAAAAATAAAATATTCACTTCATTTTAATCTTCTGTGGACATTGGAAAATATCTATTGGATTCTTTAAATGATTCCTTTAAATTTTTGTATTATGAGTAATTTGGTATGGATGTTGTTTTAAGAAATTATAAGGAGTATTCTACAGTGTTTTCTTTAGATTATAGTATTTCAGAAGAATCTATGTTTTGGGGAAGGTATGGAAGAATTTTTTATCAGAATAAATATTTTTATGGGATGGTGACGAACTTTATAGAGCTGATGAAGTGGATTTTATAGGACAAACTCCATTGAACAACATGAGACCTACATCAATGTTGGATGAATTTGGGGGAATGTTTCATACTGATAATGGTGTAAATGTATTGGGTGTTTTTTCTATTGTATCGAAAGAATATAATATATTAAAATCCATTAATAATTCAATTCCATTGTATTATAATGGTTACAAATTTTTTTGGGGAATATTTTCTAGTTGGGGGCTTCAAACCTACCAATACATGGTAGGAAACCCATGATTTTAATGTTTTTCTCTCTAACTATTTTTTTGAATAAATGATCCTAAATTGGTTACGTGTATATTTTTATTGGTGAAGAAATGTTACAGAGATCATAATTGAAATATTATTTCTCATATTTATTTGTTGTTTTTTTAAGTGTTGGTTATGATTTATCACTCGGATCTGGTGGTCTGCAATTGGTGGTCTTGGTTGGTTGTATGAACTTTTACCAAAGGAAGAATAATATAAAACATACATACCATAAAGAATATAGTTGTTGAATAATATTGTATAACAGTTCACTTAACTCAAAATCTGTTCAATTTTAGTTCTGCTAATTAATTTTTCAATATCATGTTTTTTTGTTCATTTTGTAAGAACATCATATTTTCAACCAGAAATATATTTAATTGTTGTAAGGAAGGTTATAAAAACATTGATAAATATTGTAAAGGGCTTCCAAATATTTGGGGAGTAAGAGTTTCACATCATTAAGTATATTTTTTAGTACTATTACTAGTTTCAAATATTTTAATATGAAATTTCTTTTCAATTTCTAGTACTTCTTTCAAAATCATTCATCAATTCATCTGATACATGATTTTTTTTGAAGAAAATATTATGTTATTTCATGTTTAGTGGTGCATGGTTGTTTATTTTGTATATAATTTTTTGTTTTATGATTTTTTAGTTGGGGAAGACAAGTTTGAAATTTCCTGAAACCCTATACTTAATATTTTACAACTAAATAAAAAATTTGTTTTCACTGAAACTGTCTTCAACTTTAAGCCTTTTCATTGGAGAAAATTATTTTAATTAAGTGTGAGAGAGGGGTATTCACTGAACATAAATATTCTTTTGGGGTAACAAATCAAAAGAACCTAAATTTTTTAAAATTGACTCTCTTTAAAAAAGTAAATAAATTATTATTTTTTAAATATATTTCCTAAAAAGACAAAAAATAAATAAATATTCTCTACATCCTGCTTATATGATAAATTCATTCTATGTCAAGGGGATGAAGGAGTCAATTGTCTTTGAAAATTAATGATTTATGAGTATTTCTACCTATTTTTCTTATAGAATTTGACTTTTGAATCTTCATAAAAGGGTGTCATAGGAGGGATCTTTCTGGATTCATATTTTAACAAGATAAAAATATAAATTTCAACTTGAACATAATGGACACTCTCTTTTTGGGAAAAACATTTAGGGACCCAAATCTAATGATAATCATATAAGTCCTTTGAATTTGGATTGAATTGGGAAACTGGATCTCATAATGAGTCTTTGAGGCATGTTCACTGTGTGTATTTTTTTAATAAATAAATTCCATTTTATTTTTCAATAAGTTCTATTCATAGTGATTTTCATAATATATGTGGTTGAGAAAAATATAAATAAATGTTCCTTATAAAAAATGAGCTCATTTAGGTGAGGTGAATTTTGAACCCAAATGGAGAAGGGGACAATTGGATTATATAAATATCATTTCTGTGGTATCAATAAAGTGAGAAACATAGATCTTCAATTTTTTGGAACCTAGGGGATAATGAAAATTAATGGGGTTTCTTGATAAAATTTTAATTTCAATTTGTCTAAACTATTACACTCCATGAAATGGATCCCATTTTAATAAAAATAAGGGATTTGGTAACATTCACATAGGAGACATAAATTTTCAATCAGTGGAAGGATATTTTATATCTTTATATTTGGAGTCACTTTGAACTTAAGAAGGTTGGTCATTCCTTGTTTTGGTTTTTGTAAATAAATAAAAGACACCAAATTTATGTGGATGGAAATTGATTAAGTGTGGGGGAGTTTGATGTGACCTTTATTTTATTACTTCATGCTACATCACTTTTCAATTTATTTTATTATTATTATTTAAGTAATTAATTTTTTTAACAATTATCCCTTGTTGTATTTTTGTATATTAAATTGTTAAAATTTTGAATTTTCTTGGTTTATATGTGTTTGTGAGTTTATCATAACTATATTTGAATAATTAAAAAATCAATTAATTAATATAGCATTCAATTCTATATTGATGACATTTTTATTTAAATATTAATTTTTCATTTTTCATTCTCTTATTTCGTGTATTTTTATAATTTCTATTTTCGAAATCATTATTTCATTTCTTTAATATCATTATCTGATTTGATTTATTTATTATTTTTATATATTTATATTTTTTAAATCTTTTATTGATTAAATATTCATTTATTTTATTTTATTATAATTATTTTACATTATTATACTTTTTTCTTATTTAATTAATTAATGAAATTAATTTATTTGTCATTTTTTTCAAAAATAAATAAAGTTTACTTTTATTTTTCCTACATTAAATAATAAAATCTATTTTAACCTTTTAATTATTTTCATTAAATTATTTTTTTATTAATATTTAATTATAATAATATTCAATTTTTATCATCTATTAGTTAAATAATATAGGAATAATAATATATTTTTCTATAAATCATAATTTTATTTAACAATTATAATCTAAATTAATTTATTGAATAATTTTTAATTAAGATATTTGGGTATTTAATAATTTACATTGTGAATTTTAATGTTTTAATGTTAATTTATTTTATAATATTTTGTTTATTGATTAATTTATAGTTAATTAATATTTAGGATTAATGATAAAATTCTATGGGGATGTTACAACAATTACCCATACCTGAGTGGAAATTGAGAAACATCATCATGGATTTTTTCATATGACTCCCTAGAATGTCTATAGATAATAATGTTAAATGGGTGGTAATAAATCACCATACTAAGTCAAAATACATCATCACTATCAAATAATTCCTCTCTCTAGATAATAAAACTTAGATATACATTTAGGAAGTGGTAAGGTTGCATAAAGTGACACACTCAATTGTATCTTATAAGGATCCAAGGTTTACCTCATTTTTTTGGTAAATTCATTAGCAACCCCTTGATATAGAATTCATTTTCAACATTGTTTTTCATCCTCAGATGGATGGTTAGTCTAAGAGAACATTTCAAACCGTATAAGATATGTTGACATATTGTTCGTTAGACTTTCAAGGGGGTTTGGATCAATACCTTATATTTGTTGAATTTTCTTGAAACAATATATTTAACATAATAATTTATATGTATCCTTATGAATCCTCTATGGGAAGAAATTTTGAGCTCAAACATTATGGGATGAAGTTAGAGAAATAATGCTATTGGGACCTGAGATAACATATGAAATGGATAATAACATTAAATCTATTAAAAATACAACAAGAAAGATCAAAGTTGGAATTATTTTTTTGGATAACATAAAGCATGTTCTATAATTTAATGTTTCTTATAAGGTGTTTCTAGGAATATCCATATAAAAAAGATTATAAGATTTGGGAAAAAAGGAAACTAATCCCTAGGTATATCAGTCCCTTTCAAATTCTTGATCGTATCAAGACAGTATCTTATCGCTTAGTGCTCCCATCAAACCCCTATCATGTCAATTATGTGTTCCATGTATATATATTGAATAATTATATACCTGACCCTTCACATTCACTAAATATTGAGTTCATAGCACTACAATAAGATCTTTCTTATGAGGAACAACTGTACGAGATTGTAGATTATAAAGATAAAGTTCAATGAAACAAGACGACTCATCGGGTCAAAGTATTATGGAAAACTAACCAATTCGAGAAATATACATGAGAATTTAAGGATATGATGTGGAATAAGTATTCTTTTTTTAGTAGAGTGGCGAATTTCGAGAGAGAAATTCTTTTTAAGGGGGTTAAATGTCACAATCCAAGTTTTTATGAATTTGTTTATTGAATAAATTAAATTTCATCAATGAATGGAATTATAAAATACAACATGTTATTCTTGCACTATACACTACTCCAATTTAATCTTTTCTAAATGCATCAATGAGGTTAACTTGTGTTACACGCAACACTGAGTTTCTATAAAACAACATTTTATTATTATAATTATCTAAACAAGATACTTATAACCTAATCATTAATCATATTTATATAAATAGTAATAAAAAAATTAAATAATATTTATAATTATTTCATATAAATAAAACATATTTCTAAGGAAACATATAATTTTTGGAAATGTCTATATTTTTTAAAAATTCATTTTTCTCAAAAGAATGGATTTTTATGTCCTTCTGTGAAATATAATAAAATTTATATTTTAAAATTCTAGAAATTTAATTTGATAAAATAAACATTATTCTTAAATTATTAATTTCAAAATTATATTAGGGTAAATGTTTTGGATTTTTCTAGAATATTTCATTTTTGGATGAATAATGAAAAATACAGAAATTAAATTGAAAACAATCATTCTCTAATTTATTTATATCACTAAATTATATAATAAACTGGTTTTAAAGTATAATTAATTCATTTATATAAAAATTAAAATAATTTAGTTATTTTATATTTATTTAAAATTTAAATTTGATATAAAAAATTTCAAACATTTGACCATTTTCACTTCAAAAACCCATTGTTTCATCCCATCTATGGGATAAATTTTAAATTATTTTCTTCCACATATATGAATTAAATATTGAAAAATGTATTTAAATTTTTTAATCATAATAATTTATAATTTATAATAAATACATATAAATTTTTTTACCAATGCGATTAGCGCAAACAATTAAAATTAATCACGATGATTAGGAGAAAAATGAGTTTACAGAGGGAATAAAATTTTAAGTTATGGGGAAATTGAACTGTAAACATGTACAAAATATGTTTTATATAGATATTTATAACATATACATTCTATTTTATATATTTTTATGTTATTTTATCCCCATGACTTGGAAAAAACATGGATATAATTCCCTTTTAAAAAATTTACAAGTTTTCCACTCACCTCACTTATAAAAGGAAACATGTTATACACCTCACTTCACACCTATAAAGACCTTTTTATTTGAAAATTACTTTTCTATATATCCTAAAATTTTACCTCTTCTAATATTAGAATCATTTATTTTGGCATAAATCCAACCATGGTTTTCATTGGGTGCAAACCAAAAGGAGATACACGAAAAAAATGTAACGTTCATCAAAGAATGTTTTTTTATTTATTCCACTAAGACCATTAATTAATTTTATATAATTATTATATAAATGTCATATAATAACCTAATTTTATTAAATATACATATATTTTTTCTGTAAATTTTACTTCCTATAACAACTCACACTTCCATCAAATGGGTTACCAAATTAACGTTCATATGTACGGAAGACTACCACCTCATGAAATGATGTCCTAGATTTATCGATTACCACCTATATAGCTTGGGAATAATTGTGGAAATGAAATTTATATTTATTATTTATTATTATTATTAAAAAAAATTCAATATTTATTTTATATATCACAGATACCTTCATATTTCCAGTTTTTTTATAATATGATAATGTCGTTCATGTGTACGGTGGACTACCACCTCACGAAGCGATGAGATTCTTTCACAAATTACATGGAAATTATTAATGATGGGTTTAAGAAAATTATTTAATATATTGGAAATTAAAATTACTCTATATTGATAATATCTCATATAATTTTATCTCATTTAATCTAATATTAAAATGGAATCATCGTTCATGCATAATTACGGCCTACAAGATCCCAGAACAGTGCATTTCATTTCCTATATCTATATTTTATTGATTATTATAAATTAATATATAATAAATATATATATCATAGTTATATCATTTTTATAATTATTTATATGATTAAATCATGAATATAGTAAGAGGGAATAAATTATAAAAATGAAAAACAAATCTAAAAAACAAAGAGGTTATTACACAAAATGTAAGATTAACATGGAATTGTTAATAAATGTGTAAAAAAATTAATTAAAAATAATATATTGTTTGAAATAGTGTCTTATATATATTTAATAGATTTATAATAAACATAAATTTATTATACATGATGATTTAATTAGTACAATGTAATTTAAGTCTTATAATAAGGGATTTCTATCTCACTATTATTTTCTATGAGACACAGGCCTTTTTGAACACCTATTTATTATATTTCATGTTTATAATTCCAATGTATTTGTATTATGATTCCTATAATAATAATTATTAGTTTTACTTATCCATTTTTTAATTCCTCATTCATGGAATTATGGATTCAATGTTACCAGAGCGGTTAGGAAATTTTTCCCAAATTTTTATTTTTCAAGACGCATGTTATGTTGTGATCCTATATTATTTTAAGAGGTGTATATACTACCCCTTTTTTATGTTATATTATGAATATCCTTATTTTCATGATATTTTATGCTTCTTTTAATTTTGTTATTTCATATAGATTTTGATACAATGTTACCAATGTGGTAATAGTTTGTTACTATAATCTCATCATTTATCAGGATTGTTTGTGATTATGATTCCATTAAAGATATCACTTAAGTATTATCATAAAATTTTTGAAACACTTTTTATTCATGATATATTCAATTATGATTGCCATTTTTCAACTCTTCCGTGCTTAAAAGAATTAATAAAATATTTATGAAAATTTTTTCTTTTTCTCAATATTCTTATAGAGGTGAGTTTTCCATCAAATCCTTGTTTTCTGAAAATATTTTTAAAAATGATTCACTAAAATTTTATAATTTTTAAAAGTTCTCTTTTACCCATGTTTTGATTTTTTTAAAAATTAGAAATGAATCTTTTTTTCTTTTCTAATACAATGTATATTTAGGTTGTAATGAAAATATGACATGAACCTCCATTTTAATGTGTACATTCTGAAAAAAAATATTTTGACATCGTCACTGATCATAACCTCAGTGTTTCCTCAGTATTTATTTCAAAATTATTTTCAATGAAATTTTTTTCAAAATGTTTTATTTTCTAAAAAATATTTTACACAGCGTAAAAGGATTTGTTTCATAAGAAATATTTTAAATGATCATTAAAAATTAAAATACATCGATGAATACATCCATTGGTGTTAGTAATGGATTTCTAGAGACATGATCCATGTGTACCAATCATATTTTTCTCTCTAAATGTTTTTTATGGCATGGTGTTTATGAAAACCATTTCTCTTCCATGGGTTATATTCTTATGAAACTCTCTTCATTTCATAGGTTATGTTATGATGAATTTATTATTAAACCTATCTTTTTTCCATAGGATAAAGTATTATAAAATGTTAATGATACCCATTTCATTTTATGGGTTATGATATGATGAATTTTCATGATCTTATGGCACACATATGTATGATTTAATTATGTGATGGTTAGGACCTATATCTCCCACCAATGAATTAGATAAGAATTATATATAATGAGATAGACATGACTGAAATGGGGAGTGAACCTAGTTTCGTTTAGGGTTTTGACTGCTCTGATGGTCTTGGGAGTGAACCTTGAAAAATAAGATGGGTTGGGGAGTGAATATATTCCATGAATATAGCCTTGTCAATGGCCCTTGACTAATATGAAAATAATTTTATGTATCTATGTAACACCCTAGGTAAATAAAGAATATGAAATTTTCATATTTATCCATATTTTTGAATAAAATATTAATATTACCTTAAAGGTAACGCTATGCTTGATGGCTTACCCAATACGCAACAACGAGTTTCATTGAATTCGTATGTTGCACTCTAAAAATAAAATAATATTATTTTAAATGGTAGTTAGCACGTAGTCGTTTTATTGGTGATAATGAATAGAAATAACTAAAATATGATTATATATGTTTCTTAAAGGTTTTTACATTTATCCAATAAAGGATAAAGACACAAAATACGAAAAGAATTCAATTTTAGACATATATACTCTAATATTCACAAAAAGGTTGATTTATCGCCTTTAGATGGAGAACCCTCTTTAAAAATAGTTTTGGTCACTATTATACATTATATTGGACCAAATAAAACTCTTCTTTGGAATCGGGAGATAAAAATTTACTTTGTGTAAATTTTTGGTATTTTTCCAAAAATGTTCAATTTTTAATGAATAGTGAAAATGATGTATTTTAATTCAAAACCTCTTTTTAATATAATTTATTTATATGATTATATTACCTTTTTAATTGGTTTTAAAGTGAAATTAGAATATATTTTCACCATTTAATCCAATACTGGTTGTTGGAATTAATTTCACATTGAAATCGGACTTAAACTAGTGTCAATCTTTTGATACATTTTGTTTCAAAAAAACACGCTATTTGTTTTGACAGTGGGAATTAATTATTAAATTAATTAATGCAACTTATATGTTTTGAATTTTGTAAAATAGACATCATTTTTGAATTCATAATATCAAATATAGCTTCGGGTGAATTTTTTTTAATTTTCTGAAAAAACATCAATTTTTGATGAATAGTGAAACCACTAAGTTGTACTTATAAAAACTGATTTTCCGTTTAAATAAAATTTTTCCATCTTTGTGTTTTGAATTTCAAAAATCTGACATACATGGTTGTCATTATAAAGTAAAATGTGGTTCAATGGGATTAAAATAATTTCTTGGTGAATAGTAACTTATTAAGTTTTTAATCGTGATTAGAGGTAATTAGTGTAGTTTAAGGTAAGAATAATGTTTTAATAAAATTAAATGAACTAGACACATGTCCTACCCTCATTGGATGTGTCATTGCCGACCAAGACAATCCATGGGTCAACTTGGGGACCCCATGGAGCCACTTTGGTTGGAAAATGACATAAATACCTTTTTATTTAATGTTAAAGTAAAAATGCCACAAACATGAGATGTTTTACTAAAACAATTTTTACATTGGGTTATACAAGTAAAATATTTGAATATAAATATTCATTAGAAATATAAAAATATTTCCTACATCATGATATATTTTTTATAATTTTTAGACATTAAATATATTAAATTATTTATGACATCATAATGATGCAGTGATTACCTCATTAATAAAGGATTTAAATAAAATGAGAAGATAATGTAAACTCTATTAGATACACATGTCCAAAACCTATTGGATGGGTATATTTCTAACCCTTATCACCTTATACTCGAATTATATCAATGTGGGATCTTTTAAATCCGAAACTCATTTTAAAATAAAGGAACATTTCCTTACTTTCCAAGAGTGCCCCTCCTTTCCTCTTATAAAAGTCCCCCACCTCTACCTCAGTAACCACACTTCAAAAGCCTTTGTCTCGGCCAAACCCTGCCCATTTTTCCTCTAAACATCCCTCTCTAACTCCTTGAAGCCTCACTTTGGGCAGAAGTATTCCCAAGGAATCCTTTGAGCTCAAACCAAAGGGAGTTACTCGATTTTATGGTAATGTCTTCACTTGAGTCCTTTTGTTTTATTTTGCCTCTCCAACCCCATAAACTCTTTTTATTCATTTATTTTGTAACAAATCCAGTATATTAAATATACTTGGATGTTTTTATGTTAAGTATTCGAGCTAAACTTACACACACCTTAGTCTAATGGGGAAAGAACATACTGTTTCTGTGGATGGCGAATTACTGCCTCACGAAATGATGATTGTTCAATCTTCTCTTAACACCATTCATGGTGGCCATTAAGATGTCACTATATTTATATATGATATATAATATGTTTATGTTTTACTTAAGCTTCTTTATTTTTCTTTTGCGGCATACCTTTATGGTTTCCATTGTGGGTAAACACGATAATTTCATTTTAGGATGTGCGGACTACCGCCCCCTCAAAGTGATTTGATTCGTTAATGCCATATGTGGGATGTATGAAAGATGGATTTAAAGTTATTATATATGATTTATGTTACATATAAATGATGAATATAATTCTGGAATTAAAATATACATACCTATCATTTAGTTTTAATTCCATTAATATGACATAGAAATGAAAGTAGCGTTCATGCGTACGTATGGCTTACCGTCTCCATGAACGGTGCATTTCATTTATTACCTCTAAATGATTATGTAATATTATAAATACATGTATATTATGGATATATATGATATATATGATATCCAAATTATGAATATCATTCTGTATATAATGAACCTTTGACCACACGAACAACATGTAATTGTAAGAAGTCCACTTTCGACTTACGAACCAAATATCGACAAAAAAAATTATTAACTTAAATGATTACATAATGTTTATGACATTGTAATTAGTGATATAAAAGGAATAATGAACTTGAAAAAGGTTCTTAAGGAAGTATAAATTAACTCATGTTTATTATTCAGGAATATAAAGAAACGAACAAGACAAGTCGGACTTGAGGTAAGGGATCATACTCCTCTCTTTCTTTTTAAGTACACTCTTTTATGTCATTCCTTTTAAAGATCGTCATTCTTTTTATTGGGATTTTATTTTATATAAATCTTACTGTAATTTTTCTGTTAATATGATGAGAGACCCTATTCTCTCTCATCAATCCATTTTGGAAGTTTTGAGTGGCGCCGTTAGGCTGCCGAATTTTCGTAAGAGATCTATCCTCTCTCTTTCTTTTTAAGTACTCTCCTTTATGTCACTTCTTTTAAGATCCTCATTGTTATGTTGGGGGATATTCTTTTATATTCCTCTTTCTGTAAACTTTGTGTTAATATGATGAGAGACCCTATTTTCTCTCATCAATCCATTTTGGATGTTTTAAGTGGCGTCGTTAGGCTGCTGAGTTTTCGTAAGGGATTTTTCATCTCACTTTTATTCCCGTGAGATTTATGCTACATTTTCCACAATTTCCTTTGAGTTGTGTATGTACTACCCATTATTTTACTCATTGTGTAATATACGTTCATTTATGAGTATTTACATCAATGTTGTATTGTCCTTCTTTCACGAGGTGCATGTTTCGAAAGATACTCATATTGGTAAGGGAACCTTTCACCCTCATCTTTTTAAAAGACTTCTTTTGTTATGTATTTTAATTCACATACTATTATGTTGGGATATGTTCTTCTATATCCTTATTGATTTAAATTTTATTTCCATGTGATGAGATACCCTTTTTATCTCTCATCAACTCATTTTCGGAATTTTGTAGTGACGCCGTTAGGCTGTCAAATGTTTGCAAGGGAACTTCTTAACCCAAATTTGATTCTTTGGGATAAACTTGTACTCCTTGAATATGTCGGTCTATGAATTTGTGTGAATAAAATATGATTATTTTACACTTAATATCCATTTATATTTCGTGTATTCATTTGTGACACATAATTATGTAATTGATTTATCCTTAATCCAAGGATACCGTCTTTGTATGGGACTTCGTGTCAATCTCCTTTCATTGAGGCATATTTTGTTTTATACACAACCTTCTTTTATACAGCGTATAAACCCCTTTGACTTTTACATTTATTCAAAAGAAATTTTTTTATATGAAGCATTTAATAAACGACAAAAGGGAGTGTTTTTGTCATATGTGTGTGGCGACAACGACTTCTCCACCGCCGTGACCATTATTTGAGTTTCGGCGTCCTCTACAAGCCATGCCTTCTTTTTAAAAGAAAAATGAATACCATGTTTTACTTTTCCTTTATTTTGGTATTGAAAATGGTTTTCATAATGTTTTTATTATATCAATGTGTTGTATTGATATCTTGTGATTGAAATATGGAAATGTTATGTTTCCTTTATGTATATTTTATGTAATACGATTATGTTATGGTTCATGGGAATTATTATGAAGACGGGTAGTTCCGTGATAAACTAAGGGTGGGTAAGCCCGAAATAGATCTCTAATGCATTGGGTAACGTGAAGGAGTGAAACGTTAAGGTTTCTCTGAAGAGATTTAGGGAATATACTGTGGTGGGTATTCCAAACGTAACCAAGAGGGTTACTCACTACGTAAGAATGTTATGAATGCCTCAAGTTACCTTTATGTCTTATGATTTCTATGATTTATTCATGATTTGATGAGGTATGTTAAAGTGCCTATGTTTTAGGGGTAAAGTATGATTTCATTCTTATGTATATATGAACTCATGTTTCCTTTCCATATTTTTATATCCCTTACTGAGCTTTTTATGCTCATCCCAAGTTTTTTTGAAATTTTTTTCACAGGTCAAGGGAAAGGTACATGATATGATGATAGTGTCAAGGAAGTGTCAAGAAAGAATCCATGTTTTATTTTAAATATGTTTCCGTTGATGGAAAAAAATGAATACTATCTTTATGTAACCACTTTGTCTAAATGTGTAATGTAATGCAAGTTTTATGATCTAATTCTCTAAAAATATAAACCTAAAAAGATCCTCAATATGTAATCTTGAATTAACTCAAGATTAAGTAAGTTTTAAGGCTGGGGCCTTATAGTTGGTATCAGAGGTCGGTTTAGATAACTTTAGAGGTTAGGGTATTCTCTATGCATAAGTGACATTACCATAATGGTTAGGATTTCAGAAAGAGTCCTATTTTTAGATAAAGTGAATGAGTAAGTATATCTTAGTGTTTATCTTCCTCATTAGTACATGATAGTTTTATTGATATACTCACATTGACCTTTTTGGTTTTAGTAAATGGATGGATCTAGTAGGCACCAAAGTAACAGTGGATGTGAAGGAAACTGTGGTGGTCCTCTGATTAAGATACTAGATGAAATGGGGGATTTAATAAGGAAACTCGTGGTTGTTCCAAACCAACAATCAAGGAGTCATGATCAACCACATGAACATTGGTATGTTCTGTAATGCATCATGTACGAGATGACCAATCGATGTGGAAGTTCAGGTAATAATTATAAAGGTAACCATTAGGGTTTATATGATCCTTACTTTTGAGGTAATTATGGGTTATTATATGTTATGATGGAAAATGAAAGGCATGA
Organism: Viscum album; assembly: GCA_963277665.1. Lineage (NCBI taxonomy): Eukaryota > Viridiplantae > Streptophyta > Magnoliopsida > Santalales > Viscaceae > Viscum > Viscum album. Next base: position 1,389,571,543 of record OY728152.1, read on the forward strand.
GATAAACTTGAGGTTAAAATATGTTATGATTATTTTTGAATATTTTATCTCATTTTGGGGAATGTTTTGAGAATTATATAGTTTTGGAAAAAGGAAAACATGCAGACCGTGTGACAACCCGTCGTGTCGGACAATGCTGTGGGAATCAAACCCACAACCAAAGTGTGACTGGTATTTATCACCTACCATTGGACTACGTGAAGTCCCTGGTTAGTTTGACTGATTCTTTTTAGTTAGATAATTTTATGAATTAATAGTAAGCTGATTTTGGGTTATCTATGGGAATTTATTAACCTATCATGGAGGATATGTGATTAGGTTAATTACTTTTCAATACAAGACTTTAAGATTAACTGATGTTATTTGGAGATAGGTGTTAATTTGTACCTCGGATGACTATGCGACTAAATCCTTCAAATATTTGGGTTTCAATATTAGTTTGGTTTACTTTAAATTATTTTATGGACAATTTATTTATCGAATGGTCCTCGTTGACCTTTGGGTTTTGTTGGACAAATTTTGGAGATTAATAATAGATTTTCTTTTTATAAAGGGTTATATTTTTCTGTATTATCTGATCTTGTACTAACCTTTTTGTTTTTGGTTTTGGTTAGAGTCTAAAGACATGGGAAGTATATAGTTCTCTTTTGTGGATTTGGTGATTCTCTAGAAGATGATTATAGCTCTCTTAATGTGAACAAGTCATCCTAAATACTCGTCTTTTGGAGAGAATATGAGTTTGATTAAGGAATATAGTAAAAGTTGAAAGTCTACGTGACAAGTAAGTATGATTCATTATGATTTAGTTATGCTCAAAAAATAAATTCCTCAATGAAGTGTAACTTAAAACAAAAATGTTTTCTGTTAACTTTTCCTACCGGGGAATCGAATACCGTTTAACCCATCACAAGTTTGTGATTTTCTTATGGTTAACTTTCTCCTAAACATGTTTACTATCACTCTCCATCAGAACATGACCCTTTGTTTTTTCCTCCATGTCCATATTTTCATACTTGGAATCCTAGTATGGGTTAACTTGGGTGTCCTTTGTACTTATCGTTCTTTATTTTAAAGTGATTGTTTTACTGACTCTTGTTCCGATGTGGGATTTTCAATGAAGTTTCCAAGCCCAATTTTAAAAATTGCGAGGACGGAATTCCCAAAAGGGGGGAAGGATGTAACACCCCAGGTAAATAAAGATTATGAAATTTTCATATTTATCCATATTTTTGAATAAAATATTAATATTACTTTAAAGGGAACGCTATGCATGATGGCTTACCCAATACGCAACAACGAGTTTCATTGAAATCGTACGTTGCACTCTAAAAATAAAATAATATTATTTTAAATGGTAGTTAGCACGTAGTCGTTGTATTGGCGATAATGAATAGAAATAACTAAAATATGATTATATATTTTTGTTAAATGTTTTTACATTTATTAAATAAAGGATAAAGGCACAAAATACGAAAAGAATTCAATTTTAGACATATATACTCTAATATTCACAAAAAGGTCGATTTATCGCCTTTTGATGGTGAACCCTCTATAAAAATAGTTTTGGTCACTCGTATAAATTATATTGGACCAAATAAAACTCTTATTTGGAATCGGGAGATAATAATTTACTTTGTGTAAATTTTTGGTATTTTTCCAAAAAAGTTCAATGTTTAATAAATAGTTAAAAATGTTGTATTTTAATTCAAAACATCTTTTTAATCTAATTTATTTATATGATTATATTATCTTTTGAATTGGTTTTAAAGTTAAATTAGAATATATTTTTACCATTTAATCCAATAGTGATTGTTGGAATTAATTTCACTTTGAAATCGGACTTAAACTAGTTCCAATCTTTTGATACATTTTGTTTCATAAAAACACGCGATTTGTTTTGACAGCAAGAATTAATTTTTAAATTAATTAACACAACTTATATGTTTTGAATTTTTTAAAATAGACATCATTTTTGAATTCGGAATATCAAATATAGCTTCAGGTGAATTTTTGGTAATTTTCTGAAAAACTTCAATTTTTGATGAATAGTGAAACCACTAACTGGTACTTATAAAAACTGATTTTCCATTTAAATGAATTTTTTCCATCTTTGTGTGTTGAATTTCAAAAATCCTACATACATGGTTGTCATTATAATGTAAAATTTGGTTCAATGGGATTAAAATAATTTTTTGTGAATAGTAACTTATTAAGTTTTTAATCGCGATTAGAGGTAATTAGTGTAGTTTAAGGTAAGAATATGTTTTAATAAAATGAAATGACCTAGACACATGTCCTACCCTCATTGGATGTGTCACGGCCGACCAAGAAAATCCATGGGTCAACTTGGGGACCCCATGGAGCCACTTTGGTTGGAAAATGATATAAATACCTTTTTATTTAATGTTAAAGTAAAAATGCCACAAACATGAGATGTTTTACTAAAACAATTTTTACATGGGGATGTACAAGTAATATATTTGACTATAAAAATTAATTAGAAAGCTAAAAAGATTTCCTACATCATGATATATTTTTTATAATTTTTAGACATTAAATATATTAAATTATTTATGACATCATGATGATGCAGTGATTACCTCATTAATAAAGGATTTAAATAAAATGAAAAGATAATGTAAACTCTATTAGATACACATGTCCAAAACCTATTGGATGGGTATATTTATAACCCTTATCACCTTATCCTCGAATTATATCAATGTGGGGCCTTTTAAATCTGAAACGCATTTTAAAATAATGGAACATTTCCTTACTTTCGAAGAGTGCCCCTCCCCTCCTCTTATAAAAGGCCCCCACCTCTACCTCCTTACCCACACTTCCAAAACCTTTTTCTCAGACACACCCTACCCATTTTTCCTCTCCACATCCCTATATAACTTCTCGAAGCCTCACATTGGGCAGAAGTATTCCCAAGGAAGCCTTTGAGCTCAAACCAAAGGGAGTTACCCGATTTTAAGGTAATGTCTTCACTTGAGTCATTTTGTTTTATTTTGCTTCTCCAACCCCCTAAACTCTTTTTATTCATTTCTTTTGTAACAACTCCATTATCTCCAATATACTAGGATGTTTTTATGTTATGTATTCGAGCTAAACTTACACACACCGTCTTCTAATGGTTAAAGAACATACTTTTTGTGTGGATGGCGAATTACTGTCTCACGAAATGATGATTGTTCAATCTTCTCTTAACACCGTTCATGGTGGCCATTAATATGTCACTATATTTATATATGATATATAATATTTTTATGTTTTACTTAAGCTTCTGTATTTTTATTTTGTGGCATACATTTATGGTTTCCGTTGTGGGTAAACACGATAATTTCATTTTAGGAAGTGCGGACTATCGCCCCCTCAAAGTGATTTGATTCGTTAATGCCATATGTGGGATGTATAAAGGATGGATTTAATGTTATTATATATGATTTATGTTACATATAAATGATGAATATAATTCTGGAATTAAAATATACATAACTCTCGTTTAGTTTTAATTCCATTAATATGACATAGAAATGAAAGTAGCGTTCATGCGTACGTACAGCTTACCGTATCCATGAACGGTGCATTTCATTTCTTACCTCTAAATGATTATGTAATATTATAAATACATGTATATTCTGGATATATATGATATATATGATATCCAAATCATGAATATCATTTTGGATTTAATGAACCATTGCCCACACGAACAACATGTAATTGTAAGTAGTCCACTTTCGACTTAAGAACCAAATATCGACAAAACAAACATTATTAACTTAAATGATTACATAATGTTTATGACATTTTAATGAGTGATATAAAAAGAATAATGAACTTGAAAAGGGTTCTTAATGAAGTAGAAATTAACTCAAGTTTATTATTAAGGAATATAAAGAAACGAACAAGACAAGTCGGACTTGAGGTAAGGGATCCTACTCCTCTCTTTCTTTTTAAGTACACTCTTTTATGTCATTCCTTTTAAAGATCATCCTTCCTGTTATTGGGATGTTATTTTATATTAATCTTAATGTAATTTTTCTTTTAATATTATGAGAGACCCTATTCTCTCTCATCAATCCATTTTGGAAGTTTTGAGTGGCATCGTTAGGCTGCCGAATTTTCGTAAGAGATCTATCCTCTCTATTTCTTTTTAAGTACTCTCCTTTATGTCACTTATTTTAAGCTCCTCTTTGTTATGTTGGGGGGTGTTCTTTTATATTCCTAATTCTGTAAACTTTGTGTTAATATGATGAGATACCCTATTTTCTCTCATCAATCCATTTTGGATGTTTTAAGTGGCGTCGTTAGGCTGCCGAGTTTTCGTAAGGGATTTTTCATCTCACTCTTATTCCCGTGAGATTTATGCTACATTTTCCACAATTTCATTTGAGTTGTGTATGTACTGCCCATTATTTTACTCATTGTGTAATATACTTTCATTTATGAGTATTTACATCAATGTTGTATTGTCCTTCTTTCACGAGGTGCATGTTTCGAAAGATACCCATGTCGGTAGGGGAACCTTTCACCCTCCTCTTTTTAAAAGACTTATTTTGTTATGTCTTTTAATTCACATTCTATTATGTTGGGATATGTTCTTCTATATCCTTATTGTTTTAAATTTTATGTCCATGTGATGAGATACCCTTTTTCTCTCTCATCCACTCATTTTCTAAATTTTGTAGTGATGTTGTTAGGCTGCCAAATTTTTGCAAGGGAACTTCTTAACCCAAATTTGATTCTTTAGGATAAACTTGTACTCCTTGAATATGTCATTCTATGAATATGTGTGAATAAACTCTGATGGTTTTACACTTAATATCCATTTATATTTCGTGTATTCATTTGTCACACATAATTATGTAATTGATTTATCCTTAATCCAAGGATACCGTCTTTGTATGGGACTTCGTCTCAATCTCCTTTCATTGAGGCATATTTTGTTTTATACACAACCTTCTTTTATACGGTGTATAAACCCCTTTGACTTTTATGTTTATTCAAAAGGAATATTTTTTATACTAAGTATTTAATAAACGACAAAAGGGAATGTTTTTGTCGTACATGTGCGGCGACAATGACTTCTCTGCCACTGTGACCATTATTTGAGTTTCGTCTTCCTCTACAAGCCATACCTTCTTTTTAAAAGAAAAATAAATACCATGTTTTACTATTATTTTATTTTGGTATTGAAAATGGTTTTCATAATGTTTTTATTATATCAATGTGTTTTATTTATATCTTGTTATTGAAATGTGGAAATGTTATGTTTCCTTTATGTATGTTTTATGTAATACGATTATGTTATGGTTCTTGGGCATTATTATGAAGATGGGTGGTTCTGTGATAAACTAAGGGTGGGTGAGCCCGATATAACTCTCCAATGCATTGGCTAACGCGAAGGAGTGAAACATTAAGGTTTCTCCGAAGAGATTTAGGGAATATACTGTGGTGGGTATTCCAAACATAACCAAGAGGGTTACTCCCTACGTAAGAATGTTATGAATGCCTCAAGTTACCTTTATGTCTTATTATTTCTATGATTTATTCATGATTTGATGAGATATGTTAATGTGCCATTGTTTTAGGGGTAATGTATGATTTCATTCTTATGTATATATGAACTCATGTTTCCTTTCCATATTTTTATATCCCTTACTAAGCTTTTTATGCTCATCCCAAGTTTTTTTGAAATGTTTTTCACAGGTAAGGGGAAAGGTACATGATATGATGATAGTGTCAAGGGAGTGTCAAGAAAGAATCCATGTTCTATTTTAAATATGTTTCCTTTAATGCAAAAAATGAATACTATCATTATATAACCACTTTGTTTAAATGTGGAATGTAATGAATGTTTTATGATCTAATTCTCTAAAACTCTAAACCTAAAAAGATCCTCAATGTGTAATCTTGTATTTACGCAATATTAAGTAAGGTTTAAGGTTGGGGCCTTACAATCTATGTGTATTCCACAAATTCATGTATTATGTCAATGTTATGCCATCATGGATCATGTTCCTTGATCCCATTATGATTCATTTCTTATGAAAAACCCATATTTATTATATGACACATTATTTAGATCCTTTATATGTATTATATGGTATTCAAATGTTATACTCATGTTTTCATACCCTTGTTCTCATTATCATGCTTATGTATCTCCTTTTTTACCTTTACTAAACAACTGAGCTCACCCTTTCTTATTTTCCCTTCCCTAGTTTATGAAGATAGGTATTATGTTTGTTTTTATAAGAAGGGATCCAGTTATGAAGAACATATTAGGATATGATTCAGTTCACTTATGGACTAGTGTTTAGGTTTCCATATTTCTAAATGCACCTAACCAATATAGTCTTTGGGTGTGTGTTTTTGTAATATAATGAATATTCATAAAAAATGATTTATTTTATATTCATGTTAACCATGGGTCAATATTAAATAAATTTATTCCATGTTAGTGGTTACAATGTATGGTTGTATCAATAAATATTGTAAATATACCTAAAAGGAATTCTTCCCTAGCATCACCAAACAATCTCTAAAAACATCACATAAATTAGGTTGACCTTCAACTAGTTTTGTCCAATCCAAGGGAACAAGAATTATATCCATCATAATTAATAGATAAAGGACTAGTGATGATTTAATAACTGAGTGAATATCTCAAAAATAAAACATATCATACAGACAAGTATAATTTTTGTATACAATTCCTCACATGACATTTGGATTTCTTCACATTTGAAACTCTAAGGAATGCATATAACTTTGTCCATCTTTAAAAGCTATATGGACCTAATGGTGACAACCTATGTGGTCATTCTGTTATTTTTCACCATGATGGTGGGGGTATCATAGGTCTTCACTATTACTACCACATCCCCTATCTAGTAATCAAAATTTGATGCACTATATTAATGTTTCATCATAGAATAATAATATAACGGATAAGACCAAAAATGGATACCAGTGTCATAATGACTACCAATAAACATTAGTAACTCTTTATTTAGATAGATATGACTCCCAAATGAAAATACAAACATTCATGATTCACTATTAAGGTACTGAGAACATTAATCCCCAATTAAATATGATTAATAAATCTAGGACTGACTCCATGTTGTCTGAATCTTTTTAGACTAGGAAAATGAGAGCATCTTGCCAAAAATATTTATCTATATAGAGTATTGGTGAATCCATAGTTAAATTATCTTGTCCTATATAGAACCATATCAATATATTCTTCTTTCATGAAAACATCAAAATATGTCAAAAATATGAATATGTTGATTTCGAGTTATACCACTAGATCAAAATCATTTTAAAAATTCGTCTCCCCAACCTCATCATCTAGTAAGAGGTATAATTCATAATTCAGGAGGTCCTTATATTGAACACTAAACAAACAAACACTATAACATCCCTAGAATATTGTAACAGTATACTATGAATGATATTCCATCATAATTGATTAAATAAACATAGCTTGGAACTGATTATGAAACTTCCCCCATGAAATAGATAACTCCTCAGAAACCCTAACGACTAAGAGGCACCGCTTCGGAGTAGCACCACATAGAATATAATGATCAAATAGAACCAATTTATTTCTTTTATTATATATTTAATTTAGAGGAATAATTATACCCTCCAATGAGGCCTCAATATATTGACAAAAAACATATCCCTCATATATTTGTAAGATCTACAACTAAATATTTTATAGTTTCTTACTTTTACCGCCTCTCCATATACATTATCTTTACAAAGATCAGCAAGAACAACTTTTTATTCATATTTAGAAAAAACCTAATGAGTGTGTCGACCCAAATATCATAAGTAAACATGTGACAGGGTCCAACATGAACCAAATAATTTAATTAATTATGCATCACCAATTATCACCATCATCTGTTATTTTTTTTTCAATTTATACCATTAAAATCCAATGTTCTTCCATATTAAACATTATGTTTTCCAATTTCTCATCCCATTCTATTTGAGCATTCATTCCAACCTAATATAGGGTTTCCACTCATTTAGTTATTTCTATCTTCATCACACAGACCATTTATTTCATTAATTATTTAATTAGTATTCATTAATTTATTAGAGTTCTATGAATAAACCTGAGTTACCACTAAAAATATGCACTTGAAATTCATTAGGAAAATTATGACTAGATTTTGGGAATCACAAAAATAGAATACTAAGAAAAATATCCAAAAAAAATTAAACCTCAAGGACTAGAAAACAAAATACAATATTAAATAACCAACGTCCAACCAAACCACCATGAAACAGGAAAGTCCAACTCTCAAACCATTCTGCCAAACTACTACCACAATAAAGGATGATCATAGCATCCCTCGTAGAATTTTCCAACTATATGAGGTTTAAAACATATCATGAAAAGGTTCCAATCATAGTTTAACACATATATATTTCCGGAAAATATATTTTCTTTGTGATTAACTAAATTGGAAACCAATGGAATTAAATTAATATGAATCTTAAAAATCATAGAATAGTATAAAAGTGGGTGTCACATAACCCAAAAAACAGTAATTTCAAACAAACCATTTTCATATTCATCATGAGTTAACTTGTTCATTATGATTGGGTATCAAAACAATTACAAACCAATATTGTATTTATCAATAGATAAGAATAATTAATGAACACGCCATGAGAAATATCTTCATGCATATAATACTTTTAGAAGATCAATAGCCCATATTATAATTTTCATTAATTATTGATTTCATGTTTACCATATTTACATTGTTTAAAATATTTCATACTAAAAAATTTATTTTTTGAAATAATTACAATTAAAACAAATCCAAGTCACACTATTAAGAAAATATCAAAAGTATTCATCAATTTATTCAATTCATGTGATTATAATATCCACCCAATTCAGCTGTAATTATTATTATTATCTTTTCTAAAGAAAATTCCATCGTAATAAAAAAAACTTATGCATGTTGATCCAACACATTCACATAATGAATGAAACTTCATGAATTCCATACCCTGATAAAAAAATTCAATGTTCTCTAAACTAGAATGAGAGAACAAGCATAGATCTCCGATCAACAACCCCATGGGGAACCAATGATTCCAAACGACATCATCCCACCATGATTCAGACAGAAATAAAAAATAAAAATCCCATGAAAATTTGAATAGTAAATTCTTACATAATATTGAATAAAATAAAGAGGGAGAGAAGAACCAATGAAAAATAAAAAGTCTCACCATGGATCACCCACAAATCTCTGTTAAGAAGATGGTGTTAAATGATTATCAATGGTGCTAAAAAATTTATAAAATAGGTTTAAGGGTCACATAAAATTCACGGGATTATAGGGGGAAAATTGATATCGAGAGGAATTCCAAATTTATAGGCTTTGTTTTTTATAGGACTATGATTCACCACACCTGAACACACAACAATATATAGGTTTTCCACTAAAACCATGGTGTATCAAAGGTGGGTACAATATAATGGGTCCAAGTCCAACCCCCACCCCCTCTAGATACATGATGTAAATATCCATATATGAACCCTAATTATAACATATTAACTCTTTATTAAAGGTATTATATTTATTTTTTGTTTACCATAATTTTTATATCGATCATTGGTCTCCCTTTTTTTATAGCAATAAAAGGGTTGAACTGTGTATTTGAATATTTTCTATGAAGTTGGATGTCTTCTCTATGGTTTAGATTATATGTGGTCATTTTTCTATAGCTATAAATATGCATTTATTCCACCATCTAGCTATTGAGACCCACTATATATAGAAACATGTTTCTATAGGCCTATAGATTATTCATTGTCACAAGAGCTAGCTGGGGGTGATGATTTGGGTGAGTAAGTGAGGATTGTGATCATAATTATATTTCCCCAAACCACTATTTATATTTATACTCTCCTCCATAAAAATCCATTCATTATTAGAGTATATCATGACGTGATTCTATCCCTTCAAACCATGAATATTCATGGATCAAAGTGTTTATTAAAACATTGGATCTCTTTTTTCATGTGTAACATTGATTTGATTGTGAATTCCATTTTCATAATTAATATCCTTCTTCATGGGATGTGTATCCTTATGTCATTGAGGTATCTGGATCTTGATACATGAATTATGTTTAAATGATTCCCGTGTGGTTGATTTTAACACGTCATCTCTCTCTTATTAAAGATCCCTTGTTGGGTGAATTATAAAACCGCCAATTAAGGTAAGTGATTTTGTATGGTAGCCCATATCAATTGAAAATTTTGTTTCACTCTATAATCGAAATGGGTTATTTAATTTATTTCCAAAGAATTAATTGAGATCCAAGATAATGATTTTAAAATTGCATAGTGTGTGATGTAACTTCTTTGGAAATGTATTTTAAAATAATTATTGATTCCTGGGAAATGATTTTCAACGAAAATTAATGATCTAAAGAATCATTTTGAGGATTATTTTGGAGAAAATAAGGAATCCAATGTTATGTAAAATATGAGTGAAATAAATTGTTTTGAAAGGAATGAGTTTTGATGTGAACCATTTTGAGATGGGTTTTTAAATGAAATGGCATGTTTGAAAATGTGATTTTGGGATAATTGACTGGTTATTGATGAATCTAATTTGAGATGTATTATTATCCATTTATTTATATATTTAATGAAAATCGGATCCAAGGATGTTATGTGGGTAATCCATTAAAATCATGATAGGAACATATTATCTCTACCATGAAATAGATTAATGATGAAAAATAAAACTAATCAATGATAATGGTAGGGAGATAATCCTTTGGGGTAGACTCATTTCCCCCATATGCTAGATATTCTAGGATGTGTGCACACCTTAAGACATATTTCACCGAGATGTGTGAGGATATTTTAGACTTTAAATAACTATCCCTAGGGATATAACCATTTTACTATGATTAAAATTTAATTATACATTCCAAATATAATAACCTAGTCTTAACATACATAGAAATTAAATAATTATTTCTAAATACTTAAAACATTACAATAATAAAAACCCCAAATATCGTATTAGTTTAGTGCCTATGGAAATGTGGAAATATTAAGAATGGTAAAAGAGTGAGCTAAATTATCTCCCACTAGGTTATCCGAGACAAGAACCCCTCTTATACATATCTTTCACAAAATATATCTTCATAACATGGGGAAAGAAACAAAATAAATGGTGATCTCAGAGGCTCAGTAAGTGTAAATAATGGAGACATGCAAGAATAAACATGAGAATACAGGTATGAGAATGTGATCATAACATTATAAGATCATACCCTTCATATCAAATATTATAAACATGAATCATATCATATATTTTAGCAGTTCATAAGGCATGATTAATAAAGAAATCATGATCACAATCTACGAAAGCATAATATATGAGTAAGAAATGGAATTGTGGCAGAAACATAAACATGTAATATCATTACCTATATTTAAAGACACATTTCTAGAAAATAATATGGAACTTCATGGGGACAAAACCTACTATACGGGACACACAAACATTTCTAGTCACAATACTTTCCTTGTAAGGGATCGGGTTTCCAAAACATCCCATAGTGGATCATGTTTCCCTATATACCCATCTTCATGGGGACTAAACCTACTGGGATAGACACACCACCATCTCTATCTTTTAAGGGATCAATTTTCCCAATCTTCCAATAGTTTATCAGGAATGTCAACTTCATTCCCATCATTATCTCATTAGATATAAATATTTACCCAATGCATTGGATGGATATATAGGTTTCACACATCACATAATTAAATCATTCATACATGTTCTATAAGATAATAAAACATTCATCATATCATGACCCATAAAAATAGATTTCTTTCGTAAAAATATTATCATAACCCATGAAATGAAATGGTTATCATAAAAATTCCATAACATCATAACCTATAAAAAGTTGATAAGTTTCATAATCCTTTCATCAAAGCCTAACCCGTGAAAACAATTGACTTTCAAAATCATATAACCCATGGTAGATAAATATGTATCATAAAAATTATACTATTGAGACATAAACCATTCAAGAAATAATTGGAATGGTATTTCTAAATCATTTCCCCAATAAAGAATAAACTATAAAAAAGGATGACATCTATGATAGATAAGGATTTTGAAACATCACTTGAAACATTTATTAAGGAAAATAACATTTCTTTGAAAATAATTTTCATAAAACCATTTCAAAAAATCCTTTTCTTATAATGAAATATTTACAATTTAATTTTAATCATCACCTGAGGAAAATATTGTTTCCACTTTTAAAAAATCATTTTAAAAACCAATAATTTTTTAAAAACATATTCATTTGAAATAGATTTGAATACTTATTAAGGTAACTTTAAAATATTTTGAAAACCTAATTCTTTAAAAACACCTTGAACAATCATAATGAAATCTTGAAACCATTTTGAAAAAAAAAATCATTAAAAATAATTGGAAAACATATAAATATTGATTGAAATCATTTTGAAGACAATTTTCTTTGAGAACATATAAAATAATATTGAAAACATTTGAAACCCTTTTTAAACGGAAGACATTTTTTGGAAAACCCTTTTCATTGAAACCATATTTAAAATAAAAAAAATTCAGAATATTAGGAAGAAAATTTATTTAAAAAATATTACCCTATAATTTTAAAAAGGAAGATTCATGGAAATGAAGGTCATTATAGTGGGTAAGTTTGTACATTTCGATCATTCCTTTTTCACCTAAGAATATTAGAAATGTTCTATGATTGAAATAAAAAAAGAAGATTATTTTTAAACCCACTTTTTAAATATTAATAAATGGGTAAAAAATTCTTTATACATCATATGATAATAATAATACATTTTTAATCATTTTTAGAAAAAACTTTTTTGAAAGAACACAAATTTATGATAGAAATGAGAAATTAAGTTCGATTTTAATGAATTTTTTTTATTAATTGTCTTATGTACCAAAGAGTAGAAAAAAGGTATTGTGACTTTTATATAACATTAATATACATAGGGTAAGAATCTTCATGAGGATTTTTGAAATATTGATAATTATATATCAATTATTGAAACATAATCATAAACAATTTGGATAATGATGAGATAGTATCTATAAACTATTACCACATTGGTAACCCTTAATCATAATAAAATTTAAATAATAACATTACATGAAGAATAAAATATCAGTAAAATAAATAGATTCATTATATCTCATGAAAAAGGTAGTATTTACACCTTATAGAATGATATATTTTCGTAACATGGAATGTGTCTCAAAGAAGGAAAATTGAGACAAAAATTACATTGTCAATTTGGTATCATTTGAAACATAATGTACATGAATGAAAGATCATAAAATGTATAATTTAATACACATAAATATATTTTTCATAATCATATAATACATCCGCGGGTGGAATACACATCAAAAAAAATGAAATGAGTGGTGAATAAGACATTTATCTCACATAAATAAAAAGTGAGATGAAATTCCCTTACCATAATTCTTGACATTATTTGTAAATTTTCCAAACTACTTTATAATAATTATATGATTACTATAAATCTACCACATAATGATATTATTATAAATAATACCATATAATATTCACATATGACTATGTATTACCTCATTACTAACAATTCCTGGTTTATGTATTGTTTTTGAAAATTATTTCTTTGTTTATCATATATTGTTTGGATTTTTATTCTTGATACTCTTACATAGATTATGATTGAATTATTTCCAAAATTTATAAAATTATTTATATATCATATATATTTAGTATATAAATATTTATTTTAAGGTATAAAATATATAAATATTAAATTAAATACACCGCTCATGAAGACGATAGGCTGTATATACGCATGAACGCTACTTCTGCTTTGTTGTTGTATATAAAGAAATAATGTAAATGAAATATATGTATATATATAATTATTATGGTATAATTATTATTTAATATATATAATATATTTTTACCAAAACTATTCTTAATACAGTCCATGTAAAGTGTTAACTAATCATATTGCTTTGAGGAGGCGATAGTCAAGACTTCCACAAATGAAGTTATCACATTTACAAAAAATAGAAATCATGAAGCTTGGCCTAATTTAAAAAAATAATGAATTATAAATACATAATATTTATCATATTTATCTTATAAAAATATTATTTCAATCATAATTTACCATCATGATAGGTGGTAAAGGAAAAACTAACAACATCATTTTTTCATTTGGTAGTTTGTTATTCACAAAAATTTTAAGTTCATTACCCGTTAGTAAAAGTGTGTATATTTGTAGGTCAGACCCTTATAATAAAAATTTCTATTTATATTATGGATAATATGTTTATAATATAAGTATAGAATAAGAATATTCTAGGTGATGGCTAAATAAAATAAATGAAAGGAAATTGAGGAAGGATGTTACCTCTTCTTTGGGTAACTCCTTTTATTTTACAGAAAAGGGATTCCTTAGTTGGATTTAGTCCCGAAGGGATTATTAAAGGAGTGAGGTAGGAATGTTAGGATACTGTATGATTAGAGTTTTTATGGAAAAAGGTCTTTAGACGATTGGATAATTTGGGGGTGAGTTTTCGTTTATAGTGGAGGAGTGGCATTCTTGTATGTTTTTTGAAAGGGAATTCCAACCAAGTTTTTCTTATGAAAATTGGATCCAATAATGAAAAAAATTATATTTAATTGAGTATGGGGTAAAAAATATTTCCATATATTGTATTTTGGATATTTTTTAAGGTAATTTTGGTTCGTAATTTTAAGGATTAGTCCTTTATTAAGCTAATTTCTCCCTCAATCATTGTAATTAATTTGAATTACTTTCACTTATATATTTGGTCATGAAATATGTATAAATTATTATAAATTATATATTATTATTATTACAAAATATTGAATCCATTTTAAAAAATTTAAATCACAAAATTTTTAGAAATTAATTTTATTTTATTCCCACTGACAGGACGAGAAAGCGGGTTTTTAAAGTAAAAATGTTCAAAAGTCTGGTAAGTTTTAATATCCAATGTAAAAGTGAAATTGATTCCAATAAACTAAATTGAATTAATTGATTTATATTTTTTCAAATTATATTTTAAACAAAATTATGAATATATTTTATTGTTATAAACAAATTAGATGAAAATAGCTGTTTTGAATTAAAATTCCGAATTTTTGACTATTCGTCCAAAAAATGATACTCCACATAAAAATACCAATAAATAACCCTTGAAAATTTTTTATGTTTTGATCAAAAAAATGTAGTTTATCTGAAAATATAATGTTTATAAATTTTCCAAAATTTATATTTAAAATATGTTTTCCATTAAATGGCGGTAATAACACGTTTATAAAAAATATAGGTCATTAGGTGTAATTTTGGGTTTCTTCATATTTTATGCATATGAAATATATTATATGAATGTAAAATATATTTTATTGAATATATGAAATATATTTTTCATTAATATCATTCAAAAATTGTAATTACATTAAATGATTAGGTTAAACTCCTTTTTTGAGCATAAATTAGTTTTAATAAAAACATTTAATTTCTATTAAATTGGCTCTTATATTCATTTACAATTAATTTGAAACCAATTATTTCTGAAATTAATTTCATAATTGAATTAATACTATTCATTATCACCAAATTAATTTCTAGGTTTTATATTTTATATTAAATTAAACTATTTTAATAATATTTTTTTGTTCAGTAAAACGATGTCTTCTGTGTTATGCAATCCATCAAGGAAATGCAATCCTGAATATAGTGTAAGATAAAATCAGTGTTCTAAATATAAAAATATAAACATTATGTTGTGTTTAGGGTATGATTAAATTGGTTTTTAAAATAACACAATCCCAATTTATTTCATTAATAAAAATAAATCTATTTTCAGGTTTGCGTGAAATGTAAAAAAAAGTTACATGAGAATAGAAGTTATTTCACAAAACCTCATGGTGTAACATTATACCCCTTTAAAAAAAATTCCCCAAAAAAAATTTCTAGGTTATCAAAGGATTAATACTTGAATGTTCCTTTCATAGAAACCCACATTATAAAAATGAATATTAATGTTTCCTTAAAAAAGGAAAGTTGGAAGTATAACTGTTACCCAATGTAACATACAACTAGGATTCCACATAGGATAACATATGTATGATGTGTAAACATGGAAATTGAATAGAAATATAACTATCAAGTTCAGATAAAGAGTGATAGAAAATAAGATCAGGAGAATGTTAACAATCAAAAATCCATAAATCATCGATGATCTATGGGGCCATTTGGTTCATCAAAAGTAAAGGTTATATGATAAATTTTTTGGTTTAAAGATACCTTTTCCTAAAACTTAAGAATTTTCATGAGATTATATACTTACTTGATTTATTAAAATATCACTCATTTTTGTGTATTGATCAATTTACACATCATCTCTTATTTTATGAAATTATGGTGAATTTTTCATTCCCAAAGCATTAGAAGATCATTATATCCATAAATATAATGATATGTCATTCCATATGTACCAAAAAATGGTTTTCACAAGTTACCCATTATGCATAAATACACATTTTGATAGATGATACATTGATATCTAAAACCTTGTCTAATGTTTAACATAAACCATTCCAAAATTTGTTAACCATATAACCCTTTAAAAAGATGAAAATCCAAAACATTGTAAATAAGGTCACTAAATATACATAACACTTATCCCCCATATATCACAAAGTATATCGTGGTTGTCAATTTTCAAATTTATGAATACCCTCATCATATATCCACTTGAAACATGGTAATAACCATAATTACCATAAATACTCTTTAAAAACATGCATGCTTCCTTGTTCTAAATTTTACAGGATATATTCTATAAATCCAAGAAGTGGTCAACATCATCCATGATAACAAATAATACTTTTTTAATAAATCCTCAATATATTATAATGTAATTAATATCATTTCATTTACTTATTCATATCAAACATATATTTATCCAAACATCATTATCTCAACATGAGGAATAAATTAAGGGTTACCTCCCCTTAATAAAAATATCACCTCTCTATGAAATCTCATTTTTACTTGACTAACACCATTTAAAATGTCCATTAGAATCTTAAATGAAACAATTATACTAAAAATAAAAATATATTTCGAGATTTTTATAACATTATAATTGAATTCAAAAATGTAAATACATTATTCATACAAAATTATACTTAAACATTTTACTGAGCTTTGTTAACTTATTTCATAATAACCCATTCATAAAATATGAAATATAAATCATGTATTACAAATTATTAAAATAGATTTAATCATTCTTTTAAAAAAACTGTTAGAATAACAAATACATTTCATATGTCATCCATGGTCTCTTTATCATCAGTAGAAAAAAAATACTTGTACCACCTCGTTGATTATCTTCGAATCCTTACAATCAGTTTATTGATTTTAATCATTCACATTAATCACTCGTTTCCTATATCCATCAATTGAAAATACCTTAGGGGGCAAATATTCCCATATATTTTATTAACCAAACTTTTCATTTTCTCTTTTAGTTACTTTATTTGTTTCGTTCTTTCCCATTGTCACAGCATCTTTTTATTATTCTAATACATTCACTTGGAGTATTCTTCCGATGTTATTGATGGGTAGGAATCTTAATCATCTTTACTCAATGGATTATATTACCCTAACTCATAGTGAACTTCTTACTTATCTTCCTTGGCGAGTCGTGGAGTTGGTTAAGGTATATGTTGTAAATCATGTTATGTGAAAACTTATTACGAATGATAACAAAATCCTTCACTCTAATGATCATCCCATTTGGCTTCCTATATAGAAATTTTTTGTTACATTCATTGTTAACCCAATTCTATCATGTTCCCAAAATAGACATAAAAAAATCATAGAATAAGAAATAGTTGTCCTTGTGATGAACCACAAATCAGGAAAACACACTTAGAGGATGTATAAATTATACCACCTTATTTAATCTATTACACATTAGGTTTACCATTGATTATTCATATCAAAATTATTTTTAAATCCTTCATGATGTTTCGTGATGATTTTGTGAATTTACAATGTATATACACCAGGTTTTTTAAACAAGGTGTGCAGTAAGGCTCGTGGTTGTATGCCAGGTTATGCTCGAGTCAGTCCTGATGCACCTTGTCAGATTTGTTTCTCATAGGTACATATGTGTTATAACAACATCTAATTTTAGTATCCATTAAGGGATATATTCATAAGAAACAACTCAATCTATACTTTATGAAAATTCAATGAAAATTTCCTATACTTTTCTTTTCCTTATACTTATCCTTAAACATATCATTAGAGTTCTCACTATGGTTTTCTCATTGTAGTTTCCAGAGGGTGACTAAAATTTTTCTCTTATACAAACTATTATAACCAAGTTTATTATACATAGACATAGCATCATTTTTTCTAAATAATTAATGAATTACATGATCAGACCACCAAATATCGTATTAGTTTAGTGCCTTTGGAAACATGGAAACATAAACATTGTTACATGAGTGAGATACATTATTTCCCAATTAGTTCTCTAAGACTAGTATACCTCTTAAAATTGTCACACATAAAATATATCATCATAAACTAAGAATTAAAACATACAATATATGGTCTCAGATGCTAAATAGGGGTAAACAATGGAGATATGTAAGCATATACATGAGGATATGGGTATGTGAACGTGATCATAACATTATAAGATCATACCCTGCATGTCAAAGATTATAAAAATAAACTATATAATAATGGTTAGAAGTTACTAAGGCGTTAATGATAAAGAAATCAAGATAATAATCCATGAAATCATAATATAAGAGTAATTCAAATAATTTGGGAATGCATATAAACACATAATATCATTACCTATAATTCAAGAAGCATTGTTCTAACTTATTAGGGCACTTCATGGGGACTACACCAACTTGGTGGGACACACTGGTAGCCCCATTCATAGTCATTTCCTTGTAAGGTATTTGGTTTTCCCATCTTGACATAGTTTACTGAGTTTTCCCCATCTTCCCATCTTCACGGGGACTACACCTACTGGGTGGGACACACCACCATCCCTAGTCATAGTCCTTTCCTTGTTAGGGATCAGGTTTCCCCGTATTCTGAAAGTGGTTCAAGCCTATAAACGTGATTCCAATCATTATATCCTGATTTATAAATCATTATCCAATTAATTAGAGGCATATATTGTTCTAACCCATCATAAAATTAAATGATTCGTGCATATTCCACTAGATAATAAAGCATTTATAATATCATGACCTATAAAAATAGATTTGTTTCATAAACATCATTTCATAGCACATGATATTAATTGGGTATCTTAAATTTTTCATCATATAATAACCTATATAAATGATATGGGTTTCATAATAATTTCATCAAATAACATCTCGTGAAAAGAAACAAGTTTCAAAATAATATGACCCATAGAAGAGAAATGGGTATCATAAACTTCATGATATTAATTCATAAACCATTAAATAAAGAATATGAAAGGTATTCTTGGATATTATCCCCATTAAATCATAAACATTAACAAAATATGACATTTTAGATGGATAAGGATTTTTAAGGATCACATAAAAACATTTCCTAAGTAAAATAGCCTTTCTTTGAAAATCTGTTTCAAAAAACCATTTCAAAAATAATTTTCATGTAAAGAAAGATTTAAAAATTCATTTAAAACATTTATTGAAGAATATATATTTTAATCTTTTAAAAAAAATTAAAACATATATCATTTATAAAAACTTTTTCTTTTAAAATATATTTGAAAACCTATAAATAAATATTGCAAATATTTCGAAGACCTTCTTCTTTAAAAACACATTGGCCACTCATAATAAAACATTCAAAAAAATTAGAGCCATTTCATTTTAATGTCATTTGAAAATTATCAGAAAAGGCTTGAAATAATTTTTAAAATAATTTTCCTTGAAAACTTATAAAAGAAGATTGAAAACATTTGAACCAATTTTTGACCATTTAATAGTTTTTTAAAAAAACTTATACATTAAAAACCATTTAAAATTTAAAAAAATCCAAAATTTTTTATGAAATAAAATGCCTTAAAAATAAAATTAAATAATTTAAAATTAATCATCAATGAAATTATGGTTATGATTATGAGAATGTCTATACATGTCAAACATTCCATTATCACCATAAAAGTTCAGAAGATTTCCTTGATTGGAAAAAAAGAAGATTCCTTTTAAAAATATTATTTTTTAAAGGTAATACATGGGAAAAAATTATATTCAAACATAGTAGGATAATATTAAAACATTTTTTAAAACATTTCTAGAAAACATAGTTTTGAAAGAAAACAGATTTCAGACTGAAAGGAGAAATGAAGTCTGGTTTTCATAAAAACATTTTCTAAATGTTCATAAGTAGAAAAGAGTATAGAAATTGTCTTGTTATTTGGATATAACATTTATATACAAAGGGTTCGATAATTTATGATAGTTATTGAGAGATAGATAATAATATTTCATTAATGGAAACAAAATCATACACAATCCTAATAGTGATGAGATTGTAACTATAAACTGTCACCACATTGGTAACATTGAATCATTATAAAATGGAAAAATAACATTACATGAATCTTTTATTATCATTAAAAGAAGGATATTAATAATATATCATTTCAAAGGAAGTATATAAACTTTATAGAAAATATATGTTCATAACATGACATGTGTCTCAAAGAAGGCAAGTTGAGTCAGAAATAACTTTACCGATTTGGTAAATTTTGAATAATAAAACCCATTAAAAAAATATCATAAAATTATTATGTGAATTAAAATAAATTTATATATAATAATCTTAGAATAAATCTTTGTTAATTGTACACATGACACAAAATAAATTAGCGGTGAATAAGTCATGTATCTCATAAAAATAAAAATGTTAGATGAAATTCTCTTACCTTAAGTCTTGACCTCGTATGTACATGTTCAAACCTCTTGTATATTAAACATAAATTTATTATGAATCTACCAAAAAAGAACATAATTTTATATAATACAAAATAATATTCACTTATTAATTTATATTACCTATTTATTAATAATTCCATGTTAAAGTAATGTTTTGAGTAATAACTGCAATGTTTATCATACATGATTTGACTAGTTATTCATGATCCTCATACATAGATCATAATTTACATAATTATATAATTGAAAAAAATATTTATATATCATATATAAACACTATATAAATATTTATAGTAATCTATAAATGATAGAAATATTAAATGAAATACTCGGTTCATAGAAACAGTAGGTCGTACATACGCATGACCACTGCTTCTGTTTTATTTTTTTAATGTAAGAATGAATGTAAATTACATATATATATACATATATAATATAATTCAATTGTATTTTTTTGTAATATATTTCATATCAGTTTACTAAAACTTTCCTTAATACATTCTATATAATGTTTCAATGAATCACATCATTTTTGAGGTGGCGGTAGTCCACAATTCTAAAAATGATGTCATCACATTTACACAAAAAGGAAATAATGATGTTAGGAATTATATTATAACATCCAAGATTTAATTAGGTACGGACCGTTTTAAATTTTGTTGTTTAATTCTTTAAAGAGACCCAATGCATTCGTTGATGAACCCCACTAAGGGTCATGGGCATCTATTTAAATAATTTTTATAATTGTAGAGGTTTTATGAAAAATGTTATGTCACCCCTTACAGTGGTTTTCGAGATTAAAATAATTAATTAATGATTGAAAATAAATAATAAAATATTTATTGAAAATTTAAAATACTATTGTAAGGGATAAAAGGAAATTTAGAAACAAAATAAAAAGGGGGATTCGAAAAAATTTAAAATAATTAGAATGGGATATTAACATTGTTATTTATTATTATATTATTTATTTTTATAGACTTTTTATTCTATTTTATTTTTCATTTTATTTTTCATTTTTTTTCTTCTTTTATTATTCTATGAATTTTTTTCTTTCTTTTTCTTTCTTTTCATTCATTCTTTTTTTCGCTCCTCTTCCTCTCCTCATGTCCCTCATGTCACGCCTCCCCCTCTCCCTAAGTGCCACACCTCCTTACCCCCACATCAGAAGGCTGACTCACTTCTATTAAAAATATTTTTTTCTTCTCTATTAGGTGAACTATAAACCTTATGAAATTTTTAGCCTTATGTATTTGTAATCATAGAGTTTCAGTCAGTATCCTTCAGGCAGTTTGCCATGGAAAGATTTTACCCTATATTGGGTTTTTTTTCTAAAATCATCAGTTTTGTTCTATTTATGTCAAATAAAATCCTACCACAGATCATAGAATCATCTAGGATTATAAGGTAGATAGTATACTCAATTTATCTCCATTTCGTAGTGATTTAAAAAACGCATGGTAGTGTCGTTCATCGGTGCCTACCAAATTTGTGAAATTTCACACAATATTTTCAATTTAATTGTTTTGATTAATTATTGCAACACTTTTTATCATTAAATTAAATTTTTAAATTTTTGAAATGTGGTCAGACACCCCTTTGAGTGGGCCAACATGGCTGTTATAAATTCCATTATCCCAGACATTTAATTTAATTAACTTCATGTGTTATGTAGCCCGTTTATATTGTGTTTAATTTAAGTAATTAATTTAGATTAATTATAAACCTTGAATTTTTGGATATTTAGTAGTTTTTTGGTTGACTTATTTAATTATTAAAAAGTTCATTTATTTTCTTGCGCTGACACAGTATCATTCCTCCTTATGTTTTTACACTATAATATTAAATTAATACCTTGTGTTGCACGGGTGTATCTACTTAGATTTCAAGCTGTAATTACATTTTAAAGCTATTTCATATATTCTTATATGAAATTTTAATTAAATTAAAGGAGGGGAGATAATTTGGGTCTCATATTAAGCTTCACGCTTAGACCCTCCGTTCCTAACTGGTTAACACTACGCGTCGGGGGGCGGTGTCTTTGACTTTTCCAGATCGAGACTTCCTAGGGATTTGTAATGCTTATGAGGGACATTGATTCCAAAAGGGCCCATCAAGGATGTATCCATTGTAAATTTGTCTAAGAAAACCTCAAATTATGCTTGACCCCTTTTTGTGAGATCGGGATGGAATGATGGTAAATACATACTTTGATTGATACGTGGTCTTTCAAAATATTGCCTTGGATGGGCTTGGTTGTATTGGATAATTTGAAGTAGGTACTGTAGCGATACCTTAGGGATGGGCTCAAACTCCGACACTGAACATGAACATTAATAATGACACATTGAAGTTTTATGTTAATTCAACTTTTAGTCTCTTAATAATTGTGATATTTTTATGGTAAATTGAAGCACACCTGGTTGACACATGATTTAGACCCCATGTTAAAGAACAAGCTTAGGGGTATTCCTCTTTATTATTTTACTTTCATTTTTTAGGATTATATATATGTGTATAAGCATTCTGGTTATTATAGGTACTTCTTTAAGACTCCTGGATTAGGCCGAAGTAGGTGATTTGGGATGGGTACCGTTGGGAACCTGGGCCGAGTTATTTATTTTATTGCACTTAATTAATTATCTGCATTTTTAATATAATAACAAAGTGCATTTTCTTACTGCATGAAATGGATAGGATTATCCACCATGGGTTTCAGCCTATTGAGATTTTATCTCACACCCTGCTCTAGTGTTGTTGAAAGCCGAGTATATTATATGCTTGCTGGTATTGACAAAGGAAGTGTGCTGCTTCCGATGCTTGATTGTTTATCTTTTTTTTAGGTTGGAGACTAGGGAAGAGGACCGATCCTAACTCATTATGCAGTTGTTTCACTTAGTGTCTTTTCTTTTTAGTTGACAACATTCTTGGGTTTTTCTTTTCTGTACTTTTATTTTTGATAGACATCATTACATGACATTGTTTTGTGAGCTACCCCACTTGATTATTATTCAGTTTGATTATTCATATTATTTCTACTATAGTTTATTAATTTATAAGCTTCCTCTATTTATTATTAATTGTTGTTTACTTCCATTATGATAATACCTATTATCTATGAGGGCATAGTCTCCCCACGCGGACACTAAAATGGCCGTGACTACTAGTCAGTAGTCTCAGGCTTTCGGGAAAATGTGCTTCTAGTTATGTAACCAACCCAGCTCGGGGCACCCTTTAAGTGGCTCCTGGGACGAGGATTCTACAAAGTGATATCAGAGTGTTTTATTCTGTTTTTCTTCATTTTTGGTTTAGATAGGATACTAAGATATATGGATTTGGAATATACCCTTTGCTTCGACATTGCTAACCCATGTACAGGGGAAACTCAAATTCTTGGGTTGGGATTACAGTTATTGATTATGCCAGTTATTGTTTATATGATTTCACCTTTGGGGGACTCACATGTTTTTCATTGTTATTTTTCTTGGTATTTTTGAGATAATGGGTTTCACCATTGTATTCTGATGATATGAAAGCAATACATTATATGCATCATACTAAGAACCATAGGATTAAAATGACATGCATATTGCCATGACATAAATACTTTCAGCGTGCATTTTCCTATTTTCATATGAGTGTTGTTGTTCCTAGTGGTAATTTTTTTGAAATGATGGTTTGTTAAATTATAAATTTGTGATAGTCTATTAGATGTTAACCTGACTTAAACTGGAAATGGATAGTAGACCTTATTTAGTAATACTTTTATGTTTTCTCCTCCATATCAAAGACCAGCTCTTAAATCGGGTTATCTGTTTTATGTTACACTGAGGTAGGCTATATACCTAACCTATTTTTTATCCTTATTATTTTCCCCATCTCCTTTAACTTTTACAAAAATGATTGTATTTGGTTTATGTAGACCAATGTCTCCACAACATCTTCGTTGCGTGCCTCAGGAGAGTGGAAATGAGCACATTCTAGACATGGGGGTCCCAAACCACCAGTGGTACCTCTTGTAGTTCCACTTGTGGTACTACATCCTACTGCACTTCTGAGGGACCCTAATGCTCAGTTCATGGATAGTCTCCACATTTTCATGCAGTCAGTTTAGAATATCCCTAGACCTGCCCTGTTTATGGCAGACCTCATGCGGGACATTCTGTATAAGCACCCTCCTACCTTCTCAAGAAGTGGTGACCTTCATGCTGCAGAGTAATGGATAGAATCTATAAGGTCTATCATTGAACATTTCGACATTCTTCCAGAGGGAAGGGTCAAACTGGCAGTCAACAAGCTTTGTGACTTTTCCAAGTGCTGGTGGGATGTGGTTTCTTAGGCTGAGCATAACAGTGACATAGTTTGGGATAACATCCAAGATGCTTTCTATGATCACTTTTTTATAGACATTGAGATATGATTGTGCACAATAATTCTAACATCATCAATAGGGATCTATGACTGTGTTAGAGTATTCTACTCATTTCACAGAACATTAACGTTTTCCCCATCTCTGACTAGCTACATGGAGACTGCTGCAAAAGGTTTTGAGGAAGAACATGGTTATATTATCCTCCCTTATGTGAACATATTTTTTTTTGACAACTGTCATAGAGATAGTAAATCAGGATCTAATTTCAATGTGAATTGTCAGGGAAGATAAACCAATGATCCAAAAAAGTTCACTTCTGAGTAACGGTGATGGATCATTTGGAAACAGGAAACACCATTTTGAAAGTGCACATGGGGGAAATCCTAGTCAAACAGCATGTGTATAGGGCTCTAGAACATGTTATCAATGTAGAAGATATGGTCACAAGAAGCCACAGTACATGAGAGACCCGAATGAATGCTGAGATTGGTGAAAGATGGGTCACCATCAGCGTTTCATTCATTACTTCTCTTTAGCATCCAGTGGAAAAGGATCCGCACCTACACCTCTATCAGGTATAGGATCTATGACTTCAAAGTTGGTTGGATGTTATTTTCCCACCATCCAATCAATGCGAGTTAATGGTTGAGGTCATGGTCGAGGAAATCATGTTTCAGATTATTAGTGATAGCATAGTGAACCTCCTTAGGAAAACTAGGAAGCATCTTAGGGCCATGGTTCAGGTATCATGTATGTAGTGAAATTATCACCATAGGAGAAGAGTGAAGGACTATCTATGGTTGGAGGTACTATTTGAGTATACTCTTCTTTAGTTTCTTATCATTTTGATACAAGCTCATCACACTCTTTTTTATCTATTGTTGTTGTTGAAATTCATTGTTTTCCAATTGATTACCTTTACAATGTCATGTCTTTTGAAACTTCTCTTGGGGTCTAGAAGGTGGTAATACACTAGTGCGAAGAGTGACCCTTGAGATAGGTGGGTACCATTTCATTTGTAATTTCTATATCCTCGACATGTATAGAATTGAATAAATTCTTGGAATGAACTGGCTTTATCTTTATCATGCTCAAGTAGATGTATATCATTGTTGGGTATCCTTCACATCCACTAAGGGTGACACATATCTACACAAATGAGAATGGTATATGCAGGTAGAATGAGATAAGCCTAAATATTCCGGGTTGGGAAGAGTAACAGCTCAGTTATTAAGTCTCTTAATGAGCGATCAGGTAATATAGCTAGTTGAATTCCATCCAACTGTGGATCTTTTTAGGGATGACTTCTCTGATGATTTCACTGGCTTACCCCTTATGGGGGACGTGGAGTTCACTATCGAACTCATTCCAGGTGTGTCACCAGTGTCCATTCCTCTTTATATAATGTCACCAATAGAGCTACAGGAACTCAAAAAGAATCTTAAAGACCTTGAGGCTAAGGGTTTCATCAGACCAAGCACATCATCGGGGGTTCAACTATTCTTATCTCTAAGAAGGAATATTGTACACTTAGGTTATGTGTGGATTATCGTCGACTCAACTGGGTCGTGGTAAATAATGGATATCCATTGCCTTGTATAGATGAAAACTTCAACCACCTCTTGGGAGAAACTGTATTCTCCAAGATTGATATGAGGTCAGGATATCACCAGGTGTGTGTGTGACCATCTGACATACCACGTACAGCAATTTGAAGTAGGTATCACTACCACAAAACATGGAATGTTAAGTGCTTCCCTTTATCAGTTCTAAATAGATAGAACTGATAAAGGGGTATTCCTTTATTGTCTCTAGTTAAAAGCGCTGATAAATCTAACCTTTATCTTCGATAAAATAAGCACTGATAAAGGTGAACCCTTTATCAGTGCTTATTTTAGCCCTGATAAATGTTTTTATTCATAATTTATATAAAATTATAATATTTATAATATAAAATAATGTTTTTTGTATATATTAACAATTATATACCAATATTTATAAAAATATACTCTTTATTATAATAATTATTAAAAAAATAGAAATATATTTATCTTATATGCCATTTTAAATAAATATATAACAATATAAATACATTATTGAATAAATACCGCTGGATCCTTTATCAAAACTTGTTGAAAGTGCTGATAAAGGTATGTTTTAATAGCATTAAAATAAAAGCACTGATAAAACATACATTTATCATCGCTTTTATTTTAGCACTAATAAAACATACGTTTATTAGTGCTTTCAACGAGCACTGATAAAGGTTCCAGCGATTTTTATTTAATAACCCTAATAGGCCCTCCTCTCTCGCACATGGTCAAGCTTTCATGGAAGCTAAACCAAGCCCCTCTTGTGCCACGACCTCTCCTCCCCCTCCTCCTCGTGCTCCTCCTCCTTCGTCGCTACCGCTGGGTTTTGCTCCTCCGTCGTGACCGTCGCCGCCTCCGCCGTCGCTGCCTCTGTCGTCGCTGCCTCCACTGCGACTGCCTCTGCCGCCGCTGCCTCCACCGCCACTGGTCAGTGTAAGATTATTTTCCTTCTCTTGGATTATTATATTCCTTTATAGATTCCTTCCTTTAGGTTCTATCCTTTGGTAAGATTGGTGACCCTACCTAATTTGAGTGTTCGTGGATGAATCACAAGCCATTGATAGAGCTAACTGGTGGGATTCTTAGCAGGGGATATGAATATGGTCTTGTACCTTATGTTTTACTAAAAAATTCTAATGGATCCCTTCAAACCAAAATGTATTATGTTTCTAACTTTTAGTAGTTCTTGAGTAATTTCATCATCCATCATTAGGTTGTAGGGGAGCAGGAATGTGTGATTAATTCAAAGATTCCATTAGGATATACTAGTTCTCCTTCAAGAAATATGTGAGAATATGAATCCAATCCTATGTTTTTGTTGGGATATTATAACATTACTCTTGAAGGTGTCGTATATTTTGAAGAAATTGAAGCATGGTAACATCTATTGGATGAATAGATCTTGACTTTTGATTGAATAGAGCTCATAAGGGGTACCTATATACAAAAACTACAAAAAAAAAAGAATACTGATTAGTGAATTATTACAAATAAGTATATTCTATTAATCATTTTAACAGTTAAAGGATTCATGTTACATTAAAAAAAATTTGTTTACATGGAAAACATGAAACAAAATATCCTGAAATCCTAGGAACACCATTATATTCTCTTTTAAGAATTCATATTGGGTTCACTATTTTTTGTATGTGACATGAAAATAAAATGTCCTGACTTGGGGGGAACATAATTTATTTTATTATTGAATAATTTCTTGTTAGTTTCATCATTGTTGTTTCAAATCAAAACAACATAGGCCGATTCTTGGTTGTGAGGGGGACTGAGTATGGTAACACAATATTTGTGTCAGGTTATGATTCTTTTTCAGACAATTTACAATGGGTTTATTCATATAACTAGAAACACCTAATGTCTCACACATTCATAAGTTAGGCAAGGGAAGGATGTGGATGATCTCATAAGGAAGATGGATTCATGAGGATGGGTATGAAATATGAAGATACATTTAGAACTCAAGATGGAATATTAAACGTCCTATCAAAATAGGATTCAATGTCCACATAGTTTAAGTAAAATAGTTTAAGGTTGTTTGGAAAGATTGTACCATGAAGTTTAAAGTCAAGCAATTCAGATGTATGTGCCGTGAAAGGTGTGATAACAGAGGATTGATCAGGGTTACTGATTTGGGATATATTATCTAGAATAAACATGGGGATTATACCTAGTAAGGAGGACCTATTGGTTAGGGCTTACCCATTGTATGTTCATCTTTTATATTTTAAAAAGTCTATTGAAATCATTCTATCGAAGGTGGGTTCTATTATTTCTTGTTATCTTAAGGTGTGTTTGACCATGTTGTGGGTTGATTTCGGTTTTAGTGGGTTCATGGGGTTTGTGGAATATGGTAAATGGTGTACTCGGTTTTAGATTATTTTATTCTCATGGGTTTCCCTTATTTTATGTTTTTTTTCAGTTGGAAATATCCTCTGGTGTTCGCCTCTCCTCTTCCACGAATGAACCTCTCCCATGTGCTTAAAGACACCTTCACAATGAGTTTTCTCTTATTACTCATTGCTTTCCTCTTGTTCTCATGTTATTACAGTTTGATATTGATGGTTATAATGTGAAATGTACGGGCTAAACACCATGCTGAAAATCGTGGTCTTTGGTGGTCCTTGTTTGCGCACTAAATGCATTGCATGTTGGTTGGTTCTTATTGAACATTTGAATATAAAAATTGGTAATTTACGTATACTTGACTTATGAATGAACACCCCAGGATGATAAAACTTTTGTGATAACCCCTTAATTAACAAAAAAAATTAATAAGGGTTTTTTTGTAAACTCTAATATTTTGATTGTTTGGTTTGTATGGTGTTGAAATGTGATTGTTTGGTTTGTATTTTCAAAGGTATCATGCAGTCTTTGTAAGAATAACATCGAATTAATTTGTTATATGTCATATTAAATCAAGTATTTTATGCATACATGATTTTCACCCTACTTGACACACCATGTATATGGATTTCACATGAGTTTAGAAATGGTAGTATACAACCAACCTTGACTGAGAACCCTACACATTGTGTATCCACTGAAGAAATTGTGTGCTATGTTATTTTAATTATTATTATTTATTTTTCACTTGTTGATATTATTTCATGTATGATTATCCCATTATAAATATATTCTCTTGTAGATCACAATAGTATGATTCCCTCATTCGTTGGATGTTGCACACGATGTGGTTTGGATATATTAATTATCTTCACTCTGCTTGAGAGTTGACAAGTGACAAGTGATATGTTTGGAGAAAATATGGAGTATGTTACTCCCCCATGTTTTGGTGAAGAGTCCTCCATTTATAGGTTTTAGGTACTCTATGGAGATATTCAAAATAAAGGGCATAGTCCCCCGTATATAGATAGAGTCCAAGTACTTTCACTTGTTTTGCGATAGGTTCCTCTATTTCATTATAGAGGAATTTGTACCATGATTTTTTTATAAAACCCAAACAATGAAACTTGATTAATTAAAACATAATCTTAGGCAAGTTTGAGATCGAACCCATAAAGATGATGAATATGAATAAAGAATGGATGAATTCCAATCGGTTGACAAAAGATAATGAAGATGGCGTGAAAGAGTTTATCAAGTTTGCAGAAGATCATGCATGTGACCCTTCTCAAATCCTTTTTCCTTGTTTACACTATTTTTATACAAGAAAAATTAGTCCAGAGGAGTTGGAAGAACACCTGATCTATCACGAAATAGATCAAAGTTATACATGTTGGAATAAACATGGGGAAAAACGAATGTAGGTAGTGGCTCAGATAACATCGTGTTTTATGGATCATCTGATATGATTACAAGTGTTAATAGTGTAGATGATCATATGGAGGGTTGTGATTATAGATTTGAATGATGATTAATATCATATTGAGGAAATGACAAGGATAATTGAAGATGAACTTCATGATTGCCCAAAATTGTTTGAGAAGTTAAAGAGTTTTGCAAAAATTCCATTGTATGCTGGTTGCACTAAATATAGAGCATTGTCAGCCGTACTGAAGCTGTATAATTTGAAAGAAGGCAATGGGTGGAGTGACACCAGTTTTACAGAACTACTTTCTCTCCAGAATTACATGCTCCCAGAAGATAACGAACTCCCAATCCGAACATACGGTTCCAAACAAATGCTACGATCGATGGGTATGATCTCTGAAAGAATACACACCTGCCAGAATGACTATATATTGTTTCTCAGGGACCAAAAATCACTTCAAGAATTCCCAAAGCATGGAGCTTCTTGATACAAGAATGATGATTCTTGTCCTACAATATTTTTATGGTACTTTCCAATCATTCCAAGGTTTAGGTGCCTATATGGAAGTGAGGAGACTGCAGGACAATTGACATGGCAAGCAGATACAATAATTAAAGATAGGAAACTACATCACCCAGTAGAATCTCCTCAGTGGAAGTGAATTGACCATGAGTATCCAAAATTTGGAAAAGAGCCAAGAAAACTTCGTCTGGTGTTATCTATAGATAGGGTGAATCCTTTTTCTTTTCAAAGAAGCAGTCATAGTACATGGTCGGTTATGTTGGTAAATTATAATGTACCATCAAGGTTATGCATGAAATGAAAATAAATCATGTTATCTTTGCTTATATTAGGGCCAAAACAACTGGGTAAAGATATTGATGTTTATTTGGCCCCATTGATTAAGGATTTGAAAATATTGTGGGATTCAGGTGTTGTGTTGTATAATGCTTACAAAAATGAATATTTTACATTGAAAGCCATGTTTTATGGGAAAATAAATGTCTTTCCTACTTATGGAAATTTTTCAAGATATACCATTAAAATAAATCATGGGTGTCCTATTTACGAACAAGGTACACAGTAAATTAGGTTGAAACATTCATCAAAAACCGTGTTTCTAGTACATCGCAAATTTCTACCCCGACAGCATAAGTACCAATCTTGGATGACATCATTCAACGAAATTTCAGAAGAATATGAAACACTGTCTCCACTAACATGTGATCAATTGTTTGAGAAATTAAAATATTTTGACACTACTTTTGGTAAACTGTTTTCAAAAAACCTTTTGAAAACTGGTTGGAAAAATAGATCAGTTTTTTTTTATTATCATACTGGAATTGTCTGTATGTCCAGCATTTTCTTGATGTTATGCATGCTGAAAAAAATGTATGTGATAGTGTCATAGACACATTTCTAAATTCCCCAAAAAAAGGATGGAATTAAGGCTAGGATGGACATGGTTGAGATGGGAATACGAGAAGAGTTGGCACCGGTGAAGGGTGAGAAATGAATATTTCTTCTTCCTGCTGCTTACACTCTTTCCAGGTAGGAGAGATATTAGTTTTTCAACGTCCTGAATGATGTAAAGGTTCCAGAGGGGTGTTCATCAAATATCAAGAACATCATGTCAATGATCTATTTAAAATTAAAGGGTCTGAAATCACATGAATTTCATGTTTTGATAAAAGATCTAATTCCTATAGCATTATGTTGCATTTTTTCCAAGAATGTCTGACATATATTAATGAAGCTCTATTTCTTCTTCAAAGCTATATGAAGCAAAGTTATAGACCTGGCGAAATTTCCAACTATGGAAAGAGAAATTAACAACATATTATGTGAATTGGAAATGTTCTTCCCGCTGCCATTTTTTGATATGATGGTTCATTTGATGGTTCATTTGGTGAGAGAGATTTGACTATGTGGTCCTGTACATTATAGATGGTTGTACCCCATTGAACGGTATATGAAGATTTTGAAAGGGTATGTCAAAAATTGAATTCGGCCAGAGGGTTTTATTGTGGAGTAATATATTGTTGAAGAAGCCGTTGAATTTTGTACCGAATACCTATCTGGTGTGGAAAATTTTGGCCTACCAAAATCCAGTCACACTGAGCATCTTGAGAGTGATGGAATTTTTGGAAGAGGGCTTTTCACAATCAATATTAAAGATTGATAAAAGGCTCAACTTTAGGTTTTTCATAATAGTTGTGACGTTGACCCATATGCTCAAACCCACAAATAAATTCATAGGCATTTGAATCCTTCTAGGTCTAAAAAATGGATATCAGATACACATAATCGACAGTTTATAGGATGGTTTCGGGACCATATTTTTTAGTAGTTAGATGGAAATCCCAACTCAATTTTAGAAGGACTTCGATGGCTAGATGGAGGAGAAAGTTTGTATGTATTAACTTATAATGCTTATGTAGTTAATGGTTATACATTCTATACTAATGAACTTCATGAAGACCATACCATGAAGAATAGTAGGGTTACACTGGTAGCTGAGGGGATGCATGTTTCTGGTGATAAGGATAGAAATCCAATTTATATGAATGTGTCATACTTTGGCATCATCAAACGAATATAGGAGTTGGATTATACGAAATTCAAAATTACAATTTTTCAATGCAAGTGGGTTGATAATAGGAGTGATGTAAAAATAGATGAATTAGGATTCGTGAAAGTTTATTTACTAAGGAAGGGGTGAAAGACGAACCTTTTATAATGGAATCACTGGAAGTATAAGTATTTTATGTTCCAGACCCCGCAACCCAAAATTGGTCAATTGTTCTATTATTGACCAAAACAACTGAAGGGTCAGATGAAAGTTCAATGGGGGATGACCCTTTTATAGGGACTTCACAATCATTTCACAGCGGTCCCAATGTGGACCGCATTTGGTATATAAGAGGATACCACAATGAAGGGATTTACATAGTCGATAGAGGAGTCAAATCTCTTCAGCCTTTAAAGAAAAAAAAAGAGAGTACAATAATCAGGTTATTTGTTTATTGTAATATACATTGTGTTATTTTATGTTATTATCTATCCGTTGTTTCTTTTATGTAATCTAAATTAAATGTTAAATCACTTATTAAGATAATGACTTCTGCACCTGCTAATGAACCCAATACCAAGGTACAAAAGGTCTCTCAACCAGATGTTGGTGGTCCCAGTGTAGAGAAACAATAGGTTTCTTAACCAGTTGTTGGTGGTCCTAGTGTAGAGAAACAACAACTTTCTTAACCTATTGTTGTTGGTCCCAGTGTTGTGGTACAAAAGGTTTCCCAACTTGTTGTTTCTGGTCCTAGCACAACTGGAAAACTAACATATACCAACGGTTTGGAACTGTTGGTATATGCCTCCAAACCGTTGGTATATCTTATACCAACGGTTTGGAGAACCGTGGCCAAGTAAGCCGTTGGGATAGGTCTATACCAACGGTTTTCCCCAAACCGTTGGTATAGACCTATCCCAACGGTTTTGGAAACCGTTGGTATAATTAATATGAAAATCCTTACCAACGGTTGTGGAACCGTTGGTATATGTATTTCAAAAAAAAAACATTCGCTGGGATTTGATCCCAGCACCCCTAGTTTATTATTGAACGACTTAACCACTAACCTAACATGACTTTTGTGTATATAATTACATAAATATATATATGTATTCTAATAATTATATTAAATTTTGATTTATATAATGTTCTGGGTAAGAAGAAATGATAAAAAATCAAAGGATCTATACCAACGGTTGTCAAAACCGTTGGTATAGACCTATACCAACGGTTTTGACAACCGTTGGAATAGATTTTGAGCCTGGATTTGATTCTGGGTGAAGGTTGATTCATGGGTGACCTTTCCCAACGGTTTTGGAAAACCGTTGGGAAAGGTATACCCTTTCCCAACGGTTTTGGCCAAACCGTTGGGAAAGATGTCCACAAATTGGACCTTTCCCAACGGTTTGGCCAAAACCGTTGGGAAAGGGTATACCTTTCCCAACGGTTTGCCAAAACCGTTGGGAAAGGTCCCCACAATGTGGGTTTTCCCAACGGTTTGCCAAAACCGTTGGGAAAGGTCCCCACAATGTGGGTTTTCCCAACGGTTTGGCCAAAACCGTTGGGAAAGGTCCCCACAATGTGGGTTTTCCCAACGGTTTGGCCAAAACCGTTGGGAAAGGTCCCCAAAAATGTGGGCTTTCCCAACGGTTTGCCCAATCCGTTGGGAAAGGTGGCATCAAAGTGGGATTTCCCAACGGTTTGGCCAAACCGTTGGGAAAGGGAACCTATACCAACGGTTTTTATGAACCGTTGGTATAGAAGCGTTGGGAAATGTCAGATTTCCAGTAGTGTAGTGCCGATTCTAGTGCTTCGGAGGAATATATTAATGATACTTATAAGGAAATGGTAGGAAATGAAATCCTGAAAGTTCAAAAAAAATAAGAGCGTCGTAGTTTGACAGTGTTAGTCAAAATCCTTAAGGTAAAAGAAAAAGGCATCAAATTTGAGGTATGATGGAATAAGAGAGGCCAACATGTAAACCCCAATAGAACCATCTTTATTAGCTACATTAGAATCGTCACTCGACAACGCATGCCAATTTATGTACAATTGTGGCACCATGTTGTCACTGGGATGAAGACACTAAAGTGGGAATAGATTACAGTAACATTATGATATCATTTTTTTAATTTATTAAAATAGAATACCAAAACATTTACTTACTTTTCATCGTCCATTGGAGAGTGCATTTATAGTAGATAGCTCGCACAAAGAATATTTATTTTGAGTTTCAGCAAGGATTCATAGAGGTTTCCACACAATATTAATGAAATATCATCTTAAAGATGATAAATGGAAAATCAAGCCGCACCCACCTCCTCATTACGCACACTTGATATCCCAAGGAGCATGGGATGCGTTTAGTAACCGTCGTGGGGAGCAGACTTTTCAGGTATATTGTGTGGGGTAATATGTTGTTTGGTGTTTCTTGTATTCAACACTTTGATTGACAATTTTTAATTTATGAAACAACAACTAAGTGAAGAAAATAAAAAATGTGCAACAGAACCAGCGTACTCTTACCATAAAGCAAGGATGGGGTACAGTTCACTTGAGAAAAAATTGGTACATCTTTTAATTCTACCGTACTACTTATATGTGACATAAAACAACACTATAACCATGTTTCTCTATTTATATGCAGATTTATGAATTGAAATCGAAATCCATATCTATCACATGCCAAGTGTTATAAAAGGTGTCTCGTGTAAATAAAGAGGGGATATTGATAGATGAAAACACACAAAATGTGTGGGAAATATGTGTAATTCTGAAATAATATAAATTTGATTTTATTTAATAACTATTACATTACAACGACTACTTATTTTTCTATATTTTTTATCTGACATAGTCAGAGGAATCAATAACAACCACACAAGATGAAGATATACTTTCAGCAACCTTAAAGCAAATAGAATATTATGGTCACATCAGAGGTACGGGTTTTGGGGTGACACCCTAAACAAATTTTCAAAAACAAAAACAAGCAGAGGATCAAAATGAAAAAATGGAAAAGCTGTAAGAAAAATTGGCTATTTTTTAAAAATAATTACAAAACCAGAGAGAGATGATAGCTGCATTGATGGGGGAGAGGCAAGGAGAAGAAACAACTCGACAACAACCTGTGTGTGACGATCCCCCCCCCCCACCAACTTTGATGTGAGCCATTCCCCTAAAAACCCTTACTTAGCTGAGGTAATCAATGTTTTAATAACTGTTTCTGTGAAATTTGATTCACATAGACACTGACACCTTTCCTGTACTAATATTCTATAGGGTTAAAATGACTGTGATTTATATATATCAACTCCCACCTATTTCCATGTAGCGAGGGCTACGGTGTTCAATACGGAAAACAACATGCTACAAAACAAACAGCTTCTAAAAGATCATCTCATAGTGTCAATTAACGTAGCTAATGATCCGAGTGCCAAGATACCTATTCTAAATGACGATGACGACATTCATACGGTTTAAAAAGCTATTGGAACATTTATCGCATGGTCGAAAATTCTTGTAAAAAAACTTGTCGACAAGGAGGTATCCATTTACAATTTATTTTTCAATATGGACCTTTAACATTTAATGAAAAAAGTTCTGAACTGATGAATGTAATTACAGAACGACAAAGAGAAGGGGGTGAAATGAAATATCAGCTGAAAATTATCTCAAGGATCAACCAATCGATTGAAACGGTCTACTGAGAGAACCTTCACCCCACCCGTTCTATATCCACGGTTAATATCATTGCAGTATCATGTGGATACAATGATGATAAACAGAAATTCTCACACAGTTGATTTTGAAAAAAATATGTATGGAGAGGAAACATAAAATTTCATTAGCTCTAAAAATGTAAGTGAAATATTCAAGTATGAATGGCTAGGCGCCTCAGTTATAAATGTATACATGAGGTATGTTTTCATTATTTGATTTTACAAAAG
The DNA here is from genome assembly GCA_963277665.1 of Viscum album. Taxonomy (NCBI): domain Eukaryota; kingdom Viridiplantae; phylum Streptophyta; class Magnoliopsida; order Santalales; family Viscaceae; genus Viscum; species Viscum album. Next base: position 1,389,608,933 of record OY728152.1, read on the forward strand.
CTGATATACTCTGATATTTATGAATAAAAACATTTTATATTTTTCGCTGGTGTATATATGAAAAAAAAATTGAAGGGATTTCCCCATGAACAAAAATTTGGACTCGTTATTCCTCACACCACCTCTTCAAAAGATGAAAGAGATTCTGAAAAATAGGCTTCAATAATTTCATCCCTGTTCAAATCGTTTGAAAACAAAATTTCAGATGAAAAACTCTTTTTAATACCAACAATGCAGGGGTAGAACTCTATAATTTAATCATATTAACTATATTTTCATTTAATTCTCTACTTATTCCTTTTTGTATTTTTAGGCAGCATTGGATGCTGATTGCATTCAATATAGATACTCCAATGATTTATTTTCTGGGTTCAATGCATGGATATCCAACGAATTGATCATGCATGATGGGGTTTGTTAATTTGTAATACACTAGATCCAAAATTTTAAAATTAAACATATAGTTATATATTTATGTTATCTTTTAATGAGGATTTTGTTATGATAGGGTGTTTCATCAATATCTTATAATGCATGGAATAAATCCAAGGCCTAAGGATAAGAACTCCTAAAAGATCTACAACTGGAAAAGTATCCTGGTATATATAATAACATTGCACTATCCAAACACATATCAGAATAAATTACTTATTGTTGTTGATGTTTCTACAGTGTCCAAAACAAATGGAAAGGACTGTGGTTATTATGTTTGTAAATTTATGAAAGAGATCGTATTTCATCAACAAACTAGCATCCCTGATGAGGTATTTTTAAAAATAATTACGAGTTCATTTAAAATAGTTATTAATCCTTTGTGTATTTATATTTTTTCAGTACTACCATGACTGTCGCAAAAACTCATATTCAAGAGATGATATAGATGTGTTTAGAAATGAATGGGCAGCATACCTGACGGAAGATTGTACACAAATAGGATGAAGGTGAATTCATACTACTTATGTTATCCATATATGATCATTGATATCTCCCTTTTTACAATTATTGAGAATATATGATCACCCTTTATTATGGTTTATATCCTTAGGTTATGAAGAATGGTTTTAGAAATGATTTGTCTTTCTAGTAAATCATAACTCATTGGACTACACTGGTTGATAGTGTGGAAGTCAACCGATGCACAGTCATTCTGTCCACTCATGAGCATCATAAAATCTTGATGGGAACCAATATATTGAATTTTCGATTTTCTAATTTTAGTTTCCCTTATATGTGGGTGGGGGTGTCCAGGAGGGAGGGAGTGTCAAGGAGTAGGGGGTGTCCAGGAGGGGGTGTGTCCATGAGGGAGGGGGTGTGCAAGTGTGAGGGTGTCCAGGAGGGGATGGAGACGGTGTGTCCAGGGGGGTTTCCATGAGTGGGGTGTCCAAGAGCGGGGGCGGGGGTGTTTCCATAAGGTAAGGGGTGTCCAGACAAATATCCATTCAATTCCATTCAATTATGATAATATACAATGGGTAGATCACTTATAGAGTACCCTGAAGTGGGTCTGTAGTGAGGCATCAAAAGTTCCAACCAACCAAACCAATTCCATGCCCATGTGAAGTCCCAAGAATTATATTCCAGTTCAATTTGAGACCCAATATATCTTATTTAATGTCATAAAGACCCAACATATGCATCATTTACCTTTCTCACATTAGATTTATGTGAAATTTTTTTCCTATTCCTCCACTATATTTTTTGTATGATTTTTTCCTTGATTTGTTGAAATGTATCTCTTCAAAATATATATGATTTTATAATTTATATTATTTAATGATGTTTTATGATTAATATTTATTCCATTATTAAATAGATGATGAAAATCTAGTTGGATAAATAATATTATTAATGATTATACTCTAAAGATCAATGAGGGAGGGGTGTCTAGGACGGAGGGGGTGTCCAGATGGGAGGGTGGGTGGGGGTGTCTAGGAGGGGAGGAGGGGCTATCCATGAGGGGAGAGGGCTATCCACAGGAGAGGGGGTTGTCTATGGGGTAGGGGCTGTCCAGGGAAAGGGATGGGGGCTGTAAGGGTAGGGAGGGGGTTGTCGAGGGGGATGTCTCGGGGAGGGATGGGGTTGTCCAGGAAGGAGGGGGTGTTTAGTAGGGGAGGGGGCTATCCAGGAAAGGAGGGGGATCTCCAAGAGTTGGTATGGGGGCTTTCCAGGGAAAGGTAGGGCTGCAAGGGGAGGGAGTGGGTACTGTCTAGGGGGGGAGGGGTGTTGTCCAAGAAAATATGGACATGTAAAGGTTATAAAAAGTAACAATTGACATTTTATTAATGTATTCTTTCATTTTAATGTTTAATTTCTTTCATTGTTGTATTACTAACATAATATTTGTTTTCTTATATAGGTTAAATCTTTTTCTTGAGTTCGAATGCTTTGTTCGGCAACTAATACCATGGTTGAAAATTTTTTAGAGTGGATCATGGATGAAAAATGTATGAATCATCAATGTTTTTTAAATGTTTGTTGAATAATTGTAATTGTAACCAAATTAAACATTGTTTGAAATGTATATAGTAGTGTGTTGTTTTGTATTCAGGATTTCAAGTATATTTATATAGGATTTTTGTTCTTTTGTGCTTTGTGTGTGGGTGTTGTTTATGATGTGTGCAGGTGCTGTCATATGTGTGCAGGTGTTGTGTAGGTTCTGGGTTTGCACAAGAAATTTGGCCTTTATCTGTGCTAATTAAGTGCTGATAAATGGATAATATATCAGTGCTCAAAATAGCGCTGATAAAGGTAGTATTTATCTGTGCTATTTTAAGCACTGATATATTAACCATTTATCAGCACTGAAAATAGTGCTGATAAATACTATCTTTATTAGTTCTAAGAAAGAGCTGATAACGGACCACCTTTATCAGTACTTTTTTAGAACTGATAAAGGTCCCCCTTTATCCGCGCTATGTTTAGCACTAATAAAGGGTACCCCCCCCCCCCTTATCTTCACTGAGATTGACAGCACTTCCTTAACTCTATTAATGGCAGTTTTTAGCGCTATTATAAGCCCTATTTGTAGTAGTGTATGGATTGTATGATTATCTGGTTATGCCAATCGGTCTCACGAATTCACTAGTAGTCTTCATCGATCTGATGAACTGGTTTTTTCACTTGTGTCTTGATTACTTTGTGGTCTTCTTCATAAATGACATCTTGGTGTATTCACATTCCAAACACGACCATGCAACCCATATACAGATTGTTCTAAGTACACTGAGAGAGCACCAGTTATATTCTATGATCCGAAAATGTTGCTTTTTGATTCATAATGTTCACTTCATGGGTCATATTTTATTTAAATCAAGAGTATCAGTTTCCCTAGAAAATGTGAGAGCCATAGTTTTATGGGAGCATCCCCAGAGTGTCTTCGACATCCACAGTTTCTTGGGGCTTGCATGGTATTACCATATTTCCATCCAGGATTTCTCCAGCTTTGTAGCACATCTTACGGACCTAACTAATAAATGTGTATAGATCATCTAGTCATAATCTTGAGAAAAGTATTTTTAGAAGTTAAATTGAAGACTAACCTTTTCCTCGATCCATATTTTTCCTAAACCAGGTAAAAGTTGTACTGTTTATTGTGATGATTCAGGAATTATATTGGGCACAGTTTTGATGTAGGGTCACCGAGTCGTGGCTTATGGATCCCGCCAGCTAGACCACACGAGCAGAACTATCCTACACACGACAGTGAATTGGCAGCTTTGGTTGATTCTGTATGTTGATGGAGGTAGTAATTTTTGGGTGAAAGATTTTTTTATTATACTAATTATAAATGATTAAAATATATCTCCACTCAATGATACTTGAACGTAAGGTGGTGCAGATGGGTCAAATACTTATAGTGGTTCAACATTGAGCTTTCTTATTCCCCGGGTAAGGGTAATGTTGTGGTAGATTCTTTATGCCACAAGATGCAAACACAATCCATTCAGGTATCCAGCTGTGAGTGGAAGATACTGGATTTACCTTTTGATATGCATCTATAGGTTTAGAAACATCATGGGATATCAGTTCTAGAATCTCTAACAGCGACGTCCTCTATTCTAGAGAAAGTCCTCATGTGACAGTTGACTAATCCTGGGGAGTTTGTTTTGAGGAAAAAAATAATGAATATAACCCACCTCCTTCTTGGGTTGTTGATGGAAGTGAAACTCTCCTTTAACGTGGTCATGTATGGGTCCCTTCGAGTATAAAGGATGAGCTGATGAAGGAATCTCACACCTCTATTTGGGAAGTTCATCCTGGGCTGACCAAGATATAAAGAGATATGTTTCAATAGTAACTGTGTCTTGGTATGAAAAAAAGACAGCTGGTTTCCTCACTCAGTTCTACACCTACCAATAGGTAGAGTTAGGGAACCAGCAACCTGCTAGACTCTTACATCCTCTATCCATTACTGAATGGAAATGGAATGACATCCTCATGGATTTCATTACAGGCTTTCCTAGATCTCCTCATGGTTTCAATGAAGTATGAGTGGTTATCAAAAGTTTGAATAAGGTTGCTCACTTCTTACTTATTCGGGAGAACTTCACAATTATGGAGTTGAGAAGACTATATATCCAGAAGATTGTGAGGCTTTATGGCATACCTATCTCTATTTTATCAAAGAGAGTTATTTGATTTACTTCATGGTTATAGAAAGGTTTTAAAAAGGTTATGGGTTCAAAGGTACTTTTGAGTACTGCATATCACCCTCAGAGCAATGGGTAGTCTGAAAGAACTATACGAGTGTTAGAGGATAAGTCATGGTCTTGTATCCTTGATTTTTCAGGTTGATGGTATAATCATATACCTCTTGTTCATTTTACCTATAATAACATATTCCAGATGGAAATTCAAATGGTTATGTATGAGTCCCTCTATGGTAGACTATGCCTTTCAACATTATGCTAGTTTGAATTAGTTAAGGTAGCTCTATTGGGTTCTCATATCATTCAGGATAATTCTAAGAAAGTTTATCTAATTTAGAAGCATATGATTACAGATCAATCCAAACAGAAATCTTAAAATGATTATCACTGTAGACCTCTGGAGTTTGAGGTGGGACATCGAGTCTTTCTACGTACTTCACTAAAGTTGGGTCATAGGCATATTTGGAGACATGGAAAGGTATCACCAAGATACATCTATCTATTTGAGGTACTGGAGTGATTTGGTCTGGTTTCCTATCGATTACAGCTACCTCATAGGTATAGTGCATTGAACAAAATTTTCCACTTATCTCAGGTCCAACAATTGTTGAGTCAAAAGTCTTCTTTTGACTTTTATGTTTTGTTTTGGAAATCACAAATGTCTTGTTAATCCTACTAACATTGTCTATCGTATCGTACTGATCATGCTGATCGTACTGAATATGCATATCATACTGATCATAATGATCGTACTAACCATGCCAATCATACAATACTGATCGTACTGACCATAATAATCGTACTGATCATGCTGATCATACTGACCAGGCTAATCGTACTGATCATGCTGATCGTACTGACTCTCTGTATCGTACTGATCATACTGATTTTACTGACCATGTCAATCGTACAATGATGATCGTACTGAATATGGAAATTGCATTAACTCTTCTTCTCATATCTTTCATTGCATACTTGTTTTGGTACTTTTTCAAAAAACACATGCTTCATTTAAATCGTACTCATGATTATCTTATTCATATATCTTTTTTTAACCAATACGATGTCATTGAATTAGTTTCAAACTAATCAAAATGATGTCGTGCTTTCTATTTCAATATGACCGTTATGATGCCAGGTTTCCAAGTCCCTCCGATTTTTTCGGAGAAATATGACCGTTGGAGGCAACATGACCGTTGGAACCCGAGGCCTATAAATAGGAGGTCATTTGAAGCTGAGAGCACAATAGACAACAAACAAGAGAACAAGCGTGATAAAACTGTGATACTTTTCTTCTATAAATTTCTAGAGAGAGATGATGTGACTTATCTCATGCTTTGTGCTTTGTGCGTCCGATTATCATATCGAGGGATTTCAAGTGATTGAAATAAAGAGGTTCCAATTACATACAAAATCGAGGGCTTCTAGGGATAGGCAGACGGACGGACCGATCATCGTATCGAGGGCTACCGGGGATAGGCAGACATACGTTCCGATCATCGTATCGAGGGCTGCCGGGGATAGGCTGACAGACGTTCCGATCATCGTATCGAGGGCTGCCAGGGATAGGCAGACAGATAGTCCGATCATCGTATCGAGGTCTCACCAAGGTGTTGGTGAGACAGACCTTTTATCCTAGGTGGAAGGATAACCCTTCTCTTTGGGTTAAAAGAAATGTAATTCTTTTACATTTCTGCTTCTAATTGTATTAGAAAGGAAATTGTTTTTGTTTCCTTTTCTATCTCTTATACATTTTTAATTGTTTCAATTACATCCATTCTATTACATATTGTATTTATTGATTCTATACGCTTTAAGGTAGAATCATTCATTTTTATATTACTATGATTATTGTGTTCGTCTTGAATACAATTGTTTTACATTTTATTAGTATTACATTACATCATACCTTTTATATTCAATAAAATTGTGGGTGTTTGTATTTGTATTAGTTTAAGATCAATTAAACTAATCTCTTAAGTACTAAAACTCAAAATGTTTTTAAACCTACAATTCACCCCCCCCCCCATCTTGTATTGTTTCATCTAATAGATATATATATATCAACATATTCGATCCAACAATTGGTATCAGAGGAGGTTTTCCACTGATTTATATTAAAAGATTTATTTCTTTCATATTACTATCTTAAATACATATTACACTAATGTGTGGAGTGGAAAAGTTTTTTTTATTAGATGGAAGGAATGAATATTGGTTCAATAGACAATATGAATCCTTCTAGACCACCAATCTTTGATGGAAATGATTGTGAGTAATGGAGAGATCATATGAAGACTTTTGTGATCAATACTGGTGTAGACAATTTTATTATGTTTATTCGAGGTTATAAAATTCCTGACAAAGAAATCAGTACTTTTACTAACCAAGAGAAGCAAGAATATCAACTAAATTACAAGGTACGCAATACTTTATTATGCTCTATGACCAGGAATATATACAGTCAGATATCTTCATGTGAAGTATCCAACTGCATTTGGAAGAAATTGGAAGTCACTCATTTTGGTACATCCAACGTTATAGAAACAAGAAGAGAAATGCTTCGAGCAGAGTATCATGGACTTTTTTCCTTATGGAGAGCTAGTATGTAAAGTACAACAAAGGTTTATGAAAATTGTCAACAGATTACAATCCATGGGTGAAAAAGGACTTGATTATGAATCTCTAGTTGATAATATTATAGATATAATGCCAAATTAATGGGAGTAAAAAAGGACAGCTATTTATGAAAACAGAAAAGTTTCCCAGATTTCTCTGGATGAACTCTTTGGAACTCTTCTATAGCACGAGACAAGAATAAAGAGAGATGTTGATTTCAACAAGAAGAATAATGGGAATGGAAGTGTAGCCTTTGCATCTAAAGCTAAAACACCTGAAAGGATTAAAAGATCCCAAGCCAAGAATGTTTTTATATCTGATTCAAGTGATTGTAATATTTCAGATAACGAGTTATCCAATATTGCTCGAAGGATGAACAAGATTGTGGGAAATAAAGACTTCGAATATAGATTCAAAAAGAAAGATAGGAAAGATAAGAAAGATACAGAGGTAACTTGTTATGAATGTTAAAAAGCAGGACATATAAGGCCTGGTTGTCCTTTAATGAAGAGGAAAGATAGAAAAGAGAAACATTCTCAAAGAAACAAGAAAAGGTTTTATAAGACAAAGAATGTTTTGAAGGCAAATTATACCTGGAGTGCAAGTGGTAGTGATTCTTCAGATGATTCCTCAGAATATGAATCCTCAGGACAGAAAAATATTGGATTTTTATCCAGATTACCAATTGAAGATCATTGTCTCATGGATAAGGTACACAATGTTGAAGCTATTACAAATGTCTCTTTGAATGAAAATTATATTGATAATAAATATTATGAATCTTCAAATGATGAATCTTCATCATCATAAGATGATACAATACCTTCTTTTGAAGAAGTATCTAGATTTGCTAAATTACATGAGAATGAAAATTCTAAACTCAAGAAGAAGCTTGAGAATGCAAATTCTAGAATTTCAGTTTTAACTAAAGAAGTATTAGATCTTTCTAAAGATCTTGATGTGAAAACTTCTGATTTGGAAAGTATTTTAAAAACCCTTGAGAAAGTCAAATCTGATAAGGATAAACTTTCTAAGGATCTTGAAAATGTAATTTCAAAGAAAAATATTTTAGATCCTAGCTCTAGTTCAAATTCAAATGTTTTGGAAAATAATAATTTAGTTTTAAAAATAATGTCTGAAATTTATACCTTAAAAAAATGTTTGTCAAACTTTACTCATGGAAAGGAAAACTTTGACAAGATGTATTCTCAAATTAGACCATTGAGAAATTGTTCTGGTCTTGGTTATACTTCTCCAAACCTGTTTTTAGTAATAAATATTTTTTCCACAAAAAACCTCTTTTCGTACTAAATTTCAATGTGGTGGACACTGGAGAAGAGACTGTTCTCTTAACAGAATTCAATCTTTAGGATTTCATAAAGCTCATTTTTCAAAACAAATGTGGATTCCTAAAATTCTTTTATCTAACCCTTCTGGATACAAACAAGTTTGGATTCCGAAAAACTAATTGTTTCTTTTTCAGGAAAATGAGAAGTGTACCAATAAGAATATTTGGTACATGGATAGTGGTTGTTCTAGACACATGACTGGAAACAAAGATCTCTTTGAAAATGTTATCAAAACAAAAGGTGGAAAAGTTACCTTCGGATATAATGCTCAAGGCATGATTGTTGGTATAGGTAATATCGTTTTTCTTGGAAAAGTTCTTCTTTCAAATGTTTTGTTTGTTAAAGGTCTTAGGCACAACCTCATCAGCATAAGTCAATTATGTGATGAAGGTTACCCTGTGAATTTTAGAAATGATAAGTGTGTAGTCCATAATTCCAAGGATGAGTTCATTATGTCTGCTCATAGTCAAGAGAATGTTTACACTATTAACTTAGAAGACCTTAGGAGCCAAAACCTACCCTGCTTAAGTGTAAGAGAAGACCAATCATGGCTATGGCATAGAAGACTAGGACACTGTAATCTGAGAAACCTTAGTAAACTCTCAATGAAAAGACTTGTGAAGGGGATACCAGACCTTAGATATGATTCTCCAAAAGTCTGTGATCCTTGTCAATTTGGAAAGCAACATAAAAATAGATTTAAATCAATTAATGAAGTTTCAACTTCTAATGCATTACAGCTAGTGCATATGGATCTTTTTGGTCCCACACAAACTGGAAGCATTGGAAGCAAATACTATGTATTTGTTTTAGTTGATGACTTTTATAGATTTACATGGGTCTACTTTCTCACAAATAAATCTAAAGGCTTTTCCTATTTCAAATCTTTTAGAGCCCAAGTTAAAAATGAGAAAAACCTACCATTGATAACTATTCATAGTGATCATTGTGGTGAATTTCAAAATTCAGATTTCGAAACTTTTTGTAGTAAGAATGGTATTACTCACAATTTCTCAGCTCCAAAAACACCTCAGCAAAATGGTGTTGTTGAAAGAAGAAATCGTATTCTTCAGGAAATGACTAGAACCATGTTGAGTGAATACAAAATTTCTAATCACTTCTGGGCTGAAGCTGTTAGTACTGCCTGTTATACTATAAATCGTGTTTTAACTAGACTATTTCTTAATAAAACCCCATATGAGTTATGGACTAGCTGAAAACCTAAAGTTTCATACTTCAATGTTTTTTGATGCAAAGTATTCATTCTGAATACAAAAGATAATCTACAAAAATTTGCACCAAAATCTGAAGAAGGAGTCTTTATAGGCTATTCTACATCCTCTAAGGCTTATAGAGTTTTTAATAAAAACACTTGTACTGTTGAAGATATAGTACATGTAATATTCGATGAATCTGATCCTTTTGTTTTCAACCAACCCAATCCTACATCCTCAGATGTGTTTTCTAAAAATGTTTATCAACCGTTATTAGAAGATCACCCCGATAAGGAAAATGTTCAAGAAATTTTTCCTGAAAAATTTACCACGTAAGATTTTCTACCATATGTTGATAAAGAGGTTTCACAAAACCCAAATCAATTGTTTCTTAGGAATCATCCTAGTGATAAAATCATTGGTGATGTAAATCAACCTATAAGGACTAGAAATTCCTTAAGAAATGAAATAGAACATCTTGCTTTTCTTTCAAAATTTGAACCTAAAAGTCCAAGTGAGGCCTTAGGTGATGATGATTAGATCACAGAAATGCAAGATGAACTAAATGAATTTGAGAGGAATCAAGTCTAGACTTTAGTTGATAGACCTAAAGAAACAACTGTAATTGGTGTAAAATGGGTTTTCAGAAACAAATGTGATGAAAATGGAATCATTGTAAGAAATAAAGAAAGACTTGTTGCTAAAGCCTATAATCAACAAGAGGGAATAGAATATGAAGAAACATATGCCCCAGTATCCAGACTTGAATCTATTCGTATTCTATTAGCCTTTTCAGCATACTTTAATTTCAAACTATTTCAAATGGATGTAAAATGTGCTTTTCTAAATGGTTTTGTTCAAGAAGAAGTTTTTGTCGAACAACCTCCTGGTTTTCAAGACCTAAAACATCCTGATCATGTTTTCAAACTTACCAAGGCTCTATATGGTCTTAAACAATCCCCTAAAGCATTGTATGATAGACTTACAGGATTTCTTTTACAAAAAAAACTATACAAAAGGTACAGTAGACCAAACCCTTTTTATAAAAATGGAAAACAAAAATGTTTTTATTGTTCAAATCTATGTTCATGACATCATATTTGGATCAACTCAGAAATCTTTAATTGATTATTTTGAAAATTTAATGAAATATGAGTTTGAAATGAGTATGATGGTTGAGTTAACATTCCTTTTAGGTTTTCAATTTTCTCAAACACAAGAAGGAACATATATATCTCAACATAAGTATATAAAAGATTTACTCAAAAAGTATAGATATGAAAAAACTAAAAGTATTAGTACTCCAATTGGTACCTCAAATAAACTTGATCTTGATGAAACTGGGAAACTAGTAGATCAAAAAATCTTTAGAGGTATGATAGGAAGTTTGCTATACTTGACAGCTAGTCGACCCAACTTAATGTTTTCTTTATGCTTATGTGCGAGATACCAATCTAATCCAAAAGAATCTCACTTAAAATCCGTAAAGAGAATCTTCCGGTATTTAAAAGGCACTATGGATTTAGGTCTTTTTTACTCTTCTGGGAATGATTTTTTTTTAAAAAGTTTCTTAGATTCTGAATGTGGTGGTTGTAGAATGGATAGAAAAAGTACATCTGGAACATGTCATTTCTTAGGAGATTCTCTGGTTTCTTGGTCCTGCAAGAAACAACACTCAGTAGCATTATCCACTACTGAAGCTGGATATGTAGCAGCTGGAAGTTGTTGTGCTCAAGAATTGTGGATGCAACACACACTCACTATCTATGGATTGAGTTTCTCCAAAACTCAAATTCTTTGTGACAATACTAGTGCCATAGCTCTTAGTAAGAACCCATCACACCACTCTCATGCAAAACACATAGATGTTAGGCATCACTTTCTTAGATATCGCACAAAAAAAGGAGATATTATTCTACAATTTATCGGAACTCAAGAACAACTTGCTGACATTATTACTAAACCTTTATCCTCTGATAGGTTTGAGTTTATAAAACAGAAGATAAGAATGATTAAATTAAAATAATCATTCATATCTACTTCATGTTTTACAATTCTCCTTACATTAAATAACTCCCTTTGAAAGGGGGAGGACATTTCTTTCTATGTTTTTTATGTTTCTTTTTATCTTATGATCTTTAACTATTTACTCTCCTGGTATGTTTTTTTGCTTGTCTGTTTATTGTATTGACAGTTTTATTATTTTAATTTCTTTTCCATCGTATCGACCGATGATGGTAATGAATTTTTTTCCATCGTATCCACCGATGATGGTAATGAATTTCTGTTCCACCATACTGACCAATGATGGTAATGAATTTCTTTTCCAACGTATCGACCGATGATGGTAATGAATTTCTTTTCCATCGTACTGACCGATGATGGTAATGATTTTCTTTTCCATCGTACTGACCGATGATGGTAATGGTTTTCTTTTCCATCATACTGACCGATGATGGTAACGAGATTGTTTTCCATCGTATTGTCAGTCCATGGTAACGAGATTGTTTTCCATCGTATTGCCAGTTCATGGTAACGAGATTGTTTTCCATCATATTGTCAGTTCATAGTAACGAGATTGTTTTCCATCATATTGTCAGTTCATGGTAACAAGATTGTTTTCCATCGTATTGTCAGTTCATGGTAATGAGATTGTTTTCCATCGTATTGTCAGTTAATGGTAATGACTTTGTTTTCCATCGGTATGAAGATTGATAGTTTTCTTTTATTTCTCATAGTTGTGTATTCTTTTTAGCTTTACTAAAACCAACATATACCTTACGTTCTCCGGCAGGTACTTTCCATTTCATTATTTTTTTTATTCTTTCGTTTTTAATCCTAACCATTGATCTATTTTCCTCTAATCTTGACCGTAAAAGATCAACGGTCACCCCTTTGTCCTATATAAATACCCCCCCCCTCCCCAAACCCACATTGGTTTTTCAGGATTTTAGGCTAAGCACTGCTCCACTGGTTTTAAATCATCCTAAGATCTTTCATCGGCAGCACCTTTATGTCTCAGTCCTCTGCTAACACTCCTGCCCAAATGTCTTCAAAGACATTTACAGAGAAAGACTTTTTCAGAGAAAGGTTAGTTTCTCGGGAATTTTTTGATTCATTTGATTCCACAATCATAATAATCATTTTGTTTCAAGGATGGGAGCATTTAGGTGTTGAATGACCTGTTTCTCAAGATCTTGTTCTCTTTGATGAAGTCAGTCAGTTCTATAAAACTGTATCATTCGACAAAGAAATGACTATCAATTTTGTTGTATACAATAGAAAGTTGTCTATGTCTGGGAAACAACCGGCTCATTTTTTGAATGTCCCAATAGAAGGGGATTCTTTCTTTCCATCTCATAAACTACCAGAGGAAGTTGGTACGTTTAATAGAGAATGTTCTAAAAAATCATTTTTTTTATAAGTGAAGAGAAGAGAAAATTGGCTCATCTTTCTCTGGACAATCTCTTTGTGACTTTATGGATGCAAGGTTTTCTTATCCCAAGGAAAGGGGATAGAGAAACTATGAAAGTTTCTGATATTTTTATGCTTTACTATCTTGTAAATATGAGAAAAGTAAATCTCATGGGGTATGTTTTTGAAACCGTTAAGAATGTCAGGAAAGGAGGAATTATGTCCCAAATTATTATGTATCCAGCCATCCTTATAAAGTTTATTCTTGAGAGCATGAAGTTTTGTAACATTCCATTGAAAGGAATCCTGATTGATCTAAAGCCATCATGGATTAGTAAGAGTACGATGAAAAGGCTGAATGTTTGTTTTGATCCAAATTCGAAACTTTTTATAAGAGATGTAGAGGCTGAATCGGCTCAAAATCAATCGGCACCTATGTCAGCTAAAGACATTCCTTCTCTTGTTGTTTCTCCGAAGTCTGATCCTCAAACCATCTGAAATCCAAGGAAGAAGCCTAAGTACAGTAAGGAAGTTATAGCCAAGTGGAGAAAGGATAAGGAACAAAGAAAAGAAGGTGATCCAATGTTCAGTCTTGACCCGGCTGAGGATTTTTCAGAAATAATAAGGGTAGAAGAAATCCTTAAGGCTGAAAAGAAAAAGAAAACTGTTTTGAAAAGAGAGGCTCAAGAATTTGATGTCTCTAAAGTCTTGAAAGCAGTTGAGGAATCCAGTGCTCAACTTACCACAGAAGTGCATCAAGAGCCTATCGTACAGAGCCTACCTGAGAAAGAAAAAGGAAAACAAATGATGGAAGAGATAGAAGAAGTGGAAGAGGAGGAATGAGATTTTATTTTGGAATTCCTTCAGAGTTCGAAGAAGAGTAGGGAGGAATCAGTTCAAAATCTGAGTGAAGGTGTTCAAAAAACCCCTCATGTCGATCAAGCATGAACTCCGGATAGATTTTCGTCTCAAGAAAAGCAAGGTTCTCAATCCTCTCACACTGATAAAGTTGTTTTCATTAGTGATAAAGTGTAAGAAGATAGAAAGCAGAAAGAAAAAGGAAAAGGAAAACAGATAGTTGTTGACTCAAGCTGATCGAATGAACTGGCTTCATACGATGAAGATATTGATTCAGAACATACAATTTCTCTCATGAAGAGTGATTATATTGTCCATGTTTTGAGAAGGGTTGAGAAGACCATTCCATATTTCCCTAGGCTGCAAGGTAAGATTGATTTTTTTACTGACAATCAAAAGATGAAGTTTGGTTCTGTAAAAGAATTAAGAAAGAAAGTTTTTTTAGTTGAAGCCGATTTGAAATTTCTTTCAGAAAGTTCTGTTGCTCATAAGAAAGCCTGCAACAAGATGACCAAGTGGTCGTACAAAAAGGAGAGCACAATCAATGATCATGAGTTATAAATTGAAAATATAAGAAGGTTGTCAAATGATCTTGCAATTGATTTCAATAAGATTGATAGAGAAACGGTTGAAAGCTTGAATCTTTTGTCTTCCCAATGAGCCGGTGTTCCCTCAGTAAAAGACTTGCAGGAGAGAATGAATGCTTTTCAGGATGAGTTTTCGAAGGTCTCATCTTTCGATGATGAAATAGTTCTCGTGAAGAAACAGATCTCTGGGTTATCAAAAGATAACAAGAATTTTCAAGATAGAATTGATTCTCTTGAAGAAGTAATCAAAGTTTGGGAAGAGACAATCAGAAATCAGGATCAACTCTTTGCCGATCAACAAGACCTTCTCAGGTCTCAGGGTGATGCTATTTCTGAAGACAAGAAGGAGATCAAAAAGATGAAGGCCATTCTTCATGAGTTGATCAAAAAGGAGAAGGAAAGAAAAAATAGGTGACTTGTATTTGTTCTTAAGTTTAGTGTTGTTTGTTATCGTAATGAAATTTCTTTTATCCATTGTCTTGTGTTTATTTTCTAACTCGTTCAGACAATTCAAGTTTACCCCTTTCTTTTTGTAAATCACAAAGGGGAGAATTTTTACAAAGCGAGAGAATGTTTACAAAGGGAGAGAATGTTTTTAAAGGGGGAGAATGTTTTATAAAGGGAGAGAGTGCTTTACAACACTCTTAAGTAAAATCTACGAATACAATCCTTAGGAAAGTCCATACCTAAGGGGGAGTTAGTTGTATTCAATTTCTTATTCAGAAGAGTTCCCAATAACTCAGGGGGAGATAAGTATTTATTTTAGTTTTTATTTTGTGATTTGTGATTTCCAAAAAGGGGGAGATTGTTGAGTCAAAAGTCTTCTTTTGACTTCTATGTTTTGTTTTGGAAATCACAAATGTCTTGTTAATCCTACTAACCTTGTCTATCGTATCGTACTGATCATGATGATCATACTGACTATGTGTATCGTACTGATCATATTGATCATACTGACCATGCCAATCGTACAATGCTGATCGTACTGACCATAATAATCGTACTGATCATGTTGATCGTACTGACCAGGCTAATTGTACTGATCATGCTAATCATATTGACTATACGTATCATACTGATCATACTGATCGTACTGGCCATGCCAATCGTACAATCCTGATCGTATTGAATACAGAAATTGCATTAACTCTGCTTCTCATATCTTTCATTACATACTTGTTTTGGTACTTTTTCAAAAACACATGCTTCATTTAAATCATAATCATGATTATCTTATTCATATATCTTGTTTTAACCAATACGATGTCATTGAATTAGTTTCAAACTAATCAGAACGATGTCGTGCTTTCTATTTCAATATGACCGTTATGATGCCAGGTGTCCAAGTCCCTCCGAGTTTTTCGGAGAAATATGACCATTGGAGGCAACATGACTGTTGGAACTCGAGGCCTATAAATATGAGGTCATTTGAAGTTGAGAGCACAATAGACAATAAACAAGAGAACAAGCATGTTACAACTGTGATACTTTGCTTCTATCAAGTTCTAGAGAGAGGCTGTGACTTCTCTCATGCTTTGTGCTTTGTGTGTCCGATCATCGTATCGAGGGATTTCAAGTGATTGAAAGACAGAGGTGCCGATTACCTACAAAATAGAGGGCTTCCAAGGATAGGCAGACGGATGGACCGATCATCGTATCGAGGGATGTCGGGGATAGGCAAACAGACGTTCCGATCATCGTATCGAGGGCTGCCGAGGATAGGCAGACAGACGTTCCGATCATCGTATCGAGGGATGCCAGGGATAGGCAGACAGACAGTCTGATCATCATATGGAGGGCTCACCAAGGTGTTGGTGAGACAGAACTTTTATTCTAGGTGAAAGGATAACCCTTCTTTTTGGGTTAAAAGAATTGTAATTCTTTTATATTTCCGCTGCTAATTATATTAGAAAGGAAATTGTTTTTGTTTCGTTTTCTATCTCTTATACATTTATAATTGTTTCAATTAAATCCATTCTATTACATATTGTATTGATTGATTCTATACGCTTTAAGGTAGAATCATTCATTTTTATATTACTCTGATTATTGTGTTCATCTTGAATACAGTTGTTTTACATTTCATTAGTATTACATTACATCATACCTTTTATATTCAATACAATTCTGGGTGTTTGTGTTTGTATTAGTTTAAGATCACTTAAACTAATCTCTTAAGTACTAAAACTCAAAAGGTTTTTAAACCTACAATTCACCCCCCTCTTGAATTGTTCCATCTAATAGATATATATATCTACATATTCGATCCAAAAACAATATCATCCAATCTTGTCTCATTCTTTTGACCCTGATGACATTGATATTGAGGAATATTTATCCTTTGCAGAGAATCTGATTCGTATTGTCGACTGTAGTAAGAACGTCTTTTGAGATAGGTCAGTCCCTCTGGTCTAGATGTTATGGAAACACAAACACATTTAGGATGATACCTAAGAGTAAGAGATGGATGTACGTGCACAATGGTCGGAACTTTTCTCTAACTATGTTCCACTACCATAAGAAGGGAAACTCGGGGACATGTTTTTTTAAGGAGGGGAGTTTATAATCTCTTGGAATTAATTAGATACTGACTATTTTAAATTTTTTGACTAATTTCTTAAAGTGACTTAGTGAATGCATCAGCGCACACCGCTGTGGGTCCCTGACAGCTATTTAAATAATTTTAATAACTACAAATGTTTCATGAACAATTTTATGTTGTACCTTAGCATAGTGTTTGGGATTAAAATAATTAATTAAGGATTGAAATGAAATAACAAGGGATTTAAAGAAAATAAAAAAGAAATAAAGAAGGGATAAAAATTAATTTATCAATAAAATAAAAGGGGGTTACAGAAAAAGTAAAAATAATCAAAATGGGAGATTACAATTTTTTATTATTTTTATCTTCCTTCTTTTTTCCATCCTTTTTTTCTATTTTATTTTTCATTTTATTTTCCCTTTTTATTTTATTTTATTTTTCAATTATTTTTATTTCTTTATTATTCTTTATTTTCTTTATTTCTTTTTTTCTCCACTCTTCCTCTCCTCCTCTCCCTCACGTCACACCTCCCTCTCTCCCTAGGTGGCGTACCCCCTTTCCCCCACATCGGAATACTGTCGTGCCTCTATTATTAATTTGTTTTTTTCACCTTCAGGTGTTCTATAAACCTTATGTCAAGACTGAAATTGGGCATTTATAATCGTAGAGTTTTGTTGAGTATCCTCTGCATAGTTCATTGAGGAATGATTTTATGCTATTTTGGGGTTTTTCTAAAATCATCTATTTTCATCCATTTTAGTTAAAATCAAATCCTAACGGGGATCATAGAATCATCTACAACAATAATTTATTGATTATAATTGGTTTCCCTCTATTTTTTAGTGATTTATAGGAATGAACGGTTGTGTCATTCATTGGTGCCTACCGACTTTGTGCAATTTCACACAATCTTTTCAATTTAAACTTTTTTCATAATTTTTGAATCCCTTTTATTCATAAAATAAAATTTATAAATTGTTGCAACATGGTCAGGCACATTTTTGAGCATTCCAACATGGACGATATAAATTCCATTAGCTTGAGGATTTCATTTAATTTACTGCATGTATTGTGAATCCTATTTTTTGGGTTTAATTTAAATAATTAATTTGGATTAATTGTGGAGATTTAATTGTTTCATCTTTGGTGGTTGATGTGATGATTTATTTATTTACTAAAAGTGCATTTATCTTCTTGTGCTGATACTATATCTTTCCTCGTTATGTTTTTATGCTGCAATATTAAATTAATACCTTGTATTGCATTAGTGTATCAGCTTAGATTTCAAGAAAAAATTACATTTGCATGCTATGTCATATCATCTACTGTTAAATTTTAATTAAATTCAGGGTAGGGAGAGAATGTGGGCCTCGTATTAAGGTCCACACTTAGACCCTCTGTTCTTGACTGGTTACCACTACGCGTCAGCGGATGGTGTCTTTGGCTTTTCCAGAAAGAGACTTCCTTAAGAATTCTATTGTTTATGGGTGAAACCAATTCCAAAAGGTTCCATCGAGGATGGATCTATTTGAAATGTGTCTAAGCCATTCTTAGATGATTTTCGACCCCTTTTAGTGATATTGGTTCAGACTCGTGGTAAATCTATTCCTTGACTGATACCTGGTATTTTGAATGATTACCTTGGACGGGTTCGATGGTATTGGATAATTTGAAGAAGGTACCCTAGCAATTACTTTGAGATGAGATCAGAAAGTAACTCTCAACTTAAACATTAATAATGATGCAATGAAGGTTGATGTTATGTCGCTTTGAGTCTCTTGAGAATTGTGTTATTTTTCTTGTATATTGAAGCACACCTGGTTGACACATGATATAGACCCCAAGTTAAAGAAAAAGATTGGGGGTATGCCTATTCCTTGTTTTACTATGATTTTCTAGGATTATATATATATATATATCTGTGTGAATTATTCTTATTAGAGGTACATCCTTCATACTCCCACCTTAGACAGAAGCAGGTTATTAGGGACGTGTACCCTTTGGAACCTAGACCTTTTTATTTATTTTATTAAACTTAATTTTTTATCTTCATTTGTTATATAATAGAATAATACATTTTATAACTATGTGAAATTGAATGGTTTAGATATTGTGGGTTCCGACCTACTGGGATTTTATCTTAGACCCTTCTTGGGCATCTTTGACACCCAAGTAGATTACATGCTTGTAGGTATTGATAAAGGGAAGTGTGTTGCTTCTTATACTTTATTATTTCTTGCTGTTTAGGATGGAGATTGGGGTAGAAGACCAAGACTTGATCGTGATTCAGTTGTTGCACATTGTATCTTTTATTTTTCTTTGACATCATTCGTGGGTTTCTGTTTTCCGTACTTTCTATTTTGATAGACATCATAGCATGACATTATTTTGTGAGCTTCCTCAATTGATTATTATTGAGTTGGATTATTCATATTGCTTCTTCTATTGTTTATTCATTTATATTCTTCCTCTATTTATTATTAATTTCTTTTTTACTTATGATTTTCTAATAACTATTACCTATGAGTTCATTTTCTCCCATGTGGACACAAAAAAGGCCCTCACTTCTAGTTGGTAGCCTCTCGTGTTTGGGGAGATGCGCTTGAGGTTATGTGGCCAACCTGGCTCAGGGCACTCTTCAGGTGGATTCCTATATGGGAACTCTACATATGTAACAACTAAATAAGTATAAATTCATAGAAAATAATATATATTTATTAAAAAAATATAGTTTCCATTATAATTAACAGCCATGAGAGGTGGTAAATGAAAAAAACAATTACATAGTTTTCTGAGGTTTTAGTTCATCATACACAAATTTGGTATGTTCGTTAACGATTAGATAAAAGTGTGTGTCAGTTCAGGTGGATCCATTTTAATAAAATGTCTCAATATATTTATTATAATTATTTTATTATATAATTAATGAATAAGAATAATTTATGTGATGTTGAAAAAATATAAAATAAGGAATCTTTATGAAGAATAGTACCTCCTCTATGGGTAACTCCTCTTATTTTGTACAAAATGGATTCGATGGTTGAATTTATTGCAAAATGGATGATTAAATGATAAAATTGAGTGATTTTGTGAGTTTATATGAGATGATTTTCGGTGATCCGAATGACTTTAGAGGCTTAAATAATTGGGAGGGGTGATTTCCTTTTTATAGTGGATGAGGATTTGAATCTTTTTAAATTTTTGGAATGATAATTCCACCCACGTTTTTCCTATGATCTATGGATCAAATAATGAACTAAATTAGTTCCAACAGATTCTAGGGTGAACATATTATCATAAAATGGATTCTGGACAAGTTTATAGGTCATTTTAGGTCTTATGTTTTTGTTTTTGTCCTTTATTCAGATAATTTTCCCCTTAATCATTGTAATCATTTTTAATAACATTCACTAATATTTTCAGTCAAAAAATTATTTGAACTTATTAGTAGTGATAAATTATTATTATTCCAAATATGGAATCTTTTTTTTTCAAAATTAAAATTACATAAGTGGTAGAAATTAATTTAATTTTAATCCCATAGATGCGAAGAGAAAATGGGGTTTTAAAGTATCAATGTTCATACGTTTAGTAAGTTTTTATATCCAATTTAAATGTGAAATTGATTAAAATCACCTAAATTGTATTAATTTATTCATATTTTATCAAATCATACATTAAAAAATAATTATAAATATAATTTAACCAAATAAAAAAATTAGATGAAAATGAATTTTGAATTAAAATTCATTATTTTCACTATTTGTAAACAAAATGAAACAACATAGAAAAAAACCACATATTCCCATGTACCTAATTTTTATGTTCTAATTTAAAAAATGAAGATTAATTTTACATATAATTTTTTTAAAAGTTCAAAATTTTATATTTAAAATAGGTTATCCATTAAAAAGCGGTAGTACCACTTTTATAAAAATATAGGTTTTTTGTTATAATATTGGGTTTGTTCCTATCTTATGCATATCAATTATATTTTATGAATGTAAACAATATTTGATTTAATATATATAATATATATTTCATTCATATCATTCACCAATAAGAATTAATTTTTTTTATTTGTAATTTTTTTTTTGTGAGTACAAATATGGTTTTTATAAAAATATTCCCTTTATATTCAATTTGTTTTTATATTAATTTAAAATTATTTTGTTACAAATATATTCAACAATTTATTATCATATTTCAATTCATCCTATTCATAACTTCTATATTAACAACTAGGTTATATTTTATTATATTAAATCATAATATTTTTAATTATATACTATTGTTCAGTAAAACATAGTCTTGCATGTTACATAATCCATCAAGAAAATTTAGTCTTGCTTGTAAGGCAATGTAACTTCAGTATTCCACGTAGATCAATATAAAATTTATGTTTCATGTAGTTAAAAATTTACATGTTTTTCATGTAAAGCATTGAAAATTTAGTTCTCTAATATAAAAAACAATATTCAGTATTGTGTGGAATGTAAAATATAAAAAAGACCAAAATAATTTGAAAAAACATATTTCAAAAAATCTCTGTGTGTTACACAATCATATATGAAATGGTTTTTTCATGCTAGATACAACTGAAATTATTATACATGCCTATTTTGTGGTAAATTCTTATTTTTTATACTTTATACATTTCATTGAAATTTGTTGAAAATCATGTTTTATTATGTATCATGTAAATTTTACACTACCATGTTTTATTTAAAATTAAACATATTTTCTTTATTTGATAAAGACTTCGTATGAAATGTCATGGTGAGATATTACAAGGCTAGGGCTTCTGAAACTCTATATATTTTTCTAGAATATGTAATCAATTTTTTTTCTAGTTTTTGGGATAGTAAAACTACCACTTTGAAGTGGTGGGTGTTCTTTATAGATAGTCCTTAGTTGTTGGTGGTAGTAGGTGGATTATGTGATTCATATAATACAATGGGAAATTGGTAATTTTTCTTGGTTTATGTGATTTTTTGGATTGATGTTCTGTGTTGGGATTTATACTTTCCCATTTTCGGTACTTTTCTCTTCATGGATTCTTTGGAATACTGACTATTTAAGGATTTTTATCCATTTAATAGGTATTGTTTGTTTATTATTGTGGTGAAGTTATACCCCTTGATCATTCTTGATTCCCAGGTTCTAATCAGAAAACCATGGTGATTAGGAATTCCCTTTATACCACATAAGTGTTTTTTTGGGTACTAATTTAGTGGGTTCTATAGGATTCTTTTGGAATAATTGGTATCAATGGAGGTTTTGTGTCTCATTATATTTCTATGTGATGTTTAAGATTTAATGGTAGATATTAGTGGATTAAGGGGTATGTTACCAGTGATCTCAGGCCACCTCTTTTCATAGTCATCCTTAAGTGACCATGGTTGGTTTTGAAAAAGTGTCTTTGATGTGTTATTTGATCTGATTTTATATGTTTCCCAAACATTAATATGATATTTGTGTTACTAATTTGAGTTATAAATAATATATTTTTTGTTTATACTACTCTTTACTGATGTTTTAATATTTTATAATTGATGTTGTGGAGTACCATTCCCCTAATAATATGTATGATCATAATTAATGATAAAGATATTGATGAACTAGAGAAAGAGAACCATAAAAATGACTAAAACCGCAGAGAGGTCGTAGTGTTCATGGTCAAAGAACATAAATAAGGATCCACACCTTCCCCCATCAGGATAAATGTGAAGAACACTAGAGGTATGATAAAATAGATTGATCCTAATATTTTGTTTATTAGAATCCACTACCATTTATGTTAGGAGATTTTGGATTATATAGTTCAGGAAATGTGGAAGGAGAACATGGAGTGTATGTATGTCAAGGTAATTTTTTCAGAGAAGTTGAAATGAGATTTGATGGGATTTTTTAAGTATATTGAGTTTCTCAACCTTCTCTAAGGTGATAGGATAGTGACTCGGTATGCCAATTTATTTTTAGAACATTCTTTACTTTTTCCTAAGGTGTACTGAACAAGAAGTTAAAGGACCAAATGATTAATATGGGACTTAGATTAGATATCTTATATCAAGTATTTACACTAAATATTACTTCATATGATTATGATTTAGATAGGTATCTGATGGTGGTTATTGACCTAGGTAGAAATACATGGTTAACAGGGGCTCCTAGTACTCCTAGTGGTATATTTAGTAATTCAATTATTGAGAATAAGAAATGAAATGGGGCTCACAGTGGAAATATTTGTGGTGGTACTATATAAAAAATGGCCTCTATAATTACATCAGTTTCTATTATAGGCCAGATAAATTCTTTTTAGTGTTACGTGATAGGGAATTCAAAGCATGTTTTCATGGATACACCAAATGTTTACAGCTCATAGGGATGTTCATGAAACATTTAGAGTATAGTACATGTTTTTCTGACCCCACATTATGGAACATGTTCATTATTACTATGAGTAAGTACAACATTGTTGGATGCTTAATGAATAATGGGGTTCCAACCACAAGAATCACAAATAAATGAACTCTATCAAGATAATGAATGTCTAGTGGGAAATAATGTAGTCCATGTGATAATAATAGTTACCCTTTTTATTGTTTCATTATTAGTGACTCCTTTATTTTATAATGGTTTCTATTATTATTTCATATCAACTTATAATGTGAAATAGCTGAATATTCCAATGGAGCTCATGCCTTACGTGATGGAGATTGAAACATCTCTCAAGATGAAGAGGGAGAAGGGTCTTTAATACCCCTCCTGTTCATTCTCATTAATATAGATCAATCTCATCCATTAATTATTTGTTCTTGAATTTAATTCATTGTATGCTATTTTTTGGATGGACTAGTGGTTTTTTTATAAATTTCATATTAAATGTTATCAACATTGGGTATCATTTACTTCCCCTGATGGTGGGTTTTATGTTTATGAGATGGAATGGGACATGGGATGTAGTTGGTACAGAGATTCTCTAAAATAGTTGGGTAGGATGTTATATTTGTTTTTTATTGGGTAGAATCAAGAAGCCTCTTGTGGTGAACTCCCTCTAGTAGCTGTTGATTTTCTAAAAGTGTTTCCCTCAAACATTTATAGACTACCATCAATGTGTGAGTTATAGTTTACAATAAACTTAGTTCCAGGTAAACAACCATTTTTTATTCCCCCTTATCGTAAAATTATATCTGAACTAAAGGATCTAAATATTCAATTTTATGACTTTATGTCTAAAGGAATTATTTGACCCAGTGTGTCGCTAGGGGAAGAACTAACTCATTTCTCCAAGAAGGCTGATGGAACCCTCCTCTTTTGTGATAATTTCCAAAAAAAACTATCTGTATATAGTTATCAATAATATTTTATAGACTCATATTGATGATTTATTTGATCATATAAATGTTTTAATAGGTTCTATAAGAATTATCTTCAGTCTGGTTACCACTATCTCTTTGACAGTGGGTCTAATATTCAAAAGACAACATTTAGGAGTTCATATAACTACAACGAGTATCTTGATATTCCATTCATCCTAATTAATTCTCCTACTATGTTTATGGAACTAATTAATATGATTTTTCATAAATTTATTATCTTATTTTGATTTTCCTAAAAATGCGAATATTTTACTATTATGGGATGAATTGTAGAATCTCATGAAGATTTATATCTTTTTCGGTTTAGTAGGGTATTACCTATAATTTGAAAAATATCTCTCTAAGATTGATTCTTAGTTGATGTCTCTCACATAGAATGCAATAAGGTCATTTAGGATTTAAAATGGCATGCTTCCTCTGATGAGTTGAAGAACTATCTAAATTTAGCTATGGTGCCGACTCTTCCATAGGATGGGAAGGGCTACATGGTCTTTTATAATGATTCAACGTTAGGTAGGGTTTTATTCTCATAAAAATTGATCATGCGGTGGCTTATAATTATAATCATCTTCACCCACATGAAAATAATTTTCCCAATAAGGGTCTAAAACCTGAATTCATGATTAAAAACCTCAAGGGTTAGTTGAAATTTAAATTTACTAAAAGTTTTACCATTTAGTCTGGTCAGAAAATCATTAGTTATATATTTTCACTAAAATATTTGAATCCCAAACTGAGGTGATGGGTAGAGAACCTAAAACTTTTGTACGTTGAACATGACTATATTCATATGAAGGAAAACAATATATCTAAAAATATTCGTAGGATATTTCTATGCTATACTATGGAAGAATATTCAAAGGAGTGAAATGTCATGGAACCATTTTTTCATATTATTTCAGATATCTTGAATGGTGAAATAAAAGTTATTCTAGGAGGTGTTCAGCTGAAATCCACTATTCATGAGATAATCATTCATGAATAGTATATTGATGATGAGTATTGAGGTTTTTGGAATTGTTTATATGGTGGGGAGACCATTGGTGAATGGTCTCTATCTTAAGAGGGAATTATTTTGTTTAAGGACTGTTATATCATTTAGTTTTCTATGAGAAATGTTTTTACAATGTATTGCCATCATTCCTAGTATGTGGTTTAACTCAGAATGACTTGGATATTTTATGATATAATGCATCAACTCTGGTGTCCATGTATGAAATAGGACATCACCGATTTTTTTTCTCTAAGTTATACATATCAATAAATCAAGGATCCAAATTATAAGCCTTCCGGTTTTCCTTGACACATTCTCATGCCAACATGATAGTGGGATGAGATATTAATTGATTTAATTTTAGGTTTTCATGTACTACTCGAGGAAAGAATTTGATTTGGATGATGATTGATCAATTGACCAATTTTTCTCACATAATTCCAAATCCTGATACAGCAAAATTTTTGGATTTAGTGAATTTGTGTGTGTAAGTGATTATCATTATAGAGAGAGTTCTGTGTATCATTGTTTGTAATATGGATCTGTGGTTCACATATCAGTTTGGAAGAGGCCTTCGAGAGGAAATGGGATCCAAGGTTAAGTTTATCCCAACATACCATCTTTAGATAGATGGTCAAGCATAAAAAATAAATAGATTTTTAATATATGCTTCATGATTTCATACTTGACTTTATATTAGAAAGATATTTCATTTTGGGATTGGTTGTGTTTTCCTATATTAATAGTTTTATATCCTCTATTAAAATATAACAATTTGAGTTCTTATAAATCTCTACTCTCATGGGCATAGATTGGTGAAGCTTCACTGGGGGGAGCTAGCATGGTCCAAGAAATGGGGGAAAATATCCTGATGATTCACCAAATTTTGGCAATCATTTATATCTACTACAAATCATATGCGGATATTTATCAAAATCATATGTAGTTCCTGGTATTTGTCCTATTTTTCTATAGAGTCTCACCTTGGCTCCCTCTCGAGCATCTTAGA
Source organism: Viscum album (assembly GCA_963277665.1). NCBI lineage: Eukaryota > Viridiplantae > Streptophyta > Magnoliopsida > Santalales > Viscaceae > Viscum > Viscum album. The sequence goes on from OY728152.1 coordinate 1,389,635,550, forward strand.
AGAAATTGGTGGTTTCATTTGATATATGTGTGTCTTTTTGAGGTCATTCAGCGAATTTGAAAGATAACATATCATTTAGGCTTACCACCACAAATTAACTTGATGCATAATCTGTTTTAGGTGTCACAACATATGAAATATATTTTAGAAGCATATTTGGTTTCGAATTAGGAAGACCTTGATATGGAACCTGATATGACAATGGTAGAGTAGCATGTTTATATGGTTGATTCTCAGGTGAAGGTGTTAGAGAATAATTTATTCCCCTAGCTCGGGATCAAAGGCCTCATGGTTTAGATGAGCATGAGATATGGGATCATGAGATGATGATGAGATTGTATTAACCTATACTCTTTTTGCACCAGTCTTCTTGTTGAGGATTTATAGGGGAATAAAGTACTATGGTGTAGAAAATAGTAACATCCAAACTCTTTATTTCCAGCATATGATTTTTTTATTTGTTCTCCTTGATGTTCATCTTGATTCTAGGTTGTTTATACTTGCTTATAGGCGTTTAGAGGTCAAGGATGTGTTTTTTATTATTTTTTTAGAGGATATGAAGCTTATCAGATATTTTCAAAAGAGTTAATATGGACTTGTAGCTCGAAAAGTTGTATGTTGTCAACTAGCTCACCAGTGAGACCTTCCAGTCATATGGTGGCGTGACGGTAGTGGGGAGTTTCTATATGAACTTCACTTTCTAGATGATGGAGTTTCTAAAGGTTGAATCATTCTTCCTATCACCATTGGAAAGTTGATTATGCTAATATGGGTGAGTAAGTGATGGGAAGTACCATAATTCCATTTCTTAAAAATATTCTTTTAAATCTATGCTCTTCTTTATAGAATTATGTCTATCCCATTTGAATTTTTAAGGCTCTCTTGAGGTTATTTTGGCCCTTCGTGTTGTACGTGGGTTCCCTAGAACCAACTTATATATGTATTTGATTACCATTACATGTATATAGTTCGATATATACAAGTTTTTTATCTCATGGGAATAATATAGATACTTTTCAATCCACTATATTTATGGTATTTTCAATACATTATGTGTTTTATCAAATGGTTATATCAATTTTCATGCTATAATGAGAACCTATTGACACCATGATTGTAACCGTAATTATATTTCCCATGATCCAAATAAATCATATTGATAAGACATAGATGATGTGAAACCATCATGTTTTGGGGGTTCATAATCATTGATAATTATTCTCATTAAGTTTTTACTTTGTGACATTGACTAGATGATGTCATGAGGAGAGACCCACCAATAGAAACCCCACATGTTTCAGGTGTCATTTTTTGTTTATATTTTCAAACATTTGTATTTTTCTTATAAATATAGATCATTATAATTGTGATCTAATTCCTCGCATACTTTGATGCACGGAAAAAAATCATGACATTGATGTTTTGGTGAGGTAGCTTGTGTTGGGTGTGTCATTGGTTGTATGACATTGGTTGAATGATCCTGATATAATATATCACTTTTGTGTTGAGGAAGTGATATTTTGAGACAAGTTGATTAGGGCGGTAGTACCTTCACTAAATCCATGGACATGGTAGAAGAAGGTAAGTCTATCACGTTAGGTCAAAAAATAATAAAGCAGGAGTGGATGATGACACAAGTTGTGAATCCCAGATTTTGAGATATTGATAGACAACTAGATTATTTTACGCAACATATTTTCATAGTACGGTTGTAATTTCTATTACTATTTATTATCACCGTAGGGGACTTGATGGGTTGTTTCACTATATTCTTGATCTGTAAATAGGTTTCAATGCTATCGAGATAGGATCTTAAAGGGACAATATCATATTTACGAGTATGTCTTATTTTGATGAATAGGTGTACTGGACATTATGGGACCCACCATGGGTCTAAGATGTGTCGATGAATTAATTATCATCAATAAAAAAATAAATCCATTATTATTTGTGTATAAAATAATTTTATTGAATTTATTAAGTTAAATTATTCACACACTTTTATGTGAATACATTGAAAATTATTATACAAACAAATAATATTTTAATATTCAAGGATCATTTAATGTTGTTGGAATTACAAGTCGAGTTAATGGCATGGTTTTTTCAAATAATATATTTAGATACATTATAAGTTTGTGATAAAAATATAAATGAAATTGTGAGTCAATTAGCTTGTCATAACATGTTGTTTATTACGTATTTTGTGGGTGTTTCTTATATAGGGGTCGTGGAACCCTTTTCAGTTAATTAACATTCACTATATAAGTAGAAGGGATCTCTTTTTTGGGAGACCATTCATTACCATGATTTTTGAGGGCTCTTCTCTCTTCTTCCCACATCCTTTAGAGAGAAAGGTTCCATCTAAGTAATCAAGCAATGAACACCTTCGTGAATTCAAGGGTTGAGAACATGGTGATCATCATGGAATTGAAGGAATCACATGATCTCTACACTAGAACCATAAATTCAATTATTGGAATTTTTTTAGACTCTTAAAGTAGTTCTGGAAAAATATAAAGTGGTTTAGCCTCACAAAAATTGAGCAATTGTCACAAGAAATGAGTTTTAGTCCATCTCTCATCGATTCAGACGAGTTAATTGTTTATGCTTAATTTTTGTTCTCTGATATATTCAAACAAAATTCTTAGGCCTTACCGAGGCTCAAATATCTAAAGTCTATGCAGATTCTTCACTCTCACCATGAAAATTGTATATCTTGGATCCTACATATTTCACTATGTGTCTCGGTATTAGTAATTGGTATCATTTTGGATTGTGTGAATTTTTTGACAAAAGAAAATTAAAATTTCCTTAAATTTAAGTAGGGGGTTTTAATTCGGTCCTACGAAAAGTGACTGCACATCAATATGATCTCTGATTGCCAAGTAATGGTCATCCAAAACAAATTAATATGGATCATTTGATGTTTTCAGGAATTATATTTTCAAGAACGATATATATATATATATATATGTACACACACACACACACACAATCATGTTCTTAATTATTCAAGAACATCACGATACCAATGGTTTCTAACAAATTATTGACTAGATTCTTGAGGCCTATATTATTTCGACTGGAGGTAGTATTTTACATTGATGGTGTAATTTCTAAATTAAAAAAAATCAAATGCCTATGTGTCGGCTTTATGAGAATTTTCTTATAACTAAAATTTGATGGCTACAGAGGGAAACCACCCTAATACCTCCCATACCCACCTGTCACATCTTATATTCCAGGCGCCCACCACAGGTCAACAACACCCATCATCCATCACCATATATGATGATACACCCACCCGCAAAAGCGCCACCGACATGGCCTTCTTGGTTGACATTGTACCACTTCACCATCTCTAACTGGACACCGCCCATTCAAAACCATTGCAATCATCTACTTGATCACTATGTGAAGCTCATATGCCTCCAGCTATAAACTACACCCCTTGGCAACCACATCCCCTTTCGGAATCCACAAACCCCGTGAATGGGTCTCCTTCAGCGGCCATCTCCTCAAGTGGCTCCCATGCTGTTTGGACCACCCGTGATATGAATCAGGTTTTCTCTACCATGAACTAGTCCGTTCAAGTGAGCCAAACCCAAAACCTCCGTTTATGATGTCTGCCAAACTCATAATGACATTGGGATGGTTTTTCAAGCCCAGAATGTGAATTTGTGTGTTCGTACCACCACAAAAATTGTATTGGTGAGGTTCCTCGGCTCGAGAGATTTTTAAAATAATCAATGAATTAACTTATTTATTTTTAGATTAAAAATAATAATTTTACTATTTTTAAAACATAAATCAATTTTTATTTAAAATTCAATTAATTGATTAATTTAATTTTAAAATAAAAATTAAATTAATCATGGGACCAAACTACATAATATTATACAAATTAAAATAATTAATTTAATTAATTAAATGCTCCTGAACATAAATTTATTACATTATATTTTTTATCGCAATACTATTTTACTTGATTAATAGTCCTAAGTAGTGACTAACCCTTTGTTTCTCGAGTTTAATTTTATTTATATAATTAATACAATAGTGTGTCATTTTTGAATATTTATTTATTAATTGGAAGCATGCGTATTGTTTTTTATTCAATATGTATAATGTTTTGCACATCTATCATTATCTGAATGTATAATGCGCTTCTCAAGAGCGACTTTCTTGGATGAGAGTACATTTATACTATTGAAAATGATGCATTAAGATGTGGTGGTACCCTAGATAAGAAATGAAAACACTGGATAGAGGTTAATCTACTATACGCGTAAGGACTCAACTAAAGGATGATACCCCTAGGTTATGGTTGATAGATTATGATTAAATGGAAAAACCAATATTAGACAATCAAGACTAGTCTGTTCGTTTATTTTCATTATTTATTTTGTTTTATTTTATGCATGTGCATGTCTACCATAGTAAAAAATAAAATAATAAACAGAAAAAATCATAAAGAGATGTTAAACATTTTTCTGTTAATAAATGTTCAAGTGTGACAGAGAAAACATAGTATTAACACACTTAATAGAAATGGACTATGTTCGATGAAAATATTAAAAATACCTAAAAGAAATATTATGTCATGGATGCCTTCGATCAATCAAATTTGAAAAAAACATGGCGTGCATGGTGCTCATTAGCCCATAGTTGAGGGTGCCTCCTACAATCGAGGAGATATTATGAGGGTAATGGGCTGACTTAGTAAAAGATGGTAGAAAAGGAGTAACCAAAGATATTTTACTACAACATTAGTGGGAAAATATTTAGGGAAAAAAGTTTATGATTTCATGCCTCAGGGAATTCACTCAAGATTTCAAGGAACTGCAATTAAATTTGGTTTTAAAGTCTACATCCTACCTTAAAACACTCCATGTAATGGTGTAGAATAAGATTTCAGACTATGATAGGAGGTTTCAAGGATCCATTCCCATAGAGTAATCACGAGACAAGGTATTCCGAATCAATTAGTTAGGGATATTATTATTGGATAAAATACCAGGATACATTTAGTGATTTAATTAATTAATAAATAATGTCATGATTGAATGGATTGATGGCCTTCATTTTATATTCATTTTTTATAATCCCCCTTCTTAGGGTTGAAGTGGAACCCTTACATGACCTGTAGTCTTCACGACATTATAGGACTCGAAGGTCTTAAAGGTATTCGTTACAGACTACGAAAACTTGAAGCTACCCATCTCCATAACATTATCATTGAGATCTATTTTAGATAAATAAAATATACTGATTGGTCATTACTTCTTAGAGTTCGATTAGTGAATTCACGTAATACTGCATCAAGAGAGGAATTTTTATGTGACGGAGTCCTGACTTCCTACTAATCTTTCTCCAGGATAAAGCAAGGCAGACAATGACAAGTATAAAAAGAATGTAGATGATGTGATATATGTACATTTGATGTGGCCTTTATTTCTTTACATCTTGCCACATTAATTTTCACTTTCATATTATTTTTATTATTAAAATAATGAATTTTTCTTAACGAATAGAAATTGATGTCTGTTGTATAATAAATTGTTAAAATTATTAATTATTGTTAATTTTATGTGCTTTAGTGTTAATGTTAGTTGTTTATGAGCAATTTAAAATTAACTAATTAATGTAGAATTAAGTTCTATTTTTAAGATGTTACTTTTTCAAAAAAAATTATTATCTTCTTTCAATTGTTAATTATTGTATTTTTTCAATATCGGTTTTCAAAATCATTATTTCATTTATTTAATAACATTATTCTATTTGATTTATTTTTTATTTAATTATATTTGATTTTTTTAAATTTTTTTATATTTAATGTATTTGTTTATTTTCATTTGTTTATAAAATAAATTTTCTTTCCTATGTTTTTATTCTTTTTTAAATTAATTCTACAATTCAATTTATTATTAATTTTTTATCTCAAACTAATTATATTACACTTTAGCTTATCATAATTTAAATAATTAAATTAATTTTAACATTTTAAGTCCTTTATTTATGATACTTTTGTACTTTGTAATATTTAATTATTATATTATCAATTTTTATCATTTATTATTTAATTAATTTAATCACACTATTTCATTTTAATTTAAATTTAAAAATATGTTAACAATTAAAATCTGAATTAATTTTTTTAATAACTTTTAATTAAGATAATTTGGTATTTAATAATTTAAATAGTGTATTTTAATGTTATAAGGTTAATTTATTTTATGATTTTTCTAATTGATTAATTTATAGAAAATTAAATTAACTTTAATTTACAATCATTTCTTACTTGATAAATTGTACACTAAAATCATTACATTGATCCTCTGATAATTATAAAATCACCATCTCCTAGTACACAGAGAACATAATTAGGCAGACAATCGAGTAGGGAGAATATTCAGAGTAGGAGGGCTTATTCGTCTTTTTTCTTTCTCTGTTTTACTATCTTGAGATGATAATAATTAAATTTATATTTTTTCCTTCATTAAATATGAATTTAAATATATATTATGGGTTTGGATCTGATTTATTGAACTGTTATCAATTCATTTATTCTTAGAATAATATTAATCACAAGAGGGCTTAGGTGTTTAATCTAAGGATTTATTTTTCTCTTCATTATGATCATCCTTTAACTCTACCCCATGTACCAAGAGGTGAATAGAAGGGTATCCTTTTTCCCTAGAAACCACAACTGAATTACATATCTTAAAAGGGATATATTAATCTATTCTCAATGAGGAAGTATCACATTCATTGGTCTAGTTATAAAAAATTATTCCCAAGAGATATCAATAGTGAGGGTGATTTATCTAACTACGGTTAGGCATTTCATTCCACTTCACACAACATCGATACCTCTATGGTTGGTTATATTCAAGTGAAATTACATTTTAATTAATTAAAAATTGTCTAGTTCCCACAACTTATCTTCTTCTTGTCACTTTCTCTGACTTGTTTCCCCTACACTATTCCTGGCATTCCATTTCTACGCTCTATTTTCACTATTGACAATTAGTCTTTTTTTCGTTTTTGGTTTTTTTAGTTTCATTGTATTGACATCTAATTAGTTCTCTATGGTTTGACAATTATTATCATAATACTAGTGTATGTTGGTAATATAAATATTTAATTTGTTTGAGTTCAACTACCTCATCATCAAACTTGTAGGCTATTTCTGGGGATGGAATTTGAGACCAAATAGATAAAATAATTTAAACTATATAATAGTATAAAAAATATAAAATAGAAAACCTATAAAAATTCAAAACATAAAAATTTTTCCCAAAAAAATACATTTATGTATTCACTTTTGTATGCACACAAGTTCATCTATGTTAAATCTAGACACCCCAATTTCAAAAATCAATAAGCATTGTTCTTCACATAGAAAATATAGAAAGTAAAAAATTAAAACATTGGAAAATAGAGAAGAAAAAAATTTCAGTGATATATATCCCATTATTCATTCACATGAGACACCTAAGATTACAGAGTTCTAAATTTCACTAGATTTAAATAATATTTATTGCACCAGGTGTTCTAAATTGTCTATGAATTATGAGATTATAGAGTCCCAACTCTCTCATCTTCATTGATTTAATGATCTATGAGCAGAGGAGTCCTTAGAGATCATTAGAGGCTTTTATGTTTCTATCTAGTATCTACCTCTATGAAATTTGAGTGAGGAGGAGTTTATGTTGAGTTTTATTTCATTCTTCCTTAAGGGGATGACTAGGACATGATTCCAAAAACATTATAAAGAAATATTCAAAAATAGGAATGAGGTGTTCATTGCATTTGTATCCATATTATACCCTAGGAACACCACCATATAAGTGAGGCATAAAATCGTAGGGTTATTTTATGTTGAGCGAGATTTGTTTCATCATTCTAGGGATATGTTTACGAGTCCTCTTAGGAAGTGTCTTAGTCACCAATTAGCACCCAATCTGCTCATCAATACATTTTACAATTCTATCACGCCTACAACTAGAACATATTTGATTAGTCTTGTGTGGGTGATTTATCTAATTCCACTACTGATGACCTTAAATAATTTTTTAATAACCAAAATAAACTTTCTCATCACATGGGAAAAATAAATAGATTCATCCACATAGATGAAACCACCGCCCGTAATTCTGTAGTTGATGATAGGGTTCATAGGGACTAGTGTTGTAATTAGGGGGTGTTCAGTTATACTAAAAATGCATCCCAAACATTGAACTCAATGTTCAATATGATGAGAGTGTAGTTGATGATAGGGTTCATAGGTACTAGTGTTGTAATTAGGGGGTGTTCAGTTATACTAAAAATGCATCCCAAACATTGAACTCAATGTTCAATATGATGAGAGTTTTTAGTTGTTATATTATACTTCATGGATCCAATGGGAATTTGATCTTTTCTCAAATCAGAATACTGTTGCATACAAATATCACCAAAATATGTACTGTAAAGAGAATGCTTTGATGAAATAACCCACTTCTCCAAATTATTAACCACAACCAAAACAATTTATTCAAAATCAATATGGGGATAATTCATTTAATTCTCTAGGTATATTAAAGAGGATGTTTCAAATAGTTTTGTTTGAGATTAGTTCACTGAGGAGAGATAAAAATACTATGATTCCATTTTTTGAAAATAAAATGGTTCAAAATTGATGGACATCTATATGGTAGGGACAAGGGAATGCTTCCCAACACTAAAATTATTCATCACATAGATAATTTCATGGGTGTAACCACTAGATATATCCATCAAACCCAACAGCAAGTAAAATAACATATTGGGGGAGTTTAAGGCAATGATAAAGTTTTTTCCAAAATAAAAAACATAGAAAACTCCCAATATAGAAATATGGACAGTTTGGAAAAAAAATGAGAAAAATGTTGAATAATCCACTTCAAAATATATTGAACCAAGGAAAATGAATTAGGAATTAGACAAGGAAGGAAATCATAAATTTGGCTTCTAGGAGAAGGTTAATAATCTACCTGTTTGGAAGCATTTTCCCCTCCAATTACCTTCATATAAAGAGATATAAATAGTGATGAACCTAGCTACCTGAAATTCCTAAAAATGATTTGAACCTCTAACATCGACTTTCCGTTTTTGGAAAACATATATAAAATTATATCATATGTTAAATTCATTTATTTTTTTAAAAAAAATTTATTGGAAGAAATTGGGCACCATCAATATCATTGAGGAGTGTATTGGTGTGCTCATTTGGAAGCTTCCTCCAAAGTTAAAGGACCTTGGCATTTTTTTTCAATGCCAAATAAGAGGAAGTGGGAAACTGAAGTGTTTTTTTGATTTAAGAGAAATTATAAATAAAATTCCTTATTAATTTATTAAGAAGTTGGGACATTGTGAATTTAAGACAACAAATGTTTCTGTTCAACTCAATGATAGGTCACTCAATTATCTCCATGGGAGGGTGGATGACCTGTTAGTGAGTGTAACAAAACATAGATTGCCCACAGATTTTTTTAATTTTTGATATTGAAGGTGATAAAAAGGTCTCGTCAACTTAGGTAAATTATTCCTTGCTACTGAATGTTCCATAATTGATGTGTCCAAATGGAAATTAACCCTCTAAGATGAGAATTATATGGAAGGGTTTTTTGTTTTTTCAAACCCAAACATGTGGTTAATTGTTAATTAATTGATGTTGCTAAAAATGAGTGACTTAAAATTGAGTTTAGACACGAGTATAGATCTATCCTTATTGAGGTTATAGAGATTATAATATCCTATCCCATTGAATGTTTTCCTCAAGCTAATGTACAATTTCTGTAGTCATTCTCTACACTAAATGTGCAAACCACCTATTACTATTTCTAGAATGTTATGTCTGACTCTATTTTACATGTATGTTTCTCTCCACATGAGTTTAATAATCTTGTTAATGAGATAATTACATATGAGCCTATCATATTGAAGGTTCCTTTTACTATAGAATAATATTTGCTGAAGCCTTTGGAAAAACATGATTATTCCCATCATAAACAACTGTATTTTTATCAAAACATCCAACCTACTTAGTTTTATGATATGTGTGATGAATCCCAACAAAAATATTAATGGTTCCATTCATTTGAGTCTTCTATTGAAAATGGGAAATATTTTTTTAAATAAGAGTGTGATTCCTATAAATGGGAGTATTCTGAGCTGTTTGATTTGCAAGATATTTTAGTAAATGCTGAGGAGTTTTCTGCTATGTTTTCTTCAGTTTCGGTATTTGTTCAAGGATATAAGTGTAGTGGAAGCAGGGAAATAATTTTTGATCAGTTAGGAAATTTTTATAAGTTGTTTTTATACTTTTAGAGCTATGAATGTTCTTAATAGAGGCCAATCTAAGGTGAATAACATGTACCTACTTCTATATTGGATGAATATTGTGGAATGATTCTTCTTTCTGAAGATGTACATTTTGTGGGAGTCCCTAATATTTTTTACTTAAAAGATAATAATGTGAAATAAAATTATAATTATTTTCCATTTAATGATAATGATTATAATTTTTATCAGGGATAATGTCTAGCTAGGGACATTACACCTAACACCCCATAAAAGGAAATCCATGATATTATGATTTTCTACATTAAAAGTTTGATTGAATAAATTATATTTCTCAGTTGGGTGTCTCTCTTTATTGGTGAACCATTGTTACTAATATTTTCATTAAAATATTTTTTTCTCTTGTTTTTTGGTTGTTTGTTTCAGAGTATTGGTTATTAGTTGTCATTAAGATAAATTGGTATGTGGTTGGTGGTCCCGATTGGTTTTGAGTAATTTTTCCCATTCCATAATCTTATGAAACATCCATCCCAAATGGAAACTCATAGTTAATGAGCATTAAATAACAATTACATCATCTAAATCTCTGGTCATTTTTAATTCTTATGATTAGTTTTTCATTCACATGTCATTCTTTTCATTTTGTAGGAGCTTAAAATTTTCAACCAAATGCCTTTGTCATTAATGTAAGGGGGATTATAGTCACATTTTTCAACATTAAAAAGATCTTATACATATTTTTGGAGTAACAGTTTCATTTCTTCCAATATATTTTTAGTGAGGACGCTGTTTTCATACAGTTTATTTTGAAATTTCATGTCAATTTTTGAAACTCCATTGAAATTCACATATCAAATCATCTTATTTTGGATTTATTTGGAAAATATATTAATTTGGTTTCTTATTTAATGGTGGTAAATGGGTTCTTATTTATATTATATTTTTATTATTTTTGTGGAAAATAAAATTTTCAATTTTCCAGAATCCCCTTCTTTAATCCTTTACTACTAAATTGGAAACTTTTTTTAAACTATATTCCACTCTGAGCCTCACCATTGAGGAGAAATACATTGAAGGAATTATTGGGGAGGGGTTATCACTTATATTAAATTTTCTTCATGAGTAACACATCAACAAAACATTATTTTTTTAGATTTTTCTCCTTTAAAAATTGTAAATACTTTATATTTTTATAAATAGTTTACCAAAAAGAAAATTAAGAAAACAAAAAAATATATGTATCATACTTAGGTCAAAATTAATTCTACGTTGAAAGATTCAAGGTGTATGAAATTGACATAAATGTATGATTGGTGAGTGTTTGTGCCAACTATTCTTATAGAAAATCACATTAGGAACTTCTGAAGAGAGTATGATAGGAGATATATTTTTGGAATTTTGATCTTAACCGAAGAAAACAATAAATTTGAACGTAAGCCTAGGGGATACTATCTATTTGAGAATATTATTTATGTAACCAAATATAATGATAATCATATAATTATTTTAATAGTGGATTAAAATGGGAAAATGGTATCCCATAGTGAGTCTCTAAGATAAGGTCGCTAGGTGAATTTATGTGAATCAATAAATTCCATTTTCAATTTCAATAATTATTATGTAATGTGATCTGTGAAATAAATATGGCTGGGAAAAATTAAAATAATGTTCCCTATAAAAATGATATCATTTTAGAGAGGTGAATTTTTACCCCAAATGAAAAGGGGGAAAATTGAGTTATATAAATATCATTTGAGTTGTATCAATGAAGTGGTGATCCTAAATCTTTGTTTTTTTGGAATTTAGGGGAGAGTGAATTTTAATGTTGTTTCTTGTTAAATTTTGAATTCCACTTTTAGATGAATTATTACACTACTAGTAGTGGAACCAATTTTGGATGGAAATAAGGAAGTTTGTAACCTTCATATAGGTGGCATGAGTTTTCAAGTATTGGAGGTATTTTGATCTCATTATATTTTAAGTCACTTAAAAGATATACAGGATTGTCTTTTCTAGTTTCTGTTTTATTAAAAAAATAAACCTTATATATTTACCTGGGTGTGGAATTGATTATGTGTTGGGATATTTGATGTGTCCTTTATTTCACTACTCATTACCACATCAATTTTAAATTTTATTGTATTTTTTATTAAAATAATGAATTTAGTTTACCAATAAGAAATTATTGTCTCTATAATATTAAATTATTAAAATTGTGAATTGTTGTTAATTTTTTGTGTTATGTGTTTATCATAGATATATATGATAAATTTTAAATTAATTAATTAATGTAGCATTAACATACATCATTATGATGTTGTTTTTTGTTTATAATTTTCTATTTTTATCATTCATTTAATTCTTGTATTTTCTTCCTGTTCTATATTCAAAATCATTGTTTCATTTATTTAATATCATTAATTTTTAATATATTGTTTATTTAATTATATTATTTATTTTTAAATCTTTTATTGTTTAAATATCCTTTTTTATTTAATTAAATTATTTATTTTCATTAAAATTTTACTTAATATACTTTATTTTGTTATTGTTTTTTAATTAATTAATCAATTCAATTGATTATTTATTTTTTTATTTTCAAATAACTAAATTTCAATTAATTTTTTGATACATTAATTAATAAATTTAATTTTAACATTTTAATTCATTTCATTAAAATATCTTTTACATATTAATATTAAAGTATAATATTATTCAAATTTTCTCATTTATTAGTTATTTAATTTAAGAATACTAATTTATTTTTTATTTAAATGATAAATTTTGTAAACAATTGTAATCCAAATTAATTTATTGAATAATTTTTAATTAAAAAAATTGGTTATTTTATAATTTGAATAGTGAATCTTAATGTTTTAATATTAATTTAATTTATAATTTTTGTTAATTGATTGATTTTTTTATTTAAATTATCATTAATTTAAAATGATATTTTTATTTGATAAATTTTACACTTGAATTCAATTGAATTTTTATTTAATAATTAGTTCGCATTCAATTTTTTATTGATTTTATTCAGCTATTATCGCTACCTCACCCATCGCCAAAACATAGGAGCGTGCTACTGCAAGACTCTAGTGGATGAAAAAGAGAGGATGGAAATGGTGGCTCATAAGTCAATTCCACCCTTCACTCAGTGGTGGAACATAAGCCAAAATTGCACCCTGCATCCAATAGTGACTCCTTTGAGTCATTTCCAGTCAATTTTGTAACTCAAACAATGACTCAAGGGGGTCACTTCCAACACCCTCTCTAATAATGACTTAATGATTCACCGATACACTCATTCAATAGTTACTAAAATAAGTCAACACCATCGCTCCGAGTCTTTGTGATGAAGAGTCTACCGAGACACACACAAATGAAACTATCAGACCACCACTTCTTTGCCCCCTCCTCCTACTCGAATGAGTGACTCCAAACCACCCTTACCCATGCTTCTCGATGACCACCGAACACCACTCCCCCATTCATATTCGATTCCACCACCCACTATTATTTACATTTATATATTATATATTAATATATAATAATAATAAAATATATTTTTTAAATTGAAATTAATATTATTTATAGTGATATGTATATATATATATTTACAATAATTAGGTAATTTATTCTTAATAGTAAATATAAATAAATAAATATAACTCTAATAATAATATTTATTTTAGTTTTATATATTAATAATGATATGTGTGTAACTAGTTTTAATGTTCTTTATAATAATAATAATGAACAAATTTATTTTATAAGTATATATATAAACAAATGATAATACATATTTATGAATATATTGAGTATAATTTTATTCTGTAATATATATTTTAGGTCGTATATATTTATTATAGCTACAGTAAATGACATCTTGACATATTTATTTATTTTTGTAGTTTGATTTCGGAATCAGGTTGTTGTGCGGGCATGATCGTGCTGCATGGACCCGGGGATGATCATTCTATTTAAGAGGATTCTTCTCTGGTCACCAATATAAGGGAAGGGTCATAGTGAATGTTCCACAACTAGGTGAGGGATGTCATTCTAGAGTGGTGACAAAATATTACAAATAGAATTAGAAGAGTCCAAAAGATGGGGAGATACATGAGTCATTTAAAAGGTATCCAAGAGTAGGGCCTTTTTTCATCATCTATTCTAGAACCATTTGATGGTGGGATATCGATTCATCCCCCAACCATATAATCATTATACCATCACCATTCACTGGTAAAGACAATATAGTCATTGATGGAAAATCATGTGGGGAGTATATTCGGAGCAGATGGGATTCTTCTTATTTTTCATTAATATGTCTTATTATACTGAGATGGTTTTAAGGAAATTTATATTTTCTACTACATTAATTTTAAATTTCTACATAGTTTAGAGATGTTTTATTTGTTGTATTTAACTGATATCAATTCATATATTATTGCAATCAAATTAATCACTAGAGGGATGAGGTGTACAATCCAGTGATTTCATTTTCTCTTCCTCGTAAGCATCCTTTAGCTCAACCCCCCTGTACTAAGAGTCTAATAGTAGAGTACGTGTTTTCATGATGAAACAACTTAAGTAATAATATGGAAAAGGATATGGTAATATATTGTCTAAGAGGAATAATAAATTTCATAGGTTCGGTTAGAAACAATTTTTCCCATGAGAGATCTGTGCAGATGGTGATTTATCTAAAGGTAGTTAGACATTTCCTTCCTCTCCCCCTGAACTCATTACCTCTATGATTGGTTATATTCAATAGAAGTTACATATTAATCTATTTACTCTATTATGGTTCCCCTAAAACATCTTATGATTTTCTCTATCTATGAATTTTTTCACCATCATCATTCCACATATTCAATTTATATACTCAATTTTCATTATTCACTTTTAGTTCTTGTTGTTTTTCATTATTATTTATTTCTTTTTGTTTTCTCTACACATATTATTCCTTCTATATGTTTTGGACGTTCATACCAAAGAACTAGTTTAATTAGATAATATAAATATTTAATTTTTCGAGTTCAATGACTTGATCATTATATTTTTTCACCATTTCTAGAGAAAGAATATGTAACCAACTAGAAAAAAAGAACAGTGTGTATAACAAAGAGTAAAAAAATAAGAAATAAAAAAACATAAAAAAATACGAACACACGTGAACTATGTAAAAAAACATAATTATATCTCTAATTTTGTATGTAAAAATGGTCATCTAAGTCAGAATAGGACACCATAAATTCAAAAATCAACAAGCAATTTTATGCTCTTAGAAAACGTGGAATGTCCAAGTTGTAAAAATTTAAAAAAAAAGAGAATAAAATAAAAATGTAAATATTCTACAGACCATTATTCCTACCCCTGAGAGTCACAATCTTAGAGATATACAAATTCCAATAGTGTAATGTAATCCTTATTGCATTAGGTTGTCTAATAGGTCTCAAAAATATTAGATAAAATAGACTCATCTCTCTTAGTATCCTTCATTTAAGAGTTTTCATATAGAGGAATCCATAGAGTTCATTAGAGACTTTCTTAGTTTAGACTAGTAGCTACCATTGTGAGATATGAGTGAGGGGGATTTTAGGATGAGTCTTTTTCCATTCTTCTTTAAGGGGAGGTCTAGGACTTGGTTCCAAATCCCTTATAATGAAATGATCCAAAATCGGGATAAGGTGTTTATTAACATTGTATCCAAATTCTACCCCAGGAACAGCACTATATAATTTATGAACAAGATAACTATGTTTTTATAGGATGAGGGATATTTTTTTATGAGGCTTTTGAATGTTTAAAATTATTATCATAAGAATTCCCTAACACAAGTTAGATTCCCATCTCCTTATGGATACCTTTTACAATTCCATCACCCATAACAACCATAACATAGTTGAACAATAATATGGGGGTGAATTTTATGATTCCACTACTGATGATTTAAATAATTTTGTGGTATAATATAACAATTTTCAAAAAAAAAGTTTACATGAAATAGAGTCATTCATAGAGCTAAAATAACCACCCAACTTGTTGTTGTTTATGATAGGTTTCTTAGGGGGGAGGGTTATCATTGTAAAATGTTTTTTCCATAATCAATGATGCTTCCCATACATTATACCCAATATCTAGTCTAATGAGAGTGATTAGTTGTTATATTATATATATAAGAACCAAGTCTCATATTATCCTTTTTCAAATTAGTATAATTTTGGATCACTAAACCACCCAAACTTGTCCTACAAAGTGGAAAGTTTGATGAAACATCCCGCTACCCCAAATAACCGACCCAAAACCAATATTTTTGTCAAATTCAATATGCAACCATGTCATCTAATTATCAAGGGTAATTGAAGTGGATGTTGTAACTTGTGTTGGGTGATATTATCTCATTTATTAAATATAATGATACTATGATTAATAATATAGAACCCCAAATGGGTGAAATGGATTAATATATAGTTTCTAAGGACAAGGGAAAGATGCCTAAAATTACAATTCCTCATCCCGAAGAAAATTTAATGTCTTTCACCACCATATCTATCAATAAAACCCAAAAAAATAAGTAAAGGAACATCCTTGGAGAGTTAAAAATAATGAGAAAGTTCCTTCTAAAAATGAAAACCTAGAAAACATCCAATATATAAATCTAGATAGTTTGGTCCAAAATGAATAGAATATCAAAAACACCACTAAAAAATTAAATGAACCAAGTAAAATGATGTGAAAACAAGTTATGGAAGGAAATGAGACTATAGGATTTGAGGATTAGGTGAAAAATCATATTTTTTGAAATATTATTTCCCTATGATCCCCATCCCAAAAAGAGTGAAAAAGAATGATAAACCTGAATACCTTAGATTTCTGAAAATGATTAAATCCTTTATAATCAACATCCATTTTTTGGATCCTTGGGAAAAAATCCCTCATATGTAAAATTCACAAATTTTTTTTGAAAATAAAAAAAGATTGGACAAAATTGGGCACCAACAATCTCAATGAAGAGTGCAGTGTTGTGGTCTTCAGGGAGCTGCCTCCAATGTAAAAGTACCCTGAATGTTTTGTTATTAAATGTTGAATAGGAGGAATTGGGAAACTGGATTGATTTTGTTATTTAAGAGTATGTATAATTCTTATTTCTTACCCATTTTTAAGAATCTTGTTCTTAGAAAATTGAACCCGACCACTACTTCTCTACAACTCGCTATTAGATCACTCACTCATCCTAATGGCAGGGAGGAATACCTATTAGTGATCATAAAAAAACTCAAACTATCAAAGGATTTTATAATTATAGATATGGAATGTGATTAAAAGGTCCCAATCATATTAGGTTAAATTTTACTTTTACTGGAGTTTCCATCATTGATGTTCTTAAAGGGAAATTATCCCTCTAATATGTGGATGACGTGTTGGAGATTTTTGTTTTTAACATACCCAAAAATGAGTTTAGATATAACGAAATTGATATTGATGAAAATTAGGGATTTCAAATTGAGGCCAGAAAATAGTTTGGATCTATCCCTCTTGAGGTTACAAATATTATAATTTCCCAACCCATAAAATTTTTTCCTTAAGCTAATGTACAATGTCCAAAGTCACTCTCCCCACAAAATCTGAAAACCACATATTTCTATTTCCATCACGAGATGTATGAGTCTATTTTAAATGATTATGTATCTTTATTTGATTGTAATAATCCTATTTATGAGATCTTTACATCTAATCATGATAGCTTCAAGGTTTCTTTTATTGAATAATGTTATGGGTAGAAACCTGCAGAAAAAACATGATTGTCCTCATTATGAGTAGTTTTATTTCCATTAAAACTTATTACCTACATCATTTGATTCTACGTGTGATGAATACAGTCCAAAAAATTAAATATTCACTTCATTTTAATCTTCTGTGGACATTGGAAAATATCTATTGGATTCTTTTAATGATTCTTTTAAATTTGTGTATTCTGAGTTATTTAGTTTAGATGTTGTTTTAAGAAATTATAAGGAGTATTCTACAGTTTTTTCTTTAGTTTATAGTATTTCAGAAGCATCTAAGTGTTGGGGAACGTAGGGAAGAATTTTTATCAGTATAAATATTTTTATGGGATGGTGATGAACTTTCTAGAGCTGATGAAGTGTATTTTATAGGACAAACTCCATTGAACAACATGATACCTACATCTATGTTGGATGAATTTGGGGGAATGTTTCTTACTGATAATGGTGTAAATGTATTGGGTGTTTTTTCTATTGGATATATAGAATATAATATAGTAAAATCCATTAATAATTCAATTCCATTGAATTATAATGGGTACAAATTTTTTTGGGGAATATTTTCTGGTTGGGGGCTTCAAACCTACCAATACATGGTAGGAAACCCATGATTTTAATGTTTTTCTATCTAACTATTTTTTTGAATAAATGATCCTAACATGGTTATGTGTATATTTTGACTGGCGAAGAAATGTTACTGAGATCATCATTGAAATATTATTTCTCTTATTTATTTGTTGTTTTTTTAAAGAGTTGGTTATGATTTATCATTTGGATCTGGTGGTCTGCAATTGGTGGTCTTGGTTGGTTGTAATAACATTTACCAAAGGAAGAATAATATAAAACATACATACCATAAATAATCTAGTAGTTGAATAATATTGTATAACACTTCACTTAACTCAAAATCTGTTCAATTTTAGTTATGATAATTAATTTTTCATTATCATGTTTTTTTGTTCATTTTGTAAGAACATCATATTTTCAACCAGACACATTTTTCATTGTTGTAAGGAAGGTTATAAAAATATTAATAAATATTTTAAAGGGCTTCCAAATATTTGGGGAGTAGCAGTTTTACATCATTAAATATATTTTTTAGTACTGTTACTGGTTTCATATATTTTAATATGAAATTTCATTTCAATTTCTACTACTCCTTTCAAAATCATTCATCAATTCATCTGATACGTGATTTTTTTTTGAAAAAAATATTATATTCTTGCCTATTTGGTGGTGGATGGTTGTTTCTTTTGTATATAATTTTTTTTATTTTATTTTTTAGTTGGGGAAGACATGTTTGAAATTTCCTGAAACCCTATACTTAATCATTTACAACTAAATATAAAATTTGTTTTCACTGAAACTGTCTTCAACTTTAACCCTTTTCATTGGAAAAATTATTTGAATTAAGTGTGACAGAGGGGTATTCACTGAACATAAATATTCTTCTAGGGTAATAAATCAAAAGCACCAAAAAATTTTAAAATTGACTCTCTTTAAAAAATTAAATAAATTATTATTTTGTAAATATATTTCCTAAAAAGACAATAAATAAATAAATATTCTCTACATACTGCTTATATGATAAATCATCCTATGTTAAGGGGATGAAGGAGTCAATTGTTTTTTCAAATTCATGATTTATGCGTATTTCTACCTATTGTTCTTATAGAATTTGACTTTTGAATATTCATAAAAGTGTGTCATAGGAGGGATCTTTCTGGATTCATATTTTAACAAGAGAAAACTATAAATTTCAACTTGAACATAAGGGACACTCTCTTTTTGGAAAAACAATTTAGGGACCCAACTCTAATGATAATCATATAAGTCCTTTGAATTTGGATTGAATTTGGAAACTGGGATCCCATAATGAGTCTTTGAGGCAAGTTCACTGTGTGTATTTTGTTTAATAAATAAATGCCATTTTCTATTTCAATAAGTTCTATTCATAGTGATTTTAATAATATATATGGTTGAGAAAAATATAAATAAATTTTCCTTATAAAAAAATGAGGTCATTTAGGTGAGGTGAATTTCGAACCCAAATGGGGAAGGGGACAATTGGATTATATAAATATCATTTTTGTGGTATCAATAAGGTGAGAAACATGGATCTTCAATTTTTTGGAACCTAGGGGATAATGAAAATTAATGGGGTTTCTTGATAAAATTTTAATTTAAATTTATCTAAACTATTACACTCCTTGAAATGGATCCCAATTTAATAAAAATAATGCAGTTTGTAACATTCACATAGGTGACATAAATTTTCAATCAGTGGAAGGATATTTTATATATTTATATTTGGAGTCACTTTGAACTTAAGAAGGCTGGTCATTCCTTGTTTTGGTTTTTGCAAATAAACAAAACACACCAAATTTATCTGGATGGAAATTGATTAAGTGTGGGGGAGTTTGATGTGACCATTATTTCGTTACTTCGTGCTACATCACTTTTCAATTTATTTTATTATTATTATTTAAGTAATTAATTTTTTTAACAATTATCCCTTGTTGTTTTTTTGTATATTAAATTGTTGAAATTTTGAATTTTCTTGGTTTATATGTGTTTGTGAGTTTATCATAACTATATTTGAATAATTCAAAAATCAATTAATTAATATAGCATTCAATTCCATATTGATGACATTTTTTATTTAAATATTTATTTTTCATTTTTCATTCTCTTATTTCATGTATTTTTACAATTTCCATTTTCGAAATCATTATTTCATTTCTTTAATATCATTATCTAATTTGATTTATTTATTATTTTTTTAATTTTATATTTTTTTAAATCATTTATTGATTATATATTCATTTATTTTATTTTTTTGTAATTATTTTACATTATTATACTCATTTATTATTATATTAATTAATTAAATTAATTTATTCTTCATTTTTTATTCAAAAATAAATAAATTTTACTTTTATTTTTCCAACATTAAATAATAAAATCTATTGTAACCTTTTAATTCTTTTCATTAAATTATTTTTTTCTTAGTAATATTTAATTATAATAATATTCAAATTTTATCATCTATTATCTAACTATTATAGGATTAATAATTTATTTTTCTATAAATCTTAATTTCTTTTAACAATTATAATATAAATTAAATAATTGAATAATTTTTAATTAAGATATTTGGGTATTTAAAAATTGAAATTGTGAATTTTAATGTTTTAATGTTACTTTATTTTATAATATTTAGTTTATTGATTAATTTATAGTTAATTAAGTTAACTTTAATTTATATAATTTTTTTCTTTAATAAATTGTACAGAGACATTCATTTATCTTTTGATAATTTTTTTTTCACTTTAAATTTTCATTGTTGATTTTATTAGGTTTTTTCATAGCCTCACCCACCACCAAAATAGAGGAACGAGCTACCTCCAAATTATGGTGGTAGAAAGAATGAGGATATCAATGATGGCTCTAAATCCACAACTAGACTACAGCCAAGAGGTGCACATAATCCACTATTTCACCCCACCTCCAGCAGTGACTCCTTCAAGTCACTAGCAGCCTCTACTACAACTCAAATGGTGACTCATGAGAGTCACCTAAACACTCTATAAAAACGTGAATCCTGGAGTCATTGTAAGCCTCATCTGATGGGAACTCAATGGAGTCAATACCGACCCTCTGAGTTTCCCAGAAGCAGAGTCTCCCAAGTCACCATCAAATGAAATCATTAGGTTGCCACTTTATTACCCCTGCTAGAACCTACAAACATGAGCCACCCTTCCCTTGCTTCTCTACGACTGCCTAACACCCCTCCACCTATCAACTTCAATTCCCCCACCACTTTTTCTATATATTTAATTAATATATATTATAATTTAATAATAATAGATATAATAAATATATATTTATGTAAATTGATATAAATATAATTTATTATTATATATATACACACATATATGTCTATCATAATTTGGTAGTATATTTACAATTGAAAATATAAATAAATATAATTCAAATAATATTAGTGATTTTATGTTTATATATTTATAAGTATATGTGTGTAAATATTATTATAGTTTATTATAATAGTAAGAATAAACATATTTAATTTATTTATATATACATATAAAAATTGATCATATATGTTTTTATATATATTGAACATAATTTAATTATTTAATATCAATTTTATGTAATATATATTTTTTATAGCTACTAGCCTTAACTTATGGATATATTTTATCAATTGCTTTGTTTGATTTTGGAATCAGGTTGATGTGATGGAATGATCATGCTATGTTGCTCGGGGGCTACTCATTTTGTTTGAGGGGCTTCTATTCTGGTCACCATCATAGGGGATGGGACTCGGTGAATGCTCCATGCGGAGGCGATGGAAGTCATTCTGAAGCAGTTAAAGGAAATGATAAAGTGAATTAGAAGACACCATCAGATAGAGAGATGCATGAAAAATTAAGGATACATCTAGAAGTATAACTATTCATTCCATATTCCCTTCCAAAACCATCTGATGTGGTTTTTTGTTATGTACCCCAATCATCTGATTATTCCACCATAACCATTCACTGGTACACTAAGAATATTGATAGGGTGACAATCAATAATAGAGCATATTTAGAGTAGGATGGGTTCTAATTATTTTTTCATTACTTTTGTTACTATAATGAGATGTTTCTAATGAAATTTACATTTTTTTTGTTTCATTAATTATGAATTACTATATTTTTATGGGGTTATATCAGATGGATCTAAATTCTATAAATTAATCTATTATTTTCATTTAATTAATCATAATATGTAAGAGGTTTTTGATCCAGTGATTTACATTTATCTTCCTCATGAACATCAATTAACATTACCCTAATTATAGATAGGTGAACGGTAGAGTATCCTTTTTCCATATTGACCAAAAACGAGGTAATAATATTGAAATGTTAGTGGTAATATATTACCCCCAAGGAAGTATCACTAGCTTGGGTTCATTTTGAAATAATTTTTTCCAAGAGAGATCATTGGTGAGGGTGATTTTTCTAACGACGGTTGGACATTTCATTCCTCTATACAGAACCTTAGTAACCCTCTAATTACTTCTATTCAAGAGAAATTTCTTTTAAATTTATATAATATGTTATATTTTCCCTAAAACATCTCCTGATTGACTCTTCTTCTGACGTATTCCACCTACACCATTCCACAAAATCCATTTCTAAATTCCATTTTCACTATCCACTTTTAGTTTTGTCTTTGTTTTTTGTTATTCTATTAGTTTTTTTTGTCTGCACATCATAGTACTTCCTTTTAGTTCAAAACATCATACCATAATAATAGTGAAAGTATTTAATATAAATATTAAGTTATCATGAGATCAATGACATCATCATCAACATTGTATCAGGTTGTTATATATTCCCAGTCAATGTATGAAATTTCAAGTGGATGAATATTCCAATAACATGCAGAATCATCTACAATAAATATGTGAGGATAGAGGAATGAAGGAATGATAATAGATATCTAGTGCACAGTATAGGTGAATTCATGCATAATGGATCCAAGAAAGAACTCATGTACCAAATTAGATCGGGTACATTGAGAGACTTAAAGACCTTGGGTTCAAACTGATTCACAAACTTGAAACTAATATAATTATTTCCTCCTTACCACCAAGATTCCTAAAATTTATTGATAACTATAATAAGAAAATAAGATAAATTCATTACCTTTCCATAGTTCTACAAGATAATAATGATATAAATAAAAATAATTCTTTTGTTCTTATGGCTACCAAGGGGAGGAAGGGTGAGGACAAGGTGTCAAATGATAAGTTGAAATCAAAGAAACCTATACACTATCTTTCTAAAAGTCCAATGATATAGTGGGAGCAAAATGAGTATGATCTTGTTTGATTTTCACCAAGAAAGACCAATGAAAGAAGAATTGTGAGATAGGAAAAATAAGTAGGGTGAAGCTTCTACATATGGTTTTTTCATTGAATAAAACATATATTTATCTACAAGTTGGGTGTTGTATACAACATGTGGAGAAAAATTTTGATTCATATATAAGAAGAAAGTAGTTTCTATAATATTTCAAAGGGTGAGGTGGGTCTCAAAGAAGTTTATTGTGCGATTCTATCATTGACGGTAGTGATAGATTGTAATCTGAATATTCCTTGTGGTTTGGTTCTGGTATTAAACAATTGTTATTATGTTCTTTCATTGACAAGAAACACAATATCAGTGTCATGTTTGAAAATGATGACATTTTATTTCATGTTTGGATATAAATTTCCACTCTTTTATAAGGATAATATATTTTATGGAATGGAACATATTAAAAAAGGTTTTCATATAATTAAACTCAAAACACATGTAATAGAAATTATGGAAAATCCAGCATACATGACTCATATAACACCAACCTATGGAACATCAGGTTTGTTCATGTAAATGAATTACATTTTAAAAAATTAATCCAAGAAGGGTATTTATAATTTTTTGAGTTAAAACCATTGTATATATGTCATGCATGTTTCAAAGGGAAAATGACCAATGAAATCTTCATGAAGAAAAGAGTATGAATTAATCAATACAGACATATGTGGTCTTTTCCTAGTATAGAAAAGATGTGGGTTTTTATACTTCATTAATTTTATTTATAAATATAGTAGGTTCGGATATATCTACTTAATATGGTATAATTCAAATTCCTTTAAGATGTTTATGGTATAGAAACATGATGTAGAAAACTATATTTGTAAGAATATTTTGGAACAACTCTCATAATGAGGTGGAAACTACAAGAAAAATAGGATAACCCTGGTTTGTAACCATAGATATAGACACTAAAATCTTGGCTATAGGAAGAAAACATTGTTTAACCAGTCATGTCTCATATTGGTATGGCTATAAGGAAGAAATGTATCCACAATTTGTAACCGTGGAAGTAGGCCTATTTCCATGGTTTGAACCCAAGCTTTAGCCTCTTCCATGTAGAGTTATTTCTAGATTTTTGACCATTGAAATAGGTCAATATCCCTAAATCAAACCATGGTAACATTTTTATTGACATCATTACATCAATGGCTACATAATCTAGTTTCCAGAAAAAACCCCACCATGTAGCCAACTAAAACACATATATAATATCTAAAAACAAAAAACAGACCTAGATATCAACAAAAACAATGAATGGTTAGATACTAGGTGCACTAGTAATGCAATGCAGTGTCTCAAAAAAATGTAAACCACAAAAACTTTATCAAATAATCAAAAAGTAATCGGAACCACCACTTTCCTCTGTTAACATGATTGTTTAATTCCATAATACCCTAAATTAATTTTAACCACAAAATATACCAAACACTAACATCATTTACATAAAACTAGAACACAAGATCCTTGATAGGTAATGATGTAGAAGGGTGAAATGGTTAAAAATGATGGAATGTATTAAGGGAAAAATATTTATTACTTATCATCAAAACATTTATAGTGATAATTTCTTTGAAGATTGAATACTCTGATATAGACGCATTCAGAATAGTTTATCATTGCACACACTAATTAATGATTAAATATGTAGAGGGCCTCTAATGACCAATTTATTAGAAATGATGTTAGGTTATGTAAATACCAGATATAGAATGGTTGTAATAGCAATATCCTTAAGAACCACTGTGATTGTTTTTCCTATGCTTGAGGCCTTTTTTGTTTAGTACATTAATATTTTACCTTATCCATAAGAATGATTCTCCTATCATGAATTCATAAAATAATATCCCCAGTCCATTTTTAAGATGATTTTCCATGAAATTCCATATTGTTTACATGAGAAACCACCACTCTTATTAATAAGTATCACTTCCTGGGAAAATCATTCATGTTCTTCCATAATGATGCCTTGTTAGTCTAAAAATTCAGTAGCATCTATACAAAATCAAATATTAGCTCCAACCAACAAGTTAAATATACACACTCTACAAACAGGTATATATTTTCCTGATATTAAATTTCTATAGGTATATACATATTCATTAATATATTATATAAAACATTAATAATAAAAATATTCATGTGTGTATGCACAAACACATTGTGAGCTAGAGTCAACTATACATAATTATTGAGATTGGAGATGGGTATGCCACTTACCAAAATAGGTTAAGAAGCATCAATTACACATGAATCACAATAAAACATTATAGAAACACCTTGAAAAGTTGATCTAGGGAATCTCCCAAAATTTAATAGCATTATAATATTCTTTAAAAACATTTATAATAGATCCCAAAATACCAATTATGTCTAGAATCATCAAAATAGGGAATATAATTTCAATAATTACCTTGATTATGAATGTGATGACTAATATTTCATGTACATTTACATGAAAATAATAAAATTAGATTAAATATTCCTGAATATTTAGAAAAAATCACTGATTACAATACAAATAATCTCCAAAACATTCAAAAAATTTGTAGAAAATAGATTTTTGATTGATTATGATATTTAATTAAATCTTTAAATAAATGTATATAACCCCAAAAAAATAATTTATATATTCGATATAAGGACATTTCATGGTGTATTTCACTCAATGTAAAGCCTGAAACCATATGATACCACACTTACACTATTATATATGTAGAGGAATAACATTAAACTAGAGTGAAATAAATATATTCCCTATAGAGAGATTATCAAAGTGTTTTGCTACCCCTGAATATAAAGATAAAATCAAGAGTAACTATAATCAAAATATCAACTAATTAAATGAAATTTTAATATAAAATCAAGGCTTATTTAATAATCAGTGAAGCATACTAAATACACAAAACACACTCAAGAGTTACAAGTATTTTGTCACATATGATATAACTAGAAAAAAAATATTAGTTTTGTTAAATTGATTATTGTTTTTAAAAAAAATTGTTTTTTACCCAAATATAAAAAATAATGATGTATCATTTAGCATTTTCATTGTATGAAAAATATCAATGTATCTAGGTAATCACTTATCAGCATCAAAGAATGTCACTTAATTATCACTATTGATACCTTGATTTTAGGATCTAATTTTTTAAGATAATTATTCTTCAATGAATGGTGTTTTACTATTATTTTTGTTTCTACATAAATATGTTAATTATTTCATTGAAATGTGGAAAAAGCATTGAAGCATCCTCCCAATGAAGCTAAGTAAAATTAGGAATAAAAAATGGCCTGTTTTTTTCGGAGAAATATGGGGTGCATAATTGATCCATACATAGTGTATTTGAGAATGATTTCAAATTTTGATCAACATTATAGATACATGTTTTTTACCTTTATGTATTATATTTGAAGACCATCTTTTTGATCCATATCATATCTTTCTTATTGATATCAATATAATGATGTGTGATTCAACTAATACATTTTGGTGTTTTATTTTTTGACAATTAGTGGTGATGATTGAGGAGAAAAATATGATTCTTGGAGGATTTTAAAAAGCAATAAAAGATTCATAAAGATATACATTATGTGATGTGGAGAAATATTGACATGAAAATGGTTGAGATGAATACTATACATGGAGTCATGTATAATGAGAGTGGATTGTTGTTGTTAGAAATTATGAATATACTTGAAAAGTAGATATAGAAACAAATTTTGGAAATAAGATCACATTATCATATACTTAATTACAAATTAATGTGATATTAGAAGACTATTAAATGAATTCTTGATGACATGGTTTTAGGAAGAAGAATGACATTGTTGTTATAGTTTTGGAAGAGGTGTGACAATGTCAAAATTCAATTGGGGAAGGTGGGAGATTCATTTGGATTGATTTATATTTTGTGATGATTGATGATATTATTAAATATATTTTAGTTGAATAAGTATTTGAATTAGTTTTTAGGAGATTCAGAGAGGACATAAATTAATTTTGGATAAATCCAAGTAAAATAAATGATTAAACAACATAGACTATGGTATATATATGAATAAATCATGAACTTCGTTGTCTATTTGAAATTAAACAACACATTTAAGGACTATATGAGGTTAAAATATCATAAATATGAGATATATAAGATTATCTATATATTTTTATGTTATGTAAGATTACTATCATGCATTTAAATATATGTAATAATAATTCATGTGAATACCAACTTGCATAAGAGTAAAATATTCATGTTTCTAAAGCATGAAGGATGAATATGAATCAATAACACGTGTAAAATATATTTTAATTTATGAATATTTTGTGAGATTAACCTTGGAGTTTCTTTATATAATTTTCATGAATTAAAGAATGTTTGATAGATGATGAACATCATAAAGACATGGGGATTTAAAAATGGCTTACAATTCATGTTTAAGGTGTTATGGATATTGTGGTGGTCAAAGAAATTTTAAATATTGTCATTGTAAAGGAAAGAACGAACTACAAAGATATATCATGAATAAGGGAAACGGTAAATATATCCTAGAATTAAAAGGGAATTAAAATTGTACAATTGGTACTTTGGAATAAGAAAATGAAGAAGAATGGGACAAAATTTCCATACTATATTCAGTAGATTAAAGAGATGAACATGAAGTATAAAAGTGATAATTCATATTTGGAATTTTCTTCATCAGGTAGACTTTTTCACTTTTTTCTACATTAAATAAAATAATGTGATCCTAAAATTAATAGGACACTATGATCTAGAATTGAAATTGGAAGATAAAGATAAATCCCTCGTATTGAGGAGATGATCTCAAAATTTTTGAAGAAGTTGAAGCATGAAAATATAAATTTTAATGTCATAAATTCTTGTGTTATGATGTGAGATAATTCATAATAAACATGGATATTCCCTTATGTCTATATACTATTCAATCCCATCCTTTAATTAGTGCAGGATGGAGGAGGAGAGGGAGATCCACTTTAGTTAGTCTCTCAATCAATGAATGATTTAAAAATTATTTAATTGTAAAATATTTAGTGATGATCGAGAATTAAAAACATTGAATGAGTAAGAAGAAATTAAAACATATTAAATTAAACATAGATGGATGAAAAATTGATGGAAGTAGGTCAATTCATATTTTAATTCCCATGAAAAAAGTGTTACATTAGTTATAACAATATAAAATATATTAACAAATAAATACATATATAACCCATTTCTAATTCTAAAACTATTTATGTTAATACAAACCACATTTAAACAGAGTTTTTATGTTAATTTAAATGTTCATTTTTCAATAAAATTGACCTATAAACTGTATGCACATTATGGTTTAAATTTTTTACAATATATTACCATATAATCTGAAAAAATTGAATAAAATTATCATATGAACTCAAATTGGCCTAAATTTTTTTATAATAAAACCACTGAAACATCAATAAGAAAAAATAAATATAAACTACAAGGAATATCAGGGAATTATTTTTTAATATAGAAATAGATTATAGGAAAAATAAATTACTAAATATGATTAGATACAATGATGAAATTGATATAGTACTTGAGTCAGTTGTTTGGGAACATGAATTAAAAGAAGCTACCTATAAGGAAATAAATAGTAATTCCAGATTGAATTACTACACATATTCTAGAAACAAGTGGCTGGAAGAAGCTAATAATCTTCAATATTGTAAGAAGATCCCCATTCTTTCACTTGTGAATATAAGCAATTCATCCTCAATATTACACTAAAATTAATAAAAATGCATATAAAATAAAATTATAGGACATTTTTTATGAATAAACTCTAAATAATTGTGAAACAATTTTAATACATATGAAATTATAAACTATTACATCTTAATCCTTGTATCTAAATAATAAAGGAAAAAATCATAATCAAACTTAAAAAAATGGGGTTCACATAAAAAAGGGTAATGCAATAATAAAACTCTATACTTGAAACGCCCCTAAACAAATAAGCACACTAATGAAAAAAAATTACTATGTTAATTTCAATCCAAATAATGTCCCAGGATGTGAAATATTCATTTAAATTATAGAGCTTCATCATAATAAATGTGTCATGAAATGACGTACACAATAAACACTATGTATCATGGATTTATCTATCATTGAAAAATAATAAGGCATTAAGTTAAAATGATATCTACTGTCAAACATTTTTATTTGTAATTACACTATAAAAAAGCAACATATATTGAAAAAAATATTATTATATTTGAGTCACATATGTTTGGTTTTTAGGAAAAAAATTTAAAACTAATTATAACATAGATATTATATGTTGCGAAAATAGCTTGTATAATAATGAAAGGCACTACTACTTATTTAATAGAAAAGAAATTATACTCTAAAATAAAACCACCTGAATGAATAAAAGAAAACATAAACCCATTAAGAGCATATATAATTTCTCATTCTCAATATAACATATGACATTGGTATGGATCAACAATATAACATCTAAAGCATAAAACACTAATAAAAAAATAATGCATCAAAACATGGAAATTTGAAAAAAAAAATAAACGACCTTGAAAAAATGTATATTAATGTCATTAGAAGATATTTCATACCCTCAACCAATCATATTGGATTTATTACCAATATAAAATCAACCATGTTCGATGATAACATAAAATATCTACTCTAAATAAAGCTAATTGTAATACTAAAAATGGATGGCAATAAACATTCATTATATTTCTTTTTTATTTATAATCATAAATAGGAAATATATTATAGGTATAATAATGATAAGATTTCACATTTTGGGATAAAAATATTACATTTTAAAATAAAGATTATTCAGCATAATAACATGCAATGTATGATCTACATGGGGGGTTTTAGGAGGTGATATTTTTAAATGATTATAAAATTTGTGATGATGAACAAAAATCAAATGGTATAAAACATATAAATATTGAAGTAATGAAATATTTGGATGGAATAAAGAATTATTATGGCCACATGAAACACATTTTGAATCTCTTAGTGATACAATGGTGTTTTTCAAAAATATAAGTTGTTAAAATTTTGTTATGATAGTTTTAGGAACATCAATAGGTTAATAGAAGAGGATGCACGTGAAGGTGAATGGTAGAAAACATTCAATATTGTTTAAATCTGATTTTTTAAATTATTATATAAAGGACCTTCATGTGTGGGAAATCACATCATGAAAATTCTTATAGATACATGAAACATATGATAGAATATACCAAATACCAAAAATTACACATAAAAGGGAGAAATTGAGTTGAAACAGAATATTGATCCCCACAAACATAATATAATAAAAAATCCATGTTGTTTGGTTATTGAGATATTTCACACTGGAATGATGATATTACCTATCATGCAATAGTGAAAGAATTTTTAATCCTGATTCTCCAATTTGTTTCTACAGAAAGTAATTGTCAATGAGATAATTGGTTGTGTTGATGCAGAAAACTGATAAAAATATGTTTTACCAATATGTGAATAATATTTTGATCACATAATAGTTGTGAGGATATATAGAATTCTAAAAAGTTATTATTCCATTTTTTGACTAAATAGTTTCAATTAGTCTATATAAGAATACAATTATTGGAATGGGTTATGAATTCTCAATTACATAGTAAATAGAGGATTATAAAGAATATACCATCTTGGATAACTAAAAAATAGTATTTTTCAAATGAATTATATTGAGGCAATAACATATACACCCAATTGAATATATACCTTCTCGGATTGATTATAGTATTTTATCAAGAACAAGCATGCTTGAATGTTTAAATAAAATAAAAATAGTATTTTTGAGAAATTATATACCAAATTACATTGCTTATAGTACTTTATCAATAATATAAATGCCTGAATATATAAATAACATAAATTAGTGGTTTAACAAAATTTATTATTTATCAAGAATAAATATTTGTGTAAAGATAATTTTTATCAAGAACATACCTAGTTAAAAATATTAGTTATGCAATGACATATATTGAGATAGAAATTGATACACCCGTATGAATATATAACTTCTTAGATCAGTAATTATTAATGATCCAGAACATTCCTTCTTTAATATATATATATATATATATATAACATAAAATTTTTTGTTTTTTAAGAAAATATATTCCTGCTTGCAGTGATCATAGAAAATTACTAAGAACATGTCTTCTTGAATATATAAAAAACATAAAATATTGGTTTAACAACATATATTATTTAAATAAGTGGTGTGAGATGAATTATTCAATGGGATGCACTTCTACAAAAACACTTATCATATGTGATATGTGCTATAGATTGTTTTAAATTATTTCTACAAAATAGTCCCTCGTGCGATGAACATAACTAGATGTCACCAGTGTAAAGTTACATAAATATATAAATTAAATGATAAGATTTTTAAAAATTCAAATGGAATAAATTCCCATAATAATAAAAAAAATATAAAATAGAGGAATTTTTTTCTATTAATATAAAAATATTATGAAAAACAATTACATTTACTAGCCATCATGGTAATGGTGGGTGTAAAATGAATAAAACCCAAAAATAATATGAATCTTCACATGCACACAATCTTCAAAAACCACTATACATTATAATATCATCACATTATCAAGGAATAGAAGATTTCATAGGAAAATGCCATGAATAATCCATGAAAACAATATCAAACTGGAAATAATTTATCCCTTGAAAGTATCTAATACTAACTCATGCTAAAAATAAATAAACTATTTAGATAAGTCTAAACAATATTTAAATAATTACAAATTTATAAAAAACAATAAAAATTAAAATATATCCAAGTCATACCTCTAACATGGTCGACTAATGTTTAAAAAAAGAGAGGTATCCTAATTAGTAAATCATGTATGTAGAGAAGAATAAAGGTATATATTAATTAAAGAATGATTGATGAATACCAAACTAAATAAATATTATAACAGAATAAAAACTAATTAGATGATTTGGTAAAGATAAATTCATAAATATAATTTCATTTGTTGTGGTGGACTTGTGAAAAACAAAAAGAAGTATCATGTTACCTATAATCTTGAAAAAAATGCATTAGGATGGAACCCTATCCATTTATGCAGATGAATTTTAATAGAAGAGTAGGGGATAAGGATTTCTCATGATAAATTATATAAGGGGTATTTACTGTAACACCCCAGGTAAATAAGGAATATGAAATTTTTATATTTATCCCTTTTTTTGAAAAAAAAATTTAATATTAATTTAAAGGGAATTCTATGCTTAATGGCTTACCCAATACGCAACAACGAGTTCCTTTGAAATCTTACGTTTCACTCTAATAAGAAAATAAAATTATTTTAAATGTTAGTTAACACGTATCCGTTGTATTGGTGGGAATGAATAGAAATAACTAAAATATGATTATATATGTTTGTTAAATGTTTTTACATTAATCCAATAAAGTATAAAGGCTTAAAATACGAAAAGAATTCAATTTTAGGCATATATACTCTAATTTTTACTAAAGGCCCACTTATCAACTTTTGATGGAGGACCGTCATTAAATATAGTTTTGGTCACCCTTATACATTCTATTGGACCAAATAAACCTCTTCTTTAGAATCGGGACATCAAAATTCACTTTGTGTAAATTTTTTGTATTTTTCCGATAAAGATCATTTTTTAATGATTAGTGAAAATGTTGTATTTTAATTCAAAACCTATTTTAATCTAATTTATTTATATGATTAGATTATCTTTTTAAATGGTTTAAAAGTAAAAATAGAATATATTTTTACCGTTTAATCCAATAGTGGTCGTTGGAATTAATTTCATCTTGAAATTGTACTTAAACTAGTGTCAATCTTTTGATACTTATTGTTTCATAAAAACACGCTATTTGCTCTGACAGTTGGAATTAATAATTAAATTAATTAATTTAACTTATATTTTTTGAATTTTGTAAAATAGACATCATTTTTGAATTTGTAATATCAAATATAGCCTAGGGTAAATTTTTGGTAATTTTCTAAAAAACATCAATTTTTGATGAATAGTGAAACCACTAGGTGGTAGTTAAAGAAACCGATTTTTCGTTTAATTGAAAATTTACCACTTTTGTGATTTGAATTTCAAAAATCCGACATACATTGTTGTAATTAAGAAGTAAAATGTGGTTCAATGGGATAAAAATAATTTTTTGGTGAATAGTATCTTTTAAGTTTATTAATTGCGATTAGAGGTAATTAGTGTAATTTAAGGTAAAAATAATGTTTTAATAATATGAAATGTCCTAGACACATGTCCTACCCTCATTGTATGTGTCATGGCCGACCAGGACAATCCATGGGTCAACTTTGGGACCCCATGGAGCCACTTTGGTAGGAAAATGACATTAATACCTTTTTATTTAATGTTAAAATTAAAATGGCACAAACATGTGTTGTTTTAATAAAACAATTTTTATATGGGGTTATACAAGTCATATTTTTGACTATAAATATTAATTTTAAAGATAAAAATATTTCCTACATCAGAGTAGTTTTTTTATAATGTTTATACATTAACTAAATTAAATTACTTATGACACCATGATGATGTAGCGATTACTTCATTATTTAACGATTTAAATAAAATGGAATGATAATGTAAAATCTAAGACCTAAACATGTATTAAACCTATTGTATGAGTGTATTTAGAACCCTTATCACCTTATCCTCGAAACACATCAATGTGGGACCTTTAAAATCCGAAACTCATTCTAAAATAAAGTAACATTTCCTTACTTTCCAAGAGTGCCCCTCCTCTCTTCTTATAAAAGGCCCCCACCTCTACCTCCTTACCCACACCTCTAAAAACTTTGTCTCGTCCAACCCCTTCCCATTTTGTCTCTCCACATCCCTATTTTACTCCTATAATCCTAAATTTGGGAATAATTCTTCTCAAGGAATCCTTTTATCTCAAATCAAAAAGAGTTACCCGATTTAAAGGTAGCGTTTTCTCTTGTGTTCTTTTGTTTTATTTTTCTTCTCCAACCCCCTAAACTCTTTTTATTCTTTTCTTTTATAACAACTCCAGTATCTTTAATATACTAGGTTGTTTTTATAAGAATCATTCTAGCTAAACTTACACAAACCTACATATGATGGTTAAATAATATATTGTTTCTCTGGATGGTGAATTTCTGCCTCATGAAACGATGATTGTTCAACACTCATATAACACCTTCAAATGTTGCCATTATGATGTCAATATATTTATATATGATATATAATATGTTTATGTTTTACTTAATCTTATGTACTTTTCTTTTGTGACATACCTTTATGGTTTCCATTGTGGGTAAACACGATAATTTCATTTTAGGAAGTGCGGACTACCGCCCCCTCAAAGTGATTTGATTCGTTAATGCCATATGTGGGATGTATAAAGGATGGATTTAAAGTTATTATATATTATGTATGTTACATATAAATGATGAATATAATTCTGGAATTAAAATATACATTCCTTTCATTTGGTTTTAATTCCATTTATATGACATAGAAATGAAAGTAGCGTTTATGCATACGTACGGCTTACCGTCTCCATGAATGGTGCATTTCATTTCTTACCTCTAAATGACTATGTAATATTATCAATACTTGCATATTATTGATATATATGATATATATGATATCCAAATCAGGAATATCATTCTGGATATAATGAACCTTTGACCACACGAACAACATGTAATTGTAAGAAGTCCACTTTCAACTAAAGAACCAAATATCAACAAAACAACCATTATTAACTTAAATTATTAAATAATGCTTATGACATAGAAATAAGTGATATAAAAGTAATAATTAAATTGAAAAAGGTTCTTAATAAAGTGGAAATTAACTCAAGTTTATTATTAAGGATGTTAAACAATGATCGAGTCAAGTCAGACCTGAGGTAAGGGATCCTACCTCTCTCTATTTTTTAAGAACACTCTTTTATGTCATTCCTTTTAAGTTCATCTTTCTTATGATTCGGATGTTCTTTTATATTAATCTTACTGTAAGTTTTATTTTCATATGATTAGAGACCCTATTTTCTCTCATCAATCCATTCTGGAAGTTTTGGGTGGCGCT
Source organism: Viscum album (assembly GCA_963277665.1). Taxonomy (NCBI): domain Eukaryota; kingdom Viridiplantae; phylum Streptophyta; class Magnoliopsida; order Santalales; family Viscaceae; genus Viscum; species Viscum album. The sequence continues at coordinate 1,389,671,760 of OY728152.1, forward strand.
GTTAGGCTACCGAATTTTGGAAAGAGATCCAACCACTCTCTTTCTTTTTAAGTACTCCCCTTTATGTCACTTATTTAAAGATCCTATTTGTTATGTTGGGGGATGTTCTTTTATATTTATCTTGCTTTAAATTTTATTTTGATATTATTATATACCATATTTTATCTCATAAATCCATTTTTGAAAGTTTTAAGTGGTGTCGTTAGGCTGCCGTGTTTTCGTAAGGGATTTTTCATCTCACTTTTGTTCCAGTGAGATTTATGCTACATTTTCCACCATTTACTTTTAGTGGTGTATGTACTGCCCATTATTATAATCCTTTTTTAATATAATTTCTTTTATGGGTATTTACAAATTCATTGTAGGACCCTTCTTCAATGGGGTGTACATTTCGAAAGTTACCCAAGTCGGTAAGGGAACCTTTCACCCTCCTCTTTTTAAAAGACTTCTTTTGTTATGTCTTTTAATTTACATATTATTATGTTGGGATATGTTCTTCTATATCCTTATTGATGTAAAGTTTATGTCCAAGTGATGAGATACCATTCACTCTCTCATCTAATAATTTTCTGAATTTTTAAGTGACGTCGTTTGGCTATCGAATTTTTAAAAGGGAGCATTTTGACCCAATTTTGATTTCTTTGGGTTCAACTTGTACTTATTGAACATGTCATCCTATGAATATGTGTTAATTAACTATGATTGTTTCACACATAATATCAACTTATATTGGGTGTATTTATATTTCTCACACATAATTATGTTATAGATTTATCCTTAATTTAAGGATACCATCTTTATAATGGATTCCATCTCAATTTACATTTCCATTGAGAATTCATTGTTTTTATGCACCAATTCACTCTTATATGGTGTGTATACTGTCCTTTGACATATTATATCATGAATCACTTTATTATCATGATATTATAAAGTTCGTATTAAATGTTATTCCGCAATTATTTTTATTCAAGAGTCTCTCATTTTGTTAAAAACTCTTCAACAAAAAATAACGTTTTAAATGTTTTAAAGATTTATTATTCTAAATCTTTATCTTTAATTTCCATGTTTTCAAAATTCTTTTTTATTATTTATTTATATGGACATTAATGTTTTAAAATTGTAATTCCATTAAAAGCTTCAAAGTGGTATGGGACACTTTGATTCAAAAATCACTTTTAAATGATTTTTGGAAATGGATTGATTAATTCAATATATTAGAATTACTTATTGTGATTGAAAATGAAATGTTGTTATTGAAATGTTTATATTTTCAATATTTTATGTGAAATGATGGTACTTGGACATTTTACGGGTGGTTACATGATAAACCATATGATGGGTGGTGCCGTGAATACCAGGACGGGTGGTTACGTTATAACCTCCAATGCATTGGGTATGGAAGTCAGCTGTATGGCTATTCCATTATGTATGTGTGGAAGTCGACCATATGGTTATTCCATTTAATTATATTTATGTCCCAAGTTACCTTTATATGTTATGTGTTCTTTATATGGGTTTTATGGTAATCTTTTGGTTACAAAAGGGTAAGTAATGATATTTTATTCTGTGAAGAGTTTTTACTACATCCTAAAGGTGAATGGTATTACTTTGATAAAGTATTCATGAATTAATTGTTTCTTTGAAAAACTAACAGTTTTCATTCTTTGTGTATCCCTTGCTGATCTTTTTATGCTCACCCCATGTTTTTTTTGAATTTTTTTTCATAGGACTTAATGTGGAATAGGGTCAAGGATGGGATCAAGGGAAAGTCATGATATCTAATACATAGAACTAGACATGTTTCTTTTTAAGAGTTTTTCTTTTATGGAAATTTAGTATAAGTGACTACTTTGTAATCTTTTGAGATGTAATAGTTATGTCTGAATTCTCTAAAACTCTCAACCTGAAAAGATCCTCAATGTTAATTATTCATTTATTTCAATATTAAGTAAGGTTTAAGGCCGGGGCTTTATATTTACATTACAGTAGAAAAATGTGGTCACTAATAAATCATATTTGGAAGTGGATCCCAAGGTAGGGATGAGTTCTATTGAGAAATTAGGGAGGTTTGGTGTCCCTTTAAGAAGAGAAATATCTTGGGGAGGTAGGGTGGCTATGTAAGAGGAAGACTATAATATTTGGGGAGGCTGGGTAAGAGCTGCATCAACCCATGTTAGTAGAGGAGGATCTTGGTGAGGTGTGGGCATTGGATCTGCGTCGATATGGAGGTGGGGAGGCCGCATTGGATTCGTGTTAGCAGAGATGTTTGATGGCTATGTTAGAACTTCTTTGATGGGGTGGAGGGATGACTATTTCATAGTCATTTCATAGAAGAAGGATCACTTTGAAGTTGGGTTTCTACGTAAGAGGACGACAGTCATAAGTTGGAGGAATTAGGAAGGTGGGGGAGGGTGAGGGTAGGAGTAATCATGAGGGTGGGGGAAATTGATTCTCAGAGGTAGCAGAGGAAGATGATGAGGAGGAATCCTGAGGTTGAGGGTGAGGATGAATCTTGATGAGGGGGGAGAAGAAATCATGAGGAGGGGGAGTAATAATAGGTACTTCCAGAGGAATATTTTTTTTGAGGTGATATATATTAGATATATCCATGGTTTCTATAAACCATGTCTTTAAATATTTCAATGTTGGCTTAATTTCTAGTATTGGGAGAGTATCATAACTATTACTTAATTTATCTCCTAAAAGAGTATGGGATAGTATCCCAACTCACTCCATCTTATACATCTTAGTGGTTTGATTTTTATAAAGGGAAGAATCATAAATTTCAAAAAAAAATCATATCAATGATGATTTGGTAAACTCACCCCTTATCCTTTTGCGGATACACATTGAAGAAAGAGAAATATACCCTTAACTAAGTACTAAAAAAAGTGGTATATGGGATTCCATATGACTTATGGTGTGTAATGGAACCCAATATGTCACAAATATGTTTATGGGAATTTTAGGAATTTTGCCTGACTATGTTTACTGACAAATCAGCATCAAAAAGAACAAAGTGAATCATTATAGGTTATCTTAAATAAACCAAAGGATATTACATGTGTAAAACACTAGATAATGAATATATTTTAGAAATATATTATATATTTCTAGAAGTGGAATAAATTTCAAATATAAATAATGTGAGGTATATTGAATTCAATTAAGTTAATGTTTAAGATGCACAAGAGTTGGTATAGGAGCAATCTCCACAAGATATTATGGGGGTTGAAGAAGTCCATGAGAGATAAGTACTATACGGGTCTTCTAGATAGGTTAGAGAACCATAGTATTATGGTTTTCTTATCACTGAGTTAGGTTACAAATTAATCTAGGATATTGATGAACCTATTACCTATAAGAATGAAGTAGATGGCTAGAAAGATACAAAATGGAACCAATCAATGCATTTTGAGATGAAATTTATATACCAAAATCATGTTTTTATTTTGGTAGAACATCCCTATAATGTAAAATAAATTATATTCAAATGGGTATTCATGAAAAATATGGAAATTAATAGTAATGTAAATACCTATAAGGTATAACTGGTACTGAATGGTTTCTGTCAATGTCAAGGCATATACTATGATGAAACCATTTAACCAATAAAAATACTGAAATATTTTAGAATTTTACATTCAATAGAATCCTTCAATGATTATGAGATTTATAAAATGGATTTAAAAACTAATTTTCTAAATGGAATGTTGTTTGAATATTTCTATATACTCAACCTATAAGTTTTTTTTAGTCAAAGAATGCCAAAAAAGTGTGAAAGGTATAGAGAACCACTTATGGATTAAATCTGGAATCATGACCATGGAAATTTTCATTATGATAAGGACATAATAGAATTTTCTTCATCATGATTGAAAGTGATCCAGGTGTTTATAAAAATGCAAATGGGAATTCCATTTTTTTCTTGAATTATATGTTGACGACATATAAAATATGGAAAATTAAGTGTGAGTCATAACATTAGTGAAGACTTAGTTAAATTAAAAAATCTACATGAAAGACTTAGGCGATGTTACTTACATTATATTGATTGAGAATATTCAAGATAAATTTCATAGGATTCTTGAGCTATGACAAAGTATATATATTGACAAGGTACACATATGTAAAATATTTAACAATCCAAGAGATAGTATTTCCCAATGTCACATGGTATCAACCACTCCAATAATATGTAACACAAAAACATGATGATATTGAAATAATGAGTATAATATCTTATGAAACAGTAATGGGATATATCTTATATTCTATGCTATGTACTAGTTTTGATGTTTCCTTTGAATGAATCGTGGTTGTCAGATATTAATCTAATTCAGAAGAGTTTCATTGGAAAGATATATACATTGTCATAAAGTACATAAAACATAAAATTGATATGTTTCCTATGTTTAGAGGAGATGAGGTAGTAGTAGTGAGGTGATACAATAATAATTGTCTCCCAAAAGATCATGGTGATCTAAAATTGAAGTTATGCTATGTATTTTACCTGAAAAGTAGTATAGCGTGAAGGAGAATCTCAGAGAAACCTATGGTCACCGACTCAAAAGCAGAATCTAAGTATATAGAGGCTTTAGATGTTGCTAAGGAAGAAGAATATATATGAATCTTTATCATATATATTTGTTTTATGTCTAGTATTGTAGATGATTTTATAGATTATAGTGATAATATTGTTGCAATGGTTCCTTCCATGGAGCGCAGGTCAAACCAGAGGCAAAGAATATACTTTGGAAGTTTTATCTCTTAAGGTATTTTATCTAAAGAGGTGAATCTGAAGCTATAAATGTATTATTAGATCATTACATGTCATACCCCCAAACTAAAGGCATATATCAACAAAATAATGATACTCACGTGAGAGTTAGATGGTTAAGATAAGTTAGTAGTCAGCTCTAGTGAATGTGGGAGTGTAGTAAGTGGGTCCCCTAGACCCAACTTTGGTATGTACATTTATTACCAACAAATATATATAGTTTGATATATACACATTCTTATCTTACCATAACAGCATTTATTCTTCTATTTCTACTATATTTATGGTCATGACCTTATATTAAATGTTGTATGAAAATGATATAGCGATTCTAAGGATATAATGTGGAGATAGAGATACTATGATAGTAATCTTAAATATTTGTCCTATGGTCCAGATACATCATGATGTAAAGAAATAGTTTATGTGTGGCCATTAGGCTCATGGGGACATAATCATTTAATCTTATTCTCATAATTTTTTCACATGGTGGTCTCATGTAGATGAGATTATTATGATATACCTGAAAATTCAAACACCACATTTTTTTGAGTGTCATTAGTTGATCATATCAAGAAACATGTGTGTTTGTCTCCAAATTTGAGATCATTATAAATGTATACATATTTATAACATAATTTGATGTTAGAAAAAAACCATGACATTGATGTCATGCTGATATAACTTTTTTTGGGTCTATCATTAGTGTTAGGTAATTGGATGAATGACCATGATAAATTTTTTCACTTATGAGGTAAGGAAGTGAAAATCAAGACTAGTTGATCAGGAAGTAAGTACCTACACTAAATCCATGGACATGGTAAGAGAAGATATAAATTTCATGTTAGGTAGGAAAATAATAAATCAATAATGGATAAAGACACAGGTTGTACATCCTGATTTATGATATATTTAGAGACAAAGAGATAATAATACACAATGTGTATTTTTAGGATGGTTTCCATTTTTGTGATTACTCTTTTTCTCCATAGGGTCCTTAATGAATTTCTATAATCTACTCTTGGTCTATGAATAGTATTCAGTAATATCATGATAAGGTCCAAGAGGGTCACACATAATATCGTATTCAAGAGTCTTCCCTATTTTTTAGGAATATGTGTATAGGACATAGTGATTCCCACCACATGGTATGAGATATATCCAAGAATTAATTATCAACAATAAATAAACAATTAAATTATTATTTGAGTAATGAATAATTGGTATGAATTTATTTAGTTATATTATTCACACCATATTATTTAAATACATAAGGAAATATTATACAATGAAATATTATTTTGACATTCACGATTCATTTAATATTGTTGGAATTGTGATTTGATTTAATGAATTGGATTTATCACATAATATATTTATTATATATAACCAGCATGTGATAAAAATATAAATGACATTATGACACATTTATTTTTTCATTAATTGTCAATTATCACTTATTTAAATGGATTATCTTATACGGGGGTCAGGAAACACTTTCAGAGTAATTAACATACACTATATATGTAGTAGGAAGATCATCTCAGGGTGAATATTTATTCCCATGATTATTGAGAGATCCTCTATATCATTCATTCATCCTAAAGAGATAAATTACATTTCTGAGAAATCGATACAAGAATGCCTTTACAAAAGAAAGGGACAAGATCATGGTGATCCTCATGACATCTAATGATCATTAGAACTCCATGGTAGAAACCAAAATTTGATGATGAGAATTTTTGGGAATCTTAAAGAATGTGTGGATGATCTAGATGGGTTCATAATTGAATCCTTTGAACAATAGTTGTTGGAAACATGATTTAGTAAAACACACATCGATTTGAATGAGGTAATCATCCATGTTGAATTCTTTTACTACGATACATTCACCTGAGATCATCAGACCTTACTGGGTCTTAGATCACTATAGATGACATAGTTACATCACTCCAGTGATGAAAAATTTAATTCCAAACAACACTGGCTTCTAATGAACACCCCAAAACTAGTACTTCTAAATATGAATCTTCATAGATCAAAGAGCTTGTTAAGATTTCAAATCACTTTCATTAAGTTTGAATATTACTTGATTGTGAAGTCTACTTTCATTGAGTCCCTCGTTATTCAAGGGAAGTGGATCCATGATTCATTTAAGGATCTTGATACTAATTCATAAATTTTGTTTCCACGATTTATGAATGGATTATTATAACCTCTTATCACTCTCTAGTTATAGATACCTTTTTGGGTGGTTGATTACACAATGAATTAATGTAGGTGTTTTCATAATGTAGTTATAATTAGTTGAAACCATTATTTATAGTTATAATTGAAAAGACTTCTCTAATTTATTTCAAAATAATTAATTGAGATTATTATCAAATGTTTCCAAATTGAATGGACTTTGATGTATCATTTTTGGAAATAGATTTTTAAATAAGTATTAATTCATGAAAAATTATTTTCCATTGAAATGAATCATTTGATGAATGAATTTGATGATGATTTTTGAGCAAAAAAGACATGAAATTTTATACATAACATAAATGAAATGAATTATTTTTTATGAATGAGTTTTAATGGAAAAAAAATTCATTTTTCATTTTAAAATAAATTTCAAAGTCGGATAACATGATTTAGGCCTTCTTGAATAGTGATTGAGGACATTGATTTGAGATGAATGATATTCTCTTGATAAATTTCATTGATTCATATGTGATCTGATTTATAAGATAAGTTTTCTAGAAAAATCATGTTAGTAATATATTAACTCTAACTAAGAACTGATTAATTATGATAACACAAGATAAGAATTAATAAGGAAATGAAGTTCATTCTTCTGAGTGGACTCTTATCCCTAGTAGTTCTAAGATCTAGGTAATTATTTACAAATAGATATGTATTTCATCCAGAGGTGTGAGGATACTTAATTATTTTAATAACTAAACATGGGTCATTAAACAATGGCATTATTATTTAAAATGAATTATACATTACAATTTTTATAAAATGGTTTATAATGTGGGTTTTGATTCAGATTATTATAAATGCATATTTTATTCTAAATTATGTTTAGTTCATACATTATACATTCATTTGAAATGTTTGGAAAATTATACTTTATTATGCACTATAGAAAATATTATCATTCAATTTTTTATTTAAAATTTCCCATATTTATTTATTTAATATAGATTTCTTATGAAATTTTTTGGATGGATCCTACTAGGACTGTGTTTACACTACATATTCATTTGAGAATATGAATAATTTATTTTCCCATGTATAGGAAAAGGAAAAGATATTCATAGAGGTGGTTGGTGTTATTAATTGTGATACCTTGGGAGTTGGTGTTGACAGATGGAGTATGTGATTAATCTGTTGTGTAGAGATCTTAGTTCAATTGTCATGTTTTTATGTGATGTTTTGGATTGATGTTTCATATTTGGTTTTTTTACATACTCGTTTGTTTATTGTTTTCACCAACCAAACTCTTTGAAATACCAATTGTTTATGGTTTCTTATCCACATTTTCTGTTTTATTAGGTTATTATTATTGAAAATTCATTTTACATAATCGTTCTTGATACCCAGACACTAGTTTTTGACCTATAGGAATCAGGAATGAAATTTAACTCTTGTAAGGGATGATTAAGGTATCAGTTTTTTATGTTATCATGATTAGTTCATGAAACTAATCCTAAAAACTTGGGGTAGGGATATGGTGAAATCAAAGACACCACACCCCAGCTATCCCTAAATCAAAAAAGAAAAATGAACCTGACCCCCCAAGATCCCTGACACAACTCCCAATCACAACATCAATGTAGACCATTAGAAAATAGATTAAAGGAATCAACCCCTCAATATCTATAGCACAACTTATTCCCTACACCATAATTTACCTTTATAGAACCTAGATCAGAATCTAACCCTCCGTGATATTCATGGAGGAAACTATACCCTATGCTTAAGGGGTATACCCAACAACAGAACCACCAAAACATGTCTCCTAGTACTCCAAAACACAAACAACCATCTCCAAAACCATACCACGTTATTTTTGAATATAACACATAGAAATCCTCCTCCTCTAGTGAATATTTCATCTCAAACCACACTTTTACTCCCCCATCATCTCTCATACACCCCCGATCACCTAAAATCATCAATGGAAGGGATCATAAAAAGTTGATCCCATACATAAAAACATTATAATTTGTGTAATTTTGTAAACATTAAATAAAATAAATAAACACAAATATTATATATATATTTTTATATAAACTGTTTAATATTATTAATTTTCATAGAATGTGATATTAACTCATTCATATTTAAAAAATCTAAGATATTGTATGACATATTTTATTTTTATATAAACATTTCTTATTTCATGTAAAATGTTTAATTAAACCTAATATCACGTATATTATTTTATTTTAACTTCGATTAAATCCCCCAGAAAACTCCATAGAACAGTTTAAATAATTTTCAAGAATAAAGAAACTAATATAAACATTTCATACCAATGTTTATAAACATTTCACGACTCAAGAGAAACTACATTATGTTTTACCATATTTTAGAATTTATTAGCACTTTATAAATTAAGAAATCATGTAAACTCACTTTAATCCTTATTGACATATGATTAAATGTTTTTCTTGTATGTTATAAGGACCACTAAAATTTTGATAGGTCCATAGGGCCCTTTATAACAATAGTTTTTAGAATATCTAAAAAATAAATTTTGATTTAACATTTAAAAACCATAATAATTTTTATATGACACGAAGACATGGTTTCTCTTTCATTAAAAATACAATAAATAAAAAAAATGATTTTCTTATTTAGGATAAGAAATTTTGAAATGCGGATTTAAAATTCAAAATTATGAAACCATGATGTGGTATTTACATTACTATTTCTATCTTATCCAAATGAAATTAAATTTCTACACTAAGCATTATTTATTTTCTAAAAATACATGATATAATATATTCATCCAATAATAATATGTTATTACATAAATGGTTCCGTATTTATTTTATAAAACCATTGCATGGTATGATAACATATTGAAAAGAACTCATGTTATTCCTTCAAACTATATTGTAGTTTGAAAAAAACCATAAATCAAAACCATTTAAAAAACCCCCATTGTTCTAGAAAATAATATTTTATTAGTTTCATAATATATTTAAATAATCAATATAAATTATTTATAAGTTGATTGGATATAATCTAATGTTTATTATGAGAGATAAGACTAGTCTATTAATAGCAGAGACAATAAATAAACCAAGTTTTTCAAATGGATCAATTGATTCATTTAGACTGGATACAATAAATAAAGAATATATATTATTTTTCTTATTGATATGGTTAAACCAATATCTTCTACACAATATTGATAAACATTACTATGAAGTAAAAGAAAAACACTATTATTCACGGTTACCCATTATAACGACCCATACTTTACATACATTGTCATTACTTCAGAATTTAAGCACACTTATTACAACATATAACAAAACCAGGAAAGGACCGTATAGGTATAGTGCCTTTAGAAACTGGGAAACATAAACAACTAGTTCATAAAGCATCTACACTGTCTCCCATTTATTTCATCATATCTATAGTCCCTTTTGGCATATCTTACTTAATAACCTTCTTCCTGGCCTGGGGAAAGAAAACATACAAAAGGGTGAGCTCAAATGCTCAGTAAGGTTAAACAAAAGAAATATCAATCACATCATATTCATAAGAACATAACTTTTGGAAATCTTAACCTGCAAAAGAGAGCATAATTTCATAACATGGGATAAATCATAGTAGTGAAATGTAATCACAATAATCATAACTTAAAACATGAAACATTGTGGAATACACACATAATCATAGAGAATCATTTCTTATTAGTCAAGACTCATTGCCAAGACTATCTTAGTGGAAAAAGTCCATTTCTGAATCGAGTTCACTCCTCGTTTCAGTCCTGTTTCACTGAACTGGTATAACCTGCCATTCCAGCCATGTCTATCTCATGAGATATAAAATCTTTACCCAATGCATTGGAGGGAGATATAGGTCCCACCCATCTCATAATGATACCATTCTTATGTGTGCCACAAAATCATAAATCATACATCATTGCATAACCCATGTAATAAAAATGGGATTCTTAAACATCATGACATCATAAAACAATTCATATAATATAAAGTAATTCATAAAAATAATTCCATCACAACATAATCAAATCAATGTAATAATAGGGATAGAAACAGAACCCTATATTATCTTAGATGGAAAATAATTTTGATAAAACACTTGAACTCCATTCTTGAGGAAAATATCATTTCTACTTCAAAAACACTTTTCCTTTATTAACATGTCATTAAATTGTAAACTAAAAGAAGTTGATTAAAAATAAATTTGAAAACATGTAAAGGAAGCTTCTTGGAAATAATGTTTTAAAAATTCATTCATGTTGTATAAGTTAAAAAACATTCTTCTCGTACATGATTTGATTTTCCTGGGATGGAGGAAAAGGAGAGGAAACCCACGTCGTCGCACCCCACAGCTTCGGCATCCCTAGCTCATCCACGAAGCCTCAATCTTCACGCGTTTGATGCGTTTCGACTCGCAAATCAAATTCTTCCGAATCCAGAGGAAAAGAAGAAGGATCATGATGCGCTGAATAATATATCATCTTTTAAGGGTTTCTCGGGAGGTTCTTTCATTCCCCTTGAAAATCGCACGCCCCATCGTATTATTCGGAAAGGGTCAACAGCACCTGTTTCAGCCTCGGAAGATGCAATTGTGGCTAGGATTGATCTATGCAAACACTCATTTTTCGCCCGCATCTCCTCAATGAAAGGTATGAAACCCTGGCGTACATCGGATCGCATCTCTCGGTTAGCTGATATTTGGGGATTCAATGATTTCAAATGTGTGTCGCTCGGTCGTGGTCTCTTTCACATTCTGTTTCCCTCAGTGGAACTCAAAAGCAGTGCTTGGAGTATCGGCTCCATAAATCTCAGACCAGGTACACTCTGACTTCATGAATGGAAATTGAATTTCAATTTTCTTGATTTTAAGGATACCTGTGCGCAAGTATGGATAAAAATACACGGTCTCAACTGGGTTTTGTGGCATGCCGAGATCCTTTTTGATATTGCATCTGCTATTGGGGTTCCAATCAGGATGGATCATGTTACAGAATCAGTTTTCTATGGTCATTTTGCTCGGGTCCTTGTAGAGATTGACCTTAGTTCTACTTTAATAGATAAGGTGATTTTATCTGCTCAACAGGAGGATATTTGTCTTCGGATTGAATACGAAAGCATTCCTCCATTCTGTGTTCCTTGTCAAATTATTGGGCATGAAGAATCTGCATGTAGAAGAAATATTATTTGTGACAACTGTCAAATTAAAGGGCATGATAAACATCACTGTCGGAAGAAAATCAAACAAGGTATGGCTCAATGCATTGAGCAGAATAAGATGGCTACTGTTATTGGTCAGGATTTGATAAAAGACTCTGATAAAGAACATGTTGTGTCTGCTGAAAAGTCTCAAAGGTCTCTTGATGAAGAACCCAAAAAGGGAAGTTCTGAAGTACATATTAAGACCAGTACTCCTTCACAAAAAAACAAGAGAACTCTCTTATCCTGGGCAGATCTTGCTAACGCAATCCAGCCACCTGTTGAAAATTCTGGGATGGATGATATGAATGGAGCATCATTCAAAGATATATTAACAAGAGGTCTCGGAGATGATGAAGATGTTGAATCAATTGATAGCCTTGATGCTCTGGAAAATGCTGCTCAAGAGGAAGCAGACTCCTGTCTAAGACAAGAACAGATCTTAGTCAATGCCAAAAGCAGAAGAGGCAAGGAAAAGGACCTTCCTATCTCAAGGAAAGCTAAAGATAGGAAAGAGATGACTGCTGTTTGTAACAATATTTCGACAAAGGACAATAATAGGGTTCAAACCCCTGATCAGTATATGGGAGTCTTCCCACTGGAAAGTACTCCTAGAGCCCAAGACTCGGCTTCCTCCAGAAATTCATCTTCTCAGGATGTCAAGTACACCCTCAGCAAGCATCAAGACCCCACTCCAACTGGGCAGTATAACCAGATAGATCCTCTGAAGGAATCTATCCAGGACCCCCCTGCCCTGCATGTTTCTAGTCTGGAGGGCAGAACCCAGCCTTCGCCAAGTTGTGGCACCCCTCAATCTCAAATTCTGAAGGTCTCAAAGCAAGTGAGTACCTATAACTTGTTTGAATTACTTGAATCTTCTAGTATTGATGATGACAGGAAACCGATTGAAGATCGGGATGAAGTTATGTCTGTGAACACGGAATTAATGTCTGAGGTCCCGGATGATGGTGGCGGTCCCTGGATACAGGCAAAGACTGGGAAAAGGGGGAGACAACCAAGTAAAATGGGTTCTCCAGCATCTATTCATGGTATGAACACTCGATCTCGAGTGCGCTGTTGAATTTTTTTTTCTGTTTCTGCTTTGCTGTTTTGCTCCTCTTTTATCTCTACTGTATGACTTTTTTATTTAATAATAGAGGTTTGCGCCTCAACCTTTAAAAAAAACATTCTTTTCGTACATTTGTCGGAAAAGTCAAAAAGCACCTCATACAAAAAACGACAAAAGATTCCTTTCATATCTTTTACTATAAACTCTACAAAGGGTAAAAATGGATTTAAGAAATTGTAGGTGGATGTAAATAATATTACATATTGTGGAAACATGGATGTGGATGATAAAATACACCCCAGTAAATACCAAAGTATAAACAATCTTTGATAAAAATGAGATTGTGATATTTCCCTTACCTTAGGTCCGATTTGCTTCGTATGTGTCAAAACCTCCTGTATAATGATTTAAATAATGTTATTTACTTATTCCAGAATCATAATTGTTCTTATGATATCATATATGGTCATATTCTTAGCTTCATAGTAGTAATATTTCATTGCTACTTGTTATTCGGGTGTTTATAACTTTTTGTTCTTATGCGTGTTTTGTCGAATAAATTCTTATTCTTCTCTTTAGGTTATAGATAAATAATTTCCAGAATGGTATTAATGTACTATATATCATATTTATTCATTCAATTTGTTTATATAATCATTATGCAATGAAGATCATGTAGAACGAATTGCATCACATCGTGGAGACGGTGTTCCGTACGTATGCCCGAGCGATGATATCTTTCCCATGATCATGGAATTTTATTGGAGTGTATGTATACTATTTCAGAATCAATATAACTTTATAATAATCATATATATTAATTATTTACCCCATTATACCCATCCAAGTAAGGTGGTGGTGTAAAATAGATTACACCACGGCGTGGAGACGGTATTCTGTACGTACGCACACGCGGCGATTTCGTTTTCCGTAGGATTGATAGATGGTGAAATAGGGTTGTTTAATACTTATAATAACATATCAGAATATGAGTGATACTGATGTTATTACTTCATAATGAAACAACTAAATAATAATAAGTGGAAGAAGAAATAAAGATGAAAGAATCGGTAACGGACATTACCTCTTCTTTGAAGCGCTTCTTTGAGACCTCCTTTTAGGGAACTAAAATTGGTCTTTGAAGAAGATCAGGACCTCTATGATGTCTCTAGGGAAGTGGAGAAAATAAATTGGTAGGGGTTGGACGATCTTGAAGACTCAATGTGGTGTGAGGAAGAGGGGGAGGAGGTGTCCTTTTATAATGGAGGAGAGGGGCACCTTTGGAATAACTAAAAATATTATTTTATTATAAAGTCCAATTCGGTTTTTAATAGCTCCAAATTGATATATTTCTAAGCTAAGGTGGGTATATGTCGAAATACTCTAATACAATAGAATTTAGACAAGTTTAGGTATCAATTTTATCCATATCATTTAGATTTAACTTTAAGTTAGATAATTTAACTTTTACCGTGTCTTATTGTTTTCTTACACTATAAGGTTAATAAACATACTATATCAAGCCAAACGATCCCCAATTTGTTTATTATTAATATATATAACCTTATCTATGTCATTTGGCCGATCCTTAGATTTTTAGGAATAAAATAACAATTAATAATATAATATTTGTTTTTAAAAACTATTTTATGTCAATTTTGACACTATTTAGTAATTGATTTTTGTGAAAATTATAATAGAATGATTAGTTCGAACAAAGCTAATTAAATCAATACTAACATGTCATATTAACCTAGAAAATTAGTGTAATTCATAAAAAGTCTCAAATTACATTTATATGGGTATTTATAACATCAATTATTTCAATATTTCATTAATTAGATAATTACTTCATCATCGTTGTGTCATTAATAAATTAAATTATTTAATGTCTAAAAATTATAAATAAAATGTCATTATGGTGTAAATATTTTTATCTTTCTAATAAATATTTATAGTCTAATTCATCTTATGTATAACCCCGTATTAGAAATGATCTACTTATTAAACTTTGATTTTAACTATTTTAACCCTTCTCTAAATAAATTAATAATAAATGTCCTAATCTAATCCAAGTGGGCCTAAATGGTCATATATTATTCCTAAGGTTGTTTTTGGTCGAATTACACTTATCCAATAGAATTAGGACATGTTTTAGGGTAATAATAATAACACTTTTACCCTTAATTACCCTATTTACTTTTAACCGTGGTAAAAAAAAATTAAAAAGTTACTATTCACCAAATATTATTTTCATCTCATTCAACCACATTTTAGTCCTTGATATTAACCGTGTCTCTCGGATTTTTGAAATTTCACTCACAGAAGTGGTAAAATTATGTTTTATGAAAAATTCAGTTTTTTTAACTACCACTTAGTGGTTTCACTATTCATTAAAAATTGAAAGTTTTCAGAAAAATACCAAAATTTCACCCTAGGCTAATTTTGATATTCTGAATCCAAAAATGAAGTCCATTTTGAAAAATGAAATTTATAAAATTTCAAAAAGTGGTTATTACTATTCATAATGGCTAGTTTTAATAATATTTTAATAGCATATCGTTGTTTAGTGAAACTCGGTATTGCGTACGACGCAAGCTATCGAGGAAGGCTAGTGTTGTGTGTAGTGTGAGATTCCTTTGATGATTTAAAAACAAAATATTTCTCATAAAAGTGTCGAGTGTTACATTCTACCCCCCATAAAATAAATTTCGCCCTCGAAATTCGTCACTTTGTAACAAACAGATGAGGATACCTCTCCCTCATCATATCCTCAAGCTCCCATGTAGCTTCTTCTAATTGGTGGTTCCTCCATAAAACATTCACCAAGCGAGTGGTCTTGTTTCGTAGGACTTTTTCACTACGATCCCGAATCTCTATCGGCTGTTCTTCATAAGAAAGATCTTGCTCCAGCGGTACAACTTTTGAGCTGAGTACATGTGAAGGATCAGGTATGTACTTTCTCAGGAGAGATACATGGAACACATCGTGAACTTGAGAGAGATTCGGTGGAAGAACCAACCGGTAAGCTACCTTTCCTACATGATCCGGTATTTCGAAAGGATCGATATATCTAGGGCTCAACTTACCATTCTTTCCAAATCTCATGACCCTCTTCCTGGGAGATATTCGTAAGAATACTTTATCACCCACTTCAAACTCTAGTTCTTTTCTTCGGTTGTCGACATAAATTTTCTGTCGAATCTGATCTGCTCTTATGTGTTGTTGAATAGATCGGACCTTTTCTTCCATCTCATCAAAAAGATCAGGTCCTAATAGATTTCTTTCCCCAACTTCATCCCAGCAAGTTGGAGTCCTACATTTCATTCCATAGAGAGCTTTATAAGGAGCCATATGAATACTAGAGTGAAAGCTAGTATTATAAGAAAATTACACCAAAGGTAGGTGTTGATCCCAACCACCTTTTAAATCCATAGAGAAAGCTCTCAACATATCTTATAGAGTTTGAATTGTTCTCTCAGACTGACCGTCTGTCTGAGGATGATAAGCAGTGCTAAAACTCAACTCTGTATCCAGAGTATACTGAAGACTTCGCCAGAACTTTGAGGTAAACCTCGGATCCCAATCAGATATAATAGAAAGTGGTACTCCATGCAATCTTACCACTTCCTTTACATATATCATGGCAAGCTGATCCAGAGAGAAAACCTCTCTAATAGCGATGAAGTTTGCCAACTTTGTAAGACGATCAACTATGACCCAGATAGCGTTATTGCCTTTGGATGTTTTAGGAAGTCCAGTGACAAAGTCCATAGTGATGTTTTTCCATTTACATTTTGGTATGGGTAATGGTTGTAACATCCCCTTAGACTTCTGTCTCTCAGCTTTAACTTGCTGACAAACCAAGCATTGAGAGACATATTCAGCAACATCTCTTTTCATTCCATCCCACCAGAAGTACTCTTTCAGGTCCCTATACATCTCTGTTTTTCCAAGATGAATAGAGAATGAAGAACTATGAGCCTCCTCCAACAGCTCCTTCTTTAATTTAGATAGGGGAGGAACACAAACTCGATTCCTGATCTTTATTATCCCATCACAATCAAGGTTGAATTCAGGAACATTTCTCACCTTCTTTTGTAACTCGACATCTTCTTTCTGTGCCTCTTTAATCTTCACATGTATAGATGGTTGAACATTCATTTAAGAAAGATAAGATTTTTCCCTTTCCATTATAATTCCAAGATCCATCCATTGTAAATCCATAAATATTGGATCTTTTGTGATCCTCATCATGGATAAACTGGCATGGTCTTGTCGATTTAATGCATCTGCCATATTGTTTGCTTTCCCAGGGTGGTAATGAATTGAGCAGACATAATCCATAATCAGCTCCAACCATCTTCTTTGGTGCATATTCAGATCCTTTTGTGTGAAAATATACTTTAAACGTTTATGATCGGTATAAATATCACACCTTTCACCATAAAGGTAATGCCTCCAAATATTTAATGCCAAGATTACTCCAGCTAACTCAAAATCATGAGTTGGGTAATTTTGCTCATGGATTTTCAACTGTCGTGAGGCATAAGCTATCACCATATCATTTTGCATAAGAACACACCCCAATCCATTCTTGGATGCATCACTATAGATCACAAACCTTTCTCCACTACAAGGTAGTGTGAGCACAGGTGCACTGGATAACCTTCTTTTCAACTCCTTTAATTCTCTTCACATTCCTCCGTCCAAACAAACTTAACTCCTTTCTGAGTCAACCTGGTCAGTGGATTAGATAATCGTGAAAAATCTTTCACAAAACGTCGATAATATCCAGCCAAACCAAGAAAACTTCGGATCTCAATTACTGTTGTTGGTCTCAACCATCTTTTGATAACCTCTGTTTTTGCTGGATCCACAGATATCCCCTCTTTTGAGATTATGTGACTAAAAAATGAAACTCTTTGAAGCCAAAATTCACACTTGGTAAATTTGGCATAAAGCTTCTCCTTTCTCACGGTCTTCAATATAATTCTCAAGTGATATTCATGTTCTTCCTTTCTCTTTGAATAGACAAGAATATCGTCTATAAAGACTACCACAAACTGATCAAGATAGTCTCTAAAGACTCTATTCATCAGATCCATGAAAATAGCAGGGGCATTTGTAAGACCAAATGGCATCACTATAAATTCATAGTGTCCATACCTTTTACGGAAAGTTGTCTTTGGTATATCCTCCCTTTTTACCCTTAATTGATGATACCTTGGACGAAGATCAATCTTGGAAAAGTATTGAGCTCTGCGTAGTTGGTCAGATAAGTCATCAATGCATGGGAGAGGATATTTGTTCTTGATAGTGATCTTGTTAAGTTCTCGATAATCAATGCAGAGTCTCATTGATCCATCTTTCTTCATAATAAATAGAACAAGTGCTCTCCAAGGTGACGCACTAGGGCGTATGAATCCCTTATCAAGATTCTCTTGGAGTTGCTTCTTCAATTCCTGCAACTCAATTAGGTCCATTCTATAAGGTGTCTTTGAAATAGGTAAATCACCCGGTACGAGTTCTATTGAAAACTCAACTTCACGATTTGGTGGAAGACCTGGCAATTCCTTCGAAAAGACATCATCAAACTCCCGTACAATGGGCATATTCTTAATTGTGAGTTTCTCACCAACCATTTGAGATAAATAACCTTCATTAAGTGGAATCAAGACCCATAAGATGGAAGAAATTTCCACTATAAGGTTATGTTCATCCTTGCATCGATAGACGATCATAGATTGATCTGGAATATGAAATGTGACTTCCCTTCTTTGGAAATTGATATGAGCTCCATATAAAGAAAGACAATCTATGCCAAGAATCACATCAAATTCCACTATAGGAAGGATAACAAGATTTGCAGGAAGCACTTTCCCACAAACATCAATAGGAGAAGAATTATAAACTTTTTATGTGACTTTTGTGCCATTAGGGGTTGTCACAGCTAACTCAACCTCTAATTGTTGAGGTAATATGATGATATCCTTAGAAAATTCTTTAGAAATAAAGGAGTGGGTGGATCCAGAATCAAATAAAACATTTTCTACTTTAGAGTGGATGGTAAGTGTACCTTTCACCACATCATTATCGTAACACACATCGCTGATAGAAATTTCATGTGACTTTCCTTTGTCTTTAGTGTTAGGGGTTTGTTTACATCGACCATCATCATCAACCCTTGGATTTGGGCATTGATTGGCATAATGCCCCATCTCCTTGCACTTGAAACATTGAAGTGTATTAGGTTTATTCTGTGTATCCCTTCCTTTGTTTCCATCATTAGACATCTTCTTTCCATCATTGCGGCATTCAAATTCCCAATGACCTTCCTTTCCACGTTTGAAACATTTACTTGTCCCTTTAAGAAAACTCCCTCCATGTTTCTTTCCACACTTTGAGCATAAGGGAAAGCTCATCTTCTTTTCAGTGTGCTCTTTATATTTTCCTTTGAATTCCATTTTCCTCTTCTTATCAAACACATATGACTGATGGGTTAATCCAATCTCCATCTCGACTTTGAGAGCACATCAAACGATTTCCTCATAGCTATTGAAGCCCCTTATGTCTAACTCCCTTCGAATAATTGGTTTTAAGCCACTAAAGAATCGATCGATATTACTCTCAGGTTGGATAATAATACCAGAAGCGTACCTTGCAAGTCTTGTAAAATTTTCTTCATAAGTACCAAAAGATTCATAATACTTCTGCTTCAGTTCAAGAAACTCTTTCTCCATCTTTGTTCGGAGAATATGAGGGAAGTACTTATTGAAAAATAAGTTCTTGAACTCATCCCATTCCATGGACTCAATTTCATCCCTTTGCCTCGTATTCTTAATACGATTCCACCACTGATCAGCAACACCTTCCAAATGATACACTACTAAGATGACTTTATCATGTTCAGAACATTGAAGAACTGAAAATATCTTTTCAGTAGTACTAATCCATTGTTCAGAAACTAATGGATTAGTAGACCCACTGAAAGAAGGTGGATGCTGCCTCATGAAGGATTCAACAGAATTTTTCTCCTTCCTTTGCTCGTTTGGAAGTCATGCATGATTCATAGCTTGAGAAAGTTTTGTGAGCATGGCTACATGATTTTGCATTCCAACTCCCATAACGGTTGGTTTCTCAGGGGGACAATCATTTCATTGCCTGTCGCATTCCACATTAACACGGTTCCTTCAGGTTACAGCCATTGATTAAAACCAATAAGAATAGTGTGAGAAACACTAATTATAATAGGAAAACCACATAATCAAGAATAAAATTTCACACTTAAGGTCTTATCCTAGGTTATTCATTGCCATTTCTAAAACACTACGATTGTGTTCTATGCATATACTTATCCTTAGGTTTCTTACTAAGGCTTTCACATCCTAGTTTCCAAAGGTTGACTATACCTTTCCTCTGATACCAACTATAACGACCCATACTTTACATAAAATGTCATTACTTTAGAATTTAATCACACTTATTACAACATATAACAAAACCGGGAAAGGACTGTATAGGTATAGTGTCTTTAGAAACTGGGAAAGATAAAAAACTGGTTCATAAAGAGTCTACACTGTCTCCCATTTATTTCATCATATCTATAGTCCCTTTTGGAATATCTTACTTAATAACCTTATTCCTGACTTGGGGAAAGAAAACATACAAAAGGGTGAGCTCAAATGCTCAGTAAGGGTAAACAAAAGAAATATCAATCACATCATATTCATAAGAACATAACTTTTGGAAATCATAACCAGCAAAAGAGTGCATAATTTCATAATAGGGGATAAATCATAGTAGTGAAATATAATCACAATAATCATAACTTAAAACATGAAACATTGTGTCATATACACATAATCATAGAGAATCATTTCTTATTAGTCAAGACTCATTGCCAAGACTATCTTAGTGGACAGAGTCCATTTCTGAACCGAGTTCACTCCTCATTTCAGTCATGTTTCACTGAACCGGTATAACCTTCCATTCCATCCATGTCTGTCTCATGAGATATAAAATCTTTACCCAATGCATTGGAGGGAGATATAGGTCCCACCCATCTCATAATGATACCATTCTTATGTGTGCCACAAAATCATAAATCATACATCATTGCATAACCCATGTAATAAAAATGGGATTCTTAAACATCATGACATCATAAAACAATTCATATAAGTTAAAGAAATTCATAAAAATAATTCCATCAAAACACAATCAAATCAATGTAATAATAGGGATAGAAATAGAACCCTATATTATCTTAGATGGAAAATAATTTTGATAAAACACTTGAACTCCATTCTTGAGGAAAATATCCTTTCTACTTCAAAAACACTTTTCCTTTCTTAACATGTCATAAAATTCTAAACTAAAAGAAGTTGATTAAAAATAAATTTGAAAACTTTTAAATAAAGATTCTTGGAAATAATGTTTTAAAAATTCATTCATTCCGTATAAGTTAAAAAAACATTCTTCTCATACTTTTGTTGGAAAAGTCAAAAAGTACCTCGTACGAAAAATGACAAAAGATTCCTTTCATATATTTTACTATAAACTCTAAAAAGGGTAAAAATGGTTTTAAAAAATTGTAGGTCGATGGAAATAATATTACATATTGAGGAAACATGGATGTGGATGATAAAATACATCCCAGTAAATACCAAAGCATAAACAATCTCGGATAAAAATGAGATTGTGATATTTCCCTTGCCTTAGGTCGGATTTGCTTCGTATGTGTCTGATCCTCCTGTATAATTATTTAAATAATGTTATTGACTTATTCCATAATCATAATTATTGTTATGATATCATATATGGTCATATTCTTAGCTTCTTAGTAGTAATATTTCATTGCTACTTGTTATTCGGGTGTTTATAACTTTTTGTTCTTATGTGTGTTTTGTCGAATAAATTCTTATTCTTTTCTTTAGGTTATAGATACATCATTTACAGAATGGTACTAATGTACTATATATCATATTTATTCATTCAATTCATTTATATAGTCATTATGCAATGAAGATCATGTAGAACGAATTGCATCACATCGTGGAGACGGTATTCTGTACGTACGCACGAGCGATGATATCGTTACCATGATCATGGAATTGTATTGGAGTGTATTTATACTACTTCAGAATCAATATAACATTATAATAATCATATATAGTAATTATTTACACCATTATACCCATCCAAGTAAGGTGGTGGTGGAAAATAGATTACACCATGGCGTGGAGACGGTATTCCGTACATACGCATGTGCGGCGATTTCATTTTCCGTAGGATGGATAGATGGAGAAATAGGGTTGTTTCATAATTATAATAACATATCATTATATGAGTGATACTTATGTTATTACTTCATAATGAAACAACTAAAGAAGAAGAAGCGGAAGAAGAAATAAAGATGAAAGAATCGGTAATGGACATTACCTCTTCTTTGAAGCGTTTCTTTGAGACCTACTTTTAGGGCACTAAAATTGGTCTTTGAAGAAGACCATGACCTCTAGGATGTCTCTAGGGAAGTGTAGAGAAGAAATTGTCAGGGTTTGGCCGAGCTTGAAGGCTCAATGTGGTGTGAGGAAGAGGGGGAGGAGGTTCCCTTTTATAAGGGAGGAGAGGGGCACCTTTGGAATAACTAAAAATATTATTTTATTATAAAGTCCAATTCGGTTTTTAATAGCACCAAATTAATATATTTAGAATATAACGTGGGTATAGGTATAAATCCTCTCATACAATAGAATTTATACAAGTTTAGGTATCAATTTTAACCTTATCATTTAGATTTAACTTTAAGTTAGATAGTTTAACTTTTACCGTGTCTTCCTGTTTTCTTACACTATAAGGTTAATAAACATACTATATCAAGCCAGAAGAACCCCAAGTTGTTTATTATTAATATATATAACCTTATCTAAGTCATTTTGCCGAAACTTAGATGGGTAGGAATAAAATAACAATTAATAATATAATATTTGTTTTTAAAAACTATTTTATGTCAATTTTGACACTATTTAATAATTGATTTTTTTGAAAATCATAACAGAATGATTAGTTCTAAAAGAGCTAATTAAATCAATTCTAACATGTCATATTAACCTATCAAATTAGTGGAATTCATAAAAAGTCTCAAATTACAGTTATTTGGATATTTATAACATCAATTATGTCAATATTTCATTAATAAGATAATTACTGCATCATCATTGTGTCATAAATAAATTAAAATATATAATGTCTAAAAATAATTAAAAAACTATAATTATTTTGGAAATCTGTTCATATTTCTAATGAATATTTATAGTCGAATTTATCTTATGTATAACCCCATATTAGAAATGATTTACTTATTAATCGTTGATTTTAACTGTTTAACCCTTCTTTAAATAAATTAATAATAAATGTCCTAATCTAATCCAAGTGGGCCTAAATGGTCATATTTTATTCCTAAGGTTGTTTTTGGTCGAATTACACTTATCCAATATAATTATTACATGTTTTAGGGTAATAATAATAACACCTTGACCCTTAATTACCCTATTTACGTTTAACCACGGTAAAAAATGTAATAAGTTACTATTCAAAAAAAATTATTTTCATCTCATTGAACCACTTTTTAGTCCTTGATATTAACCGTGTTACTCAGATTTTCGAAATTCCACTCACAGAAGCGGTAAAATTATGTTTTATGAAAAATTCAGTTTTTTTAACTACCACTTAGTGGTTTCACTATTCCTCAAAAATTGAAAGTCTTCAGAAAAATACCCGAATTTCACCCTATGATAATTTCGATATTCCAAATCCAAAAATGAAGTCCATTTTGAAAAATAAAATTTATAAAATTTCAAAAAGTGGTTATTACTATTCATAACGGCTAGTTTTAATAATATTTTAATAGCATATCGTTGTTTAGTGAAACTCGGTATTGCGTACGACGCAAGCTATCGAGGAAGGCTAGTGTTGTGTGTAGTGAGAGATTCCTTTGATGATTTAAAAACAAAATATTTCTCTTAAAAGTCTCGGGTGTTACAACCATGGTATGTTTAAATCACCAAACTATTGGGAAGGATTTACTTTAATCCATGGTTATGTATAAATTCAGTAAATCCCATCTTTATAAGTGAGGTATCAACACCCTCTTATAATGAGTGATTCATTATCTACCTCCTTTAATGTGGGACTCTTCACATTACATCCCCTAAAGGATTCATCGTCCTTACTAGAACAATACATATAAAATTTATTTGATTCTATTTCTAATGGAAAATCCCAACCCATGATCAAGACATTTTCATCTTTGGGACTTCATCTCATGGATTTGTTTTTATTAGACTCACGGGTCAAATCCAATACAATAAAAATTTTCCTTAATTGGGGAAATATCCCCACAACATTATTAAGTGTTAATTATTAGATAATATATGGACTACATTCATAGAACTTGGGTGTTGTGACGTTCATTAAAATATGGTTCACTCCAGAAAAACCCATGATGTGATTAATACCACCGCACCATATTTTTAGATTTTGTGTTTATTTCAATCATATAGTGGCACAATATAATTTATTAATTTAGAAACTCAACAAACTTTTTTCATGAAAAATACATTGATGCCTACTAGTACAATATTGATATAAAATTAATTTCAATAAGTTGGTTACATTTTTTAGATACATGTTTCAAAATTAGTTTTCCAATGAATATTTTTTTCCCATAAATCATATTTTCTTATATAAGAATAAATATATTTGATATTAAAATAGTAAAAATTTTATAATAAATAATTGTGAAAATTTAAATAAAAGGTGTTTAACCTTTTAATTATCACTATATAATTATTGTATTATGATAAAAAATAAAAATGGGGAGAGTAGTGGAGAAAAATAAAGATTAAAAATATTTTGATTGTATGGATATATTATAAAAATTCATAGATAAATATATTTATATGAAACCCATTAAAATACAATATCATATATTTTTAGATGGGTCATGTAAATATTATGATATATAAATCGTATCTATATTTTTTCATAACCATTATATTACATATGATTTAATCTATAATTTTGATTATATCCTTTATTTGTGGAATGTAAATTTGAATTTCTTAATCTATATTTTATCTCATTAGTCGATGGTTATATTTTAATGAAACAAATAATATTTTTTTAGATAAACAAATTCATCAGATATTTATTCACAATTAATTATTAACAGATGATATTGATACCAAACTAGTCCAATTAGATCCATACTCAAAATTATCTATCTCCAATTGGATGATTCATTTGTGATAATACTATACGAACAATTGTTTACAACATTCAATGATCAAAATGACAAAATGAGAAAATAAAACCATCAATGAACCATTTTCTATTAATATAATAGTTGTGGATATAAATTTTCAATTCAACAAAAAATAATATGTAATAATAATTATTTAAAAATTTATATATAATTTTCAAAAAAAAAATAATCTGGTAAAAATTGCAGTGGCCATAGCAACAAGGTGATAGTCACATATTTATTTAGTTCATATAATCAACCATATGTCTAGAAGAATAGGTATTGTGATTATCCAATAAAAAGGTGATTGAATTAAAATATCACATGATTCACACCCTTTGGTTATGGTGGCCTCAATATTTTCCTTCCCCTCCCCCAAAAACCGTACATGGGATAGACTAACAGACCTCATGCATCGTGATTCTTTGATTTTTTTATTCTCATTTCCAATTTTAGGATATATTTTTTCATTAAGCACATGCTTCACCCATTATCCATTATTTTGTATGAAACACTATATATATATTTATATATAATAGTGATACATCACTTTTAGGGCAATTTGTGCTATTAAACATCTTATTTTACTCTATTTTCTTACTTATAGAAAGTGATAAATAGAAATATGTATGTAACAACCTAATATTATATATCCATATATTCAACCCAATTTTTCATTCATAATTATTACATAAATTTTATAAAAAATTACATAAAAATAAAACAGTATAGAATCAAAAGTTTTTGGGTCCAATGAAAATCATGTTCATATACCATGATTAAATATTCAATTTTAAAAATTATTTAATTTATTTTTCATGGTCTTCATGAAATATTTCACAATCTATATAATACACACAATCACATGCAGTCACATATCAAAGAATGTGTGAGCTAAAATCACATAGATTAGAGGGGAATAAAAGGAAATGAATATGATACATGAATTGACCTAGTACATGGTTGAGTGTAACTATCATAATCCTGTTTTAAGTAATGTATAGTAATTATAAAAAAATTGAAATCATTTTTAAAAGATATTGAATTAGTAAAATGCATAATAATAAAAAAGCATTCCCTTTTTGTCAAAACCTACACATAAATTGTGAAACAATATTGCATCATGTACATGCACAACATATGTGTACAAAACATCACTTACTAAATTTTTAACAAATATATCACCATGTTCATGTATATTACATAAAATATTAGGATATATATCACATTACCCAATGCATTTGTGGGATGTATAATTTTGGGGCCACCCTCTACATAAAAATATTATCATAATAATTCATGCCACCTGGAATGGAAAATGTATAGAAATCCTATAGATGAATTGAAACCATGAGAAACTAATTGCTTATATAGTGATGTTATAAATAATATGCCAAAGAATATAAATTAACATTAATAAAATTAGGATAGAAAACATTATTTTAGTAATTCAATGTTTGAATTTTGAAATATTTGATCACATTTATTAGAGGGAATAATAAAAACATGAGAATAATTTAAGAACATTTTTTAGAAAAGTCATTGATCATAAATCATGATGGTGTGTTAGGATAAATCACAATTAGTAAGAATAATTTTATCCATAGAATAAAAAATGGTAAAGTAATAAAAGAATAATTTAAAAGGTATTTATAAATATTTTTTAAAAAATAATGAGAAAGTGGTGATGGCCCCAAAAGGAAATAGTTGGGTTAGAGAGTCCCTGTACAAATATTATAATATTTCTTTTTGGGATAAATATTTGGGATAAAAATGAATGGCCACATAAATCGTGAGGAAAAATAAGAAATAAAATTAATAGTATATTTTAATTTTAGAAATACATTGAAATCATTTTAAAGAGGATTAGTCAGTGAGAGTGAATCTAAAGTGATGAATCGGTAGATTATTCAC
The DNA here is from genome assembly GCA_963277665.1 of Viscum album. Classification (NCBI taxonomy): domain Eukaryota; kingdom Viridiplantae; phylum Streptophyta; class Magnoliopsida; order Santalales; family Viscaceae; genus Viscum; species Viscum album. Next base: position 1,389,699,269 of record OY728152.1, read on the forward strand.
TAACCTTAGGTATCATTTTGTTTCTCACATTTACAACTAATTTATAAAAAAAACATATGATTATAATAATAATAATAATGAATTTTATTATATTTATTTATTTTATTCAGGATCAATTATAACCATTTTGATTTATTTATTTATCTTTTTGGTAAAATACAGAATGATTCGATGAAATTTTTTCTTCAAATTAACCCATTTATATTTCAGTTTTATTATTCTGATTCATTATTACATTATAATATAACAAATATAGTATCCTAAATATAATGATATTTTTTCATATAATGTTTCATCTAGAACATCAACACACTTCCATATAATTGTTAATGAACTTATTGTTCTTGTGTGCGATTAACTACCATCTCACAAAATGATGTTGTTCTTGTTTCATTTACCACCTATCATGGTTGGGAATTGTGAAGTAAAATAGATTTTTATATGAAATATCATATATTTATTATTTATTTAGGATTTAGTAATTTTTATATAAAACATCCCTTCATTCATTCCATTTAGTGTAAATACGATAACTTCATTTTTGGAAGTATGTACTACTACCTCCTTAAAGTGATGTGATTCGTTAACACATTACAGGGGATGTATTAAGGATGGGTATAGTATACATATATTTTATTTATGACATTATAATACTTTTGTAATAATATTTTATATATATATACATATATGTAATTTATATTCTTCTATTCAATATGATAGTAAACCTGAATCAGCATTCATTCATACATACGACCTACCGTCTCCCTTGATAATATATTTCATTTAATATTTGAATATTTTCAATATTACTTTAAATAATTATATAATATATATATATATGATTTTTATATCATTATTTACATTTTTTATATCATGATATAACTATGAGGACCAAAAATATAATAAATGAAAACCCAACTGAAAACAAAGCGGTTATTATGCAAAACATAACATTAACATCGATTTGTTAATAAATGGGTAATAAAAAGTAATAATAAAAACATATAGGTTATAAAATATAATAATTTAGTAATGTGATATATTTATAATAAAGTATAATTTATTATATTGTATTTTTCAATGAGTATGAAGAGTTTCAAGACTTAAGGTAATGGTTTTCTTGCCTCAGTTTAATTTTATGTGAGACTCAAGCCTTGTTCACAAGCCATTTCATATATTTGGCGTGTCTAATACCCATGGATTTTTTCTATGATTATAATACATAATTTTAGGGTTATTTAAATATCCTTTGTATGATCATTCTTTCACAGGTATAATGGTTCAAAACTTACCAAATTCATAAAGTAATTTTGTCTAAATTTGCCTTGTTTGAGATACATTCCATGTTATGCACCTTAATTTTTCTATGGGGTATATATAATTCCATTTTACATTTTATATATTGAATATCCTTCTGTTAATGTTATTTTATGATTTGGGTAATTTTATTATTTCATGGTGATTATGATTCAGTGCTACCAAAATGGTAACAGTTTGTTGTTATAATCTCATCGTTAATTGAGATTGTTTATGATTATACTTCCATTGATGAAATATTATTATAAATATCTCATGATAACTCATGAATTTTATTATCAAATGTCTATTAATTATTTATTTATCTATTAGTACCATTTTCCCACTCTTTGGTACATATGATAATAAATAAAATGCTTTTATGAAAATCTGACTTTTTCTCTCATTTTGGTCAGAAATTTGTGTTATTTAAAAACAATGTTTTATAAAAAAGTAATAAAAAATGTTTTCATATTTCGATGTTATTTTTGAAGGAAAATTTTAACCATGTTTTACCAGTTTAATTTTTTTTAAATGAACATTCTTTTCATTTTCTGATAAAAGTACTTTCCTAGAATTTTAAGGTGTATAAGAAATGTTCTGTATATACAGACTAACCTGCCATCATGACTATAATTTCTATGAATCTTCCTTTTTATGATTATTTTTTGATGAAAATATTTTGTTAATATTATTTAAAGACCCGTAAATTTCAAGGAAATTGTTTTCTTAATTTTCTTTGGAATTTTACAAAAACGCAGTTTCTGACAGCGCCTGATTCCGAGGCCCGGTGTGCCCGGAATCAATTTCCGAAGTTTAGCTCGGGTACATTCAATGAACGAACGAGCGGGTTTTTCTAACTTCTGAACCGGTTCTCGGAATCGAATTCTGAGGGCACCGATGAAATCGCAGCTCCGGTATTTTCTTAGAAACGCCTTTTCTGGAGTTGCGTTTTCTCAGGTGTGGTTTTTAAATTTTGGGGGTTAAGTGAAGAAAATAAAATAAAGTGGTGCGACAACTTTATTTTATTTCACTTAAAGCCACTTAAGGCCACTTTAAGCTGCTTAAGCTGAGTTGAAGCGGGTATAGTGGAATAAAAAATATCCTACCCTCTTGTAGGATATTTGTGAGGTGGGGCCCACACGAGCCCCACCATTTCTTTTCTTCTTAAGTAACGCACCCGCACCCCCTATTAAACAAAGTCAACCGACGTGTTTCCTTATTTTCATAACGCCTCTATTTAATTGGGCAGTTAAGTTTTACAATTAATTCTTTGAATTAATTGTTCGTCACTTACCTTTGTTTTTTTCAAATTCTTTAGTTGATAATAAAATAAGATGAGGAATTATTTTATTATCTAGTTGTTGTGTTAACCATTGGAGAATCCCTAAAGATCTGCATCCTCCTTCGCGAAGAACGCGAAGAACGCGAAGAACGCCGGCCTCCGACGAAGGGCGACGAAGAACGCAAAACCCCCCGAAGATCGACGACGTGACGCCGACGACTCTCCTCCCACAACGTTCTTCTGCGATGTTCCTTCTTCCGCAGCAATTCTTCGAACATCCGTTCAAGATCGTCGACGCGAGGCCTTTCCGCGACGACGCGACGCCCTTCCACAACACAACGATCCTCTTGTTCCGCGACGTCCGATTCCGCGAAGAACTCTCGTTCGACAACGTTGAGGTAGGGTTTTTAATTGAGGATAATAATACCCTTTTTCCTTGGATGATTCCTTTTGAAAATAAAGAACGCGGATCAACTCAATATTAAGTTGATCCGCGGGAAGTTTGGTTATGGGATGAGTATTCTTGATTGCCGGAAATTGGTAGGGGTTTTGTTTGTGAAAGAATAATTTTTTTCCGTGGTTGTTTCCTTTCAAAACAATGAACCCGGATCAAAAGTACAATTTTAATTTATTAAAATTGTATCTTGTTACGTTTTCATATGATAATTTATTTCTCCCGACTATTATCATCTAACGCAGAGGGTGTGGGCCAAACAAACACGGCCCGACAACCCTCCGCAGTTCTTCGTTGATGCACGGATTGGCGAGCAATGACAAAACATGCCGCTGGGACGATCCGTTGTTTCTGTAGTGAAGAACAGGACCCGAGAGGGGCTCCGGTGCAGACGGGAAGGAAAACGGACCACCGGAGCAACTCCGGTGGCCCGCGGAAGCCTCTGGTGGAGCAGGCGGCCGGAGACGGTGGTGCCCCGGCGTGCCACCGTACAGGGCCGCCACAGCTGAAGCCCTGGCGGAGGAAGCCAGAGGACCCACTGCCGCGCGGGTCCGGCCCTCACGCACGGGACGCGGCATAGCCACGTCCGTTGACTCCAGCGCATCCCCACGCGGGGCCGCGACACTTCCATTCCGCGGGGGAAACGCCCCGCGGCTCCCTTGCTCGGCCGCTCGGCCGAGCCGAGCCAGGCCGGGCTGTGTCGAACCGGGTCCGACCCGGACCCGGGTCGGGTCTCCCCGATTCAGGCTGACCCAGGGGGGGTCGGTCCGGGCCCAGACCCCCCGTCTTCGGACCGTTTTCGGTCTTTTTAACGTATCTTGAGATACGGGCCTCCGAAAGATGCGCTGTCAGTGGCGATGTGATCCTTGGACCGAGATGGTCATTTCGGTATATTTCACTCAATGTTTCGGAACACTTTGGGTCCGGCCGGGTTGGTTCGGATACGAAACCAACCGGGCCCTCGGAGCGGAAACGCTCATATCTTGAGCTCCGGACGTCTGATTGATGTGCCATCGACTTTTTTGGTTTCCTCTAAGTGATATGGATCTTTTGGCTTACTCCGCTCGAGGTTTGGATGTCGTCGGAGTGCGGTCGAGTTGGTTCGCTCACGAAACCAACCGGGCCCTTGAAACGAAAAAGCCAATAACTAACAGACCGGGCGTCCGATTGACGCGCCGTCTGTCTCGTTGAATTCCTTTTGATGAGATGGAACTTTTGGAATACTTCGCCCGAGTTTTGGTTTCGGTTGGATAGTGGCCGGGTTGGATTGTACTCAAAATCTAACTGGGCCCCTAGAACGGAAAAGCTGATATCTTTCAGACCGTACGTCTGTTTGACGAACCGTCAGCGGCGTTGGTGATCACGTTGAGAAACGGTCCCTTTGAGTATACCCTACGGGATTTCAGGGTACATTTGAGATACAGCTGGGTTGGTTTGCACATGAAACCAACCGGGCCCCTGGGACGAAAATGCTAGTAACTCACAGACCTGGCATCCGATTGACGAGCCGTCTGTTGCGTTGAGACCCCTATGACGAGGTGGTCCTTTTAGATACTTCTTCGTGGAACCTTGTGATACTTATAGTATCGACCAGCAGCTCGTGGAGCGGACCCTCCTGGAGACGAGCGTGCGGAGTGTGGAGACCGTGTAGCCAGCTGAGACCTGACGACTGCTTGACCGATCGACTCAGTGTGTTTCGGATAGCTCAGTGGGGAGCGCTTGGTTGTAGCAGCAGACCCACGGCGGAGGAGCGCTTGGTTGTAGCGGCCAACCTGCGGTACTCAACAGAAGGAGTACCTATGGAGGATATGAGGGGGAGCGCTTGGTTGTAGCAGAAGACCCACGGCGGAGGAGAGCTTGGTTGTAGCGGCAGACCCGAGATACTCAACAGAAGGAGTACCTCTTGAGGCTATGAGGGGGAGCGCTTGGTTGTAGCGGCAGACCCATGGTGGGAAGCAATTGGTTGTAGCAGCAGGCCCACAGTACTCGACAGGAGGAGTACCTCAGCAGTATTTGGTTAGTGAACAGTACCTCGGAGTCGTGACAGGACCACTGTACACTCCAGAGACGGGGCTATTCAGCAGTTACGGTTTCAATAATGAAAATCCTGGTTTGAGCTGAGTCTATGACTTTTGTGTTTCCTTATGATTGATATGGGTTACTTGATAACTTAGGTATATGTATGGGCATATACCTTGGTAGTGGTTATCCGTTGATTTCATAACCCTTGTGTTTCCTCATGATTGAGATGGGTTACTTGATAACTTAGGTGTATGAATGGGCATATACCTAAGTAGAGGTTATCTGTTGTGATCTTCTTTGTGGTTATAATTATTGGTTTTAGTGAGACCTTGAGGGTCTCAGGGTCCCTACTGAGTATTGTTATACTCACCCCTGCACGGGCTATGCCCGCACCTCGCTGTGTTGGTTGCAGACGACGGTAGTGCTGATGGAGGCCGAGTGTTCGAGGAGGTGGACTACACGACAAGTCAGTATCCGGAGGTGGACTTCGCGACGGGATGACACACGGAGGAGGTTGATGGGTGAGGGCGTTGTGGAGGCTATCTATATCTACCCTTCAGGTAGGATCCGTGGTGGACGATCCAGGAGATGCGCCATCTGTACCTACCTTTCAGGTAGGATCCGAGGAGGACGACCCAGGAGCTGCTTCCGTCCTTCCAGTTGTTGTCTTTTCTGTTTTACTTGTTCAGTTGTAGTTGTACTTTCTTTTGGGTTTGTATTCTGGCCCATTTACTTTTCAGCACTTCTCTTGTACTTAGTGTTTACTTTTTTCCGCTTTCTTACTCTGTGGTGCTTGTTTTCTTTTATAAAGGCAATGCCTTCCCAGACATCGGGATTTACGCCTTCGGTGCTAGTCGCCAGCCCCTGGACTATGGAAGGCAGGCTTGGGGTATCATGGCATGGGCCCCGAGGACGGTTCGTGACAAATTGGTATCAAAGGAGTTCGGTTCTACCGCAGAACTTGGGACTCTGATCTTTTTTCCCTTTCGGTGAAGAAATAGTGTTAAGAGTACCGAGTGTGGTTTTCAGTTGAGGGAGTCCAGTGTTGGTGCGGGCGGCCGCCGTATCCATACACCAGGACCCTGACAACCAATTTCTGACTCTATGCATGAAAACACTGATTGAGTTTGTGTTTCTAGAAGTTTTTAAATATCAGCTCGAACAAGGTCAGCTCACCAGGTATAATCATTTGACCGTGTCACGTTGTTTCTTTCAGGATGCCTTTTCACGGACAACCAGCTAGAGCCCAGAGGGACGTGCGTACTGACAGCTTGCCGAGCGACGAGGCTTCGGTACAGGGCCCTCTTGCAGTTGAGGCACTAGCGGAGGCACCATCGGTACTACCATACGTTGGGCCACCGATCCCACCAGCCCCAACAGTAGGCGATGCACGCCACTTGAGCGCGCTGCATGAGTTCCAGTGCCAGAGACCACCCAGGTTCCGGGGAGAGACGGACCCGCAGGCGGATGAGGATTGGCTGGAGGCTGTGGTGAGAGTCTTCAGGCTAGTGGGGACGCCGGCAGACCTCATAGTGATCTTTGCTACCAGCCTTCTTCAGGCAGCAGCAGGCAGGTGGTGGATCCACTTGTTCCAGTTTTGCGATGGGATGTCTTTCACATGGGAAGACTTCGAGACCTTCTTCAGGGTGGAGTTTTTGCCAGCAGCTCTACACCCCGAGCATGTACAGGAGCTTCTACCTTTGCCACTGGGTTTTCGATCAGTAGTCGAGTCATCTGTGGGCAGTAGACAGATGATGCAGAGGTCCAAGAGGACTAGAGCCAGTCGTACAAGGATTAGGAAGTGTTTTGAATGTGGTGGAAAGGGTCACCTGGCACGTGACTATCTGACTCCTCATACAGTTGATCCGCAAGCTTTGGAGGAGCCACTGAGGCAGAAGCAGCGGCGGGGGCTTGAGCAACAGCCGAGCAGTGGGAAAGGCAGTAGAGCTCTGGGAGCAGGTGGACAGGAGAGGAACTAGTGGATACGTCCCTTGTACTTCTAGTTCCATGTTTTTGTTGCATTCGTGTCTTTGTACTATGAGCGGTAATAATAAAAAGACACTTATCTTTGTCTGCTTTCCTGTCCTTTTGTTTGGTTGATACTGAGTGGTCCCGGTTAAGACTGTTGACTTGACCCTCACTTTCGAGATTTCTACTGGAGGAGACCTAGTGACCTCACACTGATGCCGGCAGTGTGACTCGACCCTTGGAGGCGAGAGTGACATTTGGATCTCTTAGTAGTTACGTCGAGGCCTTACGACGTCATCCATGGCATGAATGCATCCTTCATGTCAGGATTGACTGTATTAGGCAATGGGCGTGGTTCATCCAGGGGATGAGATCGAGTTTCTCTTTTTGGCAAAGGTGAAATTTTAGCAGCTCTTTCAGATCGTAGGCAAAGAAGGTGCAAATCATCCAGGAGTGGATGAAGACCGCACAGTGCAGTAAGAAACAGGAAAACAGCTCCAGTCTTAGAGACTCGAGCGTGTTAAATGTTTAAAGAAGGGGAATCTTTAAGGAGAGATGAGTCTGTGAAGCATCAGATGTGGTGGCAGAGCTAGGAGAGTAGCATGAGGTGGTGTACATCTTAACATGCTACAACCACCCGCCTTAGTTATCCCCACCAGGCTCAGGGAGCTGGAGGGCAGAGGAAGAGTGCGGCTGCATGCGGTCAAGGAGTGTAACCCGATGGCTCTAATAATGATTCAAGGGACAGTCTGTGTCCACTACTAGCTGCTATAGTAACGGACGTTGATATGAATCATTCCTTGCTTTCACAAATCTTGTTCCAGACCTAGAGTTTCCAGTAATCCGGGGACTTGACCCTCACATATGGAGATACCTTGGGAGGAGACTCGACAATCACACTTACGCCGACGGTGTGGTCAGACCCTCGAGGCGAGAGTTTCAGTTGGAATCTCTTGGTGGAAGCGTCGAGGCCTTACGACGTTGGTTTGAGTATGGACTGGGCAATCACAGCTCATACACAAATTGACAGTATTAGGGAAAAAGGTTATGGTTTAACTACGACGTCGGAATGGGTTCTCCTTGGTCGGTGAAAAGGAGACCGCAGGCAGCACAGGATAAACTCATGCAGAGGAGGGTGCGACCGATCACTCTTGAGTTGGTCAACCTTACCCTCGTGGCAGCAGTTGTTTTGAGTTTTAACAGGAATTGGAGACCTCTAGAGTTCAAGGATGACGATCACATCCTTATACGGTTCTCACCTCGATGAGGTTTACGGAGATGTGGCCAAGGCGGCAAGTTATCTCCGAGGTTCTATGGACCTTTCTAGGTCCTCAGCTGGGTAGGCAGGGTGGTTTACCGCTTGACCCTTCCACCTCAGTTGCACCAGGTGCACGACGATTTCCACATATCTCAACTGAGAAGATACGTGCTCGACCCTTCGCATATCCTCAGCCATGATCAGCTGGACGATGGCGATGTGGTGACTTCCACGGAGGTTCCAGTGGGGATCGAGGATCGACAGGAGCGGATCTAAGGAGGATGGTCGATTCCTCTTGTGCACTTTCTCTAGCAGCACGGGATCCTCCAGGTGAGCACATGGGAGCGGAAGGCTCAGACGTGTGCTCAGTACCGCTTTTATAACCCTAATTTGTGTTAAAGCTTTACGAGGACATAAATCCCTGAGGTGGGAGTGATGTAAAGACCCGTAAATTTTAAGGAAATTTCTTTCTTAATTTTCTTTGGAATTTTACAAGAACACAGTTTCTTACGGCGCCTGATTCCAAGGCCCGGTGTGCCCGGAATCAATTTCCGAAGTTTAGCTCGGGTACGTTCAGTGAACGAACGAGCGGGTTTTTCTAACTTCTGAACCGGTGCTCGGAATCGAATTCCGAGGGCACCGATGAAATCGCAGCGCCGGTATTTTCTTAGAAACGCCTTTTTCGGAGTTGCGTTTTCTCGACTATGGTTTTTAAATTTTTGGGGTTAAGTGAAGAAAATAAAATAAAGTGGTGCGACAACTTTATTTTATTTCACTTAAAGCCGCTTAAGGCCACTTTAAGATGCTTAAGCTGAGTTGAAGCGGATAGAGTGGAATTCAAAATATCCTACCCTCTTGTAGGATATTTGTGAGGTGGGGCCCACACGAGCCCCACCATTTCTTTTCTTCTTAAGTAACGCACCCGCACCCCCCATATTAAACGAAGTCAACCAACGTGTTTCCTTATTTTCTTAAAGCCTCTATATAATTGGGCAGTTAAGTTTTACAATTAATTCTTTGAATTAATTGTTCGTTACTTACCTTTGTTTTTTTCAAATTCTTTAGTTGATAATAAAATAAGATGAGGACTTATTTTATTATCTGGTTGTTGTGTTAACCTTTGGAGAATCTCTAAAGATCTTCATCCTCCTTCACGAAGAACGCGACGAACGGGAAGAACGTCGGCCTCCAACGAAGGGTGACGAAGAATGCCAAACCCCCCGGAGATCGACGACGTGATGCCGACGACTCTCCTCCCGCGACGTTCTTCTGCGACGTTCCTTCTTCCGCAGCAAATCTTCAAACATCCGTTTGAGATCGTCGATGCGACACCTTTCCACGACGACGCGACGCCCTTCCGCAACGCAACGATCCTCTTGTTCCGCGACGGCCGATTCCGTGAAGAACTCTCGTTCGACGACGTTGAGGTAGGGTTTTTAATTGAGGATAATAATACCCTTTTTCCTCGGATGTTTCCTTTTGAAAATAAAGAACGCGGATCAACTCAATATTAAGTTGATCCATGGGAAGTTTGGTTATGGGATGAGTATTCTTGATTGCGGGATATCGGTAGGGGTTTTGTTTGTGAAAGAATAATTTTATTCCGTGGTTGTTTCCTTTCAAAACAATGAACCCGGATCAAAAGTACAATTTTAATTTATTAAAATTGTATCTTGTTATGTTTTCATATGATAATTTATTTCTCCCGACTGTTATCATCTAACGCGGAGGGTGCGGGCCAAACAAACAGGGCCCGACAACCCTCCGCAGTTCTTCGTTGATGCGTGGATTGGCGAGAGATGACAAAACATGCCGCAGGGACGATCTGTTGTTTCGCAGAGAAGAACGGGACACAGGAGGAGCTCCGGCACAGATGAGAAGGAAAACGGACCACTGGAGCAACTCTGGTGGCCCGCGGAAGCCTCCGGCAGTGCGGGTCGCCGGAGGCGGCGGCGCCCCGGCGTGCCGCCGGACAGGGCCGCCGCGGCTGAATCTGCGGCCGCACGGGTCCGGCCCTCACGCACGGGACGCGGCATAGCCGGGTCCGTTGACTCCAGCGCGGCCCCACGCGGGGCAACAACACTTCCATTCTGTGGGGGCAGCGCCCTGCGGCTCCCTCGCTCTTCCGCTCGGCCGAGCCGAGCCGGGCCGCGCCGCGCCGAACCGGGTCCGACCCGGACCCGGGTCGGGTCGACCCGGTTTGGGCCGACCCAGGGGGGTCTGGCCGGGTGGGTGCAGGCCCAGACCCCCCGTCTTCGGAACGTTTTTGGTCTTTTTACCGTATCTTGAGCTACGGGCCTCCGAACGACGCGTCGTCAGCGGCGATGCGATCCTTGGATTGAGACGGTCGTTTTAGTATATCGCACTCAAAGTTTCGGAACAATTTGGGTTTGGCCGGGTTGGTTCGGATACGAAACCAACGGGGCCCTCGGAGCAGAAACGCTCATATCTTGAGCTCCGGACGTCCGATTTATGTGCCGTAGACTTTGTTGGTTTCCTCTAAGTGAGACAGATCTTTTGGCTTACTCCGCTCAAGGTTTGGATGTCGTCGGAGTGTGGTTGGGTTGGTTCGCTCACGAAACGAACCGGGCCCCTGAAACGAAAAAGCCAATAACTCACAGACCGAGCGTCCGATTGACGCGTCGTCTATATCGTTGAATTCCTCTTGATGAGATGGAACTTTTGGCATACATCTCCCGAGTTTTGGTTGTTGTTGGATAGTGGCCGGGTTGGATTGTACTCGAAATCCAACCGGGCCCATGGAACGGAAAAGGTGATATCTTTCAGACCGGACGTCCGTTTGATGAACCGTCAGCGGCGTTGGTGATCACGTTGAGAAATAGTCCCTTTGAGTATAAACTATGGGAGTTCGGGGTACAGTTGAGATACGGCCGGGTTGGTTCGAACATGAAACCAACCGGGCCCCTGGGATGAAAAGGCTAGTAACTCACAGACCGGGCGTCTGATTGACTCGCCGTCTGTTGCTTTGAGACCCCTGTGAAGAGGCGGTCCTTTGAGATACTTCTTCGTGGAACCTTGTGATACTTATAGTATCGACTAGCAGCTCGTGGAACGGACCCTCCCGGAGACGAGCGTGCGTAGTGCGGAGACCGTGTAGCCGGCTGCGACCTGATGACTGCTTGACCGATCGACTCGGTGTGTTTCGGATTGCCCAGTGGGGAGCGCTTGGTTGTAGAGGCAGACCCACGACGGAGGAGCGCTTGGTTGTAGTGGTCGACCTGAGGTACTCAACAGAAGGAGTAACTCTGGAGGCTATGAGGGGGAGCGCTTGGTTGTAGCGGCAGACCCACAGCGGAGGAGCGCTTGGTTTTAGTGGCAGACCCGCGGTACTCAACAAAAGGAGTACCTCTTGAGGCTATGAGGGGGAGCGCTTGGTTATAGCGGCAGACCCATGGTGGGAAGCACTTGGTTGCAGCATCAGGCCCACAATACTCGATAGGAGGAGTACCTCAGCAGTCTTAGGTTAGTGAGCAGTACCTCAGTGTCGTGACAGGACCATTGTACACTCCAGAGACGGGGCTCTTTAGCAGTTACGGTTTCAATAATGAAAATCCTTGTTTGAGCTGAGTCTATGACATTTTTGTTTCCTTATGATTGAGATGGGTTATTTGATAACTTATGTATATGTATGGGCATATACCTGGGTAGTGGTTATCCTTTCATTTCATAACCCTTGTGTTTCCTCATGATTGAGATGGGTTACTTGATAACTTATGTGTATTGATGGGCATATACCTAAGTAGAGGTTATCTATTGAGATATTCTTTGTGGTTATCCTTGTTGTTTTTAGTGAGACCTTGAGGGTCTCGGGGTCCTTACTGAGTATCGTTATACTCACCCCTGCACGGGCTACGCCCGCACCTCATTGTGTTGGTTGCAGACGACGGCAGTGCTGACGGAGGCCGAGTGTTCGAGGGGGTGGACTACATGACAAGTCAGTATCCAGAGGTGGATTTCGCGACGGGAAAAAACACGGAGGATGTTGATGAGTGAGGGCATTATGGAGGCTATTTGTACCTACCCTTCAGGTAGGATCCGTGGTGGACGATCCAGGAGTTGCGCCATCTGTACCTACCATTCAGGTAGGATCTGAGGAGGACGACCCATGAGCTGCTTCCGTCTATCCAGCTATTGTCTTTTCTGTTGTACTTGTTCAGTTGTAGTTTTACTTTCTTTTGGGATTATATTCTGGTCCATTTACTTTTCAGCACTTCTCTTGTACTTAGTGTTTACTTTTTTCCGCTTGCTTACTCTGTGGTGCTTGTTTTCTTTTATAAAGGCAATGCCTTCCCAGACATCGGGATTTACGCCTTTAGTGCTAGTCGCCAGCCCCTGGCCTATGGAAGGCGGTCTTGGGGTAGTCACGGCAGGGGCCCCGAGGACGGGTCGTGACATATTATGTATTTTTTTAATTTAAAGTATTTTAAAATAAAATAATTATTTTAAAAAAAATTAAATTATTTTCAAATATTTCACTATATGTATTTAAAAGGGTATTTAAATGATTTCATGAAATTTTTTTTAGGTTATCAAATTATTTTCAAATAAAAAGTTTTTCATAATGTTTTAAATATTTCTTTAATATTTTTTAAAGTTATTTAAAATAAAATATATTCATAAAAATTTCATGATTTATTTATATTTATTAAATGTTTTTCCAAATAATTGGTTTTCAATACATTTTCACTATCCTTTTATATGTTTTCAAGAAAAATCCAAGAAATTTTTTTTAAAGGTTTTCATGATTTCATTATATTCTTTCAATGTTTTTTACATAAATTGTTTTCAAAACTTTTTTAAGATTTCATTATAAATTTTTAGGTTTATTTTTAATGAAAATGGTTTTCAAAAGGTTCTATATTTTAAATATAATTTTTCAAATAATAATGTCTATTTTCCTCAAAAAATATTTTTATAATATATTTCAAAATTATTTTTCATCTAAGATAGCATCAATTGGTATTACTCATGATTTTATGGGGAAATGATCCTAATGTTCTATTCATATTCCTTCTTGGAATGGTGTATGTTTTAATTGAATGATTTTTATGAAAGAAGTTTCTATTGCATGAGTTATATTCTTATAAAACCCATTTATTTTCATGGGTTATTTTTGAGTAAATTATTATGAAACATGTATTTTTTCCATTGGTTAAGATATGATTACATATTTATGAAACCCATTTCATTTCATGTGTTATTATATTATTATTTATGATTTTGTGGAACATGTTAGTATGATTTATTTAGGAGATATGTGGGACCAGTATCTCTCTACAAATCATTGGTAGAAGATTCATATCTCCTTAGATAATGATGGGATACAAGTTGAAGGTTTTGATCAATTATGTGAAATAGGTGTGTCCTGATCCACTATGGGTATATCAGAAAACCTAATCCATTATGGGAGGATATAGAAACCCAATCCACTATGGGAACATGGTTAAACAAGATCTACAATGGGAAGATGGGGAAATCATTTCAACATTTGTAAAATGGGGAAACCTGATCCACTCATGGACTATATGAAACACTAATCCCTTACAAGGAAAGGAATGAAACTAGGAATGATGGTGTGTCCTGCCTAGTAGGTGTAGTCCCCATGAAGTACCATATTATATTTTTGAAATGTTCATTGACGCATAGGTAATGATGATAGATGTTTATGTGTTTTCCACAATTATAATGTCCTATTTTTATGATATGATCACATGGTTCATATTCTTGATTTTCTTATGATCTATATCTTATGAATGAGAAATAATTATGATATGTCTCATGATTTTGATATTTTTATGTAGGGTACGATCTTAAAATATTATGCTCATGTTCTCACTCCTTTATTTTCATGTTATTATTTTATTTTTCCATTATATAACCTTAGTGGGTGTTTGATATCACATATTTCTTATGTTTCCTTTCACCATGTTATGAATAATGGTTTTAATTCATAATTTTTAAAGGGGGGTATATAAGGAATATTTTGAAGATCTTTCCCCAAACTAGAAGAATGTTTTCAACGTTTTCTATGACATTACACTATTACATTCTGTGGGTGTACATTTTTGTAATTATCTTAATATTTATATAAAATTATGTATTATCCATGTATGTTAATCATGCTTATATATAATTGTTGTATGAGAACACAACTAAAGGATGTTAATGAGAATATTATCAGTTGTGTTTCATCAACTGAGATCTCAAATTTTCATTGAGTTCCTTAATGTTCCATTCAAATTGGACGTTACTCTAGGTGTGATAGGTCACACAGAAGATGAAACTAGTATCCAGAGAAGTCTATTGTCTCCTCTATAACTCATAGATGAATCATGGATCTATGTAAAATAGGATATAAAGTGAATCCCCATGAAACCTCAATACATACATAACAAAAAACCAAGAATGATGACTGAGTGATAAATCTTCCTGAATGGAAATTATGTGATTAGCCTTCCAAAGATGATCCACCACAACCCATATGGAATTTTTTCCTTTATATATCTCCAGAGTACATATGAAAAATTATATAGTGATATTAAACTATTTATTTGTTGTTACATGAAATGATTACACTGTCTATTTACATATAAGACACTCAAATTTGACTACATGACATACTAAGCATAATGATGTTTACTTAGTAATCAACTTATTCAGGTTTTACTACCATAAGTTCTCTCAAATATGTTTTAACATCTTAATACTTCTTGAGTATATGTCATAGTTTGATTTGTTTTAATCATTAAACATCTCTCCCTCTCTACCTTTATCTATAGTCATAATAGCATGTAGACTCTAATTTCAATGTAAATTACACCATCTTTATTGATTTTGAATTAATAAATCATCCCTTACTCTATTTCTATCACCTTTTATTGAAGCTCCAAATAACCCCTTTGTTCCTCATTGATTTTCTCTTCAATAGATTATTGTGAACTCATTTAGGTATGGTATGATTTATTCCCTTCCATTATGATTAATTGATCAGTCCTTTCTATATACATTATTATATTTTCCTTACCATTCATCACTATAAAATGTGTAGATGATCCATTTTTGTTGAGAGTAACATCTAAATTTATCCTTTATGGGATGGTAGTGAATTAATCATTCATAGTCTCTGATTGACTCAAATAATCTTCTTTTACATATGTTAATCTACATTTATATGGATATATACTTGAAAATATTTTTATCAGTATATATGCAGAAATTTACTCCATTGAGGTAGTTTCTCCAAATCTTCAATGAAAAGATCATATCTTATATCTCCAAATTATTCATCAGGTAGTGCCCATAATTGATCTTTAGTGGTTAAGAGGCATATGATATCACTTTATCATTTTTCATGAGTATACGACCCATGATTTTATTTGAGGTATTTTTGTAAATAAAAACCCAATATCCAAATAATGGGATTATAATTATAAGTCTATAGATTATCCTCTTATTTAGCTTCTTTAAATATTCATTATATTCTTCTATAAAGACATAAATTACCCCTTTTTGTGTTCGCTTTGTTAATACAATATACTTTGTTCATAATTATATCATAGTGCATTGGTAGTACTGAACTAATTCAAGAAAATTATCGATATTTATGAAACATGTGGGTCTAGAACATTCCTTAATTTATTTCACCTTTTAGAGATAAAAATGAATTTTATTGCATGTGATCACATTCCCACTTAATGTGACTTTTTTAATATAAATATGAAAATTGAGAAACTTATCGTAGAACTTCTCCATCTTTAAAATCATCAAAATAATCCTTATATTCACCCCATATTATTCATTAATATTAGATTGTACAAGAATATCATCAATATATTCCACCAAAAAAAATTCAAGGTAGTGTCGAATTATTTTATTTTTTAATTCCATGATGATTTTATAGTGTTTGTAAGTCTAAATAAAATAACTGCGAACTCATTATTTTCATATATCGTACTGATGTTCATATTTTCTGTATATTCTCCCTTCACATTCCACTGATGATATCCAAAATATTGATCTACTTTGGAGAAATATTGTTCTCCTAAAAGATGATATAACTATCCATAAATCATTTTTAGTGGATAACTTTATTTAAAGTGACCTTTTCAAGATTTTAGTTATTAATGTGATGTTATATTGACCCATATTTATTTTTGATAAAGTAAACATTTTCACCCCAGGGTGAAGAACTTTGGAGCATGAATCATTTTTCAAATTATATTGGATTTTATTATTTAACTCTTTTAGTTATATTGAAGCTATAATATATGGGATTTTTGATATAGTTTTGTATTTTAGTATAAATGTTATTGATAACTCTACCTCACGATCTGATTGAATTCTAGGAAATTCATTATATAATACATCAATATATTCCCATGAAATGGTAAATTAATCTAGGTTGATACTATCCTTGGTATTAATCATTTAATAAAGATATTATTCTCCATTAGGTATCAAAACCCATTAAACTGAGGAAGTTTCTAAAATAGATTCATAATATTCATTGTATTTATACAGGAGAATGTAATGGTTCATGATATAGAAAATGATTTTTGTTTTCCATTAGTTGATGTGATATATATATTGTGAGAGATAATACATACCAAATATAACAACAAATTATACTAAATGATGGATAAATATATTTTATAGAAGAGTCTTACCATAGATTCTAATTGAGTAAAATACCAACACTTTGGTGTCAATGATTGTTTCACTTAGTGTTTACAAAGCTATCTATACTTTAAGGTATATGGGTGGTGATTTGATATTTCTGTAAAACCTAAAGTATATAAAGGAATGTGTAGAAGTAAAATTAAATAAACATTTGAATTTATTTAATTAGATTCTAAAAATTCTATTAAGAGGAAATGGTTATAAAATATACAATTTAATAATGTATGGTTAAATAATATATTCAAATGTATAAATAAATTCTAAATTCTTGACCTATGAGATCTATAAGATTAGATTTTGTTCTATTTTACTGACATAGTTCCTAAATAAACTAAAACCTTTATCTAAAACCCACTATAGAAACCCATATTTTATATAAATTATTATTACCTATTTTTCAAGATAAATATCATAATACTAACATAATCTAAAATACAAAAGTTTAAATTCAGGTGAAAATTATGTTATTATAGCATAATTGATTATAAAATAATAAATATTATTTAAATTATTTTGAATGGTACTCATAAAATCCTAAATAATCCACTTAATACATGAAATCACCCAAGAATGTACATCAAATAAAGGGTGATAAGAAATCTTAATATGGGAGGAGTAATAAGGATGAAACATTAAACACAAATCATGTTAGTGTAGAGGTGAGTATAATCATTATCATCATAAACATGATGAAATAATTTGGAAGAGGCATGTAATTTTTCATATTAATAATAATGAAATATCACAAAATTATTCTAAAATCCAAGAAATAATGTTTTGAACAAATCCATCATCATGTTCCCGTATAACATATATTTACAAATCATTTCTTCATAAATTTATTACAAATATATAATTATTTTCATTAATAATAAACATAATATCATAAGATACATAAAATTAATTAATTAATTAGATGGATATAAGATTTTGGTCCCACCCATCACATCATAATATTCTCATGATCAAGCATGCTACATAGAAAAGAGAACATGAAGCAATCATAAACATGATATGAACCCATTATAAAATAAGGGATTCCATAGTGTTTTCATAAATAATATGTCAAATAATATTATTTGGGTTCTAAAATGGAGAATATAGAATATTATTTTTTTTAATAGAATATAATTAGCAAAGAATAGATCTTTTTTTTCAGAGAATAAGAATAAACATAAAATTAACTGAATATATTATTAAAGAAAATTATTCAATCCAAAATAAAAAATTTGTCTTAACACTCATCCTAATAAAGTAAGAATATTTTTATCCATATAATAAAATGTAAAATAAATTGAAAAATACATTACAAGGGATTTAAAATAATGATGATGAAGAAAATGGGAAATTGGTGATAAAACTCAATGTAAATCAATGTTCCTGAGTTTCCATTTACAAATATTATAATGTTTCAAATTGGAATGAATCATTGAGATAAATATGAATGATTATTTAAGTAATAGACTAAGGTGAAATAGCAAATTAATATGATTCTTGGTTTAAAAATCAAATAAAATCCAGTGAAATAGAATTAATTAAGGAGTGTGAATCTAAAGAGAAAGATGGTGAGAGAATCCACTTACCTTAGGTCCCATTTTGTTGCATCACTTTTTTGGTACCTATAGAATAAACATAGGTTTTTAAAAACAAAATATATAAGTTTATTCTATTAATTTATGATATTAATGATAATTTATGACCATTATAGTTTATTTATTACCCTTTTTATTATAAATGAAATTATTTGATGATATATTTTCTTTTAATTATACCATTTTAATTTTAGTATTGTTGTTTTTATTCACCATAATTTATATTTTTTAAAATAAAATCTGGAATATTGGAATAAATATAAATACCTTTATAAATTAATATACAGTCTACGCTAATGATCCATGTAGGTGCTGCTAAGAAAAGCATTGACAATGTCCACATCAGTGAAGGAAACTAACCATTAATGAGACGTGACAAAAATAGTGGGGAGGGAATGAATATAATATAAATGGATTAAAAAAGTTATACCATAACTTAATAACAATAATATGATATATATTTATAATTTAATGATCTTATTAATGTCTAAAAAGATAATATATTAGGATGTTAGAAAGAAGTGTGAAAAATTGAAAGAGTGGGTTGTGAGATTATATCTAAATTGATGATTTAAACAATTTAAGTGGATCTAAAACCTTAATGTATTGTGGATGGATGAAAAAAAACACACCTAAGGTAATACGGATAATTATAAGGATAAAAATACATAAATATTGTTCTTTTATAAGTATATGTAAAACAATTCTCGATGGGAAGGGAGGTTATTTTTACTTATGGGGAGGGGTATTTTGGGATAAAATAGTGAATAAATTATTATTTCCATGTAAAAAACATAGTATCATAATTATTTGAAATTATGAAAATTATTTGTTTAAGAATATATTTTTTGAGTACTTGTAATCCATTTCAATAGAAAATTTATTAATTTGTAAAAAAATAAGTAAAAATATGTTAAAAAATTAATTGAATACAATAAAATATTAGACATTAGAAATTAATTTTTATGTTTAGAGATTAATTTTATTTTTTTAGTAATTCATATATATTATTAAATATATTTTTGGATGGGGTTAAAATTTTGAGATTTATTAGGCAATTATTTAATTATTACTATGTAATAAATCAGATGGTATTTTGAACAGTGTATTTTTTCTAATGAAAATATATATTGTTTTCTGAAAAATTGTTAAAAATAACTCTACAAAAATTATGTTATGTTGATTTCAAAATTGATATTAATAAGCCCAATAAAATTATATATTGAAATAAAAAATATTTTTAAAAAATAAATAAATTAAAAATATACATTACCAAAAATGAAGTTATACTTTTTTGAGTTTATAATTTAAATATTCTTTAGTGTAATAATGATATTTATATGCAATAACTTTTTTAATGGTAAATATTATTTACACGTCATTTTTATATTATAGTATTGAAGTTACACTTCCAAATGGTATGGTTGTTATTATTAATAGTCAGTTTCACTATTATAATAAACATAATAGTTTTAAATATCCCATAAATAACATATCCATCCTTAATTTATTATTCACATAAATTATTTTTAAGTTTCTTCATTCATATTTTTGAAAATGATGATTACATTAAAAATATGTCATATCTTTTTTATTGTTTTGTTTATGAGTGTGATAATTCTAGATGGACAAAATAAACCAAACATTTTATGTTATAGTATTATATTTTTATGTATTATTTCATTATACTCTTATAAATTTTATGAAGTTTTTTTATTCTTGGTATATAATGTTCTTTTGTTGATGAAATAAAACTCTATTAGTTTATTTTTCATATGTTTTATTCTATATCATAAACATAAATTATGAAAAAATATATATCCTGAAGAAAAATAATATAGAACAAAATTTTGGGTCATTATAATCCATAAACAAACCAAAATCATCATATTATCTCATACGTACTCCTTAATCAACGTAAGATATCAAATACTTTCTAAGATTAAGATTTCTTAATAGGTGATTTATTTTCTCATTTATATATATACACATCGAAAGTAACTAGTAAATAAGAGATTTATAATGAATAATTAATAACGTATATCACATTCTAAAGGGTGTCATTAAATAATAAAAACATGGAATATATATATATGAATAATGAGAGATAGAGGTATGAAATTGTAGAGTCGTAAAATATGGGAAAAAAATCTACCCCTAGGAAACCCACATATATCCTCAAAAATAAAAAAAATTAAGAAAAATAATTGAATATTACTATCAAAAAAACAATCTTGACCTTGCCACTAATAACCACCTCCCATCTCTACTCAATCACTCTAGACTGTTCAAACATCAATTAGTTAACTATTTACCCTAATAAGATCATGAAAAATAAAGTATACATATATTGAAATTTCATACATTTTGAATGTGATTAATTCGTACCCTATAGAAGGTCATTACCTAACCCTGAATCCATATAGTGCTATTATATTGAATACTTGTGTTGTGTAGTGATTGCATGATCATAAAATAATCCAATATAACTCATATTATAACATAGACAGAGGAACTCCACATATGTATAATTACACAAATCAATTGATGTAATAACTATAGAGATCATGTTAAATGAGATGAATAAATAATTTTTTTAATGTATGATTGTATATGTGATTAATATATTTTTTCATTATTTTATTATAGTATTTTAGTATAATTTTGTAATATTATCTATTTAAAATAGTCATAAAATAGTAAATAGGATTAATGAAATTTTTTGAATAAATATTTAATATTGATAATTCATGCTGGGAAATTTATTCAAATAAGATACCTTTGGAAAAAAAATTACATGTGTTATACACTGAAAATTTTAAGATGTTTTATATTGTGATAAAATGGGAATGCATGATTAAAATAGAAATATAGAGAATATATATGAATATTTTGAACCATACTGACAACATAAACCTCATGATGTTGTCTATGTTATTTTCTAATCAAGTGATGTCAATAGTTTACTACCAGCATGACCTATTTAAATGTTGAATTGGAATGAAAATATTGTATGCATCAAACCCAAAGGTAAAGATTGAATATGATATTTTATTTCCTCAATATCAATGTTTTTATAATGTTACAACACTTCCAAACATTATATCATAATTATATAGAAATTATTATGCATCGAATGTGCATACTTGAGAAGACTATGATAATATGTAACATTTCCTAGAAAATACATGGGAAAACAATGGAAGGAGATTATATGTTGAAACAAAAAAATGGAAAACAATTCATAAATTGAAAACAAAAATAGTTAAAGTGTAATCACACAAGGAATTAAAATCTAACCATGAAAATCTATATTGATTTCCAATGTATTGAAAATTATAGAATGTAATTAGAATTATGATCCCCAATTTTTAAAAATGATCAGCTATCAACTTCCAAAACTAGTTAAGTATTTCCATTTTTTGGGACTATGATAATATATCATATGAAATGAACAAAAATAGTTATGGTTATAGAATTCTATAGCATCAACATCATAATAATTGAATAATATTGGATTTTTTCTATGTTTATTTCTTTGAAAAGTGACACAAACAAGATTCAATCTGTTTGTTCATTGAAAAAAGTATTATAAATCTACAAAATCATCAGTGAGTAATTTTATAAAAAATTCATAGTGAATATAAAATTCTCCATAATGTTTTTCATGAGGTTCTAAATCTTTAGGAACACACTATAAGATCAATAATTCTTAATTTTTATTGAAGAAGGGTGTCTTAATCACTACGAGATCAGGATAAGTTGTGGGAACACAAAAAATATGTTCAGACCCACAAGAACCAAATAATTCCACACAATATTTTTTCTACCAAATAATGTAATTACACAATAGTTTATATAGGTTGAGAATGATCATATGAAAGGATAATATAGGCATAGAAACAGTATTAATGTAGTTAGTTCTCAATAGTTGTTGATAAAAGTTATATTGTTTGTGTATAAATTATATGAATGAAGTGATATTAGCTTAATATACTTATATCGAGTTATAACAATCTTGAGGTGGTAGAGGAGAGTATAAAAGTAAGAGGAAAACTAAGATAAGTGGATCAATAATTAGTGTGGAAGAAAACGTTTCATAGACAATAGATAAATAACTTCAACCTAAAGAGGAAGATATTTACCTTCACTATTTAAAATCCTCTTAACTCATATTTTTTAATTGTTTATTGTATTATAAGAATGGATGACTAGTTATTTAGTGTGTTTTGGGTAATGCAGATTTAATAAATTATATAAATATTTTAATCAATTGATCACTTCATAATTTTCTATTTTATTCTTAATGTTCCCCTAGATTGATAACCTAGTGTATGATATTTAATGAGAGTTTAAAACACTCATGTGTACTATATATGGGAACTTGATATTTATGGATAATGAGATTATCCTATGAACTCCAGTCACACATATATTATTTAACAAGATAATTTAACTCCCTTAATATGTGTAATACATGAATCCTTATGTAGATAAATCATTATTATGACATCCCTTCTCTTTATTTCGCATTAATTATTTATTTATTACATAATATTAAACATAATAAAACTAAAAATATCAATAATTATGGTGTATTATTTAATTATTTATATTAAAAGATAACATAAAATTGTAAATAGATCATCTTTGTTGAAAACATTCTTAACATTCATATACTTAAAACTACATGGGATAACATGTGATCAGCTATAAGAAAGGGGAGAGATATAAAGACCCGTAAGGGAATAAACATGTAATAACATGAGAAATCTAATAAATATTATATAATCATAATATAATTGGGACATAAAATGGGTTAGAAACATAAACATTAATATAAGGAATGATATAGCATGATAACATAAAAGAACATGGGAAATATCAAAGCATCTTAAAACACTACATCATAAACATAAGTCATGGATAACTACTAATAATTCGTGATGGAAAAATTCCCAAAATGTTATAATGTTTAACAAATGTCCCAATATTCTGTCTCATAATACTAAACATTACCCAATGCATTGGAGTGAAATATAATATTGGGTGCACCCATCACATTCATTTCATTCTCATGCTTAAGGGTTTGATATAGAATAAAAAACATGTAATAATTTATTATCAAATTTTATTCCATGATCATGAATTGTGGATTAAATACATGTATGGATCCAATAAATATGTATAATATCATAAATTTGAACTCTGTTGATAGGAAATTGGTATAGGTATTCACAACACAATAGTTTGGTACGGAAAATCACAGTTAAATTTCGACAAAATAAAGACGTCACTTAAAAGTTCCCAATATGAATTGATGAGAGAAAAAGGGGTAGTACATAATTTTTATAGAATATGAAATTTATTTGGGACGTGTAAAAATATATCTCAACCCTATGAATTGTAAATAGAATTAATAAGATAATGAAGAAACTTTAATAAATAGGAGAATAAAAATATCACCTATAAAATATTGCTACGATAATAGGTCTGCATAAATTTTCAGTGGAGGTCTTAAGGAGAGTGAAAATTATATATAATATCTTGTAAGTAAAGAAGGAAACTAAGGTATATGTATAAAAACAAACACCATATGTGAACATATGGAAAATAAGAGGCATAACATAAAAGTGGTGCTTGAAGAAGAAGAAGAAGAGAGGAAAATCTATTACCTTGAGAGGGTGATCCAAAATGCTTATGAGGAGCTTATGGAGAGTTTGGGGAATCCTGGAAGGACTCTAGATTGAGTAGTAAAGAGTAAGGATGTTTTCGATGGTTTTTTATTGAGTATAAATGGAATATTGGGTCGGTTTATATAGGAAATGAGTGGGGAATTCTTTATCATTTATGAAACATAGGTTTTGTACACTATATTATAATGTAATCAAAAAAAAACCCTCCCATAGTTTTTCCCATGGTTTAGACCAATGGGGAGTGATTTTAAATATTTTATAAGTTCTAGGCCCTAAATTAATAAAATAGTACACTTTAAGATGTGGAAGTGGTTTGTACTCTTAAAGAAATTATTTTAAAACAAGAAAATATATTAATGGTTCTGGGAGGATTCAAAAAGTATTTATAAAATTAATCAAATACATAAATTAATATTATTTAATTGGGAGAACATATATTTGGTTGTGGATACCATTAATAGTATATAATACATCTCTTTTCGTCATTATTATGTAATAATACAAATGGTATATTTATACAGTATTTAATTTTTACCTAGAAATTCAATCTCTCTGAAAATTATGAAGAATTCATTGTCTGATAATTTCAATGTTCTGATTCCAAAAAAATATTAATTTTTTAAATAAATTTTTTTAAATATCTTTATTTTTACTATTAATAATAGAATTTACATTTAATGAAAAATGCCAGTTTTTTTGACAATAATAGTATTCAAACCCTTATAAATATTAAAAAAAATTATTAAAAAGAAATGGTCATTTATATTTAATGAAAATTATTTGATAATAATATTTTTTGAAATAATTATTTATTTCTTAAATCCATTAATTCATCAAAATAAAATGATTGATTGAAATTTAATACTAATTGAAAATAAAATTCATGTTTATTAAATAAAAATCCAAATCATTTATAAAGTAAGGATATACAGAATATATGAATTTTATTATATTAAAAATACAATATACATATTCATTTTATTATGGTCCTCATACATATACATTTAATACACCAGAAAATATTCTAAGTAAAATGTGCACGATGGTGAGACTTTCACGGGGTGGCTTGGTTTACATAGTTTGGGTCGTGATCTCGACAAGATTTAACTTCTCCTATAAATGGTTTCACCCATGCTTCAGTTAATTGGATATCTTCTTGGTAATGGTCAAAGGATGATCCAAATGATGTTATATCCCTACGAATTTTAAATATGTGTTGTCCATAGTGAATGATCATACTGGTTAAAGCCATCACGTCCTTTTTTCTGTGTCAATTTGATTTTTAGAACCCTATATTTATACAATTCATGCGATAAATATTCAATGAATATATTATCAACATTAATGATTCTTAACAGTCTTTTAAATATAATAGGATATGATAAAACCAAATAAATTCAGGTGTTTTCTATATCCAAAATACATTATAATACATTAAATTTATCCTCAAATTTATTTTTTAAATAAATTTAGTCCCCCCCCTTCAAATATTTATCAATTTTAATTTGCATTTCGCACACTAAAATAGATGAGGTTAATTCTACTTCATCACCTCCTCTGGTTCCCACATTTCTTCTTCAAACTTCTTGTTTATCCATAGCACTTTCACATGGTACATTGTCTTATTCCATAGAAATTTGTCTCTATGATTTAAGATCTTCAGTGAATGATCCTCAAATGAAATTTCATTCCACATTGGTACCACCTCTAGATTGAGTACATGTGAGTGGTCTGGTATGTACTTTCTCAAGAAGGATACATGGAATAAATCATGTACTTGAGATAGGTTTGGTGGGTGTGTTAATCGATAGTCCACCACTCCTATGAGATCACAAATCTCTAAGGGACCGATGTAAATTTGACTAATATTTACCTTATTCCCAAATATTATGAATTTATTACATGGTGTTATATCAAGTAATAATATGTTTCCAACATCAAACAATAGTTCTCGTTGACAATTTTGTATTATAGTATTTTTTTCAACTTTGAGCATCCTTGATTTGCTGCTGAATGGTCTTGAACTTTTCCACCATTTCCTCGACCATTTTAGGACATAGTCGTTTTTTCCCCTAACTTTGTCACTACATTAATGTGTTTTCAACATATTCTAATAAAGATAATTATCAGGATCTATTTGTGAGATTGAGTTTAAACTATTATTTTCTAAGACCTACACTAGAGGAAGATGTTGATACCATCCTCCTTTGAAGTCAATTCAGCATACTATAAACATGCCCTTAAGTGTTTTGATATTCTAGTTATACTAGACATTATTTTTAGGGTGATAATCTGTGTTTAAGATGAACTTAGTATTTAGAGAATATTTGAGACTCTTCCAAAACATGGAGGTAAATCTTTGGTTTTTATCTGATACAATCAACAGTTGTGTTCTGTACAGACTGGCTACATCTCAAATGTGAATCCTTGGAAGTGGATTGAGTGATATGTCCTCTTGAATTTCAATTAAGTGAGTAGTATTTTTAATAAAATACACCATAACATATATAGAATTATTTATTCATGGTGCCTATGGAAGACTAGTGATAATTTCCAAGGTGATGTTTTTTGATTTCCATGTAGCTATGGGTAATGTTTGTATCATCCCCTAGATTGTTTACACTATTCCTAAAATTTATGACATAAAATACATTTTGATGTATATTATATGATATCCATTTTCATATTTTCCCACCTATAGTTCTCTTATATATCGCAATAAATCATTATTCTTCCTATATGGATGTATAAAGTCAAAATAAGGGCATCATCCAATAACTTTTGGTTTAACTCAGGATTTTATGGTACACATAGTTATGACCCAAATCATATAACTCCTCATTCATTAACATTAAACTATAAGGATTTCACATTTTTTAGATATTCCACTTTTTTATAAATTCCCACATCATCTCTTTGATCATCCTTATCTTCTCCATAAGGGATGGTTTATAAATAATTTGTGAATGGATTGATTATATACCTTCCTTTATAATTATCATGTCCATCCATTACAAATCTAATAAGATCGAATCACGCTTAATTCCCATTAATTACTGAATTCCAATATCCTTTCTACATTGATATTATTCCAATTTATTCACTTTCCCAGGATAGTAGTGAATTGAGTAGTCATATTCCCTGATTAGCTCTGTCCAACATGAATTATACATATTCATAACTTTTTGTCTAAATATATATGTGAGGATTTTGTAATCGTTATCTTTTTTACACATATACCTAAAAAGATAATTTTGCCGTATTTTAAAATTTAGGATCACTAAATCCAACTACAGACAAATCGGTGGGTTTTTCAATTCATGAACTTTGATACAACTTTAATAATAGGAAATCACATTGCCATTTTCAATAACACATATCCCAATCCCTTCCCTGAAGCATTTCTAAATACCCCAACAATTTTTCAAATTGGTGGTAGAGTGAGTAAAAGATAACTGTTAATCCTATTTTTGAACTGCATGAAGCACTCCCACATTTATCATTCCATGAAAACTTGAATCCCCTCAGAGTTATCTTAGTTAGAGTGTTTTATAATCATAAAAAATTTCTCACAAACCGGTGATTATACCCAGCTAATCCATAGAAACTACAGATATCTATCATAGATTTTGGCCTCATCCATAATTCTATTTATTATATTTTTGAGGGGTCTATTGATATCTGTTTTTTTGTGATAATATTCCCCATGAATGTAAATTCCTTCAAAAAGAACCCACATTTTTTGTACATATAATAATTCTTCTCCTTTAATAAGGTCTTCAGCGTTGTTCTTGGATTCTCCTCATGGTACTCATTGATTTTGGAGTATATTAGAATATAATCCATAGATTCTACCAAAAAACTATCGAGGTAATCCTTAAAGACATTATTCATCCATTGCATGAATATTTCTAGAGCATTAGGGAGTATAAAAGGAAATAATATGAACTTATAGTGCTCTTACCATGTATAAAAAGTCAACTGGGTGATAACATACTTCTTCACCCAAACTTGGTAATACCCCAATGACATATCTGCATGAAGAAGTATTGTGCTTCATTTAGATAATCGAATAAGTCATCAATAAGTGAGAGGGGATACTTGTTTATTATTCTTGTCTTCTTGAGCCCATGTAATCAATGAAAAGTTTCATTACCCCATCCTTCTTCATGACAAAGACGATGGGTACACCCAAAGGTAAAGCACATGGGCATATGGACCCTTTCTCTAGATTCTTCTCTATTTATTTAATTATCTCATAATTTTCCACAAAATCTATTCTAAATGGAGTATTGGACAATGAAAATTCCTTGGGTATAATATCGATTGAAAATTAAACTAGTTGGATTAGAGGAAGGCTACATATTTTTTTGGAACCAAATTAGTGTATTCCATCACAATGGGAATGTATTCAAGGATGATCCTTCCCCTAAAATCAATTAATTAATAAATATATTATTACTCATAGGTAAATAATACCCATGCTTGAGATGTTGGTTCTAAAGAATATTTATCCTCCTCCTTGAACATGTATAGAATCAGAGGATGATTCACGATATAGATATCAATTACCTTTTTGTAGAAATTTATGTTGGAACTATATAGGGAATGCTAATACATACCCATAATTGCATCAAAATACACCAAAGGGGATACGAAAATAGTTTATAGGATGTTCACCCCACAAATGGTGACAAAAGAGTATTTATATTTTGGGATGAATTAATTTCCTAATTTGAAATTTTCACTAACAATACTACATCAATGATTTGTGGTGGTGTTTGAATAGTTCTTCTAAACATTCATCATATGAAGGAATTCATTGAAATAAAATCAAAAGTTTGTTTTCTATTCGTGAATGAATAACTAGAGTACCTATCACCACATCATTGTCAAGATCCACTTCATTGGTTTTGACGGAAAAATATCTCCCTTGATTCCTTAGAGGTGTTGATTTTATTTGAAAACCCTTGTTGTTTTGCATTTGTTTTCAAAGTACCATTGTTTCTTATAGTTTATGAAATGAAAAATTCAATGAGAGTTCACTGGAGAATTTCATTCTTCCATTTTATTATTGGGTTTCTACTATCTTACATTTCTTGGTAGGTTTCCTTCCTTCCTAAACCTAAATCATTTCCTCTTACCCCACAGGCAATTTTTAGGGTGCTTCTTTCTATAACTTTGACAAGTGGGATGTTGAAATTTCTTGGCACCATTATATTTCTCTACTGGATTTACTTAATTAGATTCCTATTTAAAATTATTATTCTTTTGACAATATTTAAATTCATCGATCCCCATTTCAATGTTGAGGGAACATTATAAAATTTCATTATAGATATCAAAGTCATAGATTGGAAAGTATTTTTTTGGACTAGGTTTTGGCTCATTAATGAAGGGGTTAACCATGATTTCAGGTTAACTACAAATCTAGGGGAATATCTTGCAATCCTATTGAGTATTACCTCATAAAATCGAATAGATTCATCAAATTTTTTTATGAAGGAATGGAAATCTCCTTTTATTTTATGTTGGACAATATGGGGAAAACACGTATCGAAAAAATATTTTTCAGAATTCCATCCACTTAATTTATACTATATCTTTCTTAGGTTTCATATTATTGATCAATGTACACCACATATCATCACCTAACTCCATAAAATAAATAGACAGTATACCCTTGTCATGATCAGAGAATTGATGTATGTAGAACATCATCTCAACGGATTTGACTGTTGTTCCATGATTAAGGGATTAGATGGTCTACTGAATGTCAAGGGACATTGTTGCATAAAGATCTCAATCGCTACTGGTTATTTATTAGTGGGAATATAGGCACACATACTAATATAGGTTTCTATTTTGTACTTGATTCAACTAAAATAGTATCATCATAATGTTTTCGATTTTCATTTCCATTGGGTTGGGCATATCCTTGGTGCAGTCATCACATTTTCTACAACATTGATTATTTACTTGATTCCTCATATTTATATTCATTAGTTAGACTAAATATGAAATTATGGATAATTTTTTAAGAATTTTAAACACATAAATGGAAATGTAATGACATTAAATAGATAAATTATAAATTATATATAATTCCTTTACTTATTGTTTTAAAGGATTCGATATATTTTATCCATGATCAATTTCCTAACATATATTGTTATGGGTATTTTTTATTCCCTTAATAATTGTTGGTAATGAGCTTATGAACTTACAATGGAATATAACTATGACTATCTATCCAGGTTTGTAGCAAGGCCCATTGTCATACACAAGTTCCTGATCAAGTTTTGATCAATGCAGTGTTTTCGGGTTTTACTTCTATGTACACATGTGCAAAACCTACATCTAATTATAGTATCCATATAGGGATGTATTGTATTTAGAAAATAAATAATCTATAGTTAACATATTTTAGGTATTTTTTCTTATACTTAGTCTTATCCTTATTGATTTATCAATTTTTTTCTAATCCTAATTAAAAAAATAAAAAAATAGTCCTCTGATTCCAACTAGTGAAACACTACTCTTTATTTCCCATTAATTAATGATTTACTACATAAAACTATACTTAATATGACCTATAATATCATTAATTATAGTGAATTTTGGAATTAGTTTCATTACATAACAACTTAAAATAGTAAATACATCATCATTATTGAAAACATCCTTTACATGCTCATACTTAAAACTGAATGGGATAACCTGGGCCATAAATAAGAAAGGGGTGATCTATAAATACCATTAAGGGAATAAACATATAGTAACATGAAGAATGCAATACATGGTAGACAATAGGTATATTAACGAGACATAACGGGGTGATAAACACAAACATGAACAATTAGTCGTGATATAGAATGATAACATAAAGGGAACTTTAGAAATGTGGCAACATCTTAAAACACCAAATCATAAACATAGGTCACGGTTAATTACCAAGAAATCACGATGGAAAAAGTATCATAAAGGAATAATGCTTAATTAATTTCCCAATATGGAGTCTCATGAGACTAAAAATTACCCAATGTATTGGAGAGATATATAATTTTAGGTTTACCCATTAGATTCATTTCATTCTCATGCATACGTGTGACACATAAATCATAAAACATGGAATCATTTATCATAACATTTTATTCCACGGTGAATAAGTGTCTAATAAATACATTTAAGTCTTGAATAATTATTTATAAGTGGATAAATGTGATCACTCTTGATAGAAAATATGTTCTTGAATTCCATAAAAATTTTCTTATCCTGGAAAACTCCGATAGAATTTTGGTAGTATAACGACATAACATAAAAATCAAAAATCCGGTTGATGAAAGTGAAAGGTGTATCTGATCATTTCTATAAAAAAATAATAGTAAAATGGATATACATAAACATATCCCACCAATATTAATTGTAAATATAAGTCATAACATAATTAGTTAACCTGAATAAATAGGAGATGGAAAAGATCTCTTCCAAAATTTTGGAATGGTAATAGGTGTGAGAAAAAGGTTAACAGGAGGGATTAATGGGAGTCAAAGAGGTCTCTAATATCATGTAAGTAATATGGATAATAAGATGGATGTAGAAACACATACACCAAACATGAATA
Organism: Viscum album; assembly: GCA_963277665.1. Lineage (NCBI taxonomy): Eukaryota > Viridiplantae > Streptophyta > Magnoliopsida > Santalales > Viscaceae > Viscum > Viscum album. The sequence continues at coordinate 1,389,731,164 of OY728152.1, forward strand.
AATTTAATTTAAGGGATAGAACTAATATAGGTTCTTGAATAAGAAGAAGAGTGGGGAATCCCTTACCTTAATAGGGTGACACCAAATCCTTTGGATGGGATTCTTGAGAGAATTGGGGTAGCTTGGGAGGACTCTAGACAAGGGAGGGAATATTATGTATGTATTACAAGGTAATTTAGTGAATAGAAATGGGATATTGGGTGGGTATATATATGAAATGAGTGGAGAATTCTATATCATTCCTCAAACAAAGGTTTTGCACAATATATAATAAAATATCTCAGACTAAAACCTTTACATGGGTTTTCCCTGTGTTTTATATCAAAGGGTATTGGTTTTCATTATTTTATAAGGCAAGGTTCTGAAATTAAGAAAATAATACTCTTGCGGATGTGGAAGTTAGTGATACTCTTAAAGAAATGATTTTCAAACCGTAAAATATTTTAATGGTTTTGTAGGATTAAAAAAGGGCATATAAAATTAATTAAATAAACATAAAATAAAATTATTTGTAAGTAAAAAAAATATTTGGTCTTGAATACCCTTTATTGTATGTATTACATATCTTTTCAGTCATTATTTTGTCATAATACACGCTCTATATTTATACGATATTTAATTTTTACCCAAAAATTCAACTACCTCATGAAATTATAAAATATTCACCATTGGATAATTTATAGATTATAATTGAAAAATTAATATTAATTTTAAAAAATAATATCTTAAATAGTTTTATTTATACTTTTAAAAAATAATCAACATTTATAGAGAAATGATGCATTTTTTTACGATACCAGTTTTTGAAACCTTATAAAAATTTAATTTGACTTCATTAAAATTATATGACCATTTATATTTACTTAATATAATTTAATAATAATATTTTATTAAAATAATATTTATTTATAAAAAACCACTTCATCTAAATTGACATTTTAATTGAAATTTAATATTAAATAAAAATAAAATTTCTAATTTATTGTATACAAAAAAAATAGGTTATAAATTAAATATAAGAAAGAAATATGAACATTATTCTATTAAAAATAAAATATACATATTATTATTCTAATTTTTTTGATATACATCTGATTAATACATTATAAAATTCCCTAAACCTACGGTGTGTGATGATGATACATTCATGGTGTGCTACGACGTATAGGGTTTGGGCCATTATCATTATGATCATGAACTTATCTTGTAAAAGGACTTGCTAATGCTTTAGTTGTTGGATCTCAGCATGATATTAGTGAAGGGAAAATCCCAATGATTCTACCTCCATTGTATGATATGATAAATGATATTCATAGTGTAAAATCCTACTTGTTGACGTCATCACTTCCTTTTTCTATGTCAATTAGATTTCATAAAATTCATTATTTATACTAATAATGTGATCACTATTCAATGGCTCTATTTTCAACAATAATGATTCTTAATGATATTTTAAATCTAATAGGATATAATGAATCCAAATATGTTCATGTGTTTTCTATATCCATAATACATGATATGATATTTAATTAAACCATAAGGGAAATTTTATTATCAAAATTCTAGGTCATTATAATTTTATTATGAGTCCTAAGAGTGTATTATTGAATATCATGATAGATTTAGTGATATTGTTAGTATAGATTCAATGAATCTATGTAAGAGTAGTGTAATAAAATAAAACTAATCTCAACACCCCACTATTTGCTCATATATTTTTAAAAACTCCACTATTGATCTTGTTCTCATCTATACATATAATATCCTTGTTTTATTTCTCTTTTTAATTTTAGTTTTAACAAAATACCAATAACACATACCATTTATATCATTTTTTGTACCTTTTTAGTATAAGGGAACTGTGATATGTTAATTACTCCGGGTTTTCTAGGTTAATATGTCCTAGGGTACTCTAGTTAATTTTTTTAGCTAACTCATTCACTTTTGGGGTGTGTTTATATTTCTACACACATTTAAATCATGTATGTTTTATTCCATGGATAAAAAATGGAGTGTTTTCCCAATTTTAGTTAATATTTTATATATTAAATAAAACAATAAGACATTATATTCAATATTCATTATTATAAAATTCATATAAACTTCATTTTTTAATATTTATAAGATATTTTTTGAAGTTGTATGTATAGGGGTATAATTGGATCCTTAAGTGAAAACCTTTTTTTATTTATGCTTGAAATAGAAAGATATTTTCATCAAATTTTATACAAAACCACCAAGGATATTGAAGAAGATAATCTATCATGGATGCAGCAAGGATTTAATGGATAATAGTTTCTCCGGATTATTATAAAAGATTATATTGTTTCACTAAGGCTTAGGGACTTACCAGTACATCATGAATTTATAAATCCCTCATGTTTTGGAACCAAATGCTAAAAATTATGAATATAATTGTTATCACATATATTAATCGCCCAATATAATTCAATAAAATGATTCAATTTTTCTTATCTTATACTTTCCCATAATTTTTAAAAATGTGACACTTCCTAGAGTTTATAAAGATGATATAATGTTGAGATGTTTTCCTTACTATATAAACCTATTTGTTCAAAATTTTATTTTTCAATAATAAGAGAATTATTTCATAAGATTTAATGAAATTCATAACGATTTCCCTTAAGGATTATACTCTACTCAAAAAACTATGGACATGAGGACTAGAGTATCAACTTTTGCGTATAAGGAACAAGAAGACATTTATGAGTTTTGGGAAAGATTCATAAATTTTTACCAACAATTTCAATATCATCAATTACCTACCATTATAGTTGATAAATATCTTTTATGAAGGACTAAATATAATGGTAGAGACTCATTTAGAATCATTTATTGAATGAAATTATGGAGACAAGATAAATTAAAATCTCAAACACATTAGTAATATTATTTATATGAACTAATACATGAATGTAAGTAGAGAAAGGAGAGCTATTGTTAATGAATTAAATAGGAAAAAATTTATTAATACATATACTAAAAATTTTCAAGCGGGATTATATTTCCTTGATTTATCCAACTGATTTCCCCTCTCTAGTGTTTCTAGAATAATCTACTAGAAGTGGAATGTTTTATGCATTCTTCCATGATTTTTCCTATCATTCTTCTCCATTTTAGGTGTCTCCCTATCTCCTAAGGGAACAAACTATAATATTTTCCCTTTATCTACATTAGGATCCATTATTTGGGCATTACTATCCTATATCTCATTTTGCGATGGATTTTCCTTGAATGTTCTAATATTCATTTAATATTTATAAGTAATTTTTTAGTTTCTTCGTTGGGGTGTCTCCCAACCATAAAGAGGAAAAGTCACTATATTTTTTATTTGAATTTATCTTATCTGTTATCTAATTTTACGGTATTAATAGAAAACTCCCATACCAAATTGTAAAATAATTTCATACTTTGTCTTATAGTGTAAAAGAGCGATGAGGATCTGGGGGTTTATTCTAGTGTCTCTTTTTAATACACTGTTCTAGTTAGGATTCTGCTCAACTTGTTTTTTCATTATAGGTGTTTAAATCAGTGATGTTGGATATCAGTGAATTTGGTTATGAGTATTCTCTTTATTTTACTTTCATAGGGTGGATGTTACTCGGATCGACAATATATAAAATTTTGTTCGGTGATTATGCCTTTTTTGGTGGAGATGATGGTTCTATATCCCTGGCTGGCATCAATTCTTTCATACAACAGAGGTGAGGGTGGAATTTTTCCCCTCTATAGAAGCATGAAATTATAGTGATAACACTACCTTAGGCCTGTATTATGTATTTTTTTACAATTAGGTCATGGTTGGATTTTGTTGATTCCTTTTTTGAACCTATTTGTTTTCTATAATTGGTATACTATTTAGAAAAATTAAATTAGAAATTTCTACAGATTTTGAAAAACAGTTTCACAATATTACATCAAAATCACAATAGAATAAGGAATGAAACAATTATTGAATTTATATGAACAATAATATGTTCAATATTATTATTTTTATATTACAACATTGAATCTATCATAATCATAAGTGGAATATGTGAGTTACATATGAAACATAAGAAGAAGACAGATGAGGAATGTTCCATTCTCCAAGACATGAAATATAGTATTCAAGAATCATCCCAATAATTATTGGAATGTTTTATTAAACATAAATAAAGATATACCTTTTTAATATTACATGAAATGATAATATCAAGGAACAATTCAAATAAGACATAATATAAAGAAATATTTAAGTTTTCACTAAGCTAATAATGGAATTAAATGTATAGTACAGGAATTATATAAGGTTAAAAGAAATAAAATGATATTGAAGGGTTTTATTCAAAGTATTAATTATAAACTCTTATTTGTAGATCAAATAATTTATGGAATCCAAAACAACATTAAAAATATTGAAATAAAGTTGTATTGGTATAACTGAAACCAATATGAGATATCAGTGTATTGAAATTATAAATGGAAGAGAAAAACTAGTGATGTGGAAAGATGATTATGATATTGAAAATGAATTAGAAGGGAATATATAGGATAATTTCAATCAAGGAATAGGGTGTGATTTCGTTTAGAACGATAAGTAATTTATCATTGAAAACATTTATTTATTTAAAAAAGAAGAAAATGAATTATGTAAGGGTCATGATGAAGGTAATATACAGTGATGTGAAGACATTAGAGCCACCTACACCATTTATAAAAAGATATAATGATATTGAAAAATAGAACGTTATTTATTTAAAAATATCCAATCAGATGTTTTAGAACATATAGGTGGTAATTCCATTATCAAATTCATTATAAAGTATCCACTTATATAAAAAGTTTTCAAAGAAATTACTTTTAAATAATAATTTACTAGATGAACATTCCAATGTTCAATTGAATATGGAATTTCATGCAGTCATTTAAATTATGATTCCATAGTTGTTGAAATACTTCCAGAGTTACAATATTCTATTTGAATTTTAAGTACCATTATCATTTTCTTTTTTGATTAATTTTAGAGCTAGTATCAACATTTTTCTGATTAATGTGTATAAGGAATTTGAAATGGTAATATTACATCTATTAATAATATATTTTCAACTTGTAGTTATATCACATACATAACTCAATGGTTTTATTGATGAACCAGTCATTAGAATTATAAATCTTATCATACATACTAATTTCATATTTCTTGGAAGTTTCATTAGGTTGATGATTATATTTTTTCCACTTATACTAGTTGACTCTATCAATGTCATTATATAGAGTAAATGATTTAGGTAATAGATTGAGTTACCCTTCCAATGTAAAAATAACATTTACTATCCATATGTTATGGGTAATGTAGAATAATGAGATGAATTCCATTGGATATCTGGCTAACTGATTCAAGTGGAAAACTCATACCCAACCAATTATTGAAATAGTAGGTATTAATTTTCATGAAAATAGATAAATGTGATGAATGTCAAGATAATTGTTAATATTAGAGAAACTAGATTTTGAACCTATTTCTAGAAAACCTATATTGATTTGGAGGACATGTATAAATCATGTCATAAGAATTGAGTAGAGATATTTGAATCAAGAGACCAATATAAGGAGTATAATTCCTTTTGAATACTAAAATCTATGATTACACACTTCTAGATAATGGTTTAAGAAAATAAAGTTAGTTCAAGATTGAGTGAATAAGTTTTTCACCTAATATTTAGAGGTATTAAAGATATAAATATATTTGAGTATTTCCATATATGGAAATGTTTGTGGGAATTAATTTCATGTTTTGTGTATGTTTTTTAAATTACTAAAAATATTTTGATGTTTTTGTGAATGGATCAGATTGGATTGAGTTGATATGGTGGATTTATGATTTGAAACTAATAGAAATTTGGGAAATGGTTATGTTTAGATTCTATGTATGTGAATTCCAGAATATATTATTTCCTAAATATCTGAATCAATGTGATTGATGTCCTATATTTTAAAACATTTCTTACAAGATATTTCATATATGTTAATGTATTGAGGTAGCAAAAATAGCCCATGTATATAAATCTTCATAGCCAAAATATATTATTTATCAAAATTCAGAAGTCACATACACAAAAACAATATCTACATATATTAAAAAATATACATATCTAAATGAGGTGATGTAGATAAATTTCACACATAATATATTTATTTGGAATTAAAAATATTCATCTAGTTAAAGTATACTATATATCTAAAATCAGAACCACATACCTAAATGAATCCTCATATATGAGAATGAGCATAAGATCTACACAGATCCAAAATATGATATATAAATCATTATTTAAAGGAATTATTCATATATCTAAATATTCATACACATAATTTAAATTTGTATACTTATTTCCTTTACATATTGGGTGATGATTAGAGAATTTAATAATTTTAGAATCAAAAGAATAAATCTTATCAGATGATTCTTCAATTGTTAATTCATAGTTCTAATATCACAAACTCTTGAAGTGGTGTGTGATCCATGTCTTGAGAATAATGATAATATAATCTCTCGTCACTGAAAGGGTAGATCAATGATATTGAAAAATTATATTTTTACAATTAATTAATTTTAAGGAAATAATTTTTTTTCTGATATCGATGTTGTGTTTTAAATAATTAAGAAGTATAAATATTTTAGGATCCATTATCTAAGCCTGGTTTGAGGAAGAACATATTACAAGAACCATTAAATATATTCTTGACTATAGAAATGAATAAATCAATACTTTAATAATAATTAAGATTAAGATCCCTCAATCCTCTATCTTTTTTACATCAAGTTCAATTCTATTATAATATGAGGCTATTTGAGTGTTTGTTAGTAATTGAGATTAAATTCAATGAATCTTCCCAAGACTTGAGTTATGAAAATAACTTTTTTGTGTTACTAGAGGTGAATAATTGTTTCATTCAACATCAAATTGATATTTATTTTAAATAGTTACAGAAAAATTATTTGTGGATTTAAAGTGGATTTGTTTCAAGAAATAATAAGTCAAGCCTAATATATAGTTTTTAATAATACCTTTTTGGATTGAGTTTACAATGAAGAATCATTAAATGATGGTATTTCATGAATAAACTTTGGGTTCAAACTGATTCATGAACTAGAAACTGATATCATTCTTTCCACCTTACCACCATGCTTCTTGAAATTTATTGATAATAATAACTTGAAAATAAGACAAATTAATTCCAAGATTTTTTTTCCACATTTATCCATTCTAATAATGATATAAAGAATAATAATTTTTTAGTCCTTATGGTGACCATGGGGATGAAGGGAGAGGTTAAGTCATCTAAGGTTAAGTCCAAGTCAAAGAAACATATACAATGTCCTTCCAAAAGGCCAAAGATACATAGATATGGAAAAGAATAGGAGGTTTTTATCTTTTTATAAATAAATAATGTATAATGGAAGAAGAATCGTAAGCTAAAAAAATAATTAGCATGACACTTCTACTTATGTATTTTTTCATTTAATATAATGTGTCTTTATCTACTGAAGGACCCTAGTCCACTCTGAGAGGGGGGTGAATCAAGGTGTCAAATTTTACATTCGTTTATTGGAGCTTGTTACCACATTGGTAGGAAATTAGTTAACACTGTATGATGTATAAGTGTATTAATTAAAATATTCACATGAAGAAGAAAAGCACATAACATTTACTTGGATAACCACTAAGGGATACATACAAGTAGTATACACCGACAGGTTTTTGGTCATACCTAATTCCACTATTATTCCTCAAGTGTAGATTACAAGGTTCGGGTACAGTCACTCTATCCCAGGAACACTACCTTTACAAAAGATTAGGGATATCTCACTACTTCCCTCGGATCACTATCGGTTACTCCACCTGGCTCACTACATTGGAGAGGTCACCCTTAGTTTATGGATGTGATGGCACCTTCAATGGATAGGAATATTATAACGACCCATAATTTACATACATTGGTATTACATCAAAATTGAAGCATACTTATTAAAAAATATAACAAAACCATGAAAGGACCGTATAGGTATAATTTCTTTAGAAACTGGGAAACATAAACAACTGGTTCATAAAGCATCTACACTGTCTCCCATTTATTTCATCATATCTATAGTCCCTTTTGGCATATCCTACTTAATATCCTTCTTCCTGACCTGGGGAAATTGAACATACAAAAAGGGTGAGCTCAAATTCTCAGTAAGGGTAAACAAAATAAATATCAATCACATCATATACATAAGAACTTAACTTTTGGAAATCTTAACCTGCAAAAGAGATCATAATTTCATAACATGGGATAAATCATAGTAGTGAAATTTAATCCCAATAATCATAACTTAAAACATGAAACTTTGTGGCATAAACTAATAATCATAGATAATCATTTCTTATTAGTCAAGACTCATTGCCAAGACTATCGTAGGGGAAAAAGTCCATTTCTGAACCGAGTTCATTCCTCGTTTCAGTCCTGTTTCACTGAACCGGTTTAACCTGCCATTCCATCCATGTCTATCTCATGATATATAAAATCTTTACCCAATGAATTGGAGGGAGATATAGGTCCCACCCATCTCATAATGATACCATTCTTATGTGTTCCACAAAATCATAAATCATACATCATTACATAACCCATATAATAAAAATTGGATTCTTAAACAACATGACATCATAAGAAAATTCATATAAGATAAATGAATTCATAAAAATAATTCCATCACAACATAATCAAATCAATGTAAAAATAGGGATAGAAACAGAACCCTATACTATCTTAGATGGAAAAAAAATTTTGATAAAACACTTGATCTCCATTCTTGAGGAAAATATCCTTTCTACATCAAATACATTTTCCTTTCATAACAGGTCATAAAATTTTAAACAAAAAGAATTTGACTAAAAATAAACTTGAAAAATTGTAAAGGAATATTCTTGGAAATAATGTTTTAAAAAATCCATTCATGCCGTATAAGTTAAAAAAAACATTCCTCCCGTACTTTTGTTGGAAAAGTCAAAAAGTACCTCGTATGAAAAACGAAAAAAGATTCTTTTCATATCTTTTACTAAAACTCACCGAAGGGTAAAATTGGAGTTATACAATTTTAGTTGGATGGAAACAATATTACATATTGAGGAAACATGGATTTGGATGATAAAATACACCCCAGTAAATACTAAAGTATAAAAAAACTTGGATAAAATGAGATTGTGATATTTTCCCTTACCTTAGGCCTGATTTTCTTCATAAGTGTCCGAACCTCCTGTATAATGATTTAAATAATGTTATTGACTTATTCCAGAATCATACTTATTTATATGATATCATATATGGTCATATTCTTCACTTCATATTAGTAATATTTCATTACTACTTGTTTTTCGGGTGTTTATTACTTTTTGTTCTTATGCATGTTTTGTCAAAGGAATTCTAATTTTTCTATTTAGGTTATAGATACCTCATTTACAGAATGTAATTAGTATAATATATATCACAGTAATTCATTCAATTCATTTATATAATCATTATGCAATGATGATCATGTAGAACGAGTCGCATCACATCGTGGAGATGGTATTCCGTGCGTACGCACGAGTGCTGATATCGTTCCCATGATCGTGGAATTGTATTGGAGTGTATATATACTATTTCAGAATCAATATCACTTTACAATAATCATATATATTCATTATTTACACCATTATATCCATCCAAGTAAGGTGGTGGTGGAAAATAGATTACACCACGGCATGGAGACGGTATTCAGTACGTACGCACACGCGGTGATTTCTTTTTCCATAGGATGGATAGATGGTGAAATAGGGTTGTTTCATACTTATAATAACATATCAGTATATGAGTGATATTGATGTTATTAATTCATAATGAAACAGCTAAAGAAGAATAAGTGGAAGAATAAATAAAGATGAAAGAATTGGTAATGGGCATTACCTCTTCTTTGAAGCGCCTATTTGAGACCTCCTCTTAGGGAACTATAATTGGTATTTTAAGAAGACCAGGACCTCTATGATGTTTATAGGGAAGTGGAGAGGAGATATGGATAGGGTTTGGCCGATCTTGAAGGCTCAAAGTGGTGTGAGGAAGAGAGGGAGGAGAGGGGAACCTTTGGAATAACTCAAAATATTATTTTATTATAAAGTCCAATTCGGTTTTTAATAGCTCCAAATTGATATATTTAAAATCTAAGGTGGTTATGGGTCGAAATCCTCTCATCCAATAGATTTCAGACAAGTTTAGGTATCAATTTTAACCTTATAATTTAGATTTAACTTTAACTTAGATAATTTAACTTTTACCATGTCTTTTTGTTTTCTTACACTATAAGGTTAATAAGCTTACTATATCAAGCCAAACGAACCCCAATTTGTTTATTATTAATATATATAACCTTATATAATTCATTTGGCCGAACCTTAGATTTTTAGGTATAAAATAAAAAGTAATAATATAATATTTGTTTTAAAAACTATTTTATGTCAATTTTGAAACTATTTGGTAATTGATTTTTGTGAAAATTATAACAGAATGATTAGTTCTAAAACATTTAATTAAATCAACACAAACATTTCAAATTAACATATAAAATTATTGGAATTCATAAAAAGTCTCAAATTACATTTATTTCAGTATTTATAACATCAATTATGTCAATATTTCATTAAAAAGATAATTACTCCATCATCATTGTATCATAAATAAATTAAATTATTTTAAGTCTAAAAATTACAAATAAAATACCATCATGTAGTAAATCTTTTTATATTTCTAATGAATATTTATAGTTGAATTTATCTTATATATAACCCTATATTAAAAATGATTTAGTTATTAAACATCGATTTTAACTATTTTAACCCTTCTTTAAATAAATTGATAATAAATGTCCTAATCTAATCCAAGTGGGCCTAAATGGTCGTATTTTATTCCTAAGGTTGTTTTTGGTCGAATTACACTTATCCAATAGAATTAGGACATGTGTTAGGGTAATAATAATAACACTTTTACCCTTAATTGCCCTATTTACATTTAACCGTGGTAAAAAAAAGTAAAAAGTTACTATTCACAAAAAATATTTTCATCTCATTGAACCACATCTTAAACCTTGATATTAACCGTGTCTCTCGGATTTTCGAAATTCTACTCAGAGAAGGTAAAATTAAGTTTTATGAAAAATTCAGTTTTTTAACTACCACTTAGTGGTTTCACTGTTCATCAAAAAATGAATGTTTCCTGAAAAATACCAAAATTTCACCCTATGCTAATTTCGATATTCCAAATCCAAAAATGAAGTCCATTTTGAAAAATAAAATTTTAAAAAGTGGTTATTACTATTCATAATGGCTAGTTTTAAAAATATTTTAATAGAATATCGTTGTTTAGTGAAACTCGGTATTGCGTACGACGCAAGCTATCGAGGAAGGATGTGGTTGCGTGTAAAGAAATCCAAGCTATGGTTGTGTGTAGTGAAAGATTCCTTTGATGATTTATATAAAAAAAATATTTCTTATAAAAGTCTTGGGTGTTACATTCTACCCCCCGTAAAATGAATTTCGCCCTCGAAATTCGTCACTTTGTAACAAACAGATGAGGATACCTCTCCCTCATCATATCCTCAAGCTCCCATGTAGCTTCTTCTAATTGGTGGTTACTCCATAACACTTTCACCAAGAGAGTGGTCTTGTTCCGTAGGACTTTTTCTCTACGATCCAGAATCTCTATCGGCTGTTCTTCATAAGAAAGATCTTGTTCCAACGGTACAACTTCTGAGCTGAGTACATGTGAAGGATCAGGTATGTACTTTCTCAGGAGATATACATGGAATACATCATGAACTTGAGAGAGATTCAGTGGAAGCACCAATCGGTAAGCTACCGTTCCAACACAATCCAATATTTCGAAAGGACCGATATATCTAGGGCTCAACTTCCCCTTCTTTCCAAATCTCATGACCCTCTTCCAGGGAGATATTTGTAAGAACACTTTATCGCCCACTTCAAACTCTAGGTCTTTTCTTCGATTGTCGGCATAACTTTTCTGTTAACTCTGAGCTGTTCTTATGTGTTGCTGAATAGATCTATCCTTTTCTACCATCTCAACAACAAGATCAGGTCCTAATATATTTCTTTCCCCAACTTCATCCCAGCAAGTTGAAGTCCTGCATTTCTTTCCATAGAGAGATTTATAAGGAGCCATCTGAATACTGGAGTGAAAGATATTATTATAAGAAAATTACACCAAATGTAGGTGTTGATCCCAACCACCTTTGAAATCCATAGAGCAAGCTCTCAACATATCTTCTAGAGTTTGAATTGTTCTCTCAGACTGACCGTCTGTCTAAGGATGACAAGCAGTGCTGAAACTCAACTCTGTATCCAGTGTATGCTGAAGACTTCGCCAGAACTTCTAGGTAAATCTCGGATCCCGATCAGATATAATAGAAAGTGGTACTTCATGCAATCTTACCACTTCCTTTACATATATCCTGGCAAGCTGATCCAGAGGAAAATCCTCTCTAATAGCAATGAAGTGTACAGACTTTGTTAGACGATCAACTATGACCCAGATAGCATTATTGCCTTTGGATATTTTAGGAAGTCATGTGACAAATTCCATAGTGATGTTTTCCCATTTCCATTTGGGTATGGGTAATGGTTGTAACATCCCCTTAGACTTCTGTCTCTCAGCTTTAACTTTCTGACAAACCAAGCATCGAGAGACATATTTAGCAACATCTCTTTTCATGCCATCCCACCAGAAGTACTCTTTAATGTCCCTATACATCTTCGTGCTTCCAGGATGAATAGAGAATGAAGAACTATGAGCCTCATCCAGCTGCTCCTTATTTAATTCTGGGATGGGAGGAACACAAACCCGATTCCTGAACTTTATTATCCCATCACAATCAAGGTTGAATTTAGGAATATTTCTCACCTTCTTTTGTAACTCTACATCTTCTTTCTGTGCCTCTTTAATCTTCACAAGTATAGATGGTTGAAAATTCATTTGAGAAATATACGATTTTCCCCCTTCCATTAAAATTCCAAGATCCATCCTTTGTAAATCCATAAATATTTTATCTTTTGTGATCCTCATCATGGATAAGCTAGCATGGTCTTGTCGACTTAATACATCTGCCACCTTGTTTTCTTTCCCAGGGTGGTAATGAATTGAGCAGTCGTAATCCTTAATCAGTTCCAACCATATTCTTTGGCACATATTCATCTCCTTTTGTGTGAAAATATACTTTAAACTTTTATGATTAGTATAAATGTCACACCTTTCTCCATAAAGATAATGCCTCCAAATCTTTAATGCAAAGATTACCGCAGCTAACTCCAAATCATGTGTTGGGTAATTTTGCTCATGGATTTTCAACTGTCGTGAGGCATAAGCTATCACCATATCATTTTGCATAAGAACACACCCCAGCCCCTTCTTGGATGCATCACTATAAATCACAAACCTTTTTCCACTATAAGGAAGTGTGATCACTGGTGCACTAGATAACATTCTTTTCAACTCCTTGAAATTCTCTTCATATTCCTCCATCCAGACAAACTTAACTCCTTTCCGAGTCAACGAGGTGAGTGGATTAGATAATCGTGAAAAATCATTCACAAAACGTCAATAATATCCAGCCAAACCAAGAAAACTTTGGATCTCAGTTACTGTTGTTGGTCTTGACCATCATTCGGTAACCTCTGTTTTTTCTGGATCCACAGATATCCCCTCCTTTGAGATTATGCGACCCAAAAATGCAACTTTTTGAAGCCAAAATTCACACTTGGTAAATTTGGCATAAAGCTTCTCCTTTCTCAGGGTCTTCAATATAATTCTCAAGTGATCTTCATGTTCTTCCATTCTCTTTGAATATACAAGAATATTGTCTATAAAGACTACCAAAAACTGATCGAGATAGTCTCTAAAGACTCTATTCATCAGATCCATGAAGATAGCAGGGGCATTAGTAAGACCAAATGGCATCACTATCAATTAATAGTGTCCATACCATGTACGGAATGTCCTCTTTGGTATATCCTCCCTTTTGAACCTTAATTGATGATACCCTGAATGAAGATCAATCTAGGAAAAGTATTGAGCTCCTCGTAGTTGGTCAAATAAGTCATCAATGCCTGGGAGAGGATATTTGTTTTTGATAGTGATCTTGTTAAGTTCTCGATAATCAATGCAGAGTCACATTGATCCATCTTTCCTCTTAACAAATAGAACATGTGCTCTCCAAGGTGACGCACTAGGGTGTATGAATCCCTTATCAATATTCTCTTGGAGTTTCTTCTTCAATTCCTACAACTCAATTGGGTCCATTCTATAAGGTGTCTTTGAAATAGGCAAAGCACCCGTTATGAGTTCTATTGAAAAATCCACTTCACGATTTGGTAGAAGATCTGGAAATTCCTCCAGAAAGACATCATCAAACTCCCTTACAACGGGCATATTCTTAATCATGAGTTTCTCACCAACCATTTGAGATAAATAACCTTCATTTAGTGGAATCAAGACCCATAATATGGAAGAAATTTCCACTGGAAGGTTATGTTCATCCTTGCATCGATAGACGATCATAGATTGATCTGGAATATGAAATGTGACGTCCCTACTTTGGCAGTTGATATGAGCTCCATATAAAGAAATCCAATCCATGCCAAGAATCACATCAAATTCCACTATAGGAAGGATCACAAGATTTTCAGGAATCACTTTCCCACAAAATTCAATCGGGGAAGAATTATAAACTTTTGATGCGACTGTTGTGCCATTAGGAGTTGTCACAGCCAACTCAACATCTAATTGTTGACGTAATACAGTGATACCCTTAGAAAAATCATCAGAAATAAAAGAGTGGGTGGATCCAGAATCAAATAAAACATTTTCTACTTTAGAGTGGATGGTAAGTGTACCTTTCACCACATCGTTATTGTACTCCACATCGCTGATAGAAATTTCATGTGACTTTCCTTTTCTTTATCCTTAAGAGTTTGTTGATGTCGACCATCATCATCAACCCTTGGATTTGTGCATTGATTGGCATAATGCCCCATCTCCTTGCACTTGAAACATTGAAGTGTAGTAGGTTCATTCTGTGTGTCCCTTCCTTTGTTTGCATCATTAGACATCTTCTTCCCGTCATTGCGGCATTCAAATGCCTGATGACCTTCCTTTCCACATTTGAAACCTTTACTTGTCCCTATAAGACAACTCCCTCCATGTTTCTTTCCACACTTTGAGCATAAGTGAAAGCTCATCTTCTTTTCAGTGTGCTCTTCAGATTTTCCGTTGAATTTCATTTTCCTCTTCTTATCAAAACCATATGACCGATTGGCTACTCCAATCTCCATCTCAACTTTGAGAGCACATCGAATGATTTCCTCATAGATATTGAAGTAACTTATGGATAAGGCCCTTCGAAGACTTGGTTTTAAGCCAACAAAGAATCGATCTATCTTACTCTCAGGATGGATAATAATAAAAGAAGCGTACCTTGAAAGTCTTGTAAAATTTTCTTCATAGGTACTAACACATTCATCATCCTTTTTCTTCAGTTCAAGAAACTCTTTCTCCATCTTTGTTTGGAGAATACGAGGGAAGTACTTATTGAAAAATAATTTCTTGAACTCGTCCCATTCCATGGACTCAATTTTATCCCTTTGCCTCGTCTTCTTAATAAGATTCCACCATTGATCAGAATGTCCTTCCAAACGATACACTGCTAGGATGAATTTATCTTGTTCAGAACATTGAAGAACTGAAAATATCTTTTCAGTAGTACTAATCCATTGTTCAGCAACTAATGGATCAGTAGACCCGCTGAAAGAAGGTGGACGCTGCCTCATGATGGATTCAACGGAATGTTTCTCCATCCTTTGCTCGTTTGGAAGTCCTGCATGATTCATAGCTTGAGAAAGTTGTGTGAGCATGGCTAAAAGATTTTGCATTCTAGCTCCCATAATGTTTGGTTGGTCAGGGGGACAATCATTGCATTGCCTGTTGCATTCCGCATTAACACGGTTCCTTCGGGTTACGGCCATTGACTAAAACCAAGAAGAATAGTGTGAGCAACACTAATTATAGTAGGAAAACCACATAATCAAGAATAAAATTTCACACTTAAGGTCTTATCCTTGGCTATTCATGGTCATTTCTAAAACACTAAGATTGTGTTCTATGCTTAGACTTATCCTTAGGGTTCTTACTAAGTCTTCCACATCCTAGTTTCCAAAGGCTGACTATAACCTCCCTCTGAAACCAACTATAATGACCCATACTTTACAAACATTATTATTGCTTCAAAATTAAAGCATACTTATTACAACATATAACAAAACCATGAAAGGACCGTATAGGTATAGTGTCTTTAGAAACTGGTAAACATAAACAACTGGTTCATAAAGCATCTACATTGCCTCCCATTTATTTCATCATATCTATAGTCCCTTTTGGCATATCATACTTAATAACCTTCTTCCTGACCTGGGGAAATAGAACATACAAAAAGGGTGAGCTCAAATTCTCAGTAAGGGTAAACAAAATAAATATCAATCACATCATATACATAAGAACATAACTTTTGGAAATCTTAACCTGCAAAAGAGATCATAATTTCATAACATGGGATAAATCATAGTAGTGAAATGTAATCCCAATAATCATAACTTAAAACATGAAACATTGTGGCATACACACATAATCATAGAGAATCATTTCTTATTAGTCAAGACTCATTTCCAAGACTATCGTAGTGGACAAAGTCCATTTCTGAACCGATTTCATTCCTCACTTCAGTCCTATTTCACTGAACCGGTTTAACCTGGCGTTCCAGCCATGTCTATCTCATGAGATATAAAATCTTTACCCAATGCATTGGAGGGATATATAGGTCCCACCCATCTCATAATGATACCATTCTTATGTGTTCCACAAAATCATAAATCATACATCATTGCATAACCCATATAATAAAAATGGGATTCTTAAACAACATGACATCATAAAACAATTCATAAAAGATAAAGGAATTCATAAAAATAATTCCATCACAACATAATCAAATAAATGTAATAATAGGGATAGAAACAGAACCCTATATTATCTTAGATGGAAAATAATTTTGATAAAACACTTGAATTCCATTCTTGAGGAAAATATCCTTTCTACATAAATTTTTTTTCCTTTATTAACATGTCATACAATTTTAAACTAAAAGAGGTTGATTAAAAATAAACTTGAAAACTTGTAAAGGAAGCTTCTTGGAAATAATGTTTTAAAAAATATATTAATGTCGTATAAGTTAAAAAAACATTCTTCCCGTACATTTGTCTGAAAAGTAAAAAAGTACCTCGTACGAAAAATGACAAAAGATTCCTTTCATATCTTTTAATAAAACTCACCTAAGGGTTAAATTGTATTTAAACAATTGTAGGTGGATGGAAACAATATTAAATATTGAGGAAACATGGATGTGGATGATAAAATACACCCCAGTAAATACCAAAGTATAAACAATATCGGATAAAATCATATTGTGATATTTTCCCTTACCTTAGGTCTGATTTGCTTCGTAACTGTCTGAACCTCTTATATAATGATTTAAATAATGTTATTGACTTATTCCAGAATCATACGTATTTTTACGATATCATATATTTTCATATTCTTAACTTCTTATTAGTAATATTTCATTACTACTTGTTATTCGGGTGTTTATTACATTTTGTTCTTATGGGTGTTTTGTCAAATAAATACTAATTTTTCTTCTTAGGTTATAGATACCTAATTTCCAGAATGTTATTAGTGTAATATATATCACATTAATTCATTCAATTCATTAATATAATCATTATTCAATGAAGATCATGTAGAACGAGTCGCATCACATAGTGGAGACGGTATTTCGTACGTACGCACGAGCGATGATATCGTTCCCATGATCGTGGAATTGTATTGGAGTGTATATATACTATTTTAGAATCAATATCACTTTAAAATAATCATATATAGTCATTATTTACACCATTATATCCATCCAAGTAAGGTGGTGGTGAAAACAGATTACACCACGGCGTGGAGACGGTATTCCGTATGTACGCACGCGCGGTGATTTTGTTTTCAGTAGGATGGATAGATGGTGAAATTGGGTTTTTTTCATACTTATAATAACATCTCGGTATATGAGTGATACTGATGTTATTAATTCATAATGAAACAACTAAAGAAGAATAATTGGAAGAAGAAATAATGATGAAAGAATCGGTAACATGCATTACCTCTTCTATGAAGCGCCTCATTGAGACCTCCTCTTAGGGCACTATAATTGGTCTTTGAAGAAGACCAGGACCTCTATGATGTTTCTTGGGAAGTGGAGAGGAGATATTGACAGCGTTTGGCCGAGATTGAATGCTCAAAGTGGTGTGAGAAAGAGATGGAGGAGGTGCCCTTTTATAAGGGAGGAGAGGGGCACCTTTGGATTAACTAAAAATATTATTTTATTATAAAGTCAAATTCGGTTTTTAATAGCTCCAAATTGATATATTTAAAAGCTAAGGTGGGGATGGGTCGAAATCCTCTCATCCAATAGAATTTAGACAAGTTTAGGTATCACTTTTAACCTTATCATTTAGATTTAACTTTAAGTTAGACAATTTAACTTTTACCGTGTCTTTTTGTTTTCTTACACTATAAGGTTAATAAACATACTATATAAAGACAAACTGTAACACCCCAGGTAAATAAAGAATATCAAATTTTCATATATATCAATATTTTTGAATATAATATTAATATTACTTTAAAGGGAACGCTATGCTTGATGGCTTACCCAATACGCAACAACGAGTTTCATTGAAATCGTACGTTGCACTCTAAAAATAAAATAATATTATTTTAAATGGTAGTTAACACATAGTCGTTGTATTGGCTATAATGAATAGAAATAACTAAAATATTATTATATATGTTTTATAAATGTTTTTACATTTATCCAATAAAGGATAAAGGCACAAAATACGAAAAGAATTCAATTTTAGACATATATATTCTAATATTCACAAAAAGGTCGATTTATCGCCTTTAGATGGAGAACCCTATTTAAAATTAGTTTTGGTCACTCTTATACATTATATTGGACCAAATAAAACTCTTCTATGGAATCGGGAGATAAAAATTTACTTTGTGTAAATTTTTGGTATTTTTCCAAAAAAGTTCACTTTTTAATGAATAATGAAAAATGTTGTATTTTAATTCAAAACCTCTTTTTAATCTAATTTATTTATATGATTAGATTATCTGTTGAATTGGTTTTAAAGTGAAATTAGAATACATTTTTACCATTTAATCCAATAGTGGTTGTTGGAATTAATTTCACTTTGAAATTGGACTTAAACTAGTGTCAATCTTTTGATAAATTTTGTTTCATAAAAACACGCTATTTGTTTTGACAGTGGGAATTAATTATTAAATTAATTAATGAAACTTATATGTTTTGAATTTTGTAAAATACAAATCATTTTTGAATTCGGAATATCAAATATAGCTTCGGGTGAATTTTTGGTAATTTTCTGAAAAACTTCAATTTTTGATGAATAGTGAAACCACTAAGTGGTACTTATAAAAACTGATTTTCCGTTTAAATGAAATTTTTCCATCTTTGTGTTTTGAATTTCAAAAATATTAAATACATGGTTGTAATTATAAAGTAAAATTTGGTTCAGTGGGATTAAAATAATTTGTTGGTGAATAGTAACTTATTAAGTTTTTAATCGCGATTAGTGGTAGTTAGTGTACTTTAAGGTAAGAATAATGTTTTAATAAAATGAAATGACCTAAACACATGTCTTACCCTCATTGGATGTGTCATGGCCGACCAAAACAATCCATGGGTCAACTTGGGGACCCCATGGAGCCACTTTGGTTGGAAAATGACATAAATAAATTTTTATTTAATGTTAAAGTAAAAATGCCACAAACATGAGATGTTTTACTAAAACAATTTTTACATGGGGTTATACAAGTCAGATATTTGACTATAAATATTCATTATAAATATAAAAATATTTCCTAAATCATGATATATTTTTTATAATTTTTAGACATTAAATATATAAAATTATTTATGACATCATGATGATGCAGCGATTACCTCATTAATAAAGGATTTAAATAAAATGAAAAGATAATGTAAAATCTATTACCTACACATGACCAAAACCTATTGTATGGGTATATTTCTAACCCTTATCACCTTATCCTCGAATTCTATCAATGTGGGAACTTTTAAATCCGAAACTCATTTTAATACAAAGGAACATTTCCTTACTTTCCAAGAGTGCCCCTCCCCTCCTCTTATAAAAGGCCCCCACCTCTACCTCTTTAACCACACTTCCAAAGCCTTTGTCTCGGCCAAACCCTGCCCATTGTGTCTCTCCACATCCCTCTATAACTCCTTGAAGCCTCAATTTGGGCAGAAGTATTCCCAAGGAAGCCATTGAGCTCAAACCAAAGGGAGTTACCCGATTTTAAGGTAATGTCTTCACCTGATTCCTTTTGTTTTATTTTTCTTCTCCAACCCCCTAAAATCTTTTTATTCATTTCTTTTTTAACAAATCCAGTATCTTAAATATACTAGGATGTTGTTATGTTAAGTATTCAAGCTAAAATTACACACACCTTCGTCTAATGGTTAAAGAACATACTGTTTCTCTGGATGGCGAATTACTGCCTCACGAAATAATGATTGTTCAATCTTCTCTTAACACCTTTCATGGTGGCCATTAATATGTCAATATATTTATATATGATATATAATATTTTTATCTTTTACTTAATCTTATGTATTTTTCTTTTGTGGCATACCTTTATGGTTTCCATTGTGGGTAAACACGATAATTTCATTTTAGGAAGTGCGGACTACCGCCCCCTCAAAGTGATTTGATTCGTTAATGCCATATGTGGGATGTATAAAAAATGGATTTAAAGTTATTATATATGATTTATGTTACATATAAATGATGAATATAATTATGGAATTAAAATATACATACCTCTCATTTAGTTTTAATTCCATTAATATGACATAGAAATGAAAGTAGCGTTCATACGTACGTACGGATTACCGTCTCCATGAACGGTGCATTTCATTTCTTACCTATAAATGATTATGTAATATTATAAATACATGTATATTCTGGATTTATATGATATATATGATATCCAAATCATGAATATCATTCTGGATATAATGAACCTTTGACCACACGAACAACATTTAATTGTAAGAAGTCCACTTTCGACTTAAGAACCAAATATCGACAAAATAAACATTATTAACTTAAATGATTACATAATGTTTATGACATTGTAATGAGTGATATAAAAGGAAAATGAACTTTAAAAAGGTTCTTAAGGACTTAGAAATTTACTCAAGTTTATTATTCAGGAATATAAACAAACGAACAAGACAAGTCGGACTTGAGGTAAGGGATCCTACTCCTCTATTTCTTTTTAAGTACACTCTTTTATGAAATTACTTTTAAAGCTCATCCTTCTTGTTATTGGGATGTTATTTTATATTAATCTTACTGTAATTTTTATTTTAATATGATGAGAGACCCTATTATCTGTCATCAATCCATTTTGGAAGTTTTGAGTGGTGCCGTTAGGCTGCCGAATTTTCGTAATAGATCTAACCTCTCTCTTTCTTTTTAAGTACTATCCTTTATGTCACTTCTTTTAAGCTCATATTTGTTATGTTGGGGGATGTTATTTTATATTACTCATTCTGTAAACTTTGTGTTAATATGATGAGAGACCCTACTTTCTCTCATCAATCCATTTTGGGAGTTTTAAGTGGCGTCGTTAGGCTGCCGAGTATTCGTAAGGGATTTTTCATCTCACTTTTATTCCCGTGAGATTTATGCTACATTTGCCACAATTTCCATTGAGTTGTGTATGTACTGCCCATTATTTTACTCATTGTGTAATATACTTTCATTTATGAGTATTTACATCAATGTTGTATTGTCCATCTTTCACGAGGTGCATGTTTCGAAAGATACCCATGTCGGTAAGGAACCTTTCACCCTCCTATTTTTAAAAGACTTATTTTGTTATGTCTATTAATTCACATACTATTATGTTGGGATATGTTCTTATATATCCTTATTGATTTAAATTTTATGTCCATGTGATGAGATACCCTTTTTATCTCTCATCAACTCATTTTCTGAATTTTTTAGTGACGCCATTAGGCTGTCAAATTTTTGCAAGGGAACTTCTTAACACAAATTTGATTCTATGTGATAAACTTGTACTCCTTGAATATGTCGTTCTATGAATATGTGTGAATAACTTCTGATTGTTTTACACTTAATATCCATTTATATTTCGTGTATTCATTTGTCACACATAATTATGTAATTGATTTGTCCTTAATCCAAGGATACCGTCTTTGTATGGGACTTCGTCTCAATCTCCATTCATTAAGGCATATTTTGTTTTATACACAACCTTATTTTATACGGTGTATAAACCCCTTTGACTTTTACATTTATTCAAAAGGAATCTTTTTTATACGAAGCGTTTAATAAATGACAAAAGGGAATGTTTTTGTCGTACGTGTACGGAAACAACGACTTCTCCACCGCCGTGACCATTATTTGAGTATCGGCTTCCTCTACAAGCCATACCTTATTTTTAAAAGAAAAATAAATACCATGTTTTACTTTTCTTTTATTTTGGTATTGAAAATGGTTTTCATAATGTTTTTATTTTATCAATGTGTTTTATAGATATCTTGTGATTGAAATGTGGAAATGTTATGTTTCTTTTATGTATGTTTTATGTAATACGATTATGTTATGGTTCTTGGGCATTATTATAAAGATGGGTGGTTCCGTGATAAACTAAGGATGGGTGAGCCCGATATAGCTCTCCAATGTATTGGGTAACGCGAAGCAGTGAAACGTTAAGGTTTCTCCGAAATGATTTAGGGAATATACTGTGGTGGGCATTCCAAACGTAACCAAGAGGGTTACTCCCTACGTAAGAATGTTATGAATTCCTCAAGTTACCTTTATGTCTTATGGTTTCTATGATTTATTCATGATTTGATGAGTTATGTTTAAGTGCCTATGTTTTAGGGGTAAAGTATGATTTTATTCTTATGTATATATGAACTGATGTTTATTTTCCATATTTTTATATCCCTTACTGATCTTTTTATGCTCATCCCATGTTTTTTTGAAATGTTTTTCACAGGTCAAGGGAAAGGTATATGATATGATGATAGTGTCAAGGGAGTGTCAAGAAAGAATCCATGTTTTATTTTAAATATGTTTCCGTTGATGGAAAAGAATGAATACTATCTTTATGTAACCACGTTGTTTAAATGTGGAATGTAATGCAAGTTTTATGATCTAATTCTCTAAAACTCTAAACCTAAAAAGATCCTCAATGTGTAATCTTGTATTAACTCAATATTAAGTAAGGTTTAAGGCTGGGTCCTTATAGTTGGTATCAGAGTTCGGTTTAGATAACTTTAGAGGTTAGGGTATTCTCTAAGCATAAGTGACATTACCATAATGGTTAGGATTTCAGAAAGAGTCCTAATTTTAGATAAAGTGAATCAGTAAGTATATCTTAGTGTTTATCGTCCTCATTAGTACATGATAGTTTTATTGATATACTCACATTGACCTTTTTGGTTTTAGTAAATGGCTGGATCTAGCAGGCACCAAAGTAACAGTGGATGTGAAGGAAACTGTGGTGGTCCTATGATTAAGATACTAGATGAAATGGGGGATTCAATAAGGAAACTCATGGTTGTTCTAAACCAACTAACAAGGAGTCATGATCAACCACTTGATCCTTGGTATGTTCTGTAATGCATCATGTGTGAGATGACCAATCGATGTGGAAGTTTAGGTAAAAATTATAAAGGTAACCATTAGGGTTTATATGATCCTTACTTTTGAGGTAATTATGGGTTATTATATGTTATGATGGAAAATGAAAGGCATGAGATAAAATTGAGGTTAAAATATGTTATGATTATTTTTTAATATTTTATCTCGTTTTGGGGAATGTTTTGAGAATTATATAGTTTTGGAAAAAGGACAACACGCAGATAGTGTGACAACCCGTCACGTCGGACAAAGCTGCGGGAATCGAAGCCACAACCAAAGTGTGACTGGAATTTATCGCCTACCACTGGACTATGTGAAGTCCCTGGTTAGTTTGACTGATTCTTTTTAGTTAGATGATTTTATGAATTATGAGTAAGCTGATTTTGGGTTATTTATGGAAATTTATTAACCTATCATGGAGGATATGTGATTAGGTTAATTACATTTCAATACGAGACTTTAAGAGTAACTGATGTTATTTGGAGATAGGTGTTAATTTGTACCTTGGAAGACTATGCGACTAAATCCTTCAAATATTTGGGTTTAAATATTATTTTGGTTTACTTTGAAGTATTTTATGGACAATTTATTTATCGAATGGTCCTCGTTGAACTTTGGGTTTTGTTGGACAAATTTTGGAGATTAAGAATAGATTTTCTTTTTATAAAGGGTTATCCTTTTCTGGATTATCTGATCTTGTACTATACTTTTTGGTTTTGGTTTTGGTTAGAGTCTAAAGACATGGGAAGTATATAGTTCTCTTTTTTGGATTAGGTGATTCTCTAGAAGTTGATTATAGCTCTCTTAATGTGAACAAGTCATCCTAAACACTCGTCTTTTGGAGAAAATATGAGTTTGATTAAGGAATCTAGTAAAAGTTGAAAGTCTACGTGACAAGTAAGTATGTTTCATTATGATTTAGTTAAGCTCAAAAATAAATTTCTCAATGAAGAGTAACTTAAAACAAAAATGTTGACTGTTAACTTTTCCTACTAGGGAATCGAATACCGTTTAACCTATCAAAAGTTTGTGATTTTCTTATGGTTAACTTTCTCCTAGACATGTTTACTATCACTCTCCATCAGAACATGACCCTTTGTTTTTTCCTCCATGTCCATATTTTCATACTTGGAATCCTAGTATGGGTTAACTTGGGTGACCTTTGTACTTATCTTTCTTTATTTTAATGTTATTGTTTTACTGACTCTTGTTCCGATGTGGTATTTTCAATGAAGTTTCCATGCCCAATTTTAAAAATTGCGAGGATGCAATTCCCAAAAGGGGGGAAGGATGTAACACCCCAGGTAAATAAAGAATATGAAATTTTCATATTTATCCATATTTTTGAATAAAATATTAATATTACTTTAAAGGAAACTCTATGCTTGATGGCTTACCCAATATGCAACAACGAGTTTAATTAAAATCGTACGTTGCACTCTAAAAATAAAATAATATTATTTTAACTGGTAGTTAGCACGTAGCCGTTTTATTGGTGATAATGAATAGAAATAACTAATATATGATTATATATGTTTGTTAAATGTTTTTACATTTATCCAATAAAGGATAAAGGCACAAAATACGAAAAGAATTCAATTTTTGAAATATATACTCTAATATTCACAAAAAGGTCGATTTATCACCTTTAGATGGCGAACCCTCTTTAAAAATAGTCTTGTTCACTCTTATACATTATATTGGACCAAATAAAACTCTTCTTTGGAATCGGGAGATAAAAATTTACTTTGTGTAAATTTTTGGTCTTTTTCCAAAAAAGTTCAATTTTTAATGAATAGTGAAAAATGTTGTATTTTAATTCAAAACCTCTTTTTAATCTAATTTATTTATATGAATATATTATCTTTTGAATTGGTTTTAAAGTGAAATTAGAATATATTTTTACCATTTAATCCAATAGTGGTTGTTGGAATTAATTTCACTTTGAAATTGGACTTAAACTAGTGTCAATCTTTTGATGCATTTTGTTTCATAAAAACACGCTATTTGTTTTGACAGCGGGAATTAATTATTAAATTAATTAATTCAACTTATATGTTTTGAATTTTTAAAATAGACATCATTTTTGAATTCGTAATATCAAATATAGCTTCGGGTGAATTTTTGGTAATTTTCTGAAAAACTTCAATTTTTGATGAATAGTGAAACTACTAAGTGGTACTTATAAAAACTAATTTTTCGTTTAAATGAAATTTTTCCATATTCGTGTTTTGAATTTCAAAAATCCGACATACATGGTTGTAATTATAATGTAAAATGTGGTTCAATGGGATTAAAATAATTTTTTTGTGAATAGTAACTTATTAAGTTTTTAATTGCGATTAGAGGTAACTATTGTAGTTTAAGGTAAGAATAATGTTTTAATAAAATGAAATGACCTAGAAACTTGTCCTACCCTCATTGAATGTGTCATGGCCGACCAAAAAAATCCATGGGTGAACTTGGGGACCCCATGGAGCCACTTTGGTTGGAAAATGACATAAATACATTTTTATTTAATGTTAAAGTAAAAAATGCCACAAACATGAGATGTTTTACTAAAACAATTTTTACATGGGGTGATACAAGTCAGATATTTGACTATAAATATTAATTAGAAATCTAAAAATATTTCCTATATCATGATATATTGTTTATAATTTTTAGACATTAAATATATTAAATTATTTATGACATCATGATGATGCAGTGATTACCTCATTAATAAAGGATTTAATTAAAATGAAAAGATAATGTAAACTCTATTATATTAACATGTCCAAAACCTATTATATGGGTATATTTCTAACCCTTATCACCTTATCCTCGAATTATATCAATGTGGGACCTTTTAAATCCGAAACGCATTTTAAAATAAAGGAACATTTCCTTACATTCCAAGAGTGCCCCTCCCCTCCTCATATAAAAGGCCCCCACCTCTACCTCCATACCCACACTTCCAAAGCATTTTTCTCGGCCAACCCCGGCCCATTTTGTCTCTCCACATCAATATATAACTCCTTGAAGCCTCACTTTGGGCAGAAGTATTCCCAAGGAAGCCTTTGAGCTCAAACCAAAGGGAGTTACCCGATTTTAATGTAATGTCTTCACTTGAGTCCTTTTGTTTTATTTTGCTTCTCCAACCCAATAAACTCTTTTTATTCATTTCTTTTGTAACAACTCTAGTATCTTAAATATACTAGGATGTTGTTATGTTAATTATTTGAGCTAAACTTACACAAACCTTCGTCTAATGGTTAAAGAACATATTGTTTCTGTGGATGGCGAATTACAGCCTCACGAAATAATGATTGTTCAATCTTCTCTTAACACCTTTCATGGTGGCCATTAATATGTCACTATATTTATATATGATATATAATTTTTTTTTTACTTAATCTTCTGTATTTTTCTTTTGTGGCATACCTTTATGGTTTCCATTGTGGGTAAACACAATAATTTCATTTTAGGAAGTGCGGACTACCGCCCCCTCAAAGTGATTTCATTCGTTATTGTCATATGTGGGATGTAGAAAGGATGGATTTAAAGTTATTATATATTATTTATGTTACATATAAATGATTAATATAATTATGGAATTAAAATATACATACCTCTCATTTAGTTTTAATCCATTAATATGACATAGAAATGAAAGTAGCGTTCATGCGTACGTACGGATTACCGTCTCCATGAACGGTGCATTTCATTTCTTACCTCTAAATGATTGTGTAATATTATAAATAAATGTATATTCTGGATCTATATGATATATATGATATCCAAATCATGAATATCATTCTGGATATAATGAACCTCTGACCACACGAACAACATGTAATTGTAAGAAGTCCACTTTCGACTTAAGAACCAAATATCGACAAAATAAACATTATTAACTTAAATGATTAAATAATGTTTATGAAATTGTAATGAGTGATATAAAAGGAATAATTAACTTGAAAAAGGTTCTTAAGGAATTAGAAATTAACTCAAGTATATTATTCAGGAATATAAAGAAACGAATAAGACAAGTCGGACTTGAGGTAAGGGATCCTACTCCTCTCTTTCTTTTTAAGTACACTCTTTTATGTCATTCCTTTTAAAGCTCATCCTTCTTGTTATTGGGATGTTCTTTTATATTAATCTTACTGTAATTTTTCTGTTAATATGATGAGAGACTCTATTCTCTCTCATCAATCCATTTTGGAATTTTTGAGTGGCGCCGTTAGGCTGCCGAATTTTCGTAAGAGATCTAACCTCTCTCTTTCTTTTTAAGTACTCTCCTTTATGTCACTTATTTTAAGCTCCTATTTGTTATGTTGGGGGATGTTCTTTTATATTCCTCTTTCTATAAACTTTTTGTCAATATGATGAGAAACCCTATTTTCTCTCATCAATCTATTTTGGAAGTTTAAAGTGGCACCGTTAGGCTGCCGAGTTTTCGTAAGGGATTTTTCATCTCACTTTTATTCCCATGAGATTTATGCTACATTTGCCACAATTTCCTTTGAGTTGTGTATGTACTGCCCATTTTTTACTCATTGTGTAATATACTTTCATTTATGAGTATTTACATCAATGTTGCATTGTCCTTCTTTCACGAGGTGCATGTTTCGAAAGATACCCATGTCAGTAAGGGAACCTTTCACCCTCCTATTTTTAAAATACTTCTTTTGGTATGTCTTTTAATTCACATACTATTATGTTATGATATGTTCTTCTATATCCTTATTGATTTAAATTTTATGTCCACGTGTTGAGATACCCTTTTTATTTCTCATCAACTCATTTTCTGAATTTTGTAGTGACGTCGTTAGGCTGTCAAATTTTTGCAAGGGAACTTCTTAACCCAAATTTGATTCTTTGGGATAAACATGTACTCCTTCAATATGTTGTTCTATGAATATTTGTAAATAACCTCTGATTTTTTTACACTTAATATCCATTTATATTTCGTGTATTAATTTGTCACACATAATTATGTAATTTATTTATCCTTAATCCCAGGATACCATCTTTGTATGGGACTTCATCTCAATCTCCTTTCATTGAGGCATATTTTGTTTTATACACAACCTTATTTTATATAGTGTATAAACCCCTTTTAATTTTACGTTTATTCAAAAGGATTCTTTTTTATACGAAGCGTTTAATAAACGACAAAAGGGAATGTTTTTGTCGTATGTGTGTGGCGACAAAGACTTCTCTGCCGCCGTGACCATTATTTGAGTTTCGGCTTCCTCTACAAGCCATACCTTCTTTTTAAAATAAAAATAAATACCATGTTTTACTTTTCTTTTATTTTGGTATTGAAAATGGTTTTCATAATTCTTTTATTATATCAATGTGTTTTATTGATATCTTGTGATTGAAATGTGGAAATTTTATTTTTCCTTTATGTATGTTTTATGTAATACGATTATGTTATGGTTCTTGGGCATTATTATGAAGATGGGTGGTTCCATGATAAACTAAGGGCGAGTGAGCCCGATATAGCTCTCCAATGCATTGGGTAACGTGAAGGAGTGAAACATTAAGGTTTCTCCGAAGATATTTAGGGAATATACTGTGGTGGGTATTCCAAACGTAACTGAGAGGGTTACTCCCTACGTAAGAATGTTATGAATGCCTCAAGTTACCTTTATGTCTTATGATTTCTCTGATTTATTCATGATTTGATGAGGTATGTTAAAGTGTCTATGTTTTAGGGGTAAAGTATGATTTCATTCTTATGTATATATGAACTCATGTTTCCTTTCCATATTTTTATATCCCTTACTGAGCTTTTTATGCTCATCCCAAGTTTTTTTGAAATGTTTTTCACAGGTCAAGGGAAAGGTACATGATATGATGATAGTGTCAAGGGAGTGTCAAGAAAGAATCCATGTTTTATTTTAAATATGTTTATGTTGATGGAAAAAAATGAATACTATCTTTATGTAACCACTTTGTTTAAATGTGGAATGTAATGCAAGTTTTATGATCTAATACTCTAAAACTCTAAACCTAAAAAGATCCTCAATGTGTAATCTTGTATTAACTCAAGATTAAGTAAGGTTTAAGGTTGGGGCCTTATACAAACGAACCCCAAGATGTTTATTATTAATATATATAACCTTATATAAGTCATTTGTCCGAACCTTGGATTTTTAGGAATAAAATAACAATTAATAATATAATATTGTTTTAAAAACTATTTTATGTCAATTTTGACACTATTTGGTAATTGATTTTTGTGAAAATTATAACAGAATGATTAGTTCTAAAACATTTAATTAAATCAATACTAACATGTCATATTAACATATAAAATTATTGTAATTCATAAAAAGTCTCAAATTACATTTATTTGGGTATTTATAACATCAATTATGTCAATATTTCATTAATAAGATAATTATTGTATCATCATTGTGTCATACATAAATTAAATTATTTTAAGTCTAAAAATTACAAATAAAATACCATTATGTAGTAAATCTTTTTATATTTCTAATGAATATTTATAGTCGAATTAATCTTATATATAACCCTATATTAAAAATGATTTAGTTATTAAACTTTGATTTTAACTATTTTAACCCTTCTTTAAATAAATTGATAATAAATGTCCTAATCTAATCCACGTGGGCCTAAATGGTCATATTTTATAACTAAGGTTGTTTTTGGCCAAATTACACTTATCCAATAGAATTAGGACATGTGTTAGGGTAATAATAATAACACTTTTACCCTTAATTACCCTATTTACTTTTAACCGTGGTAAAAAAGTAAAAAGTTACTATTCACCAAAAAATATTTTCATCTCATTGAACCAAATTTTAGTCCTTCATATTAACCGTGTCTCTCGGATTTTAGAAATTCTACTCACAGAAGCGGTAAAATTAAGTTTTATGAAAAATTCAGTTTTTTAACTACCACTTAGTGGATTCACTATTCATCAAAAAATGAATGTTTCCAGAAAAATACCAAAATTTCACCCTAGGCTAATTTCAATATTCCAAATCCAAAAATGAAGTCCATTTTGAAAAAAAAAATTCAAAAAGTGGTTATTACTATTAATAACGGCTAGTTTTAATAATATTTTAATAGCATATCATTGTTTAGTGAAACTCGGTATTGTGTACGACGCACGCTATTGAGGAAGGTTGCGGTTGTGTGTAAAGCAAGCCAAGCTATTATTGTGTGTAGTGAAATATTCCTTTGATGATTTATGTAACATAAAAATAAAATATTTCTTATAAAATTTTCGTGTGTTACATTCTACCCCCCTTAAAATGAATTTTGCCCTTGAAATTCGTCACTTTGTAACAAACAGATGAGGATACCTATCCCTCATCATATCCTCAAGCTCCCATGTAGCTTATTCTAATTTGTGGTTCCTCCATAAAACTTTCACCAAGCGAGTGGTCTTGTTCTTTAGGACTTTTTCTCTGCGATCCATAATCTCTATCGGCTGTTCTTCATAAGAAAGATCTTGTTCCAACAGTACAACTTCTGAGCTGAGTACATGTGAAGGATCAGGTATGTACTTTCTCAGGAGATATACTTGGAACACATCATGAACTTGAGATAGATTCGGTGGAAGAGCCAATCGGTAAGCTACCGTTCCAACACAATCCAGTATTTCGAAAGGACCGATATATCTAGGGCTCAACTTCCCCTTCTTTCCAAATCTCATGACCCTCTTCCAGGGAGATATTCGTAAGAATACTTTATCGCCCACTTCAAACTCTAGGTCTTTTCTTCGATTGTCGGTATAACTTTTCTATCAACTCTGAGCTGTTCTTATGTGTTGTTGAATAGATCTATCCTTTTCTGCCATCTCATCAACAAGATCAGGTCCTAATAGATTTCTTTCCCCAACTTCATCCCAGCAAGTTGAAGTCCTGCATTTCTTTCCATAGAGAGATTTATAAGGAGCCATCTGAATACTGGAGTGAAACATATTATTATAAGAAAATTACACCAAATGTAGGTGTTGATCCCAACCACCTTTGAAATACATAGAGCAAGCTCTCAACATATCTTCTAGAGTTTGAATTGTTCTCTCAGACTGACCGTCTGTCTGAGGATGATAAGCAGTGCTGAAACTCAACTCTGTATCCAGTGTATGCTGAAGACTTCGCCAGAACTTCGAGGTAAATCTCGGATCCCGATCAGATATAATAGAAAGTGGTACTTCATGCAATCTTACCACTTCCTTTACATATATCCTGGCAAGCTGATCCAGAGGGAAATCCTCTCTAATAGCAATGAAGTGTGCAGACTTTGTTAGACGATCAACTACGACCCAGATAGCATTATTGCCTTTGGATATTTTAGGAAGTCATGTGACAAATTCCATTGTGATGTTTTCCCATTTCCATTCAGGTATGGGTAATGGTTGTAACATCCCCTTAGACTTCTGTCTCTCAGCTTTAACTTTCTGACAAACCAAGCATCGAGAGACATATTTAGAAACATCTGTTTTCATGCCATCCCACCAGAAGTACTCTTTCATGTCCCTATATATCTTCGTGATTCCAGGATGAATAGAGAATGAAGAACTATGAGCCTCATCCAGCTGCTCCTTCTTTAATTCTGGGATGGGAGGAACACAAACCCGATTCCGGAACATTATTATCCCATCACAATCAATGTTGAATTCAGGAATATTTCTCACCTTCTTTTGTAACTCTACATCCTCTTTCTGTGCCTCTTTAATCTTCACATGTATAGATGGTTGAACATTCATTTGAGAAAGATACAATTTCCCCCCTTCCATTAAAATTCCAAGATCCATCCTTTGTAAATCCATAAATATTGGATCTTTTGTGATCCTCATCATGGATAAGCTATCATGGTCTTGTCGACTTAATGCATCTACCAACTTGTTTTCTTTCCCAGGGTGGTAATGAATTGAGTAGTCGTAATCCTTAATCAGTTCCAACCATCTTCTTTGGCACATATTCAGCTCCTTTTGTGTGAAAATATACTTTAAACTTTTATGATCATTATAAATGTCACACCTTTCTCCATAAAGATAATGCCTCCAAATATTTAATGAAAATATTACCGCAGGTAAATCCAATCATGTGTTGGGTAATTTTGCTCATGGATTTTCAACTATCATGAGGCATAAGCTATCACCATATCATTTTGCATAGGAACACACCCTAGCCCCTTCTTGGATGAATCACTGTAGATCACAAACCTTTCTCCACTACAAGGTAGTGTGAGCACAGGTGCACTGAATAACCTTCTTTTCAACTCCTTGAAATTGTCTTCACATTCCTTTGTCCAGACAAACTTAACTCCTTTCCGAGTCAACCTGGTGAGTGGATTAGATAATCGTGAAAAATCTTTCACAAAACGTCGATAATATCTATCCAAACCAAGAAAACTTCGGATCTACGTTACTGTTGTTGGTCTCGACCATCTTTCGATCACCTTTTTTTTTGCTGGATCCAAAGATATCCCCTCCTTTTAGATTATGTGACCAAAAAATGCAACTTTTTGAATCCAAAATTCACACTTGGTAAATTTGGCATAAATCTTCTCCTTTCTCAGGGTCTTCAATATAATTCTCAAGTGATCTTCATGTTCTTCCTTGATCTTTGAATATACAAGAATACCGTCTATAAAGACTACAGAAAACTGATCAAGATAGTCTCTAAAGACCTTATTCATCAGATCCATTAAGATAGCAGGGACATTAGTAAGACCAAATGGCATCACTATAAATTCATAGTGTCCATACCTTGTACGGAAAGCCGTCTTTAGAATATCCTCCCTTTTGAACCTTAATTGATGATACCCTAAATGAAGATCAATCTTGAAAAATTATTGAGCTCCTCGTAGTTGGTCAAATAATTCATCAATGCGTGGGAGAGGATATTTGTTCTTGATAGCGATCTTGTTAAGTTCTCGATAATCAATGCATAGTCTCATTGATCCATCTTTCTTATTAACAAATAGAACAGGTGCTCCCCAAGGTGACGCACTAGGGCGTATGAATCCCTTATCAAGATTCTCTTGGAGTTTCTTCTTCAATTCTTGCAACTCAATTGGGGCCATTCTATAAGGTTTCTTTGAAATAGGTAAAGCACCCGTTACGAGTTCTATTGAAAACTCCACTTCACGATTTGGTGGAATACCCGGAAATTCCTCCGAAAAGACATCATCAAACTCCCGTAAAATGGGCATATTCTTAATCGTGAGTTTCTCACCAAACATTTGAGATAAATAACCTTGATTTACTGGAATCAAGACCCATAAGATGGAAGAAATTTCCACTGGAAGGTTATATTCATCCTTGCATTGATAGACGATCATAGATTGATCTGGAATATGAAATGTGACTCCCCTTCTTTGGAAATTGATTTGAGTTCCATATAAAGAAATACAATCCATGCCAAGAATCATATCAAATTACACTATAGGATGGATCACAAGATTTTCAGGAAGCACATTCCCACAAACATCAATCGGGGAAGAATTTAAACTTTTGATGTGACTGTTGTTCCATTAGGAGTTGACACAGCCAACTCAACATCTAATTGTTGAGGTAATACGGTGATACCCTTAGAAAAATATTCAGAAATAAAAGAGTGGGTGGATCCAGAATCAAATAAAACATTTGCTACATTAGAGTGGATGGTAAGTGTACCTTTCACCACATCGTTATCGTACTCCACATCACTGATAGAAATTGCATGTGCCTTTCCTTTGCCTTTAGCCTTAAGAGTTTGTTGACGTCGACCATCATCACCAACCCTTGGATTTGGGCATTGATTGGCATAATTCCCCATCACCTTGCACTTGAAATATTGAAGTGTAGTAGGTTCATTCTATGTCTACCTTCATTTGTTTGCATCATTAGACATCTTATTCCCATCATTGCTGCATTTAAATGCCCGATGACCTTCCTTTCCACATTTGAAACATTTACTTGTCCCTTTAAGACAACTCCCTCCATGTTTCTTTCCACACTTTGAGCTAAGGGAAAGCTCATCTTCTTTTCAGTGTGCTCTTTAGATTTTCCTTTGAATTCCATTTTCCTCTTCTTATCAAACCCATATGACTGATGGGTTACCCCAATCTCCATCTCAACTTTGAGAGAACATCGAACTATTTCCGCATAGCTAATGAAGTCTCTTATGGCTAAGACCCTTAGAAGACTTGGTTTTATGCCACTGAAGAATCGATCGATCTTACTCTCAGGTTGGATAATAATACCAGAAGCGTACCTTTCAAGTCTTGTAAAATTTTCATCATAGGTACCAACAGATTCATCATCCTCTTGATTCAGTTTAAGAAACTCTTTCTCCATCTTTGTTTGGAGAATACGAGGGAAGTACTTATTGAAAAATAAGGTCATGAACTCGTCCCATTCCATGGACTCAATTTCATCCCTTTTCCTCGTATTCTTAATAAAATTACACCATTGATCAGCATCTCCTTCCAAACGATACACTGCTAGGATGACTTTATCATGTTCAGAACATTGAAGAAATGAAAATATCTTTTCAGTAGTACTAATCCATTGTTCAGCAACTAATGGATCAGTAGACCCGCTGAAAGAAGGTGGACGCTGCCTCATGAAGGATTCAACAGAATGTTTCTTCTTCCACTGCTTGTTTGGAAGTCCTGCATGATTCATAGCTTGAGAAAGTTGTGTGAGCATGGCTACAATATTTTTCATTCCAGCTCCCATAATGTTTGGTTGCTCAGGGGGACAATCATTGCATTGCCCGTTGCATTCCGCATTAACACAGTTCCTTGGTGTTCGAGCCATTGACTAAAACCAAGAAGAATAGTGTGAGAAACAAAAATTATAATAGGAAAACCAAATAATCAATAATAAAATTTCACACTTAAGGTCTTATCCTAGGTTATTCATGGTCATTTATAAAACACTAAGATTGTGTTCTATACTTAGACTTATCCTTAGGGTTCTTACTAAGGCTTCCACATCCTAGTTTCCAAAGGTTGACTATAACCTCCCTCTGATACCAACTATAATGACCCATACATTACATACATTGTTATTGCTTCAAAATTGAAGCACACTTATTACAACATATAACAAAACCATGAAAGGACCGTATAGGTATAGTGTCTTTAGAAACTTGGAAACATAAACAACTGGTTCATAAAGCGTCTACATTGTCTCCCATTTATTTCATCATATCTATAGTCCCTTTTGGCATATCCTACTTAATAACCTTCTTCATGACCTGGGGAAATAGAACATACAAAAAGGGTGAGCTCAAATGCTCAGTAAGGGTAAACAAAAGAAATATCAATCACATCATATACATAAGAACATAAATTTTGGAAATCTTAACCTGCAAAAGAGATCATAATTTTATAACATGGGATAAATCATAGTAGTGAAATGTAATCCCAATAATCGTAACATAAAACATGAAACCTTGTGGAATACACACATAATCATAGAGAATCATTTCTTATTAGTCAAGACTCATTTCCAAGACTATCTTAGTGGACAAAGTCCATTTCTGAACCGAGTTCATTCCGCGTTTCAGTCCTGTTTCACTGAACCGGTTTAACCTGCCGTTCCAGCCATGTCTTTCTCATGAGATATAAAATCTTTACCCAATTCATTGGAGGGAGATATAGGTCCCACCCATCTCATAATGATACCATTCTTATGAGTGCCACAAAATCATAAATCATACATCATTGCATAGCCCATATAATAAAAATGGGATTCTTAAACAACATGACATCATAAAACAATTCATATAAGATAAAGGAATTCATAAAAATAATTCCATCACAACATAATCAAATCAATGTAATAATAGGGATAGAAACAAAACCCTATATTATCTTAGATGGAAAATAATTTTGATAAAACACTTGATCTCCATTCTTGAGGAAAATATCCTTTCTACTTGAAAAACATTTTCCTTTCTTAACATGTCATACAATTTTAAACTAAAAGAAGTTGATTAAAAATAAACTTGAAAACTTTTAAAGGCAGCTTCTTGGAAATAATTTTTTAAAAAATCCATTCATTCCATATAAGTTAAAAAACATTCTTCCTGTACTTTTGTCAGAAAAGTCAAAAAGTACCTCGTACGAAAAACGGAAAAAGATTCTTTCATATCTTTTACTAAAACTCACCGAAGGGTAAAATTGGATTTAAACAATTGTAGTTGTATGGAAACAATATTACATATTGAGGAAACATGTATGTGGATGATAAAATACACCCTAGTAAATACCAAAGTATAAACAATCTCGGATAAAATGAGATTGTGATATTTTCCCTTACCTTAGCTCCGATTTTCTTCGTAAGTGTCTGAACCTCCTGTATAATGATTTAAATAATGTTATTGACTTATTCTAGAATCATACTTATTTTTATTATATCATATATGGTCTTATTCTTATCTTCTTATTAGTAATATTTCATTACTACTTGTTATTCGGGTGTTTATTACTTTTTGTTCTTATGCGTGTTTTGTCAAATAAATTCTTATTTTTCTTTTTAGGTTATAGATAACTCATTTCTAGAATTTTATTAGTGTAATATATATCACATTGATTAATTCAATTCATTTATATAATCATTATTCAATGAATATCACGTAGAACGAGTCGCATCACATCGTGGAGACGGTCTTCCGTACGTACGCACGAGCGATGATATCATTCCCATGATCGTGGAATTGTATTGGAGTGTATATATACTATTTCAAAATCAATATAACTTTACAATAATCATATATAGTCATTATTTACACCATTATATCCATCCAAGTAAGGTGGTGGTGGAAAATAGATTACACCATGGCGTGGAGATGGTATTCCCTAAGTACGCACGCGCGGTGATTTCGTTTTCTGTAGGATGGATAGATGGTGAAATAGGGTTGTTTCATACTTATAATAACATATCATTATATTATTGATACTTATGTTATTAATTCATAATGAAACAACTAAATAAGAAGAAGTGGAAGAAGAAATAAAGATGAAAGAATCGGTAACTGGCATTACCTCTTCTTTGAAGCGCCTCTTTGAGACCTCCTCTTTGGGCACTACAATTGGTCTTTGAAGACAACCAGGACCTCTAGGATGTTTCTAGGGAAGTGGAGAGGATATATTTATAGGTTTTGGAAGATATTGAAGGCTCAATCTGGTGTGAAGAAGAGAGGGAGGAGGTTCCCTTTTATAAGGGAGGAGAGGGGCACCTTTGGAATAACTAAAAATATTATTTTATTATAAAGTCAAATTAGGTTTTTAATAGATCCGAATTGATATATTTCGAATATAAGGTGGGGATGGGTCGAAATCATCTCATCCAATAGAATTTAGACATGTTTAGGTATCATTTTTAACCTTATCATTTAGATTTAACTTTAAGTTAGATAATTTAACTTTTTCCGTGTCTTTTTGTTTTCTTACACTATAAGGTTAATAAACATACTATATCAAGAAAAACTAACCCCAAGTTGTTTTTTATTAATATATATAACCTTATATAAGTCATTTGGCCGAGCCTTAGATTTTTAGGAATAAAATAACAATTAATAATATAATATGTTTTTTAGAAACTATTTTATGTCAATTTTGACACTATTTGGTAATTGATTTTTGTGAAAATTATAACAGAATGATTAGATCGAAAACATTTAATTAAATCAATAATAACATGTAATATTAACATATAAAATTATTGTAATTCTTAAAAAGTCTCAAATTACATTTATTTCGGTATTTATAACATCAAATATGTCAATAATTCATTAAAAAGATAATTACTGCATCATCATTGCATCATAAATAAATTAACTTATTTTAAGTCTAAAAATTAAAAATAAAATACCATTATGTAGAAAATATTTTTATATTTCTAAGGAATATTTATAGTCGAATTTATCTTATATATAACCCTATATTAAAAATTATTTATTTATTAAACATTAATTTTAACTATTTTAACCCATCTTTAAATAAATTGATAATAAATGTCCTAATCTAATCCAAGTGGCCCTAAATGGTCATATTTTATTCCTAAGGTTGTTTTTGGTCGAATTAAACTTATCCAGTAGAATTAGGACATGTGTTAGGGTAATAATAATAACACGTTTACCCTTAATTACCCTATTTACTTTTAACCGTGGTAAAAAAAAGTAAAAAGATACTATTCACCAAAAAATATTTTCATCTCATTGAACCAGATTTTAGTCCTTGATATTAATCGTGTCTCTCATATTTTTGAAATTCTACTCACAGAAGTGGTAAAATTATGTTTTATGAAAAATTCAGTTTTTTAACTACCACTTAGTGGTTTCACTATTCATCAAAAAATGAATGTTTCTAGAAAAATACCAAAATTTCACCCGAGGATAATTTCGATATTCCAAATCCAAAAATGAAGTCCATTTTGAAAAATAAAATTTCAAAAAGTGGTTATTACTATTCATAATGGCTAGTTTTAATAATATTTTAATAGCATATCGTTGTTTAGTGAAACTCGGTAT
This sequence comes from Viscum album, assembly GCA_963277665.1. Lineage (NCBI taxonomy): Eukaryota > Viridiplantae > Streptophyta > Magnoliopsida > Santalales > Viscaceae > Viscum > Viscum album. The sequence continues at coordinate 1,389,770,645 of OY728152.1, forward strand.
TGCGTACGACGCAAGCTATCGAGGAAGGTTGTGGTTGCGTGTAAATCAAGCCAAGATATTTTTGTGTGTATTGAAGGATTCCTTTGATGATTTATATAACATAAAAACAAAATATTTCTTATAAAAGTCTCAGGTGTTACACATATAAGTCATTGTCTCATGTTCAGCATGAGACTTTTCCTACATCAAGGTCCAAAGTTGATGCTCTTTGATGTTCAATCTTTTTCTCCAGTGCAACAACAACATGTACTATGCACTTCCTCTTCACATCTTTAGACACGCGCACCCTTGGTTTAGTATTCTTCTTTTCAAAGTATTCACGTATGCATGTACATACATGAATGCATGCACTTTCTCTTATCCTTTCTTGTGTGATGGACCAAATGATTATGATACCTTTTTGTACACACATGACCTCTTCTATCCTTTTCTTATCACTTGATTCGGATATTCTTGTGATTTAATTGTGTTTTTCTTCAAATCATGGATTTGAATGCAATCACTCAATTCTCATCACTATTCACATTCTTTTTTCTCCCTTTCTTAGCATACAATGTTCACTTTGATTTTTTTATAGCTATGAGCATGTGGTTTCCTTCAAACATCAATGTGTATATTTTGGTATGGCATGATGATACTATTTTCATTTTGCACACCACAGTTATAGAGTTCTTTTATAAACTTTGTATCCTCCACAAACCAGGATGGTTCACAGCCTCTCCTTTCTCTAAAGATGTGTGGGCTTCATTCACACACGAAGTGAGGACCTCCTTCGGTTACCAAGAGGTATGTGGTTCTATTTATTCTCGGGACCTCTTCTTCACAAAAGCAAAATAGTTTCCTAACAATCCTAGAATGATTCATGGAATCTCTCTTCATGAACATAGGATAGTTCATGGGTCGCCACCCTTATATACCTAAGTGGTACACATTTCACTTCCTCATGAAACTGATGGGTATGTGGGACCTTCTCTTCACGAATGAGAAGTGGTTCACAGTTATTCTTATTTGAAAACCAGAATGGTACACATGATAGACATCATGAACCCAGAATAGTTTCCAGATCATGCATTCCCCTTATCGAATTTGAATATTGAGGAATCTTTTTTTCTCTGAATAGGAGATCTTATAGGCTTCAGAACGGCAGCTACGTCTTGAATCCATGAGTCTCCTCTAATAAGAAGATATAAGATCATTCCGAATCCAAAATTCTAGAGATAATAAATGAAGATAGTAGTTTTTAAATATTCATATCTCAGTCGTGAAATATTACAAGTTTCTCAGTTGTTTATAATTTCACGTTGTAATCCACCTCATATGTATTCGAAGAGGTATGCATGTAGATCTCCTATCCTTCAGCGCTCGACACAACATGTCCTCTGGGAACTTCGTTTTCCTCGTCCAATTATTGTTCTTTATTTTTTCAATGCATGAATGAAAAGGTAGTTTCATGCATGGCATCGTGTTTCTTAGACAATGCTCATATAGTGGGTTTGATCTTCTATAATTGTTGGAGACATGATCCTGGAAGTTTGATAGCTTTTCTGATGCACTTGTTTTCATCCAGTGCCAAAAGGTTGAAGACGAACCTCAGTCGAGGATCAGATGGCTCTAATTCAACCACACATAGTGCAGAGATAATGAGTAGATCAGATTATATCTTTGTACGTGGGATGCGATGTGCCGACGATATCTTCATCGAGATCAGTAATACAGTCAGGATTACGTTCTCATTTTTAAAACCTTGTCCCACTTCAAAATGCCGCAATTTTTTATCCCACATTACCATTAATGTTGCACCAACAGTGGATCAAGTCACTCTTACTCACTCCACGGTACTGCACCATAATTTGTTCACCTTGTGAGCGTTCTCTTAGTGCCCACTCTGCTCTTTGGGCATGCTCTTAGATCCCACACTTCACAGGTTCACCACCATACATCATGTGTGGGCTTATATACGGCCCACAAACACCTTGGCTCTTGCGGGCTAGCCTTTAGGGCTTCCCTCGAGAACAGTTGACCCCTCGGCCCCACATTTTCTTGAGTTGGGGAACTCGCCTAGCCTCTATGTGCGGCCCTGTTATTTTGGTAAAGGAATATAAATAAAATAACTACTTAGTGTGAAACTAAGTGTTTACAAATATAAAATGCCAAACCTCTTTCAAAACCTCTTCTTCTCCTTTTCTTTTACTCCTTCCAAAAATCACTTCAACCATCCTTAATTTTAGTAGCGAATGTATCACTCTGGATACACCTATATGAATCTTAGGATCATTCTCAACCAACTTCTGGTTTCCATTCTCCCTTTTACTTAGAAGATTTCATTCTTTCATTTTGATCAACATGGATATCCATTGACACTCATTGACAAAAAATGAAATCTTCTCATGCTAATTGGACCTAATAATCTCTCCCCTTTATGTTTTTTGTCAATACGTAAACATTCTCTAAAATGAGTTTGTCAATGTGAAAATTATTTTCTCTTTCCCATTCACTTTTCACTTTTATTTCACTTTCTCTCCCCCTTAATGACAAGAAATACAATGTTCATGGTAGAGAGGGTATCAGTCTATACATAAGAAATTGTGCCATCAATCATTTATCTATAAGTCTAATTGAGAAATTCTTGACGTTGAAAATAAGATGATATGATCTAAACAAAATAGTTTCCCATTATCGCTTGATCATGATACCTTATAGTAACGAGAACTCATGTGTTTGTCTTCAAGGTAATTTACAATTTCCTAATGTCACAAATTGATTTCATTACTCCCCCTTTGTAAAATAATTTTTATTTTGACTAACCGAGGATGAGAGATTGAGGAATGACTTATCTTTTCCAAAGACATGATGTTCAGACAGTCTTTAGAGTAATTAAATTTGACACCAACCAAAGTTGATACTAATTGAAGTAATGACTCTGGTAGCTTCTTTATGTATCTCCCCCTCAAGGGAAAACTACTTAGGTTCTCCTCCTAAGTGATTTCTTCACCTTCAATTCCTTATAAAATTATTACAATACACAAAGAGTTAGCAAATAAGGTGGATCATCCTTGCTTCTTTAAGATGAGCTGGAAGGATGAGGTGATTTTCTCAACCATGATAATCCAATTTCTACACTTCTCACACTTGCACATTTTATTTTCATTTCAGACATTGGTTGTGTGGATATCAATATTTCTTCTATTTCATTGTGTTCTAGTCTTCTTTCTAAAAATGCTTTCAAATAACTAGAATCTTCTAGTGAAACTTTTATCTTCTTGATAAATTCTTCAAGGGATGGAATAAATGCATTGTAATTCATAAATGTGTGATAAACCTTGTTGGACCTCACAAACAAGACTTTTATATCATCATGTGAAATCTTTTAATTTCCTATTGCACTATCCTTAGCTAGTGAATCTCCTTTAATTCTCATTCTTTCCATGTCTTCAGGATAGATAACAAATATTTCTCTGGGAACAATGGCAGTATGTTTGGATTTTCAACATGGAATCTTCAGAGTGTCATCATTTTTAGAAATTATTTTGGATGTACAACTCTTTAACTTCTTGGATTTTGAATCCAAGGACTTCTCACCTTTATTTCTTGGAGTCTTCTTGGGAGACTTTTCTTTTGCATTATTCTTCTAATTTCTTCCAATGATAGCTTCTTTTATCTTAGCTGGCTTCTATAATCTTTAGATCTTATCAGCTCTAGATATTTGTTTAGATAAGCATGCTTTATTCATGTGTCCACTCTCATTGCATACATCACAGATGTTTCCTAGCATTCCAAATTTGTTTGTAGTATATATATACTTCTGGATTGGTCGATGTTTCTACTTTTTCTCTGGATTTTTCCCTTTTGGCATAGGCTTTCTCTGTGATTTTTTGTTTAAAGGATTGTACCAACAATCCAATGCGCAATTCCCAAATCTATTGCAGCACCAACATTGACTCAAAAATCTTGTCTTCTTGAAAAATTTAGTGTGATGTTTTTGATCTTTCTTTTTAATGTGATGTTATCTTTTTGGCATTAGAATCCTCAAGTGAGCATTGAATACCAACAGCAGCTGATTCATTCTTTTATGAAGTCTCAATATGATTCTTCTCAAGATTGGTCAACTGGGCTTCCAATTTTAGAAATTCCATATTGATGCTGATCTTATGATATTCAATCATGATCATCTTCTCATCACAATCCATTTTCAATATTTCAACCCCATCTTCATGAAACTTGACTTTGGATTGTAATAATGATTCATGTTCCTTGAATTTCATGCAAGTTTCTTCCAAATATATAACATTGAATTCATTTACCCTTTTCATCTCATCTTTAAATTAATGGATATTTTCTTCTATATTCGTATTGACTCCCTTTTTCTCTTCAAGGGATTCAATCATTCTAGAGATCTTATAACATTCTGATACTTTCTTTACCAGGACTTCCTCCATATTATCATCTTCTCTTCCTATTCAGGTGATATCATCATGCATTCATTGAAATATTCTACAAATAATAGCAACTATTTCTTCGGTAATATCATACAGATAGGTTCTTAATTTATCCTGATCACTTAAAGATGAGATAGGATTGTCTTTCTTTCCTCTAGTAGAAACTTGAGACACCATCTGTTTACATCTGAAGCCTGATATTTCTTTATTATTGGAAGGTCATGTAGAATCAGACAATGTAAATTCTTTAGACATGAGAGACTTCTTCAACTTCAACTTGTCTTTCTTTTTCTTGTTCAACATGGTCTTATTGGTTGTAGTTTTCTACTCAAAGATAACTGAACATTCATCATGACTGCTCTTCATGGTGGACGTAGAAAGCAAAATTCAAATCCTCTTCTGAATATAATTTCTGAGGTGTATCCAAAATATGTAAAACCTTTCCCTATGATACCAATTTAAGGACCCTAGGTGACCTTTGGGGGGGTGAATCAGGGTGTCAACTTTTTCTCTCATTTATTGGATCTTGTTCCCATATTGGTAGGAACTTAATTAACCTTGAATGATGGATATATGTAGTAATTAAAACATCTACATGTATAAGGACAAGACAACACTTTTACCTGGTTCACCACAAAGGGCTACGTATAAGGAGCATACACCGATAGGTTGTTAGTCATACTGAATTCCATTATTCTTCAATAGGTGTAGATTACATGGTTTGGGCATAGTCACTCTGTCCAAGGAACACTGCCTTTAAAAAATTTCAGGGATATCTCACTATTTCCCTCAGATAACATCCATTGACTCCCCCTAGGTCACTACCTTTTAGATGTCACACTCAGTTGATGAACGTGATGGTCCCTTCAATTGATAGGCATGGATGTTTTTGTCTCATGTTCATCATTATACTTTTCTTGCATAGTGGTCCAGATTTGATGCTCTTTGACGTTCAATCTTCTACTCTAGTGCAACAACAAGATATAGTGTCCACTTCCACTTCACTTCTTTAGACACATGCACCCTTGGTTTTGGATTTTTCTCTTCAAAGTATTAATGTATGAATGAACTTGCATGAATGCACGCAATTTCTCTTCCCCTTTCTTGCGTTATGGCCCAAATGAGTATGATACCTTTTAGGAAACATGCGACCTCTTATCTCCTTTTCATAGCACATGATTTGGATATTATTGGGATTTAATTGTGTTCTTATACAAATCAAGCATGTGAATTCATGCACTCACTTCCCATCACCAATCATATTCTTTTCTTCTCCCATTCTAAATAAACAATGTTCACATTGATTTGTTTATAGTTATGAGCATGTGATTTCCTTCAAAATTTAATGTGTATATTTCGGTATGGGTTGATGATACTTTTTTCTTTCTACACACCATGGTAATAGAGTTATTTTATGAACGTTGTTTCCTCCGTGAACCTAGATGGTTCGCAACCTCTCCTTACGCTAAGGATTCACATGCTTCCTTCTCACACGAAGTGCATACCTCCTTCGCGTACCAATAGGTACATGATTCTACTTGTTCGCAGGACCACCTTTTCATAGAACATAAATAGTACACATTACCATTTCTTTACAAACATATAATGGTTCTTAGAAACTCTCTTTGCAAACCTAGAATAATTTGTGGGTCTCCCCCCTCATGTACAGAAGCGATACACGGTTCACTTCCCCAGGAACCCGAAGGGTATGTGAAACCTTATCTTCATGAACCAAAAGTGGTTCACGATTCTTCTTCTTCGCGAACCAGAACGGTATATGGATAGAATTAAAGAACCCATAATGGTTCAGGGATCATGCGTGGCCCTTCGCGAATTTGAAGATCAGAGAAACTCTATTTCCTTGAACATGATCTCTCGAAGGCTTGGGAGTAGCAGTTTCTTCTCGAATCAATGAGTCTCTTCTTATAAAAAGAGATCAGTTCTTTTTTAGTACAAAATCATTGAGATATTGCAGGAAGATCGGGGTTTTAAAATAATCAAAATTCGGTCATGAAATACACTATGTTTATCAATTTTTTCGGATTTCATGTTGTATTCCTCCTCATGTGTATGTGAAGAGGTATGCATGGAGATCACCTCTCCTTGAGCGCTCGAGATGGAATGGCCTCCAGCAACATCATTTTCCTCGGCCAATGCTCATTCTACCTTTTTTTGATGCATGCAAGAAAATTTAGTTGCATTCATGGTATCATGTTGCTCAGATGATGCTCATGTAGTGGGTTTTCTCTTCTCTAGTGGTTGAAGACTTGATTATGGAGGTTCAGTAGATTCTATGATGCACTGTTTTTCATCAGGTGGCTAGAGGTTGATAACGACCCTCAATCGAGGATCAGATGACTATAATTCAACCACATGTGTCATAGAGATAATGAGAAGTTCAAAATATATCCTTATTCATTAGATGATATGTGCAGCTGAGATCTTCAACTAGATTTGATAAACTGTGAGGATTACATTTGTGTTTTTATAACCTTGTCCCACATAGAAATGCCACGATGTTTTCTTGCGGTTTATCAATCAAGCCAAGACAGCAGTGGCTCAGATCAATCCTCCCCCGTCCATGGTATGTCCCCATACCGTGTTCACCCTGTGGGTGTGCTCTTAGCACCCACTATGCTCCTCGGGCTTGCTCCTAGCACCCATGCTGCATGGTTTCACCACAGTGTGGAACCTACGGGCTTATACATGGCCCTCACACACCCTAATTCTTGCGAGCTGGCCTTGAGGGGTTCCCTCAAGTGCAATTTACCCCTCAGGTCCCCCATGTGCTTGAGATGATGACCTATGCTGGCCTCTATGGATGGTCCCCATTTTTTGTTAATGGAATATAAATAAAATAACTAATTATTGTAAAACTAGGTGTTAAAAATATAAAATACCAACCTCTTCCACAACCTCTTCTTCTCCTTTTATTTTAATCCTCCCAAAAATCACTACAATTATCTTTAATTGTTGTATCCAATGTATCAGTCTTGATACACATATATGAAACTTAGGATCAACCTCAACCAACATATGGTTTCCATTGTCCCTTTTACTTAGGAGAGTTCCTTCCTTCATTTTGATCAACATTGACAACCATTGACACTCATTTACAACAAATAAAATCTTTACATGCTATGTGGTCCTAAAATCTACATTTTGGGTATTGCATACAGCACGTAGAACAGACATTTTGAATCATATACATGAATAAAGTATATTATAGAATATTTCAAAGGGAAAGGTGGATCTCAAATCTGTAAATTGTGTGAGTCTATCAGACATGATAGTGGAAGATTATCGTCCAAAGTTTCCTTGTGGTTTGGATCTTATATTTAGTCATTGTTGTTATGTTCTTTTAGTGAGCTGAAACACAATACTAGTGTCTTATATGAAAACTATTATATTTTAGTTCGTTTTTGGATATAAATTTCATCTCATTTATATGGATAATATATGTTATCCTATAGAACATCTTAAAAATGTATTTCATATAATAAAACTCAAAAACCATGTAATGGAAATCAATGGAAAAATTGGCGTACATGACTCATATAATACCCACCCATGGAACATCGGGATTTTTCATGTAAATGAGAAGCATTTATAGAAATTAAACAAAGAAGGGTATTTAGACTTTTTTGAGTTAAAACCCTTTGATAAATGTCATGCATATTTAAAAGGGAAAATGAACAATTCACCATTAATGAGGAAAGGAGTATGAATTAATTTATATAGACAAATGTGTTCGTTTTATAGTATAGAAAAGTGGTGGGTTTTTATAATTCATTACTTTGATAAATTACTATAGTAGTTGTTGATATATCTACTTAATAAGGTATAATTCAGATTACTTTTAGATGTTTATGGAATAAAAACATGTTGTAGAGAACTATATTTGTAAGAAGATTAAGGCACTCCTCTTAGAATGAGGCAAACACTACTAGAAAACTAGGTGATAGCCATGGTTTGTTACCCTGGACAGAGACACTAAAATAACAACTATTGGAAATAGAAATGGTTTAACTGGTAATGTCTCATATTGGTGTGGGTATAGGGAAAAGAATGTAGCCACAATTTTCAAATGTGGAAATATGCCTATTGCCATGGTTTTAACCCCATCTTTAGCCTCTTACAGGTAGACTTATTTCCACATTTTTAAAACTTGAAATAGTCTAATATCCATGGATCAAACCATGGAAATATATATATTTCCACTATTTACAACCATGGATACATCCTCTAGTTTCTAAAGAAATCCCCACTATGTAGCCTACTAAAACTCATATATAACCTCTAAAAACAAAGAACACACCTTGATATCAAAAAAAACTCCTAAAACTTTGGAATCTAGGTGAACTAGTAATTAAATGAACTGTCTTGAGAAGCATGTAAACCACAACAAGTTTATAAAATCTTCAAAATATAATTTGATCCACCTATATCCTACATTAACTTGAATGTTTAATTCCACAATACCCTATATTAGTATAAACCACAAAATATACAAAACAATAACATAATTATCATTAAACTAGAACACGAGATCCTTGATAGGTAATAATGTAGAATGGTAAAATTGTTAAAAATATGGAATTTATTGAAAAAAATAATTTATTACATATCATTAAAACCCTTATAGTGATATTTCCATTGAAGATGGAATACTCTGGTAGACATGCATTCCGAATAATTTATCATTTCTCACACAAATTAATTCTTCAATATGTAGAGGTCATCTAATGACCAATGTATTAGGAATGAGGAGAGAGTATGTGAAGACCAGATATAGAAGGGATGTAAAAACCATATCCTTAATAATAACTATGATGGTTTTTCCTATGCCTGTGTATTTTTTCAATTAGTATATTAATTTTTACCTTATCCATGAGAAGGATTATACTACCATGAGTTCATAAAAGACTAGGACTAGTCCATTTATAAAAAGAGTTTCCATGAAATTCCATATTTTCTACATGAGAAACCACAAATCTTATGAATAAGTATCACTTCCTGGTAAAATCATTCAAGTTATGGTATAATGATACCTTGTTAGTCTATAAATTTATTCACACCTATATAGACTCATACATCAGCTCAAACCCACAAGGTGACCCTAAAACTCTATGAACTGGTATAGATATTCCTAAATTTAAATTTATATAGGTATATACCAGTTCATTAATATGTTATATAAAACTATAATAAAAAAATACGCATGTGTGTATGCACAAACACATTGTGAGCTAGAAACAACTATAAATGATTATTGAGATTGGAGATGGGTATGCCTCTTACCAAAATAGAATAAGAAGAATCGATTACACATGAATCACATAAACACATTATTGAATCACCCTGAAAAGTTGATCCATGGATTCTACCAAAATTGAATAGAAGTATAGTATTCCTTCAAAACAATTATAATAGAAACCAAAATACAAATTAAATTTAAAATCATTAAAATAGAGAATATCACTTCAATGATTACCCTAATTTTGAAATAGATGATTGATATTTCTTATATACATAAGTAACTATATTATAATTAGATTAAAGCATCAAGAATCTTTAAATAATAATATATCATTTATTACAACTCTAATAATCACCAAAACATTCAAAAATTTAGTATAAATTTTATTTTTGATTCATTATGGTGTTTAATATTAACTTTCAAAGAAATTTATAGAAACCCATAAAATTAATTTATTTATTGGACATATGGACTTTTCTATGTATATTTTACTCATTGTATAGCCTGAAACCATGTGATACCACATTTATACTGTTTTATATGTAGAAGAATGACACTAAACTATAGTGAAATAACTATATTTCCTGTTGAGAGATTATCAAAGTGTTTTTCTACCCCGAAATATAAAGATAAAACCAATAGCAACTACAATGAAAATCTCAACCAAGTAAATGAAATTTAAATATAAAATTAAGGTTGATTTAAAAATCATTTTAGAATAATAAATACACAACACACACTCAATTGTTCAAAGTATTTAATCATATCTAATTTAACTAGCTAAGGAAAAAATAAATAATATTTTTGATAAATTTCTTCTTGATCCCAATAAAATATTAGTATTATTACTCGAATGTAAAAAAAAGAAAGATGTAACATTTAAAATTTTCTTATTATGATGAATATCAATGGCCCCAGGTAATCACTTAGTAGCTTCAACAAATGTCACATCATTATCACTATTGATACCTTGATTTTTGGATCAATTGTTTTTGATAATTATGATGCAATTAATTTTGTTTCACTGTGATTTTTTTTCTCTATAAATATGATATTTATTTCATATAAATGTGGAAGAAACATTGAACCATCCACCCAAAAAATGTATGAAAAATTATAAATAAAAAATTTCTTGGTTTCTGGAGAATAATTGGGTGCATAATTGATCTATACATAGATTATTTGAGAATTATTTAAAAAAAATTGATCAATATTATAGATACATTGTTTTTTATATTTATTTTATTATAGTTGAAGACCAAATTCATGATCTATATCATCTCTTTATTATTGATAATAAGATAATGATTTGTGTTGAAACAAGGGCATTTAGTTGTTTTATTTTTTTGACAATTAGTGGTGATGATTAAGAAGAAAAATAAAATGTTTAAATGATTTTAAAAATAAAAGTAGATATAAAAGGATATACGTTATGTGATATAGAGAAATATGTACATTAAAATGTATGAGATGAATACTTTACATGAATTCATATATAATGATAGAGGTTTGTTGTTGTTAGAAATTCTAAATATATTTGAAAAGTGGATATGGAACCAACTTTTAGGAAGAGGATCACATTATAATATACTTAATTACAATTTAAAGTGATCCTAGAAGACTATAAAAATAACTCATGATTTTATGTTTTTATGAAGAATAATTACATTGTTGTTCTAGTTTTGGAAGAGGTGTGATAATGTCGAAACTCAATTGGGGAAGGTTGGAGATTCAATTGGATTTATTGAGGCATGGGGATGTTTGATTAGATTATTAAATATATTTTGGTTCAATATGTATTTGGAGTAGTTTTTAAGAGATTCAGAGAAGACTAAAATTAATTTTTCAGGAATCCAGGCACAACAAAAGATTAAACAACACTTAACATGGTATATTTATGATTAAATTATAAAATTCATTACCTATTTGATATTAAACAATAATTTTAGGGACTATATGAGGTTAATATTTCAAAAATAAAATCTATATAATATTAGCATATTATTTATAAGTTATGTAAGATTACTGTCATTCCATTGATGATATATAAGAATAAGTCATGTGAATACCAACTTGCATACGAGTAATAAATTCATGTTTCTAAAGAAGAAAGTTTGAATATGAATCAATAAAACTTCTAAAATATATTTTAATTTATAGAAAATGAGTGAGATTAATCATGGAGTTTCTGGATGTCATTTCCCTGAATTGAGAAATTTTGGAGATACAATGAACTTCATAAAGAAATGGTAATTTAAAATTGAATTACTATACATGTTTAAGGTGTTATTGATATTGTGGTGGCTAAAGAAATATTTAATATCTGGATTGTAAAGATAAAAATGAACTTGAATGATATATCAGGAATATGGGAAAAGGAGATGAGATTATAGAATAAGGAGAAACTTAAAATTATACATTTGGTACTTTAGAGTATGAAAATAAAGAAGAATGAGATAAAATTTCAATAACATATCCAATAGATTAAATAGATGAATATAAAGTATAAAAGTGATCATGCATGTTTGAAATTCACTTCATCATGTGGAGTTCATCACTATTATTCTACATGTAATAAAATAATTTGTTCCTCACATTAATAAGATACTCTCATCTAGAAATGAAATTGGAAGATAAAGATAAATACCTCATATTTAGAATATGATAAAATATGTTTTGAAGAAGTAGAAGCATGAAAAAGTAAATCTTAAACTCATACATTCTTATTTTATGATGTGATAAAATTAATACTAAAAATGGAGAGACCCTCATTTATATATACTAGTTAAGATCATAATTGAATTAGTGCATGATTAAGGAAGAGAGGGAGTCTCACATGAGTTAGGTTGTCAATCATTTAATGTTTTGAAGAATTATAGAATTGTAAAAGTTTGAATGAAGATCTAGATCTGAAAACATTGAATGAGTAAGAAGAAATAAAAACACAGTAAATTAAACATAGATGACTAAAAATTGGATGAAAGTAGTTCCATTAATATTTCAATTCCCATGAAAAAATGTTTTACATTAGATATAACAATATAAACTATATTAACATATAAATACATATAAAACCCATTTATAAATCATAAACTATTTATGTCAATACAAACCACATTTAAATATTGTTTTTATGTTTATTTAGATATTAATTTTTCAATAAAATTGACATATAAACTATATGCACATTATGTTTTTAAATATTTACAAAATATATCCAAATATGCTGAATACATTGAATAAAATAAACATATAAACTCAAATTTTCTTGAAATTTATTAAAATAAAATCACTAAAACATCAATAAAAAATATAAATATAAACTCCAAGGAATCACATGGAATGATGTTTTAATATAAATTATATTATTTAAAAAATAAATTATTTCATACAATTAGATACAATGAGGACATTAATACAGTACTTGAGTAAGTTTTTTTGGGATCTTGAATCAAAAGAAGCAACCTATAAAGAAATAAATTGTAATTTCATATTGAATAACTAATCATATTCTGGAAACAAGTGGATTGAATTAGCTATCAATAATCACTCTTTTAAGAAGAACTCAATTCTTTTAGTTGTTAATATAATAAATTCATTCTAAATATTGCATTAAAATGAAGAAAAATTCATATAAAATAAAATTATAGGACATTTTTTATGAATTAATTCTAAAGTATTATACAACCATTTAAATAAATATGAAAGTCTAAACTACTAAAACATAAACCACCTACGTAAATAATAAATAAAATATACATAACCAGACGTCAAAAATAACATGGTTCAGATAAAAAAGAGAGTCACGCAATAATAAAACAATGTACTTGAAACTTCCCTAAAAAAATATACTCACTAATGGAATGAATTATTATGTTAGTTACAACACCAAATATGTTCAATTATAAGAAATATTCATTTGATTTATTTTATTTGATTATAATAATTATGTCATCCAATGAGGTACACAGCAAATACTATGTATGATGGATTTATCAATAATTTGAAAATAAAAAGGCATTATGTTAAAAGGAAATATACTGTCAAAAAATAAAATTGGTAAATACAATATGAAAACAACTACATATATAGAATAAAATATTATGATAGTCGATTCACATATGCTTGGTTTTTACGAAAAAAAAATATCAAAACTACTTATAAAACTCATCTTATAGTTTCTGAAAATAGCTCGTATCAAAATAAAAGTCATTGTTACTTTGTTAATATAAAAGAAATTATTGTCTAAAATAAAACCTATCTAATGAATAAAAAAACCATATACCCATTAAACACATATATATTGCATCATACTCAATAGAATATATGATATTGGAATGGATCATCAACAGAACAACTCAAGCATAAATCCCTATCAAAAAAATAAGGCATCAAAACATAGAAATTTTACATAAAGAGATGTCCTTGAAAAAAAGTATTTGAATGTCATAACACGAAATTTGATACCCTAAACCAATCATATTAGATTTAGTACTAGTATAAAATCAACCATGGTTGATGATAACAAAAAATTTATACTCTAAATGAAGTTGAATGTAATAATAAAAATGTAGGGAAATAACCAGAAATTAGTTTTCTTGTTTTTCAATTAATCATAAATATTCAATATATTATATAGTTGATCCTGAGAATTTTTCACAAGATGGGAGAAATATATTAAATTTTAAAATAATGTTTTATTCGTCATTATAACATAAAATGTCTGATCTAATTGGGGATTTTATGAGGTGATATTTTTAAATTCCTATGAAAGTAGCGATGATGAACAAACATCAAATGGTATAAAACATACTATTGTGGTAGTAAGTAAATATTTGGATGGAATAAGGAATTATTATGTCCACATTAACATATTTTTGAATATCTTAGTGATACATGGTATTTTTCCAAAATTTCCATGGTTAACATTTTTTAGGATAGTTTTAGAAACAAAATTATCTTAATAGAAGAGGATGTATGTAAGAACCCGGACCTTCGTTCAGGTATGTTTTTCCTTTTTCTGGAGTTTTTAAGAAAAGAGGAGTTTCTAGAAATTTTTAAAGTACACCCCGTGTACTTTATAAGTACACGCCGTGTACTTAGATACCACGTGAAATCGTATGCTGGCCGTGTCCGGGCCACACACACGATCAGTTAGGGGTGATGTGGAGGCCACTTAAAGCGGAGTTCAGAAAAGGTGGGTACATTCCGTGTACTTCAAAATTACACACCATGTACATTTTTTCATTAAATGGACTAGGGTCACGTCTTAACCCTAGAACTGTCTTCTTATCCAGCTTCTTTGACCGAGGGCATCCCGTACAACCTTGAAACTCCTCCAATCCCATGAGCCTCCATCAATTCTCCAAATTGGCCACCATCAATTGCATTGGAACTACAGTAGTAAGATCTTCCTTCTTCTTGAGCATCGTTTTCCAAATCCGCATCTTTTAGAAGTTATCATGTGTTGAACGTTTTGTGTGTTTTTGTAGATCTATGACTTTATAAAGAGATTAAAGCATCGTGGTTCAAGTATATTTATCTCATTTCATAAAGGTAGGTGGTTTGTGCCTTTCCATTTGTAGTCTTTGAGTTTATGTGTAATTTACACCAATACCCTTGAATGGGGTATTGTGTGTTTACTATTTTTCCCCTGTTGTTTTTCATGCATTTCTTATATGCTTGTGAAGAGGTAATTTGGATATGTATAAGGATAATTTCTATTCTTGGATTTTTTGCCCATTCCTTGTTCTGTTTATAACCTTTTGGTCTTGTTCGGCCTTTGGCCGTTATACCTTTTTTCCATGCCTTGTAACCGTAGGATGGAATAATTTTCCCTAACATGTTTGCTATGCTATAGATTGGTTATCCAAGTAGCTCTGTAGGTTTACTTTGGCCTTATAGCATTATTATTCACTGACTTGCATGGGGTCATGAGAACCTTGTACTGTAGACTACAATGGGATAGACTGAGTGAGCTTCCTCAGGGAGTCTTGGACATTATAGACTATAGGGGATAGACCGAGTGTTCTTCCCAGAGAGTCTTAGATATTATAGACCATAGGAGGATAGACTGAGTGAGCTTCCTCAGAGAGTATTGATCTTTATAGACTATATGGGGGTAGATCGAGTGAGCTTCCTCGGAGATTCTTTGTTTTTTTTTTGAATTTACTTAAACCATTCCAGGCTATAGGAGGAATTGACTGAGTGAGCTTACTCAGAGAGTCTACGATCGACCTGAGGCTACAAGAGGAATTAAACGAGTGAGATTCCTCAGAGATTCTCCTGGCCTTGGGGAAGTAAGGGGAATTGACCACATCATCATCCTCAGAGAGTCCCAGACTACCTTAGATTATTAGGGGAATTGACTAAGCATGCTTCCTCAGAGAGTCTTATATTTTGTGTATGACCAAACCGGAGGGGTTAGGGTGAGTGTACTGCCCCAACGGTTGTTGGTACTTCATTGATAGGAACAGAGGGGATTATTGTGAGTACATCCTAGAGGGATTCCTATTGTGTTTAGCTACTTGCTTCACTATAGCTTTTTGATATGTAGATTGTTTACTGTTTTTTATCATCCTGTTTACTGGTTACTGTTTACTACTTACTTTACTATTACCTGCCATATTCTCACTGACTATAAGGCACATATCATCAGGTGGTTTCCTACTGAGATTTAGTCTCACACCATGTTTGGTTCTTGCTTTTGTGCCCAAAAAAATTATATTGTTGTAGGTATAGACCAGGGCTATCACCCTTGGACATCAGGTACTTGATTTTATTGGAGCAGGAGAGCATGGGACCAAGTCGAGGCTTGTGATGCTGAGGAGTTACTTAGCTATTTTCTTTTGTACTATGGTTTAGTATTGTATTCAACATTGTGAGTTGTTTGGATTCTTTCCTAGACATATGTATCATGCATCATTTCATATATATATATATGTGTGTGTGTGTGTGTGTGTGTGTGCTCCAGTTGTCTATTGTTTTGGTCTTCTGTTGTTTATTGTTTTTGGATATTTACTTCTTCTGCTATTGTATGTGTTTTTTTATTTCCACTGCGTACTCTGCGAATGAGGGCATAGTTTCCCCACTAACACACCCAAGGCCCTCACTACTAGTTGGTAGCCTCTGTCATTCGGAGAAATGTGCTTGATTCCATGTGACCAACCGGGTAAGAGGCACCTCTGGGTGGCTCCCGAAATTGGGACGTTACAAAGTGGAATCAGAGGAATTCTTTTCTCTTGACTTACTGTTTGGAACCTTTATCTAGGGATAGGAAGGAATAAGTACTTGGTAATAAGTTGTGCCTGGGAGTAGCTAACCATTGTATAGGGAAAAGCCAATCTACCTCATTTATTGTAATTTCTTTAGTTTTTGTGACTTTTAGTTGATATGATTTCACCATTGGGTGATTCACATGCTTTGTGCTGTTACCACTGTTGCTATTGAAGTTCTATTTCAGTCGCAACTCAAGGAGATGAGGGTATTCCATATCATTCATCATGTAGGCACTTGTTAGAAATCACATGCCAAGCATTCTTGGCCTGCCATCTAGGATGAATTAGCGATTTCATGTTGTTCTAATAGACCTTCTGTAGATTATTCACGCTATTGTGATAGATTCTTTGATTGAATCTCTGATGTGTGATATAAATTTTTTTTGTATAGTAATTTTCTTAATTGGATGCCAAAATTTGGTTCTTGAGGTGTTATGGGCCCTCATAGACCAGAATTTGGTGGATCATTGCCTGGTTTCCTTGTTAAAACTTGTATAAGATGCCAAGGTTTGATTTTTGGGGATTATGGGCCCTCACAGATCGGAATTTGGCACCTTAAGCTTGTTTTCTATGTTTTCTGGGCTTTGGAGCAGTTTATGAGCTACTGCCCCAGAAAACCCAGAATACAGGCGCGTACTTTATAAATACACGATGTGTAGTTTTTTTCATACCGTGTTACTGACTATGTGGTCAGAAACATGGGGCTGTGAAAAATCATCAGGAACACGATGTGTACGGTAAGTACATGCTGTTTTGTAGTGACCGTGTGTCTACCCGTGTGACTAACAACACGGACAGATGAAACTTTGACAATACACGTCGTGTCTTGTTATCACACGCCCTGCCATATAACCCAAGTACCTGGCCGTGTCGCGAACAACATGGGATGGGGAAAACCTTCAAGTACATGTCGTGTTCTCAGGGAGCACATCATGTAAGAGCGAACCATGTAGCCGACTGTGCGATGAACAACATGGTTCGGTGTTATCCTTTCTTAGTACATGTTGTGTTTGATTAGAACATGCCATGTAGTGTAACCTGGGTACACATTCCATGTAACTAACAACACGGTTCGTTGAAACCTTATCTAGTGCACGTCGTGTCCTTCGTTAACACGCCGTGTAGTCTAGGATTAAGTGGACCATGTGGGTTAGCCATGTAAGGAGACTCGGGTAGGGGAATAGAGTTCAAGTACACACTGTGTGTAGGGAAAACACACCGTGTGGTTTGGGATTTACACGACCAGTTGTGGTAGAAGTACATGCCATGTGAATGGATTAAAAGAACATGAAGTGTAGTGTTTATACACGTCGTGTAGTCATGCTTTATAAAACATGAATGTTTCCTTCTCCTGTTCCCTTATTTTGCTCTTATGTTTTTGGTCCTTGATAATTCTGATCTATGGTGTGCTCTTGACCTTAGAGAGTCATTCCACCGAGACGTCCTCCTGTTGTGCCATTCTTGGCACTAGCCATCATTCCGGACACAGGTGCTGATGCACAGTCCCGAGAGGGTTTTATAAGGTTCATGCAGACCTTCAAAGGATATGAAATGCATCTTATGGTAGCCAGGTTGTATGCTACCAATGCGGAAGGAGAGGGAATACTAGGCCTAAGTTCCAGAGAGACCAGATGGAGTGCTGATCTTACTGCAAGATGGGCCATCTTCAGCGTTTTTGTCAGATCTTCTCACCTACAGCTGGTGGTAGGGGTTATTCTATGATCCCGCATTCAAGAGATGCATCACCAGTTTCTCACCAGTCTGGGAACTAGAGTTCTTCTGGCCATTCGGGCCGAGGTGGAGGTCACGACCGTGGTGGTCATTCACAAGGTTACCAATGACAGTAGAGTGGATCATCTTAGTGTGGTCATCTAGGGTCACAGGGCCATGGTATAGGCCATACGTTTTCAGTGGATTAGACCCATCAGGTGTAGGATCCCGACCCTTCTACATTTCGGGGTACGATCTTAGTAGCCTCAGTTTTATCTTCAGCTCCTCTTGATACTGGTGTTATGCATAGCATTATCTCTGTTGTTGTTGTAGAGATACTTGGGCTCTGTATCTTTTCCTTTGTCGATACCCTAACAGTAGACACACCATTGGGGACTAGAGAGGTTAGTGTACGTTAGTGCAGAGAGTGCCCTCTTGAGTTTGCAGGGTGTCACTTCTCATGGTACCTCTATGTCCTAGAGATGATGAGCTATGATTTCATTCTCATAATGGACTGTTTAGTTCCCTTTCAGGCAGTCGTCGACTGTTATCGCCGTAGGGCGAGTTTCATATCACCAGAGGGTGGATATTTTCTTCATAAGGGTGAGTGGGACGTCCGGGTGAGTAGAGTTGGTCCAGATCTTCATGGTTTGGGGACAGTTACAACCCAGATTGCTAGTCTTTATCTGGATGACAAGAGGACATCATAGTTAGACTTTCCTCCAGTAGTGGATCGTTTCAAAGATGTCATTCTAGAGGACATTTCAGGTTTTCCACCAGAGCGTGAGGTAGAATTCTTGATTGAGCTCGTTCTAGGAGCGGCACCAGTGTCCATTCCTCCTTATATGATGGCTAAACCTGAGTTGTAGGAGCTCAAGAAGTAGTTGAAGGAGTTGCGGGAAAAGGGTTTCATTCAACCCAATACTTCTCCTTGGGGTTCCCCTATCCTATTTGCAAAGAAGGCAGACGGTACCCTCAGGATCATTGTGGACTATTGGAAGTAGAACCTGTTGACGGTCAAGAACTGATATCCCATGTCCTGGATCGATGATCTCTTCGATCAGCTTCAAGGATCCCGAGAGTTCTTGAAGATTGACTTGAGATCTGATTATCATAATTTGTGTGTTAGACCATCAGATATACCTTTTATAGCTTTTCGAAGTAGGTATGGTCTATACGAGTACTTGGTTATGCCATTCGGTCTCACAAACGTGCCTGCGGTTTTCATGGCACTGATGAACCGAGTGTTCCATCCATACTTGGACTCTTTCGTCGTGGTCTTCATGGATGACATCTTGGTGTACTATCACCCTCGACACGACCATGCTACGCATCTTGAGATCATTTTGATTACGCTGAGAGAGAATCAGATTTATTCTAAACTCTCAAAGTGCCACTTTTGGATGGATTAGATTCACTTCTTGGGTCATGTTATCTCAGAGACAGGAGTATCGGTAGACCCAGAGAATGTTGGAGTTGTAGTTTCCTGGGAGAAGCTGAAGAATGTCTTTGAGTTGCAGAGTTTTCTAGGGCTGTCTGGATACTACATGCGCTTCATACAGGACTTTTTACACATAGCAGCACCATTGACAGGTCTGATCAAGAAGGGTGCGAAGTTCCTATGGTGAGATTCTTGTGAGTCAACCTTTCAGGAGCTGAAAGGGAGGTTGAATTCAACACTGATACTAGTCTTTCTAGAGCTTGGAAAGAGCTATACTATTTACTATGATGCTTCAGGTTTTGGGTTGGGATCTGTGCTTATGCCGAGAAATGTAGTCGTTGCGTACGGGTTTCGGAAGTTTAGGCCACATGAGAGGAATTACCCGATGAACGATCTGGAGTTGGCAACCGTTGTTCATGCCTTATGATGTTGGATAAATTTTCTTCTGGGTGAGCATTTTTTGATTTTTATTGACCAGAAAATCTCAAGTACATCATTACTCAGCGTGATCTGAATCTGCGACAACATATGTGGGTTGAGTAACTACAGTCCTTTGAATTTGAGCTTGCTAATACACCTGGGAAGTCCAACGCAGTGGATGATGCTTTGAGAAGGAGAACTCAGATACAAGAAATTCAAGAGGCTAGTAATGGGAGGCAGCTTATGGTTATGTTCACTGAGATTCATTTAGAGATGCACGATATATAGGGGCAAACTTCTCTATCTTCTATAGTTTTAACCTCTACACTTCTGGATCACGTACGGATGAGGAAGCTATAAGACTCAGAAGGCCTAGTCATGTGGGAGTGTGTGTTAGGAGAGGACCCCATTCCTGGATAGACGGTGGGTAAGGAAGAGATATTTTGTTTCCAGTGATGTGTATGGGTTCCATCAGACATACGCGAGGAGATGATGCGTGATTTTCATTCCTCGGTTTGGGCAGTTCACCCTGGCATCACCAAGATGAATCGTGATCTACATCGCCAGTATTGGTGTCCAGGTATGAAGAGAGATTTTCTTAGTTTTGTCCTGAGGTGTTCCACTTGTCAGTAGGTGAAAGTGGAGCATCATCGACCAAAAGTTCTTTTGCCGCAGTTACCCATTTCGGAGTGGAAGTGGAACGATGTTGCGATGGACTTAGTGACCGGTTTATAGAGGTCACCTTGAGGGAATGATGCTATTTGGGTTTTCATCAACAGGCTTATGAAGGTTGATCACTTATTTCCAATCAAGGATTCCTCATGTCTTGATGATATTGGACAATTTTACATTCGAGAGATTGTACGTCAACATGGAGTTCCACACTCCATTGTTTCAGACAAGGATGTGCGTTTTACTTCTCGGTTCTAGCTGGGGCTTTAGAAGGATTTGTGTACACAGGTACTTTTGAGTATAACATACCATCCCTAGACAGATGGTCGATCCGAGAATGCGATTCAGGTGCTTGAGGATATGCTCCGAGCATGCATTCTGGACTTTAGAGGTTCTTGGGAGAACCATATACCTCTTGTGGATTTCGCCTACAACAACAGTTTTTAAGAGACTATTCAGATGGCACCTTACGAGGATTTGTATGGTAGGCCATGCCGATCACCTGTATTCTGGCTGGAGGTAGGAGAGGTGGCTTTGTTGGGACTACGCCTTTTTTCGGAGACATCAAAGCAGATAGAGTTGATTTGGAAGAGGATGGATACGGTATAGTCTCGACAGAAGTCTTATTCTGATCAGCAGAGATGACCTCTGGAGTTCGAGGTTGGGGATCAGGTTTTTTTTCATGTTGCACTGAGGTTGGGACACAAGAGGATTTGGAGATAGGGTAAGCTTTCACCCAGGTACGTCGGGCCATTGGAGGTGTTGGAGAGAGTTGGGTCGTTTGCCTATCGGTTTCAGTTACCTTAGAGGTATCCGGATATGCACGACGTCTTCCATGTTTCTCAACTCTGATGTTACTTTTCAGACCCGTCTCATGTCATTCAACATGAGGGGGTTGAGCTCAATCTGGATGCATCGTTTAAGGAGAATCCTATCTGGATTTTCAATTGTAGTACGAAGGTTCTCAATGTCCGGTCTATTCCTATGGTATGGGTGCTATGGTAGCATGGGCGAGTACAGGATGTGACTTGGGAGAGGGAGGCTAATGTATGATCGTAGGGGCCGGAGCTATTCAGGGTTTCTTCGTCCACACCTCGCTATGGAAGTTCGGGGAGAAATTTCTTTAATGGGGGAAGTTTGTAAGAACACAGACCTTCGTTCTGGTATGTTTTTCCTTTTTCTGGAGTTTTTTAGAAAAGAGGAGTTTCTGGAAATTTTTGAAGTAAACGTCGTGTACATCGATGCCACGCGAGGCCGTGTGCTGGTTGTGTTCGGGTCACACACACAGTCATGTAGGGGTGATTTGGAGGCAGCCTAAAGCAGATTACGGAAAAGGTGAGTACACGCCGTGTACTTCAAAATTACATGCCATGTACTTTGTTTTTTCATTAAATGGACTGGTGTTACATCTTAACCCCAGAACTATCATCTTCTACAGCTTCTTCGACCAAGGGTGTCCCATATGGCCATGAAACTCCTCCAAGTCCCCAAGCCTCCATCTGTTCTCCGAATTACCCACGGTCGACTGTGTTGGAACCACAGAAGTAAGCTCTTCCTTCTTCTAGAGCATCGTTTTCCAATTCCTCATCGTTTCCATGTTATCGTGGGTTGAAGGTTTTGTGCATTTTGGTAGATCTACGATGTTCTAAGGAGATTCAATCCTCATGGTTCATGTATATTAATCTCCTAGCATCAAGGTAGGTGTTTGGTGCCTTTCGTTCGATGTCTCTGAGTTTATGTGCAATTTCCACCTATACCCTTGACCAGGGTTTTGCGTGTTTACTGTTTTTCCCCTGTTGTTTTTCTTTCCTAGATTTAATGCTTGTGTAGAGGTAATTTGGCTATGAATAAGCATAATTTCTATGATTGGATGTTTTTATCATGCCTTGTTATGTTTACGACCTTTTGGTCTTATTCGGCCTTTGGCCATTATACATGTTTTCCATGCATTGTGAGTCTTGAGCTTTATAAACTATATAGGGTTAGACTGAGTGAGATTCCTCCGAGAGTATTTTTTTGTTTGAATTTCCTTAAACGATTCTAGGCTATAGGAGGAATTGACCAAGTGAGCTTACTCCGAGAGTCTATGATCAACCTGAGGATATAGGAGGAATTGGACGAGTGGGCTTCGTCATAGAGTCTCTCAACCGTGGGGCTATAAAGGGAATTAACCACATGATCATTCTCATAGAGTCCCTCTCTATCTTAGAATTTAAGCGGAATTGACTGAGCGTACTTCCTTAGAGAGTCTTATATTTTGTGTATGACCAAACCAGAGGGGTTAGAATGAGTGTACTTCCCATAGGGTTGTTGGTACTTCTTGGATTGGACCAGAGGGGATGGTTGTGAGTACTTCCCAGAGGGATTCCTATTATGGTTAGTGACTTGCTTCACTGCTACTTGTTGATCTGTGGATTATTTACTGTTGTGTATCATCTTGTTTACTGGTTACTATTTACTGCTTACTGTACTATTACCTTCCATATGCTCACTGACTATTAGGCACAAATCTTCAGGTGGTTGCCTATTGGGATTTAGTCTCACACCCTGTTTGGGTCTTTATTTTGGGCCCAAACAGATTATATTGTTGCAGGTATAGACAAGGGAAAGTTCCCTTCGACTTCAGGTACTTGATTGCATTAAAGTAGGAGAGCATGGGACCAAGCCGAGGCTTGCGATGCTGAAGATTTGCTCTATCTATTTTCTTTTGTACTTTGGTTTATTATTGTATTTAGCATTGTGAATTATTTGGCTTCTTTCCTAGACATATGTATCATGCATCATTTCATATATATGTTTGTGCTCCAGTTGTCTATTGATTTAGTATTCTGCTGTTTATTATTGTTGGTTATTTACTACTTCAGATATTGTATGTGTTGTTTATTTCTGCTTCATACTATGGAAATGAGGGTATAGATTCCCCACTAACACACCCAAGGCCCTCGCTGCTAGTCGGTAGACTCTGGCGTTCAGAGAAATGCGCTTGAGGCCATGTGAGCAACCGGGTATGGGGCGCCTCTCGGTGGCTCCCGGAACCAGGATGTTACAAAGTGGTATCAGAGGAATTCTTTTCTCTTGACTTAATGTTTGGAGCCTTTAGCCAGGGATAGGAAGGAATAGTTACTTGGTAATATGTTGTGCCCAGGAGTAGCTGACCCGTGTACAGAGAAAAGCCAATCTACCTTGTTTATTGTAATTTTTTTAGGATTTTCAACTTTTATAGTTGATATGATTTCACCATTGGGTGATTCATGTGCTTTGTTTTGTTACCGTTGTTGTTATTGTGTTTCTATTTTTGTCGCAACCCGAGGAGATGAGGGTATTCCATCTCATGCATCATATAGCCACTTGTTATAAATCACATTCCATGCATTCTTTCCATGCCATCTAGGATGCATTAGCGATTGCATGTTGTTGTGATAAACGTTGTGTAGATTATGAATGATGTTGTGATAGATGCTTTGATAGAATCTCTAATGTGTGATAGAGAATTTTTTGTATAGTAATTTGCTTAAATGGACACCAAAATTTGGTTCTTGAGGTGTTAGGGTCCCTCATGGACCGAACTTTGGTGGATCATTTCCTGGGTGACTTGTTATAACTTTTATAAGATGCCAAGCTTTGATTCACGGGGAGTATGGGCCCTCATGGATCGGAATTTGACACCTTAACTCTTGTTTTCTGTGTTTTATGGGATTCGGAGCAGCTTCTGAGCTACTACCCAGAAAAACCCAGAATACATTGTGTGTACATTATTAATACATGTCGTGTAGTTTTTTTAAACCGTGTCACTGACTGTGTGGTAAGAAACATGGTTTTGTGAAAAATCATTAGGAACATGCCGTGTATGGTAAGTACACGCCGTGTTGTTGTGACTGTGTGTCTACCCGTGTGACTAATGACACTAACAGATGAAACTTTGACAATACACGGCGTGTCCTATTATCACATGTCGTGCTATGTAACCCAAGTACCCGGCCATGTCACGAACAACACGGGTCTGGGAAAGCCTTCAAGTTCACTTCGTGTTCTCAGGGAGCACACCGTGTAAGAGTGAACCGTGTAGCCGACCATGTAACGAACAATACGGGTCGGTGTTATCCTTTCTTAGTACACACTGTGTTTTTTCGGAACACGTTGTGTAGTGTAACCTGGGCACATAGGCCATGTAACTAACAACACGAGTCGTTTAAACCATGACTAGTACACGTCGTGTCCTTCGTGAACATGCCATGTATTCTAGGATTAAGAGGACCATGTGGGTTAGTCGTGTAAGGAGACTCGGGCAGGGTAATAGAGTTCAAGTACATGCCATGTGTAGGGAAAACACATAGTGTGGTTGGGGGTTACACAACTAGTTGTGTCAGAAGTACATGCCATGTGAATGGCTTAAAAGAACACGTCGGGTATGTGTTTATACACACTGTGTAGTCATTTTTTGTAAAACCTGAATGTATCCTTATCCTGTTCCCTTCTTGTGATCTTATGTTTTCGGTCCTTGATAATCTTAATCTAAAGTTTGTGCTTGACCTTGGAGAGTTATTCCACCGAGACGTCCTCCTGTTGTTCCAGTCTTGGCACCAGCCGTCATTCCAGACACAGTGCTGATGCACATTCTTGAGAAGGTTTTATATGGTTCATTAAGACCTTATGAGGAGGTGGGATGCATCTTCTGGTAGCCAGGTAGTATGCTACCAATTCATAAGGAGTGGTCATACTAGGCCTCAGTGCCAGAGAGACCTGATGGAGTGCTGATCTTACGTCAATATGGGTCATCTTCAGCATTTTTGGCAGATCTTCTCACCTACAGCTAGTGGTAGGGGTTCTTCTATGACCCCACGTTCAGGAGATGCATCACCTGTTTCTCACCAGTCTAGGAACTGGTGTTCTTATGTCTATTTCGGCTGAGGTGGATGTCGTGGTCATGGTGTTCAGTAATCAGGTTACCAGCGACAGTAGAGTGGATCGGCTCAGTGTGGTCAACCAGGGTCATAGGGCTACGGTACAGGACGGACTTTTGCAGTGGAGCAGACCCATCAAGAGCAGGATCTCGACACTTCTACAGTTTGGGGTACGATCTTAGTAGCCTCAGTTTTATCCTCAACTCTTTTCTATACTGGTGCTATGCATTGCTTTATCTCTGTTGATGTTATTTAGAGACTTGGGATCTGTATCTTTTCCTTTGTCGATACCTTGACACTAGACACACCATTGTGGACTAGATCGGTTAGTGTACGTTAGTACAGAGAGTGCCCTCTTGAGGTTGCAGGGTGTCACTTTTCATGGTACCTCTATGTCCTAGAGATGATGAGCAAAGATTTCATTCTCAGAATGGACTGGTTAATTCCCTTTCAGGCAGTCTTCGACTGTTATCACCGCAGGGTGAGTTTCATATCACCATAGGGTGGATCTTTTCTTCATAAGGGTGAGTGGGACATCCGGGTGAGTAGAGAGGGTCTATAGCTTCATGGGTTGGGGACAGTTACAACCCAGATTTATAGTCTTTATCTAGATGACCAGAGGACATCATAGTTAGACTTTCCTCTAGTAGTGGATCATTTCATAGATGTCTTTCCATAGGACATTTCTGGGTTTCCTTCGGAGCGTGAGGTAGACTTATCGATTGAGATCGTGCTAGGAGCAGCACTAATGTCCATTCCTCCTTATAGTATGGATACACCTGTGTTGTAGAAGCTCAATAAGCATTTTGAGGAGTTCCAGGCAAAGGGTTTCATCTGACGCAGTACTTCTCCTTGGGGTTCACCTATCCTATTTGCGAAGAAGGCAGACAGTACCCTCTGACTTTGTGTGGACTATCGGAAGTTGAACCAGTTGACGGTCAAAAACCAATATCCCTTGCCTAGGATTGATGATCTCATCAATTAGCTTCGAGTAGCCCAAGTATTCTTGAATATTTACTTGAGATCTGATTATCATTAGTTCCACGTTAGACCATTAGATATACCTCTTAGAGCCTTCCGGAGCAGGTATGGTCTATACGAGTACTTGGTTATGCCATTCGATCTCACGAATGTGCCTGTAGTTTCCATGTCACTGATGAACCGAGTGTTCCATCCGTAATTGGACTCTTTCTTCGTGGTCTTCATGGACGACATCTTGGTGTACTCTCACACTCAACACGACCACGCTACCCATCTTGAGATCATTTTGAGTACACTGAGAGAGCATCAGATTTATGCTAAACTATCAAAGTGCCAATTTTTGATGGATCTAATTCACTTCTTGGGTCATGTTATCTCAGAGACAAGAGTATCGGTAGACCCAGAGAAAGTGAGAGATATAGTTTTTTGGGAGAATCCGAAGAATGTCTTTTAGGTGTAGAGTTTTCTAGGGATGTCTGGATACTATAGGTTCTTCATAAAATACTTTTCACGCTTAGCAGCACCATGCACAGGTCTGACTAAGAAGGTCATGAAGTTCTTATGGTCAGATTCTTGTGAGTCAACTTTCAGGAGCTGAAAGGGAGTTTGACTTTAGCACTGATACTAGTCTTGACCGAGCCTGGAAAGAGCTACACTATTTACTATGATGCTTCAAGTATCAGTCTAGAAGTTGTGCTTATGTAGGGAGATGGATTTGTTGTGTATGGGTCTCGGCAATTGAGGCCACATGAGAGGAATTACCCAATGCACAATCTGTAGTTGGCAGTCGTTGTTCGTGCCTTTGGCTGTGGGAGACATTATCTTCTGGGTGAGCATTTTTTGGTTTTCACTGACCACAAAAGTCTCAAGTGATTCTTCACTCAGCGTGATCTGAATATGAGATAGCGTATGTGGGTTGAGTAGCTACAGTCCTTTGATTTTGATCTTGCTTATACACCTGGGAAGGCCAACGTAGTGGCTGACGCGTTGATCAAGAGAACACAGATACAGGTAGTTCAGGAGGCCAGTATTGAGTGGAAGCTTATGTCTTTGTTCTCAGAGATTCATTTGGAGGTGCACGACAGACAGGGGCATACTTTTCTATCTTCTATAGCTGTTACCTCTACACTTCTTGATCGGGTACGGATGAGGCAACTATCAGACACAGAATGCGTAGTCTTGTAGGAGAGTATGTCAGGAGAGGACCGTCTTCCTGGATGGATAGTGGGTGAGGATGAGATCTTGCATTTCCAGGGACGCGTATGGGTGCTAACAGACATACGCGAGGAGCGGATGTAGGATTTTCATTCCTCAGTTTGGGCAGTTCATCCTGGTGTCAACAAGATGTATCATGATCTACAATTCCAGTATTGGTGGCCAGGTATGAAGATGAATGTTGCTGGTTTTATCCTGAGGTGTTCCACTTGTCATTAGGTGAAAGCAGAGGGTCAGCGACCAGCAGGTCTTTTGTAGCATTTAACCATTCCGAAGTGGTTGTGGAACGATGTCGTGATGGACTTCATGACCGGTTTTCCGAGGTCACCTCGAGGGAATGATGTTATTTGGGTTGTTATTGACAGGATTATGAAGGTTTCTCACTTCTTGCTGATCAAGGAGACCTCCAGTGTTGATGAGATCGAACGGTTGTACATCCGAGAGATTTTACATCTACATGGAGTTCCACACTTCATTTTTTTAGATAGAGATGCGTGTTTTACTTCTCAGTTCTGGCAGGGGCTTCAGAAGACTTTGGGTACACAGGTACTTTTGAGTACACCATACCATCCCCAGACAGATGGCTAGTCTGAGCGTACGATTTAGTTGCATGAGGATATGCTCCGAGCTTGAATTCTATACTTTGGAGGTTATTGGGAGAATCATATACCTCTTGTGCAGTTCTCCTACAACAAAAGTTTTCCGGTGACTATTCAGATGGCACCTTACGAGGATTTGTATGGTAGGCAATGTCGATCACCTTTATGCTGGCTGGAGGTAGGAGAGGCAGCTTTTCTAGGACCACGTCTTGTTCATGAGACCTCAAAGCAGATAGTGTTGATTTGGAAAAGGATGACTACGGCACAGTCTCAACAGAAGTCTTATGATGATCAATGGAGACGACCTCTGGAGTTCGAGGTCAGGGATCATGTTTTCCTGCGTGTCGCACCGAGGTTGGGAAACAAGAGGATTTAGAGATAGGGTAAGCTTTCACCCAGGTATGTCAGGCCATTTGAGGTGTTGGAGAGAGTTGGGCCTTGCCTACAGGTTGTAGTTACCTCAGAGGTACCAGGCTATGCACGATGTCTTCCACGCTTCTCAGCTCTGATATTACTTTTCAGACCCGTCTCATGTCTTTTAACCTGATTAAGTTGAGCTCGAAGTGGATGTATTGATTGAGGAGCATCCTATCCGGATTGTCGATCATAGTAAAAAGGTTCTCCTTGGCCAGTATGTTCCTCTGGTATGGGTGCTATGGCAGCACGGGCGAGTACATGACAAGACTTGTGAGAGGGAGACTGATTAACGATCGTAGTGGCCAGAGCTATTCAAGGTTTCTTCTTCCACACCGTGCTAGGGAAATCGGGGACAAATTTCTTTAAGGGGGGAAGTTTTTAAGGACCCGGACCTTCGTTCAGGTATGTTTTTCCATTTTCTGTAGTTTTTATGAAAATAGGTGTTTATGGAAATTTTTTGAAGTACATGCCATGTACTTTATAAGTACATGTCGTGTAGTTCGATGCCGCATAAGGTCGTGTGTTGTCCGAGTCCGGGCGACACACATGGTCATGTAGGGGTGATGTGGAGTCCACCTAAAGTGGAGTACAAAAAAGTTGAGTACATGCCATGTACTTCAAAAGTACACGCCGTGTACTTTGTTTTATTTCATTAAATGAACCGGGGTCATGTCTTAACCACAGAACTATCTTCTTCTCCAGCTTCTTTGTCTGAGGGCATCCCGTACGACCGCTAAACTCCTCCAAGCCCCCGACCCTCTGTCCGTTCTCTGAATCTACTGATGTTGATTGCGTCGGAACCATAGTGGTAAGCTCTTCCTTCTTCTAGATCATTGTTTTCCAATTCCTCATCTTTTTCAAGTCATAGTGGGTTGAAAAGTTTGTGCATTTTCGTAGATCTACGACGTTCTAAAGAGTTTTAAGCCTCTTGGTTCAAGTATATTGATCTCCTAAAATCATGGTAGTTTGTTTGTGCCTTTCCGTTCGATGACATTGAGTTTATGTTCAATTTCCACCAACACCCTTGAACGGGGTATTCCGTGTTTACTATTTTTCCCCTGTTGTTTTTTATGTCTGGCTTGTATGCTTGTGTAAAGGTAATTTGGCTATGTATAAGGATAATTTCTATTCTTTGATGTTTTTCCCATGCCTTGTTCTGTCTACGAACTTTTGGTCTTGTTTGTCCTTTGGACGTTATACATGTTTTCCATGCCTTGTGACCGTAGGATTGAGTATCATTCCCTAACATGTTTTTTATGCTATAGACAATTTAACCAAGTAGATCTGTAGGTTTACATTGGACTTATAGAATTATTATGCACTGACTTGCACAGGGCCGTGAGAACCAGATGCTATAGACTATAATGGGATAGACTGAGTGAGCTTCCTCAGAGAGTCTTGAACATTATAGACTATAGGGGATAGACTGAGTGCGCTTCCCAGAGAGTCTTGGATATTATAGACCACATGAGGATAGACCGAGTGAGCTTCCTCAGAGAGTATTGAGCTTTATAGACTATACGAGGGTAGGCCGAGTGAGCTTCCTCAGAGAGTCTTTTTTTTTGAATTTCTTTAAACCATTCCAGGATATAGGTGGAATTGACCGAGTGAGATTCCTCAAAGAGTCTGTGATCGACCTGAGGCTATAAGAGGAATTGAACGAGGGAGATTCATCAGAGAGTCTCCTGACCTTGGGGTTGTATGGGGAATTGACCGCATGATCATCCTCAGAGAGTCCCTGACTACCTTAGACTATGAGCAGAATTGACTGAGCGTGCTTACTCAGAGAGTCTTATATTTTCCGTATGACCAAACCAGAGGGGTTAGGATGAGTGTACTGCCCAGAGGGTTGTTGGTACTTCTTCGATAGGACCAGAGGGGATGACTATGAGTACTTCCCAGAGTGATTCCTATTGTGTTTAGCTACTATCTTTACTACATATTGTTGATCTATGGATTGTTTACTATTGTGTATCATCATGTTTACTGGTTACTGTTTACTTCTTACTGTACTACTACTTGCCATATGCTCACTGACTATTAGGCATAGATATTCGGGTGGTTTCCTACTGGTATTTATTCTCACACTATATTTGGGTCATGATTTTGGACGCAGATAGATTATATTGCTGCAGGTATAGACAAGGAAAAGCGCCCTACGACTTCAGGTACTTGATTGCATTGGAGCAGGAGAGCGTGGGACCAAGTTGAGGCTTGAAATGCTGAGGATTTTCTTACTATTTTCTTTTTTTACTTTGGTTTAGTATTGTATTCAGCATTTTGACTTGTTAGGATGCTTTCCTAGACATATGTATCACGCATCATTTCATATATATATATGTGTGTGTGTGTGTGTTCTCTAGTTGTCTGTTGTTTTAGTCTTCCGCTGTTTATTTTTGTTGGGTATTTACTGCTTCTGCTATTGTATGTGTTGTTTATTTCCGATGTGTACTCTGCCCATGAGGGCATAGTTTCCCCACTAACACACCCAAGGCCCTCACTGTTAGATGGAAGCCTCTAGCGTTCGGGTAAATGCTCTTGAGACCATGTGACCAACTGGATATGGGGCGCCTCTGGGTGGCTCCCAAAACCGGGACGTTACAATGTACATGAAGGTTGATGGTAAAAAAATTCAATAATGTTTAAATATGATTTTTTTAAATTATGATATAAAGAACCTTCATGTGTTGGAGATAAAATCTAGAAAATGTGTATAGATAAATCAAACATAAGTTAGAATATCCCAAATACCAAAAATTATACTTAAAATGGGTAAACCAAGTTGAAACAAAATATTGATCCCCAAAACCATAACGTGAGGAAAAATATATTCATTTTGGTTGGTGATATATTTCAATTTGGAATGATGGTATAACTTATCATGGAAGAGGCCATGTATTTTTAATCTGATTCTCCCATGTTTTTTCTATAGATAATAATTTTCAATGAGATAATAGGTTGTGTTGATGCATAAAAGTGATAAAAATATGATTTTACCAATATGTGAATAATATTTTGAGCACATAACACTTGTGATGATATATAAAAATATATAAAATGATTGTTTTATTTTGATTAAAAAAATTACAATCAGGCTGCATAAGAAAACAGTTATTGGAATGTGTTATGAATTCCCAATTACCAAGGAAATATAGGATTATCAAGAATATACAATCATGGAAAACATAAAAATAGTAGTTTTGAAAGGAAATATATTGAGACAATGAAGAGAAAAATAAAGCGATAAGAATTATAAAAGTTCATTGGGAATAAATTCCCATAATAATAAAAAATATAAAGTAGAATACTTTATTTCTATAAATATATATATATATATATAAACAAAAATTATTAAATTTACTAACCATCATAGCAATGGTGAAAGTAAAATGAATCAAACCAAAAAATAATATGAATCTACACATACACACAATCTTGAAAAACCTTTATATATTCAAATATCATTACATTATTAAGGAATAGAATATGATTTCATAGGAAAATTCAATGAATAATCAATGGAAATAATATCAAACCTGAAATAATTTATACCTTTTATGTATCCAATACTAACACAAGCTAAAAAATAATAAACTATTCATATAAGCCTAAAAATATCTAAATAATTATAAATTTATACCAAACAATAAAAAATAAAATATAACCAATACATACCTCTGACATTTTCTAATATTGTATATAAAAATAGGGAGGGATCCAAATTAGTAATTGATGTTGGGAGAAAAAGAATAAATTTATATATTCATGAAATAAATATTGTTGACTATCTTACTAAATAGATATTATAACAGAATAAAAAAAATTAAAATATTAGGGAAAGAGAATTTCATTTATAGTGGTGGACTGGGGGGAAAACAAAAATAAGTATCAGGTTACCTATAATCATGAAAACAATGCACTGTGATGGGAACCCAAGCTAGTTATGGAGATACAATTTAATAGAAGAGTATAAGGCATGGATTTATCGTGATAAATTTTAGAAGAGGGGATTTTCCTTATTTTTGATGAATTAGTTTAGTGATAAATCATGGAGGAAGTGGATCCTAGGGGTTGGGCTGGGTTATATTGAGAAATTAAGGAGTTTTGGAATCTTTTTTTGAGGAGAAGGATCTTGGGGAGTTGTGGTGGCTATGTCGGAGGAGTATCATGGGAGTTAAGGTGGTCGTGTCAGATTTGAATTGATCCTTTTCATAGGATGAGAATCTTGGTGAGGTGGGGGGAGTTGGATCTGTGTCTATAGGGAGGTGGGGTGGCCACATCGGAGCCCCTTTTGGTGCGGATGTGCACCCGCTGTGTGAGAGATGCATTTATGGGGAGGTGGGATGACTATTTCATAGTCGCGTCATCGAATAATCATCCCTAGGTTGTTGGTTTTCCATGTCAAAGGAGAAGGGATGTTTGTAGGAGGAATAAAGAATGTGGGGGAGGATGAGGGGGAGGAGTAATCATGACGGTGGGGGAGAAGGAATCACAGAAGTCGAGGTAGAGAATGTGGATGATGAATCATGAGGATAAGCATAAGGAAAAGTCATGACGAGGAGGGGGAGATGAAATCATTAAGAGGGGGAGTAATCGGAGGTAATTCCATAGGAATATTTATTCTAATGGATATTGAGTTCATATAGCCAA
This sequence comes from Viscum album, assembly GCA_963277665.1. NCBI lineage: Eukaryota > Viridiplantae > Streptophyta > Magnoliopsida > Santalales > Viscaceae > Viscum > Viscum album. Next base: position 1,389,804,624 of record OY728152.1, read on the forward strand.
GGTTTTTATAAACTATGGCTATAAATATGTGAATATTGTATTAATTTCTATTATTGGGTAAATATATTAACCATGCGTTCATTGATCACCTAAAGTAGCATGGGATAGTATCTGAACTCACTTCTTCCTATACATCTTAGTGGAATGATGTTTATGAAGGGAATAATTATATATTTCAATCTATGTTCATATAAATGATGATTTGGTAAACTCTTCCTTTATCCTTTTGTGGATACACATTGTAAAAGGTGGAATATATCTTAAACTAAGTACCAAATAAAGAAGTATATGGGATTCCATATTAGTTATCATGTGAAATAGAATCCAATATGTCACACATATGTTTAAGGGGATGTCATGATTTTTTCATGACTAAGTCAAGTAACAAATTAGTATCCTAAAGAACAAAGTGAGTCTTTATTGGCTATCTAAAAGAAACCAAAGGATATTACATGTCTAAACCATTACACAAGTAATTGATAGAGGATATATATTCCATATTTATAGAAGTGGAATACCTTTAAAATATTTATAATGTGATTCAGATTTAATTTGATGAAGTTGATTCTCAAGATGCAAAAGAGTTTGTATGGGGACAATCTCTGCTAGAGACGTTGGGAATTGATGATGTTCATAAGAGAAAAGTACTGTACATGTCTACTCGATTGGTTAGAGAACTATAGTATTATGGTTTTTTATCATTGATTCAGGTTACACATTACTCCAGTATATTGATAAAACTCTTACATAAAAGAGAGAATAAGAAGGCAATCGTGATACAAAATGGAATGAATCCATGCCTTCTTAGATGGACCTTATATACCAAAATCAAGTTTTTATATTTTTATAACATCCATCTATTGTAAAATTAATTGGTTTAAAATGGGTATTCATGAAAATGATGGACATGTATTGTACTCTAAATACCTATAAGGTATAACTGGTAGTGAAGGGTTTCTATCAATGTTAGTGAATAAACATTGATGAAACCTTCTAGCCAGTAAAAATACTGAAATCTATTTAAATATTACTTTAAATAGTATCCTTTAATGGTTATGGGATTTATAAAATTGTTTTAGAAACTAATATTCTAAATGGTATGTTGGTTTAAGATATCTATTTTACTCAACCTAGAGGTTTTATTAAGTAAAATATTTCCAATAATGTGAGAGAGGTATAGAGAACCATTTCTTGTTTGAATCAAGTATCAAGATCATATAATGATCATTATGTTGAGTTCATAAGATAATTTTCATAATATTTAAAGAAAGTGTTCTGGTTCTTTAGAAGAAGGTAAATGGGAATTCCCATTTCCTCGTATTATATGTTGATGACATATTAATTAGGCGAAATTAAGTGTGAGTCTTACAGTTAATTAAGAATTCATTAAATGAAATATTCTCTATGAAAGAATTAGGATAAGTGACCAAACTTATATTGATAAATAGATATCAAGATAAATCTCACAGGATGATTGAGAAAAGTCAAAGGACATATATTGACAAGATACTCAAATGTAAAATATGGTACAAACCAAGATAATGTTTTTCCAATGTCACATTTTATCAATCTCTCCAATAAAATATTCCAAAAAACACATGATGATATTGAAATAAAGAGTATAATACCTTATTCCACAAATGTGGGATCTATCATGTATCCCATGATATGTACTATTATCGATGTTTCCTTTGACTGAATCTTGGTGGTCAGATATTTAGCTAATCTAGGACAGTTTCATTGGGAAGCTTTAAAAACTATCTTGAAGTACTTAAAACATAAAAATGATATGTTTCAAGTGTATGGTGGAGATGATGTACTAGTAGTGAGGGGATAATCTGATAATTGTTTCCAGACAGATCATGATGACCTAAAATTGCAATCAGGCTATGTATTTTACCTGAATAGTGGTGTAGTGTGATGAAAAAGATCAGAGAAACCTATGGTCACTGTCTCGAAAGTAGAATATGAGTACATAGAGGCTTTAGATGTATCTAAGCAGGTTTTAAAAATTTTAATATTAATCATAGATATTGGTTTTATTTCTAGTAGTTTAGATACTTTTCTAGTTTATAGTGATAATATTGTTGTCGTGGTTCTTTCCCAGGAGCACAGGTCACACGAGAGGGAAAAGAATATACTTTTTAAGTTTCATCTCTTAAGGTGTTTTTTTAAAATAGGGGAAGATGAATCTATCAAGGAATTCATAGATCATTATATATCATACCCCCTCTATAAAGGAATATCTCAACAAAATAATGATACTCATGTGATAGTTTGAATGTTAAGAAAAGTTAGTAGTTGGTTATCGTGCTTGTGGGAGTGTAGTAAGTGCGTCCCCTAGACCCAACATAGGTATGTAATTTGATTTCCATTACATATATATAGTTTGATATATACATGTTCTTATATTACTATAATAGTGTTCATACTTCTATTTCTACTATATTTATGGTCATGGCCTTAGATTAAATGATGTATAAAATGGATATAGAAATTCTAAGGCTATAATAAGAAATTAAAGATACTATGATAGTAATCATAAATCTTTTTCCTATGGTCTAGTTACATCATGATGTAATGACATAATTTATGTGGGACCATTAGTTACCATGTGTTCATAATCATTGAATCTTATTATCATGATGTTTTCACTTGGTGGACTCAAGTAGATGAGATTATTATGACATACCCGCCAATTCAAACTCCACATGTTTTGAGTGTCATCGGTTGTTCAGGTCAATGAACATGTGTATTGGTCTCCTAATTTGAGATCATTATCAATGTTTCCAATTTTAGAACATACATTGATGCATGAAAAATCCATGAAATTGATGTCATACTGATATAGATTTTTTTGATCTATCATTAGTATTAGGTAATTGGATGAATGATCATGATATAATTTTTCACTTATGAGTTATGGAAGGGATATATCTAGATTAGTTGATAAGGATGGTAGTACCTATGATAAATCCATGGACATGGTAGGATAAGGATGGAATTTAAATATAGGAATGAAAATAATAAATCAAAAATGGATTATGACTCAGGTTGTACATCTTGATTTATGAGATATTTAGAGACAAAGATATTATAATACAAGACCTGTGTTTGTAGGATGGTTGTCATTTTTTTTAATCCTTGTATATATAGGGGCCCTAATGAATTTCTAGACTCTAATCTTGGTCTATGAATATTATTCACTAATATCATGTTAAGGTCCCATAGGGTGACACCAAATATCGTATTTCAGAGTCTTCCCTAATTTGATGAATATGTGTATAGTACATAGTGATCCACACAACATGGTATGAGATATATCATTGAATTAATTATCAAAAATATATAAATAAATAAATAATAATTTTATTAAATAAAAATTGATTTGAATTTATTTAGTTAAATAATTCACACCAAATTATATGAATACCTGGGAAAATATTATACGGTGAAATATAATTTTAACAATCATGGTTCGTTTAATATTGTGTGAATTATGAGTTGATTTAATGAATTGGTTTTATCATGTAATATATTTATTATATATAAAATAAATGTGATAATAATATAAATGAAATTATGACACATTTATTTATTCATTATGTGTCATTTATCAATTATTTAGATGGTGTATCTTATACGGGGGGTCACAGAACCCTTTATGAGTAATTGACACACACTATATAAGTAGTAGGAAGATATTAATTGGGTGGATGTTTGTTCCTATGATTTTTGAGAGATCTCTTATCTTATTCATTCACCCTATAGAGATAAATTAAATTTCCATAAAATTGATCCGAGAACGCCTTTACGAAAGAAATGGACATAATCATGGTGATCATCGTGACATTGAAATAATCCCCAGAGCTCCATGATAGAATCAAAAATTTCACGATCATAATTTTTGTGGAATCTTGAAGAATTTTGGATGATCTAGATGGGTTCATCATTGAATCCATTGAACAATGGACATATGAAACATTCATCTATAAAACTCAAGTCGATTCGAATGAGGTTATCCTTCATGTTTAATTCTTGTACTTCAATACATTCATGATAGATCATCAGACCTTACTGGGTCTCAAATCAATAGAGATGGTGCAGTTTCATCACTCTAGCAATGAATATTGTAATTACAAATAACATCAGCTTCCACTTCAAATTCCAAAACTAGTACATTTATCCTTAAATCTTCATAGATCGAAGAGATTATTAATCTTTCAAATCACTTTTGTTATGCTTGACAATGATTTGATTGTGAATTAAACTTTTATTAACTCTCACATTATTCAAGAGAAATGGATCTATGGTTCATTTATGGATCTAGATCTTGATTAATAAATCTTGTTTGCAGGATTTACGAAAGGATTATTCTAACCACTTATCACTCCTGAGTTGTAGATACCTTGTTGGGTGGTTGATGATACCATGAATTGAGGTAGATGGTTTAATAATGTAGTTACATTTAGTTGAAACCACAAATTCTTGTTATAATTTAAATGTTTTCTCTAATTTATTTCCAAAAAATGAATTGAGATCATTTTTAAATGATTAAAAATTGAATGGTGTGTGATGTTTCCTCATTGAAAATGGATTTTATAATAATTATTGAGTCATGAAAAATGATTTTCCATTGAAATTAATTATTTGAAGTATGAATTTGATGAAGAGTTTTGAGAAAATAAGTCATATAATATTCTATGGAACATGAATGAAAATATTTTTTTTACAGACAAGAGTTATGAGGAAAACCTTTTGATTTTTCCTTTTAAAATAATATAGAATGTTGGAAAACATGATTTGGGGATGATTGAATAGTGATTGATGAATCAGATTTGAGATGACTCATATTCTCATGATTTAGTTTTTATGCACACATGGGATGGGTAGTTAGATAAGTAGTCAAGGAAAAGAATGTTTGGAATGTATTAACTTTATATATAAATTGATTAATTATTCTAACACAAGATAAGCATTAATGAGGGAACGTAGTTCATTCTTCTAGGTGGACTCGTATCCCCAATAGTTATATGATCTATGTAATTGTGTAGACCTAGAGATATATTTTATCAATATATGTGAAGATCTTTAATTCTTTAGCTAACTAATCCTAGTCCATTAAAATATGGAGCGTTTATTGAAAATGAATTATATATTCCAATTTTTATGAAATTATTTATCATTTCATTTTTGATTGATATTCTTATAGAAGCCTATTTTATTAGAAATTATTTTTATTTCCTAATTTATAATTTCCATTGTAATTTATTCAAAATTATATTTTATTATGAATTATGAAAAATAAGAGCATTCCATGTTTTATTTAAAATTTTATATATTTTATTATTTTTAATATAGATTTATTATGAAATGTTTTGGTGGGATCCTACTGGGATTGTGTCGCACCCCGATCTCGCTGATGCGGGACTTCCACACGAGTTATAAAACTGCACGCCAAGCACACATCTTAACCCTATATGTGATCAGTGTTGGGTGGCATGGTTCGAGCGCGGTTCGCCCGACCGTGCGCATTGCGGCACGTGAGTCATGTAGCTGAGCGATGTTTAAAATAAGTAAAATATTTTCTTATTATGGTTATTAAATTGTTATTCTTATTATTTATATTATTATTATTCTAATTATTCTAATTATTATTATTACTGTTAAATGAATTTTATTTATATAATCTTTATTATCGTTATTTTTATTGCTATTATTATTCGGGTATTATTATTGGTATTATTATTTTATTACTATTTTTATAATTTTATTTCCGATTTTATTATTACTATTATCAGTATTTTGTTATAAAAAAATGTAAAAAACTAACCTAACCCTAGACCTCGTTCATCACCCCTTCCCCCACACACTTTCACCCTGCTATGTTGCGGCATTCCCCACACCCCGCAGGCCCTCACCGGTCATCCCTCCCCGCTACTGCGCTTCTGGCCTCCCGCTTCACCACCAGGCCCGACCAGCGTCATCGACCCCATACCCCACTGCTCCCCATGCTACAACTGGCACTCACTGCTCCCTGCTCCCACACTCACGCAGCCCGACCACCCTGGCTCCACCTCGCCCCTACTTCGCGCGACCCCTCGTCTCCGCCTCGCCCCCTGCCAGCCCATCCGGCGAGCCTCGCCGCTGGACAGCGGCCTACGGCCCCCTCCAGTGACCTCCGGCCGAACTCTGGTGAGCCCGTCTCCGGCCAGCAGCCCTTTGGCCGCCGTTCAGGCATCCCGGGCACTCCCGGCCTTTTTTCCGGTGCTCCGGCGAGCCCTTCGGCTCTCCTTCCGGTGATCCGGCTTCCTCCGGCTAGCCTGCGCTTCGTTTCCCAGCTATCGCACCTTCAGCCGGTCGTGTTTTGGCTCTCCACAGTCCGGCCAACCACCGCCGCCTTGCACCGGCCAGTGGCGCACCTCACGGTCAGCATGCGATCCCCGGTGGTCTCCGTTCCTAAGCGCGCTACCCCTTATGAATGGCATGTGACCCCGTGGGTCGAGCACGTCTCTACTCCAAGGTAAATTTTGTGATGTGAATCTATTTGAGTTTATGTCATATCAATGTTTGGCTGTTTTGGATGTTTTAGTGTTTGTTACAGTGAGTTGGTGGAATAATTCCGTAACACAGCGGTCTTCAGCTTGTGCATGTGTACGTGCCTGTGCGAGGTGTGTTGTGTCGTCGAGTTCGGTTTGCAAGTCGAGGCAGGTCTCTCACTACACATTCCATTAAATTTATAATTTATTTAGTCCTTGGATTTTCATTGATTTTCTGTAAATTTAAAGTTATACTAAATAGTTATTTTTAGTGTGGTAACCTGCTGAAAATGGAAGCTGTTTATTTCTTGCATTGCACTGGAAGTATTTGTAAGAAACCGGGTTTTTAGAACGGGTCAAAATCCCAACCCTATTTGAATTTTTGTCTGGTTTCTGAGGAAACTGGAGAAAACAGGAAGTTCTGGAAATTTATAGACTACACACCGGGTACTTTAAGTACACGTCGTGTATATTTTAAGTGAGTTTCGGTCGTGTGCTCGCCAAGTAGATGTCGTGTGGCGACCGTGTAGAAATCTATTAATACACGACATGTAGTTTTCAACACACCATGTAACCCCGACCGTGTGGTGGCCATACATGGCGTGTAGGCCAGTTGGCCGGGTAGAACTGAGGAAACGTCATGTTCCCCTTGGACACGCTGTGTAGTCTAGCCGTTTATGAGGGATATACATGGTGTGTGGGTAAGTCGGTGAGGGAGATTAAAGGAACCAAGTACACACCATGTACCCATAGGTACACGTCATGAACTCATGTCGGCAGGTCTGGAAAGTAAGGCGATAGATTCAGCCATCTTATGAACAGTTAAATGAAATATACACGGTGTGTATTAATGAAGTACACGTCATGTACTTTCCTTTTTTTTTGCGCTAAAACAGTCAGTAGCCTCGTTTTTGAGGCATAACACACCTCCTTCGCCCGGTTACACGAACCAAGACATCCGAGACTTCAATACTTCCCCGGATCACCGTCCGAACTCTGTTCCGATCATGAATTAGTGCATTGGAACCCCCTCAGGAAGGCCTCAATACCACTTTGGCCATTTTTTTTGATTTTCATTCTAGAACGAGCTATATGCGTTTGAACAGTGTTGAATATTTTGTAGATTTACCGAATTTTAGACCGAATTGGCAGCTATTATCAGAGGAGTAGCATCGTACGAGTCTCAGGTAGGTGGTGCATACCTCATTTTGTGTTTTCGCGGTTGTTTGGTTGAATCGGCCTTCGGCGTGTTTTCAGGTTTTTCTAGCGGGACCCGTTTTATCTGCTATTTCATATTAAATTTCTTGTGGGACCTATGGGATACCTTTGGGTATGCCATTTTACCAGTTTGCGTGAGCTGGCCGGGTGAGGGGACGCGGTTCATCGGGGAATTTTGGCCGGGGAACGCCAAAATGGTTTTAATTGAAATCTTAATGTGTTAAACTGTTAGTTTAATTTATTAAAGCCTGATATAAATTTCTTCTTGAATTTAAGACCTCAGTGCTGGTATGGGACAACACCTCGCATAGTGCAATTCAACTGTTTAGTTTGTTTTTCTGGTTTATGTTTTCTGTTTACATATGTTATATATGAAATTGCTGAATTGCATCTGCTATACCCTGTGGGTTGTGTTGGGCTTGTCCCGATTATATTGAGTTATGTTGATCATAGGTTGGGCTTGACCCGGGTTACGATGGGTGGTTTTGACAATGGGATTGGGCGTCATGGACGTCGGCTTGAGGCGGTAAGACTGCCAGGTTGGGCATGGCCCGGGTTACCAAGATGGTGATGTCATCGGACTTGAGCGACATGGTTGCAGGGACACGAGGTATCAGATTTTTTGGTGGCTTAGGTACTATTTTTCTGATTACCGCTCACCTGGGACTTTGAGTAGTGTGTACATAGAGATACTCCGTGATGAGGTGGTTTTGACCACTCGTGTGGGTAGAGGCCCCCGTAGATGCGGTTAGGTATTTTGGTTGAGGGTGATTGCCGTAAAAAGCCATGTGGGAGGTGAGGAGCCTTCAGGGGATAGCTTGAGACACGAGGTGTCAAGAGGCACACAGTGCTGAGTTACTATTCCTGGGAATGCCTTTGGGACGTCGGTACTTGAGACACAAGGTGTCAGGAGGCACATGGTGCCGGGTTCCTATCCTTGGGCGTGCCTTCAGGACGTCGGTACTTGAGACACAAGGTGTCAGATGGCACGTGGTGCCGGGTTACACGACAAAGATTTCGGCGTTGGATGAAGAAGGTGATGCTCCATGGTGGCTGTTGAGCACCAGTGAAGTTTGGGTTTAATTGTGAATTTTACTGTTTATTTCTTTCTTGTAAATGCATGACTGCTTAAACACATATATTTGGTATGCACCGTTGGGTGGTATCCTACTGAGATTTGGCTCACACCCTGCACAGGCCCTTTGGGAGTGCGTGCAGACTTTATGGATTTATGTGCAGGAAAGAGGCCAGCTTCAAGAGCTGGGCTGCGTTAGTTTTTTCATGGAGATGGTATGGAACTTGAGGTCATTCCTAGATGGGTTTAATTTGTTTTGTTTAAATTTTGGTATCGGCATGCTTACTTGTTGTACCAACTGTTGGTTAGTCATTGGCGCCCTTTTTATATTCAGTTGTGTATGACTTGTTTTGGATTCATGTTTTACTGTTCAGTAGTAGTTACATGTTATCAACATGTTGTTGTGTTTATTTCTGCTGTTGTTGTTCATATTTATTGCTTCTGTTGTTTATCAATATTGATTATGCTTCCGCTCTGTGGGTCTGGTTCGAGTCTGCTGAGTCTTTCATTCTGCTGCATCTTCACTGTTATACTTGGACCAGTACCCTTATTATGATTCTCTGAGAGGGTATCGCCTCCCCACTATACCTAACAGACCCTCGCTGCTAGTCACCAGCCTTTGGCATTCAGGGGAGGTTCACCTAAGGTAGTGACACCCAACACGTTCGGCAGTGTTCGGGTGGCTGGACGTGTCCGGGGTGTTACAAAGTGGTATCAGAGGAGTTCTTGACAAGGATTTAGTAGTAGGGTTTTTATGACTACTAATGAGATTGAGGCTTCTTGTTTCTTTATGATGGTTTTACTATTTGGGATATGGTAGACTAGAGATTGTTTGTTACAGGGACTGGGTTTCTATCTTGCACATGGGTTCCTGCAGCCCCAGGTATGAGGGATGGACCTAGTTGCCACGGGCGGGAACTGCTGTTTGTTTTTGCTCAGATTACAGTTTATATGATTTCCACCTCGGTGGCTCACATGATGTGTGATGTTCGTGATTGTGATATGTGACCCTTGACCCAGTATGGTAAGGGAGAATTGGGCCTTGGCCCAGTATGGCAAGAATGATTTTCTTGGCTTTTGATAGACACATTTTTAGGGTATTTCAATTTCATAATTTCACGTATTCTTTGTGAAGTGATAATACCATGTGAATGAAATATCAATTGTCATCCTTCATATGCTTCGAAATGTAATTTGGTGAAATTACTGATAGAATTTCTTGTATGTTGCAATGTGTATACCATGCTTTATTTTTGTGGAATTGCATGTGGCAGAATATTTGGGTCTAACTCTTATGAGAGCAGGCAGGTACTACGGCTGAGGTAGTTTAACTGTCAGGATTGGGTGACTCACTCATCGGTATGAGGCAACACGAGTTTTTAGGACGGGAATGGCCCGAGGTACTTTTGATACTTGGCTCTGTTGAGGGCGGGTAAGGAGTCCATGAGGTCGGGATGCCGTGGGGCATGGGTTGCGGTGAGGGGTAGTAAGGGTAGTTGTTATGAACTGCCTTTTACTGCTTTCCTTATCTTCATAGAATATATTGTTATATATATATATATATCTATGAATTGTCTGACCATTTATGGTATTTAGTGGGTTACTCCTTCATGAATCGATGGAGCGTCAGGCATGAGATGACACTATGCCACAGGATCAGGGTCAGAATTTAGTATAGGCAGAGCACGAGCTGTAGGTACAGGCTCAGGGACAGGATCAGGTTCAAGATCAAGTGCAGGCAGGAAAACAACCGGGTTTGGTATTTTTCGGGTTGTGGCTTGATGAGCAGCTTCGAGCTAGCCTGGTATGTGTCTTGTAAGGGATTGATAGAGGCGTGCAGGGTACAGATCCTTATATGGAATATTGGACGCAAGAGTTCTAGTCATAGCACCTGCTACTTTTTCAGGGTGAGGGTGGCCCGCATGCGGCTGAGAACTGGATAGAGAGTATGCAGATGATTTTCAAGCAGCTCGAGACACCTCTAGGGTGGAGGGTCAAGTTTGCGACGTACATGCTGAGAGGACCGGCGAAGTGTTGGTGGGACGTACAGGTTTAGGCTTGTAGGCATGAGGGACTGGCTTGGAAGGACTTCGAGGACAGGTTCTTTGAGAACTTCTACCCCGAGACACTGATGTTAGAGAGAGCTCGTGAGTTCTTGAGTCTTCAGCAGGGAGATATGTCTGTCATGGACTACGCATCTACCTTCATAGAGTTGTCTCACTTTACACATGGTATGGTAAGCGATGATGCATCTAGGGTGAGACGCTTTGAGGATGGCTTAAAACACGTCATTTGGGTCCATGTGAACATCTTTAGTATAAGTTCATTCTCCGAGGTGGTGAATCATGCACTCATAGCTGAGGGTAGTGAGAGAGAGAAATATCACTTGGTTTGGGAGACAGCATCAAGTGATGGTCTAGACAACAGGAAGTGAGGGCGGGATTAGTTCCAACAGGGTAGTCAGACTAGGGATTTATCTAGACCACCTCGTGGTAGTTCTTTAGTGATTTTCTTCCAGTGTGGACAGCCGGGACATGTTTGGGTGCAGTGCGACAGGCCTCCGAAGGAGTATCGGTCATGTGGACAGGATTGGCATCTGGAGATGTTTTTCAGGCAGCCTTCTCAGATAGCTAGCAGGCAGGGACCAGGAAAGACTGTAGCATCTAGAGTTGGTTCGGGTTCGATACCCGGTGAGGGTAGTCGATGTTCAGCTATGCGCGGAGGTCGTGACAGAGATAGTGGGACCCAGCTGAGGGGTCAGTGGCCGATGAATGGAGCGGCATCGCATGGAGGTCAAGCGTCAGGCAGCCGTGGTTTTGGCCAGGTGCACGCCATGGAGCTGCCAGAGACTGAGCAGGCCGGTGAGCTGAAGATAGTTAAAGGTGTACTGCGGTGTGGTCGTGATCTCCATGTTTCATTTTTGGCATGACCTGTGGAGGCATGTATGTTTTGAGTGCACATGGTGCGTAGGATCGTTGTGGACTGACTAGATGCTAATCAGTGGGATTGGAACCATATCGGGTTCATGATATATATATATATATATATATATATTAGATGCGTAGCATCAGGGCATCGAGGATGCGGGTTACTTTGGGTGCCTTGGGCATCGGGGCATCGAGGATGCGGGTTACTTGTGGTTTCATGGGCATCAGGGCATCGGGGATGCAGGTTAGATGAGGTACTTGGCACCAGGACCTCGTTGAGGCGGACACCGATGCGGTGCGGGCTACGTTGGGTGTCGGGAGCAACCCATGAGCGCCAATGAGGTGCAGGGGTGATGATGCGTCATGGAAGGACCGTGCGTTCGGGAAACAGGTTAGTAAACCTTGGTTGCTTTGAGTTTTTTTGGTTGAGACCAAGAAAGAAAATTCCTAAGGTGGGGAGCCCCCTTGAGGAATTTATCCAGAACCTTGGGACCATGGTAGTCTAGGTTGATTAACTGGGATGGGCGTGTTCGGTGCCATCTCCGGGTTTCGTTCAGAACCTCGGGGATGAGCTATGTTAAGGTGGGGAGTTTGTAAGAACCTGGGTTTTTAGAATGGGTCAAAATCCCAACCATGTTTGAATTTTTGACTGGTTTCTGAGGAAACTAGAGCAAACGGGAAGTTCTATAAATTTCCAGAGTACACGCCGTGTACTTTATGTAAACGTCGTGTATATGTTAAGTGAGTGTTGGCAGTGTGGTCGCCAAGTACATGTCGTGTGGTGACCGTGTAGAAATTTCTTACTACACCGGGTGTAGTTTTCAACACGTCATGTAACCCCGACTGTGTGGTGGCCATACATGTCATGTAGGTCGGTCGGCCGGGTAGAACTGAGGACACATCGTGTTCCCCTTGGACACGCCGTGTATGAAGGATATACATGGTGTGTGGGTAAGTCGGTGAGGGAGAGTAGATGAACCATGTACACACCGTGTACCTATAGGTACACGCCGTGTACTCATGTCGGAACGTCTGGAAAGTAAGGAGGAAGATTTAGCTGTCTTATGAACAGTTAAATGAAATATACAATGCGTGTAGTCATGAAGTACATGCTGTGTACTTTCTTTTTTTTCTCTCTAAAATAGGAATTAGCCTCATTTTTTAGGCATAACACACCTCCTTCTCTCGGTTATGTGAACCAAGTCGGCCGATACTTCAATCCTTCCCCGGATCACCGTCTGAACTCTGTTCCAATCACGGATTAGTGTGTTGGAACCCCCTCGGTATGGCCTCGATTACTCATTGGCCGTTTTGTTTGATTTTCATTCTAGAATGAGTTATATGCATTTGAAAGGTATTGAATCTTTTATAGATTTACCATGTTTTATACCGAATTGGCCGTTGTTACCAGAGGAGTAGCATCATACAAGTCCTATGTAGGTGGTGCATACCTCATTTTGTGTTTTCAAGGTTGTTTGGGTGACGCGGACTTCGGTGCATTTTCGGGTATTTTGAGGGGGACCCGTTTTATCTGTTATTTCATATTAAATTGCTTGTGGGACCTATGGGATGCCTTTGGGTATGCCCTGTTACCAGTTTGCGTGAGCGGGCCGGGTGAGGGGTTGTGTCTCATCAGGGCATTTTGGCCGGGGAACGCCAAAATGGTTTTAATTGAAATATTAATGTGTTAAACTATTAGTTTAATTTATTAAAGCCTGATATAAATTTATAGAGGCATTTAATACCTCAGTGCTGGTATGGGACGACACCTCGCATAGTGCAATTCAACTGTTTAGTTTGTTTGGCTGGTTAATGATTTCTATTTACATATGTTATATATTCAATTGCCGAATTGCATCTGCTGGACCCTTTGGGTTGTGTTGGGATTGACCCAGTTTTGCTTGAGTGATTAAGATCACAGGTTGGGCTTGGCCCAGGTTAAGATTGGTGGTTTTGACCACGGGATTGGGCATCATGGACGTCGTCTTGAGGCAGTACGATTTTCAGGTTGGGCATGGCCTAGGTTACCAGGATAGCGATGGCATCGGACTTGAGCGACGTGGTTGCAGGGACACGAGGTGTTAGATGTTTTGGTGGCTTAGGTACTATTTTGGTGATTACCGCTCACTCGGGACTTTGAGTAGTGTGCACACAGAGATACTATGTGATGAGGTGGTTTTGACCACTCGTGTGGGTAGAGACCCCGTAGTTGCGGTTTGGTATTTTGGTTGGGGGTGCTTTCCATAGAAAGCCACGTGGGAGGTGAGGAGCCTTCAAGGGATAGCTTGAGACACGAGGTGTTAGGAGGCACAAGGTGTCGGGTTACTATTCTTGGGCATGCCTTCAGGACGTCGATACTTGAGACACTGGGTGTCAGGAGGCACAGGGTGCTAGGTTCCTATCCTTGGGCATGCCTTTGGGACGTCGGTACTTGAGACATGAGGTGTTCGGTGGCACGTGGTGCCGGGTTACACGATAGAGATTCTGGCGTTGGCTGATGTAGGTGACCCTCCATGGTGGCTGTTGAGCACTAGTGAAGTTTGTGATTAATTGTGGATTGCATTGTTTACTACTTTCTTGTAAATTCATGATAGTTTAAACACATATATTTGGTACGCACCATTGGGTGGAATCCTACTGAGATTTGTCCCATACCCTGCATGGAACTTGAGGTCATTCCTAGATGGGTGTACATTGTTTTTTTACTTTTCTGTATCGGCATGCTTACTTGTTGTATCTACTTTTGGTTATCCATTGAAGCCCTTTTTATATTCAGTTGAGTATGACCTGTCTTGGATGCATGTTTTACTATTCAGTATTAGTTACATGTTATCAGCATGTTGTTTTGCTTATTTCCGTTGTTTTTGTTTATATTTATTTCTTCTGTTGTTTATCTATATTGATTATGCTTCCGCTTTGTGGGTCTGGTTTGAGTCTACTGAGTCTTTCTTTCTGCTGCATCTTCACTGTTATACGTAGACTAGTACCCATATTATGATCCTCCGAGAGTGTATAGCCTCCCCACTATACCTAACAGACCCTCGCTACTAGTTGGAATCCTTTGGCATTCATGGGAGGTGCGCCTAAGGTAGTGACACCTGACCCGTTCGGTGCTGTTCGGGTGGCTAGCTAGGTCCAGGGCGTTACAATATTATTCTTGGATTTTTGTTATCTGTTCTTCTTGTGATATTGCTAAATGGGTTCTTTATGAAATGTGCAAGTCATGTTGATGTGTTTTTTGAAATGGTTTTAGTTTTTGTAAAATTGCAGGTGTATTATTTTTGGAAAATGGTGTTCTCTTAAAACCTTGAATAGAGAAAATGCCCATTTGGCCTTTAAACTTGATTTTGGAAACTTTAAGTGTGGTTGTTTTTTGATTAAAAATGTTTTCCTTTGGCACGTGAATAAATGTTTGGATTTAAATTGAGAAATAGTGTTCCTTCTAAAAGTTATAAAAGGCCTGTTTGGCTTTTGATGATGGTGGGTGCATTTGGAGATTGAAAATTGGTTTTACTAGTGACACCAATGTGTTTCAATTTTAAATTTCTGATTTGAGTTTAATAAATGAGGTTCTAAGTGTGTTTTTGGTTTTCAATGGGATGGCGTGTGTTGTGTCTTTTGGAAATGTTTTGGTATTAAGTGGTTTTTGAGGCTGGGTTGGCAGTTTAAATAAAAATGGTTTTGTCGGAAAACCCTCCTTGGAATGGGTCCTCGCCTTGTTGGTTGATGAAAGATGGTGGTTACCTTGTCTTGGGGCTTCCCTTGTGTGATAATGGTTTAAGGGATAGGGTCTTGTTCCTTGGGGTACTCAGGGGTGTTTTTGTTGTGTGTGTGTTGATGGTGTAAGATGATAATGCATTTGTTTAATTGCTTCACTAGTATTTGTTGACTCAACTCCTTTTTAGTACTTGGCATAGGAACCTGGCATAGTAAGTGAACATTTTGTGAACTATTGCTGAACTAGTTTAGATTACGCACTAGCTAGTGGCCCCATAGCTGGGGAATGCTGAGTTATTGCTGCTATGGGGATTGGGCCCCTCAGTTAGGCCATGTAGGGCTATGCTGAGCGTTAGGGTGTTATGACGTCATCAGGTTAGGGCATGCCTTCAGGATGAGTAACACGTATAGTACGTTCAGGATTGATCACGAGCTCCTTGGTTTGACCCATGTATTTTGGATTTCTGTTGTTAGTAGTGATCAGTGTAGTGTTTGTTTTTATAACTGCATTGCCCCTTACAGTGTGGTTTATACGGTTTCTTTTGGTACTTTGTTCTTTTTGTGAAAATGGTTTCAAATGAAAATGTTTTATTCTCTTTGTGTAAAATATTAAATGAAACATTACACTCCATTTGAAAATGATATTGTCACTAATGAAATGAATATAACATTTGAAAATGAATAAGGGAAATGATTCGTGTTTTGTTTTCATGTGAAATATTTATGAAAGCATACTTTTATACATTATAGCTCAAACCTGGATTTGTGAATTCTTTATTTATTGGCAGTGCTTTGGGATTTGTTGTTGGGCTCACCTAATGTGTATTTTTTGTACTCATGCCTATCTTTTACCATTTCAGTTTCAGGTTCCTTTGTTCAGTTTTCTTGGTTTGTTCCACTCAATGTTGGGCGAGGTTGGTCCTTTGTTTGGGTGGTGACCTGCGAGGTCACGTTGAGGTACGTTGGTCGCCTGGCTTTTATTTTATTTCTATTATTAGTGTTTATTTGTTTAGTATAGTTTCTATTCTATTTTTATCCTGGATTTGTTTGGGCTAAAAATTTTCCCAACAGTTAAATCATGATGCCTGACACTAGTTTCTAGCCCATGGGGATCGGGATTGCCCTTCGGGCCATGTGACAGACTGACTCAGGTGACCGGTTCGGGGTCGACCCGGGTTGGTTCGTGACAAAATGGTATAAGAGGAGGCCCTTGTTATTTGGGGTGTCTGGTAGATGGATATTATGATTCTTGGGACTCGGGAGGTAGGTATGGGAAGGACGTCATGAACCCTTGGTCGTTCCGCACCTCGAGTCACCAGGGATAGTCCAGGAATTGAGTCTTTGTTTCGTTCTGGTTTGTTTTGGATTGTGGGATGACAACAGAGGTAAATGGATGTTACATTGTGATATCACATGAAGTAGTGACCCATGTGGAGTCCGGGTACACGGTTTGAATTCCTCCTAGTTGTTGATGCTTACTTGGGGAATGGCCCACTACCATGTTGCCATGTTAAGTGTTACTGGTAGTCCCTTACTCCAGTGGTTTGATGCAAGTTGAGTGTCGTTTTCATTCTAGTTTGTGTAAGGGCGTTTTTGAAAATGAAAGAAAGGTTTTTGAAAATGGGACCGATTTCTTTTAAATGACTTTAAATTTATGAAATGGGTTTTAAAACTGAAATCCTTTGGTTTGGAAAACTGGTGTTTTCTTGGAAATTGGTCAAGAATGGTTTGGGGTGAAACCTCAGGTACTCTATATGAACGTTTTCAAATGTGAGAGGATGCATGGAAAGTGTGTGTTGGTGCGTATGAATTAAATTCGATGAAGACATGTGCAATGGTTCCTGGGATTACCTGGGAGTGTTTGAAATTAAAGGCTTGACCTTGTTTTCTAAATTGGATTTTAAAGAGGAATATGGTTTTGGAAAGTGATTTTGGTTTCAATAGTGGACATGGTATTTGGAAAGTGGTCTTGAAAGAAAGTGGTTTTGAAATAAAAAAAAGGGTGGTTTTGGAATCTAAAATGGAACAGGAATTTTGGAAAGGGAATTTTGGGTTGTGTTTGTGGTTGTTTGGTTTTTTTGAGCTGGTTGTTTTTTGGATTAGGGTGCTTTATTGATGTTGCTTTGATTGATATAGGTTTTGGCTTGCTGTTATATATTTTGTTCAGAAATACCACCCAGAAAGGTCCCCAGAGTTTTGATGAGTCATGCCCAGTTTTTGGTCTATCTCAGACGCTTTCTATCCTTCATGGTGATTGTAGTCTGTTAGAGACAGTGTAGTGTCTTGAAGAGGTCGAGCGCGTCTTCAGGGTATTGGGAACTCCCAAATCTATTAGAGTGCACACCATTTTGGGACTGTTCGAAGGTCCAGCTCTGGACATGTAGGAGTTGCTCACCCCGCCATCACTACATGTTGGGATAACATGGGATTTATTTAATGTCATCTTCGTCCGATGGTTTATACTTGAAGAGGGGAAGACGAAGAAAGTGGAATATATCATGCCTATTCAACAGGGCCAACAGACGATGAAAGCATGTGGTGACAATTTCAAGGAACTTGTGTCTTTCTCTCGAGGTAGCATCGTAGGATTTGATGAAGACTCCTCCCTTCATCAGGGGTCTTTCCCAGAGATCAAAGATCGGATCCTCCCTTTTTTGGGCCATTATTTTGAGAAGATGGTACATGAGGTGTTTTTAGCTGAGTTGGTCTCCGGAGCGCATACGGTTGAAATCCACCATATCCAGTTGCTTGTGAATGTCCCCCATCTGGAAAGCAGAGTGTGTTAGATGGATATGTTTCTGAAGAGTCCTCTGTAGTGAATCTAGTTTGTAGTTTGACGGATTGTCCAATAGTGTGCCGTCAGTGTGGACGTTTAGGGAATGAAAATCCATCATGTCACACCCCACCGAGGGTGTTCCATCATTGCAGGTGTCTAGGTCATCTAGAGAATTTTTGTAGGAAGCGTCGTCTGAGGAAGACATTGTGACAAGAAGATTCCAGTGCCTGACTGTGAGGCAGGAGATGCTTCAACCATCATAGCCCCAGCCATAAGTCTTGGGGTGAAGCTTGTGCACAGGCAGGAGTTGTCAGGGGTGTGACACCTTAGTTTGGGTTTCTTGTTCCATGTTGGAAACAAAACATTTAAAGTCCTTCCATTCTCGTTCTTCCACTGTTAATGTTTTGGCATTTTTGAAGGTCCATTGTTTCGTCGTGAAGTTGGGATGGACGTGTTCATTTGTAATCCAAACACTCTGGTTTCTCTGAATTATGAATCTTTGAATCGTACATTTTTCTTTAAAAGTGTGTTTGAATCCTGTAGGGGTTAATCTTAGTTAGACTGTGTTCGTTTGGAGATGTAAGTGCCTATGGAAGGATCAACGATTGTGGTAATGATTGAGTTTACTTCATGGGTTATGTTCTTCACGAAGGTTTCTCTCTACTGTTTGGGTTTTTTTGGTCTATGTCGAGAGTTCTATGTTTTAGCGGAGGTGTTGTTTCGCTAGGGCTGTAAAGGATAGTCTGGATTGGTTGGGATTTCCCGTGTTGCCCCCCTCCTGGGGTGGTATGTTTGGGTGTTGAATTTATTCACTAGTTGAGTCCTTGTTGTGGGGAGAACCCTCTTGTCTTCTCTTGTTCTCTTATGTTGTGGTTTCTTCAGGTTTTAATCGGGAATGTATTATTGTTTTGTCTATCATTTGACTGAGTGACTTTATGGGGGGAAAAAGTGACTATGGTGGGGATAATTGTCACACCCTGATCTCGCTGATGAGAGTCTTGCGCACGAGTTATAAAACTGTGTCACAATCACGCATCTTAACCTTATATGCGATCAGTGCCAGGTGGCATGGTTCAAGCACGGTTCGCCTGATTGCGCGCATGGTGGCCTGTGAGTCGTGCAGTTGAGTGATGTTTAAAATAAGTAAAAAAAATTCTTATTAGGGTTATTAAATTTTTATTATTATTATTTATATTATTTTTTTATTATTATTCTTATTATTATTTTTATTGTTAAATGAATTTTAAAAATATTATCATTAATTTTATTGATATTATTATTCTGCTATTATTATTGGTATTATTATTTTATTGCTATTTTTATTATTTTATTTCATATTTTATTATTACTATTATCATTATTTTATTATTAATAAAATAAAAAAACTAACCTAATGCTAGACCCCGCACGACACCCCTTCCCCCCCCCCTCTTTCACCCACTTGCGCTGCAGCGCTCCCTGCACCCCGCAAGCCCTCGCCGACCCTCCCTCACCGATACCACGCTGTCGGCCTCCCGCTTTACTATAGAGGCCCGAATATTGATGTACATGGACATTAAATTACTTTTACGGAATACTTAATACATACAAACTGACACACAAGGACCGTAATAGTTTAGTGTCTTTGGAAACTCGGAATATAAACGTCTAATCATGTTGAAATATCTTCAACAACTCCTATAACGATCTTCCCCTTTTTATTTCCTTACCTAAAACCTTTCTTTATTTCCTGGGGAAAATAAAATATAAAAAGGGTGAGCTCAAATGCTCAGTAAGGGAAAACATAGATAACATAAAATAATCCATAAACATTTGGAAGTAAAAATTTGAACATGAAATTTAAACATCAAAATCTTGAGCAAAGACATAAATCGTGGAAGTACATAAGGCATATATCATAATAGAACATAAACAATGATAAAATATAATGGGAATAAAACATGTAATTGTGGAAACCATTCAGCACATGTTATGATTTCCATATTAGCCAAGGCATTGCTGCCAAGACCATCTTAGTGGACAAAGTCACTTTCTGAATAGAGCTCACTCCTTGTTTCAGTCATGTAACACTGAACCGGATTAACTTACCATTCAAGCCATGTCTATCTCATGAGATATAAATCATTACCCAATGAATTGGAGGGAGATATAGGTCCCACACATCTCATAATGAAATCATTCTTACTTGTGCCACAAAATATACATATATCATTCATAATAACCCAACGAATAAAATGGGTTTCATAAACTTCATCCCATAATCACATAATCCATATAAAAGAAATGGATATTATTTCATAATAAGAAAAGTGAAACCATGTAAATAATAGAGACTTTATACTTGAAACATACACATATGAAATAATTTCATCTTAAATGGAAAATGGTTTTGATAAAGCACTTGAATGAATTATTGAGTAAAATATCCTTTCTTCTTGAAAATCATTTTCTTTTCACAAAACATCATGAAATTTTAAAAGAAATATATTTTGTTGAAAATAGTCATGAAATATTTTGGAGGAAGATTCATGAAAATAAGGCTTTATAAAACCGTAAAAAAATCCTTTCATGATGTATACGTTAAAAAAACATTCTTCTCGCACTTTCGTCAGAAAAGTCAAAAAGTAACTTGTAGGGTAAATAAAAGAAATATTTCTTCCATACCATGGGGTAAAAGTAAAATGTGTAAAAAGGAATTTAAACATACATGAATACACTTTTATAAAACATGGACATGGATGATAGCAATAAACCCAGTAAATACTTTCGATTAAGCAATCTCGGATAAAAATGAGATTTGCACAATTATCCCTTACCTTAGGTATGATATGCTTCATACGTATCCTAACCTCCTTTATAATGATTTAAATAATGTCATTGACTTATTACAGAATCATATTAATTGTTATGATATCATATATGTTTCAATTATGACTTTATATTACCCGTTCTTCTGTAAATTCCATGTTAAAGCAGCATTTTGTGTAAAATCATTCCATTTATCGTATGTGTTTCGACTTGTCTTTCTTGAAATTATTACTTATATCCTGATTTACATAATTCCAGAATGTAAAACATGATTTATATATAATATATATTCATCATATACATATGTATATTATAGATCAATAAAAGGAATGAAATACACCGTTCATGGAGACGGTAGGCCGTACGTACGCATGAACACTGTTTTCGTTTCCTTCTTGAATTGAATGAAACTAAGTAGATGACATACATATATAAATACACATAAATCTATTATCATTATTATGTCATATATTTCATGATAACTTATTATATATACATTATAATCATTCATGAATGCTAGCATGGAGAATGAATCTCATCGCGTCGTGGAGACGGTAGTCTGTACGTAC
Source organism: Viscum album (assembly GCA_963277665.1). Taxonomy (NCBI): domain Eukaryota; kingdom Viridiplantae; phylum Streptophyta; class Magnoliopsida; order Santalales; family Viscaceae; genus Viscum; species Viscum album. The sequence goes on from OY728152.1 coordinate 1,389,826,253, forward strand.
GCACGAGCGATGATATCATTCCCATGATTGTGGAATTGTATGGGAGTGTATGTATACAATTTAAGAATCAATATCACAATAAAATAATCATATATAGTTATTATTTACACCATTATACCCATCCAAGTAAGGTGGTGGTGGAAAATAGATTACACCACGGCGTGGAGATGGTATTCTGTACGTACGCACGCGCGGTGATTTCATTTTCCGTAGGATGGATAGATGGTGAAATAGGGTTGTTTCATACTTATAATAACATGTCAGTATATGAGTGATACTGATGTTATTACTTCATAATGAAAAAACTAAAGAAGAATATATGGAAGAAGAAATAACGTTGAAAGAATCGGTAACGGACATTACCTCTTCTTTGAAGCGCTTCTTTGAGACCTCCTTTTAGGGCACTAAGATTGGTATTTGAAGAAGACCAGGACCGCTAGGATGATTCTAGGGAACAGGAGAGGAGAAATTGGCAGAGTTTGGCCGATCTTGAAGTCTCAAAGTTGTGTGAGGAAGAGAGGTAGGAGGTTCCCTTTTATAAGGGAGGAGAGGGGCACCTTTGGAAAAACTAAAAATATTATTTTATTATAAAGACATATTCGGTTTTAAATAGCTACAAATTGATTTATTTTGAAGCTAAGGTGGGGATGGGTCGAAATACTCTCATCAAATAGAATTTGGACAATTTTAGTTTACTATTTTAACCTTATCATTTAGATTTAACTTTAAGTTAGATAATTTTACTTTTACCGTGTCTTTTTGTGTTCTTACACTATAAGGTTAATTAACTTACTATAACAAGCCACACGAACCCCAAGTTGTGTTATTATTAATATATATAACCTTATGTAAGTCATTTGAACGAACCTTCTATTTTTAGGAATAAAATTACAATTAATAATATAATATTTGTTTTAAAAACTATTTTATGACAATTTTGACACTATTTAGTAATTGATTTTTGTGAAAATAATAACAGAATTATTAGTTCGAAAAAATTTAATTAAATCAATAATAACATGTCCTATTAACCTATAAAATTATTTTAATTCAGAAAAGTCTCAAATTACATTTATTTGGGTATTTATAACATCAATTATATCAATATTTCATTAATAATATAATTACTGCATCATCATTGTGTCATAAAGAAATTAAATTATTTAATGTCTAAAAATTACAAATCATATACCATTATGTATTTAGTCTTTTTAGCTTTATAATTAATATTTATAGTCGAATTTATCTTATGTATACCCCTATATTAATAATTATTTACTTATTATACATTGATTTTAACTATTTTAGCCCTTCATTAAATAAATTAATAATAAATGTCCTAATCTAATCCAAGTGGGCCTAAATGGTCATATTTTATTCCTAAGGATGTTTTGGGTCTAATTACACTTATCCAATAGAATTAGGACATGTGTTAGGGTAATAATAATATCATTTTTACCCTTAATTACCCTATTTACTTTTAACCGTGGTAAATAAAAGTAAAAAGTTATTATTCACCAAAAATTATTTTCATATCATTGAACCACATTTTACTTACTGACATCAACCATGTCTCTCGGATTTTTGAAATTCCATTCACAAAAGCGGTAAAATTAAGTTTTATGTAAATTTGAAAATTATCCTAGTAGGTGGGTAAAAGACGGTCAAAAGTTCAATAAATTTTTTATATATCTAAAATTATTATAAAATGACCTCAATGAATTACATTGAACTTATATAGGTATTATGTGTCAATTTTGACCTAAAATAAATTTAAATAAAATAAATAATTATTTAAATAAAAAGTCGGTTTTTAAATAGTAACCCAGTGTTTTCACTATTCATCAAAAATTGAAAGTTTTCAGAAAAATACCAAAATTTCACCCTAGGCTAATTTCGATATTCTGAATCCAAAAATGAAGTCTATTTTGAAAGATGAAATTTACAAAATTTCAAAAAGCGGTTATTACTATTCATACTGGCTAGTTTTAATAATATTTTAATAGCATATCGTTGTTTAGTGAAACTCGGTATTGCGTACAACACACGCTATCGAGGAAGGTCGAGATTGCATGTAATGCAGCCAAGTTAGGGTTGCATGTTGTGAAATACTCCTTTGTTGTAACATACAACCAAAGACATCAATAATATTAAAATTTATATTTTTCATAAAATCTTGGGGTGTTACATTCTACCCCCCTTAAAATGAATTTCGCCCTCGAAATTAGTCAGGGTTATAAATGGTTTTCTACTCGAAAGTTTCTTTAATAGAAACCCACATCATAAAAAGTAACACCAAAACCAATCTTTAAAAACTAAAGTATGAAACATAACGGTTACCCAAATTAACTAATCACTGGGTTTCCACTTAGGAGAACATAAGTGAAAATATGGATATGGAAGAGAAACCTAACCATCATGTTCTGATGGAGAGTGGTAGAGAACATGGCTTTGAAAAATCCAACAATCACAAATCTATAGATTTGTGATGATCTAAGGTACCATCTGATTCATCAGATATAAGGGAACTAGGACAACATTTTTGGTTTTCATGATCATTTCCCTAAAGTTGATGAATTAAAAGAAATACTTACATGATTTTGGTACAATCTCACTGTTGTTCGTGAATTGAACAATTTACACTTCATACCTTCAAGAAACGATGTTGAATTTATCATTCGTTATGTGTTAGCAGATCATGTGATAGAATGATGGGTAATTCCATCTGTTTCAAACAAAAGGTTAGCAAAAGTTACAAGTCCATCTTATGGTTAGATTAATCCTATATGGTTCCAAAAATGAACTTATACTTCATATATCATACCGCATAATAAAATAAAACAAGTTTCTACTAACTAGGGACTTCTTGTAGGCCATTGGTAGGCAATAAAGGCCAGTTTCACTTCGGTTGTGTGTTCGATTCCCACAGCCTTGTCCGACACGATGGGTTGTCGCCCGTCCTGCAGGTTGTCCTTTTTCTAAAACTACATTACTATAACATTCCATCAATAATATTGAAAAAACTTCTATCCTTAAACAATACTAACTTATGTCCAACATAATCCATTCCAATATTTAGGCTTATCTATAATACTGTAGTCCACTCTCATAATATAGTGAGAATGATTACCAGAGATTTCATATAACAAGCATGTTAATACCATCGTTGATCCCCATATATCATAAGATATGTCTTGTTGGTCACATTCCAAACATTCGAAGGCCTTAATCATGTATTCTCTTGAAAAATGAATACCCATTGAACCATAGTGAAAACATGAATGTAGTTAAATGTTAACACTTTCCACGTACCAAAATCCTCAAAATTCTATATACTCAAACCATGATATCACTTATTCCCTATATCAATCATGATCTCATTAATACAATCAAACATCTCATTATCTTCTTATTCCTTCATTATGCGCATATCATCTACTTTCCAAAAATATCTGAATAACCTTCCATGGTTACTAGTACCATTCAACATATACTTTCAAATACTTTTGGAAATACAATAGTGTAACAATCCTTAGATGATTCTTTATTCCATAGTACCATTAACTATACAACATAACTCTCGATAAACATAAAATTATTCCACTACCTTCTAAAACAACTGACTGAGCCTCAACACTTCTTTCAGATCATATATCAATTGTAGTCTCCTCATCATCATCCACATAAATACTACCCATATGACCATGCTGATTCTCTTCATGAGATTTCTCTTAGGGAATTGGATTGCATAATGCCCATACATCCCACATTTAAAACATCTAATCATTGTTGATGTCGTAGCAATACCATTATCCTTGTCCATGGTGTTAAATGAACCATTTCCTTTTCACTAATTGGCTTTGTGTCCTTCTTTTCCATACCCAAAGAATCATCCAGTTCCTTTGAAATAATCTCCCTGATGCCTCTTCCCACATGATTTACGTGAGGGAAATTGAACTTTCTTTCCTCTATGATCATCATGATACTCCATATTTCTCTTATTATCGGAGTCGGGAAACTTACCAAAGTTGAGATTATTTATCATATTATGAATTTTCTGATTAGGAATAATAACGATGTTTAGACTTCCAAATCCCATTTCATTTGGTTTCTCATAAAGAATTTCATTCCATTGTCTGTTATATCCTCCATTATCGTGAATCTTCCTGTTTCAAGCCATTTTCTAAAACCCAAAAATAATAGTGTGAGAGGAAAAAATCATTCTAGGGAAAACAACATAGTAAAGGGGGAGTTCCCTCAATATATAACTTCTTAGGTTAAATTCTAAGATCGTTACCATAGTTCTAGGACTATATCCTATAAGTATACTTATCCTTAGGGACATCCCTAGACATACCTTAGAAATATCTCAAGGGATCTCACTAATGTTTTCGCATCCTAGTTTCCAAAGGTTGACTAAACCTTTCCTCTGATACCAATTGTAGAGGCCGGAAGCTTGATGTACATGGAAATTATATTAATTTTTCAGAATAATTAATACATAAAAACAGACGCACAGGGACCGTAATAGTTTAGTGTCTTTGGAAACTCGAAATATAAACGTCTAATCATGTTGAAATATCTTCAACAACTCCCATAACGATCTTCCCCTTTTTGTTTCCTTACCTAAAACCTTTATTTATTTCCTGGGGAAAATAAATCACAAAAAGGGTGAGCTTAAATGCCCAGTAAGGGCAAACCTAGATAACATAAAACAATCCATAAACATTTGTAAGCAAAAACATGAACATGAAATTTAAACATCAAAATCTTGAGAAATGACATAAATCGTGGAAGTATGTAAGACATATATCATAATAGAACATCAACCATGATAAAATATAATGGGAATAAAACATGTAATTGTGGAAACCATTCATCACATGTTATTATTTCCATAGTAGCCAAGGCATTGCTGCCAAGACCATCTTAGTGGACAAAGTCCCTTTCTGAATCGAGTTCACTCCACATTTCAGTCCTGTAACATGGAACCGGATTAACTTACCATTACATCCATGTCTATCTCATGAGATATAAATCTTTATCCAATGCATTGGAGGGAGATATATGTCCCACCCATATCATAATGAAATCATTCTTACTTGTGCCACAAAATAAACATACATCATTCATAATAACCCAACGAATAAAATGGGTTTCATAAACTTCATCACATCATCACATAATCCATATAAAATAAATGGATATCATTTCATAATAAGAAAAGTGAAACCATGTAAATCATAGAGACTTTATACTTGAAACATACACATATGAAATAATTTCATCTTAGATGGAAAATGGTTTTGATAAAGCACTTGAAATGAATTCTTGAGGAAAATATCCTTTCTTCTTGAAAATCATTTTCTTTTCACAAAACATCATGCAATTTTAAATGAAAGATATTTTGTTGAAAATATTCATGAAATATTTTGGAAGAAGCTTCATGAAAATAAGGCTTTATAAAACCGTAAAAAAATCATTTCATGTTGTATACGTTAAAAAAACATTATTCTCGTACTTTTGTCGGAAAAGTCAAAATGTACCTTGTAGGGTAAATAAAAGAAAGATTCCTTCCATACCACGGGGTAAAAGTAAAATGGGTAAAAAGTAATTTAAACATAAATGAATACACTTTTATAAAACATAGACATGGATGATAGCAATAACCCCAGTAAATACTTACGAAAAAGCAATCTCAGATAAAAATGAGATTTGCACAATTATCCCTTACCTTAGGTCTGATATGCTTCATACGTATCCAAACCTCCTGTATAATGATTTAAATAACATCATTGACTTATTACAGAATCATATTAATTGTTATGATATCATATATGTTTCACTTATGGCTTTATATTACCCGTTCTTTTGTAAATTCCATGTTAAAGCAGCATCTTGGGTAAAATCATTTCTTTTTTCGTATGTGTTTTGACTTATCGTTCTTGATATTTTTACTTATATCCTGATTTACATAATTCCAGAATATAAAACCTGATTTATATATAATATATATTTATCAAATACATATGTATATTATAGATCTATAAAAGGAATGAAATACACCGTTCATGGAGACGGTAGGCCGTACGTACGCATGAACGCTATTTTTGTTTCCTTATTGAATTGAATGAAACTAAATAGATGACATACATATATATATACACATAAATCCAGTATCATTATTATGTCATGTATTTCATGATTACTTATTATATATACTTTATAATCATTCATGAATGGTTAACATGGAGAATGAATCTCATCGCGTCGTGGAGACGGTAGTCCGTATGTACACACGAGCGATCATATCATTCCCATGATCGTGGAATTGTATGGGAGTGTATGTATACTATTTCAGAATCAATATCACTTTAAAATAATCATTTATAGTTATTATTTACACCATTATACCCATCCAAGTAAGGTGGTGGTGGAAAATAGATTACACCACGGCGTGGAGACGGTATTCCGTACGTGCGCACGCGCGGTGATTTCATTTTTCGTAGGATGGATAGATGGTGAAATAGGGTTGTTTCATACTTATAATAACATATAATTATATGAGTGATATTAATGTTATTACTTCATAATGAAACGACTAAAGAAGAAGATTTGGAAGAAGAAATAATGTTGAAACAATCGGTAACGGACATTACCTCTTCTTTGAAGCGCTTCTTTGAGACCTCCTTTTAGGGCACTAAAATTGGTTTTTGAAGAAGACCAGGACCTCTAGGATGTTTCTAGGGAAGTGTAGAGGAGAAATTGGAAGAGGTTGGCCGAGCTTGAAGTCTCTAAGTGGTGTGAGGAAGAGAGGGAGGAGGTGCCCTTTTATAAGGGAGAATAGGGGCACCTTTGGAAAAAGTAAAAATATTATTTTATTGTAAATCCATATTCGGTTTTAAATAGCTTCAAATTGATTTATTTCGAAGCTAAGGTGGGGATGTGTCGAAATAATCTCTTCCAATAGAATTTGGACAAGTTTAGTTTACTATTTTAACCTTATCATTTAGATTTAACGTTAAGTTGGATAATTATACTTTTACCGTGTCTTTTTGTGTTCTTCACTATATGGTTAATAAACTTACAATAACAAGCCAAAAAACCCTAAGTTGTTTTATTATTAATATATATAACCTTATCTAAGTCATTTGGGCGAACATTATGTAACATCCCAGGTAAATAATGAATAAAACATTTTCATATTTATTAATATTTACGAATTAATTATTAATTTTACTTTAAAGGGGTTGCTATGTTCGATAGCATACCCGATACGCAACAAAGAGTTTCTTTGAAATCTTATGTTGCACGCTAGTAATAAAATAATATTATTTTAAATGGTAGTTAACACATAGCCGTTGTATTGGCGGGAATGGATAAAAATAACTAAAATATGATTATATATGTTTGTTAAATGTTTTTACATTTCTCTAATAAAGGATAAAGGCTTAAAATACGAATGGAATTCAATTTTAGGCTTATATACTCCAATTTTTACGAAAGGCCCACTTATCAACATTTGATGGTGAACCATAATTAAATATATTTTTGGTCACTCTTATACATTCTATTGGACCAAATAAAACTATTATTTAGAATCGGGACATCAAAATTTACTTTGTGTAAATTTTTGGTATTTTTCTGATAAAGTTCATTTTTTAATGAATAGTGTAAAATGTTGTATTTTAATTCAAAACCTCTTTTTAATCTAATTTATTTATATGATTAGATTATCTTTTGAATTGGGTATAAAGTGAAATTAGAATATATTTTTACCATTAAATCCAATAGTGGTGGTTGGAATTAATTTCACTTTGAAATGGGACTTAAACTAATGTCAATCTTTTGATACTTATTGTTTCATAAAAACACGCTAGTTGCTCTGACAACGGGAATTAATTATTAAACTAATTAATTCAACTTATATGTTTTAAATTTTTTGAAATGGACTTCATTTTTGATTTCAGAATATCAAATATATCTTAGGGTGATGTTTTGGTATTTTTATGAAAAACTTCAATTTTTGATGAATAGTGAAACCACTAAGTGGTACTTAAAAAACTGATTTTTCATTTAAATAAAATTTTACCACCTCTCTGTTTTGAATTTCAAAAATCCGACATACATGGTTTTCATTAAGAAGTAAAATGTGGTTCAATGGGATTAAAATAATTTTTTGGTGAATAGTAACTTATTAAGTTTTTAATCGCGATTTGAGGTAATTAGTGTAATTTAAGTTAAAAATAATGTTGTAATAGTATGAAATGGACTTGACACATGTCCTAACATCATTGGATGTGTCATGGCCGACCAAGAAAATCCATGGGTCAACTTGGGGACCCCATGGAGCCACTTTTTTTGGGAAATGACATAAATAACTTTTTATTTAATGTTAAAGTAAAAATGTCACAAACATGAGTTGTTTAACTAAAACAAATTTTACATGGGGTTATATAAGTCATATTTTTTACTATAAATATTAATTTGAAAGCTAAAAATATTTCCTACATCATAGTATTTTTCTTATAATATTTAGATATTAAATAAACTAAATTATGTATATCATCATGATGATGCAGTGATGACCTCATTATTTAACGATTTATATAAAATAAAAAGATAATGTAAAATCTAAGACCTACAAATGTCCAAAACCTATTGTATGGGTGTATTGCTAACCCTTATCACCTTATCCTAGAAACACATCAATGTGGGACCATTAAAATCAGAAAATCATTCTAAAATAAAGTAACATTTTCTTACTTTCCAAGAGTGCCCCTCCTCTCCTCTTATAAAAGGCCCCCACCTCTACCTCCTTACCCACACTTCGAAAGCCTTTGGCTCAGCCAACCCCTGCCCATTTTGTCTCTCCACATCCCTATATTACTCCTTGAAGCCTCACTGTGGGCATAAGTCTTCACAAAGAATCCTTTGAGCTCAAACCAAAGGGAGTTACCCGATTTTAACGTAATGTCTTCACTTGAGTCCTTTTGTTTTATTTTTCTTCTCCAACCCACTAAACTCTTTTTATTAATTTATTTTGTAACAAATCCAGTATCTTAAATATATACTAGGATGTTGTTATAAGAAGGATTCTAGCTACACTTACACACACCTACATCTAATGGTTAAAGAACATACTGTTTCCGTGGATGGAGAATTTCTGCCTCCTGAAACGATGATTGTTCAACATTCTTTTAACACCTTCAAAGGTGGCCATTAAGATGACACTATTATTATATATGATATATAATATGTTTTTGTTTTCCTTGTTCTTCTGTATTTTTTATTTTGGGAATACCTTTATGGTTTCCATTATGGGTAAACGCGATATCTTCATTTGAGGAAGTGCGGACTACCGCCCCCTAAAAGTGATTTGATTTCGTTAATGACATCTGTGGGATGTATAAAGGATTTAATTAATTGTATTATATATGATATTATAATGGAATTATAATATACATTTATATCATTATGATTCCATTCCATAAAAAATATGAAATAGAAATGAAAGTAGCGTTCATGCATACGTACGGCTTACCGTCTGAATGAACGGTGCATTTCATTTCTTACCTCTAAATGATTATGTAATATTATAAATTCATGTATATACTGGATATATATGATATATATTATATCTACATCATGAATATAAATCTTTATATAATGGATGTTTTACCACATGAACAACTTGTAATTATAAAGAGTTTATTTTTGACTCAAGTACCAAGGATCTACAAAACGACCACTTTTAACTTAAATAATTACATAGTGTTAATAACCTGATAATAAGTGATATAAAAGGAATAATGAACTTGAAAAAGGTTCTTAAGAAAGTAAAAATTAACTCAAGTTTATTATTTAGGAGTTTAAAGAACGATCGAGTCAAGTCGGACCCGAGGTAAGGGACTTCGTCTAAATCTCCTTTCATTAAGGAATATTTTGTTTTATACACAAATTTCTCTTATATGGTGTATAAAACCCTTTGACATTTACTTTTATACCAAAGGAATCTTTTTCTACAAATATTTTTACAAAACGACAAAAAGGAATGTTTCTTTTAACGTACGCGGTGACAACGACCTTTTTCCGCCGCCGCGAGTATTATTTGGTCTTTGGCTTCCTGAACAAGCCGTAATGTTTTTTTTAAAATGAAATAAATACCATATACTCTTTTATGTATTTTGGTATTGAAAATGGTTTTTATAATGGATTTGTTATGGCAACATATTTAATTGATATATTGTGATCAAAGTCTAGAAATGTTTTCTTTGCATTATATTTGTTTTATGTCTTAGGATTTTTATAATGGTACTTAGACATTTGACGGGTGGTTACATGATAAACCATATGACAGGTGGTGCCATGAATACCAGGATGGGTGGTTACGTTATAACCTCCAATGCTTTGGGTATGGAAGTCGGGCGTATGGCTATTCCATTAAGTATGTGTGGAAGTCGGCCGTATGGCTATTCCATTAAGTGATATGTGTGGAAGTCGACCGTATGGTTATTCCACTTAAGTATGTTTATGTCCCAAGTTACCTTTATATGTTATGTGTTCTTTATATGGGTTTTATGGTAATCTTTGGTTACAGAAGGGTAAGTAATGATATTTTATTCAGTGAAGAGTTTTTACTACTTCATGAAGGTGAAGGTATTACTTTGATAAAGTATACATGGTTTACATGATGTTTGAAAAACAAATAGTTTTCATTCTTTGTGTGTCCCTTACTGAGCTTTTTATGCTCACCCCAAGTTTTTTTGAAATGTTTTTCACAGGACTTAATATGGATTAGGGTCATGGATGGGTTCAAGGGAAAGTCAGGCTATCTAAAACATGGAACTAGAAATGTTTCTTTTTAAGAGTTTTTATTTTATGGAAACATAGTAGAAGTGTCTACTTTGTAATATTTTGAGATGTAATAGTAATGTCCTAATTCTCTAAAACTCTAAACCTGAAAGGATCCTCAATGTGAATTATTCATTTAATTCAATATTATGTAAGGTTTAAGGCCGGGGCCTTATAGTTGGTATCAAAGGTCGGTTTAGACAACTTTAGGAGTTTGAAAAGTGTTAAATTATAATATGATTGAAATGATATAGCATTTATGGATTACCATGTTGCTTTGCCTAAGATATTTCTATGTTCAGAATGGTTTTTCGCAGAGGAAACAAGGCAGCTATGTTGGGAAGACATGAGGAGGAAGACAACCTTCCAAATCAGCAACCTGAGATGGTCGGAATTGGAACTAAACAGTTTGTTGCAGTGATGGAACAGTTGACTCGGGCTATAAATGGTGGTGGTATCCATGCACGAGATCATCCAGATCAACCACAGAGGAACATTTCAATGGTGGAACATTTCATGAGGCAACATCCCCCATCATTCAGAGGACCATCTGACCCTGTGCTAGCTGAAGGGTGGATTAAAGCACTGGAGAAGATTTTTGCTGTCATGGGGTGTTCGGAACATAAAAAGGTTAGTCTTTCTATTTACCGTTTTGAAAGAGAACCTGATCAGTGGTGGTCGATGGTGAAAAATATCAGGGATAGTGAGGAGATTGATGATCTTCACTGGGACGAATTCAAAGTTATGTTTCTTGAGAAATATGTTCCTAAGGTGGTTCGTCTTAGGATGGAAAAACAATTTCTAGAATTGAGGTAGGAGGATGACTCACTGGCTGCTTACGAAGAAAAGTTCACTCGACTGGAAAGTTATGCTCCAAAATTCATACGAGATCATGATAGTAAAATCAACAGTTTTTACTCAGGATTAAAGCCGAAGTATCGAAGGGCTTTAGCTTCTCGTGAGTTCAAAAGTTATGAAAAACTTGTTTGATGTGCGGAGAAGGTGGAAATGGAGTTTGCCGATGATCAGGTGTTCTATGATAAACAACAGAATAAGAGGTCCAGTTGGAAGGAAAAGGGGAAGAATTCATCAAAGAATCAAGGAGGTAATAAAAAAAAATATCCATCCTATGATAAGTGTGGTAAAATTCATCCTGGAGAATGTTTATCCAAGTCTGGTAAGTGCTTTCGGTGTGGTAACTCTGTTCATATTGCTCGTAACAATAAGGAAGATGGTCAAGAAGGCAATGAAAAGCCAGTGGTAAGATGTTTTAAGTGTAATGAAATGGGTCATTATGCAAATGAGTGTCTAAAAAATAACTCAACTGGGGGAAATCAGCCAGACTACAAGCAGAAAGGGGTGGTGAAATCCTTTGCAACAACTTCAGTAGATGTTGGGCCATCGAATGAAGTAGTATCAGGTACACTGTTTGTTTGTTCAGATTATGCCAATGTGTTGTTTGATTTAGGGTCTACACATTCTTTCATTTCTGAGAAGTTTTCTAGTAAATTGGGAATTCCATCACAAGATATGAATCCTGAACATATGGTAAAAACACCCGAGGGAAACGTTTAGACAAAATAGAATTATAAGAACCTTCCCATCCTTGTGTGTGGAAAGAATCTACCAGAAAACCTTATTGTTTTGCCTTTAGTAGAGTTTGATGTTATTTTGGGCATGGATTGGCTTTCTGTTTATCATGCTAAGATTGACTGCAGAGCTAAAATGGTTTCTTTTCAGAAAGATTTTCAGTTTGTGTACAAGAATGAACCATTTATTTTGATAACGTATCATGATGTTGAGAAACTAGTAAAAGATGTAAATTAATGTTACCTTGCACATATTGTTGAAAATAAAGGAACTATTCAGATTAATGATGTGCCAGTGGTAAATGAGTATCTTGATGTTTTTCCTGATGAGTTTCTTGGTATTATTCATGATCAGGAAGTTGAATTTAATGTTGACTTAATTCCTGATTCTAAGCCAATTTCAAAACCCCCTTATCGAATGGCTCAAGTTGAACTTTTAGAGTTAAAGAAGCAATTGTAGGAGTTATTAGATAAAGGTTTCATTCGACCTAGAACATCACCATGTGGTTCTCCTATCTTGTTTGTTAAAAAAAATATGGCTCAATGAGACTTTGCATTGATTATAGAGCCTTGAATAATATTACTATTAAGAACAAGTATCCTTTTCCTCATATCGATGATTTGTTTGATCAGCTCCAGGGAGCTCAGTATTTTTCGAAGATTGACTTGAGGTCGGGGTACCATCAGTTGAAAGTAAAAGAAGCAGTTGTTCCGAAGACTGCATTCCATACTAGATATGGCCATTATGAATTTTTAATTATACCTTTTGGGTTAACCAATGCACCTGTTGTATTCATGGACCTTATGAATATAATTTTCCATGAGTTCTTGGATAAGTTTGTGGTTGTTTTCATCGATGATATTTTGGTGTTTTCTAAAAGTAAAGAGGAGCATGAAATTCATTTAAGGGTTATCTTGCAAACCTTAAAAGAAAAGAAACTATATGGAAAATTCAGCAAGTGTGAGTTTTGGTTAAAACAAATTTCTTTCCTGGGTCACATTGTTTCAAAAGATGGCATAACTGTTGATCCTGCTAAAACAAAAGTTGTTGAAGAATGGAAAAGACCCACAAATGTATCTGAGATCCATAGTTTTCTTGGTTTGGCAGGTTACTACCGATGGTTTGTTGAATATTTTTCACAGTTATCTAGTCCAATGACTAAGCTAACTCGTAAGGGTGTTAAGTTCATCTAGACAAAAGAATGTGATGATTGTTTTCAGGAGTTGAAAAGAAGATTGGTGAATTCTCTAGCTTTGGAACTTCCTTCCAGGAATGGTGAGTTTGTTATATACAGTGATGCTTCGTTGAAGGGACTTGGCTGTGTCCTTATGCAGAATGATCAGGTAATTGCTTATGCTTCACATCAGTTGAAAACTCATGAGGTAAATTACCCTACACATGATTTGGAATTAGCTGCTGTTGTTTTTGCTTTAAAAATTTGGAGGCATCATTTTTATGGAGTAAAGTGTGAAATATATACTGATCACACAAGTTTAAAGTATATATTCACTCAGAAAGAATTGAACATGAGACAGAGGAGATGGCTGGAATTAATCAAGGATTATGATTGTACAATTCATTATCATCTGGGAAAAGCAAATATAGTGGCTAATGCTTTGAGTCGAAAAAGTAATGCTTCATTAACCATGCTACGTTTGGAACGAGATCCTTTGGTTTTTGATTTGATGAACTTTGGAATAGAAGTTTTTAGGGTAGGAAGTTCTTCTATTTTGTTTCAGGTATCGGTGAGATAATCCCTATCAGACAGAATTAAGCAAGCACAGAGGGAAGACAGTGAGTTGCAGAAAAATGTAGAGCTGGTTCAGAAGGATAAGTTGCATGAATTCAACATTGATAATGATTGTTTTTTGAGGTTTGGGAAGAGATTATATGTCCCTGGTGATTCACAGTTGAAGAATGAGTTATTATGTGAGGCTGATAGTTCCCCATTTTCCGTTCATCCTTGCAGTACTAAGATGTACAGGGATCTGCAGGAGTATTACTGGTGGGATAGAATGAAAAGAGATATTGCTGATTTTACTGTGAAGTGTTTGACTTGTCAGCAGGTTAAAGCAGACCGGCAGTTACCAAAAGGGATGCTCCAGCCTTTACCAGTGCCAGAGTGGAAATGGGAAAATATATCCATGGAATTTTTTGTGGGATTGCCGAAGACACCTCGAGGTAATAATGAAATCTGGGTTATTGTTGATCGCTTGACTAAGTCTGCTCATTTCCATCCGATTCGAGATACTTTCTCTCTAGATCAACATTCTCATTCGTATCTTAAAGAGATATTCAGGTTACATGGAGTTCCTCTCTCCATTGTATCTGATCGTGATCATAGGTTTACTTCTAACTTTTGGAAAGGCCTTCAGAAGTCGTTGGGTACTGGATTAAATTTTACTACAGCTTTTCATCCTCAGTAAGATGGGCAGTCAGAACGAACAATTCAGACCTTGGAGGATATGCTACGTGCCTGCTCTATGGATTATCAGGGAAGTTGGGACCAAAATCATTCTTTGGTTGAGTTTTCATATAATTACAGTTTTCATTCCAGTATACAGATGGCACCATTTGAGGCGTTATATGGTAAACGGTGTCAAACTCCAGCTTTTTGGGATGAAGTGGGTGAAAGGAAGCTGATGGGACTAGAATTGGTATAAGAGGTGGCAGAAAAAGTTCAGTTGATTCAAAAATACATGAAAACAGCTCAGAGCATACAGAAGAGTTATGCGGATAACCGGGGGAAGGATCTATCTTTCGAGGTAGGTGATCATGTTTTTCTCAAAGTCTCACCATGGAAAAGTGTGATGCGATTTGGTAAGAAAGGAAAGCTAAGTCCAAGGTTCATTGGACCATATGAAATTCTGGAGAGAGTTGGATCAGTTTATTACCGAGTGGCTTTACCTCCGATTTTATCTCAGGTACACAATGTTTTTCATGTTTCGATGTTGAGGAAGTATATGCGAGATCCATCTCATGTTTTGAGTCCAGAGGTAGTTCAGCTGGAAGAGAACCTATCTTATGAAGAACAACCAGTCCAGATTCTTGACCGAAGAGAGAAAGTGTTGCAAAATAAGTTAATTCACCAGGTAAAGGTTTTTTGGGAAAACCATATGGTTGAAGAGGCAACGTGGGAATCTGAAAATGCTATGAGGGATAAATACCCCCACTTATTTTGATAAGTGAATAAAGTTGTGAGGACACAATTCCCAAAAGGGGGAGGGATGTAACATCCCAGGTAAATAATGAATAAAACATTTTCATATTTATTAATATTTACGAATTAAATATTAATTTTACTTTAAAGGGGTTGCTATGTTTGATAGCGTACCCGATACGCAACAAAGAGTTTCTTTGAAATCTTATGTTGCACGCTAGTAATGAAATAGTATTATTTTAAATGGTAGTTAACACATAGCTGTTGTATTGGCGGGAATGGATAGAAATAACTAAAATATGATTATACATGTTTGTTAAATATTTTTACATTTATCTAATACAGGATAAAGGCTTAAAATACGAATGGAATTCAATTTTAGGCTTATATACTCCAATTTTCACGAATGTTTTGGTCACTCTTATATATTCTATTGGACCAAATAAAACTCTTCTTTAGAATTGGGACATCAAAATTTACTTTGTGTAAATTTTTGGTATTTTTTCGATAAAGTTCATTTTTTAATGAATAGTGTAAAATGTTGTATTTTAATTCAAAACCTCTTTTTAATCTAATTTATTTATATGATTATATTATCTTTTTAATTTGGTTTAAAGTGAAATTAGAATATATTTTTACCATTAAAATCAAATAGTGGTCATTGGAATTAATTTCACTTTGAAATCGGACTTAAACTAGTTTCAATCATTTGATACTTATTGTTTCATAAAAACACGCTATTTGCTCTGACAGCGGGAATTAATTATTAAATTAATTAATGAAACTTATATGTTTTGAATTTTGTAAAATGGACTTCATTTTTTAATTCGGAATATCAAATATAGCTTAGGGTGAAGTTTTGGTATTTTTCTGAAAAACTTCAATTTTTAATGAATAGTGAAACCACTAAGTGGAACTTAAAAAACTGATTTTTCGTTTAAATGAAAATTTACACCTCTGTGTTTTGAATTTCAAAAATCCAATATACATGGTTGTAATTAAGAAGTATAATTTCATTCAATGGGATTAAAATTATTTTTTGTGAATAGTAACTTATTAAGTTTTTAATCGTAATTAGAGGTAATTAGTGTAATTTAAGGTAAAAATAATGTTTTAATAATATGAAATGAACTTTACACATGTCCTAACCTCATTGTATGTGTGATTTCCTACCAATAAAATCCATGGGTCAACTTGGGGACCCCATGGAGCCACTTTTGTTGGGAAATGACATAAATAACTTTTTATTTAATGTTAATGTAAAAATGTCACAAAGATGAGTTGTTTTACTAAAAAAATAACATGGGGTTATACAAGTCATATTTTTTATTATAAAAAGTAAGTGGAAAGCTAAAAATATTTCCTACATCATAGTATTTTTCTTATAATTTTTAGATATTAAATAAACTAAATTATGTATGACATCATGATGATGCAGTGATAACCTCATTATTTAACGATTTCAATAAAATAAAAAGATAATGTAAAATCTAAGACCTAAACATGTCCAAAACCTATTGGATGGGTGGATTTAGAACCCTTATCACTTTATCCTCGAAAAAAATCAACGTGGGACCATTAAAATCCGAAACTCATTCTAAAATAAAGTAACATTTCCTTACATTCCAAGAGTGCCACTTCTCTCTTCTTATAAAAGGCCCCCACCTCTACCTCCTTACCCACACTTCCAAAGCCTTTGTCTCGGCCAACCCCTGCCCGTTTTGTCTCTCCACATCCCTCTCTTACTCCTTGAAGCCTCACTTTGGGTAGATGTCTTCCCAAGGAAGCCTTTGAGCTCAAACCAAAGGGAGTTACCCGATTTTAAGGTAATGACTTCACTTGAATTCTTTTGTTTTATTTTCCTTCTCCTACCACCTAAACTCTTTTTATTCATTTATTTTGTAAACACTCTAGTATCATCAATATACTAGGATGTTGTTATAATAAGTATTAGAGATACACTTACACACACCTACATCTAATGGTTAAATAACATATTGTTTCCGTGGATGGCGAATTTCTACCTCCCGAAACGATGATTGTTCAACATTCTTTTAACACCTTCAATGGTGGACATTAAGATGACACTATACTTATATATGATATATAATATTTTTATGTTTTCCTTAAGCTTCTGTATTTTTCATTTTGGGAATACCTTTATGGTTTCCATTATGGGTAAATGTGATATCTTCATTTAAGGATGTGCGGACTACCGCCCCCTCAAAGTGATTTGATTTCGTTAATGCCATATGTGGGATGTATAAAGGATTTAATTAATGGTATTATATATGATATTATACTGGAATTATAATATATCTTTATATCATTATTATTCCATTCCATAAAAATATGAAATAGAAATGAAAGTAGTGTTCATGCATACGTACGGTTTACCGTCTCCATGAACGGTACATTTCATTTATTACCTCTAAATGATTATGTAATATTATAAATTCATGTATATACTAGATATATATGATATATATGATATCTAAATAATGAATATAATTCTTTATATAATTTATGTTTTACCACATTAACAACTTGTAATTATAAAGAGTTTATTTTTTACTCAAGTACCAAGGATCGACAAAACGACCATTTTTACCTTAAATAATTACATAGTGTTCATAACCTAGTAATAAGTGATATAAAAGGAATAATGAACTTGAAAAAGGTTCTTAGGAAAGTATAAATTAACTCCAGTTTATTATTCAGGAGGTTAAAGAACGATCGAGTCAAGTCGGACCCGAGGTAAGGGACTTCGTCTCAATCTCCTTTCATTGAGGAATATTTCGTTTTATACACAACTTTATTTTATACGGTGTATAAAACCCTTTGACTTTTACTTTTATACAAAAGGAATATTTTTCTACGAAGCGTTTTACAAAACGAAAAAAATGAATGTTTCTTTTAACGTACGTGGTGACAATGACCTTTTTCCGCCGCCGTGAGTATTATTTGGTCTTTGGCTTCCTGAACAAGTCGTAATGTTTTTTTTAAAATGAAATAAATACCATATACTCTTTTATGTATTTTGGTATTGAAAATGGTTTTTATAATGTTTTTGTTATGTCAATATATTTAAGTGATATATTGTGATCAAATTGTGGAAATGTTTTCTTTCCATTTTATTTGTTTTATGTCTTATAATTTTTATAATGGTACTTGGACATTTGACGGGTGGTTACGTGATAAACCATATGACGGGTGGTGCCGTGAATACCAGGATGGGTGGTTACATTATAACCTCCAATCCATTGGGTATTGAAGTCGGCCATATGGATATTCCATTAAGTATGTGTGGAAGTCGGCCGTATGGCTATTCCATTAAGTGATATGTGTGGAAGTCGACCGTATGGTTATTCCACTTAAGTAAATTTATGTCCCAAGTTACCTTTATATGTTATGTGTTATTTATATGGGTTTTATGGTAATCTTTGGTTAAAAAAGGGTATGTAATGATATTTAATTCAGTGAATAGATTTTACTACTTCATGAAGGTGAAGGTGTTACTTTGATAAAGTATACATGGTTTACATGATGTTTGAAAAACTAACAGTTTTCATTCTTTGTGTGTCCCTTATTGAGCTTTTTATGCTCACCCCAAGTTTTTTTGAAATTTTTTTTATAGGACTTAATGTAGATTAGGGTCAAGGATGGGATCAATGGAAAGTCAGGCTATCTAAAACATGGAACTAGACATGTTTCTTTTTAAGAGTATTTATTTTATGGAAAGATAGTAGAAGTGTCTACTTTGTAATCTTTTGAGATGTAATAGTTATGTCCTAATTCTCTAAAACTCTAAACCTGAAAAGATTCTCAATGTGAATTATTAATTTAATTCAATATTAAGTAAGTTTTAAGGCCGGGTCCTTATACATTAGTTTTTTAGGAATAAAATATCAATTAATAATATAATATTTGTTTTAAAAACTATTTTATGTCAATTTTGACACTATTTAGTAATTGATTTTTGTAAAAATCATAACAGAATGATTAGTTCGAACAAAGTTAATTACATCAATACTAACATGTCATATTAACCTAGAAAATTAGTTTAATTCATAAAAAGTGTCAAATTAAATTTATTTGGTTATTTAACACATCAATTATGTCAATATTTCATTAATAAGATAATTACTGCATCATCTTTGTGTCATAAATAAATAAAATTATTTATTGTCTAAAAATTAAAAATTATATACCATTATGTAGGAAATATTTTTATATTTCTAATGAATATTTATAGTCGAATTTATCTTATTTATAACCCTATATTAAAAATTATTTACTTATTAAACTTTAATTTTAACTATTTTAACCCTTCTTTAAATAAATTAATAATAAATGTCCTAATCTAATCCAAGTGGGCCTAAATGGTCATATTTTATTCCTAAGGTTGTTTTTGGTCGAATTTCACTTATCCAATAGAATTAGGACATGTGTCAGGGTAATAATAATATCATTTTTACCCTTAATTACCCTATTTACTTTAACCATGGTAAATAAAAGTAAAAAGTTACCATTCACCAAAAATTATTTTCATCTCATTGAACCACATTTTACTTACTGACATCGACAGTGTCTCTCAGATTTTTGAAATTCCATTTACAAAAGTGGTAAAATTAAGTTTTATGTAAATTTACAAATTCTCCTAGGAGGTGGGTAAAAGACGGTCAAAAGTTCAATAAAATTTTTATATATCTAAAATTATTATAAAATGACTCCAATGAATTACATTGAACTTATATAGGTATTATGTGTCAATTTTTACCTAAAATAAATTTAAATAAAATAAATAATTATTTAAATAAAAAGTTGTTTTTTAAATAGTAACCAAGTGTTTTCACTATTCATCAAAAATTGAATGTTTTCAGAAAAATACCAAAATTTCACCCTAGGATAATTTCGATATTTCGAATCAAAAAATGAAGTCCATTTCGAAAGATGAAATTTAAAAAATTTCAAAAAGTGGTTACTACTATTCATACTTTCTAGTTTTAATAATATTTTAATAGCATATCGTTGTTTAGTGAAACTCAGTATTGCGTACAACATACGCTATCGAGGAAGGTCGCGATTGCGTGTAATGTAGCCAAGTTAGGTTTTTTGTTGTGCAAGACTCCTTTTTTGTGACGTACAACAAAAGACATCAATAATATTAAAAAGAATATTTTTCATAAAATCTCGGGGTGTTACATTTACCCTATGGCCCAGCCAGTGCCGTCGACCGCGCACCCTGCCGCTCCCCATGCCAGCTCCGGTGCTCGCTGCTCCATGCTCCCACACTCTCGTGGCTCGACCACCCCATCTCCCACTCGCCCCTACTCCGCGCGACCCCCTAACTTCGCCTCGCCCCCTGCCAGCCCTTCCAGAGAGCCCCGCCACCGGCTAGCAGCCTCCGGCCCCCTCCAGCGACCTCTGACCGAGCTCCGGAGAGCCCCGCCACAAGCCAGCGGCCTCCAGCCCTATCCAGCAACCTCCAGTCGCGCTCTAGAGAGCCCCGCAACAGGCCAGAAACCCTATGGAAGTCGTTCCTGCATCCCAGGCACTCCCGGGATTTTTGACGGTGC
Source organism: Viscum album (assembly GCA_963277665.1). Classification (NCBI taxonomy): domain Eukaryota; kingdom Viridiplantae; phylum Streptophyta; class Magnoliopsida; order Santalales; family Viscaceae; genus Viscum; species Viscum album. The sequence goes on from OY728152.1 coordinate 1,389,847,436, forward strand.
TTCGGCGTGACCTCCGTCTTTCCTTCCGGCGTTCTGGCTTCCTTCGGCGTGCCTGTGCTGCATTTCCCAACCACCATACCTTTAGTCGGTCACGTTTCAACCTTCCATTGTACAACCAACCACCGCCGCCTTGTCTCGGAAAGTGGAGCACATGACAGTTAGCACGCGACCCCCGGTAGTCTCCTTTCTTGACTGTGACACCCCTTATGACTGGAACGCGACCCCGTGGGTAAAGCGTGTCTCTGGGTCAAGGAAACTTTTGTGACGTGAATATGTTTGAGTTTATTTCATATTATTGTTTGGCTGTTTTTGTAGTTTTGGTGTTTGTTGCAGCGTGTTGGCAGAATAATTCCGCAATGTAGCGGTCTTCAGCTCGCGCGTGCGTACGCTCCCGCGCGAGGTGTGTTGCGTCGTCGAGTTCGGTTTTCAATTCAAGGTAGGTCTCCCACTGCACTTGCCTTTAAATTTATAATTTATTTATTCCTTTCCTTTTCTTTGATTTGCAGTAAATTTAAAGTAGTATTAAATAGTTATTTTTAGTGTGGTAACCTGCTGAAAATGGAAGTTGTTTATTTCTTCCATTGCACTGGAAGTATTGTTCTTGGAATTTAATTCATTGTTCTTCTTGTGATATTACTAAATGGATTCTTTATGAAATGTTCAAGTCATGTTGAAGTGTGTTTTGAAATGGTTTTGGTGTGTGTAAAATGACAGGTGTATTATTTATGGAAAATGGTGTTCTCTTAAAACCTTTAATAGATAAAATGCTTGTTTGGCCATTTAACTTGATTTTGGAAACATTAAGTGTGGTTCTTGTTTGATGATTTTTTTCCTTTGGCGTGTGAATACATTTTTGGATTTCAATTTAGAAATAGCATTCCTTATAAAAGTTATAAAAGGCCCGTTTGGCTCTTGATGAAAGTGGTTGCGTTTGGATATTGAAATATGGTTTTACTTGCGACACCAATGTGTTTCTATTTTAAAATGATGATTTGAGTTTCTTAAATGAGGTTCCAAGTGTGTTTATGTTTTTCAATGGGATGGAGTGTGTTGCATATTTTGGAAATGTGTTTGTATTAAATGGTTATTGAGGCCCGGTTGTCACTTTAAATAAAAATAGTATCATCAGAAAACCCTCCTCGGAATGGGTTCTCACCTTGTAGGTTGATGAAAGATGGAGATTACCTTGTCTTTGGGCTTCCCTTGTGTGATAATGGTTTAAAGGAAAGGATCTAGTTCCTTGGGGTACTCGGGGGTGTTTTTTTGTGTGTGTCTTGATGGTGTAAGATGATAATACATTTTTTGAATTTCTTGACTAGTATTTGTTGACTCAACCCTTTTTTAGTACTTGGCATGGGAACCTGGCATAGTAAGTGAACTTTTTGTGAAAGATTGTCGCACAAGTTTAGATTACGCACTGGCTAGTGGACCCAATGCAGGGGAATACTGAGTTATTGTAGCTATGGGGATTGGGCCCCTCGGTTAGGTCATGTAGGGCTATGCCGAACGTTAGGGTGTTATGACGTCATCGGGTTAGGGCATGCCTTGAGGATGAGTCACATGTATAGTAAGTTCTGCATTGTTCATGGGCACCTAGGTTTGACCCATGTCTTTTGGATTTCTGTCGTTAGTAGTGATCAGTGTAGTGTTTGTTTCTATACCTACATTTCCCCTTACTATTTGGTTTCTACTATTCCTTTTGGTACGTTGTTCTTTTTGTGAAAATGGTTTCAAATGAAAATGTTTTATTCTATTTGTGTAGAATCTGAAATGTAGCATTACTCTTCATTTGAAAATGATATTGGCACTAATGAAAGGAATCTAACTTTTCAAAATGAATATAGGAAATGATTCATGTTTTGTTTTCTAGTGAAATATTTATGAAAGCATACTTCTATACATTGTAGTTCAAACATGGATTTTTGAATTCTTTATTTATTGGCAGTGCTTTGGGATTTGTTGTTGGGCTCACCTACTGAGTATTTTTTTGTACTCCTGTCTATCTTTTACCATTTCAGTTGCAAGTTTATTTGTTCAGGTTTCTTGGTTTGTGTCGCTCAGTGTTTGGTGAGGTTGTTCCTTTGTTTGGGTGGTGACCTGCGAGGTCACATGGAGGTACGTTGGCTGCGTGGCTTTTATTTTATTTCTGTAGTTAGTGATTGTCTGTTTTGTTTAGTTTCTATTCTATTTTGATCCTAGTTTTGTTTGGGATAAAATGGTTCCCAATGATTAAATCTTGATGCCCGACACTAGATGCTAGCCCGTGCGGATTAGGAACGCCCTTCGAGCCATGCCGCGGACTGGCTCGGTTGACCGGTTCGGTGTCAACCAAGGTTGGTTCGTGACATATTATGTTTCTCAACCAATACATATTCCTTTTTTCATATAAATACTTTATTTTCCCATGTGTGGGAAATAGAAAATCTCTACCTAGTGGGGGTGGGTGTTCTTAATTTTGAGACCTTGGGAGTTGGTGGTGAAAGATACAGTGTGAGGTCAATCGGTTGGGTGGAGATCTTAGTGGTGTTTCTATATTTTTATGTGATTATTTTCAATGATGTTTAATATTGGGATTTTTACTTACTTATTTTTTGTAGTTTTCTCCAACCAAACAATTTGAAATACCAACTCTTTATGGATTACTATCCAATTTTTATGTTTTGTTAGGTTATTATTATGGAAATATTATTTAACTTGATCATTCATGATTCCCAGGCACTAGTATCCTACTCGTAGGAATCTGGAATGAAATTTAGCTCATTTAAGGGATGATTAAGGTACCATTTTATTATGTTACCTATATTATATCATGAAATTAAACCTACAAACCCTGGGTAGAGATATGGTGAAACCAAAGACACCACACCCCAACTATCCGTAAATCAAAAAGTCAATGAACTTGACCCCCCAAGCTCCATGACAAAACCCCAAATCACTACATCAAAGTGGAGCTTCAAAAAATAGATTAAAAGACACAACCCCTCATGATCCTGACCAAAACTTATCCCCTACACCATAATATACCTATAGACAACATAGATATGAAACTATCCCACTGTGATATTCATGGTACAAACTATACTATATGTTTCTGGTTTATACAAAACAATAGAACCACAAAAACATGACTCCCAAGATTCTACACAAAAAACAACCATCTCAAAAACAACACCATGTTATGTTAAAATGTAACACATTTAAATCCTCCTCCACCAGTGAATATTTAATCTCAAACCACACTTCCACTCAGCCATCTTCTCTCATACACTCTTGATCACCTAAAAATTCAATGGAAGGGATTTGAAAAAGTTTATCCCATACATAATAACATTAAAATTTAGGAAATATTATATACATTTAAATAAAATAAATAAAAAAATATTGTATATATTTTATATAAACTCTTTCATATTATTAATTTTCATTTAATGTTATATTAACTCAATAATATTAAAAAATATATTATATTTTATGAAATATTTCTTAATTATACGAACATTTCATATTTTATGTAATTTTTTTACAAAAACTTGATATCATTTATATTATTTTATTTTAACATAGATTAATTAAACCAAAATTCTTATTGGTATAGTTTAAATAAATTTCAAAATTAAGGAAATTAATATAAACATATCATTCCAATATTTATAAACATTTCATGACTCAGGAGAAACTACTTTATTTTTTCACCATATTTTAGAATTTATTAACACTTTATAAACTAATAATCCATATAAGTTCACATTAATCGTTATTCATCTATGCCTAAATGATTTTGTGTATGGTGTATGAAAAACTATATTTTGTTATGGGTCTATAGGGACCCTGATAACAACAATTATTGAGAATATATAAAAAATAAATATTTATTTAAAATTTAAAAACATTAATAATTTTTATAGGACACCAAGACGTTGTTTCTCTTGCAAAAAAAATACTATAAATAGAAACCATGATTGTATTATTTATGATAATATATTTTAACATTTTTATTAAAAATTCATAATTATGAAATTGTGATGTGGAATTTACATGAAAATATCTTACTTATCATTAGGAAGTCAAATTTCTATACTAAACATCAGCAATTTTCTAAAAATACATGATGTAATATATTAAACCAATGATTATCTGTTTTTAAGAAAATGTTTCCTTAATTTTTTTATAAAACCATGATATGGTTTAATAAAACTGAGAAAAGAACTAATGTTTTTCATGAAAACTATATTGTAGTTTAAAAAAAATCATCAGTCACAGCTTTTTTTCAGAAAACATAATCGTTCTAGAAAATCATATTATACTAGTTTCATAATATATCTGAAAACTCAATGCAAATTATTTATAAGTGTATTTGATATAATAGATTGTTTTTAGAGGATATAAAACTAGACAATCTATAGTAGAGACAATAAAAAAATCTAGTTTTTCAAAAGGATCAATCGATTTATTTGGACTAAATGAAATAAATGAAGAAATCATATTATTTTCCTTATTGATATGGTTGAACCAAGATCATCCATACAAGAATGATAAAATATTAGTAAGAAGTAGGAAACAAAATCCTATGTTCGTGGTTATGCAGGGGATTTGTAAATCTCATAACTATTTGGAAGGATTTACTTTAATCCATAGTCAAGTAGAAACCCTATAAAGCCCATATTTAAGAGTGAGGTATCCGCACCCGCTTATAACGAGTGATTTATTCTCTACCTCCTTTGATGTGAGAATCTTCACATTCCACCCCCTAAATAATCCAACATCCTCACTAGCACAATACCTATAAACTAGAGTTGATTCCTCTTATAATGGATAATCCAAACCCATGATAAAGATGTTTTATGGCTTGGGCTGTCATCTAATGGACCTGTTTTTATCAGACTCACGAGCCTAATGGTCTACCATAAAATTGTGTAATAATCGGAGAAGTATTCAAACAACCTTATAAAGGGTTAATTTTTAGATATTACATTCCCTACATTCATAAAACATGGTTGTTGTGACATTCATCAAAATGTGGTTCACTATATAAAAAACTGTGATGTGGCTAAGACCACCACACAATGTTTTTAGATTTCAGGTATATTTCACTCATATAGTGGTGCAATATAATTAGTTAATTTATATACTAAACATACTTTTTCATGAAAAATATTTCGATGCCTAATAGTACAATATTGATAAAAGATTATTTTCAATAAATTGGTTACATATTATAGATACATGTTTCAAAATTAGTTTTTATATGAATATTTCCCCCCATAAATCATATTTCATGATATAAGATAAATTATATTTGATATTAAAATAGTAAATATTGTATAATAAATCTTTGTGACTATCAAAATAAAATATTTTTAACCTTTTAATTATGTCTTTATAATTATTGTATTATGATAAAAAATGGGGAGAGTAGTGAAAAAAATAACGATTAAAAATATTTGGATTGTATGGATATATTATAAAAAATCATAGATAAATATTTTTATATGATACTCATTCAATTATAATATCATATATTTTTAGATTAGGTAGGTAAATATTTTGAAATATAAATATTATCCATATAATATCATGAAAATTATATGTCATATGATTAAATATATAATTTTGATTAATTCTTTTAATTATGGAATTAAATTTGGGATTCCATAATCTTTTTTTGATCTAATTAGTTGATGGTTATATTATAATGAAAATAATAATATTTTTTAGATAAAAAATTCATATATATTAATTTATAATTAATTATTAAAATATGATATTGATTCCAAAAAAAGTCTAATTAGATCCATACTATAAATTATCTATCTACAATTGGATGATTCATTCATGATAATACTATATGACTGATTTTTTATCACATTCAATGATGAACAAGATGAAATGTGAAAAGAAAACCAGCTATGAATCATTTTTTATTAATTTAATGGTTATGGATACCATTGTGTAACACAATTCATAATAACTTATAGAGTTATTATTTATAAATTTATATATAATTTTAATATAAAAAATAACCATGAAAAAATTACAATGTTCTTAAAAACATGGTGCGAGTCACATGTATATTTAGGTCATGTAATCAAACTTGTGTCTAGCCTAACACTTACATGTGATCATCCAATAAGAAGGGTACTGAATGGAAATATCACATGATCCACACCCCTTTGTTATAATGGCCTCAATATTTTCCTTCCCCTCCCCTAGAAATCATACACGGGATCGACTAATAGACCGCATGCCTTATGATTCAATGAATTTTTTATTCTCATTACCAATTATAGGATATATATTTTCATTATGTAAATGCATCACCCAATTTCAACTATTTTTTATAAAACACTATGAATATAAATATATATATAATACAATGATACATCACTATTAGGGTGATTTGTGCTATAAAAACCCATATTTTACTCTATTTTATTACTTTTAGAAATTGATAAATGATAATATATACGTAAAAACCTAAAATTATTTATCCATATACTGAACCATATTTTTCATTCATAATTATTACATCAATTTTATGAAAAATAACATAAAAATAAAACAATATAGAATCAAATTTTTTAGTGTCCAATGAAAATTATGTCCATACTACATTATGAAATATTCAATTTTGAAAATTATTTAATTTATTTTTCATGGTCTCCATGAAATATTTCACCATCTAAATAATACACATAATCACCAAAAGTAATATATCAATGAATTGTGATCTAAAATCATAGAGAGTAGAGGGGAATAATATAGAAGTAATATGGAACATGAATTGACCTAGTACATGGTTGATCATAACTATCGTCATCATATTTTATGAAATGTATCACCATTTTAAACAAAAGGGAATCATTTGAATAAGACATGGAATTAGGAACATGCATAATAATTAAAAATCATTCTATTTGGTCAAAACCAACACATAAATTGTGAAAACATATTGCATCATGTACATGGATAAAATATTTGTACAAAAAATCACATAATAAATTGATAAAAATGATATCACTATGTTCTTGTATATTACCTTAAATATCAATATATATATCACATTACCTAATGAATTAATGTTATGTGTTATTTTAGGCCCACCCTGCACATAAAATGTTTTTCATAATCATTCATGCCACAGGGAAAAGAAAATGTACAAAAATACAAAATATGAGGTGAAACCATGAGAAAATAATTACCTCCATAGTGATGTTATAAAGACTATGTCAAAGAATATACATGCACATTACAAAAAATACAATAACAAACATTATTTTAGTCATTCAATAGTATAATTTTGAAATATCTGACCATTTTTATTAGAGGGCATAATGAAAAATATAATAATAATTTAAGAACATTTTTTTAGAAAATTATTTGATCATAAATAATGACAGTGTATTAGGATGAATCCCAATAAAGTAAGAAACATTGTATCCCTAGAAGAAAAAATGGTAAAGAAATAAAAAATAAATTTAAAAGGGATTCAAAAAAATCTTTTTAAAAATATTGATAAAGTGGTGATGACCCCAAAAAAGAAATAGTTGGGTTATAAATACCCCCTATGAATATTATAATGTTTCACTTTGGGACAAATCATTAAGATTGAAGTGAATTACTATGTAAATCTTGGAATAACATTAGAAATAAAATGAATAAAATATTTTATTTAAAAAAATACATTGAAAACATTTGAAAACGGATAAGTCAGGGAGAGTTAATCTAATGTGAAGGATTGATAGATCATTCCCACACCTTAGGTCTAATTTTATTATGAATTCATTACATATAAAAAATCATCATGAAACACTTCCATTATTTTAAGCCCTAAAATTTATAATGAGTCAGGAAAACTAAAATGTGGGGGTAGTGGCATACTTATATATATTTTATGACATTGAAAAGAAAATTAGATCATCGACTCCATTCATTAAACTCCTCATTATGTTTATGTAACACTATTTATTCATGAAACATTATGGAAAAACATCCATTTTCATAAGATTCTAAAAAACATGTCATCATTACATAACCATTCATCTTTTTAAAACATAATACCCTCAAAAAATAGTGTTACATGAGACAACCAATCATTAATGAAAAATAAATCTTTCATGAATCCCATTATTTTTCCATATTTTTATGTGGTAGTATCAAAATATTATTTTTCTGAAACATTTACAAACTATTGGTGCAATTCACCCAAATTTCCCACTTGTGTGAAAATCGTTCCATTTAAATATTTCCTTGAGATGTCTTGGAATGTCCATTGTTCAAGATTATTCTTTCATTGCTCGATTTTCTTATGATAAATTCATGTAAACACTGAAACACTTCAAGAACCATTTATTCATGTATACATAATGGTCTTCATATCCCTAAGTCTTATCCATGAACTTTTTATCATGAAGATCTATATACGTGCGCCTATTTAATTAATATTTTTAAGTCACCTCTTATATTATCATGATCAACATTCCATGCATGTGGATTGATTCATATAATCCACCAATTTAACTTTATTTAGAACCCATTATTCTCATGAAATTATTGACATGGTGAGTAAAAAATACAATGTGCACCACTATACAGTATCAAGGGAAACACCACATCCAACACACCAACACAACATGGTTGATAGTGATATGGTCGATAGTGGATGAAACTAAAAACACATGGTAACACTGATTCTCATTGGTGTCCAATAATCCCACCAGTTTGATTTATTTGAAACTCTTTTTGAATCATTTTCCATTGTCTTGAGGTGACTTTATAAACCTTTGCAGAAACCAATTTTCTATTAATACCAATTCCATTTGTAAATTATTCTTGGAGGCCAATATCAATTGTCTCATAATGTGTGGAAAATGATAATACCACTTCTTAAACCCCAATAGGAAAATAGTTTCATCACAAAATCCTTTTGGGATTTATAATTATTTAATGAACACATTCAACATCATTAGATTTACATCTTTAACTTGTACTCCCCCTATGATGGTATGGGAAGAATGACACGTAGATATGAGATCCTTTATTTATAGAACATAAAATCCACATGGATTCATGATCCTTTATTCTCCCCATTTGACATCAAATATAATGTTAAAATTATACCGTTTAAACCCAATGCATATTCTAAATAAAACTAATAACATAGGAAATATAAATAGAAAATTTATAGTTATCTAATTCTATAAATGTTATCTTCATGATAAAGAACATAATATTCCATCATTTCTAAACCATTAATGCCAAGAATTATGTTATAGAACTTTGTCTCTGTTATCAATTATGTGTGTAGTATATTTCTACATTATCCAATTTGTATACATGTTTCTTTAATTTGATAGAGATAGATTATTCACCCCCCTATGATATAAAACTCATCCTCTTGTTAAGACCATCGGTTAAACCCGTCTACTCAATTATTCTATATTATAATTTTTTCATATATGACTAAAGGTATGAAAAACAACTATAACTCAAAAAAATATTTGTTTTCTAGTTGATTTCAAGAATATTTTTAGTAGGATAAAATTTTACATATATGATTTCTATCGACAAAACCTTTAATACTACTGAGTTGACACTCAGTGTGTAAAATTGGTGATAAAGATAATAACACCATCAATATCCATTTCACTCCCATACATACATAAATCTCATGTTGTTATTGAACTTTATTTTAATTAAAGAATTTGTTTTAGATTTCATCGTTATATTTAAACACTAAGATTATACTAATTCTTGAAATAAAAAAAACTAAAATATAAATTATCATGATGGAAAACACCATTTTTTGAATCTTTCTCAATTAAAAATATTAAAATGAAATAATGTTTGTTCAGATTTGGATATCACTTCCTAAACTATTATTGGTAACTAATTTATTCTCACATATGTAGGATTTCTTTCCATATTTATTGTGGAGAACATTTATCAAATGTTCATTTCAGAACCCCCCTTTTAATTATCATCTTTTTCACTGAATATAGAATTAAAATTTAGCATGTTATTTATCTATCCAATGTTTCCTCTAATATCCTAATAATAGCCATATTATGTCACAATTTAGATTAAATAAATAGTCTATGAGTTCCCATATTATTAATGATTTTATATTTTTTATAATTAAGATACGAAGTTTATGATATTAGGTTCTCTTTATATTAGTACTTTAAGAATATTTATACCACCCGACATCAATTGAAATATTACCTTTCAACTCTTGATGCCCATTTTTTGTGACACATTGTTACTTCTCATATTATTCTTCTATAATCGTTAATTTTTATTATATATTAAAAAATCATCTTGAACTGATGTGAAATAATTGGAACTCTTGAGAAAATAATAAAAACACTTTTAATCTCTATATTTAACTTCCCCATGGATTTTATATCCCATATAAACTCAAAAACATTAACAGTAGTTAATTGAATTTAAATACGTAGATAGTCTAGATGTTTGAATTCCTTAAGTTGGGGAATGAGGCTGGTCTTGGTAGAACAACCATTAATTGTCATAATTTTAATTTCCACTTTTAATTTTAGAGAAAAGGAATTCCATCACTATATTAACCTATTATTGTTCAGTATCATTATTCATTGAATGATTGCTTACTTTTATGAAAGTTTATCTCCTTTGACTGATTCTATATACTAAAACGTCACCTCAATATTTTTCTTTTGGACTTCACCTATCATGGATTGGGAATTTTATTTTCATCGCACCTAAATCAGAAACTATTCTTACTTGGGTAATTTTACCAAAAAGGATATCCCCACATGTTACTTTTCAGATCCTTCTCTCTATATATTCCTGTAGCTCTGTTTATTCCAAATTGATTTATCCACATTCACAACTTATGTATTATTTTAGGATGACTCCTTCATATGAGAGGTGTTTTTATTCCTTTTAGTTTTATAAATCTTTTTCTGGTATTTATATTTAACATTTTCATTAATATAAAATTTAGAGCACCTCTTCAACCCAATGTTTTCCTATTTCTTGGGAACAATCACAGTTCAATTATTCACTTTCCTTATTTTACATTTTAAATCTAACTATGTCACATCTTGTATCTATCCTATATGGTAGAAAATATAGCCAATATATATTTTCTTCCATATTTTATCCTTCTTTTCATTCTAATCCATCTTTGTCACACGTGGAGAAGTTTAATTATTTTTCCTCTACATATTTTTTCCATTATTTCCATGAGGGGTTCTATGAGTAAACTATTGTTGGATTTTGATGCACATTTCATTCAGGTCCATTATTTTCATCCAGAGTAGTAAATCTATTATACATAATAAGAGACTTTATTTTGGTGAAATAATTTGTCCCAATAGTTTTTGGAATGGATTAATTATTTATGACACATTTATTTTCTTTTCACTATAATTCCAATCCATATAACAATTGTTAACACTTATGAATCATCAATAATTAAAACCATACCTCGTATATTCATTTAATGGTTGATATGTTGTTTTAGTGTATTCTATTGTTACATTAATCCCTTTGGATTCTAGGAAAACAATCATGGTATGTCCCTTGGTTCTACATTAGTAGTACATAGTGGCTACCATTCCCCGTGAGTTGTATCTTTAATGTTTCGAAAGATTCCTTTTCTTACATTCTGAATCAATATTTTCACATTTGTGTACTCCACTTTATGATTATCCCCTTGAAGAGATCATCAGTTTTTCATATACATTATCAACCTTACTTTTTTTCTATGACCTTCCAAACCTTATTCTCCTGTTGGGAATTAATCATACTCAAACATGAGATTTCTTCTATAATGTATTTTAACCCTATTCAAGTTTTCATTTTAGAGGGATAATACTATTTTTTAACTCCTTATCCATGGATATTTTCTTATATAATTGATGTATAATTAATTCTTGTAATTAAATTTGACTCTTAATTTTTCACCCATCTTCATAATGTTATAATTTTAGGAAAAATTTACATCCCTTAACATTTTATTCTTCTCAACCAACTATTCCATGTTTTCGACAAATTCATCATTATTTGACCTTTGATTTTGAACCGAATTTTAGTTAAGAATATTTTTTTTAGATCCATATTTTCATTATTTAACTTTGTAATACATTTCCTCAAACTCTTTTTCACGGGCATAATTAATTCCCCAAAGATCTATAGTGATTTCAATTAGTATTTGATTGAGGCCTTTCATATTTTTTACATCAATTTTCAGTACATCAATATGTATCCCTTGAGATCCATTCTTCTTTATCAACCACATGTCCTCTTCCTCCAGACCCTGGTGAAGTTCATATGATATGTGTACATATTCAACCTTTTGAATCTCTTAAAATTTCATTATCTTCATTATATGGAAAATTTATTATCATATATGAATCTTTGGATATTATTATAGATCTATTATATAAACATATAGATAAATAATAGGATTCATCCATTCCATATTTTTGTAAGATTTTGGGTTCTTTTAGGTTCATCACACACATCTCAACGATTGTTCCATTATTTGAAATCCCCAAGGAGTTTCTTCTTCTTCTTTAGATTCTTTTTCTTTTTCATTTAATATGATCAGAAAATATTTCAATGCCTAAAATTTATCACATAAATTCAGATCAAATCACATAAAACAATATTAATATTCCCAAGAATACCAATTATTGGACCCACAAGGGACTTTAGTGAGAGATTATATTGGGGGGTGAATCATGGTAGAAACTAATTTATGTTTCCATTTGAACCTATTAAACTCTCACTTTCTTAAAGGATCATAAACAAACTTGTAGGTAGGATCATTCTTGTGTTCACCTATTATGTGAGGATCTAATTAACTAGTGTTATTATATTATCCTTATTTATATAATATTGTTGATCTCTCATTCTACAATAACTAATTATCAACCAGTTGAATATAAGAAAAGAAATCATAAAAGACATAAGAATTTTACTAGGTTCACCAATACTAGGATATCTCTAAGGAGAACACTGTAATGTTGTGTTGATGTTCCAAAATCCACTAGTAATAATTAAATGGTGGATTTTGAATTGGAAACTCATATACCTAGGGTCACTACCCTTACAGGATTTTGGGTAATATCACAATCACCAAAGGTTCACTCCATTTTTCCTATCCTTTTTCACACTCCTTCAGTACGATATTATCATTGGTACTGAAACCAATGCGCAGCATTATTGTCTTGTTATTGTTTCACTTATTACTATTTGATAACCTTCACACTAAAATTTTGAAAACTAGTAGTGATAATCACCTCTTAAGAAGCTTCACATTACATATTGAACTAGTCATCATGGAATACTAAATTCCATTAGCATGGTCTGAAATGAGTGGGAATCACATTAAGTACTCTTTTCATGATTCAAATTCCCAACACTAACCATCATGAATCTTTTATTGTTTCTTGAAATAAATATCATTTCTGAATATTTTATTGCATTTCATGAAATTCCCAACATTCTTGTCACTCATATCCTTAAGTGAATCTTTTTAAACTTCCAAAAAACACCTTGGTTAGATTTACAGAAGTCCTTTATTTATTGAAATTGTGTTCATATGAATTATTTGTGAAATAAGAAACATTGTGAAACTCTTTTTAAAATTCATATTTAATGGGTCATTGATGAGTGAGGGGAATTTGAATTAGAGGGGAATATTCCTCTTTATATACATTTCCACATTATGAATCATGCACACTTACCCCGAGATTTTAGGTAATTATTCATTCTATTTGTATAAGACCCTTTATTTATAAAACTACTTGAAAAAATATTAATTCATTTATACTTCCAAAAAAAGTGTCCTTGAATAAATTTTCTCCTTAATGAAAATTAAAACCTTTAAAATTCATTATTTCATGAAATTAAAAATATATTATATAACATTAAATTTTTCATGAATTCCAAGAATGCTCAATTTTTTTGGATTGGTAAGTCAGAAAACATCATTTTCTTGAAACATTAAGAAACATTATGATAACACCGATACCATTAAAGAAACATATCCACATGCATGAAAACATTTACTTTTCCATCTATTGTCGATATTTATTGGATTAAATAATGTTTTAGAGTATTTTTCCTTTAATTTGTTTTCTTATCTTGGGGATCCTATTTATTTGATATCTTTAAAATGTATCACATTATTATCATGATTGATATTATAGGCTTTCACATTTTTTAATGAAATTTTTCACTATTTCATTTTATCATGAACTATATCTTCTCATGAAACTATTGACATTATGAAAAGTAAATCCATAATGCTTCACCACACCATGTCAATAGAAACACTGCATCTTGTACACCAGGGAAAATTGGTTGATAATGATAGGTTTGGAAAATAATCCAACACTAAACACATAGAAACAGAAACACTCATTGGTTTACAATAGTGGGGATAAATAAATAATTGAAAACATCCTCATAGGCAGATGAAACCAGCAGTTAATGAGATGTGTCAAAAAGAGGGAGAGGGGGGATTATAGTCCTAAAACAGATTAAAATTAATATACCATATCATAATAAAATAAATATGTTATATATTTAAATATTAAATATTTTATTATTGTATAAGGATAAAATATATCAGGAGTGTAGAAATATTAAGTGAAAAAAATGAAAATATGGGGTCGTGGGGTTTCTATTTTTAAGAGGCTTACTCGTTTTTTATAGAGCCAAACCAATGAAGGATTGTGGTTTCATGTACCCAAAATTTTCCTAATGTTATAATGATAAATAGGATGATGTAATTTGGTATATATTGGGATATGATAAGTGTATGGGAACTTATGTTCCAATAGAATCGATAGAGGGTATTTATACTTGAGGGGAAGGGTATATTCAGTTTAAAATATAAAATATATTATTATTTCAAATAAAAAAACATTATATAGTTTTTTTGTCACATTAAAAACTATATTTAAATAAAAATATATGGTTTTAGTACTTTAAAACCATTTATTAATTTAATTAATTAGTTTATAAGAAAATGAATGAAGAAAAATAATTTTTTTAATGGACATCATTACATTTTTAGATATTGGAAATTACTTTTTAGGTTTTAAAATTAATAATATTAATATAAAATATGTAATTCATCTTATTAAATATATTTTGGGATTATCTTCCGATATTTTCATTTATTTGGTCATTATTAGATCATTACCATGTCTTATTAAATGGAGTATTTAGAAAAGTATATTTTTACTATTCTATTAGAAATTTATTTTCTATATAATATTATAAAAAATTCAATCCTATAAAATTTCATTGTGATTATTAAAAAAATGGAAATAATTTTATTAAAATTATATTAAAAACATTTCATTTTAATTTTTATCATAAAAATTATGGTTTTTTCAAAATACATTAATGTTAATTTATAAAAACATCCCATGTTCTTTATTTAAGTGTCTTATTTTTATATTAGTTTAATAGAATTATATTATTTATGCAACACCCTATGTTTTTGTGAAATACTTTTAAAATTAATTAAATCTTTTTGATATTTTTAATTGCACGCAACACTAATTATAACTTGTGTTATATATAATACCTATGTTATTCTTGATATGAATGATAATAAAAGTTATTAATTCATTATATGATACCAAAACATAAGTTTTATCTACATGAAACACCAAATTTGGCTTTCTATATATGCAACACCAATATGAATTGTGTTATAAAAAAACAATGTTTCTTTGAAACAACATTTTTGCAATTATATTTAATTAAATAAAATAGTTATTATATATAAATTTAACATAGAAATATGAATATTATTAACCAATATTTTAAAATTATTTATAATGGTTTTATTTAAATAAAACATAATGACGATAAAATAAATATTTTTTTGTTAATGACTTTATATGTTTGGAAATATTATTTCCTCAAAAAAGTTCTTTTTATGTCCTTATATAAACAATAATAAAATTAATTTTAGACACTTTGAGATAATTAATTTTCATAAAATAAACACTAATTTTGACTAAAAAATGTTATACTATTCTTAGGGTGATTTTTTATGATTTTTCTGAGAAACATCATTTTTGGATGAATAGTTTAAAATATTGAATTTTAATTCCAAACTTCTTTTTTGTTAAATTTATTTATATAGTTAAATTATATTTTAATACTGGTTTTAAAGTCAAAATAGAACAATAATACAAATACTAAACCAATTTAGTTAATTTAAATCATTTTATATTGAATTTAGATATAAACTCTTAACGATCTATTAAACATTCTCGCTTTTAAAACTCACTTTCTCACCATCTCTGTGAGATTAAAATTAAACATAATTCATTCACTTCAATTAAATGAATTTTAAAAAATGTACATACATGAATTTTATTAGTATAATATCTATAGTTTATTAATATTAACATAAATTTTCACTAAAATTATTATTGAATGTTATTAAAATTAATTAGATCAATTAACATAAAATTAAGCATAATAAGGGACTAAAACATAAAAATAAGGCCCAAAATGACCTATCCACATGACTAAACCCATTTCCTGCAAATAGTTCATCCATACACCATTCATTATTTAGTTTTTCTTATTTTATGACTTTTTTTGGTAAAAACATGGGTACACCTAACTTGTTTTAAAAAATGAAAAGTGCATCCCCTCCCTCACCTATAAAAGGCCACCACCTCTCCCCATTATTCACACCTCTAAAAAACATAATATTAGAAAATATCTTCCCAATCCACTTCCCAAAATACCTCAATTCCACATTTAATCCTCAGTTTTGGAATAAATCCACCCAAGGAATCCCTTTGGTGTAAACCAAAATGAGTTACCGAAAGAAGAGGTAACATCCTTCTTCAAGATCCATTATTTTATTTTATTTATCCACCACCTAAATTATTCTTTTTCCATGAACATATAATATCCATAGTTATCCTAAATAAAATATGTTTTTTGAATGATATGTTTTGTATCTAACTTTACACACACTTCCATCTAATGGGTAATGAACATACTGTTCCTGTGTACAACGAACTACCACCTCACGGAATGATGTAGTTCATTTTACCTTAACCACCTATAATGGCTGGGAATTATGTTGGAAAATATATTTTTATCTTATATATATTATATACATTCTTTATTTGTGGTTATGTAATTATTATATGAAAAATACCATCATTCTTTCCATTTTTCATATATATGAAAAATCATTTGGGAAAGTTTGGACTATCACCTCCTCAAATCGATGTGATTCGTTCACACACTACATGGAATGTATTAAGGATCGTTTTAGTGAAAATATAATATATATATTAAATAATAATTAATATATAATAATACTATATATATAAATATATTTCATTTTAATTCTTTCAATCCATATTACAAATAAAAATTGAAACAACGTTCATGCGTACGTTCAACTGACTGTCTCCATGAACGGTGTCTTCCATTTCATATTTACATATTATATAGATTATTATAAATAAATATATACTGAATATAAATATTGTTTATATCATTTCATGAATTATGTAAATCATTATATTAGAATGAAGACAAAAAATATAACCAATTAAGGCACATCTGATAAATAATGGGGATATTAACCGAAGCGAAACCATAACATGGAATTTTTAACAATCAGTTAATACAAAGTAATAATAAAACAATTAATGGTATTATATACCATGATATGGTTCTATAAAATATTTTTAATAATCTTATATTCATTATATATGAGGTTTGTATGAGTTCAAAGAGAATTAAGACATAAGGTAAGGGAATTTCATCTCACGTTTTATTTTCATGAGAAACATATCTTATTCACCACTAATTTATTTTGTGTGGTGTTTATACTAATAATGGAAGTATTTAATGATTATTATAATTAAATTTATTGTAATTTAAATATCCATTTGATGATGTTCTTTTAATGTGTTTTATGTTTCAAAATATACCAAATTAGTCAAATAATTTTGTATCAATTTACCTTCTTTGAGACACATTCCATGTTACACAGCTATATATTTCCATGGGGTGTATATAAAACCTATGAAATGAAATATCATGAATATAATTATTTTCATGATATGTTATGTTTCATGTAATTTATTCTTATTATTATTGTATGATTCAATGTTACCAATTTAGTAATGGTTTATAGATATGATCTCAACATTTATCAAGGTTGTTTATTGTTTTTCTATATATGAATAAACCGTATGATCCATATGTCATGAAATATCATGTATTTTCCTACCCTCTGGTTATTATTGTTATATAAAATTAATGGTTCAATTATTTCACTCCTTTTTTCGTAAGATGATCAATAAATCATTTTTATGAATGTCTTACCATACCATGATTTTCGGTCGGAAATCTATATTCATTAAAAAACATGTTTTCTAAATAGTTTCCAAAAATAATATACTATTATCATATTATCAATAGAATAAAATTCTACCTTGGTTTGACTGTTCATACAAAAGGGTTTTAGAAAAGAAAATATTTTGTCATTATCTAGATAAGGCATTTTTCTCAAGTTTTTATGGTGTAAAGGAAATGTTCTACATGTATGGATTTACCTAATATTGGTAGGGTCATTCCCTTGAATATATTTTCACAATATTATTGTGTTGTTTTTTAAGGAATTTTTTTTAATTTTCTGGAAATTCATTTTTTCTATAAAAAAATCAATGAAAAGGAATTAAAAAATGTTGTATGTTTAAATGGTATTTTTAATAAAATTCAAAACTTCCTTTATATTTTTTAAAAAGTTTGTTTTCATTTAAAAATAATTCATTTTTAATTAATTTAATTTTCATAATATTTGAATGAATTTTAAAATAAAATGGTTTTAAAATGTTTTCAATATTGTTTTTTAAGTTTATAAGTAAAATGGATTTCAAAATTATTTCAATATTATTTAATAAGTTCTAAAGGAAAAATTATTTCAAAATAATTTCAATATTTATTTCCAAACATTCAAAGTATTTTCATTGAAAATTGTTTTCAAAAGAAATTTTTTAATCTTCCATTTTCAAATCATAAAGAACATTCTCCCCAAGAAATGTATTTAAAGGATATTTCAAAATTATCTTCCATATAAGATGAAATGTGTGGATACTACTCATTCCCTTCTTGAAATGATCCAATGTTTCCACTCATATTATTTTTTTAGTGGTTTATGTTTTGATGTAATTAATCTTATGACACCTATTTCTCTTTCACAAGTTAAATGTTTATGAAATACTTTTCACTTTCATGGGTTTTATGTTTATGAAATCTATGAAATTATTATGAAACCTATCTATTTTTATAGGTTGGGATAAAATTACATGTTTATCATATACATTTCATTTGATGGGTTATGTTATTAATAATGTTTATGATATCATGGAACATGTATGGATGATTTCATTATGACATGGGGGGACTTATATCTCTCTCAAAATCATTGGGTAATTATTTATATCTAATGAGAGAGAAATATCTGACCTTCTCCACTAAGATGGTCTAGTTAGTCATAATTGAATACTAATATGGTAATGGGAGTGAACTATGAATTCCAATATGGTTATGGGAGTGAACTATGACTAAAAATATTGTATGGACCCAACCCCAGTTACCCAATGTTGGGGCCTCATTTTATTACATAATAATATAAACATGGAATATTCATCCTGAAGGACCAATTAGTTTAGTAGATTTTTTAAAAAATATACATATATTAGTTAAATATTACATCTTTAAAGGAAAAATAACCCAAATTTATTCCATTAGAAACATCCATACCTCATAGATTCTACTTCCAAGTCACTCATAACATAATTCTTAATATCCTAGGAAAATGAAACATAAGAAAGGGGTGATATCAAACACTCAATAAGAGTAAGAAATACAATGTAAGATAACATAAACATAAACATTATTCATGATGAATAATTGAAAACACATTCTTTTACATAAAACATGAACACATTATGGAAGAAATATGATCTGATTAAAAAAATCCATAATAAAACATATTCATAGATACTCTACTAATCGAATAACCACATGAACTTTCAATTACTAGCCTCATAATTAAGGAAGTGTATATGTCGGGAATTATGAACAATACCTTCAAGGCCTTAACCAATATGTCAAAATATGATTAAGGCCACGTCCAAAAGCATATCTCAAAATGAGCAAGGTCTCAGCCAAGTCCATGTATATTATCTCATGAGACCTACCAATGCATCGATGGGATATAGTATGCCCCACCTGTCACATAATAAGTTCAATTAATTCCTCATATGGGAGGGGATAAAGATAAATAACATATACATTCATTTTTAAAATAACATATGAAATGTAAATAACATTCCCTAAACATTAAGACTAAACACTAACCATTCAGAGTAAATTGGTGAATGGTTTTAGGATAGGCTATCCACAATAAAAATAATCCCAAATAATTCAATTATATTTGGTAGATGATATAATACATATGTATCATAAATATTGTTGAAATAGATGAAGATACTTTTATAAAATCGTCAAGCAATTCTTGAGATAAATTCTCTTTTAAATTGAAAATAATTTTTTTTTGAAAAGTTCTTGTATAAAACCAGAAGTGAAGTAAGATAGTATTTTCAAAATAAAATGAGGTATTTTATAATGATAATGGATTAAAAAACATATTTTAGGGTTCCCTTGAAAATAGGTAATAATTTTAGATTTTCCCTTCAATCAGGCTTGTATTTTTTAAATAGTTTTGAAAGTTCCTTCTAAAAGGTGAAATTATCCATAAAATAAGGAGGTATTTTGGTTGGTAAACATATATATAACACTCACACGGAATTTATGAGGATTACATTACAATATAAAATAATTTCATTGGGGTAATTAGACTATAAAAGTAACCTGAATGAAAATTGACGTTCGGGTGAAAAAACCCTTACATTAAGTACGAATGTTCTCCGTTCATGAACATAAGGTTATGGAATATGAAATTAGACTTATTAATAACATAATTCAGAACCTATTATACCTTTATTTAGTTTATCATGATTTTTTAATTCCATTGTGTCATTATTTATTAGTTATAATATTAAATTTTGTTGTTCCAGAGTGTTCGGTTTCTTGATTTTCAAAATTGGTTCACTTATTTTTATGTAAAGAAGTTCATGTGGAATGGATGTAAATATCCATAATTGGATTTAAATATTATTTATGAACATTCATATGTGTTAATGGTTATTTATATCATGTGGATAAATGTCATTAGGACGAATCATTAGATAAAATATCAATGACAATCACATAGATAATTTTAGCGGTATTTTGATTATTAAGAACTAGTTTAGTCATATGATTTATTAATATGTATTTATACGGGTTATGGAATATTAAATTGGATATAATACATATATTATAGTCTGGTTATATCATCAAAATATTTTCATGACCATTAATGAAGAATAAATTGAAGAACAAATCTTTTTCATCCACAAAGGCTGTAAAGAACCTCACAGAGGATGATTTTGTCTATAAAATAAATGGGAGAGAGTATAAATATTAACAATGGTTCTTCAATGAATATGATATAATTATATTATATAAGTGATATTATATATATCATGGTAATTTGGATAGAGGTGGTGATGAGAGGATAACAATACAAAGGACAATTAAATGAAAATAAAAGAAATAAAATGGGAATTTACCTCTTAAATCAACCTCATTAATAATCTCATTAAGGGAAGATGTTTCGGTCTTTTAGAAATAACAATAGTACTATATGTGGTTATTGACTACGGAAATTTATTTTTTTATAACATTGAGGAGATTAAATGCTTAGAGGAGTTAGGATATGGGGGAGTGAGGGGGGGGGGGTTATAGCGGAGGAGAGGAGTGAATTTTGAATATTTTACTCATTATTTTATTATTTCCATCAATGACAACCAATAGTGTTTTTTCATGTGACCCCTAATAGTAATATGTTCATTTAAGTTTAAACTGTGTGGCCTTACATCACTCATGATGTCAAAAATAGTGTATTAAACTGATAATTTGTATATACGGTATTTTACGGTATTTCACTATTCATCATAAATTAAATTTTTTTATAAAACTCCCAAAAAATCACCGCAACCATTTTTTAAAGTGTAGAATTCGAAAATTATCTAAATTTTTAAGAAAAATTCTAGATACGATTAATTAAATTTTTCAATAAAGTCATTATTATTTCAAAAATATAACAATTTTAAATCTATAAATCGTTTTATATTACATTGAAAAATTAACCAAGATCTCATTATCATGTAAACTTAAGAAAATAAAATAATTATAAAATTTACTATTAATATTACTATTCATAAGGGTATGTTACTATTCATGAAAAATCAATTTGGTACTATCAAAATCCAAATGACATTCTGATCTCAACTCTAGATGACCGTTTTTTGAAATTCAAAACATAGTAGAGGCAATGTAGTGTTTAATAGCTAGATTATGAAATGTGTTGTTTTTTGGGACACATTGTTTCATGCATTCAATATTTATTTTCAATATGTTCAGGTGTTTCATTATCCCCTCACAAAAATTTCTTCCTCAAAATTTAAAAAATCATACCTCACAAAAAATTTTGGGTAGGACTTCATCATCATCTCTTCAAGATCCCATGTTGCCTCATCAATTTTATTATTTCTCCAATGTATCATTACTAGAAGAGTCATAAGATTCCTCAACACATGTTATATAGTGTCCAAAATCTAGATAGGCTCTTTAGAGTAATATAGACCGGGTTCCAATTATATACCTTCAGAAGTGAGGAAATGCATTGGGTCTGGCATGTACTTTCTCAGCAATGAGACATTGAACACATTGTGCACTTTGGACAGGCTAGGTGGAATATCCAAACAATATGCAACAACACCAATTCTCCCCTGAATTTAAAATTTCCCAATGTACCTAGGGTGCAGTTTCCCTTGATTTCCAAAACATATAGCGCCCTTCCATGGAGATACTTTCCAGAAAATGTGATCACCCACTTGAAATTCCAGATCATTCTTTTGAATATTAGCATAGCTCTTTTTCTTATTTTTGATGTTTTTATATGTCCTTGAATAGTATTTACCTTCTCTATTGTTTCCTCCACATGCTCTGGACACACAATCTTCCTTTCTCCAACTTCATCCCAACAAGTTGGTGTATGGAATCTCTTTCTATACAATGCTTCATATGGAAACATTTGAATACTTAAATGGAAACTATTATTGTTAGAAAATCCACACAAGGTATGTATTGATCCCATATACCTTGGATGTCAAGTGAACATGATATCAACATGTCCTCTATGGTTTGTATCTTTCTCTCTGATTTCTCATCAGTTTGTGGGTGTTAAGGAGTACTCAATTGAATTTCGGTATCTAACGCTTTCTAAAGACATTCCTAAAATTCCGATTTAAATTTTAGTTCATGATCAGACACAATTGAGAGAGTTTCACCATGATGTATCACAACATCATTGATTTAGAGTCCTTCTAGGAACTCTAGTAGAAAATCCACCCTTATAGCGATGAAATGTGTATATTTAATAAGTTGATCCTCAATTACCCATATTGCATCATTCTTACTTGGAGTTTCTGGTAATCCTATGAAAAAATCCATAGAGAAGTCATCCCATTTCCTTGTAGGAATAGGTATAGGTTTCATGACTCCTTTTGGCTGTTGATTTTCAACCTTTACTTGTTGACAGACTAAACATCTTGATACATTATCCAAAATTTCCTTCTTCTTGTTATCCCACTAGAAATGTTCCTTCAAATATATATACATCATAGTGCTACCCGGATGTATAGAGAAATTCTAAATATAGGCATCAGACAATAAATACCTTTTTAGCTTGGGTATATCTAGAACACAAATCCACTTCCCAATATTCAGAATTCTATATTCACATACAATGTCAGTCAACTTCCCCTCTTTCACAACATTATTTTTCTTTTGCAGGTTCTCATTATTAGGCCGAGAACTATTAATACATTATAATAAAAATGGTTGGGAATCCAAATAATTTTTTTTGATATTTCACCTTCTTTGATAATTCAAATTTCAATCCTCACTAGACTCATATACAAATGATCCTTGTCAACCCTCATTTTGTGGTGAATCCAATGATCCTTCAGGCTTAATGAATCATCTACCTTGTTTTCCTTTCCTGGGTGTTAGTGTATAGTAAAATCATAAACCATGAGTAGTTCAAGCCATTTCCATTGCCTCATGTTGAGTTTGTTCTATGAGAAGATATACTTCAGACTCTTTTTATCCATATATTTCTCACATTTTCACCATAGAGATAATGTCTCCATGTCTTCAGAGAAATGATTACCACTACTAACTCAAGATCATGTGTGGGATAGATTTTTTCATGAACTTTTAACTACCTCGATGCATAGGCAATAACTCAATCATTTTGCATAAGGAAACAACCATGTCCTCTCTTTGATGCTTTGATATAGATCACAAACCCATCATTCCACAATGTTAGGGTTAGGATCAGAGAATTCACTAATATCCTCATCAATTTTTTGAAACAGTCCTCACATTATTTTTTTCATATTAACTTAACCCCTTTATGTGTATTATTGGTCATTGGGATGGCTAAACAGGGGAAGTTCTAAATGATACACCAATAATAACCTTCTAGAAAAATAATACTACGTACCTCAGTTATGTACGTTGGAGTAGTCCATTCTTACAAATCTGTTGTCTTAACAATATCAATAGATATTAAATATTTAGAGACAGTGTGGAATAGAATGAAAACTGATTGAAGCCAAAATTCACACATGTTAAACTTCCCATATAATTAATTTTTTTATAAGAGTCTTCAAAAAAGTACACAAGTGATTTTCATGATCTTTATAGCTTTCTGGGTATAACACAATATCATCAATAAATACCACCCCAACTTCAACATGATAATCCTTGAAAACTATATTCATTACATCCATGAAAACAAACATTGCATTATTTAGTCCAAAAGGCATTATTGTAAACTCATAATTCCCATTCTTGGTTCGAAATGATATTTTTGGAATGTCTTCCTTCCTCACAAGCAACTGATGATATCTAGATCAAAGGTAAATCTTTGAAAAATACTGATATCGATGAAGCTGATCAAATAAATCATCAATGTGAGGTAGGGGATATTTTTTATTTATTGTTATATCATTGAACTCCCTGTAGTGAATTCAAAACCTCATAGATCCATCTTTCTTCTTAATGAAAATAACATGGGCTTCCCATATAGAAACACTATGTAAATAAATCCTTTATCACTTAATTATTCTAGTTTTTTCTTAAGTTACACTAATTCCATAGTAGCCATTATATATGGATTATTTGATAGATCCCTTGAATCAAGAATTAAGTCAATGGAAAATATAATTTGTCACTCTGGAGGATGTCTAGGTAAATCTTTTATAGATACATCCACATATTAATGCACAGTCAGTACATCCTCTTTCCAAAAATTCCTTTTCTCACCCATAGTTATTGAATTCCATTCCCCCCGCCAATAATTGAATTTAACAAAGATACTAGGAATGGATCTAGATGAGAATAATAGGGTGATATTTCTAGAAATAAATATAAAGGATTCCACAATATCCTCAAAAATAGTAACCACTTTCCTCTTGCAATAAATTTTATCATCATGGTTCAAAAGACAATCCATACCATGGATTATATTAGAGTAAATCATGGTTATGATAATAAAATCAGCTGATAATGAACGTTTATATGCCATAATAGAGACTACCTAACACAAATTTGTTGCAATGATACTTACCTTAAGAGTTTCTACTGAAAACTCCTTTAATAAATTAAATTAGAAATATCTAATTTTATTGGAAAACTGTGAAGATTTGAAAGAATGTGATGATATAGAATCAAATAAATCAATGGCTATGTTTTATGAAACAATTAAATTACCTAAAACCACATCATTAGGAACTTCAATATTAGTGGTAGTGATCGTATAAGCTTGTCCCTTCTCCCTTGTCATTTTTTGTGGTATGTTTCCTTGATGCATTGGAAAATCAATAGAATATTGTCCCATATCCTGAAAATTATAGCATTGAATAGTAATTTCTTCTTTATTCTCATTACAATAACAAGAAATATGGACTTTATATCTATATTTGTAGAATACATATTTTCCTTTTAATCAGGTGCTAGGGTGTTTTATTCCACAATTATCACTCAGTGGATACTCAACTCTTCCCTTATTTCCCATTCCCTTACTTACTTTTTAAGAGTTGTTAAAAACCCTAATCTTCTCTTTATTTCCCATAAAGTCATAAGACATAGATATTTCCATTTCTATCTTGATAGCACATGAAACTATATCCTGATTTGATGAAAAACATTTGTAGAGCAGTGCCTATCAGAGGAATGGATTTAGGACAACAAAAAATTGATCAGTTTTTCTCCTTGGATTATGTATGTAGTCCACAACATGATTTTATAACCTTGTGAAGTTATCTTCATACTTTTCAACATTCTCATATTCATTTTTCCTCAAATTAAGAAACTACCTTTCCATATCAACTCACTGTTCACAAAGAATGTATTTATTTAGGAATATTTCCTTAAAGTCCCACCATTCAATATCTTCAATCTCTCACTCCTCTTTTTTGTTTTGGATTAATGACCTCCATTGATCCGCATATACCGATAGATGATAAACTACCATGCCGAACTTCTTTATTTCATTACATCTTAAAGCAAGAAATACCTTCTCTAGGGAACTTATCCACAGCTCATCTATAAATGGGTTTGTATTCTAATTGACTGATGGAGACATTTTTCACATAAAGAGATCTAAAACTGTTCATCCATGTGGTGAATCAGGATGCACTATATAATTTAGGTTATTGTTCATAACATATGCAAGTTGTTCCAGTATCGTTATATGCAGCTCAGCACCACACACAATACTAGAGACATCATCATTATCTTGCGTCAGAGGGAAATACCTACATGGGATTCAACTATTAATGCAGTTTACATTTCTTCCATTAGGCACAATTTATTGATAATGGAATACACTAGATTAGGTTATGAATCATAAGTTGTAATCTCAATAGAGATAAATACTTAGCCGAAATTGAAATCCTATGCATGGATAACCCCATAATCAAAAAATGGTTTCTTTGAGGAAAAATTAAAATTAAAATCCTTAAAAATGGGTTGAATTTAAAATGAGAATTATCCTAAAATTATCCCCCTGTATTTTCAAACAAGGTGCATAGTCAGACCTGTTGTCGTGTACCATGATACCCCGGGTCAAGCCTGAAACTCCTTGTCAGATTTTTTACTCCTAGGTACATATGTGCCCACCAAATCCACTTGTAGTATCCAGATCGGGATGTACTTGCTATTAATATCCCCAAAATATATTCATTAACAAAATATTTGGTTGTCCTTGTATGATTATCCTCAAATAATATCATATATATTTTTTCTCTAATCTACGTTTTCTAAATCTAGTTTCATGTTTTCTACTACACTTCCGTTGATACTGACTATAAGGACCAATCCCTTATTTCCTAGAGATGATTCCTTACTTTATTATATTGGAATATAAACAATTAATATGAATATCTAAGGACCATGTGGTTTAGTATCTTTTTGAAACAAGATACATGTATTTGTTCAACATTACATCTTGACTGGAAAACACTAATTTATTTAATTAGAAACATCCATGCCTTCTAGATTATGAATGCAAGTCACTCATAACTGAATTATTCATATCATTGGGAAATGAATCATAAGAAAGGGGTGAGCTGAAATGATTAGTAATAGTAAGAAATAAAAAGGAAGATAACATAAACACTAGGCATGGTGAATAATTGAAAACACATTCCGTTAAAAAAACATGAACACATTATGGATAGAATATGAGAAGAGTAAATTATGACAAAATAAAACATAATCATAGGTATTATACTAATTTAATAACCACATGAACATTAAATTAGTAGCTTCATAATTTGGGAAGTTCATATGCTTAAAATTCTTAACCATACTATCGAGGCCTCGACCAAGACATCTAAAAATGATTAAGGCCTCATCCAAAACCATATCTCAAAATGGGCATGGCCTCATCCAAGTCTATGTCTATTTGTTTAAAGAGACATACTGATGCATAGATGGGATATAGATGGACCTATCCATTATATAATAAGTTCATTGCATACCTCATATGATCAGTGATAAACATAAAAAACATATACATTCATATTGAAACTAACATATGAAATGTAAATAATGTTCCCCTATCACTAAGCATGAAACACTAACCATTCAGTGTAAATTGGTGAATAGATTTAGAATAGAACATCCATAATAAAAATAATCATAAACACATAAATTAAATATGATAGATGATATCATACATAATAATCAACAAGAGTGTTGATATAGATGACGATACTTTTATAAAATCACCGATCAATTCTTGAGATAAATACTCTTTTACCTTGAAAAGAAAAGATCTTTTGGAAGAGTATTTTTGTATAAAACTAGAAGTTAAGTAATATTTTATTTTCACAATAAAATTAGAGACTTTTTATATATAATGGTTTCCAAAAAAATAATATATAGTTGCCTTGAAAATAGGAAATAATTTGAGAAATTCCAATGAATCAGGATTGTATTTCAAAAATAATTTTGAATATTCCTTTTAAAACATGTAAAAACCCATAAAATATGGAAGGATTAATTTTGGTAAAATTATATATAACACTAAAATATATTTTAGGTAGAGTACATAATAATTCACAATAATTTCATTAAGGTAATTAGACAATAAAAGTAACCCGAATGAAAATGGAGGTTCGGGTGAAAAAACCCTTACCTTAAGTCCGAATGTGTTTCATTCTTGAAATTAAGTTCATGAAATATGAAATTAGACTTATTAATAAAAAAATTAAAAACATATTAGAAATTTATTTTGTATTAAATTATTTTATTAAGTTCACTATGTCCTTATTTATTAGTTTTATGATTGAATTCTCTCGTTCCAGAGTGTTCGTTTTCTCGATTTTCATAATCAGATCACTTGTTTTTATGTAATGGAGTTCATGTGGAATGGATGTAAATATATAGAATTAAATTTACATATTATTTATGAACATCTATAGTTGTATTTTTTCATTTATATCATTTGGTTACATGGCATGCAGATGAATCATTTGATGAAATATTAATGACAACCACTTAGATTATTTTAGCAGTATTTTGATTATTAGGAACTAGTTTGGTCATATAATTTTATAATATATAAAAGTATACTATTTCTTGAATATTAAAAATAATATAATACATATATTATATAATGGTTCCAACATAAAAATGTTTTCATGGAGAGTATTGAAGGAGAAATTGAAGAACACAACTTCATCGTCGACAAAGGCTATAAATTGGAACCTCAGAGATGATGATTTTGTTTACAAAATCAAAGGGAGAGAGTAAGAATATTGATGATTCTTCTTACATTCACATGATATAATTCCATTATATATAAGGTAAATGATTTATCATGGTCATTTGTAAAGTGGATGTTAGGGGAGGATAACAATAGAAAGGAACTTGAAATGAAAATGAACGAAATAAAATGTGAACTTACCTCTTGAATCCACCACCTTGATAATCACTTTAATGGAAGGGGTCTTAGTCTTTTGGAAAGAAAAGGATCTACTGGATGTTTGGAGTGACTTGGTAAGGGTATTTGGGAAGAACATTTAGGAGCTTAAAGGCATAGTGATGTGATGATAAGAGGGAAGGGGTTTATAGTGGAGGAGAGGAGTGAATTTTGAATATTTTACTCATTATTTTATGATTTCCCTCAAAAACAACCAATAGTGTTGTTTCATGTGATTTCTAATAGTAATAAATGCATGTTAGTTAGAACCAAGTGGACTTACATCACTCATAATGTCATAAATATTGTATTTAACTGATAATTTGTATATATGGTATTTTACTGTATTTCACTATTCATAAAAAATTCATGAATTTCAGAAAAATACCAAACCTTCACCAAAACCATTATTGGAAATGTAGAATTCAAAAATAACCTCCTTTTTTTTAAAATAATTTTCTTAATATGATTAATTTAATATTTAAATAAAATATTAGTTTATTCGAAAAATGACAATTTTAAAACAATAATTCTTTTTATATTACATTGAAAAATTAATCAAGATCTCATTATCTTGTAACCTTAATGAAATAAAATAATAATATTATTTACTATTTATAAGGTTCATATTACTATTGATATAGGTATGTTACTGTTAACCAAAAATTATGTTGGTTCTATCAGACTCCAAATGACTTACTAATCACAACTCTAGATGAGCGTATTTCAAAATTCAAAACATACTAGAGGCAAAGTTGTGTTTAACATCTAGATTATAAAATGTGTTGTTTTGTAGGTACATAGTGTTTCGTGCATTCAATATTCATTTTCAATGGATGTCGATTCTTACTATTATGGTGGTCCTTTGATTTTCACATGAACTGTGACTCGCCGTCGGCAGCGGTATGGGTAAGCTTCCATAATATTCCACTGCCATTCCAGAATCCTTCTGTTATTCACGTGCTAGGTAATATTTTAGGAAGGTATTTGTGTTTTGATAGTTGAACAAAAGTTGTGTGTCACCCAGTTAATCCCCAAGTCTGTGTGGAATTCGATGCATCCTGGATGCCTTTTGATCATGTGTGGATTACAATTGGAGAGGAGTACAGGTGAAAACAACAGGTGGTCTACGATGACTAGATAGATTATTGCTATTATTGTCACCACTTGGGTCATGCCATGGAGGTTTGGAATAGGGTATTCCCCTTTAAGGCCTGTTGTCCAGATGCCCAGGTTTCAACATGAAGAGAGGGAGATGCTACAGGCAGGGTTTCGAAGGCTAGTGTGAGGGTGGGTCCAGGATAGAAGGAAATGGGACTTGAAGTTGAAGGTGTGGATCCTCACCTTCTGGTGGTAGAACGAGAACTGGTTTAGTACTATAGGATGATGTTTGTGGATGGTCATGGTTCTATACAAGGGGAAGGAGATGCACTGGGCAAGGCGTTAGAGGTTGGAGTGAGGGCAGTTTCTATTCTAGAGAATAAAGGACCAAAAGGAAGTAGTAGAGAGGTCCAGCCTCCAGTGGTGGCTGAACAGATGGACGATGTCAGTAGGGAGTTGGTCAAGGATGTTCAAGGAGTTGTGGCTACATTTTCTATGGTGAATTCCTTGGAAGAGTCTGTGTTTTTTGTTGAATGGGATCAGATTGAGGAACACAGAGAGGGGGAGGTGCCCCTGGTACAGTCTGTGGGGGGCAAGGGGTCTAGTTCCTTTTTGAAAGCTAACTTTACAAGGGGTAAGAGGTATGGATATCTTGGCCAGGCCTTTTATCCCTTTATGCAATAGGTTTGAAAGCCTTTCCAATGTCAGTTTTGAATTCAGTTTATGTGTTAATCCAGAGGATGGGGGGTGTGGGTGATGGGGTATCCAGGAAAAAGCATATTGGTGGAAGTCTGGGACAAGAGGAAGTCTCTAGGGCCGTGTAAATTCCTACTGATGGGGTTAGGTTCCTTTCTCAGATTTAAAGTAATACTTCAAACCAAAAAAGGAGGAGTAATAGTGAGAGAAATGGTATTGCCTCTAAGGATTTTCTCAGTAAATGGAAGGACCAGGATGGGGGCGATAAAGAAAATATGAGTGGACCGTCTATTCATTCCTATAGCAATATAGTACAAGGTGGGAATAAGTGGGTGGTCAAGTGTGAAGGAACCTTGTTTATGACTCCAAGAAGAATAACTAGGAAGTACTACTCCTATCTCCCACGGCCGGTAAGAACCATATCTGCTTTTATGCGGGATAGAAGGATGATTCTTTCCTTTGAAAAAGATATCTTGTTCAAACAGTCCTGTGGAACCCAACTGCCTCTAGATCAGTCAAAGAGTTGGGAGTTCGGTAATATTGGGAGGTGGCATGCACTAGCTTCTATTTTTGAATCAGTCACTATAGAAGATAAATATTTTATGGGATGTAGATACAAATATAGGTACTATGATATGTAGTGTGGTGTTGTTTATTTTGTTTGTGGTTTAATTGTGGTGTGGGTTTATGAAGTTTTCGGTCATTTTTCGTTGTTCTGAATCTTTTTTTAACCTTGTTTTGTGTACTGGAAACCCATAAACTGACTTTTAAAATGGAAAAAAATGATTAGTGTTACAAAGTAAAATGGAAATAATGTTCATGAGTATGCACGACCTTCCGTCACTATGAATAGTGTATCCCATTTAATATTTATATATTATAAAGAATATTATAAGTAAATATAAAATGAATATAAATTATTTTTATATCATGTTTTATAATCTTTAAATCATGATATATGTATGGGACCACAAATATAACCAATTAAGACACATGATAAAAAAGAAAATATTACACAAAGTGAAATATTAAGATGGAATTATTAATAGGCGGGTAATATAAAGTAATAATAAAACCATATATGGTATTAATTATAATAATATTGTTCTATAAATGATTTATAATAAATGTATATTTATTATACCTGAGGTTTTTATGAGTACGAAGAGAGTCAAGACATAAAGTATGGGAATTCCATAGCACTTTTTATTTATGTCATATACATGTCTTATTCGACACTCATTTCTTTTATGTGGTGTGTATACTTACAATGTATGTAATATATGATTATTATAATTAAATATATTAGTATTTACATATCCATTTTATTATATTCCATTCATGGGGTTTATGCTTCAGAAGACACCAAATCGGTAAAGTAATTTTGTCTCAATTTTCCTTCTTTGAGACACATGCCATGTTAAGCACATAAATTTTTATAGGAGGTGTATATATTATATTTTTCATGATATATCATGAATTTAATTATTTTCAAGGTATTCTAATCTTAATTTAATTTTATTTTTCCAATTTTTTATAATTCCAAGTTACCAAATTGGTATGAGTTTACAGTTATATTATCACTATTTATCAAGAATGTTTATGATTATGATACAATTGATAAAATAATATGATCCATATCTCAAGAAATATCATTAATATTCTTACCCTCTATTTATTAATGTTATTTCTAAGTAATTGTACCATTCTCCACCCATTGGTACAATAGTTGATCCAAAAAGTGTTTTTAAGAAATTCCGACATTACCTCTCTTTTCGGTCATAAATATGTGTTACATAAGAACCATGTTTTCTAAAATGTTTCCAAAAATATTATACTATTATCCTATGTTATTTGAAATAAATTTTTAACCATGTTTTACCTTAAAATGGTTTTTAAAAATTAATCTACTATTAATTTTCTAATTGAGTAACATTTCTAAACATTCTACGATGGAAAAGCAATGATCGACAATTAAGGATTTACCTGCTGTCATGACCATCATTCCCATGAAGTTTCATGTATAAGATTAAGAAGTTATTTTTTAAGGAAATGTTTTCCCTAATATTTTGGAAACGATTTCTTTTAAAATGGTTCAAACTGAAAAATATTTTCAAAAATGTTTTATGCGTAAAAAGTGTTTTAAATAATTCTCAACACATCCTTTATATGTTTTTAGAATATTTTTTTCAAATAGAAAAATGTCAATGATTTTGAATATTTTTATTATAATTTTTGGAGGTATTTTCCCATAAAAACTTTTAAAATGTTTTTAAGATTATTTTATATGTTTTCAAGGAAAATGGTTTTCAATATTTTTTTCAATCTTATTTTATATGTTTTTATGGTAAAAAGGTTTTCAAAATAATTTTAATATTTCATTCAAAATTTTGAATTTATTTTCAATGAAAATGGTTTTAAAATTTTTTTATGTTTTAAGGATCATTTTTTAAATTGGAAAGGATATTTTCCCCAATAAATATTTTTAAAATGAATTTTAAAATTATTTTCAATATATTATGATATATGTTGATGTTAATAATTCCCTTATAGGAAATGATCTAAATGTTTCATAAATATTATTTCTTAATGGCATATGTTCTGATGGAATGATGCTTATGGAAACCATTTATATTTCAAGGGTTATTTTTTTAAATCCATTTATCATTTATGAGTTCTATGTTTATAAAATATGTTTCTATTTAATGGGTTATATGTCTACGAAACCCATTTCTTTTTCACGGGATATGATTTGATGAAATTATTATGAAACACATCTCTTTTCCACAGGTTAAGATAAGATTACATGTTTATGATACCCATTTCATTTCATTGGTTACATTGTGATTAATTATTATGATATCATATAACAGGTATGTCTGATTTCATTATGAGATGGGTGGGACCTATATCTCCCTCTAATGCATTGGGTAATGATGTTTATCTTATGTGATAGACATAATAGACCGTGTCTGCTAAGATGGTGTTGGGAGTGATCATTGACTACTAAGATGGTCGTGGTAGTGAACCATGACTAAAAAATGGTTATAGGAGTGATCCATGGCTACAAAGATGGTATGAGGAGTTATCCCACACTACAAATTTGGACATATCATCAATTCCTTGACTAATATGAAAATCATTTTATATGATATTGTGTTAGCTGCAGTTCTTTGTCTTGCTCCTATGTTTTAATTTCATTTATTATTCTATTGATTTCATTATCATTCATGTCTTATCAAGTACTAACCATTATTACAGGATTCATGTTTATTATATGCATGGTATGATATTCAAACATTATGATCATGTTATCATACCATTATTCTCATGTTTATACTTATATATTTCTGTTATTTTCTCTTAATGAGCATTTGATATCACCAAACATTATGTATCCTTCCTAGGGTTATGAAGATATATTTTATGTAAGATATGTCTATGAGGGGTTCTAGTCTTTGAAAATGTAGTGGGAGATAATGTATCTTACTCGTGTACCAACAATTACATTTCCATGTTTCTAAAGGCAATACACTAACATGGTATTTGGGAATCTATTTTGGCAAGGTATTAAGTATTATGAACTATGATATAATTTTTAAGCATTAAAATTGAGGACAAAATAATTTATATCTATGTAATTTATTTATGGAAATTATTATTTTTATCTGTGTAATTTATTTATGGTAATTATAATTTATTTTCCATTTTAATATTTTACCGGTTATGTTAATATTCTAACGGTTTGATTACTATTCTTTTGGGTTAGTTTTACTATTGTAATAGTCTTATTTGTATTATAGTTCTTTTAAAAACCACCTACTTCCTTCATTCATCATTTATAACAATTAAACTCAAGTTCAATATTATTCCCTTTAAAAATTTCAAATATGGAAAAAATTGATTATTTCTTTATTTACTGTTATTTTTGTAAGTGAGATATTTCTAGTAGTCCAAAATAATCCAATATATTCTATTATTGTTTTTTTATTTCTTGGTGTTTATTATCCCATTGAAAAATTTTAATTTTTAGAAATTATATTTTATCGTATTATGCAATGTTCCTGTGCGGGTGACAAAAAAATTAGGTTATTTTTCTTGTGTTTTATATTATATCATATTCCTAAATATAGAACACCTATATATTTAGAAGTAAAATATCGTATAAGAGTGTGTGGGTTTTTACATTCTTCACCCATTTATAAATTTCATAATTGAAGTTTTCGTTCGCATACTTGGTTGAACATAAATGAGGTTTCCATTTTTTTCATCTCATTTCAGGTTCCCAAGTTGCCTCATCAAAAATTTGGGATTTTCAAATTACATTGACAAGGTAAGTTGTATTGTTTCATAGAACACTATCTTCATAATTGACGATCTTCATCAATTAATCCCAATATTAGTGGTTGAGCTATAATTATGCCACCTTTATATTCAACAAATTTGATTTAATTGGTATTTAATTCATTATCCGAGATTTTTAGAACACATCATGAACCCACATTAGGTTTTATGGAAGTGATAGGCAGTAGGACACATTTCTTATGTAATCAAAGATTTTAAAGGGTTCAATCTACCCAGGTTTGAGATTTCTATTCTTTTTAATCCTCAATAATCTCTTATATAGTGATAAATTGAGGAACTCCTTTACACCAACTATAATATCCATGTCTCTTTGTTGATTTAAATTTTAGATTATTTGTTAACTCATAAAATATTTAATATATTTTTGAATGGTTTAAACATTTAATATCACTACATACAAAATTTTAGGTCCAAGTATCTTCCACTCACCAAATTTATCAAAACATGTAGGAGTTATATATATATATATATCAACATAGTCCCTAAAATGGGTCCATATGAATACTTTAGGGGAAACTATTTTGTAACACCTTGAGGTTTTTGGAATTATTTGTTTCTCAAATTAATTAAATTATTTTGATATTTAACATTTCACGCATCCCAAAAAATAGTTTTCTAATATTAAATTAACATGTTTGGATTGAATTATACGAAACACCATCTTAATCAGTAACTATAAATAATATAATCTTTATCATCCTCTACATAGAAAACTGAGGTAATTTTACATTATAAGAAAGACTAGCATTCCTCGATGGCTTCCATAACACGCAAGACTGAGTTTTACCGAACAATAATATATTATTAAAAATATTATCATATAATATAATAACATATAACTGAGCCATTATGATTGTGGATATTAATAGTATTAAATAAATTAAAAATATATATTATTGAGTTTATTGGTTAGTAATAAATTATAAATGAATATAAGAACCAATTAAATATAAAGGGAAAGTTTTTATAAAAACAACTTTTATGATCATAAAGGAATTTTATCCTAATAAATTAAAATAATTAATATTGTTGGATTGTATTAATGAAATATATATTTTATATATTCAGTAAAAAATTATATCCATATAATATATCTAAAAGGCATAATAAATGATCAAACCAAAATTGCACATAAAAACTTATATTGCTATAAAAAACATTTATCTCTTTTTAATGTAGAACCAATTTTAAAAATAAATTTTGTTAAATTTATAAATTTTATAAATAAAAATAATCATGTTTTTTAATATAGATATATTGAAATTAGGGTTGGGTGGATTGTTGGATTTTTTTCAATGATGTTTCATTTTTTGATGAATATTGAACAATAAAAAATTTAAATTCAAAACTACTTTTTGTCTATTTTTTTAAAAGTTTAAATTATTTTATTATTGGTTTAAAAGTTAATTTAGAACAATTATACATAAATTAATAATATTAACATCATTGGAATAAAATTAACTTTGAAATTGGATATAAAAACTTACCAAGCATTCGAACATATTTAATTTAAAAACTCATTGTGTCATCCCATCTATAGGATTATATTTTAATTAATTTTTTCCCATTAATTTTTAATTATTAGAAACAAGTTCCATATATGGGATAGAAATTATTTATAATTTATAAAAATTTTAAATTATATTTTGACAAAAAAATTTAGTGAAAGTGATTAATATTATTTGCAACAAATAAGAAAAAAAATACATTAATAGGGGACTAAACCATACTATTAAGGGCCAAATAAACTTGAATATTTTCCAAAATACATTGTAAGGACCTAATTAGAATCAGTCACCCATTTTATATAATTTGGTTTGTTATGGGATCCACATTTCATAGTAAAAACGTGGGTGGAATTCCCTTATCAAAATTTACAATATAACACTCCTCATCTACTATTAAAAGACACTCACCCCACCGATATATTCACAACTCTAATGGATTTTGGATTTCCCAATATATGGTAAAATAATATCCCAAAACCAATACCATCATTCTTGAACCCTAACATTGGTCATAAAGGTATGCAAGTATGTTCTTTGGTGAAAACAAAAAGGATTTACCTGAAAAAGAGACAACCTTCTTCAATGTTCACTTTAGATTAATTTGTTTTTGGAATCATTCCATTATCCTTATTCCATGATCAAATAATAAAAACAATATCATAAATATAATGTGATATTTTTTATTCTAGGTTTTTTAAATTCACTTACACGCACTTCCTTCTAATGGGTAATGAATTTACCATTCTTGTATATAGTGAACGACCACCTCATGAAACAATGTTGTTTATTTTTCCTATACTGCGTCTCATTGTTTTTAAATATGATGGAAATTATGTTTTTATAGGATATATATGATATTAAAGATTTAATTA
The DNA here is from genome assembly GCA_963277665.1 of Viscum album. Lineage (NCBI taxonomy): Eukaryota > Viridiplantae > Streptophyta > Magnoliopsida > Santalales > Viscaceae > Viscum > Viscum album. The sequence goes on from OY728152.1 coordinate 1,389,885,703, forward strand.
TTCTTATATATTTATTATGTAAAACATACCTCTATCCTTTCCGTATTGTGTAAATACGATAACTTCATTTCTAGATGCGTGTACCACAGCCTCTTGAAAGCAATATAATTTGTTCACACTTTTCATGGAAGGTATCAAGGATGGTTTTATTAAACTAATATGATATATATTAAATAAAAATGGTACTATAATGATATTATATATATATACATATTTTTCATTTACATTTTTTCTTTCAATACGATGGTAAACCTAAATATCATTCTTGCGTATGTACGACCTACTATCTTATGAACAATTAATTTTTTTAATATTAATATCTATGATATAATAAAATAAATACATATAAAATAAATAAACATGATATTTATATCATGGTTTACGTTATGTATATAATTATATAACAATGAGGACCAAAAACAAAACAAATCAATACACAAGTGAAAAACAAAGCGATTATTACCCGAGACCTAACATTAACATTGAGTTGTTAATAAATGACTAATATAATGTCAAAATAAAATAATATACGGTAAAATATCTAATAATATTGTTATATGTTAGATTTATAATAAACATAAATATATTATACCAAATTTTTTAATGAGTACGAAGAGATTCAATACTTTAGGTATGGGTTTTCTCGTCTCGGATTAATTTTCCATGAGACACAAGACATGTTCACCACCTTTTTCTTATATTTTTTGTGTTTACTTCCCAAGGATGTTTTATATGATTATTATAATGAAATTAATAATTATTTACATATCCATTTTAGGATATTCATTTCATGGGGATTATGTTTCAAAATTTTCCAAATCGATTTGGTTATTTTGTCTCAATTTGGCTTCGTTGAGATCAATTCCATGTTAGGAAACTATAGATTTTAATGGGTTGTATATAATAACATAAAAAGTGTTATATCATGGAATATAATTCCAATAATGATATTTTAAGCGCCATGTAATTTTATTCTTTCTTGGGGACTATGATTCAATGATACTAATATGGAAGAAATTTATTACTACAATCTCTTCATTTATCGAGATTATTTATATTATGCTTCCATTGATGAAATATTATAATACATATCTTAATTGAACTAATGAATTTTACTATCCACTGTATATTCATGATTTCTTCATGTATCAGTGCCATTTTTACACTCTTGCTGCATAAGATAATTAAAAAATAATTTTATGAAAATATTACTTTATTTATTCAATTTGATATAAATAATTGTTCGTTCAAAATCATAATTTCAAAAAAAAATCCATTTTTTACAATTTACATATGATTTTTAATGGATATTTTTACCCATGATTTATAATTTTAAAAAATGGTTTTAAAATTATTTTTATTATAATTTTATAATCAAGGTATTTTATGGTGAAAATGAAATGTTCAGTATGTACGGACTTACCTGTAATCATCACCATCATTTCTAAGAATATATCTTTGTATGGTTATTTTTTTTAAAGAAACCACTATCCTAATATTCTGTAAATTTTTTGAATTTGAAGAGGTTTTCAAAGAAAAAGATTTTCAAAAATGGTTTATTTTTAACAAGTGTTTTAAATTATTTTCAAAAATTTATATGTTTTAAAAATGATAATTTCCATGAAAAGTCTTTCAAATGATTTCAACCCTTATTTTTATGTTTTCAATGTATTTTCAAAGAATTTTTTTTCAAAATATTTCCATGAATTTTTTATAATTTATCAATTTTTTTCAATGAAATGGTTTTCAAAACATTTTTAAGATTTATTTATAAGTATTCCTACTGTTTTAAAAGAGATGATTTAAAAATATTTTCAAGATTTCCTTAAATTATTTCAGTTTTTTTGAAGAAATGGTTTTAGAAACATTTTCATGATTTCATTTTATGATTTCACATTTTATTCAATGAATTGGGTTTTTATTTTTTTCAAGATTTCTTTATCAGTTTTCATTTTTATTTTAAATGAAATTTGATTAAAAAAGTTTTATGATTTAAAAATAATTTTTAAAAGAACAACTGGTATTTTTCTCAAGATATGTTTTTAAAAGATGTTTCAAAATTATTTTCCACTAAGATAACATCCATTGGTGTTACACAAGTATTTATGAGGAAATTAACTAATGGTTCTATTTTTATTGTTTCTATTAAGGGTTTATATTTTGATGGCATGATTTTTACGAAACCTATTTCTCTTTAATGGGTAATATTCATAGGAAACCTGATTATTTCCACTAGTTAGGCTCTAAGGAAATGAATATGAAACCTATATTTTACCATGGGTTAATATATGATTACATGTTAATAACACCCATTTAGATTCATTGTTTATGATATGATTTTTTATCATTTTAGGGTACATGTATGTATAATTTCATTATGATATGGGAGAGACTATATCTCCCTCCAATGCATTCGTTAAATATTTATATATCATGTGATAACTATTGGAAACATTTCAATGGGATTGATCCAAAATGAAAAATATGTGTGTATTAATCCTCTATGGGAAGATGGGGAAACCCGATCCACTATGGGAATATTGGAAAATACAATCCACTATGGTAATTTGGGGAAACCTAATCCACTGTGCGAATATTGGGAATCCTGATCCATTATGGGAAAATGGGGTAACCCTATTCACTATGAGAAGATGGGGAAATCAAATCCCTTACAAGTAAAGATCTATAACTAGGAATGGTGGTGTGTCCCACCTAGTAGGTGGATTCCCCATGAAGTGTCTTGTTATTTTTTGTCAATAATCTCTGACTTATAAGGAATTATGGTATATGTTTATGTATTTTCCAAGAAATTATACATCCTATGTTGATTATATGATCACATGGTTAATTTTATTTATTTTATTGTGATTAATGTATTATTAACATTAACTCATTATTCCATATCTCATGATTATGATCCTTTTATGCCTAATATGATCTAAAAATGGTATGATCATATTCTCATACCCTTATGTTCATGTTAGGATTGTGTATTTCCATTATTAACCCTTACCGAGCATTCAATCTCACCCCTTTATTATGTTTCCTTTATCCATGATATGAAGAAAGGTGTTAAGTAGCAAAAATAAAGGGGAATATCTTTTAGGAATATGTTCGAGATCTTTCACCAAATAAAAATAATTTTGATCCATGTTTCTAAAGACACTAAATTATTTCTGTCCTCTGGCATATATTTTTTACTGTGTAGAAAATTCATTTAAACTGATGTAATAATCATGTATGTTAGGCATATGTCTCTATAGTATGTATCAAGGGAACGTTTTTGTCATCCTTTTGTGACTAGGATGAGAAAAAATTAATGATACCCTTAGGTATATTTCTAAGGATGTGACTAGAGTTATCTCTAATTAAATTTCTATGGATGACTTAATGTTTAAGAAAATTTACATGAATTTGGTGAAAGGATAGAGCACGTGATTTTAGAGATTTAAATCCATATTTAGACACAATAAGTGGACGTGGTTCTAGCATGGGTGTACCTAAGAGTAAAAAAACCAATAAAGTGTATTAGGCCTGACTCAAGCATATCTTGGTACATTACACAGGCCTTACAACGCACCAAGTTTGACCCACTTGGGTGATATGATTTGGGAATTCAAAAAATCCTTTTGAACCCTAGTAAAGTATTATAATAGAAGATCATTATGAATAACCTAGGATAAACTTATAGTTTTATCGATTAAATAAGTGAGTTTCATTATTTAGATATCATGTAATTAATTTTTCATGATTTTGTAGTTTTCTGCAATGTTAAGTGTTTCCCACGCTATGCTTTCCAGTCTTAGTCAATAGTAGGAACTATAATGAATTTGGATAAAATTGAATACCGAATATGTGGAATGTATGTACAATATGAAAATGGATTTCCTAAGTGAAAACCTCATGATGGGAAATAGGAAGGTTGTATGAGTGTTGGATATACATCTAAATATAAGGAGACTGAAAATTACATGTGAAAGGTATTGAATGTAATTCAAGTATTTAATTTATTAAATGAAAAAATCATGAATAAATTAAGGTTTAGTAATCTTATGAAATTATTCATATTTCATATTCTAAGAAAGTGGTATTGGGGAATAATTTGATGAATCCTGAGTAGTGTTTTAAGAATAATTATTGATGATTTAAGTGTATATGTTCTAGAATTCAATGATTATGTTATATGAATCATGGAGTATATAAGGATTTTTTGTATAATATTTTCATTTAGAATTTTTTATGATTTGTAAAATGATACTGATGACCTTAAAAATTTATTTAATTTTAAGTTTACATTAACAAACGGTAACCCCGAACATGTTTCTGAGGATGAGAAAATGAAATTTTATATAGATAAGAAGATGATGACATGGATAATATAAATTGGATAGTATTTATGACATCAAAAGTGATAATGTATTTTTTAAAAAAAGTGGTATATATAATCATGGATGTATTTTAAAACATCTTGGATTCATGGAATATATATCTAGTAATATTTGGAAAATGTATGCATGCATGTTTTCAAAATGGATTTATGGTAAAGCAGGTTATTACCATGTTTCAAGAGAATGTAAGAGGAGAGTATTTACATGTTTGGAATATAAAAAAAATGATACTTTGTGATATATGAGGGATTAATATTAAGATTATTTCATGACCTTCATTCTAATGTTTTTGATTTTCAACATTAGTAAGGGTTATAAGGTTAAATATTTATGGAATGTTTACTTTAAACATCAGATGAAGCTAGTGAGATTAAATTATTATCTCACAACATGAATATTTATTCATATTTGAAAACCTATTCCAACAACATTGTGTTTATGGTAATTAATGATACATTGGGTGAATTATCATCTATCTAATGTTCATCTAGTTCTTCAACAATGATACATTCAACATCTTTTTTAGGGAAAGAGTTGAGGTGGAAGTTGATCATGGAAAATGGTCATATTTTATAGAATCATGTAAGTATATCTTCTCATGAAAATTCCCTAACTCTAGAAAAAGGATATTGAATGAAAATAGGTTATCCTACTACCTTTTTATAAATAAAATTTCCCCTTATATCATCAAAAATTTATTTCTTTTTGATTTTTTAAATATATCTTAACTATGATCTCTATCACTCTCCATCAGAACATGATAGTTATTTCTCTTCTATGTCCATTTTTCACTTCCCTACTATGTTCTCCTATGTGATAAACTAGTTATGAGTTACTTTGGGTGACCTCTAGGGTGCCACATTCACTTTTGGAAGGATGTTTTATTATTCGTTTATATGGTTTGGGTTTATATGAATGAAAATTTAATGTATTAAACCATTGATAACCCAGATGAATTTTTCACTGAAAATATTAACAAACCGAGATAATTCAACACACTGAGATTTTGTGAATTATTATTTTTAATTAATTTAATATTTTTTATATTTATTGTTTCACACAATAGTGAAAATAGTATTCTTATATTAAGGAACTGATTTTGGCCGATGTTACTTGAAACACTAAGTTAATCATGCACTATAGAAAACATAAATCTTATCTTTCTCTATAATGAACACTAGGGTTAGCTTATTTTACATGAAGTAATTAATTTCCTTGATAGATTACGTAACATGAAAATATGTTATTGAATTCTGTTTTTTCTAATTACTTTGAAATAAATATATTATCCAATTGAATAAAAAGTGAATGTTTTTTATAAAAACTACATTAATGCTCAAAAAAAGAATTTTATCCTAATAAATTTAATTAATTACTATTGGTGGAGGATATTAATGAAATATTTATTTTATATATTCAATAAAATATTTTTTTATAATAATTTAATATATTTTATAGTCGTAACATAAGAACAAACCCAATATTACACAAAAGAATACATATTTTTATAAAAGTAGTTTTACCATTTTTTAATAGTAAACCTAAATAAAATCTATATTTTAGAAATTTTAGAAATTTAAGAAATTATATAAATTATATATATATATATCTATAAGAATAATTTCTGAAAATAAAACATAAAAATTAAGTTATGGTTAATTTGTGTTATTTTTATTAAGTATCATTTTTTGATGAATAGTGAAAAATAATGAATTTTAATTCAAAATCTGTTTCTCGTCTCATTTATTTATAAGGTTGTATTATTTTTATTATGTGTTTTATATTTAAATTAAAACAATTATATATAATATAATCTCATTTAGGTCATTGTAATCAATTTTACTTTTAAATAGCATGTAAAAACATACCATATATTTGAACATTTTTTACATTAAAAATTATCTTTTTCATCCTGTCTATGGGATTAAATTTAATTTAATTTATTCCAATTATTTTTTTAGAATTTATAAAAATGGATTCAATTTTTGGGTTCATAGTAATTTATAATTTATAATAAGTTCAACTTATATTTTTTCCAAAAAATAATATTGAATGTGATTAAAATTAATGATAGGGATTTTGAGAAAAAAATAGCTACAAAATGAACTAAACATTGTTATTAAGGGTAATAATGAACAAGAAACTTATCAAAAATATATTTTATGGACATATATGAACCCTATACTCACATGTATCTAATTTTGTTAATTATTGGAGGTAATTTTTAGGGTAAAATCATGAGTGGGATTCCCTTTTCAAAAAAAATTTAGAATATGAATCATTCACTAAAAAAGGATCTGAGCCCTCACAATGATTCACACCTCTAAAGACCTTTTAAATGAAAAAACTATGAAACATTAATCTAAAAAAATCCCTCACCTCATCCTTGGAGCCAATATTTTTGAACAATGGGATCCATGTATGTCCTTTGTTCAAAACCATAAGAAGTTACCTGAAAATAGTGGCCATTGTCTTGAACGACCACATTAGGTTTATTTCTTTCACCACTCATTAAATTATCATTATTAACTGATCATATAATAAAAATTGTATCCTAAATATAATTATATTTTTTTTCTTCTAATATTTGTTTTTGAACTTCAAGACACTTCCATCTAACTGGTAATGAACTTACCCTTCTTGTGTATGATTAACTATTATCTCACAAAATAACGGTGTTCTTGTTTCATCTACCACCTATTGTGGTTGGGAATTGAGAAGTAAAATATATTTTAAAATGATATATATTATATTTTGGATTTATTTATGCTTTGGTAATATTTATATAAAACAATCTTTCATTCATTCCATTTTTTGTAAATACCATAACTTTGTTTGTGGAAGTGTGGACTACTGCCTCCTTAATGCGATGTGATTTGTTCACAATTTACATTGAATTTATTATGGGTGGGTATAGTAAAAATATATTATATATGAAATAATAATTATAATATAATATAATTATATATATATACATATATACCATTTGAATTCCTTTATTCAATACAAAAGTAAATCAGAAATAGTATTCATGCGTACATACGGCCTACCGTCTCCATTGACATTGTATTTCATTTAATACGTGTATCTTTTATAGATTAATATAAATAATTATATAAAAAATATATATGATATTTATATCATTTTTTAAATTCTTGATATCATGATATAACTATGAGGGAAAAAAATAGAACAAATGAAAACACAGGAGAAAAACTAAGCTGTTATTACCCAAAACTTATCATTAAAATTATGTTGTTAATAAATGGGTAACATAAAGTAAAAAATAATATCATATAGGCTATTAAATATAAAAAAAATTATTTGATAGATGTATAATAAACTATAATTTATTATACAGTAGTTTTCAATGAGTATGATGATTTTCAAAACAAAAGGTAATGGTTTTCTCGTCTCAGTTTTACTTTCTGTAAGAAAAAAGCCATGTTCACCACCCATTTCATATATGTGGTGAGTTTAATTGCCATGTATTTATTATATGGTTATTATGAATTAATTTATTGGTATTTTAATATACTTTTAATTGTAACGACCCGGACCTGAACATCCACCCGAACAATGCTAAACGGGTCGGGTGTTACTCCCTTAGGCGCACCTCCTCGAACACCAAAGGTTTCCGACTAGCAGCGAGGGTATTTATTGGTGTAGTTGGGAGGATATACCCTCTAAGATGATAATAATGGTACTGGTCTGAGTATAATAATAAATATGCAGTGGAATAATCAACTCAGTAGACATGAACTAGACCCGCAGAGAAGAAACACATTCGATATGGATAAACATAGAAAACAATAAATATAAACAACAACAGATGAAAGTAAACACAACAGCATGATGATCACTTGTAACTACCATTGAACAACAGAAATGCATGCAAAGAAGTTCGTACATATCTATATGTAAAGGCACCAATTTCTAACCAACTGTAGCTACAAAACAAGTAAGCATGCTGATACCGGAAAGTAAGCAAAACAAAGTAACTCCAGCTAGGCAAAACCTCAAGGACCTACAATCTCCATGCAACAGCTAATGAATCCGATCTCTTGAAGTTGGCCTCTTTACTACACGTAAATCCACTAAACTTTCATGCATCCTGAAGGGCCCGTGTAGGGTGTGAGACGAATCATAGTAGGATACCACCCAACGATGGGTACCTAATATAAGTGTTTTAGCATGAATGCATTTATCAAAAACAGTAAACAACACGTTTCTCAAATAAATAAAAACTCCATTAGTGCTCAACAGCCACCATGGAGTGTCACCTACTTTAGCCAATGCCAGAATCTCTGTCATGTAACCCGACACCATGTGCTCCCAGACACTGTGTGTCTCAAGTACGGACGTCCCGAAGGCACGTCCAATTGTAGTAACCCGGAGGAAAAACGATTTATGTCCAAAAATAAGTAATCAGAGGGACATCGATGTCTACCATCAAATAACGTAACTAAAGGGATAGCGAAGTCTGCCCTCAAATAAAGTACCTGGAGGGACAGTGATGTCTGCCCTCAAATAACGGCGAGCCTCTGCCACCAACCTCACAGCCTAAATTATATCCCCTAACGGCACCTCACCTTCCACGTGGCTTTCTACAGAAATCACCCCCAAACCAAATGTACCTAAACCTCTACTAACTGGGGCATCTACCCACAAGAGTGGTCAAAACCACCTCATCAAGGAGTGTCTCTATGTGCAAACTACTCATAGTTATGGGTGAGTGGTAATCACCAAAATAGTACCCAAGCCACAACACCTCTGACACCTCCTATCCCTGCGACCATGCTGCTCAATTCTGATAGCCTTGCCATCCGAGTAACCCGGGCCATGCCCAACCTGACAGTCATCCTACCCCAAATCGATGCCTGTGACGCCCAATATCATGGTCGGAACCACCCAATGTAACCTAAGAAAAGACCAACATGTTACCTACATCGCTCAAGAATATCTGTTCCATTCCCAACGCAACCAAAAGGCTTATAGAATATGAAATTCAGCAATTTCATATATACACATTTAAAGAAAACAAAGTTATAGGAAAAACAATATAAGCAGTTGAATTTCACTAGCCTAGAAGTTATCTAACAACAACAAAAAGGTCTTTAAAGCCTCTAATAAGTCATATCAAGGTTTAATAAACTAAAATCAATAGTTTAGAACAATACAATTTAGTTAATACCATTTTGGTTCCCTCAGCCAAAATTCCCCGATGAGCAACGACCACTCACCCGGCCCCGCTCAAGCAACACATGTAATAGGGAATTCCAAAAGGTATCCAATAGGTTAAAGAACAATTAAACTAGAAATAAAAGGTAAATTAGGGCCTCTCTCAAAATACCAAAATACGCGCGTTAAGCCGCGCCACCTAAAGGTCTGTGAAAACACAAAAAAAGAGGAATGCACCACCAACCTGAGACTCATAGACGTAGGTACATTTGATATTGAGCTTCAATTAGAAGCATATCTTTATAGATCTTCGTTTCTCTCAAATCTCGGCAATTACACTCGGGTGGAAACTGCGACGCATGAGGCTATGAATGAAGAACGGAATAGAGTGCTCAGGGTTAGCTTTGCTGGTGTGGTCCCGCTTCCATCGACTGATTAAATAACGAATGATGGATGAAGAATCTAGATCTATATATGTTCTTCAGGTTTTCGGAATGGAGAGGTCCCAATGTTGGGGAAGAAGAATACATTTTAGGAAATAATACGCAATGTCCTTTCACTTAAGTGAATAAAAAAAGTATACAATGTGTATTTAAGAACTACATGCTATGTAGTAGCATTTTCCATACTCCAACTTAAGCGGGGTAGCCACACGGCTTGGACGCTCCACACGGGTTGACACACGGCTTAAACCCAGCCGGTACGCAGAATAGAAGATACATGACCTGTCATGTAACACTACACGTTGTGTAGTAGGAAAGTTTTACATGGTCATCACATAACATGTACTCAGTGAGCACACAGCTGGTACTCGCCTAACCCATACATGACATGTACTTTTAATATACACGGCGTGTAGTCTGGAAATTTCCAAAACATCCCAGATTAAACCGGTTACCTCAGGAAAAAGTCAAAAGTTCAAACAGGTTTGGGATTTTGACCCGTTCTAAAATCCTGGGTTCTTAAAATCTCCCCACCTTAATATAGCTCATCCATGACCTATCAAATGAAACCTAAAGATGGCACCGAACAAACCACTCCGATAAAAGTAACCCGAACATCTCCAATTTCAAAGGTTCTGACTAAATTATTCAAGGGGGATCCCCACCATAGGAATTTCCTAGCTCGGTATCAACCTGAAAAAATTCAAAACAAGAAAAGGTTCACTAACCAGTTTTCCAGACGCATGGTCCTCTCATGACACATCGTCACCCCTGTGCCTCATTGGTGATCCCGTGTCGTTTCTGACACCCAATGTATCTCACACCACATCGGTGTCCACCTCCATGAGTTCCTGCTTCCCGTGGATTCTCAAATAAAACCTAATTCCTTGCACGTCAAGTAACCTGCATACTCGATGTGTCGATGCCCAGGGTACCTCAAGTAACATGCATCCTTGATGCCCTTGATTCTACTCATCTCATACATATATATAAATATAACATGCACCTAATAGGGTTCCAATCCCACTAATCACCATCTAGTCACTAAACATAGGTCTTTTTCAACACATGCACTCAAAAAATACATACCTCTAGAGGTCATGCCAAAAAGAAAACATGGAAATCACACCCACACCCATGGTGTACCTCTAACCGTCAGCAGCTCACCAGCTTGGTCAGCCTCTTGCAACTCCTTGGCATGCACTTGGCCTGATGTACGGTTGCATAATGCCTGGCCTCCCTGTGGTGCTAATCCAGCCACCAGCCACTGACCCCTCAGTTGGATCCCGTTGTCCCTATCACGTCCTTCGTGTGCAGCTGAACATTGGCTACTCCCTCCTGGTACCGAACCTGAACTAACCCCAGGTGCCACCTTCTACCCAGGTCCCTACCTACCAGATATATGAGAAGTAATCCTATAGAACTTCTCCAGATGAACGAATTTCCCACATGCCTGACACTCCTTTGGAAGCCTATCTTACTAATTCCGAACATGTCATGGTGTCCACAATCAAAGAAAACCACTGTTGAACTGCTACATGGTGGCCTAGCTGAGTCCTTGGCCTGACTTCCCTGATGTAACTCATCCCTTACTCACTTCCTGTTGTCTGAATCGTCACCTGAAACTATTCCCCAACCAACCTGAGGCTTATCCCTCTAGTTTCCCTCTGCTATGAGCACCTGATTCACCACCTATAAGAATGAACTCAGCCTGAGGATATTCACCTGGATCCTAATGGTATTTTCTAATCCATCCTTGAGGTGCCACTCCCTTGCTGTGTCATTGCTTACCATACGATGTGCAAAGCGAGACATCTCATTGAAAGTAGTTTCATTGTTCCTGATGGGCATGTCTCCCTACTGAAGGCTTAATAACTTTCGAGCTCTCTCAGCTCTCAGTGTCTCTGGGTAAAAGTGCTCAAAGAACATTTCCTCAAAGTCCTTCCATTATAGTCCCTCATTCCAATGATCCAGCACTTCCACATCCCAACAATTCTTTTCCAGTCCCCGAAGCATTTACGTCGCCAGCTTGACCCTCTGCCCTATAGGTGTCTCGAGCTGCACGACGATCATCCGCATACTCTCTATCTTGTTCTCAGCCGCCTGTGGACCACCCTCACCCTGAAAAAGTGGCAGGTTCTGCGACTAAAACTCCTACGTCATATATTCCATAGATGAATTTGTACCCATCACACTATTGTCGATTCCCTACATGACACGTACCAGGCTAGCTCGGAGCGGCTCAATGAGCCATGGTACGAACACTGCCAAACCAAGTTGCTGCCAGGCCTACACTGGATCCTGAACCTGATATTATCCCTGAGCCTGTACCTGCGGCTCCTACTTTGCCTGCACTAGATCCTGAACCTGATCCTGCACCTGCGGCACTGTATCATCACCCGCATGACACTCCATTGAGACGTATAAGAGGAACCCGCAGAATACCCTAAATGGCCAGACAACCCATATATATATAACAATATATATTCAACACAGATAAGTAATGCATTAAAGGCATCGCATAAATACTACCCTTTCTCTCCCCCACCGCATCCCTTTCCCATGGAATCCCGGACTCGTAGCCTCCTTACCCACCCTTAATAGAGAAAAGTGTCAAATGTACCTCAGGCCATGCCCGTCCTAAAAACTAACGTTGCCTCAAACCGACAACTGATTCGCCCAATCATGGTGATCAAACTCACCTCAACCATATTACATTCCTACTCTCATAAGATCCAGACCCAAATTCCCTGCCACATGCAATTCTACAAATATAAAAAGCAATGCATAACACACTATAATAAACCAGCAATTCGATCAGGAATTTCACCTATTCAAATTTCAAAAAATACAATGTATGGAAATTAGATATTATTCACATGGCATTATCACTTCACAAAGAATACATGTAGTTATGAAATTGAAATACCCTATAAATGTTCCAATCAAAATCCAAACAAACAAGATTTTCCATATCGGGCCAAGGTCCAATTCTCCCTCACCATACCAAGTCAAGGGTTACACATCCCAGTCAGTAACATCACACACCAAGTGAGCTACCGAGGTGGAAATCATATAAACTGTAATCTGAGCAAAAAAATAGCAGTTCCCACCCATGGAAACATGTTCCATCACTCGTACCTAGGGCTGCAGGCACCCAAGCACAAGATAGAAACCCTGTTACAGTAACAACCTATCTCTAGTATACCATAACCCAAATAGTACTCTAGCAGTAAATAAAAAGAGAAGTCTCAATCTCATTATTATTCAGCAAGACACTGCTAAAAAATCCCTACCTAGAACTCCTCTGATACCTCTTCATAACGACCCAGACCCAAATAGCCTCCCGAAAAGTGCTAAACGGGTCAGGTGTTACTACCTTAGGAGAACCTCCCCAAATGACAAAGGCTTCCTACTAGCAACAAGGGTCTTTGTAGTTATAGTGGTGAGGGTATACCCTCTTAGAGGATAATAATGGTACTGGTCTGAGTATAATAAGTAAGATGCAGTGGAATAAATGACTCAGCAGACTCAAACTAGACCTACAGAGTGGAAACAAATTCAATATCGATAAACTAAAGAAGCAATAAATATAAACAACAGAAGCAGAAAGTAAACACAACAGCTTGCTGATCACTTGTAACTGCCACTGAACAACAAACATGCATCCAAAGTCATACATATCCATATGTAAAGGCTCCAATGGATAACCAAATGTAGCTACAAAACAAGTAAGAATGCCTATACATGAATTAAGTAAAACAAATTAACTCCTTCTAGGAAATACCTCAAGGTCCATACCATCTCCATGCAATAGATAATACAGCCCAAATCTTGAAGCATGCCTTTTTCCTACATGTAAATCCATAAAGTATGCACACTTCTTGAATGGATCGTGCTGGGTGTGAGATGAATCTCAATAGGATACCACCCAATAGTGCGTACCAAATTTAAGAATTTAAGCATACATGCATTTATAAAGAAAACAGTAAACAACACATTGCACAAATAAATACAAACTCCATTGATGCTCAGCAGCCACCATGGAGTGTCACTTGCTTCAACCAACGTCAGAATCTCTATCATGTAACATAGCACCATGTGTACCTTGACACCACATGTCTCATGTGCTGATGTCTTGAAGGCATGCCCAATAGTAGAAACTCAGAGGAAAAATGATGTATGTCCTCAAATAAGTAACCAGAGGGAAAACGATGTCTTCCCTAAAATAACGTAACTGGAGGGACAACGATGTCTCTCTCAAATAAAGTACTTGGAGGGAAAATAATGCCTGCCCTCAAATAATGGCGAGCCTCTTCCCCCAACCCAATATCCTAAATGCTATCCCCTGAAGGCTCTTCACCTTCTATATGACTTCCTATAGCAAGCACCCCCAAACCAAAAGTACCTAAACCGAAACTAATAGGGGCCTCTACCCACTCAAATGGTCCAAATCAGCTCATTACAGAGTCTCTCCGTGTGCACACTACTCTTAGTTCCGGATGAGTGGTAATCACCAAAATATCACCCAAGACACAACACCTCTGACATATCGTGTCCCTGTGACCATGCCGCTCAAGTCTGTTGGCCTTTCCATCCTAGTAACCTCGTCCATGCCCAACCTCACAATCATCCTACCTCAAACCAATGCCCATGACACCCAATCTCATGGTCGGAACCACCCAACGTAACCTGGGCCAAGCCCAACCTGTGATCAGCATCACACAAGAATATCTGGTCCATGCCCAATACAACCAAAAGGGTTCCAGCATATTCAATTCAATAATTAAATATATACACATTTAAACAAAACACAATAATTGGAAAAACAATCTAAATATTTGAAGTGCACTAGCCCAACAGCTATCTAACAACAACACTAAGGTCTTTAAAGCCTCTAACAATTCATATCAAGGTTCAATAAACTAAACTAAATAGTTCAAAATAATACAATTCAATTAATATCATTTTGTCGTCCCGACCAAAATTTCTCGATGAGAAATGGCCACTCACCTAGCCCCGCTCAAGAAACACAGGTAACAGGGAATACCCAAATCTATCCCATAGGTTAATGAACAATTAAACGGGAAATAATAGGTAAATTAGGGTCTCGCTCAAAACACGCAAATACACGTGTTAAGCTGTGCCACCCAAAGGTCGGAGAAAACACAAAAACAGGTATACACCACCTACCTGAGACTCGTAGACATAGACACATATGATATCAATCTCCAATTTGAAGCTAATCTTCATAGATCTATGTTTTCATCAAGTACCGGCAATACAAATCGGGTGGAAACTATGACGCGTGAGGCAAAGAATCGAGAACAGAATAGGGTTTTCGGGGTTGGCCTTGTTGTTGCGATCCGGCAGCCACCAATGGATTGATGAACGAATGACCATGAAGAATCTAGAGCTATATATGTTATTTGGGTTTTCAGAATAGAGATGTATCGAAGTTGGGGAAGAAGAATACATTTTATGAAATAAGACGCTATGACCTTTCACTTAAGGAAATAAAAAAAGTACACACTGTGTATTTAAGAACTACACGCCATGTAGTGGCCTTTTCAGCACTCCGACTTAAGTGGGGTATCCACACGGCTTGGACGCTCCACAGGGGTTGACACATGACTTGAACCTAGCTAATACATAGAAGAGAAGATACACGGCATGTCGAGTTACACTACACACAATGTAGTAGAAAATTTCTACAAGGTCATCACACGGCATGTACTTGGAGAGCACATGGTCGGTACTCACCAAACCCATACACAAAGTGTACTTTTAAAGTACACTGCATGTATTCTAGAAATTTCCAGAACTTCCCAGATTTTCCCAGTTACCTCAAGAAAAATTTAAAAGTTCAAACCGGGTTGGAATTTTGACTCGTTCTAAAAACCCTAGTTCTTACATTAATGATCATTATTTCATAGGTTTTATGGGTCAAAAGTTACCAAATCTATAAATTATTTTTGCCTCAATTTTCAATGATTGAGATACATCCCATTTTATGAACCTATATTTTTATGTTGGGTATATATACTTAAATTTTACATGTTATAGATTTAATATCCTTCCTTTAATGATATTTTATTCTTTGGGTAATTTTATTATTTCATGGGGATAATGATTTAATGTTTCCAAAATGGTAACAATTAATTATTATAATCTAATCGTTTATCGATATTGTTTAGTATTATGCTTCTATTGATGAAATATTATTATCCAAATCTCAATATCACACATGAATTTCATTGTCTTCTATATTTTCATGATTTTTTAATCTATTAGTACTATTTTCCCACTCTTTGGTACTTATGATAATTAAGAAAATTATTTTATAAAAATATGAATTTTTCTCTCTTTTTGGTAAAAAATAACTGTTCTTTCAAAACTCTATTTAAAAAAATGTTATAAAAAATGTTTTAATATTTTCCTATGATTTCTAAAGGATATTTTTACTGATGTTTTACCATTTTAAAAAATCTTATTAAAATGAAGCTTATTTTCATTTTATGATCAAGTTATGTTTCTAAACTATTAAGGTGAAAAAGGAATGTTTGATATGTATGGACTTACCTACCATCCTGACAATAATTTCCTTGAATATTCCTTTATAATTTTAAATTTTTAATAAATTTTTCCCTAATATTCAATAATGTTTTTTAATTTAATTTAGTTTTCAAATAAATTTTATTTAAGAATGTTTTATGTTTAAAAATTGTTTAAAATTATTTTCAAAGGTTCCTATATATGTTGTTAAATTTTTCTTTTTTTGGAAAATGGTTTTCAAATGATTTCAAGAATTCTTTTTATGCTTTAAATGTATTTTCAATGAAAAGTAATTTCAAAATGTTTTCAATATTTCTTTAATAATTTTCAATGTTTTTTAATATAAAAAGTTTTCAAAAAAATTTCAAGATTTTCTTATAATTTTTTAATGTGTTTCTAAATAATTGGTTTTGAAATCATTTTCCAGATCCCTTTGAAATTACTTATAAAAAAATCCAGGAAATGGTTTTTAAAAAGTAGTATTGATTTGATTATATGTTTTAAATTTTTTTCAAATAAATGGTTTTAAAAACATTTTCTAGATTTATTTATAAGTTTTTAATTTTATTTTCAATGAAAATAGTTTTAAAAAGGATTTATGTTTTAAAAATAATTTTTCAAATAATAAAGGAAATTTTCCTCAAGAAATTTTTTAAAAAGATATTTCAAAATTAGTTTCCATTTTGGATAACATCAATTGGTGTTACTCATTCCTTTATAGGGAAATGATCCTAAGGTTATATCTATATTCCTTCTATGAATTGTTTATTTTTTAATGGAATGATATTTATAAAACTAGTTTCTCTTTTCTGAGTTATATACATATGATACCCATTTATTATCGTGGGTTATTATTTGATGAAATTGTTTTGAAACATGTATTTTTTTATTGGTTAAGATAATATTACATGTTTATTAAAACCAATTCATTTCATAAGTTATGATATGATTTTTTATGATTTTAAGGAACATGTATATATAATTTATTAATGAGATTGGTGGGACCTATATCTCCCTTCAAATCATTGGGTAAATATTTATAACTCCTAACACAATGATTAGAAACAAGCTGATGGGCTTGATACAAAATGTGAAATTAGTGAGTCCTGATCCAAAATGGGTATATAGGAAAACCTAACCCATGATGGAATGATGGAGAAACCCAATACCCTGTTACAATATGGGGAAACATGATCCACTATGGGAAGATGGGGAAATCAGATCAACTATGGGAACATATAGAATCCCAATCCACTCTTGGACTATATGGAAGACCAATCCTTTAAAAAGAAATGACTAAAACTATGAATGGTGGAGTGTCCTTCCTAGTAGGTGTAGTTACCATCAAGTTCCCTATTACATTTTGGAAATTATCCTTGACTTATAGGTAATGATAATAGATGTTTATGTTTTTTCCATAAGTTCTATGTCTTATGATTAAGATATGATATCATGGTTCAAGTTCTTGATTTTATTACGATTTATGTCTTATTAATGACCAATAATTATGCCCTGTCTCATGATTATGATATTTTTATACAGGGCATGATCTTCAAATGTTATCTTCATGTTCTCATACTCTTATGTTAATGTTATTCCTATATATTTCCCTATTTACCATTATTGAGTGTTTGAGGCCACCTATTTCTTATGTTTAATTTCCCCATGTTATTAAGAAAGGTTTTAAGTTATAATGTTAATGGGGTGATATTTAAGGAATATTTTTAAGATCATTCACCAAAATATAAGAATGTGTTCCAAATTTTCAAAGACATTAAAATATAACTCTCCATGGGTGTTCATTTTTGTAATGTTCTAAATATTCATAAATAATTATTTAATATCCATGTTTGTTATACCCGGTACACTATAATTGTTTTATGGGAACCCAACCCATGTATGTTGTTAAAAATATTCTCATTTTACTTCCATTGAGTGCGATCTTAAATTTTCTTTGACTACCTTAATGTTCCTTTCAAATTTAACATTAGTCAGGGTGTGATATGTCACACTGAAGTTCAAATTAGTATCTAAGGAAGACCAAAGTTTCCTCTAAACTTTAGAGGTAAAACTTAGATCTATGTAAAATAGTAATGAAAGTAGATCCCCTTAAAACCTCAATACTTACATAACATAAATCCTAGATATTTGACTGAGTGATAAATCCTCATGAATGGAAATTATGTGAGTAGTCTTCCTGAGAAGATCCACCACAACTCATATGGCATTGTATCCTTGACATATATCGATAGGACAAACAAAAATATATATGTTGATCTTATCCCAATTATATGTTGGTATAGGAAATTGTTACATTATATATTTATACATAAGACACTCTACCTCGATTAGCGGACATACTAAGCACATTGATGTGTATATATTAATCAACTTATTCATGTTTTATTTCCATAAGTTCTCTCAAATATATTTGAAAATCTTAGTATTTCTATAGTATATGTCATAATATGAGTTGTTTTCATCATTCAACATCTATCACCCTCTATCTTTATATATAGTTATAACAACACATAGACTCTAGTTTCAAAGTTAATTACTCTATATTTATTGATTTTTAATTAAAAAATCAACCATTACTTTTTTTCTCTCCTTTACTGGAAAATCCAAATAACCCCTTCATGCCTCCTTGATTTTCTCTTGAATATATGGTTGGGAAATCATTTTTTACGGTATGATTTATTCCCTACCATTATGTTTTCTCGATCAATACTTTCCATATATATTAAGATTTTTTTATCAATCCTCATAATAGAAATTGTAGAAGCTCCCTTTTTATTTCAGAGTAACATCTACCTTTTTTAATTCTTGGCTGGAAGTTAATTAATCAATAATAGTCTCTAATTATCTCAAAGAATCTTCTTTGACACATGTTAATGTACTTTTGTATGGGTATAAACATTAAAATATTTTGATCTGTATATATTTATCACTTTACACCATTTAGGAAGTTTCTCCAAATCATAAATGAAACGATCATAGCTTCTCGCACCAAATTATTTATAAGGTAATTCTGCTAATTGATCTTTAGCAATAAAGACACATATTCTGCAACATTACCACTTTTCATGAGTATAAAACCTATGATTTTATTTGAGGTATCTTTGTATATAAAAACCCCATCTCTACATATGGGGATTATAATTATAGGTGACAAATTATCCTCTTCTTATGCTCCTTTAAACATTCATTATATTTATCTATGAAGACATACATTACCCATTTCTATGTTCACATTGTTAATATGATATAAATTGTTCATAATTTTCTCATAGTGCATTGGTAGTACTTAGATAATTCAAGAAAAGTACGGATTTTGTGACACTTTTGGGTATAGTACATTCCTTAATTTATTTTATCTTTCATGGATAAAAATTAATTCTATCCAATGTGATCACATTACCACATTATATTACTTTGTTAATATAAACCTGATAATTGAGAAACATATAATAAAACTTCTACCTCTTCAAAACCGTCTAATCAATCCTTAGATTCCCCAATATTCCTATTTACTTTTAGAGAATATCAGAGTATCATCAATATATTCCACCAAAAAATTATCTAGGTAGTGTAAAAGTACTCTATTTGTTAATTCAATGATTATTTTCATGGTTTTGGTAAGTCTAAATTAAATAAAAATGAAATCATAGTTTTCATTTATCATACTGATGTTAATATTTTCAGTATCTTATCTCTTCACTTTCAACTGATAATATGAAAAAATATGATCTACTTTTGAGATTTATTAAGATTCATAAAGTTGATATATCTAGCCATAAATCATTAGTAGTGGATAAAGTTTCATTGTAGTGATCTTTTCAAGTTGTTAGTAATTGATGTGAAGCTACATTCAACAATATTTATTATTGATAAAGATAAATTTTTCATCCCAAGGTGATTTAGTATGGAGCATGAACCTTTTTCAAAATTCTATTAGATTTTATTATTTGACTCTTCTAGTTCTATTAATAGTATCCTATATAGTATTTTGGATATAGTGGTGTCCTCTGGTATAAATTGTTTTGATAACTCAACCTCATGATCTTTGTGAAGGCTAGAAAATTCATTAAAGAATACATCAATATATTCCCTTGAAATGGGAATGTCCTCATGTTTGATTCTTTCACTGGTATTTATCATTTTAAAAATCTATGAATTGCTATTGGGTATTGAAACCCATGCCATTGAGTAATTTTCTAAATTAGATTAATAATATTCATTTTCTTTATATAAGAGAATGTATTGGTTCATGATACGGAAAAGGATTTTGTCTTTCTATTAGTTCACATGAGATCTATATTATGAGAGAAAATACATACCTAATATAACATAAAATTCTACCAAATAATAAATAAATAGATTTTTTATTAGACTCTTCTCATTGAATATAATTGAGTAAGAGTCCAACACATTGGTTGCAATGATTTCACAACTTGGTGTTTTCAAAGATATCTCTACTTCACGGTATATGGGTGGCCATTTGATTATTATTGAAGACATAATGTATATAAAGGAATGTGTAGAACTAAAATTAAATAATCATTTCCATTTATTTATTTATATTTACACTATTATATTAAGAGGAAAAAGATATAAAAATATAATTCAATGATGTATGGGTAAATAACATATTCAAATGTATAAATAATTTATAAATTCGTAATATATGGGATACAAAAAGTTGGCTAGGTCATCTATTACTGACTTAGTTCCCAAATTAACATAACCTTACTCTAATACCCACTATAGAAACCCATATTTTATATAAATTATTATTTCATAATTTTAAAGATAAATATCATAACAATAGCACAATATAGAATATAAAAGATTAGTTTCATGGGAAAATTATGTTCTTACAACATAATTACTTATAAAATGTTAATAATTATTTAAATCCTTTATAAAGGTACTCATAAAACCCTAAAGAGTCTACTTAATTCATGAAATCATGTAAGTATATACATCAAATAAAGGTTGAGTAGAAATCATAATATGGGAGGAGTAATATAGAAGGAACATGAAACACAAATCATTATAGTACATGGGTGAGTATAATCATCGTTATCATAAACATGATTTAATCATTTGAAATAGGAATGCAATTTTTCAAATTAATAATTGTGAAATATCACAAAATTAGGGTCAAATTCCACAAATGATGTATTTAAAAATGACAACATCGTGTTCCCGTATAACATAAATTTACAAATCATTTCTTCATAATTATATTACAAATATATAATTATTTTCATGAAAAATAAAAATTATATCATTAGATATATCAAATTAATTAATGAATTGGATGGATATATGATTTTTGGTACCACCGATCACATCATAATATTCTCATGATCATGCATGCTGCATGGAAAAGAAAACATGCATCAATCATAAACATGATATGAACCCATGAGAAAATAAGGGATTCCATATTTTTATCATAATGAATATGTCAAATAATATAAATTAGGTTCCAAAATGAGGAAGATAAAATATTTTTTTGTTCTTAATAGAATATAATTAGTAATGGAGAGATCATATTATGTGGAGATAATAAGAATAAACAAAAAAAATGAATTGATTAGATTTTTAATGAAAGTTATTTTACCAAAAATAAAAACGTTTTTTTGCACTCATCCCAATGAAGTTAAGATATTGATATCCATATTATAAAAATGGAAAATAAATTTAAAAATAATTTACAATGTATTTATAAAAATCATGATGAAGAAATTTGAAATAGGTGATAAAACCAAAAGGAAATCAATGGGTTTGAGTTTCCCCTAATTAATAGTATAATGTTTCACATTGGAATGAATGTTTTAGATAAATATGAATGGTTATGTAAATCATAAACTAAGGTAAATAATAAAATTAATGTTAGTCTTGGATAAAGAAATACATCCAAATCACTTAAAATATAATTAATAACGGAGTGTTTATCTAAAGAGAAGGATAGAGAGATAATCCACTTAACTTATGTCCCATTTTGTTGTGTTACTATTATGCCGCCTTTAGAATGAACATATAGTTTTGAAAACACAAATATATAAGTTTATTCTACTCATATATTTTATTCATGATATGTTATGACGATTATAGTATATTTATTGATCTTTGTTTTATAAATTAAGTTGTATGAAGACATATTTTTTTGAATTATTCCGTTTTAATTTGGGTATTGTAGTTTTGATTTACCATAATGTATATTTTCTCAAATTAAATATATAATATTGTAATACTTATAAATAAATTAATAAATATAATATATAGTCTACGCTAATGATCTATGTAGGTGTTGTTAAGAAAAGCATTGGCAACGTCCACCTCAGTGAAATAAACTAACCAATAATGAGGCATGTCAAAAATAGTGGTGTAGGGAATGGATATACATCAAATGGATTAAAAAACTTTTACCATATATTAATATCATTATTATGATATATATTTATAATTTATATAGTTTAATAATGTATGAAAAGTAAATATATATTTTGATATTAGAAAGAAGTGTGAAAAATGGAAGTAGTTAGTTGTGAGGTTACCAATTCATTGATGAATTACACATTTACAATGGAACTAAATCCTTGAGGTATTGGGGTTGGATGACATAAAAACACACCTAAGGTAATAAGGATAATTAGAAGGATAAAATCGGGTAAATATTGTTCTTTTATAAGTCTATGGAAAATGATTTCCCATGTGAATGTGGACGGTAATTTTTATTTATGGGGAGGGGTATTATGCGAAAAAATAATGACTAAATTATTATTTCCATTGTAAAAAATTATGTAGTGTAATTATATGAAATTATAAAATTTATTAGTTTATAAATATGAGTTTTGTGGTATTTTAATCCATTTCTATATAAAAATTTTTAATTTATACAAAAATAAGTAACATAATTTGAAAAAATAATATATTACACTAAAATATTAAAATTTAAAATTTACATTTTATGTTTAAAAATTAATTTTAATTTATTAAATGATCTGTATATCTTATTAAATATGTTTTAGAAAGGTATAATCATTTTAGGATTTATTATGTAATTATTTGATCATTACTATGTAATAAATCAGTTGGTATTTGAGAGAGTTTATTTTTTCTAATAACATAAAAATTATAGTTTTCTAAAATTTATCAAAAAAAAAATATTTCAAAATTCTGATGTGCTAATTCCAAAATTAAAATAATTTCACCAAATAATTTTATATATTGAAATAAAAATTATGGTTTATAAAAAATATGTTAAAATTTACATTATAAAAAATTGAACTTATACATTCATTATTTTTTTAATTTAAATATTTTTTACTTAATTATGATATTTATATGTACTTAATTTTTTCATGGTATATATTATTTACTTTTCATTTTGATATTATAGTATTCATGTTACAATTCCTAATTCTATGGTTATTAATCGTAATGGCCATTTTCTCTATTATAACAATCATATTATTTCTAAACATCCTATAAAAATCATATCAATAATTAATTTATTATTCACTTCAATTATTTTTAAGGTTATTCATTCATAGGTTTCAAAATAATTATTACATTTCTAATATTTTTTATATTTTTTATTGTTTTTTCTATGAGTGTGATAATTCTAGAAAAACAAAATGAACAAAATATTTACATTACAGTTTTATTTTTTTTCTTTTTATTATATCATTTTACTCTTTTCAATTTTATGAAGTATTTTTATTCTTGGTTTATAATATTCTTGTTTTGATGAAACAAAACACTATTAGTTTATTTTTAATATTTTTTATTCTGTATCTTAATCCTATATTCAGAAAATATATATATCTAGAAGGAAAATAACATAATAGAAATGTTGGGTCCTTACAAGACATAACCCAACCAAAATAGTCATATTATCTCACATTTACTCCTTAATGAACATAGGTTATCCAATATTTTATAGGGTAACGATTACCAAATGTGATATTTATTTTCTCATTTATATATATTCACATTGAATGGAATGGGTAAATAAAAGATTTATAATGAATAATTAATAATGTACATCACATTTCAAAGGGGTCATTAAATAAAAAAACATGGAATATATATATATATATATATATATAAAGAGAGATAGAGGGTTACAGTTGTACAGCTGTATAATATGGTAAAAATTTTCTAACCTTCAAAAATCCACATATACCCTAAAAATAAAAAATATGAAGAAAAATAATTTATTATTATTATTCACAAAACAATCTTTACCGTGAAACTAGTAACCATCTCCCATCTCCACTACATCACTCCATATTGATCAATCATCAATTAGTTAACTCTATCCCCTAATAAGATCATGAAAAATAATGTCTTCTTGTATTTAAATTTTATACATATAGAATTCAAGTAATTCATAACCTATGGATAGTCATTACCTAACCTTGAATCCCTGTAGTTTTGTTATATTGAATACTTTTTTTGTGTAGTGAGTGTATTATCATAAAGAAATCCAATATAACTCATTAAATAATATAGACATAAAAACACAACATATTTATAATCATACAAATCTATTAATGTACTAACTATTGTGATCATGTTTAATGGGATGAATAAATAATTTTTTCATTGTATGATGTTGTTTGTGACTATTATAATTTTTTCATTAATTTATTATTGTATTTTAGTATTATTTTGTAAAATTATCTAGAACAAAATGAAGTATAATAGTAAATAGTATTGATGATTTTTTTTGAAAAAAAATCCAATATTGAGAATTCATGATAGGAAATTAATTCATTTCAAATAATTTTTGAAAAAAAATTTACTTGTATTATACACTGAAAGTTTTAAGATTTTTATGTTGTGATAATTTGTGCATGTATCATTAATATAGAAATATAGGGAATATATATGAATATGATGAACTATACTGACAAAAAAACCTCAAGATATTGTCTATGTTCATTCCTAATCAAGTGATGTCAACTTTTTACTACCTAAATAACCTATTTTAAAGTCAAATTCAATTGAAAATATTGTATACGTTAAACCCCATGGTAAAGATAAAATTTGATATTTTTTCCTCCATAACAATGTTGTGATAATGTTATGAAACTTCCTAACATTATACCACAATGATAAGAAAATTATTATACATTGAATGTGTTCACTTATGAAGACTATGATAATCTGTAACATTTCCATGTAAATACATGGGACAACAATGGAAAGTGATAATATTTTGAAAAAAAGAAAAGGAAACCAATGCATACTGTGAAAAAATAGTAATAGTGTCACCATCCAAGGAAGGGAAATATAACCAATATAATCGATATTTATTTCAGAAGTAGTAAAAATTAAATTATGTAATTAGAATTATGTTCACCTATTTTAAAAAAAGATCAGTTATGAAGTTCCAAAACCAGTTAAGTATGTTTTTTTTTTGCAACCATTATAATATATCATCTTAAATCAACACAAATAGTGAGGATTATATAATAATGGAGCATCAAGAAATATGAATTGAATAATATATGATGATTTCAATGTTTATTTATCAGAAAAGTGACAAGAAAAATATTTAATTTGTTTCTTTAATGATAAAAGTATTCTCAATATACAAAATCATTAGTGAGGAATTATGTAAAATATTTATAGTGAATTTAAAATTTCCCATAATGTTTTATATGAGGTTACCAATGTTTAATAACACACTATAAGATCACTAATTCTTAATTTGTAAGTAAGAATGGTTTCTTAAGCCCGATGAGACTTGGATTAGTTGTGGGGTCACATTAAAGGTGTGCACCCCCATGGGAACCAAAGAAATCCACAAAATGTTTTTTCTACCCAAATCAATTAATTCCATAATAGTGTATATGGGTATAAAATGATCCTATGAAATGATACGATCGGTATAGAAACTATATTTTTTGAGTTAGTTATCAATAGTTTTTGATGAAATTTATACTGTTTGTGTATAAATTATATGATTGATGTGATATTAGCTTACTCTAAATACATGGATTGATCACAAAGTTGAGGGGGGTATAGGATAGTATAAAAGAAAGAAGAAAACATATATGAGTGGATCAATCATTTGGGGGAAGCTTGAGATTCATAGACAAAAGATAAATAACTTCAACCTAAAAATGAGTATATTTAACATTACCATTGAGAATCATTTTAAATCAATATTTTTAATTTCTTTATTGTATTACAAGCATGGATGACAAGTTCTTAAGTGTGTTTTGGGTGATGTGGATATGATAAATTCTAAAAATATTTTATTCAATTGATCACTATATATTTTCCAATTTTATTATTAATGTTTCTATATCTTGATAACCATGTTTAGGATCTTTAATGAGATTTTAAATCATTCATATATACTATAGATTGGAACATGATATTTTTGGTGAATGAGATTATCCTAATAAATCTAGTCACACATATATTATTTAATGTGAGAATTTAACTCCCCTAATATAGCTAGCACATGGTTCCATATGTAGACCTACCATTATTATGACAACCTTACTCTTTATTTCGCATTAATTTGTTATTTAATATGTAATATTACACTTAATAAAAAACAAAATATCAATAATTCTACTATAATTTGGAATTAGTTATATTATAAAACAACTTAAAATAAGAAATACACCATCTTTACTGAAAAAATCCTTTACATGCTTGTACTTAAAACTTTATGGGATAACATGCGGACAAACATAAGAAAGGGGTGAGATATAATGGTCAATAATGGACTAAACATGGAATAACATGAAGAAACTAATAAATATTACAAAATATAAATATAAATGGGACATAAAAATGGTGAGAAACATAAACATGGAAATTGAGGGATTATATATCATGAGAACATAATAGAACATGAGAAATGTGAAAACATCTTAAAACATAACATCATAAACATATGTCATGGATACCTGCCATGAAATCATGATGGAAAAATACCAATAAAGTTACCATGTTTAACACATGTCCCATGATGAAGTATCATGAGACTAAACATTACTCAATTCATTGGAGTCCTATATAATTTTGGGTGCACCTTTCACATTCATTTCAGTCTCATGGTTAAGGGTTCGATATAGAACAAAAAACATAGAATAATTTATCATCAAATTTTATTCCATGATCATAGAGTGTAGATTAAACACATGTATGTCTATAATAAAAATGTATAATATTATAATTTTGAAAACCCTTGATATAAAATTGGTATAGGTATTTACTACATAATTGTTTGGCATGGAAAATATCAGTACGATTTCAGATGCCTAACGACATCACATAAAAATTCATAAAATGGGTTGATGAGAGAGAAAGGGGTATCACATAATTTTTATAGAACATGGAAATTGTTAGGGACATGTAAAAATATATCTTAACCATTTTAATTGTAAATATAATAAATATTATAGTGAAGAAACATGAATAAATCAGAGAAGAAAATAATCACTTTTAAAATATTGGCATGTTAATGAGTCTACATAAATTTTCAAGGGAGATCTTAATTAGAGTGAAATGTGTATATAATTTCATGTAAGTTAAAATGTGATTAAAGGTAGATGCATAAAAACATACACTATACGTGAAAAAATATAATTTAATAGGCATAATATAAAAGAGGTTCTTGAATAATAATAAGAGAGGGAAAACCTTTACTTTGAGAGGGTGATCCCCAATGCTCAGGAGGAGCTTCTTGTGAGCATGGGGTAGCCTGGGAGGACTCTAGAGATGGTATAAAAGAATAAAGACGTTATACAAGGTTTTTTATTGAAAAGAAATGGAATATTGGTGGGATTTATATAGTAAATGAGTGGGGAATTATGTATCATTTCGAAAACATAGGTTTTGTAAACTAAATATTAAAATAATCAAAACCACAAACCTTACAATAGTTTTTACCATGGTTTCCACCAAAGGGGAGTGGTTTTCAATATTATATATGTTTTAGGTCCTAAATTAATAAATTAATACCCTTTCTGATGTGGCAGTTGGTCATACTTTAAATGAAATTATTTTAAACTCAGAAAATATAATAATTGATTGGGAGGATTCAAAAAGGATTTATAAATTTAGAAAAATATGTTAATTTATATTATTTAAAAGTAAGAACATATATTTGGTCGTCGATACCAGTTATATTAATTATTAAATCACTTTTGGTCATTATGATGTCTTCATTCTAAACATATATTTATACTATATTTAATTTTTACCCCGAAATTCAATCTCTTAGAAAATAATGAAAAATTCACTATTGGAAAATTTCAATGTTCTAATTCCAAAAATTATATTCATTTTATCAAAATAATTTTCTAAATTTTTTTATTTTTTCTTCTATTATGTTAATTGACATTTATTGATATATGCTAGTTTATTTGACAATAATAGTTTTCAAACACATATAAATATTATATATGATTTCAGAAATATAAATGATCATTTATATTTAATTAATATTATTTAATAATAATATTTTTTAAAAATATTATTTATTTCTTAAATCCAATAATTCATCAAAATAAAATTATTGATATAAATTTAATACTAATTAACAATACAATTCATGTTTATTATGTAAATATAAAAATCAGTTATAAAGTAAATATATGAAGAAAATATGAAAATTATTATATTGAAAATACAATATACATATTCATATTATTATGGTCTTTATACATAACTCTTTAATAGACCAAAAATACCCTATGTAGAAAGTGCATAATGGTGAAACATTCATTATGTGGTTTTTGGTTCATATTTTGGGCAGTGATCTCGAAGAGCATGAACTTCTCGCATAAATAGTTTCACCCATGCTTTTGTTTTTGGATATAAGTTTGGGAATGGTTAAGGGAATATCCCAATGATGTTATCTCCCTTGGATGCTCAAGTAAATGTTCTTAATAGGTAATGATCCTACTAGTTTATGTCATTACTTCCTTTTTCTATGTCAATTTGATTTGTTAAAACCTTATAATTATACTACCATGTGAGAACTATTATATGACTATATTATCAACATTGATGATGCTTAACAGTCTTTTAATTCCAATAGGATATAATAAAACCAATGCAGTTTATGTGTTTTCTATATCCAGAATACATGATAATTCATTTAGTTGAACCCCAAATGGAATTTTGTTTATAAATGTCTTGGTTTTTCAATATTCCCACATAAAAAATTTCTCTGTTGAAATTTTAATTTTCCACACTAAGACATATGATAGAAATTCTACATCATCACTTCCTTTTGTTCCCACATTTCTTCTTCAAACTTCTAATTTCTCCCAAGCACATTCACAGGGTACATTGTCTTATTACATAAAAATTTTTCTCTATGATATAAGATATACCGTGGCTTCTCCTCAAAGGAAATATCATTATACAATGGTACAACCTATATATTGAGTATATGTTAGGGTTTTGGTATATACATTCTCAAGAAGGATACATGGAATAAATCATGTACTAGAATTAGGTTTGGAGGGTGTATTATTCTATTTTCCACCAATCTGATGAGATCATAGCTCTCTAATGGATCAATGTATCATTAACGAAGATTTCCCTTATTCCAAAATATCATGAATTTTATTCATGGGGATATAAGGAGGAATACCCTATTTCCAACATTAAACACAAGGTCTTGTTGCTATTATTTATCATAGAGGTTTTTTCTACTCTGAGCATCCTTGATGTGCTACTCAATGTTCTTGCACTTTTCAACCATTTACTAGGCCATTTCAAGATATAGTAGTTTTTGTTCCCCATATTCATCACTATATGTAATTTTTTTCCAACTCTTCCCATAATGATATTCATAGGGATCCATTTCTATAATTTATTGGAAACTTTTATTTTTCTAGACCAAGACTAGATGAATATGTTTATACCAACCTTCTGTGAAGTTACTTGAGCATGCACTCAACATGCCCTTAATTATATGTATTGTATTATCGTATTGGACATCATTTTAAGGGTGATAATCCATATTTAAGATCAAAAATGTATTTATAGAATATTAAAGACTCTTCCAAAACATGGAGGTAAATCTTGGATCTCGATTAGATACAATCAATAGTGGTGTTCTGTGCTGCGTCACCACTTCTCTAATGTGCATACTTACAAGTGAATCGAGTGAGAATTCCTATGGAATGTCAATGAAGTGAGTAGTATTTATAAAAAATTACACCATAACACATATAGAATTATTTATTCATGGTGTCTATAGAGGACGAGTGATAAGTTCCATGGTGATTTTTTCCGATATCCATGTAAGTAGGTGTAATTTTTGCATCATCCCCATGGATTATTTTCATTCTTCCTTAGATTTAATACATAAAAGTCATCTTGATGTATATTCTACAATGTCTTTCTTCATATTTTCCGGCCAATAGTGCTCAAAAGGATCTCAATAAATCATTTTTCTTCTGGTATAGATGGACAAAATCAAACGAAGTACACCCTTAAATAAATCCTTATTTAACTCAGGATTTGAGGGTACACACAGTCATAACCCAAATATTATAACTAATTCTTCATTAAAATTGAACACTAAATATTTCACATTTCTTATATCTTCCTCTTTTTTATGAATATCCACATCATCTATTTGATCATAAATTATCCTGTTCATAAAGGGAAGGTTGAGAAATAATTTGTGAATGTATTGATTATATTCCTTCCTTTATGATTCCCATATATATCCTTTTAAAATCTAAGAAAATCATATGACTCTTAATTCTCATTAATTAATGAATTGTCGAATCCTTTCTACATTGATATTCTAATAATTTATTTTCTTTCCCATGATAGTAGTGAATTGAGTTGTCATATTACCTAATCAGCTCTATCCAAGTTTTATGATATATATTCAGAACATTATGTGTGAATACATGCATGAGGATTTTGTAATCCATTTAATTTTCACATTTCTCACTATGTAGATAATTCCACCATATTTTAAAAGATATGACCACTTTAGCAAAATACAGACTATGCGTTGGGTATTTTACTTCATCAACTATCATATAACATTAAGAATAGTTTATCACTTTGTCATTTTCATTAACACACAACCCAATCCCTTCTACGAAGCACTATTAAATACCCCCAATAGTTCTCAACATTTTAGAAGTGATAGTATAGGTAATGTGATAAACCTGTTTTTCAACTCTTTAATGATCTCCTCACATTGATCATTCCATGAAAACATTACTCCCATCGGAGTTATATTTGTTATAGGGTTTTATAATCATGAAAAACTTCTCAAAAATTGATTATAGTACCCAGCTAATCCATTAAAACTACGAATGTCTATCAATGATGTTGGCATCATCCATAAATCAATTTATTATATTTTTGAGGGTTCTATGAATATTCCATTTTAGGTGATGATATTCCCAAATAATGAATATTCCTTGAACCATAACCCAATTTTTTTACTTAGAATAATGATTCTCCTTTCATAAGGTCTTTATCCTAGTGATTTTATTCTCCTCTTACTCTTACATGATCTTAGAGTATATTAGAATATCATCCATAAATTAGATCGAAAAATTATTGTGGTAATTCCTATACACTCAATTTATTAATTAAATGATGATTTATAGAGAATTAATGAGTCTGAATTCAATTAATATGAACTTATAGTGCTATTACCTTGTATAAAAAGATGTATGGGTGATATCATTCTTCTTCACTAAAACAAGGTAATATCCCAACAATAGATCCATGTATATTTCTATTATGATTCATTTAAATAATCATATAAGTCATTAATTTATGACAGAGGATACTTGTTCATTATCGTTATGTTGTTGAGCTCATGATAATCATTGCAATGATGCATTAACCCATATGTATTCTTTATAATGAGGATTGGTGCACCCAAAGGTGAATCACTTGGGCATATAAAACCTTTATCAAGATTATCCTATACTTATTTCTTCAACTCCTTAAGTTACACAACATCCATTATATATGGAATCTTTTATAATATAAATTCCATGGTTATAATATCGATTGAAAACTAAACCTCTTAGATCGGAGGAAGGCTACATAATTTTTCAAGAAACACATATGTTAATTCCATCATAATGATCCTATATTCAAGGATCATCCATTACATACAATCAATAATTTAATATAGATATTATTAATCATAGGTAAATAATATTCATGCTAGAGATGTTGGTGCTAAAGATAATTTATCCTCCTACATACACTTGTATATAATCGAAGGATGATTTGCGATATAGAGAGTGATTTCTTTCTTGTGGAAATTTATGTTAGAAATAGATAGGTAAAGATAATACATAAACATAATTGGATAAAATTACACTAAAGGGGGTAGGAAAAGGTTTTATAGGATGTTCATCACACAAATGGTGACATGGGAGTATTTCTATTCTTGGGATAAATTAATTTTCCCATTTCACATTTTCACTGACAACACTACCTCCATGTCTTGTGGTGCCATTTGAATAGTTCTACCAAAAATTAATCATATGAAGGAATGATTATAACTTGAATCAGATTAATATTTGATTTTATTTAATGTGTAACTCTTATACCTATCACCACATCATTTTCAATATCCACCTCATTGTTTTTTATGGAAAAAAATCCCCCTTGATTCCTTAGAGGATGATTTTTTCTCTAAAAACCCTTGTCTTAGTGCGTTGATTTGGAAAGTTCCATTGTTCCTGGTAGTTGAAGCAATGGTCAATTTACTGCGGGTTTACTAGAACATTTAATTCCTCCATTTCATTATTGGGTTTCTACTATCATAAATTTTTAGCTATGTGTCCTTTCATCCTATACCTAAATCATTTCCTCTTCCCCCTTAGGAAATTTTAAGGTTGCATCTTTCCATAACTTTGACAAGTGTGTTGTTGAAATTTCTTGGAAATATTATATTTATCCATCATACTACCATAATTAACCTCAAATTTAAAATTCTTATTCTTTTGACACCCTTTAGATTTATTTGTCTCCATTTCTATGTTGAAGGAATATAATACAATTTCCTCACAGCTGTCATAGTCTCAGATTGTAAAGGTTTTTGTGGAGTATTTTTTGTCCCAACAATGAAAGGGTCAAACATGAATTAAGGTTAAATACAAATCCAAGGTAATGTCTTGAATGTCTATTGAATTTTACCTCATAAAAACGAATATATTTACTGTCTTTTTGTATTGGCGAAAGGAAATGCCTTTTCATTTTAACTCAGAAAATTCCAAGAAAATATTTATAAAACAAATATTTTCCAGAATTCCTTCCACCCCATTTCTTCTATCTCTTCCTTACGATTAATATTATTGATCAATTCTCACCACTTATCATCTAATCCCCTCATTCAATAAATATCACGTATAACTATCTATTGATCAGAATATTGACAGATGGAGAATATTATCTAAATGGAGTTCACCATTGTTCTACGATTAAGGGATTAGATGGTCTATAGAATGTTATGGTCCGTTGTTTCACAATGCACTCAATTTCTACTTGTTCTTTATTATGGGGAATTTTGGCACTCATATTGATATAGTTATCTATTAATAACCAGATTCATCTAAGTGAGTATCATCATAAAGCATTATATTCACGTTCCCATTGGGTTGGGCATCTCATTAGGGTAATCATCATATTGTCAGCCACATTTATTTTTTACATGATTCCTCCTATTTTTGGTCATTGGATATAATAAACTGAAAATTAGGGATGTTTTATTAACTATTAAAAATGTAAATGGGAATACAATTTCATTAAATAGATAAATTATAAATTACATGTAATTCATTTACTTATGTATTTCAAGGATTCAGTCTACGCTATATATGATCTATTTTTTAACATATATTATTATGGGTATTTTAGTTTCCCTTAATAATAGTTTGTAATGAGATTACAAATTTACCAAGAATATCCCCCATGAGTGTCAAACCAAATGTGATGTAAGTCTTTTTGTCATACACTACTTCCTGATCAAATCTATCTTAACGTGATGTTTTCGGTTTTTACCTCTATGTACATATGTGCTATACCCACATCTACTTATAGTATCCATATAAGGAAAAAATTTATTGATAAACCACTTAATATATAGTTACCAAAATTAAGGTATGTTTTCTTATACTTATTCTTATCCATAATAATTTATAAAGTTTTTTCTAATACTAAAAAAATTAACTAAGATTTTCCTCTGATATCAACCACTGCATTACTACTCTTTATTTAACATTAATTAATGATTTACTACATAATATTACACTTATTAAAACCTGTAAAATCATTATTTATATTTTATTTCTGAATTAGTTTCATTATATGACAACTTAAAATAGTAAATAAATCATCTTTAATGAAAACTTCATCAATATGATCATACTTAAAATTGTATGGGATGATCTTGGGAAATAAATAATAAAGGAGTGATCTATAATGCCCAGTAAGAGAATAAACATATAATAAAATGAATAATGTAATACATGGTTGAAAATAGGTATATTAATGGTATAAAAAGTGGGTGATAAACACAAAAATGTACAATTAGTCATGATATAACATGATAACATAATGGGAACATAGGAAATGTGGAAACATCTTAAACACTGAATCATAAACAGAGTTTAGGGTTAACTACCCGGAAATCGTTATGGGAAAAGTATCATAATGGAATATTGTTTAATCCATGTCCTGATATGGCATCTCATGAGACTAATAATTATCCAATGCATTGGAGAGCTATGTAATTTTGGGTGCACCCATCAAATTTATTTCATTCTCACTCTTAAGTGTGGCACAAAGATCACAAAACATGGAATCATTTATCATAACATTTTATTCCATGGTAATTGAGTGTGTAATAAATACATTTAAGTCCCAAATAAGTATGTATATATGGATAAAGTTGAAAACCATTGATAGTAAATGGGTACTTGTATTCACAGCAAATTTGTATATCACGGGAAAAAATCATGAAATTTCAGCAGTATGATGACTTCAGGTAAAAAAATCAGAAAATGGGTTGGTGAAAGTGAAAGGTTTATCTCATTAGTTTTTTATAAAAAGGATATTAGAATTGATATATAAAAGCATATCCCAACTATAGGAATTGTAAATAAAAGGCATAACATAATGAGGAAACCTGAATAAATAATAGAAGGAAAAGATCCCTTACAAAATTTCATCATGGTAATAGGTGGGAGAAATGGTTCATATGAGGGATTAATGAAAGTGAACGAGGTTTATCATGTCATGTCATTAAAAAGGGTACAAATATTAATGTATATCAACATAAAACAAACATTAACAAATGGAATTTCAGAGGAATAACTAAAATAGGTTCTTGAATTAGAAGAAGAGATGAAAATCCCTTACCATGAGAGGGTGATCCCAAAATTCTTGGGAAGGTCTTCGTGAGAGCTTTGGGGTAGTTTGGGAGGACTCTATGTAGGGGAGGGAAGAATATGTATGTTCTAAAAAATATTTTAGTGAAGAG
This sequence comes from Viscum album, assembly GCA_963277665.1. Taxonomy (NCBI): domain Eukaryota; kingdom Viridiplantae; phylum Streptophyta; class Magnoliopsida; order Santalales; family Viscaceae; genus Viscum; species Viscum album. The sequence continues at coordinate 1,389,921,810 of OY728152.1, forward strand.
AAATGAGATATTGTGTGGGAATATATATGAAATGAGTGGAGAATTCTTTATCATACTTTAAACATAGGTTTTTCTCTATGTATAATAAAATAACCAATACTAAAAACCTTCCCAAAAGATTTCCCTTGGTTTTATATTAAATGGTATTTATTTTTAATATTTTATAATTTGAGGTTCTGGAATTTATAAAATAATACCCTTTCTACTATGGATATAAGTCATACTCTTAAAGAAAGGATTTTAAAACCTTAAAATATATTAATGGTTTTGTATGATTAATACATGATATATAAAATTAATGAAATAAAAATAAAATAAAATTATTTTTAAGTAAACAACATATATTTGGTCTCTAACACCCTTTATAGTATTTATTACATCTCTTTTGGGTAATTATGATGGCATAATACACACTCTATATTTATACTATCTTTAATTTTTTCATGAAAATTAAACTACTTTAGAAAATTATAAAATGTTCACCATAGGATAATTTATAAATTCTAATCTAAAAACCAATATTAATTTTAAAAAAATAATATCTTTAATATTTTTATTTTCATTTTAAAAATAATAATCTACTTTTGTTGAGAAATGATGGGTTTTTTACAATAATAGTTTTTCCAACCCATATAAAAATAGAATTTGACTTCAAAAAATTTATATGAAAATTTATATTGTATTAAAATTATTTAATAATAATATTTTATTAAAATAATATTTATTTCAGAAATCCATTAATTCATTATAAATAATCATCTTAATTGAAATTTGATGCCAACTAAAAATAAAATTTGTGTTTTATTGTATAAAAATATAAAAAATTTACAAATTAATGATAATAATAAAATATGAACATTATATTATTTAAAAAATAATAAACAATTTCATGTTATTATTTTATTGATTCATATACCTCTAATACACCATAAAATTCTGTAAGGGTATGGTGTGTGATGATGATACTTTCATGGGGTGGTTCGATGTATATGGTTTCAGCCATGATCTCTATAACCTTGAAATTCTCCTGTAAAAGAATTCACTCATTCTTTAGTTGTTGGATCTCAGCATGGAATTAGTGAAGGGAAAATCACAATGATTCTATCTCACTTGGAAGCTCTGATAAATGGGGTATGATCTTACCGGTTGAGTCTGTTGTATCTTTTTTTCAAAGTCAATTGGATTTCAATAATTCCAATATTTATACTAATCATGTTATCACTAATCAATTACTATATTATCAACAATAATTAATATTAACGATATTTTAAATTTGATATGATATAATGAAACCAAATATGGTCATGTGGTTTCTATATCCATAATACATGATATGATATTTAATTAAAACATAAAGGAATTTTTTTTTCAAAATTCTGGGTTGTTAAAATTGTTCAATAAGGCCTAAGAGTGTTTTGTCGAATTTCTTGATAGATTTAGTGATATTGTAAGTATATATTCAAGGAAGCTATGTAAGAGGAGTGTTATAAAATAAAACTAATCCCAACACCCCCACTCCTTTCTCATTTATTTTTAAAAACCACTATATTGATCATATTATCACCTAAACATACAATAGAATTGTTTTATTTTTATTTTTTAATTTTAGTTTTAACATAATACTACTTACACATACCATTTAAATCGTTATTTTGTACCTTTTTAATATAAGGGAACTATGATTTGTTAATTTCCTATGGTTTTCCCTTCATATATGGCCTAGGGTACTTGTTAATTTTCTTTAGCTAACTCATACACTTTAGGGGTGTGTGTATCTTAAAATAGAAATTTTCATCAAGTATTTTTTATTCTATATAAAACAAATATGGTGTATTTTTACAGTTTTAGATTATATTTTATATATAGAAAAACAATAGGGAATTATATTCAATATTCATTATTACAAAATTCAAATATACATCATTTTTTTATATTTATAAGACATTTTTTTAAGTTTTAGGCATATGTGTACAATTGGATCCTTGAGTAAAAAACTGTTTCTATTTATCCTAGAAATATAGAGATATTTTCGTCAAATTTTAGAAAAAAAACCACATATATTGAAGAAGATAATATATCAAGGTTGAAACAAGTGGTTAGAGGTCAATAGTTTTTATAGATTTTTATAAAAGATGATAATGTTTCACAAAGGCTTAGGGACTTACTAGTACATAGGTTATTTATAAATCCCTCATGTTTTTGCACCCAATGCTAAAAATTATGAATACAATTGGTATTGGATATATTAATATCCTAATATAAATCCATTAAATGATACAATTTTTGTTATCTTATACATTCCCATAATTTTAAAAATGTGACACTTCCACGAGTTTTTTAAGATAATGTAATTTTAAGATGCATTCTTTACCATATTAAGGTATATATTAAAAATTTAAATTTTGAATAATATATGAATTATTTCAGGAAAATGAATGAAATTTGTAATTATTGCATTAGAAGATTATATTCTAATCAATGAACTATAAACTTGAGGACCAGAGTTTTAACTTTTGTGTATAAGTAACAAGAAAAAATTCATGAGGCATGGGAATGATTCATAAATTATTACCAACAATTTCCATATAATAAATTCCCACCATTATAATTTATAAATTTATTTTAGGAAGCACTAAGAATATCGGGAGTGTCTCTTTTAGAATCATTTATTGAAATAAATTAAGGAGATAATATAGTTTAAAATCTCAAACACATCAATAATATTCTTTATATGAACTAATACATGAAATTAAATATAGAAATATATCTATTATTAATATATAAAATATGAAAAATTATATTTATACATATACTACAAACTTTAAATGAGGGATTACATTTATTTGTTTCTCCTACTAATATATACACTCTAGGGATTATAGTTTGGTCTACTAGAAGTGGGAATTTTCACACATTCTTTCATGATTTTTCCTATCATTCTTCCCCATTTTTGGTGTCTCTCTTTTCACAACGGTCCACCCTATAATATTTCCCCTCTTTATAATTTGGTATCCATTGTTTGGGAATTAATATCCTATGTCTCTTTTTGTGATGACTTTTCCATGAATGTTCTCATATTTATTTAATAGTTATATATAATTTTATGGTCTCTTCTTTGGGGTGTATTCTAGGCAAAATTTGGAAATGTCACTATATTTTTTATTTGAATTGATCTTATTAGTTATCTAATTTGACATCATGAATGGAAAAATCCCATTCCATAGTGTAAAATAATTTCATTCTTTGTCTCATAGTGGAATAAAGCAATGAGGATCTCAGGGTTTGTTGTAGTGTTTCTTTTTTACTACATTGATCTATTTAGTATTCATCTAAACTTGTTGTTTCATTATATGTGTTCAAATCATTTATGTTGGATATCAATGAATTTCGTTATAAATATCCTCTAAATGGTATTTTTCTACAACTGATTGTACTCTGATTGAAAAGATATACTATCTGGTTCAGTGATCATGCATGTTTGTGTTGGGGACGATGGTTCCATATCCCTAGATGACATCAATTTTTTCACAAAATATTAGTGGGGGTAGAATTTGTCCCCGGTGTATTATCATGAAATTATAGTGATGGTACAACCTCAAGCCTCTATTATATATTTTATTACAATTATGTAATGGTTTCCTTAATTTTATTCCTTTCTTGAACCTATTTGTTTTCTATAATTGGTATACTATTTAAAAAAATTAATTTGAAATTTCTATAGACTGTGAAAAATATTTCAAAATCATACATCAAAATCACAATAGAATACGGAATGAAATAATTATTTAATGTATATAAACAATAATATTATCTATATTATTTTTTATATACCATCATTAAATCTATCCCAATCATAAGTAGTATATGTGAGTTACATATGAAACATTAAGAGAACACAGATGGGTAATTTCTCCTTCTCTAACACCTGAAATATAGTATTGAAGAATCATCCCAATAATTATTAGAAATTGTGATTAAACATAATGATGGTTATACTTTTTTAATATAATTTATGATGTTAATATCAAGTAAAAATTAAAATAAGACATAATAAAAGATATATTAATGTTTTCACTAAGTTGATAATCGAATTGAAAGGATACTACAGTAATTATAGAAGGTCAAATGAAATTAAATTAGAGTGAATTGTTTTACTCAGAGTATTGATTATAGACACTTATTTTTAGATCAAATAATTTAAGAAAACCAAAAGAACATTGATATATTGAAATGAAAGTTGTATTGCTATAAAATAATCCAATTTGAGATAACAGTGTATAAAAGTTATAAATGTAAGAGAAAGAATAGTGAAATAGAAATATGATGATGATATTGAATATTAATTTTAGGATAATAAGTAGGATAATTACAATAAAGTCTTGGGGTGTGATTTAAATTTGAATGATAAGTAATATATCATTAAAAACTGATTTATGGGAAAACAAAAAGGAAATTAACTGTGTAAGGGTTGTGTTGTAGGTTATAGACAGTGATGTGAAGACATATGATCCAACTACACCATTTATAAAAAGAGAGCATGATATTGAAAAATATAAAGTTAACTATTTCCAAATATCCAATAATTGTTTTTATAACATCTAGGTGGGAATTCCTTTTTCAATGAAATTATAAAATAGCCACTTAAATAAAATGTTATTAAAGAATATAATTCTAAATAAAAAGTTAATTGAATAACATTAAAAAGTTTCATTGACTATTGATTGTAATGATGTCATTAAATGTATGATTCAATTGTTGTTGAAAAAACCCAAGAGTTTCAATATACAATTTGAATTTGAGGGATTATTGTCATTCACTTTTTTGATTAATTTGGGAGTGTGTATCATCATTGTTATGATTATGGTGTATATGGAATTGGAAATGGTAATGTTACAACAGGTAATAATATATTTTCAACTTTTAGTTATATCACTTATATATCCCAATGGTTTTATTTGAGAACTATTCGTAAGAATTAAAAATCCTATCATACATACTAATTTTATATTTCATGGAAGTTTCCCTTGGTTAATTTTTTTTCACTTATACTTCTTGACCCTATCAGTGTAATTATACAAAGGAAATGATCTATGTAATGTATTGAAGTACCCATCCAATGTAAAAAAGAATATATACTACCCATACTCTATGGGTAATGTAGAATGATGTTTTGGATTCCATTGAATACATGGCTAAAAGATTCCTATGGAAAACTCATACACATACAATGATTGAAAGAGTTGGTATTTATTTTCCACAAAATTGACAAAGGTGAAGAATATATATCTCCATAATGATTAATATAAGAGATACTAGATGATGAACCTATGGATAAAAAACCTGTATGGATATGGAGAACATTTATAAATCATTTTAGAATAATTGTGTACTTGTATTTGAAAGAAGAGACCCATCCTAAGAGTATAATACATGTTTTATATTAAAATCTATGTTTACACACATATATATAATGGTTTAAGAAAATAATGACAGTTCAAGATTGATGTAAGAATTGTTGCACATTATTTAAAGGAGGAATTTCTAGATATACTCAAATTTGAGTGTTTTCATATATGGAAATGTTTGTGGGAATAAATTTCATGTGTTGAGTAAGTTTTTTGAATTAATATAGTTATTTTTTTTGATTATTAATGAATTATATTGGATTGAGTTGAAGTGGTGGATTATAAGCCCCCACTTTTATCCTTTCATATATGTGAATGTATTTAGGTATAAAAATGAAACCTGTATATAAAACTGCATATCCAAAATATACTATTTATCAAAATTCAGAAGCCACATACACCAAAAAATATCTACGTAGTGAAATAAAGATACATAACAGAATGAAGTGACGAAGCTAAATTCCTCCCATAAGAGATTTATATAGAATTTCAAAAATTCATGTAGTAAAAGTATACCACATATCTGAAATTATATAGACATACATAAATGAATCCTCATATATCAGAATGGGAACATGATCTACACATATCCAAAATAGTATATATGAATCATTGTATAAATAAATTATTCATGTAGATAAATGTCTATACACAAAATTGATATTCTTATACTTATTTCCCTTACATACTGGGTGAAAAGTAGAGAATTTCATAATTATAGAATCAGATTAAGAAATCATATCAGTTGATTCATTAGGTGTTTGTTCATAGTTCAAATATCACAAACACTTAAAGTGGTGTGTGGTTTATGGCTTGAAAATAAATATATTATAATATATGTTCACTAAAAGAGAATATCAAAGAAAAACGAAAAATTAGGTTTCTATAATTAATTCATTTTAAGGAAATACAAATTGTTTGATATCGATGTTGTGCATTCAATAATTAAGAATCATATATATTTGATAATCCATTATCTGAGAATGGTTTGAGAACAAAAAAATTAGAATAACCACTACATATATTCTTTATTTTGTAAATAAATGAATTAAGTGTTTATAAATAATGAAGAGTAAGTTCCCTCAATCTTCAATATTTTGTTCATCAAGGCCAATGCTATTATGATATGAGGCTATTTGAGTGTTTGTGAGTAATTGATATTAAATTATAAGAATCTTCCCAAGACATGAGTTATGAGAATAACTTTTTTTATGTTACTAAAGGTGATGAGTTGTATCATTAAACATCAATTGATATTTATTTTAAAAATTATGGAATAATTGATGCATGTATTTTTGGTGGATATGTTTCATGAATGAAAAATTCAAGCCTACTATAGATATTTTTAGAAGACCTTTTTGTATTGATATTCCAAATAAAAATCATTAAAAGATGTTATTTTAAGAATATACTTTGAATTTAAAAAGAAATGTTTGATAACATATTTAAACTGAAAATCTGTATTCTATTATTGAATTTTCAGATGGTTTCTACTTTTCCAACCTAACATACCATTTATGGTTTTGAAAATAAAAGATCATTTAATTTATCTACCCATTCATGTGATATGATTGGAATATCAAGGTTAAATAAATAAATAATACAGATTTATAGATTGTGGATGTGTGTTCACAATCTTTAAGTATTAAAGAGAAGAAAAAATCTTAACGAAGGAAAATATAAGAAGAATTAGATGGGTGTTATAGATTATTAATAATAATATAGTATAATAATTCTGAGAAAAGTTTAATAGAAATAATGTTTTTGAGTAAGGATAAAATTGATATATAGGTGATTGTGTTTTGAAGATATCTAAGACTGAGATAAAACTAGTAACTATGTTCCATTTTGTTGTATTGAAGAGATTATAGAATTCAATGATCTTGTGTTTTGAGTTTATGAAGATCTATCACATTGGTGTAGAATCATCCTCTATAAAACTAATGATCTCTTCCATATACAACTTCAATAGAAGCTCCAATATATATATGGTGGTAATCTATAAAACCAATGTTATTTAGGGTATGTGAAGAGATAACCACGAAACATAGTGAAACAATTGTGAATTTGTATAGATAAGTCTACTGTGATTCTGGAAAAATAATTACTTGTGAGATGTAGGATGTTATAGGTGTGGGAAACAATAATATCATTTTAATCGACACCAGGTTATAGGGGAGAATGCATTATTTATTTGAATAACCAATCATGACAAAGAGTATGTATTTGTACTGGACCATGTAAAAAGATATTGTAAATTTTATCTTCTCTAAATGAATTCAAATGATTGATTATTTCATTGTTGATCTAAAATATATAGGGATATACTAACCATAAAGAGGTGCTTAACTCCAAAGGGGGTAAATGCTTACAAGATAATTTTGAATTGGTAATTGTAGCCAAAACCTGATTCACCCCCAGTTTTCTACACAATTACTCTGGGTATAGAATTTGGTATCATAAAAAGGTTACCTCTGTATATATTTTAATATCCCACTAATTTTCATTTTTATTAATGAACTAAATATTTGATATAGTTGATGAATATCTTTTCGTGGTAAAGAAATATTCTATTCATATTGATTCTTATATTAATGTCCCTTGAAGTACATTAAAAAAATAATATGGATAAGATAGATAATAAATTAATAAAGTAATCAATGGATCTTAATGGTCACTCACAGACTTAATGAACTCATAATGGTTTGTTTTCCTTGAAACTTGGGAGAGAGAGTCGTTAGATGAAATGAGTCTCTGTTATAAAGTTCTTTAGGAGATTTTCATTGATAAATACATTAGTTATTTTTATCCTAAAATCAAGGAGTGTAATGAAAATTTTCCCAATATTATTTTCAAATATACTTATTTATATGAAGGTACTATAGAATGAGAAGTCCTAGTTTGACTAAGTGGATAATGAAATGGAACATGCATTGGACAAACAAGTTAGAAAATCTGACACTGACTCGGGAATGATTAAAGAAAATGATAAAATAGATATAAATTGAAATTTAATAATTTCATTGATAGATGAAGAATTTAAAAGATCATATTGTGAGAAATTGTTTATTAAATATTTCTTCCATGAAAATTAGAGACACCATAGTACTCATATTGATGACAAATAATCCAAACTAAGTACAAAGTTCAAGAGGAAAATATAGACAGAGAGTTCAAATGAATAATCAAGTAAGTTTCATGAAATTAATACACATAATATGAACAATGACTAGGGTGATAGATTTGTGTAAGTGGAAATTAAAAAATAAACTATCGATAAGAAATGTTTGGAGCTAAAAAAAACTAAAATTTTTGAATTCAGTTATGATAGATCTTCCCAAAGAACACACTAAACTATACCACCTCTCAAGTTATAGATATGATATATCCTTTATAATATACTCATACTTATGGAATGATTAATTTATATTATATTTATAATCCACCATTTCTATAATATCAAAAAATTATCCCATTAATTATTTTATTTAGTAAGGGTTAAATATTGATTCTCCAAATATATTGGCAAAAAGTAAAATTATAAAAAAAATGTGGAAGATGGTAAATATTGAGGCACACACCAATATTTCAAGGAATTAATTAGAAAATTAAAAGATAATATTTCCACAAAAAGATCAAAAAATAATCTACTTTCATCCTAATGTTTTCAATCATGGCATACTAGAAAAAATACATATGAAATGAAATGGAGAAGAATTTTTGGAAGATGGTGGTTCTACTAGATATTTTGGAACTATGTTATTTATTTAAATTATAATATGGTCTTATTTGAAAATATGAAAATTAAAATATCAATAAGGTAAAGGAAAAATAAATTATATAAACTACTAAAGTAAAGGAGGAAGCACAATTGATGAAGAATCTATCTATAAGGATCATATCTGAATTATTGATAATCTTATGTAATAAATATATGATTGATGGTAATTGTTCTGAGGAATTGTGATACAATCCTACTAGGGTAATATATATGATATGGAAGATAAAAAAGCACAATAGGCTAATAAGTGGGTGAAAAATTATAGTAAATCTACCTTTGGTTATAACCATAAATAATTAATAAATTGAAATACGATGAATAGGGAAATGAATATTTGAAACCAAGAGACTCGACTTGTTAAAAGGAAATTAAATTACTATATAAATAGAGGCCACACCATATACTATTGTAAATTGGACAAGAATCTCAAAAAATATAGGTGAAATCTAAAAAACACAAGGGAATTAATTTACGATATATATAATGAAATTGGTATGGTTTTTGAAACTCCTTTCGAATATAATGGTATGATACCAAAATGGGAAAAGTCAAAAATTGTGAATATGTGTGTATATGGTTAAAAAAGGACATAGTGCTATCATCAAATGTATGACATGGAATCCCAAATAATATGTGATGAACAAAAATAAGTGTAGGTAATTTTTTTGATCAAGTTATAAACCTGTCACTATAAATAAAGAATTTACATCCAGTAATATGTCTAAGAATTCATCTAATGGTTTTCTAAACATATGTCTACACAAGTTTTAATTAGCTTAAAATGAAATTAAAGCTAAATAAAATTATATTTCTCCATGTGTTATGGTAGAAGACCATGTTTTAACAATGATATTAATTGAAAATGGAAGGAACTCACTAATACCCACTGAAGTAAAAATCTAGAAACCTAATCTGGATGGAAGTATAATAAAGGCCACAAATTTTTGTGATTTAAATGAATGTTCACATTTTTTGGGGAATAAGTCTTAGCCTCAATGATACAACATAGGAGAAGTGAAAAGTACACCTAAATACTAAATCAAAAGTTCTTGTTTTTCAATGATGGGGATTAAAGGTGATTTCTAAAGTATGAGGTGAACCCATTGATGGGGACTAACTGAAGAAGTAAGGGATTCAAGATATTTATTAAATTTATACACACTATAAATTTGTATAATCCCATAATTTCTAATGTATGATGTTTGATATTCAGTCTCCTCTACTGGTCATGTAGTATTCTCATTATATTTATCGAGGATGAGTGTTTGTCTAAAAAAAGTTATAAGTTGTATACATTCAATTGAATGTTCAGATTTTCATTTTAAGATGAGTAATGGTTCATAAACATTTTTTGAAATTTTATTTTTTAAGGCCTTGATTATTGAAAAATATGCATTGGAACTACATTATGAAATGTAATGGAATTATTTGGTGTCGAGGTTATGGAATATCATTTTCAAAAACATCTTTTCCCAAGTATAATTAAAGTGATTGACTGATGAATCATTTCTAATAGGTAAATAGTTCCTTCTTTATCTATTAATATTGGAAGATCATGTAGAGAAGAAGTGGATTATTAAGTGGATTAGATCACCCTTCATTTATGAGGACATGTTTTTCCCACATTTTTATTCATTTTCAATTAAAGGGATAACATGAAATTAAAAATTAGTGTAAATGTGGAATAGATAGTAAATCTAATTGGGGATATTGAAGTTCCCTTGGGTTGATGATTGTATGTTTTTTCACATATACTTGTTGACTTTATCAATGTCATTGTGAAAAGGAAATGATTTGGGTGATAGATTAACCCATCCAACCAAGGTTTAAATAATAGATACAACCCATATGCATTGGGTAAATAAGAATAAAGTGTTGGGTTCCCTTTAATACCTATAAAATATATTATAGTGGGTATCCTATATAAATTTGATGATTAAAAAACATGGAATTCATGTTTATGATAGGTGTTGATGATGAATAAGACTTATTTTCAATAGTATGAATGGAATATCTACTAGTTGCAGAACCTATGGATGAAAATAATATATTACCATGGATAATAGATACAAATTAGCTTAAAAATATGCATAGATAGCTAAAATAGGATACCCATCAGAGGAGTAAAAAGAATATTGGATATAAAAATCCGTTTTTAGACACTATTTAATGATTGTTAAAGAAATTATTATGAATAAAGATCTATTGAATAATATATAAAACTAGTCTAGTGATGGTATCCAAGGAATTACTTCACATTGAGTATTTTCATATACTAAAAAGACCTTGACAATCATTTTCAAGTGATGAGTATGATTTTTAAATTCCAAAAGATATTTTTATGTGTTTATTAATGGAAGATATTATATGGCCTTGAAGTGGAGGAGGAATTTCTTGAAATTAACATAAATATTGAAAATAACAATGTTATAAATCTATATACCTAAATTCCAATATAGGGTAATTCATGTGTATTTGAATCCATATAGCTGAAGTCCCTCATATGAAAAATTTTCATACATGATGGTTCATGTACTTGAATACAAAATCATAGATGAATGACACACATATGAAAATATAACAAGCCAAATAAATAAAGAACATATGAGAATAATGCTCCATATAGAATAATGAAGGGAAATAGCTGAATTGTTGATGTAAGGTATTTCTGTGGCATATCCAAAATTCACGTAACCAATGTATGGTTTGTCTCTTAAATCATATCCATATACCTGAATGAAGATTTATTTATCTGAATTGGAACAAGATAACAATGTATCAAAATTATTTTCTATAAAGCATCACGTTATGAAATTCATTTTGTATCTAAATGTGTATAGGCATAATTTAAATTCATGTTGCTAAATTTCCATAATATATTAGGATAAAACTATATAATTCATTATTTATATAATTTTAATAAAAAATAATTTTATATTACTCTTTATTTTCATTCATGGATTAAATTCCACGAACTCCTTAAGTGGTGTGGGATCTAAGACTTGAAAATAAAGTGAAAATGAGCTTAATCCGCTATAAGGAAATATCTAAGAAAAATGAAAATTAGATTTTCCAAAATTCTATAATTATAAAGAAATAAAAATTTAAATAATTTTTTGTTGTGAGTTTAATATTGAAGAATTAATATTCTTATAGAATATATTATCTGAGTCAGGTTTGATGATTAAAAAATTTGATCGACAGCTGCATGTATTTTTGATGTTAAAAATTAATGGATTAGGTTTTCATGAATATAGCAGATGAATTTCCATATATCATAATGTTGTTGTAGATCATGGATATTTTTATTATGATCTATGTATTTTTTAGTTTTAATGAGTAATTAATATTGAAGTTTGATAATTTTTCCAAGGCATAAGTTATACAGATACCTATTTTGTATTTTTCGTAGAGAAGATGAGTTTAAAACACCATTTTTTTTCTAAATATTTTATACAAATATCTAAATTTGATGTAAATATTTTCAAAAGATATGGTTTGATAGATAACAAGCCAATTGTGCTATAGAGTTTTTTTGATGTCCTTTTTCTGGAATAGTTTCAAATGAAGAAGTAATAAATGAGTGTATTTTAGGAATACTCATTGAGTTGAAAAATAAGTGAATGTGAATACATTGAAACCTGATAGGGGTATTCTATTATTATTATTTCCTATGCATTCTTTTTTTACCCTTAGCATAATATTTATGAGAATTTATAATTTAATATGCATTTAATATTTCCACCCACGCACATGGGAAGGTGTGAAGCTCCATAAGAAAGATGTAATAAAAGAAAAAACTATCGTTGTGGTTTTGTGTATAAAGTATAAAAATATTTTAGGTTATATATATCTAGAGTGAGAATAATAGAATATGATGACAGTTCATGTTTTAAATATAATTTTAGTGTTATTCAGGAAAAATTATATTTTATTGCAGGTAGGAAATCATAGGTACATGAAACACTGATACCATTATAATCGACACATGATTATAGTGGAGATACCATGAATGGGGTAAGTAACTAATCACATAATGAAAATATATTTTTATTTAACCTTGTAAAAATATCATGTTCCTTTTATCTCTTTTTCTTGTATCCATATGAATGATGATTTTGTGGTTGAAAAAAATAAATCCAACTACAATAACTGACAACACAAGATTAATTTGAAAATGAAAAAATAATTTGAGAAGAATATAAAATTTATAAATGTAGTCAACACATGATTCACCCACCAAGGTTTCTGAATTATACTACTAGGTACACCATTATTAACATTGATTTATAGAAGGATGTACACATCATACTTGGTAAATCTCTATTGGCCACCAAAAGATATTTGTTCGATATGACGTAAGGAAATTTGAAAATCTTTTTAGAAGAAGACAGTGGGATGCGAAATGTATTTCAATATATGAAATACCCACACATATTGGATAACTATTTCTATACTAATTCTATTAATTAAAATGTGGAATATAAATTAAAGAACCAAGTGATAACTGAGTTATTTGAGATGAATTAAACAATTGATTATATGGAAGACTGATAAGAGATACTAAAACAGAAAATAAAGTAATGTCAATGTGGATATTATCAAAATTTAAATTTAATTTCAAGGAAAGAGATAGATTAAGGAAGATAGGTGATAAAACCATCAATATAAAAAACACTCAATCAATAGTTGATGACCTTGCCATCAGAACTGAAATTTTCATACCTTAAAAAAACTATATCATTCTAGATAGTATTAAAACTATATTAGAATAAGATTAAGAAGAGATATTTCTTAATGTGCTAAAAAAATATAAGACTACCATCACTTGGATACTTTTATATGTAAAAGGGATAAGTTTATCCAACTATATACATAAAACTCTTTCAAAATATGAGGTGAAAGAAACTATGGAGTATTAATGGAGCTTATATATGAACGTGGAAGAATTTTTTTAGGATGAAATATTTATTTTTTTCATTATGGAATGATATAACATTTTTTAGATAGTAAATAGTTGATTCAAATCCATATTTTTTCTAACAAATTTGGAATGGTAGTGGTGTCCAATGAAACAGCTAAACAAACATGATCAAGAAAATTCATAGGTTATAGAGAGTGCATTGATTATAGGAAACACAATGAAATAATAAGGAATTGTCATTCAAATATCCCTTAAATTGTTTATATTATATAAAGTATTGTGTGGAACTAATATTAATATTTCCTTAATTTTTTATTTTTGGTACAATAATGTTCTAATTAATCAAGTATACAAAGAGAAGACCAACTCTGCTTGTTCATATGGGACATTTTCTTATTAAGTAAATCTTCTTTGGTTTTATGGTTCTCCTACCATAGATCCATGTTACATGATGGAAATGTTATCTATATTGGTGGAAAGGATAATTGAACTATTCATGGTTGAATTTTAATTTATTATAAATAATTTTGAAAATTTTATGGAAAATATTTCCAATGTTGTAAAAAGGTGTTATGAGACTAGTATTTTGTTAAACTGTGAAAAATTTCATTTCAGAGTGAGGGAAGGAATTAATTTGAGTCTTTTAATTTGAAAATATAAAATTGATGTTGAAAAGTACAATATATAGGTAATATCTACACTAGAAATAATAAAATTAGATAATACACTGATGAAATTCTAGGGAAAGGAATAATTTTGTAGAAGATTCATCAAATACCTTAATTGAATTACCAAATAGTTTTTCATACATTAATTAAAATAACTGACATTAATGTTTGAAAAATATTTCATTAATGTATTTTAAAGACTTACGAATTATTTAATAATATCTACATTCATCAAAACTCAATATGATTGTTCACCTATTGAAATAATGTTTGCTACAAGTGATTCTATAGTGGGATCAATGCATAGAAAATAGAGGCATAAGAATCAAAATGTAATTTTTTATGATACAAAATTACATATTAAAGCTCTTTTATATTATATGAGAAAAAGGAAAATATCTTCTATCATGTGTGTAGTAGATAAATTTGGACCATACATGATTATAAGTAAGGTTATTATCTACATTGAACACTCAACATAATGTATTTACTTTCAGATAAGGAAACAAAACCATGATTAATAATATTGATTCTTTTCTCAAAATAATTTGATTTTGAATTAGTATACATGAACGGAGATAAAAAACTTGATATAGATAAATTTTCTACATATTGAATATATAAGGGTCAATCACTTTAATCCAATCAAGGGAATATTCCCTAATAATCAGTTGTTCACATTAAAAAATAACAATTCTTTTGTACTATGAGATTATAAATTATCTTGTTATAGGTAACATACCCGAAGGAATGTAATGGAATGAGAATAATATATTCAATGAAGATATTATAAAATACCTACATGAGGATTTATTCTTATAAAAATAGGGGTTTGATGCAATTTTTTTGAGATATATTCTTGAAGAACAAGTTTTTTCATTTTGAATCACTATCCTTCATGACCATGTGGAGCTAATTATAGGAGTGTTAATATGGCAGCTATATTGTTGTATTGTATTTTTTACTGGACACCACTTTTCAATATTCATGGGAATATTTTAATAAATTTGATAAAAAACAGAATATATTACAATAAAAGAAAATAATTAATTGATAAATATGGAATTCATCATGTCAAAATATTTAATGTCTAGGAATTATATTTCATGGGTCTATTTGTAGAGGTAATTTTATGTGGGTTAATGTTTTCATAGCTGTGTGTTATAACCCATCCATTTACATCTATTTTATATTGGGTTCAAAACCATGAAAACACTCCATTTATTCTAGAGTGAACAAAATTTAGGGGTGGTGGTTCAATGCATGAGCTAGAAATCACAACATATTTTCTAATAAAACAAAATAATAGTTCCATGAAATTAGGCTACTGTGATGGCACATGTAAATTTCTAGCAGAGACAAATGCGGGGAAAATAATGAGGGAAACTAAAATAAACCTCTAGGAAGACCTTCTAGAATATAATGAAGAGCATATGAATATTTTTTATGGAGGGTAAGAAAAATGAAGCAGCATGGGTAAGGATATGGAAATACAAATCCTAATATAAATAAAATAGTACATATAAATAATTTTATGGATTATATTAAAAAAGGACACATGAAAATGAATATATACTTGTTTCATTCGACCATGTTTCCAAATTGGTAGAAATTTAATCATTACCAATCAATAAGAGACTATAAATTGTGAAATTTATGAGAGAATACATCCATTATATATACGAAGTACAAAAGAATATATTTTTTGATAATGGAATAAACATTAAAAATAATTTTTTAATGAATTTATGAAAAATATGGCTTTAAAAACAAAATATGAATCAAATATAATACATAAAAAATTATAAATAAGGACATGTTAAAAAGGAATCAATGGGATTTTTGGTGAAATCGTTTGTGGAACAAGGAAATATTAGAAACTAAATAATGATGATACAATATGGCCTTATAGAAGTGACTTTAAAACACTTATTGGATTGTTTTCATATTAATTTTTTTTAGAAAGTTCTCCCTCTTGCTAGTTGAAGTGGGACACAATGTATTTTGGGTTATTAAGATAGTGGATATATATTGGATGAGTAAATCTATAAAATTAAAGTTATATTTCAATGATATAATATAATTCAAAATAAATTGACATTAATATAATAATATTAACAAAGAGAATAATAGGGTTTCTCATGATAGAATGATTCGAGAGTAAGAGTTCAATAAATGGTAGAAAGTATTTTAATTCAATTTTAGACTAAATTTGTTTGCTTGAAAAATAAAATATTAGTGGTTATGACCACTAATGGAATTAAATATAAATACTGATTGAGAATTATGGATTTTTAGATAGTAATGAAAACCATTCGTTTTCAATGGATAGAGGATGAAACCATTCATTGAAGGGATAAATGTGGAGAGATACATTATCATAAGGGTGGAATATTGCATCCAAAGAAGATATCATGAAAAAATTGAAAAAAGTAATCTTGGATGGAATCCAGAGTACCAAAATCATTTATTCATTTATTTATGTTTTTAATAAATATCAATTAAAATCAATTAGTTTATTTCTTGAAATTCATAATATGGTTATAAATGAAAATAAAATAAATAATATATAAGACTCACAAATTTTTTTAATGGAACTAACAAGAAAGGTTGATATTACACTATTCTGAATCATTCAATTAGATTAATGTGTTATTCACTATGATTTGATTCTTATAGACCCATAATATATTCATAATTATTGTTATGTGTTAATTAGGTGGGTAGGGCCTATACACTTTCTCTAGTTTTTCCTCCTATATCCTCCTTCTTGCCTACTACCTCATATATGGTTCCTCTTTCTATCATCTCCTACTATTCAAGGGTTCTCTCACTTTGGTGGGATTTTCATCATTAATTTTTTATCTCTTATATCTCGAATTCTTCATAGGATGGTTTCAATTGTTGAGGTGTTTCGAGTCCTGGTCTGGTAGAGCTCGTGTTTAATGTGGTTCCTTATACTTTTTGACATTGGAATCCTATCTTCCTATGCTCTTAACATCTACTTCAACATTTTTACCCACCTAGAAAAATGTTCTGGATTGTCAAGTTGGTTTGGGAGGTGTTGGATAATGCGTCATCATTGCCTTTGGAGGAGCGGCCCAGAGTCTAATGTAGGGGATCATGTTTTGTCGAACAGTTGGGTTCTTCCAACATTTATTTGATGAATTTGGTGTTGTAGAGGATTTTAGGATCTATTTTTATGGTTTTAAATGTTATGGTTGTGAGTCCTTACAGTGGTTTTGTTTTTCTAATGAGGTCCTAGAAATCATTGAACTCTTCTCCAACTTCATGTTCCACCACCCCTTAGTTTATATTGGTGTGATGATTCTTACAAAAGTTTTGGGAGGTTTTGTTTGGGTGGTGAAAGTTATACCAGGTGGTGTAGAATTCATTGATTTCCTTTTGATTTTTGATGCTACTTTCTTCCTGATGTTCATGTTGGATTGAAATTTGAGGATTGAGGTGCTTTGTCTTTAATGATGTTGGTGGATCCCATTTCTAAACTCATTTGTTATTTTTATGGTCTTTCATTTTATCCACTAATGTTGGGTATGGTCAAAAGTTTTTACATAGTGTGTTTCATAAATGAATTAATTGTTTCTCAGTTCCATGTTTTTTCCTTGTTGGGTTGTTTGTTTATATTTTTGTATTGGGGGAGTTTTTTAGAGGTTCAGTAGGTCTTCTCGATGAGATTTGTTCATTAGATGTTTATACTAGTTTTGGATGTTTGTAATGGCTCAATGTAGTTGTTATAATGGTATTAGGGATTATAACATTGATGGTGGATTTATATGCGGGACTAAAATTAAATGTCACTATTTCTATTGGGAGATGAAACATCAGTTGATTTGTGGTCTGTTGGAACATGTGAAGACCACGTGGTGAAGTTCTAGGAACCTGTTTGAATTTCAAATTTTTTTGGGTGGGATTATTATTTTTGACCATGTGAATTTATTTTGGGTAATATTTATTTATTTTAGCCAGTTGTGTTCTCACTTAATAATAACGTGACTATTAAAAATATGAAAATACTGATTTTTAATTTAATTAGTTTGGAAATGTGGTATAGTGTGTTGTGTAAAACACATTTTAGAAGATTATTTTTATAAAAATATAAACGATTAAAACATTTAGAATACACGAAATATGTTATTATTAAAACCTGTGCATTTGATTTTAATTAAGAAAGATATAGTTGAATCAAATCATGATGTGTATACAACGAATTATTGAACCCAATATTAGGGGAATTGTTTTTTTCCAAGTGTAATACAATAGTGAGACATCCAAAATAATAATTCAATAATTATAAGGGACCAATTATTTATAACTCCTTCCTTAATAACATGGAGCCAATTTCTATATAGTATAGGTGTTTACTATGTCATGGAAACCAAATGGGGGATTTGGGTTGTCATGGACATAGGTTGTGGTGTCAGTCCCTAGAGAAGAGAGGTTTTGGTGGTTCTTCCTATTTTGGTACGACTATAGATAGTGGGGAAGGATGCAACATTAAGTCTTAGAGAGGTGATTTTTTGTGGCTCTTCATGTTTTATGGTTGGCATAACATTTGGAAGGATAACAATGTGGCCTTATTATTTATCTTTAGAATCATAAGGCATATGGGTTTCCTTGACGTGTGATCTTTTTTTCTGGTTTATAGAGTAACTTTTTTGACATATTTTCAGATCTTCAATTTACTGTTGAAAAGTTTTTTTGTGGTGTAGTCTTTGTGTCTTAGTTTTTTCCTACATTATAACATTTACATCATGGTATGGGGTGTTATATATTGGTCTTATAATTTATAGTTTTTCTACAAGTTCATGAATCCCCTAAGAAATCATATTTCTTCCAACATTATCTCTTGAACCCTAAGTAGATATGAGAGTTTATATAAATGTATTTGAATCACCATTGATCAAATTCAACACCTATATCATAGAGATCGATCTACAATGATCCAGGGTTAGTTTTACATTCTCCAATGGTACTATTATCATTCATTAGTCTTATCCTTTTAATGGATGTTTTTTATTTATTATTTTCTCTTGATTCATATCAATAAATGATAGAGGGATATTTTAGGGTTATGTTTTAGGGAACACTAGTTCCAAGTTAGAGAGGTAATCAGTTTTTTGTGTTCCATTCCTTCCAAAAGAATTGTAATTTTTTTAGTATGGTAGGTTATATTTTTTCCGATTATTTTTAATGTAAAATTGATGGATTATCATGATTTTATCCATTGGGTAATAGTGTAATTAACCTAAGGATAATAACCACATTGAATATAAATTGATATTGTATTTTGTGACTAGTTTTATTATCATTTTTCATTTATCCCAGATGATCTCTTATGTTTTCCTAATATGGTTAGTTATCATTATGATCTATTTATTTTTCTTCTTAGAATGGTTTATTTTATGGAAGTTAGATAAGTAATGTAATATTAGGATAGTTGTAATGATTTTGGTTAAATAAATTATAATATTAATTAGATATATATTCTAAGTTATTTTTATTGAAGAAAATAAATTCATAAACACAAGTTTATATTGGTTTAAATAGTTTAAATTTTTGATAAGTTATATGGGTAGTTTTGTTCAAATCCTTTGCATAATTATGATTTTTAAATAAATATGAAAGTAAAAATGGTTACTTATAAATGATAAATACTTTTAGGAAGTTTTATCTTTTCAATATTGTGTATGGATTGTATTCCATTGTTTTATAGCCTTAGTTATTTTACTATGCATTAAAAATACTTTTGTAATATAAGTGTGTTGAAGTATTTTTAGAGAATTTTTTTTTATTGTTTAATAATATGGTGTGGTTGGATTCCTTTGTGGGCACAAGGTTTTGATCCTATGGCTGTTGGAGTGGTGGTTATTTTATATGTTCTGGAATATCATATGATAAATGGGTTTAGAGATTGGGCTATAGTGATGGTTGATTACTGTGATCCAGGGACAGTTGATGTTTTGTGCTGTGGTGTGGGACACCATGGCGGTTTAAATGATTTCAGAGTAGTGATTTTTCATCGATGTTCATCTTTATTGATGCTTTTTGGATATCTTGTATGTCAATTTTTTTTCTTTGCATAACTTGATGCGGTTAGACTCCCGAAAAGAAATGTGAAGTTATGATGTTGTATATTTAGCAGACTCCTAGAAAACCTATATTATTTATGGATGATAATGAAATAAATAATCAACTAATGCAATGAGGTGTTGTTGATGGAAGTAATGTCAAATCATTACTTTTATGTTAATAATGATGACATACTTGAGAATATATGTAAATAATTCATAGTTCTATAAGAACATGGTTTAGGAGACTAAATATTAATCTATAAAATGAAAATGGTATTAATTAATTAATTATAATATTATTTTATTAATATGAAGATTCATTATTCTATTCTTTTTTATATCCTAGACCATAAAAGTAGAATTCAGAGTGTTTTTAGATGATTGAAAAAGAAGATTCTAAAGATATATTATTTTCATATTGTGATTTTTTCATCAAATTATTGTATATTTTCTAATTTCATATGCTTCCCTTTAAGACTTGGTCAAGAAAATGACATCGAAGTATCATGGGGGCATTTTCCCCAAAATCCATGATGGTGCAGGAATAAATGGATGAATTCTCCCTCTCCCCACACACATTGAGGAGTAGTTGTATCACAGACTATAATGGATTATTTTATAGTTTTTATTCCTAATAAGGATGTGATAGAAATTGTTTTACTATACATTTACATATGGTCTCTAAGGGATTGGGGTATAAGAAACACTTTTATATGGTCATGGTGTCTCTATATTTCCACGGGTGTAATTTCATGGTATAATATGTCTTGATGTATAATGTATGTACATATGATATAGTGATGTTTGTGCATACACTTGGCTATGGATAAAATAATGATGATAATAAAATGTATATTTGGACTGATTCTCGAATGAGATATCGGGATTGGTGTGGGACTAAGGTAGGTAGGGTTGAGGCTTGAGTCTCATCAAATATGACTTATAGGACGGATGTTCATATGAATAAGTCATTGAAGTGTGAGGCAAACAAACATTGGAGAATTTAATGATAGTTACCTTAATATTTATTTATTATTTTGACTCATAAGGGTTTAATTATGTGAGTTATTTTGTGAGTAATCGATAGTGATGTTGGAAAGTTAGTGTTACCTATTTAGCTGATGAGTAATATTCTTATATTTATTCACTAGGCTTTTGTATGATTCATTCACATTTTATATGAGAGGTTTTAGGGGGAATAATTCAAAGTGTACATGGTAAACTCACCCTATATATATATAAACCATTTTCAGTTTATTAGGGATATGTTGGTAATTTGGATGAATATTACTAGCTCAAATGAGTTATTAAGAAATAGTCAGCAGTTTATAAATTTCTTGGTCACTATCTATATTTACATTTGGTACTTTTTCTTTTCTTTTTAGTTTTTTTATTAATTTAACCGTATTGGGATATATTTCAGATTATGTATAATATTTTTTGGAATTTTATCATTGTTGTTTATAACTCCTTAAACTTTATAGAGGTTAATTCCTCCCACAGGTGTGATTGATATACCCTCAATGAAAATTTCCAACCTATGATCTATTGGAGTTAGGATGGAAACATCATTCTATCTCTTCCTTTATTATTATCCCATGTGGGGAACCTTTGGATAGAGGGGTTGTGACCATAGATCATTTGAATAAGAATAAAAAAAGATAAATTTGGAACCGACCTTGAATTTTCCTGTGATAAATTGTTATATGGTGTGAGAGTGAGAAATTAAATCTATGAATAAGATTCTATGTAAATATATGAGATTTGTATACAACCATTATTCCATGTTTTTAGTTATTATAATTAACCTCTGGGGATCCTAATATCTAAAATGGTTTAGTTCTATATTATATATACTTAGGTTTGAATAAGCAAAATTCATAGCAATGGCTAAATAAAAATATATTAATAGTGCATACCATATTATAAAAAATAGACATGATTTGTAATACTGAACTCAAATAAATAAGGGGTCACTTTAGTATCAAATTGTCATATAAGGATGAAAAAAAGAGTGAAATTGAATAGTTTAATGAGAATCATGTGAAAGTAGCTTTAAAAATATGTTTCTTGTTATAATTCTGATATAACTAATCTCTTTTCATTTATCATTCATTTACCTAGTAGTTGAACTTGAAAGGATGTGGTTTATTTATGAAGGTTTTCTTGAGAGTAATTATGTGTGGCTGGGTAATCACTTATGTGTGGTGGAAAGAGATTAACATAAATTTATCAATATTTTATTATAGTATTTATTTTATTTTTAATTTTATTTTCTAGTAAAAACAATAGTATAAATTAGTAAATAATTTATAGAATATTATTGGGAAATATATGTTAATATTGAGAATATGTGATGAGATATTCATTAATTGAATAATGTTTTTGATGAAAGATTTATATGGACTATTCATTGAAAATTGTATGATGTTTTATATTAGTATTATTATGACATTTATGATTAAAACATAAATATTAGGGTTAAATATGAATTCATTGATCCATAAATATAGTGAAAATACTAAGACGTTTTCTAAATCATTACATGGTCAAGAAAACTCAATAGCTCCCTACATATTTCACATATTTATAATATATTATTTGAAATCCAATGTAGCATGAATTAGTTACCAAGGGATATATAAAATCAATTCATCGTGAATTTCATCTCAATGATGTGATAGCATTACAAAAATACATTTTAATATATCATAATGACATGAAAATTATGAAATGATTCATTCTTCAACGTACCAAGACTATAATATTTTAAAATTTCATTAAGTAATAATACCTAAGAACTATTAGTTGAGAATTTAATAAAATTTACACAATTAATATAAAACATCCCATAATTATTATGATTAGAATCCAATTGTTTAGGAATTCACTAAATGATCTCTAATGATTAATTCATATTAAATAAAGAAGAATCATAGCCTAGGGGATATGGTTGATTCATAGAGACTTATGGAGGATATGAAAAAAAATTGAGGACTAGAGAAATAAATATATATATATAATTGTATTAAAAATCAATTAATTTAACTACATCCTATACAGGTGTCAAATGATGATAATGAATGAAAATGATTAAATCAGGGTTAGTGAAACTAGTTCATAACGGTTGATGAGATTAGTGAAACAATTAGGTATGAGTTACACATGTGTAGTGATAGAAGATTACTCTATCTATATAAGGTTATGAAAAACTTGAGTATATAAAAGAAAAATTATAAATGGAGGAGGAATATATAGAATATAGGATTTACCATTATGTAGGGAGTGTGAATTTTTAAAATAATAGAGAAATTTCTTCAACTTGAGGATGTGTAGATTACTAATAACTACTAATAATCTCATTAACTTGATAATTTTAATTTATTATTTTATTATGAGACTGATTTAATATTTATTTAGTGGGTTTTGAGTGATGTGGAGTTTATAAGCATTATTAATTCTTGAATTAATTGTTCATTGTATATTTTTATATTTTATTTCTAGTTATTCATTGGATTGATCACGTAGTGTATGATCATTGGGGATGGGTGATGTAAAAAGAGTTCAAATCATTCATATTAATTGGAGAGGGGAACTTGATATTTTGAATAATGATCATCTTCTGAGATCTTAAGAAACCCATAGAATTCATGAAGGGTGAATTTAAATCCAATAACACTTCTAGTACAAGAAACCCTACGATGTAATATTATTATTTGATGGATCCTAATAATGATTACATTGCGTACATACTGGATTATGTTATTATGTTAGTATTGATTCAAGGAATTTATGTAATAATATTGTGATATAATAAATCTGACCCGAAATACAAATTGATTTCACATTGATTTTGTTAATCCTTCTATTGTGATATTATGCCCACATTTACATAAATTGTCCTTATTTTATTTATTTTATAATTTTATTTTCAACATAATACCAATCATACATACTATTTTCATCATTATTTTATACATAATTAATATAATAAAACACATAATTTTTAATTTCTTTGGGTTTTTCCTATAAATACGCTATAGGGAATCCCTAATAATGTGTTATAGTGACCCTATTTACTTTTAGTGTATATTTATCTTAATAAACACATTTTCATTAACTAATTAGACTTAAATTATAGTACATTTATTTCTATATGGGGACATGATCTTTAATATAATTTATTTTGTTTTTAGCATTTTAATGTGGCCTCAAAACACATTGGAGAAGATTAAAACGTGGTACGAAATGAATATTTTTTAAGATATTTTGATGAAGATATTGAATGAATAAGAGTGGGAAAAATATATGTTATGTTAAAAAAAAAGGAGTTCTAGTGGTATGTTAGTAGAGATCTCATGGATAATGACCGTAGAAGATAGATGAGTGATAGACACATAATATTACTCTAGTTCTACAATGGACTCCCTATAATTCAATTTTATCAAAAGGAATATGATAGATCCAGGTATGAAGAAGAGAGGGAAAATTATATGCAGTTTCATCCTATGACGTTCTAGTATTACCCAACATACTTTTTTAAGATTTTTGATATATTTAGACTTTCATGATGATTCATATATTATTTATATGTGATAGAAAAATGGGTTCACTCAATTTCTAACATTGACAAAAATTTTATGATATATAATGTTTTTTTAAGTGGAAGGATTCAAATTCAAAGTTGATTTATTGATTACTGATTAAAATTAGAATAATTTGAAATGTAAAATACATTTTTTTAGGTTGCACAGCCACTAGAATGTATATAGTAATGTTTTATGAAAAAAGGGTGAAAATATGAATAATAAAACAAATTAAAACCCAATATGTGTTTAAAATTTTTTAGAACGCCATTTACTCAATTCATGAAGTGTAATGAATCAAATTTTAAAGTAAATACTTGAAAAAAATATTTAATGTATAAAATAATGGAAAAATAATTTAATGAGTGTTTAATACTTATATAAGGAAAATAATATTTTTGTATCACTAATAATCTAATTAATTTAGTAAAGGGAGAAGTGGTGTTGTCATATTGATAGAAGTCTCATGGAAATCAGAAAACGCATTGAAGAAGATTGATGAAATTATGATTTTTCAAGGAGAAGTATTTTATTTTATTTTATCATATATTTTCATCATAATTAAAGTTATTTTATAATATTTAATGTTTTGGGGAGAAATATATATTACATTTTTATATTGAAATGTTTTTTATTTTATTGTACATGTTTTTTAGAAAACTTTTATTTCAAGAGACATGTATTGTGTCATGAATTCCAGATATTCCCTAATCATTTGTATTTGCATAATTATTTTTTTAGAACAAATAATCACATATTATTATAGGTCATGGAAAAGATAATCCATGCTTTAGAAGTCTCATACCTTTTAAATATCTCACTTTGATTGATGCTCAATTTTGTTCAAATCCACACATAGGAAAAGAGAATAAAAATAATATTATACATTTTATCTTAATGATAGATTTATATTGAACTATGGATTCAATAAAAAATTAGAAGTTAAAAATATATATAATGATTCACCCCTATCTTAGTGTATTGGGATATTACATGTGGCCTCCTCAATTGGTATCAAACTATGATATATGTTCTTCATTGAGGAATATTTTTATTTCTAGTTGTAGGAATTACATGAAAAAATTTATTATAAAGAGTTATTACATCTTTTAATTGGTTCTTTATATGGATAATATATACAATTAATAAAAAATGTATTCCCACATTTGCAAATAAAAATTATAATACATGAAAAGAGTGTATACCTCTATATTTTTTATAATTGTTTCTATATGATATTGAAAATGTTATTATTGGTTATATACCATTTATAGAAGGATAAATGGTCATTATTTTAGATAAAAATAATATAGATTATTTTTATTCATTTTGAAATGTAACATTAGGAATAGTTTTAGAGAAATAATTTACTAAGGTCATATGAATCATGAGTGCCAATGTTATTTCTGAAAATATCCAAAATATATATGAGGGTGATAATAAAGTTAGGGAAGAGATGTTTCACATTTAGGAAGAAAACTCTAATGATGTTCACAGCCTCAAACAAGAATAAATTGATGAATTCCTCATAATGTAAATGAAATTTTAATCTATATTAAGGGATTCCAATAAAAATTAAAAGACTCAAAATTTATTTAGAATACACTTCAAAATATTATCAATTGGTTTAATGAAAATGTATCAACTATAGATGATCATGTCATAGATGAATACACATATATAATGACAACTTTGTCCTAACTATAACTCCTCATCCCGAGGGACCAAAACACAAGACTAAATTAGGAACACCACAGGGCCTCAAGTGTGTTTCTCTATCCTTATATGTTTCCAAAAAATAGTGAGGGATAATGTAAACCATTTGGAGATTTATTTGCACAAAATAACATAAACTAAATAATATATATAAATTAAAAACTATTTTAATAAAATACACTCATGAATAAAATTTATTACAAAGTATATTTTTTACAAAATACAACATTTAACATCAATAAATGAGATTAAATCCTCAAAAAAATTAATTCGTCGAACCTAAAAGAACCAAAAAATCTATTTTATATTCAATGTGGATTTAAGAATCACCAATGATTATTATCTAAGTCTTACCTTATCATGAACCATAACCATTTTTGTCTACATGTCAATAAAAGTGAACATATATGGTTTATTACAAGCTTATTATGGTTTCCTCAATAACCCAAATACACATTCATGAATAGGAAATCTCAATATGGAAGGCTAAAAAAAGTTACAATATAAATTTTTTTAACAAAAATATTTTATTTAACAAAAAAATTACAAAATGAAGTTATCTTCACTATAAAAAACATTTATTATAAAAATGAAAAAAAATTGAAAAACAAAAATAACAACCTTTTATTTCAGATAATATCTAAAATATGTTTGTTTCCCAAAACACCATTTTTATAATACACTCATTAATTCCATATTCATAGAAAACTTTTCATTTTCACAATGCTATGGAAAATTATTTTTTCCTTATTTCACGGTGGAAACTCCCCAATTTCAAAAAATTCTTCATGTTGAGGAATCCTTGAGGATAATCCACCATTTATATGATAACTAGATTTTCTAAGGTGTGAGTCCCTATTCATATTTCTAAATGTACATTGTTATGAGTGTTTCATTCTATCAATAGTTTTTCCAAATGTTTCACTAAATAACTCTTGCTCTATGTGTATCCTATTTATAAAGGATAAAACATAGTTCTTTCAATAAAATTTCCCACCTAAAATATTTTTATACACACATTCTTACAGAGTGAGGAATTTAAATAAACTATTCAAATGATATTAAAATATGATATGTCTTCTTTTATATTTCACAAGAAATCATCTAACATAATTTTTTTATAAAAAATATGATCTAATAATAAATAAATAAATCCATTTTCCAAAAAACCAAGGAAAAATCAATAAAAATGTCAATTTTCAATTAAATTTTTTAATTATTATTAAAAACCCATTGTTTGAGCCCTTGTTATAATGAAAAAAATATCTTTTCTTATATTATTGATGAGATTTTTTGTGTTATTATTTCATTTTATATTATAAGTCATGTTGGTGAAATTTTGGATAAATTTTGGAAAAACCCATTGCTAGACTCTACTTATCATTGTCAATGATCCACTGCCTGTAATGACTCACTGATGAAGATGAGTCACCACATGTGGAGACTCACTATCCGGATGAGAATTTGGATATGTATGGGAATGTTCCACCATCAGATATGAATATCCATTGATCTAATAAATTTAACAAAATGTTTATAACACCATTCATCAGATGATCCACCACCATACGTTACATACTGTCAGAATAGAAATTTGTAAATGTGTTGGAATGAACTAGTGATGAGATGAGTCACATTTGATCATGACCTACCATCATCCTGACTCACTAATAGCTTAAGTCACCACCCAGATGAATCACCTCCATAGTCGTCTCACCATTCAGAAGAGTCACTGCCACTATTTCTATTAATTTAAATTAATTTATTTTAATATCTCTATTGTAAAAGTTAATGATGAGAATTAGTTTAATCCTTATTCTTAAAATATTGCAGGGATTCAATAATGTTTGTTTCAGCTATCTAGTATGAGGATATTATGATCCAAATGACTCTTTTTTTAGGTTTCAAATATATTAATAAAAATAATACCTACTATGTAGATACAGATATATACCCAAAGATATTATTGTATAAAAAAATATAGGTACAAAATTACTGAAATAATTTGAAGAGTTCTGTACACTAAGATATTTACACAAAACATATTTTCAACATATGACTATGAAAAAGTGGAGCTCTCAAAACATATTGATCCATTCCCATAGTAATAAAATAGGGATTATGACTCTCTATTTTACTTAATCATTCTAAGAAATGGTTCTACATTATCTTCAAGCTACATAATAGGAGACTAAATTTTATAAGAACATTAGACCAAGAAACACTGCCTTCTCTATTTCATTAATTTCTCTTTATTCTTGTTACCTTTACTTTTCTAGAAGTGTATGATTTATTCTAAGTGTTTAATGCACAATGTATCTTGGGATATAACTTGATGATACCTGATATCTTTATAACCCTCTATTTAATTTCAATTAACCATGGTGTTGTGGAATAGGTATCTTGGAGGCTTGTGCTTATTATTTTCCCATAGTTATTATTGAATAGGTCTTTGTAGGGCATGGAAAGGATGGTAGATATTGTGTATTCCCAATCTAGGTTCTGGATCAATATATTTCTACATAATCTTCTTAGTTGTAGATGATTAAAATGTGGATAGGGTTAGTTCTCATCTTGAGACTGAACCTCTTGTATTAATTCTATTGTGTGTTTTGTTTTGTTTTTTTCTAACCTTTAAACATGATTTCTTTTAAATTATAAACAAAACCAATACATTGATAGTTAATATTAATTAATTTTTATATAAGGTTTGGATTAAGTAAATCGATTTTAAAAGTTAAACTAATTTCTTTATAATGTGTTCACTTAGGATTAATCATTAATTTAGATATATTTTAAAATATCATACCATATATCGATCATCAAATTGGATTAACTGACTTATTTTAATTATAAAAATAATTTTATTTAACCATTTTTTGAATATATTTTTTGTTGGGTACTCAATTCACCCCTCTTTAGATACTCACTCCGAACAAAATTTGGTATCCAAATAATTTCGAAAACACTCACCTATGATTTTAGTTGTGTTTTAATGGTCAAAAATTTCTGAAAATTAAAAATTTAGATCTTTAGATTGATAATAGACAAGAAGTTTATGTTTCCAATAAAACTTATTTCTTTAATTGAAATAACTATTCTCATGGGAAAATAAAAATTTAAATTCATATTGAAATCATGAGTTTTGAAATTTGGTCTACTATAGAGTATAAATATGAATTAACTAAGAATTATATAAATAAAAGTGACGATCCGTCTAGAAATTCTTATAAAAACAACTTTAAATCCATGAATTATTTTTACTATGTCATAGGAGATTAATAATTTAATAGGATATCAGCATGAAAAAATTATTATGATATATGGGATACATTATGAATTTGTCATGAAGAAACTACTAACGTTAAATAAATTATATTGAACACTTATATAATAAAATATGAAACATTTATAATGAAATATGATGAGATTATTTCGGATAGGCATCTATGGTTTAATGAGATTATGAACACAATTCCCTCCTTGGTGAATCTATTGTGACACAAAGACAAGGTCATGAAACTACTAAGATGTCTTCCATAGAGATGGATAGGGACATCTGTTTCAATAAGAGAGTCATGTGACATTAGTAAACTATCTTTCAATGAATTTATTGAGTTTTTTACGATGCATGAGTGAGTTTATATAGTTAATCGAGAATATGATGATTAATGTAAAAGTAAATTTTTAGCATTCAATACTAGAAAATCAAAAATGGAAAACAAAAAATTCAAACAAAATGTTCCCGGGATGAGGAATCACTAGACTATAGTGACGTGTAAATGTCCCATTTGGCTAGAAGGATTAATAATTTTTTAAAAAAATTAGAAAACCATGATATAATGAAATTTATGATAATATAGTGAATTGGTAAAAGGACTGAAATGGATATGATAATTAAACTGACATTTCCTATTATGAGTGTTATTGATATAGAAATGTCATAGACGATTGTTTGAGGTTGAATTATAAAAATAAGTATGGGGATAGGGATAAAAAAATATAATAAAGACCTAAAATCCACATTGATTGCATCTAATAAAAGATCCAATGAGTTAGACTCAACTCGTTAAGTGAAGACTGATATAGAAAATATGTGATTCATGAAAAACATTTTTGAGATTACTACAATATCTCCTAGTCTTAATTTAGATCATTCTACAGAAGAATATTATTTTGATATTTCAAAAGAGTATATGTTTGAATATTTAAGTATTATTGAAAATTTATTTAATGATCTTAAATAAAAATAAAGAATACTAAATAAATAGCATGTTTTAGTTGCAAATGTTAAATCCTATTTTTCTTTAGAAAAAACTAATAATACACAATTATGAAGTGAAAATTATGAACTAAAGTTCTGAAATGATAAATTAATGAAATATTTTGAGATGTTTAATAATAGAAGAGAAACACTTCATCAAATAATAGTAAAATAAATATCTCCCAGATATATTACTATTCTAGGTTATCAACCAGGTAAAAAATTTGTTAAGAGAGCCTTTGTATATAAATGCACTTTTAGAAATTCTTTTATAATTTATTATTCTATTGGACCTAATAATATATTTATTAAAAAATTAAAATCTAATTATAAGAAAACCATCATGAATATATGGGTTCTGAAGCCCCGAATCACTAACATATATGGAACCAAGAAATCCTGGGTACCAAAATCCTTCTTAGTATACAGTTTTTTTAGTGACACTACATGAAAAGCACCAAGAGAAATTTTTTGTACTTGGATAGTGGGTGTTTTAGGAATATGAAATGAGATTAATTAAGCTTTAAGAACAAAATAAAGGTTAATAGTGGTCATTTCACCTTTGGTGATAATAAAAAATAAAATATCATTTCACTTGGCCAATTTGGTAACACTAACTTAGATTTAATTTCCAAAGTACTTTTTATGGTTTAAAATACAATCTACATAGAAATTAAAACATATGTGGTGATGATTTTCATGTAATATTTGAAAATAATTATTTTATTAGTTTTAATTCTAAAAATGATATAGTATTTACTTCTATGATAAATAACAATGTTTATACTATTATACATGAATCATTAATTTCACAAAATGTTTCATTTTTGAGTAACTTTCATAGAGAATCTTCGCTTCGGTATATGAGACTAGGCCACTATAAACTTCACTAACCTAGAAAGATTACTAGAAAAGGGTTACTTAGGGATCAATGAAAACAGTAATTCCCAAATGAAAAATATTGTAACCCCTATCAAAAATGAAAATAATACAAAATAACTTTTAAATTCAAGAGTGTAGTTTTAACATATCAACATCTTGAGTTGGTTCACATGGAATTGTTAGGACCATATAAGGTTTCTATTTTTAATTGGAAGCACAATGTCTATATACATTTAGATTAATTTTCTAGATATAATTGGGTATTATTTTTATCTCATAAGAATGAATATTTCTCTTATTTTACAAATTAGGCTAAACTGTAAAAAACCTATGTGGACATAGAATTAAGACCTTAAGAGGTGAAAATGTCTGTGAGTTTGAAAATCAATACACTAATAATTTTTTTCAAAAATTGGATATATTAGTAAATAATATTCTCCTAGTACACCTCATTAGAATATACTTGTAGAAATAATAAATATAACACTTAATGATATATCATATAGTATTTTTAATGAATATGAATTACCTGTCTACTTTTGGGAAAAGGCCATGAACAAAGTCTGTAATATAATTAATAGTGTTTTAATTATAAATATATTGAAAAAAAATCCCTTATGAACTGTGGAAAATAATAAATAATAAGGTTACATAGTTTATAGTTTTTTTATCAAAAGTAATTATTCATAATAATAGGGATAATCTTGACAAATTTTCATCTAGAAGTAATGAATGAATTTTATATGGTTATTCTACTTCAAGTAAATCCTATAGATTTTTTACATGTGAAACTATACAATGGAAGATTATGTCTATGTCATGTTTGATGTGATAGATCCACATAAATCTAATACTCTTTTATAAAAATTTGAGGAAGATTTATCCACAATGAACATAGATTCAAAGCCTTTTAATTAAACTGTTAAACATGAAAAACAAACATCCTATTATGAGGAAATTCCAGAACCTAAACTAGTAGAGGAACCTATGGTTACCTTATATTCTTTTTCTATAGATGTCCAGACTCTTAAATACCATATTTTAGATTCTTTTTTTTATATATAGGTATAGGTACACATGTGAGATCTTCTATAAAAAACCAAGTTGAACATAAAGCTTTCTAGTCACCGCTTGACCCTAAAAACATCACTAATGTAATAAATGATGAATTATGGGAAATAAATATACATGAATACATTAATAAATTTGAATGAAATATTATTTGGAATCTTATTTATAGACCCAAATACACCGTCATTATAGGCACAAATCAGGGTTTAGAGACAATTTTAATGATTTTTGAATAATATTATGAAATAAGTCATGAAATGTTACACAAGGGTATTGTCAAGAATAAGATATAAACTATGTAGAGTCCCTTTCACCTATTTCCATGTTTAACTCCATGAGAATATTGTAAGATTATACAGTACATGGACATTTCAATGTATATCAAATTAATAAAAAATCTTAATTCTAGAATGGGTATATAGTTGAGGATGTTTTTATTAAAAAAACCCCAGAATTTCAAAACAATATTTTTTCAAACAATGATTTTAAATCAAAAAAAATCATTATATGGTTTAAAAAAAGCTCTAAGAGCTTGGGATGATAGGATAATCTCATTTCTTATTTCTAAAGGATTGTTAAAAGGTATAGATGGCCCAACCATATATCTAAAAATTATTTCAAAACAAGTTTTAGTTGATCAAATATTTATAGATTATATTATCTATGGATATTATAAATATTAATTATATACTAACTTTTCAAAAATGAGGAAAAATTAATTTGAAATAAGTTTAATAGGTGAACTAAAATCCTTTCTTAATTTTTATATTTTCCAAAATAAATAAATAATTATTTTAAACCAAAGTAAAATGTACTATTGATATGTTAAAATGAATTAGTTTGGATAGCACTAAGATTAGGGACACTCCTATGAATATCACTTTTATATTGGATCTTGATAAATATATTAGTGATTCAAACCAGTTATAGTGGTATGATTGGAAGTCTTCTTTAATTAATTGATAGCCAACATGACATTATGTTTAGTGTGTGTATGTGTTTTCATTTTCAAGAAAACCCAAAAGTGATGCACTTACTTTTTATAAAAATGATTTTAAATAGCTCAACTATACATCAAATTTTGTATTTTTCTACCCTTGAGGACAAGAATTTAACCTAGTTTTTTATTTAGGTGTTGATTCTGGTGGTTACAATTTAAATAGAAAATGTACATATAGAACATGTCACCTTTTGGAAAAGTCCCTAAACTCATGGTGTAGTAAGATACAAAATTCGTTCACACTGTCTACTTATAAATTAGAAAACATAGTAATAGATAGTTATTGTGATAAATTATGGTGGATGAAACACACATTTCTAGAGTTAGGATATCAATTTTGACATGTAAAAAAATTAGAAAAACAAAAAATTTATAAATATTTATTAGAAGCCTCTATCTCAATCTATAACAGAACACATTGATGTGAGACATCACTTTTTGAGAGATCATTTTCAAAAATGGGATATAAATCATGAATTATTTGGAACTGATCATCATCATGAATATATTGTCACTAAAAATTGAATTATGATATAATAAACTAAATAAAATATGAATTAGGTGTAATTACTTTTGGTTAAGTCAAATTTTCTAGGATCATCCACTTGATTTTACCCACTTTTGGAGCTTACCCACTATTAGAGTTTACCAATCATTGGATTTTACCCACCATTAGAGTTTACCCACCATTGGTATTTTATCCACCATTGTATTTTACTCACTATTGGTGTTTTCCCACATCTGGTGTTTACCCACCATTGGTGTTTG
Organism: Viscum album; assembly: GCA_963277665.1. Lineage (NCBI taxonomy): Eukaryota > Viridiplantae > Streptophyta > Magnoliopsida > Santalales > Viscaceae > Viscum > Viscum album. The sequence goes on from OY728152.1 coordinate 1,389,956,967, forward strand.
CTAACTATTGGTGTTTACCCACCATTTTTAATTTCTAACCCTTATTTTTAAGTGTCCATTCAAATTTTTTTATAGGACATTTATTTATTAAATTTCATAAGATTAAAATTTTATTTTTTCAATTTTAAAATACCTAAATCCAAAAATGATATAAATTATAAACTTTTCTAACTTCAACGCTCAGCCCCTCATTCCTTACACTCAAGCCTCAACATAACCCTTTCCCTCCCAAAATTTGTCATTCCCCCAACTTCTTTTAAAAATATCAATTCATTATTCATGGTTTGAATGAATCTATCCATAAAATCTTTTTTGGACAAGTCATGTCTGTCAATAATGTAGAGAGGAGAGTCAATTCATTCATCCATATAGCTGGTAAACCCATTTCTTGAAAATTGTGTAGTTGAACCCAAGAAAGATATTCATGTTTAATGGTTGATGTCATGTAATTATTTGGTTATTAATCTTTTGAAAAACCAAGCATGGTTAGAGTGGTTCTCTATTAATAAGATATCATTATATCCTATGTTAGTGCACCAAATCTATTTGTATATTGAATTTACTTTTGAGGAAGACAAAGACTGGTTAAGAAGCTGAATAATCTGGCGCAAATTTGTTTTTTCTCCAAGATGTGTGATAAATGTCTAAAAGTACCTCACAAAGGTGTTTCAAATGACTATCACAGAAATGTTCAATATGATAGTTATACCTCTGTATATAAGGATGCCTTAACAGAATTGAATATAGATGGGATAGTAAGAAGACTAATTTCAACTGAGCAAGATGGTGAATGTCATTTTATTTTAATGTTTATTAATAATATTTTATGCCTAAGGAAAGTTGATTTAACCCCCATTATGTATTAGGTGATATGTATTTTATGTCTTATTAAGGGAGGTGAAACAATAAATCTATATAGATACCTTGTGGTTTATGTTATGGAAATGTGTAAGACTTTTTATGGGTCTAATTATATAATTTATACCTAGTTCATTTAGGTCACGCTAGAGGCTAAGTGACTAGTTTTCATTGAAGAAGAAACCATATTAAAATGTTGAGGATTTTTCATTGAAAAGTCATTTGAAAAATAGTGAAGATAAGTTGGAACTCTGGGAAGAATCAATGGGTTGATGATTGTGATAGACACTATAATAATTTTAATTATGTTGATCACCATTCGAGTCCAAATAATATTATGGATATTTTATTGGAACTAGATTATGTGGTTGAGTATTCATATGAGGAAAAAGTGTACGTGATTTCCGCTGGGGATGAGGAACATTAGTTTTAGTGGATGAAGGTTAATTGTGACCATGACCTATTGAAGGGTACTCCATCTACTTCCTATGGTGATCCTAGACCTCATATATATCTCAATACCTAAGAGACTCTCTTAAAATAAATAGGTTTTTAAGAAGAAAGAAATGTTTTTGGTTAATAAGAGTTTATGATAATTTAAAAATATTTGAATGAAAATGGAAAAGATGGGAAGGGTGGTGAAAGTGAGGAAGAGGATGGAGAACATGATGAAGAAAATAGATATGGAAAATATGATGAGGATGGTGATGGTGATGATGGTGAGAGTGGTTATCACCATGATATCCCTAATGGCTGCATTGGTTATAAGGATATTGAGATTCCTCAGGAACTTATTTCTTCTCCAGGTTTATCAGCTATCTCTATATCTAAAGGGAGACCCATCTTAGTTTAAGATGTGGATAGAGCTGTTAGGGACTAGAAGGATGAATTTGTTGAGGGGGAGGGATCCCCAGGACTAGACAGTCACTCAGTTGATCCTGTTAATGGATATTATAGTGTTCATGTTATTTTCGAGAATTAATTTACTAAATATATATTTCGTAAGACTTATAGTGTGACTTCTATCAGATTGGGGACCCAGATATTGAAGAATTAGATATTTTTCCTTGGTATGTTAGATTTGGTCCTGACTGTTCTAATTCTAATGATAGTAGTAGTCCACCAAAGGATGTTGGACCTGCTAGTTAAATGAAAATTGATTATATCTAACTTTTTCATCCGAAATATTTCATTTTCATTCCCATATATTGAAAAATTATTTTACAAATTTCCTTTTTATTTATTCAAAGGAAATTTTATGTTATGCTTGAATTTTTAAATGTTTTAAAAGAATATTTTGAATGTTTTATTAAAGGTTCATTTTAGACTTTCTTTATATAAAAGGTCACAATGATTTTTTTTAATGTATATAGAATTAATGAATTTCCTTGCCACTATAACTATTTTCCAATATTATCTTCTTATATAAGATATAAGTGGTTATATAATTAAAATAATTTAATGGAATATTATTTTAATATTTATCCTCCATTATTTATATTAATATCATTTAACTTTTTTTTAAATCCTATAATTATAATGTTTAGATGGTCATCTTTGATCTCTTATTAATTTTGAGGATGTTAACTTTCCCTTGAATCATTCTATTTATTGTCATCATTGAACATTAAATTTCCCTTAAATATCCTTATTCCATGTATATAGATATTATTATTTCCTAAACCATATTCCATTTCTATTAGTGGTTTTTTAATTTGATGTTTATCTGATTTACTACAGAAATTTTGATATTTAATTTTTTTATTCAATATAGATAGTTGTTGATAAGTAATTTTGTTTTTTAATTAAACTTATTAATATATATACATATACATGTATATATATGTGAAATTCATTTAACATGTATTAATGGTTGGGGCCTAATATCATATGGCCCTCAGATGCATTGATAGGTCTAATGAGACAAACTAGTTAGCTATTCATATTAAATGGTTTTCACTATATTTCGACCCATAGATTATATTATCTTCATGGATGGTCCTGAGGGTAAGTATTTCATGAATTCATAGATCTTTATGTCTAATACTAATAATTTCATTCACTAAGAATCTAGTTATTAGTATCCCTAATATTACTAAATTTATATTAACTATTGATGAATTTGATTTCAATGTTAATGATTAAATGTGGGGTGTTTCAATTTATATATCTTTCCATATTGACTATGAATTATTTAGTTATAATAGTTTCCTTTATACTCAACCCTTTCTAATTTTTAGATCTCAACCTTGTTTTAGTTCCTTTCTCTTTGTTATGATGAATAAATCATTAAATGAGTTTCAAGGATAAAAAATATTTTCTTATATTAAGGTTTGTATTTTATTTTTAATTTAGAATATAAAAAAACTATATAAATGGTTATTAAATAAAAATAAACTGATATATCCTTTGATATGGGATCCCTTGTGTCATAATCTAAAGTAATAAATCAGACACCAACTTTGAGTTAATGGTGTTTTTTCATTACAGTTTCTATTAGAAGATGTTTTAAAGAAGTTTGGGGAAGCAGATTTAAGAAAATATAAATTAGGAAAAATAAAACTATAAATAAATCTGATAATAAGTATAAGTATTTGATAAAATCCTGAAATTTTATTAAGGTAATTATTATTTGGTTTTCCATTATAGCTATATTTCTTATACTATGTGTTTTGGTTTTAGTTAATGGGTAGAACTAGGAGGAATCATGTTAACATTGAAGGAGATGGATAATGTGGTGATTATGAGAAACTAAATTGTATGAAAAATGGTGTGAAAGATATTGTTATTAAAAATAAAAATTTAAGATGATATATTATTAACAATTTACACCTTAACCAACTCTCAGAATCACAGAATAAGTGAAAAAATAATGTTTGTTGAGAGATCAGATAGTAGAGAACATAGAGGAATGAAAGCTCCATTTCCTTCATGATAGAAATATGGAAAGACACACCCCCTAAAATGCATCAAAGTAATCGTAAAATGTTTTATGTGTAGAAAAAAGGGGAATATATTAATGAATTATCAAGGAAAAATGAGGATTTTTATGGAAGGATGTGATGTTCATCTCAAAGTACCATTTATAGTTCAACGTTTTATGTGTGAGGAATATGGGCACAATCCCAGCTAATGCCCTATTCAAAGGGTTAACTCATAGACCAAGGATTATCCTATGATATGTTTATTATTTAATTGAATGGATTTAAGTTAATATGTATTAGGATAAAGGCATTACTGAAATTGATGATGTAAATGCGATAGTGTTGGTGACATTGAAATTGGTTAGTTATTTTCTGAAAATGTGATTTCGATTATCTTGGATAATATTTATTGAGTTTTCATATTTATGGAAATAGTCTATGTTTTTATTTGTGGAATAAGTATTGTGTTATATTTTTGAAGCACATATGTTTTTATGTGGGGTTAAATTTAAAGTTATTGATATAATCATGGGGTTTGATGTTTATGGTTTCCATAAGTTCAATGGTACCTATACCCCTATTGAGGTTTTAACTGATAAGTTTTTTAGGTGATTAATGATATTTTTTGGGTTTAGGTATATGTAACCCTTATGTGTAAAAAAAATTATTATTTTAGAATAATTATACAAATTTTTTGGTGATGTAATCATAGAGGTATCAAATCACCATTGATGTTAAAATATTCATTAATTGTGAGGTCATTTCAGTTACTTGGGATGTCATGTTATTTAATTTATGCTTAATATAAGTTGAATCTTGTTTTTATTTGGTGAATTTTTACGTAAAATTTATTATTTATTCATATTAAGGATTATACATTTTGTATATTATCTTATCTTGTGGTATCCATTTTAGTTTTGGTTAAAATTTAAATATGTGAGGAATATCTTGTTATAAGTTTTTGGATTATTTGATCCATTATAAGTTGATTTTTGTGCTTCAATCATGAAAAAAGTAACTTTTGGGAATGTGTTGATCGAATAATTTCATTAATTTATCATTTATTTTTATTCTCATATACCCCCACATTTTTTTAATAATGATGTCTCGTTAAGTATGTTTTAGGATATTATTTAATAAAATAATTATTTTATATCAGAAGCACATTATTTTGATGTTTTTTATAAAGTATTATAGGTATTTCAATTTATTCTCTAATCAATGATTATAAACCAACATTTGAAGTAAATATATGGATCAATAAACCCTACTTTTTAAGGATCACTTCTTTTTTGAACGCTATATTTATGTGAAATGTAATATTTGGGAACCATTTATTTCTCAGATACCCTATTTTTTTATAAACTAGACTAGATTCCCTAGTACCCTAATACCTAAGATGGATTTGACCTGGATCAAATGGAATTCATGATCCCCAATGGTTAGGTACTAGCACCTGACATCATACAATAAATATAAGTGAATGATTTTTCCACAAAATAGTGGAAGATAAAATATAATATTTTGTATGATGAATACTATTCATGGGGAAAGTATTAAAAAAATTGGTAAAACAAACCCAAAATATCTCATAATCAATGTAAGAAACATATTCCAAGATAATATTTCAAAAAACAATGTAAAAGTAGATGGAATCTCCACTGATCACCTAAATCACTCTAGGTCCCAAGGATCATGAAAACCCACCACCGCTAAGTGGTGTTTTCCCTTAGCTCGGACTTAGAAAAATATAACAGATAAACACACAAAGTAATATGTATGGTGTCAGTTAAACATCAATGCATGGTCCCACTATGTTGTTTCATAATCCTTTATCGTTATACTAAGATCTTTAATTGATTGATTAATTTGAAACAAGATTTTAAATTATTTTAAAAACTGTAATTTGAAATGTTGTTTACCTTTTTACAAGTGTGTATTAACCCTTTATTTAGTTATAGTTTTGTTGGGGTGTGATTTCGGTTGTTTTTTGTGAAATTTGAAAAATATTATGCTTTAACAGGTTGTACATGGTCTGTACATGGTTAGGGAAACCCATGAGTATTGGCCTACAAAATTGTGCATCCAAGGATGTGTTGCTGGAATGTGTCTCATGGTTTGTCCAAACCATGCGACCTCTCCATAAAACCATAAAACATAAAATAGTTGGTATTTTCACATATTTTACATATCAAATATAACCATACTTCTAAACTATGTTACCAAAATAGAATCACATAGAGGGCACATGGTTAAGGCACATAGTCACTCCAAACCATGCAGCATGTGCAACAAACCATGAAAATGGGTTTTAATCCACCAAAAATAAATTTTAAAAGATATGGATCCCTATATTAACCCCTAATAAACTTCTCTTGACCCTAAATCAATTAACATTATCTTGAAGGGTCTTATGCTGTTTTTTTGGTTCCTTAAACCCCTTTTATTAGTAGATTGAACTACAATTGTTCTCATTTGATATCCTTATGGTAAGTCGATATTATTTCATGTGGTTTTATTCTAATATTAAATTTTATCCTCCTTGTATATTGATAGATATTCAGGATATTTATGGGTCAAATCTTGGTTTATTAATATTTAGTCTAGGATGTTTTTCTTGATATCCTTAACCTCATTCTTCATTGGTGATGTTGTTGCGGGTCATTTTTTTATTATGGGATTAAAGATATTAGGTTCTATAAAGAAATACCCTTAAATTGAAAGATTATTATCTTGATTAAATTAAAATGAGTGTCTAAATGATTTTAAAAATCTATATTTGGGATTTTTAGGATTTTATTTTGGTATTGGCATGTAATTTATGAAAAACTCCCAATTTCAATAAAACTGTTATTTTTGGGAAATTTTGAGAATATTTATTTCTTTATTTTTAAAAAATATTCATTAAATTAATTTTGTATTGATCCTTAATGAAATTGGATTAAATTGAATGATTATTTGAATGGAAATTAATTTTATGGAAATTGTTATTTGGTTTCAAATTGACAAACACACGCTGAAAACATAAATTAAGAAATTGAATTTTTAATTGACCTGAATTTTTTTATTATTCCATAATTAAATATTAGATTTACACCCAGATATAGTCTCCCCTAATGGGGTGTAGATTTACTGTCCAATATAGGAACCCCTAATGCGTTGTAGTTTTATTGCTCAAAATGTGCTCCCCTAATGGGGTGTGCTTTGATTATCCAAAATGGCCTCCTGTACCAGGGTGTAGTTTGATTTACAAAAATTGGATCCCCTAATGGGGTGTTGGTATGAGTACACACATAAATTTCTTTTGATCTGTGATCTTTGATTGTAGATTTTTTTATTCATGCCAACAATTTTATATAAACTGATTTATATAAATTGATTATTTAAGCATGTTTTGTGATATCTTCCATAATTTTCATTGAAATAATTATTTTTTGAAAATATGTGAATGATATTCCATGCCTATTTTATTGAAATTGATCTCATAATTAGTTTATTGTTATGGTATTTTTATTGAACACATGGCGAGACCATACTGGGCTATTTAGCTCAGGCCTTACCATTGCCTTCTGGCATTTATGGATAATATTTTTCTATGTTTATAAAAATTGATTGTTCCACATTGATATGGAATATTTTATTCATTATTTTGTCATTGAGGGATAGAGATGTTATCCTATTGTTTTATGGGTTGTTTGGGGTTTTATCTTGGCTGATGTTGGGTACTTTATTGATGTATTGTTTTGGGTTTGTTTTACCTGTTTGTTTCTAGTACATTCTCCTTCAATAGTGTTGATCATACCGAATTGTATCTATTATCGTACATATTTTGTGAAAAAAAATTCATTTTTCTTTCATGTATGATTATAGGTGGTAGTTTCTAACCCATAAGGATCAGGAACACCCTTCAGTCCATGTTAGATCTAGCCTGGGTATCAGGGTTCCAAGGTATCTGAGCTAGTTTCTGATAAAATGTTATCAAATATGTGAGGTTGTGCATATTTCCTAGATGTCGGTAAACAATTTAGATTTTCTCATAGATGGGAGATAAGAATTTTAGATATTATGAAGTAGTTGAGAAACATTTTGGCTTCCTCTCATTGTATAGAGCCATACGTCACCATGGGTGTTAGAGAAATGAATATTGAGGAATTTTTTGATTTAATTCATCTCTTTACCTACCATTATTTGGATTTTTTTGAAATCCCAATCCTAAAATATTATTGATAGAATTTGTTTTCTTGTAACCTTGATATGTGTAATCTTACAGACGCTTTCAATGTTATCTGTTTAAGTTATGTACCATCTTTCCTCTGGGAAGATGTTTGAATATTCCATAGGTGGAATATGTTAGTGAACCACAATGAGAAAAATCCTCAATTAGACCAGAATATTTTTGAGATAGTGGTGAACATTGTGCAAGCTCTAGGATAGGCAACGACACCCATTCTCGTTCAAACTCCCATTGTGAAACCTCAAAGGGAGGAATCTCAGAATAATGCTCAAGATTTTATTTTCCAAAATCCACCTACATTCTAATACTCTATGAATCCTAAATATTCTAATGATTGGTTTAAAAATATTGAGTTACTTATTGAGTTCTTGGATATTTCATATTCGATTAAGGTATACTATTTTACTTTTAAGTTATAGGTAGTACAAAAAACTATAATTTAACGAAATTTTTTAGTGATGTTTGTTTAAAATATCGCTAATTTGTAAATCTAGAGATGATTTTCAGTAAGAATCAATAACTTTATTATTTTTTCTACAAACGTCTCTAATTTATAGACATTTATTGAAAACACTGAAAATTGAGCGTTATCTCATGGAAAATGTCTCTAATTTAGCACCTTTTCCTGAAAAAGTCATTAATTTAGCGATATTCCGTGAAAAATGTCAGAAAATTGGAAATTTTTTTAAGAAAAGTTGATATATATATATATATATATCATTTACCTTCATCACATAAATATATATTTAAATATATATATATTAATATATATAAACACAGACACATATATATACATTTATATATAAATATATATATTTCTTTATATATATATATATATATATATATATATCCTTATATTTATATAAACACAAAAAAACTAATATAAATATTTAAATATATATACATATATTTCTATATAAAAAGACGCATATTTTAAATTTAGTCATTTTTTTAAGAAAACATGGTTATTTTTGTGACGTTTTTTCAAGTGTTTTAAAACGTGGATAATTATATATATTTTTTCATAAACATATATATAAATACACACACACACACATATATATATATACAAACATATATATATACTATATATATATTAAAATAAACCTATGTTATATATAAACATATAAACATATAATATATATATATTATAAAAACATTTATATAAACATAAAATATAAACATATAAATATAATATAAAATATAAACATATATATAAACATAATATATTAACATATATATATATAATGAACAAATATATAATATAAATTATATATACATATATATATAGTATAACGATATATGTAAAATATAAACACACACATATATATAATATGAACATAAATAATATATATATATATAGTAATTTTTTAATACTAATATATATATATATATATAATAGTAATTTTTTAATACTAATATATATATATAAACATATTTAAACACACACACACAAAGATATATATATATATATATTATATATAAACACAGACACATATGTATAAACATATATAAAAAAATGTATAGATATATATATACACACACAAATATATTTTTATATACGTAAACAAATATATATAAGAAATTTAGTCTCTTTTTTAAGAAAACATCATTATTTTTTAGATAGTTTCATCATTGTTTTAAAACGTGGATAATTATATATATATATATAATTATATGAATATATATATATGTATATAAACACACAGATATATATATATCCACACAGACACCCATAACTATATATATATATATAATATAAACATATAAATAAACATAAAATATAAACATATATATATATATAATATAATATAAATCCTATACATATATACATATAATATAAAATATAAACATATATATATAATATAAACTTAAAATATATAATATATAATATAAACAAATATATATTCATATTAATAAATTTATATAATGTTAATTTTTTAATTATTTAAATGTATTTAAATATATAAATAAATAATAATACAATAAAATACACAAACTAAATTTGGATGAGTTAGTTTGTTCTTTGGGCCTATAATGAGGGGGAAATGTTTGAATCCTAGTGGAGGGTTTGTAGTGGCTATGTTTTATCATGTGGGATGAATGAGATAGATGGTAAATGGTGTAACCATGCAGGCGATCTACTTAATTGATGGGGGTTGAGGAATGGGATTGGTGTGGTGTGGGTAGAGGGGGTGAATGGGTCAGGCGTTCTTTTAGTAGAGAGGGGATTTTAATAGGGCATATGAACATGTCTGGTGCATGTATATGGTGGTAATGGGATGGGCGATGTACTAGAGGGGTGTTGGGTTAGGGGTAGAGTAATGGGAGAGGTGTGGGGTGTCATTTTTTCATTTTAAAAACAATTTTTTAAAAAATAATAATAAATTTTAAAAAATGAAAATTATAAATTTAAAATAAAAATAAAAACTATTCACCACAAAATTGATTTTATTTAGGAAATTTTGGTATTTGTGGTGTCATTTACATACATTTATTTACCAATATTTCTTAAAATTGTCGGTAATTGAGAGGTCTCTAAATTATGACATTTATAAACATCACTAACTTGGAGACATTAGTAAACATTACTAATTGGTGGAGATTATAAATTTTTATAAATTAATGACATTTATAAATTTCAGTAAATTATCTCCACCTAATTTAGTGATGTTTTTCTGAAACATCAGAAAATAAATTATCAATGTCTATAAGCATCGTTAATTAACATTTTTTGTAGTGAGGGGCATAGGAGGAGATGATTGCAGCTGATGGATATAGTGAAGAACCATGATGACTTGAAGTGTAAGTACATTGGAGTTTCATTTACCGATATGTTATATCTAGAGTTGATGATCATGTTAAATTATATGGATTTAATCAGCCGCTAGTGCAGTGACTGGATCATGACACATTATGAAATCAATTTTTTTTTGTTCTTGTGCACATTTCTCCTAAGGTTGTGATGAATGAAAAAAATGATGATTCATATATTTGAGATGGTTCTTCATATTAATATCCAATATCAAGTCTTTTTGTTGGAAATCACTTCTTATACTGACGTAATGGATAGAGAGTTTATGGATGATCTTTATGATGCTAGAAATTCAAGGTTGAAGCGAGTTACATTGTAACATCACAGGGAAATAAAGAATATGACATTTTCATATTTATTAATATTTGTGAATTAAATATTAATTTTAAAGGGGATTTTATATTCAACGGCGTACTTGACACACAATAATGGGTTTCTCCGAAGTGTTATGCTACACACAATGTTGAATCATACTGAAAAATAATAACATATTATTCTTTTAAATAGTAGTTAATACCAAGTAATTTTATTAGATGGAATGAATATAACTAACTACTATATGATTATACATGTTTTTTAAATGTTTTTACATTTATCCAATAAAATTTGGAGTCTTAAAATGTGAATGAATCCAATTTTAAGCACAAATACTCTAATATTATTTAAAAAGACAATCTACCCTCTTTTAATGGTGAACCATATTTAAATCTTGTTTTGGTTACTTTTATATGTTCTATTTGACCGAATAAAATTATTATTTAGAATCAGTTCATCAAAATTAACTTTGGGTAAACTTTTGGTACTTTTTCTGATAATGTTTATTGTTTAATGAATAGTGAAAAATAATGTATTTAAATTCAAAACTGCTTTTTAATATTTTTTATTTATAAGGATAGATTATATTTTTAATTTCTTTTAAAGTTTAATGAGATTATATTTTTAACATTTAATGAAATTTTACTCATTGGAATTATGTTCACTTTGAAATTTGACATAAACAAGTGTCAATATTTTGATAGATATTGTTTCTTTAAAACCCGCTTTTTGTTTTGACAACAGGAATTAATTTTAAATTAATTAATTCAACTCCTATGTTTTTAATTTTTTAAAATAGAAATAATTTTTTAATTTGGAATATCAAATATAGATTATGCTGAATTTTGGTATTTTTCTGAAAAACATCATTTTTTATGAATAGTGAAACCACTAAGTAGTAGTTAAAAAAATGATTTTTTCATTTAAATAAAATTTTACCACTTCTGTGAATTGAATTTCGAAAATCCAACATGCATGGTTATTCTTAGTAAGAATGATGTGTATCAATATGATGAAAATAATTTATTGGTGAATAGTAACTTTTGACTTTTATTTACTATGGTTAAAGGTAAATAGGGTAATTCAAGTTAAAAAGAATATTATAATAATAAAAAATTACCTTAACACTTTTTTAAACCTTATTGGCTGAGTCATATCCAACCATGGGAATCATTGGGTCAATTTTTTGACCACATGGAGCCACTTGGGAGTGATAATGACACTTTACATTAATTAATTTAAAGTAAAGACAAAAATGACAAAAACAAATATCTTTTAGTTAATTAATTTTTTACTTTGGGTTATATAATTTATCGTGTAAACTATAATTATTCATTGGAAAGATAAATGAATCTTCTACATCATGGTATTTTTTTATAATATTTAAACATCAAATAAATAAAATTATTTATGACACAAAAATGAAGCAGTATTTACCTCCATAATAAATGATTTAAATAAATAAGATTACAAATATTAAAATAAGATCCAAAACCTATCCAATTATTATTTTATGAATTTATTTCGACCATGAGTCATCTTATCTTTGACTCTAATTAGTTTTTTACCTTTATAAACCAAAATTAATTATATAATAATATAATATTTTCACACTTTTCTAAAGAACCCCTCCTCCCCCTTATAAAAATTCCTCATTTATAACAAACTCCTCACACCTATCAAGCCCCTTCACTCATCCAACCCCTGACCAAATAATATCTCAGAATCCCCCTATTCCTCCAAGAAGCCTTACCTTAGGCAGAAGGAACTTCAAAAAGTCCTTTTGGTTCAATACAAAGGTAGTTACCCAAATTAAAGGTAACAGTTTCTCTTAAATTCTTTTCGTTTATTTTACTTCTCCAACCCATAAACTCTATTTATTCCTTTACATTATAACACCACCAGTGTACTAAATATACTAGGATGTTGTTATTAGAAGGATTCGAACTACACTTACACACACCTCCATCTAATGGGTAAAGAACATACTATTTTGTGGATGGAAAACTAACGCCTCACGAAATGATGATTGTTCAATTATCTACTACCACCACTTACGGTGACCATTATGATGGGACTATATTTATATATGATACATATTATGTTTATGTTTTCTTTATGCTTCTGAATTTTTAATTTATAGCATACCTTTACGGTTTCCATTATTGGTAAATGTGATAATTTCATTTGAGGAAGTGTGGACTACTGCCCCCTCAAAGTGATATGACTTGTTCAAACAATAAATAGGATGAATAAATGATGGATTTATTGAAATTATATAATATATTATACTTTAATTATAATATAACTTTGTACAATTATGATTTCATTCAATTAAAATATGAAATATTAATTAAAGTAGCATTCATGCGTACGTACGACATACCATCTCCATGAACGGTGAATTTCATTTCTTACCTCTAATTGTTATATAATATTACAAATTCATTTGTATAATGGATATATATAATATATATGATATATAAATCATTAATATCATTCTGCAGATAACAGAATCTTCACCACATGGACAACTTGTAATTATAAGGTGTTCATTTTGACTCAAGTACCAAATATCATCAAAAAGAACATTATTAACATAAATAATTACATAATGTTTATAACATGGTAATAAGTGATATAAAAGGAATAATAAACTTTAAAAATGTTATTAATCAAGTATAAATTAACTTAAGTTTATTATTCTGGAAGAAAAAGGAACAAACAAGTTGTGACAGACATGAGGTAAGGGGTTTCTTATCTCACTTTCAAGTCTATGAGATTTCCATTGTTCGCCACTTATTTATTGCATGTGGTGTATTGGGTACTAAAATTTCATATATATTATAATTATTCTCTTTATATTCATGGAATTATGTTATTTATTGGGTGGTTATTAAATTTTGGTTATACGACTCGATTGATTACAACGTGGTAAGGGGTTTTCATCTCACTTTTTATTCCCATGAAATTCATGCTATATTGCCAATATTTTCCTTTTGTATGGTGTATTTACTACACGTGATTGTATTCATTGGGTAATATATGTAAATATATGGGTATTCACATCTTCATTATATGATTTTTCATTCATGGGGTGTATGTTTCGTTTGTTACCAAATCGGTAAGGGAACCTTTCACCCTCCTCTTTTTAAAAGACTTTTTTTTGTTATGTATTTTAATTTACATCTTCTTATGTTGGGATATGCTCTTTTATATCCTTATTGCGGTAAATTTTATTTCTATGTGTTGAGATACCCTTTTCTCTCTCATCAATTCATTTTCATAATTTTATAGTGATGTCTTTAGGCTGTTAAATTTCGGTAAGGGAACTTCTTCACCCAATTTCAATTATATGGGTTAAACATCTACTTCTTGATTATGGAAGGCTAAGAATATTTGTTAATAACCTATGATTTTTTCACACATAATATCCACATTAATTGAGTGTATTATTATTTTTCACACATTATTAGGTAATTGATTTTTTCCTTAATCTTAGGATACAGTTTATATAAGGGATTTCGTTCCAAATTACATTCCATTGAGACTTAATTGTTGTTATGCACCAATTCACTCTTATGTGGGGTATATAATGTCTTTTGATATATTATATAATGATTCCATTTATTATAATGATATTATAAAGTTATGATAAATTGTTATTTCTCAATAATTTGTATTCAAGTGTCTCTCTTTTTGTTAAAAACTCTTTAACTAAAATATCTTTTTAAATTATTAAAACATTTATTCTTTTAAATATTTCTAATTAATGTACATGTTTTATAAATAGTTTTTAGGATTTATTTATGTATACATTAGTATTTTCAAATTATAATTCATTTAAAAGGGTCAAAGTGGTATGGGAAACATCGATTTAAAAATCTCTTTATTAAATGTTTTAAATGGGTTTGAAAATTATTTAATAAAGCATTGTTTATTTCAATATCTTGATTTGATATATTGTGATTGGAATATAGAAATGTTATCTTTCTTTTATGCTTGTGTTATGTGTTATGAATATGTTATGGTTATTTGGAATTGTTACATGTGTGGGTGGTTCCATGATAAACCTAGGGCGGGTGAGCCCGAGATAGATCTCCAATGCATTGGGTAACGTGACGGAGGTAAACATGAATGTTTCTCCTAAGAGATTTTGGGAATATACTATGATGGGTATTCCAAATGTGAATCCCTCTATATTTGTGATATCTATGATGTTATTATGATATGTATGACTCAACTTACCTTAATGATTTATGATTACAATGTGTTATTCATAAATATTATGATTTCATGAGGTATGTTGTGATTGAAAATTACGGTTTCGTTGATTTTTATTTATTGATGGGTAAATGTTTTTTTACCTATTTTATAAGCCTTACTGAGATTTTTATGCTCATCCAAAGTTTTTGAAATGTTTTTCACAGGTTATAAGGAAGGATAAGAGAATGGAAGTATTCAAGAAGATTTATATCAAGAAAAGAACTCTTGATTTATTTAAGGAGTTTTATTGTTGTGAAAAATCGGTTATAGTAGAAGTGTCTGCTTTGTAATATTCAAGTTGATATGTAATATTTATGGCCTAATTCTCTAAAACTATAAACCTGAAAAGATCCTCAATGTAAACTTCTGACATAATTAAAGATTATGTAATATTTAAGGCCAGTTCCTTATAGTTGGTATCAAAAGTCATTTTAGGCAAATTTAAGTGTTATGAGTTTTCATTACACATGCGGTTAGACCCTATGTATATTATTTCAGTTAAATCCTTGTTTTATAACATTTTCATATCATGGAAAGTCAATTACAAAAGGAAGGAGGAGGATCTCCAATTACATTCCTATCACTTCTTGATGAATTGCTTGCAATAACTACTGAAAAGTCATGTTAGGATGATTGTGAAGCTTTTTATAGAATACAAACCAATTGGAAGGAGTTTTTTGAGATATTAAACACCTCCACCATACCTCATTATCATCGTGAATCAAGGGTTGTATTTAAAAAAAATCCTTTTTTCACAATATTCTCTTATTTTCAAGAAATGTAAATATTATCAAGGCATTTTCCAATATTTTACCTTATCACTAGATTTTGAAGCATATTATGATTTTGAAAAATGTGTTAAAGAAGGAGACCCTTCCGCAATATATTTATATTTGCTTTTACAATATAGTATCTTAGCACATACCTATGGTATTTTAAAAGGACCATTAATTTAAAGATACAACTCCAATTCGGTCTGACTATATTATAGAAATCTTGTATTATCATATGTTTTGAAATTATATGCCATACATGATTATTTTCCAAAACTTTTTTACTATGAACACCCATAAGACCCATGTTGTACAAGGTGTATTTGGATGAAGGAAGCAAATAATTTTAAAGGATCTCTAAATAGTTATTGCAATTCATAGACATTCTACCTACGGGAACAAGATGATGATGAAACCAAATGGACACCATGATAATTGTATGATTCTCTTTATTTTGGGGATCATTTTATTTTATCATATGGTGGTGAAATAAAAAAATGAAAGTATATAATGGACTTCATGAATTAAGATGTTGAGATCATAATGAATTGGGATAAAAGTGAGAGGTATAAGAAAACCATTAAGGTTAAAACATGTTAGGGTTATTTTTGAGTTTTATAAAAAAGGACAACATACAGACCATGTGAAAACCCATCACGTCAGACAAAGTTGTGGTAATTAAACCCACAACCAAAGTGAAATTGGGATTTATCGCCTACCACTGGATTAGGTGAAGTCCCTAATTAGTATGACTTATTCATTTTAGTTAAAGGAATTTATTGATAAAGAATAAGTTGATTTGGTATCTTATGTTTTATAAAATAAATATCCTTATTATAAGAAAATGATTTTGTGATTAAGTGATAAAAGTGATTTTAAAAGACATTCTCTCTTTTGGGAACACTGTATGCTTAAGAAAAATTAAATACTATGGGATTACATTTGTGGAGTAATGGTTGAAATTTTATTTTGGAAGAATATCTATTTTTATTTTGGACATATAGTAATTTGGGTTATTTATGGAAATGATTAACATATTATAGATAATATGTGATTTGTTTAACTATGCTCCATTATGAGACTTTAAGAGTAGTCTATGTTTTTGGAGTTAAATGTTAATATTTACTGTGGAAGACAATGTGATTAAATCCTTCTGTGTTTTGGGTTTCAATCTTCTTTGGGATTATTTTGATGAATTTTAAGGACAATTTTGTATTGAATGGTCTTTCTTGAACTTTACATAAATTTTGTTGAATTTTGGAGATTAATAGTAGTATTTATTTTTAAAAAGGATTACCCTTTTTGGAGATTATATGATCTTGTACTAACCATTTTGGTTTTAGTTGATGTATGTAGACAAGGGAAATATATAGTTCTTCTTTTCTGGATTATGTGATTTTCTAGAAGAAGATTCTTGTGCTTTTGATGTGACCAAGCCTTTTCTAATTCTCATTTTTTTGATAAAAGATTAGTTTTTTTGGTAGAAAATTATTAAAGGATGAAACTCAACATGAAGGTAAGTATATTTCTTTATGTTCCTATTCTATGTAGTAAATGAATCCCTAAAAATTATTAAAAGGAACATAAAACAAAAATGTTGTTGGTTTACATTTCCTACTGGGTAATCAAAGACTGGTTAACACATCATCAATTTTTGATTTTCTGGTGGTCAACTTTCTCCTAATCATTTTTTCAATCAATCTCCATCTAAAATTAATGGTTGTTTTTCTCTTCCATATCCATGTTTTCCTACATGGAATCCTAGTTTGGGTTATCTCGGTAACCTTTGTATTTATCTTTCATTCTTTTAAAGTGATAGTTTTATTTACACTTTTTTCGATGTGGGACTTTCAATGATGTTACCAAGCCCAAAATTAAAATTGTGAGGACAAAATTTCCAAAAGGGGGGAAGGATGTAACATCTCAGGAAAATAAACAACATGAAATTTTCAAATTTATTATTATTTGTGAATTAAATATGAATTTTAAAGGGGGTTTTATATTCAAGGGGGTACTTGACATGCAACAATGGGTTTCTCTGATGTCTTATGTTGCACCCAATGTTGAATCATACTAAAAAATAATAATATATTATTCTTTTAAATGGTAGTTAATGCCTAGCCGTTTTAATACCGAGAATGAATAGAACTTACTAATATATAATTATACATGTTTGTTAAAGGTTTTTACATTTATCAAAAAAAGTTAGAGGCGTAAAATGTGAATGAATCCAATTTTAAGCACAAATACTCTAATATTTATTAAAATGTCAATTTACCATATTTTAATGGGGAACCCTCTTTAAATCTAGTTTTGGTCACTTTTATATGTTCTATTTGATAAAATAAAATTATTATTTAGAATTGGGACATCAAAATTTACTTTGGGTTATTTTTTGGTGTTTTTCTGCTAAAGTTCATTTTAAATGAATTGTGAAAAATAATGCATTTTAATTCAAAACTGCCTTTAAATGTTGTTTATTTATATTGATAGATTATCTTTTTAACTGGTTTTAAAGTTTAATAAGATTATATTTTTAAAATTTAATCCCTTGGTGGTCATTAGAATAAATTTCACTTTGAAATTGTACATAAACACGTGTCAATCTTTTGATAGAAACTGTTTCGTAAAAACCCTGTTATTTGTTTTGACAATGGGAATTAATTTTAAATTAGTTAATGAAACTCATATGTTTGGAATTTTTTAAAATAGAAATCATTTTTTTATTCAAAATATCATATATAACTTATGCTGAATTTTTTTTCTAAAAACATCAATTCTTGATGAATAGTGAAACCACTAAGTAGTAGTTAAAAAACCCGACTTTTTCATTTAAATGAAATTTTACCATTTCTGTGCATTGAATTTCAAAAATCCGAAATACATGGTTGTTATTAGTATGTTAAATGTGGTTCAATAAGATTAAAATAATTTTTTGTTGAATAGTAACTTATGGCTTTTATTTACATCAGGTAAAGGTAAATAATGTAATTCAAGGTAAAAATAAAATTATAATAATACAAAATTACCTTAACTATTTTCATAACCTTATTTTATGAGTCATGGCCGACCATGGACATCCTTGGGTCTATTTTGGAACCCCATGGAGCCACTCGGGAGTGATAATGACACTTTAGATTAATTAATTTAATGTAAAGACTAAAATGACAAAAACAAATATCTTTTAGTAAATAAATTTTTACATGGGGTTATTTAAGTTATAGTTTCAAATTTAAATATTAATTGGAAATATAAAACAATTTCATACATCATGGTAATTTTTTATAATTTTTAGACATCAAATAGATAAAATTATTTATGACACGAAAATAATGCAGTATTTACCTTATTAATAAACGATTTAAATAAATATGATTATAAATATTAAAATAACATCTTAACCCTTTCCAATTCTTATTGGATGAATTTATTTAGTCCATGAGTCATCTCATATTTGACTATAATTAGTTTTGGACCTTTAGAAACCAAAAATCATTATATAATAAAATAATATTTTAACAATTTCCTAAAGAACCCCTCCTCACCCTTATAAAAATCTATCACTTATAACTCATTACTCACACCTCTAAAGCCCCATGGCTCATACAAACCCATCCCAAGATATTAAAATCCCTCTCTTCCTCCTATATTCCATACCTTAGGTAGAAGGCACTTCAAGAAGTCCTTTTGGTTCAATCTAAAGGGAGTTACCTGAATTAAAGGTAACAGTTTCTCTTGAATTCTTTTCTTTTATTTTACATCTCCAACACCTAAAATCTTTTTATTCCTTTATTTTATTAAAAAACCAGTATCATGAATATACAATGATGTTTTTATGATAATTATTCGAACTACACTTACACACACCTCCATCTAATGGGTAAAAAACATATTGTTTCTGTGGATAGAAAACTAACACCTCACGAAACGATGGTAGTTCAATTATCTCCTACCGCTTCATAAGATGTCCATTATGATAGAAATGTATTTATATATGATATATATTATTTTTATGTTTTCTTTATGCTTCTATATTTTTATTTTCTATCATACCTTTATGGTTTCTATTATGGGTAAATATGATAATTTCATTTCGGGAAGTGCAGACTACTGCCCCCTCAAAGTGATATGACTCTTCCATACAATGCGTGGGTTGTATTAAGGATAGAGTTATTGAAATTATATAAGATATTATACTGTAATTATAATATAACTTTTTATAATTATTTTTTCATTCAATAAAAATACGAAATAGAAATGAAATTAGTGTTCATGCGTACGTACGGCTTACTGTCTCCCTGAACGGTGAATTTCATTTCTTACCTCTAAATTTTATGTAATATTATAAATACATATATATACTAGATATATATTATATCTAAATCATGAATATCATTATGAAGAAAATCGATTCTTGACCATATGGAAAAATTGTAATTATAAGGTGTTCATTTTGACTCAAGTACCAAATATCTACAAAACAACCATTATTAAATTAAATGATTACACAATGTTTATAGCATTGTAATAAGTGATATAAAATTAATAATAAACTTGAAAAATTTTCTTAATCAAGTATAAATTAACTTAAGTTTATTATTCAGGAAGAACAAGGAACAAAAAAGTCGAGACGTACATAAGGTAGTAGATTTCTTATCTAACATTCAATCCTGTGAGATTTCCATTGTTCGCCAGTTATTTAATGCATGTGGTGTATTGGGTACATATATTTGATATATATTATCATTATTAACATTATATTCATGGTATTATGTGATTAATTTGGTTGTTATTAACTTTTGGTTATACGACTCGATTGATTACAACGTGGTAAGGGGTTTTTATCTCACTTTTTATTCCCGTGAAATTCATTCTATGTTGCCAATGTTTTTATTTTGTGTGGTTTATGTACTTCCCATGATTGTATTCATTGTTTAATATTCATTAGTTTTTTGGTATTTACAACTTCATTTTATGATTATCCTTTCATTAGGTGTATGTTTTGTAAGTTACAAAATCGGTAAGGGAACCTTTCACACTCCTCTTTTTAAAATACTTCTTTTTGTTATATCTTTTAATTTAAATATTCTTATGTTGGGATATGTTATTATATATCCTTATTGATTTAAATTTTATGTCCATGTGATGAGATACCATTTTCTCCCTCATCAAGTCATTTTTTGAATTATAAATTGATGTCGTTAGGCTATCAAATTTCTGTAAGGGAACTTCTTCACCCGATTTCAATTCTTTGGGTTAAACTTCTACTTCTTTATTATGTTGTGATATGAATATGTGTGAATAAAAAATGATTGTTTCAATATTAATATTCAATTATATTTAGTGTATTCTTATTTTACACACATTATTATGTAATCAATTTATCCTTAATCTTAGGATACAGTTTTTATAAGGGATTTCGTCTCAATAGACATTCCATTGAGACTTCATTGTTGTTAAGAACCAATTCACTCTTATGTGGTGTATATAATATCCATTAGAATATTATATCATGAATCCCTTTATTATTATGATATTATAATTTTCTAATTAATTTTTATTCCTCAATTATTTGTATTCAAGCATCTCTCTTTTTGTTAAAACCTCTTAAACTAAAATATCTTTTTAAATGTTTAAAAGATTTATTCTTCTAAATATTTTCCACTAATGTCCATGTTTTAAAAATGGGTTTTAGGATTTATTTATATATATATATTAATGTTTTAAAATGATAATTCATTTTAAAGCATCAATATGGTATGGGACACTTTGATTAAAAAATATCTTTATAAAATGTTTTAAATAGTTTTGAAAATGATTTGATAAAGCATTGTTTATTTCAAAATATTGATTTGATATATTGTGATTAGAATGTGGAAATGTTATATTTCCTTTATTCTTGTGTTATGTGTTCTGAATATGTTATGGTTATTGGGAATTGTTATGAATATAGGTGGTTCTGTGATAAACCCTTGTCAGGTGAGACCGAGATAGCTCTCCAATGCATTGGGTAACATGAAAGAGGTAAATGTGAATGTTTTTACTAAGAGATTTAGGGAATATACTATTATGGGTATTCCAAATGTGACTCCCTCTGTAGCTGTGATAGCTACGATGTATGTATTATATGGATGCCTCAAGTTACCTATATGATTTATCATTACTATGCATTATTCATAAATATTATGATTTCAGGAGGTATGTGATGATTGATAATTATGGTTTCATTGATTTGTATTTATTTATGGGTTAATGTAACTTTCTATATTTTACATCACTTACTGAGATTTTTATAGCTCGTCCCATGTTTCTGAAATGTTTTCCACAGGTTATAAGGAAGGAAAAGGGAATGTTATAATTCAAGAAGATTTATATCAAGAAAAGAACTATAGTTTTATTTAAGAAGTTTTATTATTGTGAAGAATATGTTATAGTAGAAGTGTCTACTTTTTAATATTAAAGTTGATATGTAATATTTATGTCCTAATTCCTTAAAACATGAAACCTAAAAATATCCTCAATGTGAATTCTAAACATAATTCATGATTATGTAATGTTTCAGGCAGGGTCCTTATATCCATTTTCTCATAGTGATTGTTTAGTGGGTTCCATTAAGGCAAAGAGAACATGTGATGATCTATGTGGTGGATCTAGATTGCATTAATTTGATATACCTTATTTCGTTCTAGAGAGAGGCACTATGACATGCATTCAGTGTGTCACGGTTGGGCATTTGAAATTGGTTTGCTTGAAGTCACCCAATATCTATAGTTCGTGAAATCGTTCTTTCAGCATACATAATTTATCCTATATGCTTTCTTATCCAAATTGTGTAATGGACGCATTATCACTTAAAAGTACTATGTTTCAATCACTTTCTCTACAATCAATGGGGTTCCAGCCACTAGCATTCAGAATGAAGCTTCTTCACATGGTAGAAGAGTCACCAAAGGAAGCCCAGATGGTTCTAGCATCCATGAAAGGTATCGTCACTATATATTCATCTTTTTTGAATTATTTATTTTAAATTTTTTGTATCTCACTCATTTTTATTGACTCATGTTGTTAAATTGATAAATATTATTATGAAGATTTCATCTTATTTGATGGAAATTACTATGCCCCTCAAAACTAAGTGTGGGTGGGGACTTTACGGTATTTATTGGGGTTAATAGTTATGATTTATTGAACTTACCTGAGATTTTATAGTTCTTGAAATGAAACCTCTTTATTTATTCCTTATGTTTGACTCGCTGATAGAAAATAAGGACTGAATTGATTGTTATCTTCAATCGGTCTCTTAAACTGTACATGATGGGGTCTGTTGTGTCTTCCAAGGGGAATGGGACTAGAGGTCAAGTAGATACATACATTCTTTTTAGAATATGGGTACGGTAATATAAATGTTTTATTTTGACTTGGAGAGAAAATATTTGAGTGGTGATCTTTCTTAAGTCATCATTTAGTTTACTGATGTGTTTCCTTGTGATTTCTCTATTCTTACAACGATAATAGATGTAGATTTATCTATTTATTTATTACATGTTACTCGTTTCATATCTATTCCTTCTTTCTATATTGAACCAAATCAGTTTAATGTGTTAAAGACTGAGTTGGATGGCCTTTTAGGGAAATCCATTATACACCCGAGTGTATCACCTTGGATGTAACATATTCACATTGAAAATAATAAAAATTAAATAGTTCTCTATTGTATTAATTATTGAAAACTCAATAGAATAGTAAATAAAAAGAATATCATACCACAAATTGATGGTTTGTTCGATTCGTTTAAAGGGTAAATGTAGTTCTTTAAAATCGATCATCATTATAGTTATGATTAGTTGAAAATTAAAGAATCTGACATTATTAAAAATTATTTCAGGAGTAGTTATGGTCACATTAATTATTATGTTATGCACTATAATAACTCAGTCTTGACATACGTTGACATTAAATTACATTATCATAAAATATAGATTTTTTACAAACATACACCCAAAGACTGTATTAGTTTAGTTACATTGGAATCTTGGAAACATAAACAATAGAACATAAGTGAGCTACATTATCTCCCACTAGGTTCTCCTTGACTATCTCAATTTTTGGACACCTCAAACATTATAAATATCTTTAAAATTGGGGAATGAAATTTATAAAGGGGTGAGATAAAATTCTTAGTAAGGGTAAATAATAGATATATGTAATCAAATTAATGAGAATAAGGCCATGAGAACATGATCATTAAAATATAAGATCATACCCTGCATAACAAAGATCATATACATGAATCATGGCATAAATATTAGTAGTTAATAAAACATGAATCAAAAGGAACTAAAGAACATAAGACATGAAAGCATAAGCTAGAAATAAAACACAAAATTGTAGAAAAGACATAAGCATATAATATGATTTACCATAGTATACAAGGCATCTATACCAATACCATCTTAGTGTACAATGTTCTTTACTGAAACGGGTACACCATAGTTCCAGCCCTGTATTACTAAACTGGGTAAACCCCCTCTCTATCCCTATATTACTGAACTAAGTTTATTTCTCATTATATCCTTATGTATATCATGGTATTTAAATATTTAACCAATTATTTGGAAGGATATATAGGTCACACCTATCTCATAATGAAATCATACATACATGTGACACAAAATAAAAAATAATCATATCATAACTCATAAATTGAAATGGTTCTCATAAACATGTAATCATATATTAACCTGTTGAAAAGATATAAGTTTCAAAATCATTTCATAAAATCATTACCTATGAAATAGAAATGGATTTCGTTAACATATAACATGTGGAATACAAATATGTTTCATAAAACAATTAAAATATGAAGAACCCATTCATAAAAAAGTTATAAATGGATGATCTTGGTAATTTACGATACGGGAATGGGTAACATTAATGGATCTTGTCTTAGATGGAAAATAATTTTAAAATATATTTCAAAACATTTCATGAGGAAAATATCATTTCTTTATTGAAAATTTTTTTTTATAACATAAAATATTTTGAAAAAAAATCATTGACAATATCCTTGAAAAAATATAAATGATTAATTGAAAACAATAGAACATTTTTAAAATCCCTTTTTTTTTAAAATGACCTTAAAGTATCCTTTGAAAACATTTTTGAAAACAATGTTTTTTAATACAAATGATTTCCGATAGAAGAGAGAGGCAATAAAATTTCATATAAACACATTATCTTAAGTTCTAAAGAGTGAAATAATGGTACTAAAACATGAGTATATCTTGAATAAATAGAGGATAAAAAAACCCAGGAGTGTTATTGAGATATTTATCATAATATTTCATCACATGAATCATAAACATAAACAACCTCAAAAAAATGATGAGATTGTCTCAATAAAATCTTATAACATGGTAAATTGGGATCATACTCTATATATAAGTAAAAGAAATCAATTTAAGCATAAAATACAATTAAAATAAGTATATTCATGATAGAACATTTAAAATGTTTTTAAATACTCCTCAAAAAAAATTAGGTGCAAAATAAAACATGAGTCTCAAAGAAGACAAATTGAGAAAAAAACTATTTTACTGATTTGGTAACTTTTGAAACATAAAGTATGTGAAAGGAAGATCAAAAAATGGATAAGTAAATGGTCATAAATTTAACTATAAGAATCATTGAATTCAATAATGGGTAGTACATAAACTACATAAAAGGTAAATAGTGGTGAACAAAGCTTGTATCTCATAAAAATAAAAAGTTAGATGAAATCACCCTTACCTTGTGTCTTGAATCTTATCATACTCATTAAAACAACCTGTATAATAAATATAAATTTATTATATATATTTTATAAATAATTATTATTATATGTTATACCATATATATGATAACTGAAATTCATATATAAATTTTTGAGTATTTTAATGTATTAACTTGTCTATTTAAATGAATATTTCTTCCAAATGTTGGAAAATTTAAATTGTTTTGTGTTTTGTGGTAGGATGTAATGAATATTTTTAAAATGAATGAAAAGGGAAATATTTTGGATAAAAATGACACTTCACACCCTAAAAGAAGTGAAGTAGAAAAAACTATTTTTTATAATAATCATGGAGAAAATCTAAGAAATTATACTTATGAAACCAGGTCAAGATGAGATCCATGATTATACAAGTCGTCAATCATGAGTAAATGACATGTAGTATCTGTTCATGAAATTATTTAGACTATGAATTCATGTCATGAAATTGATGCTTTGATCCATAGTTATAAATCGTGAGCCACAACTACACATTTTTATACATAGATACATGTCTTGACAAGAGTTATTGGTCAAAGTCATCGAATGAGATTCACACAGATCCGAAAAACCACGGAACCAAAATCAGACCATGATTAAATGATGTGTAATCAAATTAAATGTCATCAAATGGGCTAGTAATAACCTTTATAGAGCCTATAAATAAATAACATTCCTACTTATTTGAAGAGAAATTCATATTCAGAGATAAATCTTGTAGCGAGAAGCTGATGCTCTCTCCCCAGGTTCATTATTTTCATTTTTTTCTTTCATTTTATTTTTAAATTTCTATATATTCCTTTCATACTAGGATTTTGGCATAAACGCAACTTGTTATAGGGTGATTTAATCAAAAGGGGAAGTTGTCATATGATTGATTTCATTTTATTTATGTATTTCGCTTTGTCACAATTCTACTTTCAAATTCAAATATCTTTCTCTATATTTTTTCATGATTGTTGATAATGTAATAAAAAAGGAACATTTAAATAGTGCAATTGACTACTTTAAATGAGATATGAACATTGTCAAATTTACGGGAAATCAGGTTTAAAAATGTTATTAAGAAAAAATTGATTCTGAAACACCCAAAATTACTATACCAATGGAAATTGGTAACTTATATGTTTAGGAGTAGATACCATGCCTATTGGATATTCATCCTCTCTACTCCGACAATGATCATGAATTAATCATAATATTTAATAAAATCTTATTACACTAGAACCCCGATATTACATTTCCCCATCACACTTTAATTATTTTTCAAAAAACCAAATCATTATACCTTTTTCCTTTTCATTATGAAACAAATGTAAATTTTCTCACCTTATTCTTAAAATTATTAAAATTAACTATTTTTGTGACCTTAATAAACTAATTCACCATCTCTGTGGGTTGGACCTCGAACTTACAAATACTACATTTTAATTAATAGAGTAGCATAGTTGGAGTATTTTCAAATTTGATTCTTCAAAAAAATGTAAGGAATTAATAGCCCACTAAGGGGATATTAATATGGTTTGAGAATGACCGTATATTACCCAATGGTTAACAATCCTATGTTATGGTTTCACATCAGATAATATTTTCTTTGTCTTTCTCATGTATCTTAATTTGTGATGGTACTTATAATCATACCATGATTAGATGATATAAACCATGATTTAAATATCATTTATATCTAGTATATATGTTATACAATAAACCATATTATATAAAAGTATCAAATGGAATAAATTGTTCATGGAGACAGTAATCTGTATGTACACATTAATACTATTTCTGATTAATTTTCATGTTGAGGGAAAATAAAATATATATATATATATATATATATATTATAAGATATTTTTTATATCATATATATCATATATATTCACATACTCCATCCTTAATACTTTCCATGTAGTTTATGAATGAATCACATCGCTTTGAGGGGCAGTAGTCTGCACTTCCAGAAATGAAATCATCATTTTAACACAGAATGGAAAGTATAAAATTAAGAGTAGTAAAATAATTATAGGATATTAAATTAATAATAAATACAATATATAACATATATAATATACATTCCATCATAATTTCTATTATGATAGGTGTTAAAGGTGAAATGAAAAACATCATTTAGTGAGGCGGTAGTCCGCCAAACACCTAATCATTATTCTCATTACCAATTAGATGGATGTGTGTGTAAGTTTATGTAGAATTATTAGCATAAAGAGTCCTATTATATTGATGATAATGGTGTTTTTTTACATTAATGGAGTTATAAGATTCTATTTAGTGGATAAAAAAATAAAATAATGTACTTTGATGGAGGGTGTCACCTCTTAAACGGGTAACTGCTTTTGGTTTGAGCCAAAAGGTTTCATTGAATCGCATTATACCCAATTGGAGGATTAAAGTTATAAGAGAGGGTTGTTTGGGAGCTATTTGGATATATTTTTCCTAAAAATATGTGGATTTTGATATGTGAAGTCGTGGAAGTAATGGAGGCCTTTTATAATGGAGGAGGAGTTGAATCCCTTGTAATATTTTAACAGAAAGTAACCCCACCAATATTTTTTTATTGTAAGTGGATCCATAATAAGAAAATGTTGATCTGGTAGAATATATGATCTATTTATGGTCATCCAATGGATTTAGGACAATTTTATATGTCATTTTAGGTATTAAATTTTAGGTTTTGTCCTTAGATATGTTTAATTTAACCGTATTCATTCTCATTAATTTTAATTAATTCATTAATATTTTTGGTCAAAAACTAAGTTAAAATTATTATAAAATAGAAATTATGATTATTCCAAATATGGAATCCATTTTTCATATTCCAAACACATAAGTGGATAAAAATAATTTTGATATAATCCCACAGTTGGGACGATAATGCATATTTTTAAAGTAAAAACGTTATAATGTTTTCTATATTATTATAGTCAATTTCAAAATTAAATTTATTCCAATGACCTCAATTAGATTCATTGATAAAAATATTTTATAATTAAAATTTTAATCCAATTAAAAATATAATTTATCCTTTTAAATAAATTTGAATAAAATGTAGTTTTGAACTTAAATCATGTACTTTTAACTATTCCTTAAAAAATGAAACATCACACAAAAATACAAAAAAAAATATACTGACATTTTTATGTTTTCTATCCAAATATTAATTTTTTTTTCAAAAATTAAATCCATAAAAGTTAAAAAAATAGATTTAAAATGGGTCTCCATTAAAAGGTTGTAAAACTACCTTGGTAAAAATATATGTTTTAAATATAAAATTAGATTCATTATTATCTTATGCCTATAAAAACTATTGGAAAAATATAAAAATTATTTTATAGAATATAAATTGTATATATTAGATTAGTATCACTTAATTGTTGTAATTAATTTAATTTATTAGGATAATACAGCTTTGTGAGCATAAAAATAGTTTCCTATAAAAATACGCCCTTTATATTTAATTTGGTTCTTATATTTATTTCTAAAAAATTAATTCATATTATATTTTGTGAAAAATCATATATTTACATAATTTAGTTAATAATATTCATGATATATAATTTAATAACTAGGTTATATATAATTATTATCTTATTATTATTTTATTAATATATTATAGTTCGGTAACACTAGATCTTGTGTGGTACACAATTCGTCGAGGAAAGTTATTTTTGTATGAAATGAAAGCTATTCTTTGTGTTCTGTGTTTAGAAATCTAAAATATATGTTGCATGTTGTGAAAAGATTACTTGTAATTACATATTATGCATTCCATACATAGATTCTTTAATATATATAAAATAATTAATTTTAGTGTTCCTTGAAATGAAAATATCATAATGAAATAATTAATTCAAGAAAAAATAATTCTAAAATTTTTTGTGTGTTACATTATAACACCATTAAAATAAATTTTTCCCTCAAAATTCATCTAGGAGAACAATGGTTTAATACTTGAAATTTTCATTCATAGGAACCCACATCATAAAAATGAATACAAAACATTGCCTTAAAAGTGAAAATTGTAACCATAATAGTTACCCAATGTGATATATAACTCGGTTTCCACATAGGATAACATACGTTGGGAGTGAACATTGGACATGGAGGAAAAGTGAAAATATTCATAGGCAGTGATTGCGGCCATAAATCACAAATAATTGAATGATTAAGGAAATGTTGAGGGCAATAAAGTCATAAATTAGTGATGTTTTCAAAGTACATCTGTCCAAAAAAATTTAAGGTATTAAGACAACATTTTCTTGATAATTTCCCAAACATTGAGTAATTATTTATTTGACCAACATTATAATGAAATATACAAAAAAAATTAATTCATTCGGTGTGCTTTTATCAATTTCTAATACATCAATTACCACATGTGATGAATGTCCATAAATTAACTTTGATACACTTTTAATGGATCTTGAGGCCCAAAGAATAAAAATTGTAACCATTTTATGTTCAAATTAAATATTCCTTAATATATATACAAAAAAAGTAACCCTCCTAATTCATCATTAATGTTTATTCATTAAAAATAATCATACATTAACCAGGACATCTTGTAGGCTAGTGGTATGTGTGAAACCCTTATCATCATTCAGTTGTGGGTCCATGACCTTCAACCTTTCCCTAAAATTTTATTTGTCACCTAACATATATGATTTAATTTTCTAAAACCACAATAAATATAAATTCAAAAATAAAAAAATTATGGGCATCCATAAAATATGTTTAATCACAAATTAGTATTTTAACCAAGGTTTTTTCAATATATTCTCATTTCATAAATACTTTCTATGAATTTTAACATAAAAATTTCATGAATTTATAACCTTATAACATTTTGTAATGATGGAAATAAAAAGATTTAGAATGAAATTTCCAAAATCAACTTAACATTTAACCACCATATTTCAAAAAATACTACATGTTTGTCACATTATAAACATGTGAATACCCTATTATATATTCCATTGAAACATGGTAAGAACATTAATGACCTTAAAATGTTTTTGAAAAAATGCATGCTTACTTATTAAAAAGGTCACTTAATATAGTCCATGTTGTTTTCAACTTCATCCATGTTGACATAGGCCACTTTTTCAACTAATCAATAGACATATCTATAGTAATCAACACCGTCTAATTTACTTATTTATATCCAACATGTATCTTATCCAAAAATAATTATCATAACATTAGGAAAACATTAAGGGTTATCTTTATCTTAATCTCATGTTTCCCATGAATATAACCTTATCATTAAATCACTTTTATTTTTCCATTATAACTATTCAAAATATTCTTAAAAATACTTAGAGGAAAACATAAACTAAAAAAATCCCCATATAATTCACCATTCATAATTCATTGATCAAATTACATAAATATATAAATCCTTCCAATTTAGTGATTAGCATAGAATATTCCATTCCTTGGTTTATAATTAGATTCTTATGTTTGTAAATTTAGTGGTTAATTCATGTGTTCTAAACAAACAAGAAATTGAATTCCTTGACAATTTGTTACCCTATGACCCTTTTTCCCATAGAGATTACATCTTCCCCTCCATTGGAGGTATTTAATAGGTTTCTTCTTCCCTTCTTCTTTACATGTTGGAGGTCTAATATTATTTCCTTTATGATCCATATAATTTTATCTTTTAGAGAAGTTCCTATTCCTCTTATGATATTTTTTTGGAATATCACCAACGTTCACATTGTTACTCATATATCGCAATAACTAATTTCGCATAATTGTAATATATTCCTCTCCAATAATAATCCAATTTTTTACTCATAAACACCATATAGACCATCAAGATCAATGTTAACCTAGTTATTTCTGGTTTCCTCAATTAACTAAAACCAGAAAGCATGGGGTGAGAATCACATATCATAAAATAAAACCACATAATATTGAATAATTACTTATAAGACGTATAAACTATGACATCAACCTTTTAATAAATTAAATATTAGTTTATTCCTAGGTTATTCAAATCCATATTCTATAAAAATACTTCCTAAGGGTCCATGAGTAGTTTGTGTATTTCTAAACAATATCCCCTAGAGTGTCAAATTGGTTTGCAATAAAGCTTATTTACATGTACCAGATTACCTTGAGCTGGTCCCAGAACAACTTTTCTGTGTTTTTACTCCTAGGTACATCTGTTTTAGAGCCACATTCACTTTTTTTATCCAGATAGGGATGTATTTCTATAAAACGACTTACTCTATTCCTTAACAAAATTCCAAGACATTTTCTTAATCATCAATTAATCCTAATACATCGCCTTAGAGACATCCCTAGAAATATCCTTAGAAATATACATATTGATCAAACTAAATTTTTTCCATCCTCGTTTCAATAAATGAAATAAAACTTTAATATGATACCAAATAAGAAACTGGTTCTTGACATATATATACATTAATCTACATTTTCAGAATATTTAAAACATTTTACAATGAGACGCTGAAAGAGCGTATTATTATAGTACCTTTGGAAACATTGAATCATAAAAACCAGAACATAAGTGAGATGAATTATCTCCCACCAGGTTCTTCTCGAATAACACCCATATTTGACACATCAAACATAATACATATCTACATATCCTTGGGAATGACATATGTAAAGGGGTGATCTCAAATGATCAATAAGGGTAAATGAGGGAGATATGTAAGCCTAATCCTGAGCATAAGGTTGTTATTACATGATCATGAAAAAATAAGATAATACCATGCATAACATTGATCATATACATGAATCATGGTATAAATCCTCGTAGATCATTAGACATGAATCATAATGAAATAAATAACATAATCCATGAAAGCATAACATAGAAAAATAACTTTGAATTGTGGAAAACAAATAAGAATATAATATGATTTACCATAGTATCCAAGACATTGCTGCCAAGACCATTTTAGTGGACAATGTACATTACTGAACTGGGTACACCACCATTCCAGTCATGTATTACTAAAATATGTAACCCTCATTCGATCCCTATATTACTATACTGAGTTGATTTCTAATTATATCCATGTATATCTCATCTGATATAAATCCTTACCGAATGCATTGCATGGAAATATATGTCCCACCCATTTTATAATAAAATCATGCATACATGTGAAAAAAGTAAAAAACTATCAGATAATATCCAAGGAAATGTAATGGGTTTCATAAACTTGTAATCATAACTTAACCTATGGAAAATATATAGGATTCATAATATTTTCATGAAAGCATACCCCGTGAAAGAGAAATAGTATTCATAAACATATAACCCATGGAATAGAAATAAGTTTCATAAAGACCATGATATTAAGAATAATCCATTCATAAAAAGGATATAAATGGATCCTTTAGATAATTTATTATAAGTTAATGAGTAACATCAATATATTTCAAGTTTGATTAATAATAATTTTGAAATATCTTTCAAAAAAATCTAGAGGAAAATATCCTTTCTTCTTTGAAGTTTTATTATAACAAAAACCCAATTGAAAGCCTTTTTCAATGAAAATTTATTTAAAAACCAATAAATGATTCTTCGAAAATAATAAAAAAAATATTTAAAATAATTTTCCTTAAAAAATAACTTTATGTTTCCTTTGAAAACATTTTTGAAAACATGGTTTTTGAATACAACAGATTTTTGACCGGAGAGAGAGACGATCACATTTTACTTAATAAAATTTACCAAAGAGTGAACAAATAGTACTAAAACATGAGGATATCATTAATATATATAGTATAAGTATACTGATGAGTTTTATTGATATATGGATCATAATATTTCCTCATAGGAACCATAAATATAAACAATCTTGAAGACACGATTAGATTGTCTAAATAAATGCTTATAATACGGTAACTTTGGATCATACTATCCATGTATGAAAAGAAAATTATGTGAATCTTAAAATAGCAATACAATAATTATATTTATGATATAATATCGAAAATGGAATTATATACACGTTGAAAAATAATTTAGGTGCATAACAAAACACGATTCTCAGTGAAGACAAATTGAGAAAATATGATTTTACAAATTTGGTAACTTCTAAAACATAAAAACCATGAAAGATAGATCATAACATGGATATATAAATACACATAAATATATTTATAATAATATTTTAGTACAATATTCGGTATTACATACCCCCCAAAAAAAATTAAAGAGTGGAAAACATAGCTTGTATCTCACAGAAATAAAAAGTGAGATGACATACCCTTTTCGTGTGTCTGGACACTTATAGTACTCATTCAAACTACCTATATAATAAATATAAATTTATTATATATATTTAACAGAACCATATTATTATATACTTTAACATATATGGTTTTATTATGACCTTATATTACCCACTTGATAAACATTCTATGTTAAGGTTTAACATTATATAATACTCACTTTCTTTTTCCCATGTGTCTTAATTTGTAATATCGTTGATCCTTATACTTATATACTGATTTTATGATTTTAAAAAATATATTAGTATCTTGTATATATAGTATATTTTTATTAAAATAATCCATATAATATAGATTTATCAAATAGATACCACCATTCATGGAGACGGTAAGTTGTACGTACGCATGAATTCTATTTCTGTTTAATTTTCGTGTTGAAAGAAACTATAAGATATATATATGTATGTATGTATATATATATTTATTAAAGTATATTTTTTATATCATATATATTATATAAGTCCATTTTTAATACATTCTATGTAGTGTATGAACGAATAACATTGCTTGGAGGGGGAGTAGTTCAAACTTCCTCAAACAAAATTATCATATTAACAAAAAAAGAAAGTATAAAGATAAGTGTTTTAAAATAATAAAATAAGATTAAATACCTAATAATTAAAATATATAACATATATAAATTTATTTTCCCTAATTATATCTATCATGAGACACGGTAAAGGAAAAATGAGCAATCATTGTTTATTGAGGCGGTAGTCCTCCATAAACGTAAACATTATGTTCATTACCCATTAGATGGATGTGTTAGTAAGTGTTGTTATAATAATTAGAATAAAAAATCCTAGTATATTTTGGATAATGGTGTTTTTATTCATGAATGGATTAATAATATTGTGAGTAAGTGGAAAAATAAAATAAAATAAATGACTTTAAGGAAGGGTGTTACTTCTTAATTGAGTAACTCCTTTTGGTTTGAGAAAAAATTATTCCTTTGATTTAATTATGCCCAAGGGGGGCTTCAAGGTATAATTTATGAAATTTGGGGATTTATTTGGATATGATTTGGTTAATCTTAAGTTTCATTATAGGTGTGAAGAAGTGGAAGTGATGAATGCCTTTTATAATGGACGAGGAGTGAAATCTCCTTTAATATTTTAAAAGAAAGGAACCCCACCAAATTTTATTATTGAAAGTGGATAAATAAGGGTAAAAAGATGATAAAGGGAGGATATGATCTAAATATTTACATTCAATGGATTGAGGAAAATATTTAGGTATTTTTTTGTCTAAAAGTTATGTTTTTGTATTTAGTTAAACATTATTTAACCCTGATAAATGTAATTAATTTTAATTACATCACTACTATTTCTAGTGAATAACTAACATATAATTATTACATATTATAAATTATTATGATTCATACAATTGAATACATCTTTCCAAATTTCAAACACATAAATTGAAGAGGAAAATTTAAATACAATCCCATAGTCGGGTCGACAATGCATTTTTTAAAGTAAAAACAATCAAAAGTTTGGTGTGTTCTATATTCAATTTGAAAATATAATTGGTTACAATAAATTAAAATGGATTTTTTTTATAAAATTATTATCTAATTAAACTTTTAAAGAAAATAAAAATATAATTTATCCTTATAAATAAATTTGATGAAAATTCAATTTTAAATTAAAATCTAGTATTAATAATTATTCATTAATAAACGAAACCTTATAGAAAAACTCCAAAATTTTATCATAACCTAATTTTTATTTTTAAAATAAAAATATTATGTTTATAATGATATAGTATATCTATAATAGTTCCAAAAATTGGATTTAAAATTTTTTCTCCATTAAAAGGTGAAAAAACTACCTTTATAAAAATATATGTTTTAAGCATAAAATTGGGTTTATTCTTATCTTATGCCTTCCAAATTATTGGATGGATATCAAAAATATTATTTGGAATGTATATTTTATATAATAAATTAATATCACATAATATTTTTAATTAATTTATTTTTAGGATAAAACATCTTTGTGAGCAAAAAAATTGTTTCCTATAAAAATATCCCTTTATATTCAATTTGGTTCTTATAGTTATATCAAAATATTTAATTCATCCAATATTGGGTAAAAACCATATATTTACATAAACTAGTTAATAATATTAATAATAAATAATTTAATGACTATGATATATATTATTATATTATTATTCTTATTATCTTAATAATATTATATTAGTCGGTAGAAGTTGGACTTGCATGTTACGCAGGCCATCGGGGAAAGTTAGTATTGTTAGTAATGCAAGCTATCCTTGGTGTTTTGGGTATAGAAAGCTAAAATTTATTTTTTTTAGTGGATGGTTAACATGGAATTATGTATAATGAGAGCCAATCTTAGTTTCTTAATATACATATAATAACATTATTTATTGTTGTGTGGAATGAAAATATAAAAAATAAATAACTAATTAAAAAATCTCAAAATCTAGGGGTTTCAAATGACATTTTCCCTATCTAATACACCTGTAGTCTTGTTGGATTTGATGAATTTAATTTTACATGAGTACATCGATTCATTCACGGTGATATTTTTTAATGATATTTTTATTTGTTAAAACTGAGTAGGACCATGTGAATAATCTAATAGTGGTCCTAGAAATATTACTATATGTCATGCTTTATGAGAAGCATTAAAAATGAAATTTATTGATATGGGATGAAACTTTTATGGGACATGTGGTCTCAAAACATGACATATTATTCAATCCTAATAAGTCGAAGTCTGTTTTGACTTTGTAGAAATAACATATAGTTTTTGAAATAATGAGATTCTTAGGTTTGGTGGTGTGTTACCACAGGTTTGTTAAATATTTCTTGAAGATGGTTTCTCTATTGAACACCCAGACTTATAAAGGAATGGTGTACTTATGGAATGAAAAAATTTAAATATCTTCTAATGAGTTGAGAAATATTTGAACATATTTTATAATATTTAATCTTCTATTATATGGGATGTTTATGTGGTATTCTATTATGCATCAGGTTTAGTTTGGGGTTGTGTTCTTCTATAGGGTGATCATGTGGTAGCTTAGGGCTCTACACAGATTAAGTCACACAAAAATAATTATATGACTCATGATATTTAACTCATAGATGTGATGCATGCTCGTAAGAGTTGGTAGAATTAGCTTTTCTATGAAAGGATTTCTATTTATTTTGACCAAAAAATCATGAGTTATATCTCCTCGCAAAAATATTGGAACCTTCAATGAAGTCATTCCGAGGAGTCCCTAATTTTTTTTATTTTGACAAATCCTACACCCTCGGAATGGAAAATTTCATTGGCTATGCATTAAAGTGGAAACTTCCAACTATGGACATGAAAGAATAATTAGAAGAGTGGAAATTAATATCTATTTTTCTCAGTTTCATTTAGGAGTTTGGGTGGAAGAGGTTAAGGTTTTATTAGAATGTGTTAAGTCAACCTCTAATATTTTAGAAATGACTCTTCTAGAAAATAATCTTAATGATTAATTATATAACATTTGGTACATTTTTTATAATGTTGAGAATATTGGTGAGTGGATATTCTACTTTTAGGACATCCTACATTTTTAGAGGTTTTTTTCTTTATTTTACAATGATAAAAAATATGATGGGAAATTTTATGTAATTCCCAGTGGGTGGTGAGATTTGGTACCAAAAAGATGCTATATGATATGTAGAGAAAATTATAGATTTCAGGTATGAGGCGCAATATAAGGACTCGGCCTTAAACATTACATAATATTGAATTAAATTATTAATTCACATTTAGGATATTTTCAGGTTTAGAGTTTTAGAGAATTAGGACATAACTATTACATCTCAAAAGATTACAAAGTAGACACTTCTACACAGTTTCCATTTTTTCATAAAATAATAACACTTGAAAAAAAGAGTCATGTATAGTTCCATGTTTTTTATAGAATGAATTTTCATTGATCCCATCCTTGACCCTATTCATATTTAGGTCCTGTGAAAACATTTCAATACAAGGGATGATCATAAAAAGCTCTGTAAGGGTTATAAAACAAAGAAAGAAAACATTTTTTCATAAATACATACAAAACATGAACTCTTTTAATTAACTCATGAAATCATAATATTTATGAAAGACACATAAAAATCATATATATTAAAGGTAACTTGTGGAATCCAAATCATACTTACATTGTAGCTATCACACCTACATAGGGAGTTACTTTGGAATACCCATTGCAGTATATTCCCTAAATATATTTGGAGAAACATTCACGTTACCCAATACATTGGAGACCTATCTCGGGCTCACCCGCCCTTGGTTTATCATGGATTCACCTGTATACATAAATAATTCCCAAGAAACATAACATGATCATAACACATAGCATAAGCATAAAGGAAAGATAAAATTTCCACATTGAAATAATAAAATATCATTTCAAGATATTGAAATAATAAATACATTATCAAAATTATTTTAAATACCAAAATACGTAAAAATATTATATGGTATTTATTTTTCCTTTTAAAAACATTCCTTCTTGTTAAAGAAGCCAAAGATAGAATAATACTCGCGGCGGCGGAAAGGCCGTTGTCACCGCTTACGTAAAAAAAAATCCTTTTTTTCAGTTAGTAAAATGCTTCGTATAAATAGATTTAATTTGAATAAAATGAAAGGTCAAAGGGGTTTATACACTGTATAAAATTAAGTCATGTATAAAACTAACAATGCCTCAATGAAAGGAGATTGAGACGAAGTCCCTTACCTCATGTCCGACTTGACTCGATCATTCCTTAATCTCCTGAATAATAAACTAAAGTTAATTTATACTTACTTAAGAACCTTTTTCAAGATTATTATTCATTTTATATCACTTCTTACCATGTTATAAACAATATGTAATCATTTAAGTTAATAATGTTCGTTTTGTCGATATTTGGTACTTGAGTCAAAAATGGACTTCTTATATTACATGTTGTTCATGTGGTAAAAGGTTCATTATATCTAAATTATATTCATGATTTTGATATCATATATATCATATATATATCTATAATATACATGCATTTATAATAGTAGATAACATTTATAGGTAAGAAATTAAATGCACCGTTCATGGAGATGGTAAGCCGTACTTACGCATGAATGCTACTTCCATTTCTACTTCACATTTAATGGAATTAAAACATAATGATACATAGTAGTATTATAATTTCATTATTTTATCATATATAATATCATTATATATATGTAGATACTCGGGTTGTTGGACCTGTCAGACTTTGGAATATTTCTACGAATAATTCCAGAGCTAGGCGCGAAGACGGCGTGCGATTCTGAGGCCTGGTGTGCCCGGAATTAATTTTATAAAAATATTAAGTTTTTTTTATACTATGCACATGGCGGGGGTGTGATATCTCCTAAACGGTAGCTCAGAACGGGAATCTGAGGGCACGGTTGCGTCTGGAACGTGCTGTTTAACCTAGGAGAGGTGTAAACTTTGCGGGCGTGGGCCTGCGGTGAGAAACGCCACCAGGGGCGTTTTCGTAAATAAGTAGTGAAGTTAGTGTGCAGGCGTCGGCTCAAATAACTTCTGAACGGAGTCTCAGATGGAAAATCTGAGTTCGTCGTTGCGTTCAGAATGGCGCGTTTAACCTAGGGGTGACCTTACTTTTGTTCGCATCGGGCGTCGGGTCCGAGGCGGGTTTGGCGCCGGCGGGCAGCTGATTTAAATATCAGCACCCCCCCCCCCTATCGTTCCTCTCGGCGTTCTTCGTCGTTCTTCGCCGCCACTCCGCCAAATCGAGCAAACGAAGCGCCCACGAGCTCAGAATTCGACGGCGGACGTTCCAGGAGCGCGCAGCGGAAGCTCTGGAGCATGGATCTGAGGCAGAACGTCGGTGTTTCGCCCGCGAGGTAGGCAGATTTGTGTTTTAACCCCCGATCCCGTTTTTGCTGCGTTTTTCTGCAAATTGAAGCCGTAGAAGTATAGATCGGGTCCCAAGGGTCGTGTAGACGCCTCCGGATTGCAAAACGCACCGCCGGGGTGCCCCCGGTGGTCCGCGGAAGGTCTGCCGGCGCGGCACCAGCGCAGCGGCGCCGGCGCCGGCGGATCCCGGCGGCCGGCCGCCCAGCGCGGCGGCGCGCGGCGGCCGGTCCAGGCCGGTCTGGCCTCTTTTCTTATACGGGGGTCTTTAAACCCTCGTATCTTGCAAACCGCGAGCCGGATTCGCGCGCCGTTTGCGGCGACGTGACCCTGACAATGAGGCAAACCTTCCGGTGTGGGTTTGGGGGTTTAAAGGTTCGAGATCGTGGCCCAGGAGCTAGAAACGTCGTACAAAATAATATTATTTTATTATTTTACGACTTCGGGCCGTTGTAACTTCTACCCGGAGCGTCTGATTGATGTGCCGTCAGTGGCGTTGAGACCCTGATGGTACGATGGACTTTTTGAGACGGTTTCTGGGTGTTGGGACTGTGAACGGGGTGCGGGCCCCACGAGGCCGGGTTTTGGCGTTCGCGGAGAAACGCAGCTTTTGCACCAGGAGTCCGATTTTGGCCGATGAATAGTCGATCCTGTGTGTTTTTCCGAAAGGAACGCAATGGTGTGTTCCGTTTGATGAGTTTCGGAATCCAGGCGTGGGCCCCACCCAAGCTGGGCTTCAGTGAATAGTACCTTTTTCACCGAGTGTCCGTTTCGGACGAGCGAGTAGTCGATTCTGCTTGTTTTTCTGAGGGGATCGTCGTGGTGTGGTCCGCTCGATGGGTTTCGGGATCGTTGTGTGGGCCCCGCACGAGCTAGCTATGGTGAATAGTGCCTTTTTCACCGTTGCTCCGTTTCGGGCGAGTAAACAGCCTATCCTGCATGTTTTTCCGCGTGGAACGCAATGGTGGCCTCGGTTTTCGCCTAGGAGGTGCGCAGTGTGCCATTGTGGTTGGTCGCTCAGGTTAGCGACGTTTGGACCAGCAGTGGTTGAGGGTTCTCCCTTGGTTCGTTCCTACGAGGGTTCATGTGGTATCACAACCTTCGTATGGGGTTGTGATCCTCCCGATGGGATGTTTAAACTGTTAGAGTTGTGGTATCCCTCCGGTGGGCCCGGAGTGGATCCTCTAGCATCTTTACCCTAGATCGGTTTCTTGGTATCGCTGTGACCGCTTATTTCCGGGCGGCGATCCCCTATCTAGCAGGATAACCTCGTAGGGTTTGTGGCATCATCAGGAATATGATCCCCTATGCAGTGGGTCGTGCACAGTACGGTTGTGGCATCGTCGGGCTTACGATCCCCTACTCAGCATGATGTTTATAGTAGGGTTGCGGTATCATTGATTATACGATCCCCAACTCAGTGCTTGGTGTCGGTAGGGTTGTGGTATCGTTGGTTATGCGATCCCCTACTCAGCGCGTGGTTTCGGAAGGGTTGCGGCATCGTCGGTTCGATCCCCTACATCGCGAGTTATACCAGATAGGGTTCCGGTATCATCATGACCGTCTTTATATGGACAATGATCCTCTATCTGAGTGTGGAGTTTCTGTCGAGCGCCAGATCGGGTTGTGGTATCCCCCAACGGTTCTTGGGTGTGATCCCCTATCTGTGAGAACTACGTATGCCAGATCGGGTCGTGGTATCCCCCAGTGGACCCTGGGAGTGATCCCCTATCTGTGAGCTATGTATACCGGAGTGGGTCTTGGTATCCCCTAGCGGACCCTAGCGGCGATCCCCTATCCGAGGAGTTTGGTGGTTATGGTTTTTCAGCGATGTTTCCTCAGTGATGTTATCCGGCGAGCGTGGTCTCTCAGGTGAGCGTCTGAGATGTTTGTTTGGGACCCGATGGAGTGTGTCTCTCAGATGAGTTTCATCCGGTATGACAATGTTCGTGTGGTTTACTCTCCTGGTTGGGGGTAGTTGCTAGTGATGAGGTCGGTACCTCTTGTGGCTTTGTGGCGTGAGCTGAGTATATCTGGTTTGTTCAATGTGTATGTATGGGAATACACCTGAGCTGAGCTGAGCTGACATGTTGTGTTTAGCCGAGGATGGTCAAGAGATGGAGTTTCTCTCTCGTCTGGGTTCCCTCTTGCTGGGTTGAGCGGACTGTTGCCTTTCAGTTGCTCCCTTGGGTTTTGGGTTTTTGGGGTGCCTACTGAGTATGTTTATACTCACCCCTGCACGGGCTTTGCCCGCACATGTTTGTGTCTTGTGCAGACCACAGGCCCTTCGACGGAGTCCCAAGAGGACCCGGAGCATGCGGAGCTTAGTGAGCGTGTTGACCAGGGTGTTTACCGGAGTTGTGCTGAGGGAGCTTTCTGGCGGGTGTCTGTGGCAGCATTCCCCTTCTTCAGAGCAGGTTGGATGCGCTTTTGTAGTTTTCTTTTTGTGGGCCCTGTTTTTTCCTTTTGTACTTCTGATGTACTCTGGTTGTGGGATAGTGTATGCATGCATTTACTTTTTCAGTTTCTATATCTCTGCACTGTTTCATGGAGGCGTTTGTGGGTGCGTGTGTATAGGTACCTTAGGCTAATGCCTCCCATGTGTGTGATAGCCTACTCGGTGCTAGTCGATAACCCCTGGCCTATTGGAGGCGGGCTTGGGGAGTCGCGGCTCGAGCCCCATTGGGTCGGGTCGTGAAAGAGTGGTATCAGAGGAGGTTCCACCTTTGGGATCTCAGAGCTTAGCTGGTCTAGCTATGAGTTTGGTTTGGGTTTCATAGCGGTAGTGTTAGGATGTTTTGAGTTCGGATTTTAGGCCAGGGACTCCAGTGTTGGTGCGGCGGCCGACGTATCCATACACCAGGACTCTGATAACCTGCCTTTCGACTCAGGACATTCGTACACTATTCACAGGTACATAATGGTACATGCAACATATAGGACTGGGTTTTTGGGTTTTCCTTGTCCTTCTTGAGTCAGCTCTCTAGATATACTCTTTGACCGTGGTGCGTCTTGAATGTCTTTCAGGATGCCTCCACGATGACAGTCAGTGAGGGTTCCGCAGCAGGATTGTGCTGACGACCCGCCCCGTGTAGAGGCTGTGGAGTAGGGTGCAGGTTCTGAGGTTGCACCTCCAGGTGGCCTGCCAATTTAGCCGCCACCTGTCGAGCAGCTGGTTATGCCGGCAGTGCAGGACGAGGTTGCGCGCAGTCTGAGTGTGCTGCACGAGTTCCAGAGGCAGCGACCTCTAATGTTCCGGGGTGATCC
Organism: Viscum album; assembly: GCA_963277665.1. Taxonomy (NCBI): domain Eukaryota; kingdom Viridiplantae; phylum Streptophyta; class Magnoliopsida; order Santalales; family Viscaceae; genus Viscum; species Viscum album. Next base: position 1,390,000,447 of record OY728152.1, read on the forward strand.
AGACCCCCAGGAAGCTGATGACTGGCTTGAGGCAGTCACTCGAGTTTTCTGCCTACTGAGGACACCTCCAGATCAGATGGTGGTCCTAGAGGCGAGCCTTCTGCATGGTTCTGCCAGGCGATGGTGGAGTTTGGTGACGCAGTCCCATGACGAGGAGATGATCACATGGGCAGAGTTTGAGCGGCTCTTCAGGGAAGAGTTCTATCCGGTGACACTGAGGTCAGTGCGGATCCAGGAGCTTCTGCAGCTTCGAGAGGAGAGCATGACCGTGTCGGAGTACTCAGCAAGGTTTACAGACCTGTCGCGCTACTCCCTGGATATGGTTCGAGACCCGTTCTTTAGGGCTCGGACCTTCGAGCAGGGCTTACGCAGGGACATCCGAGCAGGTGTGGTTTCCTTGTGCCTACCCACCTATGCTGGAGTGCTGGAGCTAGCGTTGGTGGTGGAGAGTTTTCTGGCTGAGCAGATTCCCCTTGTTAGTGCTGGGCACTCAAGGGCTGAGACTTTTTCAGTCGGATCGACATCTGGTAGACGACGACAGAATCAGGGTTCAAGACGTGGTCGACGTTTCAGGAGGCGACCCCAGGATGGAGGATCTGAGCATCGGGGCTCACAGGGATCACATGCTAGTTTTGGTCAGCCGTAGGAGAGGCGGTGTTACGCTTGCGACGGTCGGGGACATCTTGCTAGATATTGTCCGACCCGACGTGCTGCTGAGAGGGAGCCGGTCGATGGACCGCCTTGGCAGAGGCAGCATCTCGAGCAAGGAGGTCTGCAGGGCGGCGGACGTGGCGGCAGAGTTGGTTCAACGGGAGGCGGTGGTAGGCAGTACTAGTTGCCACCACCCCCACCCCCAGGTGGTCCACGCCAAGCTCAGGAAGCTGGTGGTCGAGGGAGAGGACAGCTGCATGCCCTGGAGGCAGTCGACCCAGAGGCACCGCGGATGGATAGAGGTACGCCTTGTGTCTTTTCTACTTACTGCAGTAGTTTGATAGACACTGTTTAGCGGTACTCTTTCCTTTTGTTGCTTGCTCGAGTTTTGTTCAGGGCATTGGTAAGACCCTGTGTGGGAGTTGTTCCGCATGCTTCGAATGCATGAGGTAGATGGATCCTTCCCCCATCGAGACGAGTTTTTGTGACGTGATTAAAACCATGCGGGCGAGTCAGTGCCGCCCAAAGCGGATAGTATTGAGGTGTGGTGGATGAGTCCCTCTGACTTATGTGTTCGGGCATGGGTATTGGTTGGTGAGCTCGCTGGGGTGTGAGACCCAGTTGAGAGTCCAGTCGCTTTCCTTGTGCTTAGGGATTTTCGGGGACGAAAACTTCTAAGGGAGGCAGGATGTAGAGACTCAGTTTTTTGGACCTGTCAGACTTTGGAATATTTCTACGAATAATTCCAGAGCTAGGTGCCAAGACGGCATGCGATTCTGAGGCCCGGTGTGCCCGGAATTAATTTTATAAAAATATTAAGTTTTTTTTATACTATACACGTGGCGGGGGTGTGATATCTCCTAAATTGTAGTTCAGAACGGGAATCTGAGGTCACGGTTGCATCTAGAACGTGTCGTTTAACCTAGGAGAGGTGTAAACTTTACGGGCGCGGGCCTGCGGTGAGAAACGCCACCAGGGGCGTTTTCGTAAATAAGTTGTGAAGTTAGTGTGCGGGCGTCGGCTAAAATAACTTATGAACGGAGTCTCAGATGGAAAATATGAGTCCGTCGTTGTGTTCAGAACGGCGCGTTTACCCTAGGGGTGACCTTACTTTTGTTCGCATCGGGCGTCGAGTCTGAGGCGGGTTTGGCGCCGGCGGGCAGCTGATATAAATATCAGCCCCCCCCCCCCCCCCGTTACCGTTCATCTTGGCGTTCTTCACCGCCAATCCGCCGAATCGAGCAAACAAAGTGCCCACGAGATCAGAATTCGGCGGCGGACGTTCCAGGAGCGCGCAGTGGAAGTTCTGGAGCGCGGATCTGAGGCAGAACGTCGGCGTTTCGCCCGCGAGGTAGGCGGATTTGAGTTTTAAACCCCGATCCCGTTTTTGCTGCATTTTTTAGAAAATTGAAGCTGTAGAAGTATAGATCGGGTCTCAAGGGTCGTGTAGACGCCTCCGGATCGCAAAACGGACCATCGGGGTGCCCCCGGCGGTCCGCGGAACGTCTGCCGGCGCGGCGGCGTTAGCGCCGGCGGATCCCGGCGGCCCGCGGCGGAGCCGCGGCGGCCGGCCACCCAGCGCGGCGGAGCCGCGGCGGCGCGCCGGCTGCGCGCGGCGAAGGTCCGCCGGCCAGGGCGGGCCGGCGGCGGCGGCCGGACTGGCCGGTCGGGGCCGGTCCGGCCTCTTTTCTTATACGGGGGTCTTTAAACCCCCGTATCATGCAAATCGGGAGCCGGATTCGCACGCCGTTTGCGGCGACGTGACCCCGACAACGAGGAAAACCCTCCGGTGTGGGTTTGAGGGATTAAAGGTTCGGAATCGTGGCCTGGGAGCTAGAATTGTCGTATCAAATAATATTATTTTATTATTTTACGACTTCGGTCCGTTGTAACTTCTACCCGGAGCGTCCGATTGATGTGCCGTCAGTGGCGTTGAGACCCTGATGGTACGACAGACTTTTTGAGACAGTTTCCGGGTGTTGGGACTGTGAGCGGGGTGCGGGCCCCACGAGGCCGGGTTTTGGCGTTCGCGGAGAAACGCATCTTTTGCACCATGAGTCCGATTTTGGCGGATGAATAGTCGATCCTGTGTGTTTTTTCGAGAGGAACGCAATGGTGTGTTCTGTTCGATGAGTTTCGGAATCCAGGCGTGGGCCCCACCCGAGCTGGGCTTCGGTGAATAGTGCCTTTTTCACCGGGTGTCCGTTTCGGACGAGCGAGTAGTAGATTCTGCTTGTTTTTCCGAGGGGATCACCGTGGTGTGGTCCGCTCGATGGGTTTCGGGATTGTTCTGTGGGCCTCGCACGAGCTAGCTACGGTGAATAGTGCCTTTTTCACCGGTACTCTGTTTCGGGCGAGTAAACAGCCTATCTTGCGTGTTTTTCTGCGTGGAACGCGATGGTGGTCTCGGTTTTGGTCTAGGAGGTGCGCAGTGTGGCGTTGTGGCGGGTCGCTCGGGTTAGTGACGTTTGGACCAGCAGTGGTTGAGGGTTCTCTCTTGGTTCGTTCCTACGAGGGTTCGTGTGGTATCACAACCTTCGTATGGGTTTGTGATCCTCTCGATGAGATGTTTAAACTGTTAGAGTTGTGGTATCCCTCCGGTGGGCTCGGAGTGGATCCTCTAGCATCTTTACCCTAGATCGGGTTCTTGGTATCGTTGTGACCACTTATTTACGGGCAGCGAGCCCCTATCTAGCAGGTTAACCCCGTAGCGTTTGTGGCATCATCAGGAATATGATCCCCTACGCAGTGGGTCATGCACAGTAGGGTTGTGGCATCGTCGGGTTTACGATCCCCTACTCAGCATGATGTTTATAGTAGGGTTGCGGTATCTTTGGTTATATGATCCCCTACTCAGCGCTTGGTGTCGGTAGGGTTGTGGTATCGTTGGTTATGTGATCCCCTACTCAGCGCGTGGTTTCGGTAGGGTTGTGGCATCGTTGGTTCGATCCCCTACATCGCGAGTTGTACCAGATAGGGTTCCGGTATCATCGTGACCATCTTTATATCGACAATGATCCTCTATCTGAGTGTGGAGTTTCTGTCGAGCGCCAGATCGGGTTGTGGTATCCTCCAACGGTTCTTGGGTGTGATCCCCTATCTGTGAGAACTACGTATGCCAGATCGGGTCGTGGTATCCCCCAGCGGACCCTGGGAGTGATCCCCTATCTGTGAGCTACGTATACCGGAGTGGGTCTTGGTATCCCCTAGCGGACCCTAGTAGCGATCCCCTATCCGAGGAGTTTGGTGGTTATGGTGTTTCAGCAATGTTTCCTCAGTGATGTTATCCGAAGAGCGTGGTCTCTCGGGTGAGCTTCTGAGATGTTTGTTTGGGACCCAATGGAGTGTGTCTCTCGGATGAGTGTCATCTGGTATGACAATGTTCGTGTGGTGTACTCTCCTGGTTGGGGGCAGCTGCTGGTGATGAGGTCGGTACCTCTTGTGGCTTTGTGGTGTGAGCTGAGTATATCTAGTTTGTTCAAGGTGTATCTATAGGCATACACCTGAGCTGAGCTGAGCTGACTTGTTGTGTTTAGCCGAGGATGGTCACAAGATGGAGTTTCTCTCTCGTCTGGGTTCCCTCTAGCTGGGTTGAGCGGACTGTTGCCTTTCAGTTTCTCCCTTGGGTTTTGGGTTTTTGGGGTGCCTACTGAGTATGTTTATACTCACCCCTGCACGGGCTTTGCCCGCACATGTTTGTGTCTTGTGAAGACCACAGGCCCTTCGACGGAGTCCCAGGAGGACCCGGAGCAGGCGAAGCTTAGTGAGCGTGTTGACCGGGGTGTTTACCGGAGCTGTGCCGAGGGAGATTTACGGCGGGTGTTTGTGGCAGCGTTCCCCTTCTTCAGAGCAGGTTGGATGCGCTTTTATAGTTTTCTTTTGGTGGGCTCTGTTTTTCCCTTTTGTACTTCTGTTGTACTCTGGTTGTGAGATAGTGTATGCATGCATTTACTTTTTCTGTTTCTATATCTCTGCACTGTTGCATGGAGGTGTTTGTGCGTGCGTGTGTACAGGTACCTTAGGCTAATGCCTCCCATGTGTTTGATAGCCTACTCGGCGCTAGTTGCCAGCCCATGGCCTATTGGAGGCGGGCATGGGGAGTCGCGGCTCGAGCCCCGTTGGGTCGGGTCGTGACAATATATCCTTTATAGGTACCACATATGGTATGAACGAGTCATATCACTTTGAGGGGGCGGTAGTCCGCACTTCCTCTAATGAGATTATCACGTTTACCCTTAATGGAAACCATAAAGGCATGCTATAAATAGAAAATACGTAATCATAAAGAAAAATAAACATAATATATATCATATATAAATACAATTCCATCATAATGGCCACCATGAGAGGCAGTAGGAGATAATCGAACAATCATCATTTCGTGAGGCGTTAGTTTTCCATCCCCAGAAACATTATGATCTTTATCCATTAGATGGAGGTGTGTGTATGTGTAGTTAGAATCCTTCTCATAACAACATAATAGTATATTGAGGATACTGTTTTTGTTACAAAAGAAAGGAATAAAAAGAGTTTAGGGGTTTGATAAGTAAAATACAAGAAAATAATTTAAGAAAAACGGTTACCTTTAATTTGGGTAACCCCTTTGGTTTGAACCAAAGGACTTCTTGGAGTGCCTTATGCCTAAGTTAAGGCTTATAGTCGGAGGAGATGGATGTAGGGAGATTAATTGGGTAGAGTTTGGATGAACAAAATGGCTTGAGAGGGGTGAGGAATTGGATAGATGTGGTCTCCTTTTATAAGGGGGAGGATGGGCTCTTTAGGAAAGTGTGAAAATATTATTTTATTATATAATGATATTTGGTTCCAAAAATGTCCAGAAATCATTAACAATGATGATAAGATGACTCATGGCCTAAATAAAATCATCCAATATTAATTGGAAAGGTTTTTGATAATATTTTAATCATTATAATCTTATTTATTTTAATGATTTATTAATGAGGTAAATATTGCATCATTACTATGACATAAATAATTTAATATATTTGTTGTCTAAAAATTATAAAAAAATACCATGATGTAGGAAATATTTTTATATTTCCAATGAATATTTATAGTCAAAAATATGACTTATATAACACCATATAAAAATTAAATTCTAAAAGATTTTTGTTAATGTCAATTTTGTCTTTACATTAAATTAATTAATCCAAATTGTCATTATCACTCCCAAGTGGCTTAATGGTGTTCAAAAATTGACCCAAAGATGCCCATGGTCGTAAATGAATCAACCAATCAGGTTTGGAAAAGTGTTAAGGTAATTTAAAATTATTATAATATTCTTTTTACCTTGAATTACCTTATTTACCTTTAACTGTGGTAAATGAAAGTCAAAAGTTACTATTCACCAAAAATTATTTTCATCTTAATGAACCACATTTTACTTCTTGATAACAACCATGTATGTCAGATTTTTTAAATTAAATTTACATAAGTAGTAAAATTTTATTTTAATGAAAAAGTCAGCTTTTTTAACTACCACTATGTGGTTTCACTATTCATCAAAAATTGAAGTTTTTCAGAAAAATACCTAAAATTCAGCCTAAGCTATATTTCATATTCCAAATTCAAAAATGATGTTTATTTTTTCAAATTTAAAACATAGGAGTGGCATTAATTAATTTTAAAATTTATTCTCGTTATCAAAACAAATAGCGTGTTTTTAAGAAACAATAACTATCAAAAGATTGATACTTGTTTATGTGCAGTTTCAATGTGAAATTAATTCCAATGTCCAACATTGGATTAAATGGTAAAAATATATTCTAATTAAAATTTAAAACCAATAAAAAAGATAATATAACCATATAAATAAATCATATTAAAACATAGTTTTGAATTAAAATACAATATTTTCACTATTCATTAAAAAAATGTTCTTTATCGGAAAAATCCAAAAAATTTACACAAAGTAAATTTTGATATCCCCATTCTAAAGAAATATTTTATTTGGAAAATTATAATGTATTAAAGTGACCAAAATAATATTTAAAGTGGGTTCTCCATTAAAAGGTGGTTAATCGGCCTTTTAATGTAAATTATTCTTAAAATTAGATATATTCATAGTTTAAGCCTCTAACATTTATTGGATGAATGTAAATACATTTCACAAACATGTATAATCATATTTTATTTAGTTTTGGTCATTCCTACCAATACAACAGCTAAGAGTTAACTACCATTTAAAACAATAATGTTATATTATTAGTGTGCAACGTGTGATTTCAAAGAAACTCGTTGTTGCATATCAGGTAAGCTATAGAACATAGCAACCCTTTTAAAGTAAAATTAATATTTAATTCACAAAAATTAATAAATATGAAATATGTCTTATTATTCATTTACTTGGGATGTTACATGCAATGTCACTGACTTTGTTTCACATTGGTAAACTTACCAAAGGACTGTGTTGAGTGCCATGGAGCATCTGGTTTTCCTTAAAAACATCTAATGTGGAATTAGAATTTGGATTAGATATCAACGCACATTGTTTCTAGGTTTCCACAAAAACCTTGGCGTAAGAATTCAATTTGGTTTGCGATCAATACGTTGAAAAAATCAGATCACATTATATACATTAAATATAAAAATAAAGAAGAGGACTTGGGATATATATTTCTATAGGATATTATTATATTTGTGGGTGTTAATTATTCTATAGTCTTTTATTGGGATCCCTACATTACTTATATCTTTTATATGGGCCAGTAGAAATAACTAGGATATTTCGTATCTTTGAGCATGGTATATCATCTACTAATGGATGATCATACAGAACTAGATATACAAATCCATGAGGACAAGTTATGTGATTGAGTTATTGACATTGGTGTATCTTAGTATGACTATTTTGGACTAGTTTCATTTTCCTATAATAACAGTTACCAGTATCTGAAATAGATGGATCTTTTTGAGGCCTTATATTGAAGGCTATGTAAATCATTATTATTCTAGTCAGAGATTGGAAAAAATTCCATCGTTCGACCATTTTTATTCCCATATATGACAGTGAATACCTAGTTTATTCAACAGATAATTGTTACATCACATATACTATATATTCCCTATGTTTATCATATTTGATAACTGTTGGAATTCTCAGTTGGTTTTTATGTGTTCTTAAGAGTTTAAACTCAGTTTGTTCACCGATGTATTGGAAAATAGGGAAACATTGTTCAAAGGGCTTTGGGTCCTTCTAAGATTATTCAGTGGGTGGGTAATGTTTTGAATCATTTAGGTCTCTCATCATAGTTGAATTCAATCCACAAAAAGTTTCATGTTTCACAGCTCATAATGTATCATTTCAACCCATCTAATGTTTGGTTATTGGAAGATATTTATATAGATCCTAATTTATATGGGAATGAGATTCTGTTCAGGATTATTTATTCTAAGAAAAGGAACTTTATTGGAGGATTATACCTTTGGTATGTATTCTATGGTAGCATGGTTCTAATTCACATGGGACTTGTGAGTGTGAGGTACTAATGAGGGAGAAATAGACTCTTCATTTTTACATGGAATATTATTGACATAATTTTTGGGGATAGAACGTTTTTGTGACGGGTAGGATGAAACCTTAAATTACTTTTTTATAGGGATGTTTTGGTCTAGTATTAGTATTTAAAAATAAAAAATACAGGGGGTTAAACTTTCCTTTTTGAATTTTTTTTAAGAATAATTATTTTAGGGTTAATAAGAAATTTGTGTTGTGGACAAAAAAAAATTAACAAAATATATTTTTATAGCGGTTTATATCTAAATGACCATTGTCCCCTCTTCACACATCTCATGAACTAAGAGAGATATAAACCACTATAAAAAATATAAAGTAATATTATAGTGACTTTTCCGCCTGGAGTCACAAACCATTTACAAATCCCATTTCCCTTGGAGGATAAATCCAAATACTTCCAACCTTTTTAAACCCTAGTGGCCCAACCCGAATAGTATCCCTTTTCCCTAGATGGCAAAACCCATAGGTTTTTTTTATTTTGGAGAACCAACACACAATACTACCTTTTAATTAGTATTTACCTCTCTCACATTACCCAATGTTTTGGAGAGCTATCTCGGGCTCACCCACCCTTGGTTTATCACGGAACCACCTGTATACGTAAATAATTCCCAAGAACCATAACATGATCATAACACATAACATAAGCATAAAGGAAAGATAATATTTCCACATTTCAATAATAAAATAAAATTTCAAGATATTGAAATAATAAATCCATTATAAAAATAATTTTCAATACCAAAATACATAAAAAGTGTATATGGTATTTATTTCTCCTTTTAAAAACATTATGGCTTGTTAAGGAAGCCAAAGATCAAATAATACTCACAGTGGCGGAAATTTCATTGTCATTGCTTACGTAAAATAACATTTTTTTTTGTCGTTTTTTAAAAATCTTCGTATAAAAATATTCCCTTTGAATAAAATGAAAAGTCAAAGGGGTTTATACATCGTATATAATAAAGTCATGTATAAAACTAAAAATGCCTCAATGAAAGGAGATTAAGACTAAGTCCCTTGCCTCATGTCCGACTTGACTCGATCGTTCTTTAATCTCCTGAATAATAAACTAAAGATAATTTATAATTTCTTAAGAACCTTTTTCAAGTTTATTATTCCTTTTATATCACTTATTACCATGTTATAAACATTATGTAATCATTTAAGTTAATAATGTTCATTTTGTTGATATTTGGAACTTGAGTCAAAAATGGACTACTTATAATTACATGTTGTTCTTGTGGTCAAAGGTTCATTATATCCAGATTTATATTCATGATTTAGGTATCATATATATAATATATATACAACATATACATGTATTTAAAATAGTAGATAACATTTAGAGGTAAGAAATGAAATGCACCATTCATGGAGACGGTAAGTCGTACGTACGCATGAACGCTACTTCCATTTCTATTTCACATTTAATGGAATTAAAACATAATGATACATAGTAGAATTATAATTCAAGAATTTTATCAAATATAATATCATTAAATCTATCCTTTATACGTACCACATATGGTATGAACGAGTCATGTCACTTTTAGGGGGGCAGTAGTCTGCACTTCCTCTAAAGAGATTATCGCGTTTACCCATAATGGAACCATAAATTTATCATATAAATAGAAAATACAGAAGCATAAAGAAAAAAAACATAATATATATAATATATAAATACAATTCCATTATAAAGGCCACCATGAGAGGTGGTAGGAGATAATCGAACAATCGTCGTTTCATGAGGCATTGGTTTGTCATCCACAGAAACATTATGTTCTTCATCCATTAGATGGAGGTGTGTGTAGTTAGAATCCTTCTCATAAAAAATCCTAGTATATTGAAGATACTATTTTTGTAACAAAAGTAATGAATAAAAAGAGTTTAGGGGTTCGGGAAGTTAAATAAAATAAAACAATTTAAGATAAACTGTTACCTTTAATTTGGATAACTCCCTTTGGTTTGAACCAAAGGACTTCTTGAAGTGCCTTATGCCTAAGGAAAGGCTTCTAGGGGGAGGATAGGGATGTGTGGAGATTAATTGGGCAGAGGTTGGACGAGCCAAATGGCTTGAGAGGTATGAGGAATTGGATAGAAGTGGTATCCTTTTATAAGAGGGAGGAGGGGCTCTTTAGGAAACTGTGAAAATATTATTTTATTATATAATGATATTCGGTTTTTAAAGGTCCAAAAATCATTTACGATGAAGATAAGATGAGTCATGGTCGAAATAAAATCATTCAATAAGAATTTTAAAGGTTTTGGATAATATTTTAACCATTATAATCTTATTTATTTAAATGATTTATTAATGAGGTAAATATTGCATCATTATTATGTCATAAATAATTTAAGTTATTTGTTGTCTGAAAATTATAAAAAAATTCCATGATGTAGGAAATATTTGTATCATTCCAATGAATATTTATAGTTGAAAATATGACTTATATAACACCATATAGAAATTAATTACTAAAAGATTTTTGTTAATGTCAATTTTGTCTTTACATTTAATTAATTAATCCAAATTGTCATTATCACTCTCATGTGGCTCAATGGGGTCCCAAAATCGACCCAAAGATGCCCATAGTCATAAATGACTCAAGAAATAATGTTTTTACAAGTTTTAAGGTAATTTTGAATTATTATAATATTCTTTTTACCTTGAATTTCCTTATTTATCATTAACCGTGGTAAATAAAAGTCAAAAGTTACTATTCACCAAAATTTATTTTCATCTTAATGAACCAAATTTTACCTCTTGATAACAACCATGTATGTCGGGTTTTTTAAATTCAATTTACAGAAGTGGTAAAATTTCATTTAAATGGAATATTCAGTTTTTTTAACTACCACTAAGTGGTTTCACTATTTATCAAAAATTGAAGTTTTTCAGAAAAATACCAAAAATTTAGCCTAACCTATATTTGATATTCCAAATTCAAAAATGATGTTTATTTTTTCAAATTCAAAACATAGGAGTGGCATTAATTAATTTTAAAATTAATTCCCGGTATCAAAACAAATAGCGTGTTTTTAATAAACAATAACTATCAAAAGATTGATACTTGTTTATGTCCAATTTTAAAGTGAAATTAATTCCAATGAACAACATTAGATTAAATGATAAAAATATATTATAATTAAAATTTAAAACCAATTAAAAAGATAATATAACCATATAAGTAAATCAGATTAAAACATAGTTTTGAATTAAAGTACAATATTTTCACTATTCATTAAAAAAATGATCTTTATCGGAAAAATCCAAAAAAATTACACAAAGTAAATTTTGATGTCCTAATTCTAAAGAAAGATTTTATTTGGTCAATTATAATGTATTAAAGTTACCAAAACTATATTTAAAGAGGGTTCACCATTAAAAGGTGGTAAATTAGCCTTTTAATGTAAATTACTCTTGAAATTGTATTTATTCTCATTTTAAGCCTCTAACATTTATTGGATGAATGTAAATATATTTAAAAAACATGTATAATCATATTGTAGTTAGTTTTTTTCATTCCCGCCAATATAACAGCTAGGAGTTAACTACAATTTAAAATAATAATATTATATTATTAGTGTGCAACGTAAGATTTCAAAGACACATGTTGTTGCGTATCGAGTACGCTATCAAATATAGAAACCCTTTTAAAGAAAAATTAATATTTAATTCACAAATATTAATAAATATGAAATATGTATTATTATTTATTTACTTACTATGTTACATCTTTCCCCCATTTTTTAAATTGTGTCCTCATAATTTTTATTCACTTATCAAAATAAATGGAGGTATTTATCCCTCATAGCATTTTTAGATTCCCATGTTGCCTCCTCAATCATAGGGTTTTTACACAAAACCTGTACCTGGTGAATTACCTTATTCCGCAACACTTGCTCTCTACGGTCAAGTATCTGGACTGGTTGTTCTTCATAAGAGATATTCTCTTCAAACTGAACTACCTCTAGGCTCAAAACATGAGATGGATCTGACATATACTTTCTCAACATCGAAACATGAAAATCACTGTGTACCTAGGATAAAATTGGAGGTAAAGCCACTATGTATGCAACTAATCCAACATTCTCCAAAATTTCATAAGGTCCAATGAACCTTGGACTCAAATTTTCCTTCTTACCAAAACGCATCACACTTTTCCATGGAGAAACTTTGAAAGAGACATGATCACCTACCTCAAAAGATAGATCCTTCCTCCGGTTATCTGCATAACTTTTCTAAATTCTCTGAGCTGTTATCATGTGCTTCTGAATCAAATAAACTTTCTCTACCATCTCTTCTACCAATTCTTCTCCCATCATCTTCCCTTCAGCTACTTCATCCCAAAAAAGATGGATTTCGACAACGGTTTCCATATAATGCCTCAAATGGATCCATTTGTATACTAGAATGAAAACTGTTATTATAATAAAATTAAACCAAAGAAAGATGTTGGTCCCAAATTTCCTGAAAATCCATCGAGCAAGCACGTAACATATCCTCCAATGTCTGAATTGTTCATTTTGATTACCCATCTGATTGAGGATGATAATATGTCACTAGTGCAGAAATCGTTTTTTACGTCACCATTTTTTACGTTGGTTATTTATAACCGATGTAAAAATGTGGTGAGTAGATTTTTCACGTCGGTTATTTTAATAACCGACGTTACAAATCGCGCCTGTTGGGTTTTTACGTCGGTTATCTTAAAACGGACGTAAAAAACCAATGCGCGGGGGTTTTTTATGTCGGTTATTTGGTAACCGACGTAAAAAACCCGATATCGACGCGTTTTTTAAGTCGGTTATAAAATAACCGACGTAAAAAACCCCCGGGGCTTTGGTTTTTTACATCGGTTATTTTATAACTGACATAAAAAACACGTCGATATCGGGTTTTTTTACGTCGGTTATTTGGAAACCGACGTAAAAAACCCGTAGATATCTCGTTTTTTACGTCGGTTATAAAATAACCGACGTAAAAAACCAAAGCGCGAGAGCTTTTTTACGTCGGTTTTAAGATAACCAACGTAAAAAAGATAAAAAATAGTTTATAACATCGGTTATATAATAACCGACGTTATAAAACATTTAAAAAAATTAAAGCCCGTGTTCTGTCATTTACGATTTTTTGATTGACAGTCGCCAGCTCATCTCTCTCTCGCGTGGTAAACTCTAATCGGCTCGTCGATCGCCTGCATTAAACTCATTTTGGCTTCATTGTTTATCTTCTTCACTCCTCTCGGATCTATCATCTCAACTCGCGACATTCAAGTAAGCCTTCCACGAATTTATTTCGTTCATTTTTGTTTCGATTCTTGATGTGCTTTTCGTTCGTTTTTGAATCTCGTGGAATTTTTTGTCATTGCAAATGGTTATTATGTCCATTCAACTCACAACATTAAACTCGCAACATTCAACTCACAACATTCAACTCACAACATTCAAGAAGGTGTATTTTGGATAAGACTATTTTTAACTCTTATTCTAGATTTTCATTCTGATATACGCTTACGAGCAACCTCTTAAGTATCTAAATAAATCAATATCTGATAAAAATATTACTATGACCATGAGAACATAGATATTTGACTTCACAACCATTCAAATTATTCAATCATTTAGAAAGAATAATTAATTTTAAAACATTGAGGATTAGCTTCAGCAAAATCTGAAAAATAATGGGTGGTACTGTAACGTTCCATTCTTCCAGCAACATTATTATTTCCTACTTAGCTGGAATGTGTCTTTCTGGATGAAGATTGGTAGTACTTATTTTCTTAAAATCATATTTTCAATATGATTGTCCAGAAAATGATTTTCATCAATGAAATTGGATCAGGTACAATCGGTAATACCTATCCTTAAAATTTCATTCAACATTCTTACATCATAATATTTTTTCAAAAAATTATGATTTTTAGAACTCCTAGATCAGAAAACCATCATCTGTTTTCATCTGCATTCATAAAAATATCAATTCATACCTATTACAATCAAATATTTCATTCTGGACTCATGGTGAGTCTGATAATACATTTCTTCTTTCAGTCATCTCCTAAAAATGATGGACCTTTTCATGAAAACTGTATCTGATTTCTTGAATACGATGGTTTGTCCGATTTTCAACAAAACCAAGTGAGGTGATTTCTTTTATTATTAATAATTCATAAAAAAATTATAATACCTAAATATTATTATCATCCTTTTCAGATTTTTCATTATAAAAAAGGTAAAGGTTACTTTCTTTTCATTCTCAAGTTAAATTATATTTTTTATAAATGTATTTTCTATCTAGGTAGAAATAATTTAACGATAATTAGATTGAATTAGGTATATTATATTATCTTACCATCCAAACACATTTTTATGTATTAATAATTATTGTGTTTTGTAAAAACAATTATGACCCCCATTTCATTTTTGTTAGTTAATTGATCTACGAAAGTGTTATAAATGATTTGATGATCACGATTCACCCATATATATGGTTAGTCATTATGTGACATTTGGGTCCATAATATCCTTCTAATGCATTCGACAATGCATTATATATCATAGATCAATATGGGATACAGATGGTTATACAATGTCCAATGTGTTATGTGATGTGTCTCGTATGAAATATTATAATAAATTATAGGAAAGGTGATTAACATATCCCAATATGAGGTGAATGAAACTATGTTTTCCCTTGACATATGTTATGACTTATATGATTATGTTTGTGCCACACTCTTATGTTATTCCACATACCAATGTTGTGATCTTGTGAATAAGGTTTTTTAAATCATGTTCCCACTATCATATAAATCATGTCTTATGTTATGCTAAAATTGTTATACTTGGACTCAGGTTTTATGATCTATGATTATATAGAACTGTTTCACTTATCTTTTTGATCATGTGCTTTGCGTATGCTCTTATACCCCCATGGATATCTTTTTATGAGATTAGATATTATATTTATATATATCATGTTTACCCATAATGAGTATCGTAAATCAAAACTTTTATTATTTTCATTCCCTAAGTTATAAAAATAAGTATTATGTAGGATGATTCAAAAATTTAATCTGTGAGATGAGTTGTTTTATGTGTGAAACCCAGGCCAAACACATATGTATTTTTTTATTGGTATTACATATATATAGTTCGACATATACTTTTTTTTACATTACCATGATATTAACATTACTTTTTCTAAAGAAATATTAATCCTTAGATTATATATCGGATCAAAAGGATATAGTAATTCTAATATATAATCAGAATGATCAGATAATATGACAATATTATTAAACATAAAACAAATGGTCTATATTCATATTTCTAACATGACACTTACGATGTATAGCTATTTGGTGTTGGGTACTTATGAAAACTACTACTACTTTCAGGATTTTGGCACTTGAAAGTGTTGAGTACTTTAGATCATAATGATTGAACAACAAGCATGAATAACACATGTTATACGCTCCATTAGGTATTCCTATATTTTAACATGTTTATTAGTATATTGGCATGAGATTATTATAAATGTGTATCATCTGATCATATTCACTTATTCCAAGTAGTGACATTTTTTTCTGTCCATGCCTAAAATGTTTGAATATGAAGAAGTTGAAAAGTAGAGAGATAAAAGATCATCTGATATGTCATGGTTTTAATCTGAGTTATAGCCCTTGGACTTGGCATGGTGAAACTGGACGGAATGTCACTGATGATGATGATTCGCAAGATGGTAACTCCGATGGAATTGAAGAAATGATTCGCGATATTGTAGCAGAACAAATTGAGATAGAACCGACAGTTGCACGTCTATAAGGTGATGCTGAAAAACCATTATATCCCGGTTGTACAGATTTTACGGTTCTGTCGGCGGTGTTAAGATTGATTAACCTGAAGGCAAATCATGGATGGAGTGACAGAAGTTTTACAGAGCTGCTACAATTGATGAAAGACATTCTTCCAAAAGATAACGATCTTCCAGATTAACATTACAAAGCCAAGAAAATATTATGCCCGATGGGATTGGGATACAAGAAAATACATGCCTGTCCGAATGACTGCATTATATATAGGAAGGAATATGAATTACTGTCAGAGTGTCCAAAATGTGGGACATCACGGTATAAGGTGAAAGAAAAATCACAGGGTGATGTAGAGATTACAAAGCTCCCTTCAAAGGTATTTTGGTATCTTCCTATAATTAATCGTTTCAAACGTTTATTTGCTAATTCACATAATGCAAAAAGGTTAAGATGACATGCTGAAGAGCGGGTATGTGATGGAAAAATACGTCATCCAGCTGATTGTCCACAATGGAAGAAAATTGATGCGCAGTATTCTACATTTGGAAATGAAATAAGAAATCTCAGACTAGGGTTGTGCATAGATGGAATGAATCCATACCGAACACTCAGTAGCACACATAGTTCATGGCCTGTTTTATTGGTAATTTACAAACTCTCTCCTGAAGTTTGTATGAAGCGCAAATATGTCATGTTGAGTACAATGATCTCTGGTCCAAAGCAACCCGGTAATGATATTGATGTTTACTTGTCACCGTTGATTGATGATTTGAAACTGTTATGGGCTGATGGTATTAGGGTGTATGATTCTTATAAAATGGAATTTTTTCAACTGCATGCAGTGCTTCTATTCACTATAAATGACTTCCCAGCGTATGGAAATTTGTCTGGATACAGTGTTAAAGGGCATAAATCATGTCCAATTTGCGAACAACAGACGTCTTATTGTCAATTGCATCATGGGAGGAAAATAGTGTACATGGGTCATCGAAAGTTTTTGCCTATGGAACACCCTTATAGAAGACTAAAAAAGGCATTTAATGGCTCACAAGAATTTGATACTGCTCCAAACCCTTTATCCCCTGATCTGTATTTTGAGAGGGTGAAAAACCTTGACGTGACATTGGGAAAGACACAGAAATATGGTAATGATAGACATATTTGGAAGAAAAGGTCAATTTTTTTTGAGCTACCATATTGGAGGTATCACGAAGTTAAACATAATATTGATGTCATGCATGTGGAGAAGAATATCTGTGATTCTTTGATTGGAACATTCTTAGATATTAAAGGAAAGACTAAAGATGGGTTGAATGCAAGATTAGACATACTATCAATGGGAATACGTTTGGAGTTAGCTCCCACTCCTAAAGGAAGATGAACATTTCTTCCCCCGGCTTGTCATACATTATCTAAGAGGGAGAAAATTAGCTTCTGTCAGTGTCTTCATGATACCAAAGTGCCTCAAGGTTATTCTTATAATGTAAAAAAGTTTGTCTCATTGAAGGACTTGAAGTTGATAGGTATAAAATCACATGATTGTCACGTCATGATGCAACAAATTCTACCAGTTGCATTGCGTGGAATATTGCCCATTCGTGTCAGAAAGACCTTAATGAAGTTGTGTTATTTTCTCAATTCAATTTGTAACAAGGCGATTGATGTGAATGCTTTGAAAATTTTGGAAAAGGATGCAATTTTTATACTTTGTCAATTGGAAATGTATTTTACTCCAAATTTTTTTTATATAATGGTGCATTTAATGATTCATCTAGTTCGAGAAATAAAGCTTTTTGGACCTGTATATCTTCGTTGGATGTATCCTTTTGAAAGGTATATGAAAATATTAAAGGGGTATGTTAAAAATCTATATCGACCTGAAGCCTCCATTATTGAAAACTATATTTCTGAGGAGGTAGCAGAGTTTTATACGAGCTACTTGGCTGCGGTGCAACACATAGGTTTGCCTCCATCTCGCCATGAACGAGTTAATAATGAGGGAAAGGGGATTCGCGGCTTGAAAGTCAAATCATTGTCAGCTGAACAGATGAAGAAGTTAGAATCATACATCTTGAATAACATAGCTGATGCTCAACTATATATCACATTGCATATTAATGAGTTGAAACAATTTCATCCAAAGAAGAAAGAAATGTGGATTTTGAATGAGCACAACAAAACTTTTTTGTCATGGATTAAAAAGACTTTGCTTGGTAGATCAGATGTATCAGATACATTAAAATGGATAGTGGGTGGTCCATGTTTAAATTTGATAACATGGTCTGGTTATGACATTAATGGTTATACATTTCATACAAAAGCTCAGGACAACAGAAGTGCAGTTCAGAATAGTGGTGTATTGGTGTTTGCAGAAGCAATGCATTTTTCGAGTGCTAAGGACAAAAACCCAATTTCTGCATCAAATGCATATTATGGAGTGATTGAAGACATATGGGAGGTTGATTACTTTAAAATTAAAGTTCCTGTTTTTAACTGTAAATGGTTTAACGGTAACAACAGTGTCAGACACGGTGAATTTGGAATGACACTTGTTAATCTGAATAGATTGGAAGACACAGCTGATTCTATTATAATGGCAACACATGCAAAACAAATTTTATATGTAGTAGATCAATCAGATATGCAGTGGGCTGTTGTTTTACAAGGTAAAAAACAATATGTTGGTGAGGATGAACTTGATGAATATGCTGATTTATGTGAGATCCCTACTTCAATGGAAATATTAACAGAACCTAATGACGATCATGTTGAAGACATAGTTTGTGCCATAAGGAACGATCACGATGAAGGAATTTGGGAAAACAATCCATCTGTACATTCCTAAAATTACAGGTAACATATGTTTATTTCTTGTTTACATTTATTTTTTCCATAAATGTTAGATATTGTAAGTTTTTTATTTATTAAAACATGTTTTAAAATAAAATAAGTATATGTTTTTGTTTGTTTTAAGTTTGTTTAGTTTACTTTATCATGTTTATAACCATTACATGAATTTTAAAATGCTTATTTTTGTTCACTGACAATTACTTTACCATGTTTACAATGTTTACCAGGTTTACCATTTTTACCATTTTTACCATCTTGACCATCTTGACCATCTTTTCCATCTTTACCATTGTTTAACATGCTTACCATATTACCAATGTTTACTATTATGTAACTTAGTACTCTTTTCTATTTTCTGATTATAGTAGTATTAAAATATTTGAATTTGTATATTTTTTCACTGACAATTACATTACCATGTTTATAATGTTTACCAGGTTTACCATTTTTTCCATTTTTTACCATGTTGACCATCTTGTCCATCTTGAACATCTTTTCCATCTTTACCATTGTTTAACATGTTTACCATATTACCAATGTTTACTATTATGTAACCTAGTACACTTTTCTATTTTCTGATTACAGTAGTATTAAAATATTTGCATTTGTATATTTATGAACTGACGTTTGTTTTTTTGATTTGAAGGATAATGACAGATCATTCAGATGATCAACCACATGATTCTGGAGAGGAGCATATTGCTGGTCATACCTCTGGAGATGAACATTCACATGCTCCTATTACGACAAAGAGTTCAAAGGTTGGTAAACGTGGGTGCACACGTTTACCAAAATTATCACTTGCTCGTACGCAGGATCAGAGGATAGTAGTTGAGTTTGATGATGATGATATTCCTAGAGGTCCGAATGCCAAAGATTTTAAGAGTTTTGTTGCAACTCAGGCTAAGACCAAAGTAAGCATTCTGTATGATTATTGGAGAGGTGTGGATAAAGAGATTATCTCTCAGTTGTGGGAGACGATTTTGGTAAGATCTTTTGTCATTGTTTGACCATTATTTTAATTTTTCTAGTATATATAATCTGTTTAACCTCTTCTTTATCAGATGACATTTGATATTCCTGACACTGGAGGAGTCAGGAAAAATGCTTATCGTTGGCTGCCAGGAGATGGATGGATTTCAAATCAACCCTCTCATCTGATTTCATTTATAGTCATAGGAGTCATGACAATCCATGTCGTATATATCCTTTTATAGATGAAGACACATGGAGACAGTTTTTTGAAAGTAGAAAAAAAGAGTCATTTCTGGTAAGGGCAATGTAAACCTTTATAAACTTTCTTATATAAATGATTTTATTAATGTTTTGTCAATGTTTTCTTATTCTTAAATTACAGAAAATAAGGAAAGCTCATCAGGAGATCCAATCTAAAAATGTATACCCTCATAGTTTATCTCTGGGAGGGCATACATTATTGGAAGAAAAAATGATAGCGGAAAAATTTCAACAACTAAGAGCTGAGTCTTCAAGCTCTGGAGAGGTGGCCCCTCCATCCCCTCCATCTAGAAATGAAAAATGGAAGAGAGCTCAGAAGGGAAAAAAAGGGCAATATCTTTCGGAAGAATCGAGAATCGTAGATGAGAGGATTGTAAGATATCTATTTAATTTATTTAAGTTAACTTTTTTCTTCATATAAGTTTCAATCATTACATAAATGTTCAATTAATTAATACAGGACTCTCTTGAGGAGCAGAGTTCAGAGGGTACATTTACAGCTACTGGGAGGGAAGATATTTTATTTGCAGCATTGGGAAGGCACGAACATCCTAGTCGTGTAAGAGGATATACGGCAGGTGTATCGGTAAGAAAAGTGTTTCCACGTTCTTCAACTTCTAACATTGAGGGGGTTTATAAAAAAAATAGAATCCTTGGAGGCTGAAGTTCAAAATATTAATGCGACGATGGAAGACAAGATTAGAGATTCGGTGCAGTCTATGTTTGCAGAAATGGAAAGACAATTTCAGACTGCAGCTCCCACTCCTCCACCTCCCCCTGCAGACCCCATTATTTACCCTCCACCTCCGCCAGTAGCTCCCACTCCCCCACCTCAGCCTGCGGACCCCATTTTTTATCCTACGCCTCCGCCGCAACTTCCTACATATTGCGAGTTGTATTTTTATGATTCTCAACATTATATAGTAGCATACGGGTTGGTATATTGTATAGGAGATACAGTTCATCATCAACAATTAGAGGTAGAGAATCAGAGGGTCACTGTACAGGATATTATAGATAGATCAGCTAGGGTACCAATACCTACAAATGAGGTGGTGGCAGTTGGACAGAGTATTGGCCATTTTTTAGTTTGGCCATCCAGACTTCTTCGACTCATTACCATAGAGGTATGAATGTTATATCTTTTATTTTATTATTTTATTAAAGTTATTTATCATTTGAAAACTACTATAATTCTCAATTTTTTTTCCACAGGAATACTTCAAAGGTAAAGAAATACTGTATAGACAACAACAAAGACAACAGGCTATGACATCAGATACAGATTCCAGTGGTCTTGACAGATTGTCAAGATATCCACATTTGTTGTTGTGTTTTTATGAGTTTCCAATGGAATCTCAAGTTTGTGGACGTGAAATAAGTGTGGGGATTACAAAATCTGATATCATGGAGCTTGTTACTGGAGATAAGTTGGGCATCAACGTGGTGCAAATTTTTTCCATGTAAGTCTTAACACCTTTTCCCTGCATTATATTTATTAAAAATGTATACTTATATATGTTTTGTATTAGGTATCTTTATAAAATTTGTGAGAGGAATGAACTGACAGAATTATATGGATTCATGGACCCGCAATTGATTTCCCCTAAAGCATGTGCATTGACTGAGGAACAAAGAATGGTTTATATTGCTGAAAGATTTGAAAAGAATATAATCCAACAATGTTGGATGATGCCTTTTTGTGAGAGGTATGAAACACATTTCTCTCAAAGAGTTAATTATCTTTTAACATAAAAAACCACTTACATTAAATTTCCTTTTATCAGTAATCATTGGATGTTAGGGATTTTTTGCCCAAGGGAGAAAGCTCTTTATTGGATATGCTCTGTTCATGGTGATGTGCGGGAAAGTTTTAAGAATATATTGGAAAAGTAAGTTTCAATTTCTCAATAGTTTTATATATTATAATGAATTTTAAATTTACCCCATTCTTATTATTTTCTAATAGTGCATGGGTCTACTTTCGAAAAAACACAAAGAAAAGAAATGCAAAGATCAAATATGTAAATGCGAAGGTAAATTTCCATTTAAAATTTGTACTTTTTGATTTATTACATAAAAAAAATATTGAATTTACACTCATTCAAAACAGAAATTTCATGAACAACAAGGCCTCATCGAATGCGGATATTATATGTTAAGATTTATGTATGAAATAATAACAACTGGGACAGTTGTGAATTTTGACCTGGTACGATTTCCTCTTAAACTTTTCCATCATATTTCAATTTGATTTATTCATTATACACGTTAAATATCTTCTTTTTCATTTGTAGCTTTTTGATGACCCTCAACCCTATACTGATGAAGAAATCAAACACGTACAAGTGGAGTGGTCAAATTATTTTACAGGTTTGATTGAATTTTAGTTGTTTGTAATGTAAAATGTAATTTTGAATATTGTCGTTTTAATTGTGTATTTGGTAGTTGTTTAGGTTTGATTTAGTTTTTTTTGAAGTTGACAGTGTAAGTATTGAATGATATATAAGTGAATGTTTAATTTTTCTATACTTCTTGTTTTGGTCTACTTTTGATGGTTCTTCTGGTATGGATTTGGGTCTGTGGGGGAGGGGTTCCAAGGGTGTGGGGGTGTGTTCAGTGGGGTTGGGGGTGTCCAGCGGTCTGGGAGGGCTATCCCGTGGGGTGGGGGCAGTCCTGGGGGGTGGCAGGGATGTTCAGGGGTGTGAGAAGCCGGTCCAGGGGTGTGGGAGTGCTGTCCAGGGGTGGGGGGGTTATCCAGGGGTGTGGTGGGGGTTGTCAAGTGGGGTGAGGGGGTGAGGAGGTGATGTTCAGGTGGGTGGGGGGTTGTCGAGGGGTGTTTGGGGGTGTTCGGGGGTCGGGGGGCAGTCCAGGAGTGTGGTGGGGGATCCAATGGGGTGGGGGAGGGATGTCCAAGGGGTATTCATGAGGGTGGGAGCTCCAAAGGGGTGGGGGAGGGCTGTTCAGGGGGTATACATGAGGGTGAGGGCTCCAACGGGGTGGGGGAGGGCTGTCCATGGGGTATAAATGAGGGTGGATGCTGTCTAGTGGGTAAGTTTTAGATGTTATCTATGTACATGCTTAATTTTGATGTACTTCTGTTTTTGTGGTACAATTTCTTGATTTATTTTCTGGTTGATTCTGGTGGAGAGAAGATCACTGCATTCTGCTTAAAAAAAATTGGGTTTATCACGTCGGTTATTTAATAACCGAAATGATAAAAGGCCTGGAGAATAGTTTATCACGTCAGTTATTTAATAACCGACGTGATAAAAGTCCTGGAGAATGGTTTATCACGTCGGTTATTTAATAACCGACATGACAAAAGGCCTAGAGAATGGTTTATCACGTCAGTTATTTAATAACCGACATGATAAAGGGCCTGGAGAATGGTTTAGCACGTCGGTTATTGACTAACCGACGTGATAACCCCCCCCCCCCCCCCCCTCCGGTTTATCACGGCGGTTATACAATAACCGACGTGATAAACCCCCCTCCCCCGGTTTTTCACGTCAGTTATTTATGAACCGACGTGATAAACCACGCTCAGCCCGGTTTATCACGTCGGTTCTTATAGAACGGACGTGATAAACCACCCTCACCCCAGTTTATCACGTCGATTCTATATGAACCAACGTGATAAACCCCCTCACCCCTGTTTATCACGTCGGTTGTTTAAGAACGGACGTGATAAACCATTGTCCAGGCAGTTTATCACGTCGGTTCTTCGATAACCGACGTGATAAACCATTCTCCAGGCCCTTTATCACGTCAGTTCTAAAATAACCGACGTGATAAACCATTCTCCAGGCCCCTTTATCACGTCGGTTCTAAAATAACCGACGTGATAAACAGCGTGATTTTATGTTTTTGACATCGGTTTTTAAATAACCGACGTGAAAAACCTTATTTATAACGTCGCACGTATTAACGTCGGCTAGAAACCGACGTAAAAAATTAAAAATAACCAACATAAAAAACGTTTTCTACACTAGTGTGTACTAAAATTTAATTCAGTACCCAACAACTTATAAAGGCATTTCTAAAGATTAGAAGTAAACCTGGGATCGCGATCAGATACAATGGACAGAGGAACTCCATGAAACTTGAATACCTCTTTAACATATAACTGAGCAAGTTGATCTAGAGGAAAAGTATCTCAAATAGGAAGGAAATTAGCAGATTTAGTCAATCGATCAATAATAACCCAGATTGCATTATTACCTCGAGATGTATTCGGTAATCCCACAACAAACTCCATGGATATATTTTCCCATTTCCACTCTGGAACCGGTAAAGGCTGAAGCATTCCTTTAGATAACTATCACTCTGCTTTAAACTACTGACATGTCAAACACTTCATAGTAAAATCTGAAATATCTCTTTTCATTCCATCTCACCAGTAATACTCCTGAAGTTCTCTTTACATCTTAGTACTACCAGGATGAACTGAAAACTGATAATTATGAGCTTCACATAACAACTCATTCTTCAACTATGAATCAAAAGGCACACATAATCTCTTTCAAAACCTCAAAACACAATCATTATCAATGTTAAATTCAGAAAACTTACCCTTCTGAACCAACTCTACCATTTTCTGTAACTCACTTTCTTCTTTCTATGCTTGATTTATTCTGTCTGATAGAGATGTTCTCACTAACACCTCATACAAAACAGAATAATTTTTTACACCAATAAATTCTATGACAAAGTTTATCAAATCAAAAACCAAAGGATCTCATTCCAAATGTAACATGGTTAATGAAGCATTACTTTTTCGACTCAAAGCATCAGCCACATTATTTTCTTTTCCCAGGTGGTAATGGATCGTGCAATCATAATCCTTGATTAATTCCAACCATCTCCTTTGTCTCATGTTCATTTATTTTTGAGTGAATATATACTTTAAACTTTTGTAATTAGTATATATTTTACATTTTACTCCATGAAAATGATGCCTCCGAATTTTTAAAGCAAAAACAACAGCAGCTAATACCAAATCTTGTGTAGGGTAATTTAACTCATGAGGTTTAAACTGACGTGAAGCATAATCAATTACCTGATCATTCTACATTAGGACACAACCAATTCCATTCAATGAAGCATCACTGTAGATAAAAAATTCACTATTTCTGGATGGTAGTACCAAAATGGAGCATTCAAAAATCTTCTTTTCAATTCCTGAAAATAATCATCACATTCTTTTGTCCAAATAATCCTAACACCTTTTCGAGTTAACTTAGTCATTGGACTAGATAACCATGCAAAATTTTCAAAAAACCTCTGGTAATAACCTTCCAAACCATGAAAACTATGAATCTCTGTTATATTTGTGGGTGTTGGACATTCTACAACAACTTTTGTTTTTGTAGGATCAATAGTTATGCTATTTTTTGAAACAAAGTGACCAAGGAAAGAAATTTGTTGTAACCAAAACTCACACATGCTAAATTTTCCATAAAGTTTCTTTTCTTTTAAGGTTTGAAATATGACCCTTAAATGACTTTCACGGTACTCTTTACTTTTAGAATAAACCAAAATATCATCAATGAACACAACCACAAACTTATCCAAGAAATCACGGAAAATTATATTCATAAGATCCATGAATACAGCAGGTGCATTGGTAACCCAAAATGCATAACTACAAATTCATAATGGCCATATCCAGTACGAAATGTAGTCTTTGGAATGTCTGTTTCCTTTACATTCAACTGATGGTACCCCAATCTCAAGTCAATCTTTGAAAAATACTGACCTCCCTGGAGCTGATCAAACAAATCATTGATATGAGGCAAATGATACTTATTCTTAATAGTGATGTTATTCAAAGCTCTATAATCAATGCAAAGTATCATTGAACCATCTTTATTTTTAACAAACAATACAAGGGAACCCCATGGTGATTTGGTAGGTCGAATGAAACCTTTATCTAATAACTAATACAATTTCTTCTTTAACGCTAAAAGTTCAATTTGATCCATTCGATAAGGGGGTTTTGAAATTGGATTAGCATCAGGAAATAAGTCAACAGTAAATTCAACTTCCCAGTCAGGTATAATACCAGGAAACTCATTAGGAAAAACATCAAGGTACTCATTTAACACTGGCACATCATTAATCTGAATAGTTCCTTTGCTTTCAACAATATGTGAAAGGTAACATTTATTTCCATATTTTACTAGTTTCTTAGCTTGTTGATATGTTATCAAAATCAAGGGTTCATTTTTGTACACAAAATGAAAATGATTCTGAAAAGAAACCTCTTTATCTCTAAAATAAATCTTAGCATGATAAATAGAAATCCAATCCATACCCAAAAAAACATCAAACTCTACTAGAGGAACAACAATAATGTTTGCAGGTAGATTCTTTCACCAGATAAGGACAGGAAGGTTCTTATGTTTTCTTTTTGTCTCAACATTTCCTCCAGGTGTTTTTACCATAAGTTTTGTATTCATATCTTGATATGGAATTCCCAATTTATTAGAAAAAATCTCAGAAATGAAAGAGTGTGTAGACACTAAATCAAATAACACATTGGCATAATCTGAAAAAACAAAAAGTGTACCTGATACAACTTCATTTGATGGACCAACATCTACTGAAGTAGTCGAAAAGGATATCACCAACCCTTTATGCTTGTAGTCTGGATTCTTTCCTTCGATTGAGTTCGTTATTGGACACTCATTTGCATAATGACCCATTTCATTACACTTAAAACATTTTACTGACTGTAAATCAGATTTTGTCTTACCATTACCCTGATCTTTTTAAGTATAATTATGATCCTTATGTCCTATTATACCACAACGGTAGCACTTATCATAATTCAAAAGACATTCCACAACATGATTTTTTCCGCAATTATCACAAATTGTAAACTTAATAATCTTACCATAAAACTTTTTTAAAGAGTAATTCCCTTTCCCCTGCCACCTTGACCTCTTATTCTATTTTTTTTTTCAAAGAACACTTGATCATCAGAAAACTCCATTTCCACCTTCTCAACATAATGAACAAGTTTTTCATAAATTTTGAACTCACAAGATGCTAAAGCCCTTCGACACTTTGGCTTTAATCCTGAGTAAAAATTGTTGATTTTACTATCAAGATCTCATATGAAATTTGGAGAACACCTTGCAAGTCGAGTGAATTTTTCTTCATAAGCAACCACTGAGTAATCATCGTGCCTCAATTCTTGGAATTTTTTTTCCATCCTAAGATGAACCAACTTAGGAAAATATTTCTCTAGAAACATACATTTGAATTCATCCCAATCAAGAGCATCAATATCCTCACCATCTTTGATATTTTTCACCATCGACCACCACTGATCAGCTTCACCTTCAAAAAAGTAAACTGGAAGACTAGCCTTTTGATTTTCTGAACAAACCAAAACATCGAAAATCTTTTCATGTGCTTTAATCCACCCTTCATCTAGCACAGGGTCAGATGATCCTCTGAATGATGGGGGATGTTGCCTTATGAAATGCTCCACTACTGACATGTTCCTCTATAGTTGATCTGGATGATCTCATAGATGGATACCACCATCATTTATAGCCTGAGTCAACTCTGCCATCACTGTGAAAAACTATTCAGTTCCGATTCTGATTATCTCAGGTTGCTGATTTGGAAGGTTTTCTTCCTCCTAATGTCGTCCCAACATAGCTTCCCTGTTTCCTCTGTGGAAAACCATTCTAAACACAAAAATATCTTAGACGAAGCAAAATGGTAATCTGGAAATGCTATATGATTTCTATATTAACATAAATTACTTTATGAATATTAATTTAACAATACCCTAACTCCTAAAGTTATCTAAACCGACCTCTGATACCAACTATAAGGACCCAGCCTTAAACATTACATAATATTGAATTAAATGAATAATTCACATTGATGATCTTTTCAGGTTTAGAGTTTTAGAGAATTAGGACATAACTATTACATCTCAAAAGATTACAAAGTAGACACTTCTACACAGTTTCCATTTTTTAATAAAATAAAAACTCTTGAAAAAACAAGTCATGTTTACTTCCATGTTTTTGACAGAATGAATTTTCCTTGATCCCAACCTTGACCGTATTCATCTTTAGGTCCTGTGAAAACATTTCAAAACTTGGGATGAGCATAAAAAGATCAATAAAAGTTATAAAAAAAAGAAAGAAAACATTTTTTCATAAATACATACAAAACATGAACTCTTTTAATTACCTCATGAAACCAAAAGATTTATGAAAGATATATAAAAATCATATATCATAAAGGTAACTTGTGGCATCCAAATCATACATACATTATAGCTATCACAGCTACATAGGGAGTTACTTTGGAATACCCATCGCAGTATATTCCATAAATATCTTAGGAGAAACATTCATGTTTACCTCCGTCACGTTACCCAATGCATTGGAGACCTATCTCGGGCTCACCCGCCCTTGGTTTAACACAGAACCACCTGTATATGTAAATAATTCCCAAGAACCATAACATGATCCTAACACATAACATAAGCATAAAGGAAATATAACATTTCCACATTGTAATAATAAAATATCATTTCAAGATATTGAAATAATAAATCAATTTTTAAAATAATTTTCAATACCAAAATACGTAAAAATAGTATATGGTATTTATTTTTCATTTTTAAAACATTCCGGCTTGTTAAGGAAGACAAAGATAAAATAATACTCATGGCAGCGGAAAGGTCATTGTCACCGCTTACGTAAAAAAACATTACTTTTTTTCATTTAGTAAAACAATTTGTATAAATAGATTTAATTTGAATAAAATGAAAAGTCAAAGGGTTTTATACACCATATAAAATAATGTCGTGTATAAAACTAAAAATGCCCCAATAAAAGGAGATTGAGACGAAGTCCCTTACCTCGTGTCCGACTTGACTCGATCATTCTTTAATCTCATAAATAATAAACTAAAGTTAATTTATAATTACTTAAGAACATTTTTCAAGTTTACTTTCCTTTTATATAAATTATTACCATGTTATAAACATTATGTAATCATTTAAGTTAATAATGTTCATTTTGTCGATATTTGGTACTTGAGTCAAAAATGGACTTCTTATAATTACATGTTGTTCATGTGGTCAAAGGTTCATTATATCCAGAATTATATTCATGATTTTGATATCATGTATATCATATATATCCATAATATATATGTATTTATAATAGTAGATAACATTTAGAGGTAACAAATGAAATGCACCGTTCATGGAGATGGTAAGCCGTACGTACGCATGAACGCTACTTCCATTTCAACTTCACATTTAATTGAATTAATACATAATGATACATAGTAGTATTATAATTCCAGTATTGTATCATATATAATACCATTAAATCTATCCTTTATCTATACCACATATGGTATGAACGAGTCATATCACTTTGAGGGGGCGGTAGTCCGCACTTCCTCTAATGAGATTATCATGTTTACCCATAATGGAAACCATAAAGTCATGCTTTAAATAGAAAATACATAATCATAAAGACAAAATAGAAATAATATATATCATATATAAATATAGTTCCATCATAATGGCCACCATGAGAGGCATTAGGAGATAATCGAACAATCATCATTTCGTGAGGCGTTAGTTTTCCATCCACAGAAACATTATGTTCTCCATACAATAGATGGAGGTGTGTGTATGTGTAGTTAGAATAATTCTCATAAAAACATCTTAGTATATTGATGATACTCTTTTTGTTATAAAAGAAATTATTAA
Source organism: Viscum album (assembly GCA_963277665.1). Lineage (NCBI taxonomy): Eukaryota > Viridiplantae > Streptophyta > Magnoliopsida > Santalales > Viscaceae > Viscum > Viscum album. The sequence continues at coordinate 1,390,030,307 of OY728152.1, forward strand.
AAAGAGTTTAGGGGTTGGAGAAGTAAAATAAAAGAAAACAATTTAAGAGAAATTGTTTACTTTAATTTGGGTAGCCCCCCTTGCATTGAACCAAAGGACTTCATTAAGTTCCGTCTGCCTAAGGTATGGCTTCTAGTGGGAGGAGAGGGATGTAGGGAGATTAATTGGGAGGAATTTGGAAAAACCAAATAGCTTGAGAGGGGTGAGGAATTTGTTAGATGTGGTCTCCTTTTATAAGGGGGAGGAGGGGCTCTTTAGGAATGTGTGAAAATATTATTTTATTATATAATGATATTTTGTTTCAAAAGGTCCAAAAATTATTAAAGATGATGATAAGATGACTCATGGTCTAAATAAAATTATCCAATAAGAATTGGACAGGTTTTGGATAATATTTTAATCATTATAATCTTATTTATTTTAATGATTTATTAATGAGGTAAATACTGCATCATTATTATGTCATAAATAATTTAATATATTTGTTGTCTAAAAATTATAAAAAAAATAAAATGATATAGGAAATATTTTTATATTTCCAATGAATATTTATAGTCAAAAATATGAATTATATAAGACCATATAAAAATTAAATACTAAAATATTTTTTTTAATGTCAATTTTGTCTTTACATTAAATTAATTAATCCAAACTGTCATTATCACTCCCAAGTGGCTCAATGGGGTCCCAAAATAGACCCAACGATGACCATGGTCGTAAATGACTCAACCCACCAGGTGTGGACAAGTTTTAAGGTAATTTAGAATTATTAAAATATTCTTTTTACCTTGAATTGCCTTATTTACCTTTAACCGTGGAAAATAAAAGTCAAAAGTTACTATTCACCAAAAATTATTTTCATCATAATGAACCACATTTTACTTCTTGATAACAACCATGTATGTCAGATTTTTTGAAATTCAATTTACATAAGTAGTAAAAATTCATTAAAATGAAAAAGTCATCTTTTTTAACTACCACTAAGTTGTTTCACTATTCATCAAAAATTGAAGTTTGTCAGAAAAATACCAAACATTCAGCCTAAGTTATATTTCATATTCCAAATTCAAAAATGATGTTTATTTTTTCAAATTTAAAACATTGGACTGACATTAATTAATTTTCAAATTTATTATCGTTATCAAAAGAAATAGCGTGTTTTTAAGAAACAATAACTATCAAAAGATTGATACTTGTTTATGTCCAATATCAAAGTGAAATTAATTCCAATGACCAAAATTGGATTAAATGGAAAAAAATATATTCTAATTAAAATTTAAAAACACTAAAAAAAGATAATATAACCATATAAATAAATCATATTAAAACATAGTTTTGAATTAAAATACAATATTTTCACTATTTGTTAAAAAATGATCTTTATCGGAAAAATCCAAAAAATTTACACAAAGGAAATTTTGATGTCCCAATTATAAATAAAGAGTTTATTTGGTCAATTAGAATGTATTAAAGTGGCCAAAACAATATTTAAAGAGGGTTCTCCATTAAAAGGCGGTAAATCGACCTTTTAATGTAAATTATGCTTAAAATTAGATTTATTCACATTTTAACCCTCTAACATTTATTGGATGAATGTAAATACATTTGAAAAACATGTATAATCATATTTTATTTAGTTTTGTTCATTCCTACCAATACAACGGCTAGGAGTTACCTACCATTTATAATAATAATATTATATTATTAGTGTGCAATGTACGATTTCAAAGAAACTCATTGTTGCGTATCAGGTAAGCTATCAAACATAGCAACCCTTTTAAAGTAAAATTAATATTTAATTCAAAAATATTAATAAATATGAAATATGTCTTATTCTTCATTTACATGGGATGTTACACGCAATGTCATTGACTTTGTTTCACATTGGTACACTTACCAAAGGACTGTGTTGAGTGCCATGGAGCATCGGGTTTTCCTTAAAAACATCTAATGTGGAATTAGAATTTGGATTAGATATCCATGCAAATTGTGTCTAGGTTTCCATAAAAACCTTGGCATAAGAATTAAATATGGGTTGCGATCAATAGGTTGAAAAAAATATATCAAAGTATATACATTAAATATACAAACAAAGTTGAGGACTTGGGATATATATTTCAATAGGATATTATTATATTTGTGGGTGTTAATTATTCTATAGTCTTTTATTTGGATCCCTACATTACTTGTATCTTTTATATGGGATAGTAGAAAGAACTAGGATCTTTCGGGCCTTTGAGCATGGTATATCATCTGCTAATGGATGATCAGACAGAACTAGATATAAAAATCCATGAGGACAAGTTATGTGATTGAGGTATTGACACCGGTGTATCTTAGTATGACTATTTTGGACTAGTTTCATTTTCCTATAATAACAGTTACCAGTCTCTAAAACAGATGGCTCTTTTTGAGGCCTTATATTGAAGGCTATGTAAATCATTGTTATGCTAGTCAGAGATTGGAAAAAATTCCATTGTTCGACCATTTTTATTCCCATATATGATAGTGAATACCTAGTTTATTCAACAGATAATTGTTAAATCACATATACTATATATGTCCTATGTTTATCATATTTGATAACTGTTGGAATTCTCAGTTGGTTTTTATGTGTTCTTAAGAGTTTAAACATAGTTTGTTCACCGATGTATTGGAAAATAGGGAAACATTGTTCAAAGGGATTTGTGTCCTTCTAAGATTATCCAGTGGGTGGGTAATGTTTTGAATCATTTAGTTCTTCCACCATAGTTGAATTCGATCCACAAAATGTTTCATGTTTCACATCTCATAATGTATCATTTCAACCCATCTAATGTTTGGTTATTGGAATATATTTATATAGATCCTAATTTATATGTGAATGAGATTCTGTTCAGGATTATTTATTCTAAGAAAAAGGTACTTTATTGGAGGACTATAACTTTGGTATGTATTCTATGGTAGCATGGTTCTAATTCACATGGGACTTGTGAGTGTGAGGTACTAATGAGGGAGAAACAGACTCTTCATTTTTACATGGAATATTATTGATATAATTTCTGGGGATAGAATGTTTTTATTACGGGGAAGATGAAACCGTAAATTACTTTTTTATAGGTATGTGTTTGTCCAGTATTACTATTTAAAAATAAAAAATATAGGGGGGTTATACTGCCCTTCTTGAATTTTTTTTAAGAATCATTATTTTAGGGTTAATAAGAATTTTGTGTTGTAGAGAAAAACAAAATTAACAAAATATATTTTTATAGTGGTTTATATCTAAATGACCATAGTCCCCTCTTCACACATCTCATGAACTAAAAGAGATGGAAACCACTATAACAAATATAAAGGAATATTATATTGACTTTTCCACCTGGAGTCATTACCCATTTACAAATCCTTCTTCCCTTAGAAGATAAATCAAAATACTTCCATCCTTTTTAAACCCTAGTGGCCTAACCCGATTAGTCTCCCTTTTCCCCAGATGGCACAACCCAAATGTTCTTCTTTTTTGGGAGAACCAACACACAATACTACCTTTTAATTGGTATTATACCCCATAAAAATTATTCACATAGAAGAATAATATGATAAAGTAGAGCCACGTAATCAAATATACAATTCCAGTATCTGAGTATTGAGGTAGTAGTGAAATCTCAAATAGTGAATAATCAAATTAGTTTTAGTTCTGTTGGAAGTAGTAGTTGATAACCAAAAAAATGCAGCACTTTTACAGTTCAAGTAATCCTCAACCTCCATACATTGTACTGATTCTATAAAATCTAAATATATATAGTTTCTTTATGTACAAAAACCTTAATATTTTAAGACCATTTCATCTCAAATTTCATATAATCCAGAATCAAGCATGAAACTTCAATGAACTACTTCAACGTTATCGATGACTTTTTTCCCAGAAGAAATTCAATGAGTATATCATTGATAATTGAAAAGGTAATAATTATGAAATATCACGAAAATATTATGTAAAGTAAAAAAACTACACAATGGAACCAGTTATAAAATTTAATATAGAATTTCATAATTATTATTATTATCTATGGAATACCCCCTAAAAATAAGTATGACCCTTCATATTTTAGGTGATTTCAAATTATGTATTTCAACCTTTTTAATTCTATTATGACTATAAGCACACACTTAATTCAATGATAACCCATTTATTTCTCTATAAAACACATTAAGACATGAATTCAATGATTCTATAGAATTAATAAGTGTTTATAGAATAAAGAAAACACTAATTATATCTAAAATAGGAAAGAAAAAAAATGATAAATGAAATATTAATAGAAATAAAAAATACTTCTAGATTTTATAATATCCAATATAAAATCACAAAACCACATTGGAAAATCCATGTGGGGGATTTACATAGGAGATTCAATTTGGTGATTTATGTTACAGAATTGATGTAGCTAAATTGTGTAAAAAAATTGACATAGACGATTTTTTTATGATAATTAAAATGAGGGTACATTACATAGCCATCTTCCACTGTATAACCAAATATAAATAGCCAAAACCACATAATATAATTCACATAGGAAAATCACATATCCAAAAAGATATGTATCCTAATTATAAAAAATATAGACAACATTACTTAAATAATTTTGAAATTAAAATATATATTATAAATAGCCAAATTAGGTTTCCCTCTATTTGAATTATATTTATATAATTTCATTATATTTCCATATAATAAAAAATAAACTTAATTGTACTTCAATATCTAGAGTTATTACCAAAATAATATAGAAAATTAATTATGGAAAACTGTATATTCCATCTTAAAAATATTCAGCGATTTATATTATAATTCATGAAAAGATAATGATCAATTTAGAATTTTATTAATTCTAATTAAATGTTTATTTTTTTGTTATTATGAATGAACAATAATCACTTAATTTTGAGTTATGTATCCTTTTTTATGGTCAAAATATATAAGGAACCATATTCTAGAAAATAAGCAACATTGTGAATAGTAAAATTTCTACATGGGAGAACTGATTACCTGAATCGGCTACATAGAACAATTTTATACCAGAAATGGCAATATGAGAATAGTAAAAAAACATTTAAAAATGATATTTATAAGTCCTTTTAGAGTTAGTTGGCCTAGGAACACAATATTAAATGTATATAACATGTTATGACAATTCAAAACATGAAAATCAAATACATTTTAAAAAAATAAATATTATTCTCTGTTTAAAGTTAATAATAATTTATTCAAATCATCATGTAATTTATCAAGACTCTAAATATAATGAAAACAAGGATATATTTTTAATTATCAAAACATAAATTTAATCATGGAACCAATCGACATTATTCCCATTTTTGAAAATTAAAAAATCTATTATAATTTGAAATCGTATCCCCCTTTTTGAAATTATCAAAAATATATTGATTCAATATTAATATTTCAGTCTTCATTTATTTCACATATTATATTGTATCCTTTAATTGATACTGAAAAATTAACTCACCTTAAATTTATGCATTCGTAAAAAAAATCGTATTTCATGAATATAAATAGTATATAAAAATTTCTTCACCATTCATATTTCAAAAAATATATAAATGTTCGACAATAAAATGTGGAGAATTTTTAAAAACAAATTGTGTGAAAAATAATGTTAAACCCTTTCTAATATAACATTTTATCCATAATAAAATATTAAACCGTAATATAACATCATATAGTACGTATGATGAGTCTCAAAATATTAATATAATGCAAAAATATGTACAAAAATTGTGAAATTACAATAAAAAATATTGATTCTTGATTTTACATAACTGGAAATTTCAATATATAAACAAACTAAAACACCCCCTAAATTCATTACATATAAATACACATTTAAATATCCCTAATTCTATGTTCAAAAATGGTTTTCTCAAACTTATTAAAATCCAAGGGCATAGTAAATATATTAACAAGTTGACTTCATTTAGAAATAAATTCCACTCTAATATTTCTTTTTTGTACTTGACCAATAAGAAAGTGAAAATTAATTTTAATAATTTTTGTTATATATTGTTGTAATAGATTTTTGGAATTTTAAATGTCATAATTTTTATAAAAAAATATGATTCTTATCAAAATTAAAACCTAAATCAGAAAGGGTCTGCATAATCCATAAAGATTAAACACGTCATGATATATCAACTATATATTGGGATTTAGAAGTTGAAAAAGAAATATAATTTTTATTATTTTATGCCCAAAAAAATAAATATTTACTAGGTGAATAAAGTATACTTGAAGTTATCTTCCTCTCTATCTTTAATCCAAGAAAAATCTGATTCAAAATAGATTATTAAATCAGTGTTAGTTTTATCAGAGTAAAGTAATACACGATTCAAAGGCCCTTTCACATGACAATTGATCCTTTTAATATATTTAATGTGAATTCTACTAGAATCACTTTGATATACAATCGAAATACAAACTGATAAAAATTATGTTAGGCCTAGAAGTAGTGAAATATAAGAGAACTCAATCACTCCATTATAGGATTTAACATTAATTGTTTTTCTATATTGATCTAAATATAATTTAAAATAAGTAATAAATGGAGTATTTTCACTTTTAAAATATTATAAACCAAGTGTATTAACAATTTTTTTTATCATAAAAATATTTATTTAGAAAAATACTATCATTTCTTTGAATAAATTGAAAACAAAGGTTGAATTTTAATTATACCATTATCCTCATATCAAATTCTAAAGTAATTAATTCTAAACATTCATTATAGTGATTTGTATCTGAATATAAAAATATAATATAATAAATATATATTTTTAAATATCATTATAACATTTCTTAGTAAATTATTTATTTTAAAACAATCCTTTCTCATAAAAATTTTCCAAATTAAAACTCATTATAATTTCATACCAATCTCAGGGATCTTATTTTAAACCTTATAATGCCTTAAAAAACCAAAATACACAATCAAGAAGATTTGTTTTCAATACTAGGGGGATTTTTAACATATAATTCTTCAAAAATACAACCATTCATAATTTTTTTGACATACATTTATAATAATTTAAATCCATGAAAAGTATCATAAGATAATAGTATCATAATGTTTTTAACCATGAAACAGGTAAAAAAGTATCATAAAAATAAATTCCTTCCTCGTGTGAATATCCTTGAAAAACTAATAATTCTTCATTATTGACTATAATTCCATGTTCATCATGTTAATTTCTAAAGAAACATTTTTTTTGAATAACATGATAATTACATAGTGTTAAAACTAGAGTCCACAAAATATTCTAGTAAAATGATTTAATTAATATTTTATAGACATGATCCAACTAGAATCATCCTAATACTCATCAATATTCTTTGGTAAAAAATTATAAATAATGAAATATAAACAAAAACCACCATATTTTATTTTCCAATTTGAAATATTGATTCAAAATTACAAATAACATTATCTATGCGATGATCTCTATGTGTATTCAATGATTTTTAATGAATAAGTTCATACTGGGATAAAATATTCTCAGCCCCCAATATTTTCAGAATTTTCATAAGGAAATTCCTCTCTAAAATTAATGTCTCTAAATTCTTCATCAAGTAGTTCAGTAGAAAAATCTGTTTTATTCATACTATTTTCATCAAAATTATCACGAATCAATTCTTCAACAACTTTAGACATTTTATTATATACTCTATTTGACATACTATTATTTGAATATCCTAATAAAATTACATAATCATATTTTGCATCAAATTTATCTGATGTATTCTTAGTATTATGAAAAAAAGTCTTTATAACGAAGGACTTTAAAATAATAATTTTTTTGGTTTTCCTACCTTCCAAAAATAATATAGTGTCATTCTCAAAGAGTTTATTAAAACGAATCTAGTACAAACATAATAGTATGTATTCATAGCTTCTTCCCAAGAAAATTTAGATATATTATACTCATTTATCATGGTCTTAGCCATTTCATGAAGTGTTCTATTATTTCTCTCTATTAAACCATTTTGTAGTGGTGTTCTAGGGGATGAAAAATTGTGAAAATACCAATTTTCCTTAAAAAATATAATAAATTATATATTTTTTAATAATATACCATCATCACTTTTAATTTAAATAATTATGTGACCTTTATCTTAATCAATCTATTGATAAAAAATAATAAACTTAGATAAGGTTTCATATTTAAAAGTAAAAAAGCAAACACATCTTTATATTGTTAAATAATTTGTAATAACAAAATAATATCTTTTTCCTGTTAATTTTTTGGCTTAATAGGGATAAATAATTATAAATGAATTAGATCTAGAGGACTAATTTTTTTAATCCTTATGAAATTTCTCAATAGTAGGTTTTTAGATTCAATTTCAGAAGATGAGTCATAAGTTGATTCGGTTAACTAATATGAAGAGGCCATTAAACACAAATTTGAAATGTATTTTTCAAAACTATAATCTTTAGTAGTTCTAGAATATTTAGTACATCCCCATATGTAAACCATATGCTTCTTTTCATTCTTGTATTACTTATTTTTATTTTTTTCCTTCTTCAATCTGGGTAAATAGGGCTTTATATGACCCTTTTCCTATACTCAAAAAACAAATTACATCTTAAGTGTCATTATAATTAGAATTACCTTTATTTTTATTTTTTATCATCCTTAGGATAGCCTTTATGGAACTCCTTGTGTATCTTTTCTTCCTTCTATATCCACCTTTTCAAAACATAGGATGTATCATTCATGTCACTACTCTATAACATAAGATAATATTAGTTAGTTGTAACATATGATATAAAAGAAATTACATTCCTTTTTGAATTATCTTCTTCAGAAATATTTTTCAATTCAAATACATGTTATAATAATTATCTAATAAGAACATTAATATTATATTCTTTAATGTTATTACTTTCATTAACAATAATATTTTTAGAATACCCCTTATTAGTAAGTTATCTAAGATCCCTTTCAACAGAAACATGATTTTCTAGATTTTCCCCTAAATAAGTCATAATATTAATAATACAATTGAATATATGAATCATTTGATTAGCTTTTTCATCATCACCCATTTTAAATTCTTGATAGTCAGCTCTCAACATGCCCATATTAGTTCAAATAAGTTCATCTGAACTAAGATATGTAACGTGCAAAAATTTCTAGATGTCATGAACAATTTTACATAATGAAACATGACTATATAAATTCTTATTTTTAGAAAATATATTATATTTTTAACATTATAATTTAATGAATACTTTACCAAATATTTAGCAACCAAATATTCAGGTTCGCCTTCAGGCATTATGTATCTCTTAGTTCTAATTTTCCAACTATTAATTCTTAGTTTCTTCAATAAATCCTCTATTCGAGACTACCAATAGCTATAATAAATACCATCAAAATGTGGTGGTATTTTAGTTATCCATACATCATCGGAATTAGTTCCTTCCATCTTCAAAATGATATTTTTTTCTTTTTATTGTTAGGTCAGGAATTTATTATCACTAATAAAGAAAATATATATTAAACTTAGGGAACCTCCTCTGATTCTAATTGTTAGTCCGGAATTAAGATAGAAAAATATCCAAGAGTGGGTGAATTAATTTTTTTTTAAATAATATAAGGAAATGGTATACTATCGTTAATTAAAATATAGTGTAGTGGAAAATAATATATATAGAACATAATAGATTTTTATAGTGGTTCATATCTAAATGATTCTACGCCACACTTCACCACTCTTACAAACTGAGAGATATGGAACCCACTATAACCAATATAATTTAATCTTAAAATGATTTTTTCCCACCTTGATTCACTACCCAATTAAAACCCCATTTTCCCATGGAAGATAAAACTAAACAATTACTACATTTCTAACCCCATCATCCATGATGTGAATAGTCTAGATTTTCCCCTGGACACGCAACCCAAATTCATAAAAAAAATTGGAGTCAAAACCCACAATAATACCATTAAATTGGTCGTATAAGACATAAAATATACACATATATAAGAATAATTTGAATAAGTAAAACCTTAAAAATAGATATACTTTTCAATTATTTGAGTTTTGTGGATGCAATGAAATATCTATCAGTAAAGGATAAAATGTTTTTGATTTCATTTGTGAGTAGTAGTTGATTGCCAAAAAAATGAAGCACTTTTGGTGTTCAAGAAATCATCTACCTCCATTCATTGTGCAGATTCTTTCAACTATAAATATAGATAATTTCACTGTTAATTGAAATATTAAAATTTTATGACCATTTCATCTTTTATTACCTTGAATCAATAATCACGCATGCATGTTCAACAAATTACTTCAAAGTTGTCCATGCTTATTTCCCAATTGATATTCCTTGAGTATATCATTTATAATTGAATAAAAAAATATTTATGAAATATCACCTCAATATTCAGTATAATAAAACAAGTACATAGTGGAACCTATTTTTAAATTTAATATAACATTTAATAATAAGTGTTAATGTCAATGGAATACTCTATGATAATAATCATGACTAAAACTTCATATTTAAGTAAATTTAAAATTAGATATTTAAATTTCCATAGATTCAGTGTGAGCATCAAGACATGATTAATACCATGATATCCCCATTGAATTATTCATAAAACAAGTTAAAATAGGTTTTCATGGATTCTATATAATTTATAAGTAATTATTAAAAAAAGAAACCATTAATTTTATCCATAATAATCTATGAATAAAATGAAAAATGAAATATTATAAAAAATCGGACATGAGTCCATATTTCAAAATATCAAATATAAAATCACAAAACCACATATGAAAATCCATGGTGGGGATTCATGGAAGAAATGCATGTAGGTGATTTAGGTAAGTGAATCAGTTTTTACAAATCACATAATGAGATCAACACATCAAATCAATATAATAGAACTCTAATAAGGGTATCTTACATATCCATTTTACACTAGATAAGTTAATATATGTATTTGAATCTCTGTAATAGAATTTTTTTAGGTTAATCATGTTTCCAAAAATTGATGTAGCCAAATTCTAAAAATTGTACGAGGCTTGATTTAAACAATTATGGACATAAAAAAATTAAAAAGAAGAATCAGTTTTACCTCCAGTTAAAATATATTTATACAATTTCATTCTATTACATATAATTAATAGTGACCTTAATTCGATATCCCTTGATCAAGTAATCATGAAAACACAGTGGAAAATTAACCCTGTTAAAACTGAAGATTTCATATTGAAAATATTCAGCGGCTTATATATAAATTTAGAAAATAATAATGATTGATTTACAATTTCATATCTTATAATGAAATGTTCCTAAAATTTATATTTTAAACATAAATAATTATTAATTTGCTGTTTTTTGCATGTTGTGGTCTAAATAAGGATGGTACATTATTCTTGAATATTAAACGAACTGTGAATAATAAAATAATTATGTCGGAGAATTAGTTACAAGAATCTACTACACAGAATAATTGGCTATGTGAATTGTCTAAGTGAGTTTATTAAAAATAACAAAAAATCATGTTTCAAGGTGTTAAATGAGTTATTTCAAATAAGAAAACTATATGAAACCTATATAACATGCTATAAAAAATCATGTTATAAATTTTAAAGAATGAAATATTATTATCTAATCTAAGATAATAATACTTTATTCATAATAGAATATAATGTATCAAAACTCTTAATATAAATAAAACCAATATATATTTGTAATTATCGAAACTTTAGGTGTTTCGAGGATATACTCAATAGTATGTCTCGAATCATTCCTTAGTTTTACTATGGTTGGGTCTTGTTTCAGGTGAAATTTGGAAAATTTTAGAGCTTTAAGGATTTCTTCATGGTTGGTTTGTGATAAGGTAAAACCATGCGGCTTGGCCCAGGAAATCATGTGGTCAATGATGTGCCACTGGAAGGGGTACATGGTTTTTCAAAACTATATTAACCATCCCTAAAATTGTGCAGCTTCAGATAGTGATTTTTCAAGGATTGTTCATGGTTAATGTAATTGGGAGGAAAAAACATATGCACCTACTAAAATACCATAGAGGGTGGATGGTTAGTATGCATAGTTACTACTAACTGTGATGTCGGTGAAAAAAACCATGCATATTGGGGTTTAATTTCCTCAAAATAATTTTTAAAATCATAAGAAGCTAAATTTAACCCCTAATTGACCCCTCTCAATCATAAATAAATTTCCTTGGTCGTGAAGGCTCCTAAAAAGTGGGATTGTCTCCACAAACCCCTAATCCTGGAGAATCAAAACATAGTTGATCATGTTTGATATTCATTGGGTGTGTATATATTCTCTCATGTGGATTTATTTTGATATACTCTTCTCTAATATTTAGATATTTCTGGATCATCATGATATTGAAGGATCTAATCTCTGTTTGGATATATCTATATTCTAGGTTGTGTTTCAAGATCTATTTTTCCTCATTCTTCGTTGGAGATCCTACTATGGGTGTTGTATTTTACTGTGTAATTAAAGTTAGGTGGTTACATAAATCTTTACCCTTTAATTGAAACCATTAATTTAAATATTAATTTGAAATTATATTTTAATTTATTTTAAAAACTCATATTTGATATTTTTGGTGTTTGATTTTGAAATTGGTATGGAAATTATGAAAACCACAAAATTTCATTGAAATTGAAATTGTTGGTTGAATTTAGGAAAATTAGGGAATATATTTTAAAATTTATTTGATAAAACTAATTTGATATTGATCTTTGAGAAAAAAAAAATTAAATTGAATATTGATTTGAAAGGGAATGAATTTGATGAAAATCATGAGTTGGTTTTCAAATGGAATTTAAAATGGCATGTTGAAAACTGAAATTGAAAATTTTTATTTTAAATTTTATTTGAATGGTTTGGTTTTCCCAAAAAAATTTGGTACATTTAATATACAATATGGGATCCCCTAATGGGATATATATTGACTTCTCTAAATTGGATCCCCTAATGGGGTTCAATTTGATTGCTCGAAATGGGCTCCCCTAAGGGGGTGCAGTTTGATTGACTAAAAAAGGCTCCCCAAATGGTGTGTTGTTATGATTATGCACATGCATGTGTTTTTATTTGTTATCATAGATTGTAGAATTTTTTATCGATTTCTATTGTTCTATAAAATTTTTTTGTATAAATTATTCATTTGAGTGTTTTTGAAATATCGTTTATCATTTTATTTGAAAGTATAATCTTTTTAAAATTTTCAAATGAATTTTCATGCATTGTTTTACTGAAATTTGATATAATAATTGGTTTATGGTTATAGTATTATTTATGTAATACTTGGTGATACCCTAATAGTCTATTTTACTCACACCCTAACATTTCCTTTGAGAGTTTGTAGATTATAATTTCCTTGATCTGAGAAAGGGGAAAGCACCACTTTAAGGTTATGGATGTTCAAGATCCTTGGGACCTTGAGTGATATACATGACAGGTGAAGATGTTATCCACTTGTTTCACATGTTTCTTGAGCATTTATCATAGTATTTTTTGGTACATTGATGATGTACTATTTCATTTTCATTTACCTGATTTTTTGTGAAACATTATCCATGATGATTTATAATCACACCTAATTATATCCATTATCATATGTTGTTTTTTAGAAAAATAATTCTCAAAAATTTCATTTATGATTCAATGTGATAGTATTTAACCTATGGGGATCAATAATTCCATTCTTTCCCTGTTAGTGTCAACTAAGGTATTATGGTACTATGATATCTGTACATGATGATGAAAATGTTTGTGTTCATAATGTATTGTTCATCAACCCTACTTTTGGAGTCAATTATGCATTTTAAACGATACATTTGAAGATAACCTGTTGGTTTTAAAACCCCACGTTTGACCAAGTAATATATTAGATCTAAATTTTTTATTATTTCAACGATCTATGCAGTGATTTAATTGGATTTCTTGTATCATTTAATGTTGTTTAAAGACTAATTCAAAGGAAAATTTTCAATTAATTAAATAATTATTTTTCTAATGGAATTTATGATTTATTGTAGGTGTTTAAATTTAGATGAAATTTATTTATCGAGATGATATTATAGATCTATTTGACATAAATTAAATCAAGAATATTGTTAAATAATGATAGTTTTATTTTCTTATATATACATGTGTATATAAAAATATCAATGTTTTTCCACCTATATTTCTCTGAAGGACCACTGTTTGAGGGAAAAAATATTTTCAACCATTATTGTTTGATCATCGTGATATTTTTTTATATTTGGTTTGAATACATTTTTTTAGATTAAAAAACTATTAGAGATACTATTTGTAGAAATACATGTTTATAATCTAATGAGTAGTATATCCACTACAATTTAAAGAATAATAAATCCCACATGACATTGAATATTATTTTTTTGTGGTTTTTTATTTTTTAAAATCATTTAAATATTTCAGTTACAACTGCAACTATGATCTAAAATAGTATTCAATATTTACAACTCATCTATTTCTATTTATGTATTCTTTTATTGTACTTAGTTTTGGTGGAATATCAACTTCCCATACTATTTTTTGTGTATATATGTTACTTGTTAAAGAAACAGAAGGTCTCATTAAATACTTGTTAAACAATTTCAATGGCCAGAACACAATTATTGTAGTCTTATGATAAGTGGACCAACTAGTGAAAATAAAAATGCTCATAGAGAGAGCATTGGTTTAGTGGACTAATGGATCTTTCTTCTCTAAACCCCTATAAAAATTATTTTTTTTATTTTTTTCCACTACATATTCTATTTAAAAAAATAGTGTTTCTCACCATTTAAAATCACAGAGGAAATATTTTTGTTTTATTCAATATTTTTAAAAGTATGCAATTAGCCCCCACCCCCTTTTTTTGTTTTATTCTTTTATAACCAAATAATAGGCATCAAATGATGGGCTCTATTGTATTTCTTTTTTTAAATCATTTATGATTATTCAATTTCTACTTGATACCAAAAATTGGTATATGAAGTTGGATTCTATTGATGATTTTAACATTTATACAGGCCAAAATCATTTGGTATCTAATTTTTATCTAGTAAATAAACATCTTTTAGTTTTTTGTAGTATGTGTTAAAAGTACATGAAAATACCAAATTTTAATGGATGATCTTAGCGAAGATATATTCACAATCCATGATCCTTATTTTAATGGTGATAGTTATGGATGCAAGAAACCATGCATGGTTATTCATTAGAAAATAATTCAATAAAAAAATTTATAATAATAAAAACCATATGAAATTCCTATATAATATTTTAAGAAGTTTAATTACTCTCAAGATAATGATTATGATCTTAATTTGAGAGCTATGAATTCTATTTTTTGTGGATTCAAAACTGATGAATTAAATCGACATTCACAGTGTGCTACATTATATGATATTTGGAAAACAATTATTGTTTCCTATTAAGAAACTGAAATTTTTAAAAAGTTAAATTATAACTTTGAAAAATTATAATTTGAAACATTGAAAAAGTTTGATGGTGAAAGAATCACTCAGAGGAATAAAAGATTTAATGAAATAGTCAACTGTGATAGTACCATGGTAAATCCAATTACTCTACTAGATAAGGCATTAAATGATCTAAATGTTTTACCTTAAAAATTGAATGGAATATCTAATGCAATTTTACAATCCACTAATGTCATAAATATGTGAATCAAGGAATTGACTGGAACATAAATGATGTATGAAGCTGAGGTGCATGAAAAATCTAAATGACAGATTTCTATAAAAAAAGAACATGTATCACTAAATGTTTTGTTGGAAAAATCTTCAAATTCTAGTTATTTACACTCAAAGGATAAAATATAAGATCCTGATAAAAACTAGTAATTTTTACATTAATAGGAATGTAATGTTAAAAAAAAGAATGAATTTAATTTATATGAATTTAATATGAGAATTCATATGAAACCTCATTTTCTTATTTTTAAACGTCAAAAGAAACATGATTATAAATAAAAAAAATTATTGAAGGAAATTTGTATTTCTTATGAAGATTTAAGTTATGAATCTGGTAAATGTTCTAAATCTAATAATAAAAACAAAATAGTAAATATATTCCTAATGGGTCTTTCCAATAATATACAATCTTCTATCTCTAAAAACTCAAATTATGAAAATATTTCTTATGATGAAATCAATGAATATTAGTTACGATTAATGATGAACTTGAATCTTTAGGTAAAGAGAAATGAAAGCTTATAAACTATTAAGATGTTATTTCAATTGAAAAATAATGTTTCATAGATACAATTTCAGATTTAATATATAACTATTCCCAAAAGTTTTGTTCGTTACATGAAAATATAATTAATTAATTAATTGATGAATTGAATTCTTTAAAAAATCAGAATGTATACTTATTAAATAAGAGATGTATTTAAATCAAATTCATTGTAAAAATTAAAAAAAAAGGAAATATTAGTATTGGTAGTAATGGATATAAGCCTAAATGATAAAAGAATTACTTTTTCATGGATCCAAATGAAAAATCATGTCTAACTTTATATTTTTTCATTGTAAAATTAATAGGAATTATGCTAATTATTGTTATTTTATAAATCCTCAATTTGGTGGTTTCGAGATTTTTTATTATTCATAATCCTTATATGAATATATTCATGAAATATTTTCTCAAGGGACACAAATTTGGTCACCAAAGTCTTTCATTTCTAAAACTATCGGATATAAGAACATATGGGTACCAAAAGGCACAAATGTTTGATATTTTTTAGACATAAGACACTAAACATCATTTTTTATAAAAATGAGTGGTTGGTTGAAGAATATATAAAGATTTTTGGATAATAAAATGAATAATTAATTTATAACTATATAACAACTCTGATGTAATTTTTTATCTAAAAAGAGGATCCATAATGCTAGAACTATTAAAATCTAGAAAGTATTTTATTTTTATTTTTTACACTTTATGTTTTTATTTTGGTTATAATTTTTTTTACTTTTTTTATTTTTAATTCCTATACATTTTATTAATTCTATTTTTTAACATATTTGTTTTTTATGATATAATTAATGGAATTAATTAAGGGGGGTTTTATAATGTTACATCTATTTAAAATAATTAAAAGAATGTTATGTATATTTCATGAAAATCTCTACAAATTTTCTAATTTGTTTAAACCTTATATTCATTGTACTTGTTATTCTTATAGTCTAATTTTATAAATATTTTTACTAAGACATTGAGTAGAAATATATTATAATTTTACTTGCATAAAATTTATTATTGAAAAATATGTATTTTCAATTATAAGATCTGATATTTTTTCACACCATTTTGAGTTCAAGAAACTTTAATAATTCTTAAAACCTATCGGAATAAAACTCTTCATTATTCATCATGTGAACCCTAATTCATACAAATTCTCAAACCCTATAAAACCTTTCATATTCATTCTCTCAATGTCAAATATAGAATCCTCTAAAAAGTTGATTGGAGGTGCATAAAGAAAATGAGTCACTCTACTTCAGAAATATTTATACCTTAATTGATAATTATCTATGGTTTAAATTTTTTATATAAAATATTTTTTCAAAATTAGTTGATAAGGATGATATAAAAGAAATATGTAAACAATGTATTCTTTTCATATTTCTTTAACTAGATTGTCTAAAGAGGAGTCAATATCATTTTTTGAAGAATCCCTGGAAAAATATTCTATAAAATGGATAAAAATTATTGGTCTTGAATAATCAAAAGATAAATCAATTCAAATGGATAAAGGAGGAATACCTTTTATATAGTTTTTAGGAACTCCATCTGATGATGATGAGAATTTTTTTATAGATAATTTTTAATTTTTTTCTATGGAGATGTCATTTATGTTTAATCATTTAAAAGGATAATAATTGAATATTTATTAATAACTTAAGAGTTCATGGAAATAATATAATGAGATAAGAATATCATCTATGTTGACAATATAATTTCAATGACTTCAATCATGGTATAAAATGTTGTTGAAATATTTAATATCAATATAATATTTTTATGACGTTAAAATGGAGATATTTTATCAAGTAGAATATAGAAGATTAGAGGATTTCTTTAAATTAGATATTAATAACCTAAAATATTTCGTAGTTAGTCAGTTTTATTCATTTTTTCAAGAGGAAAAATATCTTATTATATTCAAAGGAGAATAGATATGTTGTAATCTGTTTCAACTGTAGTGAGTATATGAGTCCAGAATCTAGAGTGTTAAGGTGTATCCCTTAACCTTTCTAAAAACTATGATCCTTTCTCTCATTTCCCACCTTATTCCATACTAACCCTTAAACCCATAATATTGTTGTAATATTGAGTGTTAAATACAATTATCTATGTTTAGTCATATTTATTTTTTATTTAATGATTCTCATGAGTTTTTTAAAACTTATTCACTCTTTGAAATATATTTTTCTATTAGATAAACATGAAGATCACTAAGAAAATTTATATTGTGTAAAATCTATAATAATATGTCTCATAATTTTTTTTATTTCAAAAAATGGGGAGAAATTGAGATAAGAACATCATTTATATTTTAATAATAAAATATTTTTTTACTATATATATTTATATGTTGTTTGATCAACCTTTTTTCTTTTTTTTCCAAATTTTCTATAAATTTTCTACAGGTTTTTTATATGGATTTTTTTATCGTTAAAAGGGGTGATTGTTAGGAATATGTTCATCTAACAATTTCATTAATTTATCATTCATTATGATTCTAATAAACACCCAAAGTTTAGTTACTAATGAAGTTAATTTAAATAGATTTTAAGATATTATTTATTTAAATATTTATATTATTACGGAATGACTTTTGAGTTACTAATGAAGTTCACTTTAAATGTAATTGTATGGATTATGAACCTAACTTATAGAAGGAAAAATACTTTTTGAAACTCTCTGTTTATGTGAAATGTATGTTTTTGGAACTATAAATTTTTTGGATACCTTATATTTAAGTTATTAACTTATGGTCCATCAACCCTAATTTTTTAATCAATTATATTCCATCAAATGTTTGATGATTACATGTTCATGATGCAATACTATTTTAGACATAGTCATCTTGGAGATTTGAATTTTATATAATTTCTATTATTTATAAAGCAATCTCATAAAATTTATTTTATCATTTCATTATATTAAAAGACTAATTCAAATTTCATTATTCAATATATTAAATAATTAATATTTCTAAGTGAATTTACGATTTACTATGGGTATTAAATTCAAATGGGCCTGATTTTTCATATGGAATTTTTTCATTTGTTTGAGCTAACTTAAATAAATTATATTCGTAAATATCAAGAGTTTATTATTATCATATATAAATTTTCATATATAAATGTAAAATTATTATTATATCTAGTTATATTATGATATACGCATTGAAGACATACATTTTTTTATCCTTTGTTGTCTGATTATCATGATGTTGTTGTGTACTATTTTTCAATACTTTTTTATAGTTTATCGAAGAAACTATCATATATACTCATTATAGACATACAGGTTTATTCTATACTGATTATTCTCTCTAAAAAGTATTAAAGAAAAATGCAGTGAATTCAACAGTAACGATTATTTTCTTACTGGCGTGTATTTTTGAAGATCATCTACATATTCCTGTTTCTTTTGTAGCTATTATTTGAATCGTTTTTCAACTTCTAGACCTAATATATTTATATAGAAGTGTCAACTTATTGTTTTTAGTCATAGTATAGTATCATATTCTCATAATAAGTTTGGAATATCTCGATTCATTGTTTATGAATCTAAGGTCTTATAGAAGACTTGTTAAATTATTCCATCTACGTGCACTTAGTTATTGTAGTCTTATGATAATCAGAACTGTTAGTTAAATTCACCAACGGCTTGGAGAGAGTGTTGGGGGATTGGAATAGGGGATCTTTGTGACCTAAACCACTATAAATATTGTTGTGTACATATTATTTTATTTTATTTTTTATGATCTATTTAAATAAATGAATGATACTCACCAATTAAAATCATAGAGGAATTAAGTTTGTTTTTGTCAATATTTTTAAAAGGAAACAATTCACCCCCACCTTCTTGTGTTTATTTATTTTCTAACCCAGAATTATCTGGAACACTCGTCTTTAGGGAAAAGGACGAGATTGTGGTCAATATTGATTAAAATATTAAATTGTACTTTTAATGTAAGTATACTTCCCCATGTTATTAATTTAGAGAGTGACTGAATTCCTCAAATCTGGGAAAAGTATTTTGAAACAAAAAATTAATCCTAATATGATCATTTTATATGAATCAAGGGACTTTTAACCCATAAAAGATTTATGGTTTTCAAGTGTTAACTTTTTCCTTATCATGTTATTTATCGCTAAATTTTAACCCTTGGGAATTAGTTTTATCCTCCATGTCAAAAAAATTTCATCGCAACAAATTTCTCAATTTTTAAAACTATTTTTATTCTAAATGACCTTCATATTTATATTTCCTTTTTAAAGAGAATGTTTTATTAACCCTTTTTATGATGGGGGTTTTTTATAGTGGAATTTTTAAATGTAAAACCCTAGATTATCATGAAAATGATCAAATTGAAAGGATAAAATCTGTTTCTGGTGGGGTAATTTTACTACCGTATATTTTCAAAATAATAATTTGTTAGATAATATATATAACACATAACAACAAAATTAATGAAAAAAACTATTATTTAATATATGATCACTATAACATAGACGTCAGATTGGTGGGTATGAGTACAATTAACCATATTATTTAATATATAAAAATATATATTAAATAACCACTAATAATTTGTTTTTTTATTCAAAGGAAAAAAGAACTAAATTTTTTGTAAAGTCATTTTATTCTTCATAGTACATTTTCTTGAAAAAATGTTTCTATTACTTCTGATGAAAAAATAATAAAATTAAATTCTATAAATTTTAAAGATAAATATTCGATAAAAATAATTAAATTTTTAAAATAATCATATAGAAATTATCTTAAGTTGAATTTTATTTATTTTTCTGAAATTATTGATTTTACTGTGAATAGTGAAAATATCATTTCTTAAAAAACTATCATTTTCTTTGATTAAATCAAGTAATTTAAAAGTAAAATTGTATTAATTATTTTTATTATATGTTATATATGATCTATTTGATTTATATTATTCTAATTTTAATCAATAATTTTATCTAAATTGATAAATTTCAATTTAAATACTTAATTTTTCTCTAAAAACATTTTTTCCTTATGTTGTACGTGCTTTTCTAAAAATTAATATCTTACTCTTTGTAAAATGAATTTTCAAAAATGGATAATATATTTTGAATAATTATGTATAAAATCTTAAAATGTTTCCATTTTATGTTTTTGCATTATGAATAGTAATCATTGTAAAATTTCTCACATCAGTAAATGATAAATTAGGTAATTAAGCTTAAAACTTTTGTGTTAAGGCATTAAAAATAAATAAAAAATTATTTTTATTTAATTTAATGTTTTTTATTAATAAATATACATTTAATATAATATTATATTACTTTTGGATCCATTTTAAATTAGTAATAACATCTATATTATTTTATGTAATAAAATTTAAAAATATCTCTCTCTTACATTTAATTTCATTTATATGTTCACATAATGTAAAAAATATGGCACTAATGATTATAAAATATTATATTAAAAAACATAAATCTATTTTGTTATATTTTAATTTTTTTTATTTTTATTGATTGAATAATTTTCTTAAAATCTTGCATATCATTGATATTATATATTTTTTTAAACTATATAAAAATTAATGAAATGTTATTAAAAATATTTAAAGTAATACCATTTGGGTGAATTATTTTCCACCAATAATTTTATAGATAAATATAAAATATTAGTGATACTTTAAAGCATTATTTTCAAATTCCATTTTTCTTGATGTTTTTAAAGTCAAATTAATTGAATAGTTTGAAAAAAACGTTACTGATATTTTATGAAAATATTATATTATTAAATTATTAAAAAATAATATCAATATTTAACATGGTTAAGGGGATAATATATTATATATAATTTCATCCATTATCCATTTATCGGCATGTTTTTTTTTCTGTTAACATTATTGAACCCTAAAGGGTAGAAAACACTTATATTGGTATAATTGTCAAAAGGGTTATGGGGTGGGGGGGTTAAAACAAACATATAAGTGTGAAAGCATCCCAAAATCAATTAAAACATTTTTTGTATGAGTTAATTTAAACTCATACTCATCTTTTATTATAATTATTTTAATTTTTACACATTTGGAAATGAAATATAATTTATATTAATTTAATATGTTATGATATTTCATGAATGCCCCTCCCATCAATTATAAATTAACATACATTCTCTATTTTATTTCCATCATGTTGAGCAACCAATCTCGACCAAACCCTATAAATTTAACTTTTAAACATACTTATACAATTTAATTTTTTTTTGAATTTCTAAAATACCAACCATAGGTCTTTTATGTGGGGATCTAATGGAAGTCAACCAAAGAAGAGGTAAGAGTCCTTATTGACACTTTGAAATTTATTTCTTCTTATACTTTCTATAAATGTATAATAATGATTCAAAAATAATGAAACCAATATCATTAATATACTGATTTGTTATTATGGTTATAGGAAAAAAAAATTCAACCACTCCCATCTTATGGAAAACAAAAACATTGATCATGCGTACATACGACATATAATCTCCATGAACTGTTGTAATTCATTTTTCCTCATAAATTTACATATATGTTTATAAATATAGAATTAATTAATTTATATCATATTTATGACATAATTATACTTCTAAAATTATAATATCATATCTACCGTCTTACATTCCAATCCTCCATAAAATGATAACGTTGTTTATGAGTATGTGCAGACTACCACCTCCACGAAGCAATGTTATCATTTTTCATTTAAACATTGCATGGATAGAAATAAGGATTGATTTAATGAATATATAAGATGTATATAATATAAAAAATATCTTATAAATGGTAATTAATATTTAACTTTACTTCATTCCATCCATCAAAATGTAAAAACATGATTATGTGTATGTATGGTCTATCATCCCCATCGAATGTTTAATTTATTATATATATATATATATATATGATTTTGGGATGAATATATATATATTTAATATATGTGATATTTATCTCATCAAAAAAAATATGGAGATAATTAAACCAAGCTAAATATGCATGGACTGAAACTATCAAATCAAATCATACATGAAAAATGAAGCAGTATACACCAAAAATAAGGATAATAATAACATAATTTTAAAAAATGAGTGGTAAAATGATATAAATAGATCATACATCATATTATATACATGTAATTAGCTCAGGTATGTGATTTTAACAAATTTAAAATTATTATACATTTGTTTAAAAGAACGTAAGAGGCAGAATGAACCTGAAGTGAGGGATTTGTTAAGTCAATTTATATTCATTAGGTTATATCACTTATTCATTGATTATGTTTTTCCAATAATCAATTTCATGTAAAAAAAAACTGGTATATTTTTTATTTATTCTTATATTTTTAAAATTTATAATTTTTACACATAATTACTTTATTTATTAATTCTCACTTTAATGGTACAATCTTGGTAAGGGGGTTCTTAACTCAATTTACATTCATTGGTTAAAATTATACTTCATTAAACTATGTCACTGTATGATTATGTGAGAAATTACAAAATATTTTATTATTTTTTATTTCAACTTATATTTTTTGAATTTTCACTTCTCACGCATAATTACTTCATTGATTAATTCTCACTTCAAATGTATGATCTTTGAAAGGGATTTTGTCTCAATTTCCACTCTATTGGGATATATTAGGTTTTATCAAACTGTTTATTTTAATACAGTGTATATAATACCACATTTATAAAATAACATGAATATATTATTATTCATTATTTTTAGTGTTTCAATTCATGTTTACACTTTCAAGAGGATATATTTTAACAGTTACTAAAGAGGTAAAAAATTATTTTATAATCTTGTTATTTGGGACTTTCATTATTTTGGATGAAGGATTCATATAAAATATCCTTTATAAAAACCATATATTTTATTATAATATAGATATTTAAGGTGTCTCCATGTTTTATAACAACTATTCCATTATTTTTCAATTAAATCAACATAAAATATTTTACATGAAAAACATATCTTATTGGATTTTTTATCTAGTGTATTTATATTCTATGTACATATTATAAAATATTGTTTCAAAAAATTCATGTTTATTTAATAAATGTACATTACAATATATAATTTAATTTTTAAAAGGTTTGAAAGTAATCATTCCTTTTTTGAAAGGGTTATTTTTTATTTTATTTACAAAAATTCAAAGAAAATATTTTTTAATGTATATGGAATAAATAGATTTTGCCACAACTATAAAAAATTTATTCTATTAGATTATTATAAATATTTTCAAGGGTTGTATAAAAAAAATATTTAATGAAATATTATTTTAATATTTAAAGTATCTTTTCTATATTACTCAAAATTACAGGATTTTATTAGAAAACTTATATTCCTAATGAATGGATGGTCATATTTTATCTCTTATTAATTTTTTGGTTGTTAACTTTATCTTGAAACAATCAATTTTTTAATCATTATACATCAAATTTATAAAATATATCCATATTCCTTGTAACAGAAATATTATTATTTATCTATACTGTATACCATTTCATTAAATAGTTTTTTATCAGGGATGTTATTTGACTATATTGATAAATAATAATATTTAATATTTGTTATTTGATATGTATATTTGTTGATGAGGATTATTTTCCTCTCAATTAAATTAATCATTCAATATATGACAAATGCATTGGACACAAAGAGGTTGGTGGGGCCCAGTAATATATATCCCATTTATGTATAAAAAGGTCAAATGATTCAATCTAGTTAGTGAACCTTTATAAATAGTTTTTCTGGTGCATGTATTCTCATAGAATAAATTTTATTTGTGTATGGTCATGATATAAAAGATATCATGATTTATGATATCATAATGTCCAATGTTAATCATTTCCTCCATTGATAATTCAGTTATTATTAACCATGATAATATATTATTTATATTTTCTATAGACGCATTTCATGTTCAAGTTGTTGATTAAATGACACAAGTTTCTAGTTATTTTCCTTGATATTTTGATTATTTTATATTAACTCATAATATATAATGTTGTACATAACGCTTAAAAATAAATTGAGATTAGAATTATTTTGTTTCCTTTCTAAATGATCCAAAGAATAATTATTTTATTGGGATTTAATGATGTTGAACATTTTCTATTGTTATGTTCTATATTTCTTTTTAAATATAATTTGAGAATCAACTATATATCTAGTTCTTTGAGACTTAAAAATTGATGGATCATTTAGGATGATATCCCTTAATCCTATACCAATGTAATAATGTAGGCACCGACTTCGGGTTACTAAATAAGGGATTGTTCCAGTGTGTGTGTGTGATATGAGAATCATAATTGAGATTAAGATATAATAAAATCTAAAGACCCTTAATTTTTTACTGAATATGATGTAAATAATTATCGATAGTATTAGAATCAAGAATATGAAATGGAACAATTATTTTAAGTATGGTTGTTTTCCATTATTCGAAATACGGGTTTTATGATACTGTTTTTGGGGTGTATGAATTTTAGAGAGCCTTCTCCTCAGGATATTGATTAATCTAGTCTGAAGTATTGAATATGGTAGAAAATACATTACCTAGTAAAATTGTCTCTCTGAGATTATTACACACATTAGTTATGGAAATGAAAAATTTATGGTGATTTAAGATACTTAAGTCATGAGGTATAGTTTGTGTATGTTTTATTTTGTTCCCTATTTCCAATTTATAAGTACATTATGATTACTTTAATTCATATATTTTAATATTAATAAAATTTATTATTGCATCAGGTTTATTTTTATATATGACAAAGTATATAATAATATCATATGGGTACTTGTCATACTAAAAGTTCATAGTTGTTCACTACTACGAATAGGGTCTAGAAGTTTCATGAAAGTATTTTCAAATATAAGGTCTATTTATAGATGATATAATTTTATTGGAAATGAGTTAATAATGTTATTAGTGGTGGATTATCCCAATAATTTAATACACTTTACAATGGTGTACACCCTAGGTAGTATTTTTTATCGGCGTTTATGGGAACATTACCCACCAAGAGGAAATCTATGTTAATTTATCTCATTAGGTGTTATGTTAATGGACAAGTGTAATGATCTTTTGAATTTATGATTATTATCAATACATGTCCTCAATCATATACTTTTATGTATTTATGATAACACTGACATGATATTTTGGCAGAAAGGCAGTATATATTGGGTGTGTAACAAGTGATGTTCTGTTAATGAATAGTGAAAGAAATGATTTATCCCTTCTGTTCTTTAATGTAATTTGATATCCCATGTGTTTTGATGAGTATTGAACTCGATGATTGATTTCACAGCCATGATATTTTTATTTGAAAGATCTTTTACAAAATTTAATAGAATTATATATTAAGATTACAGTTTAATGACACCAGTATGTAACCCACATTATTTGAGATAACTAGATAAAGGGATTGGGTTATATTATGTAAATTCATAGGAGGCTACATATCATTGATGTATTAACTTCATTCTATATCATAGTATTGGAATATCTCTAGATTCAAACCCTAGAATTTAGGTACTATATCTTAATTCCACTGAGAATGCGGCTTATAGGGCCCCAAAATAAGTTTACTCAAAACCTTAGTTAAATTCGTTATGAATTTAAAAAGTTGGAAAAATTTAATTCTCATGCTAGGTTTATTAATTATTCATGGTGGTTTAAAAATAAATAATCAATCACTAGTTATTTGAGACATTATATATGTGAGTTAATTATTAAATAATTATTTATTCATTAGATAATTATTTATTTAATTATGTGAATATAAAATTATTTTTTTATTTACAAGTTAAACCAAATATTTATTAATTTACTTATATGAAAATTAAATAAATATTTATCCAATAATATAGTAAATATAATATTTATATATTATTATAGAATATTGTTGTGATAATTAATTAATTAATTAATTAGTAATTATTCCATTATAGATAAATATTATGGATGATGTCATTCAAATTTTGATGATTTGGTGCAAAATTTTGTATTAAATATCATTTAAATAAAAATTAATTTATTTATTTAATAACATAATATTTGTTTTATCTTTTAGTTTAGTATATAACAACAAAATACTACTGTTATTATTATTTATACATGATATTCTCAAAAAAATTAAACAAATAAGGGCCTTGAAAAATATTTATTTTACCACCATAGCATAATTTTTACCCAATTATTACATTTCTTGTAAGACCATTATTTATTACAATTTTGCGCAAATTGATATCTGTAGAGAATCATCTCAAGACCTAGACAGTTCCCTCCTCATGAAACTTTAAAAAATATAGAGAAATTCTCCTCCTCCACCATAATTAATTCTAGTCCTATTAAAGAATTTGGTAGTGATCCAACAAGAACATTACAAGCATTAAATTCATCTACTCTAGAACCTGGAGGATTCTATAAAGATGATAAGAGATTCATAAAGCAAGTGTAGATTATATCCATAATGAATCTATGATTAATTACTCAAATTCAATGATGGTAGGAAAATATTATTCAATAGATTCATCATTGAAAAACTAATTATAAGATCAATGTAATTATGATTCAAAAAATAAATTAATTATCAATTACATGTGAGATCCAATCATTAGGGATTCTGAGAATCCATTTTGTTACATCCCTAGCCCTATATTCCTAGATAAAATTTTTATTTTATTACATTTATAGAAGATATTGGTGATCACATCCCAAAGGAATTAATGGTTTAGTTATCTTGGAAAACTTGTTACGTAAATGAATCAGAAATTATATTTGAAAATTTTAAAATACAATATAATGAAATTAAATATTTTTTATCCTTAAACTCATTCAAAGCATACTTCTTAATTTTATATAGAAACGAAACAACATAAGGGATCATTTCAAATTATTATTAAGGGTTACGTAATTCTAAAGATATCATGAGTAAATAAGTCATAAAAATAAGGGATGGTAGATAACTGAAAACACATTCCATTTAATCAATAAATGGAGAATGAAAAACAATATGGAAAAAAAATAATGTACAAATAATGTAATATAAATAATCACATGGACTTGAAACATATCCATGGATATAATTACTATTAATATATTTAAATGGGAATTAATAACTAACATCATAATGATATAATGAAAAATTCAAGAAATTATAAACATAATGTTAAGACCTCATGCTAAGAAAACATATATAAATGGGAAAATCCTCAACCAAAGAAACAAACTAGTTTGTTTTACGTGACCTACCAACGCATAAACCATAAGTATCAAGAACCACTCATCGTTAAATAAATCAAATCCATTCATCATATTCAAGGGGATAATAATAATTCAATACATAATCGATATAAATATTCCTATTCAATGACAAGCATACATAATTTTATTATTTACCAAGTAAAACATATCATAAAACATCCAAATAAATAAATAATAATGGTATCATTACCTCATATTCCAATTGGATTGTTAGTGAAATATATACAATTTTTTTATTATAAGGAACATAAAAATATCGTTAATAACATTCTTGGGGAAACCAAACTTTTCTCATAGAAATCCACTTTTAAAAACTATAAAAATTCCTGAATATTATGAAAAAATTTTCATTGAAATAAATCATGCATACCAGTAAATGAAGCTTTAAAATATTCAGTTTTCATGATTGAAGTAATTTTTTAACATTAGATATGTTAAAAACATTCCTTTCACACTTTTACAGGAAAAGTCTAAAATTTCATCTTTTAGAAATAGATAAAAACATTTCTTTTAACTATTTTTTAAAATTAAATCATAGCCTAAAATGTATTTATTAAATAATTGTTGAATAATAACAACATTTTTTAAAAAAAATTACTAAAAATATGGACATGGATGAAAAAATTTATCGGTTGAATAGAAAACAATGTTGGTTTTTTTTTAAACATGATTTTAGAATATTGAGTACTTAAAGAGTGTAAAATGATTGGAAACCATAAATTTTTTAAAAAATAATCATATGAGAGGAAAATATTTTTTGATTTAGATAGAAAGAGAAAATAATTACCCTATCAGATAATTAACTATAAATATTCCCAAAAATGGAGAGATTATGAGAGAAACACTATCCACTTTGGTAACTTTTCAATCATAACCATTATATAAGAAATTAGTTAAAATGAAAGATTAAATATCATTACTATAAAAATATATATGATATAACATATCACGTTTTTTTGTATACACCTCATATAAATAAATTGTTGTATAATACCAAATAAATCTCAATCGAGTGGAAATTGAGATGAAATATCTTATCAAGATAATAAAATTAAAGTGTGAATTAATATATGAATTGATTATATGTATTAAATTTAAATCCATATAAAAAAATTAAAATACAACAAAAAAATAATCTAAATTAATTAAACACATAATATTAGAATATCAAATATAATGAATAAATGATATAACCCAATGAAAACAAATTGAGTTGTGAAACCCCTTACTACTTGGTAACATTTAGGTTAAATCCCATTGGATGAAATAGTTTTATTTAAACATAACATAATATTTAGTGTGAATTATTCATGATATAAAATGTAAATGGTCATTAAATGCAACATATAAACTAAATTTTGGCATATCATTAAAATATTCCTCAATGAATGGAAATTGAGGGGAAATACCTTACCACAGGTCTGACGCATCACTTATGTTATTTAACTTCACCAATTATAAAAATATATTAAATAACAACTTGATTAATAAAATTTTTCATTTTTATTATTCCTTTTATTTAATTTCTTACCATGTTATATTTAATTAATTAATCAATTAAGTTCAAGTTGGACGTTTGGACGATATTCATTTTATTTGTCTTTGATGTCTTCAATAGGTTATCCATAGGAAAAGTGGAAATTATTAAAAAATCAAGAGAATAATAATCATGAAATAATTATTTATTTTTTACATCAATTATAATTTAAAAAAAAATTCTTGTGAAAAACGAAATATGTTACAATAATAGAGAAGGTAGGTTGTACATACACATGAGGAATGTTTCCATTTTTCAATGATCATGATAAAAAGATAGTATGTTTTATATTATTTTTATATAATTAAAATTATATCATAAATATTATATAATTTCATTAAATATACTTATATATATCATCCATGTGATGTGGTATGAAAAATGAATCACATCGCTTATTGAAGGTGGTAATCAGCACATACACATGAGGGATGTTATCATGTTTCATTGAATAGAAATGTGTGAAAATATATTATAAATAAATTTTTTCATTATAAAAAATAATTCAATAATATCATATATATATATATGTGTGTGTGTGTGTGTGTGTGTGTGTTAAATACATCATCCTAAATTTTTGTAATAGTGATGCTGGAAAATGAATTACATTTGTTAATGAGATGGTTGTCTTTCGTACACATAAACAATAGTTTCATTTCACATTTTATAGATGAGAAGATTTATGTATATTATGAAATTAAAATAATAAAATCATATTATATAGGATAAATTGACATAATGATATCATCATGGTTACATAAAATTTTAAGGAGGTGGAAGATGAAATGATATAAATATGTTAATTTAAAAACGATGCCTCTTTATCTAGAAACCTCATTAGGCTTACATGGAAATCATTCAAATAAAGGTTCTATAATCAAAAATAGGAATCTAGGAAATGTAAAGGTATATATGGGATGTATTTGGATAATAATAATGAGAAAAAAAATGTTTACTAAATGAGAAGAAGATAGTATAGGAGGTTACCTTTTATAAGTGAGGGGAGTGGGACTTTTGAATTTATTAGAATATAAAATTTGTATTAATTAATTTTAATGGAAAAAGGATAAAAAGATGTGTAATTTGAATATAAGAAGTTTATAGGTCTATATAATATCATAAAATAAAATATGGACAATGTTAAATTAGTTTTTTACCCTTATCTCTTTGTTTAAACCCATATTAACCCTTTTTGACAATTATCGCGATGATGATATTTTTACTATTTAAGGGTCCTGATAATTTCTATAAAATGGAACTTTATTGATAAATTGAACATATATGATAGTTGAAAATATATATCAATCAATTTCCAAAATCTCGTATTTTTAAGAATTTAATATCATTTATTAGAATATTATTTATTTTAAAATAACAGTAATGAAATTTTCGATACTAGTCATTTAATATGGAATTAAATACATCAATAAAATGGGAGAATGAAAAGATAAAATTTAAAAAAATCATTAATAATATATATTCATCTATAAATATCATGTAATACTATAACTCACTCAAACTTATATTACTTTAAATATTTTTAAAATCATTTATTTTATTTTTATATTAATTAATGAGATATTGTGTTAGCATTGCCTATGCATTTTAGGTAATTAGAAAATAACTAAAATTTATAACTAAATAACCACAATCAAACTAATTTTATTTTTCCCAAAAAAAATAATGAATATTCATTCCCAACTTTTATATGTCCCTTTGTGAACACATAAGATATAAATAAAAGTAAGAAATTGAAAATTCTCATTTTTCATTACATAATAAATTATATTGGTCATTTTCATGGTGAAGTATCCCATAATAAACTAAATATTAATAATAAAGTGATTATGGTAGAAATATATTCATAAAATAATATTTAAGATTAAAAATGTTGGCCTTGTCACATAGTTTAAACATTGGTAAACCTTATTTACCCTTTCACAAGAGCGATAAATTTTTACATTCTATACATAAATTATTACCAAAAATTATTTTTACCTTATTAAATAATATTAATTATTATGATTCAAAATATGAAATAATTTCTACCATATTCGATCACAATAAGTGGAAGAAATTTATTTTATAAGTATCCTAAAAACCATGATGAAAATACTTTTCCAAAAAAAATCTTTTTTATGATTAAAATAATTTTTACACCAAGATCACAAATAAATATGATTAATTTGTACTTAATTATATAATTTATAAATAATTTATACTTATATTAATTTATTATCTAATTAATGATATTATGGATCTTTTCAATTAAAACCAATTACAGTTTTACAAAAAAAAGGTATTTTTCACTATTCCCTGAAAAATCATTATTTTCATTAAAGTCCAAATATTACACCATAATTTAATTTATAAGAGATTATTTCAAAACATAATTTAATTTTTTATAATAATATATATATAATTAATTAAAATTATTTTTATTATTTTCTCACAAAAAATAAATAAAAACATTTTTGATGAATATTAATTTTTTGATTCTTATAAAGTTATTACAAAAAAATAGTACTTCTTTACCAATTTATTTTCTTTATATAAAATATTTATTAATAATTTTCAAAAAAATTTAATTCCTATTCACACCACTGATTTTAAATTTTATTTTATAATGGGTTTTTCTAAACATTTTAAAAGTATATCGGCGTTCGTTTAAAATCCTTGTTGAGCATAACACAGACTATCTATAAAATCAAATTTATTTAAATATATATCATTATAAAATATTAAGATGTTAAATAATACCCCATTAAATAAATTGCACACTATATATTATATTTTGGCCACCAAATTTCAAGCCACTGTTCAAAACCCACATCGTATGCAAGGATTCTAAAATTTCTTTTATAAATGATTATTGGAATTATAATGCTTAGCTTAAATATCACGTATCTAGGTTCCTAGATAAGGAAAAAATTTATAGGTAGTTAAAATATAGAAATAAAAAATAATAATAATGTATAAGTACTGATATCTAGTTATATGGAACATGGTCATGATAAATTTAATAAACACAAAAATATAAATCACAGAGGGGTGAAAAGATGATTGATTCATTAAAAATAATGGTAATAAAAAAACTATTTTGTTTATAAATAATTTTACAATATTTTTTAATTCCTCTAAAATATATACTAAGAACATAATTTATTATACTTAAAAAATTTATTTCATCATATAATAAATTCCACCAATAATCACTAATTTTTCTCCAAACAATGAGAATTCAAGATGAACTTTTTTATACCTGGGACACTAAAATCAACTTCTAATGGCTCACACAATCTATAAAAGGATTAAATGACAGTCCTATTATATTTACTATAACCAAAATTGTTATCATAATGTAATAAAATAACCAAAGTGAAAAAACCTTCATATGAATAAATAAGACATTATTCTCGAAAATTAAACAATAAAACCAAAGGTTTAACATAGATTATTCCATAAATAAATAAACACATATCCAAAATAACCTCAATAACATCATGATTAATAATTGTTTTAACCTCAATTTTTATATCATAATCTTTTGCTTAAATAAAAAAACATAAATTCATTATTCCAAAATAATCCTTTATATTACTCCTAAATGTTATATATATCTTAACCCAATAAAATGTCTCCCTAATTATACATTATCACATAAAAATATTAAAAAATAAAAATTATTTTATCATATAATATTTTTCCCAAAATAAAAATAATATTTACCCATTAAACCATTTATGTAAATATAATTGCATACTAATATAGACATCACATAGGTGATTCTTAGGTGTAACACCCTTGTCACCCTTCAATTGTGGGTTCTTGCATCACAACCTTTCTGAATGTGAAGGTTTGTCACCCAAAACACATTTCTTCCTTTTTCATAGACTAAATTAATATAATTATAATAATGTTCCAAATAATATGATGAAAATCCTCAAAAATAACATTAATTATCAAATAACTTTTCAATATAATGGTTATATATTTGATAAAACATATGTTCCTAAATTTTAATCACCAGTAGTTACCTTATCATCAAATATAATATAAACCCTAATGTTTATTAGTTACTTTAAACTTATTTCCAAAAAATAAAATGAGTTATTCCTCAAATAAAAATTTCCATAGACCTATAAAAAACCAATGGTCTTTATTCCTATAAATGTATCCTAAAATATAGTTAATCAAGTTAAATTCCTATCACACAAAATCCTAAAAGGGCTATCTATTACATAAAACATATTATACACATTAGAATTATCATCCTATGATAGTTTAGGTTTATCCCATATAAATATGGAATATCATAGGTCTCTAAAGGTTCTATTATTTGATTCATAATGAAAATCATGTCATTTAATCCATAACATTAACATGAAGAATAATATAGAAATAACAAATGATGTTCAAATTAAGAAATATAAATAATCACATGAACTAGAAACTTATCCATGGATATCATAACTATTCAAATAATGACATTTAAATAAATAAATAATCTCATAATTATGTAATGCATAATGTCAGACATCATAAACTTATCATCAAGGACATGTGTCAAGGAATCTTGCATAAATGTATAAGACCTCAACTAAATAACCAAACTAGTTTGTCTCCTAAGAACTATCTATAAATCGAGGAGCTATATCGAGTCCTTACCATCACTTACTATGTTAAATTATTTTATCATATTAAATAGTAGAATAAATATCTATTTTATAAGTAATATAAACATTCATATTAAAAAACTAGCATATAAAATGTTAATATTTACCCAAATATATCTAATTATAAACTATCCAGATAAGGAATAAGGATGAAATAAATACAACATATTCTCTATATATTTTATGTATAATAATTATTTATTTTAACTAAGGTATATAAATACCATAAAATATCATAGAAAATATTATTGGAAAAACACGTTTTGACTTTGAAATTACCTTTTATAAAATAAAAATTTCTAGAATGTTAGGAATTTTTTTAAACCTAATAATCATGTATAAGATGCTCCAAAAATGCAATGTTAATGAAAACAGAAAATTCCATCCATTATATATAAGTTAAAAAGAATTACTTTTACACATTTTTATGAAAATTTTAAAAGTTCATAATTCATAAAATGATAGGAAGATTCCTTTTAAACCATTTTATAAAAGTAAAACATGGGTGAAAATTCTTTTAATAAATTATTGGGAATAGAAAAAACATATTTTAACATATTTTAGAAAATATGAACATGGAAGAAATTTAATCTCGATATAATAGAAAACTATGTTGTGTTTCCTTAAAAACATGATTTTCATTTCTTGATTAAATATATACTAAAAATTTAAATTAAAACATAAAATATCCATAAATAAAAATTGGAGAAGAAAATAATTTTGTTATAAGATAAAAATATCAAATAATTACCCCATTTGAGACTTAATCATAAATAATCCTGAATAATGGTGAGATTTTTAAATAAACATGTCCTCTTTGGTAACTTTTTAATATTAACCCCATGGTATAAATAAATATAAAAGAAGCATTAAATATGATGAGTATAAATATATTAATGATATAACATATTTATTTGGTAGCATATACACCTCTTAAAAATAAATATATGTATAATAATAAATATGTCTCAATATATTGGAAATTTAGAAAAAAAACTCTTACAATTATCATACTGTTGAATTGAGAACTAATAATTAATTTGGTTATGTGTATCAAATTTAAATCCGTAGAAAAAAGGGTAAATAAAATATAAAATAATCAATTCATTATATATATAATCTTAGAATATAAAAAACAATGAATAAGTAATATAGTTGAATGAAAATTAATTGAGTTGTGAAACCCTTTGCCACTTGGTAACTTTCATGTCAAATCCACTTTGATAAAATAATTTTAACTGTAACATAAAATACTAGTATATTTGTAGGATCCATGAAATAACATGTAAAACTATAGTATATACAACATATAAAATAAATTGGTGTGTAACATTAAAATATACCACAATAAAATGAAATTGAGAAAAAATCTCTTACCTCAAGTCTAAATCATACCGCATACTCTTTATCTTCCATAGTAAAATAATATACTAATAATTTCATATCTTAAAAACCTTTTTAATGTTTATTAATAATTTTATTTTATTTATTAACATTTTTTATTTAATTATATATCAATTATGTTGACATTGGATGTTTTGATGATATTCACTTCAAATTTCCAAAGTTACTTCAATAGGTTGGCTATGGTAAAAGTGGCCATTATAACATCATCTCCAGAGTAATAATCATAAAATATTCATCATTTTTATACATAAATTATATATTAACCCTAATTTTTCATATATAAAAATCACATATTTTTATTGAAATATTCAATACATATCATTAAGATCCTTTCCAAAACTGTAAATGTTTATTATGTTTAGAGACTAGATACACAATCTTATTATGAAAGATATAATACATATTATATAAAGATATTCCAATTTAATACACATCATATAAATACTATAACAACCCATAATTATACCAATGATATTTCTTTAAGATATTTATTTCATAAAGTATAAATCACATAAAATCACATATAGAACACAATACAAACTTTATAAATGAGTAATTAATGAAATTAGAGGTATTTATAGACGTTAAGGAATATGTATCGATGAAATAGTAATATCACTATAGGAATAGTAATATGACCCTTATGAATATTGAAATGTCCAAAATAATGGTAACCTCAACCATGAAAATATAAATAAAATTTATGAATATCATAGATTAATTTATGATAAAATTAAATCATAGTATAAGTAAGCGAATCTCTTTAAAAAATATTATTTCAGTATTGGTATTTTTGTTTGTCATAAATATTTAATTACAATTTTATAATTAATAATATTACTTACATGAAAATCCAGTTTCATAAATTTTATTCATAAATACATTTTTTGTTGTCTAATGATTTTAGGATAATTTAATGATACCTTCGTAAATTTTTTAGAGTGTTATAAAATTTGTTATAATTTTAAAATCTGTATTTTTTTTAGTAAATGATGATTTTAGTTAAAAATTAAATATCTACTATTTATAAAATTATTTTCATAAAATAGAGTTAATTTTTTAATTTTTCACGTTAAAAAATGGTTAGGGTGACTTTTTGTGATTATTCTAAAAAATACTTGGATTTTTTGAGAATATCAATATATGATAATTTAAGATAATTGCTAAATACATGAATTATTGGTTTATTGGTTATGTATATCTGATGTAAACCCATTATATAGAACTCTACTTTATAATATTAATATATTTTTTGATAATTATCAATTTATTCATTTCCTTGATCCTAAATAATAAATAAAAGAATAAAATATTTAAAAATACCCCTTTCCTCCACTATAAATACCACCACCTCTCGTCACACATTCCAATATTTGATCCTTGTAAAATTTACTCCAAATAATATTCCAAATCCCGTACTCCAGGTTTATGAGCTCTTGGTCTCATAAAAAGTACAAAACCATTTCCTTAAGAATGTTCTCAAGGAGGATAAAATCAAGAGGTAAAAACCTCTTTCTTTTTCTTCTATTTTATTTTCATGTTATTTTATTTTCATATTATCTCCATAAATCCCCTCATACAAATTCCACGAAAACTGTAGTAACATTAATATCATGAAATTTTATTATTCTAATGTGATAATCAATCATAAATCCCCATATCCTCTCCCTTTTATGCTAAAAATGGAAATTGTTTGAGAGGTGTTGTTTCATCACATTCAAGGATGAATAGTTTTTATTATCATTCACCATATTCAAGGTTATTCATAAAAAAAATTTAATGGTTGAAATATATTTTAATATGTATATTAAATACATTTTTTATTTTCTATAAGTTATAAATTTACATAATACTAAATGATAAAGAAAAATTAGTTCGTTGTGATATAAAACCACATAATTTAATCTAAATGAATACCATTAACATGTTATCTAATTATTCATCCTCATATATATAGAAATATATATATATATATATATATATATAACAAATTACACTTCTGAATGATCATTTATAACATATAATTCCTATTTAGGAGAATTATACCCATTTTAAATTAACTTCATTACATATAAACGAGCGAACCTATCATGAAAACAATGAAAAGGAATGATCTCTAATAATGAAAGTAAACTCTATAAACTAGAAATAAGGCCATAAATAAACTTAATAAAACTATAATGAATCTAATAAATGTTTATAAGTTTCGGAAATAAATAATTAGTGTTTTTTAAATTGATTATCCATGAGATATTGGTCTGGTTCATAACACATTCACACATATGGTATGGGATTCTACATGAACCTTCATTTTCCATTAGGTTATTCATTCACTATCATTACCCCCAATATAATGATTTTGTATTTTTTACTCTTTTATATTCTTATTATATGTTCGAAATTAATATATCCTGATAATTTCATCATTCTTTTATATGGAAATACTTGTCTTACAAGGTTCCCTTCTAAATTCATCTGGATAAGAAAACCCAATTAAATAGAACTTCCCAATTTCTTACCCATTTTCAAGTACCATCCATAATCTATTTTAATATTCCATTATTTTTTATTAATAAACTATTTTCTAAATGAAAAAATAAATTTTTTCATTTCTTGTTTATCTAAAAAAATATGAAAAATGAAAATTATTTTTCCAGAATAATTATTCTTTGCAAAGTAAAAGGGTTTATTTCTCTGAAGGATATCTTATTGATTCTATTATAGTATTTTCATTTATTTGAAAACCTCTATTGAATTATTTTATTTTTTTATATTTATCTATTATCTTTATCATCTACCGTAATTTATCAAATTGTTTATGATCCGTTTGACTATTTATGTGCTATCATGATACCATTCATTGTACTACTATGAATGGTTAGTGATTATGTTTATAGAATGGATAACATTACATAAATTTCATATGTATATGTTTTTTTATATTTAACCCCATTCATATAAATAATTCAGTGGAATTATCAAGTGATGGGTGGGGCCCTCTATATCCACTCTATGTGTCAATATGTCTCATGAGACAAACTAGACTGGGTTTTTACCAATTATGTATGGAGTACTAGTTGTGTCCTTGATAGTATGTTTATGATGTCCTAAATTATGAATTCCATCACTATGAAACTAGTAGTTGATAATGAATGTAATTATTTGACTACAATAATATCAATGGTTATGTTTTATTATAGAAATATTTAATATATTTTATTCCATTCATTTTATGCACAAGATTATGTGTTTTTGTTATTAAACAAGCATTACTCTTTATGTTAATGATATATTTATTTGTATTTATTACCCTTACTAATAATCTGATTGCACCCCTTCCTTATGTTTTACCTTTATTCAATATGAAAAGATTTATATTATCAATGACTTGGAAGGATAATCTGGGTGTTATGGGAGTTTCTAATGGATTTTCTATGTTTTTTTTTCTTTCAAGTTTAAATGTAATGGTCATGTATGCAATATTGATGGAAAAACTACTTAACTGAGTAGTCATTTCGGATTCTAGTATTTTATGTATGGAAATGTATTAATGTACATCACCAATTCTGAGCTACTGGGATCAGGGTCTTTACAATAGGTATCAAAGGTAGTTTATTAGAGACCTTGGAAACTAAATTTAGAAAACATATAATAGGGAACATAGACCTAAGATAGAGTTCGAGGATAAGAAGAATAGAATATCCTCAAATTTTGGTAAGGTACAGATTATGTGGATCATGCTAGATATACATCCATGTCTAGACACTACAAGTGCACATGTTTTTAAAACATATATACCCAGGTGTAAGAACTCTGACATGGTATCTAAGGCCTTACTCAGGGCAACATAGTACACAACAATGAGCCTTATTGTTCACCTTGTTTTACACTCACAGGTGATATAATTCAGATAATTCACATTTTCTTTGAAAACCATTAAGAAGGATTGAAAATTAAATATGTCCCCAAAGAACCAATTTTCATGATAATGATATTATATTTTCATAAAATTTCATTTTACATCAAGTGTTTTCTAGTTTGAAATTTTTCATTACAATTCATAACCTAATCTAATGTATGTAATTGTTATGAAATTCTTCCTAGTAGATGAAATGGAAACTGTATTAACACGTGTATCCCATGAACGTATTTCCCTCATATACAAGATAATGATGTTGGTACTGGAGCTGCAGTTGTTGCTGAGAAACTTATAACTATACTGTGATAACTGACTCATATTATGAACAAAACCATTACACGTATGGAGCATCCTAATCCAAAATGTGGATGAGCAATGTTAGATCATATTATGTTCCAATAGACTATGTCATTCAATGGTACCACACACCCATTTTTTGTGTATTAGTGGATAGGTTCCTTATAGAAGATATTTCACTCTTTAGCATGTAATGAAAGGGAGAAGGTTATCATTTCAGTTTATCATATTTTAGTACATGCAGATTAGTGCTGGTTGTTAATTCAAAGTAGAAAGAAGGGGGAAAATTTTTCAAATATAGAATGGAATTTTTTTTTGGAAATTTTCATGGAAAAATATTACTCTCATGAATAACAACCATATTTGGAGAGGCTATCATTTAATCTAAGATAATAAGATTATGAAAATATTTCAATGTATGAAGATTACCTTAAAATGTTAATAAAGAATGATACAGACTACATATGAAATTCAAGGATCAAAATTGATCAATTCTAGGATGGTTTAAAATGAATCCATTGAATGGCACTAGTCTCCCAAAGTTTCTCATCATATGAAGATATAATCTCATGAGCTATCAAGACATAAGAATAATTATATAAGTCATATATCTTTAAAGGAAATCAAGGGAAGAAAAGGTCTGTTGAAAACTCTAGAAAAGGAAATAAGGAAAAGGGTAATAAGGGAAGAATTGAATTTCCATCATGTGATAATAGTGGGAAGTATAACCCTTGTTCATTCCTAAAGGATATTGGTGTTTTTATCAAGTGTTGAAGAAACTTCCACTAAACCCAGTATTGTTAGTGAAATAAAGAAGTAAAAAATGTTTAATGCTAAAATTTTAAAAAGATGGTACATTATAAAAATGATTATCCTATGTGTCAAGGAAATATTACCCAAAGAAGGACAAAATAGTGAGGACAAGCTTATGTAGTCACAACTACTTAGATTTATGTTCCAAATGATGTGGTGGAAGGTAATTTAATCATTTATACAAACTTATCCAATGCATTATTT
This sequence comes from Viscum album, assembly GCA_963277665.1. Taxonomy (NCBI): domain Eukaryota; kingdom Viridiplantae; phylum Streptophyta; class Magnoliopsida; order Santalales; family Viscaceae; genus Viscum; species Viscum album. The sequence continues at coordinate 1,390,071,805 of OY728152.1, forward strand.
GATTCTGGATAGTCGCATTATTTTATTTCATCCCAATTTTCCTTAAAAATTAGACATTTCCATTTTCATATAATAATAGAGTTGTCAGTAAAAAAAATTCGGGATGTATCATTGAAAAAAAAAGCTGTGTTGGTTTATACCCTTTATGACACATAAATTTGCTTTAGTTGATGACCTTGTCATTATACATATGATTTAATTTCAAATAATCCTCTGTATGGACTTAATTCCAAAATAAGATCCAAAACAACACTTTATGGAGAAGGAATATACAATTTTGGAGGAAAATTTTGAACCCATTATATTTATTGTTGAGACATAATCATCTAGATATTATCTATATCCACCTTTATTAAATCTTCTAAATAAAATTTTTAGAGAGAAACAGAAAAATTTATCTTTGAATATTTAAATTAAAAATGTAACTATTTTTAGAGAAAATATGGATGTTGTTTTATAGGATTTACCAAGAAATCCCTTAGAGTTGGATGTTGAGTTCTCTATTTATTTAATTGGGATTGAAGTACATATATGAAATACCCCTTATAGAATTACCATAGTTTAAGTAAAAGAGATGAAGAAACAACTAGGGGAATTGAGTGTTAATGGATTTATTCACCCTAGTATTTCTCTATGGGGGTCCCTTGTTCACTTTTCCAAGAAGAAATATGGACATATCATCAATTGCGTGTGAGGAAAGAATATATTCCAAAGACATCATTTCAATCCAGGTATGGACATTATGAGTTTACAATAATTACATTTGGAATAACTAATTCAACCTCTATATTCTTGTATAAAATTTACAGAGGTTTTGAAGAACATCTTTATGAATTTTTTGTGGAATTTATTAATGAGATATTTGTATAATACAAAAGGGAAGAAGACCATGCAAATAACATGTGGATTTTTTGGAAGACTCCTTATAGAAATGAATTTTATAAGAATTTTATAATGTTTTAATTTTTGATTCAATCATTTTTTTCATGGACATATTGTCTCTAAGGATATAATCATAGTTGATCCTATAAAGAAAAGGTTGTTCAGGAATGGCCTACACCAATGAACATAACTGAGGTAAATAGTTTTATTGGTTTAGTGTGTTACTATCGATGTTTTGTTCATGATTTTTCTTGATTAGCTAACTTGTTAACCAAGATTACCCATTAAGTGGTTATGATGCTAAGGGGAAAATAATGTGAATAATGATTTGAAGAATTGAATAGGATATTGGTGAATTCCCCAATCCTAAATCTACCAAAGTGAAATGGTGGATTTTTTATTTATAGGGATGCATCAAAGAAGGGAATCATTTTTCACCTAATATAGAATGATAGATTTATTGCCTATAAATTAAGGAAATTAGAAATTGATGAATAAAACTATCCAACTCATTATCTTGAGTATTATTTTGTAATTTTTTTTAAATATGGATACACTCTCCCAATAAAGAATCATGTGAGATATATATAGATCAAAAGAGATTGAAATTTATCTTCTCACAGAAAGAACGTAAAATGATGCAAAGGTGATGATTTGAACTGCTGATCGATTGTGATTATCCAATACACAAACTCCTAATGAATTTAAATAATGTAGCAAATGAATTGAGAAGGAAGGATCATGGAGTTCTGAACAAAATGATGATTAATAAGGATCATGTGTATATGGATCTAGAATGTATAGATATGAGAATTATCAATGAAGGTGAAACATCATAACTTTTTCAATTGGTTTCCCAACTATCATTACAATAAAGGATTAAAAGTTCTCAGTATAATGATGAGAATTGTAAAAATAAAATTAATATTTTGAATGATGGGATGTGATCATAATTCGTGTATGAATATGGAATTCTAAAATTTGGATGGAGGCTATGTGTTCCCTCTATACCAGAGCTAAAAATAGAGTTATGGTATGATGCCTATAGTTCAAATTTCACTACAAACCTTAGAAATACTATGATGTATAATGATTTTAAGGAGCATTTATAGTGGGGTAACATGAAGTGTGAAATTGATGATTATGTATCACGATGTTTTGTATGTAAACAACTAAAGGATGAAAGACAACATCCTAGTGGATTCATAGAACCGATCCCTAATCCCACATGGAAATTGGATGAAATTCCCAAGTATTTTCTTCACTATATTACCAAAAACTCCATGAAATAATGATGTAATATGGGTAATAGTTGATAGACTTACTAAATCTACACATTTCCCCACTATAGGGGAGGATTTTCCACTATAGATCCATACACACCTCTATATTACTAAATATGTAAGACTTCATAGATCACCTACCTTAATTTTGTCTACTCACGATCCACGATTGACATAAACATTATGAAAAATCCCCTAGAAATATTTTGATAATGAGCTTCATTTGAGTACAAATTATTACCCTCAAACTAACGGGTAGTCAAAAAGGACAATATAAACATTATAAGACATTTTGAAATTATTCTCACTTTATATTCATGGTATGTGGGATCATTATTTACATTTGGTATATTTTGTATAAAATATTTCTTCCCTTTTAGTATTCAAATGGAACCATATGAATAATTGTACGAAAATAGATGTTGTTCACCAACATGTTGGGATGAAGTTAGTGAAGGGAAGCTTATAGGCCCAGAAATTGTAGAGGAAACAATGTTTAAGGTAATTAATATTCAAACATTTATCAAAGAGTCTCAATTTAGGAAAATGATCTATACTAAAAATAAAAAGTGGAATTTCTATGGAGATATAATGTTTTCGTGAAATTATGTTTATCAAAAGGGTGTAATAAGATTTGGGTAGAAAGGGAAACTGAGCCCCAGGAATATTGTTCCTTTTTAAATTCTGGAGAGATTTGGAGTTTTGGATTATCATTTGGTAATGCTTCACACCCTTCTTAAAGTACAAAATGCATTTCAAATCTCTTTGTTAAGGAATTACATTCAAGACCCATCGCATGTCTTCACTTCTAAAAGAATATAATTGGAACCTGAATTATCATACTATGAAGATCCTTTCTAGATTTTGAACACTAATGAATAAGAGTTGATGAATTAGATGAATCAGTTTGAAAAGGTACTTTGAAAAAATCATAAAATTCAAGAGGTTACTTATGATCCTGAGGATCTTTTGATGAATAACTACAAAAATCTTTTTATTTGGTGTCATTCTAGAAATTTCGAGGAAGAAATTTTACTAGGAGGGGAGAATATAAAAACCTCAAATGATATCAATGATATTTCCATTCTTTTTTTTATTTCATATAGTATAAATCATATATAATTACTTTGCGAACACAATAAATACTATATAATCTAATAATTAATTAAATAAGAGGTATTTCTATATGTTAAGGAACCAATACTAATGAAATAGTAACTTGACCATAGGAATTTTAATATGACCCTTATGAATATTAAGTTGAACAAATGAATAGTAACCTCACACCTGAAATTATAAATAAAATATAGGAATCTCGTAGATAAAGTTATGATATAATTTATATTAGTTTTCATAAATGAGTATTTTAAAAAAATATTAATTAAGTGTTGATATTTTTGGTAGTCATAAATATTTAATTAAATTTTTATAATTAATAAAATTATTTAAAATAAAATTTATTTCTATAAATTTTTTCATAAATCAATATTTTTTTGTCTTATGATTTTAGAATAATTTATTGAGATCTTATTTAATTTTTCATAGTGTTGTAAAATCAATTATAATTTTAAAAATTGTATTTTTTGAGTACATGATGATTTTCATTAAAAATTATATTTCAAATATTTATAAAATGGTTTTCATAAACTTTTTTTTTCATTTTTTGAATTATACATTTTGTAAAATGGTTGCAGTGAATTTTTTATATTTTTATAAAATACTTGAATTTTTGGAATAGTAAAATGCCAAAATTTATGATAGATGATTAATACAAGAATTATATGGTCATAGGTGATATATGGCTTATTTAATCCCAAAATATAGAACTCTAATTAATTATTTTAATGTATTTGGGGATAATTCTTAATTTATTAATAGTCTTGAGCCAAAATAATAAACAAATGAATAAAAATTTAAAAAAACACCCATATCCTCCACAATAAATAATAGACCTCACTGTCCATTATCCTCACACGTTTTTATTCATTGAGTCATGTAAAATTTCTACCCAATACTGTTACTAAGACCCTTCCCCACTTCAAAGAGCTCTTTTCCTCCTAAAAAACAAAAAATCATTCCCTAAGGAGGTTCTCAAGGAGGATAAAATCAAGAGGTAAAAACATCTTTCTTTTTCTTTTAATTTCATTTCTTGTTCTTTTCATTTATTATTATATCCCATATCCCCTTATTCAAATACCATGAAAAATAAATTCCCATTATTTTTTATTTTTTTATTATAATGTAATAATCCATCATCAATCCACTTCTCCTCTCCCTTTTATTCTAAAAATAGAAATGTTGTCTGGGAGGTGTTGTTCCATTGCCTTCTTGGGAGAACACTTTTCATTTTACTTCATAGTCTTCATAGATGTTCGTAAAACCATATTAATGTCTGAAACTAATATTAAATTTTATATTTAATCTCTTTTTATGTTCTATATGGAACATATTTACAAAATACAAAATGATAAAACAAAACGAGTTCATTTTGATCTAAAGCTGGTTATATTATTCTAAACAAATATCAATAACATGTTATCTAATGATTCATCATAATATTTCAGAAAAAATATATATATATATAATCAATTACAATTAGGGATGGTCATCAATAACATATAATCCCAATTCTGGAGAATTATATCCATTTCACATGAACTCAATTACTTATAAATAAAGGAAATGATCATAAAAACCAATAAAATGAATTATTTTGAATGATGAAATTAAACTCTATAACTCATAAATAAGACCGTAAATTAACATATAAAATATATAATGAATAAAATATATGTATATAATGTTATAAATTAATTAATTAAGGGATTTAATTTGATTATCTATCACATTAAGGTCATGTGCAGAACACATTCAGACATTAGGTAAGAGATTATTCTCAGACCATCATTTTACTTTTAGTTATTCATTCACTCTATTTACGAAAATTTAATGCTTAATTATTTTGTTTAATTATTCTATAATATGTTTTTATTTTACAAAATCATATATGTAGATCATTTAATCATTATTTAATGGGCAAATACTATTTTCACAAGGTTCCCTTCTCGATTCTTTCTGATAATCAAACCTGATTATATGGAACATATTGATTTCTAACCCTTCAAAAGTATCATCCATAATGTTTTTTAATAAAAAATTATTTTTAATAATACACTAATTTTTCCATGAAAATTTATATTTTTTCATTTGTGTTTTTATACAAATAAAAATGAAAAATAATAAATATTTTTCTAAAAGAACTCTTATTTGAAAAGTAAAAGTGGTATTTCTCTCAAGAATTTCTAATTAATTTTATTAGAGTATTTTAATTTATTTTATCATATTTGTTAAATATTATGATACGTTGAGATTGAAATCTTATTTTTATCATCTACCATAATTTATGAAGTGGTTTAGATCAGTTTGACTATATATGTGCTACCATGATACCATTCAATATACTACTCTAAATGGTTAGTGATTACATTTATAGATTGTGGAATATTATTTTGATTTCATATGTATATTTTGTTTAGGTTTAACCTATTTCATACGATGAATTCATTAGAATTATTATGTGATGGGTGGGTCCTGTTATAGCCCCTTGATGCATCTGTAGGTCTCATAAGAAAAAGTAGATTGTATTTTTACCCATTATGTATAGTGTCTTGGCCGGGGCCATGATGGTATGTTTATGATGTCCATATTTTGAACTCCCTCATTATGAAACAAGTAATCCATTGTCCATATGATTATTCGTCTAGTATAATATCCATGGATAAATTTTATTATGTTTTTATTTAATTTTCTTTTTTCTTTTTATTTTATGATCAAGATTATGTGTTTTTTGTTATTCACCATGCCTTATTTTTATGTTTATGATAGATTTCATTGTATTTATTACCCTTACTGAGAATATATGATCCCCACTATACTATTTTTTTCTTTTCCTTTAGATGTAACGATTTATATTATGAATAACTTTTAGGGATAATCTAGGAGTTGTGGGAGTTTCCTTTTCATTTTCTATATTGTTTTTCATTTCAAGTTATAATGTAATGTTCATCTACATAATTTGGCTTACAAAACTATTAAACTATTCAATAATTTGGGATTCATGTCTTGTATCTCTTCCAATGTATTAATGTAAGGCACCGACACTAGGATAATAGGGTTAGGTTCTTTACACATAACCTATTGATTTCAATTCTTCATATCCTGGGGAAAAGAAACATAATAAAGTGTGAGATGAGATGATCATTTAGGGTAAACATGGGAGATATCAATTGATACTCGTGTGGATATATAATATAAACAAAAGGGTATGAAATCATAACTATAACCTACAAATTTCATACCCAATCTTTCAAAGATCATAAACATGAATAATAAAATAAACCTCTATCATTTCAAAATACATGATTCATAAGGGTAAGTAATCAACATATGTTGGCCAAGAACCGTAATTTTATGTCATAAAATGGTGGCACTATAATAGGTATATAAACCATTTCTTATGTCAATGTTAACTAAAAACACTATCAAATCACAGTAGATCATGCCTATAGACCTATTTCCATTAGTTAATAAATAACATAAACATGTTTCCTAATGTTTTCGCATGAGACATAAAACATTACCCAATGAATTTAAGGCCTTAATATTTTTTATCCCACCTTCCATATAATTATAACCATACATATGTGTTCTATAATATCATAAAACATCCATCATCGTAACATATAATATGTAACATCTAAAAATTTTATGAAATATATTCATTCAAATTAATTTAAATTATATGGAATCTTGTATAGATCACAATTCATATTTTATTTTTCATTATACACAACAAAAATTTCATCTTATCTTACACGTAACATCATGTTTCTTTAATAACTCTTGATATATTCAAGGTTGTGTCTTACTAGAAAACAATATACCATTAATATGAAGATAGTTATCACATAGTAGATAGAATTTCAAGAATGAATGATATTAATTGAATTATGAGAATATGGTTTACACGTGTTTATATAATGAGTCCTTTGGTGGGAAATTAATTATAAATGAAAATAAAACCATTTGAATATAATGGATTTTTTCATAAAAATAAAATTTTATGCCCATAAAGATGTTTTATTTTAATAAATTAAAGAAATCTCTATTAGCAAACAATATTAGTGATATTTATTTGTTATATATTCAATGAAATATTTATCAATGCACCCAATATTTTTTAACGGCATAAAACAATGAAAAATCCAATTTTAGGCATAAAAACATTTATTTGTTTTATTTATAAAAGGCAGTTTTTCCTCCCTAAAATAATAGAATTATTTTAAAACTAAATGTGGAAATATTTAATAATTTTATTAGAAAAAATAAAATTATTTTTTAAGATAATAATTTCAAATTATACATTGGATGAATTTTAGGTATTTTTTTTGAGAAGTTTCATTTTTTATGAATATTCAAAAATATTGGATTTAATTGAAAACTAACTTTTAATACAAAAAAAATTATATTTTTAAATAATGTTTTAGTTTTATTTAATGCGTAAATATTTTAATTATACATATATTAATTCAATTTAGATCATTGAATTCATTTTTATATTCAATTTTGATATAAAAACATGGTAATCTTCTAGACATATTCACTTTTCAAACTAGTTATCATTCCGTCAGTGGAAATAGTTTAAAATTAAATACATCCCCTTATGTGGTTTTAATTTAGAAATAATTGAATACAAGTATTAAATAAGAATAATTTATAATAAATAATAATTTCAAATTAGTTTTTTAAAGAAAATATTAGTGAAATAAATTAAAATTAATTAGAGTGACTAAGGTATAGATGACTTTACTTAGTGGATAAACATAAATATTAATGTGATAGATTACCAATAAACTTGTACGGGCCCCATTTTATGTTCTTATTTAAATAACATACCACATTTTATAAAATATGGTTTACCATTGGAGGAATAATATGTAAGGGATACCTCTTAATAGTGTTTACCTCTTGGTATTTAGATTAATGTCACTCCTCCTCCGCTATAAAAACAAACAAACTCTCCCCAATTTTTCAAACCTCTCAATAATTTTGGATCATCCGAAATATACCTTATTTAATTCCAAAAATACCTCATATCATCTTAAAATTTATAATTTTTTCATAAATCAAACCAATGATGGCATTTGCATCAAACTAAAAAGAGTTACCCGAATAAGTGTTATTGTTTATCAATGAATGTTTTTTGCTTTACTTCATCATTAAACCAATTCAATTATTTTTATATCAAGATTACATAAAAAATTAATTATATAAAATATACATTTATATTATTATATTAATTTTTACAACTTAAAAATTACACACTTCCATCAAATGGGATATGAAATCATCGTTCCTTTGTATGGCAGACTGTTGCCTCGCGTATCGATGTCATTCGTTCTTCCATTACCACCTCACTGGTTTGGGAATAATTATGGGAGTTCTATTTATATTTTATATTTTTGATATTTATGATATATTTTTTCTTATTTATTTATTTTATAACACATATCATCATGATTTATATTTTATGAGAATATGATAACATCGTTTGTGTGTACGCCAGACTATGGCCTTACGAAGCAATGTGATTCATTCACGTTTTACACAAAATGTATTAAAGATAGTTTTAATATAAATAGATGATATATAATAAATAATAATAGTAATTGTAATAATAAAATATATCATTTATATTATTTCATTTAATAAGACAAGAAGATGGAAATAGCATTCATGCGTACGTACAGCCTTCCATCTCCATAAACGGTGTATGCAATTTAGTATTTCTATATTTTATATATTTTTATAAATTAATAAATCATGAATATATATTATATTAATATCATGTTTTATATTCTAGAAATTATGAATCATTTATCAAAGTAATAGAACCAAAAATAACAAGTCAAAACCTATACAAAAAACAAAGCGGTCATTACCCGATATGTATCTTTGACATGAAATTGTTCATAAAAGTGTAATATAATGTCGTAATATAATAATACATGATATGATATATATATATATATATATAATATTATGGATTTTTTATCGGTTTATAATAAACAAATATTTATTATACATGACGTTTGAACAAGAACGATAAGAGTATAGACTTTAGGTAAGGAGACTTCTTTCCTCACTTTTATTTTTGGGAGATGTATGTCATTCTCACCACTCAATAATTTTCTGTGGTGTATATACATAACTATTAAATTTTATATCATGAATTTAAATTTTTTAAAGATATTAAATTTTTTAATTTATTTCATTATTTCACAAATCATAGGATTCGAAAATTACTCATTTAGTAAGGGTTTTTGTCATCTCATTTTTATTTCTGGGAGATGCATGTCATATTCACAATTTATTTTTTGTTTTTTGTTTTATATAATTCACATGAATGAATTTTATATTTATAATACATAAATATATGGGTATTTACATATTCATTTGATTATATCACTTTCATGGGTTTTACATTTTAAATGATACTAAATTGGTAATGGATTTTGGTCACAATTTACATTCTTTGAGACTTATGTCATGTTATGTACCTATATTTTTTATGTGGTGTATATAAATAACCAATTACATGTTATATAATCAATAACCTTATTTTAATGGTATTTTAAGATTTATTTAATTTGATCCATTTATGGCTCCTATGATTCAAACTAACCAATGTTGTAAGAGTTTTATATTGTAATTCATCAATTATCAAGATTGTTTGTGATTAAGTCTCCAATATTGAAATCTTATGATATACATTAAAATAATTCCTAGGAATTTTATTCGCATATGGATATATCAAGAGAATAATTTTTTTCCATTCATTTTCCTCTCTTTATGTACTAATGATATAAAAAACTGATAAATCACCATTTCGATCTTAAATTCTTCCAAACCCATGTTTGATAAAAATATTTTCAAAAATGATTAATTTTTTTCAAAGATGAATGTATATTTTACTCAGGAAATATTTAAAATTATTTTTTAAACATTCTTTTATATGTTTTCAAAGCTTTATTGAAATAATAGTATTTTTAAATTTTTATATATTATAATTTATTTATAAATGAAAATGATATTTTCCTCAAAAAAGTTTTTAATGATATTTTAATTGTATTTATATTTATAAAAGTTAAAAACCTTTTTTCTTATTCTCCACTAGGGGTATCTTGTTTTTATACATTCCTCATTCTTTTCTTGATGGATTAATATTGTTTCAATGTGATTATTATGGAACATGTTTTGTCTAAGGGTTAATAATGTTTCAAAGAGACTATTATGGAACCCAGTTCATAGATTGTTATGGAACCCATTTCATTTATAAGGGTTAAATGTTCGTCAAAGTTATTGAAATAATACCCATCTATTTCCCCAGTTTAATCATTTTATAAAAGGTATAATGGTTTTTCCTATGAGTATAGGTTGAAATTCATTATTTATGTGTTATGATTATGTAACAATAATTAAATATTTGAAGGTTGGTTATGTTATATAACAATGACATGTGGTTCTATAAAAACCTAAGGATTGGTGGTTCCAAGATAATACAAGGATGGGCGAGTCATAAGAGTGATGTGAAAATGATTTCATAAGTTAGGCACATGTTAACATTATTCTTTCTATGGGTGTATAAAGTATACCATTATCAATATTGATATCACATGGCTTATGATTATTTATTTTGATGAATCATTCATTTTCCCATGATTTCATATTTAATGATCAAGGTATTGATGGTACACTACTGGAAATTCGGGCTATAGCCACGGTTTAAAACTCTGGCTGTAGGTCCTCAAATCATGGCTAAGTTTGGCGTGGTTATTGGCCTAGACATATAGCCATGGTTTGGAACTATGGCTATAGGTCTAGATCCACGGTTCAAAATGTGGATATAGGTATATAACCATGGTTCAAACCATTGTAAAATCTCTATAGCCACGGTTTAGAACCATGGCTATACTAGAGGAGGGACACAATTTATTACCATGGTTAGAAACTGTGGCATTAGACCTATAGCCACGATTAGAAACCGTGGTTATAGGGTCTCAAAACCCATAAAAAATATCCCCCCACCCCCTACACAGCCCCCCTGCAGTATCCCACCCCCTGTAGACCCCTCCCTCCTAGACACTGGACACCCCCACCCTACATAACCCCCCCTGGACAGCCCCCCCTGCAAAGCCCCCCTCCTGGACAGACCCTGGACACCCCCCCCCCCCAGACAGACCCTATACACCTCCCCCTAGACCCTGGACACCCCCCAGACAAACCCTGGAAACCCCCTGGACAGACCATGGACACCCCCCAGATAGACCCAGGACACTCCCCCCCTAGACCCTGGATACACCCCCTTGACCCTGGACAGATCCCCCAGGACAGTCCAGACCTCCACTCCCCTGGACAGCCACCCCCCCCACCCTCCTGGACAGACCCTCGACCCCCTAGAACCTGGACACCCCCTACACCCTAGACACCCCCCAAAACCTGGACAGATCCCCCTGAACAGCCCATACCTCCACTCCCCTGGACAACCACCCCCTACCCTCCTGGATAGTCCCTGGAACCCCCCCCCCCTAGAACCTGGACACCCCCTAGTCCTACCCCTTGCCTATTTCCCCTCCCCCAGCCCCTGCCAACCCCACTTGCACCCCCTTACCAGCCCCCACTTGTTCCCCCTACCATCCCCCTCCCCCTGCCAGTTCCCCTACCCCCTTCCAGTCCCCTCCAGATTAAATTGTACACGAAATCTAATTACATAATAAGAATTAACCAAATCCAAATATAAAATACACATAATTGCACTTACATGAGACTCCCTACAATACAAACTATCAAAGAAGTCTGGAACCAGCTCAAAAGAACCTACAACACAAGGTACAACATAGTATTTCTCATCCCCTAAAATTATAGTAAAACAAAACATCTTAGAATATTCACAAACAATTTAACTCAATAAACAAGAATAGTTCAGCCCCCTTGCTGGAACCCCTGGACAGCAGCCCCACTACTGGACCCCCTGGACAGTAGCCCCCCCTGTTGGACCCCCTAGATAGCAGCCCTGCAGGACACCCCCCCTCCACCCTTGCAACCCTGGTGGACACCCCCCCCCCCACGCACACACACACACATCCCTTGCACCCCTTTCACACACCCCCTTGCAAACCCCTTACACCCCTACTAGACCCCCTGGACAGCAGCCCCCCTGTTGGACCCCCCTGGACAGTAGCCCCAGCCCCCCTGGACAGTATCCCTACCCCCCTGGACAGCAGCCCCCCTCCCCCCCGCTGGACCCCCCTGTACAACCCCCCTAGATAGAAGCCCCCCCTGGTGGAACCCCTGGACAGCCCCCCTGCTGGACAGCAGCCTCCCCCCCCCCCACACACACACATCCCTTGCACATATCTTGGAGCAGCCCGTGTTCTATAATCATGTTAAAAATAAAATCTCACACAAGGATGGAATAAAGAAATCCATGCTTCCCAAGGCTGCTTCAAAATCCAGAAGTTCATGCATGAAGAGTCCATCCAGACTTGAAGCTAAATTGGAAAGGACAAACTGGTTGAGAAAATATTCTCAACCCAAGATCTCACATTGATGAGCAAGGACATCCAACTTAATCCCTATTATTTATTATTTTTGTGTCATTAGTGTTCCATACAATTTAGGGAATTAAAGGTGAAACTAGTTCTCAAGAGGAGATAAAATGAAGGGAAGTAAGCTGGAATAACTATTATAGATCTGAAAAAAAGTCACCGTCATGGCATGATTTATTAAATTATATTCCAAAGAACCCCAGAAGGAAATATCTTCCTTGATGTATTGAAGATAGTGTGTCTCCTTGATGGGGATAGAAGTGGAGAAGACCCTTGAGAAGATTCCAAATTTATTTATTTCATGAAAATCTAAAATTTCTGGAAAGTGCTTGAAAAAATCATTGATGAGGTTTTCATTTCTCTCATCCCTGTTAATTACCAAATAATGTCGAATATTAAGGGGGAGAAATTGAATTAATCAATGACAAAAAGTAGAGTAAATTTGAGATCTCAAGGCTGATTTCTAAAGCCTGCTACATGTACTTGAATATTTTCAACATGTGTATTGAGATGAGTGCAAGATCTCATGTTGTAATTCCAAAAAGAATGAAGATATCAATTGGCAGCATTTGGTTTCAACTTGAGGACTTCTGAACAGCCCCTAAATGAGTCATGGGAATTAGAGTCAGTTGGTATCATGTTCCCACCCCTTCCCCCATACACACCCCACCCCTTCCCCCCATGCACAAACACCCAGCCCCCCTGCACACCTCACCCCTCCCACCCCTGCCCCCCCCCCCTCACACCCCACCCCTGCCCCCCTGCACACCCCACCCCTGCCCCCTTGCACACCCCACCCCTCCCCCTGCACATCTTGGTAAGATTTATCAAATGGTATTCTAAAGAACATCATAAATAAATATCTTCCTTGATGGAGTGAAGATACTGTGTCTCCACAATGGGGAGATGAGTAGAGAAGACCCTTGAGAAGCTTCCAGACCTATTTATTCCATGAAAATCTGGAATTTCTTGAATGTTCTTGAAAAAATCATTGATGAGGTATGCATTTCTCTCATCCCTGTTAATGACTAAATAATGTCTGATATTAAGGGGGATACATTTAATTAATCAATTACAAGTAGTTGAGTAAATTTTATATCTCAAGGATGATTTCTAAAACATGCTACATGTACATGAATGTATTAAACATGTGTTTTGAGATGAGTCCAAGATCTCAGGTAGTAATTCCAAAAATAATGAAGATATCAATTTGCAGCATTTGGTTTCAACTTGAGGACATCTGAACAGCCCCTAAATGAGTAATGGGAATTAGAACCAGTTGGTATTATGTTAACACCACCCCCCCCCCCACCCCCCGCACACCCCACCCCTGCCCCCCATGCACACACCCCCTTCCCCTTGCACGCCCCACCCCTGCCCCCCTGCACACCCCACCCCTACCCACCTGCACATCTTGGTATGATTTATCAAACGGTATTCCAAAGAACATCAGACTTCCTTGATGGAGTGAATATAGTGTGTCTCCTCGATGGGGAGATGAGTGGAGAAGGCCCTTGAGAAGCTGACAGACTTATTTATTCCATGAAAATCTGTATTTTTTGGAATGTTCTTGAAAATCATTGATGAGGTATGAATTTTTCTCATCCCTTTTAATGACCAAATAATGTATGATAATAAAGGGGAGAAATTGAATTAATCAATAATAAGAAGTTGAGGAAATTTGAGATCTCAAGGCTGATTTATAAAACCTGCCACATGTACTTGAATGTTTTCAACATGTGTATTGAAATGAGTGTAAGATATCAGGTTTTAATTCCAAAAATAATGAAGATATCAATTGGTATAATTTGGTTTAATCTTGAGGAAATCTGAACAGCCCCTAAATGAGTCATGGAATTTAGAATCAGTTGGTATCATGAACACACCCCATGCCCCCCCTACACACCCCACCCCTCCCCCCTGCACACCCCACCCCTGAAAAGAACATCATAAGGAATGATCTTCCCTAATGGAGTAGAGATAGTGTGTCTCCTCAATGGGGAGATGAGTGGAGAAGACCCTTGAGATGCTTCCAGACTTAATTATTACATGCCTACTTTTTGTGGAAAAGAGGGCTCAAGAAAGGGGATCTGATCTCGCCTTTCATTTTTGGGATTTTCATGGAGTTTTTCTTGCGCATCCTAGAATACAGGAGGTTGGGGGCTGGTGTAGTGGCTGGTGTGGGCTGGAGTGGCTAGTGTGGGTGGGAAGGCAGGTGGTAGGGGAAGGGAGGGGGCTGGTGTGGGCTGGAATAGGTGGCATGGGACTGGTGTGAGCTGGATTTCAGGTGGTTGGGGGATGTTGGGCATGTGGATGGGGCTGGTGTAGGCTGGGATGTTAAAGTTAGAGGGCTGGTGAGGGCTGGAACTGGTGGTTGAGGCTGTTTTGCAGGTGGCAGAGGGCTGGCATGAGTGTTTTGCAGGAGGCTGGGGGTGGTGGCTGGTGTGGTGGCTGGTACGGGCTGCATTGCAGGTGGCTGGGGGCTGGTGAGGGCTCGAATGCAGGTGGAAGGGGCCAGAATCCTGGTGGAAGGGGGCTGGTTTCAGGTGTTGGGGGGATGGTGTGGGTTGATTCAAAGGTGGCAGGGGGATGTTGCGGGCTGGAATGCTGGTGGCAACGGGCTGAAATAAAGGTGTAAGGGGGCTGGTATGGGCTGGATGTGGCTGGACCAGGGCCAAATCATGGTATTACCGCGGTGTGATGGTGGCGTGTTGGCCTGGTCCAGCGACATCTGTAGGGCAGCATCTTCCAGCCAAGAGTGAAGGGAGCGGGAGGAGGTAGGGAAACATTTTGGTCATCGCCCCACTGGTCGAAATTGTGATTAGTCAGTCTCAACATTGGTCACAAGACTCATGGAATACTATCACTGCGAACCGCCGTGGGGTGTCATCCTGGAGCAGGGCCAAATCACGGCATTACTGCAGTGTGACCGCGGAGTGACCACGGCGTGTCATCCCGTTCCAGCGACATCCATGGGGCATCATCTTCTGGACAAAAGCGAAGGGAGCGGGAGGAGGCGAGGCAACATTTCGGTCGTCTCCCCGCTGACAGAAATTATGATTAGTCAGTCTCAACATTGATCACAAAACTCATGGAATACTATCACTGATAACTATTATGGTTTGTCATCCTAGAGCAGGGCCAAATCACAGCATGACCATGGCGTGACCACGGCGTGACTGCAGCATGACCATGGCATGACCGCAGCGTGTCGGCCCAGTCTAGGGACATCTGTGGGGCATCATCTTCCTTCCAGGAGTGAAAGGAGCAGGAAGAGGTGGGGAAACATTTTGGTCGTCGCCCCGCCGGCAGAAATTGTGATTAGTTAGTCTCAACATTGATCACAAGACTCATGGAATACTATCACTGCAAACCGCCACTGGGTGTCATCCTAGAGCAGGGCCAAATCACGACATTACAACGGCGTGACCACAGTGTGACCGCGGCGTGACCGCAACATGATCGTGTTGTGACCGCGACATGACTGCGGCGTGACCTCAGATTTTCGGCCTGGTCCAGTGACATTCGTGGGGTAGCATCTTTCGTTCAGGAGTGAAGGGAACGGGAGGAGGCGGGGGAACATTCCGGCCATCACCCCCACCAACAATAATTGTGATTAGTTAGTATCAACATTGATCTCAAGACTCATGTAATACTATCACTGCGAAATTTTGCGGGTTGTCATCCTGGAGCAGGGCCAAATCACGGCGTGACCGTTGCGTGACTGCGGCATGACCGCAGAGTGACTGCAGCATGTTGGCCCGGTCCAGCGACATCCGCGGGGAAGCATCTTCCGGCCAGGAGCAAAGGGAGCAAGAGAAGGCGGGGAAACATTCTGTTCACTGCCTCGTTGATAGAAATTGTGATTAGTCAGTCTCAACATTGATCACAAGACTCAAGGAATACTATCACTGCGAATCGCCGCAGGGTGTCGTCCGAGAGCAGGGCCAAATCACGGCATGACCGCAGTGTGACCGCGACATGTTGGCCCGGTCCAGCAAAATTCATGGGGTAGCATGTGCCGGCCAGGAGCGAAGGGAGTGGGAGGAGGCGGGGCAACATTTCGACCATCTCCTTGCCAGAAGATGATAGAAAATAGATCAACTATTTAACATTCTATAACAAGGGATCGCCAGAGAAGGTTGTAGTGAGCAGCACAATGATGCAACATCTAAAGGGAAACAAAACGACTGAAAATAATTATACACCCTACACAAACCATTTACAAATTCATTCACTTTTCCTAAACATATAAATGTTATTTATAATGTTCAAAGTGTGAAAGGGGAATTTTCATGGTCAAGGCATATGCCTAGTCGGGAAATATCATTTGAGTTAAACGAGTATGATAAGCCAATTTATATTATTCAAAGAAAACAAAAACTAACTAGCCACAAAACAAACACCAACAAGAATCATATGAAAGACTCAAACCAAATCTAAACATGATACAAATAATTATCACTACTCTTAGGTTTAGAAGAAAGAACACCTCCATAGGAGGGGTTTTATTATAAAATCATGGCATTGATTTATCACACAATTCATTTAATTATATTTAACATTTATTATAAAACTCATTCAGCACAAATAAAATTCAGTAATTTAAGAAACTAGATCAACATAACTATCACTGTGAGTTTTCGCAGATAGCGCACCTCCGTTGGAGGGGTTTTATTATAAAAACATGACTTTATTTATCAAATGAAACAATTATATTAAATAACACTTATTCATGATATGCAATTAAATATAAATAAGTAGAATTAAGAAAGAAGCTAAATTCAATTTTAAGCATTCTTGAATTAAAGAGGCTAGAAGAGGGATCCTACCTCAATGTGGAACCAAACCTTCCACTTTGGCTCTTGAATCTTTCTAACTAATAGTTTTTGTTCCCCCATAGGGTATACGCACCTTCACACACATGCAAGGACACCTAGCCCCTATGCACACACTCGCATGGCCATGAGCATGTGCAAGGGGATCCTTGAACATATGCTTATATGCATATACCAGTCCCCACTCACCTTCATATGAATTTATATATATATATGCATGGGAATACATAGCCCCATACGTGCATAATCACTTCCATGGTTGACTATACACATAATGGGGGAACCCACATACATATACTTTCTTACCTATGCACACGTAGGCGAGTCTCCCTTAACTTGGATACTCGAAACCAACGAGTATGGGTCAACGAACTACACAAAGGATATTAGGAACATAAAACACATAAATGATGTTACATAACTAGTGAGAAACCAACCAACGACATTAAAGCCTTACCTTTATTGGGAGAACCAAATCCACCCGAACCAACACGAAATGATCCAACACCCTATTGAAAAGGCCCCCGACATCGCAACAATAAATGCATGGTTAAGATGGTTGTTATTCTCCGTATACTCTGTGGACGTTGAATCCTACAGATCAACATTCACCATTTCTAAATTTAATGTTACCGTCATCCAAAACAATTTAAAAATACCAAGAAAGAGGCACGAAAATCATTAAGGAGATATGACAATAATAAAGACAATAAATTGAATGAAATAAATCACACAGTATGAAACTTTGAGGATGAGTTGAGTGTCTCCTGGAGCGGAAACACATTGTACATGATATATTGAAATAAATAGTCTCACAAATATCCATTAAAAAGTGCACGAAATCATATCTTGGATAAAAGTGACCTAGAGCCTACACATTAAATGTATTTTATAGAAACCTTCAAATTAAATGGGCAATGTCTCACATACAATTTTAAGAGGAAGGTGGAAAACATAAAAAACATTGAAAACAAAGTAGAAACATGAACCTGGATATTCATTTTTTCTTCCAACAATAGTATTATTCGATCTTCAATAGGTGCATGAGGTGTTGTACAGCTTTTTCCTGCCCAGAAAACACAAGAAAAATGTTATTAAATAGTAAAATAACTAAAGGATATAAAAGAAAAGAAAAGAGAAAATAATTTTTTGGTCTCAAACCCCGAACAGGGGATATTGTTAACCTGTCCACAACTAGATAGTTCCAGCAGGTCAACCCCATTCCATCTACAGGTGTCGTCATCAGAGTAGGAACCACCTCATCTTGTTTCTATTGAGTGTCGACTATAGTTCCCCTTGAACTTCAACTTGAGTGAAGTCAATACTATTTCCATTAAGACCTCTCAGTAGCTCTTCCTGGTATGCACCCCCTTAGCATCACCCGGACTACTCAAGTGACAGTTCTTATACAATAATCAACCTGAATCCAAATGTTTAATGAGATATAACACAGAAGCAAAGTCATGTATATAAGAGTTCATAAAGAACCAATGTTAAAGCCATGAATTATTGGTCTAATAATATCCAAATAATCATAATGAAGAACTGTTTAATTTCAAACCATAAACAAATAGTAAAAATGAAATATGACATATCAAATATTTTAATCCAGAAAATGGTATTTACATATTTATCAGGAATTTCAATATGGACAGCCACAGGAATGAATAATGAGAAAATAAACCTCTCAACATTACAGATGTAGTATGGTAATAAGAAATAAATTAACATGACAAAATGTTACCTTCGAGCAGTAGGGAACATTAAGAGTGCATTGCCTTAAGAGTACATTGTCAAATAGATTAGACTTATGGATTATAAAATTGACGCCTTTGACATGTCACCTGCCTTTTGGAATAGTAAGTAGTGGACATATATTACCTGTGATGGCCGGTAGGATAGAAGGATTCTTTTATTTATATAGACCATCTATAACACTAATATGCTATGCATCATTCCTCATTGATAACAGAACAAATAGCATTTTATCCTGAATGGAAAATGAAGGTAAATAAATCAAAAGAATAATATAAATAGAAAGATTTAAAGGAAAATTATAAATAATTTTTCTATGTTATAAAATGTTTTCATTTTGTATATGTTGAGTTTTTGTATAACAAAAACATTTAAGAATCTATAAATGCTTTTATAAGAAAGATCAAGATCCATATATAAGTAAAACTGCATTATCTTGGTAATCCATAGTTTCAAAAATTAAAATTAGCAATTCATAGTGAACACTTTCCATAAATATATTAAATTAAAGGAACAGTAAAACTAATTATCAAAATAAAGACCTTCATATCCAAAAATTTATGTCCCTATACACACAAAGATGATCTAGATATTGAACCACACCAAACAATTAAGATTTTAAAATTTCTAATAAAATAAGAAAATTGGATGAGATTACATACAAAGAAGTCCAAGAATACCAGGTAAAACATTAAACTGAACCATCACTTATCCATTAAAAACACCTTCTTCCATGTGATCCCATCTCCTGATGAACAAACGATTCAAAAAATCATGTATGGATTTAAACATTAAACCATAATGAAGAGAGGTAGAGCCCAAAAAAATCTTCTAGGATAAGCTTGACAACAGATCGGGGTGGCCTCTCTTGAAAAGGAAATCGATCTACAAACCAGTTGTGTATGAAAATCGCAAAGGATGATGAAAAAACAAAATAAATGCTTCGAAGGTGTGACTTTTCTTTCCTGACCTCTCCTCCTCGACCTCTTCTAACCGCGGCCCCCTGTCCCCCTCCACCCACCCCCTTCCCCCTACCCCCCTACTCTTCAGACCTCCCCCCTGCCCCCTACCCCCCTCCACCCTCCCCCCTAGCCTGTACATCCCCCCTACACCCCCTGCACCCCCATCCCCCCTAGCCTGCACCCCCTATGAGTCAAAATATATTTGGGGATGCCCGTGGTGTCTCAAACTTCAGCTGTAAAACCAATCCATTTTTTTATAAATGATTCGATTGCACACAACACTATCCTAATGGAAACACTTGCAATAAAATTTGAAATGCTGATGTCAATTCAAAAATTTTTACTCTCAGAGAAATAGAGAACCGATAATTTTGAAAGGAAATACAATGAATCCTTGAAATCAAGTGAAGATAGAAAAAAGAAAATAGATAAAGATGAAAGGAGAGTCGATAAACTCCAGGATTCTCTCAACAGTGTGATTTAGGATGATATACTCCATCCTTGGGAAATTTCAAGAGCTAAAAATGATTTTATGTGCCTCATCCTCCAGTTCTGCATCTATTCCTGATGACCATGAAGTTGATGTTAGTTATGCTAGCTCTGAAAACTCATCATCCAACTCTGAGTTCACTTTTCTAACCCTATATTTAGAAAATGGGACTGGATCTCCCTTCAATCCTAATTCTAAACAGATTCTAGTTCAGGGCATGTCAGTGACTGAAATTTCAGGTTCTAAAAACTGTGCAAGTATCACAGAGGGTGGATTTGATGACTTTTTCTGACGAATTACTATTCCCATACAGTATGTAGTTGTGTTTATATCCCTACTGAATAAATGTTTTAATCTAGTTAACATTACCCTCTGGCCATGTGGAGAAGGCTAGAAGAAGATATATTTGTACTATGTACAAGTCTGATGGAAAATATCAGCTATCGAATTATTCATCTTTCCTTGTTCTTTTGAAAGAAAGGAGTATGAGGGTGACTATAAATCACCATGCATGATAATTGTGAGTTCAAATTACACTAGTAGGCATGAAAACTAACTTTGAATGAAAGGGAGAATAAAGGATTAAAAAGTAGAACTTATGATACATAATTAGTGTGTTGTTTTGATAATGGAAACCTTGCCGCTTGGCTAGATGAAGACAGTGGATCTTGAGCACCAGCAACATGGACATGGCTAAGTGCAACATAAAAAGGTATCCAATCTTGTTTCATGGCCTCCAGGTAATACTCATGTGTGTTCTACAGGAAATCTTTAATACCTGTGAAATTTTTTATTGGTCACATGTATGTTCATAGAAAGGATAGATTAAGGTAGTTGTCATCATCATGTGTTTCTTTTTTTCTTTATTAACATGAGATTAGACCTAACCCGAATACCACCATCCCTACCACTTGGATAATTTCACCCCTTACATTAGGTAATTCTTTTTACATCTAATGAGATCGCTATGTTTATGGTACTAGGGTTAAAACCCAATATACTTTTCACATAGGGCATGGGAGTAGAAACAATACATTGTGGTTTAGTGCTAATTAGTAAAACCAATACACTATTCTTATTGTATTGTTATGTAAACCAAATACTCTATTATAGGAAAAAATTCTCTATGAGCAATAAATTTGGAACAACTTATGCGAAGATATAATATTGGGATAGTAATAATGATTTTAATACAGTTAGTTTGCACCAACCTTCAACAAGTCACAAACTGAAAAAAAGGAGATAGAAAAGGAAAATAAGTTATTATTAATGTGTAGAGATTTACCTCTATTGAAATTAAGAAAAATCATAGAGAATATAGTAGTCCCAAAAAAAGGCCCTTACTAAAATCCCAGGGAGGAGCAGTAGAAAGAGTTGAATTTCAAGAAACCATATCTTGATGTGTAGAGATAAACAAAGAAATTGTTAACAAATATAAAAAGATTATAATTCATAATTAATAATAGCTTTCATGTTTCCATCTCCTGGAATAAAAACCCTTTCCCATAGTGCAATCATATCTTCAAGCAGGCCTGACACTAAGAGGAAGTATCCATCAAAGCATTTTGATGATAAAAGGATTGGGTAATCCCTTCCACCTGAGAAAACAATTGGAAAGGAAGAAATGATAATCTTTTAAATTAATACATTTACATATATAGATTCTTTAATGGAAACTCACATAGATCCCCCTACATATGATAATTCCTCAAGAATAATACCTTTCATGATTCCATCACTTAGAATAAAAACCATTTCACTCGGCGCAACCATAGCTCCAAGTTGGCCGGACACATAGATGAATTATCCATCAAAGCAGTTTGATGATACAAAGGCATGGGGAATCCCTTCCACCTGAGAAAACCTTGGGAAAGGCAGAATCTGCATACCTGTTTGGAATAAAATATGGACATGTTTGAAAAAAAATATGAACAAATTAGAACCAAAATATGAACCTGTTAAATTATGGAATTAAATATGAAACTTTTTGAAAATGTGACACTAATTGGGCATTCCTAAATCAGCTCCTTGGAGAGGTTATTTGTTTGTGTTGTGTTGTACTATTATCTTCTTGTGTAATTGAAACAAAAAAACAAAAAACATTAAGATATAAGGAGGAATATACAAAATATAAAGATATGATACAATACACGCACCTTTTATTAGTAGAATATCATACACAGTTCAGGTCCTGTTTTGGTTGTGTTTGAATTGTAACGACCCAAACTTTTTGAATAGTATATCAACTTACTCTTAACATTTTAATAGAGATGTTAATGGTTAATGCAGAAAGAGGAGTCGATGGCTTTATCTGGTAGACTCGAACCTTATGAAGCCCACTTATCAGAGATTGGGAAGCAGGTGGCATCTTTGGGCTTCGCTTTGGACCAACCCCAAGCCGAACTCCAGCATGTCAAGATTGAACAGAGACGCCTGCGGGAGAAGTGCAAGTTAGTATAGATTACTACTAGGGCAATGTTATCTGAGCCTCCCTCATATTCTCTCACCATAGCACACCTTACACTTAGGTCATATGCTGGTGTAATAAGGGGATATGTGACGAGACCATAGCTTCTTCGTGTAATCGTTTGGGATGAATAAATTGAGATTTCCTCTTTTAGTGAAGTTTATGAAATTTCGAATGTCCGGATAATTTTAGGATGTATTTTATTGATGAATTTTGAAAAAAAGGATATTTTAAAATATTTATGTAAACCATAAATAATTAATAATGTGTAGTGATTTTCAAAAAATGGCCTTCTTCAAAACTGTTCAGTAAGAAATTTGGAGTCTAATAAGATCAACTTAATTTTTGATTAATAGTAAATTGTGAATAGTGATTTTACGCTTGGGATTAGTAATGTCACCAAATGGATTTGTAATCTCACTTAAAGAAATTTTTAATATAATTTAGACACCTTGATTAAGTAATGTGATTCAACAAAATGGGTAAATAATGGTTTCATAAATTATTAGTCAAGTATTAGTTTTTTCGGGTGAATAGTGTTTTTTAAATAAAAATTAAATTAAAAATAATTAGAAAATTATTTTTATAAAATGGACTTTAGTTTTGAACTCAGAGCATCGATATTATGTTATGGTAATTTTTAGGGATTTTTCTGAAAAAAAATGAATTCTCAGTGAATAGTGTTTTTATTTAAAAATTAAATTAAAAATATTTAGAAAATTATTTGGAGTTCATATTTGTAATCAGAGCATCGATATTTGATTAAGGTGAAATTTTTGGATTTTTCTGAGAAAGTTGAATTTTCAGTGAATAGTAAAAATGCAGTTTTAGGGTTTCGGTATGTTTAATGACATCATAACTGTGTCATGATGATTTCATGAGATATTTTAAGGGATGGTCGACTAAAGGGGATGAATTATTGTATGAGGTGTCCCAAGTGTCAAATACCATTGTCAAATACCATGGGAAATCCCATGGTTTTGCCAATACCACCAATGAGGTGTCCCTTGGCCATTAATGCCTTGTCCCCTCACTTCCCCTATAAATACCAAGACATCCTCTCATTCATTCGACTCTAAAATCATTCTCAACGATATTCTGGTCTCCTTACCTCCCAAGAAGTCCTCCCAAGATTTCCCCAAGCCCTCAAGGTCGCAACCATTGTGTTTTAAGAGTTACGTTTAAGGTAAGGGATCCTACCTCTCTCTTTCTTTTCAAGTAAACTCTTTTATGTCATTTCTCTTATGCTCCATGCTCTTATGTTGGAGGATGTTCTTTTATATTCCTCTTAATTCCCTTTTAATTTTAATATGACTAGATACCCCCTCTTTCTCTCATCAATTCGTTTTAATAATGTTTAAGTGGCGTCGTTAGGCTGCCGAATTTTGAAGGATTCCTTCACCTTTCTCATTTTTCAAAGTTATACTTTCATGTAAATTTATTAAAGTTCCTTTTTATGATGTTTGGTTATGATATCTATATATATCATACTGAAAATTTCTGTTCATATGATGAGAGACCCTATTTGATCTCGTCAATTCATTTTTGTTGAAGTTTTAGTGACGCCATTAGGCTGCCGAATTTTTATAAGAGAAATATTATTTTGGTCTTCCTTTCATGTTCTTCATTTCATATGGTATGTCTTTAAAATTTCATTACCATGTTCTTAAATCCTGTATATTATGTCCCCCTACTGTTTTATGGATCATTTATGAGTGGGTGACCCATGTCCCCTCTCTTTTCAATGTTTTCTAAAACCTCGTAACATAGCTGTTATGTTGCAGAATTTATGTCTCAAAATGTCTCTCTTTTTCTAAAGTTCTTTTTTTATTAAGTGAATAGTAAAAGCTCTCTTTTATATAGGGGCATTAACATATATACCAATTTGTTCTATTTTAAATTCTGGGATTTACATACATGAGACCCACCTTCCTTTTCTGTGGGTATTAAAGTGACACAAAGATCATGTCTTTAAAGCAGTTTTTAAAACGTTATGATTATGAAATGAAACCCATTTATTTTATGCTATATGGTTGTTTATGAAATTATTGATGATGATATATGTGGATCACATGATGATAAATACAAATTTAAGGGTGCGCCCTCATAGCGCTCCAATGCATTGGGTAAAGACTTAATCTCTAGAGATGACCATTTAGACTGATTCCTTGGTGAATAACCATGTTAATTTTTATTGACACCTTGGGGATGGACCTTAGTGAAACAGAAATGATGGTCTTTGTAAAATGTTGTATCCACATATTTAAGTTATTAAAAACGTTATTTTTATTATGATATGCCTCGTGATTTCTTTCCCAAGCCTTAAAGTTCTTTTTCATGACCTTATTGAAGTATCTCAAGTTCGCATGTAAAATGTTTCTCTTGTTTCCCTTACTAGGCCTTCTACTCACCCTTTCTTTTGATGTATGTCCATAGGTTATGAGATGCAGTAATGAACCTAGGATGAACTTAAGTAGAATCCTTTCAAGTAATTAAGAAGAATGTTTTATGTTGTTTTCATGTATTATGTTCCTAGTTTCCAAGACACTAAACCTTAAATATCCTCAGTTCTGTGTAATGTAATCAAAGTTTATGTTATAAAAAGGCGGGATACCAAAGTTGGTATCAAAGGATGGTTTAGTTATTTGTGGAAATTAGGATATAAAAACATTAGGAATAACCCTATAGAAAAGATTAAATAAGGGAAAAATTCCTGGTATTTTGGTATGTATTGAATAAGTGGTTTATCAAACAAATACATCCATGTCTGGATACGAGCAGGTAGAGGCGGCTCTCGTACCGATGTACATAGGGTTAAAACCCAAAAACACCGCTTTGAGATAGACTCGAACGGGAATTGGTGCACGATAACGGGCCTTGATGCACTCTTGGTTACGACACTCCCGGGGGATATGTTTGGTTAATCACAAGCCTTTTATGAATCATTATGAAAGAATTATAGAGAAATGTAATTGTCTAAGAATTAAGTCTTAGTTAAAAGATTCATAAACGAAATAAGTTTCTCACTAAGGTTTTATTATTTTAGAAAATGGAGGGCAATAAGAGGAACCGTGCAAATGGTGACCGCAATGCACCATGTGTTGACGGCCCTCCGATGGAAGCCGAAATGGAAACATTCATGCGAATGATGAACCAACTGACTCAAGTTATGAGTAATAACTTGAATCAAGCTGAGAGGCTGATCGCACCACGAAGGGAACAACATTTTGTTGATTCCTTCATGCGTCAACGACCACTAACATTCAGTGGATCTACTGACCCATTGGTTGCGGAACAATGGATATGCTCCATTGAAATGATATTTTATGTACTTAATTGTTCGGAATAAGAAAAAAGTCACCCTTGCTATTTACCACCTAGAGGGAGAAGCTGATCAGTGGTGGTCACTGATCAAAAACACGAAGCCACGAGGAGAGATGGAAGCTTTGGAGTGGGAAGAAATCCAGGGAATATTCTTTAATAAGTATTTCCCTCGCTTCATGATAATGAGAATGGAGAAAGAGTTTCTCAAGATGAAGCCGAAGGAGAACGAATCGATCGGAAGCTATGAGACGAACTTCACCCGAAATTCACGATATACCTCTAGCTCTGTCATGGATCCAAGTGGGAAGGTTGACAGATATTTCGGTGGACTGAGACCTCATCTGCAGAAGAATCTAGCCAACCAGGACTACGATAGCTATGATGAGATCGTGTGGAGTGAAATTAAATTCGATCTAGAGTTTGGTGAGACACAATGGTCTCATAAATCAAATGACAAGAAGAGATCGTTAGAGCCCAGTCTAGGGAAGAATTTTGATCTGAGAAGAGGTGGAATGAAAATGAAACTTACCACATGAAATAAATGTGTGAAGAAGCATCCGAGGAACTACTTGATCAGAAGTGGCAATTGCTACAAGGGTGGAAGATATGGCCATATTGCTCAGAATTGTCATAGTGAGGTGAAGCCTCAACTTCCCAACACTAACGACAGAGGAAAGATGGTTCCAGCCCTACCCAAAGTCAAATGCTTCAAGTGTGTACATCTTGGGCACTTTTCTAATCACTGTCCAAATCTGAGGGTGGTGGAGGGGAATCACCATAAACCTCAGAAAAGGCCAAAGGAGCAAGGTCGTGCTTTTTCTATCACAACAACTGAAGTTGAGGTTCCGAACAACATGGTAGTAGGTACTCTTGTTGTCCTCTCAAAACTAGAACGTACTTTGTTTGATTCTGGCTCTACGCATTCCTTTAATTCCTCCATGATTGCAAAGAATATAGAATCAATCCCCGAAATTCTTGAGTTAGAATTTTCATTCAAGACTCCATGTGGGATTATCCATGCATCAACAGTGTTTAGAGACTCTAGTGATTACTTCAGTGAACACAATATTATCGCAAATCTAGTAGTCATTCCCATGTTGGAATTCGACGTTATACTAGGGATGGACTAGCTCTCAAAGTATAATTCTAAGATCAAATGCAGAAGTAAGGAAATCTTATTAGTCTTGAATGAACAACCTACAATTATCTTCCAAGGAGAGATATCCCGAACTGATCCCTATCTAGAAGCACCTACTATAGCATTCTTTATAGAGTAAACCAGTGATGATGAAGAAGGTAAAGGGAGTATACAAATAGAAGATGTTCTGATTGTTCAAGAATACATGGATGTATTTCTTGAGGAGTTACCTAGAAGTCCCCCAGAAAGAGTGGTAGAGTTCTCCATTGAACTCGTACCTGGATCTCAACCAATATCAAAGAGCCCATATAGAATGGAAAATATGGAGCTAAAAGAGTTAAAGAAACAACTCCAAGACTTGTTGGAGAAGGGGTTTATCCGACCGAGTGTGTCTCCTTGGGGAGCACCAGTTCTCATTGTAAAGAAGAAGGATGGATCAATGTGGCTATGCATTGATTATAGAGAACTGAACGAGATCACAATGAAGAACAAATACCCTCTTCCAAGAATTGATGATTTATTTGACCAACTTTGTGGAGCTCAATTCTTCTCTAAGATTGATCTTCGATCTGGTTATCATCAACTGAGGGTGAAGAAGGAAGATATCCCAAAGAGTGCCTTCCGATCCAGATATGGGAATTATGAGTTTACTGTTATGCCCTTTGGCTTGACTAATGCTCTTTCTATTTTCATGGATTTGATGAATATAGTATTTAAGGACTACCTCGATAGCTTTGTGGTAGTTTTTATTGAGGATATTTTGATATATTCAAAAATTCGTGAGGAGCATGAAGATCATCTGAGGGTTATTTGGAAAACTCTGCGGAAGGAGAGGCTCTTTTGAAAGTTCAGCAAGTGTGAGTTTTGGTTACAACAAGTGGATTTCTTGGGGCACATCGTAACCAATGAAGGAATCTCGGTTGACCCTACAAAGACAATGGTTATGGAGGAGTGGACTCAACCCACAAAAGTAACTAAGATTCGTAGTTTCCTTGGTTTAACAGGATATTATAGGAGGTTTGTGAAAAACCTTTCACGGCATTCTAATCCACTAACCAAGTTGACTCCAAAAGGGGTTAAGTTCATCTGGACAAAGGAATGTGAGCAATGTTTCCAAGAGCTGAAGAAGAAATTGGTTACTACACCTGTCTTAACACTACCCTCTATCGGAGAAGGATTCATTATTTTTAGCGATGCATCTCTGAAAGGGCTTGGGTGCATCCTCATGAAAAATGACAAGGTAATTGCTTATGCATCTCGACAGTTGAAGATTCATGAGTAGAATTATCCTACTCATGACCTAGAGCTAGCGGCGGTTGTTTTTGCTCTAAAGTTATGGAGGCACTATCTTTATGGGAAGAAATGTGATATATACACTGACAACTAAAGTTTAAAGTATATTTTCACATAGAAATAATTGAACATAAGAAAAAATAGATGGTTGGAGCTTATTAAAGACTATGATTGTTCAATTCATTATCACCCTGGAAGAAAAAACAAAGTCGCGGATGTGTTAAGCAGGAAAGACCCTATTGTTCTGGAAACAATGAGGATCCTAGGAGATCCTTTGATTAAAGATCTAGTAAAATTGGACATGGAAATTGTAAGGTAAGGGACATCATCAACCCTATCCTAAATGATTTCTCAACCTTCATTACTAGAGAAGATCAAGAAGGCTCAAAAAGAAGATCATTTTTTGCAGGATAAGTTTGAGGATGTAAAGGATGGGAAGTTCCCTGATTTTAATATTAATCAAGAAGGTGTATTGAAATTTCATACAAGACTATGTGTTCCATCTATTCCAGAGATAAAGAAAGAACTGATGGATGAAGCTCATATCTCTACTTTCTCTATACATCCGGGAAGCACTAAAATGTATCGAGACCATGGTGATCATTATTGGTGGGATAACATGAAGAGTGAGATTGCTGATTACACTAAAAGGTTCCTGGTGTGTCAACAAGTAAAGGCATAACGACAACTTCCTAAGGGGGTATTACAAATGATACACATACCAGTATGGAAGTGGGATAATATCACTATGGACTTTGTAACTGGTCTCCCGAAAACATCCAAAGGAAACAATGCGATATGGGTTGTTGTGGACCATCTCACCAAGACCGCCCATTTTATCTCTATTCGGGAATATTTCTATCTAGATCAAATTTCCAAGATATACGTAAAGTGGTAAGGCTTCATGGTGTACCACTATCCATCATGTCTGATCATGATCCAAGATTCACATCAAAATTCTAGAGAAGTCTTCAACATGCTCTGAATACTGAATTGAATATTAGTACGGCCTATCATCCTCAAACTGATGGCCAATCTGAAAGGACTATTCAGACACTCGAAGACATGCTGAGATTATGGTAAATGGAATTTAATGGTGGATGGGATCAACACCTCCCATTAGTTGAGTTCTCCTATTACAATAGCTTCCATTCGAGTATTCAGATGGCACCCTATGAAGCTCTGTATGGAAAGCGATGTAGAACTCCTACTTGTTGGGATGAAACTGGAGAGAGAAAGCTTCTTGGGCCTGATCTTGTGCAAGAGATGACAGAACAGGGTCATGCCATCCAACAACACATAAAGGCTGCTCAGAGTCGGCAGAAGAGCTATAGTGACAACTATTGAAGGGACTTGGAGTTTGGTGTTGGCGACAAAGTCTTCCTTCTAATTTCTCTATGGAAGAGAGTCATACATCTTGGGAAGAAAGGGAATCTCAGTCCTAGGTACATTGGCCCCTGTGAAATCCTTGATCGCATAGGAGCAGTGGCCTATCAACTAGCACTTCCACCGAACCTAGCTCAAGTTCATGATGTCTTCCATGTATCTCTCTTGAGGAAGTACATACCCTACCCTTCGCATGTACTGAACCTAGAGGTGGTACAACTAGAACATGACCTCTCTTATGAGGAGCATCCAGTGGAAATCTTAGACCGTAGAGACAAGGTTCTACGAAACAAGACTACCCACCTTGTGAAAGTGTTGTGTAGGAATCATAAATATAAAGAAGAGACTTGGGAGCCTGAGGAAACAATGAAGCAAAAGTACCCTCACCTTTTCGACTAGGCCTCAAGTAAAAAATTTTGGGGATGAAATTTCTTAAGGGGGGAAGAATGTAACGACCCAAACATTTTGAATAGTATATCAACTTACTCTTAACGTTTTAATAGAGATGTTAATGGTTAATGCAGAAAGAGGAGTCGATGGCTTCATCCGGTAGACTCGAACCTTATGAAGCCCGCTTATCAGAGCTTTGGAAGGAGCTGGCATCTTTGGGCTTCGCTTTGGTCCAAGCCCAAGCCGAACTCCATCGTGTCAAGCTTGAACGGAGATGCATGCGGGAGATGTTCAACTTAGTAGAGATTACTACTAGGGCAATGTTATCTGGTCCTCCCTCAGATTATCTCACCATAGCACACCTTACACTTAGGTCATATACTGGTGTTATAAGGGGCTATGTGAAGAGATCGTAGCTTCTTTGTGTAATCCTTTGGGATGAATAAATTGAGATTTCCTCCTTTAGTGAAGTTTGTGAAATTTCAAATGTCAGTATAATTTTAGGATGTATTTTATTGATGAATTTTGAAAAAAAAAGTTTATTTTAAAATATTTATTTAAACCTTAAATAATTAATGATGTGTAATGATTTTCAAAAAATTGTCTTCTACAAAAGTGTTCAGTAAGGAATTTGGAGTCTAATAAGATCAACTAAATTTTT
This sequence comes from Viscum album, assembly GCA_963277665.1. NCBI lineage: Eukaryota > Viridiplantae > Streptophyta > Magnoliopsida > Santalales > Viscaceae > Viscum > Viscum album. The sequence continues at coordinate 1,390,103,341 of OY728152.1, forward strand.
TATCAATAGTAAATTGTGAATAGTGATTTTACGCTTAGGATTAGTAATGTGACCAAATGGATTACTAATCTCACTTAAAGAAAGTTTTAATATAATTTAGACACCTTGATTAAGTAATGTGATTCAATAAAATGGGTAAATAACAGTTTCATAAATTATTAGTAAAGTATTAGTTTTTTCAGGTGAATAGTGTATTTTAATTAAAAATTAAATTAAAAATTATTATAAAATTATTTTTATAAAATGGACTTTATTTTTGAACTCAGAGCATCGATATTATGTTATGGTAATTTTTGGGGATTTTTCTAAAAAAAATGAATTCTCGGTGCATAGTGTTTTTATTTAAAAATTAAATTAAAAATATTTAGAAAACTATTTTGATTTCATATTTGTAATCAGAGCATCGATATTTGGTTAAGGTGAAATTTTGGGATTTTTCTGAGAAAGATGAATTTTCAGTGAATAGTAAAAATGCAGTTTTAGGGTTTCGGTATGTTAATGACATCATAAGTGTGTCATGATGATGTCATGAAATATTTTAATGGATTTTTGACTGAAGGGGGTTAATTATTGTATTAGGTGTCCCAAGTGGAAAATACCATGGGAAAATACCATGGGCAAGCTCATGGTTTTTCTAATACCACCAATGGGGTGTCCCTTGACCATTAATGTCTTGTCCCCTCACATTCCCTATAAATACCAAGCCATCCTCTCATCCATTCGACTCCAAAATCATCCTCAACGAAGTTCTGGTCTCCTTACCTCCCAAATAGTCCTCCCAAGGTGTCCCCAATCCCTCAAGGTCCCAACCATTGAGTTTTAAGAGTTACATTTAAGGTAAGGGATCCTACCTCTCTCTTTCTTTTCAAGTAATCTCTTTTATGTCATTCTTCTTATGCTCCATGCTCTTATATTGGAGGATGTTCTTTTATATTCCTCTTACTTCCCTTCTAATTTTAATATGATGAGATACCCCCTCTTGCGCTCATCAATTCAGTTTAATAATGTTTAATTAGCGCCGTTAGGCTACCGAATTTTTTAGGGATTCATTCACCTTTCTCATTTTTCAAAGTTCTACTTTCATGTCAATTATTTCATGTTCCTTTTTATGATGTTGGGGTATGATCTATATATCTATCATACTGAAATTTTATGATCATATGATTATAGACCCTATTTGATCTCGTCAATTCATTTTTGTTGATGTTTTAGTAACGCCGTTAGGTTGCCAAATTTTCATAAGAGAAATCTTATTTTTGTCTTCCTTTCATGTTCTTCATTTCATATGGTATATCTTTCAAATTTCATTACCATGTTATTAAATCGTTTATATTATGTCCCCCTACTATTTTATGGATCATTTATGAGTGGGTGACCCATGTCCCCTCTCTTTTCAATGTTTTCTAAAACCTCGTAACATAGTCGTTATGCTGCAGATTTTCTGTCTCAAAATGTCTCTTTTTCTAAAGTTCTTTTTTTTATTAAGTGAATATTCAAAGCTCTCTATTCTATAGGGGTATTCACATATATACCATGTTTTTCTATTTTAAATTATGGGATTTACATACATGATACCCACCTTCCTTTTCTCTGGGTATTAAAGTGACACAAAGATCATGTCTTTAAAGTAGTTTTTAAAACGTTATGATTATGAAATGAAACCCATTTATTTTATGCTATATGGGTTGATTATGAAATGATTGATGATGATATATGTGGATCACATGATGATAAAGACAAATTTAAGGGTTCACCTTGATAGCGCTCCAATGCATTGGGTAAAGACTTAATCTCTAGAGATGACCATTTAGACTGATACCTTGGCGAATAACCTTGGTAATTTTTATTGACACCTTGGGGATGGAACTTTGTGAAACAGAAAGGATTGTCTTTGTAAAATGTTTTAGCCACATCTTCAAGTTATTAAAAACGTTAATTTTATTATGATATGCCTAATTATTTCTTTCTCATGCCTTAATTTTCTTTTCATGACCTTATTGAAGTATCTCAAGTTCACATGTAAAATGTTTCTCTTGTTTCCCTTACTGGGCCTTCTGCTCACCCTTTATTTTGATGAATGTCCCCAGGTTATGAGATATAGTAATGAACCTAGGATGAACCTAAGGAGAAGCCTTTCGAGTTTTTAAGAAGAATGTTTTATGTTGTTTTCATGTATTATGTTCCTGGTTTCTAAGACACTAAACCTTAAAGATCCTCAGTTTTGTGTAATGTAATGAAAGTTTATGTTATAAAAAGGCTGGATGCCACATGAAAAGCACACATGAAGCACAAAATATACTCCGTTGGAATTTCAAGATCCTGTAAATGGTTAACAAATTTCCTTATTCAAGTAAAAGATCAGGCACTTGCAGTAATACAACATAACCACAACATACCTTTTAGACATTTCTAAGGTTTAGGTAGGAATTAGTAAATCTAGGTTTCAGCTTTATAACTTTCTTGATGAATGAAATTAGTATGAAGGAAACAAAAAAATGGGAAATGTAACCAAATTCACAAGTTTTTCCTCACTCATTCTGAATAACTTCCCCACATTCCAGATGTAATTGGGTTGAGTTGGTTATAAATTATCATAAATTAAGTCCATCAAAATCCTCATCCCTAGGATCTATTTTGCTGGAACATGATTCATCCTCTTAAAACTTTCAGAAAAATCAATCTTTATCTCATAAAGTATATCTTTTATTAGACTGTAAATAATAATATCATCAACATGGATATATAGGATGATGAAGATTCAATTTTAGAAAAAATTCAGGAAATAGTAATTATTTGTATTGTTTCAGATGAAATTTTGTTTCATCATGAAGTAATTAATGTTCAAATTATTCTTCCTTTTTTCTAAGAGAAATAGTAAAAAAGTATCTTTAACTGTGTGCTTATCTTGAGTGATAGTCAACCTGAGTGGCCTAATAAGTCCATAAATCTAAAAGACTCAAATTAATGGGAGTTGGAAAAAAGGGTTGAAATTGATTCCCTCCATGTGTTTAGAGAATAAGCGATAATAGAGTGGACTTTTAGGAAGAACATTGCTAAATAATATAGTTTTAGAAGCTGAAGGAGGAAGGGGATCGTATATTGAGGTATAAGAAGAAGGTAGTTGTGAAAGGCTTTTTTTGGGATCATGCCTACATTTTGGAAGACCACTAGAAGATATATTCTAGAAATTACTTAGGTGGAAACAATATATCAATATTCAATACCACACTATGGTTTCAAAGACTGAGAAGGATATGGAAATAAATCACAACACTACAACGAACAAACCACTTCAAAGGGACACATACAAGAGTATCAAAATATAATTATCAAAATGAAATAGAGAAAAAAAAGAAAAAAAAAATTACATTGTTAAGATATGATTCCTACTCCACAAGGAGAATACAATTATATTTTTATTCAGGTAATCAAAAATTATTACAATTTACTAATATTGAATAAATAATCCATGTTAATAAATATAGTATAATCCAACCAGTGAAACTATATGCCATGTCTTTTAATCTCAATGAGAAGTGATTCTATATATCTCATAGCTTCACAAATATCTCTCCATTCCATCAAAGGATCCCACCACCTAAAATGATTCACCTAGTATATTGTGCATGTTATAAAAATATCATGAGAAAAAAATTATGTTTTATTCATTAAAAAACTAGTATATTATCTTTTCTAAAATATTCCAACAGTAAAAACATACATACTCTTCAATCAAGAAAAATATATGAAAGTACTTTTCATTTCCCACACTACTTCCATTATAATAATTTGTTGGGCAATATTTCATTTTTATTTTCTAACTGAACCATCCCGTTAAAGTAACTTCTATTCCTCTATAATTTTTATCTACTACTCCATTTATTAAAATCAATGTTCTTGAAATTACTCTCCTAGAATTTATCCTTCTATTTGACTATGTTTTGGAACCTAAAAATGGTTTTCACACACATAGATGAAACCTAACAATCTTCAAAATTTGGAATCTTTTTTTGGGATTCACTATTGAGTCCCCCATCAACTTATATAAACCTATTTCTATTCCTCAAACTTCCTTAATAGATGTATGGTTCCCCCATGATTATTTTATTTATCCTAGCTCAACTGAGGTGAATATCCCCTCAAACATTCTTAACCATGACATTTTTTAGTATATCTACCATATTTTGAGTCCCTTCTATCTTTCCATATATCCAGTACTCTATCCTCCAAAAACTTATAGGTAAAGTGATAATTCCTCAAAATATTCTTTATACTAGATTAAAACATCATATTTTTTACTAATTGAATCACAATTTGTGATTCAAAAAACAACATCTCAGCATATTTCCTCCTTCTAAGATCTTTCAATGCCCCCTTCAACCTTTTCAACTCCTTTCCAACTTCTGTTAAAGAAACATAATCTACTTTTATTATTGAGAGTAAAAATATCATTTAAATATTTGACAGTTGACACTAATTATTTCCTATGAAATTGAACACATATATAGTGGTTCTATTTTAAGTGTAAGAATATCTCTCAAATTATGACTTAGAAAAACCAGGAAATGACTCATCTATTTTGAAGAAAATTTCCAAGCTTCTAGAACCCTTTAATTTCTATAAAATCCACTTCACATCAACCCAATATTATCTTATGGGATTATATGTGTTCATTCTCCTTTATCAATTTCAAATGTTCAACTAGGGGTGTGGTCATTGGTTTCACCTCGCCCATGATGAATTGATCCACCAATTTCTAGATGTAATCCAAATAATTTAGGTACAAAGTACTGAAACATAAGTCCCTAAAAATCCTCATCCTAAAAATCAATTTATTCAAACTAGTGTTTATCATATCAAAACTTATGGAAAATTCAATCTTCATCACATTGACCCTTTCCTTTACTGGATTGAAAATAAGCATATTATGAGCATCATTAAGTGGAATGATGTATCTCCTATCATCAAACACCCAGAAATAACAAAAAAGATTGTTATTTCTCTATATGAACTTCAACATCACCATGAATTTATTAAACTTCCAATTCTCTTGCCTTGGTGCCATGTACAAAGGTATGAAATTAACTTGTGTTGTATCAAATGGACGATGGAGAACCCAATATCATAAAAGTTGAAAGATATTTGAAAGACTTTAATTAGTGGGAGTTATACATGAGGGATGATAATGATTCCCTCCATGTGTATGGGACATGGGAGAAAATGGAAAGGCCTGATAAAAATAAATTTATTCAGAACAAATGGATGTATCAGCTAGAGTAGGTAGCAGATGATAGATAGAGTTACAAGGCATGAATATTTGTGAGAGGGTTTTTTGGGTGCATGGATATCTTCCAGAATACCCATTAAATATATCCTCCAAAACTAAATTATGAGGAATAAAAGTACAGATAGTTGAGCTCATGCTTTGGAGTATATAACATATAAAACTCAACACACTACAATGTAAAAACCACTACAAATGAACACAGAAAATAGTATTGAAATAAAAGTATTGAAACAGAATAATTAAAATGAGAAACACAAATTTAACCCCATTGTCTCAAACTCAATAAAATTCAACATAGTATAATGGGGAATGTGTAGCAACATCCATATCTTACTTGTTACCTAAAAATATTTATTCTCTTTCTAGTAATTTTATGATTACCCAGTGTGAAGAAGCATTGTGGAAGCTAAGGTGACTCAATTCAAAATTAATCATAGATAATATACCAACAGATTGTATGTAGAGACCCGAAGCCTGACGTACATGGACATTACATTACATTTGCGGAATACATAGTACATAACAAAAACACACACACAAGGATCGTAATAGTTTAGTGTCTTTGGAAACTCGGAACGTATTCTTCTAATCGTGGTGAAAGATCTTCAATATCTCCCATAAAGATCTTCTTTTTTTTTACCTAAAAACCTTTCTTTATATCCTGGGGAAAAGAAAACATAAAAGGGTGAGCTCAAATGCTCAGTAAGGGTAAACAAAAGAAATATCAATCACATCATATACATAAGAACATAGCTTTTGGAAATCATAACCTGCAAAAGAGCTCATAATATCATAACATGGGATAAATCATAGAAGTGAAAATGAAATCATAACTTAAAACATTACTCATTGTGGCATACACACATAATCATAGAGAATCATTTCTTGTTAGTCAAGACTCATTGCCAAGACTATCTTAGTGGACAAAGTCCCTTTCTGAATCGAGTAATCCTCGTTTCAGTCCTGTTTCACTGAACCGGTATAACCTACCATTCCAGCCATGTCTATCTCATGAGATATAAAATCTTTACCCAATGCATTGGAGGGAGATATAGGTCCCACCCATCTCTTAATGAATCCTTTCTTATGTGTGCCACAAAATCATAAATCATACATCATTTCATAACCCATGTATTAAAAATGGGATTCTTAAAACAACATGACATCATAAAACCATTCATATAAGATAAAGGAATTCATAAACATAATTCCATCACAACATAGTCAAATCAATGTAAAAATATGGATAGAAACAGAACCCTTTATTATCTTAGATGTAAAATAATTTTGATAAAACACTTGAAATGAATTCTTGAGGAAAATATCCTTTCTTCTTCAAAATCAATTTCTTTTCACAAAACATCATGCAATTTTAAAAGAAAGAGATTTTATTAAAAATAGTCATGAAATCTTTTGGAGTAAGCTTCATGAAAATAAGGCTTTATAAAACCGTAAAAATCCGTTCATTCCGTTTAAGTTAAAAAAAACATTCTTCGTACTTTTGTCGGAAAAGTCCAAAAGTACCTCGTATGAAAAAGAGACAAAAGATTCCTTTCATATTCTTTACTAAAAACTCACCGAAGAGTAAAATTGGATTTAAACTATTTTAAGTGGATGGAAACAATATTACATATTGAAGGAACATGGATGTGGATGATAAAATACACCCCAGTAAATACTTACGAATAAACAATCTCGGATAAAAATGAGATTGTGATATTTCCCTTACCTTAGGTCCGACTTGCTTTGTAAGTGTCCGAACCTCCTGTATAATGATTTAAATCATGTTATTGACTTATTCCAGAATCATATTCATTGTTATGATATCATATATGGTTCACTTATAACATTATATTACCCGTTCTTTTGTAAATTCCATGTTAAAGAAGCGTTTTGGGTAAAATCGTTTCATTTATCTTAGGTGTTTTGACTTGTTGTTCTTGATATCATTATTACTTATATCATGATTTACTTACTTCCAGAATATAAAATATGATTTATATATCATATATATTCAGTATATATATATATATAATAGATAGATAAGTAAAATGAAAAACACCGTTCATGGAGACGGTAGTCCGTACGTACGCATGAACGCAGTTTTACTTTCCTTATTGTCTTGAAATGGAAGTAAGTAGATGACATACATATGTATATATACATAAATCCAGTAGCTTTATAATGTCATATATTTCATTATTATTTCTTATATATACATTATAATCATTCTTAAATGGTTAACATGGAGAATGAATCTCATCGCGTCGTGGAGACGGTAGTCCGTACGTACGCACGCGCGGTGATTTCTTTTTCCGTAGGATGGATAGATGGTGAAATAGGGTTGTTTCATACTTATAATAACATATCAGTATATGAGTGATACTGATGTTATTACTTCATAATGAAACAACCTAAGAAGAAGAAGTGGAAGAAGAAATAAAGATGAAAGAATTGGTAACGGTAATTACCTCTTCTTTGAAGTGCCTCTTTGAGACCTCCTCTTAGGGCACTTGAATTGGTCTTTGAGGAAGACCAGAACCTCTAGGATGTTGCTAGGGAAGTGTAGAAGAGATTTTGGCAGGGTTTGGCCGAGCTTGAGTGCTCAAATTGGTGTGAGGAGGAAGGGGAGGAGGTGTCCTTTTATAGGGGAGGAGAGGGGCACCTTAGGAATTCTTAAAAATATTAATTTATAATAAATCTAACCCCACTTAAAAACCTCCAAAAATGACTCATATTCGAAGATTAGATAAGATAGGGTTGTAATCTCATCAACCAATCAAATTTAGACATGTTTGGATATTATTTTAAACCTTATCAATTAGATTTAACTCTAAGTTAAATAATTTAACTTTTACCGTGTCTTTTTGTTTTCTTTCACTATATGGTTAATACACTTACTATAACATGCCAAACGAACACCAAATTGTTTATTATTAATATATATATCATTATCTAAGTCATTTGGCCGAACCTTAGATTTTTAGGAATAAAATAACAATTAGTAATATAATATTTGATTTAAAAACTATTTTGTGTCAATTTTGACACTATTTGATATATGATTTTTGTGAAAGTCATAACAGAATTAAATGTTCGAACCAAGTTGATTAAATCAACATTAATATATCATAGTAACCTAGAAAATTAGTGGAATTCATAAAAAGTCTTAAATTACATTTATTTTGGTATTTATATTATCAATTATGTCAATATTTCATTAATAAGATAATTACTGCATCATCGTTGTGTCATAAATAAATTAAATTATTTGATGTCTAAAAATTACAAATAAAATACCATCATGTAGGAAATCTTTTTATCTTTCTAATGAATATTTACAATAGAATTTATCTTATGTATAACCCCATATTAAAAATGATTTACTTATTAAACTTTGATTTTAACTATTTTAACCCTTCTTTAAATAAATTAATAATAAATGTCCTAATCTAATCCAAGTGGGCCTAAATGGTCATATTTTATTCCTAAGTTTGTTTTTGGTCGAATTACACTTGTCCAATAGAATTAGGACATGTGTTAGGGTAATATTAATATCATATTTACCCTTAGTTACCCTATTTACTATTAACCGTGGTAAAAAAGGTAAAAAGTTACTATTCACCAAAAAATTATTTTCATCTCATTGAACCACATTTTAGTCCTTGATATTAACCGTGTCTCTCGGATTTTCGAAATTCCATTCACAGAAGCGGTAAAATTAAGTTTTATGCAAAATTCAGTTTTTAACCTACCACTTAGTAGTTTCACTATTCATCAAAAATTGATGTTTTTCAGAACAATGCCAAAATTTCATCCCAAGCTATATTTCATATTCCGAATTCAAAAATGAAGTCTATTTTACCAAATTCATAACATAAAAGTTGCATTAATTAATTTTATAATTAAATCCCGCTGTTAAAACAAATATCGTGTTTTTAAGAAACAATATCTATCAAAAGATTGACACTTGTTTATGTCTAGTTTAAATGTGAAACTACATCCAATGACCAACATTGTATTAAATTGTAAAAATATATTCTAAATATAATTTAAAACCACTCAAATTAATGATTTATCACTATTAATTATTTCGATTAAAAAAGTTGTTTTTAATTATAATTTAGTAATTTTCACTATTCATCAGAATATGAAAGTTATCCGAAAAGTACCAAAATTTCACCTTAGGCTAAATTCGATACTCCGAATCCAAAAATAAAGTTCATTTTGAAAAATAAGATTTACTGGATTTCAAAAAGTGGTTATTACTATTCATAACGACTAGTTTTAATAATATTTTTATAGCATATCGTTGTTTAGTGAAACTCGGTATTGCGTACTACACACGCTATCGAGGAAGGTCGCGATTGCGTGTAATGCAAGTCAAGTCAAGGATGTGTGTTGTGCAATCTCCTTTTGGTGTAGCGTACAACACAAGACATTAATAAAATTAAAAGAATATTTTTTTATAAAATCTTGGGCTGTTACATTGTAACTCCTAGTAACAGGATAATTTATCTCCTCTAATGAATCCACATCAATAATAATGAACTACTCAACCAATAAAGAAGGTAATAGATGAAGATTCCTACCTCAAATCACTGCATATGAGGTTTTTTGGAGGATGAGGTGGTAAGGAAGCCTCAGAGTAGCATCGGCAGGGAGGTGAGGTGACCACAGGGAGGTGGGTAGGTCGTGTCGGCAGGGAGGTGGGCTGCCAGTGTCGGAGCCGCGTCGGCAGGGAGGCATTGGAGCCACATCAGAGCCAGTGGGGAAGTTTGCTGGCTGCGTCAGAGATGAAGGGTGAGGAGGAATCGCGAGAGGAGGAGGAATAACAAGGGGAGAAGGGGAGAAGGGGAGGAGAAATGGAGAGGGAGGAGGAATCCTGAGGATAGGAGGGGAAGAGGAACAGTGAGTACGGCGAGGGAGGAGGAATCACGATGTGGGAGGAACGACGAGGATAGAGAGGGAGGTGATTTGTGATGTGAGAGGAAGTAAACCCGATCAAAATAATTTTCACATAAGCTATTTCCAAGCCCATCTATTTGGGTGTGGCTATATCTTAGCTATAGACATAGATCATTTAAAGTGTGGCTATTGATCTGTGGATATACATCATTTCTTAGTAGTGTTCATGAGTTGTTTTATGATTCTCTCATTCACTTTGATTATATCATCATACACTTATTCACACTTGTTCTCATTGAGGTCATTCAATTGATAGTGATTTTGTTTAAATATACTAACAATTTTATCTCACCATTATAATGTTTCTCTTTCCCCAAGTTATAAATAATGATGATGAGAAATTTATGTCTCTATAGGATTTCACAAGAAAAATTTTCATCACATAATGTGAAATAATATAATCTGGGTGAAATCATTGAAATTTTCATTTGATTACTTATAAATTTTATATCTAGTAGTTTATATTAATTATCTAAAAATATAAACCTTAAAGGTCCACATAAATATAGTTTATCCAAGTTTCCATTTTAATTTTTTATGATTTGAATTTAAAAATTTGGGTTAAAAATATTGATATCATAGATGAAAATATAATGTTTACAATTTTAACACAAGAGTAGGGAGTACTTATCCTGGTTTATTATAGTTGGTATAAAAGTCCGGCTTAGATAACATTGGATATTAGTATTTATTCAAGTGATATCATATTAAGATTAAATGATACCATCATAGGTTTAAATGATGTAGGATGGTAAAATGTTCAATTTCTTATACAACTCATTTGAGGGTTTTAAGTAGTAAAAAGTTTGACGTAGTTAATGGCAATTTTGATGGATTTTTTATGTTAAGATATTTGTGAAACCAATGAATAACATCATTTTTTTGCAGAGGAATTACTTTTCTTTTTTAAATAAAACATTAAACAAACTTAATGATGGGTGATGACCCATCACATCTAGCATGGTTGTGGTGATTGTATCCATGTCTGAAAGATGATAGGGGTTTCATGCTGACCACTGGCATATGTGATGTCCTGGATAGTATGACAATTTTATAGTTAAATATTATGTTTATTTTAGAAATATATGGTATTTTATTTTAGGAATAATATTTTTTTTGGAATAATATGTTATCAAATACTTCTAATATATAGGTTTGAAACATAGCTAAGAGATGATTATAGAATTGTATGCATAAAAATGTATTTAATGATTTGGTTTCAAATTTTGGTATTAATTTTATATATTAATATATTTGTGAATTTTGATTCATTTTTGGAATTAACATACCATGTTATAACAATATTGGTTAATTTTTATAGATAATGTTAATATATTTACTATTCTATTTATTATTATGTGGTCTTTAAAATTTTATTTTAGTGCTTTATGTGTAAAATTTTAAAATTGAAAACTCATCATTTGGAGTAAAAGGTGATATTCTGGTGGAAAGTTTCAAATGGATGAAATTCTAAATGATAAGAAAGTGTATTTGCTTATCCTTTATGTCTTGACATAAAGATAAATCATTAAAACTAGGACACGGATACTAATATAAAAGTTTACCCTTTAACTATCATCTCTGATAATATCAATGAACATTTCACATAGATTTGGATAATGTTTTTTTCATTTTCAAATTTATTTTGATATTTTGCTTTATAAGTTATTGATGATCTCTGTCACTCTATATCCTTTTTTGGGATATAATTTTTTCTCCCTTTCTGATAACATCACCTTCCCCAAATACTACCCTATGTGGAATCTTAGTGATGTGTAGCTTCAGGTAACTTTTATGTTTCCCACATTATTTTTTTAAGGCTTTTTTATTTAAATTATTTTAATGATGTGGTTTTCAACAAATTTATTATAAAAATGTTAATCCATTGATAACCATTATGAATTTCAAACGGGAAATTAATTTTAAAGGGGGTATGATGTAACATCCCAAGATTTTTTGAAATATATTCATTCAAATAAATTGAAATTATTTGGTAGATTATGTTATATAGAATTCATAGTTTATCTTATGTGATACACATCACACATCTTATCTTGTGTTTCACTTAACTTCGGGTTTCATCTATGACTTGTGTTACATGCAAAACTGAGTCCTACCAGACAATAATATACTATTAATATTATGATAGTTTTCACTTAGATTTTAGAATAGAAGGAAAGAATAAGATTAACTAAATTACGAAATTATTTTCTAAATCTGTTAATATAATTAAACCGTTTGTAACCAATTAATTATAAATTAAAATAGAAACCAATTGAATATAAAGGATGTGTTTTATAAAAATAACTATCATATGCCCATAAAGTCATTTTATCTAAATAAATAAAATTAATAAAAAATATTGAATTATATTAATGATATTTATATGTTATATATTCAATAAAAAAATTTCTAATGCATCCAATATGTTTAACAATCACAAAATAAGTAAAAATCCAATTTTAAGAAGGCGGTATTTTTTCTAAAAGGCATTTTTGCCCCCTTTTAATGAATGTTTGTTTTTAAAAATAAAATTTGACACATTTTTTATTTTATTTGAAAAAATATTCTTCATTCTTGAAATTATAATATCAAAATTTACTTTTGGTTATTTTTTAGTATTTTTCAGTGAAGATTCATTTTTTGATTAATAGTAAAAAATACTGAATTTAATTGAAAATTGACATTTGAACTCGATAATTTTTTATGATAAATTAGGTTTTAAATTTTTTTAAAGTAAAATTTGTTATATTATATACATATTAAACCAATTTAGGTAATTTTATTATTTTTTTGTGTTGAATTTATATATAAAAATAAAGTATACTTTTGGATAAATTCACTTAAAGGCATGATTTCTCATTATGTCTACGTGATTGGTTTTAAATTATATTATGAAATATATTTTGTTGGAATATAGAAAAAAATTATTTCATATTCTGCTAAATTATAGTAATTTCGTCATAGTTATTGTCTAGAAATATTAGTGAATTCAATTAAAATTAATTATAATGATTATGATGAAAATGAGTTTACTTAGTGGATAAACATTAATCTTAAAGGGCCAAGTCAACTAAAAACTAATAAATAACCTATTTTATATCCATATACAGAGACTATAACATCTTTTATCTAAAATGGTTCATTATTGGAGGTATTGATGTAAGGGAGACCTCCCAATAGTGTTAACCGTTTAGTATTTAAAAGAATTTCACTCCACCTCCACTATAAAAATAAACTCACTATCCCAACTTATTCACACCTCTAACACCTTTTGGATCATATAAAATCATAGAAAATGAATTAAAACATAATTCCTTTCATCGTATAATCCTAACATCATGAATAAATCAAACTAATGAAGGCCTTTGTTTCAAAGAAAAAGGTGTTACCCGAAGAAGATGTAACATTCATCAAAGAATGTTTTTGTTTTATTTATTCCATAAAACTATTAAATTAATTGTATATCAAAAAAATTTAATAACCTAATAATATTGAATAGAATGATTTTTCTTATGTTAATATTATTACTGTAAACTATACACACTTCTATCATATCGGATACACAATCACTATTCATATGTACGACAGACTACAACCTAGAAAACCAATGTTGTTTTTTCTTCCATTACCACCTATCAAGGTTGGTAATAATGATGTAAATGTAATATATGAATGATATATATGATATTAATGATTAATTTATTCTTCTATAATTATTATATAACACACACCTTAATTATTTCCATTTTGTGAGAATACGAAAACATCGTGTGTGTGTGTGTGTGTGTGTGTGGAAGACTACTCCTTCATGAAGCGATGGGATTCGTTCACGCTTTACATTGAACATATAAATGACGGGTATAATAAAAATTCGTAATATGTAAGACATGATAATTATAATGGAATAATATATATATATATATATATCATTTACTTATGTTTCTTTCAATACGATAAGAAAATGGAAACAACATTTACACATACATATAGCCAACCATCTCCAGGAACTGTGTATTTCATTTACAATTTCTATATTTTATATATTATAATACATTCATATATACTATATATATGATATTAATTTTATTTTTTAAATTCTATAAATTATGAAATGAATTAATTTAAGTGGACCAAAAACAACAATTCCAAACATATATGAAAAATAAAGCAGACATTACTCGAATCATAACATTAACATGAAATTACTAATAAATGGGTCATATAAAGTCATAATAAAATATTATATTGTATTATATATCTTATTAGGATTCATTTATATTTTTATAATAATATTATATTTATTATATATTTTATTTAAACAATAATGATGAGAGCTAAGACTTAAGGTTAGGGGATTTCTAGTATCACTCTTATTTCTGCATGACTTATGCCATACTCACCACTCATTTATTTTGGGTGGTTCTTATACTTCCATATGACTTGTAATATCTTGAATTTAATTTATTTAATGATATGAACTTTTAAATTTATGTTATTCTTTCAAATATTTCAGGATTCAAATGTTTCCCAAGTGGTAATAGGTTTCTCTTATCTCACTTTTATTTTTCAGAGATATATACCATATTCATCAATTATTATTTTTTGTGTAGTGTATATACATACTAGGAATTTATTTTATGTTTCCAATGCATAAATTCATAGGGATTATAAATATCCATTTTAGGATATCTCTTTCATGTGGTTTACAGTTTCATAGATACTAAAGTGGCAATGGATTTTGTCACAATTTAACTTTTTTGAGACTTATGTCTTATTATTTACCAATATTATATTATGAGGTGTATAAACATCTTATTTGATGTTTCATATCTTTAATTTCCTTATTTTCATGTAATTTTATGATTATATAAATTTTATCATTTCATGGGTCTTACAATTCAACATTATCAAAGCGGTAAGAGTTTGATATTATAATCTCATAAATTATTGAAATTGTTTGTGATTAATTCTACAATGTTGAAATATTATCATCTACATATAAATAAGTATCATAAATTTATATTTTCTTTGGTTATTTCACAAGAATAACTATTTTCCCTTAATTTTTATCTCTTTATTTACATAATATTTCAATAGACTTTTTTACAAATAATCATTCTTTTGGATCAAAATTATTCCAAAACCATGTTTTCTAAAAATGGATTCAATATTTTTTTTAAATGTTTTTTTAGAATCATGAAGGATATTTTCCTAACTAAATGTTTTAAATTATTTTTAATATAATCCACTATATGATTTCAAAACAATTTTCAAAGAAAAATATTTTCATAATGGTTTATGTTTTATAAAGTGTTTTTTAAAATGAGAAGTACATTTTCCACAAGAATGTTATAATGAAATTTTAATGGTGTTTCCATTTATCAATATCAAAAAAAACCTATCGTAACTTATCCTACAATGAGGATATTTTTTATTGATACCATAAAAATTATTTTCTGTATGTATTAATACTATTTCAAAGAGATTGTTATGGAACTCGTTTATTTTCCATGGGATTATCATGTTTCAAAGAGATTGTTATAAAAAGAGTTTCTATTTCATGAGTTAATCATGATTAATAAGATTGAAGAAAATTATATTAATTTTTAACTGTTTAATCAATTTAAAAAAACGATAATGGTTGTTCATATAATTTTATTATAAAATTCAATATATTATGAGTTATGATTATATTATATTACTCTGAAATTTCACATGTGGTTGTGCTATAAAACTATTACAGGTGGTTCCGTAATATTTCAATGACTGGTGGTTCTGTGAAAAAACAAATATGGGTGGGTCTATGATAACCTTTCAGTGCATTGGGTATGGATTCCTGCTATATGTTTAATCCATTTTTAAGAGTGATTATAAGAGTGAACTGAAAAGATGTCCCAAGTTAATTGCATATTTTATTAATGCTTGATAAGGTTTTATAATGTTTTCCAAGATAGAGATTTATATAATATGGCTCATGATTATTGATACTCATGACTCTTTCCTTTTCCATGTTTTTTTATTTGAGGATCCTGGTATTTATAGGAATGATTTATTTTATTATTGTCACAACCCTTCCCCCGGGGCCAGTGTCGTGACTACCCCAAGCCCTCCTTCCATAGGCTAGGGGCTAGCAACTTAGACCAAAGGTGTAATTCCCTAAAATCGGGAAGGAAATGCCTTTATAACCTCTAACACACACAACAGATCCCACAGATGGATACAAAACACTAAGTAAACTGAATAACAAAAGAGTGACGAAAATTAAAAGGGGCTGGAAATACAAGCCCAACTATAAAGTACAAAGAACAGGAAGTAAAAATACAACTGATGAAAGGGAAAAACAACAGTTGGGTCATCCTCCATAATTCCTACCTGAAGGGTAGGTACAGATAGCTTCCTCAGCATTCCACGTCCACTGGTTTCCTCCATGTACCGACTCGTCATAGGGTCCACCTCCGGGTACCATCGAGAGCTGGTACTCTCATCCTCAGTCAGCGTTGTTCGTCATCTGCATCCAACACAATGAGGTGCGGGCATAGACCATACAGGGGTGAGTATAACGATACTTAGTAGGGACCCCGATACCCTCAAGGTCTCACAAAATCTAACAAGGATAAACCACAATGTATGAAATCAACAGATAACCCCACTTTGTTATATGCCCATGCATGTACCTAAGTTATCAAGTAATCCATCTCAATCCAGAGGAAAACTACTGACTCATCTCACACAGGTATACAACTTATGTTGAGAGTTAGATATGATTAGATGTAGCCTCTAAATCATTTATTCTTTCTAACCCATGTAGGATCCAGGAACAGTAGTCAGAGCTATTGAACCTACATAAGATCTAGGATTAGTAGTAAGAGCTTTCAAACCCACGTAGGATCCAGGAACAGTAGTCAGCGCTATCGATCCCACATAGGATCCAGGAACAGTAGTCAGAGTTGTCGAACCCACATAGGATCTAGGAACAGCAGTCAGAGCTTTTGAACCCACGTAGGATCTAGGAACAGTTGTCAGATTTTTCAAACCCACATAGAATCCAGGAATAGTAGTCAAAGCTGTCGAACCCACGTAGGATCCAGGAACAGTAGTCAGAGAGCAGCCAACCACAGGGTTCCGCAAAAAGCATTCTTGATTCCAGGAGGGTCTGATCCTCAATCCAAGTGACTATACATCAAATTCCATGAATTACCAAGTTGATGTATCCAAAAGATCCATCTTTCCAAAAAAACAACGCGATAGACGATGCGTCAATTGGACGCCCGGTCTGAGAGATATTAGAATTTCCGTTCTGAGGGCCCAGTTGTATTTACATTCGATCCAACCTATCCATACCCCAAATGTGTCCAAAACATGAGTGTAGTATACCAAAATAACCTTCTCCCTCCAAGGTTTCCTTCTCCTTAGACGGTTTGTCAATCGAATGCTCGTAGCTCATGTTATAGTCAAAAGAGTGGAAACAGGTCAAGTAGGTCTTGGTCCGGTCCGGCCCAGTCGGACCGACCCGACCTGGCCCGACCCGGGTCCGCACTGGGGTCCAACCCGGTCTGTGGGGGTGGCTTGGCCTGCGTGGCTGGCCCGGCCCGTGCTGGTTCCGGCCCAAGCTGGGATCGGCCCACGCGAGGCCCGCGGCTTGTGGCCCATGAGGTCTTCCCTAGCCGCATCCATGGGGGAGGCAGTGTCCCCTGGTATCCCAAACAACTTATCCTTTCAGAGGGGATCAAAATCGGCACCATGTGGCACCAGTCCATGTCATGCGGGACCCATACAGTAGGTCTCGCTCCTCCCAGCTGGTCGAGCAGCCAGCCGCCTCGTGCGCAGCGTGGTTGCATCGTGCCTCCTCTGGTGCCCGATAGAATCGGTTTCCCATCCCACATTGTTGCGGTCCCTTGGTCAACTGTGCGGAACTTACTGCGCCGTGCCTTCCCCGGCAACCGGGTGGCTCAGGCCACCGATTCCTCTCGCGATCGGCCTTGTGCCATCCGCCGCTGCACCACCGCACCCTGTCGGTCACGGTCTGCTCTTTCGGCGGCGTGGTTGCACCACCACTATCCACGCGGCCGGTCAGAGTGTCGGTCGCCCTTCCCTTTGTCCCACTGGTGATGTTTGCCGTTTCCGACAGCCGACGAACCTTTCGCGGTTCACCGGATGAGTTATGGTGGCACAATTCTTGTTCCGGAAGTAGCAGTGCACTCCTCTAGATGTCGCCTTTGATCTGCAGCCATTGTTGACAGAAATTTGTCATCCTGATCTCGTGCTGCGTTTAACGTCAAATTCTACAAATTAAGGTGGATGGTTCGGGCTGTTTTTATTCGTCTTGCACCCTCCGTGTTAGAGTGAGAGCGTGCAGCTTCGAATAATAATCCTTGAAGGGAAACGAATAAGGTGAAACAATTAACAAAGCTCAAACCCCAACTGTTGATCGTTGTTCGCTGACAGAGTCACGGGGAAGAAGAAGGTGTTGTCGTCATTCATCATGTCCACCGCACACTTCCAATCTCGAGCTCGTGCATCGGTTCATTGACGATGATGAGGAGGGAAGGTCGTTCGAAGAGGTCCCACATTGGTAGTAGTCCTTGGATGAAGCTCGAAGGAGATCATTCTTCGTAGTTGAAGGCGTTCTTCATTGGAAGAACATGTTCTTCATTCTTCGTTGGCGAGAGCTTTTATCCCTAATCTCTCTCCCTTCTCCCAGGTTCCACCAAAAGACAAATTCATACCAAAATAATATATTATGTTAATCTATTGTTTAATTTTTGGTACAAAATTCAAAATATTGGTGGATTAATTAATTGAGAAGTATTTGGCACATTAAGTGTTAGGTGAGTTGAAGAGGCTCCCCTACACTTAATGGAAAAATTGATGGTTTATATCCTTTAATGGGGGAGTTTCAAGGGGGTTTAAAACATGGTTGGTCCCCACCTCAATTAACATGAAGAGAAGGTTTGGTTCAAGTGGGTCCCACCACCATAACCTCTCATGGGAGGTTAAGTTGTGGTGGTCCCCACCTCCAACTTCCACATGGAGATTTTTAACTAACAAATAAAAATAATGCTTCACATCTTTATTTTTATTTTATTCAGTCAATAAAAACCCAAAAACTATCTTTCACTCTCAACCCACTTCCGTCGAGGTGAAAGACTCCTTAAGTTAATATCGGCGCTGTGTGTTCAACGGTGCCCTCAGATTTCAATTCTGAGCACTGGTTCAAAGGTTATAAAAACCCGCTCGTACGTTTACTGAACGTACCCAAAAAAAACTTTAGAAATTAATTCTGGGCACACCGGTCCTCGTAATCATGCGCCGTAAATTTTTTTGTACTCGTAAAATTCCCATTTAATTAAAAAAATTACATTGAAATTCCGGGTCTTTACATTCTCCCCGCCTTAGGGATTTATGTCCTCTTATGCTACAACTCGAACTAAGGGAACAAGTAGGGGTACTGAGCACATATCTGAGCCTCCCACTCCCATGTGCTCTCCTAGAGGTTCTCATACTGCCAGTGAATGTGAACCAAAGGTATCGACCTTCCATATAGGACCCTCTCCTGTCGATCCTCAATCTCCACCGGAACCTCTGTAAAAGTCGCCTCATCGTCAACGTCCATCTCCCCATGGTCAATGATGTGAGAAGGTTCGTGCATGTATCTCCTCAACTGGGATACATGGAACATTTCGTGCACCCGATGCAACTGAGGTGGAATAGGTAAGCGGTATTCCACCTTTCCAACTCTACTGAGGACCTGAAAAGGTCCGATGAATCTCAGAGATAACTCGCTGCCTCGGCTAAATCTCTATAAATCTCATCGATGTGAGACCCATAGAAAGACGTGGTTGCTATCCTTGAACTCCAGAGGTCTTTGTATCTTATCGTCATATGACTTATTCCTACTCTATGTAGTCTTTATCTGCTCCTGGATAATCTACAACTTCTCTGTGGTGGCTTGTACCATCTCTGGTCCCCCCAGTGCTGACTCCCATGGGTCAGTCCAGCACAAGAGTGATCTGCAAGGTCACCCGTATAACGCCTCAAAAGGTGTAATCCCTATGGTGGAGTGATAGATGTTATTGTATGAAAACTCCACCAAAGGTAAGTGATCCTCCCAGCTATGACCAAAGTCTAGGAAACATGCACAGAGCATGTCCTCAAAGGTCTGAATGGTCCGCTCAGTCTGGCCATCCGTCTAAGGATTGAAGGTGGTGCTCCGATGAAGCTTCATCCAGAAAGCCTCCTGCAACCCCTTCCATAACTGGGATGTAAATCATGCATCTTGATTGGAGAAAATAGAATAAGGTACTCCATGTAGCCGCAAAATATCATGCACATATAGGTATCTCAATCTCTCTACTAAACCCTTCTCTCTGATCGGTAGGAAGTGGGCCGACTTGGTGAGTCATTCAATGACCACCCAAATCGAGTCACGACCCATGGATGTACGTTGAAGTCCCATCCTGAAGTCATGTCATGAAGTCCATGGATATCTCATCCCACATCCACACTGGTACCTCTAAAGGTTGAACCAAGACTGCGGGTACCTGATGCTTTTCCTTCAATTGCGGACATGTGAGGCATCGAGAGATGAATTATGCTACTGCTTTCTGCATTCCCGGCCACTGGTGCTATCTACGGAGATCTTGGTACATCTTCACCACTCTTGGATGTGCAGCTAGAAAATATTTGTGGAACCCCCTCAACACTTCCTCCTAAAGTGACACTAGTACCATGGTATATCCTCTGAAAAGGATGATGTGATCTCTACCTTCAGAAAATCCATCAGGTGCCTACCCTGTGGATATCTGAGCACATTGTGTCTTGCAGTCATCGTCACCATGTTGTGCCTCCCTGACTCACTGAAGAAGTGGGGGTTGCTGTAAGAGACTGAAGGAAGAATTCTCCATCTCTATCCACAAAGGATATCTGTAAAGTAGCCAGCTGCTCTGTCGCCTCTCTTAGCAGCTGTATATCAGTTCTCCTGTTGAGTGCATCTGCAACAATGTTCCACTTCCCAAGAGTATAAACTATCTAGAAATCATAGTCCTGGAGGAACTAAATCCAACACCACTATCTCAGGTTTAGTTCCCTTTGAGAGAAGATATACCTGAGACTCTTGTGATCAGAGTACATGGTAAAATTCTTTCCCATCAGATAGTGTCACCACATCTTCAAGGTGAAGACCACTACTGCTAACTCCAAGTCATGGGTAGCGTAGTTATGATCATGTTGTCTCAGCTGTTGTGAACCATATGCAATCACTACTCTCTCCTGCATCAAGAAACATCTATGTCCGGTCCCTGATGCATCATAGTAGACTATGTACCCAACACCTTCCTCTGGAAGCCTCAATATGGGGGCACTAGTCAACCTCTACCACAGCTTCTGAAAGCTCTGCTAAAAATCTCTCTGACCACACAAAGGGTTTCCCCTTCTTCTTCAAGGATGATAGTGGTGCTGCAACACTAGATAAATCCATCAAAAACATCCGATAATAACCAGCCAAACCCAGTAAACTCCATACCACTATCACACTCCTAGGTGGATCCCAAGAAAGTACCGCCTCAATCTTCACTAGATCTATTACAACTCCAACCCCCGAGCTGACATGTCACAAAAAGTGAACCTCTCGGATCCAAAACTGGCACTTTTAGAGCTTACCATAAATCTGGTTCTCTCAGAGTGTGTCCAATACTACCTGCAAATGGTAGGCATGCTCATCCTCAGTAGTCGAGTAGATCAGAATGTCGTCGATGAAGACTATGACAAAGCTTTCGAGGTATGGCAGGAAAATCTGGTTCATGAGTCCCATGAACACTGCTGAAGCGTTGGTTACACCGAATGACATATCCAAGAACTTGTAGTGGCCATACCGACATCTGAAGGTCGTCTTCTGCACATCCTCATCTCGAACTCTAAGCTGGTGATAGCCTGATCTGAGGTCTATCTTCGAGAACCACCGTGCTCCCTTCAGCTGATCAAAGTGGTCGTGAATCCTCGGAAGTGGGTAATTATTCTTCACTATCACCTAGTTCAAGCACAGATAGTCGACACAAAGCCTCATGCTCCCATCCACCTTCTTGGAAAATAGAATTGGGGCTGCCGAGGGAGAAACACTGGTTCAGATGAATCTCTTCCCCTGCAAGTCCTCTAACTGTACCTGCAGCTCGTGATGCTCTGTGGGAGACATCTGATACACTGGTGTAGATATCGATTCCATCCCAAGATATAAGTAAATTTAAAATTCCACTTCTCTACGAATACATAGACCTTGGACATCATTAGGGAAAACATCCATGTATTGGTCCACTACTACAGGATAAGTCGGACTCTCCACATCAACTGCTCCTAGGGTAAAGCAATATAATGGATGAGTGATCGGTTGTACTCTCCTTTGGGAAAGTCCATCATTCCCTACAAATTCTCCCTTATCACCGGTGAAGGTGAACCTGGTCCCATATGTGCAGACACACCGCACATTGCACCTAATACTGTCAATCTGAGCATGGACTGTAGATAACCACTCCATACCCAAGATGACATCGTAAGGACTCGATGCCTCTACTAGGATATCCCACCTAAATATCTCATCTCCTAGAGTAAGCTCGCACTGCTGGAACCAGTGTGTAATCGTCGAATATGCTCCCATAGGATTCTCTAGCTATAAGGATCGAGCCAACAGCTCCGTCGGAATCTCCGAGCTCCGAACGAGGGTATTGGCAATGAAAGAGTGACTAGAACCTGTGTTTATAAGAATTGCAGCTAAGGTGTAGTAGACATAGACCATACCTCAAATCATCTTCGGGGTCCCATGATCATATGCCTCAGCTTCTTATAGCTGAGCTCTCCCATCTACTCCCTGCAGTCGGGGTGGACCTCCTGGGGTGGTGGCAGTAACACCTCGAAACGTCGCCCACTGCCAGCTGCTCGACCAGCTCATCTGCCACGTCCTCTTGCGCCCTACAGACCACCTCGATCGAATCTTTGTCTCTACCTAGACGGCACTTCGACCATCTGTTGATCATATGAATGGTGGGTCAGACAGTCACAAGCCATGTAACCCTACCCGCCGCATGTGAAACTCTGCATGTTTCTCGTATGACTGGTTCTGTCTCATGTGCCTCACACAACCGAACCCATGTCCTGATCTCATCCACTGGATGGTTTGGTCCGCTTGGATCTCTATGACATCTGTCTGCTACCAGCCACAGAAGACTCCGCTACATGATTCCCGTTGGCAGGTCTCGCTGTTGGTGACTGCTTAGAAAGTAAAATCTCCACTAAGAGGGCTTGCTCCAACACCCCCACCTGCATCGGGATGCTGAGAGAGATCATCGAATCCCCGATATCTCACTTGATCCCATGATCGAATGTCTGGACCCTAAAGAATGGTTCTCGCACTATATCAGTGGAGTAGCGCGAGAGGTTGTGGAACCTCACGGAGTATTGTGGCACCATCATGTTTCCCTGCTTCAGATGAAATAGCTCTTGTATCCACACTGCACATAGGGTGGCTGGGACAAACTCCGCCCGAAATAGGCTCTTAAAGTCTTCCAGAGTAGTTTTGCCTCTTCATGCACCTAGAGCATTAGACTCTACCATCTTCCTGCTTCTTCTTGAAAGAGACTCACGGGAAGGATCACTATAAGGTCAGTTGGTGTCCCTACCAGTCTGAAGACTCTCACCACAGCCTCCAGCCAATCCTAAGCTGCCTGTGGATCCATCTCACCCCAGAACCTGGGAGGCCTCTGGAACTGTAACTCATACAACGTGCTCAGGAAGCATGTACTCTCTGTTGCTGGGGATGGTGGCATCTATGGGCCAATAGGGAGTGGTACCGCTGGTGCCTCCACTATGATAGGGCCTTGCACTGATGCCTCGTCATTCGGTGGGCTGCCATCTCATACAAAGCCTTGAACCCTGGTTCGCTATTTGTGTGGGTCCATCCTGAAAAGAAACAGGTGTTCCATGATCAAAAAGTTATACCTGGTGAGCTGACTCGAAGAATTAAAAAAGAAGACACTTGATAACACACATGCAATCAGTGTTTTTGTGCACTGAGTCAAAAATCAGAAGTCAGGGTGCTGGTGTATAGATATGTCATCCGCCGCACCAACACCGAATTGCCTAAAATAATAACCACACTCACTACGCTTAACACTATTTCTATTAAAAAGAAATATCAGAGTCCTATGTTCTACGGTAGAACCGAATCCTCTGATACCAATTTGTCACGACCCGTCCCCCAGGGCTCGTATCGTGACTACCCCAAGACCACCTTCCATAGACCAGGGGCTGGCAACTAGCAACAAAGCCGTAATTTCCTAAAACCGGGAAGGCATTTCCATTATAACCTGTAACACACACAAAAAAACACATAGTTGGATACAAAACACTAAGTAAACTGAATAACAAAAGAGTGATGAAAAGCAAAAGGGGTTGGAAATACAAGCCCAAATGTAAAGTACAAGGAACTAGAAGTACAAATACTACTGATGAAAGTGAAAAACATCTACTGGGTTGTCCTACGGAATTACTACCTGAAGGGTAGGTACAAAGCGCCTCCTCAGCACTCCATGTCTGTTGGTATCCTCTGTGTACCAACTCTTCATAAGGTCCACCTCCGATTATCGTCCAGACCTGGTACTCTCAGCCTCAGTCAACGTTGTCTGTCGTCTACATCCAACACAATGAGGTGTGGGCATAGCCCGTGCAGGGGTGAGTATAGCGATACTCAGTAAGAACCCCGAGACCCTCAAGGTCTCACAAAATTCAACAAGGATAAACCAAAATGTATTAAATCAACAAATAACCCCACATAGGTATATGCCCATAGATATACCTATGTTATCAAGTAATATATCTCAATCAAGAGGAAAACACAAAAGTTATTGACTTAGCTCACACATGTATACCACATATGTAGAGAGTTATAGATGATTAGATGTAGCCTCTAAATCATATATTCTGTCGAACCCATGTAGGATCCAGGAATAGTAGTCAGAGCTGTCGAACCCACATATGATCGAGGAACAGTAGTTAGAGCTGTCGAACCCACGTAGGATCCAGGAACAGTAGTCAGAGCTGTCGAACCCACGTAGGATTCTGGAACAGTAGTCAAAGCTGTCGAACCCATGTAGGATCCAGGAACAATAGTCAGAGCTATCGAACCCACGTAGGATCCAAGAACAGTAGTTAGAGCTATTGAACCAACGTAGGATTCAGGAACAGTAGTCAAAAGCATCCAACCACAGGGTTCCGCACAAAGCATGCTTGATTCTGAGAGGGTCCGCTCCTTAATCCAAGTGTCTATACATAAAATTCCATGAATTCTAAAGTAGACGTATCCAAAATATGTGTCTTTCCAAAATAAACCCAATGCGATAGACAATGTGTCAATCAGACACCCAGTCTGAGAGTTATTAGCATTTTTGTTTCTTGGGCCTGGTTGGATTTACGTTTGATACAACCTAGTCATACCCCAACTGTGTCCAAACCTCAAGTGGGGTATACCAAAAGAACTGTCTCCCTCAATTTTTTCTGTTTCCGTAGACGGTTCGTCAATCAGACAACCGTAGCTCAAGTTATGGGCAAAAGAGTGGAAACAGGTCAAGCGGGTCTGAGTTTGGTTCGGCCCAGTCGGACCGACCCGGCCCGACCCAGCCCGACCCGAGTCCAGACTGGGGTCTGACCCGGTCCACGGGGGCGGCCCTGCCCGCAATGGTGTCCCGGCCCAAGCTGGTTTCGGCCCGTGTTGGGCTAGGCCTGCGGCTGGTGGCCCGTGTGGTCCACCGAAGCCACGTCTAGGGGGAGGCCACGCCCCCTGGAATACCAAACGGCTTAGCTGCCCACTGGGGTTCAAAACCAGCGCCACGTGGTGCCAGTCCATGTCACATGGGACCCACATGATGGGTCATGCTCCTCTTGGCTGGTCGAGCAACCATCCACCTCCCGCACGGCGCGGTTACGCCCTGCCTCCTACGGTGACCGGCATAGTCGGCCGCCCGTCCCACGCCGTCGTGGCCCCTTGGTCCACCTTGCGGAACGCGCTGCATTGCACTGTCCACGGCAACACAGCGGCTCGGCCAACTGGTTCTTCTAGCGGTCGGCCTTGCACCAGCCGTCACTGCTCCACCGCGCCCCGCCGGCCGCATTCTGCGCCTCCAGTGGCGCGGTTGCACTGCCGCTATCCACGCGCTCAGTCGGAGTGCCACCTGCCCTTCCCTTCATCCCACTGGTGACATTTTTCAGTTTCGACCGATAGCGAACCTTCCGCGGGTCACCGGACGAGTTCTGGTGGCCTAATTATCATTCTGGAAGTATCCGCGCACTCATCGGGATGTCACCTTTGATCCACAACCATTGTTTACAGATATCACACATCCCGGTCTTCTGCTGTGTTTAGTGTCAAATTCCACAATGTAAGTCAGAGGGGTCCGACCGTGTTCGTTCGGCCTACACCCTCTGCGTTAGAGTTATAGCATGCAGCTTTGTATAATAATCCTTGAAGGGAAATGAAGAATGTGAAACAATTAAAAAAGCTCGAACCCCTACCTTTGATCATTGTTCGTTGACGGAGTTGTGTGGAGTAAGACGATGTTGTCGCCGTTCATCGCGTCCGCTGCACACTTCCAATTTCGAGCTTGTGCATCGGTTCATTGAAGACAATGAGGAGGAAAGGTCGGTCGGAGATGTCCCATGTCGGTAGGAGTCCATGGATGAAGTTCGAAGGAGGTCATTCTTCGTAGTCGAAGGCATTCATCGTTGGAAGAATGCATTCTTCGTTCTTTGTTGGCGAGAGATTTTCTCCCTAAGCTCTCTCTCTTCTCCCAAGTTCCATCAAAAGAAAAATGCCAACCAAAATAATAGATTAATTTATTCTATTATTTAATTGTTGGAAAAAAAATCAAAAAATGGGTGGATTAATTAATTGAGAATGATTTGGCACATTAAGTGTCAGGGGAGTTGAAGAGGCTCCCCTACACTTAATGGAAAAATTGAGGGTTTCTCCCCCTTAATGGGGAGTTTTAAGAGGGGTTTAAAACCCATGTGGTCCCCACCTCAATTAACATGAAGAGAAGGTTAGGTTCGGGTGGGTCCCACCACCATAACCTCTCATGGGAGGTTAAGGTGTGGTGGTCCCTACCACCAAATTCCTCATGGAGGTTTTAACTAACAAATAGGAATAAAGCTTCATGTCTTTATTTTTATTTTATTCATTCACTAAAAACCCAAAATCTATCTTTCACTCTCAATCCACTGCCATTGAGGTGAAAGTCTCCTTAAGTGAATATTTGGCGCTACAAGTTCAATGGTGCCCTTTGATTTCAATTCCAAGAACTAGTTCAAAAGTTATAAAAACTCTCTCATACATTTACTGAACGTATCCAAACAAAACTTCAAAAATTGATTCTATGCACACCGGACTTCGAAATCATGCGTCGTAAATTTTCATGGACACGTAAAATTCCCATTTAATTAAAAAAATGACATGTAAATTCTAGGTCTTTAAAATTATTTTCTCATGAACATTAGTTAGGTCCATGTGCCCATATGCCCTATTAATTTCATTGAAGTCATTCAATTTTAATGATTATATTCACCCTTACAAAGAATTTTATCTCACCCATATTATGTTTTGTTTTTTGCTAGGATATAATAATTAGGTTGAATATTTTATTCCTACAAAGGATTTCACTAGGATGATGTAGATGTCAAAATGTTAAATTAGGGAAGCTATGTTAAGGGGTATAAATGTTCATTTGAAAACATTAGTATTGTTTATGTTGGATTTTGTACTAATTCGCTATAACTCTAAACCAAGAAGGTCCTCAAGAATGTATGTTACCATGTTTTAGTTTTGATTTTGTATGGTATGGAGGAAAACATTAGGCAAAAACCATCATCATAATAGAAAAAAATATATAATTTTTATGTTTTCAGCATTGATTTTAGGAGTGTGGGTACTGGGATGTTATATCATATCCCATTAAAAGTAAATGGGTTTCATAAACATTTCATCAAATCATCATAGGGAAACCCATGAAAAATAAATGAGTTTTATGAAAATAGTAAAATTATAAAAAAAATATAGTTAAAAAATAAGAATGGTATAATTTCATCTCATCCCAAGTAAAACATAATTATTATCAAATGATGTTATCATATATGAGAATTCCATTAAAATAATCTCTGAAATATTTTGTAATGAAAATACTATTTTCATTATAAAATCACATAATTATTTTAAAAAACATTCCAAGTATAATGGAAACAACATTATTTTATTAAGAACATTTATTACTATAGAGTTATATTATAATAATTGACTAGTCCTAATAGATATAAATTCCATTCATTTCATATAAGTTAAAAGAAAACATTCCCTTCAAATTTTTATAATAAGACAAAAGATACACTATTCATAAAATAAAAAGAACCCCACCTTTAAAACATTTTTAAAAATGAAAATAAAGGTTATTAATGAATTTTTTAGTAATATTATTTTATTAAAATAATTTTTTAGAAGTATTTTTAGAAAATATAGATATAGAATAAAAAGGTTTTACAACTGAATAGTAAAACATAGTTGGTTTCCCTTAAAAATATTTTGTTAATATCTTGAGTACATAAAATGTTGGAAATTAATGGAAAAATGTGTTACAAAAAATAAATAGAGGATAACAAAATAAATTTTATTTATCATATATGTATCATATTATTTTATCAACATAAATTCATGTGTAAACAATTCTAATTAAAATATAATTGATACAAAACTCCCTTACCCCTTTGGTAAATTTTGAATCGTAAAACACATGAAAGAATAACATCAATTGAAATCTTAAATGTACTTAAAATAATGATATTCATAATTTAAAATGTCAAAGTGTTTTTTATATACACCTCACAAAATAATAATGGTGAATATCATAACATATGTCCTGAAGAAAACAATTTGAGGAGATAAATTATTAAATCAAGTTCCACTTGCTTTGAAAGCACTCTAAAAACCTGTATAATAAATTTAATTTTATTATAAATAAATAAATGTATAATGTATATACTTATAATATCATATATGGTGCTTTATGACATTTCAGCACCTATTTATCAACAATTCCTTTTTAAAATCATCATTTTAGGGAGTTAAATGTTTCATTTCTTTCATAATAATTTAGATTTGGATGTTATGGACCCTATTCCATAATATCTAGAATTTTATTCATGATATAAATATCATATATATTAATTATTATTTTTTTGTTAATCCATAAAATTTACAGATATAAAAAATAATTACACCATTCATGGGGATGGCAGGCCGTACGTACGCATGAACATTCCTTTTACATCTCGATAGATAGAACAAAAAAAAGATAAATAATAATTCACCTTTAAATAATAATAATTATATAATATATATATCATATGTATTTATTTATTCATTCGTAATTATATTCCAGTTAATATAGAAATGAAAAAATGAATCATATTACCTTGTGGAAGTTGTAGTCCACACGTACACATGAGTGGCTTTGTCATTTTCTAATGGATTGGAAGGTTAGAATGTATTTATGAAATTATCATTAAAGAATAATAATTATTAAAAACATATCATATATAAAAATTAAACAAATCTTAATACTCATTCATAAAATATGGTGATGAGAAATGATTTAAATTGGTATGTGGATACGAAAATTTTAATGTATGCATGTGTTATATTTTAACTTCTCATTTGATGGGAAATAAGGTAGATAATGGTGTTTTGACAATAATAAAAACATTAAATTATATTAAGTACTGTAAATATATTATTTAATGATAAATACGACATATTTATATGAGTTAAAAGAACAATTTAAAAAAATGTGAACAGTTAAGGTGATTGTATCTTCTTTGAAAGTACTAATTTGGGGCTCCTATTAAAGATCCTAGGGTTGGTATTTTGGAAAGACGATAACATATATAATTTTTATAATAATTTATTAGAGATATTTTGTAATTTTTTATTTATATAGATGGATCAAAAGGTGTGAATAAGTTTGGGGAATAAGTTCCCTTTTATAATAGATGCTATGGGCACTTTTGGGAATTCATAATATATTAATTTATAGTAAATTTATTGTGAAGCAAAATACATAAAAATGGATACATATTTGAAGATAAGGTGTCATGTGGTTTACATCCCATTAACTAATATAATTTGTATTGGTTTATGTGTTGTTCTAAAACTTCTCTTTTGGATAAACCCCTTAATTATCCACTTTTAACATTAACAACGGTAACACTTTTTTCCCTCTTAAAGGGTTATAATTTTAATTATATGATAAATATATACTCATAAATGGAAATGAGATGAAATTTTAGAACATATATTATCAAAATTTTAATATATAATTTTTTTAAAAACATTTAAATAAGTTAATAAAATATTATTTCGATAAAATTTCATTAATGTCATTTCTTGGAAATATAAATTTAATTTTAATTTAAAGGCATCAAGATAACGATTAAATTAGAATATAAACCTTCTAAATAGAAGTAACATGTTACATTAATCTTAAAATTAGTGTAACATAATAAATAAATCAAATTATATTACTTTTAATATCTTTAAAATCATTTATTTTATTTCTCTATTAATTGAATAAATATTATATGAGCGTTGTGAAAACATTTAAGGTGATTATTTGATAACTAAAAATTAGAAATAAATTACCATTATTAGTATAATTAAATTATTCCTAAAAGGACCACTAATATTAATTCACTATTTTTTTATGTCCTTATGTAAACACTTAATATATATTCAAAACTAAGAGAGTGAGGTTTTGTATCTTTTTTGATTCAAAAATTATATAGATCATATTCATGGAAAAGTGACCCTTAAAATTTTAAATTTAGAGACTATGGAAATATGGTTCAAACTGAACATGTTATATAATAATTAATATTAATAATGGTGACCATAACACATAGTTGTAACCTAAATTAACATGATTTACCCTTTACGGGGGGGACAAATTTTACAACAGTTACTATGCATATTGACCAAAGATAATAGGGGACTATTTACCAAATTTGAAACTAAAAATTCAAAATGTGGAATAACATATTCAAGAATAAATTTTTGTTGTTAAAATATATTAATTATAACATATTTTTTCAAAACATGATGAAACCCATTTTTTGGAAAAATATTATTTTAAGAATAAAACTAGATTTATCCATATAACACATCTAAAAATGTTGGATGAAATTTAAAAATATTGATTGAACATATAATATATAAATTTCATTAAAATAATTCATTAATAGAGATAAGTTATTATTAATAAAATACACACTACATGCATAAAAAAATTTTTTTATAAAAAATATCGTTTTATGTATACAAATTTTTTTATTATAAATTAAATAATAAAAATGAATCCAACGAAACTAATTGAATTGATAAAAATATAATAAAACTAATTTTATTTTTAAATAAAAATAAAAAAATCAAACTTTTAAAATTCTTGAAGAAAATATAGTTTTCCATAAAAATAATTATTTTCATTATTCATCATAAAACAATCTCTTCAGAAAAATTAAAAAAATAACCTAATATTTTCTTATATTAAGATTTCAAAAATGAAGTTTATTTATTCAGATAAATTTAATAAATGATGAAAAAAATTTAAAATAATATTTTATAAAAAATAAGTTAAAATCATTTTTGAATGAAATGAATTTTTGAAGCATAATACAACTTTTCAAAAAAATTATTGAATATTTCATAGGAATAAATCAGTACATTGGAATTTTCTGAGATATTTTTATAAATTTTTAAAAAAATAAATTTATATTCCAATCCATGAATTCAATGATATGGTTTCATGGGTCATAATAACATTTCATCGTCATTTAAGCTCGGTGTTACGTATTTTGTTCATTATAGAACATAATGTTCTTTTAAAATATAAGTGTGTTACATTCTCCCCTTCCCAAAATAATTTACATCCTTGTAGTTGGATTTTTTTTTCTCGGTAATCATGTTTTTTATATTTAAAAATTCATATTCTGAAAATCCTCATCATAAAAATGGGATAAAAAACATCCTCTTGAAAAGTGGGAAATGGAAATATGAAGGTAATCTAGAATAACACATATATTGTTATCCAGATATGATGAAATTAAGAGAATCTGAAAATATTGACATTGAAGAAAACATAATATCCATATAATGATTTATAGTGATAGTGAACATTGATCATAATAAATTGAATGATCATAAGAATTTTAATGAACATTAAACCATAAATTTATGTGGTTTGTAAAAGACGATATATTCTATAAAAATGAAGGTAAGTATAAAACCTTTTTATTTTATGATATTTTCCCTAGAGTTTTTGATTTTCTTTGAACATATAATCTATGAAAAAAAGGAAATAGATTAAATTTACATGTTTAATTTCATCCTTTAATTAATTACCACTATAGTATAATGGTAGAATTTGAACTTTATGTTTTTGTGTTTTGTTGGATCAGTTTTTTTTTTTTAATTTTGAAGTGTTGGGGCATAGTATGATGTTGTAAGTTGTCGAAGTCATGTTTCTTGGTTTCTAACATTATCCTTATAATATATTTCTCCCAAGAAAAGAGTATTTGAGATGAATTTGTCCTGATTGAAGTACTAAATTCAAAGTCTAACAGATCAATAAAATTATAACAATATATTTCAACAATATTTTTATATTAACAAAATTAGAACATGTTTAGAACAAGGTAAGATAATTCCAAAAATTGTTAAACATTAAAATAATACATTTAACTCAAAAATTTCCATAATAACAAAAACGGAACAACTTAAATTATTTAATATATAAACCTATATCCAAAAAACATCAATAACCTCTTCATTAAAGAATGTTTTAAGCTCAATGGTGATCTAATACCTTAATTCTTATATTTCCAATAATTTAATTTCATTTTTTTCAAATAATAACTTATTAAACCTAAGGGTCATATATTATTTATCCTAATAAAATTTATCACAAAATTTAATTAATAACCATTAAAAAACAATATATAATTTGTTGATATAGTTAACAAACTCTAATTACCATATATCAAATTTAAATAATATCTAAAAAAGTAATATTTAACTTGACCACAAATATATATATAAAAATGCCAAATTTTTAATGAATCAATTTTCAACCATAAATATTATCTATATCAAAATATCTAATAGATCAAAATTAACTTATCATTAAATAAAACACCAACCCAATTGGATATTTGACCCTCAATAGAGTTTTCTTTCAAAAACCCAGCAAAAGATTTAAATCACCTAAAAATCCCACCACTTAAAACCTCAAAAATGGTGTTTAAGACTTTTAACCTGTGATCAACCTTAAACCCAAAATAAAATGATGGTATCATTATATCCTATGTAAACATCAAATGAAAAAATAAAATCTTAAATAAATATACACATTCCTTATTCCAAAAATAAAATCACATACCATTGAATATATTCCATAATTCAAAAAAGCAGTAAAGTTCAAAAAACATAACCTAAATCACATTATCATTAAATCAATAACCAATAACATGGTCACAAATATTATCCCAAAAATTTTAGTAATCTCTTTTCTAAGATAAAAATATTCACCTTTTGTGGTTACTCTTACCATTCAATATTTTTTTATCCTTAATGAAAAATAATATGAAAAAACATTTGATTTTTTATGATTATTATATACTAAATATAATTAGTGTAATTTTGGAATCAAAATACATTAATATTTAAATCTATTCACTAATAATATATTCATATAATAGGTCCTTCCTTGGTCTATGAGTTGACCATTGGATTATGGAATTGGCTCAGATAATACCTATATTCCCAAACATGAGTCATTAAGCAATAAATGGTACATTAGGATAGAGTGAACTTTTCTCAATCAAACTCTTTATTTTTCTTAAGATATTTCATGATCTATTCCTTTCATTTCCACATAGAAAACATCTTCTCATTCATTTTTGACATTCACTTGGGTTCTTCTTCCCACATTCTCAACATGTAGGAATGAGAATATTATATTGTCTATTATCTTCAAGAAAAATCTTCTTCATATTATTAGGTATGTTGGGAAACTTATTTATGTAGTGGTTGTTAATTATATTATATAATAGTTGATTAAGTATATTGATAAGGTTTTTATTTCCATATATAATTTCATTTGGTTTCTCATGAGGATAATCATTCCACTATCTGTCAGCATTTACATAAATAACCCTAGTTCCAACCAATGCCTGAAACCAAAATTCATAGTGTGAGAAACAATAGTCATGGTGAGGAATCATGAAAAATTATTTATAGGATGTCTAAATTATTAAACTTTTTCATTTAATGAATCCCTAGGTTTAACCTAGGCCATTCATGGGAAACATCATTTCAAATCCTTCAAAATGGTTTGAAAAGAAATTTTGAATTAATTTAAGAATACCCCTGTGGAGTGTAAAACTAGGTGAACAATAAGGGAATACTAATGGTGAACCATAATTATGACTAAGTTATACTCATACAACTCTTTTTATGATTAATATAACTAAATGAATCTATTCCAAAACCACATTCACTTTTAGTATGCAAACAAGGATGTATTCCTAGGAAAAACTTATAATCTATTCCATTACAAAACCTCTGGAAGTTGTGATATACAAGAAATATCTCCAAGGTTTAAACTAATGTTATATTTTCCATATGTCCAAATATTAACTAAACCCTTCTTTGATAAAAATTATAGTGACCAAAAAATTTCTTACACAGACAATACATATTTTAAGAAGAATATTCATTACACAACATTATGATCCATTTGAGAACCGTAATTATTTAATGTATTTAGAGAATAGGTACATATTATTATTATGAAATATATTTAACATATCCCATTAACATCTTCCCATTTATTAAACTTCATATACATACCATTCTTAAGACATAACATTATAATCTGGTGAAAGGAAACATGAGAAATGGTGATATTGGATTCTGAGTAAGAGTAAACATGAGAGATATAAATATATTATCAAATAAAATAATAATATAAATATATGTGAACGATATCATGACTATAACATACAAATTTTATACCCAATATGTCAAATATAAGAATCATGAGCCATGTAATAAAGTTATATCATTTCAAAAGACATAATTTATAAGAGAAAGAAATCACTCTAAATCAACCATGAACTATATATTAATTTTATAAAATTATAGAACCATCAAAGGTATAAAAATAATTTTATATTTCTTGGTTAACTACAAATTATATAAAATAATAATTGATCAAGCCTCAACACCTCTTTCACATAGTAGATTAATCTCATCACCTTGTTTCACATATTTTCTCATTAGAGTTAAAACATTACCCAATGAATTTGAGGGATATATAATTTTGGTACCATCCATCTCATTATTAAATCCATACATATATGTTCTAAAGGATTTTAAAATATTAATCAACTCATTATATAATAACCCATGGAAAGGAAACGGGATTCACAAATGTTTCATCAATTCATCGTATCATATAAAGTGAAAAATAAATGGGTTTCATAAATATATACTCATTATAAACATAAACAATTTAGGTAAATAATTAAAATCGTATCATTGGATCATGTATCTGGTAAAACGTAATTATTATTAAATTATTTTTTCCTAGATTATAATTCCTTTAAAAGAATCACTGGATTATTTCTCGAGGAAAATACCCTTTTTGTTTTGAAATCACTTATTAGAAATATTATTTTTTTTATAGAGCAAAATATATTACTGTATGATAAACATGTAAATTTATATATTTTTTAATTCCATTCATGTTTTATATGTTAAAATACAACATTCCTTTCACGCTTTTGTAAAAAAGAAAAAGTACAATGTTTAGGTAATGATAAGAAGGTCTGTTTTAAACCTTATTTTTACAATTAATTCATGGTTAAAAATTTATTTAAAAATAATCGTATAATATTAAAAAAATTATTAATGATATTTTTAGAAAATATAGATATGGAGAAAAAAATTTGATCAGAATATTAAAACATAGTCGGTTTTCACTAAAAATATTTTATTGATCAAGTGAGGACTTAATGTGTGTAAAATGAATAGAAAAAATCTGTTCTCTAGAAAAAAATATAGAATAGGAAAATTAAAGGATCATATAATATAATTTCTTTAATTAAAATTCAATCCACAACAATCCTAATTAAAATAGGATTAATATATATTTCCCATATAACTTAGGTAACTTTTGAATTGTAAGCCCCATAAAAGAATAACATGAAATGAAAATTTAAATATGATTAAAATAATTATATTGATGACATAAAATTTAAAATTGGTAATATATATTCCCCATAATATAATATATGTTCATAACATAACATATGTCCCAAAAAATCCAATTTGTGATGATAAACCCATACCTCAAGTTCCACTTCCTTCAAAATCACTATAACCTCATATATAATATAATTAAATTTTCTATAATTTAACAAAAAAATCATATAAATACTTAGAATGTCATATATTATCCCTTTATAACATTTTGAAACCCATTTATCAGTAATTATTTATTAAATTTATCATTTTCTATTGTTAAGTATTTCATGTTCAATATGAATTTAGGTTTAGTTGTTATGTTCATTGTACTTTTATCATAGTTCCATAATCGCCAAAATTTTATTAATGATATAAATGTAATATATATTCATTATATATATATTTATATTCATCCATAATTTTTAGATATAAAAAAATTAATTACATCGTACAAGTAGAGGGTACGTCATACGTAAGAATGAAAGCTATTTTCACATTTTGGTAGATATAATAAAAGAAAGATAAATAATAATTAACCTTTAAGTAATAATAATTATATCATATATATATATATATATATTATTCATTAAATATAACCTTATTACTACATAAGTATAACATAAATTAAATAGTGAACCATATCGCTTCGCAAAGGTGTTAGTCCACACGTACACATTAGCGCTGTTTCAATTTCCTAAAAAATTAAAAGGTTATAAATTATTTATGATACAATCAGTATAGAATAATAATTATTTAATAAATATAATATATAAACATTATAACCATCATAATACTGATCCATAAAATATGGTGATGAGAAATTAATTGTATCACTTCATGGTGATGGAAAGTTGTTTGTATGCACGATCGATACTTTCACTTTTCAGTTTTTGTGAAATATGGTGGATAATGAATGTTTGTTAATAAAAATAAAATTTATTTATATTAAGGATACATAAGGTATATGATTATGATAAATAACACATATTTAGAGGAGGTATAATAAGAGGTAAAAAAAGTGATCGGTTAAGGTGATTACCTCTTCTTTGAAAAAATTTCATTAAATCAGCTCTAAAGGATCCTAGGGTTTGTGTTTTGGAAAAAAAATAGATCTCTAATATGTATATAATTATTTTTGTGCTGTATTTTTGAAGGTATTTTTTGATCTATATATCTCAAAATGTTTTAAGATATGAGGGGAAGAGGCTCCCTTTAATAATTGCGGGGAGGGGTTCTTTGGAAATTTCATAAAAGGATAAATTATTGTAATGTAGTTATTAAGGAAAATACTGTAAAATTGATATATATTTGAATATAAATCTTTATTATGTTTTAATCTAATCAACCAAAAAAATTGTATGGGTTTAAGTGGTGTTTGAAACCTTATCTTTCGGTTTAACCCTTAAATTAACCCATTTAATCCTTAACCACAGTAACACTTCTTCGAACTTAATGGGTTTTGATTGTACTTATAAGGTAACTATTTACCTGTATATGGAAAATTGATGATATTTTATACCATATATTATTCTATTTGTAATATTTAATGTTTTATATTTATTTTAAATAATTTAATAAACTATTTTTTAGAAAATATCTTTAATATTAATTTTGGAACGATTAATTTAATTTGACTTTAATGACCCAGAGAAAAATATTAAATTTGAATATAACAATTTTAAATATCACTATTATTTAATATTTATATAAAAACGTTATTTAAAACTAAAATTCACTCAATTTATAATAATTTTAATATCATCAAAATAATTAAATTAATTTCTCAATTAATTGACTAAATATTGTATTAGAATTAACATAAGAATTTAAGGTAATTATTAAATAACAAAGAAATGAGAAATAAATTACCTTCATAAATATAATTTCATTCTTGGAAACAATACTATAAATATTAATTCACCACTTTATTTTTCACCATGTGAACAAATGAAAGATATTTAAAAGCAATAGAGTGATATTTTGTAACTTCCTATGATTTAAATATTATATAGGCCATCTCCAAGTATAAGGGTCCCCTAAAATTAAATTTAGATCCTATGTTGATAAGTGTAAAAATAAATTTATCCAATAAGAACTAATATAAAGAATTATGACCTTAACACATAATTTTTACCTTTATTAACATGATTTACTCTTTATCATTGTGATAAATTCAACAATGTTTACTATGTATATAGGCCAAAATAAAAGTGGCCTAAGTAAAAAGAAGAAAAACTCCTGATTCAAAATATGGAATAAAATTTTTAATATTAAATTTTTACAAGTGACATAAATTAATTTCAAAATAAGTGTAGAATATGCAATGAAACCCATTTTTTAGAAAAATAAAAATTTAAGAATAAAAATGGATTTATTCTTATAAAATGAATAAAAAAATTATTACTAAATGTGAAAATATTTTATTGAATATATTATACATAAATTTCCGTAAAATTATTCACCAACAGTTATAAATTTTAATTATTATGATAAAAAAACTACATGTATAAAAATAGTTTTTCAAAAAAATCTTTTTATGTATACAAATGTTTTTATTCAAAATTCCATAAAAATATTTATTGTAATAAATATAATTTTATTATTCATAAAATAATATATCAAATGTTACATTAAAATAATTTTGAAACAAAATGGTAATTTTAATTTCTTAACAATACATTTTCAATAAAAATCATTATATTTTACTATTTATCGAATAAACAAAATTTTAGGAAAATTCTAAAACATTCACCATAAGAAACATTGATATGATGATTTGAACAAATGAATTTTTTCATATAAATTTACTATGATTCGAATTAAAATACATATAAAATTTCCTTAAAAAGTAATTTTTTATTGAAAATGTATTTTTGAACTATAATATAATATTACTAAAAATTGAATGTTTATTTCTTATGAAATTAATCAATGAATTAGTATTGGGTAGGATATTTATACATATATCATAATTTGGTTATTCATATTCATAATCAAAAATTAAATGACTATGGTTTACCTGCCATAATAATATTTCAAAGTCATTTTAACATTTTGTTGTGTCTCATATACACTATTAAATATAATGTTCTTCTTTTAAAATATTAAGGTTTCACATCCCCCCCCCCCCCCACATAACAAACTAAATCCTCAGAATTTGATATTTTTCTTGTTAATAAAGGGGTTTATATTTGAAAATTCCTTTTTTAAATCCCACATTATAAAAAGGGTTAATAAAAAATATTATTTAAAATAAGGAAAGAGAAATATGATGGTCATATGGATAACACATATTTTGGTTCCAAAATATGAGAAAATTAATAGGAAGTGAAAATATAGAAAAGTACTAAAACATTAATGTCCATATAACTATAGAGATTGATAGAGAATATTTATCATAAGAATGTGAATGATCATGATAATTTTAATGTCTACAAACCCCTAAATCAATGAAGTGTGAAAAATACCATCAATTCATTAGAATTAAAGGTAATAGTAAATAAAGTTTTGTTTTAATATCCATTTCATATTTTTTATGAATTCTTTTACCATATATAAAAATATAATAAGGAAATATACTTACATAGAAAGTATAATTTTTTTCTTTATTCAATTCTCAAAAATTCTAATTTATATCTCCCAAACTATGAGTATTTGATATAAATTTTTTAGGAATGAGTCAATAAAATAATGGTTTAATGAATAAAAAACATTCTATCAAGATATTCCTATAATATTTATACAATAACCAAAAACAGGTAACTAGATGGAAATATAATTCCCTAAATTAATAAACCTTGCAAAAATACATTTAACAACCAAATTTATAGAATAAAAAAGGTTAAAATTATATTATTTAATAATTAACCCTATATCGCAAATAACCTAATTAACCAGAACATTAAATAATATTTTAACCCCATTGGTGATCTCAAATCATTCAACTTATATATCCAAAAAATTAATTTCATTATTCTCATATAATACCTTGTTAAACCTTAGAGATTCATATTCTTAAACCAAATGAATCGTCACCTGAAATACAATTAATTAATTGATAAATCACATTATAGCCTTTAATTTAGTGAAATTCAATATGTTTTCACATAGAAAACATAGTTACTATCTTGAAAGGTAACCCATAAGATATCCATGAAATTCTATAAAAATATCACATTGTTAATAAATCACATCTCAACCATTGATATTATCTATATCCCACTATTAAATAAACCATAATTAACTTATAATTAAATAAAAATATTATCCGAAAGGGTTATTTAAGGCTCCATGGTGTATTATAAAAAAACCTACTAAAAGATTCAAATCATCTCAAAATCCCATAACTTTAATCCTAAAATACAGGTTTTTATGCCTTTAAACATAAGACCAAACATAAACCTATAAACCAATTATGGTATCAATAACTCCAAATTTATCCTCACGTGAAATAATTCAAGCTTAAAAAACATAACATAATCTTTATTCTTCAAATAGAATCATAGACCAATGAATATATTCCATAGATCCAAAAATTCAATAAACTTCCTCAAATGTGACCTAAATCACATTATCATCAAATCAGTAACCAATTTCAATATCACCGAAAATATCTCAACAATATCAATAATCACTTAAACCCAACAAAATTTTATAATTTTTTTTGTTTTTTGTATCATTCAACATAATTTTTCAAATCCCTAAAGAAAACCTTTTTGGAAAAATCATTAGATATTTCCATATTCCTATATAAAAAAATATCATTGATCATATTATTGAATCCCAATACATAAACACTTTAATACAATCAATTCAAATATTTTCATATAATAAATAATTCATTGTTCTTGTATTTAACTCTTAGATTAGGTCATCATATTGGCTAACTATTAAATTCCCCACACATGATACATTGATCTAGAAATGGTACCTTGGGATGGAATTAATATTCCCCGTCAAACTCTTAATTTTACTTAGAAATTTAATTCTATATTCCATTAATTTCCACACAAAAAAATCTTCTCATTCATTTGATACATTCCATTGAGAGGTTCTTTCCACATTTTTTAAATTTAGGAAACAGAATTTTCATTCCTCTATGGTATTAAGGAAACTCCATCATAAACATATTAGGTTTTGTATGAAACCCATTTATATAGAGGTTTCTAATTATATAATGGGATGACTTAGTAGTATTAATCGAAGGGTTTCACATTCTAAGTCCTATTTCATTTACATTCTCATTAGGATAATCATTCAATTACTCAATATAATTAGCACACATCATCCAAGTTCTAACCATTTAGAAAATAAACTATATTGTGTAAAATAATAGTCATAGTGAGTAATCCTGAAAAATCATTTATATGATATAAATTTATGAAACCTTTTTTTCAATATATAAAACTTTCGGTTTAAATTATTTTATTCATGGTAAATATCTATTGACATATGTTAAAATAGATCATTAATGAAATTATAATTAACCCAATAATATCATCTAAGAGTGAAAACACAAGTTCAATGAAATGGAATACTCACTATACACTATAATGATGGCTAAGATATACTCAACCAACTATTTTTAGGATTATTAACCCTAGTCACATCTGTTCCAATACCACGTCCACTTGTTTCA
Organism: Viscum album; assembly: GCA_963277665.1. NCBI lineage: Eukaryota > Viridiplantae > Streptophyta > Magnoliopsida > Santalales > Viscaceae > Viscum > Viscum album. Next base: position 1,390,145,620 of record OY728152.1, read on the forward strand.
TCCATATCGGGATGCATTCCTAGGAAAACACAATAATATATTATTTAAAGAAACATTAGTATGTTATCCTTTACATAGACTTATCCCCAATGTTTTATATAATGTTCTATAATCAAAATATCCATATATTAACTAAAACCAGTGACCAAAAATCTTTATACAGAAAAATTACATATTATTAGATGAATATTAAATACATAAAATTATAATACAAACTAAAAAAATTAATTTTTATAGTCTTTAGAGACTTTATACATAATCATCTTATGAAATATCATCAATGTCATCAAGAAAGATCTTCCCAATTAGTATTATTTATAGACCTACACTAAATAAGACCTTACATTATAACATGGAGAAACTAAACAAGAGAAAGTGTGAGATCATATGATCAGTAAGGGAAAACATGGGATATATCAATTTATTATCATATAAATTCATAAAATTAGAATAAGATTATATGATCATGAATATAACTAAAAAGTTTATATCCAATCTATCAAAGATCATAAATGTGATTCATGGAATAATACACTATCATTTCAAAATACAGGATTCATAGGAGTAAGAAATCGTCATAAATCAATCATGAACCCTAATTTTATGTCATAAAAGTGAGGGTCTATCATATGTATAGAAACCATTTTAAATGAAAAGGATAGTTACCAGGACCATAAAATCATAACGGATCAGGCCTCGAAACCAATTTCTCATAGCAGAACAAGAACATTGACTTTTTTCTATAGTTAACTTACAAGTTATAAAAATTTACCCAATTTAGTATATAAATATATAATTCCAGGCCCACCATTCACATATTGAATAACATACACTTGTTTTCCACATTATAAAAAAAATTTATCACCTCAACATATCATAACTCATATAAAGAAAATGCTTTCATAAAAATTTCATCAACTGGCTATAGCATAACCCTAGAAAAATAAATGTGTTTAATGAAAATTTTATTATTATAAACATAACAATTATATATAAATTATAATTATGTTATAATTGTATCATAATCCTGGTAAAAAATAATTAAAATTATGGGATGTTATCATATATGATAACTCATTTAAAAGAATCACTGGAATTTTCCCTGAAGAAAATACTATTTTCATTTATAAATTGCTAATTTAAAATTTAAAAACATCCAATATATAAAGTGACAAAAATTATATTAAAATAACCATATAAATTTTTAAATTAGTCTTAGAATCATTGAGGAGTCATTATAGTGGGAAATTATTTCCATTTAATATAAGTTAAATGAAACAATTCCTTTCGCTCTTTTGTAAAAAGTGAAAAAGTACCTTATTTTGAAAAATGATAAGAAGGATCACATTAATTTATTTGTAAAAAAATTAATTCTTGGGTAAAAATGAAATTAACAATCATATAATAATATTAAAAACATGTTTGAATTTTTTTAGAAAATATTGGTTTAAAGGAAAAAAAATCATCTCAATAGTAAAATATTTTCAGTTTTCCATAGATACATTATTTCCATGTCATAAATAATCGATGTGAGATAAATTAATTGAAAAAATATGTTATATAGAAATAACCATAGTGAAATAAATTAAAATTATTTATCAAAAAATATCATATAATTTCATCATTGAAAATTACAACATAAACAGTCCATATTAAAATTGGATTAAAACATAAATAACTTTCCACTTTGGTATCTTTTAAATCATTGGCCTCATGAAAGGAAAATTAAAATTAAACATTAAATTTAATTTAAATATGGATATTAATAATATATCATTTATAATGGGATACTTACACATCTCATAAGAGAAGATAATTGTATAACATAACATATACCCCAAGGAAAACTGTTTGAGGCAATATACCCTTACCATGAGTTGCACTTGCTTCAATATCACTATAAATTGGGTATAATAAATTTATTTATGTTAAAATATATTACATAATCATATAAATACTTATAATATCATATATTATCCCTCTATAACATTTTAACACTCATTTATCAAATAATGACTTATTAAAATCGTCATTTATGGATGTTAATTGTTTTGTTTCTTCATAAGAATTTATGTTTGGTAGTTCAATTGATTGAAAATTAATCAGAGTCCCATAATCTTCATAATTTTAGTCATGATATAAATTTCATATATATTCATTTATTTTTTCATCCAAAAAAGATAGAGATAGAAGAGTGAAATATATCATTCATGGAGGCGGTAGGTCGTACGTAGGCATGAACGATGTTTTCACTCTTTCATAGATGAAAAAAGAAGGAAAATAATAATTCACATCTATATAATCATAATTATATCTTATATATCATATATATTCATTAAATCTTTCCTTATTACCATTAAGTAAAACAAAAATGAAAAAATTAACTGCGTCCCTCCGTGGAGGTGGTAGCCCACACCTACACATGAGTGACGTTATCATTTTGAAATGGATTGGAAGGTAAGAAAGTAGATATTATATTATCTTTCAAAAAGAAAAAATATTCCAGAAATATTTTATAAAAAAATTAAAACCATAATAATACTCATCTATAAAATAAGGTGATGAGAAAATAATTGTTTCGTTATGTGGAGACGGTAAGTCATACGTACATATGAGCAATACATTAACTTCCCATTTTATTGGAAAGAGGGTGGATAATAGTTTTTTCATAATCATAATAACATTATATTATATTTTGAATATTGGAATTATAATTTTATGATAAATACCATATATGTGTAGTTGAAAAAATAAGAAGTAAAAAAAATAAAGTGATCGATTAAGGAAATTTTCTCTTTGAAAATACACTTTTAGATATCTTATTAAAGATACTAGAGTTGGTATTTTGGAAAAAAGAGATACTATATAATATTTATAAGGATATTTTAGTGGGATTTTTATTGGTTTTGGTTTATCTATATTTCCCAAAAGTGTGAATTAATGAGGGGAAGTTGTTCCCTTTTATAATTGAGGTGAGGAGTACTTTTTTAATTTCAAAAAATATTAAATTATAATAAAATAATTATAATGTAAAATAATTTAAAAGGCTCATATATTACAATATAAGGAATTATATTATTGTAAATTAATCATCCAATAGAATTTGGATATGTTTAAATGGTCTTTTAAACATTATATTTTTGGTTTATCCCTTAATTAACCCATTTTATCAATTACCACAGTATGAAAAAAAAATTTCTTAAAGGGTTATAATTATTTTTATATGGTAAATATTGAATCCTAAATAGAAAAAGAATGAAATTTTAGACCATATCTAATCATTATTTTCCCTTTTCAAGATTTTTATTAATTTTAAATAATTCAATGAAATATTATTTCGATAAAATTTCATTAGTTTTAGTTTTGAAACTATTCATTTAATTTGATTTTAATGACAATAGGAAAAAGTTTAAATTATAATATAATCATTTTTAGTATGGATAATATGTTATATTTATATTAAATATTAATGTATCACTATAACTTACTCATATTAAATTACTTTTACTATTTTAAAAACATTTATTTTATTTTTCTATTGATTGAATAAATATTTTTTTATCATTGCATAAGTATTTATGATAATTATTTAATCACCAAAAAATATAAAAAAATTTAATCATGAATAAAATTTTGTTGTTAAAATATTTAATATTAATATTCATTCACCACTTGATTTTATCCCTATGTGAACACTTGAGATATATTTAAAATTAAAAGGGTAAAATTTTATAACATTCATTGATTTAAATATCATATAGGTCCGTTTCAAGGTCAAGTTTGACTTAAAAAAATAAATTTGAAGGATAAAGTGATAGGTATAAAATTACCTTCATCCAATAATAATAATTAATATTATAAATTGTGAACTTAAAAATTAGTTTCAACCCTAACTAACCTGATTTACCGTTTCCCAAGGTGATCAATTTTATTAGAGTTACAATGCATATTGAAAAAAATAAAATGATTTTATTTAGTAAATTTTAAAATCCTAACTAAAAATATGGAAAAAAAATTTAAAGATTAAATTTCTATAAGTGGCATAAATTAATTTTAAAATAATTGTGAAAAACCTGATGGATATGTTTTTTTGGGAAAATACATTTTAAGCATAAAGTGGGATTTATTATTATTCCACTCCTAAAAAATGATACATAAATCAAAAAATAATTCATTGAATATGCAATAAAATTTTTTTCTTAAAACTATACACCAATAGTTATCAATTTATCTTACTAAAATAAAAAAACATTATGTGCATAAAAACAGTTTTTTTGGGGAAAATGACTTTTTACATAGAATAGTGTTTTTACACTAAATTAAAAAATTACAGTGATTATAATGTACATAATTAGATTACAAATAATATAATAGTCTTAATATTAATTTTAAATAATCTTAAGAAATAATTTACTATAAAATATTCTTAAAAAATATAGCATTCCATGAAAATCAGTATTTTTCACTATACATCAAAAAAATAAATCTTTTCTAAAAATTTATCAAAACTTTACCATAACATAATTATGATATATTGATTTCAAAAATGTAGATTATTTTTCAAATACAAATTATATAAGTATTAAAAGTAAATATTATGTTTGATTAAAAATTAAAAAAAATATTTTTTAAAGGAAATATATTTTTGAAGTATAAATATCCTAACAAAAAATTAAATTATAATTTCTTAGAAATTAATTTATTTATTTTTATTAAGTATTAAATTATTGTATATTTCATGATATGGATATTAATAATCATATCCACTATTTAAATGGCTAGGTTTTTCTAGGGATAAAAATACTTCATGGTCGTTTAAGCGTGTTTTTGTTTGTGGTATACACTATTGAACATAATGTTCTTACTTTAAAATGTATTTAAGTTATATCCCCCCAATAAGTTACATCCTCAGAATTAGAATTTATTCTCAGTAATAAAGTGATTAAAATTTTAAAATTTCATTTTTAAAACTTATATAGTAAAATGGGTTAATACATCTTTATTTTTAAAAGGTGAAAAATGAAATATGAAGGTCATCAAGAATAACATATATCTAGGAAAACAGATAGGGTAACATTATTATAAAGTGAAAATAGGGAATTTGATAAAAAATTTAATTTTCAAATAATTATGGAGATTTATATAGAACATTGATCAGAAGAAATTAAATTAGCATGAGAAAGTTAATGAACAAAAAATCATAAATTGATGAGGTGTGAAAAGGACCCTAAATTCATCAAAAATTGAAGGAAATTGGGAATTTTTTTAAGCTAACTTTTTTAGATTTTAGGTATTAATTTTCCATTTAGACTAATAACATAAGTCAATAAACTTACATGAAAATTATAATTTTATCCATTAATCAATCCTCATCGAAATATAAAAATTTTATCCCAAATGATGATTTTTCAAGACAAATTTTTCATTCTTGAAGCATGAAAATAAAATCAGAACGATAAAAAACATATCAATATATTACTATTTTATTTATCAATTATCCAAAACCAAAAAATCATAGTATAAGGTAAGATAATTCCTAAAACTAATACACCTTGAAATAATATATTTAGCTTTAAAATTTATAGAATAACAAAAAAGGTTCCACTTAGATCATTTCATAAATATCCCTATATCCAAATTAACTTCAATGACCTCATCATTAAAGAATGTTTTAACCCCGATGGTGATCTCATTCATTTCACCATATATTTTCCAATATTTAATTACATTCTTTTTAAATGTTGACATATTAATACTACAAGTTATATATTCTTAATCATAATGAAACATATAAAAAAATATCATTAATCACCATTATAAATCACTATATAATATTGTAATGTAGTGAAATTTACAAAATTATTGTGAATAAAATGTATATACTAACCTAAAAGGTAATCCTTAACATAACTTTAAGTATCATCGAAAATATCACATTTACAATGAATCACTTTTTATCTATCAAGATAATCTATATCCTATTATCAAATTGAACATAAATGAATTATCCTTAAATAAAATATTAACCCAAATGATTATTTCAACCTCAAAAGAGTATTCTTCCTAAAACCTAGTAAAGGCATCAAATCGACTCAAAATACTATCACTTAAATCCTAAAAAAAGGTTGTATAATCTTTTGAACATATAATAAACCTTAAACCTATAAAACAACGATGGTATATATATCTCTAAATTTAACCACACATGAAAACATTCAAGATTCCAAAAATTAACACAATTATTATTCCTCAAATAATATCAGAACCATTGAATATAAACTATTAATGTAATAAAATCCATAAAATATTACCTCTATTAACTTACAATAAAATCACTAATCAATTATATTTTCATCAATATTATCCCATAAATTTTGAATATATTTATTTATTATCTAAACACAATCACTTTTCTGGGATATTGGTACCATTCAACATATGTTTTCCATTCCTAAAAGAAAAATACAGTTGAACAATTTTTTGATTTATCATCTTTCTTATATCCAAAATATCATTGATATGATTTTTGAATACCTATACATAAACACATCAATCCTTTCAATTAAAATATATGCATATCGTAGTTTCATCATTGGTCTAGGAGTAAACCCTTAGAATAGGGCATTAGATCAGATAATTCTGATATTCTTCACACATGAGAATTTAATCTATAAATTGTTCTATACGATGGACATCATTTTACTCCATTGAACTCTTCATTTGAATATTAATATTTATATCTCTATATCCCATATTTTCACATATAAAACAACATCTGATTCCTTTGTGACATTCCCATGAGTTTTTTTATCCCATACTATCGACATTTAGGAAGCTAATGCTTCTTTTCTCTATAGCCTATATGAAACTATATCATCCTCTTATTAGGTATTTCTAGAAACTCAATTATGTAAATATTGTTAAGTATATAATGGGATAGATGATTAATAATAGTCACATGGTTTCTCAATATAGTTACTATTTTATTTGGTTTCTCATGAGGACAATAATTTCATTATCCATCAATCATAACACGAATCCTCCAGAATCCATCTTTTGACTAAAAAAATTTACGTGATAACTAATTTTCATAGTGAATAATCATAAAAATTAATTTATAGGATTTATAAATTTTAACACTTTATTTTAAATAAATTACACCTTATTTTTAACCTATTTCAATCATAGAAAACATCTATTTAAATCTATTATAATGGTTCATAATGAAAATGAGAATTAACCCAAGAAAATTATGATGGAATGTCAAACTAGGTTAATGATTAGTTCATTCTATCTATTCCCTATAATGATGGATTTGATATACTTGAACAAATATTTTCAAGAGTTTTAACCCAACACGATTCTATTAAAAACCCACATCAATATGTAGTATCCAGACAAGGATGTATTTCATAGAAAACCATATAATCTTTTCCTTTCCAAAACCTAAGTATGTTATCTTAGACATAGACCTATACCCATGTTTTTGAAAAAAAAATCTCTATTATTAATATATAAGTATCAATTAAACCCTTATCTTATACAAACTATAGTGACCCAAACATTTCATACATAAGTATCACATTATTTGGGATGATTATTCAATACATAACATTGTGATCCATACCAAAACTAAAAAGGTTTAGTGTATTTAGAGACTAGAAAAAAATATTATTATAAAATATCTTCAACATCTCCCATAAATATCCTAACATTTAATACACTTTATATACATACCCTAGAAAATACATTTCTTCATAACATGGGGATATGATACATAAGAAAGGGTTAGGTCAGATTCTCAATAATGGTTAACATGGGAGATATCAATTGATAATAATATGAAGAACATTATAATTACAATGATATGAGTTCATGATTATAACATAAAATGAACATACCCAATATATCAACGATCTTAAACATGATTCATGGAATAAATATCGATCTTTTCAAAAGATATGATTAATAAGCGTAAGAAATCATCATAAATCAATCGTGAACTATTATTTCTTGTCAAAAACGTGTTTTCACATGATGTGTATATAAGCCATTTAATATTAAAATTATTACTACCAAAACCATTAAATAATTATGTATCATGCCTCAACCCTTGTTTCCCACAGTGGGTTAAACACATTCAATATTTACCATAGTTATCTGATGAGATATAAAACATTACTCAATAAATTTGAGGGATATATAATTATGTACCCACCCATCATGTTATTAAAATAATAAATATGGGGTTCATAAGTTTATAAAACATTAATTACCTTATCATATCAAAACCCATGAACATTAAATGTGTTTTAAAAAAAATCATCAATTCATCAAATTATAACCCATAAAAAATGTGTTTCTTAAATATCTTATCATCATAAACATAAACCATATAAAGAAACAAGAAGTTGGGTATCAATAGAAAATATCCCTAAAAAAATAATTACCATCTAATTATATTATAATAGATGAGAATTACTTTAAAAGAATCACTAGAATGTTTCCTGAGGAAAATACCCTTTTCATTTTGAAATCAATTAATTTAAAAATAAAAATTTCCCAAATATTAAAGACATAATTTTTTCTGAAAATAACCTTTTATAAATATAAATTTATCTTCAAATCATTTAGTTTTCATGGTGGTTGGATTTTCATTAATGTCATATAAGTTAAAAGAAAATATTTCATCCACACCATTGTAAAAAGTTAAAGAAGTACCTCATTTGAAAAAAGCAAGAAAATTCATTTGAAATAATTTTTCAAAAAATAAATAATAGAAAAAAATTACTTTAATAATAAAAATATAATATTGGAAAAATTATGTGAAACAATTTTAGAAAAAATGGAAATGTAAGTATAAGGTTTTCCAGTGATCAGTAAAACATAGTTGGTTTTTCATAACAGTATTATTCTAATTACATGATTACTTAGTGTTTGGGAAATGAATGGAAAAAAGGTTTTTTAGATAAATAAACTTATTATAATATAATTATATGGATTTATAAAATAATTATCATATAATTTCGTTAATTTAAGTTCAAACCCAAATAGTCCCGATTAAAAATGGTTGAAATTAAATCCTTTACTACTATAGTAACTTTTGACTCTCAAGACCAATTTATGAACAACATAAAATAAAATATTAAATATAGTTAATATAATGATATTAATGATATAAATTTTCAATGGTAATATATATTGGCCTCATAAAATAATGTAGGTTCATAACGTAACATATGTCCCAAAAAAAGACAATTTGAGTCGATAAACGTTTACCTTGAGTTCCAGTTGATTCGAATGAAATCTAACCTCTTGTATAATAAATTTAAAATTATTATTATTATATTTGATAATAATAATAATAATACATATAAGATCAAATATTATCCTTACATAACATTTAAACACCCATTTATCAATAATTCCTTATTAAAATTATCGTTTTATGGTGTTAACTATGAATTTTTCAAGAGTTTAGTTTTGTTAGTTCTGATCCTAGAAATTTTATCATCATTACATAATCTCTATAATTTTAATAATTATTTAAATATAATATATATTTAATATATATATATATATTCAAACAATGAAATTAGATATAGAAAAATGAATTTGACAATTCATAGAGATGGTAGGTCATATGAACGCATGATCATTGTTTTCAGTTTTTGATAGATTGAAAGAAAGAAAGGAAGACAATAATTTACATTTATATAATAATAACATCATATATATCATATATATTATATATATTCATTTAATCTATACATATTACCATTAAATTATAAGTAAAATTAAATAATGAATCACAATGCTTTGTAGAGTTGGATGTCCACACTTACACACGAGAAACATTATCATTATAAAATGGAATGGAAGGTAAGAATTGAGATATTATATTTTCACTATAGAAGAATAATTATTTCACTAATATAATATATAAATATTAAAATAATCATCATACCAATACCTATAAGGTGGTGAGGGTAAACTAATTGTATCACTTCATGATGAAGGTAAATCGTATGTACACACGAGCATTATTTTCTCATAACATTTGATGGGAAAGAGGATGGGCGATAGTGGTTGAATAATAATAATAAAATTAAAATATATTTAGTATAAATAATTTATTATTTTATTAAAAAAAATGATTTAAATGAGTTAAAATAAGAATTAATTAAATAAAGTGATTGGCTATGGTGATTACCAATTATTTGAAATGACTCCATTATATCTCCTCTTAAGTACTATAGGGTTGGTATTTTGGGATGTACACACCTCTAGAATGTGTATAAGGATGTTTCTGATGGGTTTTTCATGTTTTGGTCAATCTATAATTACTAAAAAGGTGTGAATAAGTGACGATAATAGGTTACATTTTATAATTTTGTTCAGGGGGACTTTTCCCATTCATAAAAATCTAAAAACATAAAATGATATTTATAATGAAAAATACATCAAAATGAAGATATATTCAAATATATAGTAGTATCAGTTTTTGATAACATAAAAATTTGGATTTGGATTGTTTTATGTGGTGTTTTAAGCCTTATAATTTTGTTTAAACCCTTAATTAACACATTTAACCCATAACCACATCAGTGAATTTTTCACTCTTAAAGGGTTCTAATTTTACATATAAGGTTACTATTAGCACATAAATGTACAAGGGATTACAATTTGAACTTATAGAAACTTATGTTTCCTACATAAAAATTTATATAAATTTTAAATAATTTAATAATATATTATTTCAATAAAAAATAATTAAAGTCAATTTAGGATATATGGACAAGGGATTCTATATTATTTATATATTATTTCAATAAATATTGTATTAGTATTGCGCAAGCATTTGATGTAATTATATAGTCTTAAAAAATTATTAATAAATTTCCATCATGAAGATTATTTCATTATTCAAAAAATTTATTTATTATTTTTTCACCACTTTATTTTTTTCCAATGTTAACATTAAATATATATTTTAAATTAAGAGGGTGGTTTTGTTAAATTTCATTGATTAAAATACTATATATGTATTTTTTAAGGACACTTTTCGCTTAAAAAATTAAATTTAGATCCAAAGGTGATAATTATATAATTAACATCATCTAATAAAAATTATGATTAATAATGGTTTCCTTAACACGTATTTTTAACCTATATTAACTTGATTTACCCATTACTGAGATGATAAACTTTATCATTGTCACTATGCATATTGAATAACAATAGAAGGGATCTACCTAACAAATTTAAAAATCTTAATTAAAAATATGGAATAATTTTTTCATGATTCAATTTCTATAAGTGATAGAAATAAATTTTAAAATATGTGTGTAATACTTGATAAAAACTGTTTTTTATAAAAATACACTTTTAAGCATAAAACCAGCTTTATTCTTATACCATGTCAAAAAAATTATAAATGAATACTTAATTTTTTGAATTATTATTTACTATATATATTTAATAAAAATAACTCACCCATAGTTTACAATATTGTATAATACGATAAGAACAAATTGTTCATATAAAATTAGTTTATTAAAAATAATTTTCTGTGTCAAAACATTTTAATAATGAATTTAACAATAAAATTGATTCGCATGAACATAATTAGATTATTTTTAATATAATATATATAATGTCATTTTTATGTCATTTTGAAACAAATTGATTTTTAATGCATAAAACATATAATTTTTAATAAAAATCATCATTTTTCACAATTCCTTGAAAAATAAATCTTTTCGTAAAATTAAAAAAAATCCCTATGATTATTTTTATATATGTATTTTAAAAATTAATTTGATTTTTTAATACATTTACTATAAGTAAAAAAATTTGAATATAATATTTTATTAATTGAAATAGAAATAATTTTTGAAAAAACCATGTTTTTTAATAATAATAAACCTTTAATAAAAATAGAATTCATATTTATTAATTAATAATAAATATATTTTATTGTTTATGAGCTATATATGTATTTCCTAGTTTTGTTACTCATATTCATACCCACCAATTAAACGGTTAGTTTTTACTTGTTATTATAATATTTCATTATCATTTAAGGTTGGTGCTTCTTATCAGATATGTTATCAAGCATAATGTTTTTATATAAATATATTTGGGTATTACCAATTATAAATTTAAAAACAATCATGAAATATAGTTTTGAAAAATAAATTATTTTATATGCATGGAGATTGCAGGTTGTACGCATACATGAGTAGAATTTTCATTTTTCAATGACCTTGATGGAAAGATATTGAGTGATGTTTTATGTTTTTAGAGTGATAATTATATCATAAATATCATTTTATTTATTTATTTATACTTATATATAAAATTCATTTTCTTTGTAATGAAAAATGAATCACATCACTTCATTGATGTGGTAATCCTCATGTATGCATGAGAAAAATTATTATCTTTCAATTAATGGAATGGTAAGAAATTATAGGATATATTTATTTTTTATAATGATAAATATGTTCTGAATATAAAATATATACATTAAATTCAACAACATCAATATCTATGAGAGGTGATCATAGAGAATGAAACACATCGGTTCAAAATGCAGCAGTTCGTCGTACACACAAAAGATGGTTTTTTTCAAAATTGATAGAAGGGGAAAAGGATTAAGGTTGTTACATTAACATAATAGCATATAAATATCAACCAAATAATGATTTTATTATATATTAATGGTTTAATAAGGCTTGATGGTGGTTGAATAACAAATAAAATAAAAACACTCGATTAAGAATTGCAACTCTTCTTAAAACAATTGCTTTAGGTTTACACCAAAATCCTTACTATTAGTATTTTATAATAAAACAAAGTAATAAAAGACATGTAAATGGATGTAAGTAATGGATTTGGGTTGGAATTTTCTTAACCAAATGGATTTTTAAATGAGGCTAAAATTGTATAGGAGGGTCCCTTTTACAAGTGAGTGGAGGGGTACTATTGAAATTTATTAAAATATTAAATTAATATAAATTAGTTTTTATGGAGAAAAGGATAGAAACTAATTTTATTTTAATATATTATGATTATTGGTTGAACTAATTTTATAATATAAAAATTGGACATGTTTATATTAGGTTTTTACCCTTATATTTTTGGTTAATCCCATGTTAACACTTTTTTGACAATTACCATGAAAATGATGTTTTTACTCTGTAGAGGTCAAGATAGTTATTATAAAAGTAAAATTGGACCATAAACACACCATATTTGATATGTATAAACTTATAATTATCACTTTTAAGGAGATATGATTTTTTGGAATTTTAATTAATGTAATGAAATACTATTTATTATAAAATAACGTTAATGTCATTTTTGCAACTATTGAATTATTTTTATGTTAAATACATCAAGACAGATGGGGAATTAGAATGTAGATTTTTAACATATCACTAATTTTAAATATTAGTTGAAAAAAATATTATAAGACTATAAATAAATCAAATTATATTATTTTTATTATTTTCAAAATCATTTATTTATTTTTTCTATTAATCAATGAAATAATTTTTCATTGTTACATATTCGGTTATCGTACTTATATAATAAATAAAAATTTAAATAAATTTCCATCACTAAAATAATTACATTATTCTCAAAAATTTAATTTTTATTCGTTCAAAACATTGTTGTGTACATATCTTAATACATAAGAGATATTGAAAATTATAAAAATGGAATTTTATATTTTTATTTACTTAAAATGTTATATAGGAAACGTTTAGGGAAAAGGGTCTCATAAAGAAGTAAATATGAAAAATAAGGTAATAAGGGTTGTAGTATATTAATACAGTAATATTGAGGATAAAAAATCGCGGCCTTATCAATTTTTTTAACATAGATTAACCTAATTTACCCATTTACTATAGGGATAAATTTTTACCTTATTTACTATTCATTATGACCAAAAATTAAGTTGATCTTATTAAAAAATATTATTTGTGTTGATTAAAAATATGGAAATAATTTTCCCAAATACAATCACTTTAAGTGATAGAAATTCAATTTATATAAATCCCACAAAGGCGATGAAAAAAGATTTTATGAAGAAAACAATTGCTCTTTAAGTCTAAAAGTATTTTTATACCAAGATAACATATAATATTAATTAATAGATAATTAATTATGTTTAAAAAAACAAGAGTCTTATATTAATTTATTATAAAATTAAAAATAATTTGGGGCCTTTTCATTGAATAAATAACAGCTTTCCACAAATTGGTATTCTCATTATTCACTAAAAAGCCAATATTTTGAAAAATGACCAAAACATTAACCCAAAAGATAATTTTTACCCAATTATTTCAAAAAATGTAGTTAGTTTTTTATAATCAAATTTCTAAAATTGAAATAAATAAATTATATTATTTTCTCACAAAATTAAATAAAAATATATTTAATAGAAAATATATTTTTGGTGCTAGTAAAGTCATTACAAAAATGTTGAGTACTTATTTACCAAATTTATTACATTATCTAAAATATTTACATACAATTTTAAAAAAGTGATTAATCCTAATCATACATAATATTTTAATGTTTAGGTTATAAAAATATCATTTAATTATTTTAATAGTATATCATGGTTCATTTAAACTTGGTGTTGCATGTAACCCAAGCTATCTAAAAAATAATTCTTATTTGAAAAAAAAAACATTTTATAAAATCTTATTGTGTTACACATTTTCATCTAGTAATGAGGAGAAATCTGAATAAGGTGGTGGATAAAATTATTAATCATGATCCAACCACTTCTGTTGCATCACAAACCCTTCAGGCGGTATCAAAGAGGTTACATGATAATTTATAAATATTTATTATTTATTGATCAAATATACGCAATTATTAATATTTTTTCTTCTAGTTTATTTACTATTTAATCAAAATGTTTTCAGAAAATTAATATTAATCATTCATGATATATATCATCTTAAATAGATAATTAATCTATGAATAAATATCATAGATTCCATCAAGAAGTGTTAAGGATCCTAGTAAGTATACAAAGTTACCTAATATGCGACCAAAAGTAAACACTGTATACCTATGTTAACTACACCTGGATGTTTCACATGGTACAAGAATCACACTGAATGTAATGAAACCTAGTTTATTTCATGTTCACCATGTTATGACAAAGCCATATTTGAACCTGGTTTTTAGGCTACATTGTTTAAAGCTGGCATACACATCGTGCTGTCAACAAAGTTTAGTGATGAAATTGGCACTAACCATATGTTGAAATGTGCGGCACCACACCGTGTGAGACTATCATTTTGTATCATTAATTAAATACATGGATTTTATCTAGAGTACATGTTATGTGACTTATTAATTATCTTGCGTGAAGAGAACACCATATCCAAAAGTGAGTTTTTTTGACACATGATAATTGAAAAACATGATGTATAGCTCACTAGTACATATTGTGTAACCCAGATGAGATAAAAACTGAGTCCCTAATAACATATCTAGGATATTTGTAAATAAATAAACATATATTTAATCTTGTTATCATATTTCATGTAGTCAGCCATTAAATATTGGAATTAAATTTCATAAATAACCATTAATTACAGCATTAAAAAACTAATTACACTCTTAACATTTGATGTGATGACTGTGTAATAAAGGTAAAAAAATCAGTAAATTCTAAATAAACTCTAATTAATTATCTATATATACAGATTTACCAATTTATTTTTCATATTGTATTTAATATTGGTATCTTCAAGAGTCATTGGATGGTAACTAATATGAAGGAAAATAATTAATTAATATAATTAATTCATGTGTGTTTATCCTAATATTATAGAATGAGATGAATTGATTTCTTGATTGTTTAATTTTTTATATTCATTACATGCTATATTTGTTATTTTGAACTTATACCAACATGTTTATGTGATTAGTTTATTTAATTTATTATTCAATGGGTTTTTTTTTAATAATTTATTAAATTAAATAATAGTGTGGGATCCATTCCACTCCACTCAGTATGTAATTTCCTATATTCCCATGATTTGTTTTATTTAAACTCCATTAAAAAATAATTAATTTCCCCTCACCTTTTTTTCATTAAAATTATTTAATTGATGGATCTCTGTTGTTAGTGAAGGTGGTTTCCATTTAGAGCCATGGGGAAACCAATCCAGGAGGTGCATAGGAGAATAAGTGGAATGTTGTTACCTGAACCATGATTGGTTTCCTGAGTTATATCACTCAGTTTAAAGTTTAGTAATAATACACTAGATAAACTAAGAACTATAAATGATCATTAACATACATTATTGTTTATTTTATTTTATTTAGTTTCAGGGTTAATTATTTAAAGATGTATAAATCATTAAATACATTCACTAATAAACATGAAAGATCAATGTAAAATAAATATTATAATATTTTTAAACATTATATAGACATGGTTAGTCACTTATGTGAAACCCACTTAATATTAATAAGAATGAGATAACATAAAATGGGGATTTTACACATAAAGATAAAAATCCATAAAATACAATATCAAGATGGTATAACCTTTAACTACTTTGGTGGAAATCAAATCATAGTTCAAAGTTATTAACAAGCCTTTGTCAGGGTTACTTCAATTATCAAGAAATATCTATCATTATTTTTAGGTCAAATTAACATAGAATTAATGAAGGTTAGTTGACCTTTGTAGGACTTAGTGGAATTAGTTAGAAATATGATGAAGAAATCCTAATGTACATTTTTTGGAGTAGGGATTCCATTCAATTGATCAAGGATCAATGAGTTAATGAATTAAGAATGTTATGATTACCTAAATATGTTTGAGAATCTTATTCCTCCACCATATCAATTATGGGAAGGGGAATATACATTATTATTACTATTATATCCATATGGATTGTTATTTTGAAGCCAATTATGAGGGATATTGGGTTTTAAAAAATGGTGTCATATTAAAAAAAATTAGATTTATTATATAATTTAGCAATCCATATAATGTACTAAAATTATTCTTTTATTGCTTATAGAAATGGAATCCCATAGAAAATTAACTATATCATTGTCTTCCATGTTAGAGAAAGTTAACCTCATCACCCACTAATATTTCGTGTAATTATATATATGGCATCCTGACTTTTTATTACATAACGTTTCATTACATTTTACAAATAGTGGATCTTCAAAGTCTAGTGTCTTGGAAATCAGGAACATAATACATGAAAAGAATATAATAAATTATTCCAAACCACTATTAAGGCTTCATAATAGGTTTATCCTATGTAAAATTACTGCATCTCATATCATGGAAACATACATCAAAGGAAAGGTTGAGTAGAAGGCTCAGTAAGGAAAACAAGTGAAATAGTTGACATGTGATCTTGAGCAATATTAATTAGAACATGGTAAAAGTCATAAAGGAATGAGAAATGGAAGAATAGGAATATCATAATAAAAATAACATTAATCATTACTTGAATATGTTTCTAAAACATTTCATTTATATATTCATGAACATATCACTAAGGTTTATCCTCAAGGTGTCATAAAAATTACCAAGGTTATTCACCAAGGTATCGTGAAACTTGTCATCACTAAAGATTAATTTATTTACTGAATTAATTGGAGAGATATCATGGGGAACCCTTAATATTTATTTATTTACATGTTATCTACATTGATCATAATAAAACATTTCATAAATAACCCATATAGAACAAAATAAATGGGTTTCATTTCAAAATTGTGATGTTTAAAAAGTGCTTAAAAATAATATAGTTATGTCATTTATAACTCATGTAAAGGGAGTGAGGGTTATATGTATGTCAATTCCAGTATAAAGTAGATCAATTTTATTTATTGATGAATACCCATTGAAATGAAAATATAATTGGTTATTCACATAAATAATACAATATAATTTCTTGAGAAAAAGAGATAAAAAATTTGAGATGAAAAGTCCACAATATAACGGCTACATAACATCCTTTTAGAAAACATTAAAAAGAATGGGTACAAGGGTAAACCACTCATAAATAACTCATAATACAGTATAAATATATAATAACATGTAGATAAGAACATGGTGTGGATATTTTATTGACATACCACATGAAAAGGAAACTCGAAAGGAAAGAGAAGATTGGATTTCTTTTACAAAAAAATCCGGCAGCCTAACGACATCACATAAATATTCATAAAATAAATTGATGAGTGAAAAAAGGGTCTCTCATAATTTGGAAATGATATGGTCATTAATAAGGATATATAATAACATACCACAACCTAATAATATGGAAACTATATGCCTTAACATAAATTAACTCATGACATAAAGGAGGAGGGTGAAAGAATCCCTTACCTTGAAGAGTAACTTTGAAAGCATTAGGGTTGGGACCTTGAGAAGATTGAGGTAACCTTGGGAGGATAATTGGGAGTTAAGGAGACTAGAACATCGTTTAGTAGGATTTTTGAATGATATGAATGAGGGAAATGACTTGGTATTTATAGGAAAAGTGAGGGAATAAATTATTAATTTTCAAGGGACACCTCATCGGTGGTATTTCCAAAACCATGGGCTTGACTATGGTATTTTCCCATGGTATTGGACACTTGGGACCCCTCATATAATATATCATCATTAATAAGTCTACAAAAAATCTTAGATCATTATTACATCATTAATGATGTCATTAAACACCCGAAACTCAAAATTGTATTTTTAATATTCACCGAAAAATCAACTATTTCAGAAAAATCCCAAAAATTCACCCTAACCTAATA
Source organism: Viscum album (assembly GCA_963277665.1). Taxonomy (NCBI): domain Eukaryota; kingdom Viridiplantae; phylum Streptophyta; class Magnoliopsida; order Santalales; family Viscaceae; genus Viscum; species Viscum album. Next base: position 1,390,164,445 of record OY728152.1, read on the forward strand.
TCGATTCTTTGAATTCAAAAATGAACTCCATTTTATGAAAATAATTTTCTAAATATTTTTATTTTAATTTTTAAATAAAATCATTATTTATTCCAAAAATACAACGTTAAAACTATAACTCATTTTGTAACACCATAAAAAAGTAATCAGGGTCCCATAAAATTATCATATAACCATAATAAAAAAAAGTAACAATATATGATTACATTTTATGAAAATAAATTTCCATTTTATATTATTAAATTAATTATAACATTGTAAATAAAATATTTATGACATACAAAAATACCTTAACTTAAACTATTATTGTTTTTTCACTTTTAAGATGTCTAAAATGTATTTATACATTCATGGCTAAAGTTTATATTTTTTGGTTGACTTACTATTCATTACTACTCATTACTATTCGTACATGTATGTTACAATTCATACTTTACTAATCACTAAAAATTTATATTGATCTTATTATACTCAAACTTTCTTACTGAACACAACTATAGAAAACCATTTTTTGAAAATCAATTATCATTATTAATTACATAAAAATACAAAAATATTTTAAAATACCCTTTTTTCCTAAATTCATCAATAATATACATCCTATATTTATCCATACATTTGAAATTCAGAAACTTTACCATAATAAGATATAAAAATTATATTTTTATAAAAGGATTAGGCAAAGAATCTAAGGTATCATTGCAGAGCCCCTTATAACACCAGCATAGGACCTAAGTGTAAGGTGTGTTATGGTGATAGAATCTTGGGGTGGCTCAAACAACATTGCCCGAGTAGTGATTTCTACCATCTTAAACTTATCCCTTAGGCGATTCTGTTCAATCTTCATATGTATAAGTTCATCTTTGGCTTGGTCCAGAGAAAAGCCCAGTGTGCTACCTCCTTCACAAGATCTAAAAGATGGGCTCTATATGGTTTGAGTCTATTGGATGAGGCCATTTAATATTTTTTTAGTATTAATTAACCAAGATAACTATATTTATAAAAACACAAAGTTAAGATTATAGTTTCCAACGGTCATATTGACCAACGGTCATATATCAGTCGAAACCCAATGGTCTCATTTTAATTATACCCACTTAATTAATTAAAGGATATTGTTTTGTTGAGTATAAAATAAAATAACACACAAATTTAGGAAATAAATATTATTTAAAAGTTCGGGTCATTACATTCTTCCCCCTTAAGAAATTTCATCCCCGAAATTTTATCTCATACCCACTAATGAAAAAAGGTGTGGGTACTTCTGTCTCATAGACTCCTTTGGTTCCCACATGGATTCATCACATTTTTGGTTCCTCCACAACACCTTAACAAGGTGGTTTGTCTTGTTGTGTAGAACCTTGTCTCTATGATCCAAGATATCCATCGGCTGCTCCTCATAAGAGAGGTCATGTTCCAGTTGTACCTCATATGGATTTAGTAAATGTGAAGGTTAGGTATGTACTTCATCAAGAGGGATACATGGAAGACATCATGAACATGTGCTAGATTTGGTATAAGGGAAAGCTGATAGGCCACTTCTCCCACACGATCAATGATTTCAAAAAGTCCAATGTACCTAGGGTTGAGCTTCCCTTTTTTTCCAAACCTCATGACTCTATTCCAAGGTGAAATCCAAAGAAAGACTTTGTCACCAACATCAAACTCCAAGTCCCTTTGATGGTTGTTGGTATAGCTCTTTTGCTGACTCTCAGCAGCCTTAATGTGTTTCTGGATGGCATGGACTTATTATGTCATCTCTTGCACAAGATCAAGACTAAGAAGCATTCTCTCACCAGCTTCATCCCAAAAAGTAGGAGTTCAACATCGCTACCTATATAGAGCTTCATAGGGTGCCATTTGAATGCTTGAGTGGAAGCTATTGTTGTTAGAGAACTAAACTAAAGGGAGATGTTGGTCCCATCTTCCTTTAAATTCCATTGAGCATCCTCTTAGCATTCCCTCGAGTGTTTCAATAGTCTTTTCAGATTGGCCATCAGTTTGGGGGTGGTAGGCCATACAGAATTTCAATTCAATGCTCAGAGCTTGTTGAAGACTTCTCCAAAATTTTGATGTGAACCTTGGGTCACAATCAGATATGATAGAAAATTGAACTCCATTCAGCCTTACCGCTTCATTCACATAAATTCTGGAAGGTTGATTAAGAGTGAAATCTTCTTAGATAGAGATAAAATGGTTATTCTTGGCGAGACAATCTATAACAACTCATATCGCATTATTTCCTTTGGAAGTTCTCGGGAGACCAGTGACAAAGCCCATAGTGATATTGTCCCACTTCCATACTGGTATGGGTAGTGGTTGCAATACCCCTTTATGAAGTTGTCACTCCGCCTTCACTTGCTAACATACCAGGCACCTTAACGTGTTGTCAGAAATCTCCATTTTCATATTATCCCACCAATAATGATCACGAAGGTCCCTATACATTTTCGTTCTACCATGATGTATAGAGAAAGTAGATCAATGAGCTTTATCCATCAGCTCCTAATTTATTTCCAAAATAGATGGAACACATAGTCTTGTACGAAATTTCAGTACACCTTCTTGATCAGTATTGAACTCATGAAACTTTCCGTCCTTCATAGCCTCAAACTTCTTCTGTAACAAAGGATCTTCTTTCTGAGATTTCTTGATCTTCTCTAGTAGTGACAATTGAGAAATCATTTGGGTTAGGGTTGATGATGTCCCTTTCTTTATAATATCCATGTCTAGTTTTACTAGGTCATTGATCAAAGGATCTCTTTGAATCCTCATAATAGACAAAACAACTGGTTCATTCCTACATAATGTATCAGCAACTTTTTTTACTCTTTCAGTATGATAATGAATTGAATAATCATAGTCTTTTAGATGTTCCAACCATCTCCTTTGTCTCATTTTCAATTCCATTTGTGATAAAATATACATAAAGCATTGATGGTCTGTGTATATATCACATTTCTCCGCATAAATATAGTGCCTCCATATATTTAGAGAAAAAAACGACTGAAACTACTTCCAAATCATGCATAAGATAGTTCTACTCATGAGTCTTCAACTGTCGAGATGTATAAGAAATGACCTTGTCATTTTGCATGAGGATTCACCCAAGCCCTTTCATAGATGCGTCGCTAAAAATAACGAATATTTCTCCACTTGAGGGAAGAGTTTACATGGGTACAGTAACCAATCTCTTCTTCAGCTCTTCGAAACTTTCCTCACACTCATTTGTCCAGATGGACGTGACCCCTTTTCATGTTAACATGGTTAATGGATTAGAACGTCATGAAAAGTTTTTCACAAACCTCCTATAATATCCCACTAATCCAAGGAAACTATAAATCTCAGTTATTGTAATAGGATGAGGCCACTCCTCTACAAATTTTGTCTTTTCAGGGTCAACTGTGATTCCATCATTGGTAACAATGTGCCCCAAGAAAGCAACTTGTTGTATCCAGAATTCACATTTACTAAACTTTCCAAAAATCCTCTCCATCTAAAGAGTTTTCAATATAACCCTTATATGATCATAATGATCCTCTCTACTTTTGGAATATATCAGAATATCATCAATAAAAAATACCGTAAAGTTATCAAGGTAGTCCTTAAAGACTCTATTCATCAAATCCATAAAAATAGAAGTGCATTAGTTAGTCCAAAAGGCATAAAAACAATCTTAAAGTTCCCATATCTTGATCAGATGGCAGTTTTTGGAATATCTTATTTCATCACCCTCAATTGATGATAACCAGATCGAAGATAAATCTTATACAAGAATTGATCCCCATGAAGTTGGTCAAATAATTCATCAATTCTTGTAAGAGGTTATTTTTTCTTTAATGTGATCTTGTTCAGTTCTCTATAATCAATGCATAGACACATTGATCCATCCTTATTATTCACAAAGAGAACAGGTGCTCCACAAGGAGACACACTCGATCAGATAAACCCCTTATTCAAAAGATCTTGGATTTGTTTCTTTATTTCCTCCAGCTCTACATTTTCCATCCTATATGGGGTCTTGGATATCAGATGAGATCTAGGTACGAGTTCAATAGATAAATCTACCTCTCTTCCAAGGGGAGGTCCAGAAAACTCCACAGGAAATACTTCAAAGTATTCCTGAATGATGGGGACATTTTCTATCCTAAAACTCCCATTTCCTTCTTCTTCTTTACCGATAAATTCTATAAATAATGATATTGGAGTTTCTTCTAGACAAATATCAGGTTGAGAGATCTCTCCTTGGAAGATAACTGTAGGTTATCCATTCAATACTACTGACATTTCCTTACTTATGCATTTGATCATAGCATTATACATTAAGAGTCAGTCCATCCCTAGTATAATGTTGAATTCAATCATGGGAATGACTAATAGATTTGCAATAAGATTTTTCTCACCAAAGTAAATACTAGGGGTTTTAAACACTAACGATGCTTGGATAATCCCACCAGGAGTCTTGAATGATAACTCTACTTTTAGCAAGTCAGGGTTTGATTCAAAATTCTTTGCAAACATAGAGGAAATAAAGGAACGTGTAGAACCAGAATCAAAAAAAAGTACTGGCTTGATTTGAAAGAACAAAAAGAGTACCTGCTACCATATCATTTGGAGCTTCAACCACAGTTGTCATGATAGAAAATGCATGACCTTGCTCCTTTGGCCTTTGCTGAGGCTGATGGTGGTTCCCCTCCACTGACCACAGATTTGGATAGTGATTGGAAAAGGTCACAAGTTTTCCACACTTAAAGCACTGGACATCAGGTAGGGCCTCCACTATCTTCCCCTTTTTGTTATTTTTCGGAAGTTGAGGTTTTACCTCACTACGACAATTCCTCACAATATGGATATCTCTTCCACACATGTAGCATTTCCTCCACCTGAACAGGCAGTTCCCCAAATGCTTCTTCCCTCATTTATTACATGTGGGATGTTGCACTTGCTTGCCTCCTCTTCCCTAAATTGGGCTCCATCGATCTCTTCTTGTTGTTAGATTTATGAGACCACTATGTCTCACCAATCTCCAACTCGACTTTCATCTCACTCTAAACTATCTCCTCACAACTATCACAGTCTCAGTTGGCTAGACTCCTCTGCAGATGAGGTCTTAGTCCACCGAAGAATCTATCAACCATACCATTTGGTTCCACGACAAATCTAGAGGTGTAATGTGAAAGCCTTGTGAAGTTCATCTCTTAGCTTCCCACAGATTCATTCTCATTCTGCTTCACCTCGAGAAACTCCTTCTCCATTATTGTTCTCATCAATCGAGGGAAATACTTGTTGAAAAAGATCCCTATGAATTCTTACCACTTAATTTCGTTAATCTCCACTCATTTTTTCATGTTTTTAATTAGTTCCCACCACTGCTCAGCTTCTCCCTCTAAGAGATAGATAGCTAGGGTGACCTTCTCTTACTCTGAACAGTGGAGCATAGAAGAGATCTTCTCTATATAACTGATCCACTATTCATTAATCAATGTGTCAGTCGATCCACTAAAGGTTGGTGGTCGTTGACGCATACAGAACTCATCAAAATGTTTTTCCCTTCACGTTTAGATTGTTCTCTTAGCTTGATTCAAGTTATTTCTCATAACTTGAGTTAGTTGGTTCATCATTCACGTGAATGTCTACATTCTGACTTCCATTGGAGGGTCGTCAGCCCATGGTTCATTACGGTCACCATTTTCACGGTTCCTCCTATTTCCCGCCATTTCGTAAAGAATAAAACCTTACTAAGAAACTTATTTCATTTATGAATTTTTTAACTATAAAGGATTTTATGTCTTAAAACTTCTTTACATAATTACATTTCTCTATAAATACTTCAAATGATTCATAAAAACCTTATGATTAACCAAACATATCCCCTGAGAGTGTCATAACCAAGAGTGAAGAAAGGATCGTTGTTATGTACCAGGATACCCCAGGTCAAGCCCAAAACTCTTTTTCAGAGTTTTCACTCCTAGGTACCTCTATTCCAGAGCTTCCTCTACTTACTCGTATCCAGACAGGGATGTATTTTCTTGATATACCACTTACTCAATACTCTCTAAAATACTAGGAAGTTTTCATATATTTAAAATTTTCTATAGGATTCTTCCTAATTTTTTCATAGCCTAATTTCCATAAATAACTAAACTCTCCTTTGGTAACAACTATGGAATACTGAATTTTTATTACATAACTTTTCATTACATTTTACAAACAGAGGATTTTTAAAGTCTAGGGTCATGGAAATCAGGAACATAATACATTAAAACAACATAAAACATTCTTCTAAACCACTCATAATGCTTCATCATAAATTCATCCTGTGTACAATTACTACATCTCAAATCCTGGAGAAATACATCAAAAAAAAGGCTGAGCAGAAGTCTCAGTATGGAAAACAATTGAAACAGTTGACATGTGATCTCAAGCAATATTATTAAGAACATGATAAAAGTCATAAAGGCATGAGAAAAAGGAAGAATAAGAATATCATAATAAAAATAACTTGAATCATAACTTGAATATGTGGCTACAACATTTCATTTAGACATTCATGAACATATCACCATGATTTATCCATGAGGTTTCTAAAAATTACCAAGGTTATTCACCAATGTATCGTAAAACTTGTCATCTATAAAGATTAATTTCCTCACCTAATGCATTAGAGAGATATCAGGGCGCACCCATAATATGTCTTTATTTACATGTGATCCACATATATCATAATAAAACATTTCATAAATAACCCATATAGAACAAAATAACTTGGTTTCATTTCAAAATTGTGATGTTTTAAAAGTGCTTAAAAATAAGATCGTTATGTCATTTATAACCCATGGAAAGGGAGTTAGGGTTATATGTATGTCAATTCCCAAATAAAATAGATAAATTTTATGTATTTATGAATACCCCTATAAACAAAAATATAATTTGGTATTCACATAAATAATACAAGAGAATTTCTTGAGAAAAAGATAGAGAAATTTGGAGATGAAAATTCCACAGCATAACAGCTACATAACATCCTTTTATAAAACAATAAAAAGGGAGGGTAAAAGGGTATCCTACTCATAAATAACTCATAATAAAGTATAAATCCATAATAAAAAGGAGATTAGAACATGGTATGGATATTTTAATGACATACCACATGAAAAGGAAACTCAAAAGAGAATAGAAAATGTGATTTCTTTTACAAAAAATGCGGCAGCCTAACGGCGTCACTTAAAAATTCAGAAAATCAATTGACGAGAGCGGAAAGTGTCTCTAATAATTTGAAAATGAAATGGATAGTAATAAGGATATATAAAAACATACACCAACATAATAATATGGAAACTAGAATCTATAACGTAAATGAAGTTATGACTTAAAGTAGGAGGGTGAAAGAATCCCTTAGCTTGAATAGTAACTTTAAAAGCTTGAAGTTTGGTACCTTGGGAGGCCTGAGGGAACCTTGGGAGGCTCTTTGGGAGGTAAGAAGATAAGAACATCGTTCAGAAGGATTTTGGAATGAAATTAATGAGGGAAATATCTTGGTATTTCTAGGAAAAGTGAGGGAATAAATTATTAATTTCCCAGGAACACCTCATCGATGGTATTTACAAAACCTTGGGCATGCCCATGGTATTTTCCCATGGTATTGGAAATTTGGGACACCTAATACAATATATCACTATTAAAAAGTCGACCATAAAGCATACATCATTATTACATCATTAATGAAGTCATTAAACACCTGAAACTCAAAACTATATTTTTACTTTTCATCGAAAAATCCTCTATTTCAGAAATATCTAAAAAATTCACCCTAACCTAATATCAATGCTTTGAATTAAAAAATTAACTCCATTTTATGAATATAATTTTACAAATATTTTTAATTTAATTTTTAAATAAAATCATTATTTATTCCAAAATACAACTTTAAAACTATAACTCATTTTGTAACACCTTAAAAAAGTAATCAAGGTCCCATAAAATTATTGTTTAACCATAATAATAAAAAATAACAATATATGATTACATTTTATGAAAATAAATTTCTATTTTAAATTTTTAAATTAATTATAAAACTATAAATAAAATATTTATGACATACAAAAATACAAAAATTTAAACTATGATCGTTCTTTTCACTTTTAAGATGTCTAAAATGTAATTATACATTCATGGGTGATGGTTCTATTTTTTCGGTCAATTTACTATTCATTACTATTCATACGGGTATGTTACTATTCATACTTTACTATTCACTAAAAATTATATTGTTCTTATTAGACTTTAAATTTCTTATAGAACACAACTATAGAAGACCATTTTTTGAAAATCAATTCAAATTATTGATTATTTAAAGAATAAAAAAAAATATTTTCAAATACCCCTTTTTTTATTTAATTCATCAATAATATACATCCTATATTTATTTCGACATCTAAAATTCACAAACTTTACCATAATAAGATATAACAATTTTATTTATAAAAAAAGATTACACAAAGTAGCAAAGGTCTCGTTACATATCCCCTTATAACACCAGCATAGAACCTATGTTTAAGGTGTGCCATGGTGATAGAATCTTGGGGTGGCTCGGACAACATTGCCTGATCAATGATTTCTATCAGCTTGAACTTCTCCCTTAAGCAATTATGTTAATTCTTCATATGTTGAAGTTTAGCTTGGCCTTGCCCCAGACCAAAGCCCAGTGATGCTACCTCCTTCCCAAGCTCTGATAGATGAGCTTCATATGGCTCGAGTCTACTGGATAGGGCCATACAATTTTTTTTTTATTAATTAACCAAGATAACTGTATTTATAAAAACACAATGTTAGGATTGTAGTTTCTAATGGTCATATTGACCAACGGTCATATAACAGTCAAAACCCAACGGTCTCATTTTAATTATACCCACTTAATTGATTAAAGGATATAGTTTTGTTGAGTATAAAATTAAATAACACAAAAATTTTGGAAATAAATATTATTATAAATTTTGGGTCATTATAATATAAGCACCTACAAATTATGTTATGTAATAAATGAAAGTTATATATTATAGGAAATCTCATTCCTAAGACACCCGCCAATGATGATAGTGAGGAAGAATTATATATCAACAAGAAAAATTTGGATTAAACCAAAAATGTAAAATATTTCATGAGGTCATCCATGTCTAGTTATCTTTTAAAGAAACATGAGGATATGTATGTGTATAACATCATCTCTATTCATTATGATCATTATCAAAATAAGGTGAGAAAAGATATATATGATTTCACTAATGTAATGTTCATGTGAAATCTTAGAGATTTGGTGCCAATTGGGATACATATAGTTAATATTATTGGCCACATTAAGAACATATACATCATGTGATTTAATATCCATGATGATATTCACATAGATCTCATTTTATTTTTACTACCCAAGAGTGTCTCCAGTTTTATTGTTAAATATAATTTGAACAAAAGTGAGAAGTCTGTTTTAAAACACCTTACTCGTATTGTCTTATTTGAAAATGAAATGGGGTTTAAAACCCTATTATCCTCTGAGTTAATAATAAAATTAAGAATAAGGAAAAGGGTTCCATGTATCATACCAAGTCTAAGGCATTTGATCACCATCCTTTAATGAAAAATAATATCTAAAGACAGTAAAAAATGATGTTGTATGTTTTTCTTGTAGGAAGCTTGGCCCCTTGTAGTGGTACTACACCACATTTAATAAGTGAGGGGAAGATTCGTGTGTGTTTATTATTATGTAAAATATTTCTATATCTATAATTTGGGTATTTAATATTGTATATGGTGATCATATATATATTCATATGTAGGAACGATGTCGATTTCGAAAGATTTCCAAAGGAGAGGTAGAATAACATGCTACCAACGATGTGAGTCTAAAAACTATAACCATTTGAGACTATCACCTTCCATTTCCAACATGGATACACATGGTTTTAAAATATTTTTATTATATTCCAATTGTTAAAAATCATATTATTTTGGTATCCTACCTAGATAAATATGGATTTACTTTTAATTTCACAAGTAAAGACTGATTTTTTTTTATAAATCCATCACATGTTATGGTATTGTGCATTTAAATGTTGGTCTTCTTATAATGAATTATTAAATCCCGATATTGGTAATTAATAATGAATTAATATTACCTGACTCATTCCACACCCAGTTTGGGATCCCCTATATCGGTCCTGTAAAGGGGATGTTTTTAACAAACATCTATCAAGATGGTTACAATGACTATTTTGAGTTAAAAATACATCCATGTTGGGATGGAAAAATAACTATTATACCCTTTAGTGGAATGGGTGAAAGAGCTATAAAGATTATAGAATTGGTACACACTAATATGTGTGGATTATTTCCAGTATTCTCTATAGGTGGGTATTGTTACTTCATAAATATTACTAGGGACATGAGTAGATATGGATATGTATACCTAAAAGGGTATAAGTTATAATCCTTGGAGAAATTCAAAGAGTAAAAGAATTAAGTATTTAATAAAATTGGTAATAAGATAAATAGACTTCAATCTGATCATGGTGGTGTGTATATTAACCTATAATTCCTTTAGTTTCTATGGGAATGTGGGATTCTATGCCAATATGACCCTGAATAGACACCATAGTGTAATGGAGTTATTAAAATGAATAACTCTACTATGATTGGCATAGAAAGGTAAATTATGACACATACAAGTCATTCACAATCCTTTTGGTTTTTTTTATTACACACACAATCACACATAATAAATTGAGTACCAACTAATACAGAAGAAAATATACCATAAGAGTTAATGTATGGAATGAAATTTTTGTTGTCACATACTCATTCATGATGTAGTGAGGTGGTTGTTATGGAAAACACTAGAAACAAACTATATCCCCAAAGAGATAAGTGTATCTTTATAGGTTATCACAAGGAAACAAGGGGATAATATATATACAATTATTTAGATAATAATGTTTTTGCAATAATACAATACACTTTAAATGAAAGGGAGAACACCCTAAAGAAGGATAATGGGAGTATTTTTGATGTAAATGAAGTTGATACTCAAGATAAAAAAGAGTTTCAATAGAAAAATATTACAAAGCTGTTGTGGAAAAAAATTTCCATGAAACATAGCTATTGTGTTGGAGAAACAAAGAGGTTGTAGAGCTAGAAAGATGTTCTTTTCTTGTCATTGGGAATGGTGACTCATTATTTGTTGGAAATAAAGATCAAATTTTCGATAAGGAGGTAGTAGAGATCCCAAAAACTAAATATGGAAAGAATAAAATAATTATAAGATTTATTTCATATATCATACCCACTTATGGGTTCTGGTTGATCCTCTAATTGATTTGAATCGTGTTGGGTGAAAATGGTCATTCAAGAGAAAACAAGAAAGCAAGGATAAATTAAATACTTATAAAGAACATCTAGTGGATGAAGGGTTTAAATATATTCAAATAGTTAACTAGGATAAAACATTTTATCATATTTTAATGTCTAAAAACATTTTACTTTTACATTCCATAACAGCATTCCAAGACTATATGATATCATAAACAGATATCAAAACATATTTCTTTAACCCAAACCTTTAGGGGATGTATATACTACAGAAACTAATGGTTTTATGACTCAAGTAAATGAAAATTAGATATAAAATTTATTTTGTTATCTTTATGAGTTAAAGTAAGAATTTAGGTCATGAAACATTTGGTTTGATGAATCTATAAGATAATATGTTTTCATAAATAATGAATGTGATCTATGTGTTTACAAGATATTAGTGGTATTTTGGTCATATTACATGTAGTATGTATTAATTACATATTACTCATTGGAAATTATATAAAATATTATAGTTAGTTATGTATTATTTAAACATTTTATTCTCTAGGAAGGTGTTATTTAAATTTGCATATATCTTTGGAATCAAGTTCAGTCCTGATAAATCCAAATGGATTTTTTTGAATATGTCAATTTACATACACTAACTAGATATTAAAGTGAATTTGTATGGAATATTCCAATGGATTATTGGTTCTTGTGTCACATATAATATTTATATTTATGAAAATGTGTCCTCATACATAACATGATAGAGGGATAATGAGTAGAAAATTGTACGCAACTGCAACAAGATATATCGAGTATTCCATGTTATGTACTAGGAATTATGTTAACTATGATTTAATCATGGAAATTTAATATCATGATGATCCAAGAGAACTACATTGGTCTTTTGTTAAGGTTATCCTTATGTATATGAATAATTATGCGGTTATTTTTATGGAATATTAAAGAGGAGATGACTAGTCATTATAAGATATTCTGATTCTATTTTCCTTATAGATTCTAACAATATAATGTCATAGTTAGGATATCTCTCCAGTATCAATGGATGAGGTTTGGGATGGAAATGTTTAAATCACCCTATTATTTTTGTTTCTATAGTGAATTCTATGTATATAGTGGCTCTTGATGCATCTAAATAAATAGTTCAGATTTGTAAATTCATCTTAAATTTTGATGTGGTACCTTGTAATAAATTATCTATCACATTGTCTGGTCTTACAAAAGTAGTGGTGGATCTCATAAAGGATTCAAGGCCACATCAATAGAGGAATAAAATACTTAAAAATTATCACCTTCTGTTGGATTTTTCTTAAAGGGGTGAAGTTATTGTGAACTAAGTTTCCATTGAAGAAAACATAGTGGATCCCTTGTCTAAATCCTTACCATAGTAGAAGTATGAACATCGTCTGAGACATAGTATACTAAATGTTGTTAAAAGTTGGATCTGGTTTATGCGGTTGTCTATTAGAGTTATTTCCCAATAACTAACTTCTATGTAATTTATTAGTACATTTATTTAGGTAATTTAATATTAATAAAATTTATTATCACAACATGATGTTATTCAATGTGACATATTATGTGATAATGTCTTAAGGGTACCTATCATATTGAATGGTCATAACAGTTTCCCACTATGATGAGAACCTTGAAGTACGATGACAATTTTCTTAAATATAATTAATATATCTAGATAAATTAATTTTATTGTACATAAACGATCAAGGCTATTGTGGGTGCAATTTCATAAGACCTAGAGACACTTTCTCAGGGGGTATTCCCTTGGTACTATTCATTGTATCAGATTTCCAGAACATGGTCCATAAATAGTAAATTCACATTTATATGTCACTAAAAGTTCTTATCTGTAGATATTTATAAGGATCCTTAGACATCAATATTTTTATTATTGGATATTATGATTTTTTTACATTGATATATTACTGAAAATCATGATGACATATACTCATGGTGAGATAGGGTATGTTGGGTGTTCCCTTAGTTATGTTTTGTTAATTAATGACCGGATAACGTATTTATCCCTTATCTTAGTAAATATAAGTTTATATCTCATAACAATTGATGGGAATTTAACTATTTGATTAATTCCATAGCCATGGTAGTGTTATTATTATATTAGTTTATATAAAGTTAAAGAATGGTACATCAATCATATAGGTTGATGGAACTAATATACAACATTCTTGATTAGACATATCGTGATAAATGGATTATATGACACAATGTATTTTAATAGGTTGTTACATGTGTTTATGACACTAACATATTTATCAATGGGACCCTTGGTGTGCTTCTAGATTTTAACCTTGTACATTAGGTAGTGTAGCCTAATTTCATTGAGAAAGGTCCCAGATTCTCACAAACTAAGTGTATTCCGAACCACAGTTAAATTTCATATGAATTTTACATGTTGGATAAATATTATTCTTGTAAATGTTTTTTGAATTATTCATATTAGTTTGTTTAGAAATATTAAAAAACCAATTATTCAAATATATATACACACACACAGAGAGAGATATATATATATTGTTATAATATTTAATAAACATTTATTCAATATGTAATTAATTTTTTAATTTTTTAAAACAATATTAATTTAATCCTATTTATTAAAAAAGTAAAAGACTATTTAATTATTTAGTTGCATAAATATTTAATAAATATTTATCCATTAATTTTTTGAATATAATATTTTTATATTTTTTGGTGAATAATGTAGTTCTATTTATTTGATGAAATATGTTGACATTATTCAAGAATAGATGAATATAATGGAGGAATAAAAAATGAATTTTATGGTCCTGTGGGAAATGTCATATCGAATATTATTTGAATAAATGTTAAATTATTTACTGAAGTAAATTATAATTTTCTATCCATGAGTTCAGTGCATGTTATGAAAAATATTATTATTATTATTACATAGACATTAGGATTACATGGAATTAAGAAAATAATAAGGGCCTGGTGAAATTTTTTATTTTCTATCGAAAGAACTATATTAACCGAATTATGACTTTTTTTGGAAGCACAATATTTATTCGATCATTGTGAATAGTTAATTCTAGAGAGAATCCCCTCAATCCCGAGAGATTTACCTCCCTAGAACACACTGAATAATGTAGAGAAATTATTAGCCTTAACCAAAATGAATTGTTCTTCTATTAAATAATTTTGTTATGATTAAAGGTGATCATAAAAATAATTATATTCATTCGTGCAAGGGCCTGCAGAATTCAATGGTAGAGACTGAGGGTTCACAAATCACATGTTGATTTCCAATAGTGTAAATACACCGTTGATTTCTATAACATAGTGAGGGTATGACAAGAGGAGTTAATTGATTCATAAACAAAGAAATAATTAAAAAATAAAGGTAATGTTTAGTGTATAAATAAATAAATTATAAATTACATCTAAGATCCTATCTTTATGGATTCTAGGAACACGTTTTTATTATGTTCTAAGGAGAAATCCGAACATTTTTATGGAGAAAAACTATTGGGCCTTAGTCTGACTTATTCTATTATTCCCTAAAACCATTAATGTAAGATAACATTCAAGTGATGGTCAAAACATCATCTCCCTAAACTAACCATGATTATGTTTTATGGATTATAAGTTGACGGATATAGTTGATGTTTTTTGGTTGGTTTCGAAATATATGATTAAGGAATAACTACATATACTAAAATAATATGAATCATGTGACGTATAATTTTGATATAATATGGTCCCTGTATAAATCAAAATCATATATAATAAGAGGATTTTTTTGTTATAAAAATAAAACATGAAGAAAATTAGAGGTTATAATATAGATAGGATATATGAGCTTTTTCACATAAATCCTAATTGCATGGACAAGGCAGAAGACCCGACACAAATATTGGAATACCAGGTGCTTGGATATAGTTTTTAAGAATAAGGTAATTTCATCTAAGCATGATCTAATTTAAATAATCCATATAATTTTTGTACCTTCATAGATCAATCACTCATGTAAGTAATTTTTGTAATAAATATTTCACCACTCAAAATAGTTTAAGTTCATGTAGGATGGAATATTCTTCATGTAATTTAAGTTCATGTGTTAAAGAATCTAGATTCATTTAGTTTAGGGCCATATTAAATGGATCTTTAGATAGTTGTTTTGACACTAATTTTTATCATACATAAAGTGTAATGGATTTGTCTCATTGTTGACCTTATAAAGGGAAACCCAACATGACTGAAGGGGTACGAACCCTAGGACAACATGGGATTTTTATTAGGATACATCACTAGGATCCAAATATGTTATATAAAAATTACTACATATTCTAAAATAAAAAGAATCATTCTTGATGTAATTTTCATATATGTGGGTTAATTATCATGGTCATGAGTTAATTGTATAATGCCACCAAGAGAAGAAAATATAATTTTAATCATATATCCTTGAAAAGATAGATCTAAATTAGGGAAAGGTCTTGTATATAGATTAATTCTCAATTACAATGATTGATCACTTTCATAAGGGGATATTCTATAATTTGGGCCCGCACGAGATATGTCACTTTGAGCATTTTAAAGTCATAAACAGCTCCATGTCATTTTAAATGGGTTGTATTTCAAAAATATTAGAATAATTTGGAAATGACTTAAATCTATGTAGTTTAGGGTCATACAAAATGGAATATTATGTGGGGGTACTTCTGTGTAGATCTATCTCATGTGGAATGATATATTACATTATGGTTAAACCAAGATAATGAGTTATTGTTTTTATAGAAACAAAAAGTATGGGTTTCACTTGAATTTTTAGTTGTGACAAAGATAGATTATTTGGGTTTCATAAAATATAATGTTATAGTAAGTATTAATCCATTCATAGATATTGTATATGTGATCTCACCATATATATATTACTCATGCACCTAATAAAATGATAGAACCCCTTGAATGATCTAATGGAAGAGAAATATGAAAACCTGAAATGAATTTGGAAGGGCCTAATCCCTAGATAAAGGGAAAGTGGAGGTTATGGTTGTTCATATTCTAGGAGATCTGATAATCACTATATATTGTTTTTTGGTAATAATTAGGACACATAAATTTCTTAAAATGATATGTTATATCAGTGTATAGTATTTTATGGAATCACCTTATGTGAAAAATAAGAATATACACTGTGGGGAGTTGTAAATTGGCTAAATTTTCATCAGTGTATTAGATAAGATATCTAGTAATCACTACATATCTTGTGTTAGTGGGAATAAATCTATAAGCAGTTCTTAATAAGGGAGAACTTTCTATTAATGGGTTAGCTAAATCATGGAATTCTAATTGGCTAGTATCGCCAAAACTATTCTTTCCCCATATTATGGAAAAACTATATGAGTTAGATCGAGCTCTTATACAGGGCATGTGTATATTCCAACATCCATTCAGGTGATAAAATTTGAAGGGAATATAAATTTTATAATTAGTAGAGAAGTCATATTTAAATACTGGTGTTTGGAATGGGATTTTTAAGTTTGGAACCCTTTAATGAAGATATTTTTGTCATTGAATTGGATTTGAGTGATGGTGAGGAGTTGTAAGAGCGCTAGAGGAAGGTCGGGTGGGTGGGGTTGTATCTTGCATCCACCATCCAACCACTAGTATGCCAATAGTGGGCTTGTGGCCCTTCTGTCCTATTAGGTACACTTGTTATCTTGTTTCCTAGTATCATCTAGACGATACAAGTTAATAAGGGGAATAACTACCATTCTTATCTTTTGGTATTTTATAGGTTAGAATCCCTCCTCCATTATTGTCTTGGAACAAGGAATATCCCTCCCTCTTCACCTCTCTACCTTCCAACGCCATTAATTTTGGGGTGGATTTTAGAGCGATTTCAAATATTAGAAGGTGATTCTTCCCTTTGGTGATCAGTTTTATTAACATTAATATTTAGTTGTATTTAGATTAGTAATAAAATACTATTACATTAGAGAATGTTGGAATAGCTTCTATATGATGAAACTTTAATAGATCCTATCTAGAGGATGTTCTGAGACAATGCATGCATTTCACCTCAAACTGTTTCATTGGATATATATTGAAAATAAAATTTTATAATGATTTTTGGTCAAAATTAAATTAAATTGGGAAATTTTTATGAATAGTTTCCTATTAATCTTACTCTTATTAGGGTTGAGAGTATGTGATGTTCATTATAGGTGTTTTTGGGTGCAGTTTCATAAAAAAAAGTGGTCGATTAGTATTTAAGTGATTATTCAATTTTGAATAAAAATTATAACTAGATTGTAAATTGATTAAATTAATTATAAATTGATTAGAAGTAATTTTTTATGTGTCTTGGAATGATTTAGATCATTTTTCAGATGGATGATGTCTGGTGAAGCTAAGACATACTTGGACTAGCTTAGGTAGCGTGTTGTTAAGATAATATTTAAGGGGGTAAATGTTTCAAAATAGGTAGGTGGTCCATATGAATCTCCCCAATGGTATTTATACATATTGTTTTTAATTGGTGATATGTGTGTTAATTCCACTTTAGGTTATTGTATTCTTAAAAAATTAATTGTTCAACTAAAATGAAAGGGTTTTTTATATGACACTACAGAAGGTACTGAGGCCATGATAGTTTTCATGCACTATCTAGATTTTTGTGGTTATAAAGGTTCAAGGCCTAGATTATTACGAAATACCTAAGATACATAGACCTTGATAGGGGAATATTTTTTTATGTATGTGTATTGAACCTTAGTATGGGATCCTTAGGTATAGAAGTGTTGATCCATGGTGTTGGGACCTATTACGCCGTAGTGGACTAATGTGGGTCCATTTTTATATATATTCTCCAACAAGTGTTTAGTTATTGTTTGATAACATATTGTGACTAAATGATCCTAATAAGGTAATTTATTAAAAAAATTCTTGATCAAATTTTTCATTTAATATTTCAATGAAATTATGTGTTTTATACTTAATTGAATAACTCATCATTAATATTATTTTCCTATATTTTTTATATAAAATAAATTATTTTTTTAAAAAATTTAATTGAAATATATTTTTGAAATGAATTGAGTGTTGTGTTTTCAATTTCAAAAAGTTTCAATTATTGATTTTGTTTAATTTTTATAGAATATTTTATTTTTAATTAATCGTGTTAAAATTAAAAAATAATTAATTCTCTTTTTTGTGAGGGGTCATTTTAATTTTTAATTCATAAATTTATTTTATCTATGAATTAACTATTTATTATACATTTTTTATACAATATTATTTAGTTTGGAAAATTCAATTTTGTATGATATATTTTACACAACCCCACGTAAGTGAAAGTTCAATATTTTTCAACATAGTTAAATCCTCCGGAAAAAGAATCTAAATTAGTGATGTGTAAGATCATAAAATATCCTCTGACATAATTGAATTAATATTCACTGTAATATAATTTCAAGGGGTGAGAGTATGATAAAAATGTGTAGGAAAATTTATCCTCCATGATTACAAAATGTAAGACACCGATGAATGTTGAAATCATGATACTCAATATGGGAAGAAAGACCTTTTATAGGTGTGTTTAGAGCTCGATGAAGATGATCCAATTCCTAAATATATGGTTCAACTAATGGTTTACATTATGGTTTTAATTTATGATAATCCATGATCCAAATAGGGTTTATCAGAAAAACTAATAATTTAATAACCAAATACTACTAACTGAATATGAATTAGGGAGTTCTAAATGATATTCATTAATTTTTATGTAGAACTCCCAATATATCATAAGGCCAACTAAATATAAATAAAAATGAATATATAATTCTAATTTTCAATGATATTTTCTAATTAATAGTTGATCATGTTCCTAATGATTTCTACTGGTACAATCTATTAATGTGTGGATTCATCTGATTAAAGAAGTTGTACTCAGTGATACTCAGGTTTTCATCGATGTAAGTGTTTTAACATTATATAAAGAATATGAAGGCATAATTAGTTAAATCTATTAAATCATAATACATGAATAATTAAATTTAACTTCCACAATTCTAATTTCGAGAAGAATAGTCATGGAAGATGCCTGGTTTAATCATTTTTAAGAAGCCAATGAAGGGAAAACTCATTGTTGAAGATGATGAACCACTTATTAATAAATGTCCCGTGAAATGTCATAATTTTGTGTAATATCAGTTTTTTATAAAGATGGTGAATTGTATTTTTTAAAAGTATAATTTTTTATAGGTTTGAGTGAAGAAGATGGTTGACGGGGTATTCAATAGTAGAATATTGTTTTAATATTATTTCATATCATTACTATGGGGGAATTCAACCAAATCCCATACTGGGACTTCACTATTATTCACTAAGAAATTGAACCTCTATTTGTTTATGTTTTCATCATGAATATGTTAGATAATTAATTCCTCATCATTGGCCAGATGGTTTGAGTAATTTTAGATGATGATTAATACATGGACATTTGGTTCAAGTAATTTACAAATATCAACAGTCTATCGAAGTTGCATGGTGGTGAGGTGGGAATTAGTTTCTGAGGCCAATAGTGGGATATAGAGAATAGTGGTGAAGGAAATCATTTTTGGTTTATGTCTAAATTTCCAATTTGAAATAGTGATGAAGAACACTAATAAATGTTCAACCAAGAAAAAAATTTAAAATTTTCAAGGAGGTATATTTGTAGGTTACAAATTGGGGAAATAAATCAAATTCAAGCTACTGGTATAATTCTTTATATGGCTTTGTTAAAGTAATGTGGGTGGTGAAAAAAGGTCAATGGGAAAAAATACTTCTGGTGATGACTGTCATGCATGCCTAGAAAAACTATGTCAATGGAATAAGACCATATTAAAAAGAAGCATCAACAAATATAGAAGACATCAATTGACCCATGTATTTTGGTATGAGTTCTAACTCCAACACTCAAAAGTTAAGAGAAAACGATCATCACTAGGATAAAAATAATAAGCTTCATTAGATAAGAGAGAGATAAAGTTTATGTTAATAGATATTTACTTTACTCAAGAGTTGATATGTCTTATCTCAATCAATTATTATTCTTTTGTATTCCAATTTATTGTGTTTATGTTTTCCATCTATAAAAACATAAAATGAACCTATGTGTTTAGGTAAGATTTAAATTTTTGATGCTTGTTGATTTTTTCATGTTCTAGAATTTTTTATATTTAATATTAACAAATTCTTTTTATTTTGTTTCTTTATAAATTATATGATATTTCATGAATGTATTAATATTTATTAAGGTAGATTATGAAATTTATAACAATTTAGATTCCTTTCAAGTATAAATTATTTTCTTGAACATAATTTCTCCTAAATATACATCAATTATTTTTTTTAACATCTAATTATTTCTATGTAAGACATTCGAATATATTGAACACTATTTTTATAGACACGCACTAAGATGGTGTGAGTTTTTGGGGCCCAGTGAGCCTCTGTGTTGATATGATAAAAATAATAAATATATTATATCACAAACACATGGGTTTTTATAAATAATAGAATCAAAACTAAAAGGGAACTCATATGGGAAATCTGAGAGCTTTTTTGAGTTTGCATAATTGGTTTTAACCAAGGAATGACAAAAACATGGTGCACATAAGAATATTGTTTTAAGCGAAATCATAGGATGAATAGTTAATTAATTAATTAATTAAATGATTAATTTTCTTATTTATTTACCTAACATACCACCCTTGATAAAGACATGATTTTTCTTAAAAACATGGTTTATCTACATAACCCTTAGTATTTGAGAGGAGAGAATGGAGGAGAATTCTGATATGTTGGGATCGTGGATCAGTGTTTGGAGTATCACAAGGATCGCCAACAGAAACAAAATTCATGGATATCACCGATGATGAATATGAAAATATATTATTATTCAAAAATTGATCCAAACCTAATATTGTATTTTGTTTTATATATATTAATCTCTATTTTTATCTAATAATGAATGTGAATCATTTCTTCTAATAGTATGATTTTCAGGTCGACTTTGTTGTGCAAGTATGAATTTGCCTTCCTTGAATTAAGACTTTGATAGGACATTGATATTTCTCTTCATTCATCATTTATATGACATAATTTTGAGACCAACATGATAATTGGATGAGTTTTTTTCATCATATTTTGGTTTTATGATTTTCTCTCCCCATTCTTCATGAAATCATCATCAGTATTTCATTTCATTGGTGATTCAATAAATACCCAATTAATGATTATTCGGTAACTGATATTTGGTGTAAGGGATTTTTTACCACATTATCATCATGGATATTGATGTAATTGTTTTTCTTCATAACGATAGGGAATTTATTTAGTTTTTCTTTGGATAACCTCGGTTCGTGGGTTATGGAATATCAGTTTGGTGAAGCATTGGGTGATGATTTCTAGTACAATTAGTGGCTACAATCTGGTCACTATTGATGGCAGGGAATAGTTGATCCCAAAACTATGATTTTCTTGGGTTATAGTACTATAATCGATGGTAGAATAATATCATGTGAAACATATTCATTTTTCAAGAGTTTATTAAAAATCCCTAACTACATTCCATGTATTCCCATGAATAGACGTTGTGTAGTCTCCTTTCTATGGCGTTAGGGTTTCCACACATTGAAAATTCTCACACACAGTGTTACACTTTTCACACACCATGTGACCGAGTTTTGGAAACTCTTTCTATGCATGGTGTACATGTGAACATAGACATTTCCAAAGTAAAAAGGCATGACATGGTACTCAGACACAACCAGGTACACAGGCATGACCTGATATACATAGGAATGGAAATAATTACCCGTTCATGGGATGGGGTCATACCAAGTTCCAGGCTGGCCTCTACAAGACATATATATAGAGGAGAACATGTCATGTGAGATGAAAATACATGTTAACACCAGAGGTATGAAATACATGTCATGTACCCCCATTACATAGTGTGTACCTTTTCTTGGGTAGTTTGAGGCCCTCTGTTTCATTAGTTTGGACTAGAATGAGTTCAATGTGATATATTTTTCCATACCTATGAGTGTGAAGTGTGGAATTATTTCCTCAGTATAGGATTTTGATAACATCTATATGATCTTATCAGATAGTTTTTTCACGATTCCCTCCATGAATCTAGGGGTGATATCCTCTACTTTTTCATCTTTCCTAGGTGTGGTTTGAGGAACTGTTGTGGACAACATATGTGGTCATACAATCTACAACATAGTGGATTATTCTAGATTTTGTTTCTGGAATACCCTAGTAGGCCTAGAAATTATCCCATATCATAGTATTGCAATCTTTCAAGATCTAGTGAGTTATTTTTGGTGATAAGTAATGAGCATGACCACTCATATGTGCACCATCAGTGATAGCGTGGCTCATGGGGTGGATTCATTAAAGAGATATTTACATTGAATATATAATAAGAATCATATGGTTGGTAGTAAGTTTGATACCAAATTAAGACTTGGAGTCTATTATGAGTATATATGGGTTTTTAATATTCTTACTGTTATGTATCATATATATTTTACATACCATGTTGTTGGATGATTAGTCACTCGATGCTCATTTTTTGTTATTTTAGGGTGTCCTTATGGGGATTATTATACTTACCCCTATATATTCTCTTCCCACACATGTACGGTATTATATAGATGACACGACATTTTTTGGTGTCCTAAGAGGACTAGAATAGGGTGTGGAATATTGATCTAGACTATCCATAGTTGTACCTAGACCTATACATGAAAGAAGTCCCCTCCTTCTGAGTAGGTTGGATTCTTTAATGTTTTTGTGGGATTGTATTTATCCGCTATTATTTAGTAATATATCATAATTTGATTGTGGTATTTATATGTATACATTAACTATGGTATTATATGTATTTTATACCTTCCGTCTTTGTATAATAATTTGGAGATGTGTTTGTCTATATAGATAGCTTCGGATAAGGCATCATATGTGAGTGTTATTCCAAATCGTTGATGGTCGCCATTCCCTAGACTGTTAGAGGTGGTCTTGGGGTGTCACATGTGTCTTATGACTAGTTATCTAGGTCCCATTAGGTCAGGTTGTGAAACAGTGGTTTGAGATAGGGTTCCTTCATAGGATCAAAGTTTGGAGTTTTTCTAGCTATGAGGTTTGGTTAGGGATTTTATGGAAATAGTGCTAAAGGGTTTTGTGTTTGGATTTTAGGATAGGGACTCTAGTGTTTGTGTTAACAATAATGTATCCATTAACTAAGACTATATAGCCTATTTTTTGACTTAATATATATAGGAACTTATTTTAGCGAAAAAATCTGGACATGCATCATTTAAGAATTGGTCATGGATTCAATGTCCTACTTGACTCACCTCCACAAATATACTCTTTGACCATGGTGTGTCTTGATTTTATTTTTAGATTCTTCCACAATGATATTTATCCACGATTCAATAGTGGTATCGTAATTATTATTCTCTTGGTGATGTGGATTCAGTGTTGATATCTACCCGATAGGTGGCACCTCAGGGTGGTTTTCCAGTCCCCCTCCCCCCCCACTGAGAAGATGTTTTTTCTAATAGTACTATATTAGAATATACATCGAATAAGTTTCATCCATCTATTTCAAAGGTAGTGAAATATCTTGTTTTAGGTTGAGCCAAACCCCCAGGCAGTTGGAGACTGATTAGAGGTAGTTACATGTGTTTTTCACCTTGTGAGGAAACCTACAGATCAAATAGTGGTCCTAGTCATGAGTCTTTATCAGGGATCCATAGGGTGGTGGTAGAGTCTATTGACTTATTCAACTAATGAGAGGACACCCTCATGGTCATTTTTTAGGAGAATCTTCATTGGGAAGTTCTATTCCCCCATGTTGTGAGTGATGCACATTCATGAGCCTCTTTATCTTCATCATTTTAGTATGGATATATTTGATTATTTTTTGAGGTTCCCTAACATCTTGAAACACTATATAGATATGGTTTCATACCAATTATCTCAGTAATAGACCTTAAATAAGGGAATATGATGATTTATTAGGGATGCAGTTATATATCTTTTCCTTCCCACCGATGATGGTGTGCTGAAGTGAGCCTTAGTGGTTGAGAGTTTTTTGTGCAAGAAGACACTGTCAATTGGTGCTGGTTGTGGTCGCATAAGAGCTGAGATATCGAAATATAGTTTCTGATATAAGACATAGGTTTTCAAAAATATGAGACACTTTATTAGAAGATCCCATGATAGAGGTTATAAGGATCAGTACTATTAGGAAGGTCCTAGTAATCAAATATAGAGGTGGTTTTTCTTTTATAACGGTCTTGGACACCTCATACGGGATTGATCGACCCATCATATAGATGAAGAATAGATGTTATATAGAACACCTAGGTATATATAACAACAAAAGAATAAAATTTGGTAAATTTAATGATGTATCATAATAGAAGGGAGAGAAACTGGAGGTGTCATATGTTTTGACTTGTTCCCACCACCACTCCCTGGTGGTCCATGCCAATATTATGGAGCTTGTGGACTTGGATGATGGCAGTTTTAGGTAGTAGAGACCTTTCACATTGAGGTTATTAGGATGATTAATTGTATAATTACTATCCTCAATACTTTATTCGTAGTACTTATAGATAACGATGTGATCCATTCTTTTCATACAACTTCCATTGTCTGTGATTTATAGATTTTGGTAGTCCCTTGGTTCACCCTTGTGCTTAGAGACTCCAACAAAAAAAGATTCAATGATCACGCACTACTTCCAATCATGCGACCTGACTCTAAGAGTAGATAGATTAATATGTAATCTCTTTTTAGAAATAATTAGGCCTTATAACATAATATTAGGTATGGAATGACTATCCCCATTTCATTTCTAGATTTATCATTTTAAGTGGAGGATATGGTGTATCCATAGTGAAAAAAAATATGGTCTTCCCTCATGGGTGAGAAGGAAACCCAAGAAGAGTTGTACGGACTGATAAACCTGATGATATATCCAATTACTAATTAATAGGATAGTATTACCCATGGATTAGTATATGATATGTGATTTTAGATTCATGTTGTGGTGGTAGTGTATGGGGATGAATTTCATGAAGATGTTTTGAGCTTTCCTCCCCAAGAACTGATAGACTTCTATGTATACTCTCACCCAAGGACTTCCTTGATATTTTCACAAGTAAATCGAATAAATCTCATGGATCCTAAGAAGATGAAGGTTCAGTTGAAGGTCTTGAATAGTAAGGTGGTTGTCAGACATATTGTGTCACCATGGGTAGTCTCGTTGTAGTTCTCCAAATGGAAGGATATAATCTTGTGGTTGTGTGTGGATTATCTTCACATGAACTATGTGATCATGAATAACAAGTATCCATTACTAAGGATTGATGAAATATTTTATCAACTGGGAGGGGTGAGTTTATTCTTGATGATAGAACTCAAATCATGTAATAAACATCTTTGAGTACAAGACGTCAATATACAAAATAAGGTGTTCATATGCCATTATGAACATTATAAGTACTTGATGATTCCTTTTTTTATCATGAATTCATCAACAAAGTTCATTGGATACATAAACCTTATCTTCCATACTTTCTTAGAATGGTTTATGTCGACTTTCATCAATGAGATTCATGTGTACTCAACATTCGAGGAGGAACATGTGGGACACCTGAGGATGGTCATAGAAATACTCTAAGAGAACCAATATTAAGGTAAATTATTAATGTATCATTTATATATTCAATAGGTCCACATTCTAAGACATGTCATCTAAATAATGGGTGTGGTAGAAGACCTAGTGAAGGTTGAGGAAGCGTTGTATTGGGATCCACCAAAGAGTGTAACAGAGGTGCATAGCTTCCTTGGGTTGGGAGGATACTAATTGAATTTTTTTTCAATTTTTAGAGGATAAGGGAACCTTGAATACATTTACATGGAAAGGGTTACCTTTTATGTGGATGTAAAGGTACCTTTAGCCTTTTCAAGTGTTTTGATAGGGGACGACAAGCACCCCCCATCTTGATAATATCTGTGGAGGGTTTCAGGTTTGTATTATTTTATAATTATGTAGGGAACAGACTTGGTTGTGTTCTCATAAATAGGTATACAATGATTTCCTACGATTCTCGACTGATGTAACCATATGAGGAGAACTGTGTGACCCATGATCTATAACTATAATTTTTAGTCTTCACCCTAAATATGGGGAGACAAAACCTTAAAGGTGATAGATTTATCATCTATTCAAAACATAAGATTCATGAGTATATCTTCTCATAGAATGATCCTAACTATAGAAAATAGTTATGGATAGAGTTTATTAAGGATAATTACTTTGAGAAGGTACATATTCCTGGTAAGGGGAATTTTTTCATATATGCTCTTTGTATAAGATCTTATTCGAAATTTCTATATAATTAATTCAAGTAGTTATCCTCGTTGTAGTCGTACCTTCTGTATAAAGATGGGGATTTTTACCTCTAGTAAACAGCTATTACCCCCACACATTTTACATTTCATTTGGGAGGATCATCCTGGAGATACCTAATGCGAGACCTTGTGTACTCGGATATCCACTGGGTGTTCTCTTTATGGATTCTATAAGGGTGGATAGAACATCATCTTTTTCAGAGGATGGATAATATTATCAGTGATGTCACATGATGAGGTTATGAGGGAGTTTAATGAATACCCATTGGAGGTATATCCCAATGGGGTGAAGATATACCAATACATTTGTCATCAATTATGGTGTGTAGTGGATTTTGTCTCTCAATTCCCCACATTTCAGTAAGTGAAGGTTGAGCACCAGGTTTCAGTAGGTTTATGTCAACCCCTTGAGATGATGGATTGTACATGGGTGGTATATATATGGACTTAAATATGGGGCTACAAGGAATTTCTAGAGGAAATTATTCCATTTGGGTGGTCGTAGACTGACTCACCAAGTTTTCACACTTTTTATAAATCTTAGAGTTGAGTTATGTTGAGAGAGTAAGAAAACATTTCATGAATGGTATAGTATATATCCATGGAGTTACCAAAATGATCATTCCATAACATGAGGCTCACTTTATGTTATAATTATGTAGAGTATGGAAAAAGGATTTGGGACTCAGTTGTGTCTGGGAATGACCATTCACCCCTAGACTGGTAGTCAGACTGAGAAAACCTTTCTGGTTCCAGAGGACATGTTGTGATCTTCAATGATAGATTCTTCCCATAACATGGAGGTTCACATAGATATGGTGGTCTTTTCATACAAAAATAGATACCATTCCACCATTGGTATTCAACCATTCAAGGCCTTGAATGGGAAACTATTTAGGACACTACAATGTTGGGCTGATCAAGGAGAGTCAGCACACATGGGCCCAAAGTGGGTGTGAGCTATTATTGGGAAGGTTCATATCAACTAAGAGTGGATGATGACTACTATGAGTTATCATAAGTCTTATGTAGACCAAAGACAGAGGCCTTTTATGTTATTAGAAGGATCCTATTAGTTCCTATGGTTTCCACCTTGATATTGGCTATAGGTATTTTTTTGGGATTATGTGTTATCTCTAGGATTTATTGTCCCCTCCCAAATATTATGTTGGGTTTGAAAGGTGGAGTACCACATGACCCTAGCACTGTACATATATTGGTTACATGATTTCTTCAAAGTGTCGTATCTATAGTGGTATGGGAATGAACTCTCACATGTTATCGACTGATGCAAGCTGGACATCAAGGATTGAGATTCCATTGTAAAGTACTCATGTAGACTAAGGACCGATAAGAGAATATCTATCATGGGTGAGCGATTACCTTGGTGTGTGTTACATGTCTTCATGGGAATATATAAGAGCACCTGGGAGCCAGACATCCAGAGCATTCTCGGTACCCTCATATTTTTTGGTAGTTTTTTTGGATAAAAACACTAAGGTTGGTAGAATATAACATCCTTATTTCTTCCTTGTAAGACTTTGGAATATATTAAAGAATATTTTCAGATCTAGGTTCTAATATCAAATGATATTTTGATGCCCAGTGAACCTTGGTTTTGATATAATAAAAATATTAAATATATTATATCAAAAGTGAATATTTATCCTAACCTAATACCGTCTATAAATACAATATTATTCCAAAAAAATACGGTCATACACATAACCCTAGGTATTTTTTAGGATAACATGGAGGATAACTGGTTGACATCAGGCTCATGGATTAATAATCAAAATACTATAGGGATTTCCAATGGAAATTGAGTCTGTGGATATCACCAATGACAAAAATGAAAATCCATTATTCCTCAAAAATTGATCCAAAACTAAGTTAGGAAATTTCATAATGTTTATTTATCTCCCTATTTTTTATCCCTTGATGAACATGAATCAATTCATATAATAGTTTGATTCGTCAAGCGATTGTGCTTTGATTTTATGGATTTATCTTACTATAAATAGGAATTGATATTAAATTGATATTCCTGTCATCATAAATCATTTATTTATTTAAATATAGATCAAATTAAAATCATAAAAGCATAATAAAACTAGAAATCAAGATTAATGGTGGCCTACAATAGTGGATACTAAGTGAGTCCCCTCTAACCAGGTTCACCCCCTAAGCTGGAAATGAGGTCATGATATGGAAACAAGTAATGGTGTTATCATGGATGGATATGGATGCCAAATAGTCTATGACCTTATTTCCCTCACATGAAATGTGAAAGATGTGCATGTTATTATTAATGATCTTTATGCATATTTTGATAATATAAGTTACTTCTAATGGATTGTTACTTGATCCATTTAGATAATCAAAAAAATCTTGGAATTTGTTTCCACTTTCGCTAGGTTAATAAACATATTCCTTTAGATCCTAAGTTTAATTAACATTTAAATGGATTTTTGATGTAGGTGGTTACTATAGAAAAAGTGTAAAAAAAGGGAAAAGATGACAGAACCCCTCTCACCCAAACCACACTGCCTCCTCTAATGACACCCATATTTCATGATCCATCGATATTAAGTTTACACCCTGACATATAAGGATACCTGATCAACCAGCTTCCCTACCTATCATTGGAGATCAAATTGTTCAGAGAAGAAGTAGTGTGAAATGGTCTGGGGTGGGGGAATTTTCCCATTTCTTATATTGGTGGATCATATCAAAGAATAGCGACCTAGTGCAGGAAATTTGAGAATTTCCCAAGATGATGATCCCAACTCAAGGGGATTAATTCATTTCCTTCAATATGGTTTAGAAACCATCAATCATCATTATAACCTTATAATTCCTCGCAGACCAAACCAACACATCACCATAAATCAAATTCTCCATGAATGATTGTTTCTAATGATTTTGGAGGTAGAATCATGTGATGTCATTGAAAAATCTCCAGGCATACCCCCCTCAAAAAATAGATGATCCAAACTCTCCTTTCAATGGGACCTACATCATTATAATATGGAAACTAGCTTAATACCAATTCATTTTATAATTTATTCAATGGGTAACACCCGGTTTATAACTCTCCAATGGAGGAAGTTGTACTTCATAGGAAATTTTAGGCACCTAGGCTCTTCTCCTATTCTATAAATAAATCCAAGAGTGATCAATGAATATCAATGATCCTTTATAGAGAAGGTTACTAAAGAAGGCTTGGTAAAGATTCACTCATTCGTCTCATTGGTAATTTCAATGAGATTGAAAATATTATATAGATTTTTATCCAAAACTACATTGATAAACATAGGAACATATTAGATTGTCTAAATGAAAAGTTAGTAACTGGAAAGCTAGATAATTCAAGTTTAGAGCCCACCCAGTTGTGATGTTAGAGGGATGTGTCACCCCTCCCCATTAACTAGTGATTGTGAAATTAAAGAGTTGGGATATGTGTGTATATCAACAATTATATTGAAATTGAACTTACTTCAATCATGCTGCCTCCCCTATTCATTTACACACATGAATCTAGACCATGGGGTACATTCATCAATGAATTTACATGCTATCTTGGAATGCATACCATGAATCATGTCAAAGATATTCCTCATGTTGATGCCTCCCTCTTTCGTAGGTCTATCCATCCAATCCCAGGAATCCTAATGGTGTTTTCTTACCTCTTGAGGATCTAAAATAAACATGGCTAGAATTTTATTAATGATGAAATTGATACTTTTCAGAACCATGATAGTCATTAGTGCATTAATATGTATGGAGGAGAGCACTCTATTAACCAAAACAATTATTGCATAAAAATAGAGGTATCTATTTTCATGGTCATAATAAAACCCATGATACTAGTAGAAATATGATCAAAATGAGAGATACATCGTCTTATTGAAGATATTGGAATCCAAAATACTCTATGGAGAAAGAACTACAATACATATATAAGCTTGGAATCAATGATCCAACATGCCTATCTGGGAACTAATTATAAATAATGAAATTTCTCTTTACATGGTTGTTTCATTTCACTCTCCATTTTAAAAAAAAAACTTCAAGAATTTTGTTAAGAATACAAATTGATATTTTTCTATAATTCATTAATATTATGGTGTCATCTAGAAACATGAGATGGGAGATAGAATAGGAGTGCATTCTATAGTGAATGGGATAAATGTTACCAGTTAAAATGATCATATTAATGACCCATCCAAGAACATATTTTGTGAGGATGAATATTTTTGGAAAGAGTGGATTGCCTTGATTGAGGCCCAAAATTGATTTGAAAAAACAATAAATTTTCCCCATGAAAAGGGTAGATAACCATGAAGAGCCAAAACACCAGAAAATAAGATCAACTATCCATGAGGAGAATCCCATACTAGACATTACTTTGATCATGAAGCTATATTCGATCCTTTCATAATCCTCTTCCATGTAGAGTTTCATATCCATGTTGGAACCTCAGACCTTCTAAATAATATCACTTCCTAGTTCCTGGGATAATGAAATTGCATCAGGGATTGACCTTCCTTTTACAAACCCTTGTTTCTCTTCATAGATCCAATAGGGGATGTGAATAGAGAGTATTTTATTTATAACACTTTCTAGGTTGTGGTATGGATAGTTAATCATTCTTATAAGATGGTAATTTTGACAGTATGATGGATATTTGATTTTTCGGATAATCACAATATAAGTGGAAACATCTACTCGGGTAATGCTACCATCCTAAATGATGTCTTTAATTTCCTTCAAGACATCTGCCTTGACCTATTTCTAAGATGCACTATAGAATGATCCTGAGAGACTGTCTCAACTCAGAGCACTCTCCAAATTAAGACCATGTTTGTCCTTTTAAATTTCCTTATCTCCATGTATTTTTTAAAACGCCATATTATCTCGTAATGACACTAATAAATGGAATGCATCTAGGATCTCAGCTTTTCCCCTAGGATAACTGTCATGCAACCGGTGATTGGGACCTACGATGAATTATTAGAAATTAAATTCTCATAGGTAAGCAACAACATCCCAATCATTAATGTAGGATTCATCATCCTATAAAATATTAGGTTCATGGATATGAAGTTTCTCATTAATACATGCAAGGAAGAAGGAATTATTTTGATCACCTTCACAGATCCATTTGATCCATGTCTACTCGCAATCCAATCACTCATGTCGTAGGGTCATATCCTCCAATATTTCCTTCTTGTAGGTGAGCTCTCTAAAAATATATTCACTCCAATAATCTTCCAATATAGATTCCATTAACTCAATATCTGTAACACCCCAGGTAAAAAAAGAATATGACATTTTCATATTTATCCATATTTGTGAATAAAATATTAATATGACTTTAAATGGGATGCTATGCTCGATGGCGTACCCAACACGAAACAATGAGTTTCTTGGGAATCTTACATTGCACTCTAATAATAAAATAATATTATTTTAAATGGTAGCTAACATGTAGCCGTTGTATTGGAGGGAATGGATAGAAATAACTAAAATATTATTATATTTTTTTTAAATGTTTTTACATTTATCCAATAAAATATAAAGGCATAAGATACGGAAAGAATTCAATTTTAGGCATATATGCCCTAGTTTTCACTAAATGTTCACTTATCACCTTTTGATGGAGAACCGTCATTAAATATAGTTTTGTTCACTCTTATACATCCTTTTGGACCAAATAAAACTCTTATTAAGAATTGTGACATCAAAATTTACTTTGTGTAAACTTTTGGTATCTTTCTGATAAAGTTCATTTTTTAATGAATAATGTAAAATGTTGTATTTTAATTCAAAACCTCTTTTTAATATAATTTATTTATATTATTAGATTATCTTTTGAATTGATTTTAAAGTAAAATTAGAATATATTTTTACCATTAAATACAATAGTGGTCGTTGGAATAAATTTCACTTTGAAATCAGACTTAAACTAGTGTCAATCTTTTGATACTTCTTGTTTCATAAAAACACGCTATTTGCTCTGACAGCGGGAATTAATTATTAAATTAATTAATGTGACTTATATGTTTTGAATTTTGTAAAATAGACTTCATTTTTGAATTCGGAATATCAAATATATCTTAGGGTGAATTTTTGGGATTTTTCTGAAAAACTTCAATTTTTGATGAATAGTGAAACTACTAATTGGTACTATAAAAACTGATTTTTCCATTTAAATGAAATTTTGCCATATTTGTGTTTTGAATTTCAAACATCCAACATAAATGGTTGTAATTAATAAGTAAAATGTGGTTCAATGGGATAAAAATAATTTTTTGGTGAATAGTCACTTATTAAGTTTTTAATCGCGATTAGAGGTAATTAGTGTAGTTTAAGGTAAAAATACTGTTTTAATAATATGAAATGAACTTTACACATGTCTTAACCTCATTGGATGTGTCATGGCCGACCAATAAAACCCATGGGTCAACTTGGGGACCCCATGAAGCCACTTTGGTTGGAAAATGACGTTAATATCTTTTTATTTAAAGTTAAAGTAAAAATGAGACAAACATGAAATTTTTTTCTAAAACAATTTTTACATGGGGTTATACAAATCAGATTTTTGACTATAAATATTCATTGGAAATATAAAAGTATTTCCTAAATCATAGTAGCTTTTTTACAATTTTTAGACATTAAATAAATTAAATTATTTATGACATCATGATGATGCAGCGATGACCTCATTATTTAACGATTTAAATAAAATTGAAAGATAATGTAATATCTAAGACATACACATGTCCAAAACCTATTGGATGAGTGGATTTCGAACCCTTATCACCTTATCCTCGAATCACATCAATGTGGGACCTCTTAAATCCGAATACCATTTTAAAATAAAGTGACATTTCTTTACCTTCCAAGAGTGCCCCTCCTCTCCTCTTATAAAAGGCCCCCACCTCTACCTCCTTACCCACACTCCCAAAGCCTTTGGCTCGGCCAAACTCTACTCATTTTGTCTCTCCACTTCCCTATCTTACTCCTTGAAGCCTCACTTTGGGTAGAAGTCTTCCCAAGGAATCCTTTGAGCTCAAACAAAAGGGAGTTACCCGATTTTAAGGTAATGTCTTCACTTGAGTCCTTTTGTTTTATTTTGCTTCTCCAACCCCCTAAACTCTTTTTATTCATTTATTTTGTAACAACTCCAGTATCATAAATATACTAGGATTTTTTTATAAGAAGGATTCGAGCTACACTTTCACACACCTACATCTAATGGTTAAAGAACATACTGTTTCTGTGGATGGCGAATTTCGGCCTCCCGAAACGATGATTGTTCAACATTATTTTAACACCTTCAAAGGTGGCCATTAAGATGACACTATATTAACATATGATATATAATATGTTTATGTTTTCCTTAAGCTTATGTATTTTTCATTTTGGGAATACCTTTATGGTTTCCATTATGGGTAAACACGATATCTTCATTTAAGGAAGTGCGGACTACCGCCCCCTCAAAGTGATGTGATTCGTTAATGCCATATGTGGGACGTATAAAGGATGGATTTAAAGTTATTATATATGATTTTATACTGGAAGTATAATATACCTCTATATCATTATTATTCCATTCCATAAAAATATGAAATAGAAATGAAAGTAGCGTTCATGCGTACGTACGGCTTACCGTCTCCATGAACGGTGCATTTCATTTCTTACCTCTAAATGATAATGTAATATTATAAATACATGTATTGTAAAGACCCGTAAATTTCAAGGAAATTTTTTTCTTAATTTTCTTTGGAATTTTACAAGAACGCAGTTTCTGACGGCACCTGATTCCGAGGCCCGGTGTGCCCGGAATCATTTTCCGAAGTTTGGCTCGGGTACGTTCAGTGAACAGACGAGCGGGTTTTTCTAACTTTTTAACCGGTGCCCGGAATCAAATTCTGAGGGCACCGATGAAATCGCAGCGCCGGTATTCGCTTAGAAACGCCTCTTCCGGAGTTGCGTTTGCTCGGATGTGG
This sequence comes from Viscum album, assembly GCA_963277665.1. NCBI lineage: Eukaryota > Viridiplantae > Streptophyta > Magnoliopsida > Santalales > Viscaceae > Viscum > Viscum album. The sequence goes on from OY728152.1 coordinate 1,390,199,328, forward strand.
TTTTTAATTTTCGGGCTTAAAGTTAAGAAATAAAATAATTTTGCGACAACTTTATTTTATTTCGCTTAAGCCACTTGGAAGCCACTTGAAGCCACTTAAAGGTGGCTTGAACTGAGTTGAACTGGATAGGATGCTATCTAGAAATATCCTACCCCTTGGTAGGATATTTGTGAGGTGGGGCCCGCACGAGCCCCGCCGTTTCTTTCCGCTAAGTAACGCACCCGCGAAAACCCGTCAAAGAAACTGAAAGTCAACCGACGCGTTTTCTAAATTCTTAACAGACCATTTAATTGGGCTGTTTCTTTCGTCCAATTAATTGGGCGGTTTCTTTGGTAAATTAATTCTTGGAATTAATTGTTCGTTTCTTTTTTTTTAATCGTTGCTTGTGCGTTAATAAAATAAGATTACTCTTATTTTATTTTGGGTGGAAGCTTGTGGCGTGGGGAGAATTTGGAGGAGAGCGTTCTTCTTCGGCGAAGAACGCGAAGAACGCCGGCCTCCGGCGAAGAACGCCGAAACCGCGGAAATCAACGACGCTTCTTCCGTGACGTTTCTTCCGCGACGATCGTTCCTTTCCAAGCGACGTTCTCCCTTCGGACGCACCTCGACGACAACGGAATCAACGACGTTTCTCCGGCGACGTTTCTTCCGCGACGATCGTCCTCTTCCGCGACGAACTCGCGAGCGACAACGCTTGAGGTAGGGGTTTTAAACCTTTTTAAAGTTGTTGATCTTTCCTTCGATCTTGAAGGTTCTTTTTCTTTGTCGGCCCTTGTTTCCGAATCTTTTTATTTATTTTAAAAAGATTGTGATGGATTTTCGTTCTAGAAAGGCCGATTGTTATCAATCTAATGCGAGGGGGGTCGGGCCGCACAAACACGGCCGAACCCCCCTCCTTTATTCTTGTTGTTTCTTGCGGATGGAGCGAGATGGCGTGGTGCCGTCGCACCACGCGGGAATCGTACGGCAACTATTGAGCGGCGCCGTCGCGCCGCGCTGTGGAACGAAATCAAACAAGATCGAGACGCCTTCGCGCCACGCCGAGAAAGTCGATCAAGCACGTGACGTCGTCGCGCCGCGCCAAAGAGGCCGCAGATTAAATTAATTTTATTTTGTTCTTGAGCGCAGATTGACGGGCGACGACAAACGAGGCCGCAAGTTAATTTTGAGGCCTCCGCAGTGAAGGTCGGGTCCCGGGATGACCGTAGGCGCAGACGGGAAGCAAATCGGACCACCGGAGCGTCTCCGGTGGCCCGCGGAAGCCGGCGGCGGCGCGGGTCGCCGGCGCGGCGGCGCCGGCGGCCGGAGGCGGCGGCACCCCGCGGGTGTCCAGGGTGGCACCCCGCGGGTGCCGCGGGGCTGTCTGGCGACACCCCACGGGTGTCCAGGGTGGCACCCCGCGGGTGCCGCGGGGCTGTCTGGCGACACCCCGCGGGTGTCCAGGGTGGCACCCCGCGGGTGCCGCGGGGCTGTCTGGCGACACCCCGCGGGTGTCCAGCGCGACACCCCGCGGGTGCCACGGGGTTGTCAGGCGACACCCCGCGGGTGTCCAGCGCGACACCCCGCGGGTGCCGCGGGGTTGTCAGGCGACACCCCGCGGGTGTCCAGCGCGACACCCGCGGGTGCCGCGGGGTTGTCAGGCGACACCCCGCGGGTGTCCAGCGCGACACCCCGCGGGTGCCGCGGGGTTGTCAGGCGGCACCCCGCGGGTGTCCGGCGCGACACCCCGTGGGTGCCGCGGGGCTGTCAGGCCGCTCGGCCGAGCCGAGCCGGACCGGCCCTGGCCGGGCGGGGCCGGGACAACCGGGTCGGACCCGGTTCGGGCCGACCCAGGGGGGGTCGGGCCGGGTCGGCCCGGACCCGGACCCCCCCGTTTTCGGACCATTTCGGTCAAATTCACATATCTTGAGCTACGGACGTCCGATTGACGTGCCGTCAGCCGCGTTGTGTTCCTCTTAGTGAGACGGATCTTTTGGCATACTCCGCCCGAGGTTTGGACGCAAGTGGAGTACGGTCGGGTTGGTTTTGCCTTAAAAACCAACCGGGCCCCGGGGACGAGAATGCCAATAACTCTCAGACCGGGCGTCCGATCGACGCACCGTCTGTTGCGTTGAGTTCCTGTTTACGATACGGAACTTTTGACATCCTTCGCCCGAGTTTTGGATACAGATAGTAGTGGCCGGGTTGGATCGCACCCGAAATCCAACCGGGCCCCTGGAACGGAAAAGATGATATCTTTCAGACAGGACGTCCGTTCGACGAACCGTCAGCGGCGTTGGTGTTTACGTTTAGTAACGGTCCCTATTAGTATACCCTATGGGAGTTCGGGGTACAGTTGAGATACGGCCGGGATTGGTTTTGCTCACGAAACCAACCGGGCCCCTGGGACGAAAAGGCTAATAACTCACAGACCGGGCGTCCGATCGACGCGCCGTCTGTTGCGTTGAGACCCATGTGACGAGGCGGTCCTTTGAGATACTTCTTCGTGAGACCTTGAGATACTTGGAGTATCGAACAGTAGCTCATGGAGCGGACCCTCCCGGAGACGAGCGTGCAGAGTACGGAGACCGTGTAGCCGACTGAGACCTGACGACTGCTTGACCGACTCGACTTGGAGTGAGTCGACTAGCCCAGTGGACGGAGCGCCCGGTATTTGGCGGCAGACCCACGGCGGACGGAGCGCCTGGTAGTTGGCAGCAAACCCGCGGTACTCGACAGGAGGAGTACCTCAGTAGGCTATTTGGGTGAGCGCCCGGTATTTGGCGACAGACCCTCAGCGGACGGAGCGCCCGGTAGTTGGCCGCAAACCCGCAGTACTCGACAGGAGGAGTTCCTCAGCAGTCTTAGGTTAGTGAGCAGTACCTCGGAGTCGTGACAGGACCACTGTACACTCCAGAGACGGAGCTCTTCAGCAGTTACGGTTTCGATAATGAAAATCATGGTTTGAGCTGAGTCAATGAATCTTTGCGTTTCCTCATGATTGAGATGGGTCGCTTGATAACTTAGGTATATGTATGGGCATGTACCTGGGTGATGGTTATCCGTTGATTTCATGATTTTTGTGTATCCTTGTGATTGGATGGGCTACTTGATGACTTAGGTATATGTATGGGCATATACCTAAGTTGAGTCTGATGTTACTTCGTGATTGCTGTCTTTGCTTTGTGGATATCCATGTTGGATTTAGTGAGACCTTAAGGGTCTCGGGGTTCCTACTGAGTAGCTTATACTCACCCCTGCACGGGCTATGCCCGCACTTCGTTGTGTTGGTTGCAGACGACGGACAGCGCAGATCGCAGTTGAGGCTTGCGGAGCAGGTCGGTACCCGGAGGAGGACCACTGGGCGGACGTACCCGGAGTAGACAACAGGACCCGAGGAGTAGAGGAGCTATCTGTACCTACCCTTCAGGTAGGATCCGTGGTGGACGATCCAGGAGCTGAGCCATCTGTACCTACCCTTCAGGTAGGAATCGAGGAGGACGACCCAGGAGCCGCTTCGTTCTTCCAGCTGCTGTTTTTCCCTTTCGAGTTGTACTTTACAGTTGGGCTTGTATTTCCGGCCCTTTTTCTTTTCTTCGCTTGTGTTTACTTTTCCGCTTGCTTACTCTGTGGTGTTTGTTTGCTTTTGTAATGGCAATGCCTTCCCAGTTATCGGGATTTACGCCATTGGTGCTAGTCGCCAGCCCCTGGCCTATGGAAGGCGGGCTTGGGGTAGTCACGGCACGGGCCCCGAGGTCGGGTCGTGACAGATTGGTATCAGAGGTGGTCGGTTCTACCGTAGACTCTGATCTTTCTTTCTATGAAGCAATAGTGTTAAGGGTACCGAGTGTGGTTTTCAGTTCAGGGAGTCCAGTGTTGGTGCGGGCGGCCGACGTATCCATACACCAGGACCCTGGAAACTGATTTCCGACTTTGTGCACGAAAACACTGATTGCGTGTGTGTTTTAAAAGGTTTCCCCCCTTAAAACAGCTCAAACCAGGTCAGCTCACCAGGTATAATCGTTTGACCGTGTTACGTTGTTCCTTTCAGGATGCCTTTTCTCGGACGACCAGCTAGAGCCCGGAGGGATGTGCGTACTGATAGTCTGTCGAGCGACGAGGCTTCGGTACAGGGCCCTCTTGCAGTTGAGGCACCAGCGGAGGCACCAGCGATACTACCATACGTTGGGCCACCGATGCCACCAGCCCCAGCAGTAGGCGATGCCCGCTACTTGCGCGCACCGCATGAGTTCCAGCGCCAGAGGCCACCCAGGTTCGGGGGAGAGACGGACCCGCAGGCGGCTGAGGATTGGCTGGAGGCTGTGGTGGGTGTCTTCAGGCTAGTGGGGACGCCATCAGACTTCATGGTGACCTTTGCTGCCAGCCTTCTTCAGGCAGCAGCAGGCAGGTGGTGGAGCCACTTGTTCCAGTTTTGTGATGGGATGGCTTTCACATGGGAAGACTTCGAGACCTTCTTCAGGGTGGAGTTTGTGCCAGTAGCTCTACACCCCGAGGGTGTTCGGGAGCTGCTGCCTTTGCCGCGTGTTTTTCGATCAGAAGCCGAGTCATCTGTGGGCAGTAGACAGATGATGGAGAGGTCTAGGAGGACCAGACAAGCAGTTGGGCGATCTCGGGTTTTAGGACCGGTGGTGCGGGGCACCCGGAGAGGGAACAGAGCCAGCCGTGCAAGGAGCAGGTTGTGTTACTCATGCCGCAGAAAGGGTCACCTGGCACGTGACTGTCCGACTCCTCGTACAGTTGATCCATAGGCTTTTGAGGAGCCACCGAGGCAGAGGCAGCGACGAATGCTTGAGCAACAGTAGAGCAGTGGACAAGGCAGTAGAGATCCTGGAGCAGGTGGGCAGGAGCGGAGCTAGTGGATACGTCTCTTGTACTTCTAGTTCCATGTTGATGTTGTTTTTGTGTCTTTGTACCATGAGCTGCAATAAAATAAAGACACTTATCTTGTGATGTTTGCCTTCTTGTCCTCTTTTGTGATGTTACTGAGTGGTCCCGGTTAAACTGTTGACTTGACCCTCACTTTTGAGATTTCAACTGGAGGAGACCCAGTGACCTCACACTGATGCCGACAGTGTGACTCGACCCTTGGAGGCGAGAGTGACAGTTGGATCTCTTAGTAGTTACGTCGAGGCCTTACGAAGTCATCCATGGCATGAATGCATCCTTCATGCCAGGATTGACTGTATTAGGCAATGGGCGTGGTTCATCTAGAGAGGGGATGAGACCAGGTTTCTCTTTTCGGCAAAGGAGAAATTTTAGCAGCTCTTCCAGATCATATGCAAAGGAGGTGCAGTCATCCAGGAGCGGATGAAGACTGCACAGTGCAGTAAGAAACAGGAAACTAGTGCCAGTCTTAGAGACTCGGGCGTGTTAAATGTTTCAAGAAGAGGAAGCTTAAAGGAGAGATGAGTCTACAAAGCAGCAGACGTGGAGGCACTGCTAGGTGAGCAGCATGAGGTGGTGTACATCCTAGCATGCTACAACCACCCGCCTTGGTTATTCCCGCCAGGCTTAGGGAGCTGAATGGCGGAGGAAGAGTGCAGCTGCATGCGGTCAAGGAGTGTGACCCAATGGCTCTAGAAATGATTCAAGGGACAGTCTATGTCCACTACTAGCTGCTGTAGTAACAGACGTCGGTATGAATCATTCCTCGCTTCCACAAATCTTGTTCCAGACCTAGAGTTTCCGGTAAGCCGTGGACTTGACCCTCACGTCTGGAGATACCTTGGGAGGAGACTCGATAATCACACTTACGCCGGCGGTGTGGTCAGACCTTCGAGGCGAGAGTTCTGGTTGGAATCTCTTGGTGGCAGCGTCGAGGCCTTACGACGTTAGTTTGAGTATGGAATGGGCAATAACTGTTCACACTCAAATTGACGGTATTAGGCAAACGTTGGGGTGGGTTTTCCTTGGTCGGCGTAAAAAGGAAACCCCAGGCAGTGCAGGGTAACTCTTGCACAGGAGGGTGCTACCGATCATTCTTGAGTCGGTCAACCTTACCCTCATAGCAGCAGTCGTTTTGAGTTTCAGTTCTAACAGAAATGGGGACCTCTGGAGTTCGGGGATGACGACCACGTCTTCTTACGGGTCTCACCTCGACGAGGTTTACGGAGATGTGGCCTGGGAGGCAAGTTATCTCCGAGGTTCAACGGACCTTTCTAGGTCCTCAGCTGGGTAGGCGAGGTGGTTTACCGCTTGGCCCATCCACTTCAGTTGCACTGGGTGCACGACGTTTTCCACGTATCCCAACTGAGGAGATACGTGCTCAACCCCCTCGCGTATCATCGACCATGAGGAGATAGACGGTGGCGATGAGTGTCTTATACAGAGGTTCCTATGGGGATCGAGGATCGACAGGAGCGGATCCTAGGAGGATGGTCGATTCCTCTTGTGCACTTTCTTTGGCAGCGCGGGAACCTCCAGGTGAGCACATGGGAGCGGAAGGCTCAGATGCGTGCTCAGTACCGCTTTGTTTCCCTAAGTTTGTGGTGAAGCTTTACGGGGACGTAAAGCCCTGTGGTGGGAGTAATGTAAAGACCCGTAAATTTCAAGGAAATTTTTTTCTTAATTTTCTTTGGAATTTTACAAGAACGCAGTTTCTGACGGCACCTGATTCCGAGGCCCGGTGTGCCCGGAATCATTTTCCGAAGTTTGGCTCGGGTACGTTCAGTGAACAGACGAGCGGGTTTTTCTAACTTTTTAACCGGTGCCCGGAATCAAATTCTGAGGGCACCGATGAAATCGCAGCGCCGGTATTCGCTTAGAAACGCCTCTTCCGGAGTTGCGTTTGCTCGGATGTGGTTTTTAATTTTCGGGCTTAAAGTTAAGAAATAAAATAATTTTGCGACAACTTTATTTTATTTCGCTTAAGCCACTTGGAAGCCACTTGAAGCCACTTAAAGGTGGCTTGAACTGAGTTGAACTGGATAGGATGCTATCTAGAAATATCCTACCCCTTGGTAGGATATTTGTGAGGTGGGGCCCGCACGAGCCCCGCCGTTTCTTTCCGCTAAGTAACGCACCCGCGAAAACCCGTCAAAGAAACTGAAAGTCAACCGACGCGTTTTCTAAATTCTTAACAGACCATTTAATTGGGCTGTTTCTTTCGTCCAATTAATTGGGCGGTTTCTTTGGTAAATTAATTCTTGGAATTAATTGTTCGTTTCTTTTTTTTTAATCGTTGCTTGTGCGTTAATAAAATAAGATTACTCTTATTTTATTTTGGGTGGAAGCTTGTGGCGTGGGGAGAATTTGGAGGAGAGCGTTCTTCTTCGGCGAAGAACGCGAAGAACGCCGGCCTCCGGCGAAGAACGCCGAAACCGCGGAAATCAACGACGCTTCTTCCGTGACGTTTCTTCCGCGACGATCGTTCCTTTCCAAGCGACGTTCTCCCTTCGGACGCACCTCGACGACAACGGAATCAACGACGTTTCTCCGGCGACGTTTCTTCCGCGACGATCGTCCTCTTCCGCGACGAACTCGCGAGCGACAACGCTTGAGGTAGGGGTTTTAAACCTTTTTAAAGTTGTTGATCTTTCCTTCGATCTTGAAGGTTCTTTTTCTTTGTCGGCCCTTGTTTCCGAATCTTTTTATTTATTTTAAAAAGATTGTGATGGATTTTCGTTCTAGAAAGGCCGATTGTTATCAATCTAATGCGAGGGGGGTCGGGCCGCACAAACACGGCCGAACCCCCCTCCTTTATTCTTGTTGTTTCTTGCGGATGGAGCGAGATGGCGTGGTGCCGTCGCACCACGCGGGAATCGTACGGCAACTATTGAGCGGCGCCGTCGCGCCGCGCTGTGGAACGAAATCAAACAAGATCGAGACGCCTTCGCGCCACGCCGAGAAAGTCGATCAAGCACGTGACGTCGTCGCGCCGCGCCAAAGAGGCCGCAGATTAAATTAATTTTATTTTGTTCTTGAGCGCAGATTGACGGGCGACGACAAACGAGGCCGCAAGTTAATTTTGAGGCCTCCGCAGTGAAGGTCGGGTCCCGGGATGACCGTAGGCGCAGACGGGAAGCAAATCGGACCACCGGAGCGTCTCCGGTGGCCCGCGGAAGCCGGCGGCGGCGCGGGTCGCCGGCGCGGCGGCGCCGGCGGCCGGAGGCGGCGGCACCCCGCGGGTGTCCAGGGTGGCACCCCGCGGGTGCCGCGGGGCTGTCTGGCGACACCCCACGGGTGTCCAGGGTGGCACCCCGCGGGTGCCGCGGGGCTGTCTGGCGACACCCCGCGGGTGTCCAGGGTGGCACCCCGCGGGTGCCGCGGGGCTGTCTGGCGACACCCCGCGGGTGTCCAGCGCGACACCCCGCGGGTGCCACGGGGTTGTCAGGCGACACCCCGCGGGTGTCCAGCGCGACACCCCGCGGGTGCCGCGGGGTTGTCAGGCGACACCCCGCGGGTGTCCAGCGCGACACCCGCGGGTGCCGCGGGGTTGTCAGGCGACACCCCGCGGGTGTCCAGCGCGACACCCCGCGGGTGCCGCGGGGTTGTCAGGCGGCACCCCGCGGGTGTCCGGCGCGACACCCCGTGGGTGCCGCGGGGCTGTCAGGCCGCTCGGCCGAGCCGAGCCGGACCGGCCCTGGCCGGGCGGGGCCGGGACAACCGGGTCGGACCCGGTTCGGGCCGACCCAGGGGGGGTCGGGCCGGGTCGGCCCGGACCCGGACCCCCCCGTTTTCGGACCATTTCGGTCAAATTCACATATCTTGAGCTACGGACGTCCGATTGACGTGCCGTCAGCCGCGTTGTGTTCCTCTTAGTGAGACGGATCTTTTGGCATACTCCGCCCGAGGTTTGGACGCAAGTGGAGTACGGTCGGGTTGGTTTTGCCTTAAAAACCAACCGGGCCCCGGGGACGAGAATGCCAATAACTCTCAGACCGGGCGTCCGATCGACGCACCGTCTGTTGCGTTGAGTTCCTGTTTACGATACGGAACTTTTGACATCCTTCGCCCGAGTTTTGGATACAGATAGTAGTGGCCGGGTTGGATCGCACCCGAAATCCAACCGGGCCCCTGGAACGGAAAAGATGATATCTTTCAGACAGGACGTCCGTTCGACGAACCGTCAGCGGCGTTGGTGTTTACGTTTAGTAACGGTCCCTATTAGTATACCCTATGGGAGTTCGGGGTACAGTTGAGATACGGCCGGGATTGGTTTTGCTCACGAAACCAACCGGGCCCCTGGGACGAAAAGGCTAATAACTCACAGACCGGGCGTCCGATCGACGCGCCGTCTGTTGCGTTGAGACCCATGTGACGAGGCGGTCCTTTGAGATACTTCTTCGTGAGACCTTGAGATACTTGGAGTATCGAACAGTAGCTCATGGAGCGGACCCTCCCGGAGACGAGCGTGCAGAGTACGGAGACCGTGTAGCCGACTGAGACCTGACGACTGCTTGACCGACTCGACTTGGAGTGAGTCGACTAGCCCAGTGGACGGAGCGCCCGGTATTTGGCGGCAGACCCACGGCGGACGGAGCGCCTGGTAGTTGGCAGCAAACCCGCGGTACTCGACAGGAGGAGTACCTCAGTAGGCTATTTGGGTGAGCGCCCGGTATTTGGCGACAGACCCTCAGCGGACGGAGCGCCCGGTAGTTGGCCGCAAACCCGCAGTACTCGACAGGAGGAGTTCCTCAGCAGTCTTAGGTTAGTGAGCAGTACCTCGGAGTCGTGACAGGACCACTGTACACTCCAGAGACGGAGCTCTTCAGCAGTTACGGTTTCGATAATGAAAATCATGGTTTGAGCTGAGTCAATGAATCTTTGCGTTTCCTCATGATTGAGATGGGTCGCTTGATAACTTAGGTATATGTATGGGCATGTACCTGGGTGATGGTTATCCGTTGATTTCATGATTTTTGTGTATCCTTGTGATTGGATGGGCTACTTGATGACTTAGGTATATGTATGGGCATATACCTAAGTTGAGTCTGATGTTACTTCGTGATTGCTGTCTTTGCTTTGTGGATATCCATGTTGGATTTAGTGAGACCTTAAGGGTCTCGGGGTTCCTACTGAGTAGCTTATACTCACCCCTGCACGGGCTATGCCCGCACTTCGTTGTGTTGGTTGCAGACGACGGACAGCGCAGATCGCAGTTGAGGCTTGCGGAGCAGGTCGGTACCCGGAGGAGGACCACTGGGCGGACGTACCCGGAGTAGACAACAGGACCCGAGGAGTAGAGGAGCTATCTGTACCTACCCTTCAGGTAGGATCCGTGGTGGACGATCCAGGAGCTGAGCCATCTGTACCTACCCTTCAGGTAGGAATCGAGGAGGACGACCCAGGAGCCGCTTCGTTCTTCCAGCTGCTGTTTTTCCCTTTCGAGTTGTACTTTACAGTTGGGCTTGTATTTCCGGCCCTTTTTCTTTTCTTCGCTTGTGTTTACTTTTCCGCTTGCTTACTCTGTGGTGTTTGTTTGCTTTTGTAATGGCAATGCCTTCCCAGTTATCGGGATTTACGCCATTGGTGCTAGTCGCCAGCCCCTGGCCTATGGAAGGCGGGCTTGGGGTAGTCACGGCACGGGCCCCGAGGTCGGGTCGTGACATGTATATTCTGGATATATATGATATATATGATTAAAAAATCATGAATATTACTCTAGATATAATGAACATTTGACCACACGAACAACATGTAATTGTAAGAAGTCCACTTTCGACTTAAGAACCAAATATCGACAAAACAAACATTATTAACTTAAATGATCACATAATGTTTATAACATGGAAATAAGTGATATAAAAGGAATAATGAACTAGAAAAAGGTTCTTAATAAAGTTTAAATTAACTCAAGTTTATTATTCAGGACGTTAAAGAACGATCGAGTCAAGTCGGACCCGAGGTAAGGGATCCTACTCCTCTATTTCTTTTTAAGTACACTCTTTTATGTCATTCCTTTTAAGCTCATGTTTCTTGTGATTGAGATGTTCTTTTATATTACTATTACTGTAATTTTTATGTTCATATGATGAGAGACCCTATTCTCTCTCATCAATCCATTTTGGAAGTTTTGAGTGGCGCCGTTAGGCTGCCGAATTTTCGTAAGAGATCTAACCTCTCTCTTTCTCTTTAAGTACTCTCCTTTATGTCACTTATTTTAAGCTCCTCTTTGTTATGATGGGGGATGTTCTTTTATATTTCTCTTTTTGTACATTTTATTGTAATGTGATGAGATACCCTATTTGATCTCATCAATCCATTTTTGGAAGTTTTAAGTGGCGTCGTTAGGCTGCCGAGTTTTCGTAAGGGATTTTTCATCTCACTTTTATTCCCATGAGATTTATGCTACATTTGCCACAATTTCCTTTGAGTGGTGTATGTACTGACCATTGTTTTACTCATTGTGTAATATTCTTTCATTTATGAGTATTTAAATCAATTTGGTATTGTTCTTCTTTCACGGGGCGTATGTTTCGAAAGATACCCATGTCGGTATGGGAACCTTTCACCCTCCTCTTTTTAAAAGACTTATTTTGTTATGTATTTTAATTCACATAATATTATTTTGGGATATGTTATTCTATATCCATATTGATGTAAATTTTATGTCCAAGTGATGAGATACCCTTTTTATCTCTCATCAACTCTTTTTCTGAATTTTGAAGTAACACCATTAGGCTGTCTAATTATTGCAAGGGAACTTCTTAACCTAATTTCGATTATTTGGGATAAACTTGTACACCTTGAATATTTCGTTCTATTATTATGTGTGAATTTACTCTGATTGTTTTACACTTAATACCCACTTATATTTCGTGTATTAGTTTGTCACACATAGTTATGTAACTGATTTATCCTTAATCCAAGGATACCGTCTTTGTATGGGACTTCGTCTCAATCTCCTTTCATTGAGGCATATTTTGTTTTATACACAACTTTCTTTTATACGGTGTATAAACCCCTTTGACTTTTACGTCTATCCAAAAGGAATATTTTTATACGAAGCGTTTTACTAAACGACAAAAGGGAATGTTTTTGTCGTACGTATGCGGCGACAACGACTTCTCCGCCGCCGTGACCATTATTTGAGTTTCGGCGTCCTCTACAAGTCATACCTTCTTTTTAAAAGAAAAATAAATACCATGTTTTACTTTTATTTTATTTTGGTATTGAAAATGGTTTTCATAATGTATTTATATCAATGTGTTGTATTGATATCTTGTTATTGAAAGGTGGAAATGTTATGTTTCCTTTATGCATGTTTTATGTGATAAGATTATGTTATGGTTCTTGGGCATTGTTATGGAGACGGGTGGTTCCGTGATAAACTAAGGGCGGGTGAGCCCGATATAGCTCTCCAATGCATTGGGTAACGCGAAGGAGTTAAACATTAAGGTTTCTCTGAAGATATTTAGGGAATATACTGTGATGGGTATTCCAAACGTAACCAAGAGGGTTACTCCCTACGTAAGAATGTTATGAATGCCTCAAGTTACCTTTATGTCTTATGATTTCTATGATTTATTCATGGTTTGATGAGGTATGTTAAAGTGCCTATGTTTTATGGGTAAAGTATGATTTCATTATTATTTATACGTGAACTCATGTTTCCTTTCCATATTTTTATAACCCTTACTAAGCTTTTTATGCTCATCCCAAGTTTTTTTAAATGTTTTTCACAGGTCAAGGGAATGGTACATGATATGATGATAGTGTCAAGGAAGTGCGAAGAAAGAATCCATGCTTTATTTTTAAATATGTTTCCGTTGATGGAAAAAATGAATACTATCTTTTATGTAACCACTTTGTTTAAATGTGGAATGTAATGAAAGTTTTATGATCTAATTCTCTAAAACTCTAAACCTGAAAAGATCCTCAATGTGTAATCTTGTAATAACTCAAGATTAAGTAAGGTTTAAGGCTGGGGACTTATAGTTGGTATCAAAGGTCGGTTTAGATAACTTTAGACGTGAGGGTATTCTTTAAGCATAAGTGAAATTACCATAATGGTTAGGATTTTAGAAAGAGTCCTAGTTTTAGATAAAGTGAATGAGTAAGTATATCTTAGTGTTTACCTTCCTCATTAGTACATGATGGTTTTGTTGATATACTCACACTAACATTTCTATTTTTAGTGAATGGATAGATCTATCAGGCACCAAAGAGACAACAGGTTTGAAGGAAACTGTGGTGGTTCTCTGATTAAGATACTAGATAAAATGGAGGATTTAATGAGGAAACTCGTGGTTATTCTAAACCAAATATCAAGGAGTCATGATCAACCACTTGAACCTTGGTATGTTCTGTAATGCATCATGTACGAGATGACCAATCCATGTGGAAGTTCAGGTAATAATTATAAAGGTAACCATTAGAGTTTATATGATCCTTACTTTTGAGGTAATTATGGGTTATTATATGATATGCTGGAAAATGAAAGGCATGAGATAAACTTGAGGTTAAAATATGTTATGATCATTTTTGATGATTTTATCACTTTTTTGGGAATGATTTAAGAATTATATAGTTTTGGAAAAAGGACAACACGAAGACCGTGTGACAACTCGTCGCGTCGGACAAAGTTGCGGGAATCGAACCCACAACCAAAGTGCGACTGGTATTTATCGCCTACCACTGGACTACCTGAAGTCCCTGGTTAGTTTGACTGATTCTTTTTAGTTATATGATTTTATGAATTAAGAGTAAGTTTATTTTGGGTTATTTATGAAAATTATTAACCTATCATGGAGGATATGTGATTATGTTAATTACTTTTCAATACGAGACTTTAGGAGCAACTGATGTTGTTTGGAGATAAATGTTACGATTTAACTTGGAAGACTATGTGACTAAATCCTTCAAATATTTTGGTTTCAATCCTATATTTGTTTACTTTGAAGAATTTTATGGAAAAATTGTTTATCAGATGGTCCTCGTTGAACTTTGTGTTTTTTTGGACAAATTTTGGAGATTAAGCATAGATTTTCTTTTTAATGGGTTATTCTTTTCTGGATTATCTGACCTTGTACTAACCTTTTTGGTTTTGGTTTTGGTTAAAGCCTAAAGACATGGGATGTATATAGTTCTCTTTGGTGGATTAGGTGATTCTCTAGAAGTTGATTATAGTACTCTTAATGCGAACAGGTCTCCCTAAATACTCGTCTTTTAGAAAAAAATATGAGTTTGATTAAGGAATCTAGTAAAAGTTGAAAGTCAACATGATAAGTGATTATGTTTCCTTATGAATAAATTCCTCAATAAAAATTAACTTAAAACAAAAATGTTGTCTATTAACTTTTCCTACTGGGGAATCGAATACCGTTTAACCCATCACAAGTTTGTGATTTTCTTATGGTTAACTATCTCCTAGACATGTTTACTATCACTCTCCCTCAAGAACATAACCCTTTGATTTTTATTCCATGTCCATGTTTTTATACATATGGGTTAACTCGGGTGACCTCTGTACTTATCTTCCTTTATTTTAAAGTGATTGTTTTACCGACTCTTGTTCCGATGTGGGACTTTCAAAGATGTTTCCAAGCTCAATTTTAAGAATTGTGAGGACGCAATTCCCAAAAGGGGGGAAGGATGTAACACCACAGGTAAATAAAGAATATGACATTTTCATATTTAGCCATATTTGTGAATAAAATATTAATATGAATTTAAAGGGGACGCTATGCTCGATGGCGTACCCAACACGCAACAATGAGTTTCTTGGGAATCTTACGTTGCACTCTAATAATAAAATAATATTATTTTAAATGGTAGCTAACATGTAGCCATTGTATTGGAGGGAATGGATATAAATAACTAAAATATGATTATATATGTTTTTAAATGTTTTTACATTTATCCAATAAAAGATAAAGGCATAAGATACGGAAAGAATTCAATTTTAGGCGTATATGCCCTAGTTTTCACTAAATCTTAACTTATCGCCTTTTGATGGAGAACCGTCATTAAATATAGTTTTTTTCACTCTTATACATCCTTTTGGACCAAATAAAACTCTTCTTAAGAATTGGGACATCAAAATTTACTTTGTGTAAACTTTTGGTATCTTTCTGATAAAGTTCATTTTTTAATGAATAATGTAAAATGTTGTATTTTAATTCAAAACCTCTTTTTAAACTCTTTTTATTAATTTATTTTGTAAAAACTCCAGTATCTTCCATGTACTAGGAAGTTGTTATAATAAGGATTTGAGCTACACTTACACACACCTACATCTAATGGTTAAAGAACATACTGTTTCCGTGGATGGTGAATTTCTGCCTCACAAAACGATGATTGTTCGATATTCTTCTAACACTTTCAAAGGTGGCCATTAAGATGTCACTATAATTATATATGATATATAATATGTTTATGTTTTCCTTAAGCTTATGTATTTTTCATTTTGGGCATACCTTTATGGTTTCCATTATGGGTAAATGCGATATCTTCATTTAAGGAAGTGCGGACTACCGCCCCCTCAAAGTGATGTGATTCGTTAATGCCATATGTGGGACGTATAAAGGATGGATTTAAAGTTATTATATATGATTTTATACTGGAATTATAATATACCTCTATATCATTATTATTCCATTCCATAAAAATATGAAATAGAAATGAAAGTAGCGTTCATGCGTACGTACGGCTTACCGTCTCTATGAACGGTGCATTTCATTTATTACCTCTAAATGATTATATAATACTATAAATACATGTATATTCTGGATATATATGATATATATGATATAAAAATCATGAATATAATTCTAGATATAATGAACATTTGACCACACGAACAACATGTAATTGTAAGAAGTCCACTTTCGACTTAAGAACCAAATATCGACAAAACAAACATTATTAACTTAAATGATTACATAATGTTTATAACATGGAAATAAGTGATCTAAAAGGAATAATTAACTAGAAAAAGGTTCTTAATAAAGTTTAAATTAACTCAAGTTTATTATTCAGGACGTTAAATAACGATCGAGTCATGTCGGACCCAAGGTAAGGGATCCTACTCCTCTCTTTCTTTTTAAGTACACTCTTTTATGTCATTCCTTTTAAGCTCATGTTTCTTGTGATTGGGATGTTATTTTATATTACTCTTACTGTAATTTTTATTTTCATATGATGAGAGACCCTATTCTCTCTCATCAATCCATTTTGGAAGTTTTGAGTGGCGCCGTTAGGCTGCCGAATTTTCGTAAGAGATCTAACCTCTCTCTTTCTCTTTAAGTACTCTCCTTTATGTCACTTATTTTAAGCTCCTATTTGTTATGATGGGGGATGTTATTTTATATTCCTCTTGTTGTACATTTTATTGTAATTTTATGAGATACCCTATTTGATCTCATCAATCCATTTTTGGAATTTTTAAGTGGCGCTGTTAGGCTGCCGAGTTTTCGTTAAGGGATTTTTCATCTCACTTTTATTCCTGTGAGATTTATGCTACATTTGCCATAATTTCCTTTGAGTGGTGTATGTACTGACCATTGTTTTACTCATTGTGTAATATTCTTTCATTTATGAGTATTTACATCAATTTTGTATTGTCCTTCTTTCACGGGGCATATGTTTCGAAAGATACCCATGTCGGTAAGGGAACCTTTCACCCTCCTCTTTTTAAAAGACTTATTTTTCTATGTCTTTTAATTCACATAATATTATTTTGGGATATGTTCTTCTATATCCATATTGATGTAAATGTTATGTCCAAGTGATGATATACCCTTTTTATCTCTCATCAACTCTTTTTCTGAATTTTGAAGTAACGCCATTAGGCTGTCTAATTATTGCAAGGGAACTTCTTAACCTAATTTTGATTATTTGGGATAAACGTGTACACCTTGAATATGTCGTTATATGATTATGTGTGAATGTCCTCTGATTGTTTTACACTTAATACCCACTTATATTTCGTGTATTCATTTGTCACACATAGTTATGTAACTGATTTATCCTTAATCCAAGGATACCGTCTTTGTATGGGACTTCGTCTCAATCTCCTTTCATTGAGGGATATTTTTTTTATACACAACTTTCTTTTATACGGAGTATAAACCCCTTTGACTTTTACATTTATCCAAAAGGAATCTTTTTATACAAAGCGTTTTACTAAATGACAAAAGGGAATGTTTTTCTCGTACGTATGCGGCGACAACGACTTCTCCGCCGCCGTGACCATTATTTGAGTTTCGGCATCCTCTACAAGCCATAACTTCTTTTTAAAAGAAAAATAAATACCATGTTTTACTTTTCTTTTATTTTGGTATTGAAAATGGTTTTCATAATGTATTTATATCAATGTTTTTTATTGATATCTTGTTATTGAAAGGTTGAAATGTTATGTTTCCTTTTTGCATGTTTTATGTGATAAGATTATGTTATGGTTCTTGGGAATTGTTATGAAGATGGGTGGTTCCATGATAAACTAAGGGCGGGTGAGCCCGATATAGATCTCCAATGCCTTGGGTAACGCGAAGGAGTGAAACGTTAAGGTTTCTCCGATGAGATTTAGGGAATATACTGTGATGGTTATTCCAAACGTAACCAAGAGGGTTACTCCCTACGTAATAATGTTATGAATGCCTCAAGTTACCTTTATGTATTATTATTTCTATGATTTATTCATGTTTTGATGAGGTATGTTAAAGTGCCTATGTTTTATGGGTAAAGTATGATTTCATTCTTATGTATACGTGAACTCATGTTTCCTTTCCATATTTTTATAACCCTTACTGAGCTTTTTATGCTCATCCCATGTTTTTTTTAAATGTTTTTCACAGGTCAAGGGAATGGTACATGATATGATGATAGTGTCAAGGAAGTGCCAAGAAAGAATCCATGCTTTATTTTTAAATATGTTTCTGTTGATGGAAAAAAATTAATACTATCTTTTATGTAACCACTTTGTTTAAATGTGGAATGTAATGCAAGTTTTATGATCTAATTCTCTAAAACTCTAAACCTAAAAAGATCCTCAATGTGTAATCTTGTAATAACTCAATATTAAGTAAGGTTTAAGGCTGGGGACTTATAATATCCATTTTCAATAAATCCATATCTCGATGGGGGGGATGGTTACTAAGACATGATTGAAGATTACATTTAATATGTTGATGTTTTTGTTTTGTAGGTAAATCCATGCACTCCCATGTCCCATCCTATTCCAAGAATCTCCCACCGCTTGAGTAAATTCATATGTATAGACCCATATATGAGAGAAATTAGACCGCCCATATACCTCTTGTATGGAGAGAAATGAAATAAATAACAGAGAGTGGTCTGAGAGGATTCTAATGAGGTGAGTTAGAAATACATTTGGGTAGATCGAGATAGTGTTTTCATTAGAAATACATTTATCTAGGAGACACCAGGTGTGGAGGTTCCGTTTCTAGTTGTTGCATAATGTAAATTAGTTCCCTATGAATCCCATGTCCATAAGACCGCAATATTCCGTGGAATGAATAAAATACATGATATATTTATGAGTAAATTCCCCTCTCCCTTTTTTCATGTAGATCTAAAATGAAATTGAATTATCCACCCACAATCTATTGAGAGACTCTCAGATCAAGGGAGTCTAAGTCCTCATATAGAGATCTACTAATCCATGAATCATAATTTTCGTAAAGAAGGAAGCAAGATAGTTCTGCATGCCTCTAGTAACCATCATGGTTAAAAATGATCTAATGTGGAAATTAGGTCCACTAAAATACATCGGTTCTAGAATAAAAAAATATGGTGGTTTTGAGGTTTATATTTCATAAACACTTTCATATTGATCGTGTGTGTGAACACAAATATTCTGTAGAAGCACTATTTGGGTTCAAGAATGGCCACTAGAGAGGGCTTGTTCTTCTAAATATCAGATGAAATATATTCCATTATGTCCTGAGCAACAAGGCCTTAGGAATTCCAAATGGTTAAGGAAAAACATAAACCAGGTGATTCTTAGATTTTTACCAAGGATCTTGGCGCTCTTGGTGTGAGATAGAGAACATTTTTCTCTATATTTGGATTTTGATTGTGTGAATAATCCCCAATACATTGGAAATTAAAAAAAATTATAAGGTATGGGAGTGCCTAAGCCTATCTCCTAGACCCCCTTGACATACTGAATAATATTTTTAGAGGACGACCAAGTGAAGTAGGACTGATGGGGGATCCATTAAGTAAATAAATGGGTGAAGAAGTAAGAGGAACCTTATAAGGCCCATGATCTTATTTTATAGGTTTATAAGTGATACAATCCAGAGGAACATGGAGCACATTCACATGTGAAGATACACTAAATTCAGTAGAAGGAAGGGAGTGTGACTAATCATAAGGACCTAAATCTCAGGGGAATGACATTTATATAGAAGGTTCATAAGAGACACCCTTTCCTTGATAATTTTGAAGATAAATATCATGGTCTCCCCTAGAAGATGAACTGATATTGATGAGATGATAATACACATGATATTCCTACCTGAATGGCCCTAAGTCCTTCATTTTTATTGATTTTTGATAACCTCCCTTTCAAGGGATGAGGGGGAACCCTTATAAGGCCCGTAGGTTCAGAGATTACATGGCTCGTAGGCTTAAGAGATTACATGACCCATAGGTCTTAGGGATTTCAACCAGACTATCTATAAGGAACCGCCCCTCCCCAGCATCTGCATCCTTGATAGTAGCTCTCCACCATTGCTTGAATGTCTGGATAGGCTTCCCGTGCATGCACAGGCTGGTACCGATGGCATAGTCATACCCTCTCATTCTGACAATCCATTTGGCTCTGCTCTGGTGAGTGCACCTGCTCTGAATTCACTTCTGGGGCTTCCCCTTTTTTTTAGTGTGTCTAGGGCCTACATTCATGTGGCCCAAAGGCCTTGGGGTGTCCCTAAGGCCTTAAGGTGGCCCAAAGGCCTTGAGAATCAATTGGCCTGAAGGCCTTGGGAGGCCCGAAAGCCTTGCAGGACCCGAGGACCAAACCGGTGGCCCAAAGGCCCAAATAGATGAATAGTTCCGGCTGATATAGTACTGAACCGTGCCTACTATAGTACCTACTATAGTAATGCTACAATAACCCAGAAATATGCCTCCACCTGGATTTGAACTCGGGTATCTTGGATGCACCTAGCGATTCCTCACCAACTGGGATGAGGCTCATGTGCTAATGCACATTATATGGAACCATAGCTCTGTCGAGATAATTGTCACCATATTAGGAGATGGGGGTGAGAATAGAGGGCCCCTAGAGACTGGTAACGACCTATCTGGGAACCATTGTTCCAAAAAAAACATTATCAGAACCAGACCACCCCCCATCTTGAAAATGTTTTCCATATCACATATTGATTTAGGGAGATCAGAAGAACTACTTGGAGACTCCTTCTGGAAAACCTATGCACCAGAGGATATTTCCTATAGACCAAAAGAGAATTTCTATAAAGATATTAGAATGAGAAAACTTGATAATCATCAGGTAGAGAAGATCCTACTTCTACCCAAATGATTCTTATACATGAATACATATCTAATACGATAGGGGAATATAAATACTCGATGAATGAGCATTTTACAACCAATCATTAGTACAAAAAATTCATTATCACCAGTTAGGGATGGAGATCAACATAATGGGTTCATTGTATGATGATAAGGGATAGATTGAGTTTGGATTTGGATATCCACGGTGCCCGAGATGTTGACTCGTGGTATGGTGAAGTGTCGGGTGGTGATTTTCATGTGAATTAGTGGATAAATCCATTCATCAATGACAAAAAGGCTTGTCGAACCAAAATCAATGATTTTTAGTGTTTATGGTGGTGGAATCGATGAACTTGGTGGATCATACTATATCTGCACAATATTTTATATTTTTTATAAAATTTGAAAAAACACAATGTTTAGTCCCATGAACCAACATTGTGTAGTTCCCCTTCTATGGTGATAGGGTTTTGGAATAGAGAAAAGTTTCACACAACATGTTACATGTGAAACATGATATGTGACCTATTGATGTGGCTCAATGTGTACCTAGGTTCACACTAGTATAGACACAACCTGAAACATGATAATGGCCAGAGTATAAAGGCACGGCCTGGTACTCGTACATGGCCAGGTACACCGTAGTTTCCCAATGTACATGATCATGAGCGGTAGTACATGAGCATGAGTTGGAAGAAAATTGATTGATGACCCATCCTATACATAATGTTTCATCTTATTGGGTGTTCCATGTTTATAGAGGAGAGATTTCCTTATGTGATGGAAAGAAACAGGTATAAATATTGTAGGAAATTTACACTGTGTACATTTTATAGGGTATTTTGAGTCCCCAAGTCTCTTCAATTTGGACTAGTATCGGTTGAATGTGTTCCCTTGGTCTATCCCTATAAGGGTGTAGTGTGGAAATACCTCCTCCTCATAGGATTATGATCCCCTATATGGGATATTCTAATTTATATTTTTCATAAATCCCTTCATGATGCTTGAGGTGGGATCCTCTATCATATCATCTTTCCTTGGTGGGGTATAAGGAATCATTGTGATCAACTTATTTTGGTATATAAACCCCTACATATCTAATTTTTTTTCAAATTGGGTTTGTGAAATCTACCAGTTGTTCTGGTTGTGATACCCTATCTTTTTATTGAGATATTTAGAGATCCAGTGAGTAATTATTTGATGAGGTCCAATAAGCATGATCACTCTGAAGAGATCCATCTGTGATATCATGGATCCTTGGTTAGTCTCCCTTGGATGAAAATTACATTGAAGCCTAAAAAAGAATCATCTAGCTAAAACAATTGTTGAGACCCCTTTGATATATGGAGTATTATACGATTATATATGAGTTTTAACACTATTATTCCTATGTATCATATCCTATTGACATACCTTTTGATTGGATGACTACTCTATTGATTCTTATGTTTGGTTATTTTATACTGTCCTAAAATGTATTGTTGTACTCTCCCATGCATGGGATCTACCCACACATGTCATATCTAATGCAGAAGACAAGACTTTTGATGGTATCCATAATGACTAGTATAAATATGAGAATAGTTAGATAGACTTACCATGGTTGTACTAGGTGTTTCACTTGAGATCATTCCCCTACTTCTAATTAGGTCATACTATTTATAATTTTGGTGGGCTTGCATGTATCCCTTATCTTGCCATAAATTTTTTCTACACTAATGGTTTGATATAGACTAATACATGCATTATGGTATTGGATGTACTGTTTTACCTTCCAAATTTTTATGGGAATATGGCGATGTGTGTGTGTGTGTGAACATGTGCATTATCCTAAGGCCTCATATGTGTGTGTTATGCCAATTCAGCTCTGGTATCCAGCCCGTGGCCTATTGGAGGTAGGTGTGTGGTGTTAGACTTGGATTTTCATTATCCAGGTGGGCCCCAATTAGTCAGGTCATGATAATTTTCCCTTGATAATCTTTAATGCGTGGATCTAATCCTTAACATAGTTTAGTTATTATCAAAATTAAGACTTCATTTTACATCATCATTTTTCACACTCTGTTCACAAGTTTGGTCATCATTTCATTCTATATTTTTATATTTTAAAAAAATTAATAAATTCATAGGAACATCTCTCCCACATTTTCTGAGGATCAATCCCACTTTCCGCTATATAGTAGTGAGTAAGAAAATTATAAATTCTAATTTTGATTATGCATCAATGACCATGATGCATCAATATTTTGGGATAATTGTTGCTGATGGTTTTGCGATGATAGTTTTAGGGTTTGAAAAGTATAAAAAAAATAAAAAAAACAAAACCATTAATAAAATTAACCTGTATCGCTATAGTTTTTTCATTTTTTTAATTTCTTCTTCATCTTGTGTGTGATTGATTCATAAAACATTTTTTAAACTAGTTATATTCTATTGAGGATTTTTCAAATCGGTTTTTGTTGTTGTGAATTATATTCCAAAAAATAGAATATGATGGTTTTGGTTTCACTAAAATGAAGTTTATTATATTTTTGTGGTTGTTTAGAGCATTATACTCTATAGTGTATCTACAACTAGATAGAAAAACATAATAAACATGAATAATACCATGTCTATTATGATCCTTTACACTATGATCAATTTAAACATGAATAATTAATGATAAACATTATTGAAAAAATTAATGAAATTGATGAATCCCTTGGA
The DNA here is from genome assembly GCA_963277665.1 of Viscum album. Classification (NCBI taxonomy): domain Eukaryota; kingdom Viridiplantae; phylum Streptophyta; class Magnoliopsida; order Santalales; family Viscaceae; genus Viscum; species Viscum album. The sequence goes on from OY728152.1 coordinate 1,390,222,461, forward strand.
GTTAGAATTGAAAAAAAATATCTAAAATATGAGTAATTAAAAAATTAAATAAGAGAACAAGAAAATTTTAAATTAGTGGGAAAGTAAATGAATTAGTGTAATCTAATAAAAATAATAATGAAAAAATTGAGACTAAATTTATTGAAAAACCCACTGAAGATGAAGTACCTTATATTAATAAACTACAACTGTAAATAATCAAATGACATGATGAAAAATATGATTATTTTAAAACATTTAAGGCATTAAATAAAAATGAAATATTATATTGTGAATGTAAATAAGTTTCTAAAGAGTAATAGAAAATTGATTTCACATTTCGATGGTTTCAAAAGGTTTATTGTTATAGGATATTTGAGGGTGATATTTCTCAGGTTGAGAAAAATTTTGAAATTGATTATTTAAATTTTTAACAATCTTCAACCTATTTTAATAAACTATTGGGAAATGAAAAATGAGTTTTATGTTTAGAATTATTCATGCGAGAACATAAATGTTTCATTTTTTTAATTTTTATATTCTTGAAGATGATTTGAAAACTTGTCTTCAATTTTTTCAAATAGTAAATTCTATAATATTTGAAATTATTTTTGATGAAAATAATGGTTGTGTTTGTTTTATATAAGTATTATTTTTTTATTAAGTATCTCATTGCAATTTTAATAAATAATCATCTAATTATTTGTTCAATTTAATGGAAGTTAGTGTTGAAAAAAATGTAAAATTGACTAAATATGAAAATACTTGAATATGATTTTCTTGAAGCCAAATTTAAAATTTTTTTCCATTGAAACTTAACAAGAATACTCAATAGACATTTTTTGTGGTTGAACTTTTTTGATATTGAACCTATAGGTATAGATGAACATATAATAGATAACTTAAGAATTTTTTATTTACCATAAGTAGTGATTGATGATTTTTTTGTTTTCAATTGAGGTAATTTAGGATGAGAATAGAAATTTGGAGAAATTTCAATTTGAAAAAGAACGTAAATTTATTCTTCCCTATTCGTCAATTCATTCCTCAACTAATTTGAGGGGTTATTGTAATTTCAATGTTTATAATAATTAATTAGAGGAATTATTTTTTATTTATAATTATAAAATTTCACATGATACAACTAAAACCCTTTTTCTTGAAACCTTTTAAAAAAACACATCCCTATTGATCCCAATTTTTAAGTGTTTGGAGTTTGGAAGTGAGGTTGAGAGATGTGATTATAATGTCTCACACTTAGAATCTCCCATTTTTTTATTGTCCCTTTGTAAAAATTATAAAAGTGTCAAATAAGGGTTAATTTTGGAATTCTAAATCATTACATAGAATATTAATATTGATGATTCATTTTTTATTGTTACACTAGATAGTTTTTTTGGAAAATATTGAAGGATTTACTTCTTTTTTCACCTGATTTCAGGTGCCTTGAAATATCTAAGAAAGTGGGATTGTGTATTAAATTGTATAATTGATTTAGAGACTCCTTATAGTTGTCCCTTAATGATAAATGGTGTTTATAGGGAAATTTTTAGTTGTTAAGAGAGTGGAGTGCTATTTTAGAAGTCCATGTGACCATAGAAATTATTTTTTATTAAAAATTATTAGGTATAACACAAGCAGTGGTTCCTAATTTGGAAACCAAAACCTCCTTGTCACTATGGTTAGTTGACTATAATGTTCATATGTGGAATTTAAATCATTAATTGTATAGTAGGTCACCCATGACTAAATAAATTATTTCATTTTTTATTGTTTTTTAATCTTAATAAAGAAATACCACTTTTATCTTTTGTGTATTATAGCTATTTTATCCAACTCACTTGGCTCAGTGATCACTACCACACATGCTCACCTTTTATTGGTCGCGTATTTTTTATTTTCAACATATGGGCATAAGGATTTTTATTAACTATTTTTTAAGGTTCATTCATGGAGAGACAATGTTTAGTAGATTCTAAATGGGGTGATCACCGATTGATGTTATTGAAAGAAAGAAACAATTTTTAATGGGATTTTAATTCTTCAATCTTAATGAATATTAAATATTCAAATAATTTCATGATTCTATATAGTTTTCAAAACAAACTACACCCTTATTTTGTAATTATGTATAGGGGGAAATTTTTTCGGATATAAATTGTTTAGTGAGTCTTATTGAAAAATATGGGTGTTATTTTTCATTGGAAATAATTTCATAAAAAAATTGAAACCTTTATTTTCCCCATTATGAATTCTCATGGACAAAAAAATTACTTTTTGTGGATGTTATTGATTGTCGTGTAGAATTTTTTATCTATTTTGAATATAATTTATTCTATTAATAAATACATATCATGTAAATTTTTATATCTGTTTTCGAAAAGTGGTGGAACTTGTGAAAAATGTTGGTTGAATTTAATTTTGACCCATATACATGTCATTGAACTAATAAAATTGAAAATATATTTTGAACCAAAATTCTTAATTGTTTTCTATATCTTTGATGTTCAACAATGGGGACAAATATTTATTTTATGAGTGGGGTAGTGTAACATCCCAAGTAAGTAATGAATAATAAATATTTTTATCTATGTCTATTAATGATTAAGATAGTGTTTTAGAGGCTTAAAATGAAAATAAATACAATCTTATGCATGGAATACACTAATATTCTTAAAAGATTGTCTTACTGCCTTTTGATGGAAAACCCTTTTCAAATCAAACTTTTGACAATTTTATAATCTATATTTGTCAAAATAAAAATATTCATTATGATTGGGACATTGAAATTTACATTGGATAAATATTTGGAATTTTTCTGACAATGTTCTTTTTTTTAATGAATAGTGAAAAATACTGCATTTTACATCAAAACTGCTTTTTCATTTAATTTAATTATATGGTTAGATTATATTTTTTAATTGGTCTTAAAGTGTAATCTGAATATATTTTTACCATTTAATCCAATGGTGGTCATTTGAATCAATTTCACTTTGAAATTGGACTTAAACTGGTGTCAATCTTTTGATACTTATTGTTTCATAAAAACACGCTTTTTGTCATGACAATGGGAATTAATTATTAAATTAATTAATGTGACTTATATGATTTTAATTTTTTAAAATAGACATCATTTTTGAATTCAGAATATAAAATATAGCTTAGGTTGAAGTTTTGGTTTTTTTCTGAAAAACTTCAATTTTTGATGAATAGTGAAACCACTAAGTGGTAGTTAAAGAAACTGATTTTTTGTTTAAATGAAACTTTGTCACTTCTGTGATTTGATTTTCAAAAAATACAACATACATGGTTGTCATTAATAAGTAAAATGTGGTTCAATTAGATTAAAATAATTTTTGGTGAATAGTAACTTTTAAGTTCTTAATCGCGATTAGAGGTAATTAGTGTAGTTTAAGGTAAAAATAATGTTTTAATAATATGAGATGAGCTTGACACATGTCCTACCATTATTGGATGTGTCATGGCCGACCAAGACAATCCATGAGTCAACTTGGGGACCCCATGGAGCCACTTTGGTTGGGAAATGACATAAATATCTTTTTATTTAATGATAAAGTAAAAATGACACAAACATGATATGTTTTACTAAAAAAAATTTTACATGGGGTTATACAAGTCAGATTTTTTATTATAAATAGTCATTGGAAAGGTAAAAAGATTTTCTACATAATAGTATTTTTTTATAATTTTTAGAATTTAAATAAATTAAATTATTTATGACATCATGATGATGCAGTGATTACCTCATTATTTAACAATTTAAATAAAATGGAAAGATAATGTAATATCTAAGACCTAAACATGTCCAAAACCTATTGGATAAGTGTATTTAGAACCCTTATCACCTTATACTAGAATTATATCAATGTGGGACCTCTTAAATCCGAATACCATTTTAAAATAAAGTGACTTTTCTTTACTTTCCAAAAGTGTCCCTCCTCTCCTCTAATAAAAGGCCCCCACCTCTACCTCCTTACCCACACTCCCAAAGCCATTGTCTCGGCCAACCCCTGCCCATTTTGTCTCTAAACTTCCCTATCTTACTCCTTGAAGCCTCACTTTGGGCAGAAGTCTTCCCAAGGAAGCCTTTGAGCTCAAATCTCAGAGAGTTACCCGATTTTGTCTCCAATGCATTGGGTAATGCGAAGGAGTGAAACATTAAGGTTTCTCCGAAGAGATTTAGGGAATATACTGTGATGGGTATTCTAAACGTAACCAAGAGGGTTAATACCTACATAAGAATGTTATGAATGCCTCAAGTTACATTTATGTCTTATGATTTCTATGATTTATTCATGATTTTATGAGGTATGTTAAAGTGGTTATGTTTTATGGGTAAAGTATGATTTCATTCTTATGTATATATGTACCCATGTTTCCTTTCCATATTTTTATATCCCTTACTGAGCTTTTTATGCTCATCCCAAGTTTTTTTGAAATGTTTTTCACAGGTCAAGGGAAAGGTACATGATATGATGATAGTGTCAAGGAAGTGTCAAGAAAAAATCCATGTTTTATTTTAAATATGTTTCCATTGATGGGAAAGAAGAATACTATCTTAATGTAACCACTTTGTTTATATGTGGAATGTAATGAATGTTTTAGGATCTAATTCTCTAAAACTCTAAACTCGAAAATATCCTCAATGTGTAATCTTGTAATAACTCAAGATTAAGTAAGGTTTAAGTCTGGGGCCTTATAGTTGGTATCAGAGGTCGGTTTAGATAACTTTAGGAGTTAAAATTTTATTAAATGATTATCCAAAAATATTTTTTTTATGGTCAAATTGAAATGATATAACATTTGAAGATTACCATGTTGCTTCATCTAAGACATGTTTGTTCAGAATGGTATTCCGCAGAGGAAACATGGAAGTAGTGCTAGGAAGGCATACAGAAGGAAATAACCTTCCGAATCAACATCCTGAGATGGTCGGAATTGGAACTGAACAGTTTGTTGCAGTAATGGCGTAGTTGAATCAAGCGATAAATGGTGGTGGTATCCATGCACGAGATCAGCCAGATCAACCGCAGAGGAACATGTCAGTGGTGGAACATTTCATGAGGCAACATCCCCTATCATTTAGAGGATCATCTAACCATGTGTTAGCTGAAGGGTGGATTAAAGCACTGGAGAAGATTTTAGATGTCATGGGGTTTTCAGACAATCAAAAGGTTGGTCTTGCTATTTACCGTTTGGAGGGTGAGGCAGATCAGTGGTGGTCTATGGTTAAAAATATCAGGGACGTCGATGAGATTGATGCTCTTGACTGGGATGAATTCAAAGGTATGTTTCTTGAGAAGTATTTTCCTAAGGCTATTCGACTTAGGATGGAAAATCAATTCACGGAATTGAGGCAAGAGGAAGACTCAGTGGATACCTATGAAGAAAGGTTCACTCGATTGGCAAGGTATGCTCCAAATTTTATCTGAGACCTTGATAGTAAAATAAATCGTTTTTACTCAGGATTAAAGCCAAAATATTTAAGGGCATTAGCTTCTCGTGAGTTTAAAAGTTATGAAAAGATTGTTCGATGTGCTGAGAAGGTGGAAATGGAGTTTGCCGATGATCAAGTGTTCTATAACAACCAACAGAAGAAGAGACCGAGGTGGCAGGAGAAAGGTAAGAATTCTTCAAAAAATTCTGATAGTAAGAAAACTAAGTTTCCAGTTTGTGATAAATGTGGCAAAAGGCATGCTGGGGAATGTCTTCTGAATTCTGGAAAGTGCTACTGATGTGGTAAGATGGGACATAAGGCTCGTGATTGCACTGAAAAGGATCAAGGTGAAGGTAAGACCAAATTTTATATACAGTTAGTGAAATGTTATAAGTGTAATGAGATGGGTCACTATGAAAACGAGTGTCCGACAAAGATCTTGAGTGATGGGAAGCAGTTAGACTAAAAGCAGAAAGGGGTGGTGAAATCCTTTGCAACTACTTCAGCAGACGACGGACCATCAAATGAAGTTGTATCAGGTACTTTTTTTGTTTTTTCAGATTATGCCAATGTGTTGTTTGATTTGGGGTCTACAAATTCTTTCATCTCTGAAACCTTTTCTAGTAAAATGAGAATACCATCTCAAGAAATGACTCCTAAACTTTTGGTAAAAACACCTGGGGGAATGTTGAGGCAAAAAGAATTTATAAGAATCTTCATATCCTTATCTGTGGAAAGAACCTACTTGCAAACCTTATTGTTCTACCTCTAGTAGAGTTTGATGTTATCCTGGGTATGGATTGGCTCTCTATTTACCATGCTAAGATTGAATGTAGAGCTAAAGAAGTTTCTTTTCAGAAATAATTTCAGTTTGTTTACAAGAATGAACCCTTACTTTTGATAACATATCAAGAGGCCGAGAAACTTGTAAAAGATGGAAATAAATGTTACCTTGCACACATCATTGAAAATAAAGGAATTGTTCAGATTAATGATGTGCCAGTGGTAAATGAGTATCCTGATGTTTTCCCTGATGAGTTGGCTGGAATAATACCAGATCGGGAAGTTGAGTTTACTATTGACTTAGTTCCTGATTCCAAGTCAATTTTAAAACCCCCTTATCGAATGGCTCAAATTGAACTTTTAGAGTTGAAGGAGCAATTGTAAGATTTATTAGAGAAAGGTTTCATTCGACCTAGCACATCACCATGGGGTGCTCCTGTTTTATTTGTTAAAAAGAAAGATGGTTCTATGAGACTTTTCATTGATTATAGAGCCTTGAATAACATCACTGTTAAGAACAAATATCCTTTGCCTCATATCGATGATTTGTTTGATCAGCTCCAGGGAGCTCAGTATTTTTCAAAGATTGACCTGAGATCGGGGTACCATCAGCTGAAGGAAAAGGAATCAGATGTTCCGAAGACCGTGTTCCGTACAAGATATGGCCATTATGAATTTGTAGTAATGCCTTTTGGGCTAACCAATGCACCTGCTGTATTCATGGACTTAATGAATAGAATTTTCCATGAGTTCTTGGATAAGTTTGTGGTGGTTTCATTGATGATATTTTGGTGTTTTCTAAAAGTAAAGAAGATCATGAAAGACATTTAAGGGTTATTTTCCAAACCTTAAAAGAAAATAAATTGTATGGGAAATTCAGCAAGTGTGATTTTTTGGTTGCAAAAAATTTCTTTCCTTGGTCACATTGTTTCTAAATATGGGATAACCGTTGATCCTGCAAAAACAAAGGTTGTTGAAGAATGGCCAAGACCCACAAATGTAACTGAGATTCGTAGCTTCCTTGGTTTGGCAGGCTATTACCAAAGGTTGGTTAGAAATTTTTCACGGTTATCTAGTCCAATGACTAAGCTAACTCGGAAGGGTGTTAAGTTTATCTGGACAAAAGAATGTGATGATTTTTTTCAGGAGTTGAAAAGAAGATTGGTGAATGCTCCAGTTTTGGAACTACCTTCCAGGAATGGTGAGTTTGTTATATACAATGATGATTCATTGAATGGACTTGGTTGCGTCCTAAAGCAGAATGATCAGGGAATTTCTTATGCTTCACGACAGTTGAAAACTCATGAGGTAAATTACCCTACACATGATTTGGAATTAGCTGCTGTTGTTTTTGCTTTAAAAATTTGGAGGCATCATTTGTATGGAGTAATGTGTGAAATATATACTGATCACAAAAGTTTAAAGTATATATTCACTCAGAAAGAGTTAAACATGAGACAAAGGAGATGTCTGGAATTAATCAAGGATTATGATTGTACAATTCATTACCATCCGGGAAAAGCAAAAAAAGTGGCTGATGCTTTGAGTTGAAAAAATAATGCTTCATTAGAAATGTTGCGTTTGGAACGTGATCCTTTGGTTAAGGATTTTATGAACTTTGGCATAGAAGTTGTTGGTGCAGGAAGTTCTTCTATTTTGTTTCAGGTATCAGTGAGATCATCTCTATCAGATAGAATCAAGCAAGCACAGAAGCAAGACAGTGAGTTGCAGAAAAAGGTAGAGCTTGTTCAGAAAGGTAAGTTGCATGAATTCAACATTGATAGTGATTGTGTTTTGTGATTTGGGAAGAGATTGTGTGTGCCTTGTGATTCACAGTTGAAGAGAGAGTTGTTATGTGAAGCTTATAGTTCTCCGTTTTCAGTTCATCCTGGCAGTACTAAGATGTACAGAGATCTGCGGGAGTATTACTGGTGGGATGCAATGAAAAGAGATATTGCTGATTTTACTGTGAAGTGTTTGACTTGTCAGCAGGTTAAAGTAGAGCGGCAGTTACCGAAAGGGATGGTTCAGCCTTTACCAGTTCCAGAGTGTAAATGGGAGAATATATCCATGGACTTTGTTGTGGGATTACCGAGGACATCTCGAGGTAATAATGCAATCCGGGTTATTGTTGATCTCTTGACTAAATCTGATCATTTCCTTGCTATATGAGGTACTTTTTCCCTAGATCAACTTTCCCGTTTGTATCTTAAATAGATAGTCAGGTTACATGGATTTCCTTTCTCCATTGTATCTGATCGTGATCCCAGGTTCACTTCTAACTTTTGGAAAGGCCTTCAGAAGTCGTTGGGTACTGAATTAAATTTTAGTACAGCATTTCATCCTCAATCAGATGGGCAGTCGGAACGAACAATTCAGACCTTGGAGGATATGCTACGAGCTTGTTCGATGGATTATCAGGGAAGTTGGTACCAACATCTTTCTTTGGTTAAATTTTCATATAATAACAGTTTTCATTCCAGTATACAGATGGCACCATTTGAGGCGTTATATGGGAAGTGGTGTCGAACTCCAGCTTTCTGGGATGAAGTGGGTGAAAGGAAGTTGATGGGACCAGAATTGGTAGAAGAGATGGCAGAAAAAGTTCAACTGATTCAGAAACACATGAGAACATCTCAGAGTACGCAGAAGAGTTATGCAGAAAACAGGAGGAAGGATCTAACTTTTGAGGTAGGTGATCATGTTTTTCTCAAAGTCTCACCATGGAAAAGTGTGATGAGATTTGGTAAGAAAGGAAACCTGAGTCCAAGGTTCATTGGACCATATGAAATTCTGGAGAGAGTTGTATTAGTTGCATACCGGGTGGCTTTACCTCCGAGTTTATCTCAGGTACACAATGTTTTTCACGTTTTGATGTTGAGAAAGTATATACCAGATCCATCTCATTTTTTGAGTCCAGAGGTAGTTCAGCTGGAAGAGAACCTATCATATGAGGAACAACTGTTCTAGATTCTTGACCACAGGGAGTAAGTGTTATGAAATAAGTATATTAATCAGGTGAAGGTTTTGTGGAAAAACCACATGATGGAAGAGGCAATATCGGAATCTGAAAATGCAATGAGGGATAAGTACCCCCATTTATTTGACAAGTAAATAAATTGCGGGGACGCAATTTTCTAAAGGGGGGAAGGATGTAACATCCCAAGTAAGTAATGAATGATAAATATTTTTATATATGTCTATTAATGATTAATATGGTGTTTTAGAGGCTTAAAATGAAAATAAATACAATCTTATGCATGGAATACACTAATATTCTTAAAAGATTGTCTTACTGCCTTTTGATGGCAAACCCTTTTTGAATCAAAATTTTGAAAATTTTATAATCTATATTTTTCAAAATAAACATATTCATTATGATTGGGACATTGAAATTTACATTGGATAAATTTTTGGTATTTTTCTGACAATGTTTTTTTTAATGAATAGTGAAAAATACTGCATTTTACATCAAAACTGCTTTTTCATTTAATTTATTTATATGGTTAGATTATATTTTTAATTGGTCTTAAAGTGTAATCTGAATATATTTTTACCATTTAATCCAATGGTGGTAATTGGAATCAATTTCACTTTGAAATTGGACTGAAACTGGTGTCAATCTTTTGACACTTATTGTTTCATAAAAACACGCTTTTTGTCATGACAATGGGAATTAATTAGTAAATTAATTAATGTGATTTATATTATTTGAATTTTGTAAAATAGACATCATTTTGGAATTCAGAATATCAAATATAGCTTAGGGTGAAGTTTTGGTTTTTTCTGAAAAACTTCAATTTTTGATGAATAGAGAAACCACTAAGTGGTAGTTAAAGAAGCTGATTTTTCGTTTAAATGAAACTTTGTCACTTCTGTGATTTGATTTTAAAAAAATCTGACATACATGGTTATCATTAAGAAGTAAAATTTGGTTCAATGAGATTAAAATAATTTTTTGGTGAATAGTAACTTTTAAATTCTTAATCGCGATTAGAGGTAATTAGTGTAGTTTAAGGTAAAAATAAGGTTTTAATAATATGAGATGAGCTTGACACATGTCCTACCCTTATTGGATGTGTCATGGCCGACCAAGACAATCCATGGGTCAACTTGGGGATCCCATGGAGCCACTTTGGTTGGGAAATGACATAAATATCTTTTTATTTAATGATAAAGTAAAAATGACACAAACATGATATGTTTTACTAAAACAATTTTTACATGGGGTTATACAAGTAATATTTTTGATTATAAATATTAATTGGAAATCTAAAAAGATTTTCTACATCATAGTATTTTTTTATAATTTTTAGACTTTAAATAAATTAAATTATTTATGACATCATGATGATGGAGCGATTACCTCATTATTTAACGATTTAAATAAAATGGAAAGATAATGTAATATCTAAGACCTACACATGTCCAAAACCTATTGGATGAGTGGATTTCGAACCCTTAACACCTTATCCTCGAATTATATCAATGTGGGACCTCTTAAATCCGAATACCATTTTAAAATAAAGTGACTTTTCTTTACTTTCCAAGAGTGCCCCTCCTCTCCTCTTATAAAAGGCCCCCACCTCTACCTCCTTACCCACACTCCCAAAGCCATTGGCTCGGCCAACCCCTACACATTTTGTCTCTCCACTTCCCTCTCTTACTCCTTGAAGCCTCACTTTGGGCAGAAGTTTTCCCAAGGAATCCTTTGAGCTCAAATCTAATAGAGTTAACCGATTTTGAGGAGATTAAAGAACGACCGAGTCAAGTCGGACCCGAGGTATAGGACTTCGTCTCAATCTCCTTTCATTGAGGCATATTTTGTTTTATACACAACCTTCTTTTATACGGTGTATAAACCCCTTTGAATTTTATGTTTATTCATAAGGAATCTTTTTTATACGAAGCGTTTACTAAACGACAAAAGGGAATGTTTTTGTCGTACGTATGCGGCGACAACGACTTCTCCGCCGCCGTGACCATTATTTTAGTTTCGGCTTCCTCTACAAGCCATACCTTTTTTTAAAAGAAAAATAAATACCATGTTTTAATTTTCTTTTATTTTGGTATTGAAAATGTTTTTCATAATGTTTTTATATCAATGTGTTGTATTGATATCTTGTGATTGAAAGGTGGAAATGTTATGTTTCCTTTATACATGTTTTATATGATACGATTATGTTGTGGTTCTTGGGAATTATTATGAAGACGGGTGGTTCCATGATAAACTAAGGGAGGGTGAGCCCAATATAGCTCTCCAATACATTGGGTGACGTGAAGTAGTGAAACGTTAAGGTTTCTACTAAGAGATTTAGGGAATATACTATGATGGGTATTCCAAATGTAACCAAGAGGGTTAATCCCTACGTAAGAATGTTATGAATTTCTCAAGTTACCTTTATTTCTTATGATTTCTATGATTTATTCATGATTTGATGAGGTATGTTAAAGTGATTATGTTTTATGGGTAAAGTATGATTTCATTCTTTTGTATATATGTACCCATGTTTCCTTTCCATATTTTTATATCCCTTACTGAGCTTTTTATGCTCATCCCAAGTTTTTTTGAAATGTTTTTCACAAGTCAAGGGAAAGGTACATGATATGATGATAGTGTCAAGAAAGAATCCATGTTTTATTTTAAATATGTTTCCATTGATGGTAAAGAAGAATACTATCTTTATGTAACCACTTTGTTTATATGTGGAATGTAATGCAAGTTTTAGGATCTAATTCTCTAAAATTCTAAACCCGAAAAGATCCTCAATGTGTAATCTTTTAATAACTCAAGATTAAGTAAGGTTTAAGGCTGGGGCCTTATAGGTAGGGTGTATTCTAAAATTAGATAAATTGTTCATTAATGTAAAACTTTTCAGATTGATTAATTTTTTTCATAAAATGTGGAATTATTTTTAATAATTTATGAATTTTTCATTAGAGATAAATTTTATTAATTTATGAATCTTTAATGTCACTTTGAAATGGTTATTCTCTTTTACCCCATGGGATCAATTGGGTTTATTAATTTCCCACCCTCTAGAAACCATTTATATTTGCGAAAAAATTGAAGGAAATGTTTGCAAGAAGAATTTAATTTGAAATAATTTGATTGGAAAAAATACTTATAATATATGTATTTAAATGAGCTATGAAATGAGAATCAGCATCCCGGTTAATCCTCTCTTCTTTTATTCATTCGTTATTTTGTTATCAAATCTAAAACTATTACATGGTTTAATTATGTTTCCATGTAATTACCAAACTCACTTATCTATATAGTTTTGTAAAATTATTTATATGATAAAATATGTGTATCTTCTAACATAGAGGAAACCAGATGTTTGGATGTTTCATTTAAATTCATACTGATGATTGTTAAATTCAATACAAATTTTTCCAAAAATAGTCATTTTTTAAGTGTAATATAAAAATTTCCTTAAACCAAAATTTCATAATAGGTAATATACACTTTCTAATTAAGAGAAACTATGTGGGAAATCATTTAAAAAATAAATTATTCATGAAATTTCAGTTTTTTTATTTTGATATTTATTTTATAAAATTTAATCTGACTAATTGATTACTTGAGGATAAGAAATGTTTATGTTTAGAGAAATTTAAGGTTTATATATTTGTATACATTGTTAAAACATGTATTATGTGATATTATCTTAATATTTTGAGGATAAATAATAATATTAAGGTAATTTATTGATAATTTTTGTGTTTTGAAATAATATTTCATTCAATAATTTACAACGAAATTAGATGTTTTAATACTTAATTGATTAAATTGTCCATATTTTTTTATTTTATTAGGATAAAATATATAATTATTATGAAAATTTTGATTCAAATATATATTTTAAATTCATTGAGTGTTTTGTTTTAAATTTCTTAAATTTCTATTTTCTGATTTCTTTTTAAATTTTTGATGAAACTATTTTATTTTTAATTTACCTTTTTAAAACTGAAAATCATTTAATTCATCTATTGTGAGGGATAATATTAATTGTGATTTAATTTTTTACAATATCAATTAATTTAATTTTTTATTTTATATTGTGTAGAATAATTATTTATTTTGGAAAAGTCGATTTTTAAGATAAATTTTATCCTACCTCACGTAAGTGTATGTTCAAGAATTTATCACATAAGTAAAACCCCTAAGAATAGAATCGAAAGAAATGTCATGTATGATTAAAAAAATTTATTTATCACATTAGTTAATTGAGATCTATTATAATATAATATCAAACAGTGATAAAAATATAAACAAATAATATGATAATTTATCCAATTAAATGATTAAACCCAAGCCACTAATTAAAAATGAATCCTTAATGCTCAATTTTGGAATATGACCATTATCAAAGTGTGTTCAAATCATTGGGAAGATGGATTGATTCCCAAAAACATGGTTCAATAGATTTGGACAAGCTAATTCCAATTTAATAACATATTAGAATTAAATATTATTGCTCAATATCTCAAATGGATTATGGAATGAAGATTACTAACCAAATCTAATGTGGGGAGATCAGAATATTAGCTTTCTATATTGAATAAAAACACCTATGATTTCCTTAGTTGGACTAAATCTGAAGAGAATAAAAAATCCAAACCATATTTTCAATGATATTTTCTAATAAAAAATTTATGAGGATCCTAAACAATTCTAATTGGTTCGATGAATTTAAGTATGGATTCCTCAGGTTAATGAATATTAACTCGATGAAGATTAAGCTTTCATTGACTTTCAATGTTTTTGGTGTATATGAAGATGATTATAAGATCTTTGGTCAAAGATATGAAATATAAACACATTAATGATGGTATTTCCATAATAAGGATATGATTTTGAGAATAATATTCAAGTAAGATGCATAGTTTGATCATTATTGAAGAAGAAAAATGAAGGATGAACTGATGTTTGAACATGAAAACCCACTTCTGAATTGAAATCCTTTGAGATTTAATAATGAAATTTCATGAAATTTATAATAAATATGAATAATTCAGGTTTTTTATTGTATTTATTTTATTTAGTTTATATTGAGGAATATGGTTGATGGGGACTCATTGTTTTATATCATTATAGCTGGGGTATTTCAACAAATACCATACCAAGTGATTAACTATTTTTCACTAAGAAAGTGAACCTGTATGTTTTTCTTTGTTCATCATAAATATTTTGGATTTTGAATACGTCATATGTTTTTCTCTTCTTTATGTAACTACATATGATGATGAACCTATGACCGATTGCTTTGAAAGATTTATTATGGTCAATGGTCGAACAAAGATGCATGTTGATGATGAAGGAATTAGTTTATGAGTAAAATGTAGGGCTATTGAGTATAACATAAAAGGAAATAGTTTTTTGTTGATGTTTGAAATTCTAGCTAGGATCTGTGTTGAGGAAGATTTTTAAATGTTTTATCTAGAAACAATTTAAATTTTTCAAGGAATAATTTATAGAGGTGATAGATGGGGTAAATTAATGAAAAGTAGTCATGTGTAAAAATTAGTTGTAGGTATTTTCAATAGTAACATGTGTAGTGAAAGAAGGTAAAATTGAAAAAATATATTGAACACACAAGAGATAATAGAAAGTGATTTTCTTCAGGATCATGTGTGGGAGTTTCATCAAAGGTTGATACATATAGTTAAAGTGAATATATATTGAATTTAAATTGATAAATTATATTTCTTATCACTATAAATTTTTCATCAATTGTATCCCAATTTCTTGTTTTCATTTATTCTATATGTAAAAACATGCAGTACACAAAAATTATGAGGGAAAATTTTAATTGTCATATCTTGTCTATTTTTTCATGTTCTTGACTTCTTCCAACTCAATTGTAAAAACATGAACTTCACCTAATTGATTAGTGAAATTTTTAATTTTCTCATCTTGAAATATTCCTACTAAACTATAAATCATTATTTTTTTTGTGTATCTTTAGTAAATATTAGAAATTTCCTAAGAGTATTTTTAATTCTCATGGGTGTAATGGGGCCTATTGTGTCCCTATGGTTTTTGGATGGGTCTGGTCCTAGGATGGGCTCCTTACCCATCCCACTTCTTTTTTTTTCTTTATGTTCTCTATTCTCCTTTTATATGGATTTGCCTTGGTTGTGTCTCACATAACCATAAATTGATTTTTTTTAAAACACCAGTAATATTAATTTTCAGTCAAGGGATATTAAAAAACTTCTAACAATTAAATTTATTTTTGTGTAGAAATTATTTTCATAGACATTATTTCTCTTAAATAAACTTCAATGAATACTATCTTGATAATTCAATTCACATGTCTATGCTCTTTAACAAAGTTTAGATCGTAATAAAATTAACCCTTCATTTCACATCATCATTTTCACACATTTTTTCCTATTTTATCATCATTTTCCCCCTATATTTTTTATAGTTAATGAAACTTATAAAATCCCTAAGAAAAACTATGTTTCCTTTCTAAATGATCGTCCCATATTACCTCTATCTAGTTATGATTAGGGGAATTGTAAATTCTAATTTCAATAACACGTCAATGACTTCACCACCTCATAGACCTTTTTGTAGTTTCCATTTTACGTTACCATTGATGGAATGGGATGACTTGAGAATTATTTTATGAGTATTCCATAACAGACCGGTGATATTCCTTATAGTTGAGTTTCTAGTTGTATGGTATTGTGGTGTTCTTCCCCTACTGAGACATGGTGACCTGGGTAGGTAAAACCTAATGAGACAGAATATTACATTGAGTTTTTACTCAACCAAGAGTTGTACGGTAATGGAATGGACGTAAGTTCATCTCCCTTATGATAAATTCATAAGAGGCTATTGAGGACTCATTGGTTTTGGGGTATGTTGAGAAACATTATGGAATATGAGTAATGGATGTTGACCTAAAGGTCATTATTTATATTTAGTTACCATTATGATGTGTCTCGACTGTGATTAGATATCGAGAAACCTGATGGGTTCCCCTAAAATATATGAAAATAGTCAGATGGTTTTTATTTGAATGGGTAATAATGATCATGGGTGTACCATTTAGGACTCAGGTCGATGGATTTATCCTACTATTTCTTGACAATTCTGGTCACAGTCCTGTGACATTGGCCAATTTTTTTCTAATGTGTTAGGGTGATGGAAACATTTTTTTACATTTTATATATAATGGTTCAAAATATAGAACACATACATTGGTTGTTTTTATGAATGAAATGTAAACACTCTTGGAGTGGTTTAGAAAATTCCTTCAAGTGATATGGAAAATGCCTTAAGTGATCATTATATGGATGATATATAATATTATCACTGACCATTATAATAAATGCATTGCGTTGTAATGATTTATGAGATTGGTATATTTCATTGAGACGACTCGAAATCTCTCTTTGAAAAGATAGGAAAACACAATCGGGTCAATCGTGATATGGATTTGGTTTAAACCTTTGGGTAGTCTAGAAATTGCTTTTAGTGTGGTTTCATAAACATACTCATGGAAGTCATAAAATGATATTGTATAACCTTGTGGATCATTTTGTAAAATGTGTGTGGAGTGGTCATGTTAGCATATGATGCATTGGACAAACTCCTTAGATCTACAAGTAGGGTATGAAAACCCCACATATCTAGGGATTTCTTTGACATTCTTGTTAGGATTTATAGAAGGGGATTTTACCAACCACATAAATTGGTTTCAATAGATAACATAGGATTATCCCTTTGGGGTCAGCAGTTGATCGTAATATGATTTTTTTTAGGATTACATGAGATTCCCATAGAGATTTCATTAATTTTTAAATAAGTTATGGTTGATCATGGAAGTAGTCTCAAGGATCAAAAAAGATTATCATTCTCACTCATTAAGTAGTTGAGTGAAAATTGTTGGAATGATTACGGTTATTGAGAAAAAAATAATGGGGGAGAAAGGAGAAGCTCCTTTGTGAGAGGCCATGGCGACGATGGCGTAGGTCATGGTCGTGCCCCTACCTCCCCTCCTTGGCCCGCTCAAGCTAGGGAGATAGTTCCTCTCCCCCTTCACTGAACCGTATTCTCTACCTTGTTTTCCTCCTATCGAAGTGAGCCCTAAATTCCACTCTTGTGTGAATGGTGTTCCTTTAGTTCCTATTTATCCCTTGGTGTTCATGAATGCTTCGGCAATGCTGGATATTACCCTGGTCACTTGTTTTGGGAATCAGTGCTCCTCGGTTAACGCCTTCAACAGGTTTGTTTTCTTTTCTTGGAAGCTACAGGATCGGGTGGTTGTCGGTCATTTAGATTCAAAGCATATTCTGATTCGTTTTTCGTCTGAGGAAGATCTGATCTACGCTTGGGCCTCTACTCCATGAGATTTAGATGGATTACAGTTTATTTTATTTTGGTGGTCCTTTGATTTTCATCTGATGTGTGACTCCCTTTTTATGACACTATGGATTTCGCTTCCCGGTCCTCCACTACCTTTCCAGAATCCGGCAATTCTTCCATTAATTGGAAATATGATCGGTCGCTACCTCTGTTCGGATGCCCGCACCAGTACCATGTGTCATCCAGTCTCCCTGAGAATTTGCGTAGAATTTGATGTCTCAAAGGGACAGTTGAACTCCACTGTCATTGAGATTGAAGGAGAGTTACGCTGGAATCAAAAGGTGTGTTACGACTCTTGGGTTCCTTTCTGTTTTTGTTGTCGTCGTCTGGGTCATGATTCTTACAGATGTCGTCAAATTTGTTCTTGTGGGTCGACATAAATAATTAATGATGAAAATTTGTATACATAGGTACATTTTTGAAACATTAGAGGAATATTTTTAAGAAATTAAAATTAATTATTTTTAGGAGATATGACTCCACTAAAAAGATCAATGAGCCGTGAGTTAAAGTCAGATGCCCACCATGGAATCTCCGAGTAGTAATATAGTTAGAGATTATAGACTATGAGGATAGGCTTCAAGTATCATTACCACTAGAATACTCAAGAAAATAGGTATTTTGGATCTAGTAGATAAATCCAACTATTATTTTATGTAATAGTTTGAGACATTTAAAATTTCTAATTTGAAACTGTATTATAGTAATCAAGATAAAAGTACTAATCAAATTGATTTTATGTAACACCTCAGGTAAATAAAGAATATGACATCTTTATATTTATCCATATTTGTGAATAAAATATTAATATTACTTTAAAGTAGATGCTATGCTCGATGGCGTACCCAACACGGAACAACAAGTCTCTTGGGAATCTTACGTTGCACTCTAATAATAAAATAATATTATTTTAAATGGTAGTTAACGCCTAGCCGTTGTAATGGCGGTAATGAACAGAACTAACTACAAAATAATTATATATGTTTGTAAAATATTTTTACTCTTTACAATAAATTTTAGAGGATTAAAAATGCAAATGAATCCAGTTTTTAAGCGAAAACATTCTAATATTCTTTAAAAGATCGATTAACCGCCTTTTGATGGCGAACCCCTTTTAAATCCACTTTTTGAAAATTTTATAAGCTCTATTTTTCAAAATAAACATATTATTTATGATTGGAACATTTAAATTTACCTTGGGTTAATTTTTGGTATTTTTCTGACAATGTTCATTTTTCAATGAATAGTGAAAAATACTGCATTTTACATCAAAACTGCTTTTTCATATAATTTAATTATATGGTTATATTATCTTTTTAATTTGTTTTAAAGTGTAATTAGAATATATTTTTACCATTTAATTCAATTATGGTCATTGGGATTAATTTCACTTTGGAATTAGGCATAAACAAGTGCCAAACTTTTCATAAATATTGTTTCTAAAAAACCCGCTATTTGTTTTGACAACGGGAAGTTTTTTAAAATTTATTATTTCAATTTATGTGTTTGGAATTTGGTAAAATGAATTACATATTTGGAATCAGATGGTCCAAATTATGTAATTAAGACTCTTTTGTTTCTGGACATTATGAATAGTAACGACGGTAATTATCTTTAATTATTTTGATTAATGAGTAATCGGGTAGTTAAAGATAATAAGATAATATAATAATAATAAAAAATGAACACAAAATGTGTCCTAAGGCTACTGGTTGTCTCATTTCCGACCATGGGATGCCTTGTGCCAAACTTGGTGGCCCCATGGAATCACTTTTGTGAGAAAGTGACTTTTTATCTATTTATTTTTAAAAAATGTTAAATGTGACAAAGAATGTATCACCTATGTAAAATATTTTTAATTTGGCCTACATAAATGATATTTTGGACTATAAATATTCATTGGAAATATAAAAAGATTTCCTACATCATAGTATTTTTTTTATAATTTTTAGACATTAAATAAATTAAATTATTTATGACATCATGATGATGCAACGATGACCTCATTATTTAACGATTTAAATAAAATGGAAATATAATGTACAATCTAAGACCTACACATGTCCAAAACCTATTTTATGGGTGGATTTAGAACCCTTATCACCTTATCCTCGAAACACATCAATGTGGGACCATTAATATCCAAAATTCATTCTAAAATAATGTAACATTTCCTTACTTTCCAAGAGTGCCCCTCCTCTACTCTTATAAAAGGCCCCCACCTCTACCTCCTTACCCACACTTCCAAAGCCTTTGGCTCGGCCAAACCCTGCCCATTTTGTCTCTCCACATCCCTCTCTAACTCCTTGAATCCTCACTTTGGGAATAATCCTTTCCAAGGAAGCCTTTGAACTCAAATCAAAGTAAGTTACCCGATTTTAAGGTAATGTCTTCACTTGAGTCCTTTTGTTTTATTTTACTTCTCCATCTCCTAAACTCTTTTTATTCTTTTATTTTGTAACAACTCCAGTATCTTCAATATACTAAGATGTTTTTATAATAAGGATTCGAGCTACACTTACACACACCTACATCTAATGGTTAAAGAACATACTGTTTCCGTGGATGGCGAATTTCTGCCTCCCGAAACGATGATTGTTCAACATTCTTCTAACACATTCAAAGGTGTCCATTAAGATGACATTATATTTATATATGATATATAATATTTTTATGTTTTACTTAAGCTTCTGTATTTTTCATTTATGGCATACCTTTATGGTTTCCATTATGGGTAAACGCGATATCTTCATTTAAGGAAGTGCGGACTACCGCCCCCTCAAAGTGATTTGATTCGTTAATACCATATGTGGTACGTATAAAGGATATATTTAATGATATTATATATGATACCATACTAGAATTAAAATACTATTATGTATAATTATGTTTTAATTCCATTAAATATGAAATAGAAATGGAAGTAGCGTTCATGAGTACGTACGGCTTACCGTCTCCATGAACGGTGCATTTCATTTCTTAACTCTAAATGTTATGTAATATTATAAATGAATGAATATACTGGATATATATGATATATATGATATCTAAATCATGAATACAATTCTGGATATAATGAACATTTGGCCACACGAACAACATGTAAATGTAAGAAGTCCACTTTCGACTTAAGAACCAAATATCGACAAAACAAATATTATTAACTTAAATGATTACATAATGTTTATGACAAGGTAATAAGTGATATAAAAGGAATAATGAACTTGAAAAAGGTTCTTAAGGAATTATAAATTAACTCAAGTTTATTATTTAGGAGATTAAAGAATGATCGAGTCAAGTCGGACCCGAGGTAAGGGATCCTACTCCTCTCTTTCTTTTTAAGTACACTCTTTTATGTCATTCCTTCTAAGCTCATCTTTATTGTGATTGGGATTTTCTTTTATATTACTCTTACTGTAATTTTTATTTTCATATTATGAGAGACCCTATTCTCTCTCACCAATCCATTTTGGAAGTTTTGAGTGGCGCTGTTAGGCTGCCGAATTTTTGTAAGAGATCCAACCTCTCTCTTTCTTTTTAAGTACTCTCCTTTATGTCAATTCTTTTAAGCTCCTATTTGTTATGTTGGGGGGTGTTATTTTGTATTCCTATTTCTTTAAACTTTATGTTGATATGATGAGAGACCCTATTTCCTCTCATCAATCCATTTTGGACGTTTTAAGTGGCGTCGTTAGGCTGTCGAGTTTTCGTAAGGGATTTTTCATCTCACTTTTATTCCCGTGAGATTTATGCTACATTTGCCACAATTTCCTTTGAGTGGTGTATGTACTGCCCATTATTATACACTTTTTGTAGTATAATTTCATTTATGGGTATTCACATATTCATTGTATGACCCTTCTTTCATGGGGTGTACGTTTGGAAGGTTACCCAACTCGGTAAGGGGACCTTTCACCCTCCTCTTTTTAAAAGACATCGTTTGTTATGTATTTTAATTCACATACTATTATGTTGGGATATGTTATTTTATATCCTTATTGATGTAAATTTTATGTCCAAGTGATGAGATTCCCTTTTTATCTCCCATCAACTCATTTTCTGAATTTTGAAGTGATGTCGTTAGGCTGTCGAATTTTACCAAGGGAACTTTTTAACCCAATTTCGATTTCTTTGGGTTCAACATGTAATTATTGAATATGTCATCTTTTTAATATGTGTGAATGACCTTTTATTTTTTTACACTTAATATCCACTTATATTGGGTGTATTTATATTTGTCACACATAATTTTGAGATTGAATTATCCTTAATTTAAGGATACCTTCTTTATAAGGGAATTCATCACATTTGACATTTCTACTGAGACTTCATTGTTGTTATGAACCAATTCACTCTTATATGGTGTATATACTGTCCTTTGGAATATTATATCATGAATCCATTTATTCTCATGATATTATAAAGTTCTGACTAAATGTTATTCCTCAATTATTGTATTCAAGTGTCTCTAATTTTGGTAGAACCCCTTTAACCAAAATATCGCTTTAAATGTTTTAATTATTTGTTATTATTAATATCCATGTTTTCAAAGTGGTTTTAAGGATTTATTTATATGGATATTAATGGTTTAAAATTTTAAAAGCTTCAAGGTGGTATGGGACACTTTGATTCAAAAATATCTTTATTAAATGTTTTAAATGGTTTTGGAAATGGTTTCTTTCTGAATGGATTCATTATTTCAATATCCTAAAATGTTATATTGTGATTGAAATGTTGAAATGGTATCTTTACTTTATGCATGTTTTATGTGATACGTTTATGTTATGGTTCTTGGGCATTGTTATGAAAACGGGTGGTTCCGTGATAAACTAAGGGCGGGTGAGCCCGATATAGCTCTCCAGTGCATTGGGTAACGCGAAGGAGTGAAACGTTAAGGTTTCTCCGAAGAGATTTTGGGAATATACTATGGTGGGTATTCCAAACGTAACCAAGAGGGTTACTCCCTACGTAATAATGTTATGAATGCCTCAAGATACCTTTTATGTCTTATGATTTCTATGATTTATTCATGATTTGATATGCCTATGTTTTATGGGTAAAGTATGATTTCATTCTAATGTATATATAAACTCATGTTTCCTTTCCATATTTTTATAACTCTTACGGAGCTTTTTATGCTCATCCTAAGTTTTTGAAATTTTTTTCACAGGTCAAGGGAGAGGTACATGATGTGATGATAGTGTCAAGGATGTGTCAAGAAAGAATCCGTGTTTTATTTTAAATATGTTTCCGTTGATGGGAAGAATGAATATTGTCTTTTATGTAACCACTTTGTTTAAATGTAGAATGTAATGCAAGTTTCATGATCTAATTCTCTAAAACTCTAAACCTGAAAAGATTCTCAATGTGTAATCTTGTAATAACTCAAGATTAAGTAAGGTTTAAGGTTGGGGACTTATAGTTGGTATCAAAGGTCAGTTTAGATAACTTTAGAGGTTAGGGTATTCTTTAAGCATAAGTGGCATTACCATAATGGTTAGGATTTCAGAAAGAGTTCTAGTTTTAGATAAAGTGAATGAGTAAGTATATCTTAGTTTTTATCTTCCTCATTAGTACATGATGGTTTTTTTGATATACTCACACTGACCTTTTTAGTTTTAGTAAATGGACGGATCTAGCAGGCATCAAAGTGACAATAGGTTTGAAGGAAACTGTGGTGGTTCTCTGATTAAGAGACTGGATGAAATGGGGGATTCAATGAGGAAACTCGTGGTTTTTCTAAACCAACTATCAAGGAGTCATGATCAACCACTTGAACCTTGGTATGATCTTTAATGCATCATGTACGAGATGACCAATCGATGTGGAAGTTCAGGTAATAATTATAAAGGTAACCATTAGAGTATATATGATCCTTACTTTTGAGGTAATTATGGGTTATTATATGTTATGATGGAAAATGAAAGGCATGAGATAAACTTGAGGTTAAAATATGTTATGATAATTTTTGAATATTTTATCTCGTTTTGGGGAATGTTTTAAGAATTATATAGTTTTGGAAAAAGGACAACACGCAGACCGTGTGACAACCCGTCGCGTCGGACAAAGCTGCGGGAATCGAACCCACAACCAAAGTGCGACTGGTATTTATCGCCTACCACTGGACTACGTGAAGTCCCTGGTTAGTTTGACTGATTCTTATTAGTTAGATGATTTTATGAATTAAGATTAAGTTGATTTTGGGTTATCTATGGAAATTTATTAACCTATCATGGAGGATATGTGATTAGGTTAATTACTTTTCAATACGAGACATTAAGAGCAACTGATGTTGTTTGGAGATAAATGTTACAATTTAACTTGGAAGACTATGTGACTAAATCCTTCAAATATTTGGGTTTCAATCTTATTTTGGTTTACTTTGAAGAATTTTATGGACAAATTGTTTATCGGATGGTCCTCGTTGAACTTTGGGTTTTTTTAGACAAAATTTTGGAGTTTAAGAATAGATTTTCTTTTTATAAAGGGTTATCCTTTTCTGGATTATCTGATCTTGTACTAACCTTTTTGGTTTTGGTTTTGGTTAAATTCTAAAGACATGGTAAGTATATAGTTCTCTTTTGTGGATTAGGTGATTTTCTAGAAGTTGATTATAGTACTCTTAATGTGAACAAGTATTCCTAAATACTCGTCTTTTGGATAAAATATGAGTTTGTGTAAGTAATATAATAAGCGTTGAAAGTCAACATGATAAGTTATTATGTTTCCCTATGAATAAATTCATCAATAAAAAGTAACTTAAACAAAAAAATTTGTCTATTAACTTTTCCTACTGGGGAATCGAATACCGTTTAACCCATCACAAGTTTGTGATTTTCTTATGGTTAACTTTCTCCTAAACATGTTTTCTATCACTCTCCATCAGAACAAGACCCTTTGTTTTTTCCTCCATGTCCATATTTTCATACTTGGAATCCTAGTATGGGTTAACTCGGGTGACCTTTGTACTTATCTTTCTTTATTTTAAAGTGATTGTTTTACCGACTCTTGTTCCGATGTGGGACTTTCAAGGATGTTTCCAAGCCCAATTTTAAAATTGCGAGGACGCAGTTTCCAAAAGGGGGGAAGGATGTAACACCCCAGGTAAATAAAGAATATGACATATTTATATTTATCCATATTTTTAAATAAAATATTAATATTACTTTAAAGGGGATGCTATGCTCGATGGCGTACCCAACACGCAACAACGAGTTTCTTGGGAATCTTACGTTGCACTCTAATAATAAAATAATATTATTTTAAATGCTAGTTAACGCCTAGCCGTTGTAATGGAAGGAATGAACAGAACTAACTACAAAATAATTATATATGTTTGTAAAATATTTTTACTATTTAAAATAAATTTTAGAGGATTAAAAATGCAAATGAATCCAGTTTTTAAGCGAAAACATTCTAATATTTTTTAAAAGGTCGATTAACCGCCTTTTGATGGTGAACCCCTTTTAAATCCACTTTTTGAAAATTTTATAAGCTCTATTTTTCAAAATAAACATATTATTTATGATTGGGACATTGAAATTTACCTTGGGTTAATTTTTGGTATTTTTCTAACAATGTTCATTTTTCAATGAATAGTGAAAAATATTGCATTTTACATCAAAACTGATTTTTCATATAATTTAATTATATGGTTATATTATCTTTTTAATTTGTTTTAAAGTGTAATTATAATATATTTTTACCATTTAATTCAATGATGGTCATTGGGATTAATTTCACTTTGGAATTAGGTATAAACAAGTGCCAAACGTTTCATAAATATTGTTTCTAAAAAACCCGCTATTTGTTTTGACAACGAGAAGTTTTTTTAAATTAATTATTGAAATTTATGTTTTTGGAATTTGGTAAAATGAATTACATATTTGGAATCATATGGTCCAAATTATGTAATTAATAATCTTTTGTTTTTGGACATTATGAATAGTAACGACGGTAATTATCTTTAATTATTTTGATTAATGAGTAATCGGGTAGTTAAAGATAATAAGATAATATCATAATAATAAAAAATGACCACAAAATGTGTCCTAAGGCTACTTTTTGTCTCATTTCTGACCATGGGATTCCTTGTGCCAAACTTGGGGGCCCCATGGAATCACTTTTGTGAGAAAGTGACTTTTTATCTATTTACTTTTAAAAAATGTTAAATGTGACAAAGAATGTATCACCTATGTAAAATATTTTTAATTTTTTCTACATAAATGATAATTTAGACTATAAATATTCATTGGAAATATAAAAATATTTCCTACATCATAGTATTTTTTTTATAATTTTTAGACATTAAATAAATTAAATTATTTATGACATCATGATGATGCAGCGATGACCTCATTATTTAACGATTTAAATAAAATGGAAAGATAATGTACAATATAAGTCCTACACATGTCCAAAACCTATTTTATGGGTGTATTTCGAACCCTTATCACCTTATCATCGAAACACATCAATGTAGGACCATTAATATCCGAAATTCATTCTAAAATAATGTAACATTTCCTTACTTTCCAAGAGTGTCCCTCCTCTCCTCTTATAAAAGGCCCCCACCTCTACCTCCTTACCCACACTTCCAAGGCCTTTGGATCGACCAAACCCTGCCCATTTTGTCTCTCCACATCCCTCTCTAACTCCTTGAAGCCTCACTTTGGGCATAATCCTTTCCAAGGAAGCCTTTGAGCTCAAATCAAAGGAAGTTACCCGATTTTAAGGTAATGTATTCACTTGAGTCCTTTTGGTTTATTTTACTTCTCCAACCCCCTAAAATCTTTTTATTCTTTTCTTTTGTAACAAATATAGTATCTTCAATATACTAGGATGTTGTTATAAGAATTATTCGAGCTACACTTACACACACCTACATCTAATGGTTAAAGAACATACTTTTTCTGTGGATGGTGAATTTCTGCCTCCTGAAACGATGATTGTTCAACATTCTTCTAACACCTTAAAAGGTGGACATTAATATGACACTATATTTATATATGATATCTAATATGTTTATGTTTTACTTAAGCTTCTGTATTTTTCATTTATGGCATACCTTTATGGTTTCCATTATGGGTAAGCGCGATATCTTCATTTCAGGAAGTGCGGACTACCACCCCCTCAAAGTGATTTGATTCGTTAATACCATATGTGGTACGTATAAAGGATATATTTAATGATATTATATATGATACCATACTGGAATTAAAATACTATTATGTATCATTATGTTTTAATTCCATTAAATATGAAATAGAAATGGAAGTAGCGTTCATGCGTACGTACGGCTTACCGTCTCCATGAACGGTGCATTTCATTTCTTAACTCTAAATGTTATGTAATATTATAAATGCATGAATATAATGGATATATATGATATATATGATATCTAAATCATGAATAAAATTCTGGATATAATGAACATTTTTTCACACGAACAACATGTAAATGTAAGAAGTCCACTTTCGACTTAAGAACCAAATATCGACAAAACAAATATTATTAACTTAAATGATTACATAATGTTTATGACAAGGTAATAAGTGATATAAAATGAATAATGAACTTGAAAAATGTTCTTAAGGAAGTAGAAATTAACTCAAGTATATTATTCAAGAGATTAAAGAATGATCAAGTCAAGTCGGACCCGAGGTAAGGGATCCTACTCCTCTCTTTCTTTTTAAGTACACTCTTTTATGTCATTCCTTATAAGCTCATCTTTATTGTGATTGGGATGTTCTTTTATATTACTCTTACTGTAATTTTTATGTTCATATTATTAGAGACCTTATTCTCTCTCATCAATCCATTTTGTAAGTTTTGAGTGGCGTCGTTAGACTGCCGAATTTTTGTAAGAGATCTAACCTCTCTCTTTCTTTTTAAGTATTCTCCTTTAGGTCACTTCTTTTAAGCTCCTCTTTGTTATGTTGGGGGATGTTCTTTTGTATTCCTATTTCTGTATACTTTATGTTTATATGATGAGAGACCCTATTTCCTCTCATCAATCCATTTTGGAAGTTTTAAGTGGCGCCGTTAGGCTGCCGAGTTTTCGTAAGGGATTTTTCATCTCACTTTTATTCCCGTGAGATTTATGCTACATTTTCCACAATTTCCTTTGAGTGGTGTATGTACTGCACATTATTATACACTTTGTGTAGTATAATTTCATTTATGGGTATTCACATCTTCATTTTATGACCCTTCTTCCATGGGGTGTACGTTTCGAAAGTTACCCAACTCGGTAAGGGGACCTTTCACCCTCCTGTTTTTAAAAGACTTCTTTTGTTATGTCTTTTAATTCACATACTATTATGTTGGGATATGTTATTTTATATCATTATTGATGTAAATCTTATTTCCAAGTGATGAGATGCCCTTTTTATCTCTAATCAACTCATTTTATGAATTTTGAAGTGATGCTGTTAGGCTGTCGAATTTTACCAAGGGAACTTTTTAACCCAATTTCGATTTCTTTGGGTTCAACATGTATTTATTGAATATTTCATATTTTGAATATGTGTGAATGACCTTTTATTGTTTTACACTTAATATCCACTTATATTGGGTGTATTTATATTTTTCACACATAATTTTGAGATTGAATTATCCTTAATTTAAGGATACCTTCTTTATAAGGGAATTCATCACATTTGACATTTCTACTGAGACTTCATTGTTGTTATGCACCAATTCACTCTTATATTGTGTATATACTGTCCTTTGGAATATTATATCATGAATCCATTTATTCTCATGATATTATAAAGTTATGACTAAATGTTATTCCTCAATTATTGTATTCAAGTGTCTCTAATTTTGGTAGAACACCTTTAACCAAAATATCACTTTAAATGTTTTAATTATTTGTTCTTATTAATATCCATGTTTTCAAAGTGGTTTTAAGGATTTATTTATATGGATATTAATGGTTTAAAATTTTAAAAGATTCAAGGTGGTATGGGACACTTTGATTCAAAAATATCTTTATTAAATGTTTTAAATGGTTTTGGAAATGGTTTCTTTTTGAATGGATTCATTATTTAAATATCCTAAAATGTTATATTGTGATTGAAATGTGGAAATGTTATCTTTACTTTATTCATGTTTTATGTGATACGTTTATGTTATGGTTCTTGGGCATTGTTATGACAACGGGTGGTTCCGTGATAAACTAAGGGCGGGTGATCCCGATATAGCTCTCCAATGCATTGGGTAACGCGAAGGAGTGAAACATTAAGGTTTGTCCGAAGAGATTTAGGGAATATACTGTGGTGGGTATTCCAAACGTAACCAAGAGGATTACTCCCTACGTAATAATGTTATGAATGCCTCAATATACCTTTTATGTCTTATGATTTCTATGATTTATTCATGATTTGATATGCCTATGTTTTATGGGTAAAGTATGATTTCATTCTAATGTATATATGAACTCATGTTTCCTTTCCATATTTTTATAACTCTTACTGAGATTTTTATGCTCATCCCAAGTTTTTGAAATGTTTTTCACAGGTCAAGGGAAAGGTACATGATGTGATGATAGTGTCAAGGATGTGTCAATAAAGGATACGTGTTTTCTTTTAAATATGTTTCCGTTGATGGGAAGAATGAATACTATCTTTTATGTAACCACTTTGTTTAAATGTGGAATGTAATGCAAGTTTCATGATCTAATTCTCTAAAACTCTAAACCTGAAAAGATCCTCAATGTGTAATCTTGTAATAACTCAAGATTAAGTAAGGCTTAAGGCTGGGTCCTTATATTTTATGTTTATTGAAAATGGAATGAAATACCATAAGCACACTATGGTTGTTTTGGAGAAAGAAAAATGTCTAAATTGGCATGAGTTTCCAAAGAGTTGTACATGCATTTTCACAAAGTACGATGGCACTGAAAATTCAAGGTGTTAGTGTCACAAATACCTATTAAGCCACCCCACGAAGAGATTGTGTAAAAATGGTTATATGAAAATAATTTACGATACATATGTTGGTTATTTCATAATGTTATTATCAAATTATGATGTTATTTTTGGATACAACAACTGTACATGTATGATTTCACATGTCCTCTCATCTCTGAGAAGCCTGTGAGGAGAAATTGAAGTGATATATGAATGGATGATGATTACACTAGATACATGTAAATTGATAGATGGAACACTATATTTCAATACCACTCAATCCAAAATAAATTTCTCCCATATATCTAGTTTAATTTATGATTACCAAAAGAATAGTAAATCATGTAAAATGCTTCATTGCCTTTTTGGTAACATTTGTCGAGAAAATAAGAACATAAAGAAAGATTAATCTAATGTTTTTATGGATAACAAGATGAAGGATAAAGTGAAAAGGTTAATGGAAAGTGTAATACCATTGGAAACATTGTATCATTATTCAAAATATAGAGGTATTAAATAGGATTTATATTCTTCCCATATTGGGAAATATTTCTGTGGAAGATAAACGCAATGTACAAAAATGAAGAAGGAAGATGTCGCTTCCTCTCTAGGAATACTAATATATTGTAATTAATGTTTCTGTTATAATTTATTAGTATTAAATACAATATGCCTATTTTTTATGTGTATTTAAATACAGTAACCAATTATGTAATTAAAGGTTACTAGAGGTTATTTGTTTTCTCTAAGAGGCTGAGAAAGGTTAGTTCCTAGGTTATTGTCGTGAACTGCACAACTTTTATTTACAGAGTAAATGGTTCCGGTTGAACTATTGTTATGTATTACCAAAACATGTGTCTCATTTGAACATTGTACATATTAATACATTATTAAATTTATCAAATGAGGTTTTTTTGTGGTGTTTAATAATCAAATAATAATTTTTGGATTCTTGAATCATGGGAAATATGTGATGATTATAAAATGTAAGACTTATATACCTCTTTTTGGAAGAATAAGACTATTTCAAGAAAGTCCATATAGTTTTAAACGATATAACCAGTATTGTATTATAATATTTGTAGTTAAAGGCCTTACATATTAATGAAACACTTATGTAGATATTTTCTGACAACAAATCCTTCTAATGAACAACTAAGTCACAATTATTTTGGAACTAGTTCAGCTTGAGAGGGTGAACAATTATATGGGTAAGCTAGTGGTATGTATACATCATAAGATTAATTTATGTGTTTTTAGAATTATGAATTGAAATATGGTATATGAATGGTCAAAATATCTGAGATTCTTTGGGCTTGTGTGTCAGTGAATGTCTAGAAAATGTATCTATCTATCAATATAATGTAGTGTGGAGTAATTCCATCTATACATTACAATATAAAATCAATTTTTTGATACTTATAAATTGGATTGATGATGAGTCTTAAATGTAAACATTGATTAATAAAATGCAACATAAAGTAATTCCTAAATTAAAATTTTCTTTCACACTTCATATTCTTGATTTATGTCAAAGGAGTATCAATGTTAAAACACATGCATTACAAATAATTCCATTTTTTATACATGTTTCAAAAATATCAACATTATCCCATAACCATATACCATCTATAATGAAAAATGGATATCAGATTATTTTTATTATTATATAAATCCTTTTTCATAAAAAACATGTGTTTAGATGAAAATAGTTTGATGGGATAAAAAAACTTATATTAATAAAAGACATAATATTCATCTATAGTAATCAATGTAATGTTTTCTAAGGATATTAGAAAAATACCTGTGACATAAAATATATATTCAATTTATAGGAAATATTTCTTCAGAAAGGATGCACACCTCTACTTGAGATAGTGGTATTTGGATTTACTTGGTTTTAGTAAATGATAGAGATGAATAAATAATTGATATAGGAATAAGTTCCATCAGAACTTATGTAAAATGAATGTTCTAGAGAAACATACATCATAGTAAGGACCAAAACATGGTGATATTTTTATATTCACCATGTCTGGTGATATATTATTCATTAAGAATAAAAATTCCTTCAAGTAATAATTATATGAAAGTTGGTTAAATTTGAAAAGATTAATTAAAATTCAATAACAGATTCCATGTATCAAAGTATGAGAGGATTATTTTTTTGAATACCATGGTGCATATTCAAGTGAAAATAAACATGGATGGTTCAAGTGGAATAAAAATAATGCATAGTTTTTAATACCATGTCATCATGCTCAAATCCATTATAATTTTACTTGTCATAGCTACATTCGATTAAAAATTGGATGTCAATACCACTAATCATTGAAGATGTCTATGTGATGTAACTAGAATGGTATGGCGTCATCAAAGAATACCAATAAGTGTGTGTAATACTAAATTCCAGTTCAATTTTATATTAAAAAACTATATCATAAAATATTTATTTGATTGAATCTTTTCCATGTGGATACCAAAGGTTAGTAGGAGTATCATTGTTTTCTGATTAAATAATGTTTGATAACATATGGTAAATAGTTATTGGACTTACAATTAGTTAAGAATAAGATGATATTAAATATTTAAAGACTGACATAAACTAGAAACCAAGGTTATAGAGAATGAGATCTATTGAGGTAGGATTAATGGTTTGTTAGACCTAGTTTGTAATACATATACTGACGTGGAATTGATAAAACACAAGTTGGAACAATCCAAGAGTGAATTATTACTAGTGTCACATGGAATTAATCTCTCTCAGAAAAAAATGAATAGGAAAATAAGGATATTGAATTGGTGAGTAGAATTACACAAGCACCACCAATTGATAAATCACATATTTTATGATTTTACAAGATGTAAAAATAAAAATCACATTTCTAATATACTCGATAGAAAAAAAAATCACATTGCTAATATATACTCTATAAATAACATTTCTAATATATACTCTATAGTTTTAAAATAAAAATTATATCCAGGATAACTACAAAGAAATTTGTTATAACTATCTGATTGTACTTGAAAAAGTATATAAGATATATACCTAGAATGAGGAGAGGAAGGGATACTAGTTGAAATTTGACACAAAATACAATTCCAATAAGGTCAATGTGATCTAATATTGTAGCTAATATAAGTTAATGAGAATGAAAATATCATTCTATTTAGTGGTATCCATATCTACAGATATTGAGTTTGTTGAGGGTTATAAGGTAGAAAATGAAGTATTTTAAAATACACAATGATATTTTTCCATTTCATGGAATCGAACCTAGTAAATTTTGTTTTATTATTATGATTAATATATTACATGTACTAGACAACAAGTGGCATTGAAAAAGTGATAAAAGGAATATACTCATAGATATTATCTATTTATAAGTCTTACTCAAAGAGTGAAAGTCGCATATAATAGAATAACCATGTAGTGGAAACATGGAAGACCCCTCACTGATGTAATATCTCAACAAAATCCTAATATTATCATTTGTGAGATAAAAAGGATGGTCAGCAAGATCACTCTTGTGCATGTTGGAGTGTTGTAAAAGTGAATTCCCTATATTCATCAGGAAAAATAATTTTGATTACTATTACATGTATAAATTTTGATGTATACACGTGTTTAATATTACCATAATTGTGTTCACATTTTAGTATCCACTATTTACATGGTAATATAATAATATTATATGTCTTATGATTTGGTTATAGTAGTTCCCAACTAAAATGAGATCATCGATATACTATGACTATAATCTTAAAAATAGGTCATATGGTGTAGATAAATCATACTGATAGGAAAAAAATTATTTCTAACTATGAGGAGCTGGGGTATCATAAGCATTGACACTTCTTCTCATGAATTTCACACTTTGTGATATCAAGTATATAAGATCATGATAATATAAATTCCAATAGGAACACCACATGTTTTAGGTGCCTCGGTTTTTTCCTATTTACAAACATGTGTATCGATCTCCGAAATTGAGACCATTATCAATGTGTACCACATTATCATGCCCTTTGATGAAAGTAAAAAAATGGAAATGAATTTATTGGAAGGTATATTTTGTTAAGTTGATAATTGGGGGTATGGAATTGGTTGAATGATCAAGAAAGGATTTGTCACTTTTGAGTTGAGGATGAGATATCTCAAGCACCTAGGATTAGTATGATGGTAGTACATCAATGGCATTGGTACAAGAAGGTAATACTATTCTTCATGGTCATGAAATATATAAAGCACCAAAAGGATTATCACATGAGTGTTCATCCTTCACGAGTATATATCGTGAGACAAATAGATTATATTACATAGAACATGTTTGTAAGAGGAAGTCATAGTTATGAAATTCTTTATCTCCTTTGGAGCCATGATGGGTTGCTCGAATCCCCTATTGGTCTAGGGTTTGGACTCACTACTATCGAGATAAGGACCTAGAAATCCACACATTATGTGTATCTACATTTTCCACCTATTATATTTAATAGGATATTAGGATGAAGTCAAGCCCACTTGTGGGGGTCAGTGAACATTAAAGTATGACTAATCATAAGTAAAACTAATTCAGTTATATTATTCAAGTTTATAATAAGGTGATCAAATTTATTTCTCAAGGTATTCATATTTATTCTTATCATATAATTGAATATGTGAAAATATAATTTTTTTAATGAATATAGGATGTTCATGGATTGTTAAATTATTTGGGGAGATAAGAGGATGAGTTTATGGGTCCTATTTTATCATGTAAAATTTTATAGTGAAACAAGAGTGATAAAATATTTGTGACATTTATGAAATGTTTATTAAAATATAAGTATTGGTAAATGTGTAAAATTCAGGTTAATACATTCTAGGGACCATAGTGTAATTTTAGAAATTATAACTTAAGTATAAAAAATAATTTTATCCTCTTCAATTATGAACACTATAATTTGGAAGATTTTTTGTGAGAGAATATCTCATATCATTTCTTATCAAGTACTTGGAGTGATATTTTGAAGGTAGAACAATGTGGGATCGATCCAGAATTCTTGATCGAGTCCTTATTCTTCAAGTGATCAAAGGGACGTCGTACAACTCTTTTTTCATGAACTTGATCTAGTCACCATCGAAACTGGCACCCAACCCGGCATGTGACAAGTCCTGAAGGGATTTCCCCTTCATAATGGATGTAAAAAGTTCCTGAGTATAATACATAATGGTTTGGGAATGATTTTTCTGAGTTGAGAATCATTAAATAACCAACAAAAAACAAATATGAAAATTTAATCCAAAAATTCCTTTAATAAAATTCATAATTGAAATAAATAGTTTAAATCAAAACACCAAGAGGACCACATGTCAAAAGGAGAAAAAAGTATCTATTAAGAACCACCACACAGCTAGGGGACATCAACCCCAAACCTTCTCCACAACAACGCACCCAAAAAAGATTCTAACAACCAGAACCTCAGTCTCCAAGGAACTTTCCCTTACCTATGTCAAATATTATAAATTCTAATTACACCCAATGGTTTAAGTAGGGTGTGATACAAAGACCAATAGGATGCCACAGAGAAATAATCCATGGGATAAACATTTTAATACAAAAATCTTGTATGTTTTTTTGAACAAGAAATTCTAGAACAATTTCTAAAAGGTGAAAATTTAAATGAAAAAATCTTTCAAGAGGGTAACATGGAAGAATGTACACTTTTAATTAAAACTAGCATGATACTGAAATTTCAAGAAAAACACACCGTATACCGATGGTAAATAAGATATTTACAATGTGGACTAGTCACTAGAACACCACTAGGCACTAGCTAGCTATGTGGCCCTAGTTACATCGTATCTCGATGTAAAATTATCCATAACCAATAACAATATAATGCATGAGACACTAGGAGGGGAAACCCCAAGGGCCTAGTGGTCCCCAAATATTATCAATGTTTAGTTAGTGTTATCATCATCAAACATTCTAAGTGAAATAGGGACAATACCACTACTGGATCACTAGTATACTAGTCCTAGTCCACCCACCTAGATACTCGGGTTTCCCTCTTTGTTCTCAAAAATGTTCCACAGGTTATAAAATACCATTTTCACATGAAAAAACCATTACTAAATCATAAACACACCAAAAAGTACCCAACATGTCACCTCACCCTTTGTGTAACTCAATAAACCATTTAAAATTTTTATACAACAATTTCATTTAGTAAAACAAAGCATTGCACACAAAAATCTATTCAAAAACCCTCATTCAAGGACAAATTCACAACCATACCACACCCTACCATATTTTTCAGCCCTATAAACATTTAATAAACCAATTCCATGAGTCATAAAATAACCCCAAAAGACACAACATGGATTACACATGAAAAACAATAATTTTCATACCAAAAAGCTTCTTTAAAATCTACCACTTAATCAATGCTACAAAAAATGGTTTTTGAACCAATCACAATGGAATAGAAACATGAAAAACAGGTCAATAAAGAAATATAAATACATCAAAGAATTTCTACAATGGAATCACCTATCTTAGATGTCAAAAACCAAAAAACATTGTGTAATACTTCAACCACACCACTGCTACACCACAAGGCGATTAAAACAATAACTAATCCACAAGATTCAAGCAATAAACACAAAAGTTTACCCACGGTATGAAACCCTAGTTGTTGGAATCTTGTGACCTCATGAAGGAGGGAGAAATCCTAAGGAAATGGAAGAAAACCAAAAGATTAATCACTTACTTGAAGAATCTTGATGTTTCCCCACCAAAATTTCCTTCTGAAATGAGTTCCAAGAGAGGTTGATAGAGATTGGGATCCTTCCATGGTTTCTGGGGTAAAATGGGGGAATAAATGGTAGAATTAGGTTTATTTCTGGAAGTCAAAATTGGAATAACATTAAAAAATTATGACCTGGAATCCTATGCACGGTTTGTCAGCACAATTTAGTAAAAAGTGCGGCCAAATTGTGCAGCCTGTTCTAGCCACCCAAAAAATGTCGTTTTCTCCCAAATCTTAAGGGGAACCTAGGGGAACCTTCAAGAATATAGGCCAAGAATATAAGAGAAAAATACTTGAAAGGAAGGACATGAATGTGACAATTCTTGTTACCATGAAAATGTTCTTCCCTAGAATGTCAACCTGGAGCTTGATCAGAAAAAATGAATGAGTACTCTTTCTCAACCCACATCTTCTGCTCTCGTGTCTTGTGCACGTCATTCTCGGGCTGCCAAAGGACCCAGACTAATGGAATAGTCATTCCCTAAAACAAATTCTCTGAGAAATACACTATTTACACCATCCATCCAAACACTGATAAATTGGGGTCTCTCTCCAACTATTTCTAATTCAACGCGTGAGATGGATCCTGATTATAAATCTTCAATTGGGAGATATTGAACATGTTGTGAATAGATTTCAAATGAGAGGGAAAATATATCCATTATTCAAACGTTCCAATTGCCTTAGTGATCTCAAAAGGTCTGACATACCCCGGAATTAGTTTTCCTGACTTTTTCAAATGATGATGGCCCAAACAATGGACCACTTTCATGAATAAATGATCACCCACCAAGAACTCAAGGAATCAATGTCGCCTATCAGTATAAGATTTGTGGCCACTCTAAGAAATCAATAATCATTGCCTGATAAACATGACCTTCTCAAATGTCTCTTGAACAAGGCTCGACACCAATATTGAGGTCTCACCTACCTCAGCCCAACAGAGGGGGGATAGGCAAGGTTGATCATAGAGCACCTCAAAAGGAACCATTAGAATCAAGGATTAATAACTTTTATTATAATCAAACTAAACCAAGATGAAATGGATATCCCACGATCCTCTGAAGTCCATGATACATGCACTGTGAAAGTATTATAGAATCTGGTTTTTCTGCTCTGTTTGGCCACCAGTTAGAGGATGGTATGCAATCCTCATCTTATTTTGTGACCCAAGGCCTTCGGGAGGCCTTCCCAAAACCAATAGGTGAAATGGGGGTCTTTATCTGTGACAATTGCTTATGGCACACCATAATTACCTACCACGTCCTGAATATATAATCGGTTGACCTCATCCACATTGGTTATATCTCTAATAGGAATAATGTGGGCTGATTTGGCCAGATGATCAATCACTATTAAAATAGTTTTCTTACTGTGAGGTGTATGAGGTAATACTACAATGAAATTATAAGGACCCATCCTTAAACATTACAAAATATAAGACATTTTACCAGCCCAGGTTCTGGAGGATTAGATACAAGTTTACTATTAATCAGAGTTCCAATAAAATTAAACAAACCAAGGGATAACTTTACTTCCACGCATGAAAAAATGATGATTTCCAATATTGGAACTTCAAAGTGACATGTGAAAATAATTTTATAATAGGGGTGACCATTAAATTTCCCTATAAGGGGTTTAAAAAACATTTACAAATATGTTTCACATGACATGTCATCACTATTTCTCAAGAGTTACTAGAAACCTTTTTAGGAAAATCTTATGCTCAAAAATTTCTATACTTATTCATAAACTACAGATATTATGTATTATAAAAATTGGAATATACTTGAACAAAAATACATGTTATGCCACTTAATTCTAGATAATGGTCACACATAGATTATCATTAACATACTAGTGGTGCAAATGAAAATTTTCATGTGAAATAATAATTGATCATAATTATTATATAGAACAATGGTTCATAACCATGGGTATTATAATAATTGAATAACCAAATGAACTACCAATTACTAGATTCATATTAAGGGAAATGCATATCCTAGAATTTCTAAAACATAACGTCAAGTCCTCAACCAAGACATACAAATATAATTAAGGACATGGCCCAGACCATATATAAAAAATGTGCAAGGCCTCATCCAAGTCCATATCTATTTATCTCATGAGACCAACTGATGCATCAAGAAATACCATCAAGGACTTGGCCAAGACATCTAAAAAAGATTAAGGCCTCGGCCAAAACCACATCAGAAAATGGGTAAGGCCTCGACCAAGTCTATAACTATTTTGTCCCCTGACACCTACCGATTCATCGAGAGGCTTTAGTGGGCCTCACCCATCACTTAATATGTCCAATTAGTTCTTTATATGAGTGGGTTTCAACATATACATATGCCAGGTAAATAAAATTCTCTAATAATTACCATCCATTCTTAGTAATGAATTGAACAGTATCAAATTAACCAATCAAAATATTCATTAACGTTTTAATGTAATATCATGAATGAATAATTACTTACATGGATTAAATTTAGTTCTTCAGAAATCATAAATAAAAGGATAATGAAATAAACACACAAACATACTCTTAAAGATACATTTTACGTATAATAGAAGAAATATTCCAATTGTTGAAGAAACACATGTGTTTGATAATCTTGGAAGTAACCCTTAAAAATTTATTTGAAACCATGAGATTATTATGATTGAAAGGTGTGTGTCGATGTTATACTTGATGTATGGCCCAAATTTAATGCATATGTGACATCCTTAATGTTAAAATAACATAATGATAATTTATGCGCATATTTATAAAACATGACAATAAGAATTACAACATATCTATCAACATTTTATCCTTATATATATTTACCAAGAATTATGTAAGGTTTCCCACATATATATATATATATACATATAAGTTTATATATACATATATTGTATTCTTAAATCACATCGGTAATGAATAAATTTATGTTTTAGCAAAAAGAATGATAAATGAGAATATCCATTGGCAGAGTTAATTTGAAATCCAATTTAAACCATAAACATTGTTCTATATTTAAATGAATGGAATAATGGCTTAGAAATCATACACAGATTTAGTAATCCTTGAAAAATAGTTATAGTTTCAATGAAACCACATGTTACACAAAAAATAAATTAAATCACACCAAAATATGAATTACCATTGTTTTGATGATAATACTTGTATATATATATATAATCATTTCTTGGGAATCGCTTCTGAGTTTTGATACAACCAAAAATCATGTAATTTAAATTTACATCAAATGTTAATTATATTAATCATCTATTTACTCCAAATCCAATTTATTAACTCATGTAATTCATTTGATAAATAAGGATAATTTAAAACTGTATCTTATGTAATATATTGATCACACTATTTCTTAATTGATTATATGCTAAGGTTGATGACATGAAAAGATAAATTTATCCCATAGCATTAGTAAATTACCCTTCTCATTATATAACATTCTTACACAATAACTAATTATGTATCGTACATAAAACAATGAATGTTACCTTTAAAATAAAACACGTTCACTAAAATTTAATAACATGTTATTTTTAAAATTATACCTTAAAATGTAAATTGAAACAAAAAATTTATTATAAATCCAATGGGTGTTGATGATATGCATAACAAATGGGAATTTTTATATGTATATGTGACTTATATAATGTTAATATAAGGTTATGACATGATATTCACTTTTTTAGAACCATTATAATAAATATTATAATCATTTCTTTAAAAAATTCATCCTTAGATGTGTATATATATATTTATATACACCCCACAAATACACACAAGTAATAGATTTAAATCATTATTATATACTTCTAGTTTATATAAACATTATATATGTAATACTCAAAATTGAAAATAAATGTAATTGTTATAGAATAAATAAATTTTCTTCACTACTGTAATTTTAGAACTATGATTATTATTTGAAAAATATTTGGATGTTATCTCAAATCTTATAATTTCTTCAAAATTGAGCTATATAAATGGATATGAATATATATGTATATATATATATATATAATAATTCCATAAAATTAATTACATTATTTATAATTTTAAAGTATATAGTATCACACTCACATATAAACACAGAATTACAAACACACCTAAATTGTGTATTGAAGAAAATATTAACTGAGAAATCATAACACTAGTTTGAAATAAAAATATTTCCCTTTACATATCATAGTTAAATATAATAATTGTAATGGCCATGATTCTGAAAATGAATTTACCTTCACCCTTACTCATGAACAAATCATAGCAACACCCAAAAAACACCCATAAGCTCTTACATAATCTTAAATTTAAAAATAAATTGTACATATACTAGGATAAATAAATATAAGTCCCCTTACATGATATGTAAATGCATGCTAAATTGCTTATGATGCTCTAGCTTTGCACATAAACCAGTCTCACGGGGATGACATAGTTGATTTTCCAAATTGTGTTTAAAGAAAGGTATATGGAATTTATAGACATATCCTTTTGTTGTGGAACATTTTATAGTTATTGACCAAGTCTATGGTGTGGACTAGAGGGGATTTGGATGAATTTTAAAAAATAGATTGTTTCAAGATAGTGCACACAAAGCATACTCTGCAAGCTGAATAGAAAGATTGCAAAAGGATGAAAAGAAGACATACATGTGGAACTAAACAATTTAAAACGATGTTAAAATTTTATAAACTAATAACCTTATCTGTAGAATAAAATAAGTTAGACAAAAACAGATGTTTGAAAATCAATAAATGAACAAATGGGTTGTAGATAACTAATCGAGGTAGAAAAAAGTGAAGAATTAGACTGTAGCAGACCAAAATAAAACATCTTCTATTCATAGTCTAAAATCAAAACAATATATATACAGATTACAAATAGTTTAAACAAGAGGTCAGAAACATCACAATAGTTCAATTATTCTGATTTAGACTGAAATATAATGATACAAAGAATAGTACAATCACTAAAATTAGTTGAACGAAAAATGAATAGGGAATGTTTGGAAGACTAGTAAAGCAAAAAAGTACCTACCTAACTCTAGATATGGGAAAACCCTAGATTAAAGCCTAACATGCTCAGACATAGATCAACACCCCCAGTGCTCATAGTAAACACTTCACCCGAGTTGGCTCACCCTTGGACTCTCCTGACGACTCGACTCGACTTCCTGCGGACGTGGATAACTCCGGACAGGTCGACCCAGCTTGAGATCCATTGATCTTTTCAACTATCAAACCCTCAACCTCGACTCTCCATCTCTCCCTCGGTGTTGGTGCTTCCCAAAAGAAACCCAAAGACCACAACACCCTTAATCATGAATCCCCTTCTCCCCCGTGAAAACTTAAGCAGACCACACCTAACCCCTTTTACGATTTTTCATTCGTTATTATTATTATTATTATTTTATCATTAAATGTTATAATATTTTATAAGGTTAAATTTATAATTAAAATAATTATATTTTTGTAAAACAAATATCATAATGCTAATAATTTTACACAAGTCAATCTATTAGAAATTTATAATTTTAAACTAATAATTATTACATCATATATATAAAGATATATACATTATTATTGAAAATAAATATGTGTAAAATCCATAAGATTTTAATATAATTATTCATATGTTAGGATAAATATTTATTTATGTAAATTAAAATGGGAATATTAATTGTCCATTTTTTACAAAATAATGTAACATTAATTATTTTACATTATTATTACAATGTATAATATTTTAAAATAATAATTTTAAATGACATGTATAATTTCAATAATTAATTAAATATTAATTTTATTAAAAATAACTATAATAGTAATATTACCTTTAATTATTTTTATTTATTAAATCCATATATTAAAAATTATTATTTCAAAAGTATAATTAATTTATATTATTTTAATTAGTAGATACATAATTCAAAAATATAATTTTAAATATAATATAAATCAAAGCAAAAAAATCATTTCAGTTAAATGAAGTCACATGGTTTAATTAAAATATTTCGTAATATTATTTATTTAAATTAACATTTATTTATTTAATAAATTAATTATTTTATTAAAACATGGGGTGTTACATTATCCCCCCCATTAAAAATAATTGCACCCTCTTAATTTTTTCATCGAACTCTAGAATAATTTTGAATTTCATTCATTAGAATTAGGAAAACATGGATCAACAAACTTTTGTACTCTACCACTAAGAAAAAACATCTAATCTCTAAAGTTGTCTAGATTATTTCTCTCATAACAATTATAAGGATCTAGCCTTAAACATTACATAATAAAGAAACTTATACCAGTCTAGGTTCTGGAGAATTAGATACAAAATTACAATTAATCAGAGTTGCAATAAAATTAAACAAACAAAAATGGCAACATCGCTTCTAATGCGCAAAAACGATGGCGTTCAACTTTGAAAATTCGAAGTGACTTGTGAAATTAATTTTAAAACATGGGGTGAGTGATGAATTTTCCAATAAGGGGTTTAAAAACAATTGATAAATACCTTTCATAGGACATGCCATCTCCATTGGCCGAGAGTTACTGAAAACATTTTTAGGAGAACTTATGGTAAAAAGATGCTAAGCTTATTCAAAAAGCACAAGTATAATGTATTATAAAAATATGCATATACATGAAAAAATGCATGTTATGTCACTTAATAAAAGATAAGGGTCACACATATATTATCCATAACATACCAGTGTTTAAGATGAAAATTTTCATGTGAAATAATAGTTTTTTCAAATTTTTTACATATATCAATGGTTCTTAACCAGGAGTATTCTACATATCGAATAACCTAATGAACTACAAGTTACTGTCTTCATATTTTGGGAAATGCATGTGTTGGACATTTTGAATTATATCATCAAAGCCTCGAACAAAATCATATCTAAAAAAATGTTCAAAGCCTCATCCTTGTTATATCTATTTATATCATAAG
Source organism: Viscum album (assembly GCA_963277665.1). NCBI lineage: Eukaryota > Viridiplantae > Streptophyta > Magnoliopsida > Santalales > Viscaceae > Viscum > Viscum album. The sequence continues at coordinate 1,390,265,768 of OY728152.1, forward strand.
ACCTACCAAATGCATTGAGAAATATTATTGAGGACTCAGCCAAGAAATTTTGAAATTGATTAAGGCATCATCCAAAACCATATCTAAAAATGGACAAGGTCTCGCCCATGTCTATATCTATTTTGTCCCATGATACCTCATAATTCATTGAGATGATGTAGTAGCCCTCACTCGTCACATAATATGTCCAATGCATTCCTCATGTCAGTTAAGTTCAACATATACAAATTCCTGGTAAATAACATTCCCAAATTATTACTACCAATTCTTAGCAACGAATTGAATGGTATAAAATTAACCCATCAAATTATTCATAAATGGTTTAATGTAATATCATGAATGAATAATTACTTGGAATAAATGTATTTATTCATAAAGCACAAACAAAAGGATAATGAAATAAACACACAAAATCTCTAATATACATTTTGTGCATAACATTATAAACATTTCAACTATTAAATACATCCATGTGTTTAATAATCTTGGATGTAAACCATAATTTTTTTTTGAAACCATGATTTTATTATGATTGAAAGGTGTGTTTCGATGTTATGCTTGATGCATGGCCAAGATTGTATGTAGATGCGACACCTTCAATTTTAAAATAACACGATGACATGTTATGCACATTTTTCTAAAACATGCTGATAAGAATTATAACATCTATATAAACATTTTATCATTATATATATATATACCATGTAGTACTTATGGTTTCCCATAAATATATATATATATACATATACATATAAATTTATATATATATATATATGGTATTCATAAAACTCCTTGGTGCAGAATAATATTATGTTTTAGAAAAAATATCGATAAATAAGACTATCCATTAGCATAGTTAATATGAAATCAAATTTAAAACATAAAATTATATATATATATATATATATATATATAATTGGACTAATAGATTAGAAATCTTATTATAATTTAGTTATACTTGAAAAATACTTAGAGTTTCAATGAAACCACCCGTTACACCAAAAAAAAATTAAATCCCACCAAAATATAAATAACCCTTGGTTTGAAGATAATACTTGTATATATATATATTTATAAACTTTTCTTTGGAATCTCTAGTTAGTTTTTATATCACCAAAACTGATGTCATTTAACTATACATCAAATGTTAATAATATTTATCACCCATGTACTCCAAATCCCTTTCATTAACACATGTAATTCCTTTTATAAAAAGTGTTAATTTAAAATTGTATCTTATGTAAATATATTGATCACACAACACTACCACAAAAACAGTTTTTCGCAGCGCCCCCCCTTTATCAGCGCTTTTTTTAAAAGCACTGATAAAGGGTCGGCTTCAAAAAAAAAATTAAAAATATATTAATATATTAATATATAAATATAGTTATATTGTTATATAAATATAATATATAATTTTTAAATATATTTTAGATAAGTATAAATGTACATTTACACTTATTATACTTAATATATAAGATATTTAATGAAAATGGCTTCTTAAAAAATTAAAAAAATATTTTTAATTAATAATTTGATAATCATTATGGAGTAATAGTCATTTAATAACAATTTGAAGAATAAAAAAATTAAAAAAATTAAAAAAAGATCCAAAATATGTTGAAAACGCAACTCAAACTTCAAACGGCCATAACTTTTGATCTGGGTGTCCGTTTGAGCTCTACCACATATCAAATCGAAGCCTGCGACGAGCTTTACGTCGCTATGATTGGGGTTGACCCCGGTTAAGCGATTTTTGAGGCCAAAAGAGGCCCAGAATGCCTCCAAAACTGAATTTTTAGTCGGGGTACCCCGATTTTTTAACATTTTATGGATTTTCACCCTCGTTTAGGAGGGTATTATTGGATTTTTTTTGGCGGGGTCTGAATTTATTCCAAGGTATTAAATTCATATTGATATTATGTCTTTGAAATTTCATCCTTTTTTATAATGCACTGCTATTTATAATAAAATATATAACAATATATTCATATTTTTTATATATTCACACCTAAAAATTTAATTATAAATATAAATAATAAAATATATTTACATATAAAATATATTAGCTTTATCTAAATAATAACTAACATCCATTTTATTTAAAATACAAATATATGAATATTTATATACCTATATATTAATCTAACTATATATATATATTAATCTAACTATATATATATATATTAATCTAACTATATATATATATATATTAATCTAATAACTATATATATATTAATATAACTATATATATATATATATATTAGTATTAATATAAATATATATATTAATATCACTAAATATATATTAATATAACTATATATATATATATTCATATAACTATATATATGTTAATATAACTATATATATATATATATTAATATAAATATATATTAATATAACTATATGTATATATTAATATAACTATATATATATATTATAATATAACTATATATATATATATTATAATATAACTATATATATATATTATAATATAACTATATATATATATATTATAATATAACTATATATATTAATATAAATATATATTAGTATACGAATAAATATAACTATATATATATATATATAGAGAGAGAGAGAGAGAGAGATCATGAATTTGAAGATAAATCAAAATAGAGTAGTGGTAAAGGTTTAGGCGCGCAGGGGGGAGGTCTCAAGTTCAAATCATGTGGGAGGCAGGGGCGCGCGTGCATGAGGGAATATAGCAGCAAGCATTGTTAAAGGGTGAAGGGGGTGCGTGGGGTGCGTGGTACAGGGGCAGAAAAGCACTGTAAAATGGGGGCTCAAGCGTTTAAAAGCTCACCCGATTCGCAGTATTTTTTATTTTTTTTTTAATTTTTTTTAATTTTTTTTAATTTTTTTTAAAATTTTTAACTTTTATCAGTGCTTTTTTAAAAGCGCTGATAAAATGGTCTTTTATCAGCGCTAAAACGAAAGCGCTGATAAAGGAAGCGCTGATAAAATATTAAATTCATTGGTAGATGACATTAAAATATTAATTATATTCATAGCATTTGTAAATTATTCTTATTAAATAACTAATTATGTATTTCACATGAAACTGTAAAAGTACACATTAATATATAAGGCTTTCAATTAAAATGGTGTACTTTATTAGTTTTGAAATGAAACCTTAAAATTTAAATTGAAACCAAAAATTTATTATAAATGCAATGGTTTTCAATGTTATGCATAATGCATGGACATGTTTATAGGTAGATGTGACATCAATAATGTCAATATAATGTGATGACATGATATGTACACTTTTTTAAAGACATGATAAAATAATTATAATCACCTCTTTAATCATTTAATCCTTATATGTATATATATATATATATATATTTATATTTAATTACACATCATTAATACACAAAAGTCATGAATTTAAATCACAAATATAAAGATGATGTTTATATAAACATTATATATGTAATACTTAGAATTGAAAGTAAATGTAATTATTATAGAATAAATAAATTTTCATCACTACCATAATTTAAGAACTATGGTCGGTATTTGAAAATATTTGGATGTTATCCCATACCATACAATTACTTGAATATAGATCTATATAAATGGATATGAATATGTATGCGTATTCAAATTTAGATATATAATAATAATAATTACATAAAAATTATTTCATGATTTAGAAGTTTATTGTATATAGTATAACACTCACATACAAACACAGAATTACATACATCAGTTTATTGTGTACTCCAAAAAATATTAACTAAGAAATTTTAAGACTTTTTCAAAATAATCTAATTTCCCATTACATATCTTAGTAATTAAATAGAATTGATAGGGCCATGATTCTAAAAATGAATTTAACTTCACTTAATCCTGACCAAATCACAACGACACCCCAAAACATTTATACATATACAGTGATAATAAATATATAGAAGTCCACTAACTTAATCATTAAACACAAGCTGAAGTCCTTATGATTCTACAGCTTTGCACATACACTCGTCTCACCGGATTGATAGAATTGATCTTCCCAATTGCATTTTTACAAAGGAATATGGAATTTATAGTCATATCCTTTACTATGAATAATTTCAAGTTTATAAACCAAGTATATGGGGAGCACTAGATAGGATTTTGATGGATTTTACAAAAGTTATAGTTTCATGATAGCACACACAAAGCATGCACTACAATATGAATAAATAGATTGAAAAAGGTTGAAAAAGACACATACATGTTGATAGAAATAATTTAAAATGACATTAAAATTTAATAAACTGACAACCAGGCCACTGAGTAAAAACAGCTAGAAAAAAACAGATATTTGCAAGAAATCAACGAACCAAAGGGTTGCAGATAACCAAACAAGGTAGAAAATAATGAACAAATGGTCAATTGTAGACCAAAACAAAACTCCATATATTTATAGTATAAAATCAAAACAATATATATAATGATTACAACCAGTTAAAACCAGATATAGGAAACCAGACAATAGTTCAATTACTCTGAATCATAATAAAATAGACCGAGACAAAGAATAGGACAAACGATGCAATTAGTTGAAAGAAAACAAAACATGGAAGGTATAGACGGCAAAAAAAGAAACAAAGAACCTACCTGGCGCTAGATATGGGAAAACATGGGATCAAACCCTAGCCTACTCGGACACATATCGACACCTCTGGTGCTCACGTTGAACCCTCCACCTCGTTTGGCTCGCACTAGGCCTCTATTGACGACTCGACTCAACCTCTCGCCAACGCAGATAACCCCTGGTGGCTCGACCCAGCTCATCTCCCTCTCTCCCACTGTATCGGTGCTTCCCAGACGGAACCCGCGGGCCACGACCCCCTTTATCTAAAATCCCGTTTTCCCCCGTGAAGCCCTTTTGTGTTTTATCTTTCTTTATTATTATTACTATTATATAATTAATGATTATAATATTTTATAAGTTGAACATTATTATTAAAATAATTATAATTTGGTTACAAAAAATCTTAATACTCATAATCTTACTTGATATATATATATATATATCATATTTTCAAAAATCAATATATATAAAACCTAAATAATTTTAATATAATTATTCATATGTTAGGTTAAATATTTATTTTCACAAATTAAAATGTGAATATTTATAGGGATTTTTTTTTACAAAAATTTGTTCCTTTAAATATTTGACATTATTATTACTACATATAATATTTTAAAATAATAATTTTAAATGACATGTATGATTTAAATTCTTAATAACATTATAATTTTATTAAACAAATTTGGTAATAATAATATTACCTTTAATTAATTTTATTTATTAAAAAAATATATTAGAAAATTTTATTTCAAATGTATAATTAATTTATATTATTTTAATATGTTGTTATGTATTTCAAAAATTTCATTTTGAAAATAATATAAATTGAAGCAACACAATGTCATTTGGGTTAAATGGAATCATTAAAATATTTCATACTATTATTTATTTAAATTATAATTCATTTATTAACTAAATTAATTCTTTTAGTGAATCTTGGCGTGATACTGAAATCCATGGAGACCTCGTCCCACTTCCAGGTTGGAATGGGTAACAGTTGAAGCAAACGAGAGGGCCTTTGATGCTCCACATTCACTTGCTAACATGTATTACACCTCAATACAAAATCAGCTATATCCATCCTCATACCTGGTATAGCATCCCACCCTTTTGTCAGATAAACTATCATTACATTATACAAAACTAAGGATCTTTAAGGTTTAGTGTCTTGGAAACCAGAAACATAATACATGAAACAAAAAAAAACATTCTTTTTAAACACTTGAAAGACTTCTCCTTATGTTCATCCTAGGTTCATTACTGCATCTCATAACCTGAGTACATACATCAAAAGAAAGGGTGAGCAGAAGGCCCAGTAAGGGAAACAAGGGAAACATTTAACATGTGAACTTGAGATACATCAATAAAGTTGTGAAAAGAACTTTAAGACATGAGAATGAAATCATGAGGCATATCATAATAAAAATAACGTATTTCATAACTTGAAGATGTGGCTACAACATTTAACAAAGGCAATCATTTCTGTTTCACCAAGGTCCATCCCCAAGGTGTCAATAAAAATTACCAAGGTCATTCACCAAGGTATCAGTCTAAATGGTCATCTCTAAAGATTAAGTCTTTACCCAATGCATTGGAGCGCTATCAGGGCGCACCCTTAAATTTTCCTTTATTATCATGTGAGCCACATATATCATCATCAATCATTTCATAAACAACCCATATAGCATAAAATAAATGGGTTTCATTTCATAATCAAAACGTTTTAAAAACTGCTTTAAACACATGATCTTTATGTCACTTTAAACCCACGGAAAGGGAAAGCAGGTCTCATGTATGTAAATCACAAAATTTAAAATAGAAAATTTTGGTATATATGTGAATACCCCTTTAGAAGAAAGAGATTTGAGTATTCACTTAATAAAATAAATGAATTTGAGAATAAGAGAGAGACATTTTGAGACGGAAATTCTTCAACATAACGGCTATGTTTTAAGGTTTTGAAAAACATTAAAAAGAGAGGGGACATGGGTCAAACATTCATAAATGACCCATAAAATAGTAGAGGGACAGAATATAAAGGATTTAAGAACATGGTAATGAAAGTTGAAAGACATACCATATGAAATGAAGAACATAAAAGAAAGACAAAAATAAGATTTCTCTTATGAAAATTCGGCAGCCTAACAGCATCACTTAAACTTCAACAAAAATGATTTGACGAGATCAAATAGGGTCTCTCATCATATGAACATAAAATTTCAGTATGGTAGATATAGAGATCATACCTCAAAATAATAAAAAGGAACTTGAAAGACTTGACATGAAAGTAGAACTTTGAAAAATGAGAAAGGTGAAAGAATCCCTTAAAAATTCGACAGCCTAACGGCGCCACTTAAACTTCAACAAAAATGAATTGACGATATCAAATGAGGTCTCTCATCATATGAACATAAAAAATCAGTATGATAGATTTATAGATCATACCCCCAACATAATAAAAAGGAACTTGAAAGACTTGACATGAAAGTAGAACTTTGAAAAAATGAGAAAGGTAAAAGAATCCCTTAAAAATTCGGCAGCCTAACGGCGCCACTTAAACATCAACAAAAATGAATTGACGGGATCAAATATGGTCTCTCATAATATGAACATAAAAGATCAGTATGATATATTTAGATATCATACCCCAACATAATAAAAATAAACTTGAAAGACTTGACATGAAAATAGATCTTGAAAACGAGAAGGGTGAAAGAATCCCTTAAAAATTCGACAGCCTAACGGGGCTACATTAACATTGTTAAAATGAAATGATGAGAGCAAGATGGGGTCTCTCATCATATGAACATAAAAAGGGCAGTAAGATGAATATAAAAGAACATCCTTCAATATAAGAGCATGGAGCATAAAAGAAATGACATAAAAGAGATTATTTGAAAAGAAAGAGAGAGGTCGGATCCCTTACTTTAAAACGTAACTCTTAAAACTCAAAGGTTGGGACCTTGAGGGCTTGGGGGCACCTTGGGAGGACTCCATGGGAGCTAATGAGACTAGAGCTTCGTTGGGGGAGAGTTGAGAGTCGAATGTATGAGAGGATGGCTTGGTATTTATAGGGAAAGTGAGGGGATAAGGCATTAATGGCCAAGGGACACCTCATTGGTGGTTTTGGAAAAACCACGGGCATGTCCATGGTATTTGCCCATGGTATTGGTCACATGGGTCCCCCCATACAATAATTCATCACCTTTGGTCAGCCAACCCTTAAAATATCTCATGACATCATCATGACATTGTTATGATATCATTAAACATACAGAAACCCTAAAATTGTATTTTCACTATTCATCAAAAAATTCAACTTTCTCAGAAAAATCCCAAAATTTCACCTTAACCAAATATCAATGCCTTGATTTCAAAAATGAACTCCATTTTATAAAAATAATTTTCTAAATATTTTTAATTTAATTTTTAAATAAACACTATTCACCGAAAATTCATTTTTCTCAGAAAAATCTCCAAAAATTACCTTAACATAATATCGATGCTCTGAGTTCAAAAATGAAATCTATTTTATAAAAATAAATTTCTAAATATTTTTAATTTAATTTTTAATTAAAAAACACTATTCACCTGAAAAAATTAATACTTGAATAATAATTTATGAAACCGTTATTTAACCATTTTATTGAATCACATTACTTAATCAAGATGCCTAGATTATATTAATACTTTCTTTAAGTGAGATTACTAATCCATTTGGTCACATTACTAATCCTATGCATAAAATCACTATTCATAATTTACTATTCATCAAAAATTAAGTTAATCTTATTAGACTCTATATTTCATACTGAACATAATTATAGAAGACCATTTTTTGAAAATCATTACACATTTTTCATTATTTAATGTTTACATAAACATTTTAAAAATATCCTTTCTCTAAAATTTATCCAAAATATGCATACTATATTTATCCGAACATTTGAAAATTCACAAACTTCATCATAAGAAGAAATCAAAATTTTTATTTAAAACAAAGTATTACACAAGGCAGTTACGGTCTCCTTACATAGCCCCTTATCACACCAGCATAGGACCTAAGTGTAAAGTGTGCTAAGGTGAGAGAATCTGAGGCAGGCTCGGCCAACATCGCATGAGTAGTAATTTCTATCAGTATGATCTTCTCGCGAAGGCGATTCCGTTCTAGCTTCACACGATGAAGTTCGGCTTGGGTGTGGTCCAGAGTAAATCCCAGTGGTGCTACCTCCTTCCCAAGTTCCGTTAGATGGGCTTCGATTGGCTCGAGACTACTGGATGAGGCCATCGAATATCCTTTCTATATTAATTAACCAAGGTCACTTGTATTTAGAGACAAAAGACACAACATTCAGTTTTCAACGGTCATACTGACTAACGGTCATATAGTAGTCAAAACCCAACAGTCTCATTTTAATTATACTCATGTTATCAAATGAAACAGTTTTGTTGAGTATGAAAAAATAAAATAACACACAAAATTAGGAAACAAGATTTATTCAAAATTTCGGGTCGTTACACCTGACCTCCAGAATAATCGATGAACATCATAATACATTTTTGTAGCACCAGGATGAATGGAACACTGAGATTTGTGGTGACTCTAATATAACAATAACCACTACCTGATAAACACGGCCTTCTAAAATGTCTCCTACACAAGGCTCGACCCAAATTGTGAGGACTTACCTACCTCATCCCAGCACAAGGGGGACAAACAAGGATGACCATAGAGCACCTCAAAAGGAGCCATTAGAATTGAGGATTGATAACATTTATTATAATCAAACTAAACCAATGTGAAATTGCTATCCCAAGAACATCAGAAGTCCATGACACATGCACTGAGAATATCTTCTTGAATCTGGTGTGCCTGCTCTATCTGGCCATCAGTTAGAGGATGGTATGCAGTGCTCATCTTAATCTGTGACCCCAAGGCCTTCTGGAGGCCTTCCGAAAACAAATAGTAGAAATGAGGGTCATTATCCTATACAATTGACGATGACACACCATGATTTCTTACCATGCCGTGAATATATAATTACTGAGCTCATCCACATTGGATATATCTATAAGAGGAATAATGTGTGTTGATTTGTCCAGATTATCAATCACTACCCAAGTAGTGTCCTTACCACGAGGTGTGTGAGGTATGCCAACAAAAAAATTATAAGGACACAGCCTTAAACATTACAAAATAGAGGATCTTTTCCAGTCTAGGTTCTGGGAGATTAGATACAAGCTTACTATTAATTAGAGTTTCAAAAAAAATTAAACAAACAAAGAGCCAACTTCACTTCCACACATGAAAAAAAGATGACTTCCTATATTGGAACTTCAAAGTGAGCTGTGAAAATAATTTTATACTAGGGGTGAGCAATAAATTTCCCTATAAGGGGTTTAAAAAACATTTACAAATATGTTTCACATGACATGTCATCACTATTTCTCGAGAGTTACTAGAAACCTTTTTAGGAAAATCTTATGCTCAAAAATTTCTATACTTATTCATAAACTACAAATATTATGTATTATAAAAATTGGAATATACTTGAACAAAAATACATGTTATGCCACTTAATTCTAGATAATGGTCACACATAGATTATCATTAACATACTAGTGGTGCAAATGAAAATTTTCATGGGAAATAATAATTGATCATAATTATTACATAGAACAATGGTTCATAACCATGGGTATTCTAATAGTTGAATAACCAAATGAACTACCAATTACTAGATTCGTATTAAGGGAAATTCATATCCTAGAATTTCTAAATCATAACATCAAGTCCTCAACCAAGACATACAAAAATAATTAAGGCATTGGCCCAAAACCACATCAGAAAATGGGTAAGGCCTCGGCCAAGTCTATAACTATTTTGTCCCGTGAAATCTATCGATTCTTAGAGAGGCTGTAGTGGGCCTCAACCATCACTTAATATGTCCAATTAATTCCTTATATGAGTGGGTTTCAACATATACATATGCCAGGTAAATAACATTCTCCAATAATTACCAACCATTCTTAGTAATGAATTGAATCGTATCAAATTAACCAATCAAAATATTCATTAACGGTTTAATGTAATATCATGAATGAATAATTACTTACATGGAATAAATTTATTTCTTCATAAACCAAAAATAAAAGGATAATGAAATACACACACACACACCCTCAAAGATACATTTTGTGCATAACATAATAAACATTTCAATTGTTGAAAAAATCCATGTGTTTGATACTCTTTGAAGTAAACCTTAGAAATTTATTTGAAACCATGAGTTTATTATGATTGAAAGTTGTGTGTCGATGTTATACTTGATATATGGCCAAGATTGAATGCAGATGTGACATCCTTAATTTTTAAATAACAAGACGACAATTTATACGTATATTTTTAAAACATGACATTAAGAATTATAACATATCTATAAACATTTTATCCTTATGTATATATACCATGAATTACTTAAGGTTTCAAATAAATATATATATATATATATACATATAATTATATATATATATATATATATATATTGTATTCATAAAACTCATCATCACTAAATAAATTTACGTTTTAAGAAAAAGAATGATAAATGGGAATATCTGTTGGCAGAGTTAATTTGAAATTAAATTTAAAATATGAACATTGTTATATATATAAATAATTTTAATAATGGCTTAGAAATCATACTTAGATTTAGTAATCCTTGAAAAATAGTTAAAGTTTCAATGAAACCACCCATTACACCAAAAAAAATTAAATCACACCAAAATATGAATAACCATTTTTTCGAAGATAATACTTGTATATATATATATATATAATCCATTCATGAGTATCGTTAGTGAGTTTTAATAAAACCAGAACTTGTGTAATTTAACTTTACATCAAATGTTAATAATATTAATAATCCATTTACTCCAAATCCCATTAATTAACTAATTTAATGTATTTGATAAAAAATAATAATTTAAAATTGTATCTTATGTAAATATATTGATCACAGAATTTCTTAATTGGTTATATGTATATGTTGATGACATGAAAATATAAATTCATCCCATAGCATTAGTAAATCACCCTTCGCATTATATAACATTCTTATGAAATAACTAATTATGTATCACACATAAAACAATGAAAGCAACCTTAAAAATAAAAAACATTCAAAGAAAATGGTTTACTTTTTTATTTTCTAATTATACCTTAAAATTTAAACTGGAACAAAAAATTTATTATAAATGAAATGGGTGTTGATGATATGAATAATGAATGGCCATTTTTATATGTAGATGCGACATTCATAATGTTAATATAAGGGTATGACATGATATGCACACTTTTTTTTGAAACATTACAATAACAATTATAACCATTACATTAAAATTTTCATCCTTACAAGTGTGTATATATATATTTATATACACACCAAAAACACACACGTCATAAATTTAAATCATAAATATATACTTCTGGTTTATAAAAACATTATATATGTTATACATTGAATTGATAATAAATGTAATTGTTATCGAATTAATAAATTTACCTCACTACCATAATTTTAGAACTATGGTCAGTATTTGAAAATATTTGGATGTTATCTCAAAACATATAATTTCTTGAAAATTGATCTATATAAATTGATATGAATACATATCCATATATATATATAATAATTCCATAAAATTAATTAAATAATTTTTAAGTTTAAAGTATATAGTATAACACTCACATACAAACACAGAATTACATACACACTTAAAATGTGTATTGAAGAAAATATTAACTGAGAAATCATAACACTTGTTTGAAATAAAATAATTTCCCTTTACATATCATTGTAAAATAAAAGAATTGAAAGGGCCATGATTTTTAAAATGAATTTAACTTCACCCTTACTCGTGATCAAATCATAGCAACACCCAAAAAAACACATAAGCTCTTACATAAACATAAATTTGAAAAATAAATTGTACATATATAAGGATAATAAATAAATAAATAGAAGTCCCCTTATATAATCTTTAAATGAAACTTAATTCCTTATAATGTTGTAGCTTTGCACATAAACATCTCTCACCAGGACAACAGAATTGATTTGCCAAATTTTGTTTGCAAAAAGTTATATGGAATTTATAGCCATATCCTTTGTTGTGCAACATTTTTAATTTATAAACCAAGTCTATGGTGTGGACCAGAGGGGATTTGGATGGATTTTACAAAAGGGATAGTTTCAAGACAATGCACACAAAGCATACTCTACAAGATGAATAAAAAATTGCCAAAGAATGAAAACAAGGCATTCATGTTGAAATAAATAATTTAAAATGATATTAAAATTTTATAAACTAATAACCTTTTTCATAGATTAAAAGAATTCATACAAAAACTGATGTTTTTCATGTAATCAATGATCCAAAGGGTTACCGATAACCAATCGAGGTAGAAAACAGTGTAAAAATAGAAAATAGTGGACCAAAACAAAACAACTTTTATTTATAGTCTAAAATAGAAATAATATATATATAGATTACAAACAGTTTAAATAGGAGGTCAGAAACAGGATAATAATTCAATTACTCTGAATCAAATTGAAATAAAAAGAGACAAAGAATAGGACAATCACTACGATTAGTTGAATAAAAAATGAATAAGGTTTGGATGACTACTAAAGCAAAAAAGTACCTACATAACTTTTGATCGGGGAAAACCCGAGATTAAACCCTAACATGCTTGGACACAGATCGACACCCCCAGTGCTCGTGGCAAACACTTCACCCTAGCTGGCTCGCCCAAGGCCTCTCCCAATGACTTGACTCGACCTCCTGTGGAAGCGGATAACTCTTGACAGGTCGACCCAGCTCGAGATCTATTGTGTATTTCTGTGATCAAACCCTCACCCTAGGATCTCCATCTCTCCCTCGGTGTTGGTGCTTCCCAGACGAAACCCACAAACCACAACCCCCTTAATCCTGAATCAGCTTCTCCCCCGTGAAAACCTACGTGGACCACACGTAACCCCTTTTACGGTTTTTCTTTTATTATTATTATTATTACTATTATTTCTTTAAATATTATATCATTATAGATTATAATATTTTATATGTTTAAATATATAATTAAAATATTTATATTTTTGTTAAACAAATATTATAATGTTAATAATTTTATACAAGTCAGTATATTAGAATTTTATAATTTAAAAGTAATAATTATAACATTATAAATATATAGATATATATCATATTTTTGAAAAAAAATATGTGAAACAAATAATATTTTAATATAATTATTCATATGTAAGGATAAATATTTCTTTATGTAAATTAAAATTTGAATATTATTGTCCATTTTATTATTAAAATATATAATATTTTAAAATAAAAATTTTAAATGACTTGTTTAATCTTCCATATTTAATTAAATTCTAATTTTATTAAAAGAAAAATAAAATAATAATATTACCTTTAATAATTTTTATTTATTAAAACCATATATTAAAAAATATTATTTCAAAAGTATAATTAATTTATATTATTTTTATTAATTATGTTATTCAAAAATATAATTTTAAAAATACTATAAATCAAAGAAAACAAATTTATTTTCGGTTAAATGAAATCACTGGGTTTTATTAAAATATTTCGTAATATTATTTATTTAAATTATAAGTTATTTATTAAATAAATTGATTATTTTATTAAAACTTGGGGAGTTGCATTATCCCCCAACCATTAAAAATAATTTCACCCTCACAATTGGTTCATCGAACTCTAGAATAATTATGAATTCTTGTCTTCAAAAATAAGAAAACATGGACCATCAAACGCCTATACTATGTCGTTATGAAAAAAAACATCTAATCTCAAATGTTGTCTCGACCATTTCTCTCATACTAATTATAATGATCTATCCTTAAAAATTAAACAATGGAGAACCTTTTATCAGTCTAGGTTCTAGAGGATTAGATGCAAACTTATAATTAATCAAATTTTCAATAAAATTAATCAAACAAAAAAGACAACTTCGCTTCTGCATGCACAAAAATGATGACGTTCAACTTTGGAAATTCAAAGAGACTTGTGAAAAATAATTTTAAAACAATGGGTGAGTGTTAAATTTCCCAATAAGGGGTTTAAAACCCATTGATAAATACCTTTCATAGGACATGTCATCTCCATTTGCCGAGAGTTACTAAAAACATTTTTAGGAGAACTTATGGTCAAAAATTGCTAAACTTATTCAAAAACTACAAGTATAATGTATTATAAAAATGTGCATATACTCGATCAAAGAAACATGTTATGACACTTAATGATAGATAATGGTCACACATAGATTATCCATAACATACCATTGGTGAAGATTCAAATTTTCACGTGAAATAATAATTTTTCAAAATTTGTTCATGTATCAAAGGTTCTTAATAATGGGTATTCTACAAGTCAAATAACCACATGAAATACAAGGTAATATATTCATATTGAGGGAAATGCATATGCTGGACATTCTGAAACATACCTTTAAGGCCTCGGCCAAAATGATATCTAAAAAATGGGTAAGCCCTCATCCATGTTCTATCTATTTATCTCATGAGTCCTACCAATGAATTGAGAAATACCATCGAGGCCTCAGCCATGACATTGGAAAATGATTAAGACCTCGTCCAAAACCATATCTGAAAATGGGAAAGGCCACAACCAATTCCATATATATTTTGTCCCATGATACCTCTTTATGCCTCGAGAGGATGTAGAGGCCCTCACTCATCACATAATATGTCCAATGCATTCATCATGTTAGTAAGGTTCAACGTATACATATGCCAGGTAAATAACATTCCCCAATAATTACTACTAATTCTTATCAATGAATTGAATGGTATAAAATTAACCCATCAAATTAGTCATAAATGGTTTAATGTAATAGCATGAATCAATAATTCCTTACATGGAATAAATGTATTTATTTGTAAGGTACAAATAAAAGGATAATGCAATACACACACACACACTCTCTCTCTCTCTAATATACATTTTTCGCACAACATTATAAACATTTCAAATGCTGAAGAAATCAATGTTTTTATAAACTTGAATGTAAACCATAAACATTTATTTCAAACCATGAGTTTATTATTATTTAAAGGCGTGTGTTGATGTTATTATTGACGCATGACCAAGATTGTATGTAGATGCGACGTCTATAATTTTAAAACATGCTGACATGTGATGCGCATATTTGTAAAACATGACGATAAGAATTATAACATCTCTATAAACATTTTATCCTTATATATATACCATGAAGTACTTATGGTTTTCCATAAATATATATATATATATATATATATATATATATATATTGTATTCATAAAACTCATTAGTGCAGAATAAATTTATGTTTTAGAAAAAATATCGATAAATGAGACTATCCTTTGGAAGAGTTAATATGATATCAAATTTAAAACCTAAAATTTGTTATATATATATATATATATATATAAGTTGAATAATGTCTTAGAAATCATACTTGGATTTAGTCATACTTGAAAAATAACTAGAGTTTCAATGAAACCACCTGTTACGCCAAAACAAATTAAATCCCACCAAAATATAAATAACCCTTGGCTTGATGATAATACATACATATGTGTGTGTGTGTGTGTGTGTGTGTGTGTGTGTGTGTGTGTGTATAATTATAATATTTTCTTAGGAATCCTTAGTGAGTATTGATATCACCAAAAATAGATGTCATTTAAGTTTTCATCAAATGTTATTAATATTAATCATCCATGTACTCCAAGTCCCTTTCATTATCACATGTAATTCCTTTTATAAAAAGTGTTAATTTTAAATTGTATCTTATGTAAATATATTGATCACACAACTTTATTAATTGATTATATTCATTGGTAGATGACATTAAAATATTAATTATATTTATACCATTTGTAAATTATTCTTTTGAAATAACTAATAATGCATCTCACATAAAACTGTAAAAGTATGCTTTAATATATAACACTTTCAAATAAAATAGTGTACTTATTAGTTGTGAAATTAAACCATAAAATTTAAATTGAAACCACAAATTTATTATAAATGAAATAGTTTTAAATGTTATGCATGATGCATGGACATGTTTTATGGGAAGATGTGACCTCCATAAGGTTAATATAATGTGATGACAAGATATGTACACTTTTTTAGAGACATGATAAAAAAATTATAATCACGTCTCTAAAAATTTAATCCTTACATGTATATATATATATATATTTATATTTATATTTATTTACACACCATTAATACACACAAGTCATGAATTTAAATCATAAATAAAAACATGAAGTTTATATAAACATTATATATGTAATACATAGAATTGAAAATAAATGTAATTATTAGAGAATAAATAAATTTTCATCACTACCATAATTTAAGAACTATGGTCAGTATTTGAAAATATTTGGATGTTATCACATACTATACAATTACATGAAAATTGATCTATATAAATGGATATGAATATGTATACATATTAAAATTTATATATATAATAATAATAATTCCATAAAAATTATTACATGGTTTAGAAGTTTAAAGTATATAGTATAACACTCTCATAAAAACACAGAATTACATACATACCTATATTGTGCATTCCAAAAAATATTAACTGAGAAATGTTAAGACTTGTTTGAAATAAAATAATTTCCCTTTACATATCTTAGTAATTAAATGGAATTGATAGGGCCATGATTCTAAAAATGAATTTAACTTCACGCGTAATCATGACCAAATCACATCTACACCCCAAAAAACACACATAAGCACCAACATACACTTAAATTTGAAAAACAAATTTTTACATATACAATGATAATAAATAAATAGAATCCCACTGACTTGACCATTAAACTCAAGCTGAAGACAGCATGATTCTACAGCTTTGCACATACACTCGTCTCCCTAGACTGATAGAATTGTTTTTCTAAATTGCATTTTCAAAAAGGAATTTGGAATTTATAGCTATATCCTTTGTTGTGAAGTATTTTAAATTTATTAACCAAGAATATGGGGAGAACCATAGGGTATTTTGATGGATTTTACTAAAGTTATAGTTTCATGATAACGCACACAAAGCATGCTGTACAAGCTGAATAAACAGATTGAAAAGGTTTGAAAAAGACACATACATGTTGACAAAAATAATTTAAAATGAAATTAAAATTTAATAAACTGAAAACCTTTCCAATGTGTAAAAAAATTTAGGCAAAAACAACTATTTGACAAGAAATCAATGAATCCAAGGGTTGTAGATAACCAACCAAGGTAAAAACAATGAAAAAATAGTCAATTGCGGACCAAAACAAAACATATTCTACCTATAGTATAAAATTGAAATAATATATAGAAGGATTACAACTAGTTTAAACCAGAGATAGGAAGCATGACAATAGTTCAATTAGTGTGAATTGGAATGAAATAGACCGAGACAAAGAATAGGAAAAACAATGCAATTAGACGAAAGAAAAGAAAACATGGAAGGTTTAGACGACAAAAAAAGAAACAAAGAACCTACATGGAGCTAGATCTGAGAGAACTCGAGATGAAACCCTAACCTACTCGGACACAGATCGACACCTCCAGTGCTCATGTTGAACCTTTCACCTCATTTGGCTCGCCCTAGGCCTCTACGAACGACTTGACTCAACCTCTCGCGAACGCGGATAACCCCTGGTGGCTCGACCCAGCTCAAGATATATCATGATTACCGGTGGTAGAACCCTCAACCTTAGATCTCCCTCTCTCCATCAGTATCAGCGCTTCCCATATGGAACCCTCAGGCCACAACCCCCTTTATCCAAAATCCCGTTCTCCCCCGTGAAACCCTTCGCAGCCTACCTAAAACCACCTTTGTGATTTATCTTTCTTTATTATTATTATATAATTAATGATTATAATATTTTATAACTTGAACATTATTATTAAAATAGTTATAATTTTGTTACAAAAAATCACAATACTAGTAATTTTATAAAAATCAATATAATAAAAATTTATAATTTAAAACTAATAATTATTACTTGATATAAATATATATATCATATTTTCAAAAATCAATATATGTAAAACCAAAATAATTTAAATATAATTTTTCATTTATTAGGTTAAATATTCATTTACATAAATTAAAATGTGAATATTAATAGGGAATTTTTTTACAAAATGTTGTTCCTTAAAATATTTGACATAATTATCACAACATATAATATTTTAAAATAATAATTTTAAATGACATGTATAATTTAAATTTTTAATAACTTTTTAATTTTAGTAAACAAAATTTTTAATAATAATATTACCTTTAATTATTTTTATTTATTAAAACAATATATTAGAAAATTTTATTTCAAATGTATAATTAATTTATATTATTTTGATATGTTATGTATTTAATAAAATTCATTTTGAAAATAATATAAATCGATGCAACAAAATGTCATTTCGGTTAAATGGAATCATTAAAATATTTCAAAATATTTTTTATTTAAATTATAATTAATTTATTAACTAAATTAATTCCTTTAGCGAATCTAAGGGTGATACTAAAATCCATGGCGACCTCGTCCCACTTACAAGTTGGAATGGGTAACGATTAAAGTAAACCAGAGAGCCTTTGATGCTTCGTATTCACTTTCTAACTTGTTTTACACCTCGATACAAAATCATCTATGTCCCACACCATACATGGCCACCAAAATAACTGATGAACATCATAAAACATTTTGGTAGCACTAAGATGAATGACCCACTGAGATTTTTGGTGACTCTAAGCTATCAATAACCACTGCCAGATAAGTATGACCTTATCAAATGACTCTTTCACAAGGCTCGACCCCAATAGTTAAGTCTCACCTATATCATCCCAACATAGTGAGGACCGACAATGCCGAAAATAGAGCACTCAGAAGGATCCATTAGACTCGAGGATTGGTAGCTTCTATTATAATCAAACTAAACCAATATGAAATGGCTATCTCACGAACCTCTGAAGTCCATGACACATGCACCAAGAATATATTCTTGAATCTGGTTTGCCTGCTCTGTCTGGCCATCAGTTAGAGGATGGTATGTAGTGGTCATCTTAATATGTGACCTCAAGGCCTTCTGGAGGCCTTCTGAAAACAAATAGGTGAAATGGGGGGTCATTATTCTATACAATTGCTGACGACACACCATGATTCCTTACCATGCCGTGAATATATAATTAGGCGAGATCATCCAAATTGGCTATATCTCTAATAAGAATAATGTGCGTTGATTTGTCCATATTATCAATAACTACCCAAATAGTGTCCTTACCACGGGGTGTGTGAGGTAAGCCAACAATGAAATTATAAGGACCCAACCTTAAACATTTCAAAACAGAAGATCTTTTACCAGTCTAGGATCTGGAGGATTAGATACAAGCTTTCTATTAATTAGAGATTCAATAAAATTAAACAAATAGAGGGCCAACTTCACTTCCGTGCATGCAAAAATGATGATTTCCAATATTGGAACTTCAAAGTGACCTGTGAAAATAATTTTATAATAGGGGTGAGTGTTAAATTTCCCTAGGGGTTTAAAAAAAATTTATAAATATGTTTAACATGACATGTAATCACTATTTCCCGAGGGTTACTAGAAACATTTTTAGGAAATTCTTATCTCCAAAATTACTATACTTATTCATAAACTACAAGTATTATGTATTATATAAATTTGAATATATGTGAACTAAAATACATGTTATGCCTCTTAATGCTAGATAATGGTCACACATAGATTATCATTAAAATACTAGTGGTGCATATGAAAATTTTAATGGAAAATGATAATTGATCATAATTTTTACATAGAACAATGGTTCAAAACCATGGGTATTATAATAGTTGAATAACCAAATGAACTACCAGTTAGTAGATTCATGTTGAGAGAAATGTTTATCCCATACATTCTAAAACATAACGTCAATGCCTCAACCAAGCCATATAAAAATTATTAGGTCCTTAGCCCAAACCATATATAAAAAAATGTGTAAGGCCTCATTTGAGTTCATATCTCTTTATCTCATGAGAACAACTGATGCATCGAGAAATACCATCAAGTTCTTGACCAAGACATCTAAAAATAATTAAGGCCTCAGCCAAAACCACATCTGAAAATGGGAAAGACCTCAATCAAGTCTATATTTATTTTGTCGCATGAGACATACTGATGCATCGAGAGGCTCTAGTGGGCCTCACCAATCACTTAATATGTCCAATTAATTATTTTTATGAGGGGGGTTCAACATATACATATTCCAGGTAAATAAAATTCTCCAATAATTACTAACCATTCCCAGCAATGTATTGAATGGCATCGAATTGACCAATCAAAATATTCATAAACTGTTTAATGTTATATCATGAATGAATTATTACACACATGGAAAAAATGTATTTCTTCATAATTCAAAAATAAAAGGATAATAAAATACACACACACATACCCTCTAAGATACATTTTGTACATAATAGAATAAACATTTCAATTGCTAAAAAAACCGATGTGTTTGATAATCATGGAAGTAAACCTTAAAAAAAATCGTAACCATTATATTATTATGATTGAATGTTGTGTGTCGATGTTATACTTGTCATATGGCCATGATGGAATGGATATGTGACATCCGTAATTTTGAAATAACAAGATGAAAATTTATGCGCATATTTCTAAAACATGACGATAAGAATTATAACATATCTAAAATCATTTTATCCTTATATATATATATATACAATGAATTACTTATGGTTCCCATAAATATATATATATGTGTGTGTGTGTGTGTGCGTGTGTGTGTATATATATATATATAAATTGTATTCATAAAACTCATTAGCACTAAATAAATTTATGTTTTAGCAAAAAGAACAATAAATGAGAACATCCTTTGGCAGAGTTCATTTGAAATCAAATTTATAATATAAACTTTGTTATATATATAAATAAGTGTAATAATGGCTTAGAAATTGTACTTGGATTTAGACATCCTTGAAAAATAGTTAAAGTTTCAATGAAACCACTATAACTCTAAAATAAATAAAATCACACCAAAATATTAATAACCATTGTTTCGAAGATAATACTTGTATATATATATATACATACATTTCTTGGGAATCGCTAATGAGTTTTGATATAACCAAAACTTGTGCAATTTAACTTTACACCAAATTTTAATATTATTATTCATCCATTTACTCCAAATCCCTTTCATTAGCACACGTAATTCATTTGATAAAAAGGATAATTTAAAAATGTATCATATGTAAATTTATTGATCACAAAATTTCTTATTTGATTAAAAGAATAGGTTGATGACATGAAAATATAAATTCATCCAACAGAATTAGTAAATTACCATTCATATTATGTAACATTCTTAAGAAATAACTAATTAGGTATCACACCCAAAACAATGAAAGTAACCTTTAAAATAAAAAACATTCAAAGAAAATAGATTACCTGTTAATTTAGATATTATACCTTAAAATTTAAATTGAAACAAAAAATTTATTATAAATGCAATGGTTGTTGATTATATGTATAACGAATGGCCATTTTTATAAGTATATACGACGTTCATAATGTTAATATAAGGTTATGACATGATATGCACACTTTTTTAGAAACATTAAAATAAAAATCATAACCATTTCCTTAAAAAATTCATATTTACAAGTGTATATATATATATATTTATATACACACCAAAAATAAACACAAGTAATAAATTTAAATCATAAATATACACTTCTAGTTTATATATACATTATATATATAATACATAGAATTTTCAATAAATGTAATTGTTACAGAATTAATAAATTTTCTTCACTACCATAATTTTAGGACTATGGTCAGTATTTGAAAATATTTGGATGTTATATCAAAACATATAATTTATTGAAAATAGAGCTATATAAATGGATATGAATACATATGCATATAAATACACACACACACACATATATAATTTCATAAAATTAATTATTTGATTTATAAGTTTAAAGTATATAGTACGACACTCAAATATAAACACAGAATTACATACACACCTAAATTGTGTATTGAAGAAAATATAAACTGAGAAATCATAACAGTTGTTTGAAATAAAATAATTTCCCTTTACATATCATAGTAAAATAAAATAATTGCAAGGGACATGATTCTGAATATTAATTTAACTTCACCCTTACTCAAGATCAAATCATATCAACACCCAAAAAACACATAAGTTTTTATATAAAATTAATTTGAAAATAAATTGTACATATACAAGGATAATAAATAAATAGAAGTCCTCTTACATGATCTATAAATGAAACTTAATTCCATATGATGTTGCAGCTTTTCCCATAAACACGACTCACTCAAATGACAGAATTGATTTTCCAAATTTTGTTTGCATAAAGGTATATGGAATTTATAGCCATATCCTTTGTTATGTAGCATTTAAAATTTATATACCATGTCTATGGTGTGAACCAAAGGCGATTTGGGTGGATTTTAAGAAAGGGATAGTTTCAAGACAATTCACACAAAGCTTACTCTACAAGCTGAATAAAAAGATTGAAAAAGGATGAAAACAAGATATTCATGTTGAAAAAAATAATTTAAAATGATATGAAAATTTTATAAACTAATAACCTTATCCATTTATTAAAAGAAGTTATACAAAAACGGATGTTTTTCCAGAAATCAACGATCCAAAGGGTTGTCGATAACTATTCGTGTTAGAAAACAATGAAGAAATAGACAATAATGGACCAAAATAAAACAACTTTTTTTCATAGTCTAAAATCAAAATAATATATATAGAGAGATTACAAACAATTTAAACTGGAGGTCAGAAATAGGACAATAGTTCAATTACTCTGAATCAGACTAAAATAGAAAGAGACAAAGAATAGGACAAACACTACGATTAGTCGAATGAAAAATGAATAGGGAAGATTTAGACGACTATTAAAGCTACAAAGTACCTACCTAACAATTAATCTGGGAAAACCCGAGATTAAACCATAACATGCTCGGACATAGATCGACACCCCCAGTGCTTGTGGTGAACACTCCACCCTAGTTGGATTGCCCTAGGCCTCTCCCAGAAACAGGACTCGACCTCCAGTGGAAGCAGATAACTCCCGACGGGTCAACCCAGCTCGAGATCCATTGTGCATTTCGGTGATCAAACCCTCACCCTAGGCTCTTCATCTCTCCCTCAGTGTTGGTGCTTCCCAGACAGAACCCACAAACCACAACCCCCTTAATCCCGAATCCTCTTCTCCCCCGTGAAAACAACCGCGGGCCCCACCTATCCCCTTTTACGATTTTCTTTCATTATTATTGTTATTATTATTGTTTTTATTATTAATAATTTTAAAATTATATCATTAAAGATTATAATATTTTATATGTATAAATATATAATTAAAATAGTTATATTTTTGTTAAACAAATATCATAATGTTAATAATTTTATACAAGTCAGTCTATTAAAAATTTACAAGTTAAATGTAATAATTATTACATCATATATATTTAGATATATATCATATTTTTGATAAAAAATATATGTAAAACCCATAAGATTTTAATATAATTATTCATATGTTAGGATAAATATTTTTTTATGTAAATTAAAATGTAAATATTATTGTCCATTTTTTACAAAATAATATTACATTAATTATTTCACATTATTATTACATCAAAGGGTTTTATTAAAATATTTTGTAATATTATTTATTTAAATTTTAATTTATTTATTAAATAAACTAATTATTTTATTAAAGCATGAGAAGCTACATTATCCCCCAACCCTTAAAAATATTTTCACCCTCGCAGTTGGTTTATTGAACTCTAGAATAATTATGAATTTCCGTCTTCATTATTAAGAAATCATGGACCAAAAAACTCCTATACTATGCCCTTAAGAAAAAAAATTAATCTCCAATGTTGTCTAGACCATTTCTCTCCTAACAATTATAAGGATCTAGCCTTAATCATCACACAATGGAAGACCTTTTACTAGTCAAGGTTCCATAGGATTAGATACAAACATAAAATTAATCAGAATTCCAATAAAATTAAACAAACAAAAAAGACAACTTCGCTTCTGCGTGTGCAAAAATGATGACGTTCAACTTTGGAAATTCAACGTGACTTGTGAAAAATAATTTTAAAACAAATGGTGAGCGTTAAATTTTCTAATAAGGGATTTAAAAACCATTGATAAATACCTTTCACAGGACATGCCATCTCCATTGGCCGAGAGTTACTAAAAACATTTTTAGGAGAAGTTATGGTAAAAAATTGCTATACTTATTCAAATACTACAAGTATAATGTATTATAAAAATATGAATATACATAAAAAAAATAAATGTTATTCCACTTAATGATAGATAATGGTCACACATATATTATCCATAACACACCATTGGTAAAGATGGAAATTTTCACGTGAAATAATAATTTTTCAAAATTTGTACATATATCAATGGTTCTTTACCTCGAGTATTCTACAAGTCAAATAACCACATGAACTACAAGGTAATATATTTATATTGAGGGAAATGCATATGTTGGACATTCTGAAACATACCTTCAAGGCCTCGGCCAAAACCATATCTAAAAAAATGGGCAAGACCTCAGCCATATTCTATCTATTTATCCCATGAGACCTACAAATGCATTGAGAAATTATGTCGAGGCCTCAGCCAAGACATTGGAAAATGATTAAGGCCTCATCCAAAACCATATCTGAAAATGGGAAAGGCCTAGACCAATTCCATATCTATTTAGTCCCATGATACCTCTGGATGCATCAAGAGGATGTAGAGGCCCTCACTCGTCACATAATATTTTCAGTGCATTAATCATGTTAGTTAGGTTCAACGTATACATATTCCAGGTAATTAACATTCCTGAATAATTACTACCAATTCTTATCAATGAATTGAATGGTATAAAATTAACCCATCAAATTATTCATAAATGGTTTAATGTAATATAATGAATGAATAATTCCTTACTTGGAATAAATGTATTTATTCGTAAAGCACAAATAAAAGGATAATGAAACACACACACACACTAATATACATTTTTCTCATAACATTATAAACATTTCAACTATTGAAGAAATCCATGTGTTTGATAATATAGTATGTAAACCATAAACATTTATTTGAAGCCATGAGCTCATTAGGATTGAAAGGTGTGGGTCGATGTTATTCTTTACCCATGGCCAAGATTGTATATAGATGCGACATCTTTAATTTTAAAATAACATGATGACATGTTATGCGCATATTTCAAAAACATGACGATAAGAATTATAACATCTCTATAAACATTTAATCCTTATATATATATACACCATGAAGTAATTATGGTTTCACATAAATATATATATATGTGTCTGTGTGTGTGTGTGTATTGTATTCATAAAACTAATTAGTGAGGAATAAATTTATGTTTTAGAAAAAATATTGATAAATGAGACTATCCTCTGAAAGAGTTATTATGAAATAAAATTTAAAACATAAAATTTGTTATATATAAATATATATGTGTGTGTGTGTGTGGAATAATTTCCTAGAAATCATACTTTGATTTAGTGATACTTGAAAAATAGTTAAAATTTCAATGAACCAGTTGTTACACCAAAACAAATCAAATCCCACAAAATTATAAATAACACTTGGTTTGAAGTTAATACTTATATATATATATTTATAAAATTTTCATGGGAATCTATAGTGAGTTTTGATATCACCAAAACTAATTTTATTTAAATTTACATCAAATTATAATAATATTAATCATCCATGTACTCCAAATCCCTTTCATTAACTTGTGTAATTCATTTTATAAAAAGTGTTAATTTAAAACTGTATCTTATGTAAATATATTGATCACCCAACTTATTAATTTATTATATTCATAGGATGATGAGATGAAGATATTAATTATTTTCATATCATTTTTAAATTATTCTTATGAAATAAATTATTATGTATCACACATAAAACTGTAAAATTACCGTTTAATATATAACACTTTCAATGAAAACAGTGTACTTATTAGTTTCGAAATTAAACCTTAAAATTTACGATGAAACCTCAAATTTATTATAAATGAAACAGTTGTTGACGTTATGCATAACACATGGCCATGTTTATAGGTATATGCGACATCCATAATGTTAATATATTGTGATGCAATGGTATGTACACTTTTTTAGAGACATGATAATTAAAATTATAATCATGTCTTTAAACATTTCATCCACACATGTATATATATATATATGTGTGTATTTACACACCATGAATACACACAAGTAATGAATTTAAATCATAAATATAAACATGAAGTTTATATAAACATTATATATGTAATACTTATAATTGAAAATAAATGTAATTATTATAGAATAAATAAATTTTCATCAATATAATAATTTAATAACTATGGTCGGTATTTGAAAATATTGGGATGTTATCCCATACCTTACAATTTCATGAATATAGATATATATAAAGGGATATGAATTTTTATGCATATTCAAATTTCTATATATAATAATAATAGTAATTCCATAAAAATAATTACATGATTTAGAAGATTAATGTATATAGTATAACACTCACATAAAAACATAGAATTACATACATACCTATATTGTGTATTCCAAAAAATATTAATTGAGAAATCTTAAGACTTGTTTGAAATAAAATAATTTCTATTTACATATCTTAGTAATTAAATATAATTCATATGGACATGATTCTAAAAATGAATTTAACTTCATGCTTAATCAGGACCAAATCATAGAAACACCCCAAAAACACACACGTAAGCACATACATACACTGAAATTTGAAAAAAAAAATATACAATGAAAATAAATAAATAGAACACCCCAGACATGATCTTTAAATGCAAGCTGAAGCCCTTATGATGCTGCAGCTTTGCACATACACTAGTCTCACCAGACTGACAGAATTGATTTTCCAAATATCATTTTCACAAAAAAATATGGAATTTATATCCATATCCTTTGTTGTGAAGAATTTTAATTTTATAAACCAAGTATATGGGGTGTACAATAGGGGATTTTTATGGATTTTACAAAAGTTATAGTTTCATGATAGCACACACAAAACATGCTCTAGAATATGAATAAAAAGATTGAAAAGGGTTGAAAAAGACACATACAAGTTGATAAAAATAATTTAAAATGACCTTAAAATTTAATAACCTAACAACCAAGCCACTAGGTAAAAGTAGTTAGACAAGAAATATATTTTCAAGAAATCAATGAACCAAAGGGTTGTAGATAACCAATTGAGGTTGAAAACAAAGAAGGAATAGTCAATTGAGAACCAAAACAAAACATCTTCTATTTATAGTATAAAATCAAAACAATATATAGAAGGATTACAAATAGTTTAAACTGGAGGTAAAAAAAAAGACAATAGTCCAATTACTCTGAATCACAATAAAATAGACCAATGCAAAGAATAGGACAAACAATGCAATTAGTTGAATGAAAAGAAAACATGGAAGGTTCTGACGACCACAAAAGTAACAAAGAACATACCTGGCGCTAGATCTGGGAAAACTCGAGATGAATCCCTAACTCAACTGGACACAGATCGACACCTCCAGTGCTCACGTTGAACCCTTCACCTCGTCCGGCTCGCCCTAGGCCACAATCGATGACTCAACTCAACCTCCCGCAGACACAGATAACTCCCGGTGGCTCGACCCATCTCAGGATATATCGTGATTACCGGTGGTCAAACCCTCATCCTCAGATCTCCCTCTCCCCCCTCAGTATCAGCGCTTCCTGGACGGCACCTTCCGGCCATAACTCACTTTATCCAAAAATCGCATTCACCCCCGTGAAACCCTACACAGACCACCCAAAACCCCTTTTGCGGTTTTCTGCATTTATTGTTATTATTATATAATTAATCTTTATATTTTTTTAGAAGTTGAACATTATTATAAAAATAATTATAATTTTGTTACATAAAATCATAATACTAATAATTTTATAAAATTAAATATAATAAAAATTTATAATTTAAAACTAATAATTATTACTTGATATATATATATATATATCATACTTTCAAAAATATAAATATACAAAACCCAAATAATTTTAATATAATTATTCATATGATAGGTTAAATATTTAATGTCATA
This sequence comes from Viscum album, assembly GCA_963277665.1. Lineage (NCBI taxonomy): Eukaryota > Viridiplantae > Streptophyta > Magnoliopsida > Santalales > Viscaceae > Viscum > Viscum album. The sequence continues at coordinate 1,390,294,715 of OY728152.1, forward strand.
AATTAAAATGTGAATATTAATAGGGAATTATTTTACAAAACGATGTTCCTTTAAATAGATGACATTATTATTACTTCATGTAATATTTTAAAATAAAAAATTTTAAATGACATTTATAATTTCAATATTTAATAACATTATAATTTTATTAAAAAAATATTATAATAATGGAATTACCTTTAATTATTTTTATTTATTAGAACAATATATTAGAAATTGTTTATTTCAAATGTATAACTAATTTACATTATTTTAATTTGTTGTTATGTATTTCAAAAATGTAATTTTTAAAATAATATAAATTGAAGTAACAAAATGTTATTTCAGTTAAATGGAATCATTAACATATTTCATAATATTTTTTAATTAAATTATAATTCATTTATTAACTAAATTAATTATTTTAGTGAATCTTAGGGTGTTACTGAAATCCATGGCTACCTAGTCCCACTTCAAGGTTGGAATGGAAACAGTTGAAGCAAACTAGAGGGCCTTTGATGATCCACATTCACTTGCTAACATTTATAACACCTCAATAAAAAATAAGTTATATCCCACCTCATACATGGCCACCGGAATAAACGATTAACATAATAATTCATTTTGGTAGGTCCGGGATGAATGGCCCACTAATATTGCTAGCTATCCTACATCACCACCTTCCTCAGAGAAAACAACACCATTGAACGGCCATTAAAGCACATGATTCCCTTAGGAGATGAAGACCAATCAAAAGGCATATCCCCATAATGAAGAAACTACATTGACCACTAACACAAATCATCACTGAGTTTCTCCCATTGAATAAACTCTTAAAATAGGGGATTAACTGAACAGTTTCCAAAACATTATCTCCACTATGCTCCTTGGTCTGTACATGCATCTCGAAAAAATCACCATTAGAGTCAACTCATTGCTAGACTTCCTCAATGCATGCACTAGTACTTTCTTGCATAAGTTATTAGCTACAATATTACCCTTTCTTAGGGTATAGAATATTTCAAAGTTGAAACCCTACAAATACTCGATCCAACAACACTACCTTAGATAAAGATCCTTCTATGAGGAGATGTTGGCTAAGCTCTTATAATCATAGTAGACAAAAAAATTATCCCCAAAAGGTAGTGACATTATTTCTTTAAATAATGAATCACCACTTCCAACAACATGTCATTGGTTAGGTAACACTTTTCATGTGGTCAATGTTGGTGAGATCCATATGACACCACATGATCACCATGCCTAAGCATGATCTTGAGACCCATACCTGAAGCGTCGAAATACACCACATAGCCCATTCCAGATTCTGGCAGGACCAAAATTGGGTCGGTAGTCCACCGACACATCAAATCCTTGAAGGATGCCTGGAATTTGGACCCCGTTCAAACATCTCCCAATTCCATGTGAGCACATTAATCGTTGAAGAAAACTGAGGGAAATCCTGAACAAACAGCCTCTAATAACATGCCAGGCCAAGGAAATTCCTAATCTCAAACACATTCTTAGGCTACTCCAATGACATAATTTCACTAATCTTCATGGGGTCCACCAAAACCCCCTATTTTGAGGTGACATGACCCAGAAATGTCACTTCCCAAATATAGAAGGTTCACTTAGACAAATTTACACAAAGATGATGGTCCAGCGGACTTCCCACTGTGATTTACAAATGATGCTAATGCTCATCCTAGGATCCAAATTAAACTAAGATGTCATCCATGAATACCCTGAAGAAGAAGTCAAGATACTATTGGAACACCCTATTAATTAGTCCCATAAACATCATTGGTGTTCTGGTTAATCCGAAGGGCACAACCAAGTACTCAAAGTAGTAATACCTACTTTGGAAAGCAGTCTTCGGGATATCCACCTCTCTCACCCTGACTTGGTGGTAACCTGAATGCATGTCTATATTGGAAAATCAATTTTCCCCCTTCAAGTGATCAAACAAGTCATATATTCTTGTAAAATGATAATTTTTTTTATCGTTACTTTATTTAGCTTTTGATAATAAATGCACAACCAGAGGGATCCATCAACCTTATTCACAAAAAGAACAAGAGTATCCAATTGATCGTCACACAGGTAAATGAATCCTTTGGATTAAAAGATTTCTAGTTTTATCTTTAACTCCCTCAATTATTTGGGGTCTATACGATACGAGGGTAGAGATATCAAATTTGTTCCCAACACCAAATCAATCGATAACTCCACATACTTCTAGAGGAGAAAGGTTGAAAAAATCATCTGCAAATACCATTTTACACTCATCAAATAAATGTGGTAATCCACCCTAAAGAGAATTACCATCGTCCTCTAGAATGAGCGATGATAACTGGAAGAAAAGATACACCAACTCTGGGAGTGGAGGTCCCACACGACCAGACCGAGTTAGCCCATTCCCCATGAAAAACCTAAGGACTCCCATCAGGTTCCAAGAAACTCACCCAATGCCAATAACAATTGACATGTGTTTGATAGTCCACTAATCAATCCATGCTAAGGAATACATAGAAACGTTCAATATCCATGACCTGTAGGTCACAATCCATCTCAACCCCTGACACAAAAAGTGTACATGATGGGAACCTGATACCTTACTCATTTTTATTAACCAAAAGCATTACTAACTACATTGAAAAAGATAGAAAATCTGTTGGAAAATTAAGAAGGTTCACAATACAGGTAGAGATAAAAGAAGTAATAGAACCAGTGTCAAAGAGAATAGTTTCTAAATAAGATACAATCAAAATGGTACCTCTAACTATGGAAGGTCGTGCATCTGATCCCACTGGTGCCTGATCCACATCCTGGAGATACCTCATCTCTACTTGAGAATGACCGCTTGCATGTGGCTCCACCTTGAACTGGATCTACCCAGATGAAAATAAAACCATTCTTGAACAACCACGAAACTAATATCCCACTATTCTAGATAGCTCTGGCTGAACTGACACTCCTATAGAATCCACTGATCCTGAAACACTATGTAGTGGACACATCGCCTTGAAAAAAATGCTACAATATACCCATAGATCTAAAATGGTAACAAGGTCTTAGAGGATATGTAGATTCAGTCTGGGTATTCCCTGGCCTCTTGCACTGGTGGCACCTGAAGGAACTCTCATCAGAACCCACAGATGATAACTACCTAGGAGGATGGCCAGAACTACTACCTCATTTCTTCCCTTTCTCCTCTCACTTCCTTTTCTTCCAAGATGAACTATCACTTCCCATCACTGATACCATCCCAGAGAGACAACACCTTCCCTTGTGATCAATCTCCACCATACATGCCCAATAAAGCACCTCCACGTAGGTATTCATCTTGAAAATGAATACCTAAGAATAGATCTCTGGTAGAAAACCCCTCTCGAACATTTGGGCCTTTATATGCCAATTAGAGACCATTTCAGGTGCATATTAGACTATCTTGGTGATGCTGTTGGCATTCTCCATAACTGAATGATCCCCCTGGATGAGTTCCATAAACTCCTGGGATCTAGAATAATCCAAAACATCATGAAGGTAATGGTCGTTGAAGGTAACCTTGAAGTCCTTATAGATCATCTACTCATGTTTCCCAACTTCAAACAATGATTACCACCACCTGTGGTTGGGATCATCTAATAGAAATGAGGAACATTTCACCATGACTTCCTCAGGTGTGTTACGGAACAAAAACATGTTCTTGATCTTCTCACACCACACCTCAACTTCATGGGGTTCCATGCTACTCAGAAGGTAGGAGGCTTGTTCTTGAGATACTTTTGGGAAATGTCCTTCTGAGGACCAGACTCATCTTCTCTATCTAGATTAGGAGTAGGATCATGATTCTCTCTTTATCCTAGAGTATGGATATCCTTGACCACAAATTATACTGGCCTCTTATCAATATGCAAGGGAGAAATCTCCCTGGATTCCTTTTGTGGGGCAAGGGAAGTCTTCAGGGAGGCATGTTTCTACAAAAAGAAACAATCAGAAAAGATGAAATTAGCAAAATATTTATGAACAATTTCAGCAACAAAATCAAACATAAATAAATAAAACACATCATAAAAATGAAGTAAACAAATACTTGACCCCCAACAAATGTCTATTTGCAGTCTCTAGCCCGCATGTCCCACTAGGATGAGAAGTCAAAGAAACAATACTGACATCCCTTGGTGACTCGAGGTCTATCGCAAAAGGTACTGGCCAGGAACCCAACTCAAAACTAGAACTATGATCCCTGATAGTCCAAGTTCATGTGTAACCAAACTCATCCAAAAAACATGACCCAAAGATCTTAACCTAATCTGATACCATTTTGACATGAACTAGATATTGTTTCCATCCAAACCGACACTCGACCCAACCCGTGACAAGGTCATAAGGGCATTCCCTATCCCCAGGGGCTGGAACAAGTGCCGGGGTATCATAAAAAATGGTTTTAGAACTATTTACCCATGCACAAAGCATTAAACAACCAACAAAAAATAAATATTAAAAATATGAAAATTTAATCCAACAAACTAATTAAAAAAAATCATAATTGAAATACAATGTTTTAAAATACACATTAATAGGTCCACAACTCAAAAGGAGTAGCAAGTATGTCTCAGGAACCACCAAATGGGGTAGGGGACATCAACCCCAAACCTTCCCCACAACACCACACCCTGAAAAAAAGATAACAATCTAAAACGCCATATTGAAGGACCTTTCCCTTACATGTGTCGAACTTTATCAAGTCCAAATACACCCAAAGGTGTATGTAGGGTGTGATAAAAATCCAAATAGGATTCCACCCCAAAGGATTCCATGTTATAAACATTTTAAGGCAAAAAATGCAAGTTTTTATAATCAAAAAAAAATATAGAACAATTTCTAAATGGTGAAACTTTAAATGAAAATAGATTTCAAGAGGGAACCTTGGAAGAATTTTCACATTGAAATAAAAAAATCATTCTACTGAATTTTCTAGATAATAATATCTTATTCCAATGATATATATGATATAGCTAATAAGAATTAGTAATGAGAACACCCCTATATCCTAGCTAGTTGGGGTTACCTAGGTACATCGTAACTATATGTAAAAGTATCCATAACCAATTACCATATCATGCACGAGCTACTAGGAGGGGAAACCCCAAGGTCCTAGTGGTCCCCAAATATCATCAAAGTTCAGTTAGTGTTTTGATCATCAAACATGCTAACTGAAACAATGATGATGCCACTACTAGATCACTAGTATACTATTCATAGTCCACCCACCTAGATACTCAGGTTTCCATATTTATACTCAAACATGTTCAACATGTTAAAAATACCATTTTCACATGAAAATTCCACTTCTGAAACAGACACAAACCAAACAGTACCCAACATGTCTTTTCACCCTTTGTGTAACTCAAAAAACAATTTAAAATTTCGATAATTTTTTTTAAGAAGTAAAAAAAATATTTTCACATAAAATCAATTAAAAAACCCATCTTTTAAAGAAAAATGAAAAACAATACCACAACCAAACAAAATTGGATTCCCTAAAAACATTTTATAAACCAATTCCATGGGTCATATAATAACCCCAAAATAAAAAACAAGGAATACACTTGGAAAACACTCATTTTCATATAAAAATGCTTCTTTAAAATCAACCACTTAATCAATGCTATAAAAAATGATTTTTGGACAAAAAAAATTGAATTGGAATATGAAAAATTGGTCAATAATTCAAGATAACTTCATCAAATAATGTCTACACATGCAATCACCTACCTTAGATGTCAAAAACCCTAAATCTTTTTGTGATACCTAAAATGAACCACTGTTGCACCACAAGGGGGTGAAAATGAACCCTAATCTACAAGATTCAACCAAAAAGCACCAAATCACGCTCTAGGAATGAAACCCTAGTTTTTGGACATTTGGAACTCCAAGAAAGAGTGAAGAAACCCTAAGGTAATGGTCTAAAAACAAAGAAGGAATCACATACTTGTATGATATTGAATTTTTCCCATAAAAAATGAGTTCCAAGAGAGGTTAAGGGTGGGAGAAATACATTGATTATAGGGTATAATGGGGGAAGAAAGGGGAAAATTAGGTTTATTTCCAAAAGGTAAATTTGAAATAATATGAAAAAAAATTATGACCACGTCAGTTGTGCACGGATTTTCCACACGGTTTAGTAAACCATATGGCCAAACCGTGCATCCTATTATGGCCACCCAAAAACCCTCATTTTCTTACAAATTTCAATGGGAACCTATGGGGAACCTAGGGGAATTAGAGGCAAAGAATAGATGATAAAAATACATTAAAATAAGGACATGGTTATCAAGTCTTTGATTTACCTTGATGGAACCTAGGAAACATGGATTGATGGTCCAAGAATTGTGGTACATGTGTAAATGGTCTAGAAGATGCCTTGCTTTGTAACTTTGATCCATGATATTGCAACAGTGAGAAAATCAAACCAATGAATTAAAATAGACAAGGTATAATTTAATATTTTTTTTTAATTTTTCATTTTTAAATTTAATTAATCTTGACACTTTTAGAATTATGGTTAAGCTGTTTTATGGATTCAATGTTTTTAACATGCATCAACCCCCAAAATTTGAAATTATGCAAGTTTTATGCTTATGTTTCCCCACGGTTTCCTTCATACAATACATTTATAGGTTATGAATAAGGGTAAATTGGTGGTTCCCTACTGAATTATACACTCGCACCATTTTTTTAATGGCCATGACACTAGGGTACCCAAGAAGATCTCATATTTTTAGGTTTTAGGTTGGGATGAGGCTTGTTACTGCATGACCGAACTAGAGTATCTCAAGTTGGTTCTATATATTTTGATGATGTGGGGATTTTAGAAACAATAAAGCCCCTTTTACCAAATTTTATTCAATGTTTTATTTATATATACAATCATCTTGGGGGATGGTCATTATTGTGTGAATATATATCATATTTCCTTTATTATTAATTCTTTTTGTTTATTTATTCTATGTACTCTAAAATATGTCAATATTGATTGATAATGATTGGAAAGTTTATCTATTACTAAGAAATATGTATGGGGTGTAGTATCCTCATCAAACCATCATAAACACCAATTTCTAGTTGGAATCCTTTGGCATATGAGAAGGTACGTCTAAGGTCAAGTCATCCTTGATCTGGTTAGTTTTCATAGTGAATCGGCATGTGGCATGAAAAAGTGGTATCAGAGAATATTTTATTTATGTGACTAATATAATATATTTTTGTTAGAGTTTTATTTTCTCTTATTATTTTGGGAGATGTTAAATATGTAATATTGGAATGTGTAAGTGCTTAGGATGAAACCAATATTGGGGAATCATGAATACCTTTTTTCGTATAGGTACATGTTTTCAATGATATGGTATTGATGTTATTAATGTTTTATGCTATGGTTTTATGATATTTCACCTTATCTGGGGAAAATAGTGTTCGGATTTATGAGTTTATTGATTTTGGATCTTGGCCTAGTGGATAAATTTCATGTACATGCATACATTCAAGACCTGTAGTATAAAAATTAGTTATGTCTGTTTATACGTGGTTTAACTAAATATGGAGTATATTTTTTTAAACTATCTTCAATGAACAATATTGTGTTGTTCCATATATCTACTTGGTGTTAATCTACTCAGATGGAATACATGTGTGTATTTCTTTTAGACAATAAGTCATGTGGATCTATGGTATGATTCTTTTTTACAATAATGATGATGCAGTACCTTGGTGAAAGGAACATATGATGAAAAAATTAGGTTGGAATAGGAATTGAATGAATTGATGATAATCCCATTTGGATGGTTATTATTTGGGTTTGGATACTTACAATTTCAGTAATACCAATTATATTGTTTTTTGATATATCCTTGAATTAAATTCTATTTGACCAAACTGTGTGACTATGATTTGATGGATATAGATTTCCACAGGGAAATCATAGTCATATATGTATGTGCCTATATATTCAATATAATCCTTCAAGGAGTAGTTTTATAAGATTATGATCATAGAGGGTGGGTTCCCTGGGAGTGGGTAGTGATTTTGGATTGGGATTCCTGATATATTTGAGACCCTAGAGTGGGTAGTTTATCACATGAGTTTTCATGGGATATTTGATATGGTATTATGGATGATTCATATAAATTATAAGTAATATAAGATGTGAATTATTGGATAGGTGATATACCATAGTGACCTTTGACATGTGGCTCAATATAGTGGTGATTAAATAGTTCACACTTATCAGGGGTAACCCCAGGGAGGGGTTTTCTCAGTTTTTTTATTTATATAGAGATAATGTGAAAAATTAAGTTCTTCCGATGTGATATTAGTGCAGATTGAGTGCGATTGGGTAGGAATATTGTGAATGGTGATGATTCATGGGTTTTTTTGGGATTTTGTACTAAATGTACAAGTTCATTAAATTGAGGTCGATTTGGAGGGTAGGACCGTTTGAGCACCTAAACCTATTGAATTTGGGAATAAATGTTGAGCACAGTGAGGGAATGGGAATAAACTTTTTATTTTGGAATGACACTAGTTTTCAGGCAGTCATGTGGATAAACCTTGGCATAAGTGAAGTGATTGTTGTTGAAGTGGAGTTTTGAGGGTACACCCCGTTAAGAGGGACTGACCTAAGACTGCACATGGTTAGTTTTTTAGACTTGTGAGCCTAATTTTTTCATGATTCTACTCATTGAGAATGAGTTGGGTAACATGATATGGTGGTTTAGGATCATATAACAGATACCTTTGATGATAATTTGGGTTTTCCATATGTCAAGGTATGGCATTGGGGAAGGATGGGAGTGTTGGAATTTAAAGAAAGATAAAACCCTGATAGGGGATTCAAGGGTTGATGAATGTGTTATGCATGGCTTAAGTGGAGTGGGACATGACTATGGATGATATAACCCCTTGAGGTGATTCTCAATGAGTGGTATGAGATTAATCATATAGTAGTATGTGAACCATAAACTACTGGACATTGTGATCCTTTTTGTGGATTGAATTTTTGTGGATATATAACGATTACATTCCATTATCCAATAAGGGGTGTAAATTTTATGTTTTGTCTTTATCACTCTAGATTGAGAAATATTTTTCATTCCTAAACATTTTTTTGTGATAGATGGTATATAATCCATATAGATAGAATTTGATTTGGATTAGTGATGATAAGAAAACTCTTATTAGGGGGAGAATCATATTGGTTGTGGGAAGGAGACCCGCACCTGGGAAGGGCCATAGATTTGTGATACTAGTTAGTGGATGGTCGTGGTGAAACTGGAACACTTTTTTGTGAGTAAATTCAATTTCAACTAAATCCCTTGGTGAATTTAATTTTTGAATTTAGACATGATGATGGATAGAGTCTAAGTTTTGGAGTTAGGTTTGGGATGAAATGGGGGTGATTTAAGACTGCCTCATATATGAAATGTTTCATCCCTCATCATGTATCAAAATGATGGATTTTGAAAATTTGGATCTAACCATGGTAATCATAGAAACATTTGAGTTCAGTAATCGATGAAAATATTCAGATAATGGTGGGATGCCTTTGGGATTCAATACATTGTGATCATGTTAATGGATATTGAATCAGGGAGTACCACTCAACATTTATGAGAATGCTCATCAATAGGTGGTTCAACCCGTGTTATTCATGATATATGATGTGGTGTATTATATTCCACATTAGATACATCATTTCAGGTATGATGGCTGTTCTTCATGGTTTGAATAAGAATTTTGTGGAAAAAAGACACATTTGATTCAGTTCTCAGACAAGGGGACTCATCCATTTCATTTTAGAAATGAGAAAAGGATTTGGAACCTTTGTTTGAAAAGTATTACCATGTTTATTTTGGTGCAAAAATGAGGAGACTAAAATAGTGGGGCTGTTAGACCATGGAAATACATTTTGAGTGAAAATTATTATGGGGAGGACCACCGTTTCTCAGAATTGGCACTATGGAAAAAATATTTGTATGGGTAGCACAATAAACATAATGGTTAATTACATTTAAAAACCATGAATGTCTCAAAATATATGACTAATGGTAATTGTTGACTCAGTTTTTTAGTAATGACTTTAAGCGATGGATTGTGTTTTAATGGTTTGAGCACCTAAAATTCAGATTTTCCCTAAGGAATCATGTTAGGAAATCAAGAATGGAATAATACCTTTTAGTATTAAATTATAAACCAATGTAGGTCCAAATTTATGATTTCTAGGCACCTGAGGCTTCTCAAGAATGATATATATTATGATGGAGAGGTTGTAAGATCATGTATTCATAAGGGTGATAAAATCAAAATGGAATTTTAATTTTCTAATTAGTGTGGGGTTGGATTTTAAAATGGTGTTCAGAATGGGGTTTAGAATGGTGGAACCCATTAATAGATATATTTTGGGAATTTAATTGGATTTAGGTTGTGGTCATGATAGACATAATGGTGTGGAAGAAGGTTGTGTGGTCATGGATACACCTTTTAGCCATTGGCTACTTGTGGGTAGGCTACCAGTTGTCCGGTTTCCATTCCCATGGTCATTCTTGCCTTTTGGGTCTACATTCTATCCATTAGAGTTTATTAAGGGGTAAGATTACCATTATGCCCCCTTAGTTTTTTAGAGGGGATATCTATCCTCCCTACATGTTTTGGTCCATGGATTATACATTCCCCCCTCTCCTCTACCCTTAATACCCCTTTATTTGGTAATGGATTTTATGAAGATTTGAAATGATGGAAGGTGAATACCTCCAATTGGTGATCTCCTTCCTTATATATAATCATTAGTTGACTCTAGATTTGTGTTCATGGGAAATTATACCACATCATTTCTGAATCATCCTAATATTATGGGGCTTCCATGAATCCCCACTAGATGACCTCCCAATACAACATTTTCCCAACATTGTGAGCCATTTCATTGGAGATATGTTGCAACCAATATTATTTAATGTTTTAAAATTAAATTAAATTAAATTGGGAATTTTATTAGTATCATGTGTTGTGTATTTTTTTCAAGTTAGGGTTAGGATTGTGTTACATGCCTTTTGGATGTAATGTGCATGGTTTCGTTGTAGTGAGAGTGATTAGTTAATATTTTTGGGATTATGAAAATTTGAAATAGAAATGGGAATTGAATTATAAATTAGCTAAATTATTTATAAAATTATTATAATTGTTTTTTGGTTTAGTTTATATGCATGGGATCCTGATATGGATTGTTGATGTCCTATAGATCCAAGATGGGCTCGGGTTATCTTGGGGAGTAATTTACCAGGATAAGAATTAATGGTTCAAGGTCTTCGAAAATTGTAGGTGGTTCGTAAGCATCTACCCAATGGTATTTATACATATTGTTTGAATGTGTGTGATATGTTTGGTTTCTACACATTAGGTCATGGACCTCTTAAGATTTTTTTGTTCAATGAAAATGAATAAAATATTTAAATGAAACTAAAAAAATGTCAATTCAACATGGGACCTCATGCACTCATTATATTGCCTCATATTTAAAGGGTTTAGGCATAAATTATTATGAAATGGCTGAGATACATGGACCCCTAAGGGGTATAATTGGTTTTAGTATGCATGGTGTCCCATACTATGGGATCGTCAGATAGATTTATGTATTATAATGTTTAATAGGGGTATTTGGCCCAATAAATCCTTAATTTACATCTTTATGGGTTTCCTTAGATCCTCTCTATGATGGAAGGTGGTGAATTGAGATTTGCTGGTCGAGTAGGCTATAAAAAGCTCATGAAATTCCTTAGAACCATGTGGCTAGTGGGATTGGTGTGTGGTGTTCTTACCTTACTAATACATGGTGACCTGGGTATGTAGACCCTAACAAGACTGAAAATTAAATTGGTTGTTCTAGAAAATATACAGTAGTATATAAAGATAATGGGATTACGACCATCTCCCATGTGAGAATTTCCTAGGAGTATAGTGGGACTTTAATGGTTTTTTTAATGCCGAGAAAAGTTATTTCCACTGAGTGATGAATGATGACCTGAAGTTCATTCTTTAAATATTGCTACCATTGTGAGGTGTCCTAGATATAACTGGACATAAGAAACTCTCAGTGGGTTCCACAAAGAAATGTAACCATTATTAAGGGAATGATTGGGAATGGGTAGTGATGGTCATGAGTGTCCTTTTTTTGATATGGATCGATGGATAAAATTTATTATAGTTTGGATGTGTTTGGTTACACTCCTAGAAATCTAACCAGGGTTTTCATGATGGTTAAGGAAGATAACCACCTGATTTTATGTTATATATAAATATATATCGATACTTTATATAGTATACACTATTTGGGGATTTTTAAGAGTGAAATGTAAACACTCTTTGACTAGTTGGAAAAATTATATTAGGTGGTCTGGTAAATGAAATGTGTTGTCATGATATAGATGATAAGGAATACACTCATGGAGAAGTCTAGTTAACTCGATGGGAAGTCATTATATTTGAAAATGGAAAACAACATCTAGTGTTCTGGATAATTCTCTTAGATACAATTGGTAAAAACCCTTGGGGTGTTCAGGATATGGATTTGGAATTAAATTTAGGAAATATTGAAAACACTATCACTATTGTTTGGAAATCTCCCATATATTGTTTGTGATATGATATGTTGTATTCTCTTGGAGATGTTTGAAAAACCATGTGGAGTGGTTGGGAAAACTTAAGATGTCTTGGACTTGCTCTCTAGATCTACGGATTGGTGATGATACCCCTCATACATCTTAGGATGTCATGGAAATTATAATTGGTTCCACATGTTGGTGATGTATCCACCACCAATGATTGGTTACTTTGGATCATCTAGGATTATCTCCCAAGAATCGTCCATTGAGCCTGATACTATGATTGGAATAATTACATGACGTTCTTAGTGAAAACCCAAGACTGGATGAAGTATGTATGGTCGATCATGGATGTGGTCCCATGGATTAATAGTGACTATAATTCATACTCCAAGAATGGTTTGGTTACTATAGTTATCATGATTACAGGATGTGCTTAGAGAAATCTATAACTAGCTGAAGTAGGTATTGTCGATATTGGGTGTCTCATTATACTTTGAGAATTGACTATTATTATTTATATATTATTCAGAAGTTTTTTATTTTTTCTTAGTATATACAATGTATGTACACTAAATTTAATGGTTATATTTGACATGAAATTGATGGTTCCCTACAGAGTTATGTACTCATTACCTACTTGGGAATCCATGGAACTTGGGTACTCTTCAAATCACACTTATTACAGGTTATGCTGGAGTAAGGCCAGATATTTCATAATCGAGCTAGAGAAACTTGAGTGGGATCTAGATATTGGGATGAGGTAAGGCTTAGGGATGTAGTAGATCATCATGTACCATATTCTTATTATGTTTTTTATTTTTATATGTGACCATCCTAGTGGGAGATCATTATTTTATGATACTATGTTGAATTTAAGTTATTATTTATGGTTCCTATTTATTTATTCTCCATACACTTATGGATTCCTATATTGATGGATGATGTTTGATAATTTTATTTATAAGTGTAAACTCTAATATGGGGGTATAGTCTCTTAATTTTACTATCTTAAAACCCTGGTGCTAGTCGTTAACCTCTTCCATATTAGAAGGTACACATGAGGTCCAATCATTCTCAATATAATTATTTTTCATAGTGAATTATGGTGGTGAATTATAGGAGGGTAATTCTTGATCATGGCAATATAGAGTAACCCCTTCTAAATTTTTTGCAGTCCTTCATGTTGGAAAACATTTTAGGTCAATTCATGTCCTGAATAAAAGACTAGAAAAGTGGGGTTTTTTTTATTTTATCATAGGTTTATGGATAATTAACCATGTGATAATGGTTCTTGCATATATTTGAATAGTATGAAAGGAAGAAAGGTATCATGAAATGGTCCACTTTATGTAGTTTAAGGATATGCAAGGTGGACCACGTGTAATGTAGTTTAACATCAAGAGACAAGGACTCAACTGTTCTAATGTTTTAGATTTTCAATATAGTCAATTATATAGGTGGTTTTCAACAAAATGGATCCTAAGAAAAAAATACCCATTTTACCTACTGTCAATAATGGCAAGGAAACCCATCATGAAAATTATAAAGACTCTAGTACCAAGGAAACATGAGAGACGTAACTAAATAGAGATCATGGTTGGGACTAGTAGTCTAGACGCCACTACATATCCTATAATAAAATTAATAAACCCACACATAGTTATTGAATATGGTAAGATCATTTTATTCTTAGTATAGATTGATTAAAGGAAGAAGGGAACATTCCCTAAGAACTCCAAAATAGATCTAAATATCATTTAAGGGGGATGTGTATAAAAAAAATACCTTTCCAAACAATTGGAAAGGTCTTGTATTATGGACCATATGTTTTGTAGTACAATTTCATGTGATTATGGAATAAAATTTTATCATTTTAAGGTAATGAAATGAGGACCTATCCCATGAAGTTTTGAATCATGCAGAACAAATATTTAATATATAGTTTAACATCTTGGTCTAATGACGTAATTCTCCAATTTTTAAATTTATATAGCTAGGATGTAAGTGTTATAAAGTTTATAGTCCTATAGATTAGACATTTTTGAACCCATCAAGAAATTATGTAATGTATTTTTTATGGAACATTTCATTGGTGGAAGATGCGATATGATTACTTTCAACCATGATGAGGGAATAAGATCCATTTTAATTAGACCATATGTATAGCCTAAATTCCCTCCCATTTTTATCAATCATTGGAGGCTTGTTCCCATGTATAATGGGGTTATTCAGTGCCATCCCCAATTCTAATAGTAATAATGAGTTGTGATGATCCATCATGTTCATTTCTAATTAAACATTGGTCTGATGGGTTTCAAGGTAATGAAATTTTTATTAAATTTTTTAATTTAGTTTCTATTTTTTATTGAGTATCATCAATCCACAAGCTATGTAAAAAACTACATAATGAGGGATGTTTATCTTCAATAGGAAATACTTACTCAGTTATGTATAATTGTTTAAGAATTTTTTAAATACAATGAATCTTTTATTTTTCCACCATCTTCTAAATAAAATGAGAAATAGTTTTATTGAAAGCTTCTATTTATCTATTTCATGTTGCATGGTAGAAAGATGAATGGTCAGACTTGATATTATGTTCTTGATATAGTTATTTACACTTGGTAGAGTAGAAATTAGTTTCATTAACTATCAATATTATGTGATGTGCACTAAATATGTTAATAATATTGGTCTTCATGAAATTGATATCAGCCTACATTAGAATTTCCTTGAGGGAAATAGCCTCATCCAACTTGGAGAAGAAATCAGTACAAGTAAAGATGTACATGAATTTCATATATATAGCTAGGGGATATGTCCCATGACATCTAGTACCTATAAAAAAAATGTATAAGAGAATTTGAAATGTGTGTTATTTATATGTGTTTATGGATAAAATTAACATGTATTTGAAAAATATAATATTTCAGTGTGAACTCCATACAACATTACATTAGCGATTTCTAGATGTATAAAAGTATATTGATTTTATGGAAGAGATTAAATCCTATTTACTGAGAGCTATAGGTGATTGAATAGTCTTATTACATAATGGAGAGGGTATATCCTCTTTCAACTCATTTTAGGAGGAATCCCTCAAAGCCTTGTTTGTAGATGACCTTCAAAAAATTCATTCCATCATAGATGCATAAGTTTACTTCGACACATTGGATCCATTATTTCGTTGATCAATACAATGTGGTAATTCAAAATTATAGGTAGTATACTATAAAATCCACCCATCCCGTCATAATATCAACCAGTGAGGATTTGAGTTCTCTTTTATTAGGGGTGGTATAGATTTCATTGGTCTCTTCAATATCATCAATAAGAAAAGGTAAAACCATTATTGTCTAGATATTAATCAACAGAAAGAGTTTGGATGTAATAATATGGTTTTTATAGGTGTTTCGGGAATAAAATATTGAAATAAAAACATATAAATAGGATTTTATGGCTTTCATGTCTGGCCTTTATGAACATTCAACAGACTATGCATTCTTTACTGGTCAGATTTTTTCCAAAATATATAGTCATTAACCATTATTCCAAGAGAACATATATCCAACTATTTAAATCCCATTATGTTCAAATTTATATAATTTACAACCACCAATCATGGTATATAGGATTTTTCATACTAGAAAAAAACTATCATAAGTCCTCTTAGAGACCCTAGATTCCCATAAAACTTTATGTCCTTGGAAAATAACCAATTTAAGATCCAATGATGAAATTAAATCTCAATTGATATATTGTACAACCATATATATCTCCAAATCACATTCCAATATCCAATATAAATCAAATAAAAGGATTAAAACACCCCAACCCAAAAAAAGGAGTTATAATTTTCCACACAATATGACTTTTCATCCTAGAAATTTTCAAAGTACTCGCAAGAAAAAACAACTCCAACCACTTTTTTAATATATATGTTGATCCATGTGTTCCTAAAAACATACCTTTCTATTTTTATAAAGGATTTAGGTATCATGGGGGTGTTTCATTCTTCTTCTCTTTGAAATTTAAATGTATTATTCTCACAATCGATCAATTGTTCTCATAGTAGATATTTGGTTCATACGATTGACCAATTGTTCTCATAGTCAATAGTTTGTGTGCACGGTTGATCATTTCATTCTCATTGTCAATAATTTTGTTTTCAATATTTATGGTTTGTTCACATGGTTTATTGTTTTCTATCATGGTAAATATGTTTTTCTCACTTTCGATCAGTTCTCTTGCAAGATCAATCAATTGTTCTCATGAATGATAGTTTATTCACATGTTTATTTGGTTGTTCTAACCGTTGATCAATTTCTATCATAGTAGATAGTTTTTTCACATGATCCATCATTTTTTACAAGGATGATAGTTTTTCACATGGTCAATATTTTTTTTCTCATATTCGATCATGCCCTTTACATGATCAATCTATTCCTTCATACGATCTATAATTTGTTCTCATGATCGACAATTTTTTCTATTGGATGGTCCCTACTCATAGTTTATCCCTTATAATGGTTGATCCTTTATCATAGACAATCCCAAATCATTTTTATCCCATATCACGGTCAATCACTCTCACAGTTGATCCAATGGTTTTAAAATTTTAATGTTTTCAATACAATACATGTATTTACCCATAATAAAAGAAAAAATAATTTTACCATAAAAGTTGGTATATAAATCTAAAATAAATGATTTTAAAATCCATTTGTGTGGATTAAATCTATTATTTAAATTCATTAAACCCCAGGGTTTTAAATGGTTTATTCAGTGTATTTTAAATTAGAATTAATTTAATATTAAAAAAATGAAATATGACTTGTAACACCAATATTTTTTAATATATGATTACCTTTAAATAATTGAACGTGTTTGGTAGATTTCTCTACATGAAATATCAAACTTTAATGAAACTATGATATATTTAGATAATATATAGATATTTATGTGTGGATACCAAAACATAGTCATTGAATAAAAGAGAATGAATAAGAGTAACCACTTTATTAAGTAAATGTGAAAATAAAATAAAGGCTTATTTTAATATTAATGAAATTTAATTTGGATAAATGAAATGGAAAATACGATCATTTATTATTTAGAAAATTATTCATAATAAAATATATTTTTTATGTGATATGAATTTCCATTAAAAAATGTATGATTAATGACGATATATTATGATTGATATTAATAATTGGTTAAAACCAATTTATTTGGTAAATGATATGAAAAAAGTAAAAATAATAGTTAATATTTTAAAATGACATTTTCAAAAAAATTTGTTCTCTTTATATTTTATGATTTTATTAAAAAATTGAATTTATAAATTTTATAATTTTAATTTGGAAAATTCGACATCATTTTATTATTTATAATAACACTATTATCAAAATATCAAATTTTTTCCAATAATATTTATTTTCTATTGGAAAATGAATTTTTTACAGAAATTATAATATTTATGATTTTTTTATGTAAGTTTATCCTAGAAGTTTAAAAATATAGATTTAATAAAATATAAATTAAATGAATACGATTATGCATTCTAATATATTATTTGATCTTAGAAAACCTATAGAAAACTTTTTTAGAACTAATGTAAAATGTTACTTTAATAAAAATTATTCTCTTTTTTTTAGTCAATGAATTTCCAAGGTGATATTAAATTTTGGATTTCCATTAAATCCTAATATCTTTTAAATGTTTTAATATAAACCAAATGTGTCATGGGAAATGATAAATTAATAACTATGTCTTACACATAAATTTTGGGCTTAAAAACATTTTTTTAAAAGATATTTTTACATGTTATGTGAATTAATATAAAAATTAACATTCTAAAAACGTAGATATATTATTTAATGTAATTATTTTTAAATTTTAAAATCATAACTTACAAATCCTGAAAATGGGACAATGTAAATTTTTTCCTTAAATTTAATTTTTGAGGTTATAAATTATTTACCATAGTAAATATACATTTGGGCCAAATTTAAATAAGAAAAAATGAAAATGACTTAAAACAATTAGTTTGTCTTTCATATTTGTGTTTAAGGTGAGTTTCTAAAAACACACACTTTACCCTCCTCATTTGTACAATTTGGATCCATTTAACTTGGAAATGTAACCTCACATTATTGAAAATGTTAAGGGTTATTACAAAAGTACCCTTCTCCTCACATATAAAAATGTAAATCTCCCTCTTCTTCAAGACTCACTTTTACATTGAATTTATCATTGAAAATATAAAACTATTCTTCTAATAGAGCCCAATTCCACCTTCAAATTTTTTTCACCTTTAATTATTATAAGGCATTCATTTTCAAGGATACTTCCGTAGAAAATTCAAATCATCAACATGATTTCCATTATCTACATATCTTTTTCCCTTGATTATATTCATTAAAATTTATTCTAGTTTTGATAATATAATAATATTAGAATCATTTATATATTTTAATGTTACTAAATTATGGTTATTACCATTTTGTATTCACATAACCCCTGTATTTAAAAATATGAAATTATCATTCATGTGTACGTTCAAAATATCATTACCATAAGAAATGGAATTAATTTTTCATCACCTCCCATAATTGATGTTTTCTAAAATGGTTTGATTATAAAATATGATTTTATGATATCATTATGGTTTTGGTATGAAAAATCAGACATTATATTTATGATATGATAAAATGTTCATCATTAATTCAATCGATTAAAATAAGAGTGAAAATAGGAAAATATTTTATTCATATTATTTAATTTGTCATATCAATTACTTATTCTTATATTTAATTTACATTTATGACATATAACACTAATAAGTACTAAATAATATCAGTATACTCCATGAATTTTATATTTAAATAAAACCACCTCAAAATCGTTCATTAAATCGGTGTATGTACATGTTTGGGTTGGTTAAACCATCTAATTGAACAATACTATAAATTTATGTCATGAATTACTATGGGATCATAATTATTGATTTAATATAATATTAATATAAAAATAAATTTTATTATTTGATTATTTGAGAAATGTTTGGTATTGTGTGCATATATTCATTTATATGTTATATATACTACCTATTTGAGATATTAAATCATAATTTTTAGTTTACTCATGTTATTTTATGTTCATAAATAATCCCTCCCTTTCAAGGGGTCTTTATTTGAAATTTTCTATGGTTGTGAAGGTTTTCTTGGCCTTAATTACGATTCTTTGAAACATAATGCATTTTTTTGAAACATGTTATATTTGAATGTTCTATCCCCCACTTATTGATATATTTTTATCACACTTTATATTTCATGGGATTTACCATCCAAATCAGGTTCCCTAATTCAATTAGATTTTGATTCAATTATTTCCCTAGTATTAATAATTTTTTGTAACTCAACACTCATTTATTTAGTTATGATCAATCTATTAAACTTGTTTCATATAATATGGGTACCATAAACCATTTGATTTCATTATATGGTATTCTATAATTATTTTCTATAGATCTACATTCCTACCAAATAGACCCTTTGAGAAATATTTATCACCTATTAAGGTATGATACTATTATGGAATATTGATTACTCAAGTCTCCTTCCCTTGAGTTTTGTTGTTTTATCATGGAAATATTTCTCCTATGCTTGGTTCTCCTACCCTAATATTTAATTTTATGGTAATTTATATACATATATACGAGGAAATATATTTTGGTACAAATTAATGTTTTGTAACTCTTTTTACATTGTGATTTTTGAACAAAAGTATTTTTAAAAATATTAAAAACGGTTTAAATTCTAATTTCATATTTGTAGTATTCATCTCCAAATTTTTATAAAATAAACCCTATATCTTTTCAGAGCCCTTTTTCTGAAGATTTTATTTTAATATAATGATTTTAAAATATTTTTCACTTCACCTTTTGAAAAAATAATTTTTGAAGGAATCCATAACATCCTTTTTTTACATCAATATTAAATCTCTAATGTTTTCACTTACATTTTCTTTTCCTTCTTAAAAATGATTTACTCAGATATGGTTTTTTCACTATTTATACACTAATATATATTTTTATTTCATGGGTTTAATCTAATAGGGTCAAAAAAATTATTCTTGATCCCTTCTTGTGTGATATTATTTTAATCATTCTTTTGTAAGTATATTTTACATTTATGTCAATAAGCATCAGGTTTTCTTTACAACACTAGGGTTATTTTATTTTTCATCCCTAAAAATTCATTCTATGTATTTCTTATGGTCATGTTATTCAATTATTGAATTATCCCTATATCCATTTCATTATATGGTATAAACATCACTTTTTATAAAATTCAGATTGTATAATGTTCAACATGAAAAAATGTTTCTTTATTTACTAGGGGGAATTGAATGGAATTTCAAATATTGTTATTCCAGAAATAATGATTACTATATAGTTAGGTATTTATTTTTTAACAATCCTCATCCTTTCTCTGGATGGGTTATGATAATGTTATTACTTTTACTGAAATGGGTAAATGTATTTAAATTCTTTATGATTATTGATTTCCAATACAAGTTGAATATGTATTGAGATTCCATATTTTTTATTATGTGGATAACAATTTTTTTATTCAATCGTAGGATACTTACAGAATATAAAAAAATGTATTGTCTATTTTTATGTGTAATTAATTAAAAAAATCTTGTTATGGGGGGGGGGGGTTCCAGAAATTATATTTTCTCTCAATGTGCCAAATATTCTCATAAGACAAAACAAATTATGTTTTGGTGTATACCTCTCCCTATATTAGTATAGTTACCGGGAAAAAGTCCTTGAAATATTTTTTTTGATATTTTAAATTATGAAGTCCTCAATATGAAATTAATATTATTGATATTTATGTTTTAATTAATTTACATGGATATATAATGCTATTAGTTTCATTTGATTATGTAATTAGTAGAATTATTTACTCCAATAATATTATGTATATCTTTTTGGGATCATTAGTTACATGTTTACCATACTATGAATATTACCTCACCATGTTCTAATGTTTCCATTCTCCATGTTATGAAGAAAATTATTACACATGACCTGTTAATAATGATATCATGTTTAAAATAATTTATAAAAAGTGTTTACGAATCATTATAGATTACGTGGCTTTATATATAATGAAAATTTTATATTTGATACAAATAACATCGGATTTGGTGTCATTTTCTTCCTAATTCTCTAAATAACTAAACCTAAAAATACCCTTTAGGTGTAGAAAATTTGATAATAATTATTGGGTTTTTAATTATGTATAGTTATATTTAGGATTTTAAACTTTGTATCAATGTGAGTATATAAAGTATGTGTCTATAGTACTAGATATTGGTGTGAGGGTCTGGGGAATTACGTGATTGAATTTACTTCTAGGGTGATATTTTGGAAACTTTATTTTTAAATTTTAAAGTATTTAATTTTCTCCATTAAAATATATTTTTATTTCCTTCATTCCTAGATAATCCAAAACCCTATTCTTGAACCTTAAGAGTTGTTTAATTTCACCCATGGATGTTACTCTCATGAGATCTTGGTAGAGACATCATATTCTATTCCCTTGTTTTTGGTGAGGTGTGTTTTGGGACTTCTTTTACAGGGATGAAATCCTATTTGTCTTTTATTTTTTTCATCTGTACAATTAAAATTATTTTATTTTCTAATGGGTATGTATTATTTGATGAAAAATGAAGATAATGAACCATGTTGAGTTGAATTGTAGGGAAATGGGGTGTATTCACATGTTTTACTAGATTTATTATTATTTATAAGTGATGATTAGTACATGTGATTTTAAGATATTGTGATATTCATGTTCTTACTATTGTGAGTTTCATTCCCCAATTAATAGATAACCTACTATTTTTTAAACACCCTACTCATAAAAGTCTTAATAATTATATTAAACATAGAATTTATTTCCCTTGTAAATCTATAACTGTGTTAAAATACAAATTCACAAGAAGAATTTTTATTTTTGAATCCCATTGAAAATGAAATGTAAGAAAATATAGGGGTTTTAAATATATTTTGTGTGTGCTTCTAGAGAGTTTTTTGTTCACATTACGGTTTTGTGTACTTTACATGGGTTTTTTACAATGATGGTAATGAACAGTTCAAATATGCTATGGGTTTTGGGAAGTGGAAGTGTGATTGGGTTTTTCCCTTACTGTAGTGCTCTGGTAGTGGTATAATATGAAATCGTTAATTAAAATTTTAAATGGTGTGGTATAGTTTGTAATATAATATTCAAGTAGAAACCTTTTTAACAAAGTGAATGATCATGAAAAATATGGGTTAAAAAATAATTTATATGCTTGTTTTGGAAATAGTGGTTTGTCACCAAATATTAGGTTATGTGAATTAATTAATTTATTTTTGGTGTTAATGTAATAATATGTATAGGTGGAGGAATTATTGATTTAATTAAATGAAATTTTAGTTTGTGTGTGGTTGTTCTATATGATGTTCCATATCTAGTTCGATGTAGAGTGTAGTAATGTTGGAATGGTGTTGATGATAAGGTGAAGGAGATTATTTATTGATGTGAATCCTTTAGGAATATATTTTGTGTTTTCTAAGTATATATATATATTGTGTTTTTTTGTGTGTGTAATTGTATTTTCATGTTACTTTTATATTCTCCCACCCGCATTGAGTACCATCTATAGACACCCAGATGTTCTGAAGGCGTTTTCCACAATATCCACATAGTGAGTAATATATGGATGATTACCCCCTCATTCATTCCATTCCATAATTAGTTATATTGTGAAATGAAATATTTTATAGAGGAGCCTCGAAATTAATGATGACATAATTGGAGAATATGTGTGATGATACAAGGATGTGTTATTTGGAATGGGTTATGCATGGTAGAAGGTGTCATGAGCGATGTTCTTCTTATTTATGATACCCCACTTCCCTATTTTTCATGTGGTTGATGTGTGTGTGGTTGTTCAGTAGTGGAACAAGTGGTGTGCATAATGACATTGATTCTAAAAGGGATGTTGGGACCTGCTGGATTTTGGGATAGGTAGAGTTGTGACCTAAACAACATGATATATGGACAAATATGTGGTGATGAGATGTCATGGAAGGGATATGAGTATAGTACATTTGACATTGGGGAATGACAGTGGAAACCGAGTTGGAAAGTGGATGTGGGGTTCCACTATCGACAATTTATTTATATTATATTATAATTTCCTTATATTATATGGTGAGTGAGCCATGGTGAGGTTGGGATGGATAGATGACCCATCTAGGTTCTTGTTGGTTCTATTATTTATTCATTTTGGTCTTAATATTCACTTTTCACATTTCCATGGGAGACAATGGCTATTATATTTCATAGTATACATGTTATTCTCATCCTATGTATATATAGACTATTTTCCAGTTTTCATGGAGATCTATGGGGACTAGGATAGGCATTTATTGATTGGATATCAAACATGTTTTGGAGTCGCAACTTTATTTAACCTTTTATTGTTTCTTTTTGAGGCCTTTTTGGTATTTCTTGACGTACACATATTGGATGGTTAGATTTATTTTAGGTCATATAACATATTTTTTATGGTTATTTATATTTTCTCTTGATCCTTTTCATATATTCAGGGTAATTCTTCTCATTTGAGTGTTTTTCAACCTCGGTGCTAGTCACCAACTGGGGGCCTATTGGGGGAGCAACTCAGGGGGGTACTCCTTGTCTTCACTACAATCCTTGGAGGGGTACCAGTTTTGGGGGGTTGTGACAATATCATCTTCTCTATAATAATTATATTCTTAGATCATTTTATACGAGAATAGAATGTAATATAAAGGAATAACACTTCCTTATAGGATATTATATCTAGAATCCATAATCCAGAGATATTTTCTTGTATAACATGATCTGGGATATAAGAAAATTATTTCTTATTTTAATTCCTAGGACAGGTCTAGTTGGTTTTTATTTAACTAAGAACATAATAAAATATTATACATCATCACATAATACTATAGAAACACCAATTGATAATTCATTACAACCAATCTACACAAGGATTTAAAATGGTTCCACAAAGTTTGAAAACATACATTTTTTCCCAATCCATCAATTATCTAACCTATGAGTCACATTTAGAAACACATAATCATAAAAATCAAATATTAAATATCATAAAAAATGATTAGTTTAATAATTATTCTAAAATATCATATTAAATATCATTTTTCTAAATCAATTTATCACATTTTTCATCTCTTCTAGAAAACATGGCCATGCAAAAACCATCCCTTAATTCTTAACCAAAGACAATAGTGACTAATATAGTTGATCATGTAATGATTTTAACAATTATATATATATATATATATCAATGGATGATAAATATTATTATAAAATAAATCAATTAAATATTATCCTTACAATATTTCCAAAAATATAGTACACATATTTGAATAATGTATTATAAAACCAAGAGAGTGATCTTCATCTTCCCATTTTTCTATGGTTGATATGTTATACTAATCATAGATCATGTACCCATAGTATTCTAAAGTGTTTTCTATGATCAATACATAATTTGAAGATCTTTTTCCATGATGATAGCATTGACAATACCTAAGAAGTATAATAATTTTCTTTATATATTCCATACAAATATCAAAAAATGAAAATTTCTCCCATATAGGATAGAAATGAACATATTTCACGATTTAAGCCACTATAAACCAAGAAACATCATTCATATATGGTGAACTCAATAATACAATAAAAAAATCAATGGAAATATTCTATAATTTCTATATTAGGATGGAAAAGGATGGAATAAACTCACTTGAAATTTATTCTCTTCTGTAACCTGATAAAAAAATAAAACAATGAGAAATAAATTCTACAACACTGTTATTCATTACCAACCACCATAATAAGAATATTATATCATGAAATATGATTGTATATATGGGTTTCACCACACAATTATAATTGTGTAATGATTCAAACCATATCCTGTTTGATCTATATGAACCACTATTTTTTCATTAAAATAAAGTATTAAATATGATGAAATTGATCAATCTAATATAGTCTCCCACCATAGAGGGAATTATATATCCCCTTACATTCCTCTTATGAAAACTAGACATCTCCCACAAGATTTTTCATCAGAAATGTTATGTTTATGCTAGAGATAACTTCACCACCCACAATCTCCTTAACTAACATGTTAAATTACACTAATGATCCCTTCAACTACAAATTCTCCCCAATTTATTTCACTAGATGAGTTAAATTTTTCTTAATGAAATAATTTTATATTACATTTCCCTTTCCCAGTGTAAATCTAAACTCAAAATAAAAAGTTTTATGATATTCCAAACTCTTTAAATTCTTATGTTTAGATCACGCAATGATCAAATGTGATTATTTTTTTATAATCTGTATGTAGAATATAATAATCACTAAAAAGATGATGCCTATTTCTTTTTAAAGCATGGAAAATTGTAACTTACTAAATATTATGTACATTGTAATTATTATCTTGAGGTACCAACTTCCTAAACCATAATTCGTAACCCTAACTCCTTACATCAAAATAAATTCAAATCCCAAACCTAACACATCATAAAATACCCCATAACCAACTATCGATCTATATAGAATCGAAACTAGAGATTAAGTATGTCTCATTTTCAACTCATCTATGTCCTCCTAAAATCTGTTATCACAATAAAAATTAACCCCAACATGATCCAAGGATATAATTAGAGATGTTATCTTTAAAAAAAATATGAATGAATCACATATAATACCTATATAAACATTGGGAAATTTGTAACTAAAATTCATTGTTAGGTTTCTCCCTCAATATCACAACCATAAAATTTTTGTAACCAACCAAAATTCATTCCTGAAACATGAAATGGCCAAATTATTTTAGCTCATAAATACAAAAATATAATTTAGATAATTTAGTGTAAAAAATATACACCGAAAATATATGTACAACTATGTATCACAATCTTTCTATAACCTTTAACATATATGAATGTCATCCAAAAATACCACCAAAAAATTAACCTAGGTACATGTGGAAAATCATATTTATCAATTTCATAAAGACCAAAGTTTCCATGAAAACCCCAAAAGGCATGAACCAGATCCTAAAATGAAAATATCAACATCAGAAACATTTTTCTAGGATCTACTCTTTATTTATCCCTAACTGATTATGCATGATCCAAATGTAAAATTTAGAACTCCATTGAGTTCTTTTAATATATAAAAATAGATCATCAGAGTAACACTCCATGATTTTAGTACATTCTTTCCTTTTTATAAACAATTTGTGTTTGATATCCTGCAATATATGCATCACTAAACTAATATAAAAATGATATATTTTATTGAGATAAAATGTTATACTAAAAGATAAATAGTAAGAAATTTTGTGAGTTTAATGTGAAAAATCATTTAGAAAACTATAATAGGAATAAAACCACAAGTAAATAAAAATAATAAAACATGAAACATTTATCTAAATGGTTTTCTGTCAGATCACACCTTTGATTATAACAAAGGAATGAATCTAAAACATTAGAAATAAAATATAAATTCATAGAAATAGCTAATCAAATAGGATGACTGATTTTAGAGATGTATGTAATGTTATATATAAGATTGTAGTATGGCCATTATATATATGGTTGTTGGACATATAATCTTTGTATATATTATCATTGGAAATATAGTCATTTGATATACCTATATTTAATAAATTCATTATTTTTTTGTAATTATTGTTAACAAATAAAAAATATTATAAGTCATATATTATAAATAATTATTGAATGAAATAAAAAGGTAATAATTAATTAACATTAATTATTATTAAAATATGTATTTTTATTTTATATATTATTATTATTATTATTAAATTATTTGATGTGTTTATAAATTCAATTGGAATATTTTAATAATAATTAATTAATAAAATTTAGTGGTTAGAATATAATAATTAATGGAATGTAGTTGAAATAATTTAATTATTTAAGGAAGTATATTTTTGAAAAATGGATTTTTAATGATTTATGCATATTTAATTTGAAAAACACAATATATTATTATAAAATGAAAATTTTAATAAAATATAATTATTATATGTATAAAAATTTATATTAATACCCAATAATTATTATTAAATGATATGAAATAATAATAAGAAAGCATAATATTTAGAAATGTGATTTTGCAGGAAAAATAGTTTTTACCTTATATTATATGTTTTCATATAAAAGGTAAATTAAAAATATTTATAATTATAATTTTATTAAATATATTAAAAATTTAGAATAAAAATATATATTAGTTAATATGGGTCATATAATCTTTTTACTTAAAAAATAATTACCATGGAAATTTTTTAAACATGGTAAAAAGTGGGAAAATGAGGTAAATTAAAAAATAGATCAAATTTTATGAAATTACCCTGATACATAGACATTATATAAGTTCTTTATTAGTTTTGATAGTTATTATTTCATTAATATCCAAAATTTTATTACCTAACTCACCTAACTCCCTTTTGATTACATCTTTACCATTTACATAACATATGTTTATAAATAAATGTCTCTCATTTTCCTCCAATGGCCTGAAGGCCTTCATTTTTTAGTGATTTTTGATAATCCACCTTTCAAGGGTTGAGGTAGAACCCTTACAAGGCCCGTAGGCGTAAGTATTACATGGCCCGTAGGCCTTATAGGAATTCATAGCCCGTAGGCTTCAAACATTTCATGCAACACAGACTCACTACTTGAAACTTCTCCTCCCCAACATCTTCATCGTGAAATCAGCTCTTGAAATTCACATGGATGATCGGCTAGGATTTCTCATGCATGCACAGTCTTGTCCCAATGGCAGGTGCCATACCCTCTCATTCTTGCAATCCGTTTATCTTCTACTATGGTGAATGATCCTTTCTCCTCCTCCTTTTGAAGTTGTTTCTTGTAGGTTGTCTGGTTTTCATCTGCACTTAAGGTGGCCCAAAGGCCTTGAGGTGGCCCGAAGGCCTTACTGACCTGAAGGCCTGGGTGGCCCACTCGGGGACGAAATCAGTGGCCCAAAGGCCCAAACAGGGGAATATTCCTAACTACTACAGTGCCAAACAGTGCCTGCTACAATGCCAGCTATAGTGCCTGCTAGAATACCTGCTATAGTACCTGGAAATTAGCCTCTGTCTGGATTTGATCCCAGGTCTCTTGGATGCACTTAAAGAGTCCTCATTTTCACATATAATATAATCAATCCTCAAACCACTCAAAAACAATTCTATACTAAAGTAATATCTTAAATAAATTATTGAATAAACTTTCTCAGTTTCCTCAACAATTTTTGGTACCCTTTTTTCTCAATATAGAGGCATAATTCATTCATTCGAAAGGAAAACATGTGAGGAGTGAGTCTATCAAAGTATCAAGTTCTTTTTAATTCCAATCATTTACTTTCTCATATCCACTCATCATAAATCTCATTTTCTTCTGAAATTATATAATATTAACATCATTATTATTATATAAAAATTATATTATAATAATAAAACTCAATGTTCTTACCCACTCAATAGTTATAATGTGTTCTTATTTGGGTCAGTTTTACCAACTAAAAAAATGAAACAATGTTTCCATCATGAATTCCTAAAAAACAAAAATAAAAATAATATAAGAATAAAAATATTCAATTTATGATTATTTCCTAAATTTTTAATGGTAATATTTATAATTAAACTCATTAATGAAATAGATTTTTTTTATTAAATCGAAATTCATAGAAAACCAGATTTTGTCCACTCTTTAGGAACCATCTCTATAAGTCTCAAAAAATGACCATTTGGATTTGGAACAATATAAAACACATTTAATAAATATTCATAGAATTATGGAATTTATGTACCCATTATCATGGCGAAAGGACAACAAATGAGGCTGTCATTAATAGGGGGTTCCCTAGATTTGACTCATTTATGTACTTTGATTATGTTAACATTTACACAGTATGATATATAAATGTGTTTTTCATTTCATGGTAGTGTTTATAGTTATAATTATACTATATTTAGAGTGTTATTTAGTATTATTACATGTTGTATAAAAATTTTATAACGGTTCCTGATATATAATGAGAATCGTGAGATATCATGATAGTAATCTTAAACTAAAGTCATATGGTCCAGATACATCATTCGGACTAGACATATATTATGTGTGACTATGAGGTATTGAGGGCACATAAGAATTTAGGCTTAACCTCATGATGTTCTCAGTTTGTGTTATTTATTAGATGACATCATAGGAATGGACCCTCTTATAATAACAAAACATACTTCAAGTTTCATTGGTAGTTCATATATAAAAACACTTTTATTGGTCTCTTAACATGAGATTATTATCAGTGTGTACCATATAATTACATAAATTTATATAAGATTAAAACAATGAAATTTATTTCATGGTGAGGTATCTTGTTTTGGGTGCACCGCTGGTCATATGGAATTGTTTGAATACTCAAGAAAAAATTTGTCACTTTCAAATGGAAGTGATATCTCAGGCCTAGTTAATCATGATTTTAGTACCATTTCTAAATATATGGACAACATAGAATAAGGTAAGTCTACAAAATAAGTTCAATGAATAATAATGTAATAAATGATGAAGATACAATGAGTGTATCCTTCTTTATGAGATATCAAAAGATAAATAGATTGTAATACACGGTGTGTGTTCATCAGATATTTTTTCTATGCCTACAACTTTTCTCTATAGAAACTTTGAAGGGTTGATATAATATACTCCTTTTCCATGAGTATTAATCCCTAATATCAACATAAAGTTCTAGAGGGTCGCAGACTATGAGTATTCAAAATTCTAGGCATAATATTATGAATAAGAGTTTATAACAAGATGAGACCCACCATAGAGTTCAAGAGATGTCCAAGTATGGATAATCACCAAGAAATAAATAAATAAATTTTAATTTGAGTATTTAATAATTATATTTCAATCTATTTGTTTAATTTATTTACAATAATTTATGGTAATTAATGAAATAATATTTAACAAATGGATATTATTTTAATATTCAAGTTTCATTTAATATTTACCTGAATAAAAATTCAAGTTAATTTCCATATCTTATCACATAATATATTTATTATTTTAATAGTATGTGATAAAAATATAAATGATTTATATGACTTGTTAGCTATTATTAACATGTTTTATGAATTATTTAGTTGGTAATCGATATTTATGGGCTGAGAATCCATTTTCAGGAAATTTATACATCAATATTTAAGAAGAGTAGGTTTTCATTTAGTGAACTACAAAATAACATTAATTTGAGAGTTCATTCATCATATCTCCCACATCATAGAGAGAGACATAGTTCATCCATGTAATCAATCCAAACTCTACTTCATGAATTGAAGAAATTTCAAGGAATAAATCGTAGGAACATTGAAGGCATTATCAGATCTCCTTGCATGCACCTATATATCAATGATCGGTGTTCCCAAGACTATCAATGTGTGTGTGGATGATATAACAAGATATAATGTTAGTTTGTTTTAGACACTATACCTAGTGAAATGTGGTTTTCCAATGCACCATCAAATTGGATGAGGTATATGTTCAATTTTATTAATGTGCTTAAATCATTTGTGTGAGATCCTCAGGTGGATTATCAAGATTTGCATCATCGAAGACGATGTTTTTACACTGATATGGCAATAAAATTTTTATAACTATAGTATATCTTCTTAATATATGCATTGTATTACCCAAAATTGGTATTAGAGAAACCATATGGTGCTTTAAAAAAACAAAAATTTATTTTTCAATAATATTTTGTAGAGAGAATCATAAATATCCCATTTCATTTAATTACGCTTCAATATGATATCATACACCAACTTCATGGGTATCCAATGATTTAAATCAAATCAAAAATATTTTTATAGGTTTTAAAAATGAATAACATATATATATATGTGTATGTGTGTGTGTATGTATATATATATTTTAATTTTTCCAACAGTGGTCGAAACAAAACTAGGTTTATAGGTGGCGCCTGTTTCCAGTGAACATGAGAATTTCGACTGAATTTTAGTGGTCAAAATAATGTTTCCTAGATGTATCATTTATAAAAAAATTATTTGAAAATTTTAAAAATATACTTTTAATTTATTTTTGGAAATTGAACAACAAAATGTTCAATGGGGTATTGTCTGGTGCTGAAGACCACAAAAAATATTAATTTTTCTAGGAAATAGCAAAAGAGACGCTCTCCCCCACCCCTATCCCTAACACCATGAGAGGGGTGTTACCGCATGTCGGTCCAACAATAATATAGGGTTATCACTACCCATGTTGGGACCAGAAAAATCCGAAACCCCTTTTAATGTGTTCCTAGGCCACTCAGGGGCCAAAAAAATAAAAAATTAAGAAAATGTTTTTTTTAATTTATAAATTATCTTGGGACCATGTTCTTAATATATAGTGAATTAAAATTAGATAATATTATTTTAATTCATTTAATGTTCCCTTGAGTTTATTTTTTCCAAAATTAATTTTATATTGTATTTTTATCATTTCTCAACTAATTTTGTGCATTTATCAACCAATATATGACAAGGATATAATTTATTTAAATTAATATTGCAATTTCATGTGATAACTCTAATAATTAATTTATTTTAGGTGATTTTGCATCTTAATTACACAATTTATATGTATAATGGCTAGAAAATCCATGAGTATTATTCTACATGTATTTTTTACATTACTGAGTGTAAATATATAATTTTTTAGGATGTTTTAAGATGTGGACCATGCTAAAATGAGTTTGAATTCCCAAAAAAACTTGAATACATTGGAAAGGGTAGTGATCTACGACACATGTATAACATAAATCAAGTATTCAACCCCTAGGGTCACAGTTGATTCATTTATTCTTAATAGACTAACGAATATTAAATTGTCAAGATCATTCACATTATTTATGCAATTTATGCATGGTATAATTTTTTTGGGAATATAGATGTTTACACGATCAAATAAAATAAGAAAATAAAATGCATAGATTAAAATAAATTAGGATACAGTAAATATTTTTTATTTAATGGATTTTTATGTGATGAGAATGGTCACATGGTATGGATATATAATATATAAAATTCATTCATTCATCAAGTAATAATATTTTGATGTCCTTAAAAATTTACGTTTTAATGTCTTCTTCCCCTTATATTTGAAAAAAACTTGGTGTATGAGGTGCTCGTCCGTCCTAGTTAAGGTTTCCTCCTATAAGTGGGGAGTTCTTATGAGAGTGATTGGTCTACATATCTAAATCTAGAAACAAAAAAGAATACATAGCTATACTTTTTCCATTTCAAATGTGAAGTGTTGATTAAATCATTATTATGATACATAGAAGTTGTTACATCAATAAATTTTTTAAGGATTCATGGGCTAATATAGTTGTAAAGATTAAATCCTACCTTGAAAATCTTTGAGTAATAATGTATAAATATCATGGACACCATGTAGAAGTTTCAAGGGTCTTTTCCTCTTGAAAAATAAACCAAAAGAGTATTTGGAATCTAGTAATGAGGAAAAATAGGGTTTAACAAAATAGTGCAAGGAATTTAATGATTTAATTAATTAATAATCACTAATTGATAATCAATATAAATCATTAATTTGATAAATTTATTTATTATAGATAAAATGGTAATTATTCCCATCCAATTCAAATTTCTTATGATTTATGCTGGATAAATAGAATATCCATACTGGTCAAAACTTCTAGAAGTGGTATAGGCACTTATACATAGTAATACACCATGATAGGAAGCTCAATATGTTGGATGCCCACATATTACTAAGACAACCCAAGGACAAATAAAGTAAGATAAATATAAATATAAAAAGTATGTGGATGACATACTAGATGTATATTGTATCATGTAGTCAATGATGTCACGTCAGAAAAATAAAATAGCTGAAGAAGAATATTCCAACAAGATGTTATCTTATCTCTAAGAGTTATATTAGGAGAGAATAAGAAATGAATAATTGGTGATATAAATTCTATTGTATAGGTATATTCATGAATAAGGTAATAAAGAAAGTCATTATGTAGTCATTATGATTGGGTACATTGAGAGACCTAAGTTCCTTTGGTTGTAACCAAACCCTGAATAGGTGACTAATCTAATTTTTTTACATAACAGATTATTGATTTTAATGTAAATTATAACATAAATATCATCCCGAAGTCTCTCATAGATTTACCATATTTACTTTTCCATGATTATAAGGATGAAATGAAAACCAATGCTTTATTACTTATAAGAAACAATAGGTGGAAGGGAAAAATTTAGTGGTTTAAGGTAAACCCCATCCTGAAGACATCAATGCAACATCATTCCAAGAATCCAAATATATGGAGGGAGGGAAATTAGTCAGAGGTATTCTTCTTTTCCATGTAGTATTAAAGGCCACTAGAAAAATAATTACATGGTTGGGAAAAAGAATAAAGGTGATCCTTCTTTGTTAGGAATATTTTTTGTAGAATGAAATTTGTCTTTATATATTATTTGGGAATTGAATATAGTATGAGAATCATGAATTGGTATTCATATAAAAAATCATTTATATTTCAAAATATTGAAAAATTTAATGTTAATAGTTAGGTTGTAAATTTTGTGAGACCAGCATCCTTGGTAGTGGGAAACTATCGTCTAATTCATTTTATTTTTCTATTAAACAACTGTTATTATGTAACTTATGATACCCGAAACATAATATTATTATCATGTTTGGAAACCATGGGATTTTATTTAAATATTTGAAATAAATTTTTTATCTCTTATATAGATAACATGTGTTATGGTATAGCACATCTTAACAATGGCTTCTATTTTTTTTATCTCAGAATCCCAATAATGGAAATCAATGATAAAACCAATGAAAATGGATCATATAATACCCACCCTTGTAACTTCATTCATGGATATGTAAATAAGAACAATTTAAATAGATTACATCAAGATGAATATTTTTACTATATTTAGTTAAAACTATTGGATGTATGTCACACTTTATACAAGGGAAAATGACCAAAGTATCCTTCACTAAGAAAGGAGTAAGGGAAAAAGAACTATTGGAATTGATTCATAACGATGTGTCTTGTCTCTTTACACTAGAGGAAATGGTTTTGTTTTCATAACTCATCACTTTTTCTGATTACTACAGTAGATATGTGAAAATATTTTTAATAATGTATAATTAATATTCCTTTTATATATTTATGGAATACTAGCATGAAGTAGAAAGTCAGATTGATAAAATATTAAGGTCCTCCACTCAGAATGAAGACGATAATATATAAACAAAACATTCATTGATCACTTAAAGTAATGTGGGATATTATCCAAACTCACCCATGCTTATAAGACTCATTATAATGGTGTTGGTGATTGTAATAATTAAATATTTTATAGACATGGTCATATCAACGATTGGTTAATAAAGTCATCTATTATTATTTTATAGATACATGTTGTTGAAAGTGGAATATGCACTGATCTAATTAATATCTAAAAAGATGTATGGGATCCCATATGTTGTATGGTATAGAAAGATACCTAGTTTTTCACACATATGTGTGTGGGGTTACAAGACATTTTCAATACTATACCATGTCAAAAATTAGTATCCTAAAGTATAAATTGCATCTTTATATATTATCCTAAAGAAACTAATGGAAATTGCATATATAACCCTTTATATACAAATGTTATTGTGGAAATACATATAATATTTCATAAAAGGGAATGAATTTATAATGTAAATAGTGGGAACAATATATAATTCAATGAAGATGATTCCAAAGGTTCACAAGAGTTGATTCAGATCAATATCTATAAGATAAAGATGGAGATAAATTTGTTCTCAGGACATAAGTACTATGAAGATAAACATGATAGTTAGATAACTAGATTGATATAGTATTATTATCACCATGTTAGGTTAACCATTACTCATTGATAAAGATGAACTTCTAACTTATATTGAAGTAGTAAATGGATTGGATGCCGGTAAATGGAAATAATCCATGCATTCTAATATAGATTCCATGTATCAAATTCAATTTTGTATTTTGTAAGACACTCCATCTGATTTAATGACCATTGGGGGAAAATTGTCATTCAAGAATAATAAGGATATGTACAATAATGTAAATAAATATAAATAATTACTAGTTATGAAGGGTTTTAAGCAACATCATGTAATAGACTATGAAGAAACCTTATCACCTATTTCAATGATAAAATCCATTAGAATATTAATCAAAATAGCATACATCCATGATTATTATATTATGTAAATGGATGTTAAAAATGATTTTATAAATGATAAGTTGGTCAGAGATATCTATATAACTCAACCTAATTTTTTTATTAAGTCAATGAGTTACAATAATGTATTATAGCTGTAGAGATCCATTTATTGGTTTGTGTAGGTATTATGGTTAGGGAATGTTTTTTTGGATGAGGCCATAAGTGATTTTTTTCATCAATAATGAAATTGATCTTTGTTTTGATAATAGTATAGTGGTAAAAGAATTATTTTCATTTTATTATATGTTGATAGAATATTACTTATGGGAAATTAAGTGAAATCCATACAGTCTTTTAATACATGGTTAAATTAATGCTTCCCCATGAAAGACATAAGGTGAATAATCCAATATTCCAGGGATAAATATCTAGAAAGATATATGTCAAATGATTATTGGGAAAATTAAATGTATATATACTGATAAGGTAATAATTTTTTTAATATGAAACATTCCAAGAGAAGATTATTGTCAATGTCACATGGTATCAGTATCTCTAATAAAATGTGTCCATAAAAAGAGTATGAGATTAAAAGAATGAGTATAATTAATTATTATTCACTATTGGAATATATCATGTATTACAAGATATGTACTAGGTTTGATATATCCTAGTCTTTAAGAATGGTGGAAAATATCAAGCTTATATAGGAGAGTTTGGTTTGGAAGCTGTAAAAACTATCTGGAAGTAATTTAGATGTATAAAGGATATGTTCCAGGTGTATGGAGGACATGGGGAACTAGTAGTGAGGGGATAAACTAATGTTAGATTATATATATATATATATATATATCATGATTATGATAAATCACTATTAGGGTATGTATTTTTCCTGATGAGTATTGTGTTGATCTGGAGAAGCTCAGAGGAACCTATGTCTGCAAATTTTAAAATAGAATCTGAATATATTGTGGCCTATAATTTAGATATAGAGGAATTCTAGACACATAACTCTTTCTCAGATATTGGTGTTATGCTAATATTACATACCCTATTCTAATTTATTACATGAATACCATAGTAGTGGCTCTTTACAAGAATCTCAGATAATAATATATGAAAGAATATATACCTAAAAAGTTTCACCTTTTGAGGTATTTTAATAATTGAGGTGAAATAATAGTTAGAGGAGTAGCTACACAGTTTAATATGGAAAACCCCCTAACAAAATAATTCTTCTAGAAGAAGCATGATTCTCATGTGAGGGCTAGTGGGTTGATGAATATTAGCAGTTGGATATTGTGAAAGTGGGAGTATCATGAGTGGGTTCCCTACACACAACATTTTTATATACTTTGATTACCATTACATATATATAGTTTGATATATATATATACATCTATTTTTTTACCACGATAGTGTTGATAATTATATTTCCTCCATATTAATACAGTGATATCATTGGATTACATGTCATATGAGAGGTTTATAGAAGATCCTAGGATATAATTTTAACCTAAAGAAACCATTAAAGTAATATTAAACTTAGGTTTTATGGTCCAAATACAACATTCTAATGAAACAGAGATTATCTGTTACAATCAAGTGTTGGGGGATCATAAGAATGGATATTTCTTCTCATTAAGTTTTTACTTGGTGATCTCTAGTGGATTGGATCTCAAGGATAGATCCAGTAATTAGAACACCACATATTTTATGTATCATTGGTAGTTCATATCATTAAACACATGTATTGGTCTCCTAAATTGAGATTATTATAAGGGTCTACTATTTTATTTTTTTACATTGATGTAAGATGAAAACTAGGAAATTTATGATGTCGTGAGGTATCGTGCATATTTTGTTTAATTTGTGGTATATCATTGATTGAATATTCAATATTTTTTTATTTGTAAAGGAAGTAATATCTTAGGACCATTTGACCAGGATGGTTGTACCTTCTCTAAATCCATGTCCATGTTAGAAGAAGGTAATTTTGACATGTATGTTTGATGAATAATAATGTAATAATGGATGATGGAATAATATGTGAATCATGACTTTTGACATATCATGATACAAAGGGATTATGTTACATGGTCTTGTCTTCATAGAAGACTTTCATTATTACGACAATTTATTTCCCCTTATGGGACTTGATGGGTTTCTATAATCCACTCATATTCTGTTAGTAGTACTCACTAATTTTGAGATGAGGGCCTAGAGGGTCACAAACTTAGTGTATTGAATAATATGGGTGAATTCTTGTTAATATGAGTGTGGGACATGGTTAACCCCACCATAGGGTCTAAGAGATGTTTGGGTAGAAACAATCACCAGGAAATAAATAAATTCATTATTATTTTAGTGTAGAATAACTGGGGTTGAATTAATTTATTTAATATATGTAGAAGTATTTGTGTAAATGAATGGAAAAATATTTAATGAATGAATATTATTTTAATATTCATTGTTTATTAAATATTTTGGGGATTAATGAGTTGAGTTAATGGCTGGATTTTATCATGTAATGTATATTTTATAATTCAATTAAGTGAAAAAATATAAATGACATTTATTACATGTTTAGATGCTCATAACATGTATTTTATATCTTATTTAGTGGGAAATACAAGTTCAGTAGTTGGGGACACCTTTATGGGTATTTAATACATCAATATATAAGTAAAAGGATAATATCTTTCAACATAATATTCATTAAATAAATTTGAGTGATCCTCTCTCTTCATTCCCATATCATATAGAGAGAAGCAGTTGATCCAAATAATCGATGTATGTTCTTCTTAACAGATAAAATGAATAGTGATGTGGTTATCTTCAGAACATCAATGTAATCCTCGAATCTCTATCCTTGTACCTCGATATAAAAAATCTGTATACTAATAGATTTTCAATGTGTTTTTGGATGATCTAGAGGGATATGACATTGGTTCCTTTAAGAAATAGTCACTGGTGATGAACGATTCTATAAATGACCTTCAACTCAAGTGAGTTATATGTTCCATTTTTTCTAATTATTTTATGTGATATCCTCAGTTTGATTATTATATTTTTCATCACTAGATATGATATTTTTTAATAAATTTGGTGACAAGGTTTTTAAAACTCCATACCATCATATTCCGTTAGGTTCCCCACTACAATCCTAGAACAAAATAGAAAATGAAATCAACACCCACATACTAATTTCAACAAATAACGATAAATAAATATTTAATGAAAAATTTTAATAGAAAAGTTTCAAGTTAAAAAATTAAAAATATTGTTCTTATATATATGAATAATAAAGCTAAATTTATTATAAAAAAAAGTTAATGCATTTACAACCAAGGAGAAGTCTGAGTTAAGGGTTTCTCATCTCTATTTACATTCATTGATATATCTTATAGAATCACCGCATATGTTCTAATATGTAGTTTATATACCACCCCTTATATTTATTTTATAATAATTTTCATAAAAATAAAGTTATTTAAAAATCTAACTCCTGTTTACACCTTCAACAGATTTTTATTCAAGCATTACCAAAGTCAAAAGGGTTTCCCATCTCAATTTACTTTTATTTAGATTTGACTCATATTCACCACTTATTTTCATTTTTTTGGTGTATATAAAACCCATGGATATATTATAAAATATTTCTAATGAAATTAAAGGGATTTAAAAATACATCTAAATTTCTCACTTTCTTTAGGGGTTGATTCAAATGTTACAAAAATTTTAAGGGGTTATTTTAAAATATCAATTATAAATAATGATTATTTATGTCTAAATTATTATTTGAGAAAATTATTTTTTATTTCATTAAAAAATATATCAATTTCTTTATTCTTTATTTATTTCTAGTTTTTTCATGGTTTACCACTATTTCACCTTTTTTGGTACGCAAATAAACACAAGACTTCATGTTAGTGGAGAAGACCATACATCGTCTTTTTTATAGGGAATATTTCTCGTACATGTCTATATTAATTATATTATATTATATGTGCCCTTATAAATATATATATATGATTTATTAATTTCATTTTCTTTTAAATTTTACTATATATATAAATGTGTTAAATTAATATCTTTATAAAATTTTTAGCATAGATAATTTTTTACTGACTTTTAATTTTTGTACAAATTTTGAAAGGAAAATATTTTTTAATACAATATAATCATATTAATTTTCCAATTGTATTATTCAGTTTCCTTTATGAAACTTCTTTAAAAATTTTCTTTGGTTTTATAAAGAAATTTTTATTCTCAATATTTAATAAATTATTTCCTTTTAAATAAAATTTATTAAAAACATAGAGGGTGTTTCATCTTATTTTTCAAAATAATTTTATGAGGTCCCTAAAAGTGTTTTCTATTTTTGATAGAATCCTTTAATATTTCTTATGATTCATAAGGGATATGATCTAATGATACAATTTACCCTTCTACATATGTATTATGATATTTTTTTTTGTAAATATTCAAGAGACCCATTTGTTATTCCATAAGTAATTATGCTATGATGGAATTATCAATTTTTTCATGTTCTTGAGGCACAAATATATATGGATAATAATTATATTATGGGTGGGTTTATTATATCCCTACAATGCATTTGGTAATGTTTTATATCTCATGAGATTGATATGGGATACAAGTGGTAAGTCCATGTCTAAAAGGTTATGTGATATGTGTAATTTTACCCATTATAAAATATTATGGGATACAAGTGGTTAGCCTGAGTCCCAAAGATTATAGGTAAATGGTGGTTAGCTTAAGTCCACTATGTGTTTGGTAACAGGTTATCCAATCCTGTTAGGATATGGATATCTTCAGGGTAAACCTTGGAATGTGTTATGATTTATATTTTTATGTCTCTACAAACTTATTATGTTATGAAACATACATATGTTATATTCTCATGATTATTGATTCATATTTCCACACTCATAGACTCATTTATTTTGTTTTGGTAAAAATATCATGTCATGAATCATATTTTATGTTATATATTTTTAGGATGTGATTTTATTATGTTATGTTCATGCAACTTTTTATGTTCTCATGCCAACATGTTCATCTTATACTCAGATATGATCTTGGATAGTTATCTATTCTGTTTACCCTTACTGTGCATCTGAGATGACACGAATCTTTTATTTCCATTCCCTAATATATGAAGAAGAGTATAACATATGATATTTCTATATAGAGGTATAGTGTAGTGTGTCTATGGAGAAATGTTCATTTTCTTTTAAAATAATCTTTATAATCACCAAATACCCTAAACCTATAGATACTAGGTTGTTCTTTTTTATGATATGTAATGAATGGTCATGTAAAATTATGTATTACATATATATTAGGTTGATTAAAATCTATTTATATTAGGTTAGGGTATTTTATGTTTTGGGTTATAAATAATGAGTGGATAGAATATAAAACAACCTATATTAAACCATAATTTATATATGATGAAGTTGAAATATTGTACGTTGAAATGAATATTTCATAATTTAGGACAAATTCATATTGATTTTCCTCATTATAAGATCACTTTATATAGTTATTAGTGCATACCACTCATTCTAATCATTTTTTTAATAAGGAATGGAATATAGAATCATAAAATTAGGATGTTGATAGGTATGTTCAATATTGGAATAAACTTATTTGAACCTAGTTCTAATAATTTATTTAAATATTTAAATGTCTCTTAGACTCTATTTATATCCACAATGGATGGAATTTGAATTATCAGTTAAAACACCAAATGGTGTGATGATTACATCCCATGTACACATATTTTATCTCATAGATTTAATGGGAATTTACATCCTATAAATCATATCATTATCCCTTTAGTCGATTTTGA
Organism: Viscum album; assembly: GCA_963277665.1. Taxonomy (NCBI): domain Eukaryota; kingdom Viridiplantae; phylum Streptophyta; class Magnoliopsida; order Santalales; family Viscaceae; genus Viscum; species Viscum album. The sequence continues at coordinate 1,390,336,685 of OY728152.1, forward strand.
TATGAATTTGAGCATGTATGGGCTCTTTTTACATATATCCTTTATCAATTGCTAGTATAAGGAAATCACATGTCATATACCAAGTCAACCTATTATCATCAAATCATGAGAGGATAATTATGAACTCATTATGGATGTTGCTACCATTATATAGGTCATAATACCAGGTCATAAATTGTATTTACCTCAAATGTTTGTAGTGAAACTGAATATTTTGAATATTCCAATTTTGAATGAATACATTATTGTTTTTCCTTTAAAATGTTCATGGTATTCTCCCAAATTGTGAGGTTAAATTTTCCATATAACTCATACCTACTTATATTCCTATACTAAAGACTCCTTACAGAATGTCCCTAATTAAATTGAAGGAATTCAAGATGAAAATATATGATAACATGGATACAGATTTTATATTCCCTAGTTATTCAACATGGGGAGCATTAATTATATTTTTTAAGAAAAAATATGGAGTAATGAATCTGTACAATGATTATCATGAACTCAATAGGGTAGTAATAAATAAGAAGAATCTTATACAACATATAAATGACATGTTCAATAAACTATGAATGGATCAATCCTTCTTAAAGATTGACCTTTGAATTAGATATCATAAATTAAGAGTAAAAAGAGAGGATGTATCTAGAAAGACCTTTTATATGAGATATGGACACTATGAATTCATAATGATGTCAGTTTTAAATAAAAATTACATCGCAATGTACAAGGACATGATAAATAAAGTCTTTATATATTACCTCAATCAATTTTTGGTGGTCTTTATAGATGATATTCTCATATATTCCAAGAGAAACGATGAAAATAATTGGCATTTGAGGATTGTGATGAAGATATTGAGAAAAGGATAATTTATACATATAATTTATCATCACATGATTATGATGATAGAAAGTATAAAACATTACTCATGTAATCACAACCAACTATATATTTGTGGATCCTATAAAGGTAAATGTTGTTTAAAAATGTCCTTGACCAAAAACTATGGAAGATATCATATTTTTATATGAGGTATGAAACCATTATATTTCAATAGAAGATTTTTTTTATAATTAATGGGATTAAAGATATATTGAAGGTTTTGGGAGCATCTGGATATTTTTCATAGCCTAGAGTTCTATTTTATAGAGGAATAGGTAGAGGCACATGGTTAGCGTATGGTTAGTTGTAACCATGCGACTCAACCTTAAGACCTTGTAATAGGAGGATCAAAGTTTGTAAACCATGTGAGGTAGTCCACATGGCCATACGAGGAGCTATAGAGAAAACACATAAGGTATACAAATGTGCTGTAATAGTTTTTCAAATAGTTAACCTATCCCACAAACCTATATCCACTAAACTAGTATAGGTGATCAATTAGGAAAATGGATTCGATAAAAATGCAGTCAAACCTTGAACCCTATATGAAAAGTGAGAAATTTTGGTTTCCCCACCCTTATTTAATAATTAAATCCATATTTATCTAAAATATTTCATATCTTCTACCCCATATTAGAATATTATTCTCTTCTCATCAAAGGATTGGTGATGACATCTTTATCTGAGATCATAGTCATTTATTTTTAGTCATGTTGGATATTTATTAGAATCCATTGTAATATTATTTCTTAATTCCTATATTTGTCATTACATATGGAATACCAAATCCATTCAAGACAATATTACGTATATTCAGGGAATCCGTTTATTTTGTTGATTTATCCTATTCTAGACTTAATATGAAGATGATATTGGATGGGGATTCAATTATGAATCTATGGTAGTTGGTCTTGTGATTTTCCGTTAATGTCGTGTTTTCTATATATTGCATCATTTTTATATGCTACTATATTTCCATGAATCGATTCCTATAGTGTTTTTATTAACTAAAATACTTGGGCTTCTGTTTATATAAATCATTTGATCTGTAATAACTGATGATTGTTGAGAAATACAACTAGAACCACCCCTTTGTTTGTGTTGCTAAATTAGATGAATATACCATGAGATGATCATAAATTGATTCACCTTAAAAGGTATGTTCTTAACCACCTTTTAATATAGAGTTTATGATTAAATAAATTGAATTGAATGAATTGACTTATATAATGGTAGGCCTTATAACCCTTGGCAATTCAATTGAACCACCTTCTGAGGTGAGTTGAAATTTCTCCTTTTAAATTAAATGGCCAATTGAATTAAATAACTTGTTAAATGGTTTGGTTAGACTAAGAACCAATGATCATTCATCATGCCATGTCATGGGTAAAACATGGGTTTGGACTCATAACACCATGAACTGTCTTATTGGTTTAATTGAATTTAAATGAAATATAAATTATATTATATCTCTCCATGAGCAGTACATTGGTCATTATATGAATTCTATGGATAGAAACACATGGAGGGTCGATTATTTTATTCCACAAGTGAAACTTTGGTCCATTATATGGAATTAAAAGGAAATACATTGAGAGAAGTGATTTATATTGTTCCATGAGTCACAATTGGGTTACCTATGTGGAACACGAATGATGGAATCAGAGGGACATGATTATATATCATGTCTATAAAAATCCTGGGTTTCTATGAGGAATTCCATGGATTGAATTATGGGGTGATGGGTTAATAATACATGTGGATAGATACCTAGGTTTCAAGTATCAAATTCTTTAGATGATCTCAGGTGTCCAATTAATTAATTGATTATTTAATAAAATTGAAGCACTTAACAGGTCAAAGAAATACTATGATTTGGTTAATACTTTACATAAATAATGACCTTGTTATATTACATTATCAATTGTAATGACATGGGAAGTGTTTATATATTATACTGAAATCATCCACGAGGGATTCCTTGGTAATGAGCTAGGTCCCACGCCTTCATATAAATTTAACTAATAAATGGTATCTTTTAGAGAGATTTTAGATTTTGATGAAGTAAGTGGCATTGGATGGGTGTCCTATTGAAAAAATAGTTTGGAATATGATTTCTATATTTCATACATAATTTATATTATTTTTTGTACACTACATTATTTTATATTCACATAATGGATATAGTTAAACACTATCGGTTCTGGCATACTAAGTATATCCCACACCCTAATCGAGATTCCAATCGGTACTCGGAAAGACATTAGGTAGGGACAATGAAAAGTGGTTTGGTATTGAGGCTTGATTTATATGTACTATAGAAGATTACATGAGTAGAGGATAGATATTACGCTCATGATTCTATTAGAGACAACTTTTTCTATTTTTTTATTTTTGTATAGCATTTTTTATATTCCGTCTCCTATGTATCATGTGCATTCCGATTTTTTATATCACGATGCTATGGTAAGAATAATTTTATATATGTCACTGGATACATTTTCTACCAGTTTATTTATGATATCTATATTATTTACTTATTTCATAATTTTTAATTAATTAATTATTATTCCACTATTTTTATATTATTATTATATTGTAATTCCACACTTTTATCGTGAGGGAATAGTCTCCCCATCATACTCGTATGGATACTCACTTCTATTAAGAAGCCTATAGTGTTTGGGGAGATGTTGTGGAAGCCACATAGCCATTGGTTTGACTACTCTTATCGAGTGAGCTAGGTCGAGATGTTTCAATTTGGTACCAGATCATTTTATTTTAATTTTTTATAACTATTTAGTTATTAGATGGGATACTAGTAAGGTGTTGGAATTTAGTAATGAGCATGTGCCTTAGAGTAACTAACCCACGTGTAGGGAAAATCCAAATTATATTGGATTAGATAATTCTATTCCAGATTATGATTATTATATTTCTATTGATTTCAAAATTGGGTGGAATAATGGATATTTCACATCTATTATAATTATTATTGATTTATGTTTACCCTTAGAACTGTAAAAAATAGAGGTATATGTCCTATGCATCATTATAGTAACTTGAAGATTTATATTTCATGCATGTGTCGGGACATGATTATATTCCATTGATCATTTCCTACTACTTATTATTAGTTCCTGGATTTATTTTTTATAATTATGCTAATGTTTTATATATAGAGTGGATAAGTAATTGGTTATTAAAGTGTCTGCGACAACATAAATGGTGTTTTCCAAACTATCTTGATGTTGAAAGCTTAATTATGTAGTTACAGAATATTTAATACAAGGTCCATTGGTGACATGGGTTGAAACATTTTTATGGTTTCCATTAAATTTATTCCAAATTTTAATTTTTATTGTTTATGGGCCTTCATAAATTGGTAATAATGATCCTTATAATTCATCCATCGTACATGTGCTTGTTATATTCGAAAAACAAAGGTAATGGCTTGGGTGCAGTTACATGATTACTCAATTGAAACATATAAGGTGTAATACTTTATAATATGGGAATTTTGAAACATCTACCTAGACCATTATTTCATTAATGAGATGAATTATTGATTTATAAAAAAGAAAAATAAATTATTTAAATTAAATGGTGACTCTAATTGCCACTAAAAGGGTGTTTTCCCCTATGAATTACAATTTGCACACTCTATAATAGATATCATGATGTGAAATAGGTAACTTGAACAAGACATGACCTTAGTAGTGGGTAGTAAGTATTATATCTCATAATTCCTTAGTGTCTTATGTATCACTCAGTCCTAGATTTGGGAGGAGGTAGAGGGTTTTGATTATTATATAGGATGCCTTGTACTTTTCTTATTATTATAGCTATGATCTAAATAAATATTAAAACTTATTTGAGTCATGTATTTATAATTTTTACATATATTAAACCATGAAATCCTCATTTTGAATGCAAGGAGGGTGGTGATAACCATTCTATGATGGTTGTGGGACCTGAGCCACCAGTAATTCCTTCAGTAGTGCCACATACGGAACCTCCCATTATAGAAATCCAGAGAAATGTTTTCCACATTTCATATGGATTCCTATAGCTCATAAAATCCATATTGTAATCCCTATGACATTCCCCTATCATGGAAGAATTTACATGGGAATTTTGGTAGCATAATTCTCCCATGTTTATAGTGTATGGCGGTCTATAAGCTATGGAATCATGGATATAGGCCAAGCAGTCTATTTTCATGCATCTTGGGAGACCTCCTAAGAGGATGGTGAATTTCACCACATATATTCTATGAAATTCTTCTGTGATGGTATAATGTTGTCACCCATAATGTCATCATCATGATATTTCCTGGATAGATCCATGGGGCCTTCTATTATTTTTTTATCCCAGCCATTGAGGGTAGATAGAGCTAGATATTTTATTCTCCTAGAGGAGGGAGTTTTTTTAGTTATGGAATACTCTTCATGTCTCAAGGATCTCCAATCCTTCACAATGATCCTTATTGGCGATGAGTTATCCACAACAATAATATTCCGGGATGGTATAAGGAATGAAAACCAATCATAGGTAAACGTATTATGGTTGGAAACTCTATCTAGTATAGTGATTAATTCACTCATTACTAAGCTTATCCTTACATAGGATGATGGTTTTATCTAGTGTGGTTTTGATTCTAATGATACAAATACTTCAATGAACAATTAGAATCACTATTTTGAGCCTTTTCATGGGAACAACAGTAGCCAGAGTTTGTTCTCGGGTAGCTAGGTGGTATTTCATTAGTACGGTTGGCATGGAAATTTTAAGACCAAGTGTATTAAAGACCTAGTGGAGTATTGGCCTTCTAGAAAAATGTTTCATCTTTATTATTTTTATAGAATTATTTCTCCACTGGATACTAATAGAGGATATTCACTAACTCCACATTCAGAATCAGGGTCAACAGTGCCTCATTAGGTCGGTATCTGGAGTACTACCCACCAGTTAGTCTGAGGAGGTGGTCATGGTTGGGGGATTTAGACACAATATTTATAGATCTAATAGAGTTGTTCTACCGAAATCAGTAATTCTAGATCATAGGGATGTAGATAGGGACAGATGTGTGTAGAGTAGTTGATCCTTAAGTAGTAAGGTGATGGTCAGTCTACAGTTAGAGGTAAGATCCTAGTAGCCTATACTACAGTTTTTTATTCGATAAAGGATATTAAAAATCCTTTATATTTTTTCTATTGTGGATAGATTTAGGGTTTAGATTTATTATTTATATGGTTTAATGATTCTCATTACCCCATTGGGAATTCCATCAAAATGTATAGTCCAGTTCAAGGAGTTCCACTTTGAGATTGGTGGGTATCGTTTCTTATGGGACCTCTTTGTCCTCAAGATGATGGGGTTTGAAATCATTCTCGAGATATATTGTTTCGTTATTTTTCATGAATATTTTGGTTTTATCCATTATAGGGATTTATTAACATCACTAGAGGGTGATTAGTATATTAAAAAGGGTGAATGGGATGCTTGGGAATGTAAAGGTGGACTAGATCATCTTGGTCTATTTGAAGTGGCATCCCAAATTACTAGACTTTATATGGATGATCAGGGAACACATTTCACTAATTTCCCTCCATTAGTAATTTTTTAGGTACATATTCCATGATGTATTTTCTAAACTGCCTCCTAAGAGAGATGTAGAGTTTTCTATTGATATTTTCTAGAGTAACACTGGTATCCATTCTAACTTATAGGATATATATTATTATGTTGTAGGATCTCAATATGTATTTATAGGACATTGAAGATAAGGTTTTTATATAGCCCAGTACATACTCATGGGGTTCACCTATCCATTCTGATAATGAGGTGGATGGTACCCCCACACTTTTCTTGGATTATCATAAGATGAACCAAATTATGTTTAAGAACTGGTATCCACTACCACATATAGAAAACCGGTCCAACTAGCTCTGAGAAGAGCGGGTTTTCTCTAAGAACAATTTGACGTTAGGCTGTCATCATGTGTGTGATACACCATTAGATATACCCCACACAACATTCCATAGTATATATGGATTGGATGAGTATTTGATCATGTCATTTGATCTTATGAATGCACCATTAGTATTCATGGATTTGATGAATCAGTTTATCCACCTGTATCTAGATTTTTTGTTAGTAGTATTTAAGGATGACATAATGGTGAAATAACATACTCAAAATGAACATTACAAATATATGGATATCATGTTGAGCACACTGAGAGAACAAAATTTGTATGCTAATAGCAAAAAAAAACACTTTTGATCAATAAGTTCTACTTAGAGGGTCATATTATCTCATCGAGAAGAGTGTATGTTTTCCAGGGCGAGATCCATTGGTAAATAGGATAAAACCATGAATTATTTATAATATGAATTTTCCTTGGCCTGTATGGATATTACATGTGTTTCATAAATGATTTATCACATCTTCTAGCAACACATGAATTATTATACAAAAACAATGTCATGTTTACATGGTCATAAGCATGAGTGAAATTCTTTCAATATTTGAGAAGGATATTGACTTCAATGTCGATCCTGATTTTACTTGATCCTAGAAGAGGCTACATGGTTTATTTTTATTCATAAGGAATTTGCTGGGAATCCATTATGATTAAGGGATCTCGAGTCATGGTGTACATATCTTATCAGTTTACGCCTTATGAGTATAACTACATAATGGAAAATCTCAATCTAGTAAATTTTGATCATGCCATACATTTTTGGAGACATTACTTACGTAGAGATACTTTTTTAGTGCACAAAAACTACAAAAGATTTTTGTATATATTTACACACAATGACTTTAATCTGTTGATGTGAATTTGGTTTGAATTTCTACATTCATTTGACATTGATCATTATTATATTACTGGTAAAGGGTATATCAATATAGATGCTATAATCTAGAAGACTCGAACATATGTAGTTCATGAGGCTAGTTGTGAGTATCAGTTGATGGACCTATTTTCTATGTTGAACATAGCGGTCTAGGGTAATCATGAGAATTCTATTAATGTATCATTAATAATTACCAATTCACTTCATGATTGAGTGATTATGAGGAAACTTCCATATCCCAAGGGTGTGGTCCCTAGTAAAGTGCTTTTGGAGAAGACCAAAAACCATGTCTGATTATTGATGAGGATGAGGTCTTTCATGTTTATGCATGTGTTTAGATTCCAATAGACATCTGAGATGAATTGATGTGAGATTATCATGATTTTAATTGGGTGGTACATCCTAGAATTTATTAAATGTAACATGATATATGCCACTATGAAAGGTTTCATGGAATTAAAACAGAGATAACTAGTTTCATTAATCGTTGTTCTATCTATCAGTAAGAGAAGGTAGAACACTAGCGATAAGTAGGGCTTCTAAAACCATTTCCCATGCTAGAGTGGAAATGGTATGATGTAACTATATAATTTTTATGCTTTTACCTACATCACCTCATGGATGTGATGTAGTATGGATGATCATAGACTAATTAGAAATGTTTACACAGTTCCTACCAATAAAAGAGGAATTTTACATGGAAGATCTAGGAAGGATATATGTTAGAGAGATAATAAATTGGCATAGGGTTCCACATAATATTATATCAGATAGATATAGTCTTTTTATATCATGGTTCTACCAGGGATTATACAAGGAATTAGTTTCATAGGTATAACTATATATAGCCTCTCATCAGTATATTGGAGGACAACCTGATCAAATGATACCCGTGTTATATAACATTCTTTGGGCATGATTTTATGATTTTGGTAGTTGTGGGTAGAAAAACAAACCACTTTTTGAGTTTTTTTTATAATAATAACATCCAAATGACTATAAAAATGGATTCATATAAGGATTTATTTGGTAGGTCATTCTCTTCACCCCTGTGTTGGTTAGAGGTAAGAGGGGTTGTGATTTGGGGACCTCATCTTGTTTAGGAGTCTTCAAACTAGTAACAAATTATCAATAAGTGTTCGAATATAGCTCAATCTTGGTATAAGTCTTACGCTGATTTCCAAAAAAGGTGTCTAGAGTTCAAGGTCAAGGATTGATTATTATTGTGTATTTCACCTAGACTGGGGAATATAAGTATTTCAAGATATAGTAAGATTTAAACCAATTATGTTGGACCTTTTGGGATTATGGAGAGATTTGGGATAGTATACATTTGATTAGTGTGGAGTTAGTGTTTTCATGCCATCCATAATATCTTCCACATATCTCAGTTATGTCATTTCACTCAGACCCAACTAATATTATTCATCTTAATGAGGTTGATTTGGAGGTAGAAGTGTTCTTCAGAGATCATCCTATACATATCATTGATCAGAGCATGAATTATCTTGATAGTAGGTTAATTCCTCTAGTGTGGGTTATATGGAAGCACAATAGTTTATAGGATGATATTGAGGAGAGGGATGTCGATGTACATGGTCAGTGAATAGATTTATTCTAAGATGATGATTTTCCACCCTTGAAAGAGAAAAACAGGGATGATTTATTTTAATTAGTGGATATTTTAAGATCTTGGATTTTCATATGAGGTATTAAACCTTCAAATTTCAGTATAAAACATTTTTACTTCTAATAGAAGTGATTAATGGATTAAGGAAGGATTTAAGAGCATTTAGGGCATGTTCAAAGCTTGGATCTCTAGTTTTTCTCAGAATGGGTAGAGGTGCATTGTTAGAGAATGGTTAGTAGTAACCGTGCTGCTCAACCATGTGGCTATATATGAGGTGAAGAAAATTTTGTAAACTATGTGAGTTAATCAGAATGGTCGTGCAGGGATATGTAGAGAAACTACCGTCGGTATCCACATGGGTTGTACATGGTTTTTCAAATCATGTTTTTTTCCCACAAAATTAGTGCTACATAAAAATTATATGTGTGGGATTAAGTGTATATTTTTCAAAACCAAATGATAATACTGTGAACCTTATAAAAAGTCTGAAATTTCATTCCCCCCCAACATTTTTTAAGAAATAAACCCTTATTTCTCCACACATTTACATAGCTTATCCCCCCTTGGTGGATCCCCTTCTCCTCTCATCCTAGGATTCAGTATAACTTCATCATCTGAGCTCAGACTCATTTATTATCAGTCATGATTGATCTGTATCAACAAGATCTACAATCCTCTTTCTACCTAACTCTATTTATATTTCAATATGGAAAGTTAAATCCAAGAAAGATAATATTCCAATTTTTCATGGTGTTTTTTTAAGATTTTCACTTCTCTTATTCTGGATTAAATATAAAGCTAATATGATAGGGGGTTTTTATTCCAAGCTAATGTAGACGATCCCTTACTTTTACCCCAATGTTGTATTTTATATATATTCCATGTTTTTGGTCACATTTCAGGATTTTCATGCTTCACTTTTTAAAGGGTGTTTTTATTATATATAAAATTTGGACCTATGTAAATATTACCCATGTGACCTATAATCACCAATGAGGGTTTATGACCCCAGCTAAAACCACCCCTTAAGGTGTTTTTCTAAATTATATGAAACAATGATGAGGTTTTCGTGAATTGATTCACCTTCTAAAGTGTGTTCATTACCCCCTTATAACATGGAAATTAAAATTAAATAAATTGAATTTAATGGATAGATTTAATCCATGTGAGGACTTAAAAGAATATTTTGTGTTACTCAATCTCATTATGTGGTTATTTGAAATTATTAATTTTAAAGTAAATGTCCAATTTAATTAAATGTGAAGTTAAATTGTATTGTTAGACTGAGAACCCTAGACCATTCAACATTCCAGATCATGAGTGAAACATGAGTTTCAATTAAAATTTAAATTAATGGAATAATTGTTATTATTTAATTTAAATGACTTATAAATGGAATTATATATTGTCATGACTAATACATGGGTTCTTATATAAACTCTAGGGATGGGAACACATAGTGGGTTGATTATGTTATTCCACAACTAAAACATGGGTTCCTTATATGGGAAACCAAGGATGGAATTTGAATAAAGTGATTTATATTTTTCCATGAATGACACTTACATTACTTATATGTAAAATCAAGGAAATAATTTTCTGTTGATGAATGTATACCACCCATAGAGTGACACTTGAATTCATATAAGTAATTCAATGGATGATCTAGTAGGGTGATGGATTCATAGTACACCTAGAGCGATACTTGGGTTCCTTTTACATAACTCCTTGGATTATATTAGGTTTCTAATTAATTAATCGATTGATTAATCAAAATGGTGAATCTTCCAAGTCCATGGACACAATTGGATTCAATTAATACTTTACATAAATGATGACCATTTTATTTTCCAATATCAAGAAATTTACTTGGGATGTGTGCATATCTTAAATTAAAATTGATCAATAGGATATGTCTTATCTAGGAGATGGGTCCCAAGCCTTCTTATATATTTAAATTGAAAGTGGTATCTTTTTGAGACATTTTTTCTTAAGACATAGTTGGTGGTGTTGGATGGGTTTCATGTTTGGATTCATATCTGACATGTGATCTATGTATTTAATTCATAGTTTATATTATTACAACAAACTATATAAATATATATGAATGGACTGTATGGAATTAGACACTATTTTTGGTGGCCTACTGAGTTTATCTCACACCTTATTCTGGCTACTAATTGGTACCTAGGCAGACTTCATCTCATGAATGTATGGATAAGTGAAATTGACCTACGATGAAAAGATGATTTATCAGTACTACGATACATGATGGGATTAAAATCATGATATTATGCTCATGATACTATTTGAGATACATTTTGATCTTTTGTTCATTTTTATACCATCTTGTATATGTATGATCCTCTGTGTCCTGGGTATTCCCATTTTTTATCTCATCAAGAAATAGTCAGCATAATTATTATAAGACCGTGTATATGGTTTCAACCAGTTTATTTATGATATTAGGATAATTGAATTATTATATTTATGATTATTTATTTATTATGCTTCCATAATTTATCTATTATTATTATACTGTTGTGCTACTCTATAATTATTGGGGTTATATTTTCACCATCATACTGTTACAGACCCTTGATGCTAGTTGGAAGACTCTAGAGTCTAGGGATATGTTCTTGAGGCCATGTGACCACTGGTTCGACTACTATTATCCTCTGATCCAATATGAGACTTCATAAACATGAATATAGATCCATTGTTATTTTGTATTGGCTAGATACTATAAATGTTTTGTGAGAAATTTCTCACAATTTTCAAATCCACTAACAATGTAAACCTGAAAGGGATTTAAGCTCATTTGGTAAAATAAATGTGAAAATATCAAAGAGATTAATAGAAGTTTGGTCACTACACATGTACTCACACTACCTCATAGTAAATAATGTTTTGTGATATTAAAAAATTCATCAATGAAAGGATTGGGATGCATCCTATTGAAAAATGACATGGTGGAAGCTTATTCCTCACATTAGTTAATGTTCCATGATCAAAATTACTTGATACATAATATGGAAGTAGGACTGGTACTATTTTCATTAATGATGTGGTGTCATTATCATTGTATTGAAAAATGTGATATATATACAAGTCATAAGATATTAATGTATATATTCATACATACGTTGTTAAAAATTCTCCAAAGGAGTTACCTAGAGTTGATCATGAAATAAGAATGCTCAATAAATTGCCACAATATGAAGGAAAACAAGGTGGAAGATATTCTAAATTGGAAATATCGTGGAAAATTATCCATGATAATAATTGAAGACACCATATTAAGAATAATTTGAAAATAATGAACATTTAAATCATAAGGGGACTGAATAAATATTATGTTATCCCAACTAGGTAAAATACCCTGGCAGGGGGGTAAATCAAGGGATCATAGGTTATAGTAACTACCCATTGGATCTTGATTCATCATTAAACAAAATACTCTTCTATCAATTTCCAAGGAAATTTCTAAGATGAAATGAAAATAATCACGAGACTCAATAATTTTACTTCGTTCACCCTCACTGGGATATTTCAAAGGAGCATATGTTGTAATAGTGGGCTTCCTAGACAAAACATGAACAATACTATTATATTACCATATAATTTATAAAGTTATCTATTCATCATGTTTAATTACCATTATAGTGTATATATTTCTATGTCTAATATTTAATGGTAATTACCATAAATTAATTATCATATCAAATTTTTATAGAAGATCCAAGGCTATAATGAGAAATTCAAGATACTATGACATTAATCTTAAATAGAGGTCCTATGATATTGATACATTATATAGACTGCATGTAGTTCATGTGTGATAATAAAGTGTCAGGGCATAATGATCATTAAGACTTATTCTCAGGAAGTTTTCACTTGGAGATATCTAGTGGTTATTTCATGATGACAGACCTGACAATAGGAACACCACTTGTTTTGGGTGTCATTGGTTCCCCTATCTACAGACACATGTATAGGACTCTTGTATTGAGAATATTATCAATTTAATCCATTTGATAGTGTAATTTTATGAATGGAATAATACCATGATATTGAAATTTTGGTGAGGTATCTTGTGTCTGGTGCTTCATTGGTGGTATGGCATTGGATGAATGGTCAAGAAAATAATTTTTTTTTTCAGTCGAGGAAGTAATATATCTCGAGAATTATTGATTATCTTACTAGTAGCTTTATAAATCCTTATCCTTGTTATTTTTAAGGTAAATACATCCTATTAGATCAAAAAATAATGATGAATGAAAGGGAAATGATACAAGTGTGCATCCTTCTTTATGAGATATGTAAAGAAAAATAGATTATATTACATAGTACATGTTTGTAGGTTGAAAATCATTGCTATGAACATCCTTATCTATTTAGGTCCCTTGATGGGTTTTTAAACTCTTCTCTTGGTCTTTGGATACTATTCACTACTGTCAAGATAAAGGCTTTGAAGTTCACACATGATAGCTTATTCAAGAATATGCTCTATTTTGTAGAATATGTATGATAGACATGGTGGGACTCACCAAGGGGTCCAGGAGTTGTCCAATTTATAGATCCCCTAAGAATAAATAAATTCATTAGGATTCAATTAAATAATAATTGTCCTGAATTTATTTATTAAAACTATTAACAAGATAACTAAATATGATGAATAATACTAATCGAACAAATATTATTTTAATATTCCATGTTATCTTAATATTAAGGGGGAATTATGAGTCTATTAATGACTTCGATTTATCACATAATATATTATAGGTATGTGATAAAATATTTAATTATAATATTATTTAGTTTATTTCATCATAATTATTTATTTACTGGATGTTTAAATAAATGGGGGTCGGGGAACCCAACTGGGTATTTTGAGCCTCCACTGTAAGTTGATGAGAGAGGCTTTCGCACAATGAATATTCATGTAAAATTCATCAGAGAATATCTCTCATCTCACACATTCAAGAGAGAGTAACTATAGATCTAGGATATTGGATCGAGTTCTCTTCACACATCACAAACACGACAATGTAGTGAGTGTCGAGGCCTCATAAGCATCGTCAGATCTCTGCCCTAGAACATAGAATTTGATGATCAATGCTGAAAAATATTTTTGATGTGCATGTGGATGATCTAGAAGGATCCTACTTTAGATACTTCTAGAAGAAATAGATAGAGACAAGCTGATGTTGAGTGTGGCTTCATATTAAAAGGTATTTTTTGATTATATGTTTTTTTTATTTTGTTTAATTTACAAATGATTCTCAGATCATACTAGGGCTCGAATTGTGTGAGGTGAAATGTTATTTCTCTTCGATGATGAAAAAATATAAAATCACAGGCCCAATGGATTATGATGCTATAGAAGTACCACTAATTGGTATCAATGGTATCACATTAATTATTTGAGATAAAAAAAGTGAATTAAAAAAGTGGAGGATAATAATTAAGTCCCAATATCGACGAACGTGATTCAATCTGTTTCCAGATGGACAACTTCCAACCATCTACATTTTTTAATATGGGTTTATTTAATCATTGTGGGAATTTATTATAATGGTTTGTAAATATATCTTTTACCCTAAACAAGAGGGGAGGGTGATTCTATTCTCCATTTTTCACATCTAGTGGTGAGACGGTGGCCGAAATAATAATTTATGGCCACCCATGTATTCCATAAGGTTGTGAAAATTTTAATACAAAAACAATAATATTATTATAATATTATTATAATAATATTATTATATTATAATAATTGTAATAATAAGTGGTTTGTGATGCTATTTTCCCGGACTAAAAAAATATAAAATAATGGCTTGACTTTAAAAAAAGGAATAAAAATTGGTCTTATGTACAGAAATTTACGCATAGGAATCAAAAAAAACATTTGAAAAATGAAGGAGGTAGACCCTGTCTATTGGGAGACCTATGTGCTTTCTCTCCGAGCCAGTGGGAGACCTCTTACAGTCTCCCCATGTTGGCCTTCCACCATTGCATGTTCACCCGCAGACCATCACCACTCCACCCTGGTAGCTCGACCATGTTCCTCACCTCCTATCCCATCACCACTCTCCTCTGGTGTGCCCGCTCAAGTCTACTACCATCCCATGTTCCACTGATGAGAAAATATATCCCCACCCCCCCCCCCCCCAATTCAGGTTATGACTACTTATCACTCATCATCACTAGCAATCAGACCCTCCAGCAGTTTGATCTGGAAATTAGTACCTCCACGAAAATCCTCCATTTGGTGATTCCTCAAAGCTAGGTCCATATATAGATATCACCATCCGTTGTGGAATCGAGTTTCTCATCAATTCCCAAAGAAGTCACCACTTTCTTGTCCATTTAGACTGAAACAACTTGTGGCCCCTCCATCATCCGCCCTTATTCAGCACATCAGGCACCACAAGGGCCCTGCTCACTGTCATGGTGCAGAAATTTGACACCAGCTACCTCTACCTGTTGTGGCCCAATCCTTCCACCTAGATACGGTGGGTCTCCCTCACGACGCCATCATTCATCACAATCATATCAATGTAGGCCACTACTCTCAGGTCGCCATATCGCTGAACCACTATTGGCATGGCCATCCTCAACAGTACCTTCCCCAACCATCATGTTGCCCCTTTTCCTAAATATTTCACAACTAGCCTATTGATGTACCCCTCAAACTATTTTGTTTAGGCCCGAATCACCTTGAAATTACCTCAGGAATATTTTCCAAACCCAAAACGGGTTTGGATGGACATTCTTAGTCCAAAATAGCCCAATAAAAGGTCTACATGACCTAGAATTGGCATGCGTGGGTTTAACCTGACTTGTAGAGTCTCTACCCCAAGTTTCAAGGGCCCGGTTAATTTAAATTAAATTTATTAATTAATTTAATTTCATAATTATATTAAATTAATCAAAATTTTTAAATCTGGTTTAAACTAATTCATTTTAATACTGAGGATAAAAATAATCTGATTTTGGTATTAAATTAATTTAATTATAAAAAATTAATTTTTTGAAATAATATTAAATTATTTAAGTTGTCGAATTTGAAATAGAGAAATTATTTTATTTTTATTTAAATTTATTTAATTAATACCACTCATACATTAATTTAGTGTAATTTTTTCAGGCTTTTATTTTACCCACTTATTAGTCTAGAGCATGTGACCAACCTGTGTATGTCTTCATTTATTTAATTAAGTTTTCATAATTACGTGCAATGATTATAATTAATTAATATATTCCTCACATCATTGTTCATTTTGCAGTTAATATATATAAGGGTCTAAGCGTAAAAATTTATCTCTTGTACATTCTGCCCCATGTCCCCCTCGCCTGCATGGGCGTATAATTGTACTTATAACAAAGGGTATTTCTGGTGTGGACCCTGCCAAGATGACATGGTATGTCAAGATGAATATGGTGTAATACATAGACAATGTAAATTTGAGGATAAATCTAGATGATTGGTATACATACTCGATGGGGACAAGCTGCATCACCAGTAATTCTATGACTCATTTATATTTACCCTAGGTCATGGTTGGTCGATTGAGTTTAAATGGATGAACCAATTTTAGATTCTCATGACCAGTGGGGTAGTTTAAATCATTTATAATTTTTTTTTTATTTTATACATTTTATAACAGTGTGAAAATAAAAAATATAATAAACAATATAATACATAAAGAAGAAATGTATGTTTGTATATTAATATTCTATTATGAGTGCGAAAACATAGATCAACTAGATTAATATAAATGCATTGAATTCATTGATAGAAAACATCAAAACCCTGATTGAAATATTATGTCATTAAAATTCATCCAAAATTTTAATTTTTACACAATCGGTTATTTGGGGTGCCCGTCATCCAATGTTGAGGGTGTCTCTTACTACCAAAGATTTTTCATGATAGTGATGGGTTGACTTAACTAAATTTCTAGTAAATAAGTAAAAAAATAAATCCTATTTTAATATTAGAGGAAATTCTTGAGAAAACAATGTTTATGGTTTTTGAAGCTGGGAAATCACTCAACAGATCAAGGAATCATAAGTTAATGTGGTTGGACAATCATAGGCCTATCTTGAACCCTCTAAGTAGTGGTGTATCCAAATACTGTACACAATTATGGGAGGATTGATAATCCTTTCCAATAAAATACTCAAGAAATAGATCATTCTGATTCTAATATAGCGGGTTCCTAGAATTTGATAAAAAAGTGGGGGATATTTTATGATTTAATTAATTAATCAATAATGTTAAATTGGGAATAAAGTTAAAAGTACAATCGTATATAATTTATTTTTGTGGAAAAATGGAATTTAATAACACAATATACACTATAGCTATACTAGAAAATGTAAATGTTAAAACTAGCTTGAATTTTCAAGTGTAGTATAGGTGCTTGCGCACAGTTCTATGATATCAGAAATTCCAAGTGCTGGTGTCCCTATCCCTGTTTAGCCACATCAGGAAGAGAGGGTGTAAAAATTCTTACAGGATACTCTTTTAAGTAGAATATGTTGTTTATGTCATAATTATATCATCAATGCCTAATGTAATTTGTGGCTACAATATCTGGGAACATATGATATCACATGTAGTCTCGTCTCCAATAAGTTCGAGAGGATAAAGTGAAACATGATATAAATGTGATAATTACACATGCTATGTGTAAATATGAATGACATACCATGTTCTTTCAATGTATCTCATTCTTAAATCATTTTCACTCAATTACCCTAGTTTGTCTAAGGTTACAAAAATTAACAGGACAGATTAAACACTTCATTACCTTTTGGGTATAATTCTCTATGAAATAATAATATTAAGGATAGATTACTCTATAATTATTAAGGTGAATAAGGTGAATAAAAAGGAGATAATGATAATGGAAATATATGTTCCAAATGAACCTTCATATCATCCTTCAATAAAATTTGTGAAAACAAGAGGTTATTTTCTTCACATATCATGAAATAAATCTATGGTAGTTCAAACACAAATAAACTGATTGAATAAGCAAGTACCCCATTCTTATTCAGGGAATAATCATCATATAAATGTATTGTTTCTAGCATAATTATTGGGTATTAAATAAAACATGTCAATATCATATTTTTATTTGAATAAAATAACCATATATATAATCATTATAATAATTATGGTATATTCTTCATTCTTCTGTGAAAGGGCGGTTATTAATTTAGCTGTGTAAAGAACATAAGTTCTCATTGACAAGTGATTAATTCTACGTGAAAAAGATTATGAGTATAACAAAAAAAATTATCTCATAAATACATTGGCGAAATATATACTGTTTTTAGTATCTCATACTCAATAAATATTTTAGAGATACTAAAATCATAGTTAATACATGATGAATATAAAATATAAGACCTAATAACCCATTTTTCATAAGATAATTCTTTATTAGGTAAAACTATATGTGTAAATCAAGGATATTCTTAGATTATTATTTAGACTTGGTATAGAGAAACACCATGGGTATTATCGATTTTTTTTGAAAATAAAACCATTAGAAATAAAGGCATTCTAAAAAGATTCTAGAATTATTTCAGTATGAGAGAGTGAACAATTCAAAGGGTAAGCTAGTGGTAAATATACTTCATAAGGTTCCTTTGAGTATTTAAGGAATTATAATGTGAATAATAGAATTTTTTCGGTCATAAGATATAAAATTATTCAGGATGACAAGTTGAATAATATCTTCATCCATCATTTATCGAACAATATATTTTAGCACTGAGTATTTCCTAAACACACATTAGAATATACGAATCTAAACAATGATGTTAATAAGGAGGTTAGATGATGATCCTTACATGGTAATGATTATCAATAAAATTTAGTTAGGAGAAATTCCTGAATTCACATTTTTGTACACCAAATTAATGATGTAAGTAGTATTAATGATTCAACATGAAGAAACATCCATCATATTTCAAGTTGTTCTTTTCAATGAAATTTGATATCCCATAACCATATACCAACTTTCATGAAAATTTGGTATCATATAAATCATAAAATGATGTAAATTCATTATTTTATAAGACATTTGTTTATATACAATGTGTTTTTTGGGATATAAACAAACTATCATCAAGGTAAAAAATTGTGTATATATGTAGTTAACCTAATGGTTTATTAGGATATTACATAAATCCCTATAATAGGAAAAGTTTTAGTCGAGTGATAAACTACATTTATATAAATGGTTTCACATCTCTAGTAGAGATAGTGGGAGTATGATTGACTTGTTTCATTAAATGATAAAGAAGCGCAAATTGTTGTCATAAGAACAAATTCCATAAGAGATCATGGAAGATAAAAGTTCTAGTTACACATACTCTGTAGGAAATTTGAAACCTTAGTAATGGATTTATATTCACCATTTTTGGTGATAAATTATTCATTGGGAATAATAATTCCAATAGGTAGAGGGTATATATAAATTAGCTAATATTGAAAATATTAATTAAAATTCAACAATGGGTTCCATGTATCAAAGTGAAAAGGGGCTTATTATTTGGAATATTATGGTTCGTTTTATAGTGAGATGATACATGGCTGTTATAAGCATGGTACCAATAAATATTTATTGATAATATGAAGTCATTATGTTGAAACCCATTATAATTTTAATTATCATAGATAATATCTAAGATCATTTAATTTTCCATTAGATGTTAAGAACAACTTTCAGGGAAGGTGTCTATAAGATTCATCTAGAAAGGGATGGCGATGTTATAGGATGATAATATGGGGTGTAATTTACTGAATCCAGTTTAGGATTAATTTAAGAAACAAGCGCTTAGATCATTCATTTGGAATGAATATTTGTCATGTTTTAACCAGAGGATAGTTGTAGAACCATTATTTTCATGGTAAAAAAATGTGCATAACATATGGAGAATATATATTGGACTTGAAATTAATTAAGACTAGTTTGAAAGTAATTTTCTAGCGATTTACTTAATGTAACAACCTTATTTATAGTGAATATGATTATATAAGGTAGGTATAATGGTTTCTTGGACATTTCCAATCATACATATAGTTACGTGGTCTTTAATAATACAATATGGAACAATTCAAGAGAGAATTTTTACCATTTCCACATGGAATAAATTCCTTCAAGTTGAAATGCATGGGAATATGATTAAACTAATATGGTAAGTATAATTATATACACCTTAGTAATAGATCAATAACATATGCCATGATATATAAAATATATGATATTTCAATCATATACTTCATTGTTGGAAAATATCATTCATATCCAAGAGAAATAGAAGTGAAGTAGTCAAAACTATATTATTGTACTTGGGAAATTATAAAAGATATGTACCTGGTAAGTGGAGAATAATGGATACTTGTTTTTGGTGGGACACAAACATGCCTCCTATAGATCAACATGATCAAATATTTCTGTAAGGCTAAAGTGATGAGCGAGATAATCTCATAATAGATAGTGGTATCCAAACCTAAAAATACCAAGTATGATGCACTATTTGTGGAAGCTAAGAAGTAGTTATTTAAAGAAACTATTTGTTCAAAATCTTGGAATCCCACATAGTATGAAATGTTTTTATCATTATGTTAATTATATTACTATTTCTATCAAATATTTCTTATTTTGAAAGTGTATATAAATGATGTACTCAGGGATACCATCTCTTGAGAAGTATTACTCAAGGATATGAGTTTGCATATAAAATAATTACCATGTAATAAAAATGTGGTAGATCCAGTAGATAAAGCTATTACTCAGAATAAACATGATTTTTATCATGTGAATGCTAACATGGTTCACTAGAAAGTTGACTCTAGTACAAGTGGGAGTGTTGAAAAAATGGGTTCCCTATACCCATATTGAACATTACTTTTAAATTACTATACCATTTATACAATAAGGTATGCATGATGTTTACATACCATTATAGTGTAGATATGTTTGTGTCCAATATTTAATGGTATTGTCCATAGATTAATTATTGTATCAAAAGGTTATCACAGATCCTAAGATATAATAAGAACCATGAGATACTATGGCATTAATCATAAAAAAATGTCATATTATCTAAATATATCATACTAACTAGACCCAATAGATATATGGATATCATGTGTTGGGGGATCATAATTATTGAGACTTATTCACATGAGTTTCTCACTTGGCGATCTGTAGTAGTTAGATCACGAGGATAGACCGGCCAATAAGAAAACTACATGTTTTGGGTGTGATTTGTTTTTCCTGTCTACAGACATGTGTGTTGGTATCATAACTTTAGATCATTATCAATGTGTTCCCTTTGATCGTGTACTTCGATGAATGCTAAAAACCATGATATTGAAATTGTGTCAAGTTATTTTTTGTTTGGAGAGTCATTGGTGGTACAGAATTGGTTGAATAGTCAATATACAATTTTTCTCTTTTGGGTTGACAAATTAATATATCTTAGGCCGTGTTGATCAGGATGGTAGAGAATTTATAAACCCTTGTACATGGTGGTATAAATGTAAATATATTCTATGAGATCAGCAATAATAAATAAAGAAAATGGGAATGAAACAAGTGTGTGTCCTTCATTGTGAGACATGTAACGATGAAAATATTATAATACATAGTACATGTTCATAGGTTGGTTGTACTTACTATGAATATCCTTACCTCTTTAGGGGCCTTTATGGGTTTCTAGATTCTTCTTTTGATATGTGGATACTATTCACTCTTATTGAGATAAGGTCCTAGAGAGTCACACTCAATAGCATATTCAAGAATCCACTCTATTCTATTGAATAGGTATGATTGACATTGTAGGCCCCACCATAGGATAAGAGTGTTTTCCATGATATATATCCCTAAAGAATAAATTAATTCATTATTATTGAAGTAAATAATAATTCGGCTGGGTTTATTTAACAATTTAAGTAAATATGATGATTACTATTAATCAAATTAATATTATTTTAATATTACAGTTTTGTTTAATATTAAGCATGAATTACATGTCGAGTTAATGACTTGGGTTTATCACATAATATATTTCATATATATTATGTATATGTGATAATATAATAAATAATATCATGATGTATTTTATTTCATCATAAATGCTTATTTAGTGGGCATTTAAAAAAACGGGGGTTGGGGAACCATATCGGTTGTTTTCAGCATCCACTATAAATTGAAGAGAGAGGATTTGGTACCTTGACTATTCATAGTGAATTAATATGATCCACTCTCCCCTATCCCACTTTCTTGAGAGAGGAACTTTGGATCCAAATGATTGGATTGGGTTCTCCCTCAAACATCGCAACCATAATGATGTAGTGATAGTCGGGGCATCGATGGCATCATTGGATCTTTGTACTATCACTCCAAATTCAACGGTTGATGATCCAGTGCATTTTTAAAGGGAATGTCAATGATCTAGAGGGATCCTACTTTGGATTATTCAAGAAGAGACCACCAATGACAAGCTGATTTTGATAATTAATTTAAATAAAAAAGATGTGTTTTCGGTTTACATTTGTGTGCTCTATTAAATTTAGGCGAGATCCTCGGACCATAATGGGGATAATATTTTTAGAGACAAATTTTTTTTTTCACTCTGATGAAGAAAAATATTTAAATGACTAGCCCATTAGATTTCACTTCATCACCTATAGATTAAACATTCATAGGAAATGTGAATATGTACCAAATACACTAAAGTTCCCTTTTGGTACAAGGTTCCGAGAAGACTCACTGTTGAACATGGTTTACAACCA
Organism: Viscum album; assembly: GCA_963277665.1. NCBI lineage: Eukaryota > Viridiplantae > Streptophyta > Magnoliopsida > Santalales > Viscaceae > Viscum > Viscum album. The sequence continues at coordinate 1,390,359,891 of OY728152.1, forward strand.
CTCACAACATGAATGATCAAAAATCTCTCAAAAATAATGTTCACACAACTCCTTCAGAAGAATTATTCATTTATCTAAAACACCTCAGAATATTTTCACACATGAGTGTGCTATGATGATTAGTTTTCTCACATTAGAAGAAATACACTTCACCATGTAGTGATTGCTTTGTAGAGAGACATTTCACAAACAATTTGTTTTCTCCCCAAACTATTGTAAACCCTACATGAAAACTACTGAACCATATAATAGGAGTTCTTTGGGAGATGAATTTACCATGAATATTAATAATTCATCAGGAAATCAAGTCCTTTATGAGCTACAATGCACCGAAAATAGAGCTCCTTCACAAACTAAACAATCTTTATAGTCTGAACTCCCTCACAAACCACCTCTTTATTGAAAAAGTTCCTTTTCTATAAACTATCATAATCGGATGACTGATTCCCATGGTAAATCTCTATAATTCCTAAATCTCCCAAATTCTTTTATGTTTATTGATTTTTGATAACCCCACTTTCAATGGATGAGGGGGAACCCTTACAAGTCCCACAGGCTTAGTGATTACATGACTCATAGGATTAAAAGACATTACAAGACCTGAAGGTCTTAGGAAATTCAACCAGACTATAACTATAATGAACTTCCCGTCCCCAGCAACTGCATCATGATGGTAGCTCTCCACCTTCACATGGGCATCTAGCTAAGATTCCCATACAATCACAGGTTGATCCTGATGGCATAGGCATAACGTCTCATCCTTATAAATCCATTGGTTCTACTTTGGTGAGGGTGCCTACTCTGAATCCTCTTTTAGGGCTACTCCATTTTTTAGAGTCTTTATAGGGCAACTGGATGTGGCCTGAAGGACTTGAGCTGGCCCAAAAGCCCTACTGACCCGAAGGCCTGGGTGGCCCGAAGGCCTTAAGGACTCCCAGCCAAAACCGATGGCCGAAGGTGAATAGTTATGTCTACTATAGTACCAAAAGAAATATACTAAAATAACTACTATAGTACCTGATACATTACCCACATAGTGTACAATACTACTATAGTACCTACTACAGTGCCTGCTACAGTACTACTATAGTACCCCTGGTTTTCAAATTGGGACTCTTGGATGCACATACGGATACTCATCAACTGGGTTGAGGATCATGTGCTAATTATCTATAATGTGTTTCTATCTACCAAATGATAGGATTATGGGTTATTTATATAAGAAAAGAAAGAAGTAAAACCCTTTAATCACAATTATAGTTACCTCCTTTTTTATTCTACCTTCACCACATATTTCACTAACTATGTAGTTCACATAACACAAAATTACTCTTAAGTTGAACCCTAAAACACCACCTTCAATAGGAAATGATGACATCCTTTGTGTAATACTCTAACCAACTACCTTTTACCACAAATATTGAGAACCCATTGTTGTATTCATAGAATAACTACTATACCAATCACTTTCCTTTGCTGATATTAAATCATGAATTCAAAAACATGCTATTTGGTTTTCAAAGAAAATATCTTATGAGGTCAAGATGAATTTGATGGAAAAAACCCATAAACTTATTTAGGTACTATGTTTTCTAGTAATTATGATATATAGGAATCCTTCTATTTCCAAAATACAAAACCTGATTTTGTGGACTAAGGATATGGAAAAATTTGGAAAATAAGACACTATAAAAACACATTACTTCAGTAGAAACAATGTGGGAATGTTGTAAACCATATTGTTTAGAACACAAAAACAACCCAAAAACACCAAAAAATAGCTTATGGTATTGTTTCAAACATATTACCTTTCCCAAATAGTTTCTCAACCATCCATATATGAGATGATCATGTCGGCATAGAATGAAGATATTGAGGTATTGAATAAGTTACGAAATATTCCGAAATTCAACAATGATATTGATAGAATTATATGATTCATGAAATGAATATTTTTCCATTTAATACAAAAATAAAAGAAGGATCTATTGGATGATACACATAATTCATAACTCTTTATCTATCCTAAAAGCACAAAAAAGTATAAACATCTCATGAAGTTTTTTTGGTAAGGCAACATGAAGAGGGATACTAAATAGTATATATCTTGATGATTAGTTTTCCAATAGGTAGATTATTGAAACCAAAAGTATAAAAAAATAATGAAACCATTACCCACACCTATATGAAAAAGTGGGAACATCTCCATGGTTTTTATTATATGTATTACTAATAATATTAATATCCATAATGAAATTTGGGTTGTACATGATCTCCTCACAATGTAAGAACAATTCATTTCAATTAAATAACATTTCCCAATCGATCAAACTATTATGATATACATTATGAATGTTTTAAGGATTAATAGAGTACCAAATTATATTATATAGAATCAAGACTTCAATTTTACCATGATGTTCTAGAGAAGTCTTCAGAAATAGTTGAATATAGAGTCATTTCTTATCACCTAATATCTTATTCAGAATAATATCCATTCTAAAAATACCATTCATAGACTTGAAATTATGTTGAGGTTGTGTTAAATAGATTCCAAAGGAGGTCAAGATCAACCCCTTCACCTGGTAGAGTTCTCATATAACATCAGTTTTAATCCTAGAAACTAAAAGGAACCATATAAGTATTTTTATGGGAAGATGTGTATATTTATAAAATTTTAAGATGAAGTTAGATAGTCTAAGCCTAATGGACTAGATTTTTTACAAGATATTTTAAATAATATTCAAACCATTCATCAACACATTAAAACTACTAAAATACTATATAATATATATGATTATAATCATTAGTGAGATTTTTAATTTGAAGTTGTATATAACATAATACTTCAATTATAACCATGAATGAGGGTTTTGAGAATTGAGGATAAAGTAATGCTTATCCCTATATACATTAGCACATTCAAAATCCTCAATCATATAGTGATGGTAGATTATAATCTTATAGTTCCAGCAAACCTCTCCTATGTTTACGATGTGTTCCATGTATCACTTTTGAGAAAGTAAATGTTTAGCCTTCACATTTAATAATCAAATATTAGAAAAATATGATATCTCTTATAAATAAAAACCTATAGAAATCATGGATCATACTAAATAAATTACTATGAAGTAAGACCACCAACATAGTTAAATTTATTTGGATGAATTATATATTTGAGGAAATAATTTAGGATCTGGAATATGTAATGATGAAAAATTAACATTATTTTTTCATCAAAGTTATAGAATTTCTATAGACAATTTATTTTGAGGGGGGTATAATGTAACACCCTACTATTTTATTATGTATTCCCCTTTAAATAAATATTGTGCGTCTTCTAACTCACAGTACACAAAGCACTAAATTAAAATAAACCAGGAAATATTTTATTGAAAAAAAACATTAAAATAAAAGATAAATAGTAATAAATTTTAAGAATGTAAGATAAAATATCATTTATAAAACAACAATATGAATAAAAACATAGGTAAATATAAATACAAGATAATACCTCCAAATAAAACTATTTAAGGAATGATAAAAAATTGGATTATAATTGATGATTTTGTAAGAAAAAGTGTTAAATGGAAGGAATTATTTTAGAGATATATGTATGTCTGTCTATATAAATTTAATATGACCATTATATATATATACATATGGTGGTTAGACATATGGATATTAGATATATGATTATTGGACATATGGTCATTGGATATACTTGTATTCAGTAGACAAATTAAAGTTGCATATTTTTTATTAAAAAATTAAAAATAATATAATTCACATATAATAAATAGTTCTGGAATGAAATAAAATGTAGTGATTTGTTAAAATTCTAGGTTATAAAAATATTTATTTTTATTTATTACATGTAATTATTATTATTTAAAAACATATGGTGTGTTTATAAAATTCATGAAATATTTGAATACCAATGAATTGATAAAATCTAATGATTATAAGATAAACAATTTATGAAATTTTAAAAAAATCATTTAATTTTAAAAATGATATTTTTCTTAAAAAAATTATTTACGTGTTTTGTATTTTTATTTCAATAAAATAAATAATTTATTTTAAATAGTTATTTAAAAAAAATATAACGATTATGTGTATAAAAAATTATTGTATGAATCGTGTAATGATTAATTATTTATATTAAATAATAATAAAACTTAATATTTTAAATTTTTTTTCTATAAAAATCGTTTTCACATTATATTATATATTTTCATTTCAAAATGAAAATTTAAATATTTTGAAAACTAATTTTATTAAATTTAGTATAAATTTATAGTGTGTTTGTGTAAATTAGTATTTGGGGTCCTATTAATTTTTTTTTGTAAAAACATTACAATGGTAAATATTTAAAAATGATAAAATAGAGTAAAATGTTTAAAATTAATATTTCTTTAATTATTTTTAATTAATATGATATTTTCTATTTATATAATTCATTTTTATGTATGGTAGTGAGTCCTAAAATTATGTCCAATATTTCCTCTCATAACTCACCAAACTCCCATGTGATTCCATCTTTATCTTTCACTTAACTTATGTTTACAATGAAATTCCCTTAATTTTCACCTATAAAAGGTTCTCTCCCCCAACCACTCCAAAAAAATTCTATCCTTATGTTTTCCCATTAATCTCTAACAAAATTCACTCAATTAAATTTTTTTCCCCTTGATTGGTATCCTTTTTTTCAAAATTTGGAGGCAGAAGTCCTTTATTACAAATGAATACATGAGAGAAGGAGTGATTCCATCAACTTAAGTAACTAATATTTCTTAATTATAGTAATTTACTTTCCCATCATCATTCCTCTTTAATATTATCCTCCAATGTAATGATTTAATATTAAAACCATTATTAATCAATAAAAATTATATTATCATAATAAAAATAAATGTTCTTAATCATTAATGTTTTATAACACATTCTCATTTGGGTCAGTTTTATAACACATTCTAATTTGGGTCGGTTTTATGTAATATGTATTAATTTAATATTTTTCTAATAGTTTCTAAATTGTAATATATATAATTATACTCATTAATAAAATTAATTCTTTCTAATGAATTAAAATTCACAAAAACAATGATTTTTAACTCCTATTTCAAAAAATCACATTAAATTACATAAAATAACCATTGTAATTGAGAATTATATCAAAAAAATACTTAATATTCTTTAAAATTTTGGTGGTGATGAACCCATCGTTAAGGATAAAGTACTATAACCGCAATAACGAGGCCAACATATAACTAATGAGGCAATTTACAACAGAAAATTAATTTTAAAAAATGATTAATAAATGGGTTATCATAAGTTACAAATGGAATTTATCATGTGATATAAATATAATTATATTTATGATCTAGATAAATAATAAATATAAATTTATTATATGGGGAGTTATATAATGTTTGACCCAGCTGATGTTCGAGGAAAGGATTTCTCAACTCAATTTCCTTTTATTGAGATATGATTCAAGTTCACTGCTTATGCTCTAGGATTTGGTGTATATACTACCCCATGGATTTATTTTATAAAAAATTTCATTAAATAAATGGGATTTAAAAAACCACCTCATGTTATCTCTTTTAATGGAATTTCATTCAACCGATACTAATGTTGTAAGGGTTTCTTATCTCAATTTCCCTTTATTCAGATATGATTCATATTCACTACTTAGTTTCTTTTGTGTGGTGTATATAATAATAATGGAGTTCATTTATAATAATTTTCAAAAAATTATAGGGATTTAAAAATCCCTCAAATTTTCTCTCCTTTAAGGGGGTTTGATTAAAAGTTTTCTGAATACACAAGGGTTTCTTTCAAATATCCCTTTAAATTCAAAATTATATATGTCTAAATTACTATTTGAGAAAATTGAATGTTTGTTCAAAAAAATCCCCATATATTTTCCTCTTATCTGTTTATTTCTATCTTTTACATGTTTTTATACCATTTCACCCCTATTTGGTCCACAACTCAACCAAATGGTATCTTATAAGTGCATCCAAATATAAATCATCTTTTTGGACATGAATCATTATTGTTAATGTTCGTATTATTTATATAATTTTATGGATGTCCTTATCTCCACCTCTATAATTTATTAATGAAATTTTGAAATGAATTTTAATATATTTAAAAAAGTTTTAAAATAATATCTTCTTAATGGTTTTCATGCATGAATGTTTTTATGGATGTATATACTTCCTATGATGAATATTTTTTCATATATATCATTTTTTATTGAATTTCAGTATTAATATCTTTAAAAATAGTTTTAAATTAATCTATTTTTAAATATTTACTCATTGGTCATTTTCTACTGACTTTTACTTTCTTTTAAAGATGGAGGGTATTAATTTTTTCAACATTTAATAAGTAAACACATTTTCCCATCATATTCTTTAGTTTTATTTTTTGATATTTCTTTAAATGTTTCCATGGTTTTACAATGTAATTTAGGTTCTCATTATTTTGTAAATTATTTCCATTGAAATAATATTTATTTAAAATATAAAGAGTATTTCTTATTATTTTTAAGATTAGTTTTTTAATTTTTTTATTAAATGAATTTTATCTATGTCAGCATACTTTGATGTTTGTTATGATTCACTAGAATATTCTCTAATGATATTATCCACTTTATTTTTCTAAATATTTTATGATCATGCTTTATATAAATGTACATGAAACCCATTTATTTAAAATAGGTTAATTATATTATCAGGGATTATGAATGTTTTTATATTTATATGTCTCATATATGTATGGATTATAATTATGTGACATGTATGACTTTCATATCCCTCTTATAAATTTGGTAAATTTTTATATATCATTAGAATAGTATGGGGAATGGATGGTTAACCAAAATATATAATATTATAAGAAATTATATGTTATCCCAATTTGAAAAGTTTATGAGGTTTGTGTGGTTATCCCAAATCCAAATGGTTAAAGAGAGTGGGAGGTTAGCCCAAGTCCACTGTCAATTGGGAAGGTGGTTTTCCAAATCCATTATGATGTGAAAATCATGATGGTTGACCATAAAAAATGTTATGACATCTAGTCTTAAGGTTTTATCACATTTTTATGTTATGAAACATACATATGTTACATTATCCTGATTATTAATTCATGTTTCCACACTCTTATGAATCAATTATTATGTTATTTTAAATGGTTCATGTCATGAATTATGTTTTATGGTATATGTTTTATTGGACTTGATTTTCTTATGATATGTTCATACACTGTAATTAGGTTCTCATACCCACACATTCATTTTATTCTAACTTTTGATATTCAATTGTTATTTCTATGTTAACCCTTACCAATAATTTGACCTCACTAATTTCTTATATTTCCACTCTCAGTGATATGAATATGATTATAATATATGATATGTCTATAAGGGGTTATATTGTAGTGTGACTATAGATAAATGTTCATAGTGTTGTAAAATAAGTTAATCATGTATCTGATCACTAAAGACACTAATCCTATACCTTAAAGGTCCTGATTTATTATGAGATATAATGAATAATCATGTACAATGTTATAATTTGTATTTATGTTTAAGATGTGTCATCTAAATAATTTTTGGGTAATGGATATTTTTTCTTCACTATTACTTGGTTAATCTATTTATAATCAATACATAGCCTTAAAGTAATATTATATTTCTCAATAAATAATAACAACACTCCCCAAGGGGAAACACTCTATCAACTAAATCCATATTACTCATGATCATATATTTTTTACCATTAACTCCTCTAAGTCCTCTAATTCTATTCAATAATATAGAAATAAAATCAGTCTTATCATATGTATAATGTTAATGGGTGATTTAATATCTCTCCTTGGTGGTAATTAAAAGAAATACTCATGGAATATTTCATGACACTGATCCACTACCCTTGTAAGTAGAGGTTGATTTATTTACTCACAATGATCAAAGAACCAGTATCACCAACTAGAATGATATATATTTAGTAATATTATTCATTATCCCTACCCTACTCTCATAAATGTGATAGTATACCCTGAATGTTTGGTTAGTCCCATACATTTCTATAAATAGAACCCATCAAATATTGTAGTCAATTTTTGGTTTCAATTTAATTATCTAGTACATTCTAATGATCTTGTCAAACATTTCCATATAAAGAACAAAAAATTCACATGAGATTTCCATTTTTCTATCACAATCATGCATGATACACACTTAAATACTTTCTCATTTCTTTCTACTAATAGAGTATTTGTTATTATATAATGTGGAATCAACTCCAAATGAAATACCAGTTTATTAAAAAAATAAATATGATACAAATTAATGTAGGGTTTCTATATAAAAAGGTATATAAATAATCATATAATATATTAAAATTATACTTTTCACTAAAGATAATTTTGTATCAATATGATCCTCCATTAATTCCTGCTGTATATAAAATAATTTCCTCTAACTCCCATGTGTTTCCAAACTATCCTCCATATGAGGCAACCTAACTCTTTCAAGAGTCCCCCAATAATATTTCATTTTTACAATAATCTTTATTTTTAACAATATAACATGTATGGATTCACCCATTCTACATTATTAAAAGAAATTACTTCTCTAGATGTCCAACATTTCCATACTGCTAGACTATATGACGAGGGTTAAATCACCAATAATTTTATAATCCATTTTAACAAGTTATAATCATTCTAAATAAACCCTTTCCATGAAAAATATAGGAATATACGTCAGAAATTGTTTCATAGAAGTCCTTTCAATTCCTTTTCTAATTTTTGAATGAATTCCTTCCTCCACCTTACCAAGGAAGAAAATCACTTTCCATTAAGGGTTTATCTCTATCCACTTATTCTATATACACCATACTAACTACATCCAAATAAATTATTAGCTTCAATATAATAATCCATGATTATATATCTTATTAATCTACATCTAATTCCCCTAACCATTGAGATTTTAATTTCTCACCAACTACACCAAACATTTCAAATCTATGGAAAAAATTGATGTGTGTTATTTGTAAAACAAGTTATCTATCTCAAAATACAAGAAATATTGATCCCTTTTCAACTTCAAGTCTAAAATAAAATATTGTTCATTATAATCCCCCTAGAAACCCTTCTAATTAGGATATTTATAAAGATTATATTCCTTGGTCAATTACCACCACTTAGAAGCTAGTCCCTTCAGAAAATAAGACCCCAAATCAACCTTCACAGTTTAATGAATCTATAAAAACATAAAGATACGCTTTATATTTTCCAACCAATCCATACCCTACTCTAGACTAACATCACCTCCAAATGATAGAGGGATTTTTTTAAACTATGTGGTCTCATATTCTACCCTCAATATATCATATTTATCATCACTACAAATCACTTGGATATATTTCATCACTGTTCTCACCAATATGTTTTCCATAGGATAAATCTTCTCCAATATTAATCAACATACATCTAAAAATATTACTAGAAATATAATCTATATTACACAAAGGATCTCATTTAAAATTATATAGTCTCTCATGTTTGATTATCAAAAAAAATTGTATTATGGAAAATTTCTAGGTGGATAATTGTTATCCTAGATAATAAAATTAATTTCAATTTATTGTAATAAGTCATATAATTTCTATAATAATAATTTAAAAATCACTTTAAAATAATAAAAAACAAATAAGTCATTAGAAATAAATTTTATAATAAGAGAATCCTTTTCCTCAAACCATGGTCATGTGATTCATTCACTTAACATATTTATTATCATATATGAACTTTTATATATTTTATCCCATAACGGGATTAAAAAATGAAAATAAAAATCTTAATTGGTTATCTTCATCCAATTGCTTACACAGATATCTGGATAACTTAAAATTCACTATAAAGATGTAAGATAAACCTTATTATTGGTACATCTAGAGTTTTTTCCATCCTATTTTATATTACTATTAAAATTCCCTAGATCTAACTCAAAAATATAGAACTTATACTATCTTATAACACCTTGACTTGTGATCTTGAAACCTAAGACCCATTTCTATATTCCACATGACCTTATACATATTACTTGATTTCCAAAGACTGCCAATAACCAGTTAAATATAATCTAAACTAATTTTGGGAATAATTTGACTTTAATAAAATAATATAAACAATTTGTATGTATATTAAACTCTTTAAATAAAATATATTTTGAATTTAACTTTATAATAAAAATATATTTTTTTTAAATTAAAAAATTTATATATGGAAGAAAGGAAACATGTCCTAAATACACAAAATTTTATTACCATGAGAAAATAAATCCTCCAACATATTTTTGATGTGGTACTATATCTCCCCATTAATGAAGAATAATTTCCTCCTATTATATGCATCATAACTAATATTGTATTTATATCTGATGAATTTCAGATTTTGGGAGAGACTATATACTTAGTAAAATTTTTCTAAAAACTCTGATACACTTCCAAGAATTATGAAGCTCAATATAAAATGCTATCCAAAAATTATAAATCTATTTAATTTAATAAAAAAATTTAACATTCCATAATATCTAAAAAAGAATTTTATCAAATCAATCCAAAAAATTTATTTCAAAAATTTCATAATTTCATAGAAAATACACAATGAAAACCTTTTATTTCAAGCTATCCTTAAAATAAATTTTATCCCCAAAAAACTATTTTTTGAAATACACTCATTAAATCTATATTTGAAAAAAAAATTCATGTTATCACAATGTGTGGTAAAATAAATATTTTCCAAATAGTCCTACGGAAACATCCCATTTACCAAAAAATCCATGTGCTATGTAATTCCAATGAATGATACATAAATTCTATTCTAGATAATTTTCTACAGTTTGAATACATATTCACACATCTAAATGTAAAACATAGTGAGTAATTCCTTTAAACCATAGTTATTATAAACATTCAATTCTATAAAACACACTCTCCAAGTATTTCAACTAAAAATAATTAATTTTATAGTTTTATTGATAAGGTCTCCACAAAATTCATTTTACACGCACCCACACCCTATGATAAATCCAAATTAACCATTCAAATAATTTTCCAAAATTAAACCCTCTTCCAAAGTTTTTCACATGCAATTAAGTAAACTAAAATAAAAACATTTTATTATAAAAAAAATAACTAAAAATATGAAAATATATTTTACTCAAAAAAAACAAGGAAATACCATTAAAATTCCTATTTTCCAATGAAAATATCAATTATTATTATAACCCCAACTTCAAAAAAATCAATATTTTTCCAGAAAATAGATTTTTTTTTTGTAAAAACACAATTTCACTAAATCAATAGATTATAAAAACCATTATATATAAATAAATAAAATAATAATAAGATATTTCTAATCTCATAAATGGTTTTGAAGCCACTTTCTAGGAAGTATTTTTCCCTAAAATTCCAAAAATCTGTAGTCTAAGTCCACAAATATGGGATAAATCCTCAAATACCTAACAAAGAAAATGAAAAACCTTTACTATATAGATATATTCATTATTTTTATGTCTTCAAATTTAGATCCAAGAAATTGATAATGAAAAATTATAAAAAATATAAGAGAGTATCTAGATCTATGTTTTACCTGTGATCTGATGATGAATCCATGTTTTTGATGCATAATCTAATGAATCTATGTCAAGAGTCTTCAAAAAACACCCAATGATGACTATAGAATTTACCAAGGTTGTTTATAAGAAATAATAGATAATTACATAGGATTTTCATGGATAAGAAGTTAAAATTTCACCAACTATGCATGACTATATGGTTGTCAACATATTCTCCAAGACTATTTGGTTGACTACGAATTTCATAATAGTACAGAATTTCTAAAATTCACTATCATTATGAATGATCTTAGGAGTCCATGATATTTTTCATGTAAATACCACTACCTCAAAATTTCTAGAATGTATAGTCACCATACATGGTCTCTGAAACTATGTTGGTGGCCTTGTAGATATATGAGAACCACTCTCAATTCATATTTGAATCCAAGGTTCCCAAGAAACATGAAGTCAAGGCCAAAAAAATTATTTTCAAATAGTAAATCAAAATTATATTTAGAGAGAATCAAAACATCCCTATCTGAATATAACATTCCAAAAATCTAATTTATATCAAAAGAAAATAAAACCAAAAAAATAAAAATCTAGATGAAATGTTTCTTTGGAAATAAGGAATTTGTGTTATAAAAGTAGAAAATGAATTTTTTTTGACATAATTATTTAACTTGGTTTTCCCAAAAGGGTTACATACAAGTATAATACACCAAATATGTTTCCATGTAAAAAAATAAAATAATTAAACAACTTTATTGATTATGCGATTTTATATAAAGTCACTACCAGATCCATAGGACACACTGTTTATATATATATATATCCACCCACTAAATCAATATAGAGTCATTAAATGATACAACCCATAAGTTATTTACAATTTAGGTGTAAAATAAATCAACACACCAACACAGATTAATATTTTTACTCAATTTTTCCTTCATGAATGAATCGAAATATTCAATGTATCTTGAAAATTCAAAAAAACATAGAAATATCCATAAACCCATCAGTTGGAGAAAAAACTCATTTCCTATTATTAACCCAAATTATTTAATTTACATATTTCAATCTATTAAAATATTTTCACTATAAAACTCTTACTTGAAATATGACATGTCATAGAATTATTAGCCATCAAAAATTTCCACCATGGTTTATAAAAATAACTCAAAAATAAAAATCTTATCTCTTGATATCTAAAAAACATTCAAAATTATTTAATTTTATGTTATTAAAAAAATTATAGTATAATGATTAATTTTGTGAAGTAATATCCTTTAGTATCACATCCACCTAAAAATCATGGATTTATATCCTAATAATCTTACAAAAATCATATGATTAATATATTATATATTTCCTATGTCTAAAAATTACATTGTATTCTAAATTATTATAGTTAAATCCAGAGTTCTTTATTATATTATGATATCTGATTATAGATTTTATTCTATTTCATAAAAATAATATGTAAAATTTTCTTCTTTAAAACTACTCCTTTATAAACCATAGGTTCATGGTGTGACATGATTCCAAACCTTAATAAAAAATATTGAATAATTTTCATATTATGGCCTAATAATATTGTTGGAGTATTAGAAAAAAATGATATATCATGAAAAACATTTCAACCTATTCGAAAATGATGAAATTTTATACCACTATTGTTATGTGATATAAAATTTGTTCAAAATTAGTCTCAATTTCCCCATCAAACTACAATATGATTTTTCAGTTAAAATAGATAGTGTTTCATTAACTTTATTTCCTTAAACCTCATCATAGAATAATATATATTCATTGTAACATCCAAGGTATTTATAGAATAATAAGTTTACATTTATATTAATATTTATGAATAAGATTTAAATTTTATGTTAAGGGGGAATTTTTTCCAATATCACACTCAACACACAACAATGAGTTTATCTGAAATCTTACGTTGCACACAACATTGAGTTATACAAAAAATAATACAATAATAATAATAATATTTTATATGTTAGTTAACCCCTAACCGTATAAATGAAGGGAGTTTATAGTATCAAATAAATTTATAAATATAGTTTACACATGTTTAAATAATGATTTATTGGATATCAAATTTATTAGAAATGGAAATAATAACCAATTGAATAAAAATAATGTGTTTTATTAAAAACCTATTTGAAAGAGAATAATTGTGTTTATAAAATCATATCACTCTTTATGGGTTTTTATTTAATGTAAAATATATTTTATAAATTAATTTTAATGTTTTAAATTCATCTTCTCTGTTTTCTATATACGATATAAGAACACATTCAATTTTTTTGATAAAAGAAGTATTTTTCTAAAAGTGAATTTTTACAACCTTTGGACGTACAACCCTTTGAAATGTAGTTTTTGTCACTATTATATTTTATATTTGAAATTATAATTTTTTTTAAAGAATCATTGAATAAAAAATTACTTTTGATTAAGTTTTTATAATTTTATAATAAAATTCATTTTTTTAATGAATAGTGAAAAAATATTGCATTTTAGTTCAAAAATGCATTTTCATCTAAATTATTTATACAATTAAATTATCAATTTATTTAGTTTTAAAGTTTAATTGGAATAAATTTATATAATATTTTCTAATTTTGGTAATTTTAAGTAATTTCACTTTTATATTCGATATAAACACATATCAATATTTTGATAGATTTTACTTCTTAAAACCCAGCTTTTTTTTTAATTTTGACAATATGATTTAATTTTAAATTCATTTCTTCAAATACTTTTTTTTAATTTGTAAAAATAGATTATTTATTTTGAATCATAATTTATTTTGTTTTTGAATGGGTACCTTTTATTTTTGGACATTATGAATAGTAACTTCGATAATTATTTTATTTACCATGGTTAAAGGGAAAATCTGGAAAATAAGTGTAATAAAAAATATTATATTAATATTAAAATACCCTAACGTGTATAATAATCATATGTTATGATATATATCTGACCATGGGGATCATTGGGTTGATTTTGGGACCCCATGTAGCCACTTGGTTGTGAAAAGGACATTTAATAAAAATTAATTTAAAGTAAAGAAAAATAAATCATAAACATGTATAATTTACTAAAATAATTTTTATACGGGGTTATATAATTGATATATTAAAATATAAATATTAATAATAAATATAAAAATATTTTCTACATCATGATATTTTATTTATAATTTTTAGACATTATATAAATAAATTTATTTATGACACAATGATGATGCAATGATTGCATCTTTAATAAAGGATTCAAGAAAATGATATTATAAATATTAAAATAAATTTAGTTTGGTTATTTTGATTTCATAAAATAATTTTTGGATGATATTTACAGACTATCTTTTATTTAATGCCTTTGGTTTGAAGGAATCAGTCTGTTATGAATTCTTAAAAAATTCATGTATGAATAATTTCCAAAATTGACATGATTCATAAAAAAAATATAAAATAGTTTATTAAATGATATTAAATTACTAAAAATATAATATTCTGCCAAATGGTTAAGAAAAGTCCAAATATGTCATAAATTACCTTTTTGGAGGACTTTTGAAATGATGTGGTAATTACATTAACCCACAATGTGTAAATAACATGATATCACTCTAAGATTAAAAAGGGTAATATAAGGGTTAAACCCAAAAGATAAGGAAAATAAAAATAAAATCTTGTCTAAAAATTATTTTATGATGGTTATTAGAACAAAATATCTTATTATATTCGAATTAAATGATTTTTGGTCCATCTTTAATTGAAATTGAATTATAATAAATTAATATTTCTAGACATTCCTAAAGTGCCCATCCTCCCTCTTATAAAAGGCCACCACCTCTACCCACATTAATCACAACTATAAATACCCTTGTATCATCCAAATTCTTCCCAAATAAGCTCAAAAAATCCCTCTCTTCCTCCTATAATCCTTAACTCATTCATAAGGAAATTCATGAAATCCATTTGGATCAAATAAAAAAATGTTACCCGATTTAAAGGGTAATGCTTTCTCCCATGTTCATTTCCTTTGTTTTATTTATCCACCCCTTATGATATTTTTATTCTTTGATTACATAAAAACACCAGTATCCTCAATATAATAGGATTTTATTATGAGAGTTATTTGAACAATACTCATACACACCAACATCTAATGGATACGAACATACGGTTTTTGGGTACGACAAACTACTGCCTCACGAAAGTATAATTGTTCAATTTTCCCCTACCACCTATAATAGTGTCCATTATGATGGAACTATATTGATATATGAAATATATTATTTTTATATTATTTATATTCTTCAGTAATTTTTATTTACAACCTACCTTTATGCTTTCCATGATGTGTAAATCTGATAATTTCATCTTAGGATATATGTACTACCGCCCCCTCAAAGTGATATGAATCCTTCATGATATAAATGGAATGTATAAAGGATGTTTTTATTAAATATATGTGACATAGATGACATAAATATAACACTGGTATTATAATATATCATTTTAATATTATTCTTTTAATTTGACTGTGAAATGAAAGTACCATGTACGGCCTATCATCTCCACGAACGGTGCATTACATTTCTTATCTCCAAATGTTATGGTATATTATAAATACATATATACTGAATTTATATGATAGTTAGATCATGAATATAATTCTATATATGACTTACTTTAGACTACATGTACATTTTTTATCAAAACAAATTCATTTTTGAGTCATGTACTGAATATCGATAAAACGACTCATATTAACTTAAATAATTATGTAATTTTTATAACGTGGTAATAAGTGATATAAATATAATAAAAAAATTAAAATGTTTCTAAATCAAGTATAAATTAACTTATGTTTATTATTTAGGTAGAAAAAGGAAAATATATGATGAGTCATGCTCAAGGTAAGGGACTTCGTCTCAATCTCCCTACATTGAGGCATATTTTGATAATACACACCTATTTCTGTTATACGGAGTATAATAAACCTATTTGGATTTTAATTTAATTTAAAGGAAATATTTTTTCTTCAAATTGTTTTACTAAATGACCAAAGGAATATTTTTAAAGTCTGTGGTAACAATGACCTCTCCGCTGCCATAATTGTTATTTGATATTTGGATTCCTCTATAAGCCTTAATTTTGTCAAAAGGAAAAGAAATACCTTATTCCCATTTTGGTTGTTTTGGTATTGAATTTTTTTTGACTTTGATTGATTATTTCATTACCTTGAAATTATTTCTTATTATTTGAAATGAAATTTTATTTTTGTGAGATTTTGATATTTTCAATATTTTATGTGTTCGGATTATATAATTGTACATGGACATTTGACAGGTGTTTACATGATATAAAAATGATGGGTAGTTACGTGATAAACCAAATATCAGGAGGTTCCATGAAAAACCTACGATGGGAGGTTAATTTATAACCTAAAATGAATTGGGTATAGAAGTCTTATGTATGGCTATTCCATATAGTGATATGTGTGGAAGTTGACCATTTGATTATTCTATTTATGTATGTTTATGTCCCAAGTTACCTTTATATGTTATATGTTTTTTTCTATGCGCAATATGGTATTCTTTTGGTTAAAAAATGTTATTTAATGAGCTTATATTCAATGAAGTGTTTTTTCTACTTCTTAAAGGTGAAAATTATTACTTTACGATAATGTTTAAATGTTTCAAATGTTTTCTAATGACTAAAAGTTTTTCATTCATTATGTATCCCTTACTGAGATTTTTATGCTCATCCCAAATTTTGAAATTTTTTTCATAGGAAATAAAGAATAATAGATTAAATGATGGGATAAAAGGAAAATTCATTCTGATTAAAATGTGAAATTAAACATGTTTCTTTTTAACGATTTTTCTGTTTTATTTCAAAATGGATAGAGAGAAGAAGTGTCTCTTTGTAATATTAAAATTTTTATGTATATTTTATGACCTAATTCTCTAAAGATATAAACATTAAAATCTCCTTGATGTGAATTAATGTCAAATTATTGACTTATCTCATGATTATGCAATGTTAAAGATCAGGGGCTTATAGTTGGTATCAAAGGTCGGTTTAGATAACTTCAGAGGATTGGGTGTTATTTAAGAAAAAGTGATATGTTTAATATAACCACAATGGTTAGAATATTAGAAATAGTCATAGTTATTTTAGATAAATTGAACTAGTTTATGATAACATGTATAAGTATATCTTAGTGTTTACAATTCTCATAAGATAATTTATTATGAAATTACTGATATACCTTCACTGACCTTATTGGTTTTAGTAAATGAATGGATCAAGCCGGCCCAAAAGTAACAATGGATGTGAAGGAAACTCAGGTGGTTTTCTGAATAATCAACCGAATTAAATGGAAGATCCAATGAGAACTCTTGTAATTATTCTTAACCAACTATCTGGAGTCATTATTGACCACTCGAACCATAGTGATTTTTCTAAGGCATCATATTTGTTAGAAAAGAGACCCTATGATGGTTCATGGAATTATCAGATAGATATGTATATTAAAAGACCTATGTGTTAAGGATGTGGAAATAAACCCCTAGGATATTGTTACAAAGGTATTGTAATGTATTATAGATGTAGTAATCATTTTACTAAAGAAATAACATTCCATGGAAAAGGGAAGCATTCATTTGGTGCTAGGAATGGAAAATAAGTAATTTCTAAGGGATCAATTGAATGTTTTTAATGTGGTGTGCATGGTCATTATGTAAATAGATGTCATAATTAGAAGGTTCATGAATGAGGTTAGATGGACCATAAGAATAAATTTTTACAAATACATAATTCCATTAAAATTAAATATGAAGAAATTAAAAATGACTTATGAAAGGTATGGATTATTTCATAGGTCATGATTTGACATTATTGAAATCTTGAGACATTATGCATGATTTTATTCGTAGTAAGGAAGTATAAAAGAATAATATGAAAAAATGGATAAATGATCATGAATAATGTTCTATGATTAATATGTCTATATTTTAGTATTTGAATATTTATGTTTGATATATAGATGATGATATGTTTAAATCTATTAATGTTGGTATTACATTGCAAGAATTCTAGTAATTTTGAAACTTAATTTTTCTATATAAAAATTATTATCGAGGAAGTGTTATCTTTTATTTTGTATATATAGTAATAAAGAACCATTAGGGTTTATATGATCCTTGATTTTTAGAAAATTAAGGGTTATTAGTTTTTGGGATGCAAAATGTGAGGTATGAGATAAAAATTGATGTTAAAATATTTTATGGTTATTTTTGAATATTTTATCTTATTTTGGGAATGTTTTATGAATTATATAGTTTTAGGAAAAGTACCACCCATAGGAAGGGTGAAAACCCATCACATTCGGAAATGCTGCGAGGATCGAACCGACAATAGAAAGGAGAAAATGGTGCATCGCCTACCACTGGCCTACATGAATATCCTAGTTAGTATGTATTATTATATTTCTTTTAAATAATTTTATAGACCAATAATAAGTTGATATTTGGAAATTATACTTTATTAAATGTATATCCATAATATTGGAAAAATATTTAGTGAATAATTGATAAATGTAATTTTGGAAGATGTTTTATCTTTTGGGAACACTATATGCCTAAGAAAAATAGAATATATGGGATTTGACTTGTGGATTATTGGTTGAAATAATATTTTGTAAGAATCTATGTTATAATTTTTGAAATATGAATATTTGGGTTACTTATGGAAATGATTAACCTATATTGGAGAACATGTGAGTTGGTTAATTACATTTAAGTATGAGACTTTAAGAGTAGTCGATGTTATTTGAAGATAAATGTTATTATAATCAAATCCTCCAATGTTTTGGGTTTCAGTTTTAGTTGGATTATTTTGAGGAATTTTATGTACAGTTGTATATTTAATGGTCTTTATTGAACATTCAGTATTGTTTTTAGAGTTTTGGAGATTAAGAGTAGTTTTCTTTTTTTATAAAGGATTGTCCTTTTGGGAATTATTTGATCTTGTACAAACCATTTTGGTTTTGGGTTAATGTCTAATGACTGGGAAAATATATAGTTCATCTTTGGTGGATTATGAGATTTTTAGAAGTTTATTCTAGCACTTTAGGTGTGACCATGTCATCTTGAATACTCCTCTTTTGGAAAAAAGATGATTTTATGGTAGATATTTATTAAAGGATGAAACACTACTTGAAAATTAAGTATATTTACTTATGTTCTTAGTCAATATCATTTATGAATTCCTCAAATTTATGAAAAGGAACATAAAATAAAAGCATTTTCCATTTAATTCTCCAACTTGGAAATCAAATATTTTTTAACTCATCATTAGTTTATGGTTTTCTAGTTGTTAACATTATCTATATCATGTTTTCTATCGCTCTCTATCAGAAGATAAAACATAGTTTTTCTACCATATCCATGTTTTCCTACTTGGAATCCTAGTATTTGTTATCTTGGGTGAACATTGTAATTATCCTTCATTCTTTTAAAGTGATATAATTATTGACTCTTTTTTCGATGTGGTTTTTGCAATGAAGTTTCTCGAGCCCACTTTTAAAATTAAAAGAATGCAATTTCTAAAAGGGGGGAATGATGTAATGACCAAGGTATTTATAGAATAATATTTTTTTATTTCTATTAATTTTTATAAATAATATAAAAATTTTAAGTAAACGAGGAAGCCATTTCATATAGCGTGCTCGATACACAACAAGAGGTTTTTTCTAAATCTTACATTTCATAATACATTGAGTTATATCAAAAAATAAAACAAATATATTATTGTTATTTTAAAAGGTATTTAACACCTAGCTGTTAAAATGGATGGAATTAATAGTACAAACTAAAATTTTAAATATGGTTTACACATGTTTAAATAATGATTCATTGGATTCCAAATTTATTCGAAATTGAAATAAAAACCTATTAAATAAAAATGATGTGTTTTTATGAAATCATATTTAAAAGAAAATAAATGTGTTTATAATATCGTATCACTCTTTAAAGATTTTTATTTCATGAAAAATATATGTTATATATTCAATTTAATGTTTGAAATTCATCTTATATGTTTTCTAGATATTCAATAAGAACAAATTCATTTTTTTGGATAAAAGAAGTGTATTTTTCTAAAAATACTGATTTACAGCCTTTTGATCGAGGAACCTTTTTAAATTTACTTTTTGTCAAAATTACATGTTCTATTTGAAAAAATAAACTTCTTTTATAGAAGTGGGGAATAAAAGTTTAATTTTGTTAAATTTTTGGTAATTTTATGATAAAGATCATTTTTAATGAATAGTGAAAAAATAATGCATTTTAATTCAAAAATGCATTTTCTTATAATTTTTTATATAGTTACATTATCATTTTAAATAGTTTTAAAGTGTATTTGGATTATGTTTTTATCATTTCTTCAAATTTTGTTAATTTTATGTAATTTCACTTATAAATTAGATATAAACGCATATCAATATTTTGATAGATTTTACTTCTTAAAACCCCAATTTTTGGTTTTGAAAATGGTATTTATTTTTAAATAAATTTTTAAAAATTATGTGTTTTGAATTTGGAAAAATGGATTCCATAATTGGAATCATATGTTCCAAATGGTTTGAATAGGTACCTTTAATTTTTAGACACTATGAGTAATAACTTCAGTAATTAATTTTTTTACCATGGTTAAAGGTTAAATATGGTAAATAAGGGTAAAAAATATTATAATATTATTAAACTACCGTAACATGTGTTCCAATCCTATTAAATGATATATGTTCGACCGTGGGAATCCATTGGAAGATTTTGGGACCTCATTCAAGATTTTTATGGATTATATTGACAAAATAACTTTAAATTAATGCCTTTGGTTCTAAGGAATCAAATATTTTCTAATTTTTTAAAAAGTAATGTATGAATGATTTCCAAAATTAACATAAATAACAACATAAAAGGTAAAATAGTTTATTAAATGATATTAAAATCCATAAAATCTAATATTAAAAAAAATGATTAAAAAAGTCATAATATGTCATAAATGACTTTTTTGTCAGTCGTTTGAGATGATATGACAATTACATTAACCCATAATGTGAAGTAGAATGATATCACTCTAAGATTAAAAAGGGTAAAATAAGAGTTAAATAAAAAATATAAGGATAAACAAATATTCAAAATTTGTCTAAGAATTAGTTGATGATGGTTTTGATTATGGTTATTAGAACCAAAAAAAACTTATATTCTAAATTAATTTGTTTTAGACCATATTTAATAGAAAATTAATTTAAAATAAATTAATATTTATTTACATTCTCAAAGTTCCTCTCATCCATCTTATAAATGGACTCAACCTCTACCCATATAAATCGCACCTCTAAAGCCTCATGGATCGTCCAAATTCTTCCCAAATAAGCTCTTAACATCCCTCTATTACATCTATAATACTTTCCTTGGGATAAGACATTTCAAGAAATCCTTTTGGATTAAATCAAAATAATTTACCATATTTAGAGTTAAATACTTCTCTCAAGTTCATTTTTTATTTTCCTTCTCCACTCACTATGATCTTCTTATTCATTGGTTAAATAACAAAACAATTATCCCCAATATACTAGTATGTTTTTATGAAAACTATTTAACTACATTTACACACACCTATATCAAATGGATATGAACATATTGTTTCTGTGTATAATGAACTACTGCCGCATGAAACAATGATTGATCAATTATCCCCTACCACCTCTCATGGTGGCCATTATGATGGAACTGTATTTATATATTATATATATTGCATTTATGTTGTTTATATTCTTATTTATTTTTTATTTACAACATACCTTTATTCTTTCCATGACGTGTAAATACAATAATTTCATTTGAGGAAGTGTGGATTACCGCCCCCTTAAAGTGATATGACTCATTAATTCTATACATGGAACATATAAAATATTGTTTTATTAGAAATACGAGACATAAACAAGATAAATATAATACTGGTTTTATAATATATCATTTTTGTATTATTATTTTAATATTACAATGAAATTAATGTAGTGTTCATGTGTTACATACGACCTACCATATACATTAACGATGGATTTCATTTATTATCTTCAAATGTTATGGACTATTATAAATAAATACATACTAGATATATATGATATTTAAATCTTGAATATCATTCTATAGAGGATTTAATTTTGACTACATGTACAATTTATGGGAAAACAAGTTCATTTTCGAGTCAAGTATTGAATATTGATAAAATAATCTATATTTATATAAATAGTTATGTTGTTTTTACAACATGGTAATAAGTGATATTAAAGGAATAATAAACATGAAAAAAGGTTATGAATCAATTAAAAATTAACTTCTATTTTTATTCAGGAAGAACATGGAACATACGTGACGAGTCAGACTCAAGGTAAGGGAGTTCATCTCAATCTCATTTCATGGATGCAAATTTCGATAACACACACTATATTATTTTATATAGTTTATACTATACCAATTTTACTTTTAATTTCATTAAAAGGGAATGTTTTTTATACTAAGAGTTTCACTAAATGAAAAAAGGAATATTTTTAATGTATGCGGAAACAAAGACCCCTCCACCACCATAACCATTATTAGATATTTTTAATCCTCTATAAGTCATAATGTTTTCAAGAGGAAAAGAAATCCCTTATTCACTTTTTTGTTGTTTTGGTATTGAAAATCATTTTTTAATTGGATTTAGTATTTCAATATCTTGAAATGATTTCTTGTGATTAGAAATTAAATATTATTAGTGAAATGTTGATATTTTCAATAATTTATGTGTTATAAATATAAAATGGTACATGAAAATTTGATAGGTGGTTACATGATAAACAAATGATGGGTGGTTACATGATAATACAATGATGGGTTGTTACATGATAAACCAAATGACGTGTGGTTCAATGATAAACTAAGGATGGGTGGTTACATTATAACTTATAATGCATTGGGTGTGGGTGTTAGATGTATGGATATTCTATTTAGTGATATGTGTGGAATTTGACCATATCATTATTCCATTTAAGTGTGTTTATGTCCCATGTTACCTTTATATATTATATGTTTCTTTCTATAGGAATTATGGTAATATTTTGGTTGCAACAAAATTAAAAAATGATCTTATATTCAATGAAGTGTTTTTATACATCTTAACGGTGAAAAGTATTACTCTATGGTGTTGTTTTCATGGTTTACATTTTTTTGAAAGACTAATAGTTTTTATTCATTATTTATCCATTAATAGGTTTTTTATTCTCATCCAATGTTTTGAAATGTTTTTTATAGGACATAAATAATAATAAATCCATGGATGTGATCAATGAAAATTCATGTTGTCTAAAATGTGAAATGAAAAATGTTTCTTTTTAATGAGTTTTTCATTTATAAAAAAATGGATAGTGATTATAAGTGTATAACTATAATATTCAAGTTGTTATGTATAAGTTATGACCTAATTCTCTAAACCTCTAAACCTGAAAAGATCATAGATGTGAATTAAAGTCAATTTTTTTACTTATCATCTAAATATTAAGTAATGTTTAAGGTCAGGGAATTTTATTAATCAAGGTAAAATTCTTATTTCAATATTCACAAAAATTATACAATAATACATATAGAGTGACTAAAATTATCATGGATTTATTTTTTATTCTTTTCAAAATTAGAATAAAAAACATATATTTTTTTAAAACATATTCTATTTTTACCAATGATGTTATCCATAAAATGTATCATATTTATAATAAGCACAACCTCTTTTGATAGTAATTTAATAATCTCGTCATTTGATCACATTTAATTATGTCATTATCTTCTTGAATGACCTATGTTCCATAATTCTATCCCTTTATGTTTATTATAAATCCTATGTAAAACTCAAGACACCCCACATTCTATAATAACCAAATTGAAAAAAGAAATCTTATCAATTTTTTTATGTAATCTATTATTATTATAAAAAAGAGAGTTGTGTTCTATCATGGAAATTCCATACTCTATATTTTATTTCAAAAAAATTATACTATGTCAATATTTTTTGTTTTGAAATTTTGTACTAGGTTCTTCATTATCTCAATATTTTTTTTCTACTAAATATGAACATTTCAATTTTTACTTCTTTAGCATGATCCTCTAGATTCTATTTATCCAAATTCAATTAGGTCCGTGCATTTATTTCCAAAATATACTTTTATTCAACTATTCTATGTGAAGTAATTTCAATCATTTTAATAATTCATCTCATACATATTGATGACAAATAATCCTAAATTTATGGTTTATTTGTCTATAATATCTTCAAACCAACCCATATTTTAATATTCCATCAATTCATGGTCCTTTACTACAATATAAATCAACACAAAATCAAGAGTAAATTGAAATTATCTCAATATTATTTTTACAATAGAAATATGTTCTAACTTTTGATTATTTTTAAGCCTTACAGCCAATAATATAACATAAATAATGTTTGGCCTTGTAACATTCATGTATTGAAAATTTATGATACCTCTATAATATAAAGTTATATATATAAATTATAACCTCAAACATCAAAAGTCTAGTTCCAAACATGATTTTATTTTATATCAATTTACAATCATGTATTTTATACTTTTTTAGTTACCCCTCCACATATTATACATGATAAATAAATGTTTAGTCAACCGTTTGATTGACATGTGATGAACTCACTTGGTGTTTAGTTGTATTAACTATCAACAATCATAGAGAAAATAAGCACGATGTTAATATATGTTGAATAATATATTGGAAGGATTATGGGATTCACTACTATATTGATGAAAATGAGAGTATTTTCCCATGCAAGGCATCATTATATGTTTAAATACGAACAATTAATGAGGATAGGAGTAACACCATGAAACTTATAAGTGAGTGGATAACATGATTCATATTAAAATGTGATATGCTACCATTATAGATACTTTTGTAGATCCATTCACATGGAAATTATATATTTTTTTGGATTCTATAAACAATAATATTTATGAAGAATATTAATTTAGTAATTATTGTTGAAAATATGTTTATTAATTGTTACTATTTCATGTGTGCAAATGTGTGAGCAATTAATGAATTTCCCCCTAGTGTATTAAAAAATTATAACATTAAATCTCTTTGAATAAGATAGAATGATATATAAAAGTTCCATCCTAAGTATTATCTTATATAGATAGGTATAATGTTAAGAACATACTTGGAATATGTTTGAGGAGTTAAAATTGGTTGCAGTGGTGAAAGATTAAGTAAAAAACTCTATGGAGCATTTATATGATACATAGGGTTTGGAATTATTCTGGTGAATATTGAAGATGATTTGTAAGTATCCATACTGTGTCGATATGTTTTTAACTATTTAGAAGAAGTTAATTATTCTATAAGATTATTTTTGAATATATGGACGTTACCCATATCTAGAGATAATGTTTGGAAGCATTATTTTTTGAATGAATTTACATTAAATATTATTTAGATGATTGGATATTGTTAAGGTTGTTTAGTTGTTAGGAAGTTATAATCAATACGTTTCATGAGATGTTAAAAATATTGGGTTTAAGTGAATGTTTAATATAAATAATGAAGAACTCTATAAGAGAAGTTTGTGCATCATATTTTCGAAATGAATAGAAAATAAATAAAAAATTATGTTAATATGTAAACATTATCATAGGAAATACATAGTTTATTTCTAAAAAAATCAAGAAATTGCCTTAAAATATCCTTGTGATTAGTAAAAATAATATTCTAAGTTGTACTAGAAATTGAAAATGTATTGAAGACAGATTGTGATATGTAAGGGCTAATAATTCATATATAAGAGTCTTTTTATTGAAGATTTCAGGAATGTGGGAAAACCAAAATCCTTACACAACACGTAAAGTAAAAAAACCACCATGGGAATCTTCTCTGATGGTGATAGGGTCTCATGTGGACATTGAAATAACTATAAGTTTGGTTTTTCCATAGTAATAGGGTCTCGCATGGACCCACATCCACCATGGGCATCTATCTCACGTCTATTTGGTCTTATTATATTTATTAAAATAATTATAAAAATAAATATTCATTAATATTTCAATATATATGTATATATATATCAATGAAGCCGAGCGGTTGACTTATTTGAATGTAATAATAGGGGTCAGAAGATTGAACCATGCCATCATATTTTTAGAAGCTTTCATTATTGATGAGTAGATTCTTAGGGTTTTTGGAACTTAATTTATAGACATGGTCATTTGAACATGGAAATACACCCCTAGTTTCATGGGTAACACCTGTGTTTATAAATAATAAGTGATTAGTAAACTTTATTAGTGGTGGTTATGGTTTTTAATTAGATATAGGTATGGAAATAAGTTTTTTATATTGAGTTTCTATGTGACCTCTAAATATGGGTTTAAATCTATGGAAATCATGAGGGCAACTATATATGCTAAAGAAAAGTGTGTAGAATTCAATGAATTATATGGGTATAAATTGAATATGAATAATTTTGATCCTCATCATAGAGTTATACTAAATGAATCATTTATTTACGGGTTTTATAGGGTTTATATCGTTGATAAGAATGCTATGAGTTGGGTGAAAACAATCATGATATTTTATTGTACTTATTAGAGTGGATAGAGGTCTTGTTCATATAAAAAATGATAGAAATTAGAGTATAATGACATATATAACATTCATTATTGTGTATATCCTCAATTAGGTCCACATGATTTTATAAGGAAAGGAATCTTATGCCACAATTAAGAGCCCCACTGGTATTTTAGAGAATGTTTTTAAAAAGGAGTATCTAATGTCAGTTATTACATGGGTTTGATTGTATTGAAAATGATTTAAATTTATATACATAATTTGATAAGTGACGTGTCTGTATCATTGATTAGAGTGAGATATTTTTTTGAAAAAATATAGTTTATTTTTATTGGATGTGATGAATGTATGACTGTAGAGTCATCAGAATGGGAGGTGGAATTAAATCGCAGTGGATAGAGATGTTCATGGGAGATATATGTAGATTCTTATTGAGGATGAGAATCAATATTGTACATATTTTT
Source organism: Viscum album (assembly GCA_963277665.1). NCBI lineage: Eukaryota > Viridiplantae > Streptophyta > Magnoliopsida > Santalales > Viscaceae > Viscum > Viscum album. The sequence continues at coordinate 1,390,387,732 of OY728152.1, forward strand.
TAAGGATTATTTTTATATATAATTTATGGAATTTGTAAAAAACATAGAATATTTATGGTGTAAAATCTCAGTGAAATCGAATTCTTGTTTTTGGATCGAGGGTGAGATTTATTAAATGATTTTTAAATATATTAATAAATGCTATAGAGATGAAAAAATAATAGATTTGACCTGGTGATAGATTCTCATAGTTCATAAAATGTAGACTCTAATGTAGGTGGAATCAAATACCACTAATATCCTACTAGAATCCTACTTAGAGGCTATTTCTAACTAACAATTAGCTAGGTGGGTTAGATGTGGATTTGATCCATAGACCCTACCATTGCGTGCTTTGTTTCAAGTCACCAGAAACTTGATGTATTATTTATTTCCTCATGTGGTCCATTGAGAGAATGGTGGTAATCCAAACCCCTAAAAGTATTTTGTGGTAATTTGATCATTTAATACCATTTTAAAAAAAATTATACCCTTGTTTTTGACTACCCCAATTAAATAAAAAATTGGGAGCTCCACCATCCATTTAATCTCTTTATCTCCCCAGGATTCTCCCTTTATACACATATTATTCATCATATAATATAAAAACTATCTTACTATTTTTATTTAAATAGAAAATAAATTTAGACCTTAATTTTTTGTTCATATATCATGTGTTATAGTGAAAATAATGAATTTGGGTGCTTTTTTATATATTATTAAATATATCTCAATTAAGGATGAATCAGTTAATTATTATAGAAATTCTAAATTCTTTTGGTAAAAGGTAAGTTGTTACTAATATTGTAAGAAATATAGAATTTATTTCATGTGCAATGTGATTTATAGAAATTGGTTTTTTGGGCTATGGAGATGTGACAAGGGACCAATAGATTTTTCAATGGATATATAGAATATATAAATAATATTAATACTAAAATAAATATTATGTAAATGTTTATATGATTTATGGACCTCTTGGTGATCACATCACATTTTTACCCTTAGAATATATTCATATAATGTACCAAAAAATTGGTTCTTATTGGTGAGGTAAGTTACAAGGGTCTTATAGTGGACATTTGGGACAATGTTATAGGTCCATCTAAGAATGGGTCATGCGATAGGTAGTCTAGAAATAGGAAGTCTTTGTGATTTTGGGCCAGTTTAAGGATAATTATGGTTTATAGATCCTTTAATTTATATTAAAATAAATATAATAGGTTTGGGTATGGGTTTAATTTTAGTAATCTTTATATGAAAAAATTTGATTAGTAAAATAAGTCTAACTATTATTTATTAGTGGAACTAATTGGTGAAAAAAAAACTAGGGTATTAAGGTATGTCTTGGTTAGAAATAGGACCTCAACACAATTTAATAACCCTGGGGTGATCCAATGGAGGGATATTGACAAAGGGAGTATCCATGTGACAAAATTACAAAAAATAAAATTGTTGGAGAGTTAGTAAATCAGTAAATATGATCTTGACATATATTTCAACAAGTGGGAATTGTGTTTCTAGAAAAAATAGTCTTTTATTCATCTTGTTGATGGTTGTGGGGATTATGATCTATGTCTTGGACAACTGAGCTATGTTTAGTGTATTTGGTAATGTTATATGATAAATGTGGTATATTATAGTCATGATATTAGATTTTAGTCATTGTGATGACTTCTATATGGATAATTATTACATCCAAGATCTCTCTTGGCTAGGATCCTATGGAATTGGTAGTGATCCATGGTGTCCCGAGATGTAGATAAATCCAACATTGTATCAGGGAACATGAGGTGGAGAGGCATTTGGATGCAGAGGTGTTCAATAGTTAGAATTCTACCTTGCTATAAATATTCTCAAAGGATACTATGTGTGTCATAGAACCTTGTGGTGTGGTTTTCTACCATGATATTCCATCAATAAGATGATTGGGGGTTGGTTGGTGATCCATTTTACTCTATGGTCTGAATTATGACTAGTGTGTTTTACCAATACATGGAAAATAATGTAATATTGAGTATCTTGGTGGCTTAATAACCACATAATGACATAATTTATCTATTCTATATTGAGTATTATATCTTAGCTTACAATATTATACATGCACTCATGTATATATTTATATATATATCATGAAATAATTTAGGATCTATGTCAGTATTTTTTGGTAAGAGATATCTATTATATAAATTTTACTAGTGTAGGAAACCTCACGAGTAGGATTTTACTATTTAGGATCATGATGATAGAAAAAAATATTATTTATTTATACGGTTAGATATCTTTTACTGAATGGGGAAGGTAGAGGTTTTGTGTCTGATAAAAATTAAAGGCTAACCTAAAATTAATGAGTTCCAACCACCATTAATACATTTATCCTCATAAAAGGTTCACATAGTATGAGTTCATAGTTCATAGAAAAAAAATCTGATTTTTATGGTCAAACAACATTGTTATATAAGTATATGATATTCCATTAATAAAGGGAGAGGTATATCCCAACAAGAATATGGGATCCCATTTATAGTACAAACTCTCTCATTGGTGGATGCATGTAGTTTAATGTCATAGTGTTTGGGACATCCTTTAATGTGGTTTCAAGAAACATGATAAGGACCTATTGATGTTTAAGATTATTACGTCACTATCTTGGAATGAAAATGGGTACAAATCGTGAATTTGTAACATCAAAGGTATTTAATACACATAAAAATATGGATTGTGGTATGTGTAAATCATAACTCAAAATGTTTGAATCAGGAAATGATTGGATGAAACAGGAATATAGTGGATGACCATTGAGCACATTTTAATGATGAGTTCCATTTTTATGTTTTTGTGGAATAGAGATATTATATGTCCTTTCCCCTAGGTTATATATTTTTCTGGTTGGTAGTACCTAATATGGTATCAAAAATATAACCAAGAAGATGTTTCCCTTGGATTTGGATGTAGTTGTTACTGATAGCCTAATATAGGTTCATGGGGATTAAAAAACATAATTAATGAAGTAATTTTTGGGGGTAAAGGATATACAATATGGCATTGAGTACCATAAACATTATTCCACCATGTACTAAAAACATCCTCAAGGTGAAAGGTCACATCACAAAACTAATTGAATGTCTCTCTAGAAGAATTGAGAATGGGTATTCTATAAAATTTTCCTAGGATACTAGGTCTAGCCACCACAAAATAGATTTTTATATGGCTATATGTTGGGTCCTACAATTATTGTGTATTATACAATTTATAATATAACTTTTTATAAAGTCATCTAAAGGGTGGATTTAGCTAGCAGAGACTTGACATTTTTTTAGGGTTCCCATTAAAAGTTTTCAACCTAATAATTGTTGTGTCTATTTATTTTTTATTGTTAAGGGTCATATGATTTGAACCATCAAGGGATATAGTTAAAGGTTATACATATTATAACTAAATTTTATATGGTTTAACTAAAGAGGTAATGAAAAAACACAACGTGAATGAGGATCTTGATTCTAGTATAGACCATCTGAAAGGGGTATTCACATAGTTTAAGTTCATAGTGATTGGATTGGAAATTTAAGATAACCTATGTAGAAGGGGAAAGGAAAAACCTGACATGAATGGAGAGGCCAATTTTATTATGCACTATGTATAAGAGTGGTGCACATCGATTAAGGTTGTGCTGATCAAACCATGTGGTGTGGGTGTGATGTGAAAACTTGATTGGGCCTCATGATCTCAGAGCATCCCAACACCATTGAATAGGGGATGATGACAATGTAAATCATAACCAGAGGTATGTGAATCAGGAAGATGATACAGAACAAGTATGTAGAGGATGAACATTGAAAAATATTCTAATAACATGCTTATTTAAAATGTTTTATAGGTGTGATAAAATTATAATACATTATCCTCGAGAATTAGATACCTATGGTTGGTAGTTTTTAATATGGAATCATGAACATTACCAAATAGAGGAGTCTGTTAGAGCTGAATACACTCATTACTAATGGCCATGAAAAATTTATAGCAATTCACGATACCCAAGGCATGAGATGTGGAATGTGTATGTTCAATTTGGATCCCTAGAACTGACATATAAGTACATTATTTTAACTTTTATACATGTATTAAAGTATTAATAACATTTCTTATCACAAAATGATTGTTCATTGTGTGATATAGTATGTGATAATGTCCTAGGGGCACTCATCACACTAACAGGTCATAGAAGTTCCCCATTATGATGAGAAACTAATATTTAATGAAATTATTATTATATAAAAGTTATATAGCTAGATGATATAATTTTATGTGGATAAAATGATATAGGTTATTAGGGGGTGAGACTCGTTGGACTTTGAGACACTTTCTCATTGTGTATATCCTTCGTAATATTTAGTGCAGGAGGTTATGAGAACATGACCCATAAATTGGAAATATACTTATATATGTGTCATTGGATGATCCTATCTATGGATGTATTTAACGATCCTTAGACATTTAGATTATTGTTAATACATTTCATGAGTCATATAATATGGTGTTTTGATGAATATTGGGATGTAATAATCTCATGTTGAGGTAGGATATGTTGGGTATATCACGAGTGATGTTTTGTTAATAAATAATACCAAAAATGATTTATACCTTCTTCAATTTAATGGAATTTTAAATATTTGACCCTTTGATTGGAATTGAACAGCTGAATTTAGTCCTTTGGAATGATGGTGTTGTTGGAATGTTCATTTCTAGAATGTCAAAGAAAGAGACATTGACCGTATAGACTGAAGACACCAGTATACAACCATCTTGATTGAAAATATCAAGATAAAGGAATTATATCACACAATGAATGTTAATTGGTGGTTAAAAGTCATTAAAAATTAAATTATTTCTCTACAATAGATTTTCCATGGTTTTAGACACTAACCTTGACCTTTAAGAATTAAAGCTTAATCCCCCTGAGAAAGGGGCCTAGAGGGTCACACACTAAGTATATCTAGAACCTCAATTAATTCCTTATGAATTTAACAATTTGAATAAATATTATATTTTATGGTGTGTAATAATTATTCTTGTCCTTTGAATCACAAATATTCAATGACATGTTATTTGAGATAATATATATATCTTTTTCATATTTAATAAATATTTTTTCACAATATAATTAATTATTTAATTACATTAATATAAAATATTTATTTTTATTCATTATTTACAAAGTAAAAAATATTTATTTATATAAATATTTAATAAATATTTATTCACTAATGTGGTGAATATAATATTTATATATTTATTGATGAATAATATATTGTTATTTATATAATTAAATAAATAGTCATTATTCAATGAATTATAAATATTAAGGATTGACAGGCTAAGTTTGATAATCCAACGAGAAATGACATATTAAAAATTATTTTAATAAATATTGATTTATTTATATAATAAAATAATATTTATTTTATATGTGATTTTTGTGTATGCCAATAAAAATAATAATAATATTATTATATAGATATGGGCTTCTCTTGGAATTAATAAAATAATAATATACCTTTCATTATTATTTATTTTCTAACCCTAGTAATATATTTACCCATTTTTGACATTTTGTAGAACCCCAAGCTATATTCCACCTTTGTGAACAAAAATTTATGGAGATAATCCTCTCAAACCCTAGAGAGATTCCTCCCTAGAATGCTTTAAATAATAGAATCCAATTATATTCCTCTACTATAATGAATTCTTCTCCTCTTAATGAATTTGTTTTAGACAAAGGTGGTCATTGTAAAATTTAAATTCATATGCTTTGGCACCCATAGAATTCTAGGATGATTATTCAATGTTCATGAAGCATATATGGATCACCTCTACAGGGAAACTATCATTGATTTATATTATTCAATGATGGTATGTAATATCCATAATTTTTAAAGATAATAGAAACCCTCTTCTTCAATAATTTATAATTATTTTTTTTGAATATGCAATTTTTCAATAAAAACACTTAATAAATATTCTAAAGTCCATTTTAGGGGTAAAATCTCAATTATATTCTTAGAATATTCTATATAATAATATCTTAGTTAGGTTCTTTGTTAGTGGGAGATTCTAATGCCCATATATCCTCAACCCATATGAAATAAAAAAAATAAAAATATAATTATATCTCCATGTGATTTATCCAAAAATAATTGAACATATCTCAACTGGTGCATCATAAGAGAAATATGAGATGATCGTTTGGTCTGGGACTTGGGATTTTAATTTATGTGGGGCATAACTACTATGTGTGTCATGTGTTTGGTCAGATCACACATGAAGATAATTTATTTTATATTTTTCATATAATGTTTTAAGAAAATAATATAATATCTCTCAAATTATGTATTGTTTGAAAGAATGAGACCACCATTAGGTCTGGGATGTCGGGTATACTATATGTGAGGTATAATTTTTTTGTGCGTTATCCATTTGGAAAGATTGCACTTGAGGATAAGTTATTTAATTTTTTTTATTATATTATTTTTTTAAAATAATATAATATCTCCCAAACAGTGCCCTCTATGAGAAATTTGTTACCATCGTTAGGTCTGAGAGGTAGGTTTTACCCTATGTGGGTCATAATATTTTTTCACACATGGGTTTTGGTAACATCACATTAAATGATAACATTTTTATATTAATCTAATTATTACCGTTAATTTAATAAATTAACATTCATTTAAAAAAATAAGTCACCATATTCAACATTTTAACACGGAGACCACCATTGATGATGCTTAATCAATCTGAAATCATCAAAATACATATGTTTTTGACAAATTTAAAATTTGAAATGTCATTAATGGATGAATTTATACACCCTGTCATTAATTTTATGTTCAATAATAGATTAAATTGACATTTTCAATTTAAAATATTTAATGAATGATATTGATGAAAGTATTTTATGGTTGTTTGACATAAAATTAATAAAATTAATATATATATATATATATTATTAATTTTTTATGGGAATAATTTTCTATGTGGTCATTAAATTATATATATATATATATGTATGTATTTATGTATGTATAAGGGTTAAATAAATAAATAAATAAATAAATATATATTCTGATTTATATATGTATATATTGGTATATATGTGTGTGTAATGCATATAATTATATACATACATACATATATACATACATACATACATATACATACATACATATATATATATATATATGGATGACTTTTAGTATATTTTAAATGGGTGATTAAATATATTTAACATTGAGTTTTTAAAGATGAAACTCAAGATAGTGGGGTTTACGCATGGAAGTAATATGAGAGATTAATAAATAAGTGATAAAAATAATAAATTTTATTAAATTAATTGTAAAAAAGGTATTATAAATTGGATATTGGGTGGTGTGGATGGAATGGTTAGGAAGCCATTATTTTGTATGCCTCTCATACTCTCTCTATCCCTCTCTCTTATATTCATTTTTATTTTATTTATTAGTTTCTAAAAACTTATATCTTCTATATGTTATCATATTTTGATAGGATTGACATGTTGTCGGTTCTCTTGGATTCACCTCAATGAATAGAAACTTATTCATAATCTTTTTTTGAAGGTGGGGAGGTAATTTTTTCATATTTAATTTCATATTTTTATTTATCAAAGATAGAGATAACTCTAAATAATTTTGAAACTAGGATAGTTCACAGAGTCATTGTGTGATCATATTACAATTAGGTGAGAGCATGGTACGAATGACAACATCCTTTGTAAACCTCAATGTTGACATGGAAAACTTTGAGTTAGGAAGTTCCTTGCCTTTCTGGGCTTTGTTACACATGTTTCCTTAGTATTATTTATGTTGAGACATATTTCATGATTTTTCTAGATTATGATCACATGTGGGTATTTGTGTGCAGCCTTGAAAACCTTTTATGACACATATTTCAATTAGTACATTCATAGATTATTATTCTTTTTTGACGTCGATCACATGTAATGTATGTGTTGTATTACTAATGATGTTGTGTTAGGATTTCTCATGTATCCTACAATGTTATGTGTGCTTTACTAGTATTATTATTGGAACCCACAATAGGTGGACCTTCATGAAATGATTATACCCTAGAGGCAGAGTGTGCATGACTTGAGATAATGGAAATGACGGACCTATGAACAGGGTAGGGATTTGGTGATGGATCATGGATTCGTTGTGATTCACTTGATGCCTATTGGATTCCAAGGGGTATGTTCTCAATTACTAGTGAATTTTGAGTATACCTATATTCCAATATAATTTTAATAAGATGAAATCTTTGATTCCAAGAGTATGTTGAGTTTCATGATCACACAATAATGAGAAGTATGATTCATTATCCTTACGGGTAGACCTTTTTTCTTCTGACACCTATATTATCCTTCTAGAATATTGTTGAAGCATGTACGACTGGCGGTTTGTTAAGGATTGTTTATGAAAATGAATTCTATGTTTTGATTATATGTTTATTTATGAAACACATTTAAAAATATTTTGAAACGCACTTGTATACTTGATCATATCAGGTTAAGGATGCATTAGTGGTGTCCTGATGAGTCTTACACTCACACCCTAATTTGGATTTTTGATTCCATTATAGATTTACAAAGGGATATAGTGAATGGAAATGTCCCTATGATTGATTTTTGATCAATGGAGCATACATATAGTAGAATACTGAGGTGGACTCTAGAGGACCCACTATTTATCCATTTATCTATCATCTCTATATTACACAGGTTTTCCATGCCTCTTTGGGGGTTGCCTTATTTTTATGAAATGTATGCCATCTTTACCTCTCAGCATGATTACAATAATTATTTATTATATTTTTTATTGTTTATTATTGATCATATGACATGATACTATGGTTATAGTCTTTCAAATGATGGTTCAAACACTCGTTTCTAGTTAGAAGCCTCTTGCGTATGAGGAAGCATTCCTAAGGTCACGTTTCCTTATGGTTTGGAAGCAGCAGTTCATGTTAGGATGTTACACAATGGTATCAGAGCATCTGGACTCACTAACTTATTTATTCACTTGTTTTTGTTTGGGATAGTATAGACAATGTATAGGATTATTGGGACTCATGTAGGGAAACTATGCCGGTTCCTGGAGATCACTGCATAGTAGACCACAATGTTACCATAAATTAGAAATTATCATTTCTAGTTACCATTGTTTAAATTAACCTTGGGTTATTTACATGGTGTTGATATGTTATTTATTATATTTAAGGTGCGTTTAAGAATCATGACTAGACTCATTGTTTTAAATTTCATATATATACTTGTTGTTTTGATGCATGGTAATTAATTAATTTGATGCCTTGTTTTTTATGCGATCTGTTCTGAATAGTTTCACTTGTGTGATATATCTATGATTCCATGTTGTGTGATATATCATTATTTTAATTAATTAGTTGAAATAAGAATGCTTTTGTGTTATTAAATATATGATAAAATTGATTAACATGCATCGATAGAAACAAGGGTTAGTTCTCGAAGGGGTATACCCTTGGTTAAGTGTAGACTCATAGAAGAACCTTATTTAATATCATAGAACAGTTAAGATAAACCTTGTATGATCCCATAGACTGGTAAAGGTTTTTCTTGATGACTTTGTTTCTTTTCTTAAGTGTTTCCTTCATGCTGCAGAAGATATTTCCATAACAATGTTTATTGAAATACTTAGGAAGCAGTCCAACATACTTCTTCAAGGGAAAATGATTCAAAATTACCAGTGTATTTGTTGGATAATGTAGTTGATCATTATCCCACTACTGATATGTGGTTTAGTAATTAGAGCACTATAACTGGAAGAAATTTTATTGGTGTATTTCTTAGGCATATGAGATCATAAATATGGGGGAATATGTCATGATTTTAAACTCAATAATTCTTCATCTATCCAAACCACTAAAGACCGTCAGGATTCAAAAGAATGGGTGGAAATATTTTTGGGATTATTTGACCTAATAGATACTATAATGGAATGAAATGTTAGGATGATATTGATCTAATGGTGGGTGTGAATACATTTCAATATTCCGTATTGTATGGTTCCCACTGAGCTGTAGGTGCTCAAAGATCTACAAGGTAAATTAGAGAGTAAGGTATTTATAAATTCAATTACTTCACCAATGTAACAACCCATTAATTTGTTTAATAATTTAAAATAATTAATTATTTTTAATTAATAATAATACTTACAAATAATTATAATGTATACCTTTTAAATTATCTAATGTTCTAAAAAATAAATACTATTTTACAGTATTATTTTTATGTAAAATAATATTTCAATAGGAATATATATATTTGATTATTTTTACAAAAATCATCTATATCAATAGATTATATAATAAAATATATATATTGGATATTATAATTTTTTTGATAAACACTAAATTAGGTTATGAGTATACTCACTATTAATATGATACCCTAAGATTTTATGCATATAACACTAAGACTCTATGAAACAACGCTATTTTATTGTAATTAGGTAGCCATGAAACCAATTTTTTCAATTATATTATTTTAATTTTGAAAAACAGACATATAATGTTTCAATCAGTAAGTTTTGTAGAGTCTTATAGGATCAACATAATTTTTGGGTGAATAGTAACTCGACCCTTATGAAGAGTAATGTACCCTTGTGAATTGTAATGTTAGCCTCCTGAATTTTAACATCAGCCTTATGAATAGTAACCTCACCCATAAAATTATAAATAATATTTAGGAACCTTATAAATGAGGGTGAATGTTTTAAAAATATATATTTAAGTGTTGGTATTTTATGTGAGTAATTTATATTTATTTACAATTTCAAATTAATAAATTTATTTAAATTAAAATTATTTTTCTGAAAATATACTCATAAATAAATATTTTTTGTGCTGTGAATTTATGATAATTTTATGAGACCTCATTTAATGTTTGAAAGTATTATAAATCAAGTTTTAAAATTAAAATCTGCATTTTTCTTGTATATAATGATTTTAATTAAAAATTAAATTTGAAATTTTTAGAAATTTATTTTTGTAAAATGGAGTCCATTTTTTAATTATAAAAATCCAAAAATGGTTAGGGTGAATTTTTTGGATTTTTCTAAAATGCATGAATTATTGGTGAATAGTGAAATTCAGTAATTTATGAAATTTTCTTAAAAATGAATTATTGCATCCTTATAGAGTCATGGATAATGTAAATAGCCATTGGTTCGACCATTAATTCAATTTTTACTTTTTTAGTCACAATAATCATGACTATTCATATTATTGAGCCAAAATAATTAAATAATGATTAAAATAATGGAAAAACACTCCTCTCTTCGAGTATAAAAACCACCCATCACTACATATTATCTTCAATCCTCTAAGACTTTAATAATCTCAATGTTCTCCAAAAAATACTCTTCCCTAGTCCCTCATCACATATAGGATTCATTTTTCTTTCTAAAATACAAAGCCCTTTCTCTTAAGGAGGTTCTCAGAGAGGATAGTTCAAGAGGTAAACCCTCTCCCTTTTTCTTTTTATTTCATTTTTAGTTTGATGTATATTATTATATTCTCGTCAACTCCTATGTCCAGGTGATTATGATAACTCTAGTATCATATATATACTATAATTATATAATGCTAATGTAAGATACATCATCAATCTCTTTACTCTATTTTTTATTTAAAAAAAATCATCATCCAGTAGGAGCCAATTTACAACCTTCATATATGATGAACCTTCATTCTTCAGTTTTTCATTCTATTCTGGTCATGAAACCATTTATGTAGTTGCTCCAAATTATAATATATGTATTATATATTATTTAGTGATTATTGAACTCTCTTTTTTACATGATACTAAATAATATAACAAAACTAGCTAGTTGTGATCAAAAAAACGCTGTAAAAATCATAACGATTATCAATAAATGACTTATCTAAAGATTCATCCTTATACCATGTATCCAAATAAAATATATAAATATTTGCACTTATTTATGTTCATTAATAATATATAAATTAAATATTGTTTTTTATATCCATTCAACATGAACTTCCATACATATAATCAAGCGAACTGATGAAGAATATCAAGAAATGAACATTCCAGAATGACATAATTCAATCTTATAACTTATCAAAAGGACTTAAATGAGAAAAATATAATAATAATAAATTATATAAATTTCTAATAGGATATGAATAAAATTATTCATTTTTTTTAATTTCATATTCAAGATCATTAAGGTAAAGTGCAGAACAGATTCAGACATAAGGTAAGAGTTTTCTCATATCACTTCCATTTTTGTGATATATTCGTTATTCACCACTATTTATTTTGAATGGTGTATGTATAGTTCCAATTTATGCATCATATCATGAATCTATTTATTTTCATGGTATTAAATGTATCATTTTATGATTATTAATTTTGGGTCACATGATTCGATTGATTACCACGTGGTAAGGGGTTCCACAAAAACCTTCATTTTTCCTTCAGATTATCCCTTCAATATCCTTCCCCAAATATAATGCTTATTTATTTTTGTTTACATCTTATATATTCTGTTTGCATTTTCCCAAATAATATATTCACATAATTTCAACTTTATTTTATGGGGATTATATGTTTAAAAATAGTAATTCCCTTCTTAATTCTTCCCGATAAGCATGCCACATTCAAGGGAACTTCTCGATTTTTTTTACCATTTTGATGTTCACAATATAATATATTTAAATATATCATTATATTTATAAAATATTAAATTTTATAATTAAAAAATATAATGGGTCATTTCTATTTTTATGTAAAAAACATTCCATTCTGCTTTAAAATCACTTTAATATCTTCATTAAACTACACTAAAATGTTTCATTTTTAATGATTCAATAAAAAACACTTTTTACATGATTTCACTCTATTGGGACTATATGTATGCCTAAAATATAATTTCAATGTTTTTATTTTTCTTTTTTTGGGATAAATATTTTTACAATATTATTTTATTACAAATAAAAATGGTTTTCCAAAAGAACCATTCTTTCCAAAATAAAAGGGTTTTTCTCTTCTCACTTTTAATTATATGAGATTTCCGACCAGTTTTCCATTTATTTCTTTCATGTGATCTGTGTAATTAAATTTAATATATCAAAACATGAGTCTTATTATTCTTATAAAAAAAATTTAATTAAAATTTTAATGTTTCATAGTGGTATGTGTCACTTTTGAATGTTTAGGATCATTTTTCTCAAGATTTTATCAATGATTTAATCAGAGTATTTCATCTATGATTGTGATTAAGATACTTCAAAGTGGTATGGGAAAATTTAATATAAATATATATTTTATTATATATATGATTAATGTATTGGAATTAAAATGTGACAGGTTGGTCCTTCTATAGCCTCTCGGTGCATCGGTTGGTCTCGTGAGACAAAAGAGAACTGGGTTTTGGCTAAGGCCTTAACCTAGTATTTTCAAAAGTATTAGTAGAGGACTCAATGATAGGTTTCTGAAGTCTGGAATATGGATTACCACATTATAATATTATGAATAGATTAATCAAGTGATTATTCGACTAGTATAATATACATCAGGAAGTTTCATTTGATTATTTATATTGAATTATTCATTCAATTTTTATTCCTTCTATATTATGTTCAAGATTATGTTTTAGAGGAATGAATTATTCCATTTTCCATATTTTTCATGATATTATATTCATTAAAAAATACCCTTATTCATAATCTGATCTCACCCCTTTCTTATGTTTCTTTCCCCAGGTTATGAAGAAGAAAACATTGAATAAGCTTTCAAGGATGTAGTTTATATCATATTGTATCACATTTTTTAATGTATTATGGGTATCATGACTGTAATCTAGACTTCCAAGACTATTGAAATGGTAGTTACTTCAGGATTTGATTCATTATAATCATTTTAATGTATTAAAATAATGCATCGACTCTGTGCTTCCGGGGCAGGGCATTGCAGTTTGTATCAGAGGAGGTTTAGCAGCAACCTTGGAAACTATATTTAAAAAACATAGGTTTGGGAACAAAACCATAAGAGAGACTTTTATGATAAGAATATAAGAAAATAATAATATTTTGGTTAGGTATATATTATTGGGATCTTCCTATAAAATGCAACCATGTCTATATCCAACATATTGGCATGGTTCTAGAATAGATGTACCTAGGGGTAACAAATCTAAGAAAGTGCTCTGAGCTAGACTCAAGGTAACATGGTGAATGAAGATGGGCCTTACATCAAACCTATTTTGACACTCGAAGGGGATATATTTAAGAGAATTCACATTTTTTTACATACCATTTGGAAGGATTAATGCTTCCAAAGTAACCAATGTATATAGTTCTAGGGTTTATGATGCATCAATTTATGTTATGTGCTATACAATGATATGAGTTATAAAAGCTCATAAATTTTTGCGCTAATATTTTATATTTCATTGTTTATAAAAGGATCATGGAATAAGGAATGAGAACTCCACCAATGTATGTGATGAAAAGTGTAAGAAGGATCATATCTTTCATGGTCTTAAGAAAAATAATTCAGGTAAATAGTCTCTAATGAATGCTCACCATATGAGTAAATAATATCATGTGTTAACATGATACGTAAATAATCCTACGAGTCATATGGATTTGAAGGGAATAATGTGATGAAATGGATGGAAGAGGAAATGATGGATAGAGGGAAGAAAGAAATGAAATGTTTCCAACATGTGATAATCGTGGAAAGAATCACCCTAGATAATGATTCAAGGGAATAACATTTTGATATATGTGTGGAGAAAAGAGACAAAATGTTTATGATTGAAAGGGAAAGAAAAAGGTTTTCAATGTAAAATTCTTCAACTATGAGAAGATGCGACACTATTCAAATCAATGTCCCAAGCGTTAGAGAAATATACCAAACATGATGCTATTGGATAATGATGAAGTTATTCTACTACCATATATGAAGACAAATAATTAATATGTATATTTGTGTATTATTTCATTTGAATATTTTATTAGTAATGTACTGGTTCTAAGAATTATGGAATATATGAAACTTGTACAATAATGATGTTTCATTATGGATTTGAGACCATATGTTGAATGGTACCAAGAAAATACATTCAGTAGAAAGTTAAACTTTTTGGAAAACACATGTTTAAGGGAAGTACATCCCTTAATATATTTCATATATTGAGATAATAATGAATAAATGATTGATTTTGATAAGTACTGAGTTCCTTGGAACTAATTATTGACTTTTCAACATGTGGTCTATGCTATAATCGATAAAGTTTACAACACTTTTGGATTTAAAGAATGTCATGAATAACATGTATCTTACTTAAAAAATATAAAATAATTCATGTTTCTAAAAAGGTTTTATAGTAATTCAATTTATTACAACCTCAATTCCGTTAATGAACACTTTTATATTGTTATAAACTTTCCATAAAACATAATTTTTTCACTTTTATCATTCGAATTTCAAAAAATGGACATACACCATTGTGATCAATATGTTTTTTAGAGTCTAATAGGACCAAATTAATATTATGGTGAACAGTAACATTACCCTTATGAATAATAATATACCCTTATGAATTTTAATCTTACCCTTATGAATAGTAACATATACTAATGAATTGTAACCTCAAAAATTAATGTATAAATAAAATTAAGGCACCTTATAAATTACGGTGAATGTTTTAAAAATAAACAATTCAGTGTTCGTATTTTTGTGAGTAATAAATATTTATTTAAAATTATAAATTAATTAATTTATTTAAATTAAAATTCATTTTCATAAAATGTTTTCCTAAATAAATATTCATTTTTTTTTATTATTTTAGGATAATTTTATGATAACTTAGTTAATTTTTGAAAGTATTGTGAAATCTGTTTTCAAATTAAAATCAGTATTTTTCTAGTAAATATTAATTTTATTTAAAAAATAAATTTTACATTTTTAGATAATTATTTAGGTAAAATGGATTCAATTTTTTAATTCTACATGTTTATAAATGGTTAGGATGAATTTTTTGGATTTTTCTAAAATACTTGAATTTTTTGTGAATAGTGACATTCGATAATTTACAAAATATAGTAAATAAATGAATTTATTCATCATGTTTGAGTCATGGATGATGGAAATATCTATTATATTGAAGTCACATTCATGAATAACTATTTTTAGTCACATGAATCCGGACTATTCATAGTTTCAAGTTAAAATAATAAAATAATGATTAAAATAATGGGAACCCCTCCACTCATCCATTATAAAAACCACCCCTCACTCCCATTTCCCTTCACTCCTCTAAACATTTAATATTATCCATTTTATTCCCAAATACTCTTCCCTATAACCTCTCCACCTTTAGGATCCCTCGGTCTTTCTCAAAAGACCAAAACCCATTCTCTTAAGGCGGTTCTCAAGGAGGATACTTCAAGAGGTAAACCCTATCCCTTTTTCTTTTAATTTAATTTTCATTTTTATTATATTATCATCTTCTCCTCACATATTCTATAAAAATGATTACTATAACTCCAATATTATCTATATACCTTAACAATATCATTTTAATGGAAGATACATAATCAATATCCATAATTTATCTCTTTTATTTTAAAAATGAAACCATTGTCTAGGTGGTGCCAATTTACAACCTTCGTGGACGTTAAAACTTCTTTCTTATTTTTCTCCTTCAAGGCTAGTCATGAAACCATTTATATGGTTGAACCAGATTCAAATTTTTTTATTATATATTATTTAATTGTTATGTAACCATCATTTATACATGGTACTAAATAATATAACAAAATTAGTTCGTCGTGATCATAAAACCACTGTAAAAATCTAAACGATTGTCACTAGATGACTTATCTAATGATTTAATCTCATACCGTGTATAAATGATATATATAACTATTTACACATCTTTATGTTCATTAATAATATATAAATTCAATCTTGGAGTATTATATCCACTCCACATGAACCTCTATACTTATAATCCAGCGAACTAATCAAGAATATCAAGAAATAAACACTTCAGAATGACAGAATTCAAACTTATAACTAATCAAAATCCATAAAAAAACATAGTAAAATTATAATAAATTATATACATGTCTAATAGGTTTTATTATGTATTATTAAGGGGTCTAATTTCAAATTCCATAAACTTAAGGTCCAGTAGAGAACACATTCAGACATAAAATAACATTTTTCTCACCTCACTCCCATTTTTTAATGAAATTTCTTACTTCCAAATATTTATTATGTATGGTGTATGTATACATACTATTGATGTATCATATAATTAATCTATTTATTTTAATGTTATTCAATGTTTCATTTTTTTATTATTAATTTTGGGTCATATGATTCGATTGATTAGAAAGTGGTAAGGGGTTATACCCAAAACTTTATTTTTTTCCTTCGGGTTATTCCTTCACTATACTTACCCAAATATAATGATTATTTTTTTCCATATATCATATAATTATTTTATGTTATAAAATCATATATTCTGATCATTTAATTTTTCCTTTATGTGAATTATATGTTTTAAAATAGTTACCTTATTAATTTTTCCCAATAAACATTCTCGAATTAAGGGATGTTCTCAAATTCGTACAATTTTCATGTGAACTATATAATATGGTTTATTACATAATTATTTTTTTGAAAAATTACACAATTTATCATTAAAAACTATAATGTTTCATTTCTATTTTTATGTAAACAATCATACCATTTCACTTTAAAATCTATATAATATTTTCATTAAACCACAGTAAAATATTTTATTTCTAAAGCTTCAGTAAAACACTTTTTAAATGATTTCAATTTAGTGGGAAAACATTTATGCCACAAATATAATTTCAATTCCTTTCATTCATTTCTGGGATAAATATTTTAAAATCATATTTTATTAAAAAAATGATTTTCCAAAAGAACTATTCTTTCAAAAATAAATGGGGTTTTCTCTCTCAATTTTAATTCTATGATATTTATGACTTGTTCACCACTTATTACATGAATGTGGTTTATTTAATTAAATTTAATATATCAAACAATTATCCTTATTATTCTTATGAAATTATAGGGAATGAAAAACTAAATGTTTCAAAGTTTTATGTGACAATTTGGAATGTTTAATGACAATTATCCTCAAGAGTTTATCAATTATTTATTTAGAGTATTTTCATCTATGATTATGATTCAAATATTTAAAATTGTTCTAGTATACTTTTACCTAGAGGTTTATTTTATTATATAAATGATGAATTCAATGGAAGTAGCATGTGATGAGTGGGGCCCTCTATAGCCCCTCAATGCATCAGTAGGTCTCACAAGACAAAAAATGGGTTTTGGTCGGGGCCTTATTCTAGTATTTTCAAAAGTCTCCAATGAGGCCTCGATTACAGGTTTATAATGTACAACATATTCATTCCATTATTATGATATTATTAATAGATAAATCATGTTATTATTTGACTAGTATAATATCCATGGTTAATTTTTATTCCATTGTTTATATGGAATTATTCATTCAGTTTTTATTCCTATCATATTTTTCTCAAGATTATGTTTTAGTGGTCTGAGTTATTCACTTTTCCTTATTTTTTATGATATCATATGTAGTATCACTTACACTTAATATGTAAGTGAGCTCACCCCTTTCTTATTATTCCTTTCCCCAAGTTATAAAGAAGAAAACTTTGAATAATATTTCTAGGATGCAGTTTATTTTATATTGTATCATGATTTATTTTCTATATACACTGTATAATTGGTATCATGATTGTAATATGTTCTTCCAATATTGCTAAACTGGTCAGTCCATTGTTATTTGATTCATTGTAATCATTATAATGTATTAAAATAATGCACCGGCTCTAGTATTCGGGGGGTCGAAGAGTTACAACCATGGGATTCACCCATGTAATTTTTTAAGAAGACAAACCATAGTATTTGGTTATGCATTGATTTCTAAAATCTAAACAATGTGATGGTGAAGAATTGATACTCATTTCCCAGTATCGATGTTATTTTCGATTAGCTATAGGGAGATCAGTTGTTCTCCAAGATCAATCTTTGATTGGCCTCTCACCAATTTTATGCTAAATAGAAGGAAATTCAGAAGATGGTATTTCAAAGTAGATATAGACTATATGAGTACTTGGTAATGTCTTTCTAGATGAAGAACATGTTAATAGTGTTCATTACCCTCATGAACAAGACTATCCATCTATACCTGGACTTGATCGTCATGGTTTTCATTGTTGGTACTGTAATCTACTCATTTACTACATAGAAACATTCTTAGAACCTATACATAGTCTTAAGCGTTCTTTAAGAAACATAGGATTTATGCCCAGCTTTTAAAGTACAACTTATTGATTTAAGAGGTAATTTTTCTTGGATGTTTGGTGTTTCAGACTAGTATATATATTAACCCATATAAAGTTTATACAGACATATCTTGGACAACTCATGGAATGTTTTTATGATTATTATATTTTTGGGATTATTATGATATTTATGAGGGTTTATCTAGGACTTCTCCCGACTACCATCACCCATTACAGTTATAAAAAAATAAGGTATTTAAGTTATATTGTGAAAACCATTATGAATAATCTTTATTTGTGCTAAATATAATGTGGATGATAGCCCTAGTATTGATAGTCCCTGATCATAGGATTGGTTATACAGTGTACTGTAATACATCATGTATTGGTCTGGGAGTGATGATGCTGCAAAGAGAGAAGGTATTGGCCTATGGGTCTTGTCAGCTACAACCCCATTAGATGAACTAACCTAAAATTGACCTGGATCCAAAATCCATATTCCAACCTCTAAAATATATGAGAAAATATATCTATGGTGATAAATTAAGTTTTTACATACACCACAACATGCCAATCTATATCATTAAAAAGAGGGACTTAAACCCGAGACATATGAATTGGGTTGAGTATCTGGTTAAATTTTCCTTTGAGATGTTGTATGCACCTAGGAAGGGTAATGTCATTGTGGATACTCATAACTATAGTCATAATGGGAGAATAAGTATTATGAGAGTCCCTCAGAGGATCAGTAGAACATGATGAGTCTATTGAATGAATATAAGATGTATTCCTCAAAGGACCAGGGTTATATGAATTTTTTTACACTGGTAGTAACATAAAAACTTGTGGACTAGGTAAATGCTGAACAAAATTTTGAATTAGAGTATACTATAATGATGGAATAACTAGTTAATGATGATTTAATTCATATATGGTCGATATACCATGATTATGTGATCTTTTGGTATGGAAGAGTAGTAGTCCCTACACCCATAATAG
This sequence comes from Viscum album, assembly GCA_963277665.1. NCBI lineage: Eukaryota > Viridiplantae > Streptophyta > Magnoliopsida > Santalales > Viscaceae > Viscum > Viscum album. The sequence continues at coordinate 1,390,408,153 of OY728152.1, forward strand.
AGCAGTTGATGGGGGATTAATATACCTGTAGATGGTAAACACATCCCAGTGTGGACAAGTTGTATCATGACATTAAGTGGTGGTTTTTGTGGATAGGGATGAAGAGAGACATTACTAATTTTATCACTCGATGCCTTACCTTCCAGAGAATGAATTCTAAGCACCAACATCCTGGTGGGTTGTTGAATCCACCCCTGATATCTATATGAAAGTGGGAGGAAATAATTATGGACATTGTTATGGGGTTACCTATGTCATTGATGAGTCTTGACTTAGTCTCAGTGATTATCTATTGGTTAATGAATTCTTCTCACTTATTACTGGTCATAGAGACTCACTCAGTGGAGGAGCTGGGAATGATATTTGTCTGAGAGATCAAATACCTATATGTATTTCCCTTGATAAATTATACAGATTGAGATGCATGTTTTACTTCATAATTTTGGAAAGTCTTATTGAAATCCCTAGGAACTTGGTAAAGATTGGTCATAGTGTACCATCCTTAGACCGATGGAACGTCTGAGCGTACTATATACATATTAGAGGATATGATTAAACCATGCATGATAGAATTCATTTGAGCATGTAATAATCACATATACCTGAATGAGTTCGCATTTAATAATAGTTACTAGGATTTGATTCAGATGACACATTATAATGTTTTTTATGGTACACCAAGATGATCACCTCTTGTTCGCATGAGATAGGAGAAGTAGTGGTTATATGCCCAATTAGGTTTAAGAGGACTCTGAGAGAGTGAATTTGATTGTGAAGTGGCTGGTCATCACTCAGATAAGATAGAGATATTATTCCAACGTATGAGGAGACCATTGGAGTTCTTTGTGCATGGTAAGTTTTATTTGTAAGTGAATCCTCGGTTAGGGAGGAGACATCTAAGGAAGAAAGGAATGCTATCACCTTGTATTTTTGGGTCCTTTGAGTTCACTGAATGAGTTGGGGAAGTGGTATTACATTTGGAGATTCTTTCATGTTATTGTTCATCCATGATTTTTCCCATGTTTCCCAGCTTCAAAGGTACATGCACGATCAAATGCGTAATATTGATTATGAGGATATTGAGTTGGAACCTAATTCTTCTTATCAGAAGCTTCCAGTGTAGACTATAAACCGGACGTAGAAATTACATTGAGGGAAAATGATACCACCAGTCCGGATTTAGTGGAAGCATGGACGGATCCAGGAGGATACATAGGAGCATGAGTCTGATGTTCTAGATTAGTGGCCTATGTTGTTCGAGAAAGACCACTAGAGATAATTTTAGGGGTATAAAAATTCTATATAAGGGGATATTTGTAATATATTGAATTTTTAATGATAATAAAAACTCTCTTTTTTTAATAATGTTTAAGTATTATTTGTGAAAATGTAATTTTTCTATAAAAATCTCTTAATAAATAATCTAAAGGATTTGTGTCACTTTAAAATCCCAGTTATCATCTTGGAATATTCTATAAAATAATTTTGGAGTTAGGAAGTGAGTTAGTTTGAGATTCTAAGGCCCATAGATCCTCATCGTAGATGAAATTAAAAAATTAAATATATTATATTATGTGTATATATTTTATCCAAAACAATTGAATATATCCAAAAAGGAGCATAACATGATAAATATGAGACTTTCATCCGGTCCATTATAATAGTTTTACCCTAGGTGGTGTATAAAATTTGTGTGCTTCATTTGTTTTTGTTAGATTAAACATGAGAATAGTTTTTTAATATTTTTTATAATATTCTTCTAAAATCATATAATATCAACCAAACAGTGCATCATATGAGGAATCTGAGACCAACATTATTTTAGGGGTGTATAGTTAACCCTATCGTCTGTATTACTTATGAGTGTATCAGAAGTTTGGTTATATTTTTGGTGAGGATATGTTTTTTATATTTTTATTATATTATCTTTTGAAAAATAATTAATATTTCTTATGTGGTGAATCATATGAGAAATAAGATACCACCATTAGGTCTAAGATAAGTGTTTTACTCTAGGTGGGGCATAAAATTTGTGCACACAAGGTGTTTGGTAGCATCACATGCAATAATAATCATTTTTGATTTATTTAATTATTTTTCTGATTTGAAATAATTAAAATTATTTTTTAGAAAAAATTAAGTCACATTATTCAAAATTTCAACATGGAGACCATCATTGATGATGTCATATCAATCTAGAAGCCTTAAAATAGAACTATTTTCACATATTAAAAATATAAAATTCCATTAATGGATGAATTTATACAGTTCATCATTAAATTTAGGTTTAATCATTGACTAAATGGGCCTTTTCAAATTTTGGTATTTAATTAAAGTTATTAATGATTTTTTTATCATTTTTAATGACATAAACAAAACAATAATAATAAAATATTATTAATATTATTATTATTAACATGTGGAAGAAAACAATTCATATTTTAAATTATGTATATAAATATAAGGGTTATATATATATCCACGGACGTATATATTTATATATATTCGTGTGTATATATATATGTAATTATTATACATATATAAACATATATGTGTCTCTATGTGTGTGGATGAATTTTAATATATATTTAATGGGTGATTATATATATTTAAAAATGAGTTCTTAAAGAAGAAAGTCGTGATGATGAGGTTAGTGCATGAAATTAATATGAGAGGTTAATAAATAATTTATACAAATAATATAAGTTATTAGATTAATTGATTAAAAATGTATTTTAAATTCTATATGGGGTGTTGTTTATAGTATGGTTAGAAATCCATTATTTCTCATTCCTCTTCCACTCTCTCTGCCTCTCTCTTCTATTCTTTTTTACTTTATTTATTATTTTATATAAACTTATACCTTATATATATTATACAATTTTGATTTGATTAATGCACTTTTGGTTCCATTGGATTCATCTCAATGAATAGAAATTTATTCCTAATAATGTTTTTGAAGGTGGTGAGCTAGTTTATTTTTCATATTAAATTTTCCTTTTTAATTATCAAATATAGAAATAATTCTAAATAATGTCAAAATGGGGATGGTTCAAGGATTCTTTGGTGGGTGACCATATTCCGGTTGGGTTCCAGCATGGTTTAGATGATGACACCATTTGTACACCATTAAATAGATTTGGAAAACTGGGGGCTATAAACTTCCTTTCCTTTTTGTTCTTTTTTACACATGTTGTCTTAATATGATTTATGTGTCATCATATTTGATGACCATGGAGGATTATGATCACATGTGGGAGTGTGTTTCTGTGGTTAAATGAGAACCTTTTATGAAACCTATTTCCAAGAGAACTTTTTTATATTATTATTCATCTTTAATTTTGATCAAATGTGTTGTATGTGCTGATTTACTTATGATGATGTGATATTCTTTCTCGTGTATCCTACCATGTTATGTGTGATTTTGGGTTATTATTCATGGAACCCACATTAGGTTGACCATCCTCATATGTCTATCTCTTTGAGGTTGAGTTCATACGATTTGGGATGATTAAGACGAATGACCAATGCATAGGGTTGGGATATGAAGATTCCCCATGGATGTTATATGATGCATTCAATGCCTAGAGTGTTCTAAGGGGTATGCTTTTGATTCCTAGTAGATGCTAATTGTCTCTTAATGACTATAGAATGTTGAGAACAAGAATTACATGATTCCTAGTGTATGGAGAGTTTCATATTTAGACAATGATGAGAAACATGTTTTATTAGCCTTGTGGGTGTAACTTTTTTCTTCAAACACCTTGATTATCCTTCTAACATAGAGCCAAAATAGGTACTGGAGAGGGTTCATTGTGGCTTGTATAGAACATGAAATCTTAGTTTTTTATTGTATGATTATTTTTGTTACGTGTTTATCATTATTATGACATAGACTTCTATACTTGAGCACCTTAGGTTAATGATGCATTGGTAGTGTCCTGCTGAGTCTTGTTCTCACACCGTACTCAGGAATTTTGATGCGATTATATAATTCATGAAGGAACTGGTGAAGGGAAAGTGCCTTCTGATGGATGATAGAGCAGTGGATCATAGAGATAGTAGAATACTAGGGAGGAAAAATGTATATGAACCTCTTTTTATCCATTTATTTGTCTTCTCTTTATTATAGTGGAATTTATTTCCACTTTAGGGGATGCTTTATTTTGTATGAAATGTATGTTATTTTTCCCTTTCCACATGTTTCCTATAATTATTTAATATATTTTTTATTATTTATCATTAATCATATAAAGTGGTAATAAGGGTATAATATTCCCACGGATGATCTCAAACCCTCATTGTTAGTCAGCAGCCTCCAACATACAGGGAGGGACAAATAAGATCATGTGACCTTCCAATTTGGACTTAGTGGTTTAGGTTGCAATGTTAGACAGAATGACATGAGTGGTAAATTGATTCATCAATGAAGAAAGAATTATAAGATCTTGGTAATTCGGAATATATAAATAAAGTAATTATAAATTACAAGTGAGATCATGTATTCATTGATTCTAAGATGCATTTTTATCTAGTTCAGTGGATAAAACTAAAGAAGTTAATGGAAAATAAAAAGTGAGAATGGGCCCCACTACTTCTATTGTTCCCGATAACCTCCAAGATGTATGATATACGTCACATTATAATTTATAATTATTTTTTATTCATTGATCGAGTATAAAAAATTACTGTTAGTTTTTACTTATAGTTTAATAATTCATAAACATAGAATTTAATTAACATGTATAGAAAATATTCATTCATCAATATAGAATTTAATTATCATGTTTGGACATATTAATGTGCATTTTTCAAGTTTCATTTCAAATTAAACATATTAAAAACATATGAATAATGATAGGAAATGTCATCAATTGATGCTGAGGATTCTGGTCAGTAGACAAAGAAACATGATGTGTGACCCAAACTACAACTCATGTACCTATGTTCAATACACCAAGATTTTTTTCAGTATATGTGAGGTTCCAAGAAATAATGAAATGTGTTTTCATTAAACTGCATCATGTGATGATTTTGATATCCTATCATGTAACACCCTGAATTTTTATGAATAATTGTTATTGAATAAATTAAAATACATTGATGGCACGCGTTGCACGCTACACTAAGATACATTTTCATTATATGAAAATCCATGTTAAGAATACACTGCATGAAATACTTACTTTATCTGGAGATAAATTACACACTATGATTTTTTTGTGATACAAACAATACCAAGTTTCTTTGATATATTGTGTCACCTGCAAGACCGATTTTTACCAAAATACATTATACTATTAATATGATTATTTAGTATAATATTAATCACCTAGCCATTTTAATGGAGATAATGAGTAGGATTAAAAAATTATGAAAATATAGATTTTTCATATGTTTATTAGTTATCAATTTATTAGAGATAAAATGAGAATCATTTAAAAGAAAAAGAAATGATTTTTGAAAAAAGGTATCTTTCTAAAAGACAGGTTAATCGTGCTTAGTGCACATAATTTAAAATTAAAATTTACACATTTTAGAAAATTTATTTGGAAAAATAAACTAAATTTTTTAAAGTGTATTAAAAAAATTATCTTAGGGTAAAATTTGGGTATTTTTTTTGAAAAGTTTCTTTTTTTGATGAATAGAGAAAAATACCGAGTATTAATTGAAAACGACATTATTGTTTAATTTATTTATATAGTATTTTTTTAAATTGGTTTTAAATTATAATATTATCAATTATACATATATTAATGAAATTTAGGCCAGTGAAACAAATTTAATATTGAAATTTGATATAAAGACATTGTAAACTTTTGAACATTCACCCTTTAAAAACCCTATTTATTGTCACATATGTGGGAGTAATTATAAATTAAAAAATATTAATTTTGCTAATGGAATTTGGAAATTTTGATTCCACATTTAAAATCATAAAATTTAATAACTTCTAATAGGTACAACATTAATTTTACCATGTTATTAGTGACAGTATTTAAAATTAATTGACATGGTTATGGTAAAAAAATATTACTTAGTGGTTAAACATTGAATATAGAGTGTTTGAATGTGAAAAAACTTATTAAAACCCATTTTATGAAAATATTTTGACCCTTGTGACATTAATATTTAATTATATGTTTTTTGGGACTCTTTTCCAATAAAGTGACCCATATAAAAATTTGTGCAATGAAAAAAACAAAAAGATATACCTTTATTAACTTTTAATTTTTATAATGGTTTGGAATAAGTAATAAAGTACATAGGTATGGTTATGAATATTATTATGGAAGATAAATGAGTTTTCTTATCATGATATTTTATTTTAGTTTTCTATATATTAAATAATAACATTAAATGCTTAAGAAATGCCAATGCAGAATTTATTTAGTTAATAATTAAATAAATCAAATAATACTAAAAACATTAAAAGTGAAGTAAATTGAATTAATTATTATGTTAAATTTTATTTTTAGATGAAAATACCCTGTTAAAAAGGTTTGAAACTAATATATTTTAATTTCATCATTGTCTTCATATTTTTAAAATTATGTAAAATGAACAATGTCAAAATTAACATTAATTCTATATTATAAAAATGATATTTTATTAAATTATTTAAAAATACTATAAATACTATCTTCTATCATGTAATTTTTAATAATTAATAAATATAAACTATTTTATATCAATTTATCAATTCTTAAATTATAATTTCTATATTTAATGTTAAATACAAAAGACTTAGTTAGTGGGATTATGGTTAAAGTTGTGTTTTTTCATGCTTCATGCACTTTCATTAAAAATAATTTCCAGCACCCATAGGATTTATAAATTATTAATTATATATTAAATTTATAATCATTAATTAAAAATTATCTAATTATTATCACTCTAGTTTAGTCTTACAGAATAAATTACTTTTGTTAGAAAACTAGTTAACATAATGAAAAATCATGGTTGTAAAATAAGGAAAATTAAGTGTTACTAAACCAATTATTTAAAACATTTATTGTCACACCACTACCTGTCTATTATTATTATTTTATTTGTTTTCAATTTTTTTTTTGTCGAGGTTTGGGTTGATTCCCAAACAAGATTTTTAATTTTTGTCAAAAAACGCGCAGTTTTGTGTTGACGTCATTGAGCGCTCAGGCGGAGCATGTTTTGGAGACCACGTGCGGATTCCCCTAGGCAACAACACTGTCTGTTGGTCTTCAGAAAAATTTAAAATGAATAAGTTTTATATTTTATTGCAGTTATGGTTAATAATTTTAATTATTATATTTGTAATAATTAAGGTTATTATTATTATTATTAGTATAATTATTAGTCAGACATTTATAATTTTTTATTATTTGTTTTTTATTTTATCTTCTTCTTCTTTTTCTTTTATTTTTTCATTTCCTTTTTCTTCTTCTTTGTGCTTGTCCTCCACGTGGCTATCCCCAACTGCCCCACTTTCCTTTTCCTGCACAGCGCCGTAGCGCTCCCCCTTCTCCTCCATGCGCATCACGCACCCCCCGCAGCCCTGTTCTCCTGCACCTGCACTGTCTGGACCTCCTGACGCTACTGTGCACCCAGTAGCCCGCTCTACCACCCCGCACCAGTAGGTCACTGCCTGCCCTCTCCTGCAACTCGCAGCACTCTGCGTCCCAGCCTCCTGTCGAGCTGCTTCTTGCACCGCGCTTCAGAAACCCTTAGCCTCCCTGCCAACTCACCACATGACACTTGACGGTACCCTACCCCACACCATCCGCAACAAGTTGCATCCCGCCGCCCTTCTGGTGCAGCCCTCCTGCTCCCAGCGACAGTCCTACTTCGGCCCAGCCTCCCTACTGGCCCCTTGCACCGCAACCCAACTGCCCCTGCACCCCCAACATGGCATACCTCCTCCCTCCCTATGGTCTATTCCACATCCACCCGTATAGCTTCGCCTAGCTGAAACCCTTCGGGCGCACCTAGTCCCTGGTTGAGGCCCCCACCCCTGCCCTGCTCGGCCTACATGCTCCAACCCTCCTCCTGCCGGAGCCCTCCCATCGACCATCCCTACAGCGCACCCCATACACGCCAGACCTCCTCTCAGTTTCACTGGTAGTGCACCCTCCTATCCCGGCCGATTGCCTGGCCACCCCAATTCCCTATTTTGGCTGACCAGCAGTGATGCAGCGCCCCTGCGTCATCCGTCCAGCAGCGGCGCGACACCTGAAACCCTTACCCTTCACTGCAACAGCCGTAGTCTCCTCCCGCCGGCACCCATAAGATGTATCGGCCACGCGGACCCTCGTCCAAACTCCTTTTTTTCTGTTGAATGTATCTCCATCCTGGCACACCTCAGGCTCGGCAGTGTGTCACCCCGCAGACCTTCTTTCTAGCTGCGCAATCTCTGCATGACCCCTTTTTCGTTACTTGAATGTTGCGCGGTGCCCCACGACCCCCGTTATGCACTTACCGGTAGCTTCCGCACGTCCCTTGCAGAGTCACCAATGTTGTTCTCCCCTTTGATGCTCCGTCCAACCAGTGGAAGTCCCTACTGGTGCATGCCACCCCTTTCTGACGGTTGTGCAACACCGCTGGTCGAGGGTGTCTCCACGCCAAAGTAAGTCTTTCTCTATTTTTGTTCGAGTATTAAATAATTATTTTAGCATTTCTTGTTTGTATTTATTTTGGTGTGAATTAAATTTTAAAATAATTTTTTTTATAGGGCTATGAGTTACTTTTTGGGTATTGTTTCATAAATCATAAAGTGGTTTAGTGATAATGCAGGCCATACGAGCTATGTTTTGAAAACACGTCAAGATGGTTATTTTACGTTGTTTATTCATTTGGATTTTATATGTTAGAATTTATATGTTTTTAGATGCTTTGCGTTGTTGCAGCATATTGGTGCGGTTTTTTGTGATGTTACAGTTGTCAGAAATTTGAACATACTTGTGCGCAAGTGCGAGACGTGCAACGTCGTCGTAACCAAGCTACAAGTCAAGGTAGGTCCCCCACTTTACTTGCCATTAAATTCAGAATATATTAATTTCTTGATATTTTATTAATTTTGATAAATGAGAAATAATATGAGATAATTAATTTTTAAATGATTATTTGGTGTAAAAAGATCCATTTATTGTATACATGACACTTGAAATGTTTTATTGATGAACAGACACTCAGTAGTGAAAGAAATCTTGTTTGGCCTTTAAACATACCTCACGTAATTTCAAACGTAGTTTTGGTTTAAATGATAAATGATTTCTTCTGAATCGTGAATGATTGTTTTGGGTTTTCTTGAGAAATGGGGTTTTTCTTTAAAATTTGTGAAGGACCATTTGAAAATTTAATAAAAATAAATTATTTTGGAAAACTCTCTTTGGGGTGACCTAGGGGTGATCTTTGGTGTATGTCGATTTCCTGAGTTGTGTGTGATATCTGTGCTACATGATTGACTTTGCTGACTCACCCCTTTCCATTTTATTATGCATGTTGACATGGGAACCTGACATTGTGAGTGAATCTTATGAGAATGATTGCTGCACTAGTTTAGATTATGCACTAGCTAGTGTCCCCATAGTAGGGGAATGCTGAGTTATTGCTGCTATGGGGATTGGGTCCCTCGGTTAGGCCATGAAGGGCTATACCGGGCGTTAGGGAGTTATGATGTCATCGAGTTAGAGCATAACTTAGTGATGAGTCACATGTATAGTATGTTCTGGATTGTTCACGAGCTCCTAGGGTCGACCCATGTTTCCTTTAGTATTTATTTGAATGTGGCAGATGGTTGAGAGGTCTAGTTTGGTAGTTGGCCTTTGTGTGCCACTTTTTCCATTTCCCTTAGTGTGTGTTGTGTGGTTTTCCCTTTTTACTAACAACTGAAAATTGAATTTCTAAATTGTTCGCAGAAATGTTTTAAAATTCAAATCACATGTTCCTTTAAAACCTTAAACATATTTTTAAATTAAAAAGGAAAATGGACTATTGCTTGATTTAGAAATGGAAGTGTGTGTGTGGAAACCCATATTTTGTATAATTTATTTCAAACCTGGAATTTGTAAATTTCATTGTTTATATGTAGTGCATTGGGAATAGTTTTTTGGGCATGCCTACTGAGTTTTAATACTCACTCCTATAGTATTTTCCTATTTTTAGTTTTTTTGAAGGTTTGATTTGAGCTTTCTCGCTATGGGTGAGAGTTGGTTTTGGACTACTGAGCGACTCTCAGAGTCACGAGGAGTTTTGGTCGTGGTCAAGTTAGTTTTCTATTGTTAGTTGTTCCTCCTTTTTCATGTCATTTATTTTCCTTGCGTTATTATACTTTTTCTGCTGCTTTACTTGTCTTTCATTTATGGGCCAAATCATTCCCTCTTGTTTAGTTTTGATGCCCAGCACTAGTTTCAAGCCTTTGGGGATTAGCCGGCTCGGGTGACCGGTTCAGGGTCAACCCGGGTTGGATCATGACATGTATATAATTGATTTTTTCTGGAGATGATAAAAACATTAATCCCTAGAAACCTTGAATTGTCATTTTTTTGAGTAACATTAGGTAATCTTGACCTCCCAAAAGTGAATTCATTTAAGTATTTACAAGATTTCCACTCCTCCTCAACTATAAAAGGGCACTCACTCTCCCGCTTCTTCAAAATACTAAAGACATGTGGATCAACCAAAACCATATAAAATAAATTCCCTTTCATAATCCTAGAATCCTTAATTTGGTAATAAATCTAACAAAGGAATTCATTTTGTGAAAAAAAATAACCGAAAAAGAGGTAATGTTCGTCAACAAATGTTTTTTTTATTACTTCCTCAAACCCATTAAATTATTTTTTTATAATGATTATATATGTAATGCCTCGACCCTAGTTACCCAGAGTTGGTGCATTATTACATAACATTTTCATGGTTACAAGGGATCAATTCTTGAAATATTTATCAGTTTAGTCGCCTTGGAAGTACTAGATACAAAAAAAAAATTTACACTACATTATCAAATGAAATACAACAACATTGTGTCTCATTTTAACAAATTCATCTCTCTTAGACTATCACTACAAGTTAGTCATAATATACTTCATCGGATCCTGGAAAAAATAAATCATTGAAAGGGGTGAGCTTAGGTGCTCAATAAGGATAACAATATCACGGAAACTTTCATAAATAATCATAAACATTTAAGGAAATGTATAAGACTAAAACACAAGGATTTTAAACTTAAACTTCAGAATAAAATGGCAAAGAAAAATCGAATAATTCCATTTACTTATTCACATGGATATTCAACTTGTCGAATATTCAAATGTAATATCAATGGACAATTTCATAATGATGAAATGCATAATGGCGGACATCAAGACCATATAGTCAAGGCCCCATGCCAAGACTAAAAAACAATATTTTTTCAAGGACTTGAGCCAAGATACTAGTTTGTCTAATGAGACCTACTGATGCATCGATGAGCCATAGCGGGATCCACCCATCACTTACTATGTCCTATGCATTCCTCATATGAAAAGGTTTAACCATAACATAAACATTCATATTGAAACTAAAATACAAAATGTCTATAATTTATCTACAAACCATGAATGGTATAAAAATAACACATCCACTATCAAACATATCACAAAACCTTCAATACAATATTGAATATTTTATCATAATAAATCAACTTCAAACAAGTGTAAAATCATTCAAAGGATGTTGACATAGAAAAATTCAAAACTATTTGAGAGATATATATCTTTCTATTTTGAAATCATTTAAAAGTAACATAATTATGAAAGAAAACATTTATTTTGAAAATATTATTATATGCTTGTAATGGAAGGTTCGAAGGTGTTATAATATTGGAAATTAGCCGTACTCGCCATATAAGTTAAAAAAATTACTTCCTTAATTAATCAGAATGGTCATAAAGTATATTGTTGGGAAAATGACAGAAATATTCCTTTAATTTTTTTTTATAAAAAGTAAAACAAATATATAAATTACTATAACCCATATTATAGGAAATATTAAAAATGTTTTGAAATACATTTTTAATAAACACGGATGTGTATGATAAATAGGTCCTGGTAGATTCTCACGTATAAACAACATCGGATAATGAAGAGATTGTAGAATTAAACCTTACCTTGTACTTTTCCTTGATCAAGGGTATGTTAACCTCTTGTATAATATTTAAATCATTGTTATTAAATTATAAAAAAGCCACATACATAAATATGATATCATATATGATCTTATAATATTTTTTTGTTAATAATATTTTAGTAGCATCATCATTTCAGGTGTTAACTGATTCGTTTTCCTTTATATGCTTGTTTACGTAATCAATGTTTGTTATGGATAGGATTTATTTGATTCATATCCCGAATTATATTAAATTCTTAAGAAATATTTTTAGTCATAAAATGAAAATTATTCGTGAATGGTTTTGATGGGGAATGAATTTCATCACGTTCGTGGAGACGGTAATCTATACATACGCACAAGCAACAATATCATACTATTGATGGTGAAATAAAATGTAATTGGATGGTATATCATATATACAGAATACTTAACATTTTATATTTATTATTTACATCAATTATACTCATTATTATACACATCCAAATAATGATGTGTTTGAATAACAAAGTACACCACGATGTGGAGACGGTAAGTCGTACGTATGCACGTATGGTGACTTGTAAATCATAGGATGAATAGAATAATTAATATGGTTGTACCATATTTATAATAATATAATAGTATGTATAATGTACTGGAGTTATTATTTAGTAATGGAAACAAAAAAGAAAGAGAAAGTGTAATAAAAAAAGAACTTTGAAAGAGGTGGTGAAATTATTACCTCTTATTCAGGTGTTTCCTTTTGAGTTGATCAAAAGGGCTCTATAGGATGGCTTTATGATCAAAGTAAGACATATAGGTCGAAGTGAGGGTAGATGGGTGGATATTTGAGCAGGTTTTGGCTGATCTAAATGGCTTTGTATGTGTAGTTTTGGGGGAAGGAGATGTACCCTTTTATAAGGGAGGTGAGGGTCACTTTAGGAAAAGCACAAAATATTATTTTACTATACAATCATATTTGGTTTATAATAGATCCAAAATGATTTATTTCAAGGATAAGGTCAGGATGGTTTGAAAACATCTCAACCAATCGGTTTAGATAGGTTTAGGTCACAATATTATCCTTATCTTTTACATTTAACTCTTAGTTAAATAGTTTAACTTTTACCATGTATTATTGTATTATTATAATAAATGGATAATAAACATACTATAAATATACAAGAGAACCCCAAGTGGTTCATCATTGAAATATATAATATGTTTTTTGGCTGAACCTTATATTTTTAGTTATATTATATCAGTTAATAATATAGTATTTGTTTTAAAAACTCATTTATGTCAATTTCGACATTATTCAGTATTTTGTTTTTTTTAAATTCATAACAACTTTATCACAAAAAAATTATTTAATCAACCCTATCATGTAATATTAACCTATAATATTAGTTTAATTCATTATAAGTCTCAGGTTACATTTATTTGGATATTTAAAATATCAATTATTTTAATCATTCATTAATAAATTAATTATTGCATCATCATTGTGTCATAAATAAATTTAATTAGATAATGTATAAAAATTAAAAATAAATTACCATTATGTATGAAACCATTTTATATTTCTAATAAAAATTTATAGTTTAATATATCATATGTATAATCCTATATTAAAAATAGTTTAGTTATTAAACGTTGAATTTAATACTTTTAACTCTTCTTTAAATAAAATAATAATAAATATTCTACTCTAATCCAAGTGGACCAAAAGGTTCATATTTTCTTCCTAAGGTTGATTTTGGTCTAAATACACTTATCTAATGAAATTATTTCATGTGTTTTTGTAATTATAATATCAATTTTTACCTTTAATTAAACTATTTAATTTTAACCGTGGTAAATAAAAGTCAAAAGTTACTATTTGCTATAAATTATTTTCATCTTATTGAACCAAATTTTACTTACTGATATCAACCATGTCCCTTTTATTTTTGAAATTCAATTCATAGAAGAGGTGAAATTACGGTTTATGCAAATTTGCAAATACACCTAGAAGGTGGGTAAAAGACGGTAAAAAGATTAATATAATTTTATATATCTAATATTATTATAAAATTAATCTAATTAATTACATCTAACATATATATATATTATGTATATATTTTTACCTAACAAAAATTTAAATAAAATAACTAATTGTCTAAATAAAAAGTCAGTTTTAAACAATAACGCAGTGTTTTTCACTATTCGTCAAAAATTGAATGTTTTCAGAAAAATGCCAAAAATTAACCCTAAGATAATTTTGATATTCAAAATCCAATAATGATGTCCACTTTGAAAAATAAAATCTATAAAATTTCAAAAATTTTGTGTTATTATTAATAATGGCTAGTTTAATTGGTCGTGGTGTGTTAGAACTTGAGGTTGCATACAATGTAAGATATTGTATTCTTCAAAGAGAAGCATGTCGTGGAATCTTGGGGAGTTATAATCTTCCCTCTTTATAATAAAATTTTCCTTTTAATTTCTAGAATATTACAACTTAAAAATATTTGGGTGGTTCGTTATCATATGTTCCTCGATTTCCCACATTTTGTTTTCCATATTTTGGTTTCCCCAATGGACATTCACCAGACGAGTCATCTGGTTTCTCAACACTTATTCTCTAGTACCAAGAATATCGAAAGTCTATTCACAATGATACAAATTGGGTTCTAGTTCTATTTCTTTATAGGTGAATACATGCGTTGGTTCTGGCATGTATTTTATTAATAGTGATACATGGAACACATAATGAACTTTGTGGAGACTTGGAATCATTTACAAATTATTAGATACAACTACAATTCATTCTAGAAAATCGAAAGTTCTGATGTACCTAGGACTTAATTAACCCTTATTACCGAAATGTATAACACCCTTCCATGGAGATACCTTCAAGAAAATATGATCTCTTACTTGAAATTCAAAATCCTTCCTTCGGTTATCAGTATAACTCTTTTTCCTACTTTGAGATTCTTTGATACGGGTTTGGATAATCATTATATTTTACATTGTTTCCTCAACATGTTCTGGGCCTACGATTTTTATTTCACCAACATCATCCCAAAAATATGGTGTGAAAATTCTCTTTCCATATAACGCTTTATATGGTGCCATATGAATAATTGAATGGAAGCTATTATTATAGGAAAATTATACCAGAGGTATGTGTTGATCCCACATACCTTGAAAGTAAAGTGAGAAAGATATCAACATGTATTCTAAGGCTGTAATAGTTTGTTTTGAATGTCCATAAGTTTGAGGGTGGTAGTCGGTGCTCAAACGAAGTTCAGTATCAAATGCCATCTGAATACTTTTCCAGAATCTTGACGTAAAATAGGGATCACAATCAGAAATAATCGATATGGGTACTCCATGAAGTCTTACAACTTCATTAATA
Organism: Viscum album; assembly: GCA_963277665.1. Classification (NCBI taxonomy): domain Eukaryota; kingdom Viridiplantae; phylum Streptophyta; class Magnoliopsida; order Santalales; family Viscaceae; genus Viscum; species Viscum album. Next base: position 1,390,423,661 of record OY728152.1, read on the forward strand.
TATAGTCTTGCTAGACGTTCAAGTGGGAAATCTTCTCTTATAGCAAGAAAATATATTGACTTGGTGAGATGATCAACAATGACCCATATTCCATCATTCGTTCTAGGATTATTTAGTTACCCCATGAAAAAGTCCATCATAATATCATCCCATTTCCTCTTAGGTATGGGAATATTTTTCCTGACTTCTCTAGGCTGTTGTCTTCCAGCCTTCACCTGTTGAAAAACCATAAATCTTGGCACATAATCTGCAATATCCCTCTTCAAGTTTCCTCACCAACAATATTCCTTCAAATCACTATAAATATTAGTGCTACCTTGGTGTATAGAGAAATTGGAGCTTTGAGAATCATCCAACAACTCCATTTTTAGATCAGGTATGTCAGGAACACAAAGTCTCTTCCCAAATTTCAAAATTACATCTTCATATACACACTCAATCAATATCACATCATTCACAGTTTTAATTTTCTTTTTAAAATCATCATCTTTAGTCTGAGAACTTTTTATCATTTCTTGTAAATATGTAGTGGCAACCATTTGAAAAATTACTGATGTTTCATCTTCCATGATTATTCTTTTATCCATATTTACTAGATCTATGAACATAGGATCCATTTAAACTCTCATCTTGTTCACAACTCCCTGATATTTTCTTCTCAAAGCATCTTCTACCATATTTTCTTCCCATGGGGGGTATTTTATAGTGCAATCATAATCATTGAGTAGTTCAAGACATCGTATTTGCCTCATGTTGAGTTCTTTTTGTGGGAAAATATACATCAAACTCTTGTGATCAGTATATATCTCACATTTTTCACCATAAAGATAGTGTCTCTATATCTTCATAGAAAATATTACAGCTGCTAACTCAAGACCATGGGTGGGATAGTTTTGTTCATGAAATTTTAGCTGTCGTGATGTATAGGCAATAACTCTATCATTTAGCATAAGGAAACAACCAATTCCTTTATTCAAAGCATAACTATAAATAACAAACCCATCATTACTCGATGGTAGAGTCAACATAAGAGCATTGAATAATCATATCTTCATTTCTTCATAACATTATTCAAACTATTTTTTCAAACTAAATTTCACACCTTTACACGTGAGTTTGGTTAATGGGTTTGTCAATTAGGAAAAATTATGGACGAAATGCCGATAATAACCTTCTAAACCATTAAAGATGCGTACCTTAGTTATATTTGTTAATGATGGGAATTATTTTATTGCTCTTTTCTTATAATGATCAATATAGATTCTATCCTTAATGAAAATATGACCATGAACAGAAATTTCCTAATGCCAAAATTCACACTTGCTAAAATTCCCATATAATTCATTTCTTCTGAGGGTTTTCAGAATAGTGTGCAAGTGATTTTCATGATCATCATAAATTCTTGAGTAAACTAAGATATTATCAATAAATACCACTAAAAAGTCATCAATATACTTCTTGAAAAATATATTCATTAGATCCATGAAAATAGAGGGTACATTAGTCAGTCCAAAAGGAATTACTGTAAACTTTTAATGCCCATACTTGGTACAAAATGTTGTCTTCAGAATTTCTTCCTTGTTCACACACAACTGATGATCTCTGGATCAAAGTTAAATCTTTGAAAAATATTGATCTCCATAAATTTGATCATATAAATCATCAATGATAGGTAGGGGTTCTTGTTTATTATTGTTACAGTATTGATCTCCCTGTATTCAACGCACAACCTCAAAGATCCATCTTTCTTCTTAACAAAAAGAATAGGGGATCCCTTTGGAGAAACACTAGGGAGAATAAATCCTTTATTACTAAATTCCTCTATTTGTTTAATTAGTTATACTAATTCTATAGTGTTTATTCTATAAGGGGTCTTTGATATAGGCCTTGATCCAAAAATGTAATCAATGGAAAACTCTATTTCTCATTCTAGAGGATGTCTAGGTAAATCCTCTAGAAACATATCGTCATATTCTCGTATAAAAGGTTCATCCTCTAATAGAGCATTATTTTCCTCACCCATAGTTATATATTTCTCTTCCTACCAAATAATTTAATTTTGTAGAGCTACTAGGGTGGATCTAGATAAGAATCAGGTGGTGATGTTTCTTTTCTAATGATAAGATACTCCTTATCATCATAATAAATTGTATCCTCCTTCTTCTTACAATAAATTTTTGCATCATGGTATGAAATCCAATCCATACTGAGGATTGTATAAAATTGAATCATGGTTATGATGATGATATCAGTATATTAAGAAAATTTATATGTCTTAATGGGGACTAACTAAAAATACATTGTTATAATGATACTTCCCATAGGAGTTTTGACTGAAAACGCCATCATTAAATAAAATTGGAAATATCTAATTTTTTAGAAAAGATCAAAGATATGAAACATTGAGATGATCTAGAATCAAATAAATCATTGGCTAAACTTCAGGAAACCATTAAATTACCTTCCACCACATCATTCGTAGCTTCAACCTTAGCAGTAGTGATCACAAAAGATTGGTCTTTCTCCCTTGGAATTTTCTGAGGTAATTTTCTTTGGAGATTTGGACATTCATTTTCATAGTGCCCCATTTCTCTATAATTATATCATTCAACGTTGATATCTTATTTATTTCCCTTCCAATCACGAGCTTGGTGGCCTTTTTCACCACACTTTTAACAAACTCTCATTCCTTTCAGGCATGTACCAGGGTTTTTCTTCCCACGTTTACCATACGATGTTAATTAAACTTTTCCCTTCTTCCCTTTATTTGTATTTCTGGAGTTTTTAATAGATCTATTCTTCTCTTGGTTTTATTTAAAGTCGTAAGACTTAGAGAATACTTTTTCTATATTGATAGCACATGAGACAATATATTCGTATGATGAGAAGGATTGTGAGAATAATGCTCAATGGAGAAATGGTTTTAACCAATTAATGAATTGATAAATATTACTCCTTGGCTTTCGTATATAATCCAATGCATGACTTGATAACCTTGTAAAGATAACCTCATACTTTGCGACATTCTCATCCTACTTTTTATTAAAAATCAGAAATTGTCTTTTTATATCTGCTCGATGGTCATGAGGAAAGTATTTTTCTATGAAAATATATTTAAAATCCCTCCATTCCATATTTGATACTTCTTCATCTTCCTTTGTGTTTTGAATTAATGAGCACCATTGATCAATATCACCTGTGGGGAAATAAACTACCATGACAACTTTTTCCCTTTCGCTACTCCACAAAGAATGAAATATCATCTAAGGAACTTATCAATTGATAAGCTGCAAATGGATTTGTTGTCCCATTTAATGTTGGATCTTCTTGCCTCATGAAGTGGTATAACATTGATCCTCTGCATTGTGGATTAGGGTTCTCCATACAGGTAAGGTTTTTATTCATAACCTATGTGAGTTTTCCTAGTATGGTGAAAAGTTGGTCAACACTAGTTTCATCACCTGCTCCACTATAATTATCTTGAGTAGGAGGGAAATCCCTACATGGATTGATTGTGTTGATACAGTTTCCATTCCTTCCACTAGGATCCATTTTTAAACAATAACATACACTAGATTAGTTTACGAATCGTAATACATAATTACAAACTTGTAAAACACTTAACATAAATTGAAAAGTTTATAGATATAATCCATAATTATAAAAATTTATTCTTTTAGGAGGTATATACTCATATATCCTTCAAAATATTTTATAAAGAAAATGTGAATTATCCTAAGCATATCCCCCAGGAGTTTCATAACCAAGAATGCAGCAAGTCCCATTGTCGTGTACTAGGATACCCAAGGTCAAGCCCGAAACTCCATGTCATAGTTTTCACTCCTAGGTACATCTGTTCCAGAGCATCCTTTACCTGCTCGTATCCATACATGGATGTATTGTGTATAAAACTCTCAAAATATATACGTTACCAGAATTATAGGATGTTGTTCTATACTAATCCTCAAAGTCTATCTTAGGGTAATGTTATCTAATCAGAGGTTTTCTAAATATAGTTTCAAGGTTTGAACTAAACATTCTATGATACCAACTATAACTCCCCGAACCTAGTTACCCAAAGTCAGTGCATTATTACATAACATTAAAATGATCACACGGGATTAAATCCTGAAAGTCTGACCAGTTTACTAGCCTTGAAAGTACTAGATACAAACATAAGTTTCTCATTTCATTATGAAATAAAAAACAACCACATTGTGTATCCTTTTAACACAATCATCTCCCTTATACTATCAATGTATGTCATTAATAATATACTTCTTCACATCCTAGGAAAAATAAAACATATAACGAGTGATCTCATGTGCTCAGTTTGGATAACAATTTTGCGTAAACTTTCATAAATAAGCATAAACATTTAAGGAAATGTATAAGAATAAAAAAAAATCCTTTTAAACATAAGCCTCATAAAAATATGGAAAAGATAAATCAAATAATGAAATTTACTGATTCACATGGATATTTTACTAGTCGAATAATCACATGTAATATCAATCCCCAATTTCATAATGATGGAATGCATAATGCTATATATCATAACTGCATAGTCAAGGCATCGTGCCATGACTACAAATTATATTTTGTCAGGGTATTGTTCCAGGACACTAGTTTGTCTCATGAGACCTAACGATTCATTTAGGACCTATAGTGGGCTCCACCCATTACATACTATGTCCAATGAATTCCTCATATGAAAATGTTGAAACATAACATAAATATTCTTATTAAAATTAGCATACAAAATGTCAATACTTTATCTATAAACCATGAATGGTATAAAAATAACACATCCACATTCAAACATATCAAAAAACTTTAATTCAATATGGAAGATTTTATCATAATAAATCAACATCAAACAAATGTAAAATCCATTAAAGGATTTTGACATAGATGAAATCAAAACTATATGAGAGAAATATCTCTTTCTGTTTTGAAATCATTTAAAAGGAACATAATTATAAAATAAAAAATTTATTTTGAAAATATTATTATAATATTGTAATGTAAGCTTCAAAGGTGTTATAATGGGAGAATATATCCTCACTCACCATATAAGTTAAAAAAACATTCTTTCCTTAATTCATCGAAAATATCATAAAGTACCATGTTTGGAAAAATATGGAAAGATTCCTTCGAAAAAAATTTATAAAAATTAAAAAAATGTTATAAATGACTTTAACCCATATTATAGGAAATAGTAAAAATGTATTAAAATACATTTTTATGAAACACAGATGTGGTTGATAAAGAGGTCTCAGTAGATACTCACGTATAAACAACCTCTGATAATGAAGAGATTGTAGAATTAACCCTTACGTTGTACATTTCTTTGATCGAGGGTATGTTATCCTCCTATATAATAGTTAAATAATTGTTATTAAATTATAAAAAAACCACATAAATAAATATGACATCATATATGATCTTCTAATATAGTTTGGTTAATAATATTTAAGTAGTATGCTCATTTTGGGTGTTAAGTGATTCATTTTCCTTTATATGCTTGGTTACGTAAGCCATGTTTGTTATGGATAGGATGTATTTGATTCATATCTAGTATTATATTAAGTTGTTAAACAATATTTTTAATCATAAATTGAACATTATTCTTTAATGGTTATGATGGGGAATGGATTTCATCGTGTTCGTGGAGACGGTAATCCGTACGTACGTACGAGCGACAATATCAATCTATTGATGGTGAAATCATATGTAATTTAATGGTATATCATATATACAAAATCCTTAAAATGTTATATTTATTATTAAAATTAGTTATACTCATTATTATACCTATCTAAAAACTGAAGTGTTTGAATAACAAAGTACACCACGACGTGGAGACGGTAAGTCGTACATACGCCTGTATGGTGACTTGTCATTCGTTGGGTGGATAGAATAATGAATATGGTTATAACATATTTATAATAACATCATAGTATGTATAAGGTACTGGATTTATTATTTCGGTATGGAAACATCAAATAAAGAGGAAGTGGAAGAATAAAATAACTTTGCAAGAGGGGGTGAAATTATTACCTCTTCTTCGGGTGTTTCCTTTTGAGTTGATCAAAAGGACTACATAGAATGGATTTTTGATCAAAGTAAGACCTATAGGTAGAATTGAGGGTAGTTGGGAGGATATTTGAGTAGGGTTTGGCCGAGCCAAATGCCTTTGGTGGTGTGATTTCAAGAGAAGGGGAAGTGCAATTTTATAAGAGAGGTGAGGGTCAATTTAGGAAAAGCGTGAAATATTATTTTATTATACAATAATATTCAGTTAATAATTGTTCCAAAATGATTTATTTTGAGGCTATGGTGAGTTTTGGCCGAAAACAACTCAACCAATAGGTTTTAGGTAGGATTAGGTCACCATATTAACCTTATATTTAAGATTTAACTCTTAGTTAAATAGTTAAACTTTTACCTTGTATTCTTGTATTATTATAATAAATGGTTAATAAACATACTATAAAAAGAAAAGAGAACCCCAAGTGGCTTATTATTGATATATATAACCTTATATATGTCCTTTAACTGAACCATAGATTTTTAGGAATATTATATCAATTAATAATATAGTATTGGTTTTTAAAACTCATTTATGTCAATTTTGAGACTACTTGGTATTTTGTTCTCGTGAAATTCATAACCACTTTATCACTTCTAAAAAAATTATTTAATCTACTTTAACATGTCATATTAACCTAAATAATCATTGGAATTCATCAAAAGTCTCAATTTACATTTATTTGGATATTTATAATATCAATTATTTTAAACTTTCATTTATAAGGTAATTACTACATCATCAATGTTTCATAAATAAATTTAATTATTTAATATCTAAAATTATAAATAAAATAAAATTATATATGAAATATTTTTAGGTTTATAATTAATATTTATAGTCGAATTTATCTATTGTACAACCCTTTATTAAAAAGGGTTTAGTTATAAAACATTGAATTTAACACTTTTAAATCTTCTTTAAATAAAATAATAATAAATGTTCTAATCTAATCCATGTGGACCAAAATGATCATATTTTATTACTACAGTTTATTTTGGAAGAAATAAACTTATTAAAGAGAATTAGGACATCATTTAGGGTAATTATAATATCATTTCTTACCTTTAATTACCCTATTTACTTTTAACCGTGGTAAATCAAAGTCAAAAGTTACTATTCACCAAAAATTATTTCCACCTTATTGAACCACATTTTACATACTAATGTCAACCATGTCTCTTGATTTTTTGAAATTTAATCCATATAAGTGGTAAAATTATGTTTTATGCAAAATTGTATTGCAAGGATGCAACGAAGCCGGTTTGTGAGTTGTCTACTCTGCCGAACTCTAAAGATGCAAGGATGCAACGAGGGCTACTTATGAAGGAATGACAAATAGTTTGTGAGTTATCTATTAAGTACCCTTGAAAAATGTTCTATTCTTTTTACTAACCTATATTCAATAGTTATACTCACTACACTTGTAACATGATTAGTGCCGAAAACTACTACAGACCATTCTATGTCATCTACTAACCATTCTAGTACTCAGTCGAGTAAATCAGTATTAGTAGTTGGCATCACACGTGGAGTCACACGAATACCATTATCATATTTATGTATAAATGATTAGTTTTTTTTCATTAACCTATAGCATATTTGCGATGTTCCACAAAAAAATTGATACTAACTAGAATATTTCATACTAATTTACTTGTATTACAGATGCTGGGCAGTTGTCTGCTCGGTCGAATAAAAACTTCAATTCCCCATCTAACTGTACAGATGCAAGGATACAACGTATATTGCTGATGAAGAAACAACATAAAAATCTTCAGTTTCCTAATTCCCTCACTGAAAATTATTGTAGTTATTAACAATCTATTTTTCTTTACAGAATTTGACGTTCCCAAAGATTCCTTGGAGACATCCACTAAAAATTCTTATATGGCATCTGATAGCCTGTCTGAATCCCCAAACAATGAACTTCTACCAACAATTATGAACACAAATGAAGTCACAGGCATTCCATTACCATCTATATGTAACGATGGTTAGTTCTGTTTAAAATTACATTTATAAACCATTGAACTACACACTACATTTCACAGTAACAAAAATTATTAATAATTATGTTATTCATTGTTCACAGTGACAGAACCATCTACAGCTATGCCAACGATATCTGCTGGATCTAACAAATGGAAACAACGATCGACTACCTTGATAGAATCTCCTATACCTTTCTATAAGAATCATAACTACTTAATTCCAGACACATATTGTATGTCATACAACAAATGTAGTCCCCTAATAAAATTTCATTCATCATTTTGTGCATATTTAATGGATGAAGAAAATACTCCACCTGATTCATCCACTGATTCCTCAACGCAGTAAGAATGAATACTGTTTATAAACATTACAATACCTTTGATTTCAGTTATACTTCTTATTCTGCCCAATACAAACAGATACTGCATAACTCCTTCTGCATATGGGAACTACAATTTGTTATCCTTTATAAGTATTATTTACAATATATGTTGACACACACACACATATATATACCACTCTATATTCTACATAGTAGTTAGTTTTCTTCTATTACTGCTTTCAGGTTCAGGAAACCATTCATTTCTTCGAGAAACAATCAGAATAAATAGTTCTGAGGTTCAACAAAACAGAACTACTGACATAAATGGTGTAGTAAACTCTAGAGGTAATGAAATGTACACATTTCACTACTATCATTACAGAGTTATTTAATACTTCATCCATTCTAAAATTACACACCTCTTGCTTCTACAGGAGAGTCACTATAATAATACAATGCCGAGGACACAGGTTCGTGTACTCACTAGACTTGTAGTAGTGGTTCATTAATACTAAATAATCATCTCTGTTGTTGAGTTCCTCTTTTTAAAAACATTTTCTACATTGCATTTTTGTTCAATTAGGTTATTATGTTATCAGAGGTCCTTCTAACATCTGTCAGCATTTTCAAGCGTTTTTTGGTTTACTGAGAGAAACTAGAAATTTAGCAATAGACCAAACCAATGTTTTTCTCTATGCTACTCAATGGGAAAAGTTTTTTGGAATTATTACTAGAATGTCTCGAATACCTAAGGATGCTGGTGTTTGATCGAAATTCTGCTGAAGATCGATTATTCCAAGACCACATCCATATTTTTAATTCGATATTTTCATTCACATCAATGGGTGGAGAGGTAGACATGCCATTTAATAATGGTCCAGCTCCATGTATATACAGATTACATGGACAAAACTACCATCTCATAGGCAGCTTATGTCCATCTGATGGTCATCCTCTGAGGTTCACTCAACTGTATGTCTATGATACAACACATGAGTGTCAGAATCGGATTCTCATAATTAGGTATCCGTTATACTCAATTATTTCTACTAAGTTAAAAAAATGTTCACCATTTTATATTAACATTAAAAATTACTCCAATTTTGACAAGAGAAATCAACAATATACTGTCGACTACAATACTGTCTAGAACCTACAATATATGATTCATGAGAACAAAAATTTGGATTGAGAATTTATAAATGCAAGGGATATGCTTAACCATCAATAGGTTCCATCATTAGAGCTAAGACTCCTTAAAATAAGACAAAAGCATCCTGCTACATATAACCTTCCAAATACTTCTGAAATAGAAATGCTGATTTTCGGTGATATTGAGGATCTAAACCATGAATGGGACATCATCCTTCAAACTAAAAGTGGCGATTTACAAAAAATTGATGAGCTACACCCACTGTATCTTCCGTTGTTATATCCTTTGATTTTCACAGGTGGTCAGGATGGATATTGTGACAATGTGTTACATCATGCTACTCAATTCACTACAAGTAATACACTCAGGAATGTAACAATGAGAGATTACTTTGCATTCCACTTTCAATTTAGTGATAATGATTCATCGATCTTACTACATTATAGAAGATTACTCCAAAATTTTACAATTTATGCTTATATAATGATTGAGTCTCAAAGACTATCATTCATTCGCTTCAATAAAAAAACTAAGGGTCAAACATTACAATGGGTTACAAGATGCATTGCTTTGAGGTGACTGTGAAGGGACATCATGCGAGAAGCATATCTTATTACATTATTCTTTTATCGGTGGACCAAGGTATAGAATCCAGAATTACCAAGATTCTATGTTGATATGTAATTGGTCCGGGTATCTAGATTTGTTTTTAACATTTACATGTAACCCAATGTGGCATGAAATAACTCAAATTATTAGAAATCGACACCTCCATCCACCAGACTGCCCACAAATACTATCTCGAGTTTTCAATATTAAAGTTGATCGTCTAATGAAAGATTTAAGTGAAGGTTGTTTTTTTGGGAAGTGATGGGCATGAAACTATTTTTTTACTTTCCCATAAGGTCAGTTCATTTTTACATTAATTGTCATCTTCTACTAACTGTCAAACTATTATCTTACCATGCAGTTTCTTCGAACCGAGGAGTTTCATAAACGAGGATTTCCCCATGTGCACATCCTTCAATTTCTCTGTCATGAAAATAAAGTTCACACTCTAGTAGAAGTAAACAAAATTATATGTGCTGAAATTCCAAATAATTGTGACTACCCAAGACTACACGGAGCTGTAAATAATTTTATGATCCATGGACCATGTGGTGATGCCCACCGTACTTTGCCCTGTATGAGAAATGGGAAATGTTCCAAATTTTTCCCAAAGAAATTTGTTGGGAATAACATTGTTGATGATGATGGTTACATTCTATATCATAGAAGGGATGATGGAATAACAGTTCTAAAAAAGGAATCTCTTTGGATAGTCAGTATGTCATACCATACAATCCTATTTTTCTATTAAAGTATCAAGCTCATCGTAATATTTAAGTTTGCAATCAGTCGTCTTCCATTAAATATTTGTTTAAATATATTAACAAAGGAAATGATTGTGTAACAACAGTACTCTATGAAAACAAAAACAGTGAGTTCTCAAACAAAAATATGGATAAATTAAAAATGTATTATGTTTGTCGGTACATATCTCATTGTGAGGCCTCTTGGGGGATATTTTATTATGATATAAATTACAGATATCCACCAGTTGAGAGGTTTAGTTTCCATTTACCAGGTCAACATTCTATAACCTACAATGAGACAGATAATATTTTTGATGTATTAAATCACTGTAACGTCAAAGATAAAATGTTCACCTCTTGGTTTCAATCAAATTTAGTGTACCCAAAGGCTGGGGAACTAACTTTTTTCAGAATTCCCAACTAAGTTTGTTTACCACTCAAATGATAAGAAATGGCATCGTCGAAGGAAGGGGTTTTCTATTGGTAGGCTTTACTATGTTCCTCAAACAACTGGAGAGATATTTTACTTAAGGATACTTAGAACAAAAATCAAAGGTCCTACATCATATGAAGATATCAAAATAGTGAACTCTGTTACACATGGAACATTTAGAGAGGCCTATTATGCTTTGGGACTACTAGAAGATGATGCCAGATTTATTGAATCTATAAAGGAGGTTTCAACTTGGGTAATGGGACATTATCTACACAGGATATTTTCATGAATGTTATTTTTTAATAACATATCGCATCCATAAATTATCTGGCAGCAAACCTATCAAATTATAGCTGAAGAAATTTAATATGCCCAAAGAAATAGGCTACAAATCGAAGGTCTGAATGTGTTTGTCAGCTTATATTTTTAAACCAGTTGCATATAAATGTTTTTTGTTCTTTCATCTTTATTATGATATTTGAAAATATAGTTACATCGAATTAAGTAAAAAATTCAATAACATTAGTTTGTTAAATAATACTTACAGGCTTTTCTTTTGTTTACGTGTACTTTGTGCTATCTAATCAGTTATTAGTCCACAAATATGAATGTATATTTTACTAAATAAAATTATGTAGATTTGCTAAAGGAAGTTTTTTTTATACTACTCTAAGACCATGTTTTTAATTTTACTAGATTTGACACTCACCGAACATCAGATACATATGTATGCTCTTCTTGAAATAGAGCAGATATTACGGAACAATGGAACATCTCTTCGATTTTATCCTCCAGTTCCAGTACCAGATTTCTCAATTCATAGTTATGTGAATTGTTTAGTTTCAGAGGAACTACATTAAAATAAATAATTACTACAAAATGAGTACAGAACATTACAGACTATGATTACTAATGAACAGATCGAGGTGAGGGATATCATTTTTTCTTCTCTATCTACAAATTCTGTTGGATTCTTCTTCTTGCACAGATATGGAGGCACAGGTAAAACATTCCTTTGGAAAATCTTAACATCATTTCTTCGGTCTGAGGGCTCTATTTTACTTGCATTCACTTTGAGTGGAATTTCATCCTTGCTGCTTCCAGGAGGACGCACTACACATTCTAAATTTCGTATTCCAATCTCCATTACTGAACTGTCTATTTTCAATATTCAGCAAGGAAGTGATTTAGAAGAACTTCTACAGTCTACAAAGCTGATTTTTTGGGATGAGGCTTCTATGGTTCATAAATATTACTTTGAGGCTCTAGAACATACTCTTAGATATATAATGGTAGAAAAAATGATAATGCAAGAAATTTACCATTCGGTTGTCTAAAAATTTTAATTGGGTGGAGATTTCAGAAAAATATTACCTGTAATACCAGGTGGTAACATAAATGACATTGTATTTTCAAGTATTAAGTCATTGTATCTTTCGAAACACTTTCCAGTATTAACTCTAACAAAGAAAATGATATTGATTTCCTCTACATCCACTGATGTTTCGAATGAGGTCCATCAATTTACAAAATGGACTTTGGATATTGGAAAATGATGGGTTGGAGAACCTAATTACAGTGAAGTGATCTTCCAAATTCCATCCGCATATCTTCTTAACTACACATCAAATGCAATGATTTCCATTTTAGAGCATACTTATCCTGATTTCATTGAGAAATACAGTGGTGTATCCTATATGAAAGAGCAATCCATTCTAACTCCAACTCGTGATGTTGTTCAAGAAGTAAATGATTACTTGATGTCTCTCACAAACTATGAAAATAAAGACTACTTCAGCTCTGATTCAGTTTACAATGCAAGTTTTGATACAGATAGGGCTGAAAATATATACACCTCTGAGATTTTAAATGGTATAAACGTCTCCAATTTGGCTACCCACAAAATTTCTCTACAGATTGGTGTCCCCATTATGTTACTAAGAAATATAGATCAATATTTTTGTTTATGTAACAACACCCGTATGGTAGTTACAAATTTAGGTGATCATGTCATTGGAGAAAAAGTTTTGACTGGTAGTCAATCAGGGTATTCGGCATTCATCCCAATACTAACTATGAAACACTATGACATTATATGGCCTTTCAAATTACAGAGAAGACAATATCCTTTGAAAGTTTCTTATGAAATGACTATTAATAAAATTCAAGGTTAATCATTGTTGTCTGTTGGGTTATATCTCTGCAAAACTGTATTCTCTGATGGTTCACTATATGTTGTTGTTTCTAGGGTCACATCTGAAAGTGGTTAAATTTTTTTGTTGATGATAACAATAACACATCATCTCATTACACAAAAAATATTGTGTACAATGAAATATTTGATAACCTGACATAGGTACCATTTTAAATAATGTGTCAATATTTTTATAACTATTTGAATTTGGATTGTGTACTTCAATAACTGTGAAACTTCTTGATATCATTATTTTTTTAACACTAATTAAATTTGTGAAGATTGAACAGATAATGTCCATATTAATTACCTCGTTTAATTTGATTACTCTTGAGGATTATGAGACACTAAGGATAGAGGTTTGCGTTTTAAACAACTGGTGCAATTCATCGCCAAACTACTCTAATGCAGTTGTTTCTATAGATCTAATACTTACTGATAAAGAGATCATCATACATTACATGAATATTTTCAATTTATTCCATTTTTTTTCCTTTTGTTCTTTATAAATATGTCAGTATATATAAATATTGTCTCTATCCTATGTGAAAAACTATTTTAATACATTTTCCTATGTTTTTACATTGTATCACAAGGGAATCAAAATTCAGTGTACAATCACTACCCGCCATCTTATCTCAAAGTACATAAATATCGTGCATGAAGGGCTCTGAAATATTATAAAAAACATCCAAATAGTATCAAACCATGGTAGTTACATGGGATGTATACATGCCTGCAGACTAATGTTCACATCTACGACGTTTGTTCGTCCATGTGAGGCAGAAATTCCTCTTTTCAGTTTTGATTTTACTTCATTCAATGATATTATTAAAATGAAGGTTCCAAAAGAACATTTAATAGGTATGTTACAATACCAACATCATGTTAATGTTTTTTGTAGAAAAGTTTAATAAATTAAACATTGTTGTATTTCATACCTCGTCCTTATTGTAATAATGTTATGTCTATTTCTGTCGTATATCTTATTGAAATAATCGGACTACTACGATACACTAAACCGGTGGAATCTATGGGTCCTTCAAACTGAAGGATGTATATTACTCTACAGGATGACAGGTCAATGTTCCTATAAATTTATATTCTTCAACTGCACACAGCCAATATTCATTCATTTTGTTACTTTATTTTCATACAGAGGTTCGCAACTAACCTGTAGTTTATGGGGTGAGTTTGTACATGAAATGACGGAGTACTTGGAAAATAACAAAAATTCATATACAATTATGATATTACAACTCATCTGGGTGAAGCGGTTGAGCAGTATGGTTTCTATCTACATTATATACTTTTTCAGTTTGTAATTCTTTCCTAAAATATGTTGCATGAACACCTAACTCTATAATTATGCGTTGTTTGACTTCATAATCCTTTCAGAATCTATTATTGTCACAACTACAAAGAATGGAATGAAGATACATTTCAATCTTCATATTCCTGAAGGAGAAAATTTAAGAAGCAGGTAACACTATATATAAAATTTTCTCTCTGTTTTAACAAGTTTAATCTCTTTGAATCCCAATAGTAATACACAAGAATTCTTATTAATTATTTTCATGAATTTCAATCTAAAATTACCAGGTTTGGTTTGGAAATAACAACATAGTTACACATCCCACCACCAACTATTTCCAACCCCTATATAGAAGTGTTTTATTATAATAACAAGAAAACAATATCATATGTAAAAAACTGTTATGAGGTAACTAAATAATCCTTATTTTCAAAAATTCAATATGTTGTATTACGAACTCTTCACGTAATCCATGTACTAATGAGATTGTTATTATGAACTCAATCTACTATAGAATACATGTTGCTTAATATCACATACAATACTAAAGGTTCAAAGTACTCACAGCTGGTTTTTCAATTCATGTAACTTCTGCATGAAAAATTACATGTTTTAGAAGATAAAACTTGGTGACACAATTGAAAATTGTCTCATAACAGCACTACTCCCAGGTTTACTATTTTTTATTTCATAAATTAATTATTGTCACTATGCTTCTATCATGCGGATAAAAGCAAATTACTTAATAATTCTGACCATGTAAACCCAATATTTAATGCAATATATTTAGAGTGCAACTAATGGTTACTAATAGAACAAAATCATGTTTAGTTGTTTTATTTGATCAACAAGTCATCATGTTCTTACATAAAACAGATGAAGTGTTGAGAACTGCTATGATACAGGTACAAAAAACTTCTTCTATGACCTCAAAAATTTTATGAAATATTTATCCTCACACTACTTATCATTTGTAATATAGGACGATGATGAGTATGGTTTTTCTCCACAGTTGAACATTTTCAAATAAGAAAAAGTTCTACTATCAGTTGATGTGACCAATTACAATATTCAAAAATTACATCGTTCATTTGAAAAAAATAGATTTAGAGTAATATTTATTAGTGATAATGACAAATACATTAGCATCTTTACAGTCATCTTTGAACACAATAAGGTATTATAGTATTGATTTTTTTATTTTCCAAAGTTAACTTAAAATTACATAACTGTACTTTTTAAATTTATTATACTCTTCAGGGTCCTCAATGTAGTGGGTCTTCACATGTTAGTAGTAGCATTGAATTTATCAAGGTAAAATTTTCTTAATTTTATTTTAATTTTTCTTAAATAACAAAAATATTTAATGTTACTGTAATTTTCCCTCCAACCTTGCATAATAGGAGCATCAAACTAGTAGGTCTTCACCATCAAGTTCAAAAAATGCCAGCAGGTTTTATGCTTGTATGTCTAATCTGTTATCTAATCAGGTATGTAACAGTCATCTTACATTAATAATAACTTAGTTCATTTTCTGTAACAATACATGTATGTTTAGTGTTTATTTTCAATTTTTTTAATATACATGACATACAATTCTTTAAATCTGTTACTGTCCACTGATAATAATCACATATGTTCTGCATTGATTTCAACAAGTAGCTTAAAATTATACTAACTATATTCTCTATGAAGAAAAACCTTTCACATGAATTTGATATGGAGGATGACATGCAACATGGTCTTCAGATTAGTCAAGACATTTTAGGTACAATTACTCATTATAATCAACAAGAAAGGTGAATGAAGGGATATTTGAACAAGAAAAATGAGAAATAAGACTGACATTTTATGATCTACTACCTTTGTAATAATATTTATTGGTTGTTTAATTGGTTTTCATTCTTTTTATTTCAGACCTTAAGTGCAATACATACAGTTTTGCAGATTTTTGTATTTGGAATTTATCATGGAAGACATTTTAGTATGAATTATCTGTAGGATTATTATAAAATTTACATGATGGATGATTTTCATGTAGGATGATTTTCATGCGGGACGGTTTTCATGATATGCTGGATGGTTTTCATGAATTACATTTTTATATCAGTTCTCGTTGCTCGATGATTTCTCATTAAGCTGTACATTACTCATTTTGAAATATGATAATGGTGGAGGATTTTTATGCTGGACATTTTAATGAATTTTTTAGTTGCTGTTAGTCACGGTAGATGCTGTTAAAAATTGGGATATATGTTCTGTATTTGGTTTTCCAAAGATATTATAGGTTTCCTATATGGATGTTACCCATATAATCACATTTTCCCCTTGTACTCATCATTAAATGTTTATTGTGTTGTTTCACCATTATCTAATTGTTTTAACAGTATTCATGAATACGACAATAGGAATAACTAATGACTGCCTGTATTGGGTTGTAAATCTGAGAAGTGAACCTGTGTTTCGACCCTCATCTGCTTGCAGGTAATTTGTGCATAAATGTTTCTAAATTCCATATGAAAATTCAATACACTGGCATTTCTGTTTCATTGAACTCATATCATGTAGTTGATACTCTTGTAATTTTTTGTTCATTTATCATCTGTTCATTACAATTAAACAATTTTAGGACTGACTTGTGGTTTCTGGTTTTAGGTTTGTAAATGGTGAAACTGAAATAGGAGCTCTAGCGAAAATCCTATGGATCAATGTAAAACCCCTGGCCACCTCCAATGAATTTTTCTTTCAGGATTCTCTATCCAAGGTAGGATATCTATCTTCTTCCATCCAGGGGTTCTGTACATTAGTTCCTAGCTATATTTTCTCTTTGACGGATATGTTTTCTCATAAAATGCTTCCAGGGTCTACTTCTGTTGTCTTCAAAACATGTTTTAAGGTTCTTCATACTATTTTCCTTATCCCATATATAAGGAAACATTTAATGACTTCACGACTGGTAAGTCTCTGTACATTTAGTATCTATGATCCAGTGAACCCATAGTTGATGTGTTTTCAATGACTATTATTTTCCTTATTTTCTCATGGATGTCACTGCTGTGGGAAATTATGTTAAACCTGCAACATTTTAGTCGACAGTACATGCAATTTCAATATCGTGTTTCATACGTTAATTCCTAAAGTTTTTATTATTACAAATCGACTGCACAATTAAACTATGATATATAAGGTTGAGGGGAGCATATCTAATGCCATAGTCTATCAAATTGATTCTTTGTTTAACACTGCATGTCTGAGTGAAGACAATTCCTTCATAGAGTTGATAAACTAAAATATTAATGACATGCATATGGTGTTAATTTACTATTTCATAACATCTATGAATTTCATTATATTATCATGAAGATGGTTCTCATCTATCAGTTTAAGGAATGTGATTTATCATTATAAATTTTATCAACTGAGTAGTGGGTGATTTTATTTTGATTAAGTTCATAGTTTATTTCATTTGTAGAGTTATCTGTTGACTGACTTGGACGCTAATTATGCATTCAGACACAATGTCTCACTAAATGATGACTCCACACCACCATCAACTGATGAAACTGATCTTCATATTTAGATAAAGGATAACTTCAAATAAACACATAAAAAGTGGACTACAGGTATGTCTTTCAGTACTTATCCATTTTGAAAACACATTTTCTGCAATCTTTATGTTTCAAAAAGCCTATTTAAAATAATTTATACACTGTTATTTCTAACAATATTGTAGTTTAATAATAAACTGTAATGAAATTTTAAAATCATAAAATAGATAATCCATGTTCTTTTTATTAATTTCTATTTAATAGTTTATGTTTATTGAAATATATACATTAAAACTGATGGTTTTAGTGTTTATAACAGATGGTTATTTGTTTAAAACAGTTTCTTATTTTTTTAATAAATACTATTTAATAATTTATATTAACTAATTTCTATTTAACAATTTTTTTTTAACCATTTCTTTTTACTAAATTCTATTTAATGAAATTACAAATGGTTATTTTGTTTAATAATTTATCCACATGATGGGAAGATTAGATACATTAAAACAGATGGTTATTCCGTTTAATATTTTGTGTTTAATTTTTGTTTAATAATTTGTGTTTAATTAAATTATAAACATTAAAATAGATGGTAATTTGCTTAAAAAATGCGTATTTATTTTAATAAAAACTGTTTAATAATTTATGTTTACTAAATTATGTTTCTCAATTTATATTTAACAATGTCTGTTTAATAATTTCTATTTAATGAAATTACAAATGGTTATTGTGTTTAATAATTTCCCCACATTATGGAAAACTTAAATACATTAAAATAGATAATGCATGTTCTAATATGTAATGATGTTTTCCAGTAATTTAGTTTTCCCAGTTTTGGATTTTTCAGTTTTTTCTCCACTTGAATAGATTTACCAATCTAGGAATTGTCCCTATTTTTTTCAGTAAAACAAATTTCCCAATTAATATGTTTTGAAGTATCCTTATATTAAAACATATTACTCATTATCTGAATAATGATGTTTGTTTCTTGTATAACATAATTCCAATATTATGAATTATTATGTATATTTCCAGTTAAACTAATTATCCATATTTTTATGAATTTTTTCTTCGACTAAAACAGTTTTTAGTTACTTTGATTTCTGATGTCTATTTTCTGGATAAAGATGCTCAAGAACAGCACAAATCAAAGGTAATGGGATAATATCTAATTTCATATTTTTATTATCTTCTCCTTTTTTATTGATCTTCCTTCCCAGCTAGCAACATTTATTCCTCATTTCCTTCTACGTGTTCCATTATTTTACCCATATGTGATTTTATGTTCCCATTTAAGAAAAAATACAAGTTGACCTATAATATGGGTTCTTGTGTTTATATTTAAGTGTTGTTTCTTACGTTGAAATTGAAGTCTTGATCAATTCAATACCACAATAGAAGCCTACTGCATCATCAAATCATGACGGGGAGATCACACTGGCAAAACATGAGGTGTTGGTGAAGTCCATCTGCACTTTTGGATCCTTTCGTGGTATCATGTTTAAGAAAGACATCCCATTCTATCTCTATTGTCATCTATCATCTGCTTTTTGGATTTCATATTTAGAAATATATTTTGTTGGCTCCAGCATCTAGATTATGTTGGATCCTACAAGATTGTTAACAAACCACCAATGTTTTTCTGTTCATCTTTTTTCTTAAGATAATTTTAGTAATAGTTATTTTATTATTGTTGTTTTACTATAATTATTGACTAATTCCTCTACAGAAATGATTTTCTCATTTCAGTCTTATGAATTTATTTTTCCACTGGTTATCCGCAAAATGTAAATTTTATTGAATTATTTATTTTTTCAATATTTAGTGCATACTAAAATAAACAGTCTACCATTAACATTTTTTCTATTTTTTGTAGAGGATATCTCAATACTTCATTCCCTAATGTTATAACTTATATTCCATATTGGTTGTTTGGTTTATGATATGTGATTTTAAAAAATATTTTGCTCATGTTTTTAAATATGATGTACTGAAATGGTTGTTACGTTCTTTATATTAAATATTATATCACTTCGATATCATGAATTACATGTTATATAATTGGATTATGTTCTGTATCAAAATGATTAGTGATAATCATAAAATTTTGTAAGCTATTTTATAATGTTCCATGGAATTCTAGTTTTACATAACTACTATTTTTGACTATTTTTATAGTTTCAAGTGTCTAGATTAAGTGTTTCTTATGATGTTAGAAATATAATAAGAGTCTATAAAAAATTTTGTTGGTCGGAGTGGATACTCAAGAGGGGGGTTGAATTGAGTACCAAATAAAATTTTTGTTAAAATATTTCAATTAAAATCCCCTAATTTAAAAACAAGTTAAATTGCAGTGAATTTGTAAAAATGAAAATGTTCAATTAGATTCTCAAAAGATTGATTAGGTATTAGTTAATTTAATCAGGGGATTAAATTAGCTTTTGAAACTAACCTAATGATTTACAAAAGTTACAAACACTTGCTAATTTAACTATCAGAGCAACATTAAAATAGATATGTATTTCAAAGTAAATAGTAGTGGAATCCAAAATATATAAGGTACTTTAAACTTAATCCAAGAAGCACAACAGATATAACCAAGAGGTTTAGTCTCAAGATGAGACTTAGTCCTATCAAAAAATTTATATAAATTTGATTCACAGCCTGGATCAGGGAAAACAACAGTAAAAAGACTGTTCATGTCTTAAGACTTCTACCATAGTTCTTCGTGGTAAAGACAATAGAAACAACTCTCAGGCTGTCCAGGTCACACTTGACCTCTTCTATAACTCACAGTGGGATACAAGAAGGTGTATAAAGTTTGGTGTAAGGATTTAATATCCTTCAGTTCAGCTCAAGAGACAATGTGTATCTAGAGTAGACATATGCACACACACACTGCTCAGAATGTTAAGAAAAGGGATACAATAGAGGAAATAATATAGTTTAGAAAGCTTTGTGTAGTTATAGATATGCTCTGGAATATTTTGGATGTTGCAGATGGAAGTCAATTCCTTTCTGGTGAGGATGAATCAAAAAAAGAGTATCGTTGTTCTTCTCAGCTACAACTATTCAAAATTATGCATATGATTTTCAATAAGGCACAACTACTCATATTTTTTTTATTCCAGGTGAAAGATCTGCTTCAATCTCTCTGGTTTTTACAGGAGTCCTTTTTTAAGAACCTAGTTCTTATTTTTGAGGTACGAGTTTCTTATTTTCTCTTTTCCTTAAGTGTTTTTGAGAAAATAAGGAAAATGCGGAAAATCATAAATTTTGGGACTACACACCGTGTACTTTTCCACATGCCGTGTACTTTGGCCATGTGGGCTGAGTAAACAGGGTGTGTAGCCATACTGGCGATGAAAGGTGAAAAAACCGACTACACGCCGTGTAGTGGGTATTTACATGCCGTGTAGTCAGTCAGCCAACATACAGTAAGGTGGTGGAGGAAGCTTCCAGCTGAGCATCATTACACGTCGTGTACTCATGTATTACACGCCGTGTACGCATGTCGACTGATGAACAGTGCCAGGTAGCCACCAGAGGAACAGTTAAATGAAAAGTACACACTGTGTACATAATAAGTACACGCCGTGTAGTTTTATTTTTTCTTTTTCTTAAAATGGGAAGTAGCCAACCATGTTCACATTATTGGCTTAGAACCGAAGGAAGGAGTCAGGAGAGAGTGACAGACCTTTGGAGATCCCCCGATCGAGTACCAGGAATCTGTTTTCTGCACCATCGATCTCCCTAGAACCTCACGGGTGAGTTCTTCCTCCTCCTTGCATAGTTATTTCCAATTCTTCCTCTAAGGGAAGTTATTTGAGTTTGAACATGGTTTTGTTCTACCCCAGATCTACATCGTCTTTGGGCATTTCTGGAAGCGTTGTTCATGTATACCGTTCAGGGGTGTTTGAGGTAGGTGACTTGGTGTTTAAATTCCAATTGTTGTGCATTTTTGTGTACCGTTGTGCTATGAACCCATGTTGGGGTATCGTGTGGTTGGGGTCATGGCTGTTCTGAATACCAAGAACTTTAAAGGTAATTAAATGTGATAATAAAATATTTTTTGGGATCACTTCTTGGATCTAGGACCACCTCGAGG
The DNA here is from genome assembly GCA_963277665.1 of Viscum album. Lineage (NCBI taxonomy): Eukaryota > Viridiplantae > Streptophyta > Magnoliopsida > Santalales > Viscaceae > Viscum > Viscum album. Next base: position 1,390,446,184 of record OY728152.1, read on the forward strand.
GTGTGTTCCTCTGTTTAGCCGTTTGGCCAGGATACCCGAGGGTATTTCATTGTAATAATGTTTATTGAATTTCCATGAGAGGAATTGCACGTGCATTGCTTGTTTATATATTGGGCATGTCCCGGTTACTTCCTTAGCATGAGGGCAGTGTTTTACTTATCTTGAGGGCAGTGTTACCTTTAGCCTAAGGGAAATGGTTATTTTAGACTGAGGAGAACTTCTTTCGTGCCTGAGGGTCGTAGACTCTATGACTGAGGGTGACACTTTGTACGCCTGAGGGCAATATCTGTTATGCCTATGGGAACTTACCTGCGGGTTAAGATTCTAATTACCGGAGGCTAAGGGTTTGTGTCTCTGAGTACACTGACTGTTACATAGAAAATTCACGGTGGTGGTTTCCTTTTATTGAATGATTAAATGAATAATAAAATGGTAACATAACTGGTAAAGTTAGTTACTTTTGAGTACTACTTAGTTTATTGCATTTTACTACTCCACACTGTTGTTGCATATTTTCACACACTTAGGCACAAGCCTTTGGTGGGTGCCTACTGGGATTTATTTCTCACACCATGTTTGGGTCATGTCTTTGGCCCAAATAGATTATGTTTATGCAGGTGTGGATAAGGGAAAGGGTCCCTATGCAGGTACTTGACTTTTGCTGGGGAGTAGGGGAGCATGGGATCGAGCTTAGGCTCGTGATGCTGTCGGCTGTTTTGTTTTGTTCTGTTGTACCTGTACTTTCTATTGTATTGTAATGTATTGTTTTGTAACATGTTCTGGCTGTTTTCTTAGAACACGAGGCATGTTGCATCATTATCTACATAACTGGTTGGTTATCTTTATTGGAGTTGGTTATTTTAAATATATATGGTTTATTGATTCTGCTTTTGTTGTATGTTTTATTTAGTAATTCCGCTGCGCTACACATTGACAAATGGGGGCATAGTTTCCCCACAATCAGACCTGGGCCCTCGCTGCTAGTTGGTAGCCTCTGGCATTTGGGGAAATGTGCTTGAGGTCATGTGACCAATCGGGTTTGGGGAACCCGTTGAGTGGCACCTGGATCCGGGACGATACAAAGTGGTATCAAAGGAGTTATTTTCGTTGACTTACTATTTGGATCCTTAGTCAGGGATAGGACAGAAATGGTAGTTGGTAATAAGCTGTGCCCAGGCATAGCTAACCCATGTACAGGGAAAAGCCAATCTACCTTGGAAAATTCAATTGATTTTTCTATTTTACAGTTGATTTGATTTCACCATTGGGTGACCCACTTGTGATTGTGCTTTTTATATTTTATCCATGGGTTTTATTTAGTTGCAACCCGATGAGATGAGGGTATTCCATCTCATGCATCATTTAGGAACAAGATAGAAATCACATGCCATGCATAGTTCCATGCCATGTAGGCGCATTATAAATTTCATGTTGTTGTGATAGTAGTTGTGCTAGAAAAGAATGTTGTTGTGATAAATACTTTGATAAATACCTACTGTGTGATAGGGTATGTTTGTGTGAGGCCTTGGAAGAATGAACACCAAACTTTGGTTGCTGAGGAGTATGGGCCCTCATTGACCGAAATTTGGTGGATCATTACCTTTTTATCAATATAACTTAGATAAGATGCCAAACATTGATTCACGGGGAGTATGGGCCCTCACGGGTCGGAATTTGGCACTTAGGAGTTGTTTCAATGGTTTTTATGGGTTCTGGAGAAGTATCTAAGGCTTACTGTCTGGGAAACCCAGGATACACACTGTGTAGATCCTCGGACACATGCCATGTGTTCTTCTGTTCGGGATGAAAAGAAAATTGTTTAAGTACACGCTGTGTACCCTCATTACACGCTGTGTAGTCTCTTTCCGTGTCATCAACCGTGTGGGCGGGGACATGGTGAAGAGAAATTCTTGGAGAAAACACACCTTGTACCGTATATACACGCTATGTAGTGTTGACCCGGAGTCTACCCGTGTAACTAACAAACACGGACAGAGGAGACCTTAAGACATACACGCTGTGTCCACTATGGAACATGTCGTGTAGTCTGACTTGGGATCCGACCGTGTAACTAAAAACATGGGTCAGTGTAATCCTTTAGTGTATACGTCGTGTGTATATGGAACACACCGTGTAGTGTGATCCGTGTATCCGGCCGTGTAACTAACAACACGGGTCGGCGGAGCTCGTCCAGTACAGGCCGTGTGCCTGAGGGACATGCCGTGTAGTCTTGTACGAGGATAGAACATGTCGACTTAGCTGTGTGGCTGGGAAATGGGGTGGTGTACATGTCATGTGCGGGGGTAACACGCCGTATAGTGTCAAGCCGAGTACTCGGCCGTGTCACAAATGACATGGACAGTTGAAAAAATTACACCATACATGCCGTGTAGTTTTTTTCAACAAGAGCTATGTGTCTTAGCCATGTAGAAGGACCCGGGAATGGGAAGAGAAGTCAGGTACACGCCGTGTAGTCTCATTTTGCAAATCCTGAATGCCTTCTTCCTCTTGTTCCCCTTTTGGTCCCTTCGTTTTCAGTCTTTTATAATCTTGATCTAAGGTGTGCATTTGACCTTGTATAATCAAGCCACCTAGACAACCACGTGTTGTTCGCCAAGAGAGTTACAATGATTATAATATAGAGATGGTAGGCCATGGTCTACCTGTGGATCTTCCAGCAGAGCCAGATGCGGCGCCAGCTGTTATACCGTACACAGGCGCGGAGGCGTAGTTCTGTGAAGTCTTTATATGGTTCATACAGGCCTTTCAGGGAGCACTGCTGGATACCACATCTATGGCCAAGCTGACTCGTATCATCCACCAGTATAATCCACCTAAGTTTTTAGGGGATGGAGGACCACAGGCTATGGAGTCTTGGATGGGGTCTATGCAGACTATTTTCGAGCATCTTGAGACGCCTCCAGGGCAGAGGTTCAAACTCGCGACTTATATGTTGCGTGATTCTGCCAAGAGGTGGTGGGATGTTACCACTCAGAAAGAGCATCACAGAGACATTTCATGGTAAGATTTTCAGATAGCTTTCTATGACTTCTTCTTCCCAGAGATGCTGAGGGCAGATCGAGCTCGAGAGTTCATGAACCTGCAGTAGGGCGCTATGTCGGTGATGGATTATTCTGCTCGTTTCACCGAGCTTCAGTGGTTTGCACCTATTCTAGTGGGTGATGAGATGTTGAGGGCTATACGCTTTGAGGATGGTCTTTGGTATGACATTTGAGCGCTTTTGAATGTTTTCAGGTTTCCTTTAGTACATGCTATTGTAAAATAGGCACTGATTACTAAGAGGAACCTTTGGGAAGCTAGTGGTGCAGGCTAGGGTGGTTCGACACCACTTTCTAGTACTATTTCTTCCGGTAAGAGGAAGATACAGATAAGATTCTCTCATAGGGGTAGTACTAGATAGGCAGTTACTTCAGGTGGCCTGGTCAGGTGCTACAAGTGTGGTAAAGAGGGGACCAGGAGACCGCAGTGTCCACGTGATCCAGTGGAGTGCGAAGCTTGTGGCAAGATGGTTCATCTGCAGTGCTTTTGCAGGGTATTTCCACCAGTGGCTAGTGAGAGGGGTTATGTAAAAACTCCGTGTGCGGGAGAAGGACCAACAGCTTTTTACCAGTCAGAAAACTAGAATACGTCCGGGCATGCAGGCAGGGATGGTGGTCTTGGCTGTAGTATCCAGACACCAGGATCTCAGAGGCAACAGTGTGGGACAACTCAGGGTATCTAGGCTGTGTCGCAGGGCCGCGGCACTGGGCAGGCATATGTAGTGCAACAGACCTAGCAGGAGTAGGATCCAGAACCTTCTATAGTCAGAGGAATTATTCTAGCAGCTTCTGTTTTATCTTTAGTACTTTTCGATACGGGTGATACACATAGTTTTATATCTATGCCCATTATGGAGAGCCTTGGTCTCTGTGTTTCTTTTTCTTCTGCTTTTATGACACTAGATACTCTGTTGGGAATTAGAACGACTGGTATACATAAGTGAAAGGAGTTCCCTCTTGAGGTTAGTGGATGTCAATATTAATGGGACCCCTATGTCTTAGAGATGACGAGCTATGATGTCATTTTGGGATGGACTGGTTGGTTCCCTTTCGAGCCTTTGTAGATTGCTATCGCCGCAGGGTGAGTTTCACATCACCAGAGAGTAGAGAGTTTCTATACAAGGGCGTTTGGGATGTTCAGTCCAGTCGAGCTAGACCAAATCATCATGGGCAAGGTGGAGTCACATCCCAGATTGTGAGTTTATATCTAGATGATCAGGGGACTTGTCAGAAGGATTTCGATAAAGTAGTGGATCGTTTCAGGGATGTCTTCCCAGATGAATTTTCAGGTCTACCTCAAGAGCGAGAGGTGGATTTCTCTATTGAGCTTGTTCCAGGAGTAGCGCCGGTGTCCATTCCTCCTTATAGTATGGCCACGCCTGAGTTGCAAGAGCTCAAAAGGAAGTTATAGGAGTTACAAGCAAAGGGTTTTATCCATCCCAGTACTTCTCCTTGGGGTTCTCCGGTCCTTTTTGCGAAGAAGGCAGACGGTACCCTCAGACTCTGTGTGGATTATCGGAAGTTGAACCAGTTGACGGTCAAGAACCGATATTCCTTGCCTAGTATTGATGATATTTTTGATCAACTTAGGGGTGAACGAGTGTTCTCGAAGATTGAATTGAGATCAGGATATCATCAATTGCGCCTTAGAACATCTGATATACCTCTCATAACCTTCAAGATTAGGTATGGTTTATATGAGTACTTGGTGATGTCGTTCGGACTTACAAACGCACCAACAATTTTCATGGCTCTGATGAATTGTGTGTTCCATCATTATCTGGATTCATTTGTGGTAGTATTCATGGAATACATCTTGGCGTACAATCATACTCGACACGACCATGCCACCCATTTTGAGATCATGCTGAGTACACTGAGAGAGAATCAACTATATGCTAAGATCTCAAAGTGCCACTTTTGGATGGACCAGATTCACTTCCTGGGACATATCATCTCAGAGGCAGGAGTTTTCATTGACCCAGAGAAGGAAAGAGAAGTAGTTTCCTGGGACTAGCCTACAAATGTGTCTGAGATACGGAGTTTCTTGGGGTGGCTGGTTACTACAGACGCTTCATACAGGACTTCTCCCGCTTGGCAGCGCCGTTGACGGGTTTGACTAAGAAGGGTGTAAAGTTATTTTGGATAGAAGCTTGCGAGACAACCTTTCAGGACCTGAAAGGAAGGTTGAAATCAACACCAGTCCTGATACTTCTAGAGAATGGGAAGATCTATACAGTTTACTGTGATTCATTAGGTATTGGGATGAGAGCTATGTTGATGTAGGGTGATGGAGTTATTGCGTATAGTGCTTGGCAGTTGAGTCCACATGAGAGGAATTACCCAACACATGACCTTGAGTTGGCTTTAGTTGTTCATGCGTTATACTGTTGGATACATTATCTCTTGGGAGAGCATTTTGTGGTTTTCACCTACCACAAAAATCTCAAGTATATCTTTACTCAGTGTGACCTGAATTTAAGACAGCGAAGGTGGGTCGAATACCTTCAGTCCTTCAATTTTGATCTTGCCTATACACCTGGTAAGGGTAATGTGGTACCTGATGAACTGAGTAGAAGGACTCAGATACTGCTCGTGCAGGAGGCCAGTGGTGAGTGGAAGCTTATGGATTTGTTCTCTAAGATGCATTTAAAGGTGCATGATAGTCAGGAGAAGACCTATCTTTCATCTTTAGCTGTGACCTATACCCTCCTAGATAGAGTGAGGATGAGACAACAATCTGATTTAGAAGGCCTAGTTCTACGGGAGTCGATGGAAAGTGAGGACCCTCCTCCTGGGTGGACGATAGGTGGTGATGAGGTACTGCGTTTCCATGGATGAGTATGGGTTCCAAGGGATATACATGAAGAGCTGATGAGGGAGTTTCATGATTCAGCTTGGGCAGTTCATCCGGGAGTTACCAAAATGTACCGTGACTTGAGACGTCAGTACTGGTGGCTGGGTATGAAGAGAGATGTATCTGGTTTTGTTACGAAATGTTCCACCTGTTAGTAGGTGAAGGAAGAGCATCATAGACCAACTATACTATTACAGAAGTTACCCATCTCGGAGTGGAAATGGGATGATGTCGAGATGGACTTAGTGATTGGGTTTCCAAGGTCACCGTGAGGCAATGATGCAGTGTGGGTTGTTGTGGACAGACTCACGAAGGTAGATCACTTTTTTCCGATCAAGTAGACCATCAGTGTTGACGAGCTTGAGAAGTTGTATATCCGAGAAGTCATACATCTTCATGGGGTTCCTCATTCTATCGTTTCAGATAGAGACACCCATTTTACGTCTCATTTTTGGCAGAGTTTTCAGAGGTTAATGGGTACATTGGTGCTTCTGAGCACAGCTTACCACCCTCAGACCGATGGCCAGTCAGAGCATACGATACAGGTGCTTGAGGACATGCTGCGTGCATGCGTCCTAGACTTTAGGGCCTCTTGGGATAAGCATATACCCTTAGTCAAGTTTTCCTTTAATAATAGTTTTTAGGAAACTATTGAGATGGCACCTTATGAGGCTTTATATGATAGGTCATGATGATCACCCTTGTGTTGGTTAGAGGTAGGTGAGACAGCTTTACGGGGACCAAAACTTGTTCATGAGACTTCTAAGTAGGTCCAGTTTATTTAGAAGCGGATGGATACTGTGCAATCTAGTCAGAAATCTAATGTTGATCGTCGCAGATGACCCTTGGAGTTCATGGTTGGGGAACAGGTTTTCTTGTGTGTTTTGCCAAGGTTGGGACACAGATAGATCAGGAGACAGGGTAAACTATCACTGAGGTATGTGGGGTCATTTGAGATTCTTTAGAGAGTCGGGCAGGTTGCCTATCGGTTACAGTTACCACAGAGGTACCGGGCCATGCACGGCGTGGTCCATGTATCTCAGTTGCACCGCTATCATTCAGACCCGTCTCACATCCTTCAGCCCGAGGAGGTTGAGCTTCAGGTCGATGCGTCCTTTGAGGAGCATATGATTCGTATCGTGGATAGCATCACAAAGGTTCTCCGAGGCCGGTCAGTTCCTCTCGTACGGGTTTAATGGCAGCATGGCCGAGTGCAGGATGAAACGAGGGAGCGGGAGACTGACGTACATGCTCAATGGCCAGAGCTGTTCTAAGCTTTATCTTCACCACCCTTGGAAGGGAAATTCGGGGACGAATTTCTTTAAGGGGGGAAGTTTGTTAGAACCCAGTTCTCATTTTTGAGGTACACGTTTCTTCTTTTCTCTTTTCCTTAAGTGTTTTTGAGAAAATAAGGAAAATGGGGAAAAATCCTAAATTATGGGACTACACACTGTGTACTTTTCCACAAGTCGTGTACTTTGGCCGTGTGGGATGAGTACACATGGTGTGTAGCCATGCTAGCGATGAAAGGTGTAAAAACCAACAACACGTCGTGTAGTGGGTATTTACACGTCATGTAGTCAGTCGGCAGGCATACAGTAAGGCGGTGGAGGCAGCCACCAGCTGAGCATCATTACACGCCGTGTACTCCTGTATTACACGTCGTGTACGCATGTTGATTGATGAACAGTTCCGGTTAGCCGCCAGAGGAACAGTTAAATGAAAATTACACGTCGTGTACTTAAGAAGTACACACCATGTAGTTTGTTTTTTTCACTTCAAATGGGCAGTAGCAAACCCTGTTTACAGGATTGGCTTAGAACCAGAGGAAGAAGTTGGGAGAGAGGGCCGAACATTTGGAGATCCCCCGATCGAGTACCGAGAATCCGTTTTTTGCACTGTCGATCTCCCTGGAACCGCACGGGTGATTTCTTCCTCCTCCTTGCGTAGTTCTTGCCAATTATTCCTCTACGAGATTTTATTTAAGTTTGAACGAGGTTTTCTTCTACCCCAGATCTACATCATCTTTGGGCGTTTCTGGAAGCGACGTTCACGTATACCGTTCAGGGGTGTTTGAGGTAGGTGGCTTGGTGTTTCAATTCCTACTGTTGTTCATTTTTGTGTACCATTGTTCTATGAACCCACGTTGGGGTATCGTGTGGCTGAGGCCATGGCTGTTTTGAATACATAAAACTATAAAAGTAATTAAATGTGATAATAAACTATTGTTTGGGATCGCTGCTTGGATCCAGGACCACCCTGAGGGTGCGTTCCTCTGTTTATCCGTTTGGCTAGGATACCCAAGGGTATGTCATTATAACAATGATTATTGAATTTCATTTAGAGTAATTGCATGTGTATTTCTTTTTTATATGTTGGGCTTGGCCTGGATACTTTCTTAGCCTGAGGGCAGTGCTTTACTTAGCTTGAGGGCAGTGTTACCATTAGTCTAAGGGCATTGGTTATTTTAGCCAGAGGGAAACTTCTTCCGTGCCTGAGAGTAGTAGACTCTGTGCCTGAGGGTGACACTTTGTATGCCTGAGGGCAATATCTGTTATTCCTGTGGTCACTTATGTGTGGTTTACGATTCTGATTACCTGAGGGTAAGGGTTTGCATGTCTGAGGACACTGACTATTACATAGAAAATTCACTATGGTGGTTTCCTTTTATTGAATGATTAAATGAATAATAAAATGGAAACATAACTGGTAAAGTTAGTTACTTTTGAGTACTGCTTAGTTTATTGCATTTTACTACTGCACACTGTTGTTGCATATTTTCACACATTTGGGCACGAGCCTTTGGTGGGAGCCTACTGGGATTTATTTCTCACACCTTTTGGGTCATGTATTCGGGCCAAACATATTATGTTTCTGCAGGTGTGGATAAGGGAAAGGGTCCATATGCAGGTACTTGACTTTTGCTGAGGAGTAAGGGAGCATGGGACCGAGCTTAGGCTCACGATGCTGTCGACTATTTTGTTTTGTTATTTTGTACCTGTACTTTCTACTGTATTGTATTATATTGTTGTGTAACATGTTCTGGCTATTTTCTTAGAACATGAGGCATGTTGCATCATTATCTATATAACTTTTTGGTTATCTTTAATACAGCTGTTTATTTTAAATATGTATGGTTTATTGCTTCTTCTGTTGTTGTATGTTTTATTTAGTAATTCCACAGCACTACACTTTGACAACTGAGGGCATAATTTCCCCACTATCAGACATGGGCCCTCGCTGCTAGTCAGTAGCCTCTGGCATTTAGGGAAATGCACATGAGGTCATATGACCAACTGGGTTTGGGGCACCCGAATCTGGGACGTTACACCTTTTAGTTATCCTTGTGTTCTGTGGGACTTCATACACATGCACCTTCTTTCAGGTTTTTTTTCTTTATTTTTTGTTTAGCTGCCCTTTTTTTCTACAGATCTTCATTTTTATTCCTTGAGATCTGAAAAAATAATGATTATCTTTTTATAGGTACGAGGTACGGTTTCCTGACATCCAACAACCAACATTAATTAATAGAAGGTTCATTTAACTAAGAAAATATAACTGTTTGAATTAAAAAGGGTTAGTAGAAAGTTCCAACAGTTTTCATGACTATTAATGAGTCATGAGATCAGTGAGTCATTTTGAATTTGCATTGGTTTCGGTAGGTCATTTGATCAGTATAGGTTTCGGTAGGTCATTTGATCAGCATCGGTTTAGGTAGGTCATTTGATCAGCATCAGTTTCGGTAGTTCATTTGAACAACATCAGTTTCGATAGGTCATTTGATCAGCATCAGTTTTGGTAGTTCATTTGATCAGAATCTGTTTCAGTCATTATCATTGGTGCGACCGTTCTTCATTGGTACGACCGTTGTCATCGGTGCGACCATTCCCATCGGTGCGACTGTTCTTCATCGGTTTTAAATAACAGTTACTCAAGAAAATAACTAACGGTGAGTCAAAAACATGGAATACACACCAAGTGTCTGTTCAAACTAGAACATTTCCAGGTCAATAGAAAACCAAAAATAATCATAGATAAACATATGTAGACAGGATTAAACATATATAAATACATTTAGACAAGATTTATGATTATTAAAAAAACCATCTCAAAGAGGGTTCAACAATATCTCCCTTTTTGATAATCACAAATCTGTGGTATAAATAAAGAGAGAGGAGAGGATATAACAATTAGTATGCTCCCCCTATGTAAACAAAATATATAACCAAAGATAAACAGATCATCAGAGAATGCACCAGATCATGAAAAAAGTGAGATTATATCAACATAGCATCAAATTACAGAGAGCTCCCCTTTATATATAAGGTATTTGATCTATGTATTCATTTATATAAGTAGTCATTGTTTCCCCCTTTATATATATATATTATTTTCTCCCCTTTATCTATATATCCATGTAGAAAAGTTGTCATCATTTAAGCAGTCAGTCATCATTTCTCCCCCTTTGGGATTAGAAAAAAGGTACAAGAAAAAGAAACACATAAAAGAAACCCTATCAAAAATGATAGGCATGGCTACTTCTTGGGAAGCAGAGGAGATTTTCCTTTGGCAGATGGAGGAATGGATGAGCCAGAGGGTGGCTTGGTGGAAGGTTGTTCTGACCGGATGGAGAGCTGAGGTAGCACAACTTGGGCTGGAAGCAGAGTGGGAGCTAATTTCAAATGAGGTTGAGTAGAAGATCTTCCGGAAGGCGGCAGCTAAATGACCGGCCTAATATTAGAGAGATCTTGAGAAACTGATAACTGACCAGGAGTAACACCGGATGGACTGAGAGGCTCAGTAGTAGGAAAAACAATTTCCATAGCTTGCACATGAAGATAGGGTCTGAGAATATTGATAAAATCTTGAATGAATTCTCCATCGCATTTCATGGCCTTCTCAAAATCATCTTTGTTCTGCATAAAAATTTCGAGAGTAGGAGTAAAATCTTTCAACTGCTGTACCTGGGCCTTAAAGGGTTGAGTGACTGGAGGAAGCCTCAAATTGTCATCCAAGACATTAAATTGATGGTTCAACTCATTCTTGGTATAGATTTTAGAGAAATAGTGATCTACCTTTTCTTTGATCTCTTTATGAGCCTGAGTAGCATCACCTGAATAAAGCTTCACCATCTTGTGAATATGATCACTATTTTCTTTCATCTTTTTCAATGAGTCCAAATCCAAAATCTGTCCAAGTGCATCTAACTCTTCTTTTATAACATCCTTTAAAGCATTGATCTCATGACCAGTAATCTTGGTAACTTTGGAGGAGTTAGCTTGAGCAACAACCTGAGTTATCTCAGCCTTCAGCTTTCTCAAATCCAACTTCTTCAGATGTTCTATCAAATTTATTTGAACTTCCATCATACCAGTGATGGTTGTTCTAAATTCTCCTGATAGAGAAACTCATTCATTGCCTAAATCCTTCAATGATTGATTTAGAGAGGTAATGTTCCTGCCAATCAATTCACTAGTATTGCACAGGTCTGGCTTAATAATACTTACTACTCTTTGAGTTATAACATCCATAGCAGCCTAAGATAAATTCACAGGAGCAGGAGAATGAGATAATTCCTCTTTCATAGTCTCTTTAACTACATGGAGAAACTCATCTTTAAATATTTCTAAATCCAATCAAGAAACTGAAGGACCAAGTCTTTCTGCTGTCACTTGCACATTCTCGGTAACTAGTCTAGCCTTAACTGAGAGGCTTTCCATTGCTCTGTGCACCCCTTCTTCTTCTTCCTCTGAATAATCCAATCTATGAACATCAAAACTTGGGTGTTCCTACCATGAAGATTTATAAGAGGTATACAGGGGATTTACAAAATCAGCTTTTCCATAATTTTCAAGTAAGATTTCTTCACCTACATCAATCTCTGTCTACATTGTTCTTTCAGCCTCAGGAATAGCTTCTTCTTCAACTCGTTGTGGTTTTGGATCATCTTGGATCACATTTTGACCATCTACTGGTCAAGTAGCATCATCATCATCACCACCACCATCATCATTATTTCCATTATCATCATCACCACCATCATCATTTCCATCATCATCATCACCATTTTCAATTCCATTATTATTTACTGAAGTTTCATTGGTACTATATTTGCTACTGGATTCATATTCCTCAGAATTGAATTCTTCAGTTTCAGCTTCTTCTTCATCACCTAGAAGAAGTTCTGACTCTGGTAACTTGAGAGGTGGACTAGATGGTCCAAATTCCATTCTTCTTTTCTTAGTACTTACTATATCAGGATCACTCTTGTCATCAGGAGGTGACTCAGGCTCTTTTTTAGTATCCACATCATCATCAACATCAGCTTCCCCTGTTCCTTTCTTACTTGACTCTCCAGTTTCCTTAGGAACTTTTGTCTCCTCTTCCTCATCAGAATAAACAACTTTTTCATCAGATGTTAAAACAGGATCTCTCATCCACTTTGGTCTCATAGGATGGTCATAAGGATTAAAGGAGTCATACAAATTATCTTCATTATCAACCCATTCCTTCTTCCATGTATTCCAGTTGATTTACTTTCTTTTTCAGATATCATTTTTAATACAAAAACTACTACTGGATGAGATAAAATCATCTCCATCTTCAACACAGCTCAAAAAATTTAACATAGCAGATATTTTCATAGAGTAGAACAAGGTTGTATCTTTCTTGGAAGGCTTCACCATTTCAGAAATATGGACAGTAATATATCTACACAAGTTTTTCTTCTCATTATTTAGCAATAAAAGTAACAAGAAAACATCTTGATAATTTACAATAGAAAAATCACCCTTTCTGGGATAGACTTGGTGCTGAATAAACTCAAACAAAATCATACTTTCACCATCTAACTCAGCAGATGTTATTCTTCTGGACTCAGAATTTCCAGTCAGCATCTCCAGAGCAAGCTCATATGAAAAATATTCAGTGGTAGGAAGAATATTACCAGAATATTCTTCATATCGACCTTTATGAGGTACTCCCAAACACTCAGCCCATTGCTTTGAAGAAAAAGAAATCTTTTTCCCTTTGACTACAGAAGATATTCTTGAAGCTTCTTCTCCATCCAATAAAATAGTTAAGTTCAAATAAAACTCATGCACAAGCTTTGGGTAGTAGACTCGGTTATTATCACAGAACCAATTTTTCCATCCATGCATTTCTAAAACTTTTAAAAGAGAAAAATTACTAGATAACACCTATTCGGAACCTACTTCCTTTTCAGTTGTAACCACCCTAGTTTCCAACTCTGGGTTCACTGACCTTTGAGTCATGCTTCTCAATTCTCCTCGAGTGCATTTCACAGGAGAGGAACCTTCAGATTCCTTTCTTTTTAGTTTTTTCTTTTCCATTTGGAGGTTTGAGATGTTTGAAAGGTTTGAAGGATAATAAAAAGTTCGAGAGGTTCAAGAGGTTCAAGTTTCAGAAAAATTACGGTTTAGTAGGAGATGGAATGCCATAGTTCTTGGGAAATGGAATAGATGTGGGTCATTAAATTTATCATTTAGGGTTATAATATTAAATATAATATCAATTATGTAAAACAATGTCATTTTGATAAACACTAAAAGTGTTAAACATTGTAAAACACAAACGGTATCAAAAGATCTGTTTCACTGATCAGTTTCACTGATCGGTTTCACTAATCAGTTTCACTGATCCATTTCACTAATCAGTTTCCCTGATTGGTTTCCCTGATTAGTTTCACTGATCAGTTTCACTGATCGGTTTGGCTGATCAGTTTCACTGATCAGTTTCACTGATCTATCATACCTAACTCTTGTTTAATAAAGTCTGATATTTCAGAGCTCAAGGGTTTGGTGAAGATATTATCTAATTGATGTTCAGAGTCAATAAATTCTAGAGAAATATCACCATTTTGCTAATGATCTCTCAAAAAGTGATGTCTGACATCAATGTGCTTAATCCTAGAGTGAGACATAGGATTCTTAGAGATTCTAATTGCACTAGTGTTATCACAATTTATAGACACATGTCTAAATTGATATCCATAGTTCAAAAGGGTGTGTTTCATCCACAGAATCTGTGCACAACAACTACCAGCAGCAATGTATTCTGCTTCAGCAGTAAACATTGCAACCGAGTTCTGTTTATTACTACACCAAGATACCAGGGACTTTCCCAAAAGATGACATGTTCCAGATGTGCTCTTGCTATCTAACTTGCAACTAGAAAAGTCATCATCTGAATAACTCATTAAGTCAAAGGATTTTCCTTTTGGATAAAACAAACCTAAATTGGGAGTATGTTTAAGATTTTTGAAAATCCTTTTAACAGCAAGTAAATGGTATTATTTAGGATTATCTTGAAATCTTTCACACATGCATACACTAAACATAATATCTGGTCGACTAGTAGTAAGATAAAGTAAACTTCCAATCATACCTCTATAATTGGTTTGATCCACTGGTTTCCCAATTTCATCATCATCCAACTTATAGGTGGTACTCATAGGTGTGTCACTTCCCTTATTACTATCCAAACCAAAATGTTTTAAAAGATCCTTTTATATTTACTTTGATTTAAAATAATACCATCTTTCTTTTGACAAATTTGAAATCCAAGAAAACACTTGGGTTCTCCAATTAAACTCATTTCAAATTCATTTTGCATAATATTTGAAAAATCAGTACATAAATAATTTTTAGATGATCCAAATATAATATCATCAACATAGATTTGTACAATCAAAATATCTTTAGAAATTATTTCAATAAAAAGAGTGGGATCTGCAATTCCATTAGTAAAAAATATTGAGATAAGAAAATTTGAATGTCTATCATACTAAGCTCTTGGAGCCTATTTTAAACCATATAGATCATTAGAAAGTTTAAAAACATGATTTTGAAAATGGGGGTTTGTAAATCCAGGTGGTTGTTCAACAAAAATATCTTCAATTATACAACCATTTAGAAAATCACTTTTAACATCCATTTGATATAACTTGAAATTCAAATGAGCATCATAGGAAAGTAGAATCCTAATAGCTTCTAATCTAGATACAGGTGAAAAGGTTTCTTCATTGTCTATTCCTTCCTCTTGACTATAACCTTGTGCAACTAGCATTGCTCTGTTTCTAACTACATTTCTTGATTCATCAACCTTGTTTCTAAAAACCCATTTAGTGCCTTTGGTCAAGGAGTCCTTAGGTATTTCTACTAATTCCTAGGCTTTGTTTCATTCAAATTGATTTAACTCTTCCTGCATAGCCATTACTCAAAATTCATCATTGATTGCATCATTGATATTTTTAGGTTATATCTATGAAATAAAGGCTTGATGTTTAACCTGATTTCATAGAGAAGCACTAGTTTGTGTCCCTCTATCAAGATTACCAACAAAAACATCTAATGGATGATTCTTTAGAATCCTAGTTGATCTAGTGAAGGTAGGGCTAGAAATTTCAGGTTCTTCTCTAGGTTTGGATTCATCGGAAGCAAGTTCCGAATAATTTTTAGAGCTGGTTGACTTAACAATATGGTCACTATTTTTGTCATTAAGGTTTAGAACAGACAAATATTCTTCAAGATTTTCAAGAGAAGGT
Organism: Viscum album; assembly: GCA_963277665.1. Classification (NCBI taxonomy): domain Eukaryota; kingdom Viridiplantae; phylum Streptophyta; class Magnoliopsida; order Santalales; family Viscaceae; genus Viscum; species Viscum album. The sequence continues at coordinate 1,390,461,665 of OY728152.1, forward strand.
TTAGGTTCATGTGAATCAGTTTCATCAAATTTGATGTGAATAGATTCTTCCACACACATGGTTCTCTTATTAAATACTCTATAGTATTTTCTAGTAATTGAATATCTTAAAAATATTCCTTCATCACTCTTGGATGAAAATTTGTCTAGATTATCCTTAGTATTGAGAATAAAGACTTTTTAACCAAAGACTCTGAAGTAACTAACTTTAGGTTTTCTATTATTCCACAGTTCATAAGGGGTATTCCTAAGAACAAGTCCGATCAAGACTCTATTGATTATATAACAAGTTGTATTTATAGATTAAACCCAAAAATAAATAGGTAGGTCATATTCATTTAGCATAGTTCTTGCAATTTCCTGAAGGGTTATATTTCATCTTTCTACTACACCATTTTGATGAGGTGTCCTAGGGGCAGAAAAGTTGTTATTATAGCCATTGTGTGAGCAGTAAGATTAAAACTCATGATTTTCAAACTCACAACCATGATCACTTCTCAGGGTCCTAATATTAAGTCCACTAAGGTTTTATACAGACTTGGAGTACTTAATAAAGTAAGAACAAGATTCACTTTTTTGAGCTAAAAATTATACCCAAGTGTATCTAGAAAAGTAATCTACTAAGACATAGACATAGTGCTTCCCATTTAAACTAGAAACTCTTTAATGTCCAAAAAAATCCATGTGAACCAACTCAAGAGTTTGATAAATTGAAACTTCTATCTTTAATTTGAATGAAACTTTATGTTTCATTCCCTTTTGACATGAATTACAAACTTTGTTAGTTGGTAATTCAAGTTTGGGTAGTTCTCTAACTATGTTCTTCCTAGTCAATTTTATAAGTGAATGAATGTTGTAGTGTCCTAATCTTCTGTTCCATATCCACGATTTTTTATGAAAATAATTTAAGAAAGTAATGTTTTTTTAGGTAAAGAATTAAAATCAACGACATAAAAATTTTCATTTCTCAAAGCAGAAAATACTAAAATATTTTTAGAATTAAAAACATTAAAAGAATTATTTTCAAATATAAAATTGAATCCATCATCACATAACTGATAAATACTTAACAGGTTGTATTTAAGTCCATAAAAAAATATTACTTTAGAAATTGAAACTGAATGAGTGTTACTAATCTGTCCTAAGTTGATGATATTTACTTTTGAATTATCACCAAAGGTGACATGGCCTACATCAACCTTGATTAAGTTTTTAAAGCATGAGTAGTCTCCTATCATTTGTCTTGAACATCCACTGTCCAAGTACCATACCTTCTTATGAGATATTTTCAAGCAAGTTTCCTCAGATGTGTTTGTCATAAAACACATGTTAGCTTTGTGAGAGTCTTCATCCTTAGTAGAATCAGAATCACATGAAGTGTCTTTTGAAGCACTCCAAGTTTCTTTCATTTCTTTCTTGTACTTATTGTCCTTGTAGTCATATTTATTTTTGAACATTAACTTTGGACAGTCAACATTAATGTATCCTTTCCTTTTTCACTCATAACAGACAATCTCATCACTCTTATCAGACTTCTTCCAATCTTTCTTCTAGTGACCATTGTTGTCATATTTTCTTTTATAATTTGGTTTTCTGACGAATTTCTTCTTCCTATAAAGATTCTTGAATCTCCTGACTATCTTAGCCCTCTCTGCATCACTTTCAGAATCTGAACTTTCACTTGTTGAGATTTTAGTAGGTATGTGAACATTCTCCTTATCTTTTCTCTTTGAAGCAGATGTCTTGAAGGCTACTGACTTCTTCCTTGGTTCATTATCATCTTCCTTATTTACTTTAAGTTCTTCTTCATACAATATAAGCTTACCAATTAATTCCTTAACAGGTAAAGCAACAATATCACATGATTCTCTAATTGAAACAGATGTGCCTATCCATTAGTCTAGTAAACATCTTAATATCCTCATGATTTGTTCCTTTACTGGAATAACCTTTCCATGTGAGCTCATAGTGTTGACAATCTCATTGAACCTGAGATACATGTCAGAAATAGGTTCATAAGATTTCATTTTAAAATTATCATATTTAATAGTGTAATTGTTTAATCTCATTTCTTTAACATTGGTTGTTCCTTCTTCAGAAACACCCAAGGTATCCCAAATTTCATAGGCAGTTTTGCAAGCAGATATGCAATTAAATTCTTCATCACCCAAAGCACAGTACAGGGAATTCATAGATCTATAGTTATTATTATAAGAATTTTTAGTAGGTTTATCCCAAGTAGTTCTCTCAGTGTTTGGAATCTTATATTGAGATTCTATAGAAGTCCAGATGTCAAATCTCATACTCTTTAAGTGAATTTTAATTTTTAGTTTCCACAGGGCATAATTTGTACCATTGAAGAAAGGTGGCATGTTGGTAGCAGCACCTTCTAGTCTATTATCCATAACTAGATTTTAGCAAATGTATTTAAAGAGAAAAAATTTATAACTAATAGAAATTTAAGATCTTTGAGATACAAATAAAATCACATTTTAAATAAAGAGTACTCAAAAATCCTTTACAAATAATTTAATCCTCTGATACCAAATGTTGGTCGAAGTGGATACTCAAGAGGGGGGGGGGTGAATTGAGTACCGATTAAAATTTCTGTTAAAATATTTATATTAAAATCCCCCATTTTAAAAACAAGTTAAACTGTAGTGAATTTGTAAAACTGTAAATGTTCAATTAGATTCTCAAAAGATTGATTAGGTCTTAGTTAATTTAATCAGAGGATTAAATTAGCTTTCGAAACTAACCTACTGATTTACAAATGTTACAAACACTTGATAATTTAACTATCAGAGTAACTTTAAAATAGATTTTTATTTCAAAGTAAATAGGTGCAGAATAAAAAATATATAATGTACCTTAATCTTAATCCAAGATGCACAACAGGTATAACCATGAGGTTCAGTCTCAAGTAGATACTTAGTCCTCTCAAACAATTTATATAAATTTGATCCACACCCTATATCGAGGAAAAAAACAGTACAGAGACTGTTTAGGTCCTAAGACCTCTACCACAGTTCTTCATGGGAAAGATAATAGCAACAACTCTCAGGCTATCCAGGTCACACTTGACCTCTTCAACAACTCATAGTGGAATACAAGAAGGTGTAGAAAGTTTGGTGTGAGGATTTAATATCCTCCAGTTCAGCTCAAGAGACAATGTGTATCTAGAGTAGACAGATGTACACACACTGCTTATAATGTTAAGCAAAGGGATACAAAAGAGGAAATAATAGAGTTTAGAAAGATCTGTGTAATTGCAGAAACGCTCCAGACTCGTTTTGATGTTGCAGATGGAAGTCAAGTCCTTTCTAGTGAGGATGACTCAAAAACAGAGTATCGTTGTTCTTATCAGCTACAACTATTCAGACTTGTTCATAAGATTTTCAATAAGGCACAACTAATTGTCTTTTTTTTGTTCCAAGTGAAAGATCTACTTCAATCTCTATTGTTTTTACAGGTTTCCTTCGAGTTCTCCTTGTTTTCTGTGGGACTTTATACACGTGCACCTTCTTTCGTGTTTTTTTTTGTTTCTTTTTTGTTCAGATGCCCTTTTTTACTGCAAATATTCTTTTTTATTCCTTGAGATCTGGCAAAAAAAATGATTACCTTTTTATAGGTATGAGGCATGATTTTTTGACATCCAACAACCAACATTAATTAATAACAGGTTCATTTAACTAAGAAAATATGACCATTGGAATTAAAAAGGTTTAGTAGAAAGTTCAAACGGTTTTCATGACTATCAGTGAGTCATGAGATCGGTATGTCATTTTGAATTTACATCGGTATCATTAGGTAATTTGACCAGCATCGGTTTTGGTAGGTCATTTTATCAACATCAGTTTCGGAAGGTCATTTGATCAGCATCGGTTTTAGTTGTTCATTTGATCATCATCGGTTTCGGTAGGTCGTTTGATCAGCATCGGTTTTGGTCGTTATCATTGGTGTGACCGTTCTTCATCGGTGCAACCGTTCTCATCGGTGCGACCGTTCTTCATCGGTGAGACCATTCTTCATCGGTGCGGCCGTTCTTCATCGGTTTTAACTAACAGTGACTCATGAAAATAACTAACAGTGAGTCAAAAACATGGAATACACACCAAGTGTCTATTCAAACCAGAACACTTCTAGGTCAATAGAAAACCATAAATAATCATAGATAAACATATGTAGACATGATTAACCATATATAAATGCATTTAGACAAGATTTATGATTATTAAAATAACCATCTCATAGAGGGTTTAACAAATTTCAACTATAAAAAATTCTGAATTAGACTTCTGGTTATTAAAGAAATGCCCCTAAGTGATAGTGGTTCTGCTTTTAAAACAACAACTAGAGACTATTTCCATTTAGTGAAGAAACAAACAGATTCAATTTGTCTTTATCTATTTCTTTGATTCAATTTCATGATGAATGGTTTCACTCTGTTTTCTTTTTTACCGAATATGCCATTCATTCAATATATTATTATTTCATTTATTTTCACATTTCACTTTTTTATTATTACAACCACCGTATTTTCTTTTATTTATCATTCACTATTTATTTCAGTGCCCGCATTATAGTTATTATGATCGAAATTAGAAATTAATACAAATATTCTTCCTCAAAATTTAAATATTCATATACTTTTACTCTTTTCTTTGTCAACTATTTGAATGGTGTCTTCATATTCTATGCACTATTATTTCATTACCACACACCATTACTTTATAATTAAGATTTATTCAACATTAATATTTCCTCTCAACTTTTATAATCATTAATCTCTTATTAAAAGAAAAACCACTAATCGAATATGTCATGAAATAGCACGAGTGAGTACTAGTTTATCTAATGTATAACCCCATATTAAAAAGGGTTTATTTATAAAACTTTGAATTTAACACTTTTAACTCTTATTTAAATAAAATAATAATAAATGTTCTAATCTAATCCATGTGGACCAAAAGGATAATATTTTATTCCCAAGGTTTATTTTGGACAAAATACACTTATTAAAGAGAATTATGACATCTGTTAGGGTAATTATAATATCATTTCTTACCTTGATTACCCTATTTACTTTTAACTGTGGTAAATAAAAGTCAAAATTTACTATTCACCAAAAAATATTTTCACCTTATTGAACCACATTATAGATACTGATGCCAACCATGTCTCTCGGTTTTTTGAAATTTAATTCATATAAGTGGTAAAATTATGTTTTATGCAAATTTGTAAATGCGCCTAGAATGTGGGTAAAAGATGGTAAAAAGTTCCATAAAATTTTATATATCTAATATTATTATTAAATGACTCCAATGAATTACATTGAACATATATAGTTATTATGTATCTATTTTTACCTAATATAAATTTAAATAAATTAACTAATTATTTAAATAAAAAGTCAGTTTTAAACAATAACGCAGTGTTTTTCATTATTTACCAAAAATTGAATGTTTTTAGAAATATATCAAAAATTAACCCTAAGCTTATTTTGATCTTATGAATCCAAAAACGAAGTCCATTTAGAAAAATAAAATTTATAAACATTGAAAAGTGGGTATTACTATTCATAACTACTAGTTTGATTGGTCATGGTGTGTTAGAACACGATGATGTGTACAACACAAGAAATTGTATTATTCAAAGAGATGTGTATCATGGAAGATTGGGGTGTCACAATATAATAATATATGTATCTTACTTATAATTATATATTTTTATGTTAATGATATATCTTAAAACATTACACACTTTTATCAAATGGGCTACGAAATCATGGTTTGGGTGTAGAGTGGACTATCACCTCATGAATCGATTTGTTTCATTTTTCCATTACCATATTTCAGGGTTGGGAATAATGTTTTGTGACACCTCGACCCTGGTTACCCAGATTCGGTGCATTATTACATAACATTAAAATGATCACAAGATATCATATCCCAAAAGACTGATAAGTATAGTAGCCTTAGAAGTACTAGATAGATACAATATATTATGAAATGAAAAGGGAATAGTGTTAATCCTTTGAACACATGCATATCCTTTAGCCTATCCCTATAGGTTAGTCACAATAAACTTCTTGGAATCCTAGTAAAAGTAAAACATAAGAATTGGGTGAGCTCAGATGCTCATAAGGATAACAATATAGCGGAAACTATGATAAATAAGCATAAACATTTAAGGTAATGTATAAGACTAAAACAAAATCCTTTTATAAATTAACGTTAGCATAATGTGGAAAGGATAAGTCAAATAATTTCATTTACATAATCACATGGATATTATACTAGTAAAATAATCAGATGTAATATCAATAACTAATCTCATAATGATGGAATGCATAATGTCGGACATTATAATCCTAATGGGGTTGACGATGATTCCCCCTCTGCCGCCTTTCAGCATGATGGGGGAGGATCCCCAACTTCCTCATAATGGTCGGAGTCACAATTTTTATCCCTTCACTGATCCAGTTACGATTCAGAGATTTTTTCTGATTAACCTTGACCTGAAGGTCCTTGGTATTCGGGAAGGCGATCCCATTATTGCATTGTCGGTTCAAGAGTTTACATAGGTAGAGAGTTTACTGCATCTAACACTGGTCACCCGATTTAGGAACAAGAGGCCTTCAGTGGATGAATTTTACAGGTTTGTCTTCGATCATTGGGGTCTAAAAGAACGAGCGGTTGTCGGTCTACTGGATAAAAGGAATTTGATAGTGTGATGTGCTTCGTCGGAGGAATTTGTTCATACTCTGTCATGTATGGCCATGAAATTTAGTGGATACGACTTCTATCTATTTCAGTGGAGCTACGATCTATACTTGAATCGAGATTCTCCTACAGTTCCGATTTTGGTCAGTCTTCCTCAACTTCCTCTACCATTTCTGAATCCCTCGATTATACATATGTTAGGAAATCTTGTGGTTCGTTTCCTCTCTATGGATTCACATACTGCTTTGTTATGTCATTCGATAAACCTGTGCATGTGTGTGGAGGTGGATGTGTCGAGGTCGCGAGTTGAATTAGTGTGGATTGAAGTTGGTGAGGAAGTTCGGTGTAAACAACTAGCGGTCTTCAATCATTGGGTGGAGTTTTACTTGACTTGCAGAAGACTGGTTCACTTGGCTGGTGTATGCAGATTGGATGGTCATCAGGGGAAAGTGAGATTGCATTGGAGGTTGGAGAATTATTCTATATAGAACAATCACTCAGCGGGAAGGGTAGTGCAGAATAGCCTTATGGAAAATCAAGTCGAGGAACTCGCTGTGTTGGGGAATACAGATCGGCCAAAGGAGGATTTGAGGAACTGAGACCTAGGTATTTTAGTGTGGACTAATGAATCCCCTATGCAGGCCTCTCAAGATGAATGTAAGAGTTTACCTGGGAAGGAAATTGAGGTATGGTCATAAGGCGTGGCAAAAGAACATCAAAGCAAGAAGAGTATTTCGGGGGTCAACATTCAAACAGCGGGGAAGGCTCTAGTTCAAAATGTTGTTCAGACTCAAAACTATTTTGAGTGTTTGGACACAAATGAACCTGTTCAGGATACACCCAATGACCTTGATAGAGGAATTAAAGAAGGTGTGGAGTCATAGGAGGAGACTAAGTCTCTTGAGGATAAGCAAACACCAAGGAAGAAGAAGGGGAAAGGGCGCAAGGATTACTCCAAATTACCAAAATCTAGGGAAACACGATCAGGTAAAAAATCAAAAACATGTGATAAGGATATGTCTTCGTCCCTCATGGTTATTTTTCAAGAGAAGTCTCAAGTTACAGTATAGGAAAACAACAACAAGGATAAATTCACTGGAATTACAAAGGACTCAAAAGATCCTATCTTCCACTCTAAGGAGGAGATGGTGGGGAAATTTATTTATGTAAACATACCACAAGAAGAGGCGGAGATTATGGGGAGACCTATTCAAGTGGAGGTCAACAATGAGTAGGAAAATTGGATCAACAAACAAGATATGATCCTGATGAGAGGCTTCAATGATGGGAAAATCAGCAAGGATGAGTATGTTCGAACCTAGGATAAAACGACATGTCATCTTGAATATGTTATTGGAAATGACCCGGCTGATGAGGTATGGATTATGAACTAAAATCTTTATAGAGAGGAAAGCACTAATATGATAAGGCTTTAATTTGATGGATTTTCTTTCTCCTATGAGAATTCACTTCTAGATTTACTAGGTATGGTTTCTCACTTTTCCTAAAAAGTGATTTTATAATAAAAAGTTAATTTTCAGTCATAAGCACATATTCAAGGACTCGTGCCATGAATATAAATAAAAATAGTGTCAATCCCTTATGCCAAGACACTAGTTTGTCTCATGAGACCTAAAAATGCATCGAAGTCCAATAACGGGCCCCACCTGTCACTTACTATGTCCAATGGATTCCTCGTATGAAAAGTGTGAAACATACCATAAACATTCGTATGAAACAAACATAATAAATGTTAATACTTTAACTATAAACTAATAATGACATAAAAATAGCACATCCATAGTAAAACATATCATAAAAATTTAAATACAATATAGAATATTGTATCATAATAAATAAATTTCAATTAAATATGAAATCCAACAATAGATGTTGACATAGATGAAATCAATTATAAAATTATTTGAGGGAAATATCTCTCTCTATATTGAAATCATTTAATATTCGTATAATTATAAAACAAAACTTTTATTTTCAAAATATTCATATAATATTTTTAGGGAATATTCATAGGTGTTATAACAATAGACAATAGTCGCACCCATTGTATATGTTAAAAAAAAATTCATTACTTAATTAATGAAAATGTCCTAAATTACCTTTTTTGGAAAATGATAGAAATATTCCTTTAAAAACATTTTATAAAAATTAATACAAGGGTATAAATGAATTTAATCCATAGTCTATGAAATAGTACAAATATTTTAAAATACATTTTTATGAAACACATATGTGGATGATAAAAAAGTCATAGTAGATACTTACGTATAAACTACCTCAGATAATAAAAAGATTGTAAAATTAACCCTTAACATGAAATATAACTTAGTTGAGGGTAAATTAATATTTTGTATAATGGTTAAATTATTGTTATTTAATTATCAAAAAACCACATATATAAATATGATATGATATATGATCCTATAATATTTCCTTGTTAATAATATTTCAGTAGTATCATTGTTTCGGGTGGTAACATATTAATTTTCCTTTATATGGTTTGTTATGTAAGTCATGTTTTTTTAGAGAGGAGGTATTTGATTCATATCCAAAATGATATTAAGTTCTTAAAAAAATTAATCATAAAATTAAAATAATTCTTGAATTTTTACGATGGGGAATGAATTCTCATCGCATCATGGGGACAGTAATCCAGACGTAAGAACGAGTGATAATATCATTTTATTGATGGTGAAATAGTATTTAATTTAATGGTATATTTTATATAAAGAATAATTAAAATGTTATATTTATTATTTACATCAATTATACTAATTATTAAACCCATCTAAATGATGTAGTGTTGAATAACAAACTAGACCACAACGGGGAGACGATAAGCCGTACGTATGCATGTATGGTGACTTTGTCATTCATATGATGGATAGAATAATGAATATAGTTGTACAATATATATAATAAAATAAAATTATGTATAAGATATAATGGTTATTATTTTATTGTGGAAATAATAAAGAAAGATGAAGTAGAAGAAGAAAACAACATTGAAAGAAGTGTGGAAATAATTACCTCTTCTTCAGGTGCTTCCTTTGGATTTGAACAAAAGAGATACATAGGTTGGATTTATGATCAATGTAAGGAATATATGATGAATTGATGATAGTTTTTAGGAGGTTTTATCCGGGCTTGGTCAAGCCAAATGGCTTTTGAGGTCTGAATTTAAGAGAATGTGAAGTACCGTTTTATAAGAGAGGCGAGGGGAACTTTAGGAAAAGATTGAAATGTTAATTTATTATAAAATTATTTTAGGATTAAAATAGCTAAAAATGAATTTATTTTTTGGATAAGGTTTTTATGTGTCGACATACACTTATCCAATAGGTTTTGTATAAGTTTATGTGACCATACTAACCTTATATTTTATATTTAACTCTTAGTTAAATAGTTTAGCTTTTACCATGTCTTCTGGTATTATTATAATACATGGTTAATATAGTTACCAATAAATTCCAATATAACCTAAAGTGGTTCATTAATGACATATTTAACATTATCTAAGTCCTTTGGTAGAATAATATATTTTTAGGAATATTATATCATTTAATAAATTATAAATTGTTTTAAAAATTCATTTACGTCAATTTTCACAATATTTAGTATTTGGTTTTTTTGAAAGTAATAACAACTTTATTAAATCTAAAAAATACATTTAATCAACCCTAACATGCCATATAAACCTAAAAAATTTGTGTATGGAATTAAAAGTTTCAATTTACATTTATTTTAATAATTATAATATCACTTATTTTAATCAGTCATTAATAAGGCAATTACAACATCGTCATTATGTCATAAATGAATATCATTATATAATGTATAAAAATTATAAATAAAATACCATGATGTAGGAAATAATTTTATATTTATAATTAATATTTAGAGTCAAATTTATATTATTTATAAACCTATAAAAATTGTTTATTTATTAAAATTTTAATTTAACACTTTTAACTCTTCATTATATAAAATATAATAAATGTCCTGATCTAACCCAAATGGATAAAAAGGACCTTATTTTTGTCCTAAGGTTGATTATGGTCTAAAAAGACTTATCCATTATAATTAGGACAAGTTTTGGGGTAATTTTATATTAATATAGTATTATTTATTCTTTTAATTACCCTATATACTTTTAACTGTGGTAAATAAAATTCCAATGTTACTATTCACCAAAAAATATTTTCATCCTTTTGAATCACATTTTACTTATTTATTTCAACTGTGTTTATCATAATTTTGAAATTCAACTCAAATAAGTGGTAATATTTTGTTCTATGCAAATTTGCAGATGTGCCTAAAAGGTGGGTTAAAGACATTAAAAAGTTCAATAAAATTATATATATATATATATAATATTATTATAAAATAACACCAATTAATTAAATTGGACTAATATAGGTATTATGTATCTATTTTTACTTTAAAATAATTTTAAATTAAAAATAATTATTTAACTAAAAAGTCGATTTTGAACAATAATGTTGGGTTTTCACTATTCATCAAAAAATAAAAGTTTTCAGAAAAATAAAAAACAATCACCCTAAGATAATTTTGGTATTCTGAATCCAAAAATGAAGATCATTTTGAAAAATGAAAATTATAAAATTTAAAAAATTTGGTATTACTATTCATAAATTTTTTTAAATGGCTAGTTTGATTGGTCGTGGTGTGCTAGAACTCAGAGCTATGTACCATGAAAGCTACAAAGTAATTTTAAGAGAAGCATAACATGGAATATTGGGGTGTTACATTCTTCCCTCCTTCAAATAATTTCATCCAAAAAATTTCTTGAATATTATGACATAAAATGATTCGATTGGTACTTTATCATAAGTTCATCAGGTTCCCACGTTGCCTCTTCCATTTTATAGTTTCTCCAAAGAACTTTTACTAAATGAGTTGTCTGGTTTATCAACACATGTTCTCTGGTATCATGATTTATGATAGGCTCTTCACAATATGACATATTTGGTTCCAGTTCTATTTCATCATAGGTGAGTACATGCATTGGGTCTGACATGTATTTTCTCAATAGTGATATGAGGATCACATCATGAACATTGGAGTGACTTGGGGGAATTCTCAAATGGTAAGCTAAAACTCCAATTTATTCTAAATTTTTGAACAGTCCGATGAAACTTAGACTTAATGTACCATTCTTACCGAATCATATAACACCCTTCCATGGAGATATCTTCAAGAAAACAAGATCTCTTACTTGAAATTCCAAGTCTTTCCTTCGGTTATTGGTATAGCTATTTTTCCTACTTTGAGCTGCTTTGATGTGGGTTCAGATAATATCCATATTTTCCATTGTTTATTCAACAAATTCTGGGCCTATGAGTTTTCTTTCACCAAGATCATCCCAACAAGTTGGTGTGCAACACCTATATTCATATAACTCTTCATATGGTTCCATATGAATACTTGAATTGAAGCTATTGTTATAGGAACATTCAACTAGAGTTAAATACTGATCCCACATACCTTGAATGTCAAGTGAGAAACATCTCAACATGTCTTCTATGGTTTGAATACTCTGTTCTAATTGTCCATCAGGTTGAGGGTGGTAGGTAGTGCTCAAACGAAGTTCAATATCTTGGGATTTCTGAATTATTTTCCAGAATAGTGATGTAAAACAGTGATCATGATCAGAAATAGTTGATAGGGTTACACCATGAAGTCTTAAAACTTCATTAACATATAGTCTTGCTAAATTTTCAAGTGTTAAATATTCTCTTATAGAAATAAAGTGTACTGACTTTGTAAGACGATCAACAATGACCATTTGCATCATTCTTTCTAGGAGTCCTTGGTAGCCCCATGACAACATCCATCGTAATATCATCCCATTCCCACTAAGGTATGGGAAGAGGTTTCATGAATCCTATAGGATGTTTTCTTCTAGCCTTCACCTATTGACAAACCATACATCTTGACACCTAATTAGGAATATCCCTCTTCATGTTTTCCAATAAAAAATTTCCATCAAATCTATAAACATAATAGTGATACCATTGTGTATAGGGAAATTTGAGTAATGAGCATCATCCAATAATTATATTTTTTATTAGGTATTTTGGGACCACAAATCCTCTTTCCAAATTTCAAAATTACACCTTTATATACAAATTCTATCAATCTCTGATAATTCACAACTTTAATTTTATTTTGAAACTCATAATCATCAGTCTGAGAACTTTTTACCCTTTCTAGTTGATATGGGATGACAGTCATTTGAAAAAAGTATTGATGTTTCACCTTCCATGATTATTCCCATATCCGGATTTACTAGATCCATTAACATAGGATCCCTTTCAACTGTCATCTTGTTCAGAACTCTGTGATCCTTTATTCTCAATGCATCTTCCACACTATTTTCCTTCCCCATGTGGCAGTGTATTGTTAAAACATAATCCTTGGGTAGATCAACCCATCTCCTTTGCCTCATTTAGAGTCATTTCTATGAGAAAATATAATTCAAACTCTTTTGATCAATATATATCTCACAATTTTCACCATAGAGACAGTGTCTCAATATCATCATAGTAAATATTAAAGTTGATAACTCAAGATCATGGGTGGGATAGTTTGTTTCAAGAAATTCTAGTTTCCTTGATGCATAGGCAATAAAAATTTTATTCTTTATAAGGACACAACCAAGTCTATCCTTTGAAGCATCACTATAAATAAAAACCCCATCATTCCCCAATAGTAATGTTAAGATAGGAGTATTTACTAATATTATCTTCAATTATTCAAAACATTCTTCACACACTTTTGTCAAAACAAATTTAACCCCTTTACATCTAAGATTGGTTAACGGGTTAGACAATCATAACAAATTTTGGACAAAACACAGATAATAACCCAATAAACAAATAAAACTGCATACCTCAGTTATACTCATCGATGCTGGCCATTCTCAGATTTCCATTGTCTTTGAAGGATCAACCGGGATTCTATCCTTAGAGATAATATGGCCAAGAAAAGAAATCTCCTTAAGCCAAAATTCATAATTTTTAAACTTCCCATATAATTTATTTCTTTTATGAGTTTCTAGAACAGTATTTTAGTGATTTTCATGTTCTTTGTAGCTTTTGGAGTATACCAAGATATGATAAATAAATACCACTACAAAGTCATCAAGACATTCCTTGAAAACTATATTCATTAGATCCATGAAAAAAGAGGCTGTATTAGTCAGTTCAAAAGGAATTACTATATACTCATAATGCCCATAACTGGTTTGAAATGCTGTCTTTGGAAAGTCTTCCTTATTCACGCACAACTGATGGTATCCAGATCGAAGGTCAATCTTTAAAAAATATTGAACTTCACGAATATGATCAAACAAATCATCAATGTGAGGTAGGAGATACTTGTTCTTTATTGTTATAGATTTGATCTCCATGTAGTCAATTCACAACCTCATTGATCCATCTTTATTCTTAACAAATAGAATAGAGGCTCCCCATGGAGAAACACTATGTAGAATAAATCCTTTATTAATCAATTAATCTAGTTGTTTTTCTAGTTACACTAATTCTACAACATCCATTCTTTAATCATACTTCTATATGAGCCTTGAACCAGGAATTAAGTCAAGGGAAAAATCAATTTCTCATTCAGAAGGATGTCCTGATAAATCCTCTCAAAACACATCAACATATTCTTACAAAATTGGTACATACTCTATTTGAACATTCCTTTCCTATCCCATAGTTATTTAACTCCCTTCCTATACAATAATATAATTTAGTAGATCTACTAGGGGTGGATCTAGATGAGAATTAGATGGAGATGTTTCGGCACAAAAGATATGGAATTCCTTATCATCATAAAAAATTGTAACCTCCTTCTTCTAACAAAAAGAATTCTGCATCATGGTCCAAAAGACAATCCATACTCAGGATTATATCAAATCCATTCATGTGTATGACAATAAGATCAGCAGATAAAGCATGCTTATATTCCATAATGGTAACTGATTGAAAATACTTTGTAGCAATGATGCTTCCATTAGAATTTATGACTGAAAACTCGCTAGTTAATTCAAATTGGAAATATCTAATTTTCATGAAAAACTAGGAATATATGAAATAATGCATTGATCTAGAATCAAATAAAGCATTTTATAATTTTGAGGATATGATCGAAGTACCTTCCACCACCTCATTTTGAACTTCAACCTCAGTAGTAGTGATCGCATAAGCTTTCCACTGCTTCATTGGACATTTCTATGGTAAGTTTCCATAATGCTTATGACCTTGATTTGAATAATTCCCTATATCCTTACAATTGTAGCATTGATAATTGACAACAGATTTCTTCCCCCTGCAATCATGAGAATGGTGGCCTTTTTATCTACACTTGTAATAGACTCCCATCCCCTTTAGGCATGTACCATGGTGCTTCTTCCCACAAATACTGTAGGATGGAAAGTCAAATTTTCCCTTCTACCCTTATTAACATTTCTATAATTTTCAACAGATATCTTCTTCTCTATAAAGTCATAATACAAAGAGAATTCATTTTCTATCTTGATACCACATGAGACTATATCTTCATACGATAAGAAGTATTATGAGACTAATGCTCATCAGAGATATAATTTTAACCCATCAAATAATAGATCAATATTACTTCATGGATTATGGATATAATCTAAAGAATGCTTTACTATCCTTGTAATGTTAGCCTTATAATATGCGACATTCTCATCCCCCTTTTTCTTCAGAGTTAGAAATTTCTTTTCCAAATCTACCTGATGTTCACAAGGAAATTATTTTTCTAAGAAAAGTTCTTTAAACTCCCCCATTCTATATTTCATAAATATTCATCCTTCTTTGTTTTTTTAATTAATGACCACCATTGATCTACATCTCATGAGAGGCGATAAACTACCATGAAAACGTTTTCCCTTTCATTACTCCCCAAAGTATGAAATAGTTTTTCTAAATAAATTATCCATTGTGCAACTGCAACTGGATTTGTAGACCCATTGAATGTAGGTGGGTTTTTCCTCATAAAGATATCTAACATTGATCCTCCTCATTGTGGTTCAGGGTGCTCCATATAGGTCAGGACATTATTCATAACCTCATTGTGTGTTCCTAGTATAGTTATAAGTTGTTTCGCACATGTTGAATCACTAGCTCCACTATAATTCTTTTTAATTAGAGGTAAATACTTACATGGATTATGCGCATTGACACAATTTCCATTCCTTCCTCTAGGCACCATATCTAGACAATGGACTAAAATAGACTAGTTTATGAATCTCAATGCATAATTACATACTTATAAAATACTTAACATAAATTAAACAATTTATGCATATAATCTATAATCAAAAGGAGTTTTTTCTTTGAGAACATATTTACTCATAAATCTATCATAATGGTTTGTAAAGAAAATTTGGATTATATTAATCATATCCCCTGGGAGTGTCAAACTCGGAGCGCAATAAGCCTCATTGTCGTGTACCAGGATTCCCCAAGTCAAGCCCGAAGCTCTTTTTTCGGGGATTTCACTCTTAGGTACACTTGTTCCAGAACCACATCCAATTGCATTATCTAGAAAGAGATGCATATCTTGGAAAACCCACATAATATCTATATTAGCAAAATTTTTGGATTTTCCGCTATACTAATCCCCAAAGTCTATCTTAGGTTAATGTTCTATAATCAAAGTTTGTCTAAATATTGATTCCACAGATTATAATAAACTTCCTTTGATACCAAACATAACACCCCAAACCCAGTTACCCAGAGTTGGTGCATTATTACATAACATTTTCATGATAACAATAGATCATGTCTTGAAATACTGATAAGTTTAGTATCCTTGGAAGTACTAGATACATAAATTACATTATGAAATGAAAAAATAGAGTAGTGTTTCTCCTTTGAACACACTCAATTACTTTATCTTATCTCCACAGGTCAGTCAAAATAAACTCCTTCACAACTTTTGAAAAATGAAACATAAGAAAGAGGTGAGCTCAGATTCTTAGTAAGGATAACAATATAGAAACAATATGATAAAAAAGCTTAAAAAGTTAAGGCAATGTATAATACTAAAACAAAATCCTTTTAAACATATACATCATCATTATATGGAAAAGATAAATCAAATAATTCCATTTATTTATTCAAATGGATATTCTACAAGTTTAATAATCACATGAAATATCAATAGCTAATCTCATAATGATGGAATGCAAAATGTCAGACATCATAACAACATAGTCATGGCCTCATGACAAAACTATAAATAAAAATATTTTCAAGGCCTTGTTCGAAGAAACAAATTTTTCTAATGAGACCTACCAATGCATCGTAGGGATATAGTGGGCCCCACCTTTCCCTTACTATGTCCAATGAATTCTTTATATGAAATGGGGGGAACATAGAATAAAAATTTGTCTTAAACTATCATAAGAAATGTTAAACATTTAACCAAAAACCATGAATTACATAAAAATATCACATCCACAGTCAAACATATCATACAACTATCAACACAATATGGAAAACTTTATCATAATAAATCAACTTCAATTAAACATAAAATCCAACAATAGGTGTTTATATAGATGAAATCAATCCAAAAACTATTTGAGGGGAATTTTTCTTTCTAATTTTAAATCATTTAAAATTCAAATAATTATAAAAGAAAACATTTATTTTGAAAATATTCATATAATCTTGTAAGGGAAGTTCTGAAGGAGTTATAAGGGTGGAAAATATCCGAACCCATGGTATAAGTTAAAAAAACATTCTTTCCTTAATTTTTTTAAAAGGTCATAAAGTACCTTGTTTGGAAAACAACCAAAAGTTTCCTTTCAATTTTTTTATAAAAATTAAAAAAGGGGTATAATTGAATTTAACCCACAATCTAGAAAATAGTAAAATTGTTTTCAAATAAATTATTATGAAACATGGTTGTGGATGATAAAGATTTCTTATTAGATACTTACATATAAACAGCCTCTGCTAATAAATAGATTGTAAAATTAACCCTTACCTTGAACTTTTTCATATTTGAGGGTATGTTAACCTCCTATATAATGGTTATGTAAAGACCCGTAAATTTCAAGGGAAATTTTTTTCTTAATTTCTTGGGATTTTTACATCTATCAAGTTTCTAACGGCACCTGATTCTGAGGCCTGGTGTGCCCAGAATCAATTTCTGAAGTTTAGATCAGGTACGTTCAGTGAACGAAGGAGCGAGTTTTGCTAACTTTTAACCGGTGCTCGGAATCGAAATTCGATGGCACCAATGAAACCGCAGTGCCGGTAATTGCTTAGGAACACCATTTCCAAAGGAGCGTTTTCTCGGGAGGAGTTGTTAAAAATGTGGAGAATAAAATTATAGTTGTTTTCAATTATATTTTTATTACTCTACTGATGGATTAAGCGTTGTGGGAAAGGAAGTTGTGAGGAAGATGGGGTGGGGCCCACACGAGCCCCCACCTCCTTCAATTTCCATAACACCCCACTAAACCCCCCTCTAGCAATTAATATTGTAACTCATCCACTCATCCACATTAATTGCATGCCAATTAAATGCCTAATTAATTTGACAACACAAGTTTATTAATTTGGTGAATTCAATTTGAATTTTTTTAAAAGGTTGGAATGAGTAATAAAATAAGGCAAAGCCTTATTTTATTATTGTGTTATCGTTGTGTGGAGATTTTTGGAGAGGAGGACTCTAGTCTTGAAGAACATTGTCTTCCATGTTGAAGAATGTGAAGAACATCGTAGAACCAAGGAGAGAAGGTGTGTCGATCTTTCCTTTCTATACAGTCGGTGTGAGACATCATCCTATTCTTTGACGCTCGCCAACCCCATCATCGAAACCACCCCTGCAATGCCGTTCTCCCGCGATGATCATCGTTCTACAACATCTTCTAGGTAGGGGATTTTTTTTATGTTCGTGACTTATTTTGGTGTTCATGGTTAATTTTCTTAGCCGCCTATTATCAAATTAACGGGAGGAGGTCGGACCGCACAAACATGGCCGATCCTCCTCCCCCTTTTTTGTTGTTCAACATCGGGGTTTGAAACGAAGGCGGCGTAGTGCAATGACACCGCGTGGGATCGAGGAAAAACACGATAAAGGAGTGTTGTGCTGTTGCGCCACACTGTTGAGGCCGAAAGAAGCCGCGGCCAGAGTTGGGCCGCGGTTGAGGGGCACAACACCCTCGCACCGCGGCTGTCGGACAAGGGCTGCGGCCTAAGGCTGCGACTGTGTAGAGGGCGGCATGACAAACGGGTCCCGCGCGGCATAACCGGTCGGCCATTACGGCCATCCGGATCTAGAAAAGCAAGGGGTTTGTACCCCCAGACAGCGCAGTAGGGCGGCCCCCCCGTGGGTTTGCCATTCAGTTCGAAGGGGGTGGTGGCTCCGCCCCTTCCACGTCCGCTCAACACACGGGCACCAGGACCGGGCCGAACCGGTTGGGCCGGGCCGGACCACCCGCGCCGGGTCAGGCCGTCCACGCGGGGCCAGACCCCCGTGCCAGGCTGGGTCGGGCCGTGCCCAACCAGGCCGGACCCGGGTCGGGTCGACTCGGTTCGGGCTGACCTAGGGGGTATTGGGCTGGGTCGGACCGGGCCCAAACCCCCTGTTTTCAGACAGATCCGTTCAAACGCCCATAACTTGTTCTACGAACCTCTGATCGACGCACTGTCAGTTTCAATGCGATTCTTGGATCGAGATGGCCGTTTAAGTATATTAACTCAAGGTTTTGGAGAACATTGGGTATGGACAGATTGGTTCGAACACGAAACCAACTGGGCCCTCAGATCAGAAATGCTTATAACTTGAGTTCCAGACGTCCGATTGACGTTCCGTCGACATTGTTGGATCAATATTAGTGAGATGGTTCTTCTGGATTACTCTGATAAAGTTTTGGACGTAGTTGGAGTACGGTCATGTTGGTTTTGACTTAAAAACCAACCGGGCCCCTGGGACGAAAAAGCCAATAACTCTCAGACCGTGCGTCCGATTGACGCGCCGTCTGTCGCGATGAGTTCCTTTTGACGAGATAGAACTTTGGGATACATCAAATCCAGACTTCATGTTAGTTGATTTATTGACCTCTCTTGGATCGTGGAGCGGACCCTCGAAGAATCGAGCATGATGTGTGCGGGAACCCTAGAGCTGGTTGCGACTGCGACGACGATGACGACTGTACTGGGATCCTCTGTGGGTTCGGTAACGACGACAACCATATTTGAATCCTCTATGGTTTCGACCACAATGAATACTGTTCTTGTATCCTATGTGGGTCCGACAGTACTTGACTACTGTTCTTGTATCCTACGTGGGTCCGACAGTATTTGAATCTGTACTTGTATCCTATGTGGGTCCGGCAGAGTAGCTGGTCTTGTATCCTTTGTGGGTCCGACAACATAGTTGGTCTTGTATCATTTGTGGGTCCAACATCTTAGATGAATCAGTGGATACATCTGTTCATCTCTATCATCTTACGAAGAAGTATACCTGTGCGAGCTGAGTCTTGACTTTGAATCATTATCTTCGATATGATTGTTTTTCTATCCTGTGTGGATTGGGTTGTGATATCCTATGTGGATTGGATTGTACTATCCTGTGTGGACTAGATCGAACTTGGGCTCAGATGATTGGAGCCGAACTGGAATTGATGACTTAGGTATATGTATGGGCATATACCTAAGTAGAGTTGGTTGTTACTTCGTGATTGTATCATTCCTTTGTGGTTTGTCCTTCGTGGATTCTGGGAGACCTTCGGGGGTCTCGGGGTCCCTACTGTGTAGCGTATACTCACCCCTGCATGGGCTATACTCTCACTACATTTTGTTGGATGCAGATGATGGACAATGCTGATCGAGGTGGGAGAACGTGGAGCTGGACAGTACCTGGTGGTGGATCACTGGACGAGACGTACACGAGGCGGACGGCTGGAGCCAAGGATCTTAGGAGACTATCTGTACCCACCCTTCCGGTGGGATTTCCAGAGGACGACTCGGTGTTGCTGCTTTACTTTTCTGCTGTTGTACTCTCTTTTCAGTTGTACTTTACTTTCAGTTGGGTTTGTATACTGGCCCATTTACTTTCCAGCACTTACTATTTTACTCAGTTTACTTAGTGTTTACTTCTGATTGCTTCTCTGTGATGTTTGATTTCTTACATAAAGGCAATTCCTTCCTTTATATCGGGATTTACGCCTTTGGTGCTAGTCGCCAGCCCCTGGCCTATGGAAGGCGAGCTTGGGGTAGTCACGCAACGGGTCCCTAGGACGGGTCGTGACATGTTAAATAATTTTTATTAAATTATAAAATAACCAAATGCATAAATATGATATCATATACGATTTTCTAATATTGCATTGTTAATTATATTTCAGTAGTATCATTACTTCAGGTGTTAATTGATTCATTGTCCTTTATATGTTTTGTTACATAAATCATGTTTTTTATAGATAAGATGTATTTTATTTATATCCCGAATGATATTAATTTCTTAAAAATTATTTTTTAATCATAAAATGAAAATTATTCTTTAATGGTTATGATGGGGAATGAAATCGCCTCGCATCGTGGAGACAGTAAGTCATACATATGTTCGAGGGACAATAAAATTCTATTGTTGGTGAAATCATCTGTAATGGGATATTATATCATATATAAAAAATCATTAAAATGATATATTTATTATTTAAATCAATTTTACTCATTATTTTACCCATCTAAATAATGTATTTTTGAATAAAAAACTACACCACGACATGGAGATGATAAGTCGTACGTACACAGGTATGGTGACTTTGTCATTCATAGGATGGATAGAATAATGAATATGGTTCTCAGATATTTATAATAACATAAAAGTATGTATAAAGTGTTGTATTAATTATTTTAGTATGGAAAAAACAATGAATGAGGAATTAGATGAAGAAAAGAACATTGATAGAGGTGATGAAATAATTATCTCTTTTTCGGGTGCTTCCTTTTGATTTGAACCAAAGGGATCAGTAGGTTGGCTTTCTGATCAATTTAAGGCCTCGAGGATGATGTGAGGAAATTTTGTAGGAGATTTGATCATGTGTTGACCAAGACAAATGGATTTGGATGTGTGAATTTAATAGAAGGGGAAGTACCCTTTTACCAGAGAGGTGAGGGGAACTTTAGAAAAAACTTGAAATATTAACTTATTATAAAATAATATTCTATTTATAATAGCTCCAAATGGATTTATTTCAAGGATAAGGTGAGGATGGGACAAAATGATCTCAGACAATATGTTTTAGACGTGTTTAGGACACCATATTAACCTTATCTTTTATATTTAACTCTTAGTTAAATATTTTAACTTTTACCATGTCTTCTTGTATTTAATAATACATGGTTAATATAATTACTATAAAATTAAATAGAACATAATGGGCTTTATTAATAATATATCTAATATTATCTAATTCCTTTGGCAGAACATTAGATTTTTTGAAATATTATATCATTTAATAATATATTATTTTTTTAAAACTCATTTATGTCAAATATGACACTATTTAGTATTTGGTTTTTTGTGATAGTTATAACAATATTATTACTTTGAAAAAATACATTGAATCAACACTAACATGTAATATCTACCTATAAAATTAGTGTGTGTCATCAAAACATTCAATTTTCATTTATTTTAATATTTATAATTTCAATTTTTTTAATCTTTAATTAATAAGGTAATTACTACATCATCATTGTGTCATAAATAAATTTAATTATTTAATTTAAAAAAAATATAAGTAAAATAAAATTATGTAGGAAATATTTTTATCATTCTAATTAATATTTATAGTTGAATTTATATTTTGTATAACCCTATCTAAAAAATGGTTTAGTTATTAAAATTTGAATTTAACACTTTTAACAATTCTTTAAATAAAATATAATAATTGTCCTAATCTAACCCAAATGGATCAAAAAGGATCTTATTTTTGTCATGCGGTCAATTTTGGTCGAAAAATACTTATCCAATAGAATTAGGACATGTATTGGGGTAATTTTATATTATTATATTATTATTTCTACCTTTAAATACCCTATTTACTTTTAATTGTGGTCAACAAAATTCCAAATTTACTATTCACAAAAAACAATTTTCATACTATTGAACAACATTTTAATTACTGATGAAAACAGCATCTGTTAGATTTTTTAAATTCAATTCACAAAAGTGGTATAATTATGTTTTTTTTCAAATTTACAAATGTTCCTAGAAGGTGGGTTAAAGATGTTATAAAGTTCAATAACATTTCATATATCTAATCTTATTATAAAATGACTCCAATGAAATACATTAGACTAATATAGGTATTATGTGTCTATTTTTACTATAATATAATTTTATATAAAAAATAATTATTTATCTAAAAATTCAGTTTTAAACAATAATGTATTGTTTTTCACTATTCATCAAAAATTTAATGTTTTCAGAAAAATACCAAAAATTCACCGTAAGCTAATTTTGATATTAAGATTCCAAAAATTTAGTCAATATTGAAAAATAAAATTTATAAAATTTAAAAAATTAGGTATTACTCTTGATTATTTTTTTTGAATGTCTAGTTTGATTGGTCGTGGTGTGCTAGAACTCAGAGCTGTGTAGAACACAAGCTATTGTATCATTAAAGGAGAAGCGTAATGTGGATGCTTGGGGTAATACATTATTACCACATTCAAATAATTTCCTCCTTGAAATTTTTAGAATATTATTGCATGGAAATATTTAGGTTGTTCTTCACCATACGTTCATCAGGTTCCCACTTTTCCTCTTCCATTTTATGGGTTATCTAAATAACTTTTACCAGATGGGTTATCTGGTTTCTCAACAGTTGTTCCATGGTATCAATAATATTTATAGGATCTTCACTATATAAAAAATCTGGTTCTAGTTCCATTTTTTCATAGGTGAGTAAATGCATTGGGTTTGACATGTTTTCTCTCAATAGTGAAATGTGGAACACATCATGATATTTTGAGAGACTTGGAGGCATTTCCAAATAGTAAATTACAAATCCAATTCGTTCTAGAATATTGAAATGTCTAATGTACCTGGGAATTAATTTACCCTTCATTACAAATTTTATAACACCCTTCCATGGAGATACCATCAACAATACATGATCTCCTCCTTTAAATTCCAATTCCTTCCTTCGGTTATCAGCATAGATTTTTGCCTACTTTGAGTTTCTTTGATGTGGGTTTGGATAATCTACAACTTTTCCATTGTTTATTCAACAAGTTATAGGTCAATGAGTTTTCTTTCACCAACATCATTCCAATAAAATGGTGTGCGACACCTCTTTCCATATAATGCTTCATATGGTGCCATCTAAATACTTGAATGGAAGCTATTGTAATAGGAAAATTCTACCTGAGGTAAATACAGATCCGACATACCTTGAAAGTGAAGTGAGAAACATCTCAACATGTCTTCTATGTTTTGAGTATTCCATTCTAATTGTCTATCAATTTGAGGTTGGTAGGTAGTGCTCAAACAAAGTTCAGCATCCAGGTATTTCTGAATACTTCTCCAGAATCATGATGTAAAAAAGTGATCACGATCAGAAAAAATCAATAGGGGTACACCATGAAGTCTTACAAGATCATTAATATATAGTCTGGCTAAAAGTTTATATGGTGAAACATATCTTATAGAAATAAAATGTGTTGAATTTTTAAGACAATCAACATTGAACCATATTGCATCATTCTATCTAGGAGTCTTTGGTAGCCCCATGAAAAATTCCATCGTAATATTATCCAATTTACACTCAGTTATGGGAATAGGTTGCATGATTCCTCTATGATGTTGTTCTCCACCCTTCACCTATTGAAAAATCATACTTTTTTACATATAATCTGAAATCTCCCTCTTCACGTTTTTCCAAAAAAAAAATTTCCTTCAAATCAATATACATCTTAGTGCTATGATCATGTATAGAGAAATTAGAGCTATGAGAATCATCCAAAAATTCCCTTTTTAGATCATTTATATCAAGAACACAAAGCCTATTCCAAAATTTCAATATTCTAGCTTCATATATGAAGTCTATCAATATCCCATCATTCACCGCATTAATTTTCTTTTGAAACTCCTCATTATTATTCTGAGAAATTTTTTTCCTTTCTAGTATATATGTGTTGGAAATAATTTGAAAAAGTATTGATGTTTCACCTTCCATGATTATTCCCACAACCATCTTCACTAGATCCCTGAAAATTGGATCCCTTTAAACTCTCATCTTGTTAAGATCTTCATGATACTTTATGGTAAAAGCATATTCCTCCTTATTATCCTTCCCTGGGTGGTAATGAATTGTGAAATCATAATCCGTGAGTAATTTGAGCCATCAATGTTGCCTCATGTTGAGTTCTTTCGGTGAGAAAATTTACTTCATACTCTTGTGATCAGTATATATCTCACATTTTCACCATTGAGATAGTCTATCTATATCTTCAGAGAAAATATTATAGATTCTAACTCAAGATCATGAATGGGATAGTTTTGTTCATCATGTTTTAGCTGTCGTGATACATATTAAATAACTCTATCATTCTGCATAATGACACAACCATATCCTTTCTTTGAAGCATCACTATAAATAACTAACTCATCATTCCCTAATGGTAGAGTCAATATAAGAGCATTGAATAATGTTCCCTTCAATTATTCAAAAAATTCTACACACTATTTTTTCCAAACAAATTTAACCCATTCATGTGTGATCTTGGTTAATTGTTTATCCAATCGTGCAAAATTCTAGACAAAACGCGGATAATAAACTGCTAAACCAATAAAACTGTATAACTCAGTTATAATAGTTAGTGCATGAAATTCTTGGATTTACCTTTTATTCGAAGGATAAATTTATATTCCATCCATAGAGAAAATATAGCCATCAACAGAAATATCCTAAAGCTAGAATTTACTCTTGAAAAAACAGCCCATATAATTCATTTCTTTTAAGAGTTTTCAGAATAGTGCGCAAGTGATTTTCATAATCTTCATTTATTTTGGAGTATACCACGATATCATCAATATATACCACTATAAATTCATAATTATATTCCTTAAAAACACTATTCATTATATCCATGAAAATAGAGGGTGCATTAGTCAATCCAAAAGGCATTACTGTAAACTCATAATGCCCATACCTTGTTTGAAATGTTGTTTTTGGAATGTCTTCCTTCTTCACGCACAACTAATATTATCCAAATTGAAGGATAATATTTTAAAAATATTTATCTCCAATAAGTTGATCAAATAAATCATTAATGAGAGGTAAGGGATACTTATTCTTTATTGTTATAGCATTGATCTCCCTGCAGTCAATGCACAACCTCATAGATTCATCTTTCTTCACAATAAAAAGAACATGGGATCTCCATGGAGAAGCTCTAGGGGGAATAAATCCTTTATTACTAAATTATACTAGTTGTTTCTTTAGTTCCACTAATTCCATAGAGGTCAGTTTATAAGGGGTATTCAATATAGTCATTGAACCATGAATTAAGTCAATAGAAACTCAATTTCTCATTCTGGTGGACATCTAGGTAAATCCTCTAGAAACACAGCAACATATTCATGAAAAATAGGTACATCATATATTTAAAAATTCCTTTCCTCACTCATAGTTATTTAACTCCCTTCCACCGTAATAATTCAATTTAGTAGAGCTACTATGGGTGGATCTAGATGAGAAACAAATGGTGATGTTCCAGCTCTAAAGATAAGGGATTCCTTATCATCATCAAAAATTGTAACCTCCTTCTTATAATATATTTTTCATCATGGTTCGAAATCCAATCCATTCTGAGGATTATATCAAAATCAATAATGGGTATCATAATAATATTAGAAGATAAAAAACACTAATATTCCATAATGGTAACTGATTGACAAAACATTGTCGCAATTATACTTCCCTTAGGAGTCTTGACTAACAACTCCCTAGTTATGTAAAATTGTAATTATTTGTTTTTTGAAAACTAGGATGATATGAAAGAATTCATTGATCCAGAATCAAATAATGCATCAGATAACTATGAGGAAATGAGTAAATTACTTTCCACCACATCATCAAGAACTTCAACCTCAGAAGTAGTTATTGCATAAGCATGGCCTTTATCCCTAGACATTTTCTGATGTAAGTTTCCTTAATGATTAGGAAATTCATTTGAATAATGACCCACCTCTTTAAAATTTTAGCATTGAAAATTAGTAGCCTATTTCATCCCCTGGAAATCATGTGCTTGGTGGAATTTTTCTCCACATGTGTAACAAACTCCCATCCCCTTTAGGCATGTACAAGGGTGTTTCATCCCACAATTAATACAGAATGTAAAGTCACCTTTCCCCTTCTTCCCCTTATTTCTTTTTCCAGAGTGTTCAGCAAATCAATTTTCTATTGCTTCACATTAAATTCATAAGACTTATAGAGTTCTTTTTTTGTCTTGATAGCACATGATACTATATCTTTGTACGATGAGAAGGATTGTAAAACTAATGCTTGTTGGAGAAATGGTTTTAAACCATCAAATAATTGATCAATATTACTTCTTCGGTTACATATATAATCTTCATCATTCCTTGAAAACCTTGTAAAGTTAGCCTCATACTTTTCGACATTCTCATTCCCCTTTTTCCTCAGACTCAAAAATTTCCTTTCCATATCTATTTGATGATCATGAGGGAAGTATTTTTCTAATAAAATATCTTTAAACTACCTACATTCCATATTTGAAACTTCTTCATCCTCAATTTTTTTTAATTAATTACCACCATTGATTTAGATCTCACGGGGGGAGATAAACTGCCATGACAACATTTTCCCTTTTGTTATTCCCCAAAGCATGGAATATTTTCTCTAAGGAACTTATCCATTGCTCAGCTACAAATGGATTTGTAGCCGCATTGAATGTTGGTTGTTGTTTCCTCTAGAATAGGTCTAAAATTTATCCTCTATATTGTGGATCAGGGTGCTTCATACAGGTATGGTTATTATTCATAACCTTAGTGAGTTGTCCCAGTATGGTTATAATCTATTCAGCACCAGTTGCGTCTCCATCTCAACTATAATTATCTTGAATAGGAGGGAAGTCCCAACATGGATTATGTGTGTTGATATGGTTTCTATTCCTTCCAATTGGTGTAATTTATAAACAATGGAATACAATAGATTAGTTTATGAATCACAAATCATAATACCCAACTTATAAAATACTTAAAATAAATTGAATAGTTTATGCATATAATTTATAATCATACAAAAAGTTTTTTTTGGGTACGTATTTAGTCATAAATCCATCATAATTATTTTTTTAAAAAATGTGAATTATCCTAAGAAAATATTATAGGAATTTCAAACCAGGTGCACAGTAAGGGTCGTTGTTGTGTACCAGGATACCCTAGGTCAGGCCCAAAACTTCTTGTCAGAGTTTTCACTCTTAGGTATATTTGTGCTAGAACCATGTCCACTTGTAGCATCCAGACAGGGATGTAATTCTTAGGATTCCCACATAAGATCTATATTACCCAAATTTTTGGATGTTCTTCTATACTAATGAACAATGTTTATCTTAGGGTAATGTTCTTTAATCAGAGTTTTTCTAAATCTAGTTTCCAAGGATCAAACTAAACTTCCTTTGATAAAAACGGTAATACCCCAGCCCTGGTTACCCTAAGTCGGTGCATTATTACATATCATTGACATGATCACTATATATAAATTCCAGAAAGACCGATTAGTTTAATATACTTGGAAGTACTAGATACATACATTAAATTATGAAATGAAAAAGGAATAGTGTGTCTCCATTTAACACACACGTATCCTTTATCATATCCCTGAAGGTCAGTCGTAATAAACATATTTGAAACCTGGAAGAAATAATACATAAGAAAGGGGTGAGATCAGATGCTTAGTAAGGATAACAATATAGTAGAAACTATGATAAATAATAAAAAACATTGAAGGCAATGTATAAGACTAAAAAAGCCTTTTAAACATAAACATAAACATAATACGGAATGACAAATCAAATAATTCCATTTAAATATTTACATAGATATTCTACTAGTTGAATAATAACATGTAATATCAATAGCTAATCTCATAATGATGTAATTCATAATGCCAGATACCATAACCACATAGTCAAGGCCTCGTTCCAATACTATAAATAAAAATATTTTCAAGGACTTTTTCCAAGACACTTGTTTGTCTCATGAGACTTATTGATGAATTGAGGGGCTATAGAGGGCCCCGACTGTCACCTACTATGTCTAATTCATTCCTCATATGAAAAGGGTGAAACATAACATAAACATTCATATTAAACTAACATAAAAAATTTTAATACTGTAACCATAAACTGTGAATGACATAAAAATAGAATATCCACAGTCAAACTTATCGTAAAACTATTAAAACAATATGGAATATTGTAACATAGTAAGTTAACTTCAATTAAACATAAAATCTAAAAATATATGTTGACTTAGATTAAATCAATCCAGAAACTATTTGTGGGAAATATCTCTTTCTACGTTGAAATCATCTAAAAGTCGCATAATTATAAAAGAAAACATCAATTTTGAAAATATTCATATAATTTTGTATGTGATTCATAGAAGGTGTTATGAAGGTGGAAAATAGATGCACACTTTATATAAGATAAATAAATTCTTTCCTTAATTTTTCGAAAAGGTCATAAAGTAACTTGTTTGGAAAACTAAGGAAAGATTCCTTTTATAAAAATTTATAAAAAGTCATAAAAGGGTATAAATTAAATTAACCCACAGTATAGGAAATAGTAAATTTTTTTAAAAATCATTTTTAAGAAACATGGATGTGGATGATAAAGAAGTCCCGATATATATTTACGTATAAACAACCTCAAATAATAAAGAGATTGAAAAATTAACCCTTACCTTGTAATTTTCCTTAGCCGGGCATGCGTTATATTCTAGTATAATGGTTAAATCATTTTTATTAAATTATAAAATAACCACATACATTATTATGATATCATATATGATCCTCTAATATTGTTTTGTTAATAATATTTCAATAGTATCAGTGTTTTTGGTGTTAACTGATTCATTTTCCTTTATATGTTTTGTTACGTAAGTCAGGTTTTTTATGGGTAAGATGTATTTAATTCATATAAAAAATGATATTATTTTATTAAAAATTATTTTTTAATCATGAAATAAAAATTATTCTTGGATGGTTACCATGGGGAATGAAATTTCATATCATCATGAAGACGGTAAGCCGTACGTACGCACGAGCGACAATATAATTCTATTGATGGTGAAATTGTATTTAATTTCATGGTATATTATATATAAATAATAATTTAAATGTTATATTTATTATTTACATCAATTATACTCATTATTATACCAATATAAATAATGTATTGTTGAATAACATGCCACACCCTGACTTGGAGATGGTAAGTCGTATGTACGCACATATGTTGACTTTGTCATTCATATGATTGATATAATATTGAATATGGTTGTAACATATTTATAATAACATAAAATTATATATAATGTACTGGATTTATTATTTTATTATGTAAACAATAAAGAAATAGGAAGTATAAGAAGAAAAGAACATTTAAAGAGGGGATGAAATAATTACCTCTTCTTCAGGTGCTTCCTTTTTATTTGAACAAAATAGCTCAATAGGTTGGCTTATGATCAAAGTAATGCCTATAGGATGAATTGAGGGTTTTTTTGAGGATATTTGAGAAGGTTTTGGTAGATCTAAACGGATTTTGAGGTGTGAATATAAGATAAGGGGAATTACCCTTTTATAAGAGAGGTGAGGGGTACTTTAGGAAAATTTTGAAATGTTAATTTATTATAAAATTATTTTCGTTTTATAATTGCTCAAAGTGGATTTATTTCGAGTATAAGGTGGGTTTGGGAATAAATCCTCTCATAAAATAGGTTTTATATAAGTTTAGGTTTCCATATTAAGCTTATATTTTAGATTTAACTCTTAGTTAGATAGTTTAACTTTTACCATGTCTTCTTGTATTTTTATACTAAATGGTTAATAGAGTTACAATAAAAATCCAAGAGAACATAAAGGGGTTCATTAATGAAATATATAACACTATCTAAGTTATTTGTTAGAATAATATATTTTTAGTAATATTATATCATTTAATAAAATTGTATTTTTTTAAAACTCATTTATGTCAATTTTGACACTATTTAGTATTTGGATTTTTTGAAAGTCCTAACAACTTTATTACTTCTAAAAAATAAGTTTTATCAAACCTAAAATGTCATATTCACCTAAAAAATTCGTTTACGGCATCAAAAGTTAAAATTTAAATTTATTTTAATATTTATAATATCAATTATTTTAATCATTCATTAAATAGGTAATTACTTAATCGAAATTGTGTCATAAATAAATTTAATTATTTAATTTATAAAAATTATAAATAAAATACCATTAATTATGAAATATTTTTATCTTTATAGTGAATATTTATAGTCGAATTTATATTATATATAACCCTTTACTAAAATTGGTTTAGTAAGTAGAATTTGAATTTAACCCTTTTAAACCTTCTTTAAATAAAATATAATAACTCTCATATTCTATCCCAAATGGATCAAAAAGGATATTATTTTTTAAGGTAGATTTAAAAAAAATCAATTATCCAATAGAATTAGGACATGTGTTGAGGTAATTTTATATTATTATAGTATTATTTCTAATATTAATTACCCTATTTACTTTGAACTGTGGTAAATAAAATTTAAATGTTACTATTCACAAAAAATTATTTTCATCCTATTGAACCAAATTTTATATACATATTATAAACATGTCTATAGGATTTTGAAATTTAATTCACAGAAGTGGTAAAATTATTTTTTATGCAAATGTACTTAGAAGGTGTGTTAAAGACATTAAAAGGTTTAATTAAATTTTATATATCAAATCTTATTATGAAATGACTACAATGAATTACAATTGAATAATATAGGTACTATGTATCTATTTTGACTTTACAATAAATTAAACTAAAAATAATTATTTTAAAATAAATCGGTTTTAAACAGTAATGCAGTGTTTTTAACTATTCATCAAAAATAAAATTTTTTCATAAAAATACTACAAATTCACCCAAAGTTAATTTTGATACACTGAATCAAAAAATGAAGTCCATTTTATGAAATATAATTTATAAAATTTTAAAAAGTGGGTATTATTATTCATAAAATCTTTTTAGACGACTAGTTTTATAACACCCCGACCCCAGAAGCCCAGAGTCGTGCATTATTACATATCATTGGCATGATCCCAAAAGATCAAGTCTCGAAAGACTGATTAGTTTAGTAGCCTTGGAAGTACTAGATACATTCATAAGGTTTAAATTACATCACAAAATGGAAAACCACAACAACATTGTTTCCGTTGACAACACTGAGATCCCATAGACTATCCCTGCAGGTCAGTCAAAATATAATTCTTCACATCCTGGGAAAAATAAAACATTGAAAGGGGTGAGCTCATATTCTCATTAAGGATAACAATATAGTAGAAAATTTCATAAATAAGCATAAACTTTTAAGGCAATGTATAAGACTAAAACAAAGGCCATTTAATCTTGAACTTCAGCATAATATGGAAAAGACAAAATCAAATAATTCCATTTACATATTAACATGGATATTTTACTAGTTTAATAACCACATGCAATATCAATAGCCACTTTCATAATGATGGAATGCATAATGCCAAACTTTCTTAACCACATAGTCAATGCCTTATGCCAAGACTACAAGTAATATTTTGTCAAGGCCTTGTTCCATGACACTAGTTTGTCCCATGAGACCCACCGATGCATCTAGGAGCTATAGCGGGCTCCACCCGTCACTTTCTAAGTCCAATTTATTCCTTATATGAAAAGGTGATACAACACCAATGAATTGGATATTTAACTCAGTAAATGGATATTGAGTTAACATTACTCTTATCATGTTCATATCGATGACTTGAAAATTTATCAATGGAGTGATTATGTTTATCAAAAGTATATACATATAAATGGGAGTGGAAATTACTACATAAATAATAAATAGTTATTCCACACATAATCCTGGAGTAAAACAATCAATGAAGTATGCATAAAGCCGAATGAGTGGAAATTGAAATTTGAAATTCCCTTACCAACTTGGTAACTTAGGAAACATACATCCCGTGAAAGATAGATCATAAAACTATGATTTAATTACTCATAAATAAAATTATATTACACAAATAATATAATCATTGTGTAGTACATACACCACACAAAAGGAAATAGTGGCAGTATGGTAGGAATCTCACGAAAATAGGAAGCAAGATGAAAACCCTTACTTCGTTGTAATCAATCGAGTCATATGGACAAAAGTTAATAACAAACAAATAATTCATATAATAACATGAATATAAATATAATCATGATAATATATATCAAATTTAAGTACACAATACACCACATGTAATAAATAAGTGGCGAACAATGGAAATCTCACGGAATTAAAAGTGAGATAAGAAACCCCTTACTTTGTACTTTTCCTTGGTCGAGGGTAATTTAACCATATTTATAATGGATAAATAATTGTTATTAAATTATACAAGAATCATATACATTAATATGATATCATATATTATATTTTAACATTTCTTTGTTAATAATATTTTTGTATTATCGTCATTTCAGGTGTTAACTGATTCGTTTTCCTTTATATGATTTGTTTTGTAAGTAGTGTCTATTATGAATAGGATGTATCTTATTAATATTAATAATTATATTAAGTATTTACACCTTATTTTTAATCATATAATGAAAATTAGTCTTGAATGGATTATGATGGGGAATGAATCTCATCGCGTTCGTGGAGACGGTAATCCGTACGTACACACGAGCGACAATATCATTCTTTTGTTGTTAAAATAATATATAATTGGATTTTATATAATATATAAATAATCATTATCATGTTATATTTATTATTTACATAAATTAAAAAACATTATTATACCCATCCAAATAATAATGTATTGAATAACAATTACACCACGACATGGAGACAGCAAGCCGTACATACGCATGTATGGTGACATGTCATTCAAAGGATGGATAGAATAATGAATATGGTTGTACAATATTTATAATAAAATAATATTATATATAAGATACTGTATTTATTATTTTAGAATGGAAACAACATAAAAATAGGATGTGGAAGAAGAAAGGAACATAAAAGAGGTGATGAAATATTTACCTCTTCTTCGGGTTCTTGTTTTTGATTTGATCAAAAGGGCTCCATAGGTTGGATTTCTGACTAAAGGAAAGCATCTAGAATGAATGGATTAAAGTTTAGAGGGTATTTGTGTAGGGGTTGGATGAGCCAAATGGCTTTGAATGTGTTAATTATAGAGAAGGGGGAGTTCCCTTTTATAAGAGGGGTGAGGAGGACCTTAGGAAAAGCTAGAAATATAATTTTATAATAAAATAATTTTCAGTTTATAATGGCTCAAAAATGGATTATTTAAAGGCTAAGGTGGGGATGGGTATAAAACCACTCAACCAATAGGTTTTATATGGGTTTGGGTCGCTATATTAACTTTATATTTTAGATTTAACTCTTAGTTTAATAATTTTACATTTACCATATCTCTTTGTATTTTTATATTATATGGTTAATAAACTTACTATATACTTCCAAGAAACCCCAATCGGTTCAGTAATGATACAACTATCATTATATAAGTCTTTTGGCCGATCCTGAGATTTTTAGGAATAGAATATCAATTAATAATATAATATATATTTTTCAAAAGTCTTTTTTGTAAATTTTGAAACCATTTGGTATTTTGTTTTTTCTAAATTTATAACAGCATTATTACTTCGACCAAATTTCATCTAACCAACCCTAATATGTCATATTAACATAGAAAATTAGTTTAATTCATAAAAATTCTCAAATTGCATTTATTTGGATATTTATAATGTCAATTATTTTAATCTTTCATTAATTAGGTAATTAATGAATCATCATTATGTCATAAATAAATTAAATTATTTAAGGTCTAAAAAATATAAATAAAATACCATTATGTAGGAAATATTTTTAGATTTATAATTAATATTTATAGTCGAATTTATCTTATATGTAACCCTCTATTAAATTTTTTTTAGTTATTAAACATTGATTTTAAATCATTTAACTCTTCTTTGAATTAAATAATAATAAATGTCCTAATCTAATCCGAGTGGACCAAAGAGGTTCATATTTTATTCCTAAGGGTTTTTGGTCGAATTACACTTCTTTTCATCTTATTGAACCACATTTTACTTATTTATATCAACCGCGTCTCTCGTATTTTTGAAATTCAACTCACAGAAGTGGTGAAATTAAGTTTTATGTAAATTTGTAAATGATTTTAGGAGGTGGGTAAAAGACGGTAAAAAGTTCATTAAAATTTTTATATTTATAAAATTATTATAAAATGACTCTAATGAATTACATTGAACTTATATATGTATTATGTATTTATTTTGACCTAACATAAATTTATATAAAATAAATAATTATTTAAATAAAAATATGGTTTTAAACTATAACTCAGTGTTTTCACTATTCTTCAAAAATTGAATATTTTCAGAAAAATACCAAAAATTCACCCTATTCTAATTTTGATATTCCAAATCGAAAAATGAATTCCATTTTGAAAGATAAAATTTATAAAATTCTAAAAAGTGGGTATTACTATTCATAACAACTAGTTTGATTGGTCGTGGTGTGTTAGAATCTCAAAGTTGCGTACAATGCAAGATATTACATTATTCAAGGGGAAACATACCGTGGATGATTGGGGTGTTACATTCTTCCGACCTTTTGGAAATTTCATCCTCACAATTTTTAAAATTGGGCTTGGGAACATAATTGAAAGTCCCACATCGGAAAAACAGTCAATAAAACTATCACTTTAAAAGAAAGAAAGAGAAGTACAAAGGTCACTCGAGATAACCCATATTAGGATTCAATGGAAAAAAACATGGATATAGAAGATAAATTAATGTCATGTTCTGATGGAGAGGGATAGAAAACACGATCAGGAGAAAGTTAACAACAAGAAAGCCACAAATTTGTGATGGGACAAACAATCATTAGTTTCCCAGTAGTAAAAGTAAACGGACAACATTTATTTTGTTATAAGTTATATTTCATAAATATGAGGAATTTATTTATGAGATTGACAAAGAACATAAAGAGATATACTTACTTTTTATGTAGAGTTTCATTCTTTAATAAATTTCTACCACTAACTCATTTTTTCAAATGATGAGTATTCTAGATGACTTTGTCACACCAGAAGAGCTAGAATCAACTTCTAGAGAATCACATGATCCACAAAGGATAAACTATATATTTACCTTCTATTTAGAGATTAATCAAAACCAAAATGATTAGTACAGGATCAGATGATCCCCCAAAAAGATATTCCTTTAGAGAAAGAAACACTAATCTTAATTTATAAAATTAAACAAACAATACCCTAATTTTAAATAAATACAATTCAATAAAAAATTGTCCTTAAAATCCTTCAATATAATCGAAAAAAATATTGAAACCCAAAACTTAGAAAAATTTGGTTATGTAGTCTTCCATGTTAAATTGTATCTCCAATTTTCATCGACTAGTCTTAAAGTCACATACTTAAAAGTAATTAATCTAATAACATATTCTCTATTATAGGTTAATTATTTCCATAAATAACCAAAATCACTATAAATAAACAATAAAAACATAGATAAAAATTAACCATTACTCCTCAAATTAAATCCCATAGTATTCTATTTTCCTTAGGCATATAGTGTTCTCAATCAAGTGAACATCTTCCAAAATAACATTTATCACTTAATCACCAAATCATATCCCTTTACTAAGGGT
Organism: Viscum album; assembly: GCA_963277665.1. Taxonomy (NCBI): domain Eukaryota; kingdom Viridiplantae; phylum Streptophyta; class Magnoliopsida; order Santalales; family Viscaceae; genus Viscum; species Viscum album. Next base: position 1,390,498,482 of record OY728152.1, read on the forward strand.
ATTCATTTGAAAATACATAAGATCCCAAATCATATTATTATTGATAAATAAATTATTTCACTATAAATAATTAGTCACACTAACCAGGGACTTCATGTGGTCCAGTGGTAGGAAATAAATCCCAAACACACTCTGGTTGTGGGTTTGATTCCCATAGCTTTGTACGATACGACGAGTTTTCAGACAGTCTTTGTGTTGTCCTTTTTTAAAAACTATATTTTATAACATTACCAAAATGAGATAAATTCCTCAAAATAACCATAACATAATTTAACAAAAAATATTATCTCATACCTTGCATTTTCATCCCAAAATTTAATAACTTGTAATTGCCTGAAACACAATGATCATATAAAAACAACTGGTTATTTATAACTATATCCACAAGAGAAAAGACAATTCTTCCTCAAATATCATTTTCACATGACAAATTTCAGAGTTACAAATACAAGAGAAAATTATTCCAATGTAATCCCATCAACAAGGAGCACTAATACTTTTAAACATTTCTCCAACCATTTATTTCCACATAGCTTCGTCTTTGACCAAGAAAATATCCAATAGAATAGGTCATTCACTCAGTTAATGGCCAGGTCCCCTACATTTAGGACAAATGACTGTAAATTGATTCTTGGGACCATTTTTTATTTTCTTCCATATTACTCTTTATTTTTTCTAGGCAATTATTTACTTTATGTCCTTCTTTCCCACATGTAATATAAGGCCCCAATATTAAACCTTACTTAATATTGAATTAAATGAGTAATTCACATTGAGGATCTTTTCAGGTTTAGAGTTTTAGAGAATTAGGACATAACTATTACATCTCAAAAGATTACAAAGTATTCGCTTCTACTAAAATTTCCATAAAATAAAAACTCTTAAAAAGAAACATGTATAGTTCCATGTTTTAGGTAGCATGACTTTCCCTTGAACCCATCCTTGACCCTATTCCACGCTAAGTCCTGTGAAAAACATTTCAAAAACTTGGGATGAGCATAAGAAGCTCAGTAAGGGATACACAAAGAATGAAAACTGTTAGTTTTTCAAAACAAAAAGTAAACCATGAATACTTTATCAATGTAATACTTTTCACCTTCATGAAGTAGTAAAAAATATTCATTGAAAAAAAAATTATCATTACTTACCTTTTTGTAACCAAATGATTACCATAAAACCCATATAAAGAACACATAACATATATAAAGGTAACTTGGGACATAAACATACTTAAGTGGAATAACCATATGGTCGACTTCCACACATATCACTTAATGGAATAGCCATACGGACAATTTCCATACATATTTAATGGAATAGCCATACGGCCGACTTCCATACCCAATGCATTGGAGGTTATAATGTAACCACCCATCCTGGTATTCACGGCACCACCCGTCATATGGTTTATAACGTAACCACCCGTTAAAATGTCCAAGTACCAATATAAAATCATAAAACATAAAACCAATATAAAAGAATGATAACATTTCCACATTTCAATCACAATTTGACATAATAGAATCCTTTATCAAAACCATTTTCAATACCAAAATACATAAAAGAGTATATGGTATTTATTTTATTTTAAAAACATTACGGCTTGTTGGGGAAGCCAAAGACCAAATAATACTCGCGGCGGCGGAAAAGGTCGTTGTCACCGCGTACGTAAAAAAAACATTCCTTTTTTTCGTTTAGTAAAAAGCTTCATAGAAAAAGATTCATTTTGTATAAAAGTAAAAGTCAAAGGGGTTTATACACCGCATAACACAAAGTTGTGTATAAAATGAAATATGCCTCAATGAAAGGAGATTGAGACGAAGTCCCTTACAAAGACGATATCCTTGGTTTAAGGATAAATCAATTACATAATTATGTGTGACAAATGAATACACCAAATATAAGTGGATATTAAGTGTAAAATAATCAAAGGTCATTCACACATATTCAAAGGATGACATATTCAATAACAACATGTTGAACCCAAAGAAATCGAAATTGGGTTAAGAAGTTCCCTTGACAGCCTAACGACGTCACATCAAAATGAGTTGGTGAGAGATAAAAAAAAGGGTATCTCATCACTTGGACATAAAATTTACATCAATAAGGATATATGAGAACATATCCCAACATAAAAATATGTAAATTAAAAGACCCAACAAAATAAGTCTTTTAAAAAGAGGAGGGTGAAAGGTTCCCTTACCGACTTGGGTATCATTCAAAACATACACCCCATGAATGAAGGACAATAGATCATTGATGTAAATACTCATAAAAGAAATTATATTACACAAAGAGTCGAATAATGTCAATACATACACCACTCAAAGGAAATTGTGGAAAATGTAGCATAAATCTCACGGGAATAAATGTGAGATGAAAAATCCCTTACGAAAACTCGGCAGCCTAACGGCGCCACATAAAATATCCAAAAATGGATTGATGAGATAAAATAGGGTATATCATCACATTACAACAAAACTTAAAGCAAGAGGAATATGAAAGAACATCCCCCACCATAACAAATTGGAGCTTAAAAGAAGTGACATAAAGGAGAGTACTTAAGAAGAAAGAGAGAGGTTAGATCTCTTACGAAAGTTCGGTAGCCTAACGGCGCCTCCCAAAACTTCCAAAATGGATTGATGAGAGAGAATAGGGTCTCTCATCACATGAACATAAAAATTAAAGTAGGATTAATATAAAATAACATCCCAATCATAAGAAATATGAGCTTAAAATAAATGACATAAAAGAGTGTACTTATAAAGAAAGAGAGTTGTAGGATCCCTTACCTCAGGTCCGACTTGACTCGATCGTTCTTTAACGTCCTGAATAATAAACTTGAGTTAATTTATACTTGCTTAAGAACCTTTTCCAAGTTCATTATTCCTTTTATATCAATTATTGAGATGTTATAAACATCATGTAATCATTTAAGTTAATAATGTTCATTTTGTCGGTATTTGGTTCTTAAGTCGAAAGTGGACTTCTTACAATTACATGTTGTTCGTGTGGCCAAATGTTTATTATATCCAGAATTGTATTCATGATTTAGATATCATATATTTCATATATATCCAGTACATTCATGCATTTATAACATTACATAATCATTTAGAGGTAATAAATGAAATGCACCGTTCATGGAGACAGTAAGCCGTACGTACGCATGAACGCTACTTTCATTTATATTTCGTATTTTATAGAATGGAATAATAATGATATAAAGGTATATTATAATTCCAGTATAATATCACATATAATATCATAGTTCCATCCTTTATACGTCCCACATATGGTATTTAACGAATCAAATCACTTTGAGGGGGCGGTAGTCCGTACTTCCTTAAATGAAGATATCGCGTTTACCCATAATGGAAACCATAAAGGTATGCCCAAAATGAAAAAAAAACAGAAGCTTAAGGAAAAAATAAACATATTATATATCATATATAAAAATAGTGACATCATAATGGCCACCTTTGAAGGTGTTAAATGAGTATTGAACAATCATCGTTTCGGGAGGCAGAATTTTTCCATCCACGGAAACCGTATGTTCTTTAACCATTTGATGTAGTTGTGTGAGAGTGTAGCTAGAATAAATCTTATAACAACATCCTAGTATATTTAAGATACTGGTTTTGTTACAAAAGAAGTAAATAAAGAGAGTTTAGGGGGTTGGAGAAGCAAAATGAATCAAATGAACAAGAGAGAATGAATTACCTTTAAAAGTGTAACTCCTTTTGATTTGAGCCTAAAGGCTTCCTTTGAAAGGATTATGACCAAAGGGAATCCTATATGATTAGTAGAGGGATGTTTAGAGAGTAAATGGGCAGGGGTTGGCCGAGCCAAAGGCTTGAGGAGTGTGTGAAATGAGGTAGAGGTGGGGGCCTTTTATAAGAGGAGAGGAGGGGCACTTTTGGAAAGTAAGAAATATTACTTTATTTGAAAATGTGTTTCAGTTTTAAAAGGTCCCACATTGATATTATTCGTGGATAAGGTGATAGGGCTTCGAAATACACTCATCCAATAAGTTTTGGACATGTGTAGTTCATAGATTTTACATTATCATTCCATTTTATTTAAATCGTTAAATAATGATGTCATCTGTGCATCATTATGATGTCATAAATAATTTAATTTATTTAATGTCTAAAAATTATAAAAAAATTACTATGATGTAGCAAATCGTTTTATCTTTCCAATGACTATTTATAACAAAAAATCTGACTTATATAACCCCACTTAAAAATTGTTTTAGTAAAACATATCATGTTTGTGTCATTTTTACTTTTACATTAAATAAAAAGTTATTTATGTCATTTCCCAACCAAGTGGATCCATGGGGTCCCCAAGTTGACCCATGACTTGTCATGGTCGGCCATGACACAACCAATGAGGGTAAGACATGTTTCAAGCTCATCTCATTTTATTAAAGCATTATTTTTACCTTAAACTACACTAATTACCACTAATCGTGATTAAAAACATAATAAGTTACTATTCACCAAAAAATTATTTTAATCTCATTGAACCACATTTTACTTCTTAATGACAACCATGTATGTCGGAATTTTGAAAATCAAAACACAATGATGGAAAAATTTCATTTAAACGGAAAAATCAGTTTTTATAAGTACCACTTTCTGGTTTCACTATTCATCAAAAATTGAAGTTTTTCAGAAAAATCCCAAAAATTCACCCTAAGCTATATTTGATATTATGAATTCAAAAATGAAGTCTGTTTTACAAAATTCAAAACATATAAGTCACATTAATTAATTCAATAACTAATTCCCGCTGTCATGACAAATAGCGTGTTTTTATGAAACAATAAGTATCAAAAGATTGACACTAGTTTAAGTCCGATTTCAAAGTGAAATTAATTCCAACGACCACTATTGGATTTAATGGTAGAAATATTTTCTAATTTCACTTTAAAACCAATTCAAAAGATAATCTAATCATAAAAATAAATTATATTGAAAAGAGGTTTTGAATTAAAATACCACATTTTACACTATTCATAAAAATAATGAACTTTATCGGAAAGATACCAAAAATTTACACAAAGTAAATTTTGATGTCCCGATTCTTAAGAAAAGTTTTATTTGGTCCAATAGAATTTATAAGAGTTAACAAAACTATATTTAAGGACGGTCCTCCATCAAAATGTGGTAAGTGAACCTTTAGTGAAAACTAGGGCATATACGCCTAAAATTGAATTCTTTCCGTATTTTAAGCCATTATCTTTTATTGGATAAATGTAAAAACATTTAAAAACATATATAATCATATTTTAGTTATTTCTATCCATTCCCGCCAATACAACGGCTACATGTTAACTACCATTTAAAATAATATTATTTTATTATTAGAGTGCAACATAAGATTCCCAAGAAACTTGTTGTTTCATGTTGGGCACGATAGCATCACCTTTAAAGTCATATTAATATTTTATTCACAAATATGGATAAATATGAAAATTTCATATTCTTTATTTACCTGGGGTGTTACATCCTTCCCCCCTTTTGGGAATTGCATCCTCGCAATTTTTAAAATTGTGCTTGGAAACATCCTTGAAAGTCCCACATCAGAACAAGAGTCGGTAAAACAATCACTTTAAAATAAAGAAAGATAAGTACAGAGGTCACCCGAGTTAACCCATACTAGGACTCCATGTAGGAAAACATGGACATGGATGAAAAAGAAAAGGGTCATGTTCTTGAGGGAGAGTGATAGTAAACATGTCTATGAGAAAGTTAACAACAAGAAAATCACAAACTTGTGATGGGTTAAACTGTATTCGATTCCCCAATAGGAAAAGTTAATAGACAACATTATTGTTTTAAGTTAATTTTTATTGAGGAATTTATTCATAAGGAAACATAATCACTTATCATGGTGACTTTCAACTTTTACACAAACTCATATTTTCTCCAAAAGATGAGTATTTAGAAAGACTTGTTCACATTAAGAGTACTATAATCAACTTCTAGAGAACCACCTAATCCACAAAAGAGAACTATATACATCCCATGTCTTTAGGCTTTAAACAAAACCAAAACTAGAAAGGTTAGTACAAGGTCAGATAATCCAAAAAGGATAACCCTTTATAAAAAGAAAATCTATTCTTAATCTCAAAAATTTGTCCAAAAAAACCCAAAGTTCAACGAGGACCATCTGATAAACAATTTTTCCATAAAATTATTCAAAGTAAACCAATATAAGATTGAAACCCAAATATTTGAAGGATTTAGTCACATAGTCTTCCAAGTTAAATCGTAACATTTATCTCCAAACAACATCAGTCGCTCCTAAAGTCTTGCATTGAAAAGTAATTAACCTAATCACATATCCTCCATGATAGGTTAATCATTTTCATAAATAACCCAAAATCAACTTACTCATAACTGATAAAATCATATAACTATAAAGAATCAGTCAAACTAACCAGGGACTTCACGTAGTCCAGTGGTAGACGATAAATACCAGTCGCACTTTGGTTGTGGGTTCGATTCCCGCAGCTTTGTCCGACGCGACGGGTAGTCACACGGTCTGCGTGTTGTCCTTTTTCCAAAACTATATAATTCTTAAAACATTCCCCAAAACGAGATAAAATCTTAAAAAATAATCATAACATATTTTAACCTCAAGTTTATCTCATGCCTTTCATTTTCCAGCATATCATATAATAACCCATAATTACCTCAAAAGTAAGGATCATATAAACCCTAATGGTTACCTTAATAATTATTACCTGAATTTCCACATCGAGTTGGCCATCTCGTACATGATGCATTATAGAACATACTAAGGTTCAAGGGGTTGATCATGACTCCTTGATAGTTGGTTTAGAACAACCACAAGTTTCCTCATTGAATACCCCATTTCATCCAGTCTCTTAATCAGAGAACCACCACAGTTTCCTTCAAACCTATTGTCACTTTGGTGCCTGCTAGATCCATCCATTCACTAAAAACAGAAATGTCAGTGTGGGTATATCAACAAAACCATCATGTACTAATGAGTAAGATAAACACTAATATATACTTACTCATTCACTTTATCTAAAACTAGGACTCTTTCTGAAATCCTAACCATTATGGTAATGTCACTTATGCTTAGAGAATACCCTAACCTCTAAAGTTATCTAAACCGACCTTTGATACCAACTATAAGGCCCCGGTCTTAAACCTTACTTAATATTGAATTAAATGAGTAATTCACATTGAGGATCTTTTCAGGTTTAGAGTTTTAGAGAACTAGGACATAACTATTACATCTCAAAAGATTACAAAGTATTCGCTTTTACTAAAATTTCCATAAAATAAAAAATCTTAAAAAGAAACATGTATAGTTCCATGTTTTAGGTAGCATGGCTTTCCCTTGAACCCATCCTTGACCCTATTCCACGCTAAGTCCTGTGAAAAACATTTCAAAAACTTGGGATGAGAATAAGAAGCTCAGTAAGGGATACACAAAGAATGAAAACTATTAGTTTTTCAAAACAAAAAGTAAACCATGAATACTTTATCAATGTAATACTTTTCACCTTCATGAAGTAGTAAAAACTCTTCATTGAAAAAAAAGTATCATTACTTACCTTTTTGTAACCAAAGTATTACCATAAAACCCATATAAAGAACACATAACATATATAAAGGTAACTTGGGACATAAACATACTTAAGTGGAATAACCATACGGTTGACTTACACACATATCACTTAATGGAATAGCCATACGGCCAATTTCCATACATACTTAATGGAATAGCCATACGGCCGACTTCCATACCCAATGCATTGGAGGTTATAACGTAACCACCCGTCCTGGTATTCACGGCACCACCCATCATATGGTTTATAACGTAACCACCCGTTAAAATGTCCAAGTACCAATATAAAATCATAAAACATAAAACCAATATAAAGGAATGATAACATTTCCTCATTTCAATCACAATTTGACATAATATAATCCTTTATCAAAACCATTTTCAATACCAAAATACATAAAAGAGTATATGGTATTTATTTTATTTTAAAAACATTACGGCTTGTTGAGGAAGCCAAAGACCAAATAATACTCACGACAGCGGAAAAGGTCGTTGTCACCGCGTACGTAAAAAAACATTCCTTTTTTTCATTTAGTAAAAAACTTCGTAGAAAAAGATTCCTTTTGTATAAAAGTAAAAGTCAAAGGGGTTTATACACCGCATAACAGAAAGTTGTGTATAAAACGAAATATGCCTCAATGAAAGGAGATTGAGACGAAGTCCCTTACAAAGGCGATATCCTTGGTTTAAGGATAAATCAATTACATAATTATGTGTGACAAACGAATACACCAAATATAAGTGGATATTAAGTGTAAAATAATCAAAGGTCATTCACACATATTCAAAGGATGACATATTCAATAACAACATGTTGAACCCAAAGAAATCGAAATTGGGTTAAGAAGTTCCCTTGACAGCCTAACAGCATCACATCAAAATGAGTTGATGAGAGATAAAAAAAGGGTATCTCATCACTTGGACATAAAATTTACATCAATAAGGATATATGAGAACATATCCCAACATAACAATATGTAAATTAAAAGACCCAACAAAATAAGTCTTTTAAAAATAGGAGGGTGAAAGGTTCCCTTACCGACTTGGGTATCTTTCAAAACATACACCCCATGAAAGAAGGAAAATAGATCATTGATGTAAATACTCATAAAAGAAAGTATATTACACAAAGAGTAGAATAATGGAAGTACATACACCACTCAAAGTAAATTGTGGCAAATGCAGCATAAATCTCACGGGAATAAATGTGAGATGAAAAATACCTTATGAAAACTCGGCAGCCTAACGGCGCCACATAAAACATCCAAAAATGGATTGATGAGATCAAATAGGGTATCTCATCACATTACAACAAAATGTACAGAAATAGGAATATGAAAGAAAATCCCCCTTCATAACAAATTGGAGCTTAAAAGAAGTGACATAAAGGAGAGTACTTAAGAAGAAAGAGAGAGGTTAGATCTCTTACGAAAGTTCGGCAGCCTAACGGCGCCTCCCAAAACTTCCAAAATGGATTGAAGAGAGAGAATAGGGTCTCTCATCACATGAACATAAAAATTAAAGTAGGATTAATATAAAAGAACATCCCAATCATAAGAAAGATGAGCTTAAAAGAAATGACATAAAAGAGTGTACTTATAAAGAAAGAGAGTTGTAGGATCCCTTACCTCGGGTCCGACTTGACTCGATCGTTCTTTAACGTCCTGAATAACAAACTTGAGTTAATTTATAATTGCTTAAGAACCTTTTCCAAGTTCATTATTACTTTTATATCAATTATTGACATGGTATAAATATTATGTAATCATTTAAGTTAATAATGTTCATTTTGTCGGTATTTGGTTCTTAAGTCGAAAGTGGACTTCTTACAATTACATGTTGTTCGTGTGGCCAAATGTTTATTATATCCATAATTGTATTCATGATGTAGATATCATATATGTAATATATATCCAGAACATTCATGCATTTATAACATTACATAATCATTTAGAGGTAAGAAATGAAATGCACCGTTCATGGAGACGGTAAGCCGTACGTACGCATGAATGCTACTTTCATTTCTATTTCGTATTTTATAGAATGGAATAATAATGATATAAAGGTATATTATAATTCCAGTATAATATCATATATAATATCATAGTTCCATCCTTTATATGTCCCACATATGGTATTTAACGAATCAAATCACTTTGAGGGGGCGGTAGTCCGCACTTCCTTAAATGAAGATATCGCGTTTACCCATAATGGAAACCATAAAGGTATTCCCAAAATGAAAAAAACAGAAGCTTAAGGAAAACATAATCATATTATATATCATATATAAAAATAGTGACATCATAATGGCCACATTTGAAGGTGTTAAATGAGTATTGAACAATCATCGTTTCGGGAGGCAGAATTTTTCCATCCAGGGAAACCGTATGTTCATTAACCATTTGATGTAGTTGTGTGAGAGTGTAGCTCGAATAAATCTTATAACAACATCCTATTATATTTAAGATACTGGTGTTGTTACAAAATAAGTAAATAAAAAGAGTTTAGGGGGTTGGATAAGAAAAATGAAACAAATGAACAAGAGAGAATGAATTACCTTTAAAAGTGTAACTCCTTTTGATTTGAGCCTAAAGGCTTCCTTTGAAAGGATTCATCCCAAAGAGAATACTCTAGGATGAGGAGAGGGATGTTGAGAGAGTAAATGGGCAGGGGTTGGCCGAGCCAAAGGCTTGAGGAGTGTGTTAAATGAGGTAGAGGTGGAGGCCTTTTATAAGAGGAGAGGAGGGGCACTTTTGGAAAGTAAGAAATATTACTTTATTTGAAAATGTGTTTCGGTTTTAAAAGGTCCCACATTGATATCATTCGTGGATAAGGTGATAAGGCTTCTAAATCCACTCATCCAATAAGTTTTGGACATGTGTAGTTCATAGATTTTACATTATCTTTCCATTTTATTTAAATCGTTAAATAATGATGTCATCGCTGCATCATTATGATGTCATAAATAATTTATTTTATTTAATGTCTAAAAATTATAAAAAAATTACTATGATGTAGGAAATCTTTTTATCTTTCCAATTACTATTTATAACAAAAATTCTGACTTGTATAACCCCACTTAATTTTTTTTTAGTACAACATATCATGTTTGTGTCATTTTTACTTTTACATTAAATAAAAAGTTATTTATGTCATTTCGCAACCAAAGTGGATCCATGGGGTCCCCAAGTTGACCCATGGATTTTCTTGGTCTGAAATGACACAACCAATGAGGGTAAGACATGTGTCAAGCTCATCTCATTTTATTAAAGCATTATTTTTACCTTAAACTACACTAATTACCACTAATCACGATTAAAAACTTAATAAGTTACTATTCACCAAAAAATTATTTTAATCTCATTGAACCACATTTTTCTTCTTAATGACAACCATGTATGTCGGATTTTTTAAAATCAAAACACAATGATGGAAAAATTTCATTTAAACAGAAAAATCAGTTTTTATAAGTACCACTTAGTGGTTTTACTATTCATCAAAAATTGAAGTTTTTCAGAAAAATCCCAAAAATTCACCCTAAGCTATATTTGATATTCTGAATTCAAAAATGAAGTCCGTTTTACAAAATTCAAAACATATAAGTCACATTAATTAATTTAATAATTAATTCCCGCTGTCATGACAAATAGCGTGTTTTTATGAAACAATAAGTATCAAAAGATTGACACTAGTTTAAGTCCGATTTCAAAGTGAAATTAATTCCAACGACCACTATTGGATTTAATGGTAAAAATATTTTCTAATTTTACTTTAAAACCAATTAAAAAGATAATCTAATCATAAAAATAAATTAGATTGAAAAGAGGTTTTGAATTAAAATACCACATTTTACACTATTCATAAAAAAAATGAACTTTATCGGAAAGATACCAAAAATTTACACAAAGTAAATTTTGATGTCCCGATTCTTAAGAAGATTTTTATTTGGTCCAATAGAATTTATAAGAGTGAAAAAAACTATATTTAATGAAGGTTCGCCATCAAAAGGTGATAAGTGAACCTTTAGTGAAAACTAGGGCATATACGCCTAAAATTGAATTCTTTCCGTATTTTAAGCCATTATCTTTTATTGGATAAATGTAAAAACATTTAAAACATATATAATCATATTTTAATTATTTCTATCCATTCTCGCCAATACAATGACTACATGTTAACTACCATTTAAAATAATATTATTTTATTATTAGAGTGCAACGTAAGATTCCCAAGAAAGTCGTTGTTGCGTGTTGGGTACGATAGTGTCCCCTTTAAAGTCATATTAATATTTTATTCACAAATATGGATAAATATGAAAATGTCATATTCTTTATTTACCTGGGGTGTTACATGTAAAGCATTTCTTTGTTCCATTGAGACACTTTCCTGAGTGTCTCCTTCCACATTTCCTGCATGATAAAAATTGACGATTATTTTCTCTGTGGTATCCACTACTGGAGATCTTATCATTCATAACCTTTCTATTCTTTAATGAGTCTGGGAGCTGCTTAATATATATGTTGTTTATCATATTTTTGGAAAACTAATTTGGCATGAACACGATATCTTTTACGCCGATCAATATTACATTTTTTTTCTTGTTTCCACCACCATTCCCACCTTTTACATCATGCTCAATGTTACTATGACATCCTTGGAATCTAGCCATTGAATAAAACTAGAAAGCATTGTGTGCGTAACAGTAGTCATAAAATCATTTAGAGAATATCATGACACCATATTTTCAATTTGAAACACAATAGGATTAACCAAGGTCATTTATTCTCATCTTATATTAAAATCCTTCAAATCAATTTGTAATGAAAATGTAAATTATCCTAAGAATATCACCCAGGAGTGTCGTAACCAAGAGTGAAACAAGGCCCATTGTCGTGCACCAATTCCCGTTTGAGTCTATCTTAAAGCGGTGTTTTCAGGTTTTAGCCCTAGTTTCATCTGTGTGAGATCCGCCTCTACCTGCTCGTATCCATATTGGGATGTATTTCTTGAAAAACTCACAAAATATCTACAATACCAAAATTTTAGGAATTTCTTCTATACTAATCCTCAAAGTCTATCTTAGGGCTATGTGCTCTAATCAGATTTTATCTAAATCTAGTTTCCAAGGATTGTAATAAACTTCCTCTAATACCAACTATAACGCCCTGACCCCAAAATCCTAGAGTCGGTGCATTATTACGTATCATTGGCATGATCACAAAAGATCAACTCTCGAAAGACTGATTAGTTTAGTAGCTGTGGAAGTACTACATATATTCATAAGGTTTACATTACATCATAATATGGAGAACTACAACAAAAATTTTTCCATTGACAACACTGAGATCCCATAGACCATCCTTACAGGTCAGTCATAATATAATTCTTTATATCCTGGAAAAAATAAATCATATAAAGGGGTGAGATTAAGTGCTCAGTAAGGATAACAATATAGCATAAAATTTCATAAATAAGCATAAAAATTTAAGGCAAGGTATAAGAATAAAACAAAATCCTTTTAAATTTGGAATTCAGTATAATATGGCAAGGATAAAATAAAATAATGCCATTTACTTATTCACATTGATATTATACTATTCAAAAAATCGCATGCCATATCAATAGCCACTTTCATAATGATGGAATGCATAATGCCAGACTTTCATAACCACATAGTCAAGGCCTTGTGCCAAGACTACAAATAAGATTTTGTCAAGGCCTTCTGCCAAGACACTAGTATGTCTCATGAGACCCACCGATGCATCAAGATCTATAGCGGGCTCCACCTGCCACTTTCTATGTCCAATTCATTCCTCATATGAAATGGTTGAAACATAATCTGAACATTCATATTAAAACTAGCATACGAAATGTCAATATTTTAACCATAAACCATGAATGGTATAAAAATTACCCATCCACAGTCAAACATAACTCATTAAATACAATATGAAATATTGTATTATAATAGATCAACCTCAATAGAAAATAATTAATGATATTGACATAGATGAAAATAATCATCAGAATTATTTGAGATAAATATCCCCCTTTTTCTTGAAAACATTTTAAAGTCTCACTATTTATCATGAAGCCATTTAAAATAGATTTTTGAATCAAAGTTTCCCATACCAATTTAAAACTTTTAAAAGGAATTTTAATTTTAAAACTTTATTGTCCATATAAATTAATCCTTAAAACCATATTTAAATCATGGAAAATAATGAGAAATATTTATAATAATAAATCTTTATAACATTTTAAAATGATATTTTAGTTAGAGTTATTAACCAAAAGAGAGAAACTCTAATACACATAATTGAGGTAATAAAACATTATAATATCACGGGAATAAAGATATTCATGATATACTATGTAAAAGTACATTATATACACCATATAAAATTGAATTGGAATATAATAACAAAGAAGTCTCAATAGAAAGTAAATTGAGATGAAATCTCTTATGAAGACCATATCCTTAGGTTGAGGATAAATAAACAACATAATATTGTGTGAAAAATATAAATACACTCAATATTATTGGATATTTAGTGTAAATAAATCATTGGACATTCACACATATTCTTGTAAAAACAACACCAATGAATTGGATATTTAAATCAATAAATGAAGATTGAGTTAAAATTACTCTTATCAAGTTCATATCTATGAATTGAGAATTTATAAATGGATTTATTATGTGTATAAAATTTATATCCACATAAATGGGAGTGGAAGTTACTACACAAATAATAAATAGTGATTCCACACATAATCATGGAGTAAAATAATCAATGAAGTATACGTAAAGCCGAATGAGTGGAAATTGAAATTTGAAATTCCCATACCAATTTGGAAACTAATGAAACATACATCCCATGAAATATAGATCATAAAATGAAGATGTAATTACTCATAAATAAAAGTATATTACACAAATAATACAATTATTGGGTAGCACATACACCACCCAAAAGGAAATAGTGGCAGTATGGCATGAATCTCACGAAAATAGGAAGTGAGATGAAAACCCTTAATTCGTTGAAATCAATCAATTCATTCAAAAAAAAGTTAATAACAACAAAATAATTCATATAATACCATGAATATAAAGAAAATCATGATAATATATATCAAATGGAAGTACACAATACACCACATGCAATAAATAAGTGGCGAACAATGTAAATCTCATGGAATTAAATGTGAGATAAGAAACCCCTTACATGGTAATTTTCCTTGGTCGAGGGTAGGTTAACCTATTATATAATGGTAATATCATTGTTATTAAATTATAAAATAATCGTATACATTAATATTATATCATATATGATCTTTTAATATTTATTTGTTTAAAATATTTTAGTATTATCATCGTTTCGGGTGTTAACTGATTTGTTTTCCTTTATATGATTTGTTTCGGAAGTAGTGTTATTTATGAATAGGATGTATATTATTCAAATTAAGAATTATATTAAGTCTTTAAACATTATTTTTAATCATCTAATGAAAATTATACTTGAATGGATTATGATGGGGAATGAATCTCATCACGTTCTTGGAGATGGTAATCCGTATGTACGCACGAGCGACAATATCATTCTTTTGATATTAAAATAATATATAATTGGATGATATATCATATATACAGAATAATTATCATGCTATATTTATTATTTACATCAATTAAACATCATTATTATACCCATCTCAAAATAATGTATTGAATAAAAATTACACCACGACATGGAGACGGTAAGCCGTACATACACACGTACGGTGACATGTCATTAAAAGGATAGATAGAATAATGAATATGGTTATAACATATTTATAAAAACATCACAGTATATAGAAGATACTTGACTTATTATTTTAGAATGTAAACAAAAAATAAAGAGAAAGTGGAAGAAGAAAGGAACTTGAAAGAGGTGGTGAAATATTTACCTCTTATTCGGGTTCTTCCTTTTGATTTGATCAAAAGGGCTCCTTAGGTTGGATTTATGACTAAAGTAAGGCCTATAGGATGAAGGGAGGACAGTTTAGAGGGTATTTGGGTAGGGTATGGATGATCCAAATGGCTCTGAATGTGTGAATTAGAGAGAAGGGTGAGTTCCCTTTTATAAGAGGGATGAGAGGCACCTTAGGAAAAGCTAGAAAAATTATATTATAATAAAATAATTTTCGGTTTATAATGGATCCAAAATGGATTATTTAAAGGTTAAGGTGGGTATGGGTTTAAGACCACTCAACCAATATATTTTAGACAGGTTTGGGTCACTATATTAACTTTATCTTTTAGATTTAACTCTTAGTTAAATAGTTTGACATTTACCATGTCTCTTTGTATTTTTATATTATATGGTTAATAAACATTCTATATACTTACAAGAGAACCCCAAGTGGTTCATTAATGATAAAAATATCATTATATAAGTGTTTTTTCAGATCCTTATATTTTTAAGAATATAATATCAATTAATAATATAATATTTGTTTTAAAAACTCTTTTATGTCAATTTGGACACTATTTGGTATTTTGTTTTTTCTAAATTTATAAAAGCATTATTACTTTGCAAAACTTTCATTTAACCGACCCTAATATGTCATAGTAACATATAAAATTAATGGAATTCATAAAAAGTCTCAAATTACATTTATTTGGATATTTATAATGTCAATTATTCTAATCTTTCATTAATTAGGTAATTACTGCATCATCATTGTGTCATAAATAAATTAAATTATTTAAGGTATAAAAAATAAAAATAAAATACCATTATGTATGAATTGTTTTTATATTTCTAGTGAATATTTATAGTCTAATTTATCTTTTGTGTAACCCTATATTAAAAATGTTTTAGTTATTAAACTTTGATTTTAACTCTTTTAACTCTTCTTTGAATTAAATAATAATAAATGTCCTAATCTAATCCAAGTGGACCAAAGAGGATCATATTTTATTCCTAAGGTTTTTTTCGGTTGAATTAAACATTTCCAATAGAATTAGGACATGTGTTAGGGTAATAATAATATCATTTTTACCCTTAGTTACCCTATTTACTTTTAACCGTGGTAAATAAAAGTAAAAAGTTACTATCCACCAAAAATTATTTTCATCTTATTGAACCACATTGTACTTACTGATATCAACTGTGTCTCTCGAATTTTTGAAATTCAACTCAAAGAAGTGGTAAAATTAGGTTTTATGTAAAATTTCAAATGCTCCTAGGAGGTGGGTAAAAGACGGTAAAAAGATCATTAAAATTTTTATATTTCTAAAATTATTATAAACTGATTCCAATGAATTACATTGAACTTATATAGGTATTATGTATATATTTTGACCTAAAATAAATTTAAATAAAATAAATTATTATTTAAATAAAAATTCGATTTTAAACTATAACTCAGTGTTTTTCACTATTCATCAAATATTGAATGTTTTCCGAAAAATACCAAAAATTCACACTAAGATAATTTCGATATTCCGAATCCAAAAATGAAGTCCATTTTAAAACATAATTTTTTTAAAATTTCAGAAAGTGGGTATTACTATTCATAACAGCTAGTTTGATTGGTCGCGGTGAGTTATAATTTCGAAGTTGCATACAATGAAAGCTATACAATATTCAAAGGGAAATGTACCATGGAAGTTTGGGGTATTACAAGTTTGATTGGTCATAGTGTGATAGAACTCGTAGATGCGTACAACACAAGCTATTTTATTATTTAAATAGAAGCATGTCGTGGAAGCTTGAGTTGTTAAATGATATACATAAAATTTATATATTATATATTTATTTATGATTATGGGATTATTATATAACATGTAATTTCATACTTTTCATTTTTTGGGAATACAATAATGTCGTTCCTGTGTATAACGAAGTATAACCTCACAATGCAATGTGATTTGTTCACTCTACATAGTAAATGTATTAACGATGAGTTTAATACTTATGTGTGATATATTTGACATAAAAATACTAATGGAATGGTAATATATATAATTATATCATTTTATTTTCATTTTTTCAATATGAAAAAAAATGGAAACAATGTTCATGCATATGCACGACCTAACGTTTCCATGAACAATGTATTTCATTTCCTATTACTAAATTTTAGGGATTATTCTAAAGAAATATTTTTTTGAATATATATGATATTTATATCATTTTTATAATTGAGGAGATTTTTAAGTAATGATCTAAGTAAGAGGACCAAGATTAGAAAGTCAAAACATGTATGAAAAAGAATTATTACTGGAAACATATCTTTAACATTGAATTGTTAATAAATGGGTAAAATAAAGTAATAATTAAATCATATATGGTATTATATATATGAATATGGTTATTTTATATATTTATAATAAACTTATAATTATTATACATGATTATTTGATGTGTATGATGAGATCTAATACTTAAGGGAAGGGATTTACGTCTAACTTTTTACATGTTTGAGACACGTGATATATCTACCACCTCTTTCATATATGTTATGTATATATATCCCATGAATGTACTTTATTATTTTAATAAATAAATTTTTGATTATCTACACATCCATTTATTGATCTCTCTTTAATGGGTTTATGGTTACAAAGTTCCCAAAGTGGTAAGAAATGTTTGTCTCAATTTTCCTTCTTTGATACAAATGTTATGTTATGCACCTATATGTTTTATGAGGTGTATATAATAAACCACTGAAATGGTATATCATGAATCTTAATATTTTCATGATATTTTAATATTATTAAAATTTTGTTTTTTCAAGGGGATCTTGATACATAGTTACCAGAGTGGTAAGTGTTTATTGTTACACTCTCATCATTTATCAGGATTATTTATGATTATTATTCAATTGATGAAATATTATGATCCATATCTTTATAATTCTTATTAATTTTAGTAACCAATGGTTATCTATGATATATTCAATTAATGTAACCATTTTCCCACTCTTTCCTATTTAATATAAATAATAAAGATTTCTTAAGAAAATAAGACCTTATTTCTCTTTTTAGTCCAAAATTATTTTTATTAAAAAACCATTTTTATCAAAAATAGTTTTAAAAAATGTTTTAAATGATATTTTAAGCTCATTTTCAAGGAAAGGGATTTAAAAAAAACTTTATTGAAAAGTGTTTAAAATGATTTTCATGTATTCTTTTATATGTTTTCAAGGTTATTTTAAAAGAAAAATGTATTCAAAATGTTTTATGATTTAAAAATAAATTTTAAAATAGGAAAGGGTGTTTTCCTCAAGAATTTGTTTAATGATTTTTAAAGATTAATTGTTAAGTTTTTATATTTTTTTTCAAATAAAATTATATAAAATATTATTTATGTCATAAAAACATATTTTCAAAGAATGGTTATTTTCCTTAAGAAATGTTATATGTGATTTTTCGAAATCCTTCTCCACATATGATGAAAATATTTGATATAATTTATTATTTACTAGGTATATGATCTTAGGAAAACATTATTATTATTTATTTTAATGATTTAATTTTAATATGACATATTGTTTATGAAACACATTTCTCTTTCTTGTGTTATACCATGATAAAACGCTTATGTAACAACTTCACATTCATGGGTTATTACAAGATGAAATGATTATGAAATCTATCTCATTTTCATGGGTTATGTTATGATGAAATGTTTATGACACCTATTTAATTTCATCCATTTGGATATGACATTTATGAAAACCATCTCTATTTTTATATCATGATATGATGAATGTTTTATTTTATTCTAGCACACAAAATTATGATTTAATTATGTGATTGGTGGGAACTATGTCATCCTCGAATGAATTGGTTAAATATTTATATATCATGAGATATACATGGATTTAATGGGAGTAAAGCTAGTTTTTTAAAGGACTTTTTTACTAATATTGTCTTGGCAGTGATCCATGGCTACTAAGATGGTCTCAAGAGGGAAGCGTGACTACTAAGATATTTTCGGGAGTGATATCTTTCCTCTAATATAGCCTTTGAAGTGAGCCTTTACTAATATGGAAATAATTTCATATTTGTATGTTTCTAACACAAATACATGTCTTATTCATATGTTATGATCTCACAGATTATGCTCTTGATTCCATTATGATTCAAACCTTATTATCTGTAAATATTTATTCTAGGATTCATGTGTACGATCTTTGATATGAAAGATATGATACTAAAATGTTATGATCATGTTATCATAACCTTATGTTCATGTTATATATACATATATCCTTTATTTATCATTATTGATAATATGATATCACATTTTCTTATGTTATCTTTCCTCTGGTTATGAAGAATGGTTTTAAGTATGATAACTAAATTGGAATATCTCACATTTTCTTATGTTCTCTTTCCCAGATTATGAATAATGGTTTTATGTATGATAACTAAATTGGAATATATTTGTGGGAAACATTTAAGATATTTCACCAAGTTAGAATATTGTGTTCTAATCTTCTAAATACACGAAAATAAAACAGTCCATGGGTATTTACTTTTATAATATGATGAATACTCATCTATAATCATGTAATTTCCAGGTATGAGAAGCCTGGGTCACTGTATTTGGTATAAAAGGAATGGTTTAGTAAATATTTAGAAATTAGGATGAAAAAAATTCAGTGTGATCCATAGGGATATTTCAAGGGATATGTCTAGGGATATCTCTAAGTATATGTATAAGGATGAGTTAATGTATAGAAAAATGTCAAGGTTTTTTCTAAAGGATAGAATGAGTGGTTTCCATGGAACACATCCCTGGATAGAAATAATAAGTTTATGTGGATATAGAATATATGTACCTAGGGTCAACCCCCTCCCCCCACCAATATAGTATTGAGTTATAATCATTCAGGAACTGATGCATGAAAATAGGCCTTACTACACAACTGGTTTGACACTCCCGCGAGATATGCTTTGGAAATTCATAAAATATTTATAAACCATAAGGATGGATTTAAATAGAATATTACTCTTAATAACCTTGCATAAAAATAAGGTTTCAGATATTAATTAATGAAGGTTTCATGATTTAGACATCCTATAGGTAAATTTTTATGATTATGTGGTTTTCCACTCTGATTAGTGTTACCCACATTATTCTTCTCAATTTTAGTCAATGGATTGAACAAGAAGGAATTAGGTTAAAATTTAATGTGAATGATAATTTTATGATGAGTAATCAAATATGATGAACACTAGAGACAATGATATTGTGATTATTAAAAATCAATTTTCACAGAACATGGGTAATAATGTATTCCTTAACTATCTCTCAAACTCACCAATAAAGAAATGGAAAGAGTTTGTTGCGAGTTTGGGTAGTGGGGACCATAGAGAAAAGAATATTCAGTTCTCTTTGTGTCATGAATATGGGAATAAACACCAAAAAAAATGAATCGAAGGAACATGAATATGTTTTTCCTGTGGAAAAGGACACAAAAAAAGAAACAACAAAGTGAAAATTAATAGTTTAGTTATTGTTTTGTATGAGAATATTTTCCTTCTTAAGTTATATTTGAATATTTAATTCTTTAAATGTGGAAAGTATGGGAATTATTAATATATATTTCCTAAAGGGAAAACTTTTGTAGAGAATTAGAAAGGATGTATGAGTAATAGTTATATTTTTGATGACAAATTGATTAAAAAGTTATATTTAAGGAAAGAGGAATTATGGAATAAGATGATGAAGCCCAGTTAATGGATTAAGGATGAGGTGGAATAATTGATGTGATTATGCATTTTAATTAATGAATTATAAAATATGTAATGATTTTTGTATGGAATATTGGCATTAAGGATTTTCAATAATGTGTTAAATGGTACTGATGGACTATACAAGTGATATTATGAGTAATGTAATATGACCCTTAATATGGTTCATATGTTTTAACAATAATGTTAGGGAAAAGAGATGTTGTATATGAATAAATTAAATTGGATATTACTAAATACCCAAAAACTAATTAATGATTTTTTGAAAAAAGTGTTTTACGATACTATGGATGAATTTTACACCAATTTTTAATTTAATGAACAAATCCATTAAACTATGTTTTATGCAAGGAATGGTGATGCATGTACTTTTTCAATAATATTTTATCATAATTTATGTTATTACCATGTTTCAAGAGAATAAATCATGAATCTATTAACATGTTTAATATGAGAAAATCAAGAGTTACTTTACAATATATGGTGGATCATTTTGTACCTAATTTTGATATGTTTAGTGAGCTTGTTTCTAAAGTTTATATTTTTAGCTTTCATAGGGGTAAAAAGGTTAACATTACATGAAATGGTTAATGTTGAAATTTTAATGTAGTTTTATATATTAACACATTATTTTTCATAGTAATATTTATGAATATTGAATAATATGTGCTAACCATTTTTCATTTATGATAACTAATGGTAGAAGGAATAACTTATTATTATGCCAATGGATCTTATGATATGTTTGTGCTTTAGGGATTAAAATTTCACCCTCATATCTTGAAGTAAGAGAGGAAGTAGAAATTTATCAAGGCAAAAAAAAGGCTGATATTGTGTTTTTGAAATGAAATTTAATCAATTAAGTATATCTTCTTGTGAAAAATCATCATCTTTAGGAAAATTATCTTGAAAAAAATGTTATCATAATACCTTCATTTCAGCTGAATCAAATGGTCCATTTGATCATCACAGATTTATGGTTTTCTAGTTTTTAACATTCCCTATATCAACCACTATTTTGGGATGAGTGATCTAGATCACTATTTATAATTATTTAATCTTTTCTTCTATGTCCAAATCATCACTTCCAATCTATGTTTTCCTCTCTAGATGTCTAGTTATGAGTCACTTTGGGAAACTGTTATGTTTCCAACATTCCATTTTTAATGTATGTTTTAGTATTCATTTTTAAAAAGTGTGTTTCTCATAAAGAAACTTTACAGTATTAAAACATTGATAAACCAAATGAATTTCAAGGTATAAATTCATTTTAAGTGGGGTAGAATGTAACACCCTAAGTTTTAATGAATTAATACTTTTTATATAAATTAAAATTATTTGATATGATGTGATGCACACTATAATAAGTTAATATTGATTTATTCACAATAAAATGTTAAGAATATATTACAAGAAACTATGAGTTTAAATTGTGTGACATGACACACTATGTTTGTCTGTTTTTATACACAATATTGTGTTTCTTCAATAGCTTGTGTTACCACAAGATCGTGTTTTACTAAACCACAATATATTAATAATAATATTATTTAATATAATATTTATCACCTATCCATTGGAATAGAGGGAATTAATGGTTTTAAATAAATTAACAAAATATATATCTTTCACATGTTTATTAGTAATTTATTTATTATGGATAAAATAAGAATACTTTAAATGAAATATAAATGTTTTCTGAAAAATGAAATCATTTCTTAAAGTCAGGTTAATAGTGCTACCACAAAAAAATTAAAAGTAAATATTATCAATTTTAGAAAATTTATTTAGAAAAATAAAATTATTTTTAAAATAAAAACATTAAAATTATATTACGGTGATTTTTTTGAGATTTTTCATTTTTTGATGAACACTGAAAATATTGAGTTTTAATTAAAAGATAACATTGCATTTAATTTATTTATGCAGTTAAATTATTTTCTAAATTATTTTTTAATTATAATTAGATAAATTATAAATATATTAATCCAATTTAGGGTACTGTAATCAATTTATTATTGAAATTGGATATAAAAACATTATAAACATTTGAACATTAACACCTTAAATACTCGCTTTCTCATCATGTCTGTGGGATTAATTTAAATTAAATTATAAAACATATGTAACTGGAATGTGAGGGAAATATATTACTAATTTTGAATAATAATATTGTAAAATTTATAATAGTTAAAACATAAATTTTTACCAAAGTGATTAGTGAAAATCTTATAAAATTAATTAAAACAATTGAGGTGACAACTAGATTACTTAGTGATTAAACATAGAATATGAGGTGTACAAATGACCCAAAATATGTAAAAAACCCATTGGATAGAAATATTTCGACCCTTGTGACCATATTATCAAATTATATGAGTTTATTTGGGAAATTTCAAGGAAAGATACCCATATAATAAGTTATGTAATGATAAAGGGAAAAAGTGAACCTTTCGTCCTTTTAATTTATATAAATAATTGGAATTGGTTAAAAAACTACATAAGTTAATTTATAAGTATTATTTTGGAATAAAAATTATTTTTTTTTATTTTGAAAAATTATTTTAATATTTTAGGGACGATATAATTATATTAAATTCTTAATAAATGCTAACACATGAATTATTTAGTTAATAATTAAATAAATAAAATCATAATATAAACAATAATAGAAAAGAAAATCGAATTAATTATTGTGTTAAATTATTTTTCAATATGAATACACCATTTTATAATTATTTTAGAAGAATTTATTTAATTACATAATTATCTTGATACCTTTTAAAAACAGTCATATTAATAATGTCCAAATTGATATTAATCTTATTTTACAATAATTTATATTCTATTAATTTATAAAAAATCACTAAAAATAAGATATTCTACCAATTTATTTTTAAATATTAATAAATATCCTATATGGTCCATTAATTTACATTTTATCAATGATAATTACTATATTGACTGTTAAATAGAAAAAAAACTCAGTTTGTATAGTTACGGTTAAAGCGGTGTTTTTATATGTTTCATCCGTTTGTGTTAAAGTTAATTTAAAGAAAACATATGATTTATACATTATAAATTAGATATAACATTTAAAATAATTGAGTCTAAATTATATAATAAGGATAAATCTAACTTATTCTTAAATAATAAATTAATTAGGTTAAAAAACTAGTTAAGATAATGAAAAACCAAAATGGTAAATTAATGAAACTTAAGTTTTGAGGAAATAGATGTCTAAAACAAGTGTATAAATCTTTTTTGTATGTTATTAATGACAATACAATCCCCATAAACATTTAGTTTTTAGTTTTTAGAAACTTTAGGTAAAATTAACCTACCAATAGTGAATACTTTTGAGTATTTACAAAATGAAACTCCTCCTCACCTATAAAAAGAAACTCATTATTCCCCTTCATCACTCCTCTAAATCCATTTGGATAAAAACAACTACCAAAATAAATTACCAAAATCACTATACTCATCCTTTAATCCTTAATTTGGGCATAAATCAATCCAATGATGTTATATGATTTAATCCAAAAGGAAATTCCCGAAGAAGATGTAACGTTCATCAACGATCATTTTTGTTTTATTTCTTCCTCAAACCATTTAATTATTTTTTTATCATGATTATATAATAAAATTAATATAATAAATATGTCTATATGTTTTTATATTAATGGTATGGAATAAAAATTCACACACTTTTATCGAATGGGCTATAGAACCATTGTTCGCGCGTGTGGCGAACTACCGACTCACGGACCGATGTCATACATTTTTTAATTATTACCATTAAAGGATGGGAATAATGATTTAAATACCATTTAAATATGATATATATTATATTTAGGATATATTTATTCTTATTTAGTTATAGTGTAACACATTCCTACATGCACTCTATTTTGTGGGAATACGATAACAATGTTCATGTGTACGGTAGACTACTGTCTCGCAAAGCGATGTTATTCGTTCGCGCTTTACAAGGAATGTATTAAGGATAGGAATAAGAAATGTTTTTTATATATATGACATAAAAATAATATTTGAATGATTATATATATATATATCATTTATATTTTATTTTTTAAATATGATAAGAAAATGGAAGCAACGTTCATGTGTACGTATGACCTACCATCTCCAGGATTGGTGTATTTCATTCCATATTACTAAATAATATGGTTTAATATAATTTAATATATACTGAATATAAATTATATATATATTATGGTTATTATTTTTTAGATTTTTAAATCATGATCAATGGAAGTGTTCCAAAAATAACATTTCAAAACATGTACGAAATTCAAAGATGTTATTACCTGAAACATAAATTTAACATGAAATTTTTAATAATTGGGTAATATAATGTCAAAAGTAAATAATATATGGTATTATATATTTGAATATTGTTCTATTATTGATTTATAATAAACTTATATTTATTATACAGTAGTTTTGAATGAGTATGAAGAGAGTCAAGACTTAAGGCAATGGATTTAGTCTCACTTTTTACCATTGGGAGACACATTTTATATTCAACACATATTTCTTATAAGTGGTGTATATAATACAAATTAATGTAAATTATTATTCTTATAATTAAAATTTTAGGTTTTTACCAATCCATTTTATTATCTTTACTTCATGGGGTTTCAGTTTCAATGTTACCAAAGAAATAAGTGAATTTTTTCATAATTTTCCTTCTTTGGGACACATATTATGCTATGAATCTATATTATTTTATGAGGTGTATACTACTCATTTGACATGTTATATCATGAATCTCCTTATTTTCATAATATTTTAATATTCATTTAATTTTATTCTATCATGGTTATTTTTAATCAATTTTATCGAAGTGGTGAGATTTTATTGCTACAATCTCATCATTTATCAAGATTGTTTATGATTATGCTTCTATTGATGACATATTGTGATCAATATCTCAATAATTCGGATTAATTTTCATATCCTCTACTTATTCATGACATTTTTAGTTAATTATACCATTATCCTACTCCTTTGTACTTATGATAACTAAGAATGTGTTTTTAATAAAATCCGACCATATTTCTCTCTTTGGTCAAAAATCTGTTTTACTCAAAAAATCAGGATTTCTAAAAATGTTTCCAAATTTATTATCAATTTTATCATAATATCTTAAAAAAACAGATTTTTAAAACATTTTGTGTTTTAAAAATTATATAAAATGCGTTTCAAATTTTTCTTTATAACATTTCAAGGATATTTATAAATATAATGGTTTTAAAAATGTTTTATTATTTAAAAATCATTTTTCCATGTGGAAAGGATAATTTCTTAAAAAATGTTTTAAAATATTTTTAAAGATTACTTTATATTTTTTCAAATACGTTTTTAATGAAAATAATTTTGAAAAAAATCCTTTCTTAAAATATGACTTTCAATTAATGTTAATTTCTCTTTAGAAATGCTTGAAGAGATCATTCCAAATAAATCTCTATCTAAAATAAAATCCTTTTATATATTTTATTATTTACTAGTGATATGATCCAATGAAAACATTCTTATTATTTCTTTTAATGGTTTATATTTTTGATGACAATATTTTTATAAAACTTGTTACTCTTTAGTGAGTTATACCATGATAAAATGATTATTAAACCTGCTTCCTTTCACACATTATTATACTATGAAATTATTTTAAAACCAATCCATTTTACATAGGCTTTGATACGATGAAATATTTTTTATACCACTTTTATTTCATGGTTTATAATATGTTATTTTTGAAATCCATCTCTTCTTATTGGATAGGATATAATGAATGTTTTATTATATTGTAGCACATGTATGTATGATTTAATTATGAGAAACGTAGGCCATATATCTCCCTCCAATAAATTTACTAAATATGTATATCTAATGATATATAAATATTTATAATGGTATTAAACTACGTTCCTTAAGTGAATTTTTCTACTAATATGGTCTTGTGAGTGAACCTTGACTTCTAAGATGGTATTAAGAGTGAATCCTGGATGCTAATATTGTTTAAGGAGTGAAACCATTCCACTAGGATAAATTTGGAAGTAATCCTTGACTACTATGTAAATCATTTAATATGTTTATGTGCCATCCAAAAATCCATGTCTTATTCCTATATTATGCTGTCATGGTTTATGATCTTGATTCTATTATGATTTATGTCTTATGATGTTCCACTTTTTATGTCATGACTCATATGTATGATCATTTATATGCATGGTATGATCTTAAAATGTTATGTTCTTGTTCCCATACTCTTATATTCATGTTATTCTTATATATCTCCTTTATTTTTGATTAGTCAGTATCTAATGAAACCAGATATTATGTTTCCTTTCTCTATGTTATTAAGAATGGTTTTATGTTTGAGTACTAAGTTAGAATATCATTGTGTGAAACATTGAATATATTTCACCAAGTCAGAAGATTGTGTTCCATGTTTCCAAAGACACTAATCTATTATGGACCTTGGGTATGTAATTTTATAATGTTATTTTCATTCATCTAAAATTACTTAATATCTATTTTTGAAAACCCTGGTTCACTATATTTCCCCGGGTTTTACAAACTTCATATTGTGTAGATGGCATACACATTGTATAGTCTACATAATTTATTGGTGAAATTTATGCTAATCATTGGGTCAAATAAATAGCATCACATAATGTGAGACTAACATCATTTATCATTAATGAGATACACAACATTAAGTTAATGTAAATTACATATAACTCATTAATTCATACATATTAAGAACATGTTGAATCCATAAGTGAGTTATGCAGACACAGAACAATCAGAACGCATGGTGTATAGCTCGTTAGTATAAACTGTGTAACCTAGCTAAGATACACACTGATTCCCTAGGCATTTATCTCAAATACACAACAAGTGAAAAACATGTTTTGTATCCCATTATTACATGTCATGTATTCACTTAGTAAAAAAAAATTACATAAAAAATATTTAATTTAATCATTAAAAATATGATTACATTGTTGATATTTGATGTGTTTACTTTATAAGAATGGTTTGAAATATTCAAAAAATATCAATTAATTTCATGTAATTATCTATAATTACTGATTAATCAATTTATTTTCTATATTTTATTTATGATGGGAATCTCCAAAAAACATTTGATGGTCATTGAGGTGAAGGTATTGAATAATTTGTTTATCGAATTAAAAATTCAATCATGTTTGTCCTAATAATGATGAATGAATTGAAATGATTTATATCATGTGTACTTTTGTGTATTCATTTCATGATAAGTGGATGAATATGTTCTCATTACATCTTGTGTTTAAGATTGGTTTATTGTATTTATTATTTCATTTTTTTAAAATAATTTATTAATATAAATAATGTTATGTGATTCCTTCCTCTCCTATCACCATGTATGTTCCTGTATAACCCTGATTTCATTTACACAAACCCCCTTGAACAATCCATTGGTTCCCCTTTCTTGTGTGTGAGTAAAATTATATAATGGATGGAGCATCCAAGCTAGGGGAGGGAGTACAAGTTTGGATCTATAGAAAAACCAATCCATGAGGTAGACTTGAGAATATGAAGATTACTGCAACTCAAACCATGCTTCTTATAGGAGAAAATTCCATAGGGTCAAAGGTTGTTTTATCATCATCTAGATAAACTATACATTAAAAAAGGTTGTGGTCATACCACTTTATTTATTTTATTTTATTTAGTTTAATGGTTAATTATTTATGGATGCTTAAATCATTAAATAAGATAATTAACAAGCTTGTAATATATAAGTAAAATAAATATTATATTATGTGTAAAATTTATCAAAACTTGGTTAATCACTTATGTAAACTCCACTTAATACTAACAATCATGTTATAAGATAAAATGTGAATTTTTCACATAATGATAAAAATCCATCAAGTAAAATATTTTGTCAATATAACCTTCAACATCTTTAGTGGAAATATAACCATCATTAAATGTACATAACAAAACTTTGTAGTGGTGATTTCAATTGTTGGTTAATCTTGATTTTCATTTTTGGGTTGAGTTGACCAAGATTTCTATATTTGTTTATTTAATCCATGAAAAATAGTTCCACTAATATGAATTGTTTTGAGGAAATCTAAATGAAGGATTTTAGTATTTGGGATTATACTCAATAGATCATGGATATATGAGTTAATGCAGTTGGAATGTAATGTCTACCTAAATACATTCTAGTATCTTGTTATTCCTCTTTATGGGTTATATGAATGGGAATATGCATCATTTGTAGTAGGATAGCTATGTGATATGATATTTCAAAAGCAATGATGATGGATATTGTTTTTCTATAAACTAGTTTGGTATTAGTAAATTAAATTAAATTTTTTCTCAAATTTAGTTATCTAGATAAAGAAATAAAATTATACTACTTTTTTATTATATAAATGGAAACATACACAACTTCAATTATACCATATAGATCTATATTAAATAAGGATAACATTCTCAATATATTGAATATCTAGGAATGTTATATGAACCTATGCATTATAATTTTACAGGAACATAAATTATATGTTCTAGAAAACCATATTTCAAAGGCAACTAGAAATGAAGCTAAAAAAGAATAATTTCCTCTCAATATAAAATTTTTTTATGATGCAAAAAACATAAAATGATCATGCTATAAAGAATTTAAATTGAGTGTTAAAGAAACCTAAGGATGTGTGTAAGATCCTGTCTTTTTTTCGGGAACATCTCCCTCTTTGTTTTTTCATTAAAATTCCCTTAGGGTATATTTTTCCTCATCTGTAAACCAAAATTGTGGAAACTGAAGAGGATCCACATAGAGATATTTTTTGGAGAAAATTATTCTATGATTAGGTATGTTAGTTTTTTTAATTAATGGTGATAGGGTATAAATGGGATAATTTTTTAATGGGATCTTGGTATGTTGAGAATCTTTAAAGAGGGTTTTGGTTCTTTATAAGAAAATGGAATGAAATACCATTTTATGAACATTTATGATTCATGTAAATCTATTAAACATCATGTATTTTTGGGGTTTTTTTTAAGAAAATATTCAGAGGAAATGGGTTTTTGGTCATATCCCCTTAAAAGGAATTAAATTAATTGTAACTGCATTACATGTAATGTAATTACCTATCCTACTATTTTAAAATATGTTGTGTTGTTGAATTTAATTTTTTTCTGCAGAATCCACATCTTGATCATAGGGAATATTCTAGGTGAATTTAGAGTGCAAAACACCCTTTCTAACATCCAATTTACATGATCATTCCTTCTTAAGTCATTTCGATTAGGTTTTCCCTGCACTCCTGTAAGGAACTATGTTTTTATGAACTGTAGTTTTGAGTAGAATTTTGAATTTTTTATGTCAGATATTTGTATATGGGTAAAATGATTTTTCCCCAGGTATATGATCTTAGATAATTTTTCTAACCACTCCATTTGTCCTATAATATATTTTTTACCTTAGGATAAGATTTTGGTGGAAATCGTAGCTGTTAAAATTTTGGAGGAATAATTAATATTTAATATTTAATAAATTAAATATAAAATTTTCACACAGGTCTGTCCAGCTGTATCTTTTGAATAGAGTGTCTGATTGGGCTTATGTCCTCACCATTAGGTCCAGAATGGGTATTTTAGCATATGCGATGCTTAAACTCGAGTTCGGTGTTGGACCGGCTCATTCCCTATTTTCTTTTCCTTTTCCTTTCTTCTTTTTCTTTCTTTTACATTTCTTTTCATCATTCCTCATTCCTCATTGTAGAAGAATCCTGTGTTGATCCTCCTTCTCTATGACCTAATAGAGAAGGTATATGGGGAGAGAAAGATAAAGGGAGAGCGATAAAGTGAGGTACCATCATGAATCCGTCGACACACTGGATCTACATGTGGTAGTCGTAAACCAAAAAATCAAATGAAACTTCGGTATTTTCACTCAAAGGTAAGAAAACTTAGGTTTTTACTGAAAATATCCCTTTTATTCATTATTTCATGTTTTTTAAATCCCTATTATTCATTTTTTTGTCCCCTAGTGCTCAGATCTATTGTTTTGGGGGTGAAAATGGGGGTTTCAGGTGATCTGAGGGTTTTCCATTTAGGAAAACTTAGGTAACATGGTTTGTAGCCCATAGGGAAATATCATGTGTTCAGCCCATTCAAGGAAGGTGATTTTTAAGGAGTACATGTCATGTACACAACTATACATGAAATGTACTGATACACATCCATGTAGCCGAGTATCCGGTCAGGGTTACCACTTATGGGTACATGGCCGTGTAGAGTACACGATCAGACTTTGTTTGGGTCACACACCACATAAAAACTACAGGGGATGGCAAAGTATCTGGCCTTGTCGGTTGATAGACATGGTCATGTACCCTATATTGGTTACAAACTGTGTACCTTCCATACAGATCATGTACCTAAGGTGTTTATATTCCTAGTCCAATGGGAGTACATGCCCATGTGGTGATCTGAGGGTATTTGTCGTGTACTCCTCCTTTGGTACACTTTAAGGGTCTTTTCATATGTTTTCCCTGGTGTAGGAATTGGACCTAAGAGTAGTCCATTTTGAGATGTTTTCTACATAGATCACGATGGTGAAACCCATGGAACGTTATGATGAATCCTAATGGATATTTTAGATATTCTATATAAATGGAGATATTAATCCTCTAGTAATCAAATTCAATCATCACTTAAGAGAGATACTTGCGCATGAATTGTAGGTTGGGTGTTCTCACCAACCTAGTTGAGACCTTTATATGAGATGAGCCATTGTTTATCTCTAAGGACTTGTACATAGTATCATTCCAGTGGGGACATCTCCCTTGTGATATGTTCCCTTCTATCCTATGAGGTTGTGAGTTCAGTTATTATACAAATCCCCTATGGTATTCCTTCACTTATTATATTATATATGGATTAAATTTTAGGATCCGTATACCTATGTATTATTCCAAGGATCCCATCTAGAATGCCTCTGTTTTCCTACCATTAGAGGATCTCATGTAGGATTCCTCCTCCACCTTTTATAGCTATGAATCCCCAGTAGGATTGATTCACTGATGTTTTCCTGTAGGATCCCAAGTAGCATTCTTCTTCAGTTCCTGGCATGATGGACCCAGGGGGTTCTCGTTGTTTGACTGACCCTAAGATATACTTTGGGTTTGTGTACAGATCGTAGAGGGTGTCACCGTAGAACCCATACTGAACTGGTAATCCTTTATGATGTTGGAAATAGTTTTGGGTCATACATTCAAGACACCATCACACATTTTTATATCTTTAACATGGTTATTTTTTATGCAGAAATGTTTACAAGAGGTTCTTCTTAGTTGGTAGTTGTTGAGCCTAACACGAGGCATCATTCATTCAGTTGGGATGCTTGTATATTCCTCCTAGGATCTGTATTTCTTGTTGGGATTCCTAGAAATTCTTTCCTATGAACCATCCAATGATCCATGACATTTTGAGGATTTATTGGTATACCTATAGTAACTACTTGAGACTTTGATGTTGTGCTTGGATGTTAATATTTTTGTGAAATATTTTTTGGGATTTCAAAAGGTGTTCCACGATATCCGACTGATGAGACATATGTGTTGACTTGTAAGTCGTCAGCGATACTTGAATTCTCATTGTAGAAATTCCTTGGACAGACTAATAGTTTTAAAGATATGTGATGAGGATTATTATGCTCTCCTCAATACGAGCATGAAATCCAAAGACTCGTAGTAAATTATTCTCTCCCGGGTGGTGGGGATTATTACAATCTCCTCACCATATGATTGAAATGATTCTTCTCTTCCAGATCACTTATGAGACTCGAGGGGTGTTGCATGGTTTCGCACCTATGGTATCTCTTTATTTGATCATGGAATCAAAAGACTCATGGTATATTACTCTCTCCTGAGTTGTGGGCATAATTATGATCTCTTTAGCCTATGATATGAATGATCGCACTATTACAGATCAGTTATGAGACTCAAGGGGTGTATCATGTCATCAAACTGGTGTGTTCCCTCTTTAGAGATCACCTAAGGATAATCCCCTTACAGTTAATCCAAGTTATCAATGTCATGACCACCTTCATACCATGACCTTGGTCTCAGAACATGGAATAGGTTTACAAGAATAGGCAACATGGCGACTGAGGAATTTCCCTTTTACAGGATGTCTGGATGCACACTCTAGAATCCTTTTTTTCAACATTAATATTCATTATATGGTATCCTTATTTAAAAATTGACCATCTATACACAATATCCCAATTGGTGATTGGAGGTGAGTACGAGTGAACTCTGGTGTAAGAAAAGTATCCCCCTATGGCTACATAGGTTGATCAGAGATATAATTCCAGTTTTGGACAAATAAGGTATATGTCGATTAGGATTTTGGACCTATAGAATTACTTAATAATACATGAATTTAGTGAAATGATGACCAACTCAACTCCCTTGCATAGGATGTCAAGGAGATCAGGATTACAGACCCAAGAATCAATTGCTAATGGGTTTTCATGTTGTTTGCTTCACATACTCACGAATATTAATATTTTTGTATATATGTATATGAATGGAACTATACATGTATATGTATATAGATATGGACATACATGGGGAAACATTCCCAGTTGACCAGGATTACTGATTTGAACATCGAATATGGTTTCATATTTAGTTTTACGTACCTTTTTAGTTGTGCCTCAACAAGGATGGGCAGTTTCCTTTGCATACACATATAACAAAACATTTATAGGTTACTTTTCAGGGTAGCCTACTAAGATTATTTCTCACCCATGAACATGAAAATTGGTGTACATGTAGACCCTATGTTTTCATTTTTAGGTTGATCACATATTTCATGGTGGATATGGCTGAGGCCTAGAGTTATGTGGTTGAGTGGAGAAACTCATTTGGTTTTGACTGGACTGGTGTAGTTTGATAGTGTATAGAGACAGAGTATGTGGTCCAGCTCATAGTTAGTAGTAGAGCCTTGTAATTTTAATTTTTGTTTATTTTTTAATCTTTTATCTGTTTGGTTAGCCATGTGGGCGACCAATGTTGTGTTGTATGACATAGTTTTTCAGGCTTTTAAAACATTTCATTTTTTATTTTAGCTTATTCTATTTTAGTTTTTTAGTACTTATGAACTCTTTTTACATTATATTTTGTGTGATAAATAGTTGTTTCCTATGTTTTATTACTCTAATATGAGGGCATAGTTTCTCCACTATCACACCCAAGGCCCTCACATTCAGTTAGAAGCCTATGACATATGGGCTTTCATGCTTGATGCCTTATAAACCACCGAATCAGAGCACCAGTTTACTGACATCCAGATTGGGACATAACCTCTCCCTACTTCATCTAACAATTAAAGAGTAATCCTTCAATTGTGCACATCTTTTTTTATCTTTACCAGTTTTGATATAGGAACCTCTTTGAGATCATCTTCACATTCTTCCTCATGGATGTTTTTCATGGAAGCATTGTTGGATCGTTAATTAATGCTAGGGGTTCTAAATATTAACCCTATGGTTTGATAATTTCCAATTTTATTAAATATTATGAGTCTTACAATGTATTATCCACAAAAATCATGTTTTTAATGAATGGGATAATTCCATGGAGTCCTTTGTTTTCAATTTTCTTATTACCATGATTATGGCTACCCATGGGTTGAGGGAACCATTAATATACATGAATTAGCAAATGGTTTTATGTGTGTTTAGATTGACATGAGACCTTATGTGATTCCATGACATAAAATCCCTATGTTATGTATTATTTCTTATTTTTATGACTGTTAATCAAGTGTGGTTTAACTTAATGTGGTATAAAAAAGATAAATGGAAATTAATATAATTAAAAAATTGAATTTATGGTGGTCGAAATAGTCATAATCATACTCTATGGAATTTTTTCATGGAACTGATGTAGGTTATTTTACCATGGTTATATTATTGTGTTTGGCATGGTTGTAAGACATGCTGAGAGATATTATGGTACAGAACCAAAGCTAGGATTTGTTGTATTTTATTAATTTTTTAATTAATTAATACACATGTTTATCCCTTTATTAAATACACTTATTATAATACTAGTTTTACTACATGGTGTTGTCTAACTATTGAATTATACTCACACTCTATTTAGGAATCCATTTTGTACCCATAAAGATTACGTGTTTGTAGGTTTCAACAAGGTTAAAGGACCTTGTTGTTGATTGTTTTCTTGTTTGATGGGCTAGAGTATTGAGGTGGGACTATCATGGGGTTCAAGACTGTGTACTATTGAGTTGTC
The DNA here is from genome assembly GCA_963277665.1 of Viscum album. Lineage (NCBI taxonomy): Eukaryota > Viridiplantae > Streptophyta > Magnoliopsida > Santalales > Viscaceae > Viscum > Viscum album. The sequence continues at coordinate 1,390,534,221 of OY728152.1, forward strand.
AACTAATTCAATTAGTATTTTAATTTTATTATTTTTAGAATTAAATTTAGTTATATTCCAGGACATCATTATATTATTCCTGTATTATTTACTAAATTATTCAGTTTTTCTCTTGTTGTTGGTCTCTTCTATGTTTATACTTGGTTTCATTTATTTATATGGTTTATTTCATATTATATGACACTTTATACCATGGTTTATATTCTCAAAACTATATATTTTACACCCCCACTATTAGTCTATAGCCTCTGGAGAATGGGGATGTGTGATTGTAGTCTTGTAAACAAGCATTTTTTTCACGTGATAGAGTTCCATATTGGGGGACATTAAAAAGTCATATCAAAGGAGGAAGTTTTATTTTATTATTCTTTATAATTTAGAAAATGTTGAAAGGATACTAGGATGTGTTGTGACTTGGTAATGGGATTTTTCATGGGAGTAAATAACCCACATATGGGAAAAAATAAGAGTGCCTAATAATGGGATTCTTGTTTGTGTTGTGTTTTGGTTATAGTTGATTTTATTTCACCTTTGGTGATTCACATGTTGTTTGAGTTCATTATTTTATGATGTTATAGTTTCATGATATTTTCAATCATGGCCTAGTAAGGTGTAATATGAGAATTCATGCATCATAATAGGCACATCGAGATATATCTACAAGCATGTTTTATGATATGGACATATATATTTTTGCATGTGATGTATATTTTATCTCTTAAACAGTTATATGAGATATCTATTTCACTGGATAAATGAAATGTAATTATTTTTCATGCTGAAAAACTTGTAATCCATGTTTAGAGAGACCATAAGTCAATGGTTCTCTATTGTAGTCACCTATTGAGGTTGACCTTGTTGCTAAATAGTTATCTAAAGCATGCATTAGTTTTCTTGAGAAAATGATGCCTCGTCATCTTTGGATTAAGTGTAATAAGAGTGTAAATCAGCACACTCTGAATGCAGCTGGACAAGATCGTCTCGTAGTACATTAGGATTAGATGAATCTTCAACTTTGTGGAATCTTCCAGAGGGTTATGTGATCCATGGAATGGGAAACCTTTTTTACCATTCTTTTAATGTATGATCTGACAAGAGAGTTTTATCTATATAATCCATAAATTTTTACTATAGAAGGAGGGCCCTAGGTTTCCGAGTTCTAGATCGAGTCAGTTTAGACAATCTTCAAGAATCATGAGACACCCACAGATAGAAGGATGAATCTTGTTTCAGATATGCTTCATGGACATGCCAAGTGTTGTTGGGATGTTCTAGAAGAATATGTTTAGTAGGATAAGCTATCTTGGAAGAATTTTGAGACAAATTTCCTTATCCATTTCTATCTCGATACAACAAGGGATGAAAAATCTTAAGTGTTCATGGATCTGCCGCAGGAGGCCATGTTAATAATTGACTATTTTGGACATTTCACTAACCTACAATGATTTTCTCTATCATTCGTATCTGATGAGATATCATGGGTGAGATATTTTCTAGATGGTCTTTTCTATGAGATAATATCATAGGTAAAAAAATTTTCTAGAGAATATATAATGACATGATGAATTAGTAACTCATCATGGAAGGGAATATAAGAGAGGCCCCAAGCAGTAGCCAGGTTTTTACCGCAGGGTGATATGGGGGCTCTTTTCTAATGTAAAGAATCACATCTATGATAGTTTCCACCAAGGTAGTAGTGTGAAGAGAATTCAAGGTAGTGGGAATTCCACTTAGGACCATGTTTTGTTCTAGTGCTATCTGTGTGGAATGTTTAGCCACAAGTTCATGAAGTGCTATTACCCCACAATCGAGTGTCGTATCTGTGGATTATTAGGTCATCTTTAGAGGTTTTTTGGAATCCTATCATAGAAGACTAGTGGAAGAGGATCTAGACAAGAACCTGAGTCAGTAAGGGTCTCAAATACCCATCATTAGGCTAGTATTAGGAGTTCCACTTATCAACCATGATGAGGTTTTGAATGTGGCGCCCCTATACATGAGATGTGGTACCAGGATAGGGAAATATATTAGGATTGTTAGACTGGATCCTTGGGTTGTGGGACAATTCTGCTACATGTTATGTATACTACTCCGGTTACCATGGATGCAATACCATCTTCCATCAGAGGTACGTTTATTGTATTATCTACTACAACTTGTGTTTTTTTGGATACATGATCATCACATTATTTTTCTATTTGTTCTTATTCAAGTGGTTTGGTATTAGATACACAAATCTTGAATGTTTTTATGACCAATAACACACCTTTGGGAGTATGGCCAGGGAATATCAAACATTATAAGGCTTGTTCTATAGATATTGGTTATTATCATTTCTTTTGGGGATCTTTTCATGCTGGAAAGGATAGGATTTTACATGATTATTGGTATTGATCGATTAGTTCTAAAATAAGATCCTATTCATTGTTATAAAATGAGAGTTACATTTCTATCTCTAGAAGGAGGATGTTATTCTCACTAGAGTGAGTAGGATCTTTAGGCTAGTAATGCAGGACCAATTTAGTGCAGAATGGATTGTATCATGGATAAAATAGTAAGTATTTCTCTAGATGATGGTGGAATATAACCGATCATTTTCTTTTAGTGGAAGAAAATTTCAAATATGTTTAGTTAATGAGTTCTATGACTTACCTCCTGAGTGAGAGATCAAGTATGTTATCGATTTGGTGTAGTAGGAGATAAAATTTAAATCTCACCTTAAATAATGGCATCAATAAAGCTTAATCGGTTCAAATTTTAGTTGGAAGATCCAAAATATAAAAGGAATAATATGGACTTGTTTTTATCCTTGGGTTTATCTAGTAATCTTCTCCAATAATGATGATTGGCCTCTGCACTTATGTGTGGATTATCGGAGGTTTAACAAGATGACGGATGACAACTAGTATCCTCTTCTATGCATCAGGGATATTTTCAGTCAGTTGAGTGGTGATAAGATATTCTTTAAGATTTATTTGATATTAGGTTACCTCTAGTTAAGTGTGAGACCATCAGACATACCTCGTAATAATTTAAGGAGAAGGTCTATCTAGAATTAATTCTTAGTGATGTTGTTTGGGTTGACTAACGCCCCGATGGTATTCATGGCCTCAATTTATATGTTCTTTCATCCATTACTAGACCAGATTATGGTGGTTTTGGTAAATGTTATTTTTATGTGCTCTATGCCAGAAGGTGATCATGTCAAACATCTTGACATCATCTGGATTACATTGAGAGAGCATCATCATTGCACCAATATAATCAAATTTAGTGTCTATATTTATAAAGATCACTTCTTGGGCCATGTCATTTCTGTGGGAGGGGTGTTAGTGGACCCATAGAAAATTTTAGCTATTGTATCATGGGAAAACCCCGTGAATGTTTTCAATATTCATTGATTTTTGGGTATAGATGGTAATTTATAGGTTTGTAACTAGGATTTATCCCATTTGGATGCACTAATGTCTGGGATGAACAAGAAATGCTTAAATATGGGATAGTCTGAAGCTTGTGAGAGAAATTTTTCAGAAAAAAAATATTGGATGTCCTCATCACCTGTCCTCACGTTACTTATACTAAGTTTATCAAATATTGTGCATTGAGAAACATACATTGTTGGAATCAGAGAATTTCTAATGTAGGAGGATTGAGTGGTTGCTTAAGGATCTAGGTAGTTGAGACATAATGATAGGAATTACCCTACTCACGATATGGAGAAACTAATATTGGTACATTCCCTAACATTTTGAAGAAACTATCTCATGGATGAAAGGTTTTAGGTATACATAGACAACAATATATTTAGGGGAATCATTTTTCAGTGAGACTGGATCCTTCCGTAGAGGAGGTGGGTCATGTATCTATAGTCCATTGATATTGAATTATCTTATTCACAAGGAAATAGAAACATCATTATTGATTCATTGAGCCAATAGACATATATAGAGGATTTATAGGATACTTATGATTAGTAGAGGATAATGTCCATCATTTTAGACATGCATCAAGATATACAAATGCCTCAGGTATGGTTAGCTCTGGCTTCAACATCGGTTGTACACATGATTTTGGACTAGATTAAGACTCAACAGTTGTCTGGTCTGGAGGGCTGAGTTTTGGGAGAAACATTACATGGTGGGGAGAGCCCGTCAGGATGGTCTCTTGGTAGTTTAAATTCTATTATTTTTTGTGGACAAGTATTGGATCCCATAGGCTTACACAAGGAGCTGATGAGGGAGTTTCATACTTCTATATGGGTGTCACTCCAAGTTTAACAAATATGTATTGTGATCTTCGTAGATAGTACTGGGGGTTAGGAATAAAGGTGTTGGACATATTTATAGCCAGATGCCTCACTTTCCAATAGGATAATGATGAGCAACAAAGGCTAGCTAGTATTTTTCATCCGTTGTCCATTCTTGAATTGAAATGTGTTGATTTTATAAGGTATATTTCTTTCAGATGCTTTCACTGGGGCACACACGTCCGTCTACTTGAGTATGAAAGGCACAGTTTCGTTGCCCCACATTCCCGCTTTCCAAAGGTGGGTGGCATACATTCCATGTTCAGGGATGTTTGCTCCTTGATCGAAACGGGATGATGGGATGTTGATTCTTCCTTCTGTGGATTCCTCCTTGGAACATGTCACCTAGTATGGGTCTCCCTTATAGACTTAAAACGTTGTTTTCAAAACTCCTCCAAGTGCCGTATCTTCATGGACACTAGTTAATTACACTTCTTCTGTTGGGACATTCCAAAGGGTCCAGTTAGGGTAGCAACCTTTGGTCAGGGGAGTAGTCATGTTAGACATCACTGGTATGTCTGGACGCTGGAACACTGGTGCGTCTGGGTTTCTTCTCCTTATTATAGGTCTTCTCGAGGGCACGGAAGCCCGAGGAATCCCATGTCAAATTCGGGGAATCAGACGCCATAGGCATGTATTTGAGGTTTTCCTCAGCTTCCCATGTTTAACACAGGTCATGCCGTAGGTTTAACGTCCAGCTAAGATAGATCAGACTAATCAGAACACTAATTAAAGTGGATCATATGGGTGCAACATCTAGAGGGAACACTGATGTTGGAGGGTGAGTTTTCAGGACCTCACTGGGATGTGGCGACCCGTGTAATAATCAAGATGGATAATGGAGTGTTTGAATGAAGTGGATGGGGGATTGGATGGAACCATCATGAGGATGATGATGAATTTGGGCTTGAGCCTCAAGGAGGCTTCCTACGTATCCCCATGGAAGGGAATCAAAGTCCTCATAGTTCATTTGATGATGACTTAACACCGATTGGGGGGTTTCAATGGCTTACTGCTGATTTGGGATGTTGATGGCTTACCACTGAATGGGGTTACAACGTCTTACCGCTGGATGGAGTTAACGACGTCTTACCACTTAATGGAGTCACAACGGCTTACCGCTGGATGGGGTTGACAATGGATTACCACTGAATGGAGTCGCAAAGGCTTACCTATGGATAAGGTTGAACCTCAGGAAGGATTCCTACGCATCTTATCTAGGAGATAAGGATCAAAACCACATAGTCCTTGTGGGATGGGGGTTAGTGAACTGACGTGGAGGAGGACCTGGGGTCCAATGGTTGTTGGGCTAGAGCCTCAGAGAGGTGTCCTACGTACCCTACCTTGGCAAGGATCAAAGTCCATGTAGTTCGGGTATGGGTGTAATGACTTACCTCTGACTATGGGAAAAAATGACTTACCACTGATTAGCGGAGATAACGACTTACCGCTAATTGAGGCTCACAATTTAATGTCATGTAGGACGGGGGTTAACTGATGTGAAGATGGTCAGGACGACTGGTGGATGGTGGTCTTGAACCTCAAGGAGGCTTCCAACGTACCCTTCCTTGGAAATGATCAAAGAACTCATAGTTCATATGGTGTGGGAACCGACGTGACGGTGGTCGGAACAAATTGGTAGTTGGATTGAACCTCGTGGAGGATTCCTACGTACCGTACCATCTCAAGGATCAAAGACCTTATAGTTCAGGTATGTGGATGTGGTGCTTAAACTCTAGGATACCCAAGGTGTTTGTGAACCGATATGAAGGGGGTCGGAACCAATGGGTGGTGGGCTTGAACCTCAGGGAGGCTTCTACGTACCCCGCCTTGGTAATGAACAAAGACTATGTAATTCAATATGGTTTGGTGAACTGATGTGAAGATGGTCGGGACCAATGGTTGTTGGGCTTGAACCTCAGGGAGGCTTCCTACGTACCCCACCTTGGTAAGGATCAAAGTCCACATAGTTCAGGTTGGTGGGTTGTGGGGCTTAAACTCTAGGCTACCCGGATAGGATATCATAATCGATGCTTACTCTAAGCCCATTTGAGTCATGCTCGGTGTGAGAAACAAGAGACAACAAAGACCCGACAATCACATCACTAAAGGTGCATCTGTGGGAAGTTGAGTGGGGATTGTAGGTAGTTAGCGGCCCAAAGACAAAACAGGGGATTACGCATGGTTAGCAGCCGAAGGTGATGGAGACTGGGAGTTACTCTAGGAGGGAGGCCTGAGTGGTGACAAAGACCCACGGGAGAGAGATTTGGCACCTAGGAAGAGAGGATGAGCAGGGATACTACCTTCTACAAGAAAAGATAGAAGCTAATACCAGGGTGGTTTCCATTTCCCTGTGGATGGACACCGCTCTGATAAAGAGGATCTCATTCCATGTGAGGAATTATTTCACTCACGTGGAGACCAGTGAGTGTATGGAATGTTCGAGATGAGGCACCCTGCGTATAATTCCTAGGGGTAGGCCACATTTTAATTCCATGTATTTAGGATGAAGGTTCTTGGTAGTTTAACGTCATGAAGCTCGGATGGGGTGGGTTTACTCCGCACCCCTAGGACATACATAACCAACACCCTCTACACCTTGGTGAAGATAAGGGATAGGCAACGCCATGGCTAGAGGGTGTTATGGAGTGAACCATTGTGGGGGTCCACAATAGCATGGATATGCAAAGATGAAATATCCATTAGTGTGCCTATGCGAAGAAGCATGAGGTGAAGCAACGTAATGGGAAGTATCGTCCAAGGGACATTAAAGTTACTTCGTACGAGCCTAGAAGGTCTTACGGGAAAATGGTGTGTGCTGTAGATGTTCTGGATGCGGGAGGCGCTCAGAAATGATGTATGGAATAGAGACATCGAACACATGCACGCAAGGAGGGAGGACTGCATGAAAAAGTAACAGTAGCGTGAAAAATGGTGGGTCAGTGCACAATTGAGGTACTTGCGCGGAAAATACTAGGACGATGCACAATTTAGCCGTTTGTGTGAAAAATATCAGGCCGACATGCAATTGAGCCCCTTGCGTGAAAAATGTTGTGTCAGCGCACATTTGGAGCGGGTCAAGCGCGTAATGGGGAGTCACGGTTTTCATGCAAAGCATATGGTTTGCACGCAATTTGAAAGGATTGCGTGCAATTGGAAGAGATTGCGCACAATTTGGATGGGATTGCGTGCAATTGGAACAGATTGTGTGCAATTTAAAGGGATTGCATGCAGGGGACTGGACTGGAAGGGACTTGGATGAGGGTTAAGCCCAGGTGGTCTCGCGTGAAGGTGAACCCTTGGGCGGCATGTCGCGAAAAATACCGTACGTGAAAGTGATCTTTTTCATGCAGGAGAGGTGAAATTTGCGTAGAGGAGACGGTTTGGATTCTTCATTCACCCAAAGTTGAAGGGGTGAACTTCTATTTATAGCTACTCGGGGTCTCCCGATCCACATGGAAACTGGTCTGTGTGAATGCTTGTGCGCCAGTGTCGGCAGACCGAAAGATCTTCCATGTGGGGTGCCGAGCACAAAATTCCGTGCCCGCGGTCAGTGGTGCGAAAGTTTGGGAGCAGGGGCGGAAGTTTCTGCGCGGCGTGGGAGTTTTTGCGCATGAAGGAAAAATGGACCCAGATCCTACTGTTTTCCATGCGAGTGATATTTTTTTTCACCGCCAGATGAGATTTTTTCGCACGGCCCTTCTGGACCTCCTGGGATGCATCGCCAGGTCAAAATATGTCTTCGCTTTCTCGCGCCAAAAAATACTTCAGCCCTTGAGCATTTTTTCGGCATCTACAAATTCCCCCCTCGAAATTGGATCGACGAGGGGACACAAAGGTAAGATTCATAAGGAAACACTGAATCAAATAACTTCCTAGAGTCCGTGTGTAAAACAAACCCGTAGGCGCACGAAAAACCGGGAATCCACGCACAAATCACTTTCCATAGGTGTGCGAAATTCTAGCTCCACGCCTATAAAAACCCTTGCGGGTCCCTCAATATGTACAAATTTTTCTCATGTGATAAGTCCTGATCTCTTGCACATGAAAAACATTCCTTGTCTTGTGTGAAAAACCACTTCGGCTGCGCATAATTCCCCGAGTTCAGCTGTTGTTTTACGCACAGACACGAGCCTTTTCGCGCCACGACCTCTGTTTTTCGTGCTTTCTCCTGAAACTCATGATTTTTTTCAAGGTCTTTTGATTTCACACAAAGAATCATGATTTTTTGGGCCGTCTCCTTGAGACCTTTCCAGAAGAAGATGACTACCAATCGGGATAACACTGAGAGAGAAGCTATGTTCGCCACTCGAAGAGATGAGATGGTTTCCAACCCTAAGGTTTATGGAGCCCAAAAGATCATATCCAGCAACCATAATCTCTTCAACCTGTTGATCCCAGCCTAGGATTATGCACTTTCTGACAATTTTCTGATATGGGACTTTAGTATTTTGGTGGAGGTACTCATGCCCTGATTTGAAGTTGACACACCTCGGTTGTGGGTGACCCGTGAGGATGACCTACCTCAATATAATATCACCATAAATGGCCATCCTGCTAGAGAAACTATGAATATAGATTTTTACTTCCTGAATCCCAGGAACAGAACCATTTCGAGAAGTGATCTCGTCGTAGAGGAATCCCCGACCCATTACTCAAGTACTTTCTGATAGAGTGTCACTAATGAAACTAATGGCTGGCTGAAGGATTGGTATCTATGGGTTTGGGGAAAATTTCACAAGTGAATGGCCCTGGGTGTATTGTGTACGCCATAGGTGTGTCCATTTTGGGGCTGAACTATGGCACATCGGGTTGTTCGTGGTCGTGTGGACACCGCAATTCCATTTCTACTGTCAGCATGAACTTGGGCTTGATATGTTTACCAGATGGTCCCCCGACACCAATACCTTCCATATTCACCATGGGGAAGTTGGTATCATCCTTTGGAACATTCATTTCATCGGGGATATCCCTTTGGATGGGCACTAGTATGATGAATTCCTTCTAACGATGAAATCTGGGGAGAAAAATCATAAACTCATATCCTAACATGGAATCTGTTGGAGCTTTCTAAGGAGAGGCTGGGGGTCAAAGAATTTTTGGAGGACATTTCCTAAAAAAAATGGTTTAGCTAGTTTCTGCAAAAGGATCCTGAAGTCAAGATGCTGAGACGAGGAATACGGTGTCCGAAAACGGCATAAATGAGCAAGAGTGGATCATACTGGAGGATCCTGGAGGCGTGGGAGTATCAATCATGGGGCTTCAGTATAAATAAGTGTCGAGACCCGAATGTTTGATACACCAGATTTCTGGAAACCTTTATGAGTGGGTGGATCCTACCAGTGAGGGATGCAAGGATGGGAGTTCGTCCAACGACACTGGTGATGGCTGGAATCATGTTCGCAAATTAGAGGTTCAATATGGGATTCCCCATGTTAGCTCGTTCATACACCATACTAGGGTGAATTTTGAGAGGGGGCTCACCAAGGAGGATATGTGGTCCCCTTAATATCTTCCATGAATGGATTGCGTCTCATTATAGAGGATATACCATTCCAAATGTTATTCGTCCTCTTGGTAATGGCCTGCGACCATCCATGCTGAACATTGCAGGGGTCATGCCACTGACGCTCAATGAGGAAGGGTTAAGGATAAAAATTGAAAATCATAACAACTTCACTTTCATCCCATTCCCCACTCTGACTGGACAAATGATAGACAATGGGCAGGGATCTTAGAATACTTCTAGAGAATCAGAGGTGGTGTTCTTCTCTCCTGGATGGATGGGAAGATTTTTTGTGAGCCTTACATGCCGTCAAGATTCTCCAAGATGTTTGGATGCCTCCAGCAGATGCCAAAGAAGGTGTATACAGATGTCCAGGATGAGAGGCATCTCTGCATTATTTTCCAAATGTGGCTGATGTTCACAACCCGTGGCTCTGGCGATGTCATTACCATTCCCCCCACTGTAGTTGAAGTTGGTCGCTCGATAGAATATACCGAACATTGAGCCGTAGCATACCCTGACAGTCTTTTGTGTAAGAGAGTTTGGTAGCTCAAGGAAACCAATATAGAATCTGGGCAGTGAGAGAGCAGACCGGGTGCTGCTGGGGAGGAAAGGTCAGAAGCAAGTCAGACAAATAGACCCGCACTGGCTGGGACTACAGTAGCAGGAACGTCACATAGCATGGTTGTGCCATCATCTCCCAGGGGGAGAGGGGATCACAGTGCAGTTAGGGAACATCCCTGGAAGTAGCTAAAGTATCTGCTGCAGCCTTCCAATGATGCAATTTTCCTGGCTCTGTTGTCGTTCTGGTTGACCCTATGGTAGTCGATGGGTACTGAAACCCTCTAGGAAAAGATAACACGAGATGGAATATAGCTTCCAGAGGTCGGACTCATCCGATTTGATGACCAGGTAAACTTCCATCGTCGGAATTCGTACCTGATGGCCATGAATGCATATGCATTCCAGTGAGGCTGGTGTGAGAAACCACCCCTCCCGGTGAAGGTAATTCTCGGCCAGGAGCATGATCCCAACAAGATGCCGACCGAGTATGACGACAGCGACGACGATCCAGAGGGCAGTGGGGAAGAAGAGGAGGAGGTTGAAGGAGAAGGTGAAGGAGAAGAGGATCTCGAAGGTGGAGGGTCTCAAGGTACGTCCCACGAAGGGGGACTTTGAGAGAGTGGTGAGATCATTGGCTCTGATGTATACACAACTGAGCTACTTAAGGTATGTCTTAGACCTTACCTATCCTTATCCCTTTCCATTGTTCTTGTAACCTTCAATCAGATCTCTTTATTCAAATAAGGTTCATATTAGTGCCGACCAAGAGGCTCCATCCAATGGGGGGGATGTGCCGATAGAAGATGGTAGGGAGCCGACGCCCATTATTGATCTAACAAGTACTGAGGGATCCCCCACCATGACAACTCCTACGGTGAAGGGAATTCCAGAGGTCGATGCACTGAGTTCTTGTATGTTTTTTTACACATAGCCTCTTGTATGGTCTATTATAGAACTCAACTAATTAGGGTGTTCCTTTTTTGTACAATAATCATGGCGTTGGAAGCTTGGTAGGCTGCCGAATCCAGACCATCTCCGAGTGATTCAGTGGAAAATGTGTTGGCCCATTAAGGGAAAATTTCCCAAACCGGATAGGCACGAAAACTTGTCGAACCAAGCGTTGTGGATATCAGTGGGACTAACGCCGGGGAGGGGCCTGAAGATGTCGAAGGAGCTTCCGAGACTGAGTATAGAGAGGAAGGTTTCCCAGACGTTGAAGATCCCAACCCCTGGGGAGGAGTACACAAAAACTACCCTGCTGCTGATCTCTTGGATTCTTTCCCTAACTATCAGACTGCAAATACTGAGGAGATAGATGATTCTGATTTGGAGGCGGCCGATGAGATCCATATGATGTGACAGAAGGGGTGGAAATTTATCAAACTCTTTCTTAGTTATCCTCAGAAAAAATTTCTAAAAGGGATGGGATCACTCCACACCAGGCTATGATTTCTCTATACTAGAGGGGTGGATGCTCAGTATCTTTATTTGACAGTCCATGAAAATATGGCTCAGAAGTTATGCGAGAGCATCCAACGCTCTGACATTCCCAGTTTCAGAAAGAGTTGTGGAGTACCCAAGAATTCCTGAAGGTGGAACAAGTGGGCCGACACCTTGAAGGACAGATGAAAGAAAAGGAGGTATTCATCACCAACTGTCCTAAACTCATAGAGAAATTGAGGGCCCAGCTGGCACACACCCAAGAGCAGCTAGTGGAAGCGGGTCACCAAATGACCGAACATCAAACTAAACAGAAACAAGAACATCCTAGGTCAAGTGCACTACTCTCTGTGGCCACTGATGAAGAGAGGGTTCTCAGGTGGCGGGAATTAATCCTAGAGGCCACAAGCCAAAAGGTAGCGGCACTGGAATAATCTATCCAAGATGCTGATCCTTAAGGGCATTGTTTTGGTCAAACTCATATACTCATTTCTCCTTAATACCTCTTTCTCTTAATTGAATGTATGGATAGATGTATGGATATATTTATTTACATGTTTGTTTGGTTTAATTCATTCAACCACAAAACTGAAATAAATAGCAATCCATTCCTAAGCTAATGTGGGTCATACCTGGTGTGAGAAACAATGGATATTCTCACTATTACTTCATTTTTAAATGTAGGATTTCCAACCCGGATTCAGACACCCGAGGGTCAAAAAACCAATACAGATTATTTGGAAGATAAGGGAGAGAACTGACTGAAGAATGAATCTCTCAAAATTGTCAAATTACTATTTTCCCAGTGTGCTCTTATTAACGAATGGGGTAACACCAGGGGCACTGGAATAAATCCGAACAGGGGGGATAAAAGTTGTGAATCACAATACCCAAGATTCATAACACTGTAGTGATGGAATGACAATTAATAATGAATATTGACCGTGTTCAAAACATAGTATCCTTATTGTGTTACCCTGAAATGGGGATAACAAATGAGGGTCGACCGCTGACCATGTTCGAAATATGGGGCCTAACTCAAAATGTCATCCATTAGTCTTCTAGAATTATAGCCCGGGACAGTAGGCGAGCCATAGTCCATGCATACATACTATTAGGGGTTACTTTTAGATGTGAAAGAGGATGAGGGTACGAATAAGGGGCATGCAAAGCGTGAAAGGTATAGTGATGGTTTGTTCGAACAGAACCCAAAACTCTTGACATTACGCCACCATGGTGGAAGCACATCAGGTGGGTGCACCGGTCTGATCATGGATCATTCCTTCTTATAGAAAAGACCTCTCTGGTGAGGAAGATATATCGTACAAATGTTGTTGTGGGGAATCCAGAACTTGTTCAGGGCAAAGCTGTAATTTCATGGTTCCCCAAAGGAATTCAGGCCATGGGACCGAAAAAAGAGGGGGATCGAGACTTATGGTTCCTGGGGATGGACCTGGAGACAAAAATGCACGAGGGTTCCTACGAATCCCATGGGGATGGAAATCAAGCCATATTTAGTTCAGGAAGATGTCGTGCAATTTAACTTATTGTGTAAAGGATGTGGAGTGGTCTTAGTTTATGGTCATAGAGCATGGACCGCAGATGGTAGGAAATAAGCGGCACAACGATGAAATTACAAGACCCGACGTGAATGAGGACATGGTACAGATCACCGTGCGCTCCTCGGGAAAGGTTTTAGGTTGAGGGAATGAAAATGTAAGTTAGGATGGGCCCAATGAAAAGTGCATGGGATTTCCTACGTATCACATGTGAGTGGTAATCAAGACACATGTAGTTCTGAAAGGTCATGTGGGTCTGGCTGTTGCACTGAAAGAAGTTGTATTTGATAGTTCTTCTTCATCCTTTATGACAAATGTGTGATTTTTTGTGTAGCGGTGGACCTAGGATCGAATTTCCAGGCATCACCACAAAAATCAAGCCAAGTGTAGGAATTTAAAAATGGTATGGTGCATGAATGATACCAAACATGATGCCTCCTTGAGTGAGGATATCACGGTGCAATGTTGTTTTTCGTCGTGTGGCCATGACGATAATGTCACAGTTTAGGGTCATGTGATGGGACCAACCATGCATTTTTAATGCCGTGCAGGATAGATGAAACAATTTAAAGTTATGTGGGATAGAGAATCATAGTTTAAAGTCATATGGATCAGACATATACAAGATATATGAGGTCCCAGAGGGGATGCACACAGTGTGATAAAGAATATGAGGATGAGGTCCACACCATACCATGCATGATTCCAAGGAGGAAACCTTGGGCTGAGGGGCTATGAAAGATTAAAGGATAAGGGGTAGGATAAAATAGCTCCCAATTGAGCTGGACCCAAAGACGAGATGTCCGGGTGTTCCTATATATCCCATGAGAATGGAAATCAATCCAAATGTAGTTCTTGAATGTGCCTTTTAACGTCGTATGAGACAAAATATAGTTTAATGTCAGGTGGGATAAGAAGTAGGGAGGATAACTCTTAGAAAGGGGTGTACATGGTGTGACTAATCTAAACCTGAAGTGAATGAGGATAGAATCCCATACCACGCCACACGGTGCCGTAGGAGTTAAAGCGCCTAAGGTAGAATAGAAGAGATAAATTAGTGGAACTTGAGCTGGACCCGAAGACAAGATGTCTAGGCATTCCTATGTATACCATGGGAATGAGAATCAAGATGTACATAGTTCTAAAAGAGGTCTTAGTTTATATTCTTAGAGTTCGGACCATAGAGGAGAAAAATACTTCTAGGTAAGTGCAAACCACAACCCAATTCCTAATCCAACGTGAGTCAAACTCGGTGTGGGAAACAAGGGAGAAAGAGTTTTTTTAATACCTGGAACACAAACCAAAGGGAAATCGGTATGGAGCCACAAATGATGCCTTTCCCGCAACTTTTTTCCACCAAACATGCAAACACGCACTGAGGGATAATTCTAGCAGTGTCGAAATTCCATTTGGACATGATGGGGTGGAAATAATGTAAATCATGTAACCAACATTCAAGGCTTGTGGGGGCTGGCATGATGATGGTGGATAACTGTTGACCATGATTGAGACATTGCATCCATATTGCATTAGCCTGAAATGGGAACAAACAAATGATCATCGACCGCTGACCCTATTCGCAACACGGTACTTCTATCGATTTGTTTCCTGAAACCCACGATGACGTTGGACTGTAATGGTAGGAGAGCCCTTAGGCCTAACATCTATGCCATTTGGGGGTCCCTTCGGGTGTGAAAGATTATGGAAGCCCAAATAAAGGCGAACACGAAGCTTGGAAAATGGGTGACTGCATGTCCAAGTAAAATTCGACACTCCAAATGCATAACAAGAGTACTCTTGGGCACATTGGTGAACCACCGTAGAGGGTTGAGGGGCTCAACTTGAGAGAATCCAATTTGAAAAGATGAGTATAGAACATAGAGACAGAGAACTCTCAGGAGAAATAGATACATGGCGTGGTTGTTACATACCCAACGTGAATGAGGACATAATCCCATACTGCACCATATATCCCTCTCATGGAAGAATG
This sequence comes from Viscum album, assembly GCA_963277665.1. NCBI lineage: Eukaryota > Viridiplantae > Streptophyta > Magnoliopsida > Santalales > Viscaceae > Viscum > Viscum album. The sequence continues at coordinate 1,390,549,586 of OY728152.1, forward strand.
CAAGCCAATGGTCTTGGATAACAGGGAGATCTCTACGAGATTAGACTTGTCCTATAGACTAAATGTTCAGGCATTCCTACGTATCCCATGAGTATGGTAATAAAGCCACACATAGTTCAAGAAGAGGGTAATGTGCAGTTTACAATCATGAAGCAAGGAAACAAATGGGGAAGATAACCCACACAAAGGGGGTGTACGGTGAATCATGTAACCCAATGTGAATGTGGACATAATCTGCACTACACTGTACAACCCTAAGTGATAACTTGAGTCGGGGGCTTGAGAAGGCCAAGGGGCCTGAGGCTGGGCCTCAGAGGGAATGTCCCAACCAGCTTGTAGTTTAATGTCTTGTGATGAGGATGAAGAAAGGGGTATGATACCTCAAAAAGGGAGGTGTATGACACAGTGATTAACCCAACATTAATGAGGACATAATCCCACACCACACCGTACAACCCTAAGTGAGAACTTGGGCCAGGGGCCTGAGAAGGCTAAGGGGCCTGATTCTAGGCCTTGGACGGAATTTCCTGGCTTATCTACATCTTAAAATCTTATAGTGAGGATGAAGAATATTATAGTTTAGTGTCATAGAAATAGGACCGTATATGCCTAGTTTAATGTCATATGTGTGGGACATAAAGGGATAATCATCGTGTTTATGGAAGGCTACAAAGAAGCGATGATGATAGGGGACAACTGTTGACCAGGTTCGCAACACAGTATGAAACCTTGTGTGATCCAAATGGGGGATAAAAATTGAGCATCGACCGTTGAAAATATTCACAACACGATACTTGCATCAACTTATCACTCACAATCATCGAGGGCATAAGCTCATAACTATAAGAGAGCCCTTGGGCCGAGTATCCATGCCAATCGAGGGACCTTCTGAATATAGAGGGTGATGGAAACCCAAATGATGGGTCATTTCGAGCATGGTAGGGCCTGTGTTCACAGAACATATGTAAATCTAAGTAAGGGATATCTCAAGGGGATATGTGTGGTGTGGCGAAATAGCCTGATGAGAATGAGGACATGAGTCTGCACCGCACCACACAATCCTAAACAAGAACTTGGGTGAGGGGCCTGAAGGGGTTGAAGGACCCGAGGCTAGGTATCCTGGAAAACTATAGCCATATGACCTATTGTGTGTGTACTGCCTCATCACAGCTCCTAATCCCACGTGGGCAATGCTCGGTGCGGGAAACAAGGATCCAGATTTGGATTTCCCTACCATATAAGGGACTGATAGATGGCATTGCCCGATGGGGGTCACAACTTGATGATGCAGGGGGCAGGATGAACCACCACACTCAATGTTTATGATATATGAGGGTGGTAACAAAGGAAAAGGATAGCCACTGACAATGTTCGAAACACATCATCCTTATAGTGTGACCTAAAATGGGAACAAAAAATGAGCATCGACCGCTGACTATATTCATAACCTGGGACTTGTATCAATTTATTTCTCAATATCTACGATGGAATTGGCCCAAAGTGGTAGGAGAGCCCTTAGGCTGAGAATCCATGCCATTCAGGGGTCCTTTTGGATGTGAAAGATGATGGAGTCCCAATCAGAGGAATGGGTGAAGCATATCTGTGCCCATGTATTTTAATGTCATGCAGGGCGATGAAAGTGACAAATATATCCAGGGAGCAGGAGGTATGGCGAGATCGAGATGAGCTCAATGTGAATTGGGGCCAAATCCTATACCATACCACATGTATTTACCTGAGAGGATATTCTGAAGTTAGGGCTGGGCCAACAAACAAAATTTATGGGAGTTCCTACATATCCCATGAGGATGGGAATCAAGCTGTTCTTAGTTCTTAAAGGCCATGCTGTTTAACGTCATACAGTTAGGATGTGGGAGGATAGAAGAACAGGGAGGGGGAAGATGGTGCGACCATCATAATTCTGACATGAATGGGGATAAAGTATCATACACTATACTATGCAAGGACCCTATGAGAGAACTATACCCAGGGGGTAGTCGAAGAGAAGAGTCAGGGGACTGGACTCAGGACTGAACATCTGAGCATTCCTACGTATCCCATGAATATGGGAATCAAGCTGTACAAAGTTCTAAGAGTGCAGTTTAACATCTTTAAGGATGACATATAGTTTAACATCAGGAGGGATGTTTTTCATTATAAAGTCTTGTAGTACAGGGAATTTTAGGGTTGTGTGGGACCAACCAGTTTTAAATTCTTGCCAGATTCAACCATTTAGGGTTATGCTTGACCAAAATATTTTAGGGTCACGTCGGACCATGATGTTTAGGGTCATAAAGGACCTACTGGCTGAGGAAAAGTATATCTTGAAGAATTTGGCATTTGTGGGAAGATTTATACACTCACCATCCATGGTCACTAGTGAGTACACACCATTAGGGAAATTCTTGTGAACAATGAAAGGTCTTTCCCATTTGGGCCTCAACTTGGGTGGTTTCCTGCCATGTATCATTAGTGTTCGGAGGGCCAATACAAGATCACCTTGAATGAAAGAGTGGAGGCAGACCTTCTTATTGTAGTCTCTGGCCATCTTGATCTGGTGTCTTTCTAGGTTGTGTAGGGCACACAACCTATTCTCATCAAGTGTTTCCAATTCAGCCATATGGATTTCTACTACCTTATCTGGCACCTGCTGGTAGTAGACCGCTGTGCGTAACGAAGGAGATTGAATCTCGATAGGTAGGACATCTTCTATTCCATTTACCAGGGAATATGGGGTCACCTGTGTGGAATTACGAATCATTGTCTGATAAGCCCAGAGGGCATTGGGGAGCTTGTCCATCCCACTCTTCTTATTTTGACCAACCATTTTCTACCAAATGTTATAGAGGGTCTTTTTAGTTCCTTGATCTTTCCATTTTATTGCGCGTGGTAGTAGGAGGTATGGTTAGAATAGATGTTGTACTTGGTGTACAATTTCTTCAACTCGGCTTCTCAGAAGTTTGTTCCGTTATCAGTGATAACGGCATGAGGGGCTCCAAATAGGTAGATGATATTGGAGCTCATGAATTCAAATATAGGATGGGCCTTGACCTATTTAAGTGTAACTGCCTCTACCCACATGGAAAAGAAATCCGTAGCTATCAGGATGAACCTGCACTGATGAGATGTCGCTGGTATATATGGTCCCATGACTTCCAGTCCCCAGACTGCTAAGGGACAAGAGTTCTTGGTAGTGTGGAGAGGCTCCAGTGGCCGATGCATGAAGTTGGCATGAACTTGGCATTCTTGACACCTCTTTGAGAACTCGATGCAATCATGGATCATGGATGGCCAAAAGTACCCCAGTCTCAGGAACTGGTGAGATAGCTTCAGCTTGGTCTACTGAGCCCTAAAGGAACCAGTGTGAACCTCCGGAATGACCTAAGAAATCTCAACTCCTTGGATGCAATGAAAAAAACACCATTGATACCACACTTGTAGAGGATCTTCTCAAGACTGGGACCACTCTGGAGGGTAAACTGCAGCTCACGGCATCAGATACACTCGTGCTCGGCCTGATCAGCTAGGAGGTAACCATTTTGAAGATACTCAACAAAGGGGGCTCTCTAGTCGGGTGTCACTTTGACCACTACATCTGACGGACCTCGGGGTCATGATGTGGAGGCTCTGGCAGTAAGATGGATCACCTGTAGGCCGTCGTCATCACCTGGGGTGATGGGAGAAATTAATCTTTGATGTGCCACATGGATAATTAGGTACTCCTGCTCGAGCTCTGCAAGTGATGCAGCCAGGCCGGCCAGGACATCAGCTCGACCGTTCTGAGATCGAGGGACATGAGTATCTTCTGACTGAGATGGTAACTGGGCCATTAGCTAGAGAGTGTGATCCAAAAATGGTACGAGCTATGGATTTCTGATGACATAGTCACCATTGATATGCTTGATGACTAGTTTGGAATTCCCTTTCACATGAAAATGGGGTGCATCAATCTCGAGGGCTAGCTCGAGGCCAGTGATAAGATCCTGATACCCTGCCTCATTGTTGGTGCAGCCTTCTGACAACATGAATGAGTATGGTAAAATATCTTATTCCAAGGTAATAAAGACGATACCCAATCCTACCCAATTGAGCTTGGGGTCATTGAGCCTCATGCCAGTGGGACTCCGGGAAGCACCATCGAAGTGCATCTTCTAGCACAACACGACATGATCTACTGAGAGGATTGCCTCATCAAGAAAATTGAGACCCAAGTACTGGTCAGCATGAGCTAGATGGGAAGCAAGGAAGTCTTCCAATATTTTCCCCTTAATAACTTTCTGAGGGACAAACCTGATATCGAACTGCTGCAAAATTACTACCCACCGAGCAAGATGACCTACCAACACGGGGCATTTCAGAATGTACATCAGTGGGTCTACCCAAGACACCAGTTTTACCTTGTGGTGATACAAGTAATTTCACAATTTCTATACTGCAAATACCAGTTCAAGGAAGATCTTTTCGATGGGGGACTATCTGGTCTCCGTATCGATGAGCATACGACTGAGGTAATAGAGGCTATTTTCCATCCCCTCATTATTCTTCTGGGAAAGATGGGTGCCAAGAGATCGTTTCAGGGTGGTCATATAAAAGACCAATGGCTTTCCAATGATGGGTGGCATCAAGACTGGAGGATGGAGTAGATACTTCTTAATTTACTCAAACACGGTCTGACACTCTTTGTCCCATTCATAAGCGGTGCCTTTCTTTATTATCAGAGAAAAGGGCTTAAACTTTCCGACTATATTCACAATGAATTGGTGTATGTAGGCTAGGTGGCCTTGAAAACCATGAATCTCCCAGATATTGCACGGGGGAGGCATCTGTAAAATGGACTTGATATTCTCTAGGTCGATCATGATGCCCCGATACTTGAAAACAAATCCGTGAAACTTCCCAGAGGTGACCTCGAAGGCACATTTCAATGGGTTAAATTTCAGGTTGTGAGAATAGAGGAATATGAATACTTTCTCAAGGTCATTGAGATGGTCCTGGCGCTGACGATATTTGACCACCAGATCGTCCACATAGCATTCCACCAATGTCCTGAGGATTGGATTGAATATGCGATGCATGTCCCACTGATAGGTGGCACCTGGATTCTTTAAGACGAAGGGCATGTCCTGGTAACAAAAATTACCTTGTGGAACCCTGAAGGATATGGAATTTTCACCCTCAGGGGCCATTCGAATCTGGTGTGTACATAGTGTACCCATCCATGGAGGAGAGGGCTTGGAACTCAGCCGTAACATCAATCAGGAACTCCGTCACAGGAAGGGGAATATCATCTTTCGGACAGTGATGATTGATATCTCAGAAGTCGATGAAAAATATGATCTATATGTTCTTCTTCCTTACTATAATAATGTTAGATATCCATTTGGGGTACGAGACCTCCTTAACAAAATTGGATCTGATGAGCTTTTCAACTTCTGCCTCCACCATGGTGCCTTGAGAAGGGTGCATCTCCCTGGGAGGCTATTTGAACCTGCGATGATTTGCAGGGAGACCGAGGCGGTGGATGACTACATGAGGATATAGTCCTACCATATCATCATAGCTCTAGGCGAATACATCATGATGTTGTTTCAGGAAGTATACATAACGCTGCTTCTCCTCGAGGGGTATGGCGGCACTGATTATTGTAGGTCTCGGATATGCCTCACTACCAAGGTTTACCTGTACCAACTCATCGACAGTGGCGGAAATTCCCCCTTCAAAGGTTGGGAGAGTGTCCTCCAAATCCTCTTCTTCGCTTGCGGTGGAGGGATCCCCAGTGGGAGGAGCTTCCTCTGGGTCGGCATATTCCGATGGGAGGCTGGTATACCAGCCTAAGCAGTAGTGGTTAGTACAATGAGAGATTCTGATAGTGCCGATACCATAAAAATGAAGGTTGTCGACCTGATACCATCTGATATTCAGCCCAAGGGGCCATGATTTATGATGTCAAAGCAATAGTGGCACGTCAGCTCGAGCCGGTTGATTCCATACCATAAAAACAGGCAAGTATGATGTATCTTCGTTGCCATGGGATAAAAATCTCGATACCTTATGGGAGTAGGGGGCTCAGGGATCACCGAGGCTTGATTCATATAAGAATATGATGTGATCTCCCGACATTTCTTGGACCTGAGAATATGATTCCCCCCTTTTCCAGATACAAAAATACATTACCCCATATCGGGTGTGTTGGCCTCCACTCGATGGATTTGGAAGACTTAAGTGTCATCGAGACCTGCCCAGGGATCATTTGAAACTGCATCATGCTCGACCTCATTCGTCTGAATCTGCTTGTCCTTTCTCTTGTAATAGTTGACATCCATAAAGTGGGCTTCACAAGAGGAAAAAGGAGACACATCACCTTGTAACACACCCACTCGACCATTGAGGGAGTACTTGAGGCAATGGTGATATGATGAGGGAACCTCCACATGCAAGTGGAGCCATGGTATGCCCATCAATGCATTGTATGTAGTGTCTTGAGAGACAACCATAAAATCGGTACTGGAAACTTGGCCATCGAACTTTTTCATCAAATGGATCATGCCAACCGGGGTCTGCTTTGTCTTATCGTATCCCTGGATTATCAGGTTAGAGGGTGTCAAGTCATCTTCGGATAACCCTATCTTCAACTATGTCCGTGTTGGCATATGGTTAATCCCGGAGTCGGGGTCAACAAGACAGCGGTGAACCTCCACAGCATTGAATTGGCCGGTGATGTACATTGGGAGATTGTTCCCATATATGGGAGAACCTTCATCTTCTCTACATAATGAGATAATTTCCTAGCATTCAACATTATCTATTTCTTCCACATGAAAGGCCTTTGTAGATGTTACCTCCATCTCAAACATGAGGGGGCTTCTTAAAGCCTCAACGAGGGCCTCATGCAAATCTGCCGAAAGAATAAGGGCCTTGAGGATGTATAACCTTGTAGGGATGCTGGAAATTTTCTTGAGAACATCATAATTCTGTGCCAGGTGTGAAATTATACTTGCAGGAGGACGCTCTATGATAGGTGGTATGGTGGACCCTGCCGGCTAGGCCGAGGACAGACTGGTGTTGGGCATACCTCACTGCTCACTAGTCGGAGCCTGCAGAGTGGCTACCAAATGATGACCGAATGAATGAGACCGACATTTAGAAGGGTGTGGCTGGTTATGGCATGGTCGAGGTGTCTCTACCTTATCCAGTACCAGTAACATCAATGAAGGCGGCCCTGATGACAGTTGACGAGGAGGCTGTGCATTCTGAGCTCTCCATTGAGCATGCTGTCTAGTATCAGTGCCATGCACAGCCTAGATAGAAGTTCTAACTGATGTGCCTCAACAACCCATATGGTCACGACTCTACTAATGTTGGTGTCGGCTGGGGACGTTGGGTAGATCCTCCTGGCCCTCCCCATTGTCAAGAGTCATGTTGGGGTTTACCAACTATACGGTGTTAACTGAAGCATACCTTTGACTATCAATAGAAGAGTCATATGCTTCTGGGAGGATTCTAGTAGGAATCCCCATCTATGGGGTCATGAAGTCGCTGAGAGTATGGGATGATACTGGCATTGCTGGGGCGCATTTCTTTCCCTTATGCTGTCGGTGTTTTCTCTTCAGGGAAGAGGATGGCTGAGATGACGATGCATAAGTGGTGGCCGAAACTTCTGCAGGCTATGACAAATTTAGGTGTGCATAGATGATACCATGGTCATGGGAGAACATTTTGTGAGCCATCCAATCAGCATAATTCTAGGACCCGCAGTAAGAAACCCTCTTCCACTTGACCTCGTTATCATTGCTACTGTCTAGCCTTACGATGATGCATGCCACTTGCACTGGGGCCGAACCTAGACTGACTATGTTGTTAACAACTTTGTATTGGAGAAATTCATTGAAAATATAGCACTGCTTGAGAGTGTGCCTCAGGATCCGCTGATATGGGCAGTAGTTGGGGCGATCAGTGAGGTTCGCCTATTCTGGACTTATGAACTTAGGAAAATGCACAATCCCTTACTCCAAGGCACTCTGGAATTATCTAGGAACCTGATTCTAATTGAATGAGTAATTCCGGTTTCTTCTGTCCAGAATGGGGAGCCTTGGAGCCTATCCGTTAAGAGGGGCTAGAGGAGCCTGTCGAGGAGGCGGGGCCTGATTGTCCCACCTAGGTGGTGGCAGCGCATTACGCAGGGCACCTACTGATTTTGTGGTGGTCGCTGCTAGGCTGGAGGCTGCGCCTGTAGTGGAGGGACTCTTCAAGGTTGTAGAGGCGACTCCAATGGTAATGGTTCCAGCTATCTAGGGGCCTCTATTTGGGCCACCATGGTGGGATCGGCTCGGGAAGACCTCCTTGTGGGAGTTACAGGGGGCAATAAACGTGCCTGGATGGCCTGTTGCAGGGCTTTATCTAGGCAATGAGACTTATCAGAGATGTCTCAGAATCCTCTATGGATGTTCTAGGTGATTAAAGAGGGAATTAGTTCTGTTTTAACATTCCTTTCACACATCGTCAGTAATTTCTTCTGAGTTAGTGGCATGTCAAGGGATTATATGATCCCTTTCCATCAGGTGATAAAGTCTTGGACACGCTCATCAGGCCTATGTTTGCACTTGAAGAGGCCTATGATGCTCATTTTCCAGGTGGTGGAGCTAAAATGGGAGAGGAATTTCCTACGAAGGTCCTCCCAGCTGGTCACTAATTCGATGGGGAGCAGGCTGTACCAGAAAAATTCTGGCCCATCCAATGTATGTACAAAACATCGGAGCTTGGAAGCCTCTTACTATACTAGAGTCCCTAACATGGGCCCACACATTGAGACGAAGTGGGCCAGATGTTGTGGCGGATCCCCTAGCCCATTTAAGGGGGAAAGGGTAGGATTCCCGAAACCCGAAGGTGCTGGCATATCATCAACCCATGCTGTATATGGCTTGCCATCAGGTGGGAGTGCCACCTGTCGCATTTTCAACGCCTCAAGGTGGGAAATGTGTGCCGCCATTGGATCATATAGAGAGGTTCCCTATCTTGACAGGTTTCCCTAATGATGAGTGTGTTGGCAGGTTCATCAATATGGTAAGGTGGCTTGGTGGCTTATGGGGCGGCTGGTGGAGCGACCTATGAGGAAGATGGGGGAACCCAAGATGAGTTATTTAGATTATCATGCCATTACCAAGGGTTTGGTGAGACATATTGTTCCCTCTTTCCGTAAGTTCTGGCCTGAACCCTTTCTACGGGGGCAGGATGGTCAGGGTCACCTGGAGTCAGCTCACTGAGGGGAAGATGTTCCTACCCCTGCTGCCCTGGCCTAGGATTTCCATAGTCTTGATGTGTCTCTACAGTACGTTCAGCGAGGAGGTCATCAACAAAATTCTACTATTCATAAAGTTTTTGGCGCAATGAAACCTTCTCAGGGTCTTCCTCCTTCTGCACTGAGGTGGATGGGTCAGAGTGTTTGTTTTCTCTGAGATGCTCTTTACCCTTGACCTAATTTCGGCTAAGGACCAATGCCTTGGTGGGTGTAGGGAGATATAGAAGATTTATATTCTGTCAAGTAACTTTTCCCGATGGATCCATTAGTGGTGGAATGCCCTCGGGGGGGGGGGGTATGTCCCTATCAGGAAGCTACATCTTGTTCTTCTCGTCCAATATGTCGGCTATGTTGACCGTGACCCTTCTTGGGGGGATGTCCTCTATATCACCTAGTGAGTCAGGATACCGTTAGATAAGACTGAAGTGGAAGGTAGCATATTTTCCCCATCCACAGATATGAATGTGGGGGGAATCCTCCTTGATAACCTTGAGGAGTACCTTGAAACTCTGAACGTATTTCTGTTAGAGGGCTTAACGGCGGTCTGGTGACTCGAGGCGCTGGGCCACAGGGAGTGCGGCCAAATCAACTGGATGGAATTTCTCACCAATTTATTCAAAATGATCTTGGATCCTGGGATAAACCACTCGCTGATGACAAAGGTGAAAGTGTGTCTCCCAAAGGGTTTAGCAGAAACACTCAAATTCATCTAAGGTGAGGGATTCCAGCATGCAGAAATTTGGAACTACCATGGGACAGAACATCTCGGGGAAGTGGTCCATTGCGAGGATATTCTGTAAGATCCTTGGATTGGATTCAGGGTATGGACATTCATTACCCCACTCTTTAACCGTAGGTGGCTGAGGAACTGGGGGGTACTGAGACAGACCGCTGGGATGACAGGCTGGCCGGTGGGGAATATGGCGAGTGGGCTAACTGGCCACCGAATCTCTGGTTGTCCTCCGAAGAGTGTGACGACCTAGACACTACGTCATGATAATATGGGCTGACGGCCGTAGTACCTGGAGTTGGGGCTAGGGCTACTGGCGATAGGCCGCACTACTGCTCGCTCTCCATTAGTCCCCATAATAGCTCTATGTGATCTCTAGTCGAGGTAGAGAGTGATTCTAGTGAAGACGGTGGTGATTTCACGACTCTAACTAGTGAGGTTGCCATATATTTATCCTCCTGGACATACCTATGGAGTGAGGCGGGAATCCGATGGACCTTACATTCCAGGAGTACTAGGCTGATGTGCCTCGTTCCTGCCCCAGTCCTTGACTCGGATGATTGAGGGGAGGGTTCCCACACAGAGTCGTATTCCACTTCGGAGTCTGAGAAGCGAACTGGTTTGATATCTATCTGAAACTTCCCAGAATCCTTCTTATGATGGCGAAAACCAGCCTTCCTACCCCTGGATGGCTCTTCTGGACAGGGAATATTTCTGACACCAGGACGTCCTTCTGCCACACTACTGTTGGGGCAGGGAGGACTTCCCCCCATAAAAACCGGGGTGTGAGGGGCTCTGGGGTAGATATCAAAAGGGATATGGGGAAGACCTATGTGGGAAGTGTTGGATTGGTTAGGACCTCCGCTCGAGCATGTAGGAGCATAGGTGGGACCCCTATGCTTGTTCCCTCTAATGACATAAATATGAGGAGGGGCTTCATACTGGTTGATCTGAACATGGGTAGGACCTTCATGCTAGGCACTGGTGAAACGAAGCCGGTCCTAACCCCTCTTATTGCTGAGGTTTGGAGGACCTTCACCTAGAGCAATGAGGACATAGAGAGGGTCTCCATGTTGATGATTGACCGGATGTGGAATGTCCCTATACCAACAGTCTGTGGTGGGAGGAATGACTCCATATCCGGTGTAGTGGGTACGAGAGAGACTTTAATAGTGAGCTTCACTGCTCCAGTGAGGACCCTCATTTGGATTGAAGGTGGCATGGGGCAGACCTCTCTATCGAGCCTAGAAGTGGGGAAGTCCCTCATTCTCCATGGTATCAGTACAGGGAGGACCTTCGTACTAGCTGTTGTTGCCACGGGTTAGTCCGCGGCGGCCACTACCTATTTCATCGACCAAGAGAGTCGACCCAACCTACCCATGGGGCGGTTGGGGCCTCGATCCTAGTTGGTCATATGAATGTTTCTATTCAGCATACATAGGGAGTGGGTGGTATGTGTCAGCGTTGGCTTGGGCCACAGTAGCCGCTGACGTTGACACCCATTGGTGGGCGTCCTCTTTAGCTTGCGCCCGACGCTAGCGTTGGGTTAGATGGACTGGAGCTGGTGGTGCAGGTGTATGGATTACTTTCTCCTCATCTAGAAAGACCAGGTGGCATTGTTGATGCATTTGGGTGGGAGCCCTTGCTGGGAGCCCCTAGAATGGGACTCTAACCGGGCTGGCCCGGACATCCCCTACCTCATCGGCATAGGGTAGGGAGTTGTCGAAGCGTTCTAGGGACAGGCTCCCGAAACAGTTATATGATGGAGTGGGGAGCATAAGCACCCTACGTGGCCTTTAGGGGCGGTATTGATGACGTGGAGCAGATGCCTCTAAATCCAGGTGGGCCATATCCTGAGTCTAGATAATTCCCTCCTCCTCGTTCCAGCGTACGAGGTCATTGATCACCCTTCATTGGATGATCTTAAATGGGGATATGGTGCATGGGTGCCCCATGATCATGGGTGTAGAGGCCATTGCGAAAGAGGCAGAGATGCGCGAGACTACCACTGCGCCGATGTCAGTGGGCAGATGGTGATCGAACTTTGGATGTAGCATCTTAGTTCCTTAAAGTAGGAATATTAACTCATCAGTGCTGAAAGAAAAAGGAATCGACGACCAGTGTCCTGGTGCCATTACATCTTCCATGGCTGCTAAGATGGATCCACACTAACAATTTCATAGACTGGGACATCCAACGTTCTACTTCCCCATCTTCTAGTGAGTTTGATGCCAGGCCCGCTATTTGCTTGACATGACCCGACGCCAGATATCTAGATCTAGTGACACGCTAATCCACTAATGTATCGAATGCTACTAGTCTCCATATTAAGGAGAAAAAATTTACATCAGGTTCACCATTTTTGTTTCCGACGCTTTTTCTGGGGTGCATGCATCCATCTGATTGAGTATGAAATTTGTGGTTTTGTTGCCCCGTATTCCCGCTTTCCAAAGGTTGGAGGCATCTGTTCCTTGCTCAGGGACATTTGATCCATGATCTAAATGGGATGATGGGATGTGAGTTCTTCCTTCTGTGGATTCCTCCTCTGAACATGTCACCTAGTCTGGGTCACCCTTATAGACTAAAGATGTTCTTCATGAAACTTTTCCTAGCACCATATCTTCAAGAAAACTAGTCAATTACATTGCTTCTATCGGGACATTCCAAAGGGTCCGATCAAGGCAGAAACCATCAGTCAGGGGAGTAGTCACGTTGGAAATCACTGGTGTGTCAGGATGCTGGAACACTGGCACGTCTGGGTTTCTTCCCATTATAATAGGGATTCTCGAGGGTGCAGAAGCCCGATTCATCCCACATCGAATGCAGTGAAGCATACGCCATATTCATGTATCTGAGGTTTTCCTCAGCTTCCCAGGTTTAACACAGGGTATGATACAGATTTAATATCCAGCGAATATGGATCAGACTGATCATAACACTAATTAAAGTGGATCATATGGATGCAACCTATGGAGGAAAAACTGATGTTGGGGGTTGAGTTTTCATAACCTCACCAGGATTTGGTGGCCCGTGTATGAATCAATATGGATGATGGAGTGTTTGAGTGAAGTGGATGGTGTATGGGATGGAATTGTCATGAGGATGATGGTGAATTTTGGATTGAGTCTCAAGGAGGCTTCCTATGTATCCCTATGGCCAGGAATCAAAGTCTTCATAGTACATCTGATGGCAGCTTACCGTTGATTGGGGGTTTCAACGGCTTATCGCTGAATGGGTATGTTGACTGTTTACTACTGAATGGTGTCACAATGGCTTATTTTTGGATGGATTTTACAATGACTTACCGTTGAATGTAGTCATAAAGGTTTAGTAATGGATGGGGTTGAAAATGGCTTACCGCTGAATGGATTCGCAATGGATTACCACTAGACGAGGTCAAACCTTAGGGAGGATTCCTACGTACCTTATATAGGAGGAAAGGATCACACCCATGTAGTTCCTATGGGATGCGGGTTGGTGAACCGATGTGGAAGTGGACCTGGGGTCCAATGGTTGTTGGGATCGAGCCTCAGAGAGGTGTCCTACATACCTTTCCTTGACAAGGATCAAAGTCCATGTAGTTCTGGTATGGGTGTAACGACAAACCGCTAACTGGGGGAAACAACGACTTATCGCTAATCGGGGGAGATAATGTCTTACCACTAATTTAGGATCACAGTTAAAAATCATGCAGGATGGGGGTGAACCATCGTGAAGATGGTCGGGATGACTGGTGGATGGTGGGATTGGACCTTAGGGAGTCTTCCTACATACCCTTCCTTGGAAAGGATCAAATACGTCATAGTTCATATGGGGTGGGAACTGATGTGAAAGGGGTCAGAACCAATGGGTGGTGGGATTGAACCTCGTGGAGGCTTCCTACACACCTAGCCTTGGCAACGATCAAAGACCTCGTAGTTCAGGTATGTGGGTGAGGGTCTTACACTCTAGGCTACCCAAGGTGTTGGTGAACCGACATGAAGGGGGTTGGAACAAATGGGTGGTGGTCTTGAACCTCATGGAGGCTTCCTGCGTACCTCTCCTTGACAAGGATGAAAGACCACATAGTTCAAGATGGTTTAGGGAACCGACGTGAAGATGGTCGTGATCAATGATTTTTGGGATTGAACCTTAGGGAGGCTTCCTACGTACCCTGCCTTGGCAAGGATATTTCAGGTTGGTGGGTTGTCGGGCTTACACTCTAGGCTGCCCAGATAAGATGTCATAGTCAATGCTTGCTCTAAACCTAGGTGAGTCATGCTCGGTGTGAGAAGCAAGAGATAGAAAATTCCAGATGATTACTTCATGAAAGGTGTGTCCATGGGAAGTGGAGTGAGCCTTACATGTATTTAGTGTCCCAAACAGGAAACAGGGGCTTACTCATGGTTAGGAACCCAAGGTGATGGAGACTGGGACATACTTCAGGAGGGAGGCTCGGGTGGTTACAAAGCCCAAAAGGAGAGGGATTTGGCACCTAGGAAGAGAAGAGGATCAGGGATACTACCACCTATAAGAAAATCTAGGGGCTTACACCAGGGTGGTTTCCCTTTCCCTGTGGACAGACACCGCTCCGATAAAGAGGATCTCATTCCATGTGAGGAATGATTTCACTCTCGTAGAGACCAATGAGTGTAGAGAATTTCCGAGATGAGGACCCCATGTATAATTCATGGGATGAGGACACAGTTTAACCTCATGTGCTAAGGATGAAAGTGCTTGGAAGTTTAACATATTGCAGCTTGGATGGGTTGGGTTTACTCTGCACCCCTAGGAAAAACATAACTGTCACCCTCTACACCTTGGTCAAGAGAAGGGATAGACAACACCGTGGCTATGGGTTGTTATGGAGTAATCCATCAGGTGGATTCCACGTTAGCATGGCTATGAAAAGAAGCAATAGTAGTTAGCGTGCCTATGCGAAGAATCATGAGGGGAAGTAACATAATGGGCAGTATCATCAAAGGGACTTTGAAGTTACTTCGTATGAGCCTAGAAGTTTGTATGAGAAAATGGTGGGTTTCATATATGTTTTGGATGCGGGAGGCGCCTAAAAATGATATCTGGAAGAGAGACATCGAATACGTGCGTGCATGGTGGGAGGACTGCATGCAAAAGGAACAGTTTCATGGAAAACGGCGGGTCGACACGCAATTGAGGTACTTGTGAGGAAAAGACCGGGCGGGTGCGCAATTGAGTCGTTTGTGTGAAAAATACCAGGCCGATGCACAATTGAGCTCCTTGCATGAAAAATTCCGGGTCGTCGTGAAATTGGAGTGGACGGGCGCGTAAGGGGGAGCTGTGGGTTTGCACGCAAAGCATACGGTTTGCACTCAATTTTAGGGGATTGAACACAATTGGAAGAAATTGAGTGAAATTTGGATGGGATTGCACGCAATTGGTACAAATTGCACGCAATTAAATGGGATTGCATGAAGGGTACATGCCTTGAAGGGACTTGGATGAGGGTAAAGACCATGTGGTCTCACGTGAAGGAAGTCCCTTGGGTGGCCTATCACAAAAAATCCCATACCTAAAAGCCATCTTTTGCGCACAGGAGAGGTGGATTTGCGCAGTGGAGATGGTTCAAATTACTCAGCCGCCCAAATTTGAAGGGGTGACCATCTATTTATAGGCTCTAGGGGTTGCCCGATCTGCGTGGAAATAGGTCCATGTGAAAGTTTGTGCGCTGGTGTTGGCAACATGGAAGATCTTCCGTGTGGGGTGTCGTGCACAAAATTCTGCACTTGCAGTCAGTAGCGTGAAAGCTTGTGTGCTGGGGCAGAATTTTCCATGCGGCATGGGAGTTTGAGCACAGGCACAAAAAATAGCCACAGATCATGCTATTTTCTGCGTGAGTGATATTTTTTCGTGCCCAGGTGATAATTTTTCACGTGGCCCTTCTGAGCCCCCCGGGATGCATCATCAGGGAAAAATATGCGTTCGCTTTGTCACGCCAAAACATACTTCATCCCTTGAGAATTTTTTTGGCACCTACAATATTATGAAATTTTTTTCCATTAAATCCTATAATAATGAAGTATTATGGGTTGTTGTGGTTTGACTGACTAACATAGACCACTTCTTTTTTATATTGGAAACATTCATAGTTTATGATACGATTAGTATTTATGTACATTAGGTGGTTCGTTGTCACTGTGTTCTGAGGAGTATCATTCGAGAAAAAGATCCTAATTTGAAAATTCATTTCTATCAGGGTCTTCAGAAGCCTCTAGGGCCATAGTTCCTTTGATCACAACCTATCATCCATAAACTTATATTAAACTTTATTATACAATTCATGTTCTCGTGGATATATTTTGAGCATGTGTTTTATATTTTGGTTGTTCATGGGATTAACACATGGAAGTAATGACGTTTTCATTTATTAATATATTCCTAGAATCAATCAAAATGAAAAATTCTAAGGACTTGTATGGTAGGCCAGACAATTTTCATAATTGATGAATTCAAGTAGGTGAGTCAACACTTGTGGAGATTAATCTCATGTAGGAGAAATCTGAGAAGGTTTAGATGATAAAATGGTGTTTGGTGACAATGTAGAGAAATAATAAATCACATGATAACCATTAGAGATAAACTATGGAATTTGAGGTTGGTAATCATGTATTCCTTCGGGTCTTTCCTATGTTGGGGAAACTCTGTATCAGGAAATAGGGAAATTCAGCACCCAAGAGTTTTGGGATGTTTGAGATAGTGGCAAGGGTTTGACCAGTGGATTACCTTTTATCCCTTCTATAGAACTATAGTTCCATGAAGGATGTGATCCACATGTCACAAGTACATAGATATCATCTAGACCCTTCCAATGTGATAGATGTAGAATATTTCGATAATGGTGATGACACATCCTTTCAGTAGAATCTGATATGGGTTGTGGTTCATAATGAGAAATATCATCTGGGCTGGACAATACTGTTGGTTCGAGTATAGTGGTAGCATGGGTGAGTTAAAGAGGAGACTTGGTAAAGGGGTCTGATATGTGAACATAGTGGCCAAAATTATTAGCTGAGACATCATAGTGATTCATGGAGCATATAGTGGATGATCTATTATATAGTGGTGTGGTTGTAAGATCTTGTATTTTTTTCAGTACACCTATCTCTCATAGTTTTTCATTGAATATTCTTCTAGGTATTTTTTTCATCATATTTAAACCAAACTAGGGTAAACTGTAGAGGATCCATGGGGAGATATTTTTTAGGTAAAATGAATTAATGTTCCGAGTTGTAATTTTTTTGAATTATTGGATTATGGGTATAAATGGGATATGTGTTTCCTGGGTTCATGGTATGTTAAAAATATTTTAAGGGGGTTCAGGTAGTTTATAAGGAAAATGTTCTAAACCCTATCTTCAGAACATTTATACATTTTGTAAATGGATTACACATCATGTAATTATTTAGGTGTTTTAATGAAATATTTTGAGGAAATAGTTCATTGTATGTTCCCCATTAACATGAGTTACATGATGTGTAACTACATCACCTACCATGTAATTCCAATACCTAATGTTTTAAAATATGAATTACAAATAAATTTTATTATATTCTACTATAGCCTTCTCCTCTCGAACTAAGGGCTTTTTCTTGGAAATTTTGGGGTTCCAAAATCCCTTCTGAATGTCCTATTAACATCATCAATCCATGGTAAGTATTTTTTTGTTAGGTTTTACCTTCTTTCAATTATACTTTCGGAATTTGTGGGGTAAAAATTTGATAGTGATCATTTTTGGTTTTTATAATGAGTATTTTTTATTTAGGAACCCTTTTCCGATCATTTTCAACTTCTTCCTCGTGGGTATCTTCTATTTGAAGAATTTTTTGATCATAATTTAAAGGTAGGGGGCCTGAATCTTAACCCTATGGTTGATAATTTCCTTGTTTATACACTGATTCGATATCTCCAAAGTTTTGTGTGACCAAATCAACTAGGTGATGAATGGAATCATTCATTGGAGCCATTTTTCATTTGGATTATGACCTATTCTATGGATACCCATGGGGTGAGTAAACCATGAATATAATTTAATTGGAAAATGTTTCAATGTGTGTTTATTATAACATGAGACCCTAAGTGTTTTTTAATATAGAATCTAGAAGTTGTGGCTTATTTCATATTCTTATTACTATTAATAAATTGTGATTTAATTAAAAGTTGTATATGAAAGATAATTCATAATTCTACCAATAAACCATTCAGATTTATATTGTGATATTTTGATCTCCATGTTATATGATATTTCTTATGTTACAAGCTAAAATGCTTAATATCAGGCTCCACCCTATCACATGCACCCTTATATGTTGTAATGTTGATATTGAGTGGGATCAGCCTAGTCTCATTTTGTAATTATTTTTGAGAGAGAGAACTTCCTAGTCCTATGTTATAATTCTTAAAGGGATTTGACTCAGATTGTGTTGGTTGTATCATGGTTATATGGTGGTTATTGGCATGGTCATAAGACAAGCTCTAGTATATTATGTAATGGAACTAATTTAGGTTATTTTACAATTTGTTATATGGTTAAAGAAGTCATTTTTGTAAGACATGATCATATATATTCCATCATGGGGTCAAAGTATGTTTCTAATGTATTTAATTAATTATTGAATTAAATAATACTCATGTTTATCACATCATTTCATACACTTATTATAAAAATGGTTTTTTTGATATGGTGGGGTCGACCTATTGAGTTATACTCACACCATATTAGGGCCTTTGTTTTATACCTGAGTAGATTTTGTGTATGTAGGTTTGGACAAGGTAAAAGGACCTTATTGTTGATTTTTTGTTTATTATATGGCATGGAGTTTATAGGTAGGACTAATATGGAGATCTAGACTAGGGAAATTTGAGTCTTTATTTGATTATTATAGTCCTTTACATTTGTTGTTTCTAGAATGAAATTTAGTTACATTCTGACATTTTTTTACATTATTCCATTATTATTTATTGGATTATTCAGTTGTATCTTGAGGTTGGTTTCCACTATTTTTATACTTTGATTTCTTTTGTTTATATGGTTAATATCTTCTATTATGAAACATCATACAAGGGGTTATATTCTTACAACTATATATTTCACACTGCTGATGCTAGTCAGTAACCTCTACTGTATGAGGAGGCATGCTTAAGTTCCCGTATCCAACCCTTCATGGCCAAGTGAGAGAGTGCTACATTTGGGGATGTTATAATATGGATGTGTATAGAATCATGTCTCACCTTCATGGTATTTATCAAGAAGACACATGAAAAGAGAGATATGAGATCTATAATTCATTATTCATCTGAAATATTAAGGGGTAAATGCCATTTGGGAATCATTCAGTCAAGAGGATTGGCTACATTGGATGATTGGAAATCTTGGGATTTAAGATCCCAAATGAGTTACACATAGATCATATATTATCATTAAATCTGAATAGATTATCATCTTTTTTATAATTTATAAATTCAATAATAGTGAGAATATTATTTCAAAACTCTTTACTCTTATTCACTAATTTTATTAAAAAAATTGGGCATGAAAAACCTATGGTCCTCAGTGTGAATATAAGAATCATGAAGAAGGTAAAGGGGACCAAGACTCATACCAAGTATAAGGTTCCCATGTTCCATCCTTAAAAGAATAGGATGATCCAAGGAACGAAAAAGGAAAATGATGTGGTGAGTATTTCATGTTGTAATCTACGACACCATAAGAGAAAATACACCCAATTAAAGATGCAAGGGGAATCTTTGGGTGTGTTCATTATTGAATCAAATATATCTATATCTATAATTTTATTATTTGATATAGCATGTAGTGCTCATATTTTTATTCAAATTCAATAACCGTGTATATTATAAAGTATTTATACTGGAGATGTGGATTTATGAGAAACCCCTGGTGAGAGGCTGGCTTCTCTGGTAATTAGACCCTACCACCTTCCATTTCCAACTGGGATGTCATGGTTTTAAAATTTTGTTATTATGTGCCAGCTATAAACAAGAGAATAATTTTTGTATCAAGTTTATATGTATATGGTTTTATTTTTTATAAAAAAATACGTTTCTTTCATAAATACAGTATATGTTATGAATGGTGCATTTAAATAATGGTTATTATGTACTAAATTATAAAAAATCATGTACTGGTAATTAATAAAGAATCAAATTTTCAAGTCTAATTTCACACCTAGTTCTGGAATGACCATCTTGGTCATGTAAACAAGAATCATTTGACAAAGATTTATCAAGATAGTTACTTGGATTATTTTGAGATAAAACCACTTAATGACCTCTACACCTTTTTGGGGAAATGGTGAAAGAGATGAAAATCATCTAGAATTGGCACACACTGATGTGTGTAGACCATTCCTAGTAGAAGCTATAGGTGATAATTCAAACTTTATTTCTTTTACTAATGACTTGATTAGATATGGATATATCTAATTAATTAAGTATAAGTCAAAATACATTAATAAATTGAAAGAGTTCTAGAGTTAAGTAGAGAACAAACTTGTAAGAAGATAAATAGGCTATAATCTGATTGATGTGATGATTATATTAACCAAGAATTCATTATATTTATTTAGGAGGGTTGGATTTTATCCCAAATCAGTATTCCTTATACACCATAGTGGAATTCCATCTAGAAAAGGAGGAACCATACCTTTCATAACATGTTATATTTGATAATGATCTAGGAAATTATTCAATATTCATTTGGGGTTAGGAATTAATCATTTTGGTACACATTCAAAAGTGAGTACCAACTAAGGAGGTAGATGGGATACTATTTTAGTTAATTTATGGTATTATATTTTCAATATTTCATACTCATTCATGTGATTGTGAGGAATTTGATAAAGTAAAAACTAGAAGAAAACTAGAACCCCAAGTCCTTATGTGCATCTTGATAGGTTATCTTAAGGAAACAAGGGGATACATTCTACCCAAACCTTCAGATAATAAGGTTAAAATCATAAGACAATCCATTATTCATTAGAGATAAAAACATCTCAAGAAAGAGAGTGGGAGAAAGATTGACTTCGATGATTTTGAGGCACAAGATACACAAGAGTTGGTATAGTAAAAAAATTCCATAGGTCAACATGGAATATATTGTTTATTAAACATAGGTACGATGTAGGAGAATCGTAGAGGTCAGAGAAAAATAAATAAATGGTTTTGTAGTCACTAAATATTTGGAATCATTATTAGTTGATAGTATTGATCATATTTTATAAAACGAGGTAGTACAGAGACAAAAATAATATATGAAGAAATTAATGAATTATTAGATGGATTACTAGTATTATAACTAATTTTGGGTTATAGTAGAATTGACGGTTGATGTAAATATCATTGGATGAAAAAGGGTATTCAGGAGAAAACTAGACATGGAAGTTAAATTAGGTACCTATATAGAATAAAAAGTATATAAAGGGTTTAATTTTATTTTGTAATTGACTTTGATGAATCATTATCTCTTGATTCAATATTTATACCCATTAAAATCCTATTATCCATAATAGTATTATATGGCTATGATATTTAGAATACTAATTTCAAAATATATCTCCTTAATGTAATCCATAAAGAAGATGTTTATACATCAAAAAATGAAGAGTTTTGGAATCCAGGAATGTCCAATAAGATAGAAAAGTTATAGAGATTCATTTATGGGACAAAACAATTATCTAAGTTAGAGAAAATCTGATTTAATGAAGCCATATGATATTTTTGGTTTTATAAAGAATGATTGTATGCCAAGTGTTTACAAGTGGGTTAGTGGGTGTTCATGTAACACCCCAAGCTTCTACGGTATGCTTCTCTTTGAATAATGAAATAGTGTGTGTTGTACGCAACATCGAGTTCTAACACACCACAACCAATCAAACTAGCCGTTATGAATAGTAATACCCACTTTTTGAAATTAATAAATTTTATTTTTCAAAATGGACTTCATTTTTGGATTCGGAATATCGAAACTATCCTAGGGTGAATTTTTGGTATTATTATGAAAAACATCATTTTTTGATGAATAGTGAAAACACTAAGTGGTAGTTAAAAAACTGAATTTTTCATAAAACATAATTTTACTGCTTCTATGAGTGGAATTTTGAAAATCCTAGAGACACGGTTAATATCAATGAGTAAAATGTGGTTCAATGAGATGAAAATATTTTTTGGTGAATAATAACTTTTTACTTTTATTTACCACGGTTAAAAGTAAATAGGATAATTAAGGGTAAAAATGATATTAATATTACCCTGACACATGTTTTAATTCTATTGGATAAGATTAAATCGACCAAAAAAACCTTAGGAATAAAATATGAACCTCTTTGGTTCACTTGGATTAGATTAGGACATTTATTATTATTTAATTCAAAGAAGAGTTAAAATAGGTAAAATCAATGTTTTATAACTAAGACAATTTTAATATAGGGTTACAAATAAGTTAAATTTTATTATACATATTCATTATAAAGATAAAAATATTTCCAACATAATTATATTTCATTTATAATTTTTAGAAATTAAATAATTTAATTTATTTATGACACAATGATGATGCAGTAACTACAATAATAGTGAAAAATTAAAATAATGGGTATTATAAATACCCAAATAAATATAATTTGAGACTTTTTATGAATTACACTAATTTTGTAGGTTAATATGAAATGTTAGGATTTATTTAATTAACTTTGTTCTAAGTAATAATTCTGTTATGATTTTCAAAAAAATCAATTTTCGAAATAGTGTTAGAATTGACATAAAAGAGTTTTTAAAACAAATATTATATTATTAATTTATATTCAATTTCTAAAAATCTAAGGTTAGTCCAAAAGACTTATATCATGATATGTGTATCATTAATAGACTTCTTGGGGTTCTCTTGGATGTATATAGTAAGTTTATTAACCATATAATATAAAAATACAAAGAGACATTGTAAAAGTGAAACTAATTAACTAATAGTTAATACTTAAAGATAAGGTTAATATAGTGACCCAAACCTATCTAAATCCTATTGGTTGAGTTGTTTTCGACCCATCCCCACATTAAACGTTACATAATCCACTTTTGAGCCATTATAAACTGAATATAAATTTATTATAAAATAATATTTCTAGCTTTTCCAAAGGTGCCCCTCACCCCTCTTATAAAAGGGAACTTCCCCTTATCACTAATTAACACATTCAAAGCCTTTTGGATCGGCCAACCCCTACCCAAATACTCTCTCAAATTACCTCACTACAACCTAGAGGCCTTGGTTTGATCGGAAAGCCAACCTAAGGATCCCTTTTGATCAATTCAAAAGGAAGAACCTGAAGAAGAGGTAATGTTTTCACCACCCTCTTTCAAGTTCTTTTCTTATTCAACCTCTTCTTTATTTGTTATTTCCATTATAAAATAATAACTCCAGTATCTTATATATACTGTGATGTTATTATAAATATGGTACAAACATATTCAGTATTATATCCATCCTTTGAATGACATGTCACCATACGTGCGTACGTACGACTTACAGTCTCCACGTCGTGGTGTAATTGTTATTCAATATATTATTACTTGGATGGGTATAATAATGAAGTGTAATTCATGTAAATAATAAATATAACATGATAAGGATTCTGTATATATTATATAACATCCAACAATATATTATTTTAATATCAAAATAATTATATTGTCGCTCGTGCGTACGTACGGTCTACCGTCTCCACGAATGCGATGAGATTCATTCTCCATCGTATCCATTCAAGTATAATTCTCATTTGATGATTAAAAATAATTTTTAAGGACATGATATAATTTTGGATATGAATAAGATACAACCTATCTATAACAAACACAGCTTATATAATAATACATATAAAAGAAAACGAGTAATTTAACACCCGAAACGACGATAATTCTAAGATATTATTGACAAAGCAATGTTAAAAGATCATATATGATATCATATTAATGTATATGATTATTGTATAATTAATAACAATTATTTCACCAGTATATAGGAGGATAACCTACCCCCAACCAAGGAAAATTACAATGTAAGGGTTATTTCACAATCTTGTCGTTATCTGAGGTTGTTTATACATAATTATCTACTGGGACCTCTTTATTATCCACATCCATGTTTCTTAAAAATGTATTTCAACACATTTTTTACTATTTACTAGAGTATGGGTTATTGTTATTTATACCCTTGTTTGAATTTTTATAAGAGGTTTATAAAAGAATCTTTACGTTGTTTTCTAAACAAGGTCATTTTTATCCTTTTGGATATAATTAAGGAAAGAATGTTTTTTTAACTTATAAGGAGGGTGCGACTATTTTACGCCTTTATAAAATATTAGAAGCTTCCCATACAAGCTTATAGGAAAATTTAAAATTAAATGTTTTATTTTTTAATAATGTGACTTTTAAATGAATTCAAAAAAGAGATATTTCTCTCAAATAGTTTTGATGTCATCTATGTCAATATCCTTTGATGAATTTTAAGCTTATTTGAAGTTGATTTATTATGATACAAAACTTCCATATTGTATTGAAGGTTTTGTGATATGTTTGACTGTGGATGTGTTATTTTTATACCATTCATGGTTTATGGTGAAAGTATTGACATTTTATATGCTAGTTTTAATACGAATGTTTATGTTATGATTAAAATTGTTCATACGAGGAATGAATTGGACTTAATATGTGACGGGTGGAGCCCGCTATAGCTCCTCAATGCATCGGTAGGTCTCATGAGACAAACTAGTGTCTTGGAACAAGGCCTAGACAAAATATTATTTTTAGTCTTGGCACAAGGCCTGGACTATGTGGTTATGATAGTCTGGCATTATGCATTCTATCATTAAGAAAGTGGTTATTGATATTGCATGTGATTATTCGATTAGTAGAATATCCATGTGAATAAGTAAATGAAATTATTTCCTTTTATTTCTAACATTTTATGTTGAATTTCAAGTTTAAAAGGCTTTTGTTTTAGTTATAAATTACCTTAAATATTTATTCATATTTATGAAAGTTTCCGCTATATTGTTATCCTTACTGGCCATTTGAGCTCACCCCTTTTCTATGTTTTATTTTTCCTAGGATGTGAAGAAGTATTTTATGAATGACATATAGGGACATTTTGAGGGGATAAGAGTGTAGACTATGGAGACTATATTGTTGTAGTTTTCATTTTATGATGTAATGTAAACTTTATTAATGTATCTAGTTATTCC
The DNA here is from genome assembly GCA_963277665.1 of Viscum album. Taxonomy (NCBI): domain Eukaryota; kingdom Viridiplantae; phylum Streptophyta; class Magnoliopsida; order Santalales; family Viscaceae; genus Viscum; species Viscum album. Next base: position 1,390,574,874 of record OY728152.1, read on the forward strand.
AAGTCTACTAAACTAATCAGTCTTTCGAGACTTGATCTTTCTTGTGATCATGCCAATGTTATGTAATAATGCACCGACTATGGTTATCTAGGGTCGGGGCATTACAGTTGGTATCAGAGGAAGTTTAGTACAAACCTTGGAAGCTAGATTTAGATAAACTCTGATTAGAGCACATAGACCTAAGATGGACTTTGAGGATTAGTATAGAAGAACATCCTAGAATTTTGGTATTGTAGAGATTTTGTGAGTTTTCCAAGAAATACATCCCTGTCTGGATACAGACAGGTAGAGGCGGATCTGGAGGGATGTATCTAGGGGTAAAACCTGAAAACACCGCTTTGAGCTAGACTCGAATGGGAACTGGTGCACGACAACAGGCCTTGCTGCACTCTTGGTTATGACACTCCTAGGGGATATGATTAGGATAACTCTCATTTTATTTACAAACCATTATGAAGGGTTTATGAGTATATACTTCCTCAAAGAAAACTTTTTTATGATTATTGATTTTATCCATAAATAGTTCAATTTATGTTAAGTGTTTTACAAGTATGGAATTATGTATTTTGATTCATAAATTGATCTAGTTTATGAAATTGTTTAGAAATGGCGCCTAGTGGAAGAAATGGAAACCGTATTAATACATGCACTCCGTGTAGGGATTGACCACCTGCTCAAAATAATTATAGTGGAGCTGGTGATGCAACTGGTGCTGATCAGCTAATCACCATACTGGGACAACTCACTTAGGTTATGAATAATAACTTCACCTGTATGGAGCACCCTGATCCACATTGTGGAGGATCAATGTTAGATCGCTTCATGAGGTAGAACCCACCAACATTAAATGGGAGTACAAATCCATTATTAGCTGAGCAATGGATAAGTTCCCTAGAGAAAATATTTTAGGCTTTGGGGAGTAGTGAAAGGGAAAAAGTTTTCATGGAAGTTTATCGCCTCACTGGAGATGCTGATCAATGGTGGTCATTGATTCAAAACACGAAAGAATATGATGAAGTATAAAATATGGAATGGAGGGAGTTCAAAGATCTGTTTTCAGAAAAATAATTTCCTCGCGACCATCAAGTAGATATGGAAAGGAAATTTCTGAGTCTAAGACAAAAGGATAATGAGAATGTCACAAATTATGAGGCTAACTTTACAAGGTTAGTAAGGTATGCTGGAGATTATATACATAACCCAAGAAGTGATATTGATCGTTTCTTTGATGGTTTAAAACCGTTTCTCCATCGATCATTATTCTCACAATCCTTCTCATCGTACGAAGACATTGTCTCATGTGCTATCAAGATAGAAAAGGAATTATCTATGACCTATGACTTTAAAGCAAAGCAAGATAAGAAGAGATTTTCTGATCAATCTAGGAATGGAAATAAGGGGAATAAGGGAAAGGTTGAATATCCATCCTGTGGTAAATGTGGGAGGAAACACCCCGGTACTTGCTTAAAAGGAATAAGAGTCTATTAAAAGTGTGGTGAAAAAGGCAACCGTGCTCATGATTGCAAGGGGAAGAAGGAAGCTACCAATGTCCAATGCTACAATTTCAGGGAGATGGGATATTATACAAATGAATGTCCTAAGCGTCAGGGGAACTTACCTTAGAAAAGTCCAATGGATCAAGGCCAAGCTTATGCTATCACTACTGCTGAGGTAGAAGCTCTGAAAGACGTGGTGGCAGGTAATTTAATGGTTTCCTCAAGTTTAGAAAATGCATTATTCGATTCTGGATCATCGCATTGTTTCATATCTTCCCAGTTTACTAAGAAAATTAGATATTTCCAATTTTATTTAACAAGGGAGTTTTCAGTTAAAACTCCTAAGGGAAGTATCATTACAACAAAGTTTTGTGAATTAGTCCCCATTATAGTACATAAATGTTCTTTATCCGCTGATCTCATCATCATACCTATGGTTGAGTTTGATATAATTCTTGGTATGGATTGGATTTTAGACCATTATGTGAAGATTTATTGTAAGAAGAAGGAGGTTAAGATTTTTGATGATGATGATAAGGAACACCTTATCTTTAGAAAAGAATCATCACCACCTAATTCTTATCTAGATCCACCCCCAATAGCTCAACTAAATTCAATTATTGGGGAGGGAGATAATGAAATTATAGTGGGTGAGGAAAGGAATGTTCAAATAGAGGATGTAACTATTGTGAAAGAATATGTAGATGTGTTTCCGGAAGATTTACTTGGACATCCTCCAGAACGAGAAGTTGAGTTTTTGCATTGATTTAATTCTGGGATCAAGGACTATATCGAAGACCCCTTATAGAATGGCCACTGTTCAATTAGTTTAACTAAAGAAACAACTAGAATAATTGAGTAATAAGGGATTTATTCGCCATAGTGTTTCTCCTTGGGGAACCCCTGTTCTTTTTGTTAAAAAGAAATATGGATCTATGAGGTTATGTATCGACTACAGGGAGATCAATGCTATAACAATAAAGAACATGTATCCCCTACCACACATTGGTGATTTATTTGACCAACTGCATGGAGCTCAATACTTTTCAAAGATTGACCTTCGGTCTGGATACCATCAGTTGTGTGTGAAGAAGGAAGACATTCCAAAGACAGCATTTCAAACCAGGTACATGCATTACGAGTTTACAGTAATGCCTTTTGGGCTGACTAATGCGCCCTCTATATTCATGGATCTAATGAATATAGTTGTCATGTAATATCTAGATGAATATGTGGTGGTATTAATTCTTGATATCTTGGTATACTCTAAAAGCTAGGAAAGATCATGAAAATCACTTGCGCATTATCCAGATGACTATGAGAAGACATGAATTATATAAGAAGTTTAGCAAGTGTGAATTCTGGCTTCAAGAGATTTCTTTTCTTGGCCATATTGTCTCCAAATATGGAATATCTGTTGATCCTTCTAAGAACAATGAAATCCAATAATGTCCAGCACCTACGAGTATAACTGAGGTATGCAGTTTTATTAGTTTAGTAGGTTATTATCGATGTTTTGTCCAGAATTTTTCCCGGTTGGCTAACCCATTAACAAATCTCACACGTAAATGGGTTAAATTTGTCTGGACAAAAGAGTGTAAAGAATGTTTCTAAGAACTGAAGAGAAGATTATTCAATGCTCCTATATTGACTCTACCATCGGGGAATGATGGGTTCGTTATTTATAGTGATGCATCGAATAAAGGACTTGGTTCTGTCCTTATGCAGAATGATAGGGTTATTGCATATGCATCACGACAGTTGAAAATTCATGAGCAATACTATACTACTCATGATCTTGAGTTAGCAGCTGTGAGCTTTGCTTTGAAGATATGTAGGCACTACCTTTATGGTGAAAAATGTGCGATCTATACTAATCACAAGAGTTTGAAATATATTTTCTCACAAAAAAGAACTCAACATGAGGCAAATGAGATGGCTTGAACTACTCAAGGATTATGATTTCACGATACACTACCACATGGGGAAGGAAAATAAGGTGGCAGATGCTTTGAGTAGAAAATATCATGGAGTTTTGAACATGATGAGAATTGAAAGGGATCGTATTTTTATGGATCTAGTAAAGTTGAATATGGGAATCACCATGAAAGGTGAACCATCAATGGGTTTTCAAATGGTTTCCAAACCATCTTTACTAGAAAAGTTAAAGAGTTCTCAGACCGATGATGAAGAGTTTCAAAAGAAGATTAAAGCTGTGAATGATGGGAGATTGAATGACTTTGGGTATGAAGATGGAATTTTGAAATTTGGGAAGAGGCTTTGTGTTCCCAATATACCTGATCTAAAAAGGGAATTGTTGGATGATGCTCATAGTTCCAATTTCTCTATACACCCTGGGAGCACCAAAATGTATAGAGATTTGAAGGAATATTTCTGGTGGGACAACATGAAAAGGGAGATTGATGATTTTGTGTCAAGGTGTATGGTTTGTCAATAAGTGAAAGCTGGAAGGCATCAGCCTGGAGGAGTCATGCAACATTTTCCCATACCTAAGTGGAAATGGGATAATATTATGATGGACTTCGTCATGGGGCTACCAAAGACTCCTATAAGGAATGCTGCAATATGGGTCATTGTTGATCGTCTTACCAAGTCAGAACATTTTATTGCTATAAGGGAAGATTTACCACTTTAATGTCTAGAAAAACTATATATTAATGAAGTTGTGAGACTTCATGGAGTACCCCTGTCAATTGTTTCTGATCGTAATCCCCGTTTTACTTCAAGATTCTAGAAAAGTCTTTAGAAATCCCTAGATACTGAACCTCAATTGAGCACAGCCTACCACCCTCAAACAGATGGACAATCAGAACAGACTATTCAAACCTTAGAAGACATGTTGAGATCCTTCTCTCTTGACTTTCAGGGTATGTGGGATCAATATTTACCTCTGGTAGAATTTTCCTATAACAATAGCTTCCATTCGAGTATTCAGATGGCACCATATGAAGCGTTATACAGAAAGAGATGTCGCACACCAACCTGTTGGGATGACGTTGGTGAAAGAAAACTTGTAGGCCTAGAACTGGTGGAGGAAACAATGGAAAAGGTAAAGGTAATCCAAAACCACATCAAAGCATCTCAAAGTAGGCAGAAGATCTATGCCGATAACCGAAGGAAGGATTTGGAATTTCAGGTAGGAGATCATGTTTTCGTGAAGGAATAGCCATGGAAGGGAGTTATACGTTTTAGTAAGAAGGGTAAATTGAGTCCTAGGTACATCGGACCTTTCAAAATTCTAGAACGAATTGGGGCTGTAGCTTACCTTTTGGCAATACCGCTAAGTCTCTCTAAAGTTCATGATGTGTTCCACGTATCAATGTTGAGGAAATACATGCCTGACCAAATGCATGTACTCACATATGAGGAATTAGAACTGGAACCCGATCTGTCTTCTTGCGAAGATCCCGTTAGGATTCTTTATACGAGAGAACAAGTGCTGAGAAACCGGACAACTCGTCTTGTAAAAGTTCTATGGAGAAACCATAAGATAGAAGGGGCAATGTGGGAACCCGAGGAACTTATGATAAAGAACCACCCGAGTCTTTTCATGTGGTAGTATTCTAGAAATTTTGAGGACGAAATTTTTTGAAGAAGGGGAGAATGTATCACCCCAAAATTCTACGGTACACTTCTATTTGAATAATGCAATAGCGTGTGTTGTAGACAACATCGAGTTCTAACACACAACAACCAATCAAACTAGACGTTATGAATAGTAATACCCACTTTTTGAAATTTATCAATTTTAGTTCTCAAAATGGACTTCATTTTTGGATTCGAAATATCGAAATTATCCTAGGGTGAATTTTGGGTATTATTCTAAAAGACTTCATTTTTTGATGAATAATGAAACAACTAAGTGGTAGTTAAAAAACAGAATTTTTCATAAAAATTAATATTACCGCTTCTGTGAGTGGAATTTGGAAAATCTGAGAGACATAGTTAATATCAAGGAGTAAAATGTGGTTCAATGAGATGAAAATAATTTATGGTGAATAGTAACTTATTACTTTTATTTACCACGGTTAAAATTAAATAGGATAAATAAGGGTAAAATTGACATTAATATTACCCTGGCACATGTCCTAATTCTATTGGATAAGCTTAATTCGACCAAAAAAAACCTTAGGAATAAAATATGAACCTCTTTGGTCCACTTGGATTAGATTAGGACATTTATTATTATTTAATTCAAAGAAGAGTTAAAAGAGGTAAAATCAATGTTTTATAAATACAACATTTTTAATACAGGGTTACACATAATATAAATTTGATTGTAAACATTAATTAGAAAGCTAAAAATATTTTCAACATAATGGTATTTTATTTATAATTTTTAGACATTAAATAATTTAATTTATTTATGACACAATGATGATGCAGTAATTACCATAATAGTGAAAAATTAAAATAATTGATATTATAAATACCCAAATAAATATAATTTGAGACTTTTTATGAATTAAACTAATTTATTAGGTTAATATGACATGTTAGGATTGATTTAATTAACTTTTTTCGAAGTAATAATTCTGTTATGATTTTCACAAAAATAAATGTTTCAAATAGTGTCAAAATTGACATAAAAGAGTTTTTTAAACAAATATTATATTATTAATTGATATTCAATTCCTAAAAATATATGGTTCGGCCAAGAGACTTATATCATGATATTTTTATCATTAATGGACCACTTGGGGTTATCTTGGATGTATATAGTATGTTTATTAACCATATAATATAAAAATACAAAGACACATTGTAAAAGTGAAACTAATTAACTAGCAGTTAATACTTAAAGATAAGGTTAATATAGTGACCCAAACCTATCTAAATCCTATTTGTTGAGTTTTTTTCGACCCATACCCACCTTAAAATTTAAATAATCCACTTTGGAGCCATTAGAAACCAAATAATAATTTATTATAAAATAATATTTCTAGCTTTTCCAAAGGTGCCCCTCACCCCTCTTATAAAAGAGAACTTCCCCTTCTCACTAATTCACACATTCAAAGCCTTTTTCATCGGCCAAACCCTCCCCAAATTCTCTCTCAACTTCCATAAATAAAACCTAGAGTCGTTATTTTGATCATAAAGCCAACCTAAGGAGCCCTTTTGATCAATTCAAAAGGAAGAACATGAAGAAGAGGTAATGTTTTCACCACCCTCTTTCAATTTCCTTTCTTCTTGAACTTCTTCTTTCTTTGTTATTTCCATTATAAAATAATAAATATAGTATCTTATATATACTGTGATGTTATTATAAATATTTTACAACCATATTCAGTATTCTATCTATCCTTTGAATGACATGTCAGTATACGTGCGTACGTACGACTTACCGTCTCCACTTCATAGTGTAATTGTTATTCAATATATTATTATTTTATGGGTATAATAATGATGTGTAATTCATGTAAATAATAAATTTAACATGATAAGTATTATGTATATATGATATACCATCCAATCATATATTATTTTAATATCAAAAGAATGATATTTTCGCTCGTGCGTACGTACGGACTACCGTCTCCACGAACGCGATGAGATTCATTCTCCATCGTATCCATTCAAGTATAATTCTCATTTGATGATTAAAAATAATGTTTAAGGACTTGATATAACTCTGGATATGAATAATATACAACCTATCCATACCAAACACAACTTATGTAACAAAACATATAAAACAAAATGAGTAAGTTAACACCTGAAACGACGATAATTCTAAGATATTATTAACAAAGAAATGTTAAAAGATCATATATGATATCATATTAATATATATGATTCTTGTATAATTTAATAACAATTATTTTACCATTATACAAGAGTTTAACCTACCCCCAACCAAGGAAATTTAAAAGGTAACGGTTATTTCACAATCTCTTCATTATTCGAGGTTGTTTATAAGTAATTATCTACTGGGACCTCTTTATCATCCACATCCATGTTTCTTAAAAATGTATTTCAAAACATTTTTTTATATTTACTAGAATATGTGTTAAAGTCATTTATACCCTTTTTGGACTTTTTATAGGAGGTTTATAAAGGAATATTTCTGTCATTTTCTAAACAAGGTCCTTTTTAACCTTTTTGACAGAATTATGGTAAGAATGTTTTTTAACTTATACAGCAGGTGAAGCTATTTTCCACCATTAAAAAATCTTAAAAGATTCCCTTACAAGATTATAGGAAAATTTTCAAAGTAAATGTTTTATTTTATAATAATGTGACTTTTAAATTAATTCAAAAAATAATTATTTCTCTCAAATAGTTTTGATTTCATCTATGTCAACATCCTTTGATGGATTTTAAGATTATTTGAAGTTGATTTATTATGATACAAAAATTCCATATTGTATTGAAGTTTTTGTGATATGTTTGACTGTGGATGTGTTATTTTTATACCATTCATGGTTTATGGTGAAAGTATTGACATTTCGTATGCTAGTTTTAACATGAATGTTTATGTTATGTTTAAACCTGTTCATATGAGGAATGCATTGGACTTAATAAGTGACAGGTGGAGCCCGCTATATCTCCTTGATGCATCAGTATATCTCATGAGACAAAATAGTGTCATGGCACAAGGCCTGGACAAAATATTATTTCTAGTCTTGGCATGAGGTCTTGACTATGTGGTTATGATGTTCTGGCATTATGCATTCCATCATTATGAAAGTGTTTATTGATATTGCATGTGATTATTCGATTAGTAGAATATCAATGTGAATAAGTAAATGGAATTATTTAATTTTATTTCTGACATATTATGTTGAAGTTCAAGTTTAAAAGGCTTTTGTTTTAGTTATATATTTCCTTAAATGTTTATTCTTATTTATGAAAGTTTCCGCTATATTGTTATCTTTACTGGGCATTTGAGCTCACCCATTTTCTATGTTTTATTTTTCCCAGGATGTGAAAAAGTATTTTATGAATGACCTTCAGGGATAGTATGAGGGGATAAGAGTGTGGAATATGGAGACTATATTGTTGTAGTTTTCATTTTATGATGTAATGTAAACTTTATTAATGTTTCTAGTTATTCCAAGGCTACTAAACTAATCATTCTTTCGAGACTTGAACTTTCTTGTGATCATGCCAATGTTATATAATAATGCACCAACTCTGGGTATCTAGGGTCGGGGCGTTACAGTTCATTGATATTCATAGTAGTATATGTTGATGAAATATTATTTATTAAAAATTACATACTAATATTATAGTATGTTAAAGACTATCAAATTACATTTTTCTCCTTCACGTAAAAAGGAAAAGTATCATATATCATGGAATCATGTTCATTCATGAATGATCCAAAAGAATGATTGGACTAATTCAATGTAAATACATTGACCAAATAATAAATATATTTAGTTTGGAATAGTCCAAGAGGGGGTTTGTTCTAGTGTGACATTGTATACTTCCTTCTAAGAAAATATGTCCATAGATACAGATAGAGATTGAGAGTGAGTGAGTAGAATTTTGTATGCACTACAATAGGATATTTCATGTATTACACATTATATACTAAACACAATGTTTACTATGATTTAATCATGGTAGGTATATATCAATTTGATCCCAAAGAAAAAAATTAGTCTATTGTTAGGTATATCATTATTTATTTGAGGTATACTAAGGATATATTCTAGGAATATATAGCATGTAAGGAACTAGTCATCAAAGGACATAAAAATTCTAGTTTTGAAACAAATCAAAATGATCTATTGTCACTATGAGGATATATGATTAGTATAAATGGATGATTAGTGTGCCATAAAAGTTTAGAGTAGACAGTTGTGGCTAATTCTATAGTGGAGTCGAAGTATATATTTAATTTGGATACATCCAAATAACTAGTTTGGATTCCATAATTCATCCGAAAATTTAATGTTGAAATGAGTAATAAAGATTCAATCACATTATATATTTATAATATTAAATTGGAATCTCTTATAATTGATCCAGGGTATCATTAATTGATGAAGCACACAATCTAAAAATATCCAATATTGAATAAATTTTCTCAAATGGGTGAATTCCTTACGAGTAGATTTTCCATGAAAGAAGACATTGTGGACCCATTGACTAAATACTTACCATAGTAGAAGAATAACCTTCATGTGAGATCTTGGGGAAAAAATGTTTTTGGAAAATGCATATACTTAAAGTGGGACATTATTGGATTTGGTTCTATAGAACAAAGTACTACGTACTTTATGATTACTTGTTTTAATTTATTTTAATTTGATAATTTTTTGTCACTTGATGATTATTCTTTTTGTAACATTGTACGGGATAACATCATAGGGGTACTTTTCACACTGAAAAGATATAAAAGCCTCCCACTATGATGGGAACCTAGATTTTCCACAATATGATTAAAAAATATATGTTATATATTGAGATGATATAATTTTATGAGAAACAAATAGTGTATGATATCAGGGATATGGATTAATATAAATTTTATACACTATCTTATTGGGTATATGCTTGATAATATTTAGTACATTAGATTAATAGAACATGAACCGTCAAAAGGAAATCCGTATTTATATGGTTTATTGGATGTTATTATCTGTGGACATGTGTAATGATCCTTTTAATTTATTATTATTATTAATTCATTTCATTAGTTGTGTAATTTGATGCATCAAATTAAATAGTGACAACATATGCTTGTAGTGAGGTGGGATATGTTGCGTTCATCATGAGTGATGATGTGTTAATTTATAACGAGAGAAATGATTCATACCTTATATTATTTAATAGAAGTTAATATGTCATGCCCTTTGATGGGAATTTAACTGCCCAATTAGTTCCATGGGAATGTCGGTGTTGTTAGCAAGTTAATTTCAAAAAATTCAAAGAAATTGACATCAAGAATATAGGATGATGACATAAGTATTCAACCTTCTTGAATAGGGATATAGAGATTAAGGCGTTGTATTACACTGTGTACATTCATAGTAGGTTATATATCATTGTGACATTAACTACTTTCTCTATGGGTTAATTGGTATGTTTCTAGGAACTAACCTTGTATTTAGGCAATGTAGCCTACTTCCACTGAGAAACAGGCCTAGAGGGTCACACACTATGTGTATATGGAGCCCAAGATAAATTTCACATTAATTTGACATGTTGAATAAATATTATTATGATATATGGTTCAATAATTATTCATGTTGGTTTGAATGCAAATATTCAATGACCACTTATTTGAGAGAATATATATATGAGTTTAATTTTTAATAAAATTTTATAAACTAAGTAATTATTTATTTAATTAAAAGAATATTATTTATTTATTTAGTTTTTTTATTCAAAAGGTAAATAAAATATTGATTAATTTAGTTACATGAATATTTAGTAAATATTTTTCACTTATTTGGTAAATATAATATTTATATATTTATTTTTGAATAATGTTGTGGTATTTATTTAACTATATTAATAGTAACTATTCAAGGAATGTTAAATATTGAGGACTATAGAACCATGATTGATGATCAGGTGAGAAATGTAATATTAAATATTATTTGAATAAATATTGTTGTATTTATTCAAGAAAATATTATATATTTTATCCTAAATTTTAGAACTTCCCAAGAAAATTATGTTAATAATACTACTGTTATTATTACTGTTACATGGATTTCTCTTGGAATTTTGAAATTAATAAGGGCCTTAGTGGAATTATTTATTTTTAACCCTCACACTCTATTAACCCAATTATGACATTTTATAGATTACTAAGAATATTTCCATCATTATACACAACTATTTATATATATAATCATATATTAACCTATAAGGATCCCTCTATAGAACACTCTAAAGAACATGTATAAATTTTTATCCTTCACTAGAATGAATCATTCTCCTCTAAAAAAGATCAATTTTGATCAAAGGTGATCATTGAATGAATTAGATTCATCTGCACTAGAAACGAAATAATTATACGGTAATGTGTGGAGGTTCAAAAATCAGATGTAGATCACCTCTATAGGTAATCTACCCTTGATTCCCCTAACACAATGACAATATGATAAGAGTGGTAAACTAATTCATCAATGAAGAAATCATTACAAGATAAATTTAATTCTAAATATAAAAATAAATTAATTATAAATTATAGGGGAGATCTTATATTCATTGTTTACTAGAACATATTTCAATCTTGTATGAGGAAAAATCCAAATAAGTTGGTGGGAGTAAATTATTGTACATGGTCCTGCCAACTTTTTTTGTTCCCTAAACATTCAGTGTAAGGTAACATGAAAGAGTTTTTTAGAAAATCCCCATCCAAAACTAGCCATGATAAGGTTTTTTGGGTATGATAAAGGGAGTGGATATAGATGATTGTTTGTCAATTGATCTGATATATATAGTTTAGAAGTTACTATGTATCCAAAAATAATTGAAATCATGCCACATGTAGTTATATTATAATAGGTTCCTTGCATAAATCATGCTCATATATAGGTATTGTTGATTTTTTGGGTGTGAAATTAAATCTAGAATAATATATGAGGATGCACGCTGGAAAGGATTCCAGGGATTCTGGACATGGTTCTTTAGTGTGTGGCCTAGGTAGAAGACACAATACAAATATGGTAAGATTAAGTGCTATGCTATTTTTCCTAATAATGGGGCCATTTTATCCAAGAATGGACTTATGGATAGAATCTATATAGCAGCTACTCGTTCCATGGATCTAGATATCATGTATGGAAGTTGGGTTATGTAGATTAGAACACTCAGAGAAGTTTAAGTTCATATAGGATGGAACATTTTTAATGAAAATTAACATCATGTGAGAAGGACTTATACTCCATTTAGTTTAGTTTCATTCGATTTTGAACTTTATATAATTGGGTTTACACTAATTTAGATCCCATTTATTGTGGAATATAATTTTCCTAGTGCTAAACATGGGAATGGAAACCTAAAAAAACTAAAGGGGTTTAAACACCAGGATGGAGTATTGATTTTGATTGTTATTTCTCAAAGAACTCAATATAGGAGACCCATGAATCAATATATCTCTTGAAATAATAGGAATCAATCCACACCAAGTTTTTATATAAGTTGGTAATTATCCTATAGATTGGTTATGTGATTCATGTATCATGATATGAAAATATAAATATAGTCATAATGTCCCTAAAAAAGAAAGATCTGAATCGGGGTGAGATCTTCCACATAGAGGTATTTTTATTACATAAATAGAGAACTTTTATAAGGGGGATTTTCTTATTGTTTCAAGTCATATTGGATGGTTTTTCTATCATGTTTTTTGGAATCATGTGACAATGAGTTAATGCCTTGTAGTTTGGGGTTATACAACATGGACTTTTATATGGTAAGATTTTTTATAGTTATATATCATGCATAAAGCTAGATAACATTTTTGTTTCGCCATGTGAATGTGTTAAGGTTAATACCCCATGAAAAAGTGGGGTTTTGATTTAAATTTTTAGATATGAACATGATAGGATATTTTGTAATCAATACAGAGACTATGACACAAATAATCAAGTCATTCATTATAATGCCTCAACATGGATTATAATATATGAGATTCTTGGTAAGGTTGGTCACATTTTCTCAAGTGCATCTCCTCGAACACCAAAGGCTGCTCACAAGAAGATAGGGCCTAGGGTGCGTCTGTTGGGAGACTATTCCCTCTTATCAAAGTGTAACATAGACAAAGAAATCATACATATCATATAGCAGAAGCAGTATAATAGTATGAAAATAGATAAATAGTAGGAATATATGATGATGACCAAATGAATCTCATATACAAAAGGTGAGGATACATTTCATGTCTCTACAAAGAAGGAATAATAGGTATACATATCATGTGTAAGGTATATATATAAAAATTACAGAAATACTAAAAAGTTCTATCTTTGAATAAAATTATGAGCCTCAGCTCTACCTCATGCTCTACTACTCCTAATCATGGATTAAAGTCATGCATAAAAATTTGGGTTGTTTCCCCAGTCCCTACATGCATCCATATAGTCTGTCTGGGTACCCAAAGGCATCCCAGAAAAGCTGTGATATACCATCCCATTATGTAACCACCCAAAGTTCTATAACAAGTATTGGTTATTTAATATATGTTAACAATTTTCCAATATATATCATAGGTAAGCTGTAAATAAAGGTAAAGTTCACATGGAAAATATACTACAAAAAAGTGATACATTATATACTGAAAAAGTTCCCTACAAAACAAGGGTCAATATCAAATAATAAGGAAGCTACATACATTATAGAAATAACTAACATGGCCTCCCCATAGATCTATATATACTATGTCAACCACGATCTTTCCAGATAATATCTATATCAAACAACCATGTACACGTCATATAAACAGATGTGTTATAAAAACCCATACCAAGCCATATAATCGAGAATATCACATTTACCATGGTCATATCATATAATCATAGTGTTAGACCCTACGAGGCTGGATCCAAGGTATGGTGGACTAAGGAATCCTCATTGATTCCCAATAGAATATCTATAGAAACTCAGTTAGGATTGAATTAGTGTCCAAGGAGCATGTCTACCAACCATGTCCACTACAAGACTAACCATACTAGATCCAAGGGGTAGCAAGGCCCAAGGAATCCCATGAAATCAATACCAAAGAAGTAATTCCATCCAATTCACTGACTATCATGTTCAATACCTCTAGGATGAATGTCTATGTTGTCTAATGGTATCATGATTTAAGGTATACCAACTAAGGTATCATCTACCATTCATATTTTTATATTTCATCCGTTAAATTACTTGTATTAATGTATCATGAGAATACCCACACATATAGATATCCACATTACCCACTCATATAGAAAATCTAGGCAAATGATTTAAACAAAAGAATCAACATACAAAGGAGGAAATCCATATCATTTCTAACCAATTAATTTGAAATATTTAATTAATAGGCTTCCTCTAACTAGGAAATCATAACCCCATGGGTGGTTTAACAAATACCTGGAGAATGTAAATTCACATTCCATGCCCCATGAGTGGCCTTGGTTTGGTAAAAAACCTCCAACACATCTCAAAGGGACTAAAGGGAACCCGTTATAGGTTATATTTGATGTTATTAATGTTTTCAAAACAATTTATATACTCCCTTTACTGATTTTATATGAAATGTGAAAAATTTGTGTGAAATATTAATGTTTTAATATTAAATGTAATTTTTGAGCATTATTTGAATTAAACTAATCGATTTTAGATTACTATTTTATTTACACCTCCCACCCTACTTATCCAAATTTCATGGTTATTTTTTTAGGAATCCTCTTTCAATATAAAACATTTCATTATAAGGGATCCTGGGATAATTATTCCATTTGAAGGGCCATATGGTCCACAGAAGAAGGCCTACAGAATCTGTGAAGAAACTGGACCAGCTATAAAGATTGAATTACTTGGCTCAATCCAGAATTCTAAATTCTTTTATTCTCCTACAATGTCTGGGTGACTCTGTAAGCAGTCTTGGATAAAAATTTAAAGGCTGAAATACAAATACAAGGGTCCCAACTGATTCATTTAAAATTGGCCCACCATTCTGGACAAGAATTTACATTTGGAAACTATTCATGACATAGCTCATGATGTAATCATGAAACAAGATGAGATTATTCAGTGTGAAATAGGAGATATTGGTGGACAATATTTTTTTGAATAAAGTAATCAGATTTGAATTCCTCTTCAAGTTCAAAAACCCTTTCACATTTTGGCCTTCAAAATGTTTGGATTGAAATGGATAGATTAATTTTTTTTAATAAAACTACCATAACATTGGCTCTTTAAGTCCAATGGCCACCAAATTTTCATAGTATACCAAGAAGATTAATATCTACAACATGAAGAAAGATAATATATCGAGATTCGCCTATCAAATTTATCAAATTGGCGATGCAAGTGGAGGGGATGTTTTGGAATGCAAACAGCTCCCAACATTAGGCTATAAATATGCCCCCTCCTCACCATGAAAGAGTTGGCATTTCAGAAAAAAGGAGAATAAATTGGCACAAAAAAAGCCCTTACAAAGTCTTGGGAGGAACTTCCATACTCATGTTTTCACTTGATAGACCTTTCCTCCTTTATTTGTTTTCATTTACTTTTGTGTTCTTCATTGTTGTAATCTTGTAATTATTTTTGTTTTAATTCGGTTTCAATGCATGTTTCTTCTTCTATATCTCTTATTCTCATCCAAATTTTTTAGTCTAATATTAATTTTCTTAAAATAGTTTAAATATAGTTGAATACCCTTCACTTATTATGCTTTCTCATTTAATCAAATGTCAGTATTTAATTCCACTCACTATTTTGGTGTGTGTGTTCGACGTACCACTCTTTTCTTATCCCTTTATTTTTATTATCTTCTTAATTTATCATCATAATAATTATATCCAGATTACTAATCATTTCAATGGATGTGTAAATCTACCATTGGGGTGAGTTATAATTTAGGGATGTTAAGTGATTGAGAGATTTTGCTCGATGAATATTCTTTGAATTAACATTTTGTTTGTTGTACTTAACATGTATTGGATTAATGACATATTTTGTTTAATATATGGATTCCATGGATTATTGAAACCATAAATACACTACCAAAATCAAGAACTGATTGGGAATAGAATCCTAGTTAAGTTAAGGCTTGGATTAAAGCCATAACACTTAGGAATTCCAATTAACATCAACTTGTGACATGGGTGTACAATTTAATACAATACAAAGAAAGCCTCAATGTTATCACAATATTAACAACCTATTGATGAACTCACACCAATATTTATCAAATTGTTAAATCAATCTCAATCAAACACCATCCATAAATTATTTTATAAGCTCTGCAAACAAACCCCCCCAAATAGAATACAATCAACTAAAAACAATCAACTATTAAAAAAATATCATCGTTGAGGATTCAACCTGAGTGCTGCTATACACATTAGCAGAGCATCAGATCATTGACCAGTCGATAGGTGACAATCATCCGTGTATTCAAATGGAACTACTGCCAGGGATGGTGTAATTAATTAGTTGTTAGTTTCTAGTTTTTTTTAAAAAACAAAAATAAAAAAAACACAAAGAAAATACCATATTCCTTTTTCATCCAAAATCTCTCAGAATGCCCCGGAGCCTCCCAAACAACCCCTCAGATTTTTTTGACCATAAAATTGAGAGAAATATTATCCAAATTAGGAGGAACATTATGGATAATCAAATAACTCATGAACCAGTCCTTTTCCAACATGTTAAATTAGAAATGTCCAATCCTAGGGAAAAATCACTTAACAAACATGATGACCCTGATATGAATTACCAACCTCTTTGTATTCAATATCCAAACATAGAGGCTGACATTAAACTCAAATCGAGTTTGATTCATCTTCTCCCTCATTTCCAAGGGCTAGCCGGTGAGGATCCACATCTTCAGCTTAAAGAGTTTCAAGTGGGGTGCTCTAGCATGAAGCCTCAAGGGGTTTTTGAGGACCAAATCAAACTCCAAGCATTCCCTTTCTCCTTAGATGAAACTACTATGTCCTGGATCTACTACCTTCCTCTTGGTTCCATTACCACATGTAATAACATGAATTAAATCTTTTTAGAGAAATTCTTTCATACTTCTCGTACTACTTCTATCCGAAAGGAAATTAGTGGTTTCCGTCAGTTACCAAATGAATCACTCCTTGAGTACAGGGAGAGGTTCAAAAATCTTGTGCCAACCAGTTTTCATCACCAAATCCCTAACCAACTCTTGATCCAATACTTCAATGAGGGTTTATTGGCTATGGAGTGAACCCTCATTGATGCTGCAAGTGGAAGTGCTCTTGTTGATAAAACTCATGTAGCATTAAGAGATATCATAAGTATCATGGCTGCAAAAACACAACAATCCCATACTTGAGAACATTCTCAAGTCAAAAAAGCTCAGTCTAGTAAATCAATATAGCCGAACAAGATGACAGAGTGGATGAGTGAACTTACAGGTCTTGTGAGACAACTAGCTGGGGCCGCCAAAGCCCCAACCTCATATTATCCACAATATATATTCCATTGACCTATCAAAAACTGTGGAATCTACAGCTCCCCATCACATACAACTGAAACATTTCCACAAATTCAATAGGATCAATCTGATTCATCCAGACCAATGGAGATCAATGTAGCATATGCTCAGCGAAACCCAAACCCTCAACAATCTGGTCAGTTTGTTAGAAACATCATCCAACCCCATTATGATCCCTTATCTTCTACATATAACCCTAACATGAGATATAAGAATCCCATTTCTCACCCCCCTCAATACCCTCATGAAAACCCAAACCAATACCAGTATGGTCAAGGTGTTGGTAACTTTCAACAACCTTACCCTTTTGTTCTTCAACCTTAAAGGATCAGTCCTCCTCTTCCTCCTCCAGTTTTCCACTATCCTAGGGAACCTTCCCAATTCCCAAACCAATACAGTAGCTTTCCCAAGAATCAAAATCAAGGTAATCCTAATTAGGGAAAAGCCTCTTCTTCCAAGAAACCGTGGGAAAGTGCAGTGGAAGATCTTTCCTCTTTCACCCGTTCTAGCCTTAAAAATATTGAGACCCAAATTGGTCAACTTGCACCCCACCTAAGTCAACAACAACCATCCAATTCTTCCCAACTCCCAACTCAACCATTACCCAACCCAAAGGGTCATGTATATGAAATTTCACTTAGATTGAGAAAGAAAATTTCTATTCATCATGATGAGTCCTCCAACTCCCCTTTAAATTCTGACATAGAAAATGAAATGAAGAAGAAACTTGAAAATGAATCTGAATCCATTCACTCTCCTCCTTCCATTCCACTTAAGAAACCAATTCCTCTTCCTCAAGCCATTTCTATGCCAAAGAAGTCATTTGAACCTAATATTGAAATGGTTTACATGTTTAGATGTGTTGAAGTCAATATTCCCATCTTTGATTCCATAAAACAAATCCCTATGTATCCCAATTTTCATAAGTAATTGTGCACCACAAGAGGAAACTTATGACCTTTGAAATTATTTCCACCCAGCAGTCTATTCTCATAAAGTGTAAAGATCTAGGGAACTTTACGATTCCATGACAAATTGGATTTACCAACTTCAACGATGCTCTCATATACCTAGGAGACTCAATTAATTCCATGACCAAATCCATATTCTTTAACCTTAGTCTAGGTCCCTTACATTCAATGGGTGTTGTCATTAATTTATCCAATCGAAGCACAACCAATCCTCACTGAATAATTGAGGATGTCTGTGTCCGATTCAATGATCTTATCTTCCCAGGTGACTTCATTGTACTTAAATGGAAGGTGATACAACTTATTGAAAATCTCCTCTGATTTTAGTAAGACCTTTCCTTATGAAATCTAAAACCAAAATTGAGGTCGATGCTAGCATCTTATCCATGGAATTTGGTTACCAAGTGGTTAAGTTCAGTATTTTCAATCCACGTGATACCCATCATATAATCAATATGTATTCTTGATCCATGCTTCTGAAAGACTCTTTGAGAGTGTCTTGAATCCCAATCCATCATGTTCTTCCTGTTCTACTAATAGAGGAGTTTGTGAATATTTCATCCTCATTTACTGTGTCATAAATCAAGAAGTTGATGTTGACATTACAAATGAAAACTCCATTAATCTAAAGGATCTTGAAAACTCTTTGGAATCCCATCTCACATTTGGCCTCCACTACTCCATCTTGGATGGTATTGGGGAAAATGAACAAGCATGTTTATTTTTTGATTCAAATATGATTACCCAAACTTCATCATTTACTATCCATGTTTCTAAAAATTATATTATTTGTGAGTTGAACCATGAACCAATGTGATTATATTGTCTTGATGGTAGTGATTTTTGTGATATTTGTTACCTAATTAATAATGTGAAAACTGGTGAGGTTGAAATTGAACATTCATTGGTGAACAAAATTGATATAAATAATACTAAAAAAAATATTTATTCTTATGACTCCACTGATCATCATTACTCTACATTGGCAAGTGATGAAATAAACGAATAAAAAACAATTGGTATCTCATACTCTGGTATCATGTTATCTAAAACATACATAAATTAACCATCAAAACTGAGACATCTTCCTAAATTTTCAAGAATATAAAACCATCACTTTGTGGAAATTCATGGTTTCATCTCAAAAATATTGTGGTTTATTCATAAATTTGGATAATGAATATTATGTCAAATCCGACAAATTTTGAATGCTCAATTTTTTTTGATTTGGAAAATGATTTCCCCGACCCATGAGGAACAACATTTTCTTTCATGATAAGGATAACTATGGACATATTTTCCAAATGTATGTTTTTCACCCCCATTTGTGAATCTTCAGTTTTTGGACCTTCAAGATGCATTTCCTACTTTAGTGTGCATTAATTTGATAGAGGCATTTTCTGAACCGCGTGATAATAACAATAGAAAAATATCTTCCCAATTCCCATAAATTAATCCTCCTTTTTAAATCCCCTTCAAGCCTATGAAAACCTTTTCTTTGATAGCCACATTACAAGCCCAATACCTTATCCAACCCCATATCCACATGGATTTTCATTGCATATTTTTTTTTAAATTTTAGTTTGGGGGGAATGGATTTAATTTTGGTTACCCTTTTATTGATTTTAACCATGTTATCATATGATTGAGGGAAAGTATCAATTTTAGTGTGGGGGAGAGGTTGTTATTCATTTAGTTTTGGTGAATTTAATGTACATTAATTTATATAATTTTGTAAAATTCACTCAGAAGTTTTCCAAAAAAACCAAAAGAAAATAAGAAACAAATATGAGTTCTGTCTTGGGTAGGTCAATAATCACTCTTCCTTAACCTTGGATCTTGTTATAACTTTTAAAATTTGTGGTGTGAGGAGATCAATCATGGGTGAGGATATGAGTGGGAGAACATTTTCAAGTTCAACTTCTGAAAAATTCAAAAAAATTAAAAAAAATGAAAAATAGAAAACTTATGTCATTGGGAGAAGTTTCGTGTTTTATAAATATTTCATATTCTCATCCCCTTAAAATTTTCTTCCACTCTTGTGTCTTTATTCACACAATATTTCTACTATAAATATCTATTTATATTTCCTTTCAAAAATAATATGCTTTTATTTTTTCATGTTTTTATTTTACCCCCCTTTCTCCAATATTTTGATACCATCTCCCTTTAATCCTATAGCCATAGAAACCCCCACAAAAGGACTCTTTATTTTTTTATCAAATTATTATAGGTATTGGAAGCTGAGATCTCTTACAAATTTAATAATTTCACTTTTGGTGGTTGAATGAGTAAAGCTCCATAAATTAATTTTTTCATCTTGAGAATAATATGTTTTGTGTGCCTCTGTTTTCCATTTCTAAATTTAAGCATGAAAAAATGAATGGTTTTTGGAACATCATTTCTATAACAACTTGTGTTGGAATTCAATATGGATGAGTGAAATTGTCTAAACCTCCCCTGAGTGGGGAAAGAAAATTTTTAATATTTGTTGGTGATTGAAAATGATATTGTCATGTTTTTGATATTTGTTACACATGAGGACATGCAGAAGACTAAGTGTGGGGGAGTTGATGTTATTAATATTTTCACAACTTTTTATATACTCCCTTTAATGATTTTATATGAAATCTTGATAATTTGTGTGAAATATTAATGTTAAAAAATTAAATGTAATTTTTGAGCATTATTTGAATTAATCCAATCGATGTTAGTTTACTCTTTTCTTTACCACTCTCACCCTAGTTATCCAAATTTTATGGTTTTTCTTTTTTAGGATTCAACATTCAATATAAAACATTTCATTAGAAGGGATCTTGGGCCAATTATTTCATTTGAAGGGACATATGGTCTATAGAAAAGGCCTATAGAATATGTTAAGAAACCGGACCAGCTATGAATATTGAATTAATATGATCAATAAAAAATTTAAAATTATTTTATTATCCTACAATGTTTGGTGGATAATGTAAGAAGTCTTGGATAAAAATTTAAAAGCCCAACTAATTCATTTAAACTCATCCCACCATTCTGGCTGGGATTTAAAATCTGAACACAATTCCTGACATAGATCATGATGTAATCCTCAAATAAAGCTGTTATTTTTTAGTGTGAAAGAAGAGATATAGGAGGCCTACTTTGTTTAATAAATAATTCGTATTTTAAGGAATCTTCATATGAAAATATCCATTCACATTTTGGCCTTCAAAACGTTTGGATTGAAAAGGACATATTAAAATTGTTTAATCAAACTACCATATCATTGGATCCATAAGTCCAATGGCCGCAAAATTTTAATATTTTATAGATAACATAAATTTATAAAACTTATAAGAAGATAGTATCTACATATTCAACTATCTAATTTATCAAATTGCTGATGCAAGTGTATGGGAAGTTTCAGAATGCAAACAACCCACAACATTGGGCTATAAATACATCCCCCTACTCACCTTGAAAGATTTGGAATTTCAGAAGAGAGGAACATCAATTGGAAGGAATAAATCCATTCTAAAACCTTGAAAGGACTTTATATACTCATGTTTTCACTCGAGAGACCATTCCTTCTCCATTTGTTTTCATTTACTTTTGTGTTCTTCATTGTTTTAATCTGGTAAGTCTTTTTTTTGTAATTCCATTTTAATGAAAGTTTCTTCTTCAATATCTCTTATTCCCATCAACCTTCTGTAGCTTAATATTATTTTTCTTAAAATAGTTTAAATACAATTGAATACCCTTCCCTTATTTTTCTTTCTCGTTCAATCTGAAGTCAGTATTTAATTCCCTTCACTGTTTTTGTATCTATGTTTGACGTACCACTCTTTTATTATCCCTTTATTTTTCTTATCTTCTTAATTTATCATCATAGTCATTATAAAAATATTACTATTCATTTCAATGGCTGAGTAAATCTACCATTGTGGTGAGTTATAATTTAGTGATGTTAAGTGATTGAGAGCTTTTGCTCGAGGAGTATTCTTTGAATTAACATTGTGTGTGTTGGACTTAACATGTCATGGATTAATGAATTTTTTTGTTTAACATATGAATTACATGGATTATTGGAACCATAAATACACTACCACAATCATGTACTGATTGAGATTAAAATCCTAGTTATGTTAAGGCTTAGATTAAATCCTTAAGACTTCGGAATTCCAATCAATGTAAACTTGTGACATGGGTGTTAATTTAATGCAATAAAAAGAAAGAATCAAGGATATAAAAATATTAACATTCTATTGATGAACTCATACCAATATTTATCAAATTTTTAATTCAATATTAATCAAACATCATCCATAAATTATTTCATAATATCTTCAAATAGACCCCCAAAACAGAATACAATCAACTAAAAAAAATTGACTATTAAAAGGTATCAACGTTGAGGATTCAACCCGAGTGCTGCTATACACATTAGCAGAGCATCAGAATATTGACCGATCGATAGGAGACAATCATCCATGCTTTCAATATTTCATTTAATTAATGTTTGGGGCCACACCTGAATATTTGGTTGTAGGAACATTGGAAACAAGATTAATAAAGCATCAAACCACTCAAGAAAAGTATTTACCACCTATAATAGGTCTGTAGTAGAGTGCTCATCCACTATGAACTTCTAATTCAACTGAGATCAAAATAGAAATGGAGAACAAAATAATAACATGGAAATAGGTAAAATTATCTTGTATATAAATAACTCCATTAATACATAGAATAATAGTGAATAGAACAAAATGAAATGAGTACTCACTAACGCAGATATAATAAGACTGACAACACTCGATTCATAGTTTATATATAGAAACATGATCAAAGTATACAAAATTTCTCAAAGCGGAGCTCTCAAAAATGTGTTGTATATTTAATAGAAAAATGGTAAGGAATGGTTCAAAATATAAACTTATTAATGGAAAAGAGGTAATTTCTCCAATAATTCTTGGGCCACATGGTTTGGTTGCACATCTAGTCAAACCATGCACCAACCATGCAACCTTCACTATAAGAAGGGGCACCTCGCATGGTTAGTGTGCATGGTTTTCCAAACCATGAGAAAACTATGTCTCATCCAAATGTCAAAAACTGCGGAGGCAATCATACATGTTTGTGCCTCCATCCATACAGTTCCCACAAATTATGTGACTTTTAACCCCTTTGTCTAGCCATGCATGGTTTGTAGTAATTTTGTGACATTCCCCACATGGTTTCTACTAACCATGCGCCTTACAATTTTCCCAAAAAGATGGGTTCAGAGCTCCGAACTAGCCTCAGAAACCCCCTATACACACTTTACCTCAATGGGTATTCACAATAGGCCATAATTAATAACTTAAACTAAAAATAAAAGGATCTTTACCTCATACATAAAAACCTAGATCTTACAATCTTCCCCCTTAAATCGATTCATCCCCAAATTCCCCTCTCAATAATGTTCAATATTATTCCGAGAATAAATGTATCCACTAAGATTGTTTATAATCCTCACAATCCCATGAATTTTCCATTAAATAGTTATGATACCATAGCTTCTGTACTAGAGGAAATGAATATCTTGGGAGAACCTTCATTCTCATATCAATGATATGAATTGGTTGTTCCTCAAAGGAAGCATCAACCTGTAACTCCACCTCCTTAAGCTACAAAACGTGAGATGGGTCTATGTTTTATTAGTGCATTTGAGATATATGGAAAGAATCTTGAATGGCCTAGTTCTTCTGAGGTAACTGAAATTGATAGGCTACTAGCCCAACACTATCTAGAATCATGAATGGCCCAACATATCGCGGTGATAGATTACACTATCTCCTAATCCTTCTATTCCTTATACTCAGTGAGATACATAAAAATACGTGACCACTAAAATCGAACTCTATGGGTCATTTGTGAAGATTGGCGTAATGTTTCTGTCAAGACATAGTAGCAGCAATCTGCTTTCAGATCGACTATACCTACTAAAAATTCTCTTACATGATACATGATCCAAGTAACACTACCTCATCTACCTCTAATTATCACATGTGTGATTGAAATGTCCTAACATACAGAGAATTAAATGGTTTCATCTGTATCATCTCCTGATTAATTTTATTTTGGGAAAACCCAACTAGGGTTATATACCTCTCCCATGAGCCCTCAAAATATAACACACATGGTCAAAACATTTCCTCAAGAACCTGTATCATGCTCACTGACTAGCCATCAGTTTGAGGCCGGTATGCTATTATCATAAAAACATGTGTACACAAGGATCTCTATAAACTCTTCTAGAAATAAGATGTAAACTAGGAATACATATACAAAATGATAGTGAAAAGGACCACATGTAGTATTACTATCGCATGGTTATACAACCTCTCAAGATCATTCACAATGAAGGTATACATGATCTATAGGAAATGAGAATCCTTCGTGAACCTATCAACAAAAACCCACAAAAAATTGCCACTATTAGGAATCCTCGAAAAAACAGTAATAAAATTAATCACGACATCATTCCATTTCTACTTAAGAATATGTAAAATCTAAAAAAGTCAATCTGGTTACTGCTGTTAGGCCTTCACCTACTAATAGGTGCTACACCTCATAATAAAACTAGTTACCTCACATTTTATACCCGATGAACAGTACTGACGACGCAATTAACAATATATATTATTGAAACTGGGATGCAATTCCCAATATATGGCATGAAGCTCCTATATTAAATCCTTGCATATGTCCACATGAGACCATACATGGCCATGGATACGCAGAACCTCATACTTCCCTACAGTAAAACAAGGAGGTGGATCCTCACCTTCTACACTCTCATATAGGACTAGTCCGCATGAATCTAATTGTTATCTTATCATCACATAATCCAGTAGAGTAGAGGACGCAACTAAGGATGAAAGTAATGTCTATCTCTAACTGTCCTTCATCTCTAAGTGAATCTCTCAGAACAAATTTATAATATACCACCCACTACTAGCTTACTGGACTTCCCCTTTTCTGAGTCCTCATTCTCACTACATCAACCACTACATTTCCCTTCCTAGAATGTTGGAAATCTCAAAGTCAAAAGGCATTAGGTACTCAACCCACCATCACTGTGTCAGATTCAGATCATGTGGTGTAAATATATACATGAGTCCTTTTTCATCTGTGTACTCCAAAAAATTCTATCTCGTAAAATAATGTCTCCCATAGTGAAATGTATGAAGAATATCAGCTAACTCAAGATCATGTGTCAATTAGTTCCTCTTGTGTGACCTCAGCTGTTGTGACGTGTACACCATGACTCTACCCCTTGGAATCAGAACATCTCCATGATTGATACACGATGCATCACAATACATAGCGTAACTTCTACAATGCTCTAATAGAATTAGGACTAGTGATAAATTCAATATCCCATTCTACTCCTTAATGGTTGTGTCACAGGTTTATGTCCATAAAACCATCACACTGTTCTTGGTAAAGACCCTAAGTAGTGCTTCAAGTTTTGATAAGTACTATATGAAATGCTTTTAATATCAAACTAACCACAAGAAACTATGTATTTTAAATATGCTCTTGGTATGATCCCTGGAAACTACAACTCTCATCTTCTCTTGGTCAACTGATACACCTATCTGTGAGATATATAACCCAATAAGTGAATTTGATCCCTAGAAAAGTTTCACTTTTAGAGCTTAACAAGAAACCGATTGTCTCTCTTTGAGTCCAAAACAATCTCAATATGTTTTGAATTTTCATGTTGATAGTGATAATAAATCATGATATCATCCTAGAAAACCACCACAAATTCTTCTTGATTATGATGGAAGAAATGCTTCATTATTTCCATTAAAATAGTTGGAACATTAATGAGACCAAAATACATAAAAATATACTCAAATAGACCATACCTACTACAAAATGTTTTATGAGGTATATCTATAGGTCTAACACATACCTCATGATATCCTGACCTCAAATCAAATTTTTAGAACACTTGAACTCCTCAAAGAATATCAAAAAGGTAAACTATATATGGAAATTCATATTAGTTCATAACCATATTCTTGTTAAATTTTTAGTAATCCACACATATCCAATTGGTACCATCTACCTTTTTCGCAAAAGGACCACTTGACCCCATGGATTGGAACTAGGTAGAATAAACTCATTTTCCTCTAAATTCTCTAAATGCCTCATAATCTCCTATAACTCTGTAATATCCATCCATTAAGGAGGAATGAAAACCTATGAATCTCTTGGAACTAGATCAATGGATAACTGAACCTATATCGTAGGAGATAAACCAGTAATGTTGTTTCGGAAAACATCACTAAATGGATCAACCATTGGAGTAAAGTCTACCTCACATAATAACTGATCATCCAGTTATAAACTAGAATTCTAGGCTATCATCCCACCCATACCATGATGTTTTGGTCCATCTCGTCTTTTCTAAAAATCCCATTAACCCTTGTGAGTTTAAAATAAACCATCTCATGATTTGAAATTCATCCTCTAGTGATAGTAGTGAACGTAGGATGAATAAGCCACTAGCCATTCCATCTTGAGTATGATGTCATACTTGGTTATCTTGAGGGAAAAAAGATTCTAGAGGAAGTGAAATCCACCAACCTCAAGGGAGAACCCCCATCACTAACTCACATACTCCTTTATAATCCCCAATGGAGTCTCAAGAATTATAACACCCTTATAAAACTAAACCACAAGACAACGACATTCCAAAATAGGCATATATATGGAACTATATGATGAAACTTTTTCAAAAAGAGAATATACAAGAGTTGAGGATACTATTGTTATACCTCTCATCATAGAAAACCGAGCACCTTTCTCTTATGTTATAGGCTATATAGAGTATATATTTCTTAAACTCCAGCTCTATGGCATAACATCACTACTAAATATTGTCCCTTTTGTAGTCTTAGTACAACTCATGACTTTTTTCCTCTGCCTCGTTCACCACCACCTCAGCTTGATTGACATGCACTTCTCCATCTACCGATTTTATATAGACCTGTGAAAATCAATTCCAAACATGGTGTTAGAGTAGATCCCCTACCCCTCAGTGTTCGAGGGAAAGTCATGTTGAATGTTTTCAATTGACCCATACTCCCAAAATTTTGACACTTGATTGGGTCGCAATATCACTAAATATTTATGTGGTGATATCTGCCACACTAGTGATAGAATAATTCACTTCCAACACTAGCGGCCTGATTTGTACTCATCACACAGAAAGCCTCAAAATGATTCTCCCTACATGAATATGTTGAACCATGGGTTTTAGAGACTATACTTCTCTACTCTACACCCAAAACTTCCCTCATGTTTAGATATATAATCATCACCTGATTCACAATTCTAGTGATAGAGGACAATTTGAACACGTTGAACTAAGATCAAATAGCATGTTAGAGACCAGTCATGAAGCATCTCTCCCTCTATAACTCATCATAAAGGTATGTCGATAAAAAATAGTGCTACTCTGTAAATCATTTTGAGTACTCCATAAACTTCATAGTTCCCTTCTCATGACACATAAACTCACTAGACCGATCTGATATCAGAGTCTCAGGGTAAAAGTATTTATATAAACTAATATGGAAATCAATTCAAACCATGTATCATATCCTGTCATCATAGTTCATAAAATCCCACTAGTGATTTACTATCACTTGAGGAATATAAGCTATGATTGTCACTCTCATGTTGTGGGATTTCTCTAAGTGCTCAAAGATCGACAACTCAATCCCAAGCCACATCTTAGTAGCCTGTGGTCCACCATCCCTCATAAGAATAGGATGATTCTGGACTATAACACATGTGTCAACTCATCCAGACATAAGGTATGCTACATCGCTCCCTAAAAATTATTCATGATGTAGAAAACCCCTCACATAACTATGCCACAGGAACTATGTTTGAATAAATAGATGGTTCCATATCTGGAACTAAAGGGGGATCCACTAGTATCCAATGGCCCAACACCTCAGAAGCGTGGTCATCTCCAACCTCCTGTTGTGTGACTGGAGTTTGTGGTGTTGGCATGTCACTACAATTCCAAATACACACCACATAAAGGAATGATATCAAAGTTCATAGCTAAAAATGCTGGATAGGTCAAGAACATCATATAGCAGATCATACCACATATCTTTCTCGTAAATTAAGGAACATGTGAAAAGAATGGTCCAAAAAATTACTAGAGACAATACCTGCTTCCCAAAAAAAGCTGGGTCTTGGTCAAGTGTTTTATCACAATTTTCAATTTTCCATTTGATTTCATATTAATTTCCCATTTTTAACACAATTCAATTTTAAATGGTTGAATAAAATGGTATGTCACTTTCTAATCCTTAAGGGATTATACTCCTCCTGAACCAAAACATTTCATCCAGTCAGTCCACACCATAACACGTTCCAGTCCATGTGACTCATGGTCAATGACTCAAGACGCCACAATTTGCTGCTTATGGTGTCGATTGTAGCCTAATTAGGAAAGCACGGATTAGGTTATGACAAATAATATATGTACCAACCATTTTTATCAATTCACTACATAAAATTATATCAAAACTGTAGGTACATCTATCAAGAGTCCAACCATAACATCATGATAATAATCAATGAATCCTATATTGCATGGCATAACACAGGTCATGTGAATACCATAAAGTTCCTAAAATTGTGAATGAGATGTAATGACCTTATCTTATTGATATGGAATAAAATATATCCCTGAATAATATCAATAATCACCTCAAAATCCAAGTATAATGCCCAATAGTGGAATCAAATCAATTATAATATTAAAAATTTAGAAAACAACCATTTTTATAAAAAGATATTTGGCTTTTTTCCTATACATTAGTTAACTACTACTAGGAACATATCAATATCCAATTATAATACCTTCATATACCTATATATTGATGCCAAATATTAATGAAAACTAGAAAAATGAAATCCCTCAAATGTCACTTTATAAAGTCTAAGAGTCAGATACCACTATACGGTGCCCTTATTCTATTTGGTCACATGGCCTCACAAGCATCTCCCCCAACAATAGATGTTTTTGAAAAGATGTGAGGGCCTATGGTGTGTATATTAGGAGACTATAACCACTTATCAATTTTTTAACACAAAAAAGTAATAATAAAAATAAAATAGAAGAATCATTATAATAGTCAGGGAATAAACACACAATGGAAATAGATAACAATTCCAAAAAGAACCTGATATAAAAATTGTGATTATACATGTCATGTATTTTTAAAGAATCAAAAATAAGTATACATGGAATGTGTAAAATAAATATATCAAAATAAAAAAAATCACTATCTCCAAATAGAATCATTATCCTCAGCTTGGTCCCATACCCTCCTACTCCAAATCTTAGCACAAAGTCAAACATTGTACTATGGGTGTAACGAATCCAATTTTTTTAATGATATTTGTTTCCAAAAAATGTTTGTTATTTTATTTTATTAAAACAGACCATGTTTTATAATGAAAAAAATATAAAGGGAAATGCGACTATCTAGATTCGACCATTATATGATAGTTGGTAAGTTATGACTTTTGGTCAATATGATTTTTTGGGAATTATACTCTTGATAATAATTTTAACACATAATTATTAGTTATAAGTAAAAATGAGAAAGGATAATAAATGAATAATTGTGAAATGATGGCCTCTACTAGTAGAGTCATTTCATATAAAGAACATTTTTTATAACCTGGGATGAAGGTAGTGTCATCGGGATTCCCTCTTAACCAAGCCTAATTTGTGCTTTAACAAGTTAGGCTTGAACAGAATCGCTTTTTGGATAAGTTCATGTTATTGAAAATTACCATTCAGGTGATGTTAGCTGAGCCACCCCATTAATCTATCACGATCTCATACCTTAACCTATGGTTTTATGAAGATGGAATAAGGTGTTATGTTTCAATTAATTGGTTACATAATGAATAATCCCTTTGTATAAATAGAATTTTTTTTCCATCAATTCTATTTTGAGTTTAGTTTTTCTTAAAAATATGAGGACTGTGATAACTTAATTTTCGGATATATATTGTAATTTTTTTTGAAACTATATAATTATTATAATTAACTATGTTATTAAGAATAATTGTTATTTTAATGATATTTTATTATAAAAACACTCTTCTTTAACTATAAATGATAATATATGTTTTTTTCAAGTGTCAAAAGATTCACATTGCATTTTCTATCCACTATTATTTTTAATAAATAAGGATTTTAAAATTTTAAATTTAATATCTCATATTTATTGAATTAATATGATAAAATAAATTTTTTAAAAAAATTAATCATATCTAAATTAGTTTACGGTGAATTTATTATAATTTTCTATAATACATTATTTTTTTCATGAATAGTGAAAATACTGTTTGAGTTTTTCTATATGTTTAATGAAATTATAATTATATCATAATGTTATAAAGTATTATAAAATTCATATCTAATCTTTTGGATTAAAATATCATTATCGGTGTCCCATTTTACCAATACTATGGTAAAATACCATGGTCAAGCCCATGGTTTTGCATTTACCGCTACCTAGGAGTGCAAAGAAATTACTATACAAATCCTACTCTTTTTCTATAAATAACCACACATTTATCCATTATCATTCATTACCAATTTATCCTCAAAATATATCTGATATTTTTATCTCTCAGGGAGTCCTCCTAAGGTGTCTTCATGCCCAAAAGGTCCAAATTTTTTAGTTTTAGGAGTCACTCTTCTGGGTATCGAAATTCTCAACTTCTCATTTCCTTTGAAGTTCCCTTTTTTATGTGGTATATATTTCATGCTTCCAAAATATGTTCATCTATCAATTTTATTTTAATACTTTACTATATTAATAGTATCTTATTAATTGGATACCCTTTTCCTATCTCTTTTTAATGTTTCCTAGAACAATTGTTCATACCGTTATGCTACTGAATTTACTTCTTAAAATTTCTCTCTTTTTTCTTAATAAAATCAATTTTTTTTTCTATTTTTAAATACCCAAACCTATTGATTTTATAGTAATATTCACCTAGATGTAAAAATGATCTATTTTATTCTGGGATTAACATAAATTATTCTTGCTTTCACTTTCCATGGGTTTAAAAAGACCAAATGACCTTGTCTTCAAGGACTTCTTAAAAACGTCATGATATTGATAAGAAACCCATTTATTTTATTCTCCATGGATTATTTATGAAGTTTTTTATTATTATATATGTGGAGAACATTAATTAATAAATATTAAGGGTGAATCGTGATAACACTTCGGTGTATTGGGTAATAAATTTAATCTCTAGACATGACATGTTTTACAAAACCTTGGTGAGTAACCTTGGTAATTTTTATGACACCTTGGTAACAAGCCCTGGAAATATGATTATTAATGAATCAATTAAATTTATTAAACACATTTACATGTCATTATTTATGTTCATTTTACTATGATAGGCCTAATTTCCCTTTTCCCATGCCTTTAATCCTCATGTTCTTATTGATATTTCTTCAGATCACATGTAAAATTTTCCCTTTCTTTCCCTTATTAGGCCTTATGATAAATTTTTCCTTTAATGTATCTTCCTATCTTATGAAATTAAATAAATTTACTTATTATAAACCTATTATAAATCCTTTTAAGTGTATTAGAATAAATTTTTATGTTTTTATTTATTAGGTACATTTTTTCAAAAAAAAATCTTTAAAAGATCCTATGTTTTTACCTTATAATCGAAATGTTATGTAATAAAATGATTAGATAATATAGTTGGTATCAAAGTGAGGTATAATTATTTGTGGAAATATGGATTTGAAAACATTAGGAAGAACTATATAGAAAATATAAAATATAGGAAAATTTATTTTTATATTGGTAAAGTATTAATTAAGTGGTTTCTAAGAAAATATATCAATGTATTGATACAAACATGTGGATTGGTTCCAGTACAGATATACCTAGGTCTAACAACTCTAACAAGGTTTGTTGGGAATCACTTTGCATAACCAGGTACTGAAAATTGGCCACACTACACACCTAGTTATATAATCACATGGGAAATGTTTGGTTAACTAAATAATTTTTATGAATTATTATGAAGGATATGTAAAAAATAAAATTGTTGTTAATGAATAACATATATATATTTAAGACATAAAATTATTCTAGAATTATAATATTGTTAAAAGAAACATGTTTCTCACTATTTTTTTCTTCTTTTAGAAAATGGACCGAAATAGGAGGAACCTAGTAAATGGTGAGTGAAATGGACCATGCCCTAATGACCCACAAAACATCATGATAATGATGAATCAACTAACCTAAGTAATGAGGAATAACATTAATCAAGTCGTGATACCAAATTCTCTTCAATGGGAGAAAATTTATCTTGATTCATTTATGCATAATAGACAAAGTACTTTTAGTGGATCCACCAACCCATTGATTTATAAATAATGATTAATATATTTAGAAAAGATATTTTATGTACTTGGTTGTTCAGAATAATAGAATTTCACCTTGGTTGTGTACCACTTGTAGGGAGAAGGTGATATGTGGTGGAAACTAATTAAAAATGAATATCCAAGAAGTGTGTTTGAGGATATAGAGTTGGAGTAGTTAAGGGGGACATTTATCAAAAAATATTTCCTCCATTTGATGTGAATGAAAATGGAGAAGGAATTCATATATGTAAAGCATAAGGAAAATGAATCTGTGGGAAACTACGATATGATAATTACAAGGCTTTCCCACTATACCACTAGATATTTCATGGGTCATAATAAGTTTTTTGATAGATTATTCTATGGACTAAGACCCCATATATAGAAGAGTCTATCCAATCGAGACTATGATAGTTATAATGAGATAGTGAGAAGTGTTATGATGGTTGAACTGGAGTTCAGGAAGATGTAGTGGTCTCACTAATGAAATAAAAATAAGAGATCAATGAATCCAATATTAGATATTAACATTGATCATGGAAGATTAAGAATGAATGTGAAATACTGCATATGCAATTTTTTTTGGAAAAATCATTCAAGTAACTGCTTTATCAGGGGTAGGAAATGTTACAAGTGTGGAAGATATTTCAATAATGTTTGGAACTATTCTAGAGAGGTTAGGCCTCAACTGCTCAACACTAGCAACAATGGGAATATGGTTATAGCCCTTCTTAAATTCTAATGCTTCATGTATGTATATATTGGGCACATTGCTAATCACAATTCAAATTTGAATTTAATGGAGAGGAATCACCATAAAACTCATCATAGTCGAAGAGAGAAAGGTTGGGATACTTCTATAACGATAACTAAAGGTGAAGATCAAAATTATGTGGGGGAAGGTACCCTTGTTTTTTTATCAAATCTATAAAGTAATTTGTTTGATTCTGGTTCTATGCATTCAATTATTTCCTCCAAGTTTAGAATGAATATATAATCAACCCATGAAATGATAGAAATGTAGTTATATATCAATACCATCGAAGGGATAATCCAAGAATCAATAGTGTAAACAGACTCTAGTATTCACTTTGGTGAGCACAATCACCTCCCAAGTCTTGTAGTCATTCCCATTATAGAATTTGACATTATAATTGGGATGGAATGGCTCTATAGTTATAATGTTATGATTAACTATAGAAGCATGAGAATCATAGTGGACATGAATGGAAAATTAATAGTCGATTTCAAAAGTGAGATATATCGACCTGGTACTTTTCTAGAAGCACCTAACATAGCCTTCATTATGGAGATGTTTGGTGAAAATAATTAAGGAAGTGAATGTATACTAATAGAATGTTTCCTCATCATTTAGGAATACATTGAAATATTTCTTGAGTATTTTCCTAGACCTTTTATTAGACCCTAAAAGAGACTAATATTAATTTTTAATAATATAATATTCATTTTATTTATTAATAATAAACACCATTTAAGTGCATTTTACACTTTCAACATTATTTCACATTGTGATTGTAATTCCTCCTTAAAAATCACTATTAAATGTTACATTATTGAACATATAATAAAATAGAAAATGGTTTTGATTTTATTTTGAAATTTTATTTATAGTTATCCAGTGATATAAGGAACAAATCATGCTTTTGGAGCCCTTAAAGATTCACATTGGAAGACCACCAAAGTGGGATATTAACAAACAACATTCTGGGTGAAGTGAACTGGACATCAGCATAATAAAAGTACTTTAAAAGACATTTTTAAATCCCAATGATTCTGAAATTTTATCTGAATATGGAGAATATAATGAGGAAAATATCATTAAAAAGTGGACCAAGCTAATTCATATTGTTTAGTGGAGTTACAGGCAGCCAAATTTGAAGATGAAATTCTGGACCAAATTCTACATTCCAGAAAAACAGCCCAGCATTTAAATCAAATATCTAAAACCACAAAATATTTTCGACTGAAATTTTATAGGCTATTACAAGACATCTGGGGATAAATTTTATACTTCCATGGTCCACTATAAGTAGTCCATCTATAATGTCATTGCATCTCTTTTTTTGGTGATGAAAACTGGCTTCCACTTCAGGGAAAGATGGAAAGGTCTCCTCTACATTAATTTTCCACCCACCTAGTCCCATTAAAATTAATTAAAGGGACATGGAAAGTTTGTGGATCAACCCATGGCTTCATAAATGCCTATTCGAGACATTAGTGGTGGAGTATTTAGGGTTCTTGGAGCTTTTCTTTCATTTAAATGTTATTATACAAATTTTTCTTTGTAACGTTCTTCTTTCTAATGTATGTTTTTAGAATCACCTTCGTTTTTAATAAATTTTCTTCTTCTTATATTATTTAGTTATTCATCCTATAAGTTTAATCTGTTTCCTCATGGTGTGAACTTATTCACACCAAACCTTGTGATATGTTTCATACAATGGTGGAGTGATCATTATTTTGTTTTTTTAATTCTTAAATTCTTCCCTCATGATTCTACTTCCCTCTTCTGTTTAAAACATTAAAACAATTGAGGGATAAATATTTTATGGGTTGATATATGGTAGTGGAAAGGGGATGGATTTGATTCTATTTCTCACTCTATAAATGTTATTAGTTTTTTATTTGAGTTTCTGTTATTCAATTATTTTATCTCTTCTTCTTCTTTATTGAATTTATTCACCCCACTTTTATGTTATAATTTGATCCTTTTCCTTAGAATGATCGTGAAAATGATCCTACAAGTGTTTAGGTTATTATCATGTGTTTTTATGGCATTTAACCACTATGTGATAAGGTTATTTTGAATTAATTGAATGAATCCTTCTCAATCTAATAAAATTGAAATCATAAAAAAAGGAAATCATCTAATCCACCCCGAGCAATAACCTAGGATCAACTCATTTTATCATAATTTGAATTCACATAGATCTCTTAGTTTCTTTAAAATAATATAAAATCAACCCATGTTTTCCAAATCATTTCCAAAAAATCCATTTCATTATATTGTGTGTCTATAGGTACTTCTTAGGTATCTGAGGATTCGACAACCCAAGTAAAACTTAATGAAACCCCTAATCCAAAAAATCTTGGGTAAATTTGGGCAAGACAAAATTTTGGCTCTGCTGTCAAGGACAAAGTAAGTTCATTAGACAAAAAATCATCCTTCCTCACAATGATTCTTTTATTCTCACCCAAATTCTCTTATCTATTCCATTTTATGCATTTTTTTCTTTTGTCACATGTCTTCCTACACCGGCGATACCTCAAACAGGTTAGTAAGGGTGGAATGTCCTAGGATAGGGGAGTCAAGTAAACCTAAGGTATTGTTAAAATTCGATCCGAATATTCTTGAAACTCCAATGACACTAATTAAAACAAGTCCAATAGAGGGTCTTCAATTATATCAAATGTTAATCCTTTTGGGTGATCAAATGGGACACCCAAACCAAGAATCTCCAAACATAGGGAATGTAGTCGATCAAACCATGAACGACTACCACACTCCATCTTGTTCCAATTCCCCCTCATGAATAATACATAATTCCATATGATATAACAACTACATATTTAAACCACATTCCCTAAACCACCATCCCACATTCCATGGAATGGAGTCACAGATGCCCTAAATTTACATTAAGGTCTTTAATGACATTGTAGAAACCATCTGTCCCCCACATCAACAAGAATCAGAGAAGATAAGGCTCTTTCCTTTTTCATTAAAGGAATGAGCTAAAAATTTGATAAACAATTTTAGACCCTCATCCATAAAGTATTGGGACCAATTACTAAAATAATTCTATAGAAAATACTTTCCCACTACAAAAAAACAACACTTAAAAAGAGTATCCAATTGTTTTTTGAAAAAGAGAAAGAGTCATTCTATGAAACATGTGACAGGTTTAAAGACAACCTAAACTTGGTTCCACACCATGGTTTCTTTATTCCTGAACAAGTGAGAATTACCTATGAAGGGTTGGGCCCAGGGTACAATCAATTCATTGACATGATGTGTAATGGGGCCTTTAAAAACAAATCCCCGAATGATGCTTACGAGTATCCAAAAATCCTTGAAGAACAAAACCAAACATGGGAAACATCCCCTTAGAATCATTGGGATTGGAACGTGTCCTCTAAAGTATTTTAGAATCATTATATCCTCAATATTCAACCAAAGGTATAATGACCACCCAATATTCTGCAATAATGATAACCAATAACCTAGACAACCTCAAGGACCAAACCCCTACCATACTCAAAATTTTAAAAACCATCACCAATTCCAACCAAAACCATTCCAATACCAGCATCCTTCTGTCCAATACCAACAACCCAACCAACAACCAAAGTATCCTCCTGGGAAAAATCAACCAACAGAAGCCCCCAACCAATCTATCCCTCTTATAATCCTTGAACTATTGTGTAAACAAATGGAAAAAATGAAATTAGAATTATCTTACCTTAAAAAATAACTTCAAACCATAAAAACTGGAATGTCACCCATGCCCACATATACTATTCCACAACCATCATCACGAGGATAGTCAAGTTTCACTCAAACCACTCATGAACAACTAAAGGTTTTGAATGTTTTTTGAAGAGTGAAATCAATTGATGAAACTAAAAAATAATTAAAAAACCTTTAGGAGATTAAAAATCAAATAAAAATTAAAATTAACCACATTATCAATGTGAAAAAACTGATATCAATTTGAATGAAACAACTCTTAAACAAACAATCCCACAACCTTCACCTTTTTTTCAATGCATGAGGGGGGAAATCTAGCCTGAATTGAGTGTAATGTTAAGGGAAATATTATCACATGTCAAGTTAAACAATCCACTCCTCGATGTTATTCAAACCATTCCTTAAAAATCAAGATACTTGAAAGGCCTTTTCACATTTATGGGGAAATTCTCAAAAAATGAACCATGTCCTTCTGGCATCAAATATTGGTACAACAATACAAGTAACCCTTCCACCAAAGTTTAAAGACCTAGTATGCTCATACATTAATGTTAAACTAGGATAAATCAATGTTTTCAAAGCCTTGTGTGACCTAGGTGCCCGTTTCAATCTCATTCCCTCTACTGTGAACTTCTATTTAGGCCTAGAAGAGATCCAACCCCCATCTGTCACACATAAACATACTGATCATTGTAATATGTTTCCAAAGGGGATTTTAAAGGATTTTCTGGTAAACTTAGAAATATTTATCTACCCTACTGATTTTATTATCCTTGAAAACAATACAAACTTAAGAAATAAGAAAAAACCCAATCATTATTGGTCATCGATTCCTTGCAATAATCAAATATGTTATTTGAGTATGAAATGGGAACATGACCATCACCTTTGTATCTAATCATCTCACTAGGATAGAATTTAATGTCAAGTTATCTCACCTTTATGTATTTGATTCGTTCCCTCATGAAATCCTATACTCTATGAGTGTCTTCCATTGGTATGATGACATAGCCAACTTCATAGCTACAGGAGTCATTCTAAAATTCTTAGGGACTCATGCTAGAAGGAAATTCCTTTCTGATGTCAGACACTATGTGTTTGATGATCCGTACCTCTATAAGTTCTTCCATGACTAAGTCATAAGGAGGTGTGTCCCAAAATCTGAACGAGAGTCCATCTATAAATACTTTTATTGTTAGGAATGTAGATGTAACTTTTCCTCAAAGAAAACTTATGATATGTTTCTTCAGAGTGGTTTCTTTTTTCCCACCCTCTTAAAGGACTCCTACACATTTTTTCAAAGCTGTTCTAGGTGTCAACGTGTAGGGTCCATCAAAAAAGGAACCAAATTCCACTCACTCCAATATTAGTGATTGAAATCATTGAGTGCAGGGGAATCTATTTCATGGCTCCCTTCCCAAAATCGAGTGGATATTTTTACATTCTTTTTGCTGTTGATTATGTATCAAAATGGGTTGGGGAAATTCCTAAAAAATACAATGATAATAAAAATGGGATTGTATTTATCATGTAAAATACCCTCTCTAGATTTTTAATTCCTTGGGATATCATTAATGATTGTTGAAGTCATTTTTGAAATCATCCTTTCTCAGCACTCATGGAAAAATATGGAACTTATCACAGATTTTCCACTACTTACCATCCATAGACCAATGGTCAAGCTAAGTTAGCCAATTGAGAAATCAAAAAAATTATTGAGAAAAAAGTTAATCCATCTGGGAATGATTGGTCAATCAAGATCTTATATGCTATTTGGGCCTATCGAATTGAATATAAAACAATTTTAGGAATGTCCCTATATAGGTTGGTTTATAGTAAATAATTCCATTTTCTAGTAGAGATTGATCATAAAGCCTTTTGGGAAATTAAGAAAATGAATTATGTCCTATCATTGGATGAAAAAAAAGGAAATTAGATCTCAATGAACTTGAGGAACATAGGATTGAGGCTTATGAGAATTCAAAGATCAATAAAGATAAACTAAAATCATACCCATCTCGATATATTAAAACCAAAAACATTGTATCAAGTAAAACTATTATTTTGTATTACTCTAAAATTCATTTACACCCAGGAAATTTGATGTCAAGATGGTCGGGTCTATACACAGTGCTTAAGGTGTACCCCCATGGGGCTGTAGAAATTGAAGATCCCACCAATGGTCAAATATTTAATGTTAATGGTTATAGAGTCAAACCATTCATTGAACCTTTCAAAAAATAAGAAGTTAATGATGAATTGTGGGATCCATCCTTTGATGAGGAAAATAGATAAACAATTAAGAGTCTATGTCGAGCTAACAATGTTAAACAATGGGTATGAAAGGGGAGATTCATATTCATCTGTGCCATGTGGTGTGATCCCTGAGTAATACCCTACCCAAAAATTTAAATATTAGACAATGTATCATCAATCTATTTATTTTTATGTGTTTATAGGTTTAAAAGAATATTAATATGATAGTACCTTAGACTGTTGACAAGTTCTTCTATTATGATTATAGATGGGTATGAAAGGGGAGTTCCATATTCATCCATGTCACGTGGTTTGATCCTTGAGTAATATCTTACCCAGAAATTTAAAACGAAGAAAATGTATCATCAATTTATTATTTTTTAGGGTAAAAAATATATAAAAAATAATAATTAAAATTTAAATACACGCCTCAGGTCATGGGTAAAAGCCCGTCAGAAATGACCAAGCCACTGAGACTCGAATCCAAGATCGAAGGGAAACAGGGGCACACATTTTCAACATCATCCACCAGGTGACTTCATTTCATGATTCTGATTTTCAATATCCTCTTTTAACTCCTCTCTTATACCCCTTCTAATTTTTCTTTTCCATAAACACTAGGGACAACTTTATTCTATGCTGGGGGGAAGATGAAATAAAAACATCGATCTTGTATTCATAAAATATTTTTGGAAGGAACATTTCATTAACCTTGAACATGATAACACACATTTCAAACTATGAAATTGGATATCAAATAATTTTTCATTCCTTGATTCATATTTTAATGAATGTTTTATGTTCATGTGCATAGATTTTCGAAATTTCGGTTGTCCGATGTGATTTTCCACCATTTATATTTTCATCCATTTAATAAAAATCACAATGCACGACCACTAGATTGTTGGGTATTAGTTTGAGTTTTTGGGGTCCCATAATAAATGTCCTAGGATTGGTGATAATTTTAATTTTAACATGATTATTAAAAAAATTCAATTATGTGTAGATAAATGAATTGAACTAATGTGTGGATTTCAACACTTAGGGATCGTGACTCCATAGTTTTCTTGCCCGGATTGGGGAATTTTATCTCTATTTGTAGTAATTTGATTTTTTTTGGATTGAGTACACTCGATATAATTCATGAGTATGTGATATTCACTTGGTTCCCTAACGTCTTTGAGCCTGGGGGTCATCGACAAAGTCTTTCTAAATGGGTTGACTCGATTGAGTTCAATTTCAATTACCGTGGAAAAATTGAAAAAAAAATCAAAAATAAAAAAAAAATAAAAAAATAGAAAAAAAAGAATACTCATCTTAATATTAAAATTTTATTCCTCATATCACTTTCATATTTTATTCTTTAAATAAAAACAAACCCACATGTACGTTGTGACGTACAATACTTCATTACGCTTATTTGAAATTTTATAAAACATGTCGATGAATTTGTACAAAGGAATGGGATTGGGATTGAGATATTCCTAGGTAAATATATTTTTTAAATGATTTTTATGTGTTTCATAATTTTTTAGTATGAGGTATTTGGGTGAGCATTGTGTATTAAAAGTTTTTTGGAAAAGGGAATTCCAATTTCATATTTTTGAGATATATTTTTCCCAGGGACTAGAAAAACAAAAGTTGCAGGTGTGATTAGCCCCTAAAAGAGAATAATATTAAATTTTTATAATAAACTT
The DNA here is from genome assembly GCA_963277665.1 of Viscum album. Classification (NCBI taxonomy): domain Eukaryota; kingdom Viridiplantae; phylum Streptophyta; class Magnoliopsida; order Santalales; family Viscaceae; genus Viscum; species Viscum album. Next base: position 1,390,616,433 of record OY728152.1, read on the forward strand.
TTTATGTTATTTATTAATCATAAACACAATATTTATTTCATATTACTCTTTGAACATTATTCAACATTATGACTGCAATTCCTTCTTAAAATGAACTATTACATGGTACATTCTTAAAAGTCTCATAAAACTCAAAATGGTCTTGATTTTATTTTTAAATTTTATTTTCAGGTCTCTAATGATATAATGAACAATTAATGATTTTGGAGCACTTGAATATTCCAATTGGAAGACCACCAAAGTGGGATTTGAACCAACAATATTCTGGGAGATGTAAACTGGACATCGCCCCAATAAAAGTATTATAGAGGATAGATTTCAAGACCAATGATTCATAAAATTTATATGAAGATAGAGGATATCATGAGGAATTTTTAATTCAAAAGTGCCTGATGCTAATTCGGATTTTTAATGGAGTTCCATGTGGTCCATGTTGAAGATAAAATTCTGGGCCAGATTATGGAGCCCAGAAAAAAACCCACCATTTAAATCGTATCTCACAAACCAAAAAATATTTTCAGTTGAAACATTACATGATATTAGGGTACATCTGGAAATAAATGTTATCCTTTAATGGACCACTCTAATTCATCCATATAGAAGGTCATTTCAGTGCTTCTTCTTGGTGCATTCAATCTAGATGCCACTTTGAGGAAAGAGTAGAAAATTATCCTCTATATTAATTTTCCACCCACCTAGGATCACCACAATTAATTAAAGAGACATGGACCATTGGTGGATCGACTAAAGTCTTACAAAATTACAATTTAAGGTAGTAGTGGTGGAGGTTTTAGGGTTATTAGAGATTTTTTTCATTGTAATGTTATTATGCAGGATTGTCTTTGTAACATTCTTCTTTCTCATTTAGGTTGTTCGAATCACCTTATTTTTTAATAAATGTTCTTATTCTTATGTTATTATATTATTATTTATATAAATTTGATACCATTGACCCAAGGTGTTATCTTATTCACACCAAACCTTGTGATATTAATCACACAATGATAGAGGGATCATTGTTTTGTTGTTTTTACTTCTTAAATTCCACCCTTATGTGTCTACTTTCCACTTCCTTTGAGAACATGTCATCAATGGAGGGAAAACACTTTTTTGGGTTGATACAAGGGAGTATAAAGGGGATGTATTGGATTTTATTTCTCACTCTATAAATTTTATTAATTTCTTTTATTTTAGTTACTTTTATTCAATGATTTTCTCTCTTCCACATCCTTATAGAATTAATTTCCCCAACTTTCATGTGAAAATATGACCATTTACCATGTAGTTCTCATGAAATTGATCCTTCAAGTGTATAGGTGTTTAGAATGCGTTTGTGACAGTTCTTAACTTGTACATTATGAGGTCAGTTTTAATTCATTGAATTAATCCTCTTCATGTTAATGAAATTGAAATCATAAAAAAAGTAATTCATCCAATCCACCCCAAGAAATAACCTATGATCAACTCATTTCCTCTTAATTTGAATTCACATAGATATCTTAGTTCTATTTTAAAAACATCTAAAATCAAACAATTTTAGCCACTTCATAGCCAAAAATACATCTCTTTATATTTTGTGTCTATATGTACTTCATAGGTATCTAATGATTCGACAAACAAAGATACATGTCAAGTAACCGCTTAACCCTAAAATCATGAGTAAATTTGGGTGAGACCAAATTCCCCTAGAAAGAGAGGTAGAGTTCTCCACTGAACCCATATCTGTATCCATACCAATATCAAAGACCCTATATAGAATAGAAAATGTGGAGACAGAGTAATTAAAAAAACAACTACAAGATCTTTTGGATAATGAGTTTATCTGACCAAGTGTGTCCCCTTAGGGAGTAAATATTCTCTTTATGAAGCATAATGATGGATCAATGTGGCTATGAATTTATTATAGATAACATAATGGAATCAAAGTGGAGATAATATACCATATTCCAAGGATTGATGAATTATTTGACCAGATTTGTGGGGTTCAACACTTCTCTAAGATTGATCTTCGATCTTCTTATCATCCATTGAGTTTAATGCAATGAGTTATTCTAAATACTGCATTCTAGTCAATATATTGGCATTATGAATTTATTTTTACTCACTTCATCTTAACTAATTCACATATTATTTTTATGGATTTTATTAATAGATTCTTTAAAGACTACATTGATACTTTTTGGTAGTTTTTATTGATGATATTCTAATATCTTATAAAATTAGGGGGTAAGAGGATAATATAAGGGTTATACTGGGAACTATGAGGAAAGAGAGACTATCTAAATTTTTTAAAAAATAGAACTTTGGATACAACAAGTTGAGTTCATGGGTCACATTATAACTAATGAAGTAATCTCAGTTGACCCTAGCAAGACATAGGAGGTAGATGAGTGGCCACATCCTACAACAATGATTGAGATTCATAGTTTCCATAGTTTTTTGAGATATTATAGGAGGTTTGTGAAAAAAAATTCATGAATTTCTAATACAATATCAATGTTAACTCAAAAAGGGTCCACATTAATCTAGAAAAATGTGTGTATAGAATGTTTCCATGATCGAAATAAAAGTTTTGTTACTACAACCATGTTAACTCTAGCCAATATCAAAGAATGATTCATTATTTTTAGTGATGTATATTTGAAAGGGCATGGGTGAATCCTCTTGAAAAATGAAAAGGTGATTGAATATGCATCTTGATAGTTGAAACCTCATAAGCATAATTATCCTACACATGACCTAGAGATAACTTCTATTGTTTTTACTCTAAAGATATGGAAGAACTACCCTTATGGGGAGAAATGTGATATATACACAGACGAACAATGTTTGAATTATATTTTCATGCTAATGGAATTGATAATGAGATATAGTAGATGGTTGTAACTTCTTAAAGATTATGATTATTTAATTCATTATCATCTTAGAAGAGAAAACAAATTTATGATGCATTAAGTAGGAAATACGGTATTGTTATTGCAATAATGATGATTCAAGTAGATCCTTTGATCAACAACCTAGTATAAATGGACATGGGAATCATAAGGGGAGGGACATCATAGACCATATCGCCAATGATTTCTTAACCATAATTACTAGGAAAGAACAAGGAATCTCAAAGGTAAGATCCATGGTAATAGAAGAAGATAGATGATGCGAAGAATCAAAATTTTCCTAAGTTCAATATTGATCAAGAAGGTGTGCTGAAATTTCATACAAGGTTATGTGGTCCATCTATTCTAGAAATAAAGAATAATACAATGGTTTAATCTCATATATCTACATTCTTCATACATCCTATAATCACTAAAATTTAAAGGGAATTTTATGATCATTATTGCTGGGATAACAATAAAAAAAATTGTAGAATACACTACAAGGTGCCCAGTGTGTCATCAAGTGAAGGAAGGGAAAAAACTTCATAAAGGGGTATTACAAATAATACTCATTCCATCATGGTAGTGGTATAATATAACTATGTAATTTTTCACTAGTCTCCCTAGAAATTCTAAAAGAAAAAATGTGACATGGGTTATAGTGGACTGTCTCACCATGACTTCCTATTTTATCTCTATCTAGGAAAAATTATCTCTTGACAAACTTTCCATGATATTCATGAAGTAATTGTAAAGGCTACGTGGAGTGAAACTTTCTATATTTTATTATAATGATCAAGGGTTCAAATAAAATTATAGAGAATTATTAAACATGATATAAACATGTAATTGAATTTCAGTACGTCCTATCACCCTAAAATAGATGGAAAGTCTGAAGGAATTATTCAAACACTCGTGGACATGCTAAGAAAATGATCGATAGAGTTTTAAGGTGTTTGAGATAAAAATCACCCATTAATGGAGTTATGATACAAAAACATATTCCATCCAAAAATTCAAATGTAACCCTATAAAGGTCTATATGAATTAAATTGTAGAATTCATACTTATTGGGAAGAAGCTGGTGAGAGAAAGCTTCATGGGACTGATATTGTGAAAGATATGATAGAAAAGGTTCATGAAATCCAACAATGAATAAAGGATGCTCAGATTTAGTAGAAGAGGTATGTGGAAAATCATCAGAGGGATTGGGAGTTTGATGTTAGTGATAAAGTATTCCTTTTAATTTAACCATGTAAGAGATTCATACGGTTTGGTATGAAAGGGAAGCATATGCCCTGGTACATTGGCCCCTATGAAATCCTTAATCACATAAGAGTAGTGGCCTATCATCTAGTAGTTATCCCAAAAACATTCTAACGTTCATGATATTTTCCCTTTATCTCTCTTGAGTAATAACATTTATGCCCCTTCACAAGTAATAAATATGGAGCTGATATAACATGAACATGAGATCTCTTATGATGAGTAGCTGGTGGAGATCTTGGACTATAGAGACTTGATTCTATGCAATAGGACTTCCCACCTCATCAAAGTGTTTTGATGGAACCCAAAATATTAAGAAGTGATGTGGGAACAAGAGGAAACAATGAGACGGAAGTACCTGCAAATTTACTCAACTACGAGAATGATTTAAAATTTAAGGGACAAAATTTCTTAAGGGGGGAATAATGCAATGACACGAACTTGTTTTTGAATGAAATCTATTTCATGAAAATGTGTGTTTTATTATATTATTCACAACAAACCAATTTTTTGAATATTGTAAATATAAAGGGAAATGTGTCCATCTAGATTTAATTATTATATGATCATCAGTCAATTATGATCATTGGTGAATAGTACAATTTGGAATTGTACTCGTGATAATAATATTAACATTATAATTAGTTCTTAAAGTAGTAGTGACAAAGGATAATTAATGAAAAATGAAGAAAAAATGGCCTCAACCAGTGGAGTCATGTCATACGAATCCCATTTGTTATAACTTTGGATGGGGGTAGCATTATTGTGATTTCCTCTTTGACAATCCCATGTTGATCTTTAATATGTGAGGCTTGAACGTAATCACTCTTGGGAGAACTTCAAGTTAGTGTAAATTACCCCTCAGGTGATGTTAGTTGAGCCTCCCTATAATTCTTTAACTATCATACACCATACCCTTCATTAATATGTAGGTTTTATATGGGGTTATGTGTAAATTACTTAGTTTATTATTGCATAATCCCTTTTTATAAATAAAATTGTCGTTCCATAAATTCCATTTTGAGTTTATTTTTTTTAATATTATGAATGTGATAAATTATTTTTTGAGGCAATAATTGTACTTTTTAGAAAATATATATTTATTATAATATACTAAGGTATTATTAATAATTTCTATTTTAATAAAATATTATTATTATAACACTCTTCATTAAATATAAATGACAATATTATTTTATATTTTCAGTTGTTATAAATATCACTATGCATTTTCTATCCAATATTTTTTTTAATAAATAACGTTTTTTATATTTAAAAGATAAAATTATACTATATATAAAATTAATATGAAAAAATAAATATCATTTTTGAAATACTCACATAGAAATTATGTTAGGGTGAGTTTATGAGAATTTAAAAAAAACATTTTTTTAATGAATAATAAAAATAGAATTTGAGTTTCTCAATATGTTTAATGGAATCTTAATTATTTCACAATGATGTAATAAGTAATATAAAATTCTGGAATATTATTTGGATTAAAATATCATAATAGGTGTCCCAAATTTCCAATACCAAGGTAAAATACCATGGGCAAGCCTCCGGTGTTTCATTTACCACTACCAAGGTGTATAAGGAAATTGATAAATAAATCCTCATATTTTTCTATAAATACCTACCCAATTCTCAATTATATTTTATTTTTATTTCATAATACATGATTATTTGATAATTTTTTCTACCAAGTAGTCCTCCCATGGTGTCCTTAGGCCCCCAAGGTCCTAATCTATGAGATTTAGGAGTTACACTTCAAGGTATGGGAAATATCAACTTATGTTTTCTTTTCAAGTTACCTTTTTATGTGGTATGTCTTTCAAGTTTCTAAACATTGTTATTATATCCATTTTATTCTATTACTTTACTATAATAATATTATCTTATGAATGGGAGACCTGTTTCTCCTCACCTTTAATCTTTTTTTAAAACCATGTTTCATACCGTTACGTTATTGATGTTATTCATTTATTAATATCATTTTATATACTCCCTCTACTGATTTTCAATTAAATGTGCATAACTTATGTGAAATACTCATGCTTTAATATTAAATATTATTTTGGAGTATTGTTTCGAATAATACAGATTCATGTCTGTTTAGTATTTTAAATATAACTCTAACCCTACTAATCCAAATTGTGTTATTCTTGTCCTGTAGGGTTCTAAATTCAATTTCCTACAAATCATTCAACTGGAGCATTGGCTAATTCGGCCATTTGAAGGGCCATATGGACCACACAAGATGACCCACCGGATCTGCCTAATTTCTGGACCAGCCTTGAAGATTTCATTACCGGGCTCCATCTCTCATCCCAAATGAGTGGATATTCTTTTTCAAGCTCGGGAATTTCCTAAGGAGTCATGGATAAAAATTTAAAGGCCCAACTCTACCATTTTGGGGCCCAATGGATCCATTGAAATCAAGCCCACCATTCTGTCCGGGATTTAAAATCAGCCCACAATTCTTGAATTTTCATCTTATCCAATTGTCCAAAGACGCTCATATTTTGTGGTGTGAAATCTAAGATATGGAGGATCAACTTTCCAGAATAAATGGTTCGGATTTGAAGGCATCTACATAGCCATAAATGCATTCACATTTAGGCCATGGAAACTTTCTGGATAAAATTGGACAGTAGAAAGGTTTTTAGTAATCCGGCCATAAATTTGGCCAAAAAAGTCCAATGACAGCCAAATTTTGAGGGTGACTATCCCACATCCATATATACAATATTGAAGAAGGATATATCTCGAGATTCAGCTGTCTGAAAGGTCATATTGGCGGGCCAACTTGAGGGGCCGTTTGGGAATGAAAACAGTCCACTACCTTTGGCTATAAATTCACTCCCCTCTTCTCCTTGCAAGAGGTTGGCATTTCAGAAGAGAGGAGATCACATTGGCACGACCAAAGCTTTGCCAAAGGCTTGGGAGGACCTGCCATACTCACGTTTACACTTGAGAGACCTTTCCTCCTCTCTTTCTTTTCACTTACTTTTGTGTTCTTCATTTTTGTAATCTTGTAATTCTCTTTCTTTGTAATTCTGTTTTAATGCAAGTTACTTCTTCAATATCTCTTATTCTCTTCCACCTTCTGTATTTTAATATTAATGTTCTTAAAATAGTTTAAATTCAGTTCAATCCCCTTCCCTTCTTTAGCTTCCTCATTCAATCGAAAGTTCGTTTTTAATTATCATCATTGTTCGTGTGTGTGTGTCGACGTACCACTCTTTTCTTATCCCTTTCTTTTTCTTCTCTTATTAATTTATAATCATAATCATTATAACCAGATTATTAATCACGCAAATGGCTGAGTAAATCTCTCATTGGGGTGAGTTATAATTTAGGTATGTTAAGTGATTGAGAGCTTCTGCTCGATGAATATTCTTTGAATTAACATTGTGTATGTTGGACTTAACATGTCATGGATTAATGACTTGTTTTGTTTAACATGTGGTTTCCATGGATTATTGGAACCATAAATACAAAACCATAAATAAGATCTGATTGAGGTTATAACCTTAAGTTAAGTTAAGTCTTGGTTTAAAGCCTTAACACTTAAGAATTCTAATCAACATCATCTTGTGACATGGGTGTTAATTTAAATGCAATATAAAGCAAATCTCGAGGATATCACAAGCTTAACTAACCTAATGATGAACTCACCCCAATCTTTATCAATTTGGTAAATCAAACATCATCCATAAATCATTTCAATTAAGCTCTGCAAAAAAACCCCCCTAATCAAAATACAATCAACTAAAAACAAACGACTGCTACAAAGTATCATTGCCGAGGATTCGACCCGAGTGCTGCTATACACATTAGCAGAGCACCAGAACTTTGACCGGTCGATAGGCGAAAATCGGCCGTGCGTTTCAAATGGCGCCGTTGCCGGGGATGGTGCTTTAAGTAGTCATTAGTTTCTGGATATTGTAAAAAAAAACCAAAAAAAAATACAAAAGTTTAAAAAAAAATTGAAAAAAAAACACAAAGAAAAATCCGTCTTCCTCTTAAAAATCATAAACTGAAAAAATACAAAGAAAAACCCGTCTTCCTCTTTCTTCCAAAATCTCTTTGAATGCCCCGTAGCCTTCCAAACAATCCCTCGGATTTGTTTGACCCTGAAATTGATAGAAATCTTCGTCGAATTAGGAGGACCATTAGGGATAACCAAATCACCCAAGAACCAATCATTGCCCTACCAATTGAATTAGATATGGCCAATCCTAGGGAACAAACATTGAAAGAACTTGCTGCCCCTGATATGAATTACCAAACTCTTGGTATTAAATATCCAAACATTGAAGCTGACTTCGAACTCAAATCAGGTTTGATTCATCTTCTCCCTCATTTTCACGGGCTAGCCGGTGAGGATCCACATCTCCACCTTAAAGAGTTCCAAGTAGTATGCTCTACCATGAAGCCTCAAGGGGTTTCTGAAGAACAAATAAAGCTTAGAGCTTTCCCCTTTCCCCTAGCGGATTCTGCCAAGTCTTGGCTCTACTACCTCCCACCTGGTTCCATAAACTCATGGGTTGACATGAAGAGACTTTTCCTAGAGAAATTCTTTCCTGCTTCTCGAACAGCTTCTATCCGAAAGGAAATAAGCGGCATCCGTCAATTCCCTAATGAATCACTCCATGAGTATTGGGAGAGGTTCAAAAAGCTTGTGGCAACTTGTCCACACCATCAAATCCCTGACCAACTCCTGATCCAATACTTCTATGAGGGGTTATTGGCTATGGAGCGAACTCTCATTGATGCCGCAAGTGGCGGTGCTCTTGTTGACAAAACTCCTGCAGCTGCACGAGAACTCATAAGCAACATGGCTGCAAACACGCAGCAATTCCATACTCGAGCACATGCTCAAGTGAAACAAGCCCAAGAGAATCAATCCATAGTGCCCAACAAGATGACTGAGTGGATGAGTGAACTTACAGGTCTTGTGCGTCAACTAGCGGTGGCTACCAAAGCCCCAACCTCATCTTCTCCACAGTCACTATTCCCTGGACCTATCAAGAATTGTGGAATCTGCAACTCTCCATCTCATCCGACTGACACATGTCCACAACTTCAAGATGATCCATCTGATTCATCTAGTCCAATGGAGCTCAATGCGGCATATGCTCAGCGAAACTTCAACCCTCAACAATCAGGTCAGTTTGTTAGAAACTTCAACCAACCCCACTCTGAGCCCTTCTCTTCTACCTTTAACCCACCTCTGAGTTATGGTAATCCCATTTCTCATCCTCCTCAATTCCCTCATTGTTTCGGTGCGGATGTGCGTCGGGTTACGCTGTTCCGCCAGGACGCGTTCGCGCGTGCACCCGTCAACCCGAGGGGATGGGCGCGCGGCTTGTGGTCCCGCAGTCCCGCTTTCCAAGGGCGGGCGGCATCCGTCCCTTATTCAGGGGCGTCTGCTCCTTGATCGAAACCGGGATGATGGGATGTCGGCTCCTCCTTCCTTGGACGTCTCCTCGGAACTCGTCGCCTAATCCGGGTCTCCCTCATAGACTTAAGAATGTTCGTGAATCTCGTTCCCGGCGCCATATCTTCATGGACACCGGTTAATTACGCTGCTTCCGCCCGGACGTTCCAAGGAGTCTGGGCGGGGCAGCAACCTGCGGTGAGAAGGCCGGGTGGCTCTGGGTGCTGGGGGCGTGTCGTAACACTGCGGCTCTGCACATCTGTCTTCCGTCCCTAATAGGGCTTCTCGAAGGCATGATGGCCTGAGGAATCCCGTACTAGGTGCGGGGAACTGTGTCACCTGAGGTTTTCCTCAGCTTCCCGTGTTTAACACGGGGTATGCCGCGAGTTTAACGTCCAGCGGGGACGGCATCGGACCGATCAACACGAAAAGTGGATCAGATGACGGAACCCCTTTGCGGGGAACCTCCGACGCTGGGGCCAGCACATGGGCGGCTTCCCAAGTAACGTGGAGTGGAGTGAAGTGGCATGACCCCACCGGGATGTGGCGGCCCGGGTAAGGATCAGGATGGATGATGAAGTGAAGAGCTTGGACCCCAGAGGGGCTTCCTACGTACCGCGCGTTAACACGGATCAAAGTCAACGTAGTTCGGGCATACAGTTTAACGTCATGCTGGACGTCGGCAAGCCGACTCACGAAGAGGTCTAGGCCGCCGGGCGGAGGATTGAACCGAACCACCTCGCACGGAGGGGGATGGAACGGCCGGGTGGATCACAGTTTCACGTCATGCTGGACGATAAAAGGGGAAATGGAAAAAGGGGGGCTGTGGGGAGGCACCGCGGAGATACACATGGGCAGTCTCCCACAGGGGCGGATTCATAGGTGAATCAACGCAAGCGTGAACCCTGGAGGGGTCCACTGATGGACGAACCGACGTAAATACGACCGGGACGACCAGGTGGTGGGCTTGGACCTCAGGGAGGCTTCCTACGTACCCTGTATAGAAGACAGGGATCAAAGTCCACGTAGTTCATTCTGTCAGGACTTACGCACTTGGGGCAGCCCGGATGCTGCAAAACTCAGTTGGAAGGGACTTGGACCGAAAGCAGAAGACACCTCGATCCCAGTCAGACCCTCTACTGGCTTCGGCCGTGGGGAGGCGCAATGGAGATACACATGTGCAGCCTCCCACGAGAAACTAGGGGTTTGTAATACCCTGCCCCCGTAGGGAAAAGCCACTCCCATTAAATCGTCCCTAAAGGGGGACAATCCCGACATCCCTGCAGAGACGAGCGGGTGGGGGCCACATCCAAACCGGGGGAGACCCTGCGTGCAGAGCACGGGATCGGATGATGCGGACGGTTTAACGTCTTGCCGGACGAAGCACAGTTTAACGTCGTGTGTTGAGGACGAGGCGGACGGTTTAACGTCTTGCCGGACGAAGTACAGTTTAACGTCGTGTGTTGAGGACAAAGCACTTGGCAGTTTAACGTCTTGTAGCGCGGACGATGGGGGCTAGGCAGTTTAACGTCGTACAGCTTGGACGGATGTGCAGTTTAACGTCATGCTGGACGAATATGCAGTTTAACGTCATGCTGGACGTATGCGCAGTTTAACGTCATGCGGGACGAAAGCGCAGTTTAACGTCATGCGGGACGACTGTGCAGTTTAACGTCCTGCGGGACGAATGTGCAGTTTAACGTCATGCTGGGCATAGGTTGCCGGACGAATGTGCAGTTTAACGTCATGCTGGGCATAGGTTGCCGGACGAATGTGCAGTTTAACGTCATGCTGGGCATAGGTTGCCGGACGAATGTGCAGTTTAACGTCATGCTGGGCATAGGTTGCCGGACGAATGTGCAGTTTAACGTCATGCTGGGCATAGGTTGCCGGACGAATGTGCAGTTTAACGTCATGCTGGGCATAGGTTGCCGGACGAATGTGCAGTTTAACATCATGCTGGGCATAGGTTGCCGGACGATGGGTGCATGTCACTTCGCACGAACCTGGAGGGCCGCACGGGAAGACAACGCACGGTGCGGGCACCCAGGATGAGAAGCATCGGGTGCCACACAGGCGGGTACCCTTAGGAGGTCAACGGAGACGACCCTGGCAGATTGCGCGCAAAAAGGAAGCTTTGCGCGCAATACTGCGGGCCGGCGCGCAATCGGGGCGGCTGGCGCGCAATTGGGCCAGCGCCTTGCGCGCGGATGCTTGAGAATGCTCACACCGGGCTTCGGATAGCGCGCGGGGGCAACGGCTCATTCTCTAATGAATGGCCACTTGAAAGAAGGGGGGGTGCGCGCAATCAGGCCGGATTGCGCGCACCCCGGGGGCAATTGCGCGCAAGCGGGTTCTTTTGCGCGCAACGGCCTTAGGGTGAGTTTTTATTCAAATGAAAGGAGCCAGCGGGGATCGCGCGCGAAGGCGGACCCCGAGGCTTTCTTGCGCGAAAGAAAGGAGGTTACCTGAAGTTCGTCATTGCGCGCGGAAGGGGTTGAATTGCGCGCACGAGAGACGTTTCGACTTCCAGCAACCTTTGAAACGTTGGGGGTCGCCTTGTATTTATAGGCAACCCCGGGCGCGGAATCCAGGGTGCGAGCGCGAAATTCTCCTCGCGGGCGCGGAATCGGGCGCGGCGCGCCAGGGAGTCGCGCGGACCCGCGGCGCGCAAAATTGCGCGCCGGACCGGCGCATTGCGCGCATCCCGGGGGGTTTGCGCGCGGAACATCACCTTTGCGCGCGGGCCTCTGAAATTCCGCGCAAGGCCTCCGGGCCCTCCGAAACGTTCTTCCGACTCCAAATATCACTTCGCTTTCCGCATCCGGAGCTTCGTTTGGGAACAACGGACTTTTCCGGCGTCTACAAAAGCCCCCCCTCAGAATCTGATCGGCGAGAGGTCGCAACGATCGGGTTCCGAGGGAGACGCCGGAATGCCGAAGTCCTGGGCGGCGCGGGACTTAGGCGCGCAAAAAGGGGCGCCGGTCGCGAAATTCGCCGCTGCGGTCGCGCAAAGCGCTTTCCGCGCAGCGCGGACCCGGCCTCGCCTATAAATAGGGGCGCTGGGTCCCGCGTTCCGTACTCTGGCCTTCCGCGCGATAAGCTCCAAAGCTCTCGTGCGCGAAATTGCCTCTTCCGGTCGCGAAATTCGCCCGATCGGCGCGCAAAACCGTCCGGATTTCGCCTGTTTTTGCGCGAAAACCCGGAACTTTGCGCGACAGTCTTCCCAATTGCGCGCCGTCCACTTGGATTGCGCGCCAACCTTCAAACTTTTCCACCAGCCTCGTCCGATCCCGCACGCTTCATCCCTTAACCCGCAGGACTCCCGAATCTTCCGAGATGGCCGCGCACAGAGGAAATGAAGGGGATGCCGCCACTCGCAGAGCCGAGATGGCGACGAACGAGGAGGTTTACGGAGCCAAGGAGATTGTTTCTAACAATCAATCCTTGTTCGACTTACTAACGTCGGCCCAGAAGACATATCCGCTGTCGGACAACCTGCCGCTCTGGAACTTCGGCATCCTAGATGAGGTTCCGGTGCCAGGGTTCGAGATTGATGCGCCGCGGACCTGGGTGACCCGGGAGGACGAGCTTCACCGCTATAACATCACCAACAATGGGCATCCTGCCAGGGAAACCAGGCACTTGGATGTCTACGTCCTGAACCCGAGGACGCGAACCATCGATGGGGGTGAGCCTACAGCGGAGAATTCTCCAGCCCTCTACTCGAGCACATACCGTCAGAGTGTCACTGACGACACCAAGGGCTGGCTGAAGGACTGGGACTTGCGATCTGGGGGCAACTTTACCAGTGAATGGGCCTGGGCGTTCTGGGTACGCCACACTTGCGATCACTTCGCAGAGGAGCTGCGGTACATCGGCCTGTTTGAGGCGGTGTGGACGTCGCAGTTCCACTTCTACCAGCAGTCTGAGCTCGGGCCGGAGCTGTTCACTCGCTGGTCCCCGGATACCAACACCTTCCATCTTCACCATGGGGAGGTCGGCATCGGTCTCTGGGACATCCACTGCATCGGAGGTATCCCGCTGGAGGGCTACCAGTACGATGAGTTCCTGCCACCGAAGAACATCTGGGAGGACAGGTCACGGACTCCCATTCTGACCTGGCATCTTCTTGACCTGGCTACGCAGCGGCTCGGGATCCAAGACTTCCAGAAGGACATAGCCTACAAGGATTGGTTCGGCCAGTTCCTGGAGCATGACCCGGCGGTCAAGATGCCAGGCAGGGGGAAGCGGTGCCCGACCGCAGCTCAGAGGAGCCGGAACGGGTCGTACTGGCGGGTCCTGGAGACGGGCGATTACCGCTCATGGGGGTACCGCGTCATCGAGGCCCGAGACCCGAATGTCCGGTACGCGGCGTTCCTGGCCGCCTTTCTGAGCGGGTGGCTCCTGCCAGTGCGGGATGCGAGGATGGGCGTCCGCCCGGCGACGCTGGCGATTGCGGGCGCCATGGCTGCCAATAAGAGGTACAACCTCGGGGTCCCAGTACTGGCGAGGCTGTATGCCATTCTGGGACGCATCTCACGAGGGGGGTCGCCACGAAGGATCTGTGGGCCCTTTCAGTTCTTCCACGGCTGGGTGGCTGCTCACCTTGGTGGGTATACGTTCCCGAATGCCATCAGTCCTCCGGGCAACGGCCTGCGACCCTCCCTGCTGAACATTGCGGGGGTCGCTCCGATGACCCTCAGTGAGGAGGGCATGAGGGTTCGGATTGGCAATCATGCCAATTTCAACTTCAGCCCGTTCCCCACTCCCGTCGGCCAGAGGATCGACAACGGACAGGGCCCGCTGGAGCAGCATGAATACTTCCTGAACATGCGGGGTGGGGTGCTCGTGACTCGGATCGACGGGAAGGTGATCTGTGAGCCTTACGTGCCGACCCGGTTCGCCAGGCAGTTCGGGTGCCTTCAACGGATGCCGAAGAGGGTATTCACTGCTGTCCGGGAGGAGACGAACCCTGGCGTCCTTCGCCAGATGTGGCTGATGTTTGTCGCCTTCGGCTCTGGCGACGTCATCACTCTCCCTCCTACCGGAGTTGACGCAGGCTTGGCAATCGAGTACGCCGAACACTGGGCCATCGCGTACCCTGAGGGGCTCCTGCGGAAGCTAGTTCGGCGGCTCGAGGCTACCCGTGCGGAGACCGGGCGTCAAGGAAGGAGGTGAGGCGCCGCCACACGGGGGAGAACGGAGGCGCGCCAAGCAGCGGGGCCGGCGCGAGCAGGGACTTCGGCGGCGGGCACATCGCAGGCTGCCGCTACGACCTCGGCGCCCAGAGAGGGGGCACATGCGGCGGTCGAGGAGCGGCCCGAGAAGCAGGTGAGGCGTTTGCTCGAACCCTCCCACGATGCAGTCTTCCCGGCGCTGTGGTCGGCCTGGATGACCCTGCGGCAGTCACTGGGGACCGACGTCATCTGGCGAAAGATACTCAGAGAAGGAATCTATCTGCCAGAGGTCGGGCGCCTCCAGATCACCGACAGGGTGGACTTCAACCGGCAATATGCATATCTGACGGCCATGGACGAGTACGCGCGCCAACATGGTCAGCGTGCGGAGCCATCCCTTCTGGTGAAGGTGATGCTCGGTCTCGAGCCCGCTCCAGAACAGATGCCGCCGGGAGAAGATGACAGTAGCGGCTCCGAGGAGGAGGAGGAGACGGGGGAGGATGAAGGCTCCGAGGGAAGGTCCCATCGGGGGAGCCCACGGGAGAGTGGCGAGGTGGCCGGCTCTGACAACGTTGATGTCACTGAGCTCCTCGAGGTCCGCTTCTATCCCTACTCAACTTGCTTCATCCATTCTCTTATGCAGCTTCTAACCCGTTTCTCCATCCTTCTCAGGAGCACACGGATGTCGGTCAGGCGTCCTCAACAGGAGTAGGAGAGGCGCCAGCAGGACAAGGCGGGGGCCAGGCACCCATTATCGAACTGTCAAGCGCTAAGGGGTCCCCTGCTGCAACTGTTCCTGCGGCGACCGGGGTAGCGGAAGATGACGCTCCGAACTCCCGTAAGTCTCCCTACTATACTGCTGGTGCTTGCCATTGACGATCCGTGACTAACCATGGCATGCCCCGCGCAGTGATCTCAACATTGGAGGCTCGTCGGGTTGCCGAACCCGGGCCATCTACGAGTGGACCAGTGGTGGACATGCCGCCTGCTCCGGAACAGACCTTCCAAACCGAGCCGGCCCCACCAACTGCTGATCAAGGGGCTCCGGACATCGGCGGTGCTGACATCGGAGAGAGGTTGGGGGCTGACGAGGGTGTCAGCGCCGCTGGGGAGAGAGAAGAAGGTTGCCCGGATGTTGGGGAACCTATCCCTCGTGAGGACCTCCCAGGGGCGGACCCTGCAGCAGACCTGCTGGCTGCCTTCCCTGCTTACCGGCCTGCCGACCCCGAGGAGATGGATGACTCGGACGCGGAGGCGGTCGAGGATAGCCGGGTAACGCGACGCAGGGGGTGGAAGTGCATCCAGCGCTTCCTCAAGCGAGACCCATCGGAATGGCTGGGGCGCATGGGATCACTTCAGACCTGGCTGCGCTTCCTGTGTGCCGGGGGAGCTGATGCTCAACGCCTCCATCTGACGGTCCGTGATTTCATGGCCGAGAAGATGCGCGAGAGCCGCCGGCGTGCCGACGTCGCACAAAGTCGGGACATGTCGGAGAGCACGCAGGCGCTCATCGCGGCAGAGCAGGAAGTCCGGCGCCTCGAAGGGCAGGCGGCAGAGAAGGAGGCCTTCGTCGCAGCATGTACCGAGCTTGTGGAGCAACTATCGGCACAACTGATCGACGCTCAGGTACAGCTGACGGAGGCGGGCCAACAGATGGTCACACTCCAAGTCGAGCGGGAGCGTGCACAGGCCAGGATCGACGAACTGCGTGCTGCGACCGCCGATGAGGAGAGGGCACGCAGAGAATGAGAAGTAGCCCTGGAGGCCGCCAGCCAAAGGGTAGCGGCATTAGAAAGACTTATCCAGCGCGCTAATCCCTAGGGGCTTTGTTTTTTGCCATTCCTAGAACATTTTGCTTCCGTTATTCAATATTTCGATCCATTTGTATGAATCAATATATTTATCTGCGTCTTTCGGTTTAATATGCTCAACCACAATTCGTTGTCTTGCGGGAGTGTTAACCAAGCATCAGGCATCCATAATTGGGCCTGGGTTTCTGGAGAAAAGAGGGAGGTCATTCCTAGGAAAGGAGACCTCAGACCTAACCAATGTATCATCCCCCAACTTGTTCCAACACACGAGCGGGACAACTCTAGGGGCGTTGAGATTTTATCCGAACATAGGGAAATGAGAAAGGGTGAATCGCGTGTCCCGAATCCAGACATCCACAACGGTCGGCCTTCCAGGAAATGCCCAAGACGGTAGGCGGACAGTGGATCGACCATAACAACTGCAATAGACGGACCGAAAAAGGCCATCATTCATATTGCAGGAGGCGGACCACATGTCATCATGAATACCGCTTTGGGGTTCCTTCAGACACAAGGGTGGAAAATCCAGATCAACAGGGCATGCGAAGCGTGGGGCGAAGTGACGATTTGTTCGGACAGAATCCAACGCTCTCAAAATTGCGCCACCGTGGGGAAAACGTACTAGGCGGATGCACTAATCTGGCCGTGAGTCACCTCAATTCTCAGACAGCACCTCTCTGACGAGGAAACTGTCGCTTCCCATCCTTGCGATGGGGCATCCCGAGCTGAATCGGGGAGAATATCACAACTGCACCACTCTACCCGAAGTCAGGCCAGACGGCCGGCGACGAGGAGGGGCGGGACTTAACGATCCCTGAGGCTGGACCCGAGTCGAAATGCCCGGGCGTTCCTACGTACTCCATCAAGATGGAGATCAAGCCACACGTAGTTCTGAGAGTGCAGTTTAACGTCATGCAGGACGTAGGACCCCATTTGGGGTAGATCTTAGTTTAGGGTCTTAGAGCACGGACCATAAGGGCTGGATCTTAGTTTAAGGTCTTAGAGCTCGGACCATAAAGGTGGAGGATCTTAGTTTAAGGTCTTAGAGCTCGGACCATAGGGCTAGAGGATCTTAGTTTAAGGTCTTAGAGCTCGGACCATAAGGGCTAGATCTTAGTTTAAGGTCTTAGAACTCGGACCATAAGGGGAGATCTTAGTTTAAGGTCTTAGAGCTCGGACCATAAGGAGAGATCTTAGTTTAAGGTCTTAGAGCTCGGACCATAAGGAGAGATCTTAGTTTAAGGTCTTAGAGCTCGGACCATAAGGGGGGATCTTAGTTTAAGGTCTTAGAGCTCGGACCATAAGGGGGGATCTTAGTTTAAGGTCTTAGAGCTCGGACCATAAAGGGGGGATCTTAGTTTAAGGTCTTAGAGCTCGGACCATAAGGGGAGATCTTAGTTTAAGGTCTTAGAGCTCGGACCATAAGGGGGGATCTTAGTTTAAGGTCTTAGAGCTCGGACCATAAGGAGAGATCTTAGTTTAAGGTCTTAGAGCTCGGACCATAAGGACTCAAAGCACGCCACATCGTGGTCATATCCCCTGGATATGCGAAGATGCACTGAGGGATAGTGTCAAGAGTGTCGAGGTTTCGCCTGGTCAGAATGGGAGGTGGAAAATGTGAATCATGCGGCCATTCACTCAAGGACTGGGAGCACCGGTGTAACGATATGGGAGTACTGCCGACCGTGGCGGAAAAGCAGCATCAATATCGCACTAACCGTTGGTGGAATGAGGCAGCAAACGAGCATCGACCGCTCAATCGCAGGATTCATATCGATTTGCTGCCCGAGGCCATTGTGGGTACCGGCCCGAGTCGGTGGGAGAGCACTGAGGCATTGTGTCCGAACCGTTCACGGGGGCTCCACCCAGGGCGTAGACGATGGGTCCGAATGAAAGGGAGCACGAAGCCTGAAAAGTGGAGGAAACCTGACCAAGCGGATCCTGACCCTCCTGGCAATAAACCAGAGTGCTCTTGACACCGGTGGACCACGGCAAGGGGTCGGGGAACACGCCTTGAGGGTGACCTGAAGGCGGCGGATTCCCCAGAGAAGGGGGAATCTCTAAGAGGTGGGGGGCTGGACCCGAAGTTTCAAACATCCGGGCGTTCCTACGTATCCCATAAGGATGGGAATCAAGCCGCACGTAGTTCTTGAAGCGCGGTGCAACACAATCGGGCACCAGCGCGGGGAAGAGTGCGGGTCTGACCCTCGCACACAAAAGGAGCGGCATTTGATATTTCTTGTTTGTCCTTAAAGATGAATGGTTTTTCTTTGTGCGGCGACATGCCCGTGATTGAGAAATCTCTGGCGTCGCCACAATAATCAAGCCATGGAAGGCATTGATGAATGGCGTGGTCATTAACCAGCGCCCAACATGAGTGTCCCCTGAGGAGGACATCACGATGCAGTGCCGTTTTCTCGTCGGGCGGCCAAGACGATCACAGTTTACGGTCGTGTGGTAGGACCAGACAACACAGTTTAAGGTCGTGTGGTTCGGACCATGGAGGAATCCGCTTACCGCGGTACGGCGGACACAGCGGAGGTGGGAGCATACCCAGCCCTGCGGTCACGCACGATTCCAGGAGAAGAGTCTTGGGATGGGGGTCTGCGTATGTCCATCACCCGAGGGGCAGAGATGCTAGCCTCCAGATATACTGGGCCCAGAACGCAATTGTTCGGGTGACTCCCTCCTCCTTATGGGGACGAGGGTCCAGCTACGCATGGCCCTTAGGGAGGATATCTGCATATATCCTTGGTGCTCAAATCATGGGAGCCTCGAACGACATCATTACCCTGGTTGGTCTGCCTAACGTGTAGAGGCGTACCGGAGGTCAGTATGAAGAGAGTGTCAAGATCCCACTACAACGCACAAAGGCGGAGTGTGATGAGGACTGCGCAACCAATGTTCAGAGCCTGAGAGAGCTGACATGGCGATCAAGGACGTTGCTGACGCATTCGCAACACAACATCCGATCGCGTCAGCCTAAGACGGGGCAAGCAAACGAGCATCAACCGCTCAATCGCAGGATTCATATCGATTTGCGGCCCAAGACCCGCCGGTAAATCGACCCGGAGCGGTGGGAGAGCACTGAGGCATCGTACCCAAACCGCTAACGAGGATCCCTTTGAGTGAAGGCTCGAACAAGAGGAAGCGCGGGGCCTGACAAGCAACACAGGACTTGTCGGGATTGAATCTGACACTACGAGTCATAGACCGAAGCACCCAAAACATGTTAACAGATCTCCGGAAAGGGTCGGAGGACTCACCCTGAGAGCAACCGAAGGGGGGCAGATCCCCGTGATCAACCAAGAGACGGGGCTGGACCTGAGACACAAGCGTCTAGGCGGTCCTACGTATCCCATAAGGATGGGAATCAAGCCATACGTAGTTCTGGAGAGGCAGTTTAACGTCATGCAGGACGATGAGGGGTGTGAGGTAGTCCCACACACGGGGGAGGCGTACGGCGCGGCCAGTAGACCAACGCGAATGAGGACATAATCCCCCGCTCACGCGATACGCCTCGCACAAAAAGGAGGGGAACTTGGGCCAGAGGCCCAACGCGGGATAGAGATTCCCGGGAAATGGGGCTGGGCCTGAAACATGAATGTCCAGGCGGTCCTACGTATCCCATAAGGATGGGAATCAAGCCATACGTAGTTCTGGAGAGGCAGTTTAACATCATGCAGGACGATGATGGAAAAAGAAGGGGGGAGCAGAAGGCATCCCCAAACGTGGGGGGCGTACAGCGTGGCGAGAAAACCGACGTGAATGAGGGCATAGCCCCACGCTCACACCATACGCCACATACCCAGCAGCAACTGGGCCAAAGGCCCGAGGTGGGATGGAAATTCCCGAAGGATGGGGCTGGGCCTGAAACATGAATGTTCAGGCGGTCCTACGTATCCCATAAGGATGGGAATCAAGCCGCACGTAGTTCTTGAGGGGCAGTTTTACGTCATGCAGGACGAATGCTGAACAGTTTAACGTCTTGTAGCTCGGACGTAGTGCAGTTTAGCGTCATGCAGGACGAAGCACTTGGCAGTTTAACGTCTTGCAGCGCGGACGAATGCTGAATAGTTTAACGTCTTGTAGCCTGGACGAATGCTGAACAGTTTAACGTCTTGTAGCCTGGACGAATGCAGTTTAACGTCGTGCAGGACGTCGGCACACTCAGACAAAGTACTGCTTGAGGAACCTAGCGTTGGTGGGAGGAGTGACACGCTCACCATCCATAGTCGCTAGGGAGTACGCGCCATTGGGATAGACCTTGTGGACAACAAAAGGTCCCTCCCACTTGGGCTCCAACTTGGGCGGCTTCCTGCCGGGGATCATTGGCGCTCTTAGGGCTAGCACTAGATCACCCTGCAGGAAGGAGCGGAGGCGAACCTTCTTATTGAAAGCTCGAGCCATTCTGCTTTGATGCCTCTCCAAGTTGTGCAAAGCGCAAAGTCTATTCTCATCCAGTGCTTCCAACTCGACTAGACGGGCTTCAGCAACTCTGTCCGGCGCTTGCTGGTCGTAGACCGCAGTGCGTAAGGATGGTAACTGTATCTCGATGGGCAGAACGGCCTCAGCTCCATACACCAGGGAATAAGGGGTCATCTGGGTGGAATTGCGAGTCGTCGTCCGATAAGCCCAGAGGGCGTTGGGGAGCTTGTCCGGCCAACTCTTCTTGTTCTGACCAACCATCGTTTGCAGAATGTTAGAGAGGGTTTTGTTAAACGCCTCGATCTGTCCATTCGCCTGCGCATGATAGCGAGATTTATGGTTCGAGCGAATGTTATACTTGGCGTACAACTTCTTCAACTCGGCTGCTCGGAAATTGGTTCCGTTATCCGTGAGGATAGCGTGAGGCACTCCAAATCGATAGATGATGTTGGAGGTCACGAAGTCAGTGATCGAACAGGATTTGACCTCTCTGAGCGGAATCGCTTCTGCCCATTTGGAGAAGAAGTCCGTGGCGGTCAGAATAAACCGGCACTGGCGAGCTGTCGCCGGCGGGTAAGGTCCCACAACGTCCAGTCCCCAGACTGCAAAGGGCCAGGAATACCTTGTGGTGTGGAGAGGCTCCGGCGGCCGATGCACAAAGTTCGCATGAACCTGGCACGCATGGCACCTCCTGGCATACTCGATGCAGTCATGGATCATAGAGGGCCAGAAGTATCCCAACCTCCGAATCTGGTGGGACAGCTTCGGCCCAGTCTGGTGGGTGCCACACGAACCAGCATGAACCTCTTGCATGACTCGTGGGATCTCAACTCCCTGAAGGCAACGGAGGAGAACACCATCAAATCCGCGTTTGTAGAGGATCTGCTCCAGGCCGGGACTGCTCTGGAGGACAAACTGCGATGCGCGGCGTCGAACTCGCTCACGCTCGGCCCGATCCGATGGAAGAATGCCATGTTGGAGGTACTCAACCAAAGGCGTCCTCCAATCAGGGGCTGATCCGACTGCTATATCTGGGGTACTCGGGGCTCCGGGCATAGGGGCAACCGTGGTGAGGTTACTTACCAACGGGCCGCGATCTTCTTCCGGGATAACGGGAGCGATGAGCCTGCGGCGCGTCACGCGGACGATCAGGTTGTCCTGTTCAGGTTCCGCAAGTGACGCAGCCAGGCTGGCCAAAGCATCTGCTCGACCGTTCTGCGACCGGGGAACATGGACAATTTCCGGCCGAGAAGGGAACCGGGCCATCAGAAGAAGGGTGCACTCCAACAATGGCACAAGTTCCGGCTTCCTGACAACGTAGTCGCCATTGATCTGCTTAACGACCAGCTCGGAGTCCCCTTTCACACACAGATGGGGCACGTCGATCTCGAGAGCTAACTCGAGGCCGGTGATGAGGGCATGGTATTCCGCCTCATTGTTGGTACAGCCCTCTGACAACAGGAAAGAGTATGGCAGCACGGCTCGCTCCGGGGTAATGAAGACGATGCCCAAGCCCACTCTATTGAGCTTAGGATTATCGAGTCTTCTACCGGTGGGGCTCCGGGAGGCACCGTCAAAGTGCATCTGCCAGCATGGATCGGCTCGATCAACCGAGAGAATGGTCTCATCAGGAAAGCCTAGATCCAGCGGCTGATCCGCGGAGGTCGGGTGAGCGGCCAGAAAGTCTGCCAACGCTTGCCCTTTGATGGCCTTCTGAGACACATACCTGATGTCGAACTGCTGGAGAATCACAGCCCACCGCGCTAGACGGCCAGTCAACATAGGTCGGCTCAGGATATATTTCAACGGGTCTACCCGAGAAACCAACTGTACCTCATGGTGCTGCAAGTAGTGCCGTAATTTCTGTACGGCAAATACGAGCGCCAGGCAGCTCTTCTCGATGGGGGAATACCTAACCTCCGCATCGAGGAGCATGCGACTGAGGTAATAGAGGCTATTCTCTGTTCCCTCGTTGTTCTTCTGGGCGAGAAGGGCACCCAGGGACCGTTCCAGGGCGGTCACATAAAGGACCAGCGGCTTTCCGGATACGGGCGGCATCAGAACCGGAGGTTGAAGCAGATACTGCTTGATTTCCTCGAAAGCGGTCTGACACTCTTTATCCCATACATAGGTGGCACCTTTCTTCATAAGCCGAGAAAAGGGCTTACACTTGCCGGCCAGATTCGCGATGAATCGGCGTATATAGGCTAAGTGGCCTTGGAACCCTTGCAGTTCCCGGACGGTACCCGGGGGAGGCATCTGGCTAATCGCCCTGATTTTCTCTGGGTCGATCTCGATACCCCGGTATCTTACCACAAATCCAAGGAACTTTCCGGAGGTGACCCCAAAGGCACACTTCAACGGGTTCATCTTCAGGCAGCGAGACCGGAGGAAGCTGAACACTTTCTCAAGATCTTTGAGATGGTCCTGACGCTGGCGCGATTTGACAACCAAGTCGTCGATGTAGCATTCCACCAGTGTGCCGAGGATTGGCTTGAATATGCAGTGCATCGCCCGTTGATAGGTGGCACCTGCATTCTTCAGGCCGAAGGGCATGACCCGGTAGCAAAAGGTACCTTGGGGGGCCCTGAAGGCAGTGAACTCCTCATCCTCAGGGGCCATCCGAATTTGGTTGTATCCGGAGTATCCATCCATGAAGGAGAGGGCTTGGAACCCTGCCGTGGCATCAATCAACAGCTCTGTCACTGGAAGGGGAAAATCATCCTTCGGACAGTGGCGGTTGAGATCGCGGAAGTCGATGCAGACTCTAATCTGCCCGTTCTTCTTCCTGACCGGCACAATGTTGGCCAGCCATTTGGGGTACTGAACTTCCCTCACGAAGTTGGCTTTGATAAGCTTGTCAACTTCGGCCTCAACCATGGCACCATGGGATGGGTGCATCTTCCTGGGAGGCTGCTTGAACCCGCGATGGTTCGCCGGGAGACCAAGGCGGTGGACGGCTACCTGAGGATCTAGCCCCGGCATCTCGTCATAGCCCCAAGCGAACACATCACGGTGCTGCCTGAGAAAGTCCACGTACTGCTGCTGCTCCTCAGGGGGCATGGCGGCACTAACCAACGTGGGTCTTGGATCGGCCTCGGTTCCAAGGTTCACCTGTATTAACTCATCGACCGTGGCGGGGACGCCCTCCTCAAAGGCTGGGGGTGCGTCTTCCATACCCTCTCCACTCGGGGAGGGATCATCCACGGGAGAGACTGCGTTGGAAACTGCATTGGGGCCACCAGATCTTGCTGGGCCGCTGGTGCTGGCACGGGCGGTCGCGGTCATCTCATCAGGAGACTCACAGGCCGTCGAAACCATGGCTACGTCCAACCGTTGAATCGGGAGGACGTAGGCGTCATCCAAGCTGGCCCATGGATCGCTTGCAACAGCGACAGGCTCAACCTCACCTGCCAGGATCTGCTTGTCCTTGCTCTTGTAATAGTCCGCGTCCAGATAACGGGCTTCACATGAGGCAAAAGGAGAGGCATCTCCTTGAAGCACGCCCACTCGACCATTAAGGGAGTATTTGAGGCATTGGTGGTATGGAGAGGGAACCGCCGCGTGAAGGTGGAGCCATGGCCTGCCCATCAATGCGTTATACGCAGTGTCCTGAGAGACTACCATGAATTCGGTGTTGGCAACCAAGTCACCGAACTGGGTCTTCAAACGTATCTTGCCGACCGGGGTTTGCTCGGTGCGGTCGTACCCCTGGATCCTGAGGTCGGAGGGAATCAAGTCATCCTCAGACAACCCCAATCTCCGGAGCGTCCGAGTTGGAATCAGGTTAATCCCGGACCCCGTGTCGACAAGACAACGCCGGACTTCAAGGCCGTTGAACTGGCCAGTGACATACAGCGGACGAATGTGTCCCTGTATAGGAGGGTCTTCATCCTTACCAGAGAACGAGATAACTGCCTGACATTCGGCGTCCTCGATCGTTTCGGCGTGAAAGGCCTCTGCAGCCGCAACCTCTGTCTCAAACTGGAGGGGGCTCTTCAGGGCTTCAGCGAGTGCCTCGCGCATCTCAGATGACATGCGCAGAGCCTCAAGGATGGAGAGCCTTGCTGGGATGTCGGCCAAGTGCTTCAGGACATCATACTTTTTGGCCAAGCGCGAGCTCCTGGTTGCAGGAGGTTGCTCTGTGGTTGGTGGCATGACGGGCCTTACCGGTTGGGTCGGCGGCCGACTGGTGCTTGGCGCATCCCGCTGTTCACTGGTCGCAGTCCGGGAAATGGTCACCGTACTGGGGTCAGGAGGCCGGGATGGACTTGTGGCAGGGCGGAGCTGGTCGCGACGCGGCTGAGGCGGTTCTGCCCGGTCCCACACCACAAACAGTGGCGGAGGCGAATCCGTCATCCCCGGATGGGGGGGCTGCGCGTGCTGAGCTCGGTTTTGAGCCTGCTGCCTAGTCTCAGTGGCGTGCACGGCCTGGCTGGAGGTACCAGCTGCTGTGCCCCGGCGACTCCTGCTGCTGCGGTTCTTCCGACGGTGGCGACGACCGGGGACACTAGGGAGGTCCACCTGGTGTTCTTCAATGTCGGGAACCGAAAAGGGATTTACCAGCTCGACGGTATTAACCGAAGCGTACCCAACACTTTCATCGGACGAATCATCCACCACCGGGCGGATCCGAGGAGGGACCCCCATCTCCGGGGGCATGAAATCGCCGAGAGTACGGGATAGTGGCGGAACTGGCGGGGCGCGCTCTTCCTTCTTGCGCTGCCGCCGTTTGCTCCTCTTGGAAGAGGCAGGCTGGGACGACGATGCCGAAGCAACACCCGCAGGTTCTGGGGGCTCAGGCTGATTCAAGCGCGCACGGATGATTCCATGGGCGCGAATGGTCGTCTTGCGGGCCATCCAGTTATTGTACTTCTGGGATCCGCGGTCGGAGACCAGCTGCCATTCGTCCTCGTTGCCACTATCGTCATCTGATCCCACGAACACGCCCGCCACTTGTGCTGGAGCTGGGCCCAACCTGATTACATTGTTGTTAATCTGGTCTTGGAGCCAGTCCTTGAACACATAGCACCGCTGGATGGTGTGTCCCAGGGCTCGATGGTAAGGGCAGTAGCGGGGGTTATCCGTGAGATGTGCCTCCTCTGGCTTCCAACACTCAGGCAGTCGCACAATCCTCTGCTCCAGGGCACTCCGGAAATAACCGGGGACCTGATCCTCGTGAAATGAGTAAGTCAGGTGTCGCGGGCCCCTGGGAGCGCGGTCTTGACGAGGGGCTGGAGGGGCCTGCCGAGGAGGTGGACCCTGATTATCTCGCCTAGGTTGTGGCGGTACATTACGCGGAGGGGTCGGCCGGTTCTGAGGCTGCCGTTGCTGGGCCGGGAACTGAGCCCGTGGAGGCGGATTCCTGTGAGGCTGCGGAGCTGGCCTCACCGGCAGCAGCTCCAACGGCCTGGGAGCCTCTATCTGGGCCACAACAGCGGGCTCAGCCCTGCTGACTCTCCTTGCAGGAATCATAGGAGGCAGCGGGTGTGCCTGGCTGGCCTGTTGCAGGGCTTCCTCAAGACGTTGAGCTTTGTCTGAGAAGTCCCTGAACCCTCCGGGGTAATTCTGAGTAATCAGGGAAGGGACCAGCTCGGTCTTGACGTTCCCGACGCACATTGTCAGCAACTGCTCCTGAGTCAATGGCATGTCAAGGGAATACGTGAGACCCTTCCATCGGGCGACGAAGTCCGCGACTCGCTCATCAGGCCTCTGCTTGCACTTGAAGAGGTCTGCGATACTCGTCTTCCGGGTCGTGGAACTGAACTGGTAGAGGAACTGTCCACGGAGGTCCTCCCAGCTGGTTACCGACCCGACGGGAAGCTGGCTGTACCAGACAAATGCTGGCCCTTCCAGCGTCTGAACAAAGCAGCGAAGCTTAGCGGCCTCCTGCTGCGCCGGAGTCCCCAACATAGGCCCGCACCTCGAGTTGAAGTGGGCTAAATGCTGTGGCGGATCTCCAGTCCCGTTGAAGGGGGCGAAAGTGGGATTCCCGAATCCCGGAGGCGCCGGCATGTCATCCACCCATGCTGGGTATGGCTTGCCGTCCGGTGGGATCGCCACCTGCCGAGTCTCCAAGGCTTCCAAGCGGGCAATGAGCGCCGCCATCGGATCGTCCGGACATGGGTTCCAGTCCTGGCGAGGATCTCTAACCACGAGCGCATTGCATGGCCCTTCAATCGGGTCGTCGACCGGGTCGTCGAACTCGGCAGCTCGTGGGATGGCGGGCGGAGCGGCCCTTGGGGCAGCGGGAGGAATCCGAGCGGGATCTCTCAGGTAGTCACGCCGCTCGGGAGGGTGTGGCGAAACATACCGCGCCCTCTTGCCGTAGGCAATGGCCTCTCTCCTGTCGGCGAACACGGCGTAATCACGGTTGCCCGGGAGAGTCTCGTCGAGGTGCGGTTGTTCCGGTCCCTGTTGTCCTGGCCTGGGATCACCGTAGTCAGGCCGCCGTTCTGCAGCGCGCTCGGCGAGGAGCTGGTCAACCAGCCTCTTCTGTTCGGTGAGCTGCTGACGTAGCGTAGCCTTCTCGGGATCCTCCTCTGCCCTCTGCATGGAGGCAGATGGGTCGGCGGGCTTTATAGCCTCGCTGTGCTCTTTTCCTTTGCTGACGTTTCGGATTAACGTCAGTGCTTCAGTGGGTGCGGGGAGCCCCAGGAGGTTCCTCTGATGACGAGTAACTCTCACTGATGGATCTGACGACGGCTTGTCTTCGGGGGGGAAGCCCCCGTCGAGAAGTTCCAAGTCGTTCCCCTCTCCCGACAGGTCAGCCATATTGACCGTTCCTGTCCCTGGGGATATACCCTCAGGGCCACCCAGCGAATCGGGCTGTCGGCGGATCACACTGAAGCGTAGGGCAGCGTACTGCCCCCATCCACGGATATACACGTGGGGAGTGGCTTCCTCGATAACTTTGCGGAGTACTTGAAAACACTCAACGCATCGTTGTTGGAGGGCCTCGTGGTGCCCAAATGACCCGGGGTGCCGAACCGCGGGGAGCATGGCCAGGTCAATTTGACGGCACTGCTCACCAATATCCTCCAGGTGCGCTTGACTCCCGGGGTATGGCATTTGTAGGCGGTGAAGACAGGAGCGAGTCTCCCGGAGAGTTCGGCGGAAGCATTCGAACTCATCCGGGGTGAGCGATTCGGGTACATCAAAGCCCGGTCCTGCGACTGGCCAAAACTTCTCAGGGAAGTGGCCCTCTGCAAGGACGGTCCAGAAGCTCCACGACTCAAACTCGGGACCCAGATCTCCTTGGTCCTCTTCCATGGCTGGGAACGGACGGGGAACTGGTAGTGGTGCCGAGGCGGGCCGCCGGGCCGACGGGCTGGCCGGCGGTGAATACGGCGAGCAGGCCGATTGGCCTCCATATCCCGGACCTCCCCCTGAGGGTGGCGGTGCCCCAGCTACCACATCACGATAGGACGGGCCGGCGAGCGAACATCCTGCCGTAGCATCGGTGCTCGCCGAGGGTGCACCAGATCGTGGTTCGACCGTCGATCCCCAGAAAAAGTCTCCGGCTTCTCCGATCGAGGCGGAAGGCACTTCCGGAGGGGCCGGTACCAACCGCAAGCTTGATCCCTGGGGGTCTACCAGGCCCTCGTTACTCCGGATATACCTTCGGAGAGACGCGGGGATCACATCGATCTTGCTCTCGGGGAGCACGAGGCTGACGTGCCGCATTCCTACCCCTGCCCTTGACTGGCGGGATTGGGGAAGGGGCTCTGTCGCCGAATCGTACTCCGCCTCTGAGTCAGAGAAGCAAACCGGTCGGATCTCTGTCCGGAATTCCGCAACATTCTTCCCTCGGCGTCGACGCCTTGCCTTCCTGCCCCTGGGTGGTTCTTTGGGGCAGGGCTGATCTCTGTCCTGGCGTCCTCCGGCCGCACTGGTGCTGGGGCCGAGAGGACTGGGAACCGAGGTGCGAAGGGCACCGGGACAGATATCAAAGGGGACGCGGGGAGAGATGATTCCGGGCAGGACTCCGGGCCGGGATCGGAAGGTGGGATGACCCATGCCTCCTGGATCGGCCACACAGAGTAGATCCTGCCGGTGAATAGCGCTACCGCGAGGTGGTCCGCGGTGGCTACTGCCAGTGCCAGCAACCGGGAGAGTCGACCCAACCTGCCTTTGGGGCGGTCGGGGCCTCGATCCAGGTCGGGCATAGGAGTTCCCCCGCTCAGGATGCGCAGAGGCCTGGCGACTGGAGCCAGCGGTGGCTCGGGCCAATGCGGCCGCTGTTGCTAGAGCCCCAAGGTGGGCATCCTCTTCCGCTCGTGCCCGACGTTGGCGTCGAGACAGACGAGTCGGGATGAGCGGCGCGGGCAGGTGGAGAGCCCGCTCTTCGACTGGAGAGGCCTGGCGGCGGTGTCGCCGTGGCCTGGCGGGAGTCCTTACCGTAGATCCCTGGAGCGAATCCCGGATAGGGTGATCCCGGGCCTCTTCCACCTCATCCGCGTAGGGAAGGGAACTGTCAGAGCGCTCCGGGGATAAGCTCCCGAAGCGGTTGGACGTTGAGGTAGGCAGCGGTGCCTCCCTGCGCGGCCCTCGGGGGCGGCGGTGGTGGCGAGGCGCAGCCTCCTCAAGGTCTAGGCGAGCCATTTCCCTAGTGGGGATGACTCCCTCTTCCTCGTATCTCCGCACCAGGGTGTTGATCACCCTTCTCTGGATGACCTCCGAGGGGGAGAGAGGGCGTGGTCGTCCCGCAATTGCGGCTGCTGGGACGGCTGCGGAACGGGCGGGACCGCGCGGAGTAGCCGCGTCGGTGTTTCCCCTGTCCCTGCGCCAGTGGGCGGGTGGCGATCGGGCACTGGATCGGGCGACCTGATTTCTGAAAGCAGGGAGAAAGACCCATTAACACTGACAGGAAAAAGGAATCGACAACCAACCATTAGCGCCACGACGCCTTCCGTGGGGGGAACCCAGGCCCTCGACGTTGCGAGACGGAGTGCCCGATTTCACTTCCCCAGCCCCTGGCGGGTAAGACTAAATGCTTGGCCGGGCAACACGCCGGTCTTCCAACACCTCTGAAAGTCATCGGTCTTCGTATCGAGGAGAAGAGATTCACGTCGGGTTCACCATTTTTCTGTTTCGGTGCGGATGTGCGTCGGGTTACGCTGTTCCGCCAGGACGCGTTCGCGCGTGCACCCGTCAACCCGAGGGGATGGGCGCGCGGCTTGTGGTCCCGCAGTCCCGCTTTCCAAGGGCGGGCGGCATCCGTCCCTTATTCAGGGGCGTCTGCTCCTTGATCGAAACCGGGATGATGGGATGTCGGCTCCTCCTTCCTTGGACGTCTCCTCGGAACTCGTCTCCTAATCCGGGTCTCCCTCATAGACTTAAGAATGTTCGTGAATCTCGTTCCCGGCGCCATATCTTCATGGACACCGGTTAATTACGCTGCTTCCGCCCGGACGTTCCAAGGAGTCTGGGCGGGGCAGCAACCTGCGGTGAGAAGGCCGGGTGGCTCTGGGTGCTGGGGGCGTGTCGTAACACTGCGGCTCTGCACATCTGTCTTCCGTCCCTAATAGGGCTTCTCGAAGGCATGATGGCCTGAGGCATCCCGTACTAGGTGCGGGGAACTGTGTCACCTGAGGTTTTCCTCAGCTTCCCGTGTTTAACACGGGGTATGCCACGAGTTTAACGTCCAGCGGGGACGGCATCGGACCGATCAACACGAAAAGTGGATCAGATGACGGAACCCCTTTGCGGGGAACCTCCGACGCTGGGGCCAGCACATGGGCGGCTTCCCAAGTAACGTGGAGTGGAGTGAAGTGGCATGACCCCACCGGGATGTGGCGGCCCGGGTAAGGATCAGGATGGATGATGAAGTGAAGAGCTTGGACCCCAGAGGGGCTTCCTACGTACCGCGCGTTAACACGGATCAAAGTCAACGTAGTTCGGGCATACAGTTTAACGTCATGCTGGACGTCGGCAAGCCGACTCACGAAGAGGTCTAGGCCGCCGGGCGGAGGATTGAACCGAACCACCTCGCACGGAGGGGGATGGAACGGCCGGGTGGATCACAGTTTCACGTCATGCTGGACGATAAAAGGGGAAATGGAAAAAGGGGGGCTGTGGGGAGGCACCGCGGAGATACACACGGGCAGTCTCCCACAGGGGCGGATTCATAGGTGAATCAACGCAAGCGTGAACCCTAGAGGGGTCCACTGATGGACGAACCGACGTAAATACGACCGGGACGACCAGGTGGTGGGCTTGGACCTCAGGGAGGCTTCCTACGTACCCTGTATAGAAGACATGGATCAAAGTCCACGTAGTTCATTCTGTCAGGACTTACGCACTTGGGGCAGCCCGGATGCTGCAAAACTCAGTTGGAAGGGACTTGGACCGAAAGCAGAAGACACCTCGATCCCAGTCAGACCCTCTACTGGCTTCGGCCGTGGGGAGGCGCAATGGAGATACACATGTGCAGCCTCCCACGAGAAACTAGGGGTTTGTAATACCCTGCCCCCGTAGGGAAAAGCCACTCCCATTAAATCGTCCCTAAAGGGGGACAATCCCGACATCCCTGCAGAGACGAGCGGGTGGGGGCCACATCCAAACCGGGGGAGACCCTGCGTGCAGAGCACGGGATCGGATGATGCGGACGGTTTAACGTCTTGCCGGACGAAGCACAGTTTAACGTCGTGTGTTGAGGACGAGGCGGACGGTTTAACGTCTTGCCGGACGAAGTATAGTTTAACGTCGTGTGTTGAGGACAAAGCACTTGGCAGTTTAACGTCTTGCAGCGCGGACGATGGGGGCTAGGCAGTTTAACGTCGTACAGCTTGGACGAATGTGCAGTTTAACGTCATGCTGGACGAATATGCAGTTTAACGTCTTGCTGGACGTATGCGCAGTTTAACGTCATGCGGGACGAAAGCGCAGTTTAACGTCATGCGGGACGACTATGCAGTTTAACGTCCTGCGGGACGAATGTGCAGTTTAACGTCATGCTGGGCATAGGTTGCCGGACGAATGTGCAGTTTAACGTCATGCTGGGCATAGGTTGCCGGACGAATGTGCAATTTAACGTCATGCTGGGCATAGGTTGCCGGACGAATGTGCAGTTTAACGTCATGCTGGGCATAGGTTGCCGGACGAATGTGCAGTTTAACGTCATGCTGGGCATAGGTTGCCGGACGAATGTGCAGTTTAACGTCATGCTGGGCATAGGTTGCCGGACGAATGTGCAGTTTAACGTCATGCTGGGCATAGGTTGCCGGACGATGGGTGCATGTCACTTCGCACGAACCTGGAGGGCCGCACGGGAAGACAACGCACGGTGCGGGCACCCAGGATGAGAAGCATCGGGTGCCACACAGGCGGGTACCCTTAGGAGGTCAATGGGGACGACCCTGGCAGATTGCGCGCAAAAAGGAAGCTTTGCGCGCAATACTGCGGGCCGGCGCGCAATCGGGGCGGCTGGCGCGCAATTGGGCCAGCGCCTTGCGCGCGGATGCTTGAGAATGCTCACACCGGGCTTCGGATAGCGCGCGGGGGCAACGGCTCATTCTCTAATGAATGGCCACTTGAAAGAAGGGGGGGTGCGCGCAATCAGGCCGGATTGCGCGCACCCCGGGGGCAATTGCGCGCAAGCGGGTTCTTTTGCGCGCAACGGCCTTAGGGTGAGTTTTTATTCAAATGAAAGGAGCCAGCGGGGATCGCGCGCGAAGGCGGACCCCGAGGCTTTCTTGCGCGAAAGAAAGGAGGTTACCTGAAGTTCGTCATTGCGCGCGGAAGGGGTTGAATTGCGCGCACGAGAGACGTTTCGACTTCCAGCAACCTTTGAAACGTTGGGGGTCGCCTTGTATTTATAGGCAACCCCGGGCGCGGAATCCAGGGTGCGAGCGCGAAATTCTCCTCGCGGGCGCGGAATCGGGCGCGGCGCGCCAGGGAGTCGCGCGGACCCGCGGCGCGCAAAATTGCGCGCCGGACCGGCGCATTGCGCGCATCCCGGGGGGTTTGCGCGCGGAACATCACCTTTGCGCGCGGGCCTCTGAAATTCCGCGCAAGGCCTCCGGGCCCTCCGAAACGTTCTTCCGACTCCAAATATCACTTCGCTTTCCGCATCCGGAGCTTCGTTTGGGAACAACGGACTTTTCCGGCGTCTACACTCATCAAAATCCAAACCAGTTCCAATATGGTCAAAGTGGTGGTAACATCCATCAACCTTATCCTTTTGTTCCTCAACCCCAAAGGAACAATCCTCCTCCTGGATTCCACTATCCTAACGAGCCTTCCCAATTCCCCACCCAATACAATCGCTTTCCCAAGAACCAAAATCAAGGCCATCCCAATTTGGGACAAGCCTCTTCTTCTAAACAACCATGGGAAAGTGCTGTAGAGGATCTTGCTTCCTTCACCCGTTCTAGCCTCAAGAACATTGAAACCCAAATAGGTCAACTTGCATCCCACCTTAGCCAGCAACAACCATCCAATTCATCCCAACTCCCAGCTCAACCATTACCCAACCCTAAGGGTAATGTAAGTGCAATTGCACTTAGATCGGGAAAGCAAATTGTTATGCCCCATGCTGATTCCTCTACCTCCCCTTTCGATGTTGATCTAGAAAATGAAAACAACAAAAGGCTGGAAAAGGAACTTGAATCCACTCCTTCACCTCCTTCCATTCCTCTAAGGAACCCAATTCCTTTTCCTCAAGCCATCTCCAAGCCTAAGAAGTCCTTTGAACCTGATCCTGAAATGCTTGACATGTTTAGACGTGTTGAAGTCAACATTCCCCTCTTAGATGCCATCAAACAAATACCTAAGTATGCCATGTTTCTTAAGGAACTGTGCACCCATAAGAGGCAACTTAGGAACATTGAAAATGTTTCAACCCAACAGTCCATTCCCATGAAGTGCAAAGATCCAGGGACCTTCACGGTTCCATGTCAAATAGGGAGTTCCAACTTTGATGATGCACTCATAGACCATGGAGCCTCAATAAATGTCATGCCCAAATCCATTTTCCCCAACCTTGGTCTAGGTCCCTTGCACCCAACGGGTGTTGTCATTCAATTAGCCAATCGAAGCACTACCAGTCCTGAGGGGATAATTGAGGATGTTCTTGTTCGGGTCAATGATCTTATCTTCCCAGCTGATTTCTATGTCCTTGACATGGAAGGTGAGACGACCTCTTCTCGATCTCCCCTAATTCTAGGAAGACCATTCCTCATGACTGCGAGAACCAAGATTGATGTCCATTCAGGCATCTTATCCATGGAATTTGGTGACCAACTGGTCAAGTTCAACATTTTCCAAGCCATGCGATACCCATCTGAGGATCACTCTGCATTCTCAATCCATGCTTTTGAGGACACTTCTAAGATTCAATCGAACCCCAATCCACCATGTTCTTTATGTTATAATGATAAAGGATCTTGTGAAATCTACACCATGATTAACAAAGTCATAAATGGTGAAGTTGATGTGGACCTCTCATTCATAGACTCCATCAATCTAGAGGAACTTGAAAACTCTCTTGAATCCCACATCAACTCTGATTTCTACTGCTCTACCTTGGACAGTGTTGAGGAAAATGATCCAAAACCATCTGGAATCCCTTCTCCTGCTCCTAACTTGTCTATCTCTCAAATCAAGGCTGAAACTGATCTAAAACCACTTCCTTCACACCTCAAGTATGCATTCCTTTTCCATGATCCCTCCTACCCTATCATTATCTCTGCTTCACTTTCTGAAACTGAGGAGTCCCAACTTGTTCAAGTGTTAGAGGAAAACAAAAATGCCTTAGGTTGGACCCTAGAGGATATTCCAGGAATCAACCCTGCCCTTTGCATGCATCACATCCATCTAGAGGAATCATCCAAACCAATTAGGAAACCTCAAAGAAGACTCAATCCAGTCATACTTGAGGTAGTTAGGGAAGAGATTACCAAGCTTCTTCAAGATGGTATTATCTACCCAATTTCTGATAGTGAATGGGTTAGTCCAATTCAAGTCGTTCCTAAGAAGGGCGGGATAACAGTTGTCACAAATGAACATGGAGAAGTGGTCACAACTCGAGTGAAAAACAAATGGCGTGTGTGCATCGATTATCGCAAACTGAATGCTGAAACACGAAAAGATCACTACCCACATCCTTTCCTTGACCAAATGCTTGAGAGATTGGCCGGATAGTCACACTATTGCTTTCTTGATGGTTACACCGGATACTTCCAAATTCCAATCGCACCTCAAGACCAAGAAAAGACCACATTCACTTGCCCCTTTGGAACCTATGCCTATAGGCGAATGCCTTTTAGCCTTTGTAATGCTCCTGCAACATTCCAGCGGTGTATGATGAGTATCTTTTCTGAATTCATTGAGAATTGCATGGAGGTCTTCATGGATGACTTTACCATTTATGGCGAGTCATTTGAATCTTGATTACATTCACTCTCTTTGGTCCTTCAAAAGTGTGTCAAGTGCAACCTTGTGCTGAATTTTGAAAAATGTCACTTCATGGTTTCAAATGGGATTGTTCTAGGGCACATAATTTCTCAAGAGGGTATCCAAGTTGATCCAGCCAAAATTGAGGTGATCCAATCACTTCCTGAACCTAAATCAGTTCGAGACATTCGGTCCTTCCTTGGTCATGCCGGTTTCTATCGGCGATTCATTCAGAACTTCAGCAAGATTTCCATCCCACTCACTCGTTTACTTCAAAATGATGTCACATTCAATTTTGATGAGGCTTGCAAGAGAGCCTTCATTGAACTCAAATCTTCTCTCACATCTGCTCCAATAATCCAACCCCCAGATTGGTCCTTACCATTTGAATTGATGTGTGATGCTTCTGATAGGGCCATTGGGGCTGTTCTTGGTCAAAGAAGAGAAAACATTCCTCATGTCATCTTTTATGCCTCAAAAACATTGGATGAAACTCAATCACACTACACTGTGACTGAAAAAGAACTTTTAGCTGTGGTTTTTGCCTTGGATAAATTCCGGCCCTATCTCTTAGGTGCCAAAATCATCATCTTCACGGACCACTCAGCATTAAAGTTCTTACTTAAGAAAAGTGATTCCAAACCAAGGCTAATAAGATGGATTTTAATGCTCTAAGAGTTTGACCTTGTGATAAAAGATAAACCTGGAAAAGAAAACCCTGTGGCTGACCACCTGAGTAGAATTTCTAATTCTTCTCATTCTGAAATAATTGATCCTGAATTTCCAACTGAACACCTCTCCTCTCTCACTCCAAAGTTACCATGGTATGCCCCAATTGTCAATTACATGGTTTCCGGTGTTTTCCCTGAATATTTTTCAAAAGAACAAAAAGAAAAGATGAAAAGTGATTCAAAGCATTATTTTTGGGAAGATAATAAACTTTGGAAAACTGGGGCTGACATGGTAATTAGGAGATGTGTTGATGAAACTAAACAATCCCCCATCTTGGAATTCTGCCACTCAATGCCTGGAGGTGGCCACTTTGGACCACAAAGGACTTCTCGAAAGGTCCTAGATTCTGGATTCTTTTGGCCTTCACTCTTCAAGGACTCACACGAGTTCTGTCAATCATGTCCCACTTGCCAAAAGTTTGGCACAATTTCCAAAAGAAACGAAATGCCTCAAAAGCCATTAATCTTCTGCGAGCTTTTCGATGTTTGGGGCATCGATTTCATGGGACCTTTTCCCCCTTCCAATGGATTATCCTACATTCTCCTTGCCGTTGACTATGTTTCTAGGTGGGTCGAGGCCAAACCCACTAGGAAAGATGATGCTCAAACTGTGAGTGAGTTCCTCAAAACCCATATCTTCCATCGATTCGGAACACCACGTGCTTTGATAAGTGACTTAGGAACTCATTTCTGTAATAGAACCATGGAGTCACTTTTGAAAAAGAATGGGGTTGTACATAAAACATCCACTGCATATCACCCTCAAACAAATGGAATGGCTGAACTTTCTAACAGAGAAGTGAAAAGAGTGCTTGAAAGAATTGTTAAGCCCACAAGAAAAGACTGGCCCGATAGACTTGGTGAAGCACTTTGGGCCTATCGAACAGCCTATAAGACACCCATTGGGATGTCTCCATTTAGGCTAGTTTTTGGTAAAGCCTGTCATTTACTAGTTGAAATCCAACATAAGTCATTTTGGGCTGTCAAAACTTGTAATTTTGATTGCGAAAAATCTGGTGAAGAAAGATTGTTGCAGTTGACTGAATTGGAGGAGCTTCGACTCGATTCATATGAGAACTCCATTCTCTACAAAGAAAAGTCAAAGTCACTCCATGACAAGCACATTCTTCGAAAGGTATTTCATGAAGGTGAAAAGGTAATGCTCTTCAATTCTCGATTTCGACTTCACCCAGGTAAGCTCAATTCTCGTTGGGATGGACCTTTTATTATTACTAATGTTTACCCAT
This sequence comes from Viscum album, assembly GCA_963277665.1. NCBI lineage: Eukaryota > Viridiplantae > Streptophyta > Magnoliopsida > Santalales > Viscaceae > Viscum > Viscum album. The sequence continues at coordinate 1,390,653,815 of OY728152.1, forward strand.
TTGGTGCAGTGCAAGTCCAAGACCCTTCTTCAAAAAGAACATTCATGGTTAACGGACATCGGTTAAAGCATCACCATGAGAGGTCTCACAATCCAGGAACCACGTCGACTTCCATCGAAACCCCATCCACTTCAATAGAACCACCACTGGATGGAGACCCGCCAAATCCAAACCAGGGGGCACCTCTTTCCCTTTAACTCTCTCTCTCCTCAATCTCTCTTCCCTCTCTTATTCTCTCTATTTCTTCTTCTTCCTCTCTCCCTCTCATTTTTTTTACAACATTCTTCCACAACTTTTTTTCTATTTTCTCTTTTGTGTGGATGTGTCATTAAAAATAATAAAAAATTTAAAAAAAAATTAATTAAAAAAATGAAAATTACAAAAAAAAGGGTGTCATAATTACTCATCATCCAATATTGAAATTCCGTCCAACCATTTTGGGGAGTCAAAAGGCTTGTTTTAAACTCAAATATATTGAATTTTTATCTCAAACTTGGGTAAACAATTTTGTGTCAATAACAAACATTTTGAATGAAGAATTTTTGGTGGAAAATGATTCTCCCCTACCGTGAGGAATAACATTAGCCTTCATGCCAAGGTCATCTATGGCCATATTTTTCATTGTGTGTCTTCACCACTGATTGTGAGTCTTGAGTTTGTGGACCTTCGATCTGAATTTCCATCTTTTGTGTGCATTAATATGATAGAGGCATTTTCTAAGCCACGTGAGAATCAGAATAGCCAAATAGCCTCCCGTTACCATTACATTGATCCTACTTTTGAAAGCCCCTTTGTGCCTATGAAAACCTTTCTTTTGATATCCACATTACAAGCCTAATACCTTGTCCCACCCAACATCTTCATGGATTTTCATTGTACAATTTATTGAAATTTCAGTGTGGGGGGAATGGACTTCATTTTTGGGCGTACTTTCATTGATTTCCAATGTGTCATCATATGCTTGAGGGAAATAATCCATTCAAGTGTGGGGGAGAGGTTGTAATTCTGTGAGCTTTGGGGTGTATATGTGTAATTGTCATTTGTACAAAAGTCATTGAAAAGTTTTCAAAAAAAAAATAAAAAAAAATGAAAAAAAAATAAAAAAAAGGAATGGGTTGTGTCTTGGGTGGGTCAAAAATCATTCATCATCAACCTTTGATCATGTTATAACTACTAAAATTAGTTCCATGAGAAGATCAAACATGGGTTGGGAGATGACTGTGAGACTTGTTTCAAGCACAACTTTCGAAAAAAAAAGAGCAAAAAGAGAAAAAAAAAGAACACTAGAATCATCTTGTATTTTGTCATTATTGGAAGTCTTCCATGTTGTACATATTCCATCATCTCACTCTATTCCATTTTCTATCTCCATCACTTTTAATTCATCACACATTCATGCCCTTGTAAATATGTGTTTCTATTTCCTTTCAAATCAAATTTCAAAAAAAAAATTGTGCATTGATTTTTCCATGTTGGTGTTTTTAACCCCTCTTTTCCTTTGGACATTATATACCTACCGTCCCATAGCCACTGAAAAACACCTTAAAAGACCTCTTGATTCTTGTACACAATAGATTTGGGAATGGAAGCTGAGATCTCTTACAAACTCTTGATTTTCACTTTTTGTTGGTGAATGAGTGAACCTCCTAAAATACATTTTTATCATCTTGAGAGGAGTAAGTTTTGAGTGCCTACATTTTCCAATTCAAACCTTGAACATGAAAAAATGAATTGTTTCTGATGCATTATTGTGAACCAAATTTGTTATGGAATTCAATATGGATGAGTGAAATAGTCTAAACCTCCCCTGATTGGTGAAAACAAAATTTTAATATTTGTTGGTGAATGAATATGGTTTTGTTTTGATTTTCTTTTGTGTTTGTTGTACATGAGGACATGCACAATATTAAGTGTGGGGGAGTTGATGTTATTCATTTATTAATATCATTTTATATACCCCCTCTACTGATTTTCAATTAAATGTGCATAACTTATGTGAAATACTCATGCTTTAATATTAAATATTATTTTGGAGTATTGTTTCGAATAATACAGATTCATGTCTGTTTAGTATTTTAAATATAACTCTCACCCTACTAATCCAAATTGTGTTATTCTTGTCCTGTAGGGTTCTAAATTGAATTTCCTACAAATCATTCAACAGGAGCATTGGCTAATTCGGCCATTGGAAGGGCCATATGGACCACACAAGATGACCCACCGGATCTGCCTAATTTCTGGACCAGCCTTGAAGATTTCATTACTGGGCTCAATATCTCATCCCAAATGAGTGGATATTCTTTTTCAAGCTCGGGAATTTCCTAAGTAGTCATGGATAAAAATTTAAAGGCCCAACTCTACCATTTTGGGGCCCAATGGATCCATTGAAATCAAGCCCACCATTCTGTCCTGGATTTTAAATCATCCCACCATTCTTGACTTTTCATCTTATCCACTTGTCCAAAGAAGCTCATATTTTGTGGTGTGAAAGCTAAGATATGGTGGATCAACTTTCCAGAAGAAACGGTTCGGATTTTAAGGCATCTACATAGCCATAAATGCATTCACATTTATGCCATGGAAACTTTCTGGATAAAATTGGACAGTAGAAAGGTTTTTAGTAATCCGGCCATAACTTTGGCCACAAAAGACAAATGACAGCCAAATTTTGAGGGTGACTATCCCACATCCATATATACAATATTGAAGAATGATATCTCTCGAGATTCAGCTGTCTGAAAGGTCATATTGGCAGGCCAACTTGAGGGGCAGTTTGGGAATGAAAACAGTCCACTACCTTTGGCTATAAATTCACTCCCCTCTTCTCCTTGCAAGAGGTTGGCATTTCAGAAGAGAGGAGATCACATTGGCACGACCAAAGATTTTCCAAAGTCTTGGGAGGACCTTCCATACTCAAGTTTACACTTGAGAGACCTTTCCTCCTCTCTTTCTTTTCACTTACTTTCGTGTTCTTCATTTTTGTAATCTTGTAATTCTCTTTCTTTGTAATTCTGTTTTAATGAAAGTTACTACTTCAATATCTCTTATTCTCTTCCACCTTCTGTATTTTAATATTAATTTTCTTAAAATAGTTTAAATTCTGTTCAATCCCCTTCCCTTCTTTAGCTTCCTCATTCAATCGAAAGTTCGTTTTTAATTATCATCATTGTTCGTGTGTGTGTGTCGACGTACCACTCTTTTCTTATCCCTTTCTTTTTCTTCTCTTATTAATTTATAATCATAATCATTATAACCAGATTATTAATCACCCAAATGGCTGAGTAAATCTCTCATTGGGGTGAGTTATAATTTAGGTATGTTAAGTGATTGAGAGCTTCTTCTCGATGAATATTCTTTGAATTAACATTGTGTATGTTGGACTTAACATGTCATGGATTAATGACTTGTTTTGTTTAACATGTGGTTTCCATGGATTATTGGAACCATAAATACACAACCATAAATAAGATCTGATTGAGATTATAACCTTAAGTTAAGTTAAGTCTTGGTTTAAAGCCTTAACACTTAAGAATTCTAATCAACATCATCTTGTGACATGGGTGTTAATTTAAATGCAATATAAAGCAAAGCTCGAGGATATCACAAGCTTAACTAACCTAATGATGAACTCACCCCAATCTTTATCAATTTGGTAAATCAAACATCATCCATAAATCATTTCAATTAAGCTCTGCAAACAAACCCCCCTAATCAAAATACAATCAACTAAAAACAAACGACTGCTACAAAGTATCATCGCCGAGGATTCGACCCGAGTGCTGCTATACACATTAGCAGAGAACCGGAACTTTGACCGGTCGATAGGCGACAATCGGCCGTGCGTTTCAGTTATCAAATATTTTTCATAAAATTTCTCTCTTTTTCTTAAGAAAGATCTTTTTTTGTTTTCTTTTTGTGAATAACCACACCTCTCTCTTTTCTATGGGTAATCACCTAGATGTTAAAATGATATATTTTATTTATGGATTAACATACATGAGTCATTATTTCCCGTTCTGTGGGTTTGAAAAGATATAATGATATTGTCATTAAGAACTTCTTATAAGAATCCTGGTTTTGATATTAAATACATTTGATTTATTCTCCATGGGTTATTTTTGAAATGAATTATTATGATATATCTGGATCACATTAATTAATAAATTTGAAGGGGGTACCCTGATAGTGCTCTAATGGATTGGGTAAATAATTTATTCTCCATATATGAAATGTTTTATGATACCTTGGTGAATAACTTTGGTAATGTTTACGACACCATAGTCACAAAACTTGGTGATATGATTATGAAAGATTCAATAAATTATTGTATAAAAATTAACATGTTATGGATAATGTTCTTCTTACAATTATTTTTCTATTTGTTCTTTTCTCATGCCTTTATTCCTCATGTTCTTATTGATATTTCTCAGGATCACATGTATATTGTTTCCCTCTCTTTCACTTACTGAGCGTTATGCTCACCCATTCCATTGATATATGCCCCCAGGTTATGTGATTATGTAAATGTACATAGTATTAACCTATGATAATGTCTTTCAATTGTATTATAATAATATTTTGTGTTTTCATGTATTATGTAATTTTTTTTCCAAGAAACTAAACATTAAAAGATCCTGTGTTTGTAACATGTAAATGAAAAGTTATATAATAAAAAAGAGGCATTCTGTAGTAAGTGAACTCCCTGATCCATACCAACATACATATAGTCTTTATGTGTACCCAAAGGTGTCCCAAATAATGTGTGAGACACAATCCTAGTCGGTGATCACCCCAAGGACTATAACAAGTACTGGTTATGCAATATAAGCTAATTAGTGTGCCATATATTTCAATGGTAAGTAGTAAATAAAAGTAATGTTACCATGGAATATATAATACAAATCAAGTAACACCGTATAGCCCAAAAACACTCCCTAAAAAACATGGGTCAAGATCCTTTAACAAGGATGTAAAAAATAATATAAAAATAGATAACACTGCCTCACTGCACAACCATACATATCTTGTCAACCATAGACTTTCCATTTAATATTTATATCAAACAACCACGACCATATCATATAACCAGAGGTGTCATAACAACCACAAAATATTCAATCATATCACATTTAACTTGGTTGTGATGTATAATCATAGTTTCAAACATCGAAGGTCGAGTACACGGTATAGTAGACTGAGGCATCCATGTCGAGCTCCATCAACATCTTGGTGGAATCTTTTTTAGGATTGAATTGAGGTTAAAGGATCATGCCTACTGATCATATCCACTAAGAACCCAAAAAACATTGATACAAGGGGTAGGAAGTTCCAAGGCATCCCATAAAATCAATACATAAGGAGAAATATCATCCAAGGAATCCCCTTTCATGTTCAAGACCCATGGGAGAACCATCCATGGTGTCTAATGGAACCATGATCCAATGTATACCAACCCAAGAATACACTACTATTCTTTTTATCACATTTCATCCATAATATTACATTTATTAAAGCTCCATGAGCATTACCCATAAAATATCAATCCATATTCAATCACATTCAATGATTTTACCGACTAATATAAAAAATCCATATAAACCATTTAATCAAAATAATAATTATGGAAAGAAGGAAATTCTTATAATTTTTGACCAATTCAATTTAACTAATTAATTAATAGCATTCCAATAATAAGTAAATCACTAACTCACACCATGGGTGGTTTAAGAAAGACATAGGAAAAGGATATTCAAATGGCACACCCCATGGGTGGAGTTGGTAATGACAAAAACCTCTAACACATCCCAAAGTAACTAAAGGAAATCCCTAATAGGTATCTATTTAATTTATTTCAATTAACCAATTCAATTTTTGTGTCACACCCAAAATTACGGCGGGTTAATCAATTGGAACAAGAATATTAAAGAATCAAACCACTTGAGAAGCGTATAGACCCCCTATCATAGGTCCGCAGTAGAGTGGTTGATCAGTATTAGAATATGATTCGAATCAGATCAAATGGAAAATGAAGAATGAAAAAAAGAACATGGAAATATGGAAAACAAATTTGAACCTAAATAATTCATTCGATACCCATAAGAATAATGAATGAAAAAAAATAAATGAGTACTCCTCGATGTGGATTTATTGAGACAAATGTCACTCAATTTCACGTTTGGATGGAGAATAAAGATCAAATAATATAAATTGGCTCATATATAAGCACACCTATATGTGTTTTCCACTGGAAACAAAATGGAAAAATAAGGGTTCAAAAAATATAATAATTAGGGTGAAAAGTTAATTTCCACATGAATTTCTGGGCAACACGATTTGGTAGCATGGTTGGCCAAACTATGCGCCAACCATGCTGCCATCACTGTAAGGGAGGGAACCACACATGGTTAGTGCACATTATTTTCAAAGATGTGCACAAACTATGTCTCATTGAACTGTAAAAATATATAGAAAAAATCACATAGATGTGTGCCTTTATCCACACAGTTTCTTCAAAGTATATAGTCTGTAGCCCCCTCTGTCGAGCCTTTCATGGTTAATAGTAACTATGTGTCTTGCCTCGAATGGTTTCTACTAATCATGTGGCTTGGATGTTTTCTTAAAAAACTGGGTTCTAGGTTCTGAACAGGCTCCGTACACCCCTGATACACCCATTACCTCAATGGATATTCACAATAGACTGTAATTAAGCATTTAATCCAAAAATAAATTTATTTTTACCTCATATGAATACTCGTGATATTATATTTCTATTTTTCTATATGTGGAATCACCATACATATATGACTCATGCATAGGAAAATATGACAAAAATACATGAATTCACTAATGGGAGAGAAGTATGAATACCCGACATGAATTCACAAAGGGCTAATCTCTAGAGAATGAGAAAGATGATGTTGTAGTTGGGCTTAGTCTAGGAGATCGATGAATCATTATATATCAAACGTTAGTGGGAATCAAGACCCATATAAAACATAAAAATATATGTTCTCCCAACATATAATCTTCTATAGTAATAACTAATGTGAGTAAGAATTTCATAAACTATGGAGAACTAGATATTGGTTGAATTTTGTTGTAAGGCCTAGGATAAGAGACGTAGGCAACACTATAAATCATGAATAAGTAAGAATCGAGAAACAAGTAGTTCTTATAAAAGATAAAGTTATAGTAATATGTTGGGATAATTTTGAAATTAAAATTATTAATTATATTCATAACCATTGTTTACCCAATAAATTGGAAAATAATACAACATAAAACAATCTCTTACACAGGGAATGTGTAAGATACCACATCCATATGGGTGATAAAATTTAAAGTTATTATTACTTTTTGATGTGGTAGAGAATTCATATATTAAATATGTTTTACAAACAGGATTTTAAATTACTAAATCCATTAATAGATATTTTTTTTCATGGGATGGGTTTTGGGTGGTTGTTGGGACAAGTTGGAAGGCATCAGAGGAAGACCAAGTGGGAAAGGCAATAACCTACAAAGGCCACCATCCTGATGGTGGAGGATTTTGATGGGGAAGAATTATCATTCTTCTCATTGGGTATTTATCAGGGGATATCTCTCCTCCTCTAATTTATTTGTGCATAGACTAACCCCCTATCATCCTCTCTACCTTTAAATCCCCTTCATATTTTTAATAGATTTCTTGGAAATTTCCAATAATGGAAGTTCAGTCTCTTCCTCTAGTAATCTCCTTCATTCTCTGTAATATTTGGTTGTCTTTAAATTAGGGTTAATATATGAGTCCACAAAATCATGATGGAATCATCTGGATATGATGGTTCATTGATAAATCTTAGTAATAAGACATTTGAAGACATCATTTATATGTCACCACATGCTATTTTGTTGGATGTATGTTGCACTGCTAATTTTTTATGTTTTTATCATAAAATTGAATTAAATTTGGAAATTTTTGGTAAAATATTATTTGGTATTTTTTCCAAGTTAGGTATATAAGTATGTGAAAGTTCTTACAAGGTTCATTGGGAAAAGTTTTGGTATGGTACGAGTGTTTTGTTGGTATTAATGTGATTATTCCAATTAGAATAAAAATTGGAATTGAATTATAAATTATTCAAATTAATTATAAACTGATTATAATTAATATTTTTGGTGTCTTTGTGTGAGTTATTTCCTCATGTGGATGTATGATGGCCACTGGTGCTGATACGTACATAGATGAGGTCAGTAATGGAATTTTGGGGCTACGAATTAATGTAGGAAAATCTTTAAAAAATTTAGTTATTGTTTATACATATGACCTATAGTATTTATACAATCTTTTTATCATTGTATGATATGCATTTTTATTCAAATTTAGGCATTGGACCTCTAAAATTTATCGAGTGTTCAATTAAAATGAAACACTTATTTATTTGAAATTACACAGATTTCTCTTTACATGAAAGACCTTGTGTACTATATGGATTTCCGCAAATACTGAGGGTCGAAGCATCAATTATTATGTCATTCTTGAGAAACAATAACATTTTGAGGGATTTATTTGGTTGATATATGCATGGTGTCCATTAATATGATAGCCTAAAACACTTTTTGTACAAGAGTGTTGACCTAGGGGATATTAGACCTATTCAGAATTAGTATACCTCTGCATAGGTTCCCTTAAACCTCCCTTATAAAGGAAGATGATTACTTGAGAATGGATGGCCGAGTAGGCTATAATTGACTGGTAAGATGATATAGACTTGTGTGAATAGTGGGATGGTTGTGGGGTGTTCTTCCCCCTTAAACATGATGATATGGGTAAGTAAACCCTAATAAGACTATCAATTTTTTGGGGTTGTTGGACCAAACTAGAGTAGTATAGAAAGTGAATGGTTTTAAGTCCATCTCCCATGCGAGACATTCCTTTGAGACCAGTGAGGCCTCGATGGTTTTTGGTGATTCTTATAAATGTTATTCCCTTTGAGTGGTGTATTTTGATTAGGAGGATACACTTGAGATTTAATGACCCTTATATGGTGTTTAAGAAATGATGTGGCTTCGGGGTCCCCCAGTGGGTTACCCCGAAATATGTGACCCCAATGGGAGGGTGTGTACGAGAATGGGTAGTGATGGAAAAAGGTGTCTATTTTTTTACCTGGAACGATGGATTGAGAATGTTAATGTTGAAATGAGATGGGGAACACTCCTGTGAGTCATACTATGGTTTTCATGGAAATCTAGGTAGTGACCACCCATGTTTAAATTATATATATATATATATCAATAAATTATATAGTATATTCACTTGGATAATTTTATTTCATAAAACGTAAATGCCCTTAGAGCGGTTAGGAAAACACCTTGGGTGGTAATGATATTGATGATATACACTATTATCATAGAGTGATCCGGTAATTCCATGGGAATTCTTGATACAAGAATTTGGTATATACCTTCAAGTGGTCCAAAAATCTCTCTTTGAGCAGTTTGGTAAACTCCCTTGAAGAAGTCGTCGTATGGATTTGAAATATGCATTCTGGTGGTCTAAAGAACAATGTAAAAGTGGTTTTAAAAATTCCATCTTGTTGTGTGTAATAATATATGGTATATTATCCTAGATAAATCAATAAAATGTTCATGGAGTGGTCAGGACATCTTGGGATTCAATGCGCGTAGAGATTCACTGTTCATTTCCACCCATATACCATTGTGTTAAACTAATTTTCTATTGTAAATTTCAAATATAATAAAAAATTAAAGATAATATTTTGTTATTTAGTTAATTATAATCATGTTTAAAATGTTATTTTACTTCTTTTCATGATTACATTGTGGGTGGAGGTGATTTATAGATCCCATGATGAAATTTGAGAAAATTGGATCAAACTCCGCAAGGGTCCAAGCACAAATGTGGAAAAAAATGCACACTAAAAATAATTTTTCAATAAAAATGTGTTGAAACGTGATGGGTGAATGAAATAACATGTTTTATAATGTTTTATTAAGTCTAGGGATTCCAATTATTCCATTTTGAGGCCAAAAAATGTACCATCATTGGAAATAATCTTCATTGCTCGTCATCACAATATCACTTTTATAATTCATCCATATCTCAAAATGTATGTCTCTAAATTATTATAAATTTTCTAAAGAGATATTAAATAGGTATAGAAAAAACATTTTTTGGTTTTTTTAAAATTGATATAAGGTTGTATGATATCCCAAATCCATGATCCAAATGTATTTTTAAATTCAAGGTGCCCCTAACCACCTTCCAAAATGCCTATAAATTGGAAGCATGGGCAACCCAGTTGCATGTTTGAAAAGTGGAAATTGTGTTATTATATTGGAGTCATAAAGGAGTAATATAATTAATTTTATGGTTTTCTGTCACCTATACTCAAAGTGATATCTAGGATGATGTCAAAGTTCTACCCGACCCTCCTCCTCCTCTTGATGGAAAGCTAAATGGTGCACTATCATTTTGAGCGAGCTACACACAATGGGACTTGGATATTTAGAAGTTTTTATTATAATGGTTTGGTGAAATTTTTTTTCAAACATTTTAGTTATGTTTTTTCTAATTTTTTTTCGCATTTTAATGCATCATTTTGGTACAATCAAGTGAAACAGTTTTTATTTCAATACCGATTGGGTTGAGATTTCAAGTGAGAATCTTAGGTTGTTCTGATTAGACACCTCAAATTTACTTTTTCACTCACAAAAACTAAGATCTCAATATGATTACATATCCATAACTCAAATCATGTGGTCCAGACCTTGAAAACATGATTGTTTTGTTAGGGTTTTTTCTTTTACAACCACTTTAAAATATGATATGGGAATCAAAATCATGATTACCCTCAATCATATGAATTCATTAAAAAACGTGTAATTTTTATAATAACGAACTAAAAAAGATGTGCAGTGAACTTGAAATTATATCCTTTTCTAATAATGTTAAAAACCCACTTTCATTTTAAACTATTAATCTCCTTAGTAATTTCATTTCATTTTTAAAATGATTTTCAAAATCCCCCATGTATTCTGTTTTGTTTTTTGAAAAGCTTATTATAAATACTAACATGAATATCAACAATTATCCTTGATATAAGGCCTAGGGTATTCCATATATTGAATGTAATCATATAAAACTATTAAAATTGACATCTCATGAAAAATAGGTCAAATCTTATTGATCTTATCAGGTAGTGATTCGGTTTTTAGTGTGTTATTTTGATAGGTTGTTTATGAATTTTTTAAATTTTTTATTTTATGTTACACATTTACATATATTTTTTATCCCAATTTATTTATTATTTAGGTTTTTTGAATTATGAGTTCTACCCTGAGATATCCACAATCATTCAAACATGAACTAGAGAGGATATTGTTTCATCAACAAAAGGACACATAAAGAATTCATTTGAATGATGTCACACCACCCATTGACAACACACTTATAAATACATATCTTATTATAGAAATAATATTGAAACTATAATTAACATGAATAATATGGATGAAAATTACATGAAATAAATATGACACACTTCCAATGATTTTGATATTACACTATTATATATTCATTCATAAGCAAAAGATCCAAACATTAGACTAAAATAAAGTCTAATTATCCTATTAAAAAAATTTCCTAGAATCCCTGGAGAAAACCCAAATACGAATTTAAAGGAATTTAACACAGTGTGTTTGACATTATAAGCTTCAAATGTAGAAGAAGGTCAAGTAACACTAAAATATTTTTCATTTTCTCCATAATACACTACAAAAACAATTTTGTATTACGTTAACTCCCCAATTTGAGGTTTAAAGGACACAAATTTCCCATTCCATGAAAAATACTTGTCATCCACTTGAATAGAAAAAATATGGAAATAAATATTAAGAATAAGAAAATCTCATGGTGAATACTTCATGAAAACCAAGGAGAAAACTCAAATGATATTCCAAGATTCTAAAAGATATTTTTAGACACCGAAGGTGACTTAGAGGTGATGAAAATGTGAGATTGGGGATGAATGCCTCAAAATTGATAGAGCGATTGCGTTCCACAAAATAAAATGGTCTTGGAACATTCTAAATTATTTTAACCATAGGGAAGTATTTATTTTATGAGGTTATTCTATATTTGGGTGCTTCTATAAATGTGATTCCTACCACAATTTTAGCTTCATTTAATTTTGGGGAACTGAATCCCATCAGAATAGACACTCAAATGTCAATCTAGAGTACCGCACAACTAACTTGTGTGTTAGAGGATGTCATTGTGAGGGTAAAAAAATTATATTATTCTTATATATTTTTATATTATCAAAATAAATTATCATAAGATTAAATTAATTACACCAATTATATTGGGGATATATGTCTAGAAAACCTACAAAACAATAATTAATGTTATAATGGTACATTATTTATAGAGTTTGGAGGATTCATTTTCAAGTTCAATATCCTTGATATCATGAACCAACACACAGAAGATAATACCTATCTTTTAGTTAATTATATTTATGATCTCACATTCCCCAATGAAAATTATTTTCATTCCCATTTTCCCATTTCTTATTTTTAATAATTGATATAAATTCCAGGTAATGCATCATGTATTAAATCGTGTAATAGTCTAGATAAATTTCATGAATGTTCTTTAATTGATGATTTCTTAAGTACTAAGGATGTAATGACCATTGATGATTCTACTCTTCTTTTAAGAGATTACCCTTATTAAGGGGTTATTACCATTGAGAAGTTAGAAGAGATCATTAAACTCTATCATTCTAATTACCTTCCGTCAAACCAAAACCATCCTGATTTGGAACATATACCATTGCCTCAAAATTTTAAATATGCATATCAGGAGAATTGAAACAATATTAATATCATCATTATTATTTTAATATCTTTAGATCAATATTTGTGATTACATAACCTTTTTATAGAGTATAAACAATCATTGTGATGGAAATTGGATGAAATTCAAAATATTAAATCATAAATTTTCTTACATCAAATATTGTTAAACGATGAGGCTAATCTGGTGAGTCTACCACTATTATAATTGAATACAGATCCCCTTGATGTTACTAAAAATTTTTAACCAAATTATTGGATATTGGAATCATTTACCCCATCTCTTATACCCAATCGGTTTGTCTACCACTAATAGTTCCTATTGAAATGAGCCTTATGGTAATAAAAAATAAAAAAAAAATTGGTTCCAAACCATGTGTAGAATAATTTGAATTTAAATATATATTATCACAAAATAATATATTGTACAATGAAAGACCATTTCCCATTATCATTAGTTGACCAGATTATATATAGTTTTGTGGTTAAGTCCCATTAATACATTAATGATGTGTATTCAAAATAACTTCATATCCATATTTCTCTTAGGTGTTAGAAAAAGACAACCATAACATTCCCCTTTGGCACATTTTCATAAATAAATATTTCATTTGGTAAGTGAAATAATCTAGATACTTTCAAATGAAGCATTGTTAGTATTGTTTTTAAATTACTAAGAGAATTGCATGGGAGTATTCATGGATGAATTCACTATTTATAGTTCTTCTTTTGATGTGAGTTTGAGTAGTATTGTCTCTGTAATTTTTCAAAATAATGAAAATAATATTTTATTGAATTATGAGAAATGTAATTTCATGGTGTGACAATTTATAGTACATGTTCATTTCATTTCCATGTATTGTATTCAAGTAGACGAATCAAAATTGAATTCCATTTCTTATTTACAATTACATAAAAATGGGTGTATTTGGTGATATTTTTGATGTCATGAAATATTATATCATCATTTAATTAATGAATTTTGTAATATTTCATCCCCTATCCTACTTATTTCAGAAAGAAAAATTATTATTTTATGATAAAAAGAGTGAGTATATTTTTAACAAATGCGAATTGATTCCTACATCACCCACAGTAATCCAACCACATTAGTAGAATTTACCATTTGAGCTCATGTGTTATTCCTATAACCATACATTTGGGGGATGTCTTATCAAAATGGGTTGATCAAGCTCCATATGACATCATTATTCCCCATGCACAGTATACCATGTCCAAAAAAACTACACCACAACTAAAAATGAATTTCTTTCCATTATATTTTCATTGGATAAACTCATGTAATAGATTTTAGGGTAAAATGTAATTTTTTTATGAGAATTCAACCCTTTCATATCTCTATCAGAAACTGAAATCCAAACTACTTATCATTCATTGGATGCTCCTCCATTTTGAATTTTATATGGTAATTATGGATAAAAGAGAGAAAATAATGTTGTAGTTGATCATATCAGTAAGATTATTTCATCCCCATTCATTGAACTATATCCTAGTACTACCATTAATAACATGTTTCTGGAATATAAAATGTATCAAGTGTAAAATGATATTCCATGGTGTGATAACATTGTAAATTATTTGGCAACATCTTGAATTCCTATAGATTTTAATAAAAACCATGATGATTTTTGAAAAATGAGTCTCATTTTTACAAATGGGATGACCCCTACCTTTTTCACATGGGTAGTGATCAAGTAATCAGGTGTTTCATTATCAATATTGAGTTTTAGACTATCCTTAGGTTTTTCAAACTCTTTCATGACAGTTCCACTTCGATCCCCAATGTATTACTCGCAAGGTCCTAGACCTTGATATATTTTTTCCAATAGTATTTGGGGATTCCCATTTTTTTAATATATTTTTCTCATTATAAAAAGAGAAAAAAATGTCTTAAAAAATGAAATACCATAACAACCCTTTTCCTTTCCTGATATTTTTTATGTTTGGGTAATTTTCATTATGTAGTTATTTCCTAATTAATTTTTCAACTTCTACATTTTTATGGAAAAATATTGTCTGTAAAAAGGGTAAAGGCATGGTCCACAAGGGCTGATGATTCAAATATAGTTATGGAATTATTGGGAACCCAAGTTTTATATGTTTTTATTACCTAGTTTAATCATCAATGACCAGGTTTCTCATTTTAACAACCAAATAGTGCAATAACTATTTCATCGGTATGGGGTAGGTCCTCATGTTTCCACTTCATATCACCCCTAAAGCAAAGGTCAAGATGAGGTGTCAAATAGATAGGTCAAACAATTTATTGAAAAAACCAACCCTATATAAAATATTTGATTATTAGACCCAATGATTCATTTATTTTCTTACTATTAATCTTTTAAACCTCCAATTAGTAAGACACCTTATCAACTAGTTTTCAAAAATATATTTCACCACCCTTAGATAGAGAATTGTGCCTTCTTCACCATTAAACAATTCATTCTACTCTTTCTAGTGTAGGTTCTCAAAGGAAGTATCATATTCATGAGCTAGTAGAAATGTGAGGAGACTCATATGTGAACTCGTAGATCTAAAAATAGATAACCAATGTTACCCATGACTACCTCGTCCCTCATCATTATTTTGTCATTTAGGGAAAAGCCCTAATTTTCCATGTAAAGAAAAAGTTACACCTAAGTAAGCTTCATCCCCACTGGTTTGTCCCATAAACTATTACTAATGTAAATATATTTTTTGTTTTGCAGGTTTAAAATTATGAAACACAACAAACAATCAATTTTAATGGGTAGTGATTGAAAAACATTCAAAAAAATAGTTCAGAATCCCCTGTGGAGAAACCCCACCTTCAAAAAGCAACCTACTAGTGACACCGACTGGGTTTTATCCTTTCTTCCCACATTAATTGTTTTTATAATGAGTACACCACACACTCAAGGTGTGGGGGTGGGTACATTTTTAGGATAGTTAGGTTTTTCACCATCTTTGTTATTTTTTCTATTATTCCCTTATTGCATATAATTTTTAATCCTTCCCCTCTCTCTTTTTGTTCTAGAATACACATTTTTGATTCCCACCTAATCATGAAAATTATCGAAAATGCATAAATAATTTCTTTATTTCATGTTCTTTTAACATTTAATGAAATTTGTTTCCCTAATTCCATGTTATTTTAGGAATGGAATTCACATAAAGGGTGTTATTTGATGCGAATGTGGTTATTTTTAGTGATATCAATGATCATATCATATAAAACATTTTAGATATATTTACCTTCTATGTGATTTTTTATTTTTAAATAATTTAATTTAAAATTTCCACATGTAAATTCACTCAACCAATAAATTTGAATATTATAACTTAATTTAAGATAACTATAAGTTAAGATAATGTTTCTCAACTTTAGAAAATGATTTTTCCATATTTTTATTCATTATCTGATCTTTTTCATTATGGCACTAGATCAACCTACACATGTGTATTTGTTATCTAATTATTGAACACCCTTAAAAGAAAAACCAACACAAAAAAATAATTTTTGGGTGATGAAATGTACATTATATGGGGATATATAGGTAGAGAGCTTGGGGTTTGACTTAAAAGAATGATTATGTGAGTAGGACATGACATGTTTTTGCAAAAGACATTTGGGTTGTTCCGTGGAGTGAACCAGGTAAAAAAAATTAAAATTAAAATATATTTATGGGATATAAAGTTTAAAGAATAGAAAAAACCGGTTATCAAATACACAAATAAGGATTTAGTTATATGGTTTACTTGTGAATTCTTTACTAATACAACTATAATTTATCTCCTTGACTTTTGTTCTGATATAATTTATGAGACACTCATTTCCAAGATTAATGAGGTTAACTCTATGGTTTGATTCATCCTTTGGTCAATATTCTATCATGAGATGAATTTACTATAATTTTTAAATATATATTATTAATGCACTATATTCATGCTTCATTTTATTAAATGCGACTTTGATTTTTATTGGAAATGTTTAGTTATAGGGGTGTTACCATGTTCTTATTCAAATTCATTTCAAACCTTATACCACTATGTTAAACTGAGTTTTTATTGTAAATTACAAATATGATAACAAATTTAACATCAAATTTGGTATAATTAGTTAATTATTATCACCATTAAAATGTTCAATTTTACTTTTTTTTCACAATTACATTGTAGGTGGATATGATTTACAGATCCCATGATGAAATTCATGAAAAATAGGCTAAAATATGCAAGTTCCCAAGAAAAAAAGTGGAATAAAATTCACAATAATGATAATACATGAATACGATTGGTATGAAATTATGTTTATAAAAAAATAGTTTTGGATTCATTTCTCCAGAATAAAATGGATCAAAATTGATCTATTTTTAGTCCCAAAATTCACCATCATTGGAGATAATATCCATTTTTTACAGTCTCAAGGTCACTTATATAATTTGGCCATGTCTAGAGTTGTAGGAATCCAAATGATTCAAAACTTTCATGGGAGATATTCATAAGGTGGTGATTTTTTTTCAAAGGTAATATAAATTTTTCATTTCTCTAAAATTAATGATCAGGATGGTTTTTCAAACTCTAGGTTCCTAAAACCACCATCCACATTTTTTATAAAATGTATCCTTGGGAACCCCAATTTCAAGATTGGTCATGGGGTAATGTGATAATATTTTGGATTCCTAATTGACTCATTTAATTCCTTTGGATTTTCTAGTGGCCCCAATCCTTTCAAGGGATCAACAATGAAGATGAAGTTCCACTCGAGACTCCTCCTCATCTGGATTGAGATATAATTGGTGGATGTTCATTTCATGGGAGATACAAAATTAGAGAGGGTGTTTTTCCTTTGAATGCACTTTTTTTGTATAATCAAATGAAACACTTTTCATTCCAATAATTATTGGGTTGATATTTCATGTTGGAATCTCAGGTTTCTCTAATGAGATAACACACATATATTATTTTACTCATACACATTTAGATCTTAGTATTCATCCATAAACTTAAATCAATGCTTGAGGTGCAAAACATGAAAATTCAATTATTATGATAAGGGTTGGTTCATTGTGCATTTATAGGAAAGAGGGGAATCAATATATTGAAAACTCTATACTGAAGGATTTTAGTAAACTATGTTTTATTTTCAGGAAAATGAACAAAACAAGGTTTTTAGTGAACATGAAATGAAATATTTCTATCATAATCATCAAACCCACCTCTATTTTAAACTATTAAACTCTTTAATAATTTTATTTAAAAAACTATTTTTAAAATCCAAACAGTCTTCTATTTTTTTTAAACATATTAGAATTACACATTCTCACATCAATAATACTCATTGATATAATAAATATGGTCTTAACTATACTACATCTAATCATCTAAAATATTTTCAATTTGATGTACCCTGACAATAGTGTTAGATTACTTAGTCAATCTCCATGGATCTACGAATTGGGTATGTGACCCCCACACATCTTAGGACACCTTGGACATGTTCTTTGAGCCTATGGGAAGGAAATGATACACCCTACATAGATTAGATACTATGGATCTCCTAGGATTATCTCATGGTGATCGACCACAGATCCTAAAAATATGGTTGGAACTATTACACGACATGATCAATGACACATCGACAATGATCGAGGTAGTTATAGTTGATTAGGGATGTGGTCCCCATAATTTATGGTGATTATAATTCATGTTCATAGAGATTTTGGGTTACTATGGTTGTAACAATTACA
Source organism: Viscum album (assembly GCA_963277665.1). Classification (NCBI taxonomy): domain Eukaryota; kingdom Viridiplantae; phylum Streptophyta; class Magnoliopsida; order Santalales; family Viscaceae; genus Viscum; species Viscum album. The sequence goes on from OY728152.1 coordinate 1,390,672,426, forward strand.
TGTCATACTAAAAGATATTTTTCATTGGTGGAAGTAGGTATTTTCGATCCCAAGTGTCACATTATAATATACGAATTGATGGTGATTATATAATTATTTCATAGCATGTTATTTATTTATTCTGATCATATCAAATTCACATAAACTCCATTTTTAATTTTTTTAAAGATATTATTGATGATTCTCTACTTATTTTTGTAATAAAACCCTTATTGGGCACCATGAAATATAGGTACCTAAGAATATCTCACTTATTGTAGGTTTATAGAGGGATGATTCCAAGTATTTTAGGATCAAGATAATGAAGCACCAGTGAGATCTAAATATTGGGATCAGGTAAGTCTTATGGATATAGTAGAGCCTCTTGTACTAGGTTTTTATTTATTCTTTTATTTTTATAAGTGATTGTCATGGGGTGATCATTGTTTTATTATAGTATATTACATTTGATATATTATTGATGGTCCCTGTTTACATATTAAGAATACTAATACAGATTTATATATTGATTTATGTTGTTTGTTTATTTTATCTATGATTACACACACTAATATGTGGTTACAGTCAACTTAATACACCATCCTAAACCCTAGCTTCTAGTTAGCAGCCTCTGGCATACTAGGTGTCTTGTATGAGGTCCTGTCTCCCTAGATCTAGTTACTATTCATAGCGATCCAAGGCGAGGAATAATAAATTGGTATCAAATAATATTTTATTTATAATACTAATATAATAGAATTATATTATAATTTTGTTTTACCGTACTATTTGGAGAGATAGTATATAGGTGATATAGGAATGTTTCAGAAATCTTCATGGAACCTAGACTAGTGCATCGTGAACACCCTTTCTAGTGGAAATCTAGATTTTTAGGGATATGGGATTGATGTTCTTATTGATAAATGTTATATTAGTATAATATTTCACCTTATGTAATGCACACAGTCTTTGAATTAACGATTTTCTATATTTTGGCTGTTAGCATGGTGGTAAGAGGCAATTTATATGCATATTTCTAGGAACAAGTGATTCAAAAAGAATATACAAGTTTGGGTGTGTATTCCATGATGATAGAAGTTATTCTATTTGATGTGTTTTGAATGAAAAATATTCTGTTTTCCAATAAAACACCTTGGTGTAATTATACTCACCTGGACCACATGTTTATATTTTCTTCATATAATATATCATGTTGATCTATAGTACGATGATCCATAATGATGAAAATGATTCAGTTACTCAATGAAAGGGGTGTATGATGACCTTGGTAGGTCAGGACATTTATTATTTACATTAATGATTAACCCCTTGGGGTGGTTATTATTTAGGTTTGGTTATATAAAATTTTAGTAACAACCTCTTTGAAATTTTACCATATAACATCAAATGACATTATATATTACTGAATTGTTTGACTATGATTAACTGGATGCGAATAATCATAGTTTGATTCTAGTAACATATTTATGTACTAATTGATTTTTCTAGATTCTCTAGGTATTAGTTTGGTGTGAATAATATTTTATACTGTGGGCTCCGAAAGAGTGAGAATTTATTTTGGCATGGAATTCTTGATATATGTGACACCTTATAGTGTTCGGTTTTGAACAATAGTTCATGTGTTATATTTGATACGAGTTCAAGGTTGTTTCTTGTGAATTATGAGTTATATGATATGTGACATATGGGTGAGGTTATAGACCCATTAACCTTTTATATTTGGCTCAAGATAGTGGTGAGTTGTTTATATTTACTAATAGAGGGTAACTTAAGTGAGGGGTTACCCTGGGATTGTTATTTTCTATGAGATGGGAAGTATGATTTGTTGATTTAGGTATGATATCGGTACACAGGAAATGTAAACGGGTATCCATCGTAGGAATGGTTATGATGAATTTTATTTTTATGGAATCATGTACCAAGATCAATAGTTATTATTATTTAGGATAGATTTTGAGGCCAGTGCTAGTTGAGTACATAACCAAGTTGAATTTGGGATATCATTATAAGAATAGTGAGACTATGGGTATATAATTTTGATTTTGGAAATATGTCTTATGGTGGATGGTCATGTGGATAGACCTTGGCATAAGTTAATTTCTTGATTATGAAGTCGAGTGTTGAGGATACACTTGGTTAAGAAAGAATGACTTGCTTGTATGCATGGTCAGTGTTTTAGGCATGCGATCCTAGTTTTGGCATAATATGTCTCATTTATCATGATTTGCGTTATGTTATCAGGTGGTATAGTAGTGTGTTACCATTACCTAGGATGATAATTTTATACATCCTTATGTTTGTGGATGTATCTGGTGTGGTGCCACAACTGCTTAGGGTCAAAATCATGATGGGGGTTTCGAGGGGTGATCAATGTCTTGAGGGTGTATTGTGATGAGAAACATGTGTGTAATGGTGATGGAACCTCCTGAGGTGATTCATGGGAATAGTTATAAGATGATTTAGATGGAGGGAAGTGAACCATCATCCATTATAGGGTGAAATCATCAATGAAAATGGAATTTTGGAAGATGCTGAATAATGATGATTTATGAGTTAGGAATGGATGTAAATTTTATGTTTTATATTTTATGTTTAGTGTTCTAGATCAAGAGAGATTGTCCATTCCTAGCTATTTTTTTGGTTATGGGAGGAATATGGGTTGTGGAGATCATATGTGATCTAGTGGAACAATAATAAGGACACTCCTATTTTAGGGAGAATCAAATTGGTCATCGACGTGTGACCCTCATGTTAGATGGGTCATGGATATGTATGATCGGTCATTGAATGACCATGGTGACACTATGGTGCTGGTGTCTGGGTGAATTCAATTTTACAGAGATTCATTTGATGAACATTAGATGTGAATTTATATATGATTTTGGACAGAGTCTTAGTGTTGGTTTTGGGATCATGATGAAATAGAAGTGATCTGAGCATGATTCAAAGTGGAAATTCATTGATGCTCATGGTATAACATGATGGAATAATTGGTTCATGATGATCCTGCCATGGAAACCACACTATAATCCATGTTCAGACTTTAGTGAGTGTGTTTTGATGATGGTATTATGCCACTAGGATTCAAGTAGTCATGAATGGGTAAATGGATAGTGCATTGATGGGTATGGCTGAGCGTTTATGAGAATAGTTGGTCATATGAGGTCAATTGATTTTTCATGAGATGAGATGCGTTTCATTAAAATTTTTATCTGTTATGTTATATCAGGTATGATGGGTGTGATTTCAGGATTGTTTGGGGATTTTATGGAAAATTCAGTATACATGGATTAATGCTCAAACAAGGGATACTCATCCAATTCAATTCATAATTGGGAATGATATTTTGTATTGATGATAACTCTTTTTGTGTGTGGTGAGGTGGATATTGCTACATCTATGTTATTTGGACACAAAAAATTGTTTAGATGGATAATTTAGGTAGTGAAGACCATCATGGCTCAAAATTGGTTGTGTGGGAAATGGATTATGGTAGGAAAAACCACGAGACTCATGGTTAATTTGACTGTGAAACCATGAATTTATATGAATATATGAGAACTATTATTATCCTCTTCAGTGATTCAGTGAGGACTTAGCGAAATAGATTGTGGTTTGGTGGTTTCAACACCTTGAATTTAGAGATTCACTATGAAAGTGTGTTGGGAAATCAACATTAGAATACATAATTTGTCATTTAATTGGTAACTGATATAGGCTGATACTTTTAATTGGAAGGCCACCAAGACAACTGAAGGATGGAAAGTGTTATGGTGGGGGGTTTGTATGATCTTTCTATCGTATGGGAGATAAAATACAAAGTGAATTTTAATTTTTTAATAGGTGGGGTCATATTTTATACATGGGATAATAATGTAATTTTAAAGGTCCCCACCACTTAATATATATATATATATATATATATATATATATATATATATTGGTAATGAAATGGGGTTATGGTGGGGGTCGAGATCTATGGGAGGACTCCGGGGGAAGTTCGAGTGGTTGGGGCTATAACCTGTAACCACTGGACAGTCAGGGGGCCTAATAGCCTATAGGGTCAACTGAATATCTATTGTAGGCCTTTAAGGGGGTAGAATTACCATTATATGATGTATGGTTTTATAAGGGGTATTCCTTCCTCATTCTGGACTTAGTACATAGACCATCCATACCTATCTTACTTTCTACCATTAAACCTCCTTCATTTAGGGGTGGATTTCTGGGAGATTTCTGATGATGGAAGGTGAGTCTCTTCCTCTATAGATCTTATTACTTATCTCTAATACTTTCTTCTATCCATATTAGGTTTTGTGGATGATTAATCCCTTGCATGGTGGAATCATCTTGATATGATGGGGACTTCATTCATCCCAGATAGAAGAACTCCCAAGACAATGTTCGCACAACATCTCATGGAATTTCATGGGAGGTATGTTTCACCACTGGTTTTATTATGAATTTCAATTAAAATTAAATTTAGTTGGAATTTTTTTACATCACACAGTAGGTATTTTACCATGTTAGGTTCAATAGTATGTGACATTCCTTCCAAGTTCTTTTCAGATCAATTTTAGTGTGGTGAGAGTGCTCGGTTAGTATTTCAGTGATTATACAAATTTGAATAAAATTTGGAATTTAATTATAAAATGATTAAATTAATTATAAATTTATTATATTAAATTATTTGGGTGTCTTGGCATGAGTTATAAAATTTTTGTGATGGATGATGTCTGATGGAACCATGATGGATTCCAATGGGCTTTAGAATCAAGTTAATAGACTAATAATTAAAAGGCTAAAGCTTCATAAAATGTATTGTGGTTATTATTCATATACTATATTGTATTTATGAAACTTGTTTTATATGTATGATATGAGTAGTTACAAAACGTTAGTTGGTGGATCTATTATAAATTTTAAACTATTTAATTAAAATTAAACATTTAGTCATATAAAACTACCCAATGTTTTGTGGCCATGATGGAACTCAAGAATTGGCTAGATCTCCACTACCATTGAGGGACAATGCATTATTATTATGACATTCTTGAGATACATGGACCCCATGTGGGGTGTATTTGGTTTTTTATATATGGTGTTCCTTTTTATGGGTGCTTTAGACACCTCCATGAATAATAATGTTGGGATAGGATGTTTGGACCCATTGGGATATAGTGGACCTTTGAATAGGTTCCCTTAGACATTGATTATGAAGGAAGGGTATGAATTGAGAATGTTAATCACATATTCCATAGAACAATATTGATATTATATTGAGATATCTAGTAAATGTGATTGTCATGGGGTGTTCTTCTCCCACTGATACATTCTGACCATGGTAGCCATACCTTGATGACACTGATGATTGGGTTGGGAGTTTAGACCGACCTTGAGTAGTATATAAATGGATTGGGATTAAAGCTATCCACCTTGTGAGACTTTGGAATGAGGCCATTGAGGCCTTGTTGGTTATTAGTGATTCCCTGAAACTGTATTCCCTTTATGTGATATATGTTGATAGGGAGGTTGTTCTTGATATTTAGGGACCCTTATTAGGTGTCCCTATTAGGACAATTCAATAGGGACCCCAATGGGTGCTATAAAGATATTTGAACGTAGTGGGAGGGAATATACAGGAATGACTAGATACAGACATGAGTGCCCATTCTCAGACATAGATTGATGAATTTTTCATGTTAAGGATATAAAAAGACAGGTCTCACTCCTTGGAGTCTAACTAGGGTTTTCAAGATGAGTTAGGTAAATGTATTCCATTTTATTGATTCTATATATATAGACATTTGATATGGTATACACCCTATGATCATTTTGATCAATGAAATGTAAATGATTTTAAAGAGGTTTGGAAAACACCTTCGAGTAGTCTATAAAATACCTTGGGTTCATGATAGGGATGATATGGAATAATCTCATTGAAAAGTTTGGTAAATTTATTGAGTAGTCATGATATTATAAATTGGTAAAAATATGAAGAAAATATTGGAAGTCATCATGGTGTGGTTTGGTAAACTACATTAGGGAGATCATGATATAGATTTTTCATATTCCTCCACATAGTTAATAAATAACTCTTAGTGCGGTTTGGTAAACATCAATGGGCTGGTAATGATATGATTTTTTATATTCTTATGGAGTAGTTTGGAAAACCTCGTGGAGAAAATGTCATAACTTGGGATGTATTGGACATGATCCTAAGATCCATGGATAGGGGATGAAACCCACCACAACATATATATTAGGATTCCTTAGACATGATCCTTGGATCTAAGTGTGGGGGAAGCAACCACATGCATAGATTGGCTGTAATGGATATTCCAGAATTGTTTCTAGGGGATCTCCTGTTGAACCTGATACTACGATTGGAATGATTACACAACATGCATAGAGAAAACCTGAAACCTACCAAATATAGTGTGGCCATTTAGGGATGTGGTCCCAATGATAGATATTGATTATCATTCACACTCTTATAAAATTTGGGTTACTATCGTTGGAATTATTAAATAGAATGCTCAGAGATATCTGACACTAGATAAAGAAGGGTTTATTGGTACAATTTTTTTCATTGAAACATATGAATTTATTATTAAGTAATAATTTATATATAAACACATTAATTTAACAAATATCATTACCTGACTTTTAACATACATAACACATAAACATAATCCAATGATTGAGAGGCATGGTGTCTTTGAATTACTAGGTTTATAATATATAAAAGTGAAACTAAAATAAAACGTATTTATTTTATATCCATAATGAGATCTTAAATACCTTTTTGATTCAACAACATCATAGGACATCTTGTGGAATACATAAATAAAATTAATTAAATATATTTCCTTATAAGGGAATAAACATCATGAACTAGCATATCATATGTTTTATAAGGCATAACATTATACTGTAAATGAAAAGGATCATAAAAAATCAATTTGGGTGCATGAAATAAAGAACAATGAATCATAATATCATGGAAATATATGAATATGTATGAAATATAAAACATGAAATAATAAAAAGTCAAGGATAACCACAAAGGAAACATGACATGGTAGACAGAGTCCTATCTTGGATTAGGTTTACTCCTTGCTCCCATACATATCTCTTAATGAGACATAAAAAATAATAAATGTAATAGAGTGATATATATGTGTACCAATCATAACATATAAAAGTACATGTGTTTGACATAATAAAATCAAATATAATTCATAAAAATAAGGATTTCTCATAGAAGGAAATGGGTTTCATAACCATATATTATAGGATAAACAACTGGCATATCATAATGGTTTACATGAAATAAAGTATTAAAACATTATTATATGTTGATAGATAAAATATATGTATTTTCCATAACAAATGATTTTAAACTAATGTGAATATGTGAAAATGAGCATAAAAATCACTTTTGAAGAATACCACTTAAACGGGGTATTATGGAAAAGGGTAATAAGTATTTAAAGAGGGTGAGAGAAAAATAGTTTTCATAAAATAGAAAAGGAACCAAAAATGTTTTCCAAAAAATGAGTCTTTTTAGAAACCCTGGATTTTTAAATACATTTAATTGAGTGGTACTTGATATAAGGCAAGAAACAAATAAGTTCCCTTTAATAGGATCTACTTAGTTAATGAAATTAAAGAAACCATTAAAACATGTATATCCCCATCAAGGAATGGTGAATTAAACTAGTTATATGTGTGTGGGAAATATATAAATAATATATAATATTTATATAAGAATAATAGATAGATAATGTGATTTAAATAGGTAGAAATTGCAACTTAATGAAAATAGGGCAGTTCAAGGAGATCACATACCTTAGGTCTAGAATCGTTCTGCACTTAATCTTTTTATAAAAAATAATAAAATTTGACTTTTTAATTTTTTAGATAATAAAATTTTACATATATATTTAATTTACTATAAGTAAATTATATTCATTTAAACCCATTTCAATGAGATATAATTTTTAACATCACTAAATCGTTGGTGTTTGTTACATGGTTCCAAGGTCCGATAACTTATGGATGTTTATTGAAATTATTGTCAAATGGGAATTCAACTCCAAAAGATAAATTAAATGATATTAATATCCATATAGATATTAATATATTCCCAAATACCAATATGATTTCCAACCTAGGGATGATTCATTTAGTAAGAACATTAATGTTGTACAGTTAGTTCATTTACGTGGCTTTCCCAACCATTACAAACTATAATAATTTTATTTAATTAAATAGTCATATTTACATTAAAAAAACATGAAATATGATATAATATAAATATTAAAAAAATATTTATCCATAATATCATTTTTATGGCCATCATTGAAGGAGGTGTATAAATGCAATATGTTGTTCATGGAGGCAGTGAACCAACCATATTGTTAGAATCAAATAAAGGGTGGGTATAAGATGAATATTCTAACATAATAACAAAATATGAGTATATTTAGGATATTTAAGAAAAATTTTCTTGGTGGATGTAAAATATATAGGGTGGTTAACCAATAATAGAATTTAAATAGGTTTTGTAGAGAATTCACCTCTCCTTTTGGCTGTCTCCATGTAAGAAACCACTTTAGGCTCTTTTGAATGGTATTTAGTGAAACAATTCATCTAGAAGAGTGGGGAGATATTTTAGGAGAGAGTTTTATAAAATTATATTAATATTAAAGGATAATAATGTTTTAGGATATAGGGTGGTTATGGGTGTAATTTGTTGTAATGGCCTGGACCTCTCCGACCCATTCCTTTGTCAAAAAGAAGGCCACGAATTGTTCTGGAGGGTAAAATGGATTTTTCCCACACTTTCCAGAATTTTGAAACTACGCGCCGTGTGGTTTGAGTACACTCCATGTACCCCCTTCTCGGGTATACCCCGTGCTGAAGGCCATGTCCTTGCCGTGTGAAGTAAATGGGTACACGCCGTGTACCCTAAATTACACGCAGTGTAGTACCTCCCCGCGTACGTGTTCCTAGTCAACGGACGTGTGCCGTGTTGAGGTTGTGTCCTTGCCACATAAAATAAATGAGGACACGCCGTGTGTCCAAACTACATGCCATGTAGTCCTTCCCCGCGTATGCGTTACCCTCAAACCGTGTGTTGACCAGTCAATGGCCGCAGAGCCGTGTTGGAAGCCGCGTGGAGATCGTGTGAAAGAACCGAGTACATGCCGTGTAACATAAAGTACACTCTGTGTAATTTTTCTTTTCACTCCTATAAAAGGAGGGGTCCCCTCCTTCTTTTCAACACACCACTCTCCTCCCCTCTCCTCTGAGCAAAGCTCTCTCAGGAGCCTCGAAGGATCTTCCTTCCATAACTTCTTCGCCCGAGATCCGATTTATGATCCTTCAGCGGCCACAGAATCGTAACGATGAGGCGGAACTTCTGAGCTTGGATCCGTTGCCTTTCCTTCATCCTTCCTTTCTGACTTCCACCAGAGGAGGTTTTCCCAGGACCCGACAAAAGTGACGGATGCCGACGGACGTCTTCTAAGGCTGATCCGGGGGAGCGCTGTGATCAGAACCTGTTGAGGTAGGGATCTTACCTTCGTCTCTCTAATTTGTGCATCTTGTGGGGTGGGTATCCTCTTTTGTTAATGAGAAATAGTTGAACCATTAAATGAAGATAATAACTGGTTAAAGAATGGGGTTGGAAAGTTTTTGATTGCTGTTACTTTACTTTTTATATCCTGTGATTATGTTGTGAAATGAATAGGCTTATGCATACTAAAAATAACGGTCGTTGGGGGCCTTTTCTTGCGCAATTAAATGTTGACCTATATTTATAGACCGTTTATGTGAATGGAACTTTGTGGAATGTGGAAATTGGTTAATCACGTAAAGTTGGCTGATTAAATGAATATATGGAACCCTTGTGTGATCACCCCGGTTGAACAAAATGGTATAACGAACATGTGGGTGTTGGATTGGTTACGTGGCATGTGATGGGGGTGTTTTGTGGGTTGTTGTGGATCGGGTGAGCAGTGGGGCTGCGGTTGACTTGGTTGTGGGTTTGTGTGAATGCTATGATGGTGATGGGTAGTGAGGCTGCGATAAATGGTATTAAAGGGATAATGACGTATGGGCTTTGGTGTGGTTATGGTTATGGTGGTTGGAAGCGGGGATACAGGTATGGGTTGAAATGTGAAATGGCTATGGGTTTTGAATAATAAATAAAAAGTGGAAGATTTAAATGGTGGTTCATGGTAATAGAACATATTAATAATCGATGGGGTTGGTTGGTTGTTAAGAAGGACTTTGTTGTGCTGCTTGTGTTCTCCTAACTTGATTTGTGGATGGCGGGGATATGTTTTACGAATTATCATTGTGGTTTGTTGTGGATAGTTTCCCAGTAGTTAAGGAATTAAATAAACTAATTCTGTTGAAACGTGAAAACCTAAATGGGGTTGGGGTTGTTTGTTGTATGCATACTTCATGGTAGCAGTGCCGAGGAACTTTCTCAGTTTCTCTCTTTAGAATCCATAGGTTGTGCTGAGTGTTTGGTGTATATATATATCTGTATCTTTTGTGTTTTATCGCACCCCACCCATGTTGAGCACTTAGTGCCGAACACTCCCATTTCATGGGAGAGGGTGTTTTCCCTTAGTTACTAGCTCCTTCCTTCTCTTTCTCCCCTAGGCTGTGATGGCTTGAGGCAACCTTACACCTAAGACTCTTCGGCTATGTTTTGATTGGGGTGGTTTTAGCCCAACACTCTTCGGGAAGGTTCTACTATTTCCCAAGAATCTTTGGGATGAGGCCCAGGTGTGTGCGGGTGGGATACATGGTTGTGAGGCCCCAGTGTGTGCGGGCGGGATACGAGGTAGTGAGGCCCATGTGTGTGTGGGTGGGGAGAGTGTGGCAGCGTCAGGACGTTCTCCGTTAGGAAGAGAAGCTAATTAAAGGGAAATGGTGCGGGTTACCCAATACTCTTGTTTCTTATATACTACTACCTGCTATGATTGTGTTTTTGGTGAGTGTGGCTGGTGAGGTTTGGTGGAAGTAATTGCTTGCTAGGTTTCTTTTGTTTTTCTCACGGGACATTAGGATGTCTCCCCACTTGTGCACGAGAGATTTAGGTTTCCCTACTGAGTATACTTGTATTCTCACCCGACGTTTAATTTCAGGTTTCCAGGTGGACAACCAGGGCCGTGCGGGACCCTACTTGTCGGACAGTTGGAGTTGTTGTAGTTGTTGTACACTTGTTTCTTTTGGTATAGTACTTTGAGCTTTCTTGTACTTTCACCTTGTAATAAAATTGTTTAAACGTGCATGTGGGCTTGGTTTGGGTTTATTTCTATACACTTGTTCTTTTCCTTTTTGGTGGTTGACTTGTCCAATTTCCCGATACTAAATAATAAAAAGGTTAATGCCTCCCATATTTGTGAAAACTCATACCCTTGGTGCTAGTCGCCACCCCGGGGCCTATAGGAGGCGGGACTCGGGGGTCATTATCTCCCTTTCACCATTGCCAACTCAGGAGGGGCATCTTTGGTGGGAGGGGGTCGTGACCGAATGGTATCCGATGTGATGGTTGAGAGATAAGATGGAGTCTGAAGTTAGGCATAGTGAGGATTTCATGGGATGGTAGGGTGACAATGTTAGTCAATCTTGGTGCGTGACATAGGCCAGGGAAGACCAGCTAGGACACATGATTTTAGGCCCCCCGCGATCCGATGCAAGGACTCTGAGCCTACCGAACGACCAAGTGAAACTACATTGATTTCATGGTAGAGACCCTAGGGAAGGTACATGCAACATCATGATTGTGTTTTTCTTGATTTGGGTGTTCTGGGAAAGAAATTGAAATAATTTGATAAAATAAAACCTTGAGAAACTTCCTTACTACTTGGGATTAGGCAATCCCTGTTTACCATACAGCAATGGCACCTAGACGTTGTCCCCGGGTGGCTCAGACAACCGAGGCCCATCATATCCATGCGGTCGATCAGTTGAGGATTGACCGAGAGGAGGAAGATAGCCAGTGGCATAAGACTCTCCATTCATTCTAGCGGAAAAACCTCAAGATGTACGAGGGTAGTACTTCAGATATGGAGACAGAGGGGTATCTTGAGGAGTTAGGGATTTATTTTACCTTGATCTGTGCTCTGAGGGAGTACTGGGTTCCCCTAGCAGTCAGTCAGCTGAGAGGTGCGGTGCGACAGTGGTGGACACTCTACCTCAGAGAGAGGATAGAGGCAGAGGTTCCATGAGCTGACTTTGAAAAGGAATTCTGAGAGGAATTCCTTTCTTCCATGATCAAGGCGGAGAAGCGGTGGGAGTTACTCTCCCTTCACCAGGGGAGTATGTCAGTACGAGAGTTGGGGATCAAGTTCAAGGATCTCCTGCGCTTTGCTCCAGATCTCTTTCCAGATGAGGAGTCTCGGGAGAGACGTTTGGAGGAGGAGCTTCACCCTTCGCTCCAGTATGCTGTCACCCCCTTCACCCTTCTCACGTACTTGGAAGTACAGAAGAAGGCAGAGGTTTTTGAGAGGATTCACTCACTGGGAGGTGCACTACGTGAGGGGTTTCAGCCAGGTTCATCGAAGGGGAAGGCAGTCAGCAGTAGGTCTCCTACGACGGGACGTTCCAGGTTCAGGCCAGTGGGGAGCAGGCCCCAGCAGTTCCAGTTCAGATCTTCGGGTCCTTGTCCCTTTTTCTCGAGCCCAGGACCGAGGTGTTTTTCTTGTGGAGGATTTGGGCACGTTCAGAGTCGGTGCCCGACCCGAGCTCAGTACGGTGGAGGTGGGCAGGTTCAGTACCCACCTCAGCAACACCAATTGTCGGCGAGGCCCTTCCAGCAGCAGCAGGACCATGATCCTCCAAGGGCAGACTTTGTAGGAGGAGGCCGACCTTAGGGTGCTCCTCAGGGACCTCTACCAGGGCGTGGTCGGGGAGGCGGATGACATCAGAGAGGCAGAGGAGCTGGGCGTGGATAGTTTCACATAGCAGAGATGACAGCTCCAACAGTACAAGAGGTGGTGCGAGGTACGATTTGTTTGTTCAGCACTCTTGTTTCTTCTTTGTTCGATTTGGGAGCTCCAAACTCCTTTGTTGCACCTGGTCTAGCCCATGCTTTGGGACTAGACGTAGAGAGACTTTTTGTACCACTGGTGCTGAGTACACCAGTTGGAGGCCAGACCAGCGTATATTGTGTTTTCCGGGGATATGGGCTGACGTTGGGACCACATCGATCTAGTGGGGACCTTCTTCTGTTAAAGATACAACCATACAATTTCATCTTAGGCATTGACTGGTTGTTTTCTGTTAGTTCCGTTATCGACTGCTTCTAAAGGAGAGTCGTGTTCTCTGACGTGGATGGGCGTGTGTAGCTTTTGTTGGCGAGAGGAGCTATCAGGTGGGAAGCCGGCGTGTGGAGCCTCTCCTTTCTTTGTTAGGCGGGTTATCAGTGGTTCCAGCTGATACAGAGATGATGGATATCCCTGGGGTTGTTGGGGAGTTCCTCGATGTTTTTCCTGGGGAGGTTGTGACTCTACCCCCAACGTGATGTTGAGTTCGGGAAAGACTTACAGCCTGGTGCCCGTCCGATTTCGATGTCCCCTTATCGGATGGCACCTTCGGAGCTGCGGGAGTTACGGATTCAGATTGACGTTCTGATGGAGAAGGGTTTTGTTTGACCCAGCGTGTCACCATGGGGTGCTCTAGTTTTGTTCGTGAAGAAGGCAGATGGTGGTCTCAGGAAATGCATAGACTACCGAAGGTTGAACCATGTAAAGGTCAAGAACCGCTATCCCCTCCCAAGGATAGATTATCTCTTAGACAAACTGAGGGGAGAAGGTTGGTTTTCCAAGATTTATCTATGATCTGGATATCACCAGTTGAGGGTAAAAGACAGTGACATCTCAAAGACGTCTTTCAGGTGCAGGTATGGGCACTTCGAGTTTGTGGTGATGCCGTTTGGAGTTACGAATGCATCGACTGTGTTCATGGGACTTATGAACATTATCTTCCGGGTGTTTCTGGACCAGTTCGTTGTTGTGTTTATCGATGACAATCCGGACCTACTCAAGGTCAGAGGAGGAGCACGTTGAGCATCTCAGGGCAGTCTTGGAAGTCCTTCGACACCACCAACTTTATGGGAAATTGTCGAAGTGTAAGTTATTGACGCAAGAAGTACACTTACTTGGGCACATGGTATCTCAGCATGGAGTGTCAGTGGACCCGTCGAAGGTGGAGGCAGTTGTTTCTTGGGCAGCACCCAAGAGCAAGGCAGAAGTTCGTAGTTTCTTGGGGTTAGCAGGTTACTATCAGAGGTTCATTTCGGACTTCCCTCGAGTTGATGCTCCATTGATAGCTTTGACGAGGAAGAACCAGGTCTTCCTATAGAGTGAGCAGTTCCAGAAAGCTTTTGACTACCTGAAAGAGAAGTTGGTCAGTGCTCTCGTACTCAGGTTTCCAGAGGAAGGGTTGTTGTATGTGGTGTTTTGTGGCGCTTCTCGCATTGGTCTGGGGTGTGTTCTGATGCAGAAGAAGGGAGTGATCTGTTATGGGTCTAGGCAGTTACGCTCTCACGAGCGTAACTATGCCACCCATGACCTAGATCTTGCAACAGTAGTGTTCTCACTAAAGTTGTGGTGACATTACCTCTTTGGGGAGCGCTTTGTGGTCTTCTCAGATCATAAGATCCTGCGTTATATCTTCTCCCAGTGTGACCTGAACTTATGATAGAGGAGATGGGTCGAGTTTCTCCAAGACTATGACTTTGAGATATCTTACACTGAAGGTAAGGGAAATGTTGTGGCTGGCACCCTGAGCAGTAAGTCTCATCATGAAGAAGTTCGGGAATCCGCTGATGCTTGGAAGGTGATGGGAGAGTTGAATTCCTTGCACTTGGATGCCAGGGTCGAAGGTGTTAGAGGCTGTTTGTTTCAGTTGAAGGTGCAGTCCTCCTTGTTGCAGCAGGTAGAAGAGTATCAGTGGGGGGACTCCGAGGAGGAAGTGATGCGGGATCGTGTCGATCAAGGGAACGCTCGAGAAGGATGGTCAGAGGACAGCCGACATCAGATTCTTTTCCATGGAAGGTTGTTTGTCATGGAGGCGATGGTTGAGGGAGTTCTCCGTGAGTTCCATAGATCAGCCTTGGCGGTACATCTAGGAGTTTAAAAAATGTACCGAGGCCTGAGGGAATAGGTTTGGTGGGCCGGGATGAAACGGGAAGTGGCGGAGTTTGTGGCTAAATGCCTAGTGTGTCAGCAAGTGAAGGCTAAACACCGTGTTCCCAGTGGTTTGTTTCATCCTTTAGATGTCCCCGAGTGGAAGTGGGATGACATCTCAATGGACTTCGTCACAGGACTACCCAGAGCTCAGGGTGGTTATGATGCTATCTGGGTGGTGGTGGATCATCTGAAAAAATCAGCTCAGTTATTAGCAATCAAGGAGTCAGGCCCGGTGAGTACCTTATCACAGAGGTACGTAGATGAGGTTGTGTGGTTGCATGGAGTCCCAAAGACTATCATCTCAAATAGGGATACTTGGTTTACCTCACAAGTCTGGAGGGGGTTACATCATGATTTTGGTACCCAGCTACACCTTAGAACTGCTTTCCACCCCCTAAATGATGGGCAGACGGATCGGACTGTCCAGATGCTGGAGGACATGCTGCGAGAATGTGTTATAGATTTCAGGGGATCATGGGTACGCCACTTTCCTTTAGTAGAGTTCGCCTACAACAACAGTTTCCAGTCTACTATTGGCATGGCACCGTTTGAGGCTTTTTATGAAAGGCCATGTCGTTCACCCATTTTATGGGCAGAGGTTGGGGAGACAGGTGCTCTTGGGCCAGAGGTAGTGTAGTGCACCACGGAGAAAGTCTAGCTTGTACGTGAGATGACGAAGGCGTCTCAGGACCGAAAAAATTCTTATGCTGATCTTCGGAGTAGGCCCATAGAGATCAAGGTGGGAGATCATGTGTTCTTGAAGGTTTCCCCTCGACGGGGGTAGCAGAGGTTTGGGAAGGGGAGCAAGCTCTCACCTAGGTTCATCGGACATTTTGAGGTGTTGAGGTGAGTTGGTGAGGTGGCATATCAGCTAGCCCTACCACCTCAGTTGGAGAAGTATGATGACATCTTCCACGTCTCCTAGCTTCGTCGGTACTTACACGACGACTCTCACGTTATCGACTTGGGAGAGTTAGATATGAGAGATGACGCGACCTTTGAGGAACGACCAGTCATGATCGAGGATCGTAAAGAGAAGGTGTTCCGTGGACGAACCATTCTATTGGTTCTTGTGTTGTGGAGGCATGGCGGCCTCGAGGAGAGCACTTGGGAGAAGGAGACCCAGATGAACGCTTAGTACCCAGAGTTGTTTTGACTTGTGTTTTCCCTTGTTCTTCTGAGCTTTGTGTTGACGTTGTACTATGTACCCTTGTTATATGGAATGATTGGCTTGTTAGTTGTGAGACATTTTGTTTCCATGTTCCCTGGTAATGTGTAACATGTCCGGATGTGTGGGAAAGGGAAAAACCTCACCCTTAATCGAGACGCATTAATGCGGATGCGATTGAACCCGTGCGGGAGAGTCAGTGCCGCCTAAAGCGGATAATATCTCGATATAGGAAAAGGAATTTTCCCCAAACCACATGTTCGGGCAGTGTGTGGGTTGTGCAGTGTTGGGGGCAGTGTGAGTTGAAAAATCCTAATATATGGAAGTGGGAAGGCCCAATCCTTAATCAAGACTCATTAATGCGGAAGCGATTAAACCCGTGCAGGTGAGTCAGTGCCGCCTAAAGTGGATAATATCTTGATATAGGAGAGGAAATTCCTAACACCTGTAATTAGGGTTGTTGGTTGGGTTCCTATTATAACGAGAACCCTAAGTGGTATCTTGTTGGTTTTTTATGGGTTGGTTTTTGAATTCTCGGGGATGAGAATGTTTTAAGAGGTATCTGATGTAATGGCCCTGACCTATCCGACCCATTCCTTTGTCAAAAAGAAGTCCACGAAGTGTTCTGGAGGGTAAAATGGAATTTTCCCACACTTTACAAAATTTTGAAACTACACATTGTGTGGTTTGAGTACACGCCGTGTACCCCCTTGCCAGGTATACCCCGTGCTGAAGGCCGTGTCCTTGCCATGTGAAGTAAATGGGTACACGCCGTGTACCGTAAATTACACGCCGTGTAGTCCCTCCCCGTGTACGCGTTCCCAGTCAACGACCGTGTGCCGTGTTGAGGTCGTGTCCTTTCCGAATGAAATAAATGAGTACACGCAGTGTGTCCAAACTACACGCCGTGTAGACCTTCCCCGTGTATGCGTTACCCTCAAACCATGTGTTGACCAATCAATGGCTGCGGAGCCGTGATGGAAGCCGCGTGGAGACCGTGTGAATGAACCGAGTACACTTCGTGTACCATAAAGTACACGCTGTGTACTTTTTCTTTTCACACCTATAAAAGGAGGGGTCCCCTCCTCCTTTTCAACACACACCTCTCCTCCCCTCTCCTCTGAGCAGAGCTCTCTCAAGAGACTGGAAGGCTCTTCCTTCCATAACTTCTTCATCCGAGCTCCGATTTACGATCCGTCAGCGGCCACAGGATCATAACGATGAGGCGGGACTTCCAAGCTTGGATCCATTGTCTTTCCTTCGTCCTTTCATTCCGACTTCCACCCGAGGAGGTTTTTCCAGGACCCGACAGAAGTGACGGACACCGACAGACGTCTTCTAAGGCTGATCCGGGGGAGCGCTGTGATCAGAACCTGGTGAGGTAGGGATATTAACTTCATCTCTCTAATTTTTGCATCTTGTGGGGTGGGTATCATCTTGTTTTAATGAGAAACAGTTGTACCATTAAATAAAGATAATAACTGGTTAAAGAATGGGGTTGGGAAGTTTGTGATTTATTTTACTTTACTTTTTATATCCTGTGATTATTTTGTGAAATGAATAGGCTTATGCCTACTAAAAATAACGATCGTTGGGGGCCTTTGCTTGTGAAATTAAATGTTTTCATATCTTTCTAGACCGTTTATGTGAATGGAACATTGTGTAATGTGAAAATTGGTTAATCACGTAAAGTTGGCTGATTAAATGAAAATCTGGAACCCTTGTATGATCACCCCGGTTGAACAAAACGGAATAATGAACATGTGGGTGTTGGCTTGGTTACGTGGCATGTGATGGGGGTGTTTTGTGGGTTTTTGTGGATCGGGTGAGCAGCGAGGCTGTGGTTGACTTGGTTGTGGGTTGGTGTGAATGCTATAATGGTGATGGGCAGCGGGGCTGCGATAAATGGTATTAAAGGGATAATGACGTATGAGCTTTGGTGTGGTTATGGTTATGCTGGTTAGCAACGGGGCTGTTGGGATGGGTTTAAATGTGAACGGGATATGGGTTTTGAATAATAAATAAAAAGTGGAAGAGTTAAATGGTGGGTCATGGTAATGGAACAGATTAATAATCGATGGGGTTGGTTGGTTGTTAAGAAGGACTTTGTTGTGCTGCTTGTGTTCTCCTAACTTGATTTGTGGATGGCAGGGATATTTTTTACGAATGATCGTTGTGGTTGGTTGTGGATAGTTTCCCAGTAGTTAAGGAATTAAATAAACTAATTCTGCTGAAACATGAAAACCTAAATGGGGTTGGGGTTGTTTATTGTATGCATACTTCGTGGTAGCAGTGCCGAGGCACATGCTCAGTTTCTCTGGTTAGAAGCCATAGGTTGGGCTGAGTGTTTGGTGCATATATATATCTGTATCTTTTTTGTTTTATCGCAACCCACCCATGTTGAGAACATAGTGTCGAACACTCCCATTTCAAGGGAGAGAGTGTTTTCCCTTAGTTACTAGCTCATTCCTACTCCTTCTCCCCTAGGCTGTGATGGCTTGAGGTGACCTTACACCTAATACTCTTCAGGTAGGTTTCGATTGGGGTGGTTTTAGCCCTTCGAGCAGGTTCTACTGTTTCCCAAAATCTTCAGGATGAGGCCCAGGTGTGTGCGGGCGGGATACGTGGTTGTGAGGCCCAGGTGTGTGCAGGCGGGATACGTGGTTGTGAGGCCCAGGTGTGTGCGAGCGGGATACATGGTTGTGAGGCCGAGGTGTGTGCGGGCGGGATACGTGGTAGTGAGGCCCAGGTGTGTGTGGGTGGGAAGATTGTGGCAGCATCAGGACGTTCGCCATTAGGAAGAGCAGCTAATTAATGGGAAATGGTGCGGGGTACCCAATACTCTTGTTTCTTATATACTACTACCTGTTGCGATTGTGTTTTCGGTGAGTGTGGCTGGTGAGGTTGGGTGGATAGAATTCATTGATAGGTTTCTTCTGTTGTTCTCATGGGACATTAGGATGTCTCCCCACTTATGTGTGAGAGATGTAGGTTTCCCTACTGAGAATACTTGTATGCTCACCCTACGTTTACTTTCAGGTTTCCAGGAGGACTTCCAGGGCCATGCGGGACCCTACTAGTCGGATAGTTGGAGTTGTTGCAGTTGATGTACACTTGTTTCTTTTGGTATTGTTCTTTGATCTTTCTTGTAATTGCACATTGTTATAAAATTGTTTAAACATTCATGTGGTATTGGTTTGGGTTTATTTCTATACACTTGTTCTTTTCATTTTTGGTGGTTGACTTTTCCTATTTCCTGATCCTAAATAATAAAAAGGGTAATGCCTCCCATATTTGTGAAAACTCATACCCTTGGGGCTAGTCACCACCCCGGGGCCTACTGAAGGCGGGACTCGGGGGTCATTATCGCCCTTTCACCATTACCAGCTCAGGAGGGGCATCTTTGGTGGGAGGGGGTTGTGACATTTGAAAAGGTATAAGAGTGGTGTTTTTTAATATTATATACATTTCATTATTATTTTGGTTCAAGAGTAAAAATAGTGTTGAATCTTATGACTATATATAGTAATTAATTCATGTTTTTTCAAACTAATTTGTTATTACATAATCTCATGTACAATAAATCATGTTTTTTATAATGTTAAATAATTCATTTTGTTGTCTTTCTCTATTCACTAAAAATTCATCTATTTTAGAAAAATATAGAAAAATAACCCTAATAATTTTTCAACATGTACATTCCAAAAATGAAATCCATTGTAGGAAAATAATTTTATAATTATGTTAAATTGACTTTTAAAATAAAATATTTATTTATTTTAAAGATACAAATTTTAATATTATGATCAATTTCCCAACCCTTTGAAAAATTACATATAATCTCATAAAATTATATTATCAAAATAATTAAACATAATATTGTTTTATAAAACCATTTTATGAAAATAAAATTTATTTAAAATTGTATTTATTTTACTAAAATACAAAACAATTATTTTAACATTTTGAAACCTTTATTTTCTTGTTTAATGATATAAATATGTCATATTTTTCATTTTATAAGAAACCAAAATTTTATTTTACATTTTTCAAGGTGAGTATACTATTCAAGTAGTTAGGTTACTATTTCTAAATATCATTTTACTAATCCTAACAATCATATTATTATTCCAGTGGTCATAATACTATTCCAATTTTCAGATTTGTAATAGTCTTGTGTGTTAACTAATTTATATATGTATGTCATATTTCATTCATTCTTAATTCAAGTCTATTATATCCCAAGATTATATATATTTTCATTTTCAAAAACAATATTCCATTACTAATATACTGCTTTATATCTATAAAGTTGTTCATGAGTGCAATCATTCTAGGGGATTTAGCATATCCAAATTTTTATATTATGGTTATATTATTTTATATTTTTTTTATCCCATTGTAATATTTTTAATTCTTATGGTTAATTTTATTATATAGATATAATGGTGAAATTAATATAATATTTTTTTGGATCAATCATGTGGTGCATCTGCTTTATATAATACTGCATTAATAAATATGAAACAATTATATAATCAGAAGAAAAATTTCATTTATAAAATCATGGGTTGTTACATTCTTACCCCATTTATAAATTACATCCTTGAAATTTCATTTTACATAACATGGTGAAAAAAGGTGAGGGTATTTATTTTTCATTGCTTCCTTTGTTCCCCATGACAAATCCCCATACATATGGATCTTATATTGTACATTACATTGATGAGTTTGATTATTTTGTAGAACATCACCTCTATGGTCCAAGATATTCATTGGTTTATCCTCATAAGAGATATATTTTTCTAGATATACTACCACATAATTTATTAAATGTTATGGATTCGGTATGTAATTCCTTGAGAGGGATACATGGAACAAGTCATTTTCTTCAGATAGGGTTGGTGAGGGTTCTATTTGATAGGATACAAATCTGATATGATCCTAGATCTCAAAGGAGATAATGTTCCTATGACATATCATTCCCTTATTCCTAAAATTCATGACTCTATTCCATAGAGAAATATTTAGGAACACTTTATCTCAAACCTTCAACTCTGGATCTCATTAATGGTTATCAGTATAGATATTTTTTCGCCTTTGATTTTCCCCAATGTGTTGCTAAATGGTCTAAACCTTTTCTACCATTTCATCAAATATTCCAGTTCCCAGTATCCTGCATTCACCAAATTCATCACAACACATGAGTGTTCTAAATCACTTCCCATAAAAGGACTCATATGGGTCTGGTTGCGTCCAAATTTACCCTATAGGTATGTGGTTGTTGTAGTACAGGTAGGGGTCGAATCCACAGGGACTGAATAAGGAACCTAAAGACACTATGATTTTAGAAGGATTTGGCTATGAAGTGGCCAACTATTCAGATTGATTTGATTTGAATAAATCTTGATTTAATTTAAAGAAAAAAATAAAAAAACATATAATTACTTAGTCTAAAACAATTAATGAATATGAGTTGATCCTAAGTTGTTACTAGGGTTAGATTGAATGTATTTATTTTCTTATTACAATCATTTCACTATTTCAAGACATATCCAGAAAATGATATAATTCCTCAAAATCATTCACCAATTTAATCCCTACACAATTCCAAGGCTAATCACCAATTCACTTATAAGATCAATTTAATGATCAGTCCAAGGAATTGGATCGTACTAGAATTTGAAATGTGTCATTGTTAAAGTTGGTGAAGACAAAGAAGAAAATAAATCATCAAATTGAAATATTAAAATAATGAAATGATTACAGAATTTAAGATCATAAAATAACATCCAATATTTCCCATGCCACTCCCTAGGACCAACCGATAAGGGTTTATCCCTCCATTGATTCTATGAACTCAACAGAAGCAGAAAGTAGACTTATAGGGGCAGGATTGAAGAAGAAAAATAAAACAATAAAATGATCACTCCACCATCATGTGAATAAATTCACAAGTGCTGGTGTGAATAAGATCACACCCTGGGGAAATGGTATCAATGTGAAAATAATAAGAACATGAAAAGGGAATAATAAGAACTTTTATTGAAAACTAAGGTGATTCAAACAACTTAAATGCGAAAGAAGAACGTGACAAAGGCAATTTGGCATAACAAAATTACAATGAAATTAAAACTCAAAGATCCCTAAATACTCCATTGTTACTAACTTAAACAGGAAAAAAGAAAGCCTTTGGCTGATTCCCCATCTTCACATGTGCCTTTTATTAATTGTGTTGGGGAAATGTGGGTGGACATTAAATGTAGAGGAGACTTTTCAACTCTTTCCTCGAAGTGGGAGCTATCTTTCATCCACCAAAAAGAAGAGCCTAAATAACCTTCAATAAAGCCAAATTGGAGTGTCCCATAGAATACTTAAATGAATCCCCGGATGTACCCTAATAGACTGTAATATTTCATCCCAAAATACTTTGTGGTTTGTGAGATATGTTTTAAATGGTGGACTATTTTTCTAGGCAATAGAATCTAGATGAGAATTGCATCTTCAACTTGGGACACCTAGAACAATATTAACACATTCTAATTAGCCTGGGCCACTTTTGAATTAAATGTTCCTAATGATATCTTATATGTCTATTTAAATTTTCAGAATCATTGAACTTCAAGTTTGTCCACTACAGTACTTGGATTGGGATGTTGTCCAGCTCACTTCGCCCAGAATGTTGTTGGTTCAAGGCCCACTTTGGTGGTCTTCCAATTTGAATCTCCAAGTGCACCAAAAGTATGAATTGTTCCCAATGGAATGAGGAAACGGAAAATTAAATATTATATTAAAATGAATACAATTGGATATTGTAAATTGTGCTCACAAATTTACCATGTAATAGTGCATTTTAAGAAAGAATTGAAATCATGGTGTGAAATGATGTTCAAAGTGTAAAATTCACTAAAATGGTATTTATGAATAAAACATCACATGAAAATATTATAAATTACAATGAATATTAGCCTCTTACTATGGATAATCACACCCCCAACTTTAGTTTTTCTAGTCCTGAGAAAAATATTTCTCAAAAATATGAAATTTGAATTCCCTTGTCCAAAAACATTTAATACACATTTCTCTCCGAAAAATCTCATACCAAGAAATTATGAAACCCATAAAAATAATTTAAAACAAGCTATGTCCATAGGTATATCCCAAGTAGAAGCCCATTATTTGGTTCAAATTCAGTGCCATATTTCATCCAAATTCAATTAAGCATGATGATGTGTTTTGCGTCACAATAGACAAGGGGGTTCATTTTTATTCGAGGGAGAAAAGATGGAAGCACATGGAGAAACCAAATTTTAATATTAATATGAGTACTCAATTTTTTTATTTTTTTTGCTATGTTTTTTTTTGAAATTTTTCCATGGTAATTGAAATTGAACTCAATCGAGTCAACCCATGTTGCAAGTCTTTGCTGATGAATCCCAGGCTCAAAGACCTTAGGGAACCAAGTGAAGATCACATACTCGGGCATCATCTTGAGTTAACTCAATCAACAACAAATTCAAATTACCAAAAATAGAGATAAAATGCCCATCTCTGGGCCAGAAAACTATGGAGTCATGATCCCCAAGTGCCGAAAGCCACACATTAGTTCAATTCATTTCTCTACACGCAATTTATTTTATTTTATTTTTGAATACTCATATTAAAACTAAAATTATCACTAAACCTATGCTATTTATTATGGGACCCCAAGAACTCAAACTAATACCCCATAATCTAGGGTATGTGCATTGGGTTTTTTTATAAATGGATGAAAATATAAACAGTGAAAAATGACATCGGACAACCACACTTTACAAAATCTATGCACATGAACTTAAACTTGCATTAAAATAAGAATTGAGGCATTCAAAATTATCTGATATCCAATTTCAGAGTTTGCAATGTGTGTTATCTTGTTCAAGGTTTATGAAAATTTTCCTTCCACAAATTTTATGATGAAAAAAAATCAATGCTTTTATTTTATCTCCCCCCAAAATAGAATAACACTGTCCCTAGCGTTTAAATAAATGAAAAGTTATAAGGGGATAGGAGAGGTGTTCAAAGAGGAAATTGAAAATGATAAACATGGAACAAATTCACCTGGTTTTTGAAGTTGAAGTTCATGATGCTCCAGATTACTCCTTTGATCTCTTGGTGGATGTAGGCACCTCCTTGATTGAACATGTATCACCCAAAATAATCCCTGAACCATACAAAGATGAACAAACTAGACAAAATAAACAACACAACAATTTATTTAATTCCAAGTATCATCATTTTTATGGTTTTCCCTGTTTTTTTGTTTTTTTTAAATCAAACTAATGATACATTGTCTTCATTTAAATTTCTGGGTAAGGTATTACTCAGGGATCTCACCGCGTCACACAGATGAATACGGTGCTCCCCTTTCATACCAATCCATACTCTTAAAAGAAGAACAGGTCAACAGTCTAATTTTTTTTAACCTATAAAAACATAAATAAAATAAAATAAATTAATGATACATTGTCTTCTTTTAAATTTCTGTGTAAGGTATTACTCAAGGATCACACTGTGTGACATAGATAAATATGGTGCTCCCCTTTCATACCCATCCATACTCATAAAAGAAGAACAATTCAACAGTCTGAAGTACAAATTAAATAAAATAAAACATGAAAACCACGGGTTGCCTCCCTTGCAATGCTTTTTTTAACGTCACTAGCTCGACATGAATCCCCAAACTTATCCAATTCCAACTTTCAAAATTTTAAGGACCAAATATTTCTCCACTTATACTTTATTGAGGTTGATTATTTGTTTATAATTTGTATCATGTACAAACCTATGTTCTACAATAAGTGGGAAAATCCAAGGAATATCAGAAATGGTTGATCTAGATTCCTCTGTAGTCTTTCCTGAGAAATCAATGATCATTCCAACTTTTTTGGTTTCAGGAGAAGAATGAATTCCAATTAAAAGATCCTGATTATACCTTATAAAAGGATACTTAGTTGGGAAAGGAAGGATAATAATTTTGATATTGGGTTGTATATTACATTCAAACACAGGTTGAGATTTTGAATCCAAATCAATTTCATTTTCCAAATTTCTCAACAAAATTTGTTCCTTTAGAATAGAAGATTCAACCACCGAATTGGAGAAATTAGTGTCAGGAATGGTTATGGAGTCAATGTTTTTAATTTATCTTAATGGTTTAGGTATTGGTGTGTTTTAAAAATCATCAATAGAGTTATAATTAGGAGACTGAATATACGATGTCAAATTTACCTCTTATGAATACATGAAATCAATTTCTTCTTGATTTAAAGACCCTTCAACAATTTCTTGATTCAACTCTCCTACCTCAATTCCAAAGGTTGGTTCTTCAATACATTCATGAGAGGTTTTTGGGAAACTAGACACTCAATATAAGGTTTTGGAAGGTACAATTGGTGTAGGGATGAGTTCCTCACAAGTATTAATGAATTGTAGTGTTAATCTAAAAGATGATACCTCATAACTCATTATATCCATTTGATTACACAATTTTTCAATCAGTTTTTGAGGAATAGAATTTGTATTTTGTTGATCATCATGGACTTCCCCAAGATTCATCTCTTCAACCATCCTTGAGAGGGCTGGAAATTTATCCATTAAATATTAATCATCCTAATGATTGTACATGTCACCAGGTGTGTTGTAATTAATCAAGGGTTGATCAAATAAATTTTATAATTTAGGTAATTTCCAATATTTATTTTCCATTTGATTCTAGATTGAGTTTATGAGATGTTAATTTTGAAGATACTCTATTGGAGAAGACAAAATGTTGGATTCTAGATTCTCAGGATTCACAGAAACAGAAAGGGGTTAAGATAAGAGAGATGGGGGTGACAATAGAGAACGTGGGGTGAGAAAAGGATGATAGTGTATAAGATAAATTACTTGGTTCCCTGGAAATGGTGCAAAAATTTATTTTTTCCCAAATTTACCCAAAAGAAGAAGGTAGGATGATCATTGTAGTGTAGCTTGGGTTTTCAAATCCCCAGAGACCTTAGAAGTACCTTTATACACATAATAAAAAGAGGTGGATTTTTGGATATGAAGTGTCCAACTATTCATATTGAACTGATTTGAATACCTCTTCATTTAATTTAAAAAACAAAAAAAACATACAATTACTTATTCTAAAATAATTAATGGAGATGAGTTGATCCTAAGTTCCTACTAGGGTTAGATTGAATGTATTTATTTTCTTATAACGTTCGTTTCACTAATTCAAGATGTATCTAGAAAATGATATAATTCCTCAACATCATTCACCAATTTAATCCCTACAAAATTCCAAGGCTAATCACCAATGAACTTATAAGATCAATTTAATTATCACTACAAATAATTGGATCGTACTAGCACTCGAAATGTTTCATTATTAAAGTTGGTGAAGACGAAGAAGAAAATAAATCATCAAATGGAAATCTTAAAATAATGAAATGATTATAGAATTTAAGATCATAAAATAACATCCAATATTCCCTATGAAACTCCCTAGGACCAACCCAAAAGGGTTTAACCTTATATTGATTCTATGATCTCAAAGGAAGCAGAACGTAGACTCATAGGGGCAGGATTGGAGAAGAAAAATAAAACAATGAAATGATCAATCCACCGTTGTGTGAATAAATTCACATGTGCTGGTGTGAATAATATCACAACTTGGGGAAATGGTATCAATGTGAAAAGAAAAAGAATAGAAAAGGAGAATAATAAGAAATTTTATTGAAAGCTAAGTTGATTCAAACAACTTACAAGAGAAAGAAGAACATTACAAAGGCAATTTGGCATAACAACATTACAATGAAAGTAAAACTCAAAGATCGCTAAATAATCCCTTGTTACTACCTTAAATAGGAAAAAGGAATCCTTTGTCCAAGCCCCCATCATCCCAATTTCCTTTAATTAATTGGGTTGGGGAAAGGTGGGTGGACATTAAATGTAGAGTAGACTTTTCAACTCTTGCCTCGAAGTGGGAGCCAACTTTCATCTACCGAACATAAGAACATAAATGTCCTTCTATAAGGCTGAATTGAAGTGGGCCATAAAATAATTCAATGAATATTCGGATTTACCCTAATAGCCTGTATAATTTTATCCCAAAATACTTTGTGGTTTGAGAGATTTGTTTTAAATGTTGGGCTGTTGTTTTGGTCTATAGAATCTGGCCCAGAATTGCATCTTTAACTTGGGCCACTTAGAACACCATTAAAACATTCGAATTATCCTAGGCCACTGTTTAATGACATGTTCCTCATGATGACTTCTATCTCCAGTAAAAGTTTCATAATTATTGAGTATCAATTCTGTCCTCTATATTAATTGGATTGGGATGTTGTCCAGCTCACATCGCCCAGAATGTTGTTGGTTCAAGGCCCACTTTGGTGGTCTTCCAATTTGAATCTTCCAATGCAACAAATGTATGAATTGATCCCAATGGAATGAGAGACCTGAAAATTAAATATGATATTAAAATCAAGACAATTGGATATTGTAAATTTTTCTCACAAATGTACCATGTAATAGTTCGTTTTAAGAAAGAATTGCAATCATGATGTGAAGTGACGTTCAAAGTGAAAAATGCACTGAAATGGTATTTATGAATAACAAATCACATGATAAAAATATAAATTAACAATTAATATTATCCTATTCCTATGGATAATCAGGGTCCATTTGGATTCTTCAGTGAAATTGATTATTTTTTTAGAACATAACTAGAGGAATGTGTTGATTCAATCTACATTTTATGTTCATAGAGAATTATCTAAACATGTCCCCAAGTGTTTTGATATTCTTCTTATATTATCCATCAGTTTGGGGGTGATAAGTCATACTAACGTTCAAATCCATATTTTGATCATGTTAATATATTTAATGAACATGGACGAAAACCCTAGATCTTGATCAGATTCAATCGATAGCGGTGTCCATATAGCCTCACCACTTCTATGATGTATAACCTTTTAATTTGATCAAGTTAAAATTCTTATAATATAAAAATTAAATGAAAATACTTTTCAAGATGATCCACTATAGTCCATATAGCATTATTTCCTATGGATTTTTTCAAAAGACCAGTGACAAAGTCCACATTGATATTATCCCATTTCCATGTAGGTATAAGTAATGCTTGAATCATACCCTTGGATTTATTTCTTTTTGGATTCACTTTATAACATTCTATGGAATTTTATGTGTATTCTAGGATATACTTCTTTATATTGTCCCAAAAATAGATCTCTCAAAGATGTTGATATTTCTTTTCTTTAACTAGGTGGATAGAGAAGGTTGATCTACATTCATAATTCAAAATATCCTTCATTATCTAAGACTTTTATGGTACACATATTCCTGACCAAAATCTTACAACTCCTTCATCAATTCTGAAATCCAGGGACTAATATTTTCTTATATCATCCACCTTCTTATGAATTTCAAAATCATCTTATTGAGCATCCTTTATCATCTCCAAAAGGAAAGGTTGAGAAATCATTTGAGATATCAATGATGATATACCAACATTTATGATTCCCATGCTTATCCATTTCATGTCTACAATGACCAAATATTTCTCAGTCCCCGTTATGGATACATTTTTTGGATCCTTTGTACATAAAGTATATACCATTTTATTAATCTTTCATGTATGGTAGTGGATTTTTCAATCATAATCATTGTTCATATCTGTTATTCTAAACTAGAATATATTACGTTCCATTTATGTGAATATATACTTGATTCTCTTATGATCCATACATATCTCACACTTATCCCCATAATTTTTTTTCCAAAGTTAAAATGAAATTATTACTAAATACTACTATAAATCATGATTTGGATAGTTATACTCATGAATTTTCAACAACCATGAGGCATAAGCAGTCACTTTTTCATTTTACATCAGTACACAAGGCAATCCTTTTTTTAAAGAATTGATATATATCATGAAAAGTTCATTACATGCAGATAGACTAAGGACAGGTGCAGTGATATGGCACATGTTTAACCCTAGAAATTTTAATTTTCATTCATAATTCTAGTAAAAAATTACAGCCTTCTCAGTGATCTTGGTTAGAGGGTTTGAAATTTGTGAGAAGTTTCCAAAAAATCATCATTAATACCAAGATAGTCCAAGGATTCTATGGATCTTCATTAGAGATGTTTTCTTATGCCACTCTTCAATTTAATTTTTCTTACAAGTATTCACATATATATCTTTACTAGTAATAATGTGACCAAATAATGATACTTCCTCCATTTAAAAATAACATGTACTCTAGTTTTCATATAGTATCTGCTTTCAAAAATTCTTTATAATAGTATTCAAATACACCTCATGCTCCTCCTTGACTTTGGAGTATATTAGAATATCATATATAAATACTACTATAAATTTTTATAGGTAATATCTAATGAATATATTCATTTAGTCCTTAAATATTTTTGGATTATTACTTATTATGAAGGGGATAACTATAAACTCATAATCCACATACCTTGTTTGAAAGTAAATATTTATAATATCCTCTATATTTTCATTTTTTCTAATTTGGGGCCAAATCCAATTTTATTGATATAAAGGACCGCTTTATTGGTTAGAGGAGGCCCATTACATGACCAATAGGACTAGTGAGAATTAAATTCCATTACATGACTCTTAAGGCCTCGATTTGTTTCTTAATAATTTGATCTTGATATAATTTCTCATAAGGTAATAATATCCATGCCTAGGAAAAAGATTCTAGAGGGGATTCACCCACCCCACCTTTACTTATATAGAATTGGAGGATGACTCGGGATGTGAAGAGTGGTTTCTTATACTGAAAATTAATTTTGGATTTATATAAGGATAGTTAATCTATTCCTGATATAGAATCAAATCCCACTAATGTATGAGAATATATTTTGGGAGGTCTAGTCCATAAAAATTGATAGTGGAATATTTATGTACATGGGATGTAATAATAGATCTATTTTATATTCTCATAGTTGAATCGACTCCCATGTTATAAGGTGATGTTTTAATACTTATACTAAACTAAAAATATTCTAAATAATGTGAAATATAACCATATAAGACATTTCATTTCTATGGATTGATAAAGAGCCCAAATTTCACTATTTGATTTTAGATCCAGTAATTTACTATATCAAAAATAATCTTTTGGATGAGAATACTCAATATAAAAATCATATAAAATGGAAACTATGAACACAGAAGGAATAAATCATAAATGAAATGTATATCATAACTTATGAATGTTGAGGTTTCAATCTGGGTTATTGATGGTAAATTTCATATCTATTTTTAAGACTAACAATCTATTAATGTTCTTTATAATGTTTTATAAAGAGTTTATGAAATTTATAAAGAATATTCCTCAGTAGTGTCAAACTAGGTGTACAGTAAGGCATATTTTTTGTGTAACATGTATAGTTTTAGTGAATACCCAAAAATATTTTCTGAATTTACTACCCCTAAGTTAATTTTTTCTAAATCCATGCCATCTTATATTATCTAGATGAGGATTTAATTTCTTGGAAACCACTCTCTCTACACTTCACAAAACAATTTAGGACATTTTCTAATACTTAGACTTATCCCTAGAGTTTTTACGAATCTATTAGTATATTAATCCCCGAAAATAAAAATACCATTCTTTGATAACAACTATAGAAACACAATTCTTTTAAACATATCATTACATGATTTATAAGATAAATACGCAATAAACACAACTCAGTGATCAAGAGGCCTAGTGTCTTTATAAGTCTATGTTCATAATAAATCAAAGTGAAACTAAAAAAAAAATACTTTATTTTACTCTCTATAATGAGCTTCTAAATCCCATTGAGAACCTAAATTTGTATAAGATAACTAAGAGAAGACATAAACTAAATGAGTGAGCTATAAATCATAGTATGGGAATAAACATGATGATGATGCATAACATATGAGTCAGAATGAATAACAAGATACCATAGATTCATGTATCAGGAAAAAAGATATGGGAGAATGAAATAAAAAATATTTAATCATAAGACCAAGGTATCATAGTAATTATACAAAAAAATAAATCATTTAATTAGGATAAGTCAATGATAATTTCTATGATAACATCACCTGGTGGACAAAGTCTCGTCATGGATTAGGATTACTACCTAATCTCATAAAAAACGTATCAAGATTCATATACATTACTTAATTAATTTATCGCTATTTGGGAACTCCCATAATACAATGTAAATGCATCTGTGTGACACACATGGAAATCATATATATGGTAGAAATATCAGGAATGCCCATAGAAAAAATGTTTGTTATAATCATGTCTTATATAATCACTAGATGGAATATCATAATGGTTTCTATGAAATAAGGGATTAAAGAATTCTTGGACGTTCATAGGTAAAACAATTACCATATTCCATGAAATAATATTTTCATGTGATGCGAATACATGAAAATGAGTGTAGAAATTCACTTTTGAAATGTACCCCATTAGAGGGGTTTTAGGGAAATGGGGAAATAATATTTAAAGAAGTTAAGATCATAATATTCTCAATAAAACCATAAAGGAACCAAAATATTTTTCAATATTAAAATTATTGTTTTTTAAAACCATGGATGTTTAATAAAATTTCATTGTGTATTACTTGAAATGAGTCAAGAAATCAATGTTGTTCCCTTTAATCGTCTCTTCTAAACAAAAGAAATTGAGAATGGAACCTTCAAAACATGTACATTCCCATAAAAAAGAGAACTAATCTAGGTTTATATGTATGTGGGATATATATTGATATATATATATAATATAAAATATTTATATATGAATAATAGGGTGTTAATATGAGGTAATGTGAGATAAATAGAAATCTAAAGAAAATTGGGTGATTCATAGAGATACCTTACCTTTGGTATGGAATCATTATGAACATTCACTTTAACTCTTGAATAATAAAATTATATTTATTAATTAATTAATTCAAAACTTTCTTCATATTTATTTTTTTACCATAATTATTATAGCATCCCACCTTTTTATTACATAACATTTCATTACATTTTACAAACAGAGGATATTTAAAGTCTACTGTCTTGGAAATCAGGAACATAAAACATGATAACAACATTAAACATTCTTCTAAACCACTTGTAAGGCTTCTTCATTGTTCATCCTAAGTTCATTACAACATCTCCTAACCTGGGAGCATACATCAAATGAAAGGGAGAGCAGAAGGACCAGTAAGGGAAACAAGAGAAACATTTTACATGTGATCTTGAGATACATTAATAAAGTCATGATAAATAACTTTAAGGAATGAGAAAGAGATCATGAGGAATATGATAATAAAAATAACGTGTTTCATAACTTGAAGATGTGGCTACAACATTTAACTTAGACAATCATGAACATATCACCAATGTAACACCCGGGACTTTTATGAGAAATATTTTGTTTTTATGTTATATAAATCAACAAAGGAATCTTTCACTACACACAACACTAGATTGGATTTCATTACATGCAGTCTCAACCTTCCTCAATAGCTTGCATCGTACGCAATACCGAGTTTCACTATAAAACGATATGATATTAAAATATTATTAAAACTAGCTGTTATGAATAGCAATACCCACTTTTTGAAATTTTATAAATTTTATCTTTCAAAATGGACTTCATTTTTGGATTTGGAATATCGAAATTAGCCTAGAGTGAAATTTTGGTATTTTTCTGAAAACATTCAATTTTTGATGAATAGTGAAAACAATGGGTTACTATTTAAAAACCAACTTATTATTTAAATAATTATTTATTTTATTTAAATTTATTTTATGTGAAAATTGATATATAATACCTATATAAGTTCAATGTAATTCATTGGAGTCATTTTATAATAATTTTAGACATATAAAAATTTTATTGAACTTTTCACAGTCTTTTACCCTCCTCCTAGGAGAATTTTCAAATTCACATAAAACATAATTTTACCACTTCTGTGAGTGGAATTTCCAAAATCAGAGATAAACGGTTAATATCAAGGACTAAAATGTGGTTCAATGAGATAAAATAATTTTTGGTGAATAGTAAGTTTTTACTTTTTTTACCACGGTTAAAAGTAAATAGGGTAATTAAGGGGTTAAAATGATATTATTATTACCCTAACACATGTCCCAATTCTATTGGATAAGTGTAATTCGACCAAAAACAACCTTAGGAATAAAATATGACCATTTAGGTCCAATTGTATTAGATTAGGACATTTATTATTATTTTATTTAAAGAATAGTTAAAATAGTTAAAATCAAAGTTTAATAAATAATTTTTTTTAATATAGGGTTATACATATGATAATTTTGACTATAAATATTCATTAGAAAGCTAAAAATATTCCTAATAAATGGTATTTTATTTATAATTTTTAGACTTTAAATAATGTAATTTATTTATGACACAATGATGATGCAGTAATTACCTTAATAATGAAATATTAACATAATTGATTTTATAAATACCCAAATAAATGTAATTTGAGACTTTTTATGAATTAAAATAATTTTCAAGGTTAATATTACATATTATTATTGATTTAATTAAATGTTTTCGAACTAATCATTCTGTTATGATTTTCACAAAAATCAAGTACCAAATAGTGTCAAAATTGACATAAAATTGTTTTTAAAACAAATATTATATAATGAATTTTAATTTTATTTTTAAAAATCTAAGGTTTGGCCAAATGACTTAGATAATGTTATATATATTAATAATAAACAACTTGGGGTTCTTTTGGATCATTATAGTATGTTTATTAACCTTATAGTGTAAGAAAACAAGAAGACATGGTAAAAATAAAATTATTTAACTTAAAGTTAAATCTAAAAGATAAGGTTAAAATAGTAACCTAAACTAGTATAAAATCTATTGGTTGAGAGTATTTAGACCCATCCCCTCCTTATATTATAAATAAATAAATCTGGATCTATTAAAATCTGAATATAACTTTATAATAAAATAATATTTTTAGTTTTTCCAAAGGTGCCCCTCTCCACCCTTATAAAAGGGCACCTCCTCCCTCTCTTCCTCACACCACATTGAGATTTCAAGATCGGCCAAACCATACCAATTTATCTTCTCCACTTCCTTAGAAACATCCTATTGGTTCTGGTCTTCTTCAAAGACCATCTTTAGTACCCTAAGAGGAGGTTAAGAAGAGGCACTTCAAAGAAGAGGCAATGTCCGTTACCGATTATTTCAACTTTATTTCTTCTTCTACTTCTTCTTATTTTGTTGTTTAATTATGAAGTTATAACATCAGTATCACTCATATACTGATATGTTATTATAAGTATTGAACAACCCTATTTCACCATCTATCCATCCTATGGAAAACGAAATCACCACGCATGCGTACATACAGAATACCGTCTCCACGCCGTAGTGTAATCTATTTTCCACCACCACCAAACATGGATGGGTATAATGGTGTAGAGAATAACTATATATTATTATTTTAAATTGATATTGATTCTTAAATAGTATACATAAACTTCAATACAATCCACGATCTTGAGAACGATATCATCGCTCATGCGTATGTATGGCCTACCGTCTCCATGATATGATGCGACTCATTCTACATGATCTTCATTGCATAATTACTATATAAATGAATTTAATGAATAAATATGATATATATTACACTAATACCATTATGTAAATGGGGTATCTATAACCTAAAAATAAGAATAAGAATTTATTCGACAAAACACACATAAGAACAAAAAGCAATAAACACCTGAATAACAAGTAACAATGAAATATTACTAATACGAAGCTAAGAATATGACCATATATGACATCATAACAATAAGTGTGATTATTAAATAAGTAAATTACATTATTTAAATAATTATACAGGAGTTTTAGACACTTACGATGCAAATCGGACCTAAGGTAAGGGAAAATCTCGCAAATCTCAATTTTTATCCGAGATTGTTTGTACTTCAGAATTTACTAGGGAATATTTATCATCCACATCATAGTTTCCTTAATATGTAATATTATTTCTATCCTACTACAATTGTTTAATTCCAATTTTTCCCTTTCGGTGAGTTTTTAGTAAAAGACATGAAAGGAATCTTTTGTCGTTTTTCGTACGAGGTACTTTTTGACTTTTCCGGCCAACGTACGAGAAGAATGTTCTTTTTTTATATTATACGGCATGAATGGATTTTTAGAACATTATTTCCATGAAGCTTACTTTACAAGTTTTCATGTTTATTTTTAATCAACTTCTTTTAGTTTAAAATTGTATGACATGTTAAGAAATGAAAAATGTTTTTGAAGTAGAAATGATATTTTCCTCAAGAATGGAGTTCAAGTGTTTTATCAAAATTATTTTCCATCTAAGATAATATAGGGTACTGTTTCTATCCCTATTTTTACATTGTTTTGATTATGATATTATGGAATTATTTTTATGATTTCCTTTTATCTTATATGGATTGTGTTATGATGGCATGATGATTAAGAATCCCATTTTTATTACATGGGTTATGCTATGATGTATGATTTATGATTTTGTGGCACACATAAGAATGGTTTCATTATCAGATGAGTGTGACCTATATCTCCATCCAATGCATTGGGTAATGATTTATATCTCATGAGACGAAATGGCTGGAACGACAGGTTAATCTGATTCAGTGAAACAAGACTAAAACGAGGAGTGAACTCAGATCAGAAATGCACTTTGTCCGGTAAGAGAGTCATGGAAATGAGTCTAGACTACTATGAAATGATTCTATATTATTATGTGTGTATGACACAATGTTTCATGTTTTAAGTTATTATTATTGGGATTACATTTCACTACTATGATTTATCCCATGTTATGAAATTATGATCTCTTTTGCAGGTTATGATTTCCAAAATGCTATGTTCTTATGAATATGATGTGATTGATATTTCTTTTTTTTACCTTTACTGAGAATTTGAGATCACCCATTTGTATGTTTTATTTCCCTAGATCAGGAATAAGGTTATTAAGTAGGATATTCCAAAAGGGACTCTAGATATGATGAAATAAATGGGAGACAATGTAGATGATTTATGAACCAGTTGTTTATGTTTCCCAGTTTCTAAAGACACTATACCTACATGGTCCTTTCATGGTTTTGTTATATCTTGTAATAAGTGTGCTTAAATTTTGAAGAAATAACAATGTATGTAATGTCTGGGTCGTTATAGTTGGTATCAGAGGAAAGGTATAGTCAACCTTTGGAAACTAGGATGTGAAAGCCTTAGTATGAACCCTAAGGATAATTCTAAGCATAGAAAACAATCTTAGTGTTTTAGAAATGGCCATGAGTAACCTATGATAAGACATTAAGTGTGAAATTTTATTATTGATTATGTAGTTTTCCTATTATAATTAGTGTTGCTCATACTATTCTTCTTGGTTTTAGTCAATGGATAGAACCAGAAGGAATCATGTTAATGCGGAATGCAACGGGCAATGCAATGATTTTCCCCCGAGTAACCAATCATTATGGGAGATGGAATGGAAAATATTATAGCCATGATCAGAAAAATTTCTCAAGCTATGAATCATGCAGGACTTCCAAAAGAGCAAAGGAAGGATAAAAATTCTATTGAATCCTTCATGAGGCAGCATCCATCCTCATTCAGCGGGTCTACTGATCCATTAGTTTCTGAACAATGGATCAGTACTACTGAAAAGATATTTTCAGTTCTTCAATATTCGGAACATGATAATGTCATCTTAGCAGTATATCATTTTGAAGGTGAAGTTGATCAATGGTTCAATCTTATCAAGAATAGGAGGCCAAGAGATGAAATTGAGTCCATGTAATGGGACGAGTTCAAGAACTTATTTTTTGAATAAGTACTTCCCTCATATTCTTCGAACAAAGACGGAGAAGGAGTTTCTTGAACTGAAGCAAAAGGATGATGAATCTGTTGGTACCTAAGAAGCAAATTTTACAAGACTTGCATGGTATGCTTCGGGTATTATTATCCAACCTGAGAGTAAGATCGATCGATTCTTTAGTGGCTTAAACCCAAGTCTTCGAAGGGCATTATCCATAAGGGACTTCAATAGCTATGAGGAAATCGTTCGATGTGCTCTTAATGTTGAGATGGATATTGGAGTAACCCATCAGCCATATGGGTTTGATAAGAAGAGGAAAATGGAATTCAAAGGAAAATCTAAAGAGCACACTGAAAAGAAGATGAGTTTTCACTTATGCTCAAAGTGTGGAAAGAAACATAGAGGGAGTTGTCTTAAAGTGACAAGTAAATGTTTCAAATGTGAAAAGGAAGGTCATCGGGCATTTGAGTTCCACAATGATGGGAAAAAGATGTCTAGTGATGGGAACAAAGAAAAGGCTACACAGAGTGCACCTCCTACACTTTAATGTTACAAGTGGAAGGAAATGAGGCATTATTCTAATCAATTCCCTAATCCAAGGGTTGTTGATGATGATCGACATCAACAAACTCTTAAGGACAAAGACAAAGGATAATCACATTTAATTTCTATCAGCGATGTGGATTATGAGAACGAAGTGGTGAAAGGTACACTTACCATACACTCTAAAGTAGAAAATGATTTATTTGATTATAGATTCGCCCACTCTTTTATTTCTGAAGACTTTTCTAAGGGTATCACCATGTTACCTCAACAATTAGATTTTGATTAAGCTGTGACAACCCCTAATGGCACAACAGTCGCATCAAAAACTTATAATTCTTCTCCGATTGATGTTTGTGGGAAAGTGCTTCCTGAAAATCTTGTGATCCTTCCTATAATAGAATTTGATGTGATTATTGGCATGGACTGGCTTTCATTATATGGAGCTCATATCGATTTCCAAAGAAGGGAAGTCACATTTCATATTCCAGATCAATCTATGATCTTCTATCGATGCAAGGATGAAAATAACCATCCAGTGGAAATTTCTTCTATCTTATGGGTATTGATTCCACTAAATGAAAGTTATTTATCTCAAATTTTTGGAGAGAAAATCACGATTAAGAATATTCCCATTGTATGGGAGTTTGATGATGTCTTTCCAGAAGAATTTCCTGGTCTTCCACGAAATCGTGAAATTGAGTTTTCAATAGAACTCGTACCGGGTGCTTTACCTATTTAAAAGACACCTTATAGAATGGACCAAATTGAGTTGCAGGAATTGAAGAAGCAACTCCAAGAGAATCTTGATAAAGGATTCATACGCCCTAGTGCGTCACCATGGGGAGCACCTGTTCTGTTTGTTAAGAAGAAAGATGGATCAATGAGACTCTGAATTGCTTATCAAGAACATAACAAGATCACTATCAACAACAAATATCCTCTCCCACACATTGATGACTTATTTGACCAACTACATGGAGATCAATACTTTTCCAAGATGGATCTTCATTCAGGGTATCATCAATTAAGGGTCAAAGTGGATGATATACCAAAGATGGATTTCCGTACAAGGTATGAACACTATGAATTTATAGTGATGCATTTGGTCTTACTAATGCACCTTCTATCTTCATGGATCTAATGAATAGAGTCTTTAGAGACTATATTGATCAGTTTTTGGTAGTCCTTATAGACGATATTCATGTCTATTCAAAGAGAAAGTAAGGACATGAAGATCACTTGATAATTATATTGAAGACCCTGATAAAGGAGAAGATTTATGCCAAATTTACCAAGTGTGAATTTTGGCTTCAAAAAATTTCATTTTTGGGACACATAATCTCAAAAGAGGGGATATCTGTGGATCCAGCAAAAATAAAGGTTTTCTAAAGATGGTTGAGACCAACAACAGTAACCAAGATCCGAAGTTTTCTTGGTTTGGATGGATATTATCGATGTTTTGTGAAATATTTTTCACGATTATCTAATCCACTCACCAGGTTGACTCGAAAAAGAGTTAAGTTCGTTTAGATGGAGGAGTGTGAAGAGAATTTCAAGGGGTTAAAAAGAAGGTTATCCAGTGCACCTGTGCTCACACTGCCTTGTAGTGGAGAAAGGTTTGTGATCTACAGTGATGCATCCAAGAAGGGATTGGGGTGTGTTCTCATGAAAAATGATATGGGGATAGCTTATGCCTCATGACAGTTGAAAATCCATGAGCAAAATCACCCAACTCATGATTTGGAGTTAGCTATGGTAATCATTGAATTAAAGATCTGGAGGCATTATCTTTATGGAGAAAGGTGTGATATTTGTACTGATCATAAAAGTTTAAAATATATTTTCACACAAAAGGTGCTGAATATGCACCAAAGAAGATGGTTGGAGTTGATTAAGGATTACGACTACTCAATTCATTACCACCCTGGGAAAGCAAACAAGGTGACAGATGCATTAAGTCGACAAGACTATTGTAGATTATCCATGATGAGGATCACAAAAGATCCAATATTTATGAATTTACAAAGGATGGATCTTGGAATTATAATGGAAGTGGAAAAAATCATATCTTTCTCAAATGAATTTTCAACCATCTATACATGTGAAGATTAAAGTGGCACTGAAAGAATATGTAGAGTTACAAAAGAAGGTGAGAAATGTTCCTGAATTCAACGTTGATTGTGATGGGATAATAATGTTCAGGAATCGGTTTTGTGTTCCTCCCATCCCAGAATTAGACAAGGAGCTGCTGGATGAGGCTCATAGTTCTTCATTCTCTATTCATCCTAGAATCACAAAGATGTATAGGGACCTGAAAGAGTACTTCTGCTGGGATAACATGAAAAGAGATGTTGCTGAATATGCCTCTCAATTCTTGGTTTGTCATCATGTTAAAGTTTAGAGACAGAAGTATAAGGGGATGTTACAACCATTACACATAACTGAATGGAAATGGGAAAACATCACTATGGACTTTTTCACTGGACTTCCTAAAACATCCAAAGGCAATAATTCAATCTAGGTCATAGTTGATTGTCTTACAAAGTCTTTAGAATTCATTACTATTAGAGAAGATTTCTCTCTGGATCAACTTTCCAAGATATATATAAAGGAAGTTGTAAGATTTCATGGAGTACCACTTTCCATTATATCATATCGGGATCCGAGGTTTACCTCAACTTTCTGGAGAAGTCTTCAGCATACTCTGGAAACAGATTTGAGTTTCAGCACTGCTTATCATCCTCAGACAGAAGGTTAGTCTGAGAGAAAATTCAAAATCTAGAAGATATGTTAAGAGCATTCTCTATGGATTTCAAAGGTGGTTGGGATCAACACCTACCTTTGGTGGAATTTTCTTATAATAATAGCTTTAACTCCAATATTCAGATGGCTCCTTATGAAGCTCTCTATGGAAAGAAATATAGAACTCCAACATGCTGGGATGAAGATGGGGAAAGAAAGCTATTAGGGCCTGATCTTGTTGATGAGATGGCAAAAAAGGCCAGATCTATTGAAGAACACATTAGAGAAGCTCAAAGTCGACAAAAACATTATGCCGACAAC
The DNA here is from genome assembly GCA_963277665.1 of Viscum album. Lineage (NCBI taxonomy): Eukaryota > Viridiplantae > Streptophyta > Magnoliopsida > Santalales > Viscaceae > Viscum > Viscum album. The sequence continues at coordinate 1,390,713,361 of OY728152.1, forward strand.
CGAAGAAAAGACCTAGAGTTTGAAGTGGGTGATAAAGTGTTCTTACGAATATCTCCTTGGAAGAGAGTAGTGAGATTTGGAAAGAAGGGAAAGTTGAGCCCTAGGTATATCGGTTTTTTCGAAATACTGGACCGTGTTGGGAAGGTAGCTTACCGATTGGCGCTTCCACAAAATCTCTCTCAAGTTCATGATGTGTTCCATGTATCTATCCTGAGAAAGTGCATACTCGATCCTTCACATGTACTCAGCTCAGAAGTCGTACCGTTGGAGCAAGATCTTCCTAATGAAGAACAACCTATAGACATTCTGGATCGTAGCGAAAAAGTCATACAGAACAAGACCACTCGCTTGGGTAATGTTTTATAGAGGAACCACTAATTATAAGAAGCTACATGGGAGCTTTAGGATATTATGAGGGAGAGGTATCCTCATCTGTTTGTTACAAAGTGACGAACTTCGAGGGCGAAATTCATTTTAAGGGGGGTAGAATGTATCACTCCAGACTTTTATGAGAAATACTTTGTTTTTATGTTATATAAATCATAAAAGGAATATTTCACTACACACAACACTAGCTTTTCTTGCTTTACACGCAATCACGACCTTCCTCGATAGCTTGCATCGTACGCAATACCGAGTTTCACTATACAACGATATGCTATTAAAATATTTTTAAAACTAGCCGTTATGAATAGTAATACCCACTTATTGAAATTTTATAATTTTTATCTTTCAAAATGGACTTCATTTTTGGATTCGGATTATCGAAATTAGCCTAGGGTGAAATTTTGGTATTTTTCTGAAAACTTTCAATTTTAGATGAATAATGAAAACAATGGGTTACTATTTAAAAACCGACTTTTTATTTAAATAATTATTTATTTTATTTAAATTTATTTTATGTGAAAATTGATACATAATACCTTTATAAGTTCAATGTAATTCATTGGAGTTATTTTATAATAATTTTCGACATATAAAAATTTATTGAACTTTTCACCATCTTTTACCCACCTCCTAAGAGAATTTGCAAATTCACATAAAACTAAATTTTACCACTTCCGTGATTGGAATTTAGAAAATCCGGGAGACACGGTTAATATCAAGGACTAAAATGTGGTTCAATGAGATGAAAATAATTTTTGTTGAATAGTAACTTTTTACTTTTTTTACCACTGTTAAAATTAAGTAGGATAATTAAGGGTAAAATGATTTTATTATTACCCTAAAACATGTCACAATTCTATTGGATAAGTGTAATTATACCAAAAACAACCTTAGGAATAAAATATGACCATTTAGGTCCACATGTATTAGATTAGGACAATTATTATTATTTTATTTAAAGAAGAGTTAAAAGAGTTAAAATCAACGTTTAATAACTAAAACATTTTTAATATATGGTTATACATAAGATAATTTCGACTATAATTATTAATTAGAAAGATAAAAATATTTCATACATAATGGTATTTTATTTATAATTTTTAGACTTTAAATAATTCAATTTATTTATGACATAATGATGATGCAGTAATTACCTTATTAATGAAATATTAACATAATTAATGTTATAAATACCAAAATAAATGTAATTTGAGACTTTTTATGAATTACACTAATTTTCTAGGTTAATATGACATATTAGTATTTATTTAATTAACTTTTTTAGAATAATAATGTTTCTATGATTTTCACAGAAATCAAGTACCAAATAGTGTCAAAATTGACATAAAATAGTTTTTAAAACAAATATTATATTATTAATTTTTATATTACTCTTAAAAATCTAATTTTAGGCCAGATGACTTATATATGGTTATATATATTAATAATAAACAACTTGGGGTTCTTTTGGATTTTTATAGTAAGTTTATTAACCTTATAGTGTAAGAAAACAAGAAGACACGATAAAAGTAAAATTATTTAACTTAAAGTTAAATCTAAATGATAAGGTTAAAATAGTAAACTATACTTGTCTAAAATCTATTGGTTGAGAGTATTTAGACCCATCCCCTCCTTATCTTCTAAAAAATCAATTTTTAGCTATTAAAAACCGAATATGACCTTATAATAAAATAATATTTTTAGTTTTTCCAAAGGTGCTCCTCTCCTCCCTTATAAAAGGGAACCTCCTCCCTCTCTTCCTCACACCACTTTGAGCCTTCAAGCTCGGCCAAAACCTGAAAAATTCTCTTCTCCACTTTTCTAGAAACATCCTAGAGGTCCTGTTCTTCTACAAATACCATCTTTAGTACCCTAAGAGGAGGTTAAGAAGAGGCGCTTCAAAGAAGAGGTAATGTACGTTACCGATTCTTTCACCTTTATTTCTTCTTTTACTTCTTCTTCGTTATTTAATTCTTTATGAATTAATATCATCAGTATCACTCATATTCTTATATGTTATTATAAGTATAAAACAGCCCTATTTCACCATCTATCCATCCAACAGAAAACGAAATCACCACGCATGCGTACATACGAAATACCGTCTCCACGCCGTGGTGTAATCTATTTTCCACCACCACCTTACTTGGATGTGTATAATGTTGTAAATAATAACTATATATGATTATTTTAATGTTATATTGATTCTTAAATAGTATAAATACACTTCAATACAATTCCACGATCATGGAAACGAAATAATCGCTCGTGCATACGTACGGCCTACCGTCTCCACGATGTGATGCGACTCGTTCTACACGATCTTAATTGCATAATGAATATATAATTGAATTGAATGAATAAATATTATATATATTAAACTAATACCATTTTTTAAATGAGGTATCTATAACCTAAAAATAATAATAAAAATTTATTCGACAAAACACACATAAGAACAAAAATCAATAAACACCCGAATAACAAGTAACAATGAAATATTACTAATAAGAAGCTAAGAATATGACCATATATGATATTATAAAAATAAGTATGATTCTGGAATAAGTCAATGAAATTATTTAAATCATTTTACAGGAGGTTCAGACACTTACGAAGCAAATCATGCCTAAGGTTAGGGAAAATCTCACAAATCTCAATTTTTATCCGAGATTGTTTATACTTCAGAATTTAATGGGGAATATTTATCATCCACATCCATGTTTCCTAAACATGTAATATTATTTCTATCCTGATACAATTTTTTAAATCCAATTTTACCCTTCGGTGAGTTTTTAGTCAAAGATATGAAAGGAATCTTTTATTGTTTTTCGTATGAGTTACTTTTTGACTTTTCCGGCCAAAGTACGAGAAGAATGTTCTTTTTTTAACTTATACGGCCTGAATGGATTTTTAGAACATTATTTCCATGAATTTTCCTTTACAAGTTTTCAAGTTTATTTTTCATCAACTTCTTTTAGTTTAAAATTGTATGACATGTTAAGAAAGGAAAAATGTTTTTGAAGTAGACATGGTATTTTCCTCAAGAATGGAGTTCAAGTGTTTTATCAAAATTATTTTCCATATAAGATAATATAGGGTACTATTTCTATCCCTATTTTTACATTGTTTTTATTATGTTATTATTGAATTATTTTTATTATGTCCTTTTATTTTATATGGATTGTGTTATGATGGCATGATGATTAAGAATCCCATTTTTATTACATGGTTTATGCTATGATGTATGATTAATGATTTTGTGGCACACATAAGAATTGTTTCATTATGAGATGGGTGGGACCTATATCTCCCTCCAACGAATTGGCTAAATATTTATATCTCATTAGATGACATGGCTGGAACGACAGGTTAATCCGGTTCAGTGAAATAAGACTGAAACGAGGAGTGAACTCGGTTCAGAATTGGACTTTGTCCGCTAAGATAGTCTTGAAAATGAGTCTTGACTACTAAGAAATTATTATCTATGATTATGTGTGTATGCCAAAAAGTTTCATGTTTTATGTTATGAATATTGGGATTACATTTCACTACTATGATTTATCCCATGTTATGAACTTATGATCTCTTTTGCAGGTTATGATTTCCAAAATGCTATGTTCTTATGTATATGATGTGATTGATATTTCTTTTGTTTACCCTTACTGAGCATTTGAGCTCACCCTTTTGTATGTTTTCTTTCCCCAGGCTAGGAAGAAGGTTATTATGTAGGATATTCCAAAAGGGGCTCTAGATATGATGAAATAAATGGGAGACAATGTAGATGCTTTATGAACCAGTTGTTTATGTTTCCCAGTTTCTAAAGACACTATACCTATATGGTCCTTTCATGGTTATGTTATATGTTATAATAATTGTGATTCAATTTTGAAGCAATAACAATGTATGTAAATTTTGGGTCGTTATAACCAAGTTCCATCCCCAAGGTGTCATTTAAAAAAATTACCAAGGTTATCCACAGAGGTATCGTTAAAATTGTAATCCCTAGAGATTACATCATTACCCAATGCATTGGAGCGATATCAGGGAGCACATTTATATTTGTCTTTATCATCATGAGATCCACATAAGTCGTCATCAAACATTTCATAAATAACCCATATATCATAAAAGAAATGGGTTTCATTTCATAACCATAACATTTTAAAAACTGCTTTTAAGACATGATCTTTATGTCACTTTAAACCCATAGAAAAGGAAAGAGGGTTAAATGTATTTAAATCACAGAATTAAAATAGAAAATTTTGATATATATGTGTATAAACATATATAAGAAAGATATTTGAGTATTAACTTAATAAAATAAAAGAATTTTAGAAAAATAGAAAGACATTTTGAGACAAAAATTCTGCAGCAAAACTACTATGTTACCGGGTTTTAGAAAACATTGAAAAGAGGGGGGACATGGGTCACACACTCATAAATAATCCATAAAATAGTAGCGGGACATAATATAAAGTATATAACAACATGGTAATGAAAATTTAAAGATACACCATATGAAATGAAGATCTTGAAAGGAAGACAAAAATAAGATTTCTCTTATGAAAATTCGGCAGCCTAACAACGTTACTTAAAACTTCAAAAAATGAATTGATGAGATCAAATAGGGTCTCTCATCATATGAACATAAAAAGGACAGTATTATACATATAGAAGATCATATCCCAAAATAAAAAAGTAAACTTGAATGAAATGACCTGAAAATAGAACTTGAAAAATGAGAAGGGTGAAAGAATCCCTTACAAAAATTCGGCAGCCTAACGACATTACTTAAAAGTTCAAAAAATGAATTGATGAGATCAAATAGGGTCTCTCATAATATGAACATAAAATAACAGTTTTATGGATATATAGATCATAATGAAACATAATAAAAAGGAACTTGAAAGACTTGACATGAAAATAGAACTTGAAAATGAGAAGGGTGAAAGAATCCCTTACAAAAATTTGGCAGCCTAACAGCGCCACTTAAACATTATTAAAATGAATTGATGAGAGAAAGAGGAGGTCTCTCATCATATGAACAAGAAAAGTACAGTATGATGAATATAAAATAACATCTCCAACATAAGAACATGGAGCTTAAAATAATTGACATAAAGGAGAATACATGAAAAGAAAGAGAGAGGTAGGATCCCTTACCTTGAAGAGTAACTTCAAAATCATGAAGGTCGGGACCTTGGGAGGCTAGAGAGAACCTTGGGAGGACTCCTTGGGAGTAAAAGAGACCATAACTTCGTTGAGGAGGATTTTTAAATGAAATAAATGAGGTAAAGGCTTGGTATTTATAGGAGAAGTGAGGGGACAAAGCATTAATTGCCAAGGGACACCTCATCGGTGGTATTGGCAAAACCATTAGATTAACCATGTTATTTTCCCATGGTATTGGCCACTTATTACACCTCATACCTTATCTTACTATTAATAAGTCTACCAGAATTATTTCATAATTATTACATCCTTAATGATGTCATTAAACAGCTGAAACTCAAAAACTGTATTTTTACTATTCACTAAAAATTCAACATTCTCAGAAAAATCCCAAAATTTCACCTTAACCAAATATCGATTCTCAGATTTCAAAAATGAAATCCATTTTATGATAATAATTTTATCAATATTTTTAATTTAAGTTTAAAATAAAAACACTATTCACTGAAAATTCAACTATTTTAGAAAAATCCCAAAAATTCACCTTAACCAAATATCGATGCTCTGATTTCAAAATTGAACTCCATTTTACAAAAATAATTTTCTAAATATTTTTAACATAATTTGTTAAGTAAAAAACACTATTCACCTGAAAAAACTAATACTTAACCAATAATTTCCAAAACAGTTATTTACCTACTTTATTGAATCACATAACTTAATAAGGGTGCCTAAATTATATTAATACATTCTTTAAGTGAAATTACTAATCCATTTGGTCACATTACTAATCTTAAGCATAAAACCACTATTCATAAATTACTATTCATCAAAAATTAAGTTGATTTTATTAGACTCTAAATTTCATACTGAACACAATTTTAGAAGACGATTTTTTAAAAATCATTACACATTTTTAATTTTTTAAGGATTACATAAATATTTTTAAAAAATCCTTTTTCTAAAATTCATCAATAATATACATACTATATTTATCCGTACATTAAAATTTCTCAAACATCATCATAAGAAGAAATTACAATTTTTATTTAAATCAAAGGATTACACAAGGACGTTATGGTCTCGTTACATAGCCCCTTATAACACTAGCATAATACCTAAGATTAAGGTGTGCTAGGGTGATAGAATCTTGGGGTTTCTCCGCCAAAATTTCCCGAGTAGTGATTTTTATTAGCTTGAAATTATCACGAAGGCGATTCCGTTCCAACTTCACATGATGAAGTTCAGCTTGGGTTTGGTCCAAAGGAAAGCCCAAAGGTGCTACCTCCTTCCTGAGTTCTGTCAGATGGGCTTAGATCAGCCCGATACTACTGGATGGGGCCATCGAATCTTCTTTTTATATTAATTAATCAAGATCACTTGTATTTACAGAAAATAATCTCATCATTTTGTTTCCAATGGTCGTATTTTAATTATACCCATTTTATTAAATGAAAAAGTTTTGTTGAGTATAATGTAAAATAACACACAAAGTTAGGAAACAAAATTTATTTAAAATTTCGGGTTGTTACAATCTTCCCACCTTATGAAATTGAATCCATGAAATATTAAAATTGGGCTTAGAAATTTCATTGAAATCCCCACATCAGAAAAGAGTCAGTAAAACTATTACTTTAAGAGAAAGAAAGGGAAGTAAAAAGGTTACCCGAGTTAACCCATACTAGGATTCCATATAGGAAAAAATGGATATGGAAGAGAAAACAAAGGGTCAAGTTTTGATGGAGAGTGATAGAAACATGATTAAGAGAAAATTAACCACAAGAAGATCATAAACATAAGATGTGTTAAACGGTCTTTGATTACCCAATAGGAAACGTAAACCAACAACGTTTTGGCTTTACATTGCTTTTCATAATATTGAGTAATTAATTTAATACATTGAATAAAAACATAAGGAAATATATTTACCTTCAAGTAGAGTCTCATCCCTTAATAAGTTTCCACCAAGACTAATCTTTTCTCCAAAAAATGAGCATTCACAAAGACTTGGTCTCATCAAAAGGACAAGAATCATCTTTTAGAGAATCACATAATCCAAAAAAGAATAACTTTAGTTTTCACTTGTCTTTAGTCATCAAATAATACTAAAAATGTTAGTACGAGATCATATAATGACCAAAAAGGATAATCCTTTATAAAAAGAAATATTACTATTAATCTCCAAAATTCAACAAAAGTACACAAAGTTCCAGAAAGACCATTCAATACACAACCATCCTTAAAATTATTCAGAATAATCCAAACTGACATTAGAACCCAAAACTCAGAAGTATTTAATCACTTAACATTTATCTCCAAATAACATCGACTACTATTTAAGTCTCATACTAAAGTGTAATTAACCTATTCCAAGATTCACTATGCTAGGTTCATCATTTTCCATAAATAAACCAAATCACCATATGTCCACAATAAATACATAAATTCCTACAAAAAAAATTCAACCATTACTCCTCAAATTAAATCCTGTAGTATTTTATTTCCCTTAGGCATATAGTACCCCAAAAGAGAAAAAATCATCCAAAATATCCTTTATCATTTAATCACCAATTCATTTTGCTATACAAAGGATATCCATTTGATATAAGTTTCCAAAATCAACTTATTCTTGATCCATAAAAATAGCAGGTGCATTAGTCCGAAGAGAATAACAACAAACTCATAATTCCCATATCTTGATTGAAAGACAGTTTTTTGGAATATCATCATTCTTAACCCTCAATTTATGATAACCAGAATGAAGATCAATCTTAGAGAAGAATTGATTCCCATGAAGTTAGTCAAATAAGTCACCAATTCTGGGAATAGTGTATTTTTTCTTCATTGTGATCCCATTCAGTTCTCTATAATCAATGCATATCTTCATCGATCCATCCATCTTCTTCACAAAGAGAACTGGTGCTCCCCAAGGAGACACACATGGTTGGATAAGACCGTTCTTCAAAAGATCTTGGTGTTGTTTCTTTAATTCCTCTAGCACTACATTTTCCATCCTATAGGGGGTGTTTGACATCAGATGAGATCTAGGTATGAGTTCAATAGAGAACTCTACCTCTCTTTGTGGGGGAGGTCTGGGTAACTCCTCAGGAAATACGTCAATGCATTCCTAGATGACGGAGGAATTTTCTAAAAGAATAAATCCTTCGTGAGAAACTTATTTCATTTACGAATATTTTAACTAAAAGGATTTTATTTCTTAAAACTTCATGCTTAGATGATTATATTTTCTATAATTCCTTCATAATGATTTATAAAAAGCTTGCGATTAACCAAATATATCCCGTGGGAGTGTCGTAACCAAGAGTGTAGAAAGGCCCATTGTCATGTACTAGTTCCCTTTCGAGTCTAGCTCAAAGAGGTGATTTCGGGTTTTACCCCTATGTACATCGGTGCTAGAGCCACCTCTACCTGCTCGTATCCAGACATGGATGTATTTTCTTGATAAACCACTTACTCAATACTCAGCAAAATACCAGGAAGATTTCCTATATTTAAGCTTTTTTATAGGGTTATTCCTAAAGTTTACATATCCGAATTTACATAAATAATTAAACTATACTTTTATACCAACTATAGAATCCCTCCATTTTATTACATAACATTTCATTACATTTTACAAACATATGATCTTTAAAGTCTAGAGTCTTGGAAATCAGGAACATAAAACATGAGAACAACATAAAACATTCTTCAAAATAACTTGTAAGGATTCTTCATTGTTCATCCTATATTCATCACATCATCTCATAACATGGGAGAATACATCATATGAAAGGGTGAGTAGAAGGCCCAGAAAGATAAATAAGAGAAACATTTTACATGTGAACTTGAGATACATAAATAAAGTCATGATAAATAACTTTAAGGCATGAGAAATAGATCATGAGGCATATCATAATAAAAATAATGTGTTTCATAACTTGAAGAATTTTCTACAACAATTAACTTAGACGATCATGAGCATATCACCAAGTTCCATCCCCAAGGTGTCATTTAAAAAAAATTACCAAGGTTATTCACCAAGGTATCGTTATAATTGTAATCCCTAGAGATTACATCATTACCCAATGTATTGGAGCGATATCAGGGCGCAACCTTAAATTTGTCTTTATCATCATGTGAGACATATATATCATCATAAAAAATTTCATAAATAACCCATATAGCATAAAAGAAATGGGTTTCATTTCATAACCATAACATTTTAAAAAACTGCTTTTAAGACTTGATCTTTATGTCACTTTAAACCCACATAAATGGAAAAAGGGTTTCATGTATGTAAATCCAAGAATTAAGATAGAAAATTTTGATATATATGTGAATAACCCTGTAAAATAAAGATCTTTGAGTATTCACTTAATAAAATAAAATAATTTTAGAAAAAGAGAAAGACATTTTGAGAAGAAAATTCTGCAGCATAACGGCTATGTTACAGGGTTTTAAAAAACATTGAAATGAGGTTGGAAATGGGTCACCCACTCATAAATGATCCATAAAACAGTAGGGGGGAAGAATAAAAAGTATGTAAGAACATGGTAATAAAAGTTTAATGATATACCAAATGAAATGAAGAACTTGAAAGGAAGACAAAAATAAGATTTCTCTTATTAAAATTCGGAATCCTAACGACTTTACTTAAAAAAAAAGAATTGATGAGATCAAATAGGGTCTCTCATCATACGAACATAAAAATGAATGTATGATAGATATATAAGATCATACCCCAAGATAAAAAAAAGAAACTTGAATGAAATGACATGAAAATAGAACTTGAAAAATGAGAAGGGTGGAAGAATCCCTTACAAAAATTCGGCAGCCTAACGACGTTACTTAAATCTTCAAAAAAATGAATTGATGAGATAAAATAGGGTCTCGCATCATATAAAAAAAAGTAAATTATGATGGATATATATATCATACCCCAAAATAATAAAATGTATCTTGAAAATCTTGACATGAAAATAGAACTTGAAAATGAGAAGGGTGAAAGAATCCCTTACAAATATTTGGCAGCCTAACAACGCCACATAAACATTATTAAAATGAATTTATGAGAGAAAGAGGAGGTATATCATCATATGAACATGAAAAGGACCGTAGGATGAATATAAAAAAACATCCCCAACATAAGAAAATGGAGCTTAAAATAAATGACATAAAGGATAATACATGAAAAGAAAGAGAGAGGTAGGAGCCCTTACCTTGAAGAGTAACTTCAAAAGCATGAAGGTTGGGACTTTGGGAGGATTGAGGGAACCTTGGGAGGACTACATGGGAAATAAAGAGACCAGAAATTTTTGAGTATGATTTGGAAATGAAATAAATGAGGGAAATTCTTGGTATTTATAGGAGAAGTGAGGGGACAAAGCATTAATTGCCAAGGGACACCTCATCGGTGGTATTGGAAAAACCATGGGCTTTCCCATGGTATTTTCCCATGGTATTGGCCATTTGGGACACATCATACCTTATATTACTATTCATAAGTCTACCAGAATTATTGCATAATTATCACATCCTTAATGATTTCATTAAACACCCGAAACTCAAAAACTGTATTTTCACTATTCACTGAAAATTCATCTTTCTCAGAAAAATCCCAAAATTTCACCTTAACCAAATATCGATGCTCTGATTTAAAAACTGGAATCAATTTTATGAAAATAATTTTCTCAATAATTTTATTTTAATTTTTAAATAAAAACACTATTAACTGAAAATTCAACTGTTTCAGAAAAATCCAAAAAATCCACCTTAACCAAATATCGATGCTCTGATTTCAAAAATGAACACCATTTTACAAAAATAATTTTCTAAATATTTTTAACATAAATTTTTAAATAAAAACACTATTCACCTAAAAAAACTAATACTTAACCAATAATTTCTGAAATAGTTATTTACCTACTTTATTGAATCACATAACTTAATAAGGGTGCCTAAATTATATTAATACTTTCTTTAAGTGAAATTACTAATCCATTTAGTCACATTACTAATCGTAAGCGTAAAACAACTATTCATAAATTACTATTCATCAAAAATTAAGTTGATCTTTTTAGACTCTAAATTTCATACTTAACACAACTGTAGAAGACCATTTTTTGAAAATCATTACACATTTTAAATTATATAAGGATTACATAAATATTTTTAAAATATAATTTTTCTAAAATTCATTAATAATATGAATACTATATTTATCTGTACATTTGAAAATTCACAAACATCATCATAAGAATAAATCAAAATTTTTATTTAAATGAAAGGATTACACAAGGCAGTTACGGTCTTGTTACACAGCCCGTTATAAAACCAGCATAAGACATAAGAGTAAGGTGTGCTAGGGTGATGGAATCTTGGGGTGGCTCAGCCAACATTGCCTGAGTAGTGAATTCTATTAGCTTGAACTTCTCGCGAAGGTGATTCCATTCAAGCTTCACATGATGAAGTTCAGCTTGGGTTTGGTCCAGAGCAAAGCCCAAAGGTGCTACCTCCTTCCTTAGTTCTGTCATATGGGCTTCAATCGGCCCGAGACTACTGGATGTGGCCATCGAATCTTGTTTCTATATTAATTAATCAAGATCACTTGTATTTATAGAAAATAATCTCATCATTTAGTTTCCAGCGGTCTTATTTTAATTATACTCATTTTATTAAAAGAAATAGTTTTGTTGAGTATAAAGTAATATAACACACAAAGTTAGGAAACAAAATTTATTCAAAATTTCGAGTCTTTAAAATTATATTATGTTTATTTATAACCATTTTAATGAGATATAAAGAATAATTGTGTTCTTTTTAGGCATTTTTTTCATGTTTCCTTGGTCGAATTAGTTGTGGATAATTATTTAATTTCTTTTAAAATGGGACTACAAATCTATAATTAAAATTAAATTGTACTCAAGTCCTTTTAGAAACATAAATATTCCCAAATATCCATATGTTTTCTAACATTGTGATAATTAATTTAGTAAAAATTTACGGTTATACGATAAGTTCATTTAGACGGCTCAACCAGAAAAAAAATCTAGAATAATTTTTTAATAAAATTATTATTATTACATTCCATTACATTCAATTACATGATATAAGATTTAGTATATTTATTATCATAATTTTTAACCATAATATTATTTCTATAACTATCCTTGATAGTGGTGGATGGAAAAAAAGTATGTTGATTATATATGCATTGAACCAACCATATTGTGAGAAACATTTTTGTTTTAGAATCAAATAAAGGCTGGGTAGAACATGAAGATTCAAACATAATAATAAAATATTAATATTATTATGATACTGATGTTACTATTTCTAGATTCATGAAAAACATATAGATAGTAGAAGAATAATAAAATTTAAATAGGGTTAGTTGATAATTTACCTCTACCTTTAGTTATCTCCTTATAATCTATCACTTAAGGATCCTTTTAATGGTATATGGTGATACAAAGTCTTGTAGGGATGTAGGAATAGAGATGAAGAGTGATTCTGGTAGTATTTTGGTAAGCTCCTAGGCCATGAATGCATGAGGAGAATAGGTGGTGAGGGGTGGTATTTATAAGAGGGGAAGAAGGGTGTTTTTGAATGTTATATTCATTATTTTATTAGTTTGGATCAAGAATAATAATAGTTTTGATTATTATGAATATATATAGTAATTAGTGCATGTAATTTGGAACTAATGGGTGCTTATAGCATCTTATATGAAATAAATCATGTATTAAATTTATAATGTAATATATTGTATTTATTATAATAATTTAATCACAAAAAATAAACTATTTTAGAAAAATATATAAAAATTTACCCTAACCAATTTTCAACATGTATATTTAAAAAAATAAAATCCACTTTAAAAAAATAATTTTATAAATATGATTAATTAATTTTTTTAAAAAATATTTTTTTATATAAAAATAAAAATTTAAATATTATGAATAATTTTTTAAACATTTGAATATTTAATTAGTATCTCATAAAATTATAAAATAATTAAAATGAAAATAAAATCATTTTATACACAAAAAGTTTTCTTTTCTTTATTTTTTTTATAAAAAGGAAAATAAAACATATATGGTTTACAAAAATATAAATAATTATTTTATAATATTTAAAAAAAATCTTTACTAGTATAGTGTTAAAAATATATCATATTTTCCATTTATAAGATAACTAAATTTTATTTTATACTTATATGTGTGAGTATATTATTCTAGAGGATATTTTATTATTTTTAATAGTTAGTTAACTATCACAACTATCAGATTATTAGTCAAACAAACAGATTTTTAATGGTCATATGGATTTACTACTATCTAACATACATAATATTTCATTAATTCCTCATTAAATTCTACGTTCTCAAATGGTTATATATATTATCATATTCAAAATAGATATTTCATTACTAATATTATTCCACATTTATACAATGTTGTTCGTGAGTGTGGTACTTCAGGGAAATTGAGTATATCCAAATTTTAATATTATAGTTGTCTTATTTTCTATTTTTATCCTATTATAAAATTTTCAATTCTTATGGAAATATTTATTCTCTAAATGTATTGTTATCATTAATATAAAAAAAATTGTTCATTCTATCATGGGGTTGATATGCTATATAAAATACTCTGTTATTTAATATTCCACAATTTAATATTTATTTTGGAAATTCGATTAATAAAATTCTATGTTGATACAATTTATTTATTCTGATCATGTCACATCCACATAAACTACCTTCACCGATTATTTACATGACATAATCGGTTGCTACCTATTATGTTATTTAATCATACTCTGCTCCGATGGACATGGAACTTGGGTACCCATTAAGATCTCAATTGTTCTAGTTTCAGGTTATGTTGAGGCATGATATTTCATAATATAGTTAGAGAAGATTGAGTGGGATCCATATATTTGGGTGTGGTGAGTCATAGTGATATAGTAGGGCCTCTTATACCATATTTTTATTTGGTATTTATATATATATATATATATGTGTGTGTGTGTGATCGACTCATTGGGAAACCATTATTTTATGATAGCATGTTTCATTTCATTAATTATTCATGATTATATTTATTAATTAAACCTATTATGATGGATATTTATATCTATGGATGATGTTTGGTTATTTTATCTGTGATTATGCACTTTGATACTGGGATATATTCTCCTCACTATATCATCTTAGACACCTTCCTCTAATCAGTTGTATTTATTGTATGAGGAGGGATGCCAGAGATCTAGTCCCCCTCAATGTAGTTATTGTTTATAGTGAATCCGGGTGAGGAATGATAATATGGAAATTCTTTATCTGGGTCATATGGATTTGACAATTATAAACTAATTATGTTCATGAATATAGGACCAAATATCATGTAATGGAGACTGGAAACATTGGGTACAAATTTTATTTTAGAATAGGTTTATGGATAATGATCCATGTGATAATGGGTATTTCATAGATCTGAATTGTATGTATGGAATCGAGGTCTTGTGAAATGGAAAACTCTTAGTAGTTTATGTTCATACAAGGTATACCTTGTGTCATACAATTTAACATCATGTCACAAGGACTCAATTTCTCTACAGATTATGCTCATGTGACACTGGCCATTATATAAGAGGTTTTCGAATGATCTGACTCATGCAAAAAAATAATATCACCTTGTATTAGTGTAAATCGATGAGAGAAAACCGATTATTAATAGAATGAGGGATCTGGTACTAGGACAATTTTAGTGGAATAATTTTAATTAAACTTTTGTAAGGGTGTGAAATAATAGATATCACTATGTATCTTATAATAACATGATTTAAGCTATAAATATTTTTTGTATATGGTAAGGGAAGATTATTCTCGGTAAAAACAGATAAATAGAGGAATAGAACATGTATTGATAACTCCCAAATCGATCAAAGACTTGTTTAATGAGAATGGGGATCACAAATATACAATCTCAAACAATTTGTATGGTCTTGTATGGTCGACCATTTGTCATACAGTTTAATTTCAAGGGACTTGGACTCAAATCTTCATCATTTTAAGGTCATGCGAGGAGGATATATACCATGTAGTTTAGAGTCATGTCCAATGGATGTTTATTAAAAGTGGGTGCCTTAGACCTAACATATTCTTGTACTTTTATTACAATTACCTGAATACATTTTCGATATATATATATATATATATCTGTGGCTGTGTGTGTGTTTATATAACCATAATAGTGTTGTTACTTGTACATCAACTATGTTTATGGTAATTTCATTATATTATATATCATATGAAAAGGTTCTAAAAGTTCACATACTATAATGAGAACCTGTATATACTCTGAAAATGATCATAAACTAATTTCCTATGGCCCTGATACATCATACTCACTGTGTATCATGATTTATAAGATATTGTGAGATAGAGTGATTACATTGCATTGCAAGTGGTTATAAGATGGTTTTCATTGATATGACTATTTCTTATATCTTTAGGGAGCCTAATGAGTTTCTTTACTTCACTACTAGTGTGAATGTTATTAACACCTATTGAGTAAGTCCCAATAGAGTCACACATAATAGTGTATTCAATAGTATGTCATATTCTTATGAATATGTGTAGAGGTCATGGTAGGCCCCACCGTGCGGTTTGAGAGTTATCCATGAATTATGGATCACCTATTAATAATTTAATAATTTAATAAAATATTATTCAAGTATATAATAATTATGTTTATTTTAATTATTAAATGTATTTAAAGGGTATTATGATAGTACACTGAGGAATCTTTTATTAATGGATATTATTTCAATATTCATGAATAGTTTAATATTAGTAAGAATTACAAATAAAGTTGACAACATGGTTTTATCAGGTAATATATTTATTATATATTACATGTAAGTGACAATAATATAAATTATATCATTATGTAGTTAGTTCATCATAATTTTTCATTTATTTATTATTTAGTGGGTGTTTTATATATGGTCTTTGGGGAAAACGTTTTTGATATTTTAACATCCACAATATAAGAAGTAAGGGATATCGTTCCATTGACTCTTCATTCAAATGGATTGAGAGATTATCCATCCTCATTCCTGCACACCAGATAGATAATGTCACCATCTGATCAATTGATCCAAGAATGTCACCGTGGATCGTTGGAATGGAGTTGAGGGGGTCATCATGACGATGAAGGATTTTTTGGTGCTCTAGACTAGCACCCATATATCAATGAACAACATTAATTTTTACTCTTGAATAATTGTGGAAAATCTAGAGTGGTTCCAACATAGATCCTTCATGATACGTTTTTTGGCGACATGCCACAGACGAACATGTCACCGATTCGAAAGAGGTGTTTATTGGTGTTTATTTTAATTCTAGTATAACAAAAATGATATCCATAGACATCTAACGAGGCTCGTATCATCAGAGGCAACATAGGTTCATCACTCTAGTGATGAAAAAATTTAAATCCTCCACCCACCAGCTTCCACTACACACCCATTACCAAAAATTGGTATTCGAGGAATAATGTGAATGTTATGATCCAAAAAAAATTAATTTTCCTTAAATTTTAGTATAGGGATTCATTATAGTCCAGAAAGTTCAAGCCACACATCGATTAAATCTATGATTTCCATGTTATATTCATATGAAAAAATTAATATAGATCATTTTTTATTTTATAGGTATTAATATTCAAAGAACATATATTATTAAATTTGTTAATGTTATCAAGATATAGTGGCTAGATTTATTTCTGGTGACCCCATATTTTCTGGCCGGATATTTCCGGATAATAGTGATAAGAATTTATTCGTCCCGTGAGAGTTTTATCCACAACATAGTGTAATTTTCACCAAAAATAAAACAATAGCCAACATGAATATACTTTAGACAGGTGATAAATGTTGGTGAAGTGTCAAATTATGGATATAGAAACCGAGGAATTAAAAATATAACAGGAGGGATTGTGGAATCAAAATTTTTAAGAAATAAAGGATATCAAAAGAGGAGGAGACCCATTGAAGTTTGGAATTTAAAAATGGGATGAAAATAATTTTTTTTGGAAGAATCAATAAAAAAAATAAAAATCATTTTCAATTACAAAAATATAGTTTCTAATAGAAGATTTAGCCACAATAAAGCCACATCCTCCCAAGTCGTTATGCCTCATGGAAACTCAATGTTTCCACAATAATCTACATCACATTTGTTCTCAGTCATTCTCAGTCATCACCTTCTCCCATAGGACTTCACCTGCCACCACCATGGATCCCACTGATGACCACCATCATGTGTGATCCATCCCCATCCATGTCATTGGACGGGACCGCACAACCTTATTCCACACTAGTCGAAACCTACTAACACTCCATTGTTGCCCTATTCGGGGTCCCAAGTCACGTCGATCATGTGTCCCGCTAGTTATTCACATTTTCTGAAACCCCCTATTGTGGTTACCCTTCTCATCTTGGGAAATATGTGACTAAACCAGGTATGTATGACTTGGAATGAGTTAGGGAAATTTTGATTGACCTAGAACTACCCCACATGGGGTCTTCTTAGTCTGTAATAGACATGCATGGGTCAACCACGCCCATAATGGGCCTCAGTAGAGTTCTGAGCACGGGTAAATTTTAAATATAATAAAATATTAATTTATTAATTTTTTAGGATTTAAATAATAATAATTTTATTATTAGAAAATTTAATTTAATTTTGGTATAATAATAAATTACTTAATTAATTTATGTTTGGAATAAAAAATTAAATTAATTATGGGTCCAAACAAATTAAATTATTTGAATTTTAAATAACTCATATAATTTTATATTTTCTGGAGAACATAAATTTAATTCATTTTAACTTTTATCATAATTTTATTTTAATCTGTAGACCAGTATTATGAAGTGACAGACCTTGTATGTCTAATTGCATATTATTTTATTATTTATCACAATTGTATGAAATGTTTGTAATTTTTAATAATTTTTTATGGAGTGTACATCATCTTATTTATTTAAATGTGTATAATGCCCTGTGAATCCATAAGTTTTTCTATAAGTATCTTTCACTACTTGAGATGACCTTTCCTTCATATTAGGAAATTTTTATTATGATGATGGCATTTCAGGATGTAGACTATTCTATGAAATGGCAATATCCAAGATGAAAAGTGAAATAACTGGACCTGGGGAAACCTATGATATTAGTGAAGACACAACCTAGGTATTATATCCCTATTTAATGGTCGATCCATTTATTTTAAATGGATCAACCAATATTATATGTTAAATACCATTCAAATAGATTATTTACATTATTCATTGTTTGTTATTTTATGAATGTGAATGTGTTCGAGAAACAAATAAAATAAAAAATTATAAAAAATTCATATATATGTAATGAATTTACACTATTAATGCATGTTCATTAGTGAGAGAGACAACATAATAGAAACATATTTTTAGAAAATGATTATATCCATTTAGAAATAATAAAAACCCATCAATGTAATATTATTTTGTAATGTCTTATGTCACCTGAATTTGGAAAAAAGGTGTACGCGGTGCATGTCATCCCCTGATGAGGGTTTATCATACTATGTAGGATTTCTTATAATTGTGATGGGTTGACTTAATTATATTTGGTTTCCAATAAATAGTAAAATCCAGCTTACTAACACTTTATAGGTAAAGCAATGTAGGAATCAAGGATACGATTCTGAGAAGCTATGACTTCTTTCAATAGTTCAAGGAACCATGAGTTAATGTGGTTGGTCAGTCTAGTTCCAACCATCATAATCTCCAAGTAGTGTTATAGACAAAGAATTTACTATTAGGATAGATTTCAAGGATCTATGAAACTTGATTACTCAAGTGACTAGGTATTCTTATTATGGAATTGAGGATTAATAGGGTTTGATAAAATAGTGGGAGACATTTAATGGTTTAATTTATTAATCAATAATTTATAAAAGATAATCAAGATAAAGTACTAACTACTAAATTTATTTTTTATAGATAAAAAATTCTATCACAAATACCATCGTATCACTATCACTATGATTGATATTGGATAATGAAAATATCATGATCGAGAATAGCATAAAAAAGTGGGGCAGGAACTTTTGTATAGTACTATACTAAGAATAGAATCCTTATGTTCTAGAGCCCTAACATCCTACTGATCCTCCTTGGGGAGAAATCATGATGGATAAATACAAATGGAAAAAACATGAATATGATCAACATTATTGACATTGTATCATGTAATCCTCTATGTCTTGTCAACTGTAGAAAATCCATGATGATGAAGATGGACACATGATGCTAACTCATTTCTAAGAGTTAGATAAGGATAGAGGATGGAATGTAAAATATTTGATATTGAGTCCACTGTATAGGTGTAGGATAGCAAAAGGGAATCAAGAGATATCCCATGTGCTCAATATGATTTGGTACATTGAGATACATCTATCCCTTGTGTTCAAACTGAACCAAGAACGGGTGAAATGTCTCATTATTTATTCTTTAACAGAAATAATCTCAAATTTTATTGTTAATTACAATATGAATAACATGAAAAAGTCCCCCCAAATCAAATGTATTTAGTTCACCATTTGTATAAGGATATGAATAATATCAATTCTCCAGTACTTATGGTGAACAAGAGAAGTAAGAGAAAGGGAAAGGGGTCTTAAGTGAAGCCCAAGACAAATACACATATACACCATGACACCAAATAATCCAATGATATAGAGGGAGGGATATGATTATTAGTATGTATTATTTTCATGAGGAATGAAAGGCCACTGGAAGAGGAATTGAAAAGCTGGGTAAAATAATCAAGGTTCTACTTCTATTATATGATTTTTTTAATTGCATCCAATCTTTCATTATCTAAAAGTTAGTTATTGTATATAACATATAGTTTACACATTTTTATTCATATATAGGAACCACGTAGATTCTATAATATTATAAAGGGTGGTTTGGATCTCTTAGTCATGAATGTTGTGAGAGTAGTAGTCTTGGATGTGGGAGATTATCACCTAAATTTTCCTTATACATTAGTCATTTTATTGAATAATTGTTATTGTTAAACTTTAGTTACCAAATAAAATATTAGTGTTGATTATATAAACTAGGGGATTAAATTTCATGTTTTGAAATAAATGTTATATATTTTATAAGGTTTTATTATATTATGGTCTAGTGTATCTTAATAATGGATTGTATATATTTGAACTCAAAATCCTTGTAATGATAGTTAATGAAAAATTAGAAAACACGACTCATATATCAACAACCTATGGAAATTCAGGATTTGTCATGTAAATGATAATTATCTACATAAATTACATCATTAATGGTTTTTAGACTCTAATGAGTTAAACCCCTGGATATATGTCATGATTTTTTAAGGTAAAATGTCCAAATCAGCCTTTTCTTGAAAAGAAGTGCCACTAAATTACTAGAATATTTTCATACCGATGTATGTGGTTTGTTTCTAGTAGAGTAAAGGGGCATTTTCTCATACTTCATTAATTTTATTGATTTCTATAGTAGGTATGTATATATCCAATTAATGTGGTATATGTGTGATTCCTCTCAAATTCTTAGGGAATAAAAACATGTGATATAAAATTATCTTTGTAAGAATATTATGACAAATCACTCAGATCAAAGTAGAGAGTATCTTAACCAAGGTTTCATTTATCACTTTAAGGAGTGTGGGATATTATCCTAACTCGCTCCTCCCAATAAACCACAATGGAATGGTGTTATTGAATGGAATAATTAGACCTTAAATGATGTGGTAAGGTCAATAATTTTTCACACAACTCTTCTATTATCCTTTTGGGAATACACATTTCAAACCATAGAATATAATCTTAACTGAATACCTAATAAAATAATAATTAGGATTACACATGATTTTTGGTATGTAATGTAACCTAATCTATCACATATAAATTTGTGGGGATATGAGGTTTTAATCAAGACTAATCCTAGTGAAATTATTTAATTCTCGAAGAAATAAGTGAATCATTATAGTTTATACTATAGAAACTAATGGATATTACATATATAAACCTTACGATATGAAAGTTATTGTGGAAATACTTGTGATAATTATATAATGGGAACACATTCCCAATGAAAATAGTGGTAGAAATATTGAATTTTATGAATTTGATGCTCCATATGAACAAGTGTTGGTATGTGAATAATCTATATAATGGAAAGTGGGAGAAGAAGATATTCTGAGACATAGGCACAACATATGTCAACTCGATATGTTAGAGTTCCAAAGTGTTATCTTTTTCTTCTCACCAAGTTAGGTGACACATTAATCCTATAGATTGATGAACCTCTAACCTATAGTGATGTAGTAGATGGTAGGGATGATTCTAAATGGAATGATTACATGTATTCTGAGATTTATTCCTTGTACCAAAATCAATTTTTGATTTTATTAGACCCACTAGCTGATGTAAAACGTATTATTTAAAAATGGGTATTCAATAAAAACATGGACATTGATGGTAAATTAAATACCTATAGAGAATTTCTGGTTGTGGAGGGTTTCAATAAATGTCATGTTATATACTATGATGAAACCTTATCACCAGTAGCAATGCTAAAATACATAAAAATATAACATGCAATAGAAGCCTTCCATGATTATTATATTTGGAAAATTATTTAAAAAATTATTTTTCTAAATGGGTTTTTTGTTAAAGAAGTATATATTAAAAAACTCAAAGGGATTATTAATTCAAATAGTTCCAAAAAATTATGAAATATGTAGATATCCATTTATGGGTTGAAGTATAAATCAAAATCACGTAATGTTCATTTTAATGAGGCTAAAAGAGAATTTGTTTTCATCAACAATGAAATAATGTCATGTGTCTATAATAATTTCAATGGGAATTATATCATTTTCCCTATATAATATGTTGAAACATATTAATTATGGGAAATTAAGTTCACGTATTGCAATCAGTTAAGATTTATTTAAATGAATTATTCTCCATGAAATTCATAGGAGAATCAGGCTATATCCTACGAGATCAAGATTAATCTATATTGATCTCATGGACCATTTTTTATGAGTCAAAGTACATATATTGATAAGGTACTCAAAAGTTACAGTATAGATTAATCTAATAGAGGGGTTTTACCTATTTCACATGGTATAAATCTCTCCAAGAAAAAGCATCCAAAAAATAGGAGGAGAATAAAATAAGGGATTGAATCCCCTATGCCTCTGTAGTGGGATCCATAATTTAGGTCATGCTATATAATAGGTTTAATGTTTCATTTTCATTAAGCACAATGGATAGATATCAATCTAATCTAAGAGAACTATATTTGGAAGATATGAAAACTATCTAGAAGTGATTGAGACGTATAAAGGATATGTTTCTAGTGTATAGAGGAGATGATGAATTAGTAGTGATTTGATACAAGGATGATTTCTTTTAGATAGTTCATGATGATCTAAAATTATAGTCAGACAATGTATTTTTCTTGAATGGTGGTGCAGTGAGCTGGAGATGTTCAAGGGAACCTATGGTCATCGAATATATAGAAGAATCAAGGGATATCGCAGCATCTGATGCAGTTGAGGATGTGGTTTCAATACATATATTTTCTCATATATTGGAGTTTTTCATAGTATTGAAATTTATGTTCTAGTTTATTATGCTAATAATGTATTAGTTGTTCTTGCTAAGGATCCTAGGTCACACCAAATGATAAAGAAAGTACTTTAAAATTTTCATCTATTAATGGAATTTAATCAGAGATGTGATGATTCAATTAGAAGAGTATCTAAAAAGGATAATTTATTTGACCTCTAACTACATCCATGTATCAATAGAATCATGATTCTCCTATGATAGATAGAATATTGATACATGTTAGCAGTTGAATCTAGTGAAAATGGGAGTGTTGTAAGTTGGTTCCTTTGAACCAACTTATGTATCTGCAAAGATTACCATTACATGTATAGAGTTTGGTATATAAATGTGTTTATCTTTCTATAATGGTGTTTATAATTATGTTTCCATTATATTTATGCTAATTTTATTATATAACATGTCATATCAAAATGTTATAGAAGTAACCAATCTATAATGAGAACCTGAAGATACTATAGTGATATAACACTTCAAGATTTTTAAAAGAAGAAAATAATATTCAATATTATATAAGACACAAAACAATAATTTTATCTTGAATTACGTGAAAAAACATATTTTAACATTCATTACATGCAATCCTGATATTTTTATGCTTGATAGTGTATTCAATACACAACAACGAACTTAAACGACCCATGATATATATTACTGTTAATACCAAATAGTTAAATTTTAGGGTCTGAATAATATTAAATAATTTATGATATATATATATATATATATATATGTCTTACTCAATATAAATTATTTATAAATTTTTAGAAAATAATTAATTAATTTTTATTAATGTGATTTGATTCATAAAAAATATATTTCTTCAAAAATGATTTTATTGCTTTTGCTGAAAAAATATTATAATAAATTTTTGGAAATTTTATTAAAATGTTTTCAATAAAATTAAAATCATTTTTTATTGAAATATCAAAATTTCCTTTTGGTGAAATTTTTGGACTTTGAAAAATATTGATTTTTCAATTAATAGTAAAAAATCAGATATCTTTAAAAAGTATTTTCATTTAAATAAAATAAGTAATTTAAAAGTAAAAATAATATTTTTAATATTTTTTAAATTATACTAAGTTTTATCTATTTATATTTAATCCACATACATACTTTTAATCAAAATTATATTGGATTTTAGTATAAGATTGTTTTTGGGTTTCAAAATGGGTTTTTTCTAAAAACTTTTCTAAAATGCATAATGTTTCTTCTTTATAATTAATTTAAGTAAGACCTAGTGGGTAATGTTTGAAATGAAATTTATAGATTATATATCATTAAATATTACTTTTATTTCATACATTTATTATTATTAGTCATAGGGTTAATTTATAATCATATTTTGCTCAAAAATACTATTCTTAAAAATTCGTTGTCTCACTATGTCTACCTGATTAATTTTAAATAAGAACATGCCACTTATCTGAGTTGAATTTTGAAAAATTGATTCTATATTTGGGAGAAGAATAATTAAAATTATACAATATTTTTTACATAATGTTTTTACTATATTTATTATTGAAAATAGTGAAAATTAATTATCATGATTAAGGTTAAAAGATGGGTTTTCCCACTACAAGGCTCTGTATTAAAATTATTTTTACACAAACAAATGTTTTTTATTTAGTAAATTTTATTTATCATTTAGAATCATAGGGTATAATTTATTTAATAAAAATCATTTTAATTTTATTGATAATGTATAAATTACCTAGTTAAATAGAAATATACAATTAATCTGTTAATAAAAAAAAGGATAAAATTGAGTAATCCTAAAGATGAAGTAATAAAAACTTTATAGTATTTACACCCCTATATATCCATTGATCATTCACTTTCCTGTGATCAATTACCACAATCACTCTCTATAATTATTTACGCTTTTCATCCATTCACGCCCATGTTCTCTTTTTTGGAAACATAGTTATGTGTTATTATATATAACCATTGAACTTCCATTTATCTATTATTTTGATAATTTTTTATTATCCCTTTTTACAATTTTGGTATAAATAAGTATTTTGAAATTTTGGATCATTGGTTAGCGAGATAAAGTTCAAATTCTGATTATGCAATTTCTCAAAGGGGGGAGGAAGGAACAACTAGAGATTTAAAAAAATAAAATAATATTCAATAGCATAAAGGATATGAAACACTAAGTTCATATAGTTTTAAACACATATCATAGTTTATCTTATGTCACATTAAACCCTTGAGTTTTTATGTTTGATATAATATTCAACACGCAATATCAAACATAAATGACTCATGTTATATATCATTGTTATAACCATGACATTAAATTGGAAGGTATGAAATGTACAAACTACCTTAATATATATATATATATATGTCTTACCCAATATAAATTATTAATAAATGTTTTTAAATATTCATAAAAAATTTAGTAAAGTGATTTTATTCTTTAAAACTATGTTTTCTTCAAAAATTATTTTTATTTTTTTCATGATAAAATATTATCATAATTATTTGGAACATTTAGGAAAAACTAATTTGATTAAATTAGTTTCATTTTTTTGTATCTGAATATCAAAAATTACTTTGGGTGAAATTCCATGACTTTTCAGAAAATATTGATTTTTTAGTGAATAGTGAAAATTTATTATTTTGGTAAAAATTATTTTTTTTAATAAATTAATAATTTAAAATAGACCAATATGTTTTGAATATTTATAAATTAAAAAAAGTCTTATGAATTTATATTTTACCAACTTAATTATTTTGGAATCAATATTATATTGGTTTTAGAATAAGTTTATTTTTTGATTTAAAAACTGGTTTTTTCTAAACACTATTTTAAAATGCCTAATGATTCACATTATAAATTAATTAAAAAAACCAAAAATGGAGAATGTGTGAAATGAATTCTATATATCATATATTAATAAATAGTAATTAAATTTCAGAAAATGTGTATTATTATTCATAGAGTTAATATAGAATCATATTTTTCTCAAAAAATACTCTTAAAAATTCATCTCACTATGTCTGCCAGATTAATTTTAAAATGATTTTTTTCAATTATGTGTGTTAAATCAGGAAAAATGGACTCCATATTTTGAATAATCATAATTTATATTATATAATAATTTTTAATTAATTTTTTAAAATAAGTATTAGTGAAAACAATTGAAATTAATTATCGTGATTAAGGTTAAAATGGGGTTTTTCCCATTACATGCGTTCATATTAAAATTAAATTTATACAGATATAAGATTTTTATCTAAAAAATTGGATTTAATTTTTAGAATAATTATGTGTAAATTATATAATAAAAATCATTTTAATTATATTCTTAAGGTATAAATGACCTTGGTAAATAAAAATATATAAATTACTATGGTAAAAAAATTAAATTGGTAAAATTGAGTAAACATAAAGACTAAGGCGTAACATGGTAAATTTTTTATTTCTTATTGTTTATATGAATGGTTTTCTAGAAAAAATTAACCATAACTTATATTATTATATAATTTTTAGGCACATTAGGTTTTGGATACCTCCAAATAGTCAATACCTTTGGGTATTTAGGATAATATCACTCTTCCTCCATTATAAAAGGTCATTCAATCCCATTATGTATTCACACCATACTAGCTTTTGGATTGGCAAAAATATAAACAAATTACATTCCTAATTCCCTCCCATAATTTTATAATTCATATTTTGGGAATAAATCCAACCAAGGAAGGATTTTGTTGAACAACTAAGAAGTATACCTGAAGAAGAGGTAAAATTAATCAATGAGCATTTTTGTTTCATTTTTTCACCATCACTTTAAATTATTATTAAACCATGATTATATAAAAAAAATTATAATATATATTATTATTTTTTTCTTAATGTAATAAACTAAATAATTTTCCACTTATATAAAATGGGGTACGAAATCATCATTCATGTATACGACGGACTACCACCTCACAAAACGATGTCAATCAGTTTTTCATTACGGCGACTCAAAGTTGGGAATGATGATAATTATAAGTTTATATATGATATTTAAAACATAATTATAACTCTTTATTAATTGTATAATATATTAATTTTTACATTCCATGCAGTAGGGAATACGATAACATCGCTCTCGTGTTTAGCAGAATATGACCTCACGAAGCGAGGTGATTCTTTTTCATTAATACATTACGTGGAAGGTGATAAGGGTAACGTTAATGAATATTTGTGATATAAATGGAATAATTTTGACATTAATAACATATTTATAATTATAGAAAAATTATATATCATTTTCTTTCTTAACATTTCAATCAATGAAAAAGTTATAATGTCTTTTGTGCACGTGTGGACAACCACCATCACAAAGCGCTGTGACCCTTTTTCAACACAACATCACTAGAATGATATATATGAGTACATATAATTAAGTAATATATTATTTTTTATATAATTATAATTCTTGAAATATAAATTATCACTTAACTTCTTTCAATAATGATAATTGAAAAATGGAAACAATTCTCATGCATACCTACAACCTATCGTCTTCATTATCATAATGTTAGATCATTTTTTATAACCATATAATAAGATTTTTTTTAAAGGTAAACTAAACATATTAATATGATAATTATATCTTGGTTATTATTATATATATGATTTAACTATATAATCCATAAAAGAACCAAATATTTCATAACAAATCACGAAAGAGAAAACAAGGAAATTAACACCCAAAACAATAAAAAAAGGAATGATTATTAACAAACTAGAGATTTGATGTTATAAAAAGATCATATATAATAGTATAAATATTAATATGGTTTTTAAATAATTTAATGACATGTTTAAAACCAATATACATGCTATTAAATCATGATTAACCAAAATGAAGCATGCGGTAAGGTTTGTCTCATTTCACTTTTATTTCTTTGAGATATATAACTAATTCAACACTTATTTTTATTCAGTAGGGAATATATTTACCATTAATTTTTTTTATTATTATACATAAATTTATGTGAATTTACATATCTATTTTAGGATATAACTTTTATGTGGTTTACAGTTTCAATGTTACCAATGTGGTAATATATTTTTGTCTTAATTTTCCTTTTTTAGACGTATGTTTTGTAATACACCTATCTTTTTTCTTGAGATATATATAATACTCAATTGAAATGTTATGTCATGAATAAAAATAATTTCATGATATTATAAGTTTAATTTAATGTTATTATATTATGGTTAGAATGATTCAAATATACGAGAGTGGTAAGAGTATTATGATACAGACTAATGATTTATTAGTATTGTTTATGATTATATATACAATTATCAGATATTATGATCACTGTGTCAAAAAAACTCTTCAGTTTTTCCCTCTGTTTATGTCATAATAATTCATGTTTTCAATTAATTTTCCCCTCTTTATTTACTCATAAGTTCAAAATCACTTTTTTATGGAAAACCATTTTTTGATCGAAAACACGTTTTATTCTAAAACCATGTTTTCTAAATATGTTTTAAAAAATGTTTCAAAATCCTAAAGGAAATTTTCATAAAGAAATATTTAAAATTATTTTTAAATATTCCTTTATATGTTTCCAAGGTTTTATCAATGAAAATGAATTTTAAAAATGTTTTATTTATTAAATTGTGATTTTCAATATGAAAAGCTAATTTTCATGAAAATATATTTAATGATATTTCAATGTTATTTCCTTTCATAAACATAATAAACCCTTGTTGTTAATTATTCTCCAATGATGTTATTTTTTATTAATAACATAATTATTCTTTCTCAATATGGATTATGATTATTTGAAATAGATTATTATAAAAACTATTTCTTTTCCACATGTTGATCATGTTTCAAAGAGATTGATATAGAAGTCATTAATTTTATATGGTTTATTCATGTTATGAAATTAATAATGATTTATTATTATTTTTAAGATGTTATGAAAGATCTTGGTACTTTATTCATGTTGTGGTTCTTGTATATTACTTATATTATGGGTTAGACTATATAATGTTTGGTGATCCTATTACAAATTATATGATAGGGAAAACCATATTGATTTGGGTGAGACCTTTATAACTAATACGATGGGGTAGACTAGATTGTGTCAGTTAATCCCATTTTATCTTATATTATGGGGTGACCTAGACAGTGTTGGATGAGACCGTTATATCTTAAATGACAGGTGTTCCAATATAACACTCTAATGCTTTGGGTAATGTACCTTTTCTAGAGAGGTATGAATGAGGTAGTTACCTGAGGTTTTCTCTTATGGATTTAACAGGGATCCAATTATTTATAACATGGGTTTAACATGATTTATGAAGAAAAATGATCCAATATTGGAATATGTTTTGTCTTAATTCTATGGGTTTATAATGTTTATTATGATCAATACTGATATCCTATGGCTTGTGATTATTGATTTTGAAGACTCTTGACTTTTCCATATCTTAATATTTGATGATCCAGGTAATTATGGGTATAACTTCTTTTATGACTCCCACACTCACTCTAATTGTGTCACCATAACCTTTTTCACTTTTTATGATCATTGATGAAAATAAACTTTTAATGATTATGGTTACCCTAATTGATTATTTTAGCTCATACTTCAAATGTTCCTTTTACCCAGGTTAATAAGAACTAGGTAGAATGAATTTTATCTAGTAGGGGTTTCATATGGATAATGGTTTTAAAATATTTTGAAATAAGAAATGTTGGGTTAAATGGGTGAAATGGTCATTTGACGACATGGATATTGTTTAAATTAGATTTTTCTTAATTTTCTAAAGCTACTATTGGCCACAAAAAACACATCCATAAAATAATTTAAATTATTCCACACATGATACAAGAGAATTTCTCATTTGGTAGTCTTTGATTTGACTAGTTGTGGAGCCCGAACGGAGTAACCGATCAGAAGTTATGGGTGTTCGATGTCAGACTGCTGAAAATGTCCATACTAGATGATTTTGGGGAAAAGAATGTTTTTGTGTGAAAGAATGGAAAGAATGCATGCATGAATGGATGTAATTCATGCAAGAATATATATCTTGAGCGCAAAAACAAAATCTTCTATGGAACTTGTCATAGAAACCTTTTACCCACACAATGCGATGTCATATTTTTCCCCGACCTCCCAAAAAAAATCTATGTAAGGTCTGAAAATGATTCAACCTATGCATGAAAGATAAATATTTTCACACAAGATTCATACTTGTCCAATGCAATGTAGGTTGATAATGTTCCTCGAAGTCCTAAAAAGAGTCTAAGGGAGGTACTCGTTTGTTTTCTGATGTGCACACAAGATTAGCCTCATCGCACAAGATTCTTATGCACCCAAGGCGATGTCAAATGCCCCTTTGCAAGCACACCTGCCATAGGTTGCTTGGAAGATCTCTTTCACACCTTGAATCCTTTGTGTCATCCCCAAAGATTTCACCTATAAAAACATGTGCACACCCCTCCAATAGTGGTAAGTCTCTGGAGGTCGGATGCCGCTCTACTATGCATAAGACTACCTCTTATGTGCTTTCACAGAAGAATGGAACCCTCCAAGTGAGGTCTTTCACAAAATTTCCCATATTGGTCCGCCTTCATGAGGTCCCACAATGGTTTGACCCCGACATGACCTCTTTTCTTCCTAATTCAAGTGCGTACAAGATTTTCATCTTTCGGGCACGATTCCAATCCTGCGCAAAAAACTCACAATCTTGTGGAAAAAACATCAATATTTAACACAATAGTTCCATGGTATCCAATCTTGTATGAACTTATGTAGCACAGTCCTATCTTGCACGTAGACCATCCTGCATGTAACAAATCTTACATGGAACAATATCTAGACCTGAAACCGCTGGTCCATATCATGCCTGCTGCTCCCCCATACCCTCGCTCGGGATCACTTCCAAGATGTGGTCCCACCCCTCCAGACCGGTCCCTTCGCATCATTCACTGGCCCCCATGAAAAATGCAGTGTCTCACTACAAAATTCTATGGCTGGGATGTCATCATTTTCCATTACACCCCCATGCGCACCCACCCCAACCTATGGAATACCATGATTTGAGATCCTCCTCTACACACCATGAAACACTTTGAGTCGACATGTTCCACTAGGTCCATTTACCTTGTTGTGAGTTGCAATTATCATCATTAATTCCCCAAGTACATTGAGTCGATCTATTCCTCAAGTAACTCATCCAAACCCCATCACATTATTCCTATGCGAGGATGAACTAGAAAGGGATGCACTTGCGTAAGTCTAAAATCCTGCCATTACTAGGCACCATATTCCTAATAGTCCAATCTACATGACTACAAATTTTAGTACACCATATGTGACAAATATAGGATGCCTATTTCTTTGAACAAGAGATGCCTTATGCGTCAATCATAAGATGCCAAAAGTCCTCTCAACATGACTATAAACTGTAATACAACCTAAACTACAAATATAGGATGCCTCTGGCTCCAAAAAAGAGATTACTTATACTCCAAGCATAAGATTCCAATAGTCCTCACTACATGACTTTTATCTATATCATTCTCTATCATTCAATAATAGGATTACTCTTGTTCTAAATAAGATATGACTTATCTGACAAGAATAAGATAACTCATTCCATGATTATAGCGAATTAATTTCAAGTGCGTTGGAGTCCATTCAAACATTACATGACTCCACCTCAGGCTTTGTGTGTCATTCATTTAGAACATCATCGTCTTTCATGTCTGAAAGGACCCCCTAATGGTTTTCTCCTATGCCTCCTCGGCTCCCCTACCATCCTATGCCAACTCCCAAGTAGAATTTGGATGACAATTCGAGTTTGGGCCCCTGTTTCAAATACATTCATAAGTTAGCCCTCATTTGTATGTTTCCATCTCAGTCTAACACAATGTGAATGCTATGATTCAAATATGGTTAGTATTTATCTCCATTCATCATTCCACTACCATTTATTCGAATGTTGGTCACGTGATTCACAGTTTTCATCTCCCTTTGTTTGGCCTAATTCCAACACCCTTGGTGTTATCCCACTTGTGTACTACTGCGTAGGTGTAAGTTCGAATTATATTACACAAACCACTATAGAGACGGGATTCCATCATTGTCAGACATGGATAAGACATCCAAGAATCTTCCATGTGTATTCCCCATCCACCATATCTACTCCTTAGAGGTACCTGGGAAGCTTCCTTATGTAAGCCCCATCCACCATTTTCATTCCATAATGGCACCCATGAAGCTTCCATGTGAAAGACCCATCCACCGTTGTCACTCCTTAGAGGCACTTGGGGATCTTCCATGAATAATCCCTATATACAATTTCCACTCCTTAGTGACACCTAGGTATCTTCCATGTGTTTTCCCCAACCACCATTGACGCTCCTTAGCAGCAACCGGGTAGCTTTTATGCGTAATCCCCATTCACCATTGATGCTCTTTACTTGCACCCGATCAACTTCCTTGTGTAATCCTCATTTACCATTTCGACTCCTTTGCGACACCTGGTTTTTTTCCTTTCTTATGACCCTTCCATCCTTACTGGTCCTTTGCAGACCCCAGGCATCATCCATGTGTAAGCCCCATTCACCATTGCATCTCTTTAGTAGCACATGGACAACTTCCATTCATATGCCTTATTCACCATTTCTACTACACAGTGGAACCTTGGAAGCTTCCATATGTAAGACCCATTCACCATGCTTCATGGATGCATCTTTACACCATGATCGTCAGTTCTACTTTTGCCTCTTGTTCCTCACACTAAGCATGACCCGCATGAGCTTAGAGTAAATAGTGACCAATACATTTTTAGGGTTGCATCAGTGCATAATCCCTAATAATCTCATCCAAACTATGTGGAATTTGATCCCTGGCCTTTCCAAGAAAGGTATATAAGATTCCTCCCTATGTTTTAAGCCCAACACCAACTTGTCTCAACCCCTTCACTTCTGTTCACCTTCAGCCCGCATGATGTTAAATTGTGTCCCTTATTCTAAACTACATAGACATTGATCCTTGTCTCATAGGAATGGTATGTAGGAAGCCTCCCTGAGGTTCAATCCCAACACCTACTCATCTTGACCCCTTCACATCGGTTTAAATTTCTCCAATATGATGTTAAATAGTATCCCTCATTCCGAACTACGTGGACTTTGATCATTGTCTTCTAGGAGAGGTATATAGGAAGCCTCCCAGAGGATCAAGCCCAACACCCATTAGTGTAGGCCTCTCCACATTGGTCCACCATCTTCATTCATGACGTTAAACTATACACACCTTTTCATCCCAAAGAGGTTAAACTATACCCATTTTAACTATGTGGTCTTTGACACTTGTCTCCTAGACTAGGTACGTAGGAAGCCTCTCTGAGGTCCAATCCCGATTGATGGCAAGCCATTGTAACCCAGACCAGCGGTAAACCATTGGAACCATAGCTAGAGGTAAGCTATTATTGCCCCATCCAGAGGTAAGATATTGTATTATGAAATTGATAGTAAGATGTTGTATTCCCCTTTACTGGGACCCACATCTTTGGTCCTCCCCCATGATGTCAGACTAACCTGGGCTACTAACCACGCGTAATCCTCAATATATAGTTGGGTTGTTGTCCTATGCAAACACACCAATTATATAACCCCACCTTGAACTATGTGAACATTGATTCCCTGCCACGGGGATACATAGGAAGCCTCCCTGAGGTTCAATTCAACCAGTCATGTCTCATCCTTGTCTATCTCTTGAGCCTCCGTGCTTCTGGAAGTTCATGCCCCAAATCAGAGGTTCTACGTCCTTTAGATCCCATTCCTGTGTCCATTCTCACAGGTCATCTTCTTAAGTGTCCCATTTCCCCACTAAACTATGTGGATGTTGATTCCCTACCACAGGGATACTTAAGTGGTCTATTCGAGGCTTAATCCCAATATCATCATCATCCTCAGATAGGTTCTATATCATTCTCCATCCACTCTCAACCATACATATCCATCATGATTATTACCCAAGCTTCCACATCCCAATGAGATATTGTCACCAATGTTCTCACTACTACATGTATCATTCATGTAACTAAACACACATTATCCCTAGCATTAGTGTTCCCTTTTGGGGTTGCACCCAACTAACACACAATTATCAGTGTTCTGATCTATCTGATCTGTCTCCACACGATGTTAAACTCACGGAATACCCATTGTTAAAAATGTGAAGCTAAGGAAAACCTCAGAGACATTCCTATGGAATATAATTCCCCACACTCGACATAGGATGCCTTGGGATTTTGTGCCATTGAGAATCCTTGTCACAAGGAGAATAAAACCAGATGCGTCCGTGTTTCAGCATCCAGACACATTAGCATTGTCCAAAATGACTAATCCCCTAATCGAAGGTTGTTTCTTTGACGTGAACCTAGGGAATTCCAAGTATAAGATGTGTAATTAACCGGAATCCATGAAGACATGGAATTGAGAAGAGTTTCACGAACAACAACTTAGGTCTATGAGGGAGACTTGGACAAGGTGACGAGTTCCGAGGAGGAGTCCACAAAAAGAGGAATCGACATCCCTTCATCTAGATTCAATTAAGGAGAAAACATCATTGAATAAGTGACATATGTCGTCCGCCTTTAGAATGTGGGAATGTAGGGAAAAAATATCCACGCCCTCTATAAATAATGGATGATCACCCTAGAAAAAGCATCGGAAGCAGCTACAAACTTAAAAGGTCCTCGATATTATAAGTGATCCATTTTTCATTTTTGATGTTTTAATATTTTAATGGAAAAAATGTGTTAGAATTATCAGAATCAATGATGGAAATGTAATTTTTGTGATTTAAAAATCATATATGGTAGTGTCAATTATAGGTTGTTATAGGAGGTGATCAATATGTAATGTCATATGGTCTTGATAAATCATACTGAAAGGATACGGATGATGTGTGACCTTCTTATTCTTTGGGATGATAATTGTTGAGACTTATTCTCATGGTGTTCTCACTTAGTGATCTCGAGTATATGAGATCATGATGACATACCTTCCAATAATAACCCCACATGTTTTATGTTTCATTGGTTGTTAGTAACTATGAATATGTGTATTGGTATATTTATATAAGATTGTTATCAATGTGTTTCATTTGTTATCATAGTTTGATGCAAGTAAAAAACCAATCATTGAATTTGTGGTGATGTATCTTTTGTTGGGTGTATCTTTGGTGGTATTTTATTGGTTGAATGATCATGATAGAATTTTTATCATCCTAGTTCAGGAAGTGATATCTCAAGACTAGTTGATTAGGTTGGTAGCACATTTATTAAATCAATTCCCATTATAGAAGACAGTAAGTCTATCTAGTAAGGACAATAAATAGTAAAGTAAGAATAGATGACGAAAGAAGTTGTGCATCCTTCTTTATGAGATACCATGAGATAAATAGATTTTATTACACAATGAGTGTTTATAGGAAGATTGTTGTTTCTATGACCATTCTTTATCTCCTTAGGGGTCTTCATGTGTTGCAAGACTCCACTCGTGATTTATGAATGATATTTACTGCTAATTAGATAAGTTCCTAGAGGGTAACACATGATATCATATTCAAGAGTTTTCCATATTCTAATATATATATGTATAAGACATGGTGATCCCCAACATGAGGTTTTATATTCATCTATGTATTATCTATTATTGATGAATAAATAAATTCATTATTATTAAAGTATAATATAATTAGGTTGATTTTATTTATTAGAAGTATTCACAAGGTACTAAGTGAATATGAGGAATTATATTAAAACAATGAATATTATTCTAAATTTGAATGTTTGTTTAATATTAACTAGAATTACAATAAGTGTTAAAGACTTGTTTTTTCAGGTAATATATGTATTGTACATTAAAAGTAAGTGATAAAAATAAAAACAACATTATGATGAAATTAATTTATCATAACATTTTACTTAAAAATTATTTAGTGGGGGTTTAACGTACAGGGGTTGGGGAACCTATTTTGTGTATTTTAACATCCACTATATAAGTAGGGAAGGGCTCTCATTCCATGGAATATTCATTCCAATGGATTGAGAGATTATCACTCATCCTTCCAACATTCTATAGAGGGAAAGACACTATCCAAGAAATTGATCCAAGAACACCATCACGGATCACACAAACATATTCAAGGCAATCATTGTAGTGCCAAATGATTTTTCAGAGCTCCACTCTAGCATCCAGAATTTGATGAATGATGTTTTCATGGAATCATAAAGCATATGTTGATGATCTCGAGGGGTTGAATCTATAATTGTTCATGAAATTCATTCTGGTTACATGTGATGGATGAATGTATTGTCAATTCGAATGAGAAATTCATTCAAGTTAATTTGTGGGCTTTAATAATTCACTCAAGATCCCTAGACCTCTACCAGAGAATAGAGCATAAGATAAAAAATATTTCTATTACTCTAGTGATGAAAAATTTTAAACCCCCAACCCATTGGCTTTCACTACATGTCTCAGTGCCAGGAAATTTGACTAGATATTTTAACATATTATAGTAAAGATGTAAATACCCATGGTTTAATGTCATGAAGCTAGAAATTGGTTGTTACGATGTTCATAGTCATATAGCTAGCAGTTTTGTGAACCTATAATGAAATTTTCAAAATTATTTCTTAAGGAAACATTCTTTGGCAGCTAACATTATATTCACTCCATCTATTTTTTGAGGAATAATTTCCACTAGTGTATACCTTATGTATGGAATAAATTCACTACCATTTCATCTCAATCTTTGGCGGCTTCTTCCCATGTATCATAGGTGTCTTTGAGGCTACATCCAATTCTATATATAGGAATGAGAGGAGGTGAACCATATTTTTGAATCCTTGTGAAACTCGCCTATGATGGGATTCAAGGTAATGTAGTGTGCATAACCTTGTCTCATCAATTTTATATCTATGACTAATTATATTCATATAAATGGGTGCAGATAGTAGTGTAGAGTGAAGGATTACTAACTCTGATGGAAAATGCTACCTCAGTCAGTTAAACAAGTACAATTTTTTTTTCACCCAATAATTATTTTCTTTAGTTAGAGTTATAATCTATGATTTAATACTTTAACAAGTTTCTTTTTATAATTGTTTTGATAAATTATTGATTTATCAAATTTAATTAAATTTTAATTGATTAAAACATAATACTCATTTATTTTTTGTTTGTTTTACTGGATTTAATATTTAATGATTCTTTTTTAATAATTTATTTTTATAGTCTAAATATTCTTTCAAAATTTATTTATTTCGGTTTATTATTTTTTTATTCATGGATTATTTTAAAAATAAAAAAAATATGGAAATCCCACATGGGCTAACCCTTAACCACATAGGGGAAAACTAGTCAACCTCAGGGGAGAGAAGCCGACATTAAATATCCATAGGAGTTATTGGTCCATGTATAATCCCATAGTATTGTGATAGTAGTTGGGCATAGTGCCTTCAAGAGGAGGATAATCCTAGTAGGACCACATGTCTGATGTCCATATGCATGTGTAGATGTGTAACAACTATTGATCCCTTGATGCTATATCAACGTGGTAGTGGTAACTCTTTATTGTTATAGTAGTAGATCACCTAACCATGTTTACAATGTTGGATAATATAGCATGATACACTATTTATGAAACCTATCATGAGGTGGTAAGTATACTTACCGCGAGGTGGGAAGTAAAATTACCATGAATCAGTTTGTCATTCCTACCATGAAGGCAACACCCATATTTTAATAAGATGTAGTGTAAACCTACAATGGCTAGTTACTATGCTAGTAGATTAGCTATCATGAAGATGACCACGATCTTCCACC
This sequence comes from Viscum album, assembly GCA_963277665.1. Classification (NCBI taxonomy): domain Eukaryota; kingdom Viridiplantae; phylum Streptophyta; class Magnoliopsida; order Santalales; family Viscaceae; genus Viscum; species Viscum album. The sequence continues at coordinate 1,390,751,558 of OY728152.1, forward strand.
ATGCCTCATGTCATGTATATCCTATAGTGAAATAGGACTTACGATATGTATTTTATAATGATTATATGTTTTCTTATGTGTTTTTCATTCGTGGTAAACATAATTACGATGAGGTTCATGGTTAATTTAATGACCATGAGTTGCACGCTATAAAAACCAAATCTAATGCATAATACTCACACATTCAATTCAATATTTTTCTTATTTTCAAGAAAAAGTATATTTTTAACAAACTCTGTTTTTGTTTCATTTTTTATAAAAAAATTACCACAACATTGTTTATTTTGTTTTGAATATTTTATTGATTTAGATAATAATTATATATTTTAACTACCATTATTATAAATTATTATATATAAAATAAAGTGTAAAATATCATGAAAATAATATTTTTCATATTATTCTTTCTAGTCTCTATTATCTGCAATATTTGAATTATTAGGTTACTATAAGATATTGAGAAACATTTTATTTGTTTTAATAATAAAAAATACTATCATTTACTTTACCAAATATATTATAAATTTTATTAATATGTTACATATAGTGAAATTAGAATGCATGAACTCTTTGTTAATGATGATAATGTTTTATTTTTGTTATTCACTAAGTAGTGGAATGCATTGATTGGATCAATTGAGGCTTCTAGAGAATAATTCTATTTAGTTAAGTTTTTCGGTTTGTTATATGTATCATCAATGGATAAAAATAACTACATACATATTAAACCTATTTCACTTTTTGAAACAATTGTTTTACATGATTCTTGTTTCTATGATACGATCAAGAAAATTCTCTGACATTTGTTCATTTTTAATGATCACAAAAAAATGTCAACATTAAACTTTATTCTATTTAAGTGTATATTTATCAACCAGATTCATTGTCTTCCATATATTTTGATCATCTACTGGTTTTATTTTTATCATCATATTAGTCTTTTCTTTTCTTGTTTGTAATCAGTTCATGTTTGGTTTATGTTTTTCTTCATGAAATAAACATCTTGTTTGTTTTTGTTATTCCACCACCATAAAGGATGTTTAGATTGTGACTCATTATCAATAGTAATGAAGTGTAATTGGTTTATTCTCATTTAAAAATGATGGGTTGGGCCACTTTTTATTTTTAATAGGAAGAGTCTATAAATGGTTCTCACACCTTTAAAAGTGAGTTTCTTAGTGGGTACCATTCTTCTAACAGATTAGAGAAGAATGATTAGTGGACTAGGATTTTGGTGAACTAACCCACTATTAATATTTTTGTTCTTTATTTTTATTTACATTATGTTTCATTACATGAAAATAGATTTATCTATAGAATCATTAATTGAAAAAATCGAATTTTTGAACTTAATTTTTGAAAACAAATGTTCAAATCCCATAAACTTAATTTTCATCACTTCGGATCCAAAAAATAGTATCAAAGGTGTCGATTCCATAAAAGGAAATTTAGGTTACCTTATTTTTTTGTTTAATTTCTACTCTTTTATAACCATTTATCATAGACTTAACAATGTAAGAAAAAACTAAATGTTCCTTTTAATATGGATGGGTTAAATGCGAATGATGGATGAGTTCCACAAAAACCCCAATACTTGAATGGAAGTGAATTTAGCTACAATAATGACATGATGGAATCTTACATGAAATATTTGAGTGCAGATCACTTGAATTTAATGGATAAGCCATATGAGTTGCCCAAAGTTGATCCAGAGACACCTGTAGGTAATTATATAGTAAAACATTTTTTGAATTATAATGTTAAAAATATTTTTTATTGAACCATAAGTAGAACTGTTTATAGACATGTATCATCTTGTAAGAGGACTTAAGATATATATAGAATTATTTATGTGACTCGCAATAGGACTAAAACGATCAATAGAACCAAGAAAGGAATGCTCTGGGTATAATAACTAGACTTCAATAAGGGGGATGAATAATCTGTAAACCAGATCATCCATCAGTTTACATGTATTACAAATGATATGAGTGATGTTGGAGATGTTTTGAAAAAATGATCAATTGTAATGAGTACTGATAGATCTTAAAAAAATATGGAATGTAAAGAAGATGTCCTTCGATGAGAGTATGAATTTTGAAGAGTATATATTTTATTAACTAATAGGGTCTATTTTGTTGTATGAAATAGAGTTAAAATATATTTATGATCAGGTGTATATAAATAGAAAATGTGTATCTTTTAAGTATAATGATAATTAAATATCTAAAAATTGTGATTATGATTTATGGGAATGTAACAAAGAGCTGTGTCATTTTATAATGAATATTTTCATGTTCATGAAAAATAAAGGTGATAAAATTATGTTCAGAAGAAAGTTAAAAAAGGAATACAAGAATGAGAATTCTAATAATAGTAATTTTATTAAGAATTTAAATATTATAAGTGTTTTAATAAAGTTCACATTAGGATAGATTACCCCAAACTGAAACATCCAAATAATTAAAAAGACAAAAGGAGAAAAGAAAAGCATGATTTATTTATAGGGTGGGACAACTCAAATAGTTATGACTCAAGAAATGATTCTGTTAGTGAACATGAAACATGAAACCTTTCTCTAATGGTTATACAGTGTGAGGTAGTTGATTCAATTTTCACTCGATTAATTACTATTACTAATGTAGATTGTAATAATATATCTAAAAATGAAAAAAATTGATTCTTATTCATGTTTGGATTCTGATTTAATGAATTCAAAATTTAAACAACTACTTATTGAAAATGAAGAATTAAGAAATAATGGAGTAGAGACAATTGAAAAGTACAATGATATAAATATTAAAAGTAAGAAGTTTATTAAAAAAAATTATAAAATAGAAACGAAATGTGATAGTCTAAAAATATATGATTCCCAGAATGATAAATCTAAATATAAATAGTATTTTGACTTTTTAAAACCTAAAGAAGAAAATGAAAGTTTTTAAAACATTGTGGCACTAAATGATAAAGATCAAGAATGAATATTTAATTTAGTTCTAGATGATTTAACTAATGTTCAAAATGATAGTAATAATATTAAGCAAAAAATTAGAAAATATGAAACAGAACATGGGGATCTAATGAGAATGATTATATAGATTTAGAGACTATTCAAAAAGATAATATAAATTTGAATAATTAAGTTGTCGATATTAAAGATAATTTATCTATATTTGTAAAATGTAAAGGAAAATAGGATAAAGCTTTGTTATTGATGAAACTAAACACCAATAAGAATGGTTTTGGTTATAATAATTTATAACTAATGATAAAAAAGAAAAACTTTGTAAAATATCCAATGTACTTCAAGTATAATCTCTTTTAAATGTAGAATGAATGGTTGTTCTTCCAAAAAATGATCATTAATATTTATATAATAATTTTTCCATAAAACAACTCTCGTTTATACATATTTAATTTATAAAAATACACCTAATAAAATATTTAAATCTATTTGTGTTATATAATTTTTTACTACAGTTCCAGTTGGACCCATGTTAGAATGTGCACTAAAACGTCCTATTTGAATGTTTAATTTCAGTAAATATTCCTTTGAAGTCCCAAATTATCATTGTATTTAGAAATTGGAAACTCCAGTCACATGAAAAGTGATATTTTTATATTTCCATCCTTTAATTTATGTGATTATGGACATGTCACCTTTGGAGACAACTCTAAATGTTAAATTAAAGGCATTTGTGAAGTTTTCCTTTCTAAAATAGTTATTATTTCAAAATTACTATATATAAATGGTTGAACAAAATAATATTATAATTATATCAAATCATTTTTTTATTTATTTAATGTTATTTTTGAAAAGTATATATCTATAGTTCTGAAATATAAATCCATATTATTTTCGACAAATAGAAAATATAATGTTTATATTGTTGTTTTTTTAATATAACCAAAAAAGGCAAGGTGTTCAAATGTTGTAGTAATAGATGAAATCTTTTTGCATGGTAGGCTTAGGAATAAAAATTTCAGAATATTTCAAAAACTACCAATGAAAGAACATGTTCTTCGATTACCAAAATCATATACATGTATGTACATTATGTGTGATTCCAGTTTAATGGTTATGGAGGAAAAAGAATGATTTAATTATATTAAAGATGTTAGCAATACTAGATATTTAAAACCATTACATCTTAATTTATTTGGACCTATACATAATGTTAGATTTTGTGGAATGAATTATGTATTTATATTGTATATGATTAAAATATATTTATCTAGATTTATTTTTTTTCAAAAAAAAATTAAACATTATCCAAATTCTGGGTTTTCTATAAACTTATGCAAAACATCAAGAATATATAAATCATCTCTATATAAAGTGATAGAGGTGGTGAGTTTATTAATTTATAATTTTATAAATTTTTTGTATAAAATTGATACAAACATTATGTTTCATCCCCTAGAACACAACAACAAAATGGGTGGTTGAAGGAAGGAATTGATTTATACTATAAATGGAAACATAAATTTTTATGGGATTTAATATTCCTAGATATTTTTTGGGAAGAAGCTGTAAATACATTTAATAATTTCTTAAATAGATTATTTATTATAATTTTTTTAAATAAGTCCACTTATTTATAGTTTAAAGGCTTTAAACCAAAAGTCCGGTATTTTAGGGTGTTGAGTTGTATAGTATTTATATTAAATAGAAAAGATAATTTAGAAAAAATAGAATCCAAAAGAGATGAATGGATATTTTTATGATATTTAAATTCTATCAATTATCATAGATTTTTTCATATGGTAAAATATGTTTTTAAAGAGTCTATAAATTTTATGATTAATGAAAATAGTAACAACAAGAAAAAATATATTTTAAACCATGATGACGGTGAATTTAGGGAATTTCATTTTGGTGAAGATAATCACCAAGATAATGAGAATACATTAGTTAAGGGGGATCAAGATTCTTCTAAAACTAATCTTAAATAATGGAAAACTCTCAAATATCATCCAATAAAATAATTAATTTGTCATTTAGACTCTAATATACAAATAAAAAATATATTTTTCTGTACTGTGTGAAATCATCTTTTATTGCTGATTCTGTTCCTATAAATATTGATAATACATTAATTATTCTTAATTGGATTAATTCTATTTATGGTGATTAAGTTATATTATAAAGGAATAAAGTGTGTAATTTGGTATATTTTCCAAAATATATACCAATTATATGAACTAAATGGATTTTTTAGAATAAACATGATGAAGCTTGAAACATAGTTAAAAATAATGAAAGGCTAGTAGCATAATGGTATTCCCAGGAAAAGGAAATTGAATTCGAATATTATATTATCATGTTTCTAAGATGGAAATTGTTATAATTTTTTTCCTATTCTTATTTTAAATATATAAAATTATTTCAAATGAATGTAAAAAGTGAATTTTTAAATTGAATGATTTCTTAGGAAGTTTATTTTAAATAACCCTTGGAATTGAACATGATAAATTTCTAAATCATTTTTTAAAAAAACATTAATAATTTTTATATGGTTTAAATAAGCTCCTCTATCATGGTATGAAATAATAACTCAATATTTAATTGGAAATAAATTTTTAAAAGGAAATTTTCATTGAATCTTGTTTATAAATAAAGTTTTAAATGATATACTGATTATACAGGTTTATGTCGATGATATAATATTGGAATCATCAAATTATTTATTATGCAGTGATGTATCTAAGATGATTATAAGTGAATTTAATATGATCTCAATGGGAGAATTGATTTTTTTTCTCATTTTAAAAATTAATCTAAGAAAATATGGTGTTTTCTTAAATCATGCTTTGTATGCTAATGAACTTCATAAACGGTTTACACTTGAGTATAGTAAGACTATAAAAACACTAATAATTACCAATTCCAAATTGGACTCGGATGAATATTTAATGAAAGTTTATATTAAAATATATACAGGCATGATATGTAGTATATTATATCTCATTGGATCTAGAACATACATAATGTTCTCAGTTTGATTACGTGCTTTATTTCAGTCAAATCTGATGGAAATTCAAACTAAAACTATTAAAATAGTAATTAGATATATTAAGCGTGATGAAAGAACTGATTTATTTTATTTAAATAATAATTTTATTGATTTATTATGTTATTATGATTCTAATATTGGAGGATATAGGTCTGAATGAAAAATAAAAATTGGTATGTGTCATTTTCTAGGTTAAAATTTGGTTTCATGGGGTGAAAAGAAACAAATCTCAGTGGAAGTAGAAACATATGTGGCTGAATATGTTGTTGCATAATGTTGTTTTCACATATTATATAGATTAAACATACTTTACATGATTTTAATAATATTTTTTGTGAATTCCCAATTTCCTATGATAATTATAGTTAAATTTCAATTTCCAAAAACCCTCTACAACACTCTTAAAGAAAACACATAGATGTTAGATTTCATTATCAAAAGGATCATGTAAATAAAAGTAATATATACTTAGAAATAGTTCCAAATGAACACCAATTGTCTAACTATTTCTCTAAACAATTATATTCTATCAAGTTAGAGAAATTGATGTTTCAACTGGGTATATTAGAAGCTTAATATTTATGAATATGATAATTTTTTCGTATTTTAAATATGTATACTATTTTAAATTCAGTTTATGTGTGAACTATAAATAACTGTTATATTTTATGAAATATTTTTAATTTGTTAATTCTAGGTATTAAACATTGTTTAAGAGGAATAATGCTTTCAAGATTAAATTTTTATTTACTTTTTTGATAAATTTAATAATGGGGGATAATGTTTCTAAAAATTTAATAAATGTTTATTTTTGAAAATTTCAAAATGGGGGAGATTGTTAGAGTTTGAATGTATTTTTTAATATTGTAACATTGTTATTTTTATAATTTTTTAATAAATTACCGATTAATCACATTTAATAAAATTTAAATTATTGAGAAAATAAAAATGATATCTTATTTACATATATTATATGCTTTAATATTTAATTATTCATTGTTAATTGTTTATTTAATTTCTATATACTTACATTATATATTTATATTTTCACTATGTTTTTTAGTCATAACTGATTTAAAATATCCAAATATTGAAATCTCATGTCATCTAGCACTCAACAACACAGGGGACCATTGGTCAATTTCATTGGCAGGAAACCCACATAAACCATACATATTAGTCATTAGGTTGTGTATAATCCAATAAGATTGAAATAAAAGTTAGGAATAGTTCTTATAGAACGAGGATGGGCCTAGTAAGACCACTAGGTTGAAACCCATAAGCTTGTGTGGATGTGCAGTGGGTCTTAATCCCCTTTAGCCAGGTCGAAGTGGTAATGGGAGTGCGGGATTGTTATAGTCGTCGATATCCCTATTGTGTTTCCGATGTGGTAAAATATATAATTTTTCACTATTTATCCAACCTACGATAACGTGGTAAGTAACCTTAACATGTATCTTCTTGGTGTACCTACCATGAAGGCATCATCTAGATTTCTATGAGACGTAGAGTGAACCTACGATGTCTACATACGATGCAAGTAGATTATATATCTTAAAGGTAATCATGATATTCCACCTTACCATATGCCCTATACAACCAATCGTAAAATAGAAATTACCATAAGTATTTTCTACTAAACATGGTTTTTTCAAGTGATCGTGCTTTTAGGGTTAGCATACTGAACACGAGGCCCGTGGTCAGTATACCGACTATGAGGTGTATGATAATCATACTGACCATGAGGCTTGTTCCTTACACTATCTTTTCAACACTTTTATTATTTTATAGAAAAATTATATTTCTACAACCCTCTTTTTAGTTTCATTTTAATATAATTTTTTATTGGAACTTTTTTTATATTTTTTTAACTATTTTATTGATTTGTAAAATAATAATATATCATATTAACTATTTTAATAAATTATTATGTTTAAAATATGGTTGAAATTATTTTGAAAATAATAATTGTTATATTATTCTTATTATACTCTAATTTCTGTAATATTTAATCCTCTTATCACTATTGTAAATTCACACATGATTTGTACAATTACAAAGTGATTATTAATTATAAAATACTTGTCAAAATTATTTTACAACAAGTTTATGAGATAAATTTTATTTTTTTAATTATAAAAAATACTCTAATTTACATTGTTGAATATACGAGAAATATTTTTAGCATGTTCCTTGCAATAATAGTAGAAAGTGAAAACTCATTGTTAATGAGAACCACAATTTCTAATTATAGGTGATAATAATATTTTTTTATAATAAGTGTCATGAAGTGTTTGGGTCACTTGAGGCTATGAAAATATCATTGAATTTAATAAAGCCAATTTATTCTATTAGAGATATCATAAATGGATAAAAAATACTACATACATACTAAATTGATTTATATTTTGGAAATAATGGTGTTACAAAATTCATGTTCTTATCATATGATCCTGAAAATTATACATCTTATCTTCCTTTTTTACTGTCATAGGAGAACTTCAATGTTTGGAATTCTTCCTCTAAAGTGATAAAAGATCATTGAAATTCATCATATTTCAAATATTTTGATAATATGATGGGTTTCAAGGAATTTTCTTCTTCTTTTTATTCATTCATTTATCTGATTGTAATTTTTTTCATGTTTGGTTTATGCTTTCCCCCCAAAAATCATTTCTAATTGGTTTTGTTCATTACACCACATATAATTTTTTCTGGGATGTGACTCTGAATAAAAAATCAAGAAAATACTAGGTTTAGTCTATTTTAAATTGATAGGTTTGTAAATCCTAGTATGTGTAAAAGGCAGAGTCTATAAAAATATCTCACACCATTGAATGTGAGATTCTTAGTGGGTACTAATATTATAGAGGAGTAAAGAAGGTTAAGGAGTGGACTAGGATCTTGGTGATCCGAAGCACTGTAAATTTATATGTTCTTTCATATTTTATATCTATTTCATTTCATACCTTTATCATAGATCTCACTGTAGAATCGTCAATTGACAATACCATGATAGTTTTCTCTTTGATTTTTGTAAATGACTATTCACCCCCCAGGTCATAATTTCCATCCCTTACGATCCAAAATCTCTATCCACAATCTTCTGAAGGATATTAGGTAATGTTTTATTTATTGATTTTATTTTTCTATTTGATACTACATGGTTTCAAGATGAATGGTTAGACTATATATTATATTCTTGATACAATTATTTCAACTCATAGGAGACAAAGTTGTGGTATTTTTCTGTCAATATTTTTTGAGATTTATTAAATTTGGTAATAATATTAGTGTTCATGATGTTTATAATAACCTCTATTTGGAATTATGTGAGGGATGTAGCCTCCTCCCATATAAAAAAAATCATTGGAACTAAGGATGTACTTTAATTTTCTAAATATAGCTAGTGGACATGGCCCAATTAAATCTAGTCCCTGTATAGTAAATAGACTAGAATAATTTTTAATATTTTTAGGGGTTGATATAAGAAATTATCAAGTATATAACAATCATGAAATTTATTTTTTAACTCTATGCATTATTTCATTATTTATGGACAAAAGTATCCAAGTTACTTGATTTTATAGAAGAGATGGTATCCTAATGGGTGAGCACCACAGGTGTTGGCTTGGACTTCAGTCATAATATTATGTGTTTATCCTCTTTCAATGCATCCAAGTAGGTATATCTCAAATCGTTATTTATATGATACTTTCTTGGAATTTGGGAAATCGTAGACGATTATGTATGCTTCCATTCTATGGATTTTTTCTTTCATGGATCTATACAATGGTAGAATTCCCCACCAGAGGCAACATATTATAGGATCCATCTATTTGATTGCAGTATATATGGGCAAGGATATGTGTTTTCCATGATTAGGGTTGTATTGAATTCATTGATCTCTTCTATATCATTGTTGATAAATGGATAGATCATCCTAATCCTAATCTGGATCTTCTAGGGATTTGGATGCATTTTCAATGCATTTTATTTGGAATTTTTTGGATGTGTGAGGTGAGACATCGTTTTTTCAAAGGGGAATTCTTCCAAAAACCATCATATATAATCAAGTAAGGTAATGAATTCCTCCTTATTAATGGACTATTCTATGTTAAACTACTTGATGAAAATAATATGAATATCATTTGATATTTAATCGAGCCTCTGGTATCTACAGAGCCCATTATAAGATATTTAAATGAGGGTCTTGTATTCCACCCCATTATTAGATAAAACATAAAATAATATGAAATAATATGGAATAAATTTCTTCCTTGGGATGATAGTTTAGATTCAAAGTCTAACTCAGTTGTTATTTAGGTTTTCCATCCTTCTTCCTATTAGTCACCTAGAACCTCCATCAGAGGATCTCTCTCATTCCTAGGGAGTGACATGGATGAAAGTAACTCTTCCTCATGGATTTCTTTATTCCTCATTGGATTCTTTGGGATAGGGTGTTATATGAGGAAATATAAAAATTTCATTCTTTTTATTTTCTTATGATACATGAATTTAATGTAAAAATATCATGGAATGGCTTCCCATCATGATAGGTTCCCAATTAACATCCAGTGACTGAGGATATATTTGAGTGAGTTGGTATTGGAGATGTGGTGGACCTATTCATGCTACAAAAAATTTCATTTCTTTTTTATTGAAAAGAAATATTCTAGTAGTTTCGTATAAGTAATGGAGTATCAAGTCTCAATATATAGCATAATTTTCTGGAGATAACAATGTTTGTTCTCATTGCTTGAGTCATTATTCTAATAAAGGAGTAAGAAAAGAGACTGCTCTTGGGTTCCACATAAATTATGGTAGGCTTCCCTTCCACTGGATAAAGAAGAACTATTGGGTGAAGAAGGCATTGTTTTTTACTTTTGAATAATCATTGACATACCTTGTCCAATTGATATGTGACCCTTATTTATATAATCTTTTTAAAGGGTTGTAATTTATTATCGATGTTGGTTTTGAAACATCAGATATATGTAAGACACATTTTGATTTCACTAAACTCCTTAACATTTTATGGTGGAGGAATATCAAGGATTTAACTAGTATTCTTGATTTTAAATTCAATGTAGTGTTAGAAAACCACAGATCTAAGGTATTTACCTAATTTTACCCAAAAAGAACATTTCAATGAGTTCATTTTCCTATTTTTTTTGGCACAATTTGTTAAAAATATACTCATTATTGGAAATATGATCATAGGGTTGTTGAGATTTAATCTCTTATATCATAATCATAGCTTTCTATGATATAACTAATTAGGGGCGTAAAGATATGGCACCTAGAGCATCATTTGTTAGAACCAATATTATTTAATCCGTAGGGAATAACACGTTAGAAATATACCATTTAGGGTCACCTGAAAGTAGTATCCTCCTCATTATTTGTGGCCATTCAGGTTTAGTTTTATCCAAAATATCTATCCATAAAGGAGAGTTCTCATAATCCTATTATCACATCCCTCAACAGTTTCCTAATCAGGACCAGGAAATAATCTCCATAACAGTGTCAGTTAAGATCCCAAAATTTGATTAAAACTATGATCTTCCCATTCGTGTTCCTGAAAAGGATAATAATGATGATCCATTTTAGGTATTAAAAATCAGGACTGTATTTGGAATTTTTTATCTTTTTAAATTCAGATTCTACCTTGGATGTATAAGTCAAATTCACCCACCTTTCAATTTTTAAAATCCACGATGATCATCATGAAAACCCCAATGATGGGTAGCCACATCGGGATCAATCCTGGGCCTTTCAGTTTAGTTCTAGGATAATAGATCATGATGTTTATTGAGTAAGAAAACATATATCTCCTATTAATCGGGTTTTATGGGGGTGCTAATAAATGTATGTGGTGGATCATCCTTGGTTCCCATATTTACCTATCGAGGTTTGTCGATAATGGAAGAGACACCTTCCATGAATGGTGAAGGGGAATCATTGATATATTCAGCCTTTTTCTCTTATTCTTATCAATTGATGGATGTGAAAGATAAATGGGCATTTTGATATGTGTTAAATGATATAGGGCCATATTTATATCCTAAAGATGATTTAGGGGAACCATTATATCCTGAAGATGATGTGGGGGAAACTTGATTTTCATTATCAGAATGACATCCTTCTTTTGAATGATTGGGTTCAACTGCCATGACCAATATCATGAGGACTACATTGAATGTGAATAATACTCATATTTTCTTCTTCTTCTAGTATTTATATCTAGTGGTCTAAGATTTTTGATTGTGTTTCCTAAGACTGATGTTCTTTCACTCATGTATGATGTTAATGATGCTCTAGGGCTACATTGAAATTCATAGATCTGAAAGTAGTCATATCTTTCTTAGTGGTAATATCTCCCTAAGGACACTATCTTGACATGAATATGAATGAAAAGTAGTTTTTTTTATTTGTTTTAAATGAAACCCTTGTTGCCTAATGATTCCTAGATTGAGATTTTTCCTTAATTCAGTTGATGTTATACAAATAATAATTGTCATGTGCCCTATATAGATTCATGGGGGCCATTTCTTGGCCATTGAGGGTAGCAATATGAATGGATTTATCTACAACTTGTTTTTTTCACTCCCTCTTGGAGAATCTTACATCTATATAATTGGCATCACAAGAATAAAAGGGGGAATATTCACCATAGATTACAAAAAATATTCCATTAACTATGTATTTTAGGAATTGATAGTATGATGAAGGTATTGTTTCATGCATATGTATTTAAAACCTTCCTAGTAAGGAATTGAAGGATGTTTCTAGGAAAAAAATATGAATTCATGGTCATATATGAGATCATCAAACTGGGTTCAGAGTTTGATCTTCTCGAGTGGTTTCTACTCACTTTTATCATATGATTGAATGGTTATGTTTGAGGGAGTCAAATTAGCTTCATTGTTATCGAAACATTAGAGAGTCTAGACTAATATGGGATTAATCCTAAAACCATTATCAATTAGAGACTATAAGAATTTAGAATCACCCAAAAATATAGATGTATACAGTGGCCTAATGTTCCCAACTATGGCTAATTCCATGTCTTGCTCCATGTAGTGAATAACTATGTGGCACTTGATGGGACCTATATGCACATGATACTCCTCAGACATAGAATATTGAATTTTAAAATATTTAGGGATTATAATGGACTCAATATATTCTTTAATAAGTCCTTGGGAGAGTGGGAGAGAATATAGAATAGAGAGGTTTAATAGAATGATCACCAATTTTTTTTTTCAGATTTCATACTTCTAGGGAAATGGTATGTGCTTCCTATCTTGGATTTATTCCCTATAATAGGGTTTTGAGGCCTCTATTGACTACACTAGTAGATCCTTTACCTATAAGAAACTGGGGGCATTTTTTCATCTGTTGGTTAGGTTGAGTTGTCCATCCTATAGTCCTATGTTGTTTGGAAAACTACGTATCGACATGTTGGAATTCTAGTATGATTGGATCCAAATGAATCCTAGGTGATTTAGAATCAGATTGTTAGTCATGTTGATCTCATTGGAGTGCATACCTTTGGGTTTTGGTGGTATGTATAACCTTGGTAGAAATGGTGCTTGAACATCGGGGTCCATTTCGACCATATCATCCTTGACCCCCTCTGTCTCTATGGCCTCATCCTCTATTATGGATAGGGAGTTCAAGTTCAAAAAATAATTAATTTTCATTGATGAGGGGTTTGTTGAAGTATAACATTGATCGATATTCATTACGACTCCTCATCCGAGGAACGATTCCTTTGGTGGGACAGTTCCCATCCTCCTAGCGATGAATGTAGGAAGTCCATGAGAGTTTATATCATCTTGAGTACAAATAAATACACCTATTTCTATGCATTATTTTTATAGTGATGATTATGATGGGTTTCAAAAATATCAAGATGATGAAAATTTCATCTATGACATAACAGAGGGAGCTAGGTTCATAAGAGATTGATGCAGTTACACCATGAGTTTGGTGTGTCCCCATTTGAATGTTTTTCTAGTCACCCAATCATCAATTTTTTTTGCATTCCTGCTCGATATTTCCTATATGTTTCCTTCTTGTTGAATGGTAATAATATGGTTCATTTATTCCAGGGGTTTTCCAAATTTGACATATCTTGGGTTGACCATCTAATGAATCATATCTTTAAAAATGATTCCATCTTAGATATTTTCCCCATCTTTTAATAGAAGAGGGAACTAATTAAGGGGTTCATTTAAAAATAATTCATTGGGTTTTCCAGTCCCTAGAAATTCGAGAATGTTGTTATCTATGGAGGTTATAAATTACCCAAAAACCTTCTCTCATTGGAATAAATATACGCTATTCTTCCAATAATCAAACCCTGGGTGTAGTTGTTCCCTCTTCCATTGCAAACAAGGGTGTTTTTTCTGCTTTTACCATTCAGTGGGTGGAATCATATGATATTAGTGGGATTTGGTGCTGGTTTTGGTGTTAGAAATGGTATAATTGTGATAATCATTGTATCTACTCTACCATGTTTCGTTCAATGGGATAATGGAGTTGGATGATATTTGGAATTACTCTACCAAATTACATGATCTAGGAATTTTTAAATTTTTATAAAATCCTATAATCCACTAAGTTATTTCCAATGAATTAATAGTGTTTTTATATCATCGTGTAGATTCTATATGGAAAAATCCAACATCTACACTTGAATTAGTTTAATATTTAAGGTTTAGGTAATTCCCTTCTACCGAATAAATAATTCTATGACCATATTGTTCTCATTATTTATTCAGTTGGATAGGTCGATTGAATTCATATTCTTTAGTTTTAATCTGAATTAATAAAGGAACATCATCTATAGTTCATCCTAATTTTCAACAAATCTTATCGAATGATTTTCATACCAAATGAATGTTAATCCTTATAAGGTGTTAACAAAGAACTTGATCGTTGTTGATTTTTGTTGCTCCAATGATTACATCATGGAACCACATCAAGACACAAAGTGTTTCAATTATTTCTCTTGGTCTCCCATTACATATAAGATTTAATTAGTGGTATTCCCAATGTTTGGAAAAGGAGATGTAGAATCCTACAGTTTAGGATATGGTTTCCTCTCAAGATTCACCAATTCACAACATCCGTTCATAGATTCCATCCGAGCATTCAGAATCTCGGTGGAATCGAGGAGTCCTTCGACAATGCCACCTAGGATATTCTCTAGTTGTAGTGATGGACAAGGCCTGATGAGATTTTTTAAACTGTACTGACTATAAATATCTTGTTTTATTATTCATAGTGTAGCATATTTAAATAGTGGTATTTGATTCCCTAATGAAGGAAACTCTCTATACACTTTAGTCATTAGGTATAAAAAACCAATATTATTGACTAGAAACCCATAAGTGGTTGGCATCTACTCATACTAGTTATGTAGATCCATTATTTTGGATATATACTATAGGATTGATATTATCTTTCACTTATGTATTTTACTCAATAGGTATATTAGTAATATGTAATTTGGAATTATATTTTTTTAGTTCCTCTAACTCAACTTTGTATCAAGAGAAAATTTCCTTGATAGAATGAGGTCCTTATTCCTTAGGTGGTGGTTGGAATTTGGATATAGCAATGCATATCCTTTTCTTTTATAAGAAGTGCACTAAGTAGGTGGTAGATAATCATTCAGTAGAGAACACAAATTCGAATCATTCATCTGATTCTATGTTTGAACACTTGTTTCATAGACTTCGGTGTAGACTACAATTCAATATAACATCTATCAATAATTTCCATCGATGTTATAGTCATGCTCCAAGATATTTTTTGAGACAGGTTCTAATGATATTTATTGATTCATAACACATAGTGGGAATCATGTCTTCATCAAATTATTAGGTGGATCTAACACCCAATGAATATCAATTGGGGTAGAAATCATGATCCACATTTATATTTACTTTATTGGTGGACAATTTTTGACAAAAAAATCTTATAAGGATTCATCTACCATTCTTGACGAGTGACGACATTTATAGATTCTCCAACATATTATACTAAAGTTATCCTGATTAAGTATATAGATTTTGAAGAAGGAGAAACCACATGAGTGATTTTTTATATGGATGACCCCAATATGAAGACTATCGATTTTCATTCCTGATGAGGAGGATATAATATAATTTCTCCCAACACTATGGGATGGGGCTGACTTGGTGATACTAAAAATATATCCTTGAGTCGATGTGGCTTTGATGATCCATGGTGGGGTGTAAAAACATTCCTCGCCCTTATGGGACGGGGTTTCTCTTGTATTTTTTTTTGGAGAAATACAAAATCAAGGACTTTATTATTTTTGAACCCTTTAATCAATTTTGAGTTAGATGTGGAATAAGAAAAATATGGATGTGTGTGAGGTGAACATGCATCACATGCCACCTTCATTTTAAAATTTTCGACCGTTGCGGATCCTTCTGCCTGGTCAGTAGCACCCATCTCAGCCTCAGGTCATATTGATCTCAGCCCCTTTCTCGTCATCTCTTCCCTCTCCTTTCCCAAGGAGTGCTGAAATGTTTCATCCTAGGAGATATCCCCATTTATCTCCACCATCTATGGTGCCACCACTTCTCCTTCCTTTCGCGATACCTTGTACGGAACTTCTACTGATGCTGGCCAACACTGTTTCATGATGATCTCCATAGGGATGCCCTAGTCTCCACACATCGGATCTCGGGTCATCCTAGAATTTTTGGAATCATACTTTTCAGAGGATGAGCATGAGCCTAATGGAGTTCAGTGGTCTACTCAAGTAGACACAGATCATGTGCTGTATACGGGACCAATTTTGGAGGGTGGTATAGATCCTTGATGGGATCTGGTGCCCTTCGTGACATGTAGCTTGCCTCTGGTTTTGGAGGGTGGCCAATCTTCCACATTCATGTTCCGCCATGGTCCACCATGTCTACTACTGAAGGTTTTATTTCCACCTCGGGGTGATCATAAAGGGGAGGAATGGTCCCTAGAGTTCGTACCAATGGGATATGATTTCAATGTCTCCCCTTCTTTTGTAGAAACTACACCCCTTATCTTCTCCAATGGAAGAACCTCAACAAGAGGATGGTGTCATGAAGAGGAAGGCGACCTCTACCATGGGTACTAGGGGAAGGTTTCCATCTCATACCCAAGGATTCAGGTATCCTCCCTTGGTTCCCATGTCTAATAGTGTAATAATATGCACTAGATATCAGTGTAGGAATCTTAAGGGGTGGGTGGAATCCCACTTTCAGAATGCCATGCATTCTGAGGCCAGTCCCATGAGCTTATTTTCCCGACGATTCCTCAAATCATCTAGAACCCCCGATGTATGAGGGGCCGAATCCAAACATACTTCTTTGTTTCAGAGATTCCTAGACACATGGTCTCATTGGTGTCCACCCTTCAGCACATTCTTCATCCAAGTGGGATCAAAGCGTTTATCACGATTAAGGTTAGTCAAGATCATCATGACCTATTAGTCACCAAAATTTATGGAAGCTGTGATTCCTAGAAAATGGAGACTCTATGGAATGCTCTAAATTCGTTCGATCTGGGAAGTCTTCCATGGTTCGTGGGATGGGATTTCAACATCGTGGATAACTCGGGTGAGGGGAAGGAAAGAGGTCATTTTAATAGGAAAACTAGCCTCGCTTTCTCTCTATTCATGGTGGGCATGGGTCTTATGGATCTTGGTTACTCTAGAGATGAGTTTACATGGTGTAACAACCAATAAAGGGTACATAGATCATAATACCGACCATATAGATCTGTGAACAACATGCATGTAATTTAAGAGTATGCCAATACCCAGGTGGTGCATCTGGCGCATGGAAAATCAGATCATTCCCTGATTTGGATTACTCTATCTTATGGGTAGGATCAGCATGATCATTTCCATTTCTACTAGAACTTGACTCTTAACTCTAGTTACAAAAATGTGGCACGTGATTCTTGGAATTACCCTTGTAAGGAAATCTCGTGGTCGGGCTTTCACAATAAACTATAAAGGCATAAACCTTGGCTGTAGCATTGGGAGAAGGGTTTTTCTATGTCTGAAAAAGATCTGGAGGGTGTTATGAAGGAATTTTATCGGATCAAATAGAGTCTAGAAGAGGTCTGGGATGATCTTTTATTTGAGGATCTCTCAGGTCAAAAAGAACTTCTGGCTGACATGCTTCTAAGACAGGAGCACCAGGTTATAAAAAAGGAAAGGATCAAATGGATTAAGGAAGGTGACTGGAATACAAATTTCATTAATGCATGAATGAATGAGAGGAGAATATTGACTTAACCGAACATTGAATTTGAGGATGGATCCTATACAGATGATAGGGAGGTGGTTGGGTAGATGGTTATCTCCTACTTTCGTGACCTTCTTGCAGGTCCCAACGCTCAACATTCATGTGTGTATCCAGGATATGATGCAATATTTTTTTAAGATACCCAATATAATTGTTTTGTGGATGATTATAATGCCCTGGGCACCATTCCACAAGAGGATGAGATCTATAAGCACTACTAAAAAAATTTCCTTTATTAGCGATAGAAAAGTGCATTAATAGTGCTAAAAAGCGCTTTTAATCGTGGAAAAGATAATGGGCGGGGGGGGGGGGGGGTCCCCTTTATCAGTGCTATGAAAAGTACAAATAAAGGACCCCTTTTATCAACATTTTTTTGTGCTGCTAAAAGTTAAAAATAATTAAAAAAATAAAAAATAATATATAATGTGCGGGGATGAGATTTTAACTATGCTTGACCCCCCCTTTATTTGCATTAGGAAGACCCCTCCCACTCTCCTGCACGTTGCCCTTGACCACAGATCACCCAACATGCCTGTGTGCACCTCCTTACTTCCACCCGAACTTGAACCCGCGATCTCCCCCTTATGGGCCTTCACCTTTAGCACTAAGTCATTTATTTTTTTCTCTATTTATTGATATATATATAGTTATATTTATTCGTATATTAATATATATTCATATTAATATTAATATATTTATTTATATTAATACATACATATTTACTTATTTATTAATATATTTATTTATTTGTATATTAATATATATAAATATTTATTTATATATATAGTTATATTTATTTGTATATTAATGTATATTAATATTAATATAAATAAATTTTAGTTATATTAATACGTATATATTTATTCATATATTAGTATATATATATATATATATTTATTCGTATATTAATTTATATTTGTATTTATTTATATATATATTTTTGGTTATAATTTTTTATCCATACAATTATTTGTATATTAATATATAATTATAAGATTAAATTTAAATAAATTTTTAAAATATGTTTTTATGTGTGTTTATAAATAAAAAAATACATACATACATTCATACATACATATATACAACACACACACACATAGATATATATACGAATAAATACATATATATATGTGTGTATTTGAAAAGCCATAGAATGTAAAAATGACCGTAACTTCTAATCTATAAGTATGTTTCAACTATAAAACTAGTAAAATAGAATAAAATGAAAAAAATTTGATATGATATGTGGTACAGGCCTAGAGGACATCCGGATCAGAGATTATACCTGTTTGAATGTTAAAAAATCAGGGTATCCCAATTAAAAACATAGTTTTGGAAGCCTTATGGGCCATTTTGGTAATTGAAAATTTTTATTGAAGGTTTCATTTGGTCACTAGCACGTAGAGATCATCACAAGTTTCAATTTGATATGCTGTAGAGCTCAAACGGACACCCGGATTTAAAGTTATGGTCGTTTTAAGTTTGAGTTACATTTTCAACTTATTTTAGATCTTTTATTCATTTTTTTTGATTTCTAGTGTCTTTATATTGTTATTAAATAATTATTAATTTATTGTAAATAGGAAATTTTATTTAAAAATATTTTTAAAAATTATTTGAAGCCATTTTCACTAAATTTCTTATATATTAAATTTAATAGTCTATTTATACTTATCTAAAACATATTTTAAAAATATATATTATATTTATATCAATATAAATATACTTATATAATAATATATTATTCTTCATGATTTTTTATACATATAAATTTTATCATTGCAAGGAAAAAGTGCTGATAAATGGTGGTGCTTCCCTTGCCCATTTTTTGGTGTAGTGAAGGCAATGTTGTGTTTGAATCCTGATAGCACAGTGGGACCAGATGGGTTCCTGAGATCCTTCTATAGAGATTCATGGGAGATATTAAAGGATGATGTTATTTTAGCTATTCAACACTTTTTCTGGGGGGACAACTACCTCATGTTTCTTTTTCTACGAAGGTTGTTCTTATTCCGAAGACCAAGACATCGAATTTTATTGAGAACCTTCGCCCAATTAGCATGTGAAATGTACTATAAAAGATCCTAGCCTGAATTATTAATGTGAGGCTATCCAACCATATCCCCAAATGTATATCCTTATAATATCATAGATTTTTGAGGGGGTGCACCATCAAGGGGGAGATAACATTGGAATAGGAACTGATCAAAGATATCAACTTCAAAACTCAGGGTTCTAATATGGTGATAAATCTTGATATGGTGAATTTTTACGACCAATTCAAGTGGAGCTTCATAATCAGAGTCCTTGCAGATATGGGTATGTCTTCATGGAATATTGACATCCCATTTTGTTGATTTAGTTCTTCATGATTGTCAATCTCATTCATGGGTAAATCCTTTTTCTTCTTTAAAGAAACACGATGGCTTCTTCCTGGAGATCCTATATCTTCGATCATTTTTATCATCTCCCATAATGTGCATAGATGACTTCTTCAAATCATAATCGTCAGTGGTGTGATCACCCCATACCGTAGAAGGATTCATCTTACATCTATATCTCATATCATGTTCGCGGATGATTACATAATTTTCATTAATAATTCAAGCATTTCTATTTGGGGGATGAAAAACATCTTGGAGGAATATAGATATTGGAGCGTACATGCGATAAACATAGAGAAGAGTAGATTCTTTTTTTCTAGGATATGCTCTACCATTTGATTCCTTACGGTGAGTTAATCTTTAGTTATGTGGAAATGAAAATATCCTAAATTTAACCTATGAGACCATCTTTCACTAAATAGGTTTTGTATCAGCGATTTTGATCCTCTTGTTTGTAGAATAATGGAGTTGATTATCAATAGGAATAACAATATTTGTCCTTCTGGGGGAGGATCATGCTGGTTAACTATGTGCTCTTGGACACTTCAATTCATGCAATTTTTGTTATCAAGGTACCTAAAGGTGTTATCCGTAATATGGAAATAATTATTGTGGGATTTATATAGGACCCAATGTCTGAGGGTAGAAGATATTGGTCTTCATGGAATAAGATGGTGAGACCTCTTATCGATGGTGGTATTAATGTGAATAGTCTTAGCGATACCCCTACTTGTAGGCATGCCAAACTAGTATGGGAGGTGCTAGAATGTCGGACCTTATGGGGATAGACTATGTATTCCTGCTATGTGGGGTAGGGGGACTATCAGGAAGACCAGGCTTCTCCACTCTGGAGTGAGGTAGGTCCCCATGTTTCCACCCTTATAACTCATTCAAGCTGGATTGTTGGGACAAGTGGTGTTTCATTATGGCATGAGAATTGGTGTGGGGAGATTATTGGATCTTGTAGATGCCCTGCAACTAGTATCTCCTTTAGGGGGGGCATCTTACACATGTTTTTCATTACTGCTGTGTTGGATAGGGACCAAATCAAATCGTTCTAGCTTATAGAGGTGACCTCGGTACTAGATAAAATTGTTTTTCCACGTTCTCTTCAGGTGTTTTCATGACCTAGGATTATTGGTGGGTATCCTACACGTAGGATGCAGAGGATGAGTGGAATGAGGTTATTTGGTGTTGGAATATCCCCACTAAATTTAATTTTCTTTTTTGGAGGATTAGGAATAGAGAAGTCCCCATGGATGGGAATATTAAATGGTTTGGGGTGAGTATATCGTCAAGGCGCATTTGCTGTAGGGGTATAAGGAGGAATGTTCTAGTCAATTGTTCTTCAAGGGAGACTGGGCAGAGGAGGTGTGGGAGTTCTTTAGTAAGTTCACTATATTTTATGTACCTGGCATGGCTAAGCTTCCTTTAGTAGAGCATTGGTTCCATGACATGGGGAAAGAGGGCCCCGAATGAAGAGCGTGTACATTAGTTATGTAGGTTGGATGTCAGTTCTTGTGGTAGGCATGAAATAAGCGGTGTCATGAAGGGGTGGTGTTGACTGGTTGCACAATAAACATCAAGAAAAATATTCTTCTACTAGATATGGTCAGAACTCTCAATTCGTGGTGGGAGGCCCCTACTCTCCAGTGGCTTAGTCCTGCTATCCAAGGTACTTTGACCGGAATGGGAAATTTGTTAGGTAATTTGGTCTAATGGCACCCTCCTGCTCAGGGTCTTAAATTGAAAACTGGTGTTTCTTGTTCCAATGGAGATATGTGAGGGGGGGGGGGGGGGGTCGTGCATGATATACATGGCTCAGTCATCATGACCATTTCTATCCATTTGGGCTAGAGAAAATCACTCTTGGTGGAGGCAAGGTCCATGCTCACATGTCTCAATGTCTGTAAACAGAGATGGTTGGATCTCTTGGATGTGGAAACTGTCTCAATACTGGTTTATTACGCGCATCAAGGGTTTTGTTTCATTATTTGGTCTATTGAATACATTATTCGAAAATTTCGTGGATTCATGGACAACATCACTAAAGCGTCTCACACATGGAGGTTGGGGAATGGATTAGTGAACTACCTAGCCTCTCTCGACACTCGAGATTCTGACAGAAGAGTTTTCTATAACCTTCATACTTTGAATCCAAGGGGGATTAGTATCATTAGATCAGATTCCCTTGGTCTCCACCTTTTTTGACCCCTCTAGGTTTGATTTCCCTATTTTTTTCTTCGGACACCACATTTAAAGTTGTCTCACATTGAATAAAAATTTATTTGATGATGATGAGATAGATGTGGAGAATTTTCTGGGTAATAGGTACTCATCATTGAGGGTTTCTCTATATTCACAGGCTTAACACTCCTCAATCAAGATTCGTGCTTACCTTTTGTGGAGACTTGATGTAGGATTCAGTCAATATCCCGATCCTACTAATAACACCATTTTTGGGATATGTGAACAATTGGGTTTCAATAAGAATTCCAATTGGAATATACATACCTCAGTCCAAATACCTAGTTGTAGATGTTCTCATTTCACATTGTGCTTCTCGACGATCTTTGTTTACTAGTGAGTAATGTGAAGAGTAGAGCTTCATAATCTCTCCAACACCTGATATGTGTATCAAGTGAGGCATCTATAGTTATAAAACATATCACCTTCATTTTATTTAGGAAATATTATTTGAGGTTATCATGAATCTTTTCTACCTTAGGGTTTCAATAAACTGAGAAGGAAATGAAATCAATTTGGTAGCCTAACTCACTCATTACTTTGATGGGGTTAGTATACTCCTTATAAGACTGATTAGTTTCCTTGAGATGTAAGATTATCACCCAGATGTTATTATGAATTGTATGTATGCATTCCCCTTTCAAGGAATCTAAAATGTCACACCAAGATGTATCCAAATTCCATACCATGACCAGTATATTTCCATCATCCAGCTCATTCCATATGACATTGTTCATTTAATCATTCACAGTGATGGATCTTGCAAAATTATTGACCATAAATGTTGTTTCCTCGCTAATAGTTCAATGGAATCAAGGTTATTTAAGATCTCCTCCGTTGTATTCATGGGTAATAGATTTGATGGAGGTATAGATGTGACATTCTCCATATATTATTCCTCACTTGGGATAAGACATACACAGTCGATGATGACACACTTGATGTAGTTGACCTCAAACTCTCTAGAACCTATCGATATGAGGAATAAATAAGAGGGGTATCAAGGAAGGGAGCACCTTCCTGCCATGATAGTATGTCATTGTGGGTAGGAAATTCACAATGAGTACCATAGGGAGGACCCCCATCCTTTGTGTCTTAGAATCCATGTGGAGTACCTATAGGATTTAAAATCCTTGATGCATTGGGAAGGGGGAAACCTTATTGCATATTGATCTTTATGATATGGGGAGTACCTCGATGGTTAATAGTCTAGATAGGACCTCTATAGTTTCTAACATTTGTTCCATGGAGAGGACCACCATGGACATTTTTTCTTATACTATTGATTAGTAATCAACATATTCTTAGGTTTTAAAAAAAATGTGTTGATGGGAATCACGAATGTCTATAATGACCCGGGCCACAACATGGGCTTGCTTATAAGTTTTATGATTCCCGTGAAAAGACTTTATAGATCTTCATTTAAGGGTATTTTAGGTCAAAACATCAATCATGATTGGAGCCACAAAGTTTGTGAAACAAACTTTATGTATAGAAACCATCCTAGGTGACCTTCTAATCATTGAAATATGTTGACGACTATCCTATATGGATTCTATAATGTGCCAGTAAGTTTCCCAAGAGGTAGTGGGGATGATATTATGAGTATGTTTCTAGACTTCAGTCATTTCTGGAGTATATTTACGGGCTTCCTATGTGAGTATGAGAATATGGGAATGTATCAAAATAAATTTGATAGGGATATATTGATGGGAATTTTATGCATGGTTATGAATATGGTCCTAGCCCTATGTTTTTTCCAACACATGTTTTCAATATCCTCTTTATGAGTAAGGATACAAGCTTACTCCAAATAGAATTTCATAAAATGCCTATAACATACTATGGTAGAGATAGGGTGATGAGCCCACCCTAAAGTGACTATCAGGATATGTTGGTGAACCTCACTAGTCATGAAAATGTAATAAGGCTTCCCTGGAGTGAATTTTGGGATATCTCAGTAAACATTTGTTGGAATGGGGATGTAATCCTACCCTTGATCTTTACTCTACACTAAGATATTCCTGCAATCCTCATGAGTGGGGGCGAGAATATGTTCACACTCCGGATTGGAAGAATGTATGTGGAAATGAGCTCAAATAGTGTTTGAGGAAATATGAAGATGGGTATCCCCCTTATTAGATGCTAGAATACACTAATGGTTGTCTTATGTCACTGTTAGAATATAAAGGTGTACTTATAAGGCTTGAGTAGGGATATGAGAAGGCTCCCTATTCTATGCTAATATATGATTGGAGACTTCATATATGAGAGTAAGTATATTCTCTTTCTCTATACTTTTTTTTAGGATGTGAAGGAATGCTCCTTCTGACATTTTGAAGATATGCCGGAAGGACTGTTGAGTATGAGATGGAATATAAACCTTCTCTTGAGTCACCACCAAGAGGTATTGATGTGATTTTTCAGTGGAATTATGAATATGGTTTGGTTACCTTGGTTCATTTATATACCACCCTAGGTGTGACTTTCTATGTGACATGGTCTCGATGATCAGGGCCATGATCTCTTGGGAAACATCATTATTATATTCATAAGGAGATGGGGTTGGGTTGAATTAGTGAGAGAGATGACTAGGAGGATCAAATCTAGAAGGCCCATGTATAGCCCTATGTATTTTGGAGGAATCGCCTCAACCTATATTACGTAAGAGAGATGAGAATCATTTCATTCCAAGGAAAGACACCTGAAGTTGTTGATTGTGGCTAAAGGATCTATATGATTCTCTATAGCCCAACTTTTATAGGATCATCAATGGGGAATCGCCTCAAAAAAGATATCTCAAGACAAATCCAATGTTTTTATATAAATATTATCATGGTACTACTAGATTAGTGAATTTTCACCTATTTTTGGAGATATTAGGTTAGTGAAAACATCCCCATGGGGGGTGGGGTGAAAAACCTTTTCATAACTAAGGAATATGTTGGTCACCTTGGTTGGTGAGTGGAATTAGCCTATATACCTCAATGGTGGCTACTAGTTTGTATTGGTAGGCTGTCATAAGACATGGTGCATCTTGATGCTGCTATTTGGATTAAAGTGAAATGAAATATTTTATACTAGACCTAAAGGGATCTACAACCATAAGAAACAATCCTTCAATGCAGCACCTAAGGTAAGATCATGTTTGGTTGATCACTCTCATGGGTAAAGGAGTCACATCATGTTCAGCATTTTGTTTCTGATGAAAAAATAGAGACATCCACATAGATTTTTGTTACCCTTTTTACATTAATGGGGTGATGACATCATGTCAATTACTTTATTCATAGCCTGCAGCCAACCCATCCTTATTTTGATCCAATGTGGACCTTCTTTCCCATGTCATGTGGTCTCCATGCCTTTACCAGCGACAATTTGCACACCTCAGTCGATATTATGGGAGGTTAGGCTCATCTCACCCTTTATAAGGGGATGATTTCCTATTCTATGACTATCTTATAGATTTAAGAAATGTTCACGAGTCCTTCATAAATTCTACTATTGGATTGGATACCACTATACTGGTGATTTTATTGAAACCATGTGTCAATGTGAACTTCTATATATATTGGAGGTTATCCACCTTAATATTAATATTTAATGTTACATGGTGATTAAAAAATGGTTTATAGTAAAATAGTGTGGAAATCTAGAAACTATCATTATCCAGGGACATGGTGGGTGTTCTGGAGTTTGGATTGGCCCCATAAAAGGGACTTCTCACACAACCTTGTGAATAGAATTATAACTCATGTAGTTTAGTGCAACTTAGTGGGACATGCTTTCCGTTTAAGGTTATGGTACAAGGACAATGAGTGATTCCCTTTAAGATGATGCAACCATGACCAAATAATGTTCCATTAAATATGTTCATCCTTGACCATTAGTGAGTTGGTATTGAACATTAATGATGAAATATACAAATCCTGATAATTTGTATTTAAAACCCATGTAGTAAATATTTTCATAGTTTTATGTCATGTAACAAGACCATACCATGTAATTTAAATTCCTGAGGCAATGATGTGTTTTGGGAAATTTTAAGTCCTTCATTTAGGCTATTTCTATGTAGTATAACATTATTTGGTGCGAGAATTTGTATCTAGAATATAGTGACAACAAGGTATTGAGAATTTCTTATGCATCGGGCATCCCTTTTATTCTGTATCTGGACTATTGGTAACTAGATAGGAGAGGATATGGCGTGTAATAACCCAATATGTTATAAATAATATTCCAATTGGGATTTAATATAATGTATTATTGTGAAATATTGTTATATAAAAAACATGAAATTATTTTATTTTATAATATCCTATTGGATTTAAATTTTTTTAAGAATCATTACAATTGAAAATATAGTTATTGTACATTTATCACATGATTAGTATAAATTTAGGGTTTTAAAAAATCCAATTGACATGGAAAAAGGAAGTGATGGCCTCAACCAATAGTATTTTACCCTATGAAGCCAATTTATTGGAGCTTCTGAGGGAGATATAATCACTCGGATTATCCCTTGACAATGCCCAAGCTGAGATCCAGAAACATAAGCATGATTTAAACCATTTATGGGATATGTTCAAGATCATAATTATCACGACCAAAACCATGTACATCAAATAACCCCATGAAAGATCCACCATCACACACTTTACTTTTAGTGAGTTTTATAGTGTATTAAAGGGATTTCTATCAACACCATAGTAATATGAATATATTTATTGTATATTATAGTGAATATACTTTTATTTTATTGTTGTTACATTATAAATGATTTATATAAAATAAATGAAAAATCATATTTTTGGGTAATATTCAAATTTATTTATGGAATTTATTTTCATGAATTAATGGATTTTTGATATAAATAATATTTTTAAAAAATATATTTTTAAATTATTTCTATCAAATATAAATGAAAATATATTTTTTATGAAGTCAAATGTTATATTTATAAGGGTTTGAAAACTGTTTTTATTAAAAAACTAACATTTCTATGATGATTATTTGGGACTTAAATATGGGTTTCTCATTTGGGTACATTTCACTAACAGATATACAAGAATATATAGTCAATGAGGTCATGAATGGGGCTTACAACTATAAAAGAGGCCCATATATGAATCATTTCCCCAATTATTTTTGGCTGGGAAAGGGTGAGTTGACTCACGAGGATTATAACCTAGTGAGAAAAGATGACACACAGGGAATGTGGCCCTTTGAGGGTTAAGTTAAGGCTTTTTCATTGGATTCAATGAGATTTAGATGTCCACATCCTACACATTAGAAACTAGATTAGGATGGATAAGTATACCTATAGGGAATAAAGCCAAGTAAATAATGAGTTGGGTATTACACCTAATAGGAATACTTGGCCTTACATAAGAATAATAAGGATACATGTGGGGGTATGAATATATTTCCTATGGATTCATGACCTGATGGGTGACTTAGGTAAAGGAAATCCTTTAGGGATTACACATATTATGAGGTCTTTTATCTCTTTGAGGCTAATAGGATAGTCCATATGCATCCACCAAGTGCCTAGGCTGACAAAATTTCTGATATTGGATAGTCAAGATGGACAACAAGAGCCCATGGAGTTCTCAACAATATCATCCCAATACGTTCTCGCATTATCAAGAGAGTACATAATGGTGACTAACCTATGAGCCCTATCATTTAGGGAGGAATATTAAAATAGACCATTTGTGATTCGAATACATTGTGAGTGGGGTTCACACAGGTGTAGATGGACCGATCATGTATTTTAGGTGGTCTTGGAGGATTCCTTAATAAGTAAGTTCCTAGGTAACAGTCCAAAGAAAATAAATTCTCAAACATTGAGCTAGGGGAATGGTCTACACCCTAGTATTTGATATGGTAAATGGTTCACCCTAGCGTGAAGCCTAGGTGAAGACTGAATGCATCTTTACCCTAGTTAGGAGTGTAGGGTGAAGCATTACTCTAGTAGGGAGGCAGGGGTAATGGTTCTACTATGTACTAGGTTATGGTGAAGTTGTCACTGAAGGAAATATGTAAGGGGAACTGGTCTCCATTATGTAGAAACTTCGTTGAAGGTCCTTCCTAGTGTGGAGCTTCTCGAGTATGACATGGGTGTGGGGTTCATTGGTGGGACTCGTTAGGAGGGGTGCTTCACCAAAATTTTAGAGGACTGATACAAAATCATTATTTTGAGTATTTTTTAATTTCTTAATCCCTCATTTGATACAATTAATCCATTTTTTGGTTATTTTCCTTTTGGTTTAGTCTTCTATAAGCTACCTGAAGGGGGGGGGGGGTTAAAAACTAGGGAAAACATCGGTCTATTCTCTAAGGGTATCCCACTACAAGTGTTCAAGTCATCTAAATGTTGACTATTGGGGGTATATTTATAGAAAAATTTGGGAATTAAGGAACAAGTGGTCGGCATAAATGTTAGTTCGCACAGGTGACTCTGCATATGTGAGTTGCATGTAGGAGGTGGGAGTGCAAGAAGTCTCACCCTAGTATATAGTGAAAATGATTCCTAAACTCCCAATGAGACATGGGAAACTATAATTGATCACACATTCATTGACCTTTGAGAGGTACTCTATGAAAATTACTTGACATGGGTTCCATTCAGGATTCAAGACAACGGTTTTAATACTTTTTTGGAAAAGGATCTCCAACAACCACTCCAAGGAGAATCATTTCGTCTACTTGACGATCCTTGAGAAAGAATTTACATCCTTTGGTAGGTACTTCATTTTCCCGATTCTTCAAAGACAACCCTCAGGTATCGTCAGGATTTGAACCTGAGAGGAGTGATTGTAGGGTTCCTTGCATAATGTCTTTCACGGAGGACTCCCATGTGACATTTTCATTGAGGGCCACTCATGTATAGTCCTTCATGAGTAGCCTTTAGTCTCTCACATTAGAAAACAACTCTCTTTCACATGAATCCTTGATCTTACGAGAAATTAGTGTTTATTAAAGTATATATTGGACTCTTTCTAATGGATCCTAGCTGTGAAATATTTCACCTATGGTGGGTCATTTCACCAAGGAACCTTTTAACAGGTAGTCATGACTTCTTTATCCATGTTTTCTCACTTAGGTCATCTACATGAGAATAATAAACCCTAAATAACTCCTTTGATTCCTTTTTATAGGGCCAACACCCAAAAAAAATTCTAGTCAGGTCTCCACCATGACCTATTGAGATACATGACTGATGTTGCTCTGATTTTGTCAGGGCATGTAGTAAAATTAGATGGTCCATGGATTTAAAAACATTAATTCTAGATTGATGTTACAACAACAACTCCATTGAAATGCAGAATGGTAATAATTTCAGGGATTGCACAAGAAATAATTAAACCAAAAATTATATCGAACATATACATCCATTGATTTGATAGTGCATTAGACAGTCGCTCATCATTGATGATCATTGATTTAAGAAAATGGAATCAGATACCCCTTGATCATCCTCACAAGCTTTAAAATTCTACAAGAACATTGATCATCAATATCAGGGTGTTCACACAATGATTTAATGAAGCCTTTGATGTCTTGATGATCACCAGAATGTTGTTCATTCGATTAGATGAACTACAACATGGATAAATTGTTTCAATTGACTAATTATCTCTCTATGATTCAAGAGTGATGAGGGAGGATCTATTAAATTCAAGTTATTAAATGAAATATGAATGAGAGACTCATATTACATATACAATGAGGTATATAATAACAAAAAATGACTCCCTAGTATCTAAATATGTATTACCCAATAAATAATCCATAATGGAGATGTTATTACCAATCATATGTGTCATAAACAATAT
Organism: Viscum album; assembly: GCA_963277665.1. Lineage (NCBI taxonomy): Eukaryota > Viridiplantae > Streptophyta > Magnoliopsida > Santalales > Viscaceae > Viscum > Viscum album. The sequence continues at coordinate 1,390,782,385 of OY728152.1, forward strand.
ATATAATTTTATCACCTAATTATAATATAATAAATATATTACGTGATAAAACCAAGTCTTTAACATAACTCGATATTTCTAAAAATATTAAAAAAACAATTAATAGAAAAATTATATTCATTCCTTAAATAGTTTTCCATGTATTCACATAAATACTTGTAAATACATTAAATAAATAAAATTAGACTCCATTTATTTTATACTCATATAACAATGAATTTGTTTATTTCTTAGTGACCTTTTATACTCAGACAACTCTCAGATGCATTGTGGGACCCCCATATCCTATACTCATATTCATAAGATAAGATCCATACTTTTGAATATGCTATGTGTATTCACCAATAGGTCATTATCTCAGTATAAGTGAGTACTACTCACTAACCAAGATTAGACTATAAAAATCATCAATGACCCTAAGGAGATAAGGTATTGTTATAGCAACAAAAAGCTCCTATGAACACTTGCCCAATATTAAAATCTTTTTGTCTCTTGATGTCTCCTAAAGGAGGACACACACATTATGTCATCATCATTTCTTGACTTATTATTCATTTAACTTTCTAGATAGAATTATCTTCTTCTACCATGGACATGGATTTAGTGAAGGTGTTGCATTATGATCAATTGGTCCTGAGATGTCATTCCCTTCAGAAGTGAAAAATTCTCTCTTGATTATTCAATCAATGTCTTTTATCCAATGTCACACCCAACACAAGATACCTCATCACGTCTTGCATCAAAGTACATAATCAAATATTTTTCAATAATAATAATCTACTTCCTAGAGACTGTTATATATATTCTCATATAAAAACATCCAATGGCACATTAAAACATGTTGTGTTCCTATTAGCGGGTCAGTCCTTCTGATCTCATCTACTCGATACCAACATGTGTGAACATAATGAGAATAGGTATCAATACTTATAAGCCCCCAACACAAGATCGTTGAGCATGATTTGTGTCATGTCAATGTGATATATCTAGATAATAGGACATAAGTTTATGATTACTATCTTAGTATATATAAGGTCTCATTATAGACTGGGAACCACTATAACAATTTGTTATGATATTTAATCTAAGGAAATTACAATACATATAGTGGAAATAGAAGTATCTGCACGATTATGGTTAGATTAACACATGTATATATCATACAATATACATGTAATGTTAATAAAAATACATGAAGGAGTTGAGTCTAGCGAACCCACTCACAAAACTCCCACTTACACTAGAGTCACCTTTTATAATCTTCAGCCTAATATCCATCACATTAGAATCATGATTCTTCTAAGTTATATCTTTAGTTTGGAGGTCTTCCAAGTTATACGCTATGGCTACTCCACTAACATCAACATCACCACTTTGGGTGAAATCCCTCAATAGATGCAAACTATGAAGAATATTCTTTTTTCTTTTGTTGTGAACTAAGATCCTACAGTAGTGGAAAAAATATTTAACACGTCGGTTCTATATAACCTATGTGCAATGCAATAAAAATTGATTTCTCATGTTAGTTATGGCATAAACGATTTGATAAATCAAGGTGAATCAATTTTTACGTCGGTTATTCTATTACCAATGTAAAAAAACCAAGATTAGATTTATCACGTCGGTTATTTTATAACAGTTATGATCAATCGAATCTTTTTACTTTATCATGTCGGTTATAAAATAACCAACGTGATAAAGAAAACCTCAGAAATTTATCATGTTGGTTATCAAAAGAACCAACATGATAAAGTGGCATTCATCCCATTAGTTATAAAATAACCGATGATATAAATTATTTTCTACATCAGTTATTAAATAAAAAACGTTATAAAAATAAAAAAATTGTTTATCACATTAGTTATGAAATAAATTATGTGTAATGATTTTAAATGATTTATCGCACCCCAAATTTAGTCATTCTGTTTTATTCGATCTGGTGACCTGTGACTCAACTGACTGACAAAGAAAACCTAGAAAGGATTCTTCGAAGTCTTTCCCTCTATCCTCATTTTTACAACCTCATTTGTCATTATTATTATCATCAGATCTATCAGGTCAACTCGCAACACTCAATTAAGTCTCACACAGCTCGGTTTCAGTTTTTATTTTTCATGATGCCAAAAACTAATTTTTTGAGATATTATTTTTCTATCTTTGTTATTGATATCACGGTAAGCTTCATAGTGTTCATTTATACCATGATAAATTCTTTTATTGTAAAATAAACCTATGGAAGTGATATCATGCATGTTTACAATTTGTGTGTGTTCTATCATGTGTGTGTGTGCGTATAGGGGGTGTCCAAGGGGGTAGGGATTGTCCAAGTCGGTGGGGGTGTCATGGGGAGTGGGGGCTGTCCAGGGGGTGTCAAAGGGGGTTGGGGGTTGTGTCCAGGGGGTACGGGGGCGGTCCAAGGGGTTTGGGGTTTCCAAGGGTGTGGGGGTGGTGTCCAGGGGGTGAGGGGGCTGTCCAAGGGGGTATGGTAAGGGTTTCTAGGGGAGTGGTGGGGGTGTCCAGGGGTTAAGTGGGCTGTCTAAGGGGGTAGGGGTGTCCAGGGGGAGGGGTATCTAAGGGGGGGTGGGGGGGGGGCTTTCAAGGGGGTGGGGGTTGTCCAAAGGGTTAGGGTCTATCCAGGGGGTGGGGGCGGGGGCTATCTAGAGGGTTGGGGGCTATCCAAGGGGGTGGTGTTGTCCCGGGGGTGTCCGAGGGCGTGGGGGTTGTGTCAAGGAGGGTCAGGGGGATTTCTAATGGGGTAGGGGGTGTCCAGGGGTGGGGGTGGTGTTGAGGGGGGTGAGGTGGTTGTCCAGGGGATGGGGGTTTCCAGGGGGTGTCCCTAGGGGTTAGGGGTGGGGGTGGTGTCTCGGGGGTGGGGGTGGTGTCTAGGGGGTGAGTGAGCTGTCCAAGGGGGTATGTGGTGTCCAGTAGGGTGGGGGTGTCCAAGGGGTGGGGGATGTACAGAGGGTGGGGGATGTCCAGAGGGGTTGGGGGTAGTCCAGGGGGGGCTATCCAAGGAGGAGGTGGTGTCCAGGGGTAGTCCAAGGGGGTAGTGGTGGTGTCCAGGGGGTGAGGGGGATTTCCAAGGGGGTGGGTGTGTCCATTGGTGGTGGTGTCCAGGGGTGAGGGGGTGTCCTGGCGGGTGTCCTGAGGGTGTCTAGGGGGTAGTGGGTGGGGGTGGTGTCCAGGGGGTGTGGGGGTGTCCAGGGGGTGGGGGTACTGTCTAGGGGGTGAGTGGGATACCCACGAGGGTATGGGGTGTCTAGGGGGGTGGGGGTTTCAAGGGGTGGGGGCACTTTCCAGAGGGGTTGGGGTTGTCCAAGGGGGGTGTAAAATGGGGTGGTGGTGTCTAGGGGGTATCTAAGGGGGTGGGGGTGGTGTCTAGGGGGTGAGGGGGCTTTCCACGAGGGTGGTGGTCTTTAGGGGGTGGGGGTGGTGTCTAGGGGGTGACGGGTCTTTCCAAGGGGTGGGAGTGTCTAGGGGGTGGGGTGGATGTCTAGAGGGGTTGGGGGCTGTCCAGGGGGTGGGGGATGTCCAAGGGGTGGTGGTGTCGAGGGTGGTGTCCAAGGGGGTGGGTGTCCTGGGGGTGAGGGGTCATCCAACGGGGTGGGGCTGCCCATAGTGGTTGGGGGGCTGTATAGGGGGTCGGGGGCTGTCCAAGGGGGTGGTGGTGTCTAGGGGTGTCCAAGGGGGTGGGGGTGGTGTATAGGGGGTGATGGGGCTATCCAGAGGGGGTGTCCAAGGGGGTGTGGGGGGTGTCGAGAGGGTGTCCAATGGGGTAGGGGTTGGGGGTGGTGTCCAGGGGTGAGGGGGATTTCCAAGGGTGTATGGGTGTACAGGGGTTAGGGGTGGTGTCCAGGGGTGTGAGGGGGTTTTCTAGGGTGTGGGGGTGTCCAAGGGGGTTTCCAAGTGGGTAGGTGGTTTGGGGTGGTGTCTAAGGGGTGTGGGGGTGTTTAGGGGTTGGGATGTGGTGTCCAGAGGGGGGGGGGGTTAATGGGCTGTCTCAGGGGGTAGGGGGTATCTAGGTGGTGGGGGTGTCCTAGGGGTGGGGGTGTCCAAAGGGGTGGGAGTGCTGTTTAGGGAATGGGGGTGTCAGGGGGGTGCAACCTAACCATGTACAGTGCCCAAGTTCATTAAAAATCTATTTTTTACCATTTCCCTTATCGAATTTGAACACCCAAACCCCTATTTCTCCTCTATTTGGAACATGAACCCCTATGAGTATCCTACACAACAAGGGTTTGATTAAAATCCTAGTTGGCCCTTATAGGTAGTTTATGATTTCCAAATGATGTTGCGAATTTGCTAACGTGTTTCAAGTATTTCATGGAATCCTAAATGGGGTGTTTGGATACTTTTGAAAATTGTTTTCTTTTAAAAAAATGGGTGTGGCCCTATTGGAACTTTCAAAAAGTGAGTTTTCTTTGGAAAACACTCTTTGTAATGTGTCTATTGTCTTATCATTATTAAAAGGAATGGGAATGTCTTTGGTATGGGACTTCCAAAGTGTGTTTATGGCCCTAAGGCAAGGGGACTTATTTGTTGTCATGTTCTTGGGTGATTCTTGTGGGTGGGTGGAATATGTGTGTCTTGTGCTTATTCTTTATATAAGGTATATTGTCTGATACTCCTCGGATCACCCCCATTTTAGATATAAGATGGTAACCTTGAATTGTTCGTGGATTATTCTAGAATACTCGCTTCACTAGTTTATGATTTTGCTCTGGCTAATTCACCCTTAGAATAAACACGCTCTGCTTTGGGGATGGTTCCACTAGTGTTTTAGGGCTATTTGATTGCATCAGGCATGCCAAAAAGATGGATTAGGTAACAATATGCTCTAGATTTTTCCCTAAGCTCCTAGGCATTACCATGTTCTCTGACGCTTGTTTATTCGTGGAGGATAATCTAAGAGCCTCATCTGGTATGGTCACATTAATATTGATTACCCATTTCCCTAATAATGTCATCATTGATTATGATCCCTAATTGTGGTCTGTCTCTTTGGTAAAATTTAATTCTTGGTTTTAAAAGTTTTCATGAGGATTATTTTTAGAAAAATTATGTTTCTTTTATTATATTTCAAAATAGCATCAAATCAATAATTTATTTAAATGAAATACATAGGGATAACCCCTACCCCCAGGACACCCCCTACCCACATGGACACCCTATATAGACCCTTGTAACGCCCCGACCCCAGTTACCCAGAGTCGGTGCATTATTACATAAAATTGGCATGATCACGAAAGATCAAGTCCCGAAAGATCAATTAGTTTAGTAGCCTTGGAAACACCAGATACATTCATAAGTCTTACATTACATAATAAAGTGAAAAAATACAACAAAATATTTTCTTCATATTCCCTCATACTATCCCTGCATTTCATTCATAAAATACTTGTTCACAACCTTGGAAAATAAAACATTGAAAGGGGTGAGCTCAGATACCCAGTAAGGAAAAAAAATAGCAGAAACATTCTTAAATAAACATAAACATTTAAGGCAATGCATAACTAAAACAAAATCCTTTTAAACATGAACATATGCATAACATGTCAAAAATAAATTGAAATAATTCCATTTACTTATTCACATGGATATTCTACTAGTCGAATAATCACACACAATATCAATAACCACTTTCATAATGATTGAATACATAATTCTAGACTATCATAACCACGTAGCCAAGGCCTCATGCCAAGACTACCAATAATATTTTGTCAAGGCCTCGTTCCAATACAATAGTTTGTCTCATGAGACCTACCGATGCATCGAGTAGCTATAGCGGGCTCCACCCGTCACTTACTAAGTCCAATGCATTCCTCATATGAATAGGTTTAAACATAACATAAACATTCGTATTAAAACTAGCATAAAAAATGTCAATATTTTCTCCATAAACCATGAATGGTATAAAAATAACACATCCACATTCAAACATATCACAAAACCATCAATACAATATGGAAGTTTTGTATCATAATAAATCAAAATCAAATAAGCTTAAAATCAATCAAAGGTTGTTGACATAGATGAAATCAAAACTATTTGAGAGAAATATCTCCTTTTTGAAATCATTGAAAAGTCACAAATTTATAATGGAAATAATTTAAAAGAGATTTTTGAATCAAAGTGTCTGATACCACTTTGAAACTTTTGAAAATAGTTATCATTTCAAAACATTCAAGTCCATATAAATAAATCCTTAAAATCATTTTGAAAACATGGACATTAATTAAAAGAATTTAGAAAGGTAAATCATTAAAACATTTAAATGTCACATAATTATAAAAGAAAACATTTACTTTGGAAATATTCTTATTAGCTTGTAAGGGAATCTTCAATGATTTTATAACACTGGAAAATAGCAGCACCCGCCGTATAAGTTAAAAAACATTCTTACCATAATTCTGTTGAAAAGGTTAAAAATGACCTTGTTTGGAAGACGACGGAAAGATTTATTTATTAACATATAATAAAAAGTCAACAAGGGTATAAGTGACTTTAACCCATAGTCTGTAAAAAAGTAATAATGGTTTGAAATACATTTTTAAGAAACATGGACATGGATGATAAAGAGGTCCCACGAGATAATTACGTATAAACAACCTCGGATAATGAAGGGATTGTGAAATAAACCCTTAACTTGTACTTTTACATGGATGAGGGTAGGTTTAAATCATGTATAATGGTGAAATAATTGTTATTAAATTATAAAAGAATCATATATATTAATATGATATCATATATGATCATTTAACATTGATTTTTTAATAATATCTTAGTATTATCATCATTTCGGGTGTTAACTTACTCGTTTTCTTTTATATATTTTGTTACATAAGCCATGTTTTTTATGGATAGGTTGTATCTTATTCATATCCATAATTATATCAAATCCTTAAACATTATTTTTAACCATAAAATGAGAATTATAATTGCATGGATACGATGGGGAATGAATCTCATCGCGTTCGTGGAGACGGTAGTCCGTACGTACTCACGGGCGAAAATATCATTCTTTTGGTATTAAAATAACATATAATTGGATGTTATATCATATATAAAGAATAATTATCATGTTATATTTATTATTTACATCGATTACATATCATTATCATACCCATCAAAATAATGATGACTTTGAATAACAATTACACCACGACATGGAGACGGTAAGCCGTACGTACACACGTATGGTCACATGACATTCAAAGGATTGATAGAATACTGAATATGGTTGTAACATATTTATAATAACATCATATTATATATAATATACTTTAGTTATTATTTTATAATGTAAATAACAAAGAAAGAAGAAGTTGAACAAGAAAGGAACTTGAATGAGGGTGGAGAAAACATTACCTTTTCTTTAGATTCTTCCTTTTGATTTGATCAAAAGGGCTCCATAGGCTGGATTTCTGATCAAACTAAGGCCTCTAGGTTGAAGTGAGGGAAGTTGGGAGGATATTTGGGCAGAGTTTGGCCGAGTCAAAAGGCTTTGAAGGTGTTAATTTGAGAGAAGGGGGAGTTTCCTTTTATAAGAGGGGTGAGGGGAACCTTTGGAAAAGCTAGAAATATTATTTTATAATAAATTCATATTGTGATTAAAATGGCTAAAAGGTGGATTATTTAAAGGTTAAGGTGGGTATGGGTTGAAATACTTTCAACCAACAGATTTTAGACAGGTTTGGGTTACTATATTAACCTTATCATTTATATTTAACTCTTAGTTAAATAGTTTGACATTTTCCATGTCTCTTTGTATTTTTATATTATATGGTTAATAAACATAATATAAACATCCAAGAGACCTACAAGTGGTCCAGTAATGACACACTTATAATAATATAAGTCATTTGGCCAAATGTTATATTTTTAGTAATTGAATATCAATTAATAATATAATATTTGTTTTAAAAACTCTTTTATGTCAATTTTGACACTATTTGGTATTTGATTTTTGTGAAAATCATAACAACATGATTACTTCAAAAAAACATAATTAAATCAATAATAACATGTCATATGAACCTATAAAATTAGTGAAATTCATAAAACTCTCAAATTACATTTATTTGGATATTTATAATATTATTTATTTTAATATTTCATTAATTAGGTAATTACTACATCCCCATTCTTCCATAAAAAATTAAATTATATAATGTCTAAAAATTATAAATAAAATAAAATTATGTAGGAAATAATTTTAGCTTTATAATTAATAATTAAAATTGTATTTATTTTATGTATAACCCTATATTAAAAATGTTTTAGTAATTAGACCTTGATTTTAACTCTTTTAACTCTTCTTTGAATTAAATAATAATAAATGTCCTAATCTAATCCAAGTGGACCTAAATGATAATATTTTATTCCTAAGGTTGTTTTTGATGGATATATACTTGTACAATAGAATTAAGTCATGTTTTAGGGTAATATTAATATGTTTTTACCTATAATTACCATATTTACTTTTAACAGAGGTAAATAAAAGTAAAAAGTTACTATTCACCAAAAATTATTTTTATCTTATTGAACCACATTTTACTCCTTGATATTAACCGTGTCTCTCAAATTTTTGAAATTCCACTCACAGAAGCATTAAAATTTTGTTTTATGTGAATTTGCAAATTCTCCAAGAAGGTGGGTAAAAGACAGTGAAAATTTCAATAAAATTTTTTATATATCTAAAATTATTCTAAACTAAATCCAATGAATTACATTGAACATATATAGTTATTATGTATCTATTTTGACCTTAATTAACATTAAATAAAATAAATAATTATTTAAATAAAAATTCGGTTTTAAACTATAACTCAGTGTTTTTTCACTGTTCATCAAAAATTGAATGTTTTCAGAAAAATACCAAAAATTCACCCTAAGATAATTTAGATATTCAGAATCAAAAAATGAAGTCCATTTTGAGAGATAAAATTTATAAAATTTCAAAAAGTGGGTATTACTATTCATAACAATTACTTTGATTGGTCGCGGTGTGTTAAAATCTCGAAGTTGCGTACAATTCAAGCTATTTCATTATTCAAAGGGAAACATACCATGGATGTTTGGGGTGTTAAATTCTCCCCTACTTCAATAAATTGAGTTTTCACAATTTTAAATTGTTCTTCGAAAATAAAAAGATGAAAATAGAAAATATCTTTGTGGTAAAACCCACATCGGAAATTGGGTTAATAAAATTTAGTCTTAATAAGAGGAAAAGAGAAATGAAAGGGTCACCACCAAATTATGATCTAGATTTTGAGAACATTGGTGTAAATTAGAGACACATAATTGGAGGAAAAACATAAATATTTATAGATAGTGATTGAGGTGATCATTCACAAATAATTATAGAACTGAGGGCCTCAAAGCCATCAATCTATGATGATTTAAAATATTATTGGTTCAACAAAACATACGATATTAGGATAACACATTTTTGGTTTTAAAATCCCTTAACGAATGCTTATGAATTAGTTTCTTCATAGAATAAGAGGAATATATATATATATATATATATATATATAATTGACAAGTAGAGTTTCATCCTTAAACTAATTTCTACCACACACTCATATTTCACTTAAAAAGATAATATAACTCAAAAATATTATATTTATACTAATAGTATAAGGATCCAAACATTAACATATACCATTAAAATGAAAAAAATAATTTTTAATGACCAGGGACTTCCTGCAGTCTAGTGGTAGGTAATAAAGGCATGTCGCACTATGGTTGTAGGTTCGATTCCTGCAGCTTTGTCCGACGCGACGGGTTATCACCCGACCTACAGTTTGTCCTTTTACTAAAACTATAGTATCATAATATTCCAAAAATTTATCATAAGAATTGTTTTAACCTTAAAAAACACTATGAAAATTTCATCTTAATCCACTCCAAACATTATAGTTATCCAAAGTACCTCTGTCCAAACTCACTGTAAAAGGTATCTAAATTCCAAAATCAATTGTCACATCAGATTCCCCAGACAAAGTAAAGTTTATCTTATTGTCACATACGGAAAATATGATTACCTTAGACATATTAAAACCTTAATGAAATAAACAAATACTGCAGTACAGTCCTTATATATATCACATTATTCTTATAACCAGAATATAATCCTCGAGTCCTAAAATGAAAATACATTAATTATTCCACTTCAACTGTAGTAACAATATAAGATTGGCCTTGATCCCTTGGCCTTTTCTGAGGAAATTTTCCTTGACACTTAGGGAATTCATTCGCATAATGCCCCATTTCTCTACAATTGTAGCATTCAACATTGATAGCATCTTTCTTTCCCTTGCAATCACGATCCTTGTGACCTTTTTCTCCACATTTGTAAAAAACTGCCATTCCTTTTAGGCAAGTACCGGGGTGTTTATTCCCACAATTATCAAATAATGGAAAATCCTACTTTCCCTTTTTCCATTTATCTATCTCTTGTTCCTCTATTCTCTTCTTCTCTTGCTTTACATTATTGTAGAAGATTTAGAGAATTACTTTTCTGCCTTTATATCACATGAGACAATGTCTTCGTATGATGAGAAGGATTGTGAGACTAATTATCGATGGAGAAATGGATTTAACCCATCAAATAAATGATCAATATAACTCCTCGGGTTACATATATAATCTGTTCCATGCCTCGCTAACCTTGAAAATTTAGCTTCATACTTTGTGACATTCTATTCCTCTTTTTGCCTCAAACAGCGAAATTGCATTTCCATATCTACTCGATGTTCATGAGGAAATTATTTTTCTAATAAAATCTATTTAAACTCTCAACAATCCATACTTGATACTTCTTCATCGTCCTTTGTGTTTTGAATTAATGACCACCATTGATCAGCATCTCCAGTGAGGTGGTAAACTACCAATGTAACCTTTTCCATTTCACTACTCCCCAAAGCCTAAAATATTTTCTCTAGGGAACTTATCCATTTCTTAGCTACTAGTGGATTTGTACCCCCATTAAATGTTGGTGGATGTTTCCTCAGGAAGCGATCTAACATTTATCCTCCACGCTTCGGATCGAGGTGCTCCATACGGATAAGGTTATTATTCATAAGCTGAGTGAGTTGTCCCAGTATGGTGATTAGCTGGTCAACACTAGTTGCATAACCATCACCACTATAATTATCTTTAATCGGAGGGAAATCCCTACATGGAATGCATGCATTGATACAGTTTCCATTTCTTCCACTAGGCTCCATTTCTAAACAATGTCATACACTAGATTAGTTTATGAATTTCAATACATAAATCCAAACTTGTAAAAAAAATATCATAAATTTAACTGTTTATGGATATAATCCATGATCCTAAAAATGTCTTCTTTGAGGAAGTATATACTCATAAACCCTTCGTAATTTTTTGTAAAGAAAATGAGAATTATCCTAATCATATCCCCTGGGAGTGTCGTAACCAAGAGTGCAGCAAGGCCTGTTGTCGTGCACTAGTTCCCATTCGAGTCTAGCTCAAAGCGGTGTTTTCAGTTTTTACCCCTAGGTACATCTGTGCTAGAGCCGCCTCTACCTACTCGTACCCAGACAAGGATGTATTTCTCAGAAAACTCACAAAATCTCCACAATACCAAAATTCTAGAAAGTTATTCTACATTAATACTCAAAGTACATCTTAGGTCTATGTGCTCTAATAAGAGTTTATCTAAATCTAGCTTCCATGGTATGTACTAAACATTCTCTAATACCAAATGTAATGCCCCGACCCTAGTTACCAAGAGTTGGTGCATTATTATATAACATTGGCATGATCACAAAACATCATGTCTCGAAAGACCGATTAGTTTAGTATCATTGGAAACACTAGATAAATTCATAAGTATTACATTACATAATAAAGTGAAAAACTACAACAAAATCATGTCTTCATATTCCCTCATACTATCCTTGCAGGTCATTCATAAAATACTTCTTCACATCCTAGGAAAAATAAAACATTGAAAGGGGCGAGCATAGATGATCAGTGAGGATAACAATATAGTGGAAACATTCTTAAATAAACATAAACATTTAAGGAAATGAATAACTAAAACAAAAGCCTTTTAAACATGAACATCAGCATAAAATGGAAAAAATAAATTGAAATAATGCCATTTACTTATTCACATGGATATTCTACTAGTCCAATAATCATATGAAATATCAATAACCACTTTCATAATGATGGAATATATATTTCCAGACTATCATAACCACGTAGCCAAGGCCTCGTGCCAGGACTAAAAATAAGATTTTGTCAAGGCCTCGTGCCAAGACACTAGTTTGTCTAATGAGACCTATCGATGCATCGAGGAGCTATAGCGGGCTCCACCCATCACATACTAAGTCCAATGCATTCCTCATATAAATAGGTTTAAACATAACATAAACATTCATATAAAAACTAGCATACAAAATGTCAATACTATCTCCATAAACCATGAATGGTATAAAAATAACACATCCACAGTCAAACATATCATAAAACCTTCAGTACAATATGAATGTTTTTTATCATAATTAATCAAATTCAAATAAGCTTAAAATCCATCAAAGGATGTTTACATAGATGAAATAAAAACTATTTGAGAGAAATATATCCTTTTTGAAATCAATGAAAAGACACACATTTATAAAGGATTTAATTTAAAAGAGATTTTTGAATCAAAGTGCCCCAAACCACTTTTAATCTTTTTAAAAGAATTATCATTTCAAAACATTAATGTCTATATAAATAATTCCTTAAAATCATTTTGAAGACATGGTCATTAATTAAAAGTATTTAGAAAGATAAATCTTTAAAATATTCAATAGTCAAATAATTGTAAAAGAAAACATTTACATTGAAAATAATCTTATTATCTTATAAGGGAAGCTCTAATGATTTTATAACAGCGGAAAATAGCCGCACCCACCATATAATTTAAAAAACATTCTTACATTAATTCTGTTGAAAATGTTAAAAAGGACCCTCTTTGGAAAATGACAGAAAGATTCCTTTATAAACATATTATAAAAAGTCAACAAGGGTATAAGTGACTTTAACCCATAGTCTGTAAAATAGTAATAATGATTTGAAATTCATTTTCAAGAAACATGGATGTGGATGATAAAGAGGTCCCAGTAGATAATTACATATAAACAACCTCGGATAATGAAGAGATTGTGAAATAAACCCTTACCTTGAACTTTTCCTTGGTTGAGGGTAGGTTAACCTCCTGTATAATGGTGAAATAATTGTTATTAAATTATAAAATAATCGTATACATTAATATGATATCATATATGATCTTTTAATATTTTTTTGTTAATAATATATTAGTATTATCATCGTTTCGGGTGTTAACATACTCGTTTTCTTTTATATATTTTGTTACATAAGTCATGTTTGTTATGGATCGGTTTTATCTTATTTATATCCAAATAGACATCAAGTCCTTAAACATTATTTTTAATTATCAAATGAAAATTATAATTGCATGGATACGATGGGGAATGAATCTCATCGCGTTCTTGGAGATGGTAGTCCGTATGTACGCCTGAGTGACAATATCAATTTTTTGATATTAAAATAATATATAATTGGATGTTATATCATATATAAAGAATTATTATCATGTTATACTTATTATTTACATCGATTACATATCATCATCATACCCATCCAAATAATAATGTTTAAAAAAAAATTACACCAGACATGGAGATTGTAAGCCGTACGTACGCACATATGGTGACATGTAATTAAAAGGATGGATAGAATACTGAATATGGTTATACCATATTTATAATTACATCATTGTATATATAATATAATGGAGTTATTATTTTATAATTTAAATAACAATGAAAGAAGAAGTTGAATAAGAAAGGAACTTGAAAGAGGGTGGTGAAAACATTACATCTTTTTCGGGTTCTTCCTTTTGATTTGATCAAAAGGGCTCCATAGGTTGGCTTTCTGATCAAACTAAGGCCTATAGAATTAAGTGAGGGAAGTTGGGAGGATAGTTTGGTAGAGTTTGGACGAGCCAAATTCTTTGAAAGAGTGAATTTGAGAGAAGGGGGAGTGCCCTTTTATAAGATGGGTGAGGGGCACCTTTGGAAAAGCTAGAAATAATATTTTATAATAAATTTAAATTTGGTTTCTAATGGCTCCAAAGTGGATTATTTAAAGTTTAAGGTGGGGATGGGTTGAAATCCTTTCAACCAATATATTTTAGACAGTTTTGGGTCACTATATTGATCTTATCATTTATATTTAACTCTTAGTTAAATAGTTTGACATTTACCATGTCTCTTTGTATTTTTATATTATATGGTTAATAAACTTACTATAAACTTCCAATAAACCCCCAAGTTTTCCATTAACGACAAAAATATCATGATCTAAGTCCTTTGGCCGATCATTAGATTCTTAGGAATTGAATATCAATTAATAATATAATATTTGTTTTAAAAACTCTTTTATATCAATTTGGACACTATTCGGTATTTGATTTTTTGTGAAAATCATAACAGCATGATTACTTTGAAAAAACATAATTAAATCAATACTAACATGTCATATTAACCTAAAAAATTAGTTTAATTCATAAAAAGTCTCAAATTACATTTATTTGGATATTTATAATATCAGTTATTTTAATATTTCATTAATTAGTTAATTACTACATCACCATTGTGTCAAAAATAAATTAAATTATTTAATGTATCAAAATAATAAATAAAATACCACTATGTAAGAAATATTTTTATCTTTCTAATGAATATTTAAAATCTAATTTATCTTATGTATAACCCTATATTAAAAATGTTTTAGTAATTAAACATTGATTTTAACTCTTCTTTGAATTAAATAATAATAAATGACCAAATCTAATCCATGAGGACCTAAATGATAATATTTTATTCCTAAGGTTGTTTTTGGTCGATATATACTTTTCCAATATAATTAGGACATGTGTTAGGGTAATATTAATATCATTTTTACCTTTAATTACCCCATTTACTTTTAACCGTGGTAAATAAAAGTAAAAAGTTAGTATTCACCAAAAATTATTTTTATCTTATTGAACCACATTTTACTCCCTGATATTAACCATGTATCTCGGATTTTTGAAATTCTACTCACAGAGGTGTTAAAATTATGTTTTATGTGAATTTGCAAATTCTCCCAGGAGGTGGGTAAAAGACGGTGAAAATTTCAATAAAACTTTTTATTTATCTAAAATTATTCTAAACTAAATACAATGATTTAAATTGAACCTATATAGATATTATGTATCTATTTTGACGATAATTAAATTTAAATAAAATAAATAATTATTTAAATAAAAATTCAGTTTTAAACTATAACTCAGTGTTTTTTCACTATTCATCATAAATTGAATGTTTTTAGAAAAATACCAAAAATTCACCCTAAGTTAATTTCGATATTCTGAATCCAAAAACGAAGTCCATTTTGAGAGATAAAATTTATAAAATTTCAAAAAGTTCATATTACTATTCATAACGGCTACATTGATTGGTCGCGGTGTGTTAGAATCTCGAAGTTGCGTACAATGCAAGCTATTGCATTATTCAAAGAGAAACGTACTGTGGAAGCTTAGGGTGTTACACCCCTACCCCGGTGGGTAGCCCCTACCCCCTTGGATAGCCTCCACACCCCCTGGACAACCCATACCCCCTTGGACAGCACCTTTATATATATATATATATATCCCAACAGTTTCATTGAAACTGTTGCAATATTTTAACATCATGTACACTATACCAATAGTTCCTGTAGAATCATTGGTATAGGGCTATTGAAATGACCATCGTGCCAATGGTTTGTGATGTTATTGAGGTATTCTATACCAATGGTTTCAGGGGCTATCCCAAAGGTTTCAAATCATTTGGATATGTGTAATTTTCAGTAGTGAAAGTATACATATTTTAATATTTACACTTTATATTTCATTTTTACAGAAGGTTGAATTTGGTATCCAGTAGCACCAGGATGTATTATTTGTGTAACTTAAGAAGAAATGATCCAATATGAATTTAAAACTATTATATATAACTATATTTTCTTTTTGAAATCATTTTCATGTAGTTTTTTTTCAAATATGCATAGATTTGTTTTATATTTTAAAATTTTTTTACATTCAAATTATGATATTTTTCATATAAATATATATTTGTCTTATCATATAAAGATGTATACTTTTGATATTTTTTATAGTTAACAATGATTTCATGTTGCATTAATGCACATCAAATGAGTAATGAATATGAGGAAGGTGTTGATGCCCTTTTGGAATTTTCTAAACAAAATGTTCCAAGAAGTAATTTTTTTTTCTATCCATGCCTAAAAGTTTTGAGTATGAAGAAGTTGAAAAGTAGAGAGGTCAAAGATCATCTGATTTGTCATGGTTTTAATCCGAGTTACAACCCTTGGATTTGGCATGGTGAAACTGGACAAAATATCAGATCTACTAATGATGATGATTTTCAAGATGGTAACTCCTATGGAATTTAAGAAATGATACATGGTATTGTAGTAGAAGAAATTGAGACAGAACCGACCATTGCGCATCTATATGGTGATGCTGAAAAACCATTGTATCCTGGTTGTGTGGATTTTACAATTTTGTCGGTGGTGTTTTGATTTATTAACCTGAATGCGAAACATTGATGGACTGACAGATGTTTTACAGAGCTACTAAAATTATTGAAATACATTTTTCAAAAATACAATGATCTTCAAGATTCACATTATATGGCCTAAAGAATATTATACATGATGGGATTGGGATACAAGAAAATACATGCCTTTCCGAATGGCACTATGATATATAGGAAGGAATATGAATTTCTATCAGAGTGTCCTAAATGTGGGACATCATAGTATAAGTTGAAATAAAAATTACATGCAGATATAGAGATTACAACAATCAATTCCAAGGTATTTTGGTATCTTCCTATAATTCATCGTTTGAAATTTTTTTTTCTATTTCATGTGATGAATACAGGTTATGATGGAATGGTGATGAGTGGATATGTGATGGAAAAATATGTCATCCAGCTAATTTTCCACAATGAATGAAAATTGATGAGCTATATCCTACATTTGGAAATGAAATTAGAATTCTCAGACAAGTGTTGTCTACAGATTGAATAAATCCATACCGAACCCTCAGTATCACACATAGTTCATTGCCTATTTTATTGGTAATTTAAAACCGCTCTGTATGAAGAAAAAATATGTCATGTTGAGTATAATAATCTCTGGTCTGAAGAAACTCGGAAATTATATTGATGTTTTCTTGTCCCCATTGATTGATGATTTGAAAATTTTATGGGAGTATGGTATTAGGGAGTCTGATTATTATAAAATGTAATATTTTCTACTCCATGTAGTGCTTATGTTCACTATAAATGACTTCCCAGCATATGGAAAATTTTCTGCATACAAAGTTAAGGGGAATAAAGCATGTCCAATTTGAGAACAATAGACTTCGTATTGTCCATTGCATCATGGGTGGAAAATAGTGTACATGGGTCATCGAAAGTTTTTGTGTATGCATAACTCTTATAGAAGACTAAAAAGGTATTCAATGGATCACATGTATTTGATATTTCTCCAAAATATTTATCCCTTGATGAGTATTTTGAGATGGTGGTAAACCTTTATGTGACATTGGGAAACACAGAAAAATATGGAAATGATAGACATATTTAGAACAAAAGGTCACCATTTTTTGAGCTACCATATTGGAGATATATTGAAGTGAAACATAATATTGATTTCATGCATGTGGAGAAGAATATATATGATATTTTGATTGGAAAATTTCTATATATTAAAGGAATGTAAAAAAGATGGATTTAATGCAAGATTAAACATACTATCAATGAGAATATGTTTGGAGTTAGCTCTCACTCCTAATGGAGGATGGACATTTCTTCCCCTTGCTTGTCATACATTATCCAATATGGAGAAAATTATATTTTTTCAGTGTCTTCATGATTTTAAAGTGCATCATGGTTATTCTTCAAATGTATGAAATTTTATCTCGTTGAAGGATTTGAAGTTGATAGGTATGAAATCTCATGATTTTTATTTCATGATGGAACAGCCTCTACCAGTTGCATTGCGTGGAATATTTCCCATCCGTCTCAGAATGAATATAATGAAGTTGAGTTATTTTTTCAACTCAATTTATAAAAAGGTGATTGATGTGAATTCTTTGAACATTTTTGAAAAGGATGCAATTTCTATACTTTGTCAATTGGGAATGTATTTTACTTCATCTTTCTTTGATATAATGGTGAATTTAATGATTCATCTGGTTCAAGAAATAAAGCTTTATGGGCCTGAATATCTTCTTTGGATGTATCCTTTGGAGAGGTGTGTGAAAATATTGAAGGGGTGTGTTATGAATAAATATTGACCTAAATCCACCATTATTGAAAAGTAAATTTCTGAGGAGGATGCAGAGTTTTGTACGAGATACTTGGTTGTGGCGGAGCACATAGGATTGCCTCCATCTCTCCATGAATGAGTAAATAATGAAAGAAAGGGTATTATTTTCTTGAAAGTCAAATTTTAATCAGCTGAATAGATGAAGAAGTTATAATTATACATATTGAATAACATAGCTGATGCTCAACCATATATCACATTGCATATTAATGAGTTGAAACAATGTCATCAAAAGAAGAATGAACTGTGAATTTTGAATGAGCCCAACAAAACAATTTGTTCATGGTTTAAAAAGACCTTTCTTGGTAGATCATATGTATCAGAGACATTAAGATGGTTAGTGGTTGGTCTATGTTTAAATGTGATAACATGGTCCGGTTATGAAATTAATGGCTATACATATCATACAAAAGCTCAAGACAACTGAAGCTAAGTTCAAAATAGGGGTGCATTGGTGTTTACAGAATCAATTCATTTTTCAAGTTCTAAAGAAAAAAACTCAATTTCTACATCAACTGCATATTATGGAGTCATTGAAGAAATATGGGAGGTTGATTTCATTAAAATTAAAGTTCCTATTTTTAACTAAAAATGGTTTATCAGTAACAACAGTGTGAGACACGATGAATTTGGAATGAAATTTGTTAATCTGAATAGATTGGAGACACAATAGATTCTTTTATAATGGAAAAACATGCAAAAAATATTTTCTATATTGTTTATCAATTAGATATGTAGTGGTATGTTGTTTGAGAATAGAAAAAACAATATGGTTGTGAGGATCAACTTGATGAAGATGTTGATTTATGTGAGATCCCTACTTCCATGGAATGATTTGTAAAACATAATGATGATCATGTTTAAGATATGGTTTGTTCCATAAGGAACATTCATGGTGAAGGAATTTGGGAAAACAATCTATTTGTAATTTCCTACTATTACAAGTAACATATATTTATTTCTTGTTTACATTTATTATTTTCATAAAATGTTAGATATTTTAATTTTTATCTTTATTAAAACGCATATTGAAAACAAATAAGTAGAAGTTTTTGTTTATTTTAATATTGATTTGTTTAGTTTATTTGTTTACCATTACATAAATTATATATCTATTATTTTTGTTGAATGACAATTATTTTACCATGTTTACCATGTTTACCATGTTTACCATGTTTACCATTATTACCATGTTTACCATAGTTTACTGTAGATTACCTTTACGTAACTTATATATTTATTCAATTTTTTGAATGAAAATTACACTACCATGTTTTCCATGTTTACCTTGTTTACCATTGATTAATAGGACTTCCATATTAACCATGGTTACTATTATGTAACTTTGTTCAAATTTCCATTTTGTTTACATTAATATTGTATTATTTTAATTTGTATATTTGTGAACTAATGTTTGTTTTTTTATTTGAAGGATAATGACAGATCAATCAGTTGATCAAACACATGATTCTAGACATGAAAATATTGATCATACCTCTGGGGAAGAACATTCACCTGCTACTCTTGATGTTCCCAAATCATCCTCATGTGCTCCCATAATGAAAAAGAAGAGTTCTAGAGTTGGTAAAAGTGGGTTCACATGTTTACCAAAATTATCACTTGCCTGTACGAAGGACCAGAGGATAATCATTCAGTTTGATGAGAGTGATATTCCTAGAGGTCCAAATGAAAAAGATTTTATGACCCTTGTATCAACTCAGGGTAAGAGAAAAGTAATCATTTTGTATGATGATTGGAGATGTGTGGACAAAGCGATAATATCTCAGTTGTAAGAGATGATTTTGGAAAGATCTTCTGATATTGTTTGCATATTCATTAAATGATTCTAGTATAATATGGTTTACCTCTTCTTTATCTGATGAAATTTGATATTCCTAACACTGGAGGAGTTAGGAAGAAATTCTTATCGATGCATGCTAGGAGATGGAGGGATTTCAAATCAACCCTCACTTCTGATTTCATTTTTGGTCATAAGAGTCATGAAAATCCATTTCATATATATCCTTCCATAGATGAAGTGACATGGACACAATTTGTTGAAAGTAGAAGAAAATTTTCGTTTTTGGTAAGGGAAATGTAAACATTTTTATGCTTTCTTATATAAATGATCATATTAATGTTTTTTTAATTATTTCTTTTTCTTAATTTACAGCAAACAGGGACATCTAATCAGGAGATTCGATCTCAATATGTGTTCCCTCATTGTTTATATTGGGGAGGGGATACATTATTGGAAGAACAAATAATGGAAGAAAAATTACAAAAACCGAGAGTTGTGTCTTCATGCTCTGGAGAGGTTTCCCCTCCATCCCCTCCATCTAGACATGAAAAATGGAAGAGATCTAAAATGGGTAAAAAGAGGAAATATCTTTCAGATGTTTTGAGAATCATAGCAGAGAGGATTGTAAGATAGCTATTTTATTTTTAAAAGTTAACTATATTCATTTTATAATTTGAATCATTATAGAAATGTTCAATAAATTAATACATGATTATCTTGAGGAGAAGAGCTCATAGAAGGTATTTACAGCTATTGGGAGGAAATATATTTTTTTTGTAGCATTGGGAAAACCCGAACATTAAGGTCATGTATGATGATAACCGATGGGTGAATCAGTAAGAAAAGAGTTTCCATGTTCTTCAACTTCTTATGTTGAGGGTGTTTATAAAAAAAATAAAATCCATAGAGGGTGAAGTTCATAATATTAATGCGACGATGGAGGAAAATAGTAGAGCATTGGTACAGTCTATAATTGCAGACATGCAAAGGCAATTTCAGACTGTAGCTCCCACTCCTCCACCTCCCCCTACAGACCGCATTATTTATCCTCCACCTCCTCCAATAGCTCCCACTCACCCATCTCAGCTCGCAGACCCCATTTTTTATCCTACTCCTCCGCCACAGCTTCCTACTTTTTTTTAGTTGTATGTTGATGATCCTCTACATCATATAGTTGCATATGAGACGGTATATTGTAGAGGAGATACAATTCATCATCAATAGTTAGAGGTAGAGCATCATAGGGTCACTGTACAAGATATTATAGATAGATCACCTCGAGCACCATTACCTACAGATGAGGTGATGACAGTTGGACATAGTATTGGCCATTTTTTAATTTGGCCATCCAGACTTCTGCGACTCATTACCATAGAGGTATGTATTTTATATCTTCTATTTCATTTTCTTATTAAAGTTGTTTTAACTTTTGAAAACTAATATATTTTTCTATTTATTTTTAGAGTAATACATCAAAGGTAAAGAAATACTGTATAGACAACAACAAAGACAAATGGCTATGACAGCAGATACAGATTGTAGTAGTCTTGATAGATTTTCAGGATAATCAAATTTGTTGGCGAATCATTATGAGTTTCCAATGGAAGCTTATGTTTTTTGATGTGTAATTAATGGGGGGATTCTGAAAAATGATATCATGGAGCATTTTACTAGAGATAAGTTGGGCATCAACGTGGTGCAAATTTTTTCCATGTAAGTATTAACACCTTTTCCATGCATTATATTTATTAAAAATGTTTACTTATGTCTATTTTTTATTAGGTATCTTTATAACATGTGTGAGAAGAATGAGTGGACATATGTATATGGATTTATGGACCTGCATTTTATTTCCCCTAAAGCACATGCATTGGATGAGTAACAAAGAATGATTTATATTTCTAAAAAATATGAACATAATATAATCACACAGTGTTGCATGATGCATTTTTGTGAGAGGTATGAAACATATCTCTAGAAAAGATTTCATTATCATATAACATAAAAAACCAATAAAATTAGATTTTCTTTTATTTGTGATCATTGGATGTTATGTGTTTTTTCCCCAAGGGAGAAAACACTTTATTGGATATGCTCTGTACATGGGGATGTGTGGGAAAGTTTTAAGAATATGTTGGTAAAGTATGTTTCAATTTCTTAATAGTTTTATATTTTAAAATAAATTTTAAATTTATCCCATTCATATTATTTTCTGAGAGGGCATGGGTCTACTTTCGAAAAAACACAATGAAAATGAGTGCCAAGATCAAATATGTAAAAGTAAAGGTAAATATCAATTGATAATTTGTACTTTTTGATGTATTACATAAAAATAATATTTTGAATTTACACTCATTTAAATAGAATTTTCATGAACTACAAGGTGTCGTCGAATGCAGATATTATATGTAAAGATTTATGTATGAAACAATTACAACTGGAACACTTTTGCACTTTGACCTGGTACGATTTACTTTTAAAAATTGCCATAATATTTCATTTGATTTATACATTATACATTTGAACTACTAACTTTTTACTTCATAGCTATTTGATTACCCTCAACCCTATAGTGCTCAAGATTTCAAACACTTACAAGTGGAATGGAAAAATTATTTTACAGGTTTTATTGGATTTTAGTTTGATTGTAGTGTAAAATGTAATTTTGAATATTGTCATCAGAATTGTGTATTTGGTAGTCATTTAGTTTGGATTTAGGTTTTTTAGTTGACATTGTATGTTTTGAATGTTATATATGTGAATTTTTAATTTTGGTCTACTTCATGTTTTGTTCTAGTTTTGATGGTTTTTTAGTATGGATTCAGGTCTTTGGGGGGGGGGGTCACCAGGGGTGTAGGGGGTGTCCAGTGGGGTGGGGGGGAGGGGGGGGGGGTTTCCAGTGGCATGGGAGGGCTGTCTAGTGGGGTGGGGGATATCTAGGAGGGTGGGGGGTGTCTAGTGGGGTGGGTTTCTTGGGGTATGGAAGGGTTGTCCAGTGGGGTGGGGGAGTACATGGTGTCCATGGGGGTGGGAGGGTGTCCAAGAGGGTGGGAGGGTTGTCCAGGGGTGTGGGGGGCTATCCAGAAGTGGTGGGGGGATGTCCAAGTGTGTCCAGGTGTGTGTGTGTTGGGGGGGGGGGGTGTCGAGGGTGTCCATGGGTGTGGGAGTGTGTCCAAAAGGGTAGGAGGGATTTTCAGGGTTGTGGGGGTGGTCCAGGAGGGTGGGGGATGTCTAGGGGGTTTCCAGGAGTGTGGGGGTGTCCAGGGGATGGGGGTTTCAAGGGGTGTGGGAGGGTTTTCCACTCAAGTGGGGGTGTCCAGGGTGTCCATGTGGGTGGGGGTGTCTAGGAGGGTGGTCAATATGTCAAGGGGTGGGTAATATCCAGGAGGGTGGGGGGCTATCCAGGGGGTGCCCAGGGGTGTTTGGGGGTGTCCAGTGGTGGTGGTGGTGGTGGGGGGGGGGGGGTCCAGGGTGTCCATGGGGTGGGACAGTGTCTAGGAGGGTGGGAGGGCTATCCATGGGAGTGGGGGGCTATCCTAGGGCTGTCCAGGGGTGTGGGGTTGTCTAGTGGGGTGGGGGGTTTCAGTGGTTTGGGAGGGCTGTTTAGTGGGGTGGGGTGTCTAGGGTGTCCATGGGGGTTAGAGGTTGTCCATGAGGGTGGGATGGCTGTCTAGGGGAGTGGGGGCTGTCTAGGAGGGTCGGTGGGTGGGTGGGTGGGGTTGGGGGGGGGGGGGGTTCAGGGGTGTGGGAGGGCTGTCCAATGGGGTGGGGGTGTCTAGGGTGTTTGTGGGAGTCGGGGTGTGCAGGAGGGTGGGTGGGATGTCCTAGGGGGTGGGGCTATCCAGGATGGTGGTGGTGGTAGTGGTGGTGGTGGGGGGGGGGGTTCCGGGGTGGGGGAGGGTTGTCTAGTGGGGTGGGGGTGTGTAGGGTGTCCATGGGGTGGGACAATGTCTAGGAGGGTGGGAGGCCTATCCAGGGAATTGGGGGGGGGGTTATCCAGGAAGGACCGTTTAGGGGGTGTCTAGGGGGTGGCGAGATTCGAGAGGTATGGGAGGACTATCATGTGGGGTGGGGGTGTCAAGGGTGTCCATGGGGGTGGGGGTGTCCAGGAGGGTGAGCGGGCTGTTCAGGAGGTGGGGGCTGTGCAAGAGGATGGGGGGGGGGGTCTTTCCTGGGGGTGTCCCAAGGTGTGGGGGGTGTCTAGTGGGGTGGGGGGCTATCCAGGATGGTGGGTGAGCTATCTAGGGGGTGTCCAGGGGTGTGGGGTGTCTAGTGGGGTTGGGGGGTTTCCATTGGAGTGGGAGGGATGTCTAGTGCGTGGGGGTGTTCAGGGTTTCCATGGGAGTGGGATGGTGTCCATGAGGGGTGGGGGATTTCCAGGGGAGTGGGGGCTATCCAGGGGGTGTCCAGGGGTGTGGTGGGTGTCTAGGATGTCCATGGGGGTGGGAGGGTGTCCAAGAGGTTGGGGGTGTCCATGGGATTGGGGGTAGTCCAAGGGGTGTCCAGGGGTGTGGGGGTGTCTAGTGGGGGGGGGGGGTTCCAGGGGTGGGGGAGGGATATCTAATGGGGTGGGGCTATCCAGGGTGTCCATGGGGGTAGGAGGGTGTCCAAGAGGGTGGGAGGTCTATCTTAGGGAGTGGGGGTGTCCAAGAGGGTGAGAGAGTGGGGGGGGGGGGGTGTCCAGGAGGGTGGGGTGGGGGGGTGTCTAGGTGTGTGGGGGTATCCAGGGGGTTTCTAGGGGTGTGGGAGGGGTGTTCAGTGTGGTGGGGGTGTCCAAGGTGCCCATGGGGGTGGGGGTGTCTAGGGGTGTGGGGGTGTCTAGTGGGGAAGTGGAATTCGAGGGGTGTTGGGGATGTACAGTGGAGTAGGGGTGTCTAAGGTGTGCATGGGGGTGGGAGGGTGTCCATGATGGTGGTAGGGATGTCTAGGGGACTGGGGGCTATCGAGGAGATTGGGGGTTGTCCAAGGGGTGGGGGATGTCAAGGGGTTGGGGGCTATCTAGGGGGTGTCTAGGACTGTGGGGGGGGGGTGTCTAGTGGGGTGGGGTTTCCAGGGGTGTGGGAGAGCTGTCGAGTGGGGTGGGTGGGGGGGTGTTCAGGGTGTCCATGGGGGTGGGGGTGTCCAGGAGGGTGGGAGGGATGCCTAGGGGAGTGGGGCGGGGGGTATCTGGGGTGTCCATGGGGGTGGGAGGGTGTCCAAGAGGGTGGGGCCTATCCAGTAGGGTTGGTGGGGGGGGGGGTTCTAGGGGTCTGGGAGGGTTATCCGGTGGGCTGGGCTGGTTTTGGTCTATTTTTTGCATGTTTCAGGTTTTCATTTTTCAGGCATAGTTGTGGTTGAATGGTTTTATTACAAAACAAAATTGGTTTTTACATCGTCTATATTATATCTGACGTAAAAAAATGCATGTTTTTGGGTTTTAACGTATTTTATATTAAAAAAAGATGTAAAAATTTCTTGGGAATGGGTTTTTGCATCGGTTATTTGATAACTGATGTAGTTTATATGTTTTCACGCCGGTTATTATTTAACTGACATGATAACTTCTTGGCAGACTGGTTTATAATGTCGGTTATGAACATAATAGACATGATAAACTCATTAAATGTGCAGTTTATTACATCATTTATTTTATAATAGATGTCAAAAATTAGATACCATTACATTTATTTAAAACTGCCATAATAAATCACAACTCCGTAGCGTTTTCCACTCCGTTTTTTGATGAAACAACGTGAAAAATGCTTCAGATTTTTGGTTTTTACATTAGTTTTAAAATAATATCTGTAAAAAACATTTTTTGTAACATATCCTATAACAACTTCGGCCAAAATTCGATGTAAAATATAAAAAATAACCGTCATAAAAAAAATGTTTTCTCCACTAGTGCTAGGTAATCACTATTGTTGTAATATTATCATAATAAACTACATCATGTTTTTCATTACTAAGAATGAAATCAATATCTAAAGCAATCTACTCTATCCAAAATACCGCATTAAATGCATCAAATGATTCTACATACTAGTATTCAATTGTATAATAAAAAACTATAGGTTTCTTCGACCTTCTTCAGCTCATTGCACAACCATTGAGGAAAAAGAAACAGACTAACCATGATTTTAGCCCATTTTGATATGCCTAGAAACTATCATCCATGTATCCCCTCACGAATAGTTCCTCTTCTCCTATATACACCAAAAACATATCCATTAATGTCTCAAGTACTACAAGATAGTTTTTACAACTTTGTAATGAAACCGTCATAGATTAACTTGATATTATCAAACTATTCTTAAAGAAAAGGAACCATTCAACTTAGTAAATAGAATATCTTACATGATAGATATAACTGTTGAAGTGTAAGTGATTCTACTGATATTTTCTATACCCACCTTTTTTTTGACACATTTTCAAGGAGATATTGACACCATGTGACATTGGTAACATTAATCTCTTACATTGTTCAATATTTTATAATTTATTAGCCTTGTCAGTATACATACCTTGTCTTAGCCGAACCATTCTATGAGATCTATGTCAATATATAATTATCCCCACAAAGTAATTTGTTTCACATAATTTTTTTATAGAGAAATATTCATTTAATTGAGCCTTAACAGCTTGTGATACTTGAAATTCATTTTCCATTATTAATATGTTCTTAACATACAATACTAGGAAAATAATATAATCTCCATTAACATTCTAATATAGAGATGGACCATTTTAATTCTTCATGAATCCAAATTTTATTATGGCCCCATGAAAATGAAAATTTCATTATGTGATGACTTCTTTAACACATAAATGGGGTTTTCTAGCTTTCATATTTTATTAGCACTCCATGACTTAATGAAATTTTTGGTTTGAGTCATATAAATGGATTCAACAAAATTCACATTCATAAAAGTGGTTTCTACATTAATTTTTCAAATTTAATATCATCTATGTATTCTAGCAAGTAATATTTTGATGGATTTCAATATTGAAACTGGTGAAAAGGCTTCTTCATAGTCTATTCCTCGATGTTTCCTAAAACCCTTTATAACCAGTCGTGACTCATAACTATTCACTTTACAATCCATGCCTATATTTTTCTTGAACACTCATTTTCACCCAATGGATTTTACATTAGATATTGGGTTTACCAAAATCAAAATATGATTTTGAAACATGGACTCCTTCTTAAAATACATGGCTTCTTTTCATTTAAAAGCATCATTGCCATATACTACTTAATTGTTTGTTACAGGTTCATCATTATCGAAGATTAATGTGTCATCTGACTTGGTCACATGAAAACCATATCACTCAGGTTCTATGAACTCTCGAGTAGACCTATATAGTAATTATGTCTCAGGAACATTCACTAGTGGAAAAAACATTTAACACGTTGGTATTTCTTATGTCGGTTCTATATAACCGACGTGTAAAGTTGTAAAAATCAATTTATCACATCAGTTATTGTATAACCGATGTGATAAATCAATGAGAATCAACATTTACATCGGTTATTTTAGAACCGACGTAATAAAAACTAAGATTAGATTCATCACGTCAGTTTTTTTATAACTGATGTGATCTATCGAATATCGGTAATTTATTAAGTTGGTTATCAAAATAACTGATGTGCTCAAGCACCATTTATCACGTCGGTTATAAAATAACTGAGGTCATAAATTTTTTTCTACCTAATTTATTAAATAACTGACCTAATAAACATAAAAAAATAGTTTATCATTTCAGTTATTAAATAACCAACGTAATAAATTTTTTAAATGATTTATGGAACCTCCTATTCAATCATTCTGTTTTCTTTGATTGGGAGACCTGTGAATCATTTATCTCATGTGTAAAACCTAGAAAGGAATCTTCAATGTCGTGCCCTCCAGCCTCGTTTTTCCAACATCATTCATCATTTTTATTATCATCATATCTAACATTTTGAATCACAATACCCATGTAAGTCTCACACGACTTGGTTTCTATTTTTATTTTTTTTGATGCCCTAAACTAATTTTTTGAGATGTTATTTTTCTATCACTGTTCTTTCTATCATGGTATGTTTCATAGTGTTCATTTATACCATGATAAATTATTTTCTGGTAAAATAAACCGATTGAAGTGATATCATGCATGTTTATGATTGTTGTGTGTTCTATCATGTGTGTGTGCACATACTGGGGGTGAAAAAGGGGGGTGGGATCATCCAAGTGGGCGATGGTGTCCAGGGGTGGGGTCTTTCTAGGGGGTTTGGATGTCTAGGGGGTGTCAAAGGGGCGTGAGGTGGTGTCCAGGGGGGGGGGGTGCTGGGGTTGTCCAAGGGATTTGGTGCTATCAAAGAGGGTGGGGGTGTCCAGGTGGTTGTCCCAGAGGGTAGGGGTGTCCAGGGTGGGGGGGGGGTGAGTGGTCCTTCCAAGGGGGTAGTGGTGTCCAAGGTATGGGGGTGTCTAGAAGGGTGGGTGGGGGGGGGGGTGTTCAAAGGGTGGGGGGATGTCCCGAGTGGTGGGGGTTGTCCAAGGGTGGGGGGATGTCTAAAGGTTTGGGGTATTTTTCAGGGGGTGGGGGATATCCAGAGGAGTGAGGGGCTGCCCAAGGGGGTGGTGGTGTCCAAGGGATATCCAAGGGGGTGGGGGTGGTGTCCAGGGGGGTGAGGGGGCTTTCCAATAGGGTAGGGGTTTCCAAGGGTGGGGGTGTAGAGGGGGGGGGGGGTTAGGGGGCTGTCCAGGGGGTGTCCAAGGATGTAGGAGGTGGTGGTGGTGTCTAGGGGGTGGAGGTGTTTAGGCGGGTGGGGGTGGTGTCCAGGGGGTGAGTGGACTGTCCAAGGGGGTATGGGTTGTCTAGGGGGTGGGGTTTTCCAGGGGTGGGGGCTGTCTAGAGGGGTTGGGGGGATTTCTAGGTGGTGGGGGGATATCCCAGGTGGGGGTGGTGTCTGGGGGGTGTCCAGGGGAAAGGGTGTTGTGTCCAGGGGTGATACCGATTTCCAAGGGGGTGGGGGTGTCCAAGGGGTGGGGGTGGGTTCCAAGGGGTGAGGGGTTTTCCAGGGGGTGGGGGTGTCCACGGTTTGTCCAAGGGGGTAGGGGGTGGGGGTGGTGTCTGGGGGGGTGAGGGGGATTTCCAAGGGGGTGGGGTGTCTAGGGGTGGGGATGTCTAGTGGGTTAGGTGGTTGTCTAGGGGGTGGAGATGTCTAGGGGGTGTGGGGCTGGTTGTCCAAAGGGGTTGGGCGTTATCCTGGGGTGGGGGCTGTCTAAGGGGGTGGTTGTGTCCAGGGGGTGTCCTAGGGGGGGGGGTGTCCAGTGGGTGAGGGGTCTTTCCAAGGGGGTGGGGCTATCAAGAGGGGTTGGGGATGTCTAGTGGGTGGGGGGACTATCCAAGGGGGTGGTGGTGTCCAGGGGATGTCCAAGGGGGTGGAAGTGGTGTCCAAGGGGTGAGGGTACTTTCTAAGGGGGTGGGGGTGTCCAGGGGGAGGGGGTGGTGTCTAGGGGGTGATGGGTCTATCCAGGGGGTTGGGGTGTCCATGGTGTTTCCAATAGGGTTGGGGGTTGGGGGTGGTGTCTAGGGGGTGAGGGGGCTTTCCAAGGGGGTGGGGGTGTCCTGGGGGTGGGGGTGTCTAGCGGGAAAGGGGGTTGTCCAGGGGGATGGGGGTGTATAGGGAGGTGTCCAAGTGGGTAGGGGGTGGTGTCTAGGGTGTGGGGATTTCCATGGGGTGGGTTGGTTCCCATGTGGTGAGTCTATTTCCCAAGGGGGTAGGGGGTATCTAGGGGGTGTGGGGGGGGGGGGGTCCAGGGTGGTGTCCTGAGGGAGTGGGGTGATGTTCAGGAGGAGGGGGTGTCTTGGGAGTGCATCCTAACTGTACACAGTTCCCATGTTCATTAAAAATGTATTTTTTTCATTTCTCCTATCGAATTTTTACACCAAAACGCCTCATTATTCCCCAATTGGAACATGAAACCCTAGGAGTATCCTTTACAATAAGTGTTTGATTAAAAACATGGTTGTCCCTTATAAGCGGTTTATGATTTCTAATTGATGTTGTGACTTTTTACATGTGTTTCAAATATTATGGATTCCTAAATGGTGTGTTTGGATACTTTTGAAAAAAAAATTCTTTTAAAAGAGTGTGTGTGGCCAAGTTGCTGCTTTCAGAAAGTGGGTTTTCTTTGGAAAAAACTCCTTGGAATGTGTCTCTTGCATTATCATTATTAAAAGGAATGTGAATGTCCTTGGTATGGGACTTTGATTGTGTGTTGATGGACCTAAGGCAAGGGGACATCCATTGAGTGGTGTTCTGGGGGGATTCTTGTGGGTGTGTGACTTATGTGTGTCTTGTTCTTATTCTTTATATATGAATGACTGTTTGATACTCCTAGGATCACCCCCATTTTAAACATAACATGGTTACCTAGAACTGGTAGTGGATTATTTGAGAATTCTTGCTACACTAGTTTAAGATTATGATCTGACTAATTGAACCTTATTATAAACACACTATGCTTTGGGGATGGTTCCACTCATGCGTTAGGGATGTTTGATTGCATCCTGCACTCCAAAACGTGTATTAGGTTACAATATGTTCTAGATTTTTCCTTAATCTCTTAGGTATTACCATGTTCTATGACACTTGTTTATTTTTGGAGGATAATCTTGGGGCTTCATCTGGTATGGTTACTTGAATACTTCTTACCCATTGTCCTCATTATGTCATCATTGATTATGCTTCCAAATTGTTGTGTGTTTCTTTGGTAAAATTTAATGTTTGGTTTTAAATGTTTTCATGAGGATTTTTTTCTAGAAAAACTGTGTTTATTTTCCTATATTTCAAACAAGAAACAAATTAATCTTTTATTTAAATGAATTGCATAGGGACAACCCCTACCCCCTGGACACCCCTACCCTCTTGGACACCCTAGAGAACCCCCTACCCCCGTGGACAGCTCCTACCCCCTTGGACAGCCCCCACCACCCCTGGATATCCCCTTACCCCCTTGGGAACCTCCTTGATATATATATATATATATATATATATATATATATATATATATCCCAATGGTTTCATTGAAACCGGTGGAATATTTTATCATCAGGTAGTCTTTACCAACTGTTCCTGTAGAATCTTTGGTATAGGGATATTGTAACGCCATCATGCCAAAGGTGTGTGAAACTATTGGGGTATTCTAGACCAATGGTTTTAGGGCTATCCAAATGGTTTCAAATCATTGGGATATGTGTCATTTTCAGCAGTGAATGTATACATATTTTAATAGTTACACTTCATATTTCTTTTTTAGATAAGGGTGAATTTGTTATCCAGTTTCACCAGAATGTATTATTTTTGTACCATAAGAATAAAGGATCCAAGATTAATTTAAAATTGTTATATCTAACAATATTTTCTTTTTTAAATCTTCATGCATATTTTTTTCAAATACACATTGATTTTTTTACTTCAAAATTGTTTTACATTCAAATTATGATATTTTACATATAAATATTTATCTGTCTTATCTTAACAAGATGTATAATTTTCATATTAGTTAAAGTTAATAATGAGAATGAGTTGTATTATGGAACATCGAATGAGTGATTAATATGAGGAAGGTGTTGATTCCCTTTTGGAATTTTATAAATGAAATGTTCCATGCAGTGACATTTTTTTCTATCCATGGGTGAAATGTTTGAATATGAAGAAGTTGAAAAGTAGAGGGATCAAAGATCATACGATTTTTCATGGTTTTATTCTAAGCTATAGCCCTTGGAATTGGCATGGGGATAATAGACAGAATTTCAGATCTACTGATGATGTAGATTTTCAAGATGGTAACTCAAATGGAATTAAAGAAATGATACATTATATTACAGCATAAAAAATTAAGATTGAACTGACAGTTGCACGTCTATATAGCGATGCTGAAAAACCATTGTATCCTAGTTGTATGAATTTTACTATTTTGTCGGTTCTGTTAATATTGATTATCCTATAAGAGAAACATTGATTGAGTGATAGAAGTTTTATAGAGCTGCTACAATTGTTGAAAGACATTCTTCTAAAGGACAACGATCTTCCAGATTCACATTACAAGTCCAAGAAAAAATTATACCCTATGGGATTGGGATTCAAGAAAATAAATTCTTGTCTGAATGAATATATGATATATAGGAAGGAATAAGAATTTTTTATAGTTTCTTAAATGTGAGACATCATAGTATAATATGAAAGGAAACTCGCAGGCTGTTGTAGAGATTACAAAGATCCATTCCAAGGTATTTTGGTATCTTCCTATAATTAAATGTTTGAAACATTTATTTTTCTAATTCACATGATGGAAAAAGGATAATATGTCATGTTGATGATATGATATGTGATGGAAAAATACATCATCCAGATGATTGTCAATATTGGAAGAAAATTCATGAGCAGTATCCTACACTTGGAAATGAAATTAGAAATCTCAAACAAGGGTTTTGCACAGATGGAATGAATCCATATTGAACCCACAATAGCTCATATAGTTCATGGCCCATTTTCTTGGTAATTTACAACCACTGTCTTAAATATTGTATGAAGCACCAATATTTCGGGTTGAGTATAATTATTTCTAGTCTAAATCAACCCGGAAATTATATTGATGATTTCATGTAACCATTGATTGATGATTAGAATCTTTTATGGGAGGATGATTTTAGGCTATATGATTCTTATAAAATGGAATATTTTCAACTACATGAAGTGATTATGTTTCCAATAAATGACTTACTATCATATGGAAATTTGTCGGGACAAAGTTTTAAGGGGCTTAA
Organism: Viscum album; assembly: GCA_963277665.1. Classification (NCBI taxonomy): domain Eukaryota; kingdom Viridiplantae; phylum Streptophyta; class Magnoliopsida; order Santalales; family Viscaceae; genus Viscum; species Viscum album. The sequence continues at coordinate 1,390,815,479 of OY728152.1, forward strand.
AGTTTGACCAATTTGCAAACAATAGGCTTCATATTGTCAATTTCATCATGAGAGGAAAATAGTGTAGATGGGTCCTCAAAAATTTTGCCTATGGATCACTCATATAGAAGGCTAAAAAAGGAAATCAATGGCTCACCAAAATTTTATATTTCTCCAAAACCATTATCCCCTAATGAGTATTTGGAGAGGGTAGAAAAACTTGATGTGACATTAGGAAAGACACAAAATTCTGGTAATGATAGACTTATTTGGAAGAAAAGGTCAATATATTTTGAGCTACCATATTGGATATATCATGAAGTGAAACGTAATATTGATGTCATGCACGTGGAGAAGAATATCTAGGATAGTTTTATTGGAACATTGATAGATATTAAAGGAAAGGAAAAAATATGGGTTGAATGCAAGACTAGACTTACTATCAATAGGAATACGTTTTAAGTTAGCTCCCACTCCAAATGGAAGACGAACATTTCTTCCCCCAGCTTGTCAAATATTATCCAATAGGGTGAAAATTATCTTTTTTCAGTGTCTTCATGATATCAAAGTGCCTCATTTTTATTCTTCAAATGTAAAAAATTTCATCTCATTGAAGGATTTGAAGTTGATAGGTATGAGATCTCATGATTGTCACGTCATGATGCAACAACTTCTACCAGTTGCATTGCATGGAATATTTCCCATCCATGTTAGAAAGACTGTAATTAAGTTGTGTTATTTTCAATTCTATTTGTAATAAGGTGATTGATGTGAATGATTTGAACAATTTGGAAAAGGATTCCATTTCTATAATTTGTAAATTGGAAATGTATTTTACTCCATTTTTTTTGATATAATGGTCCATTTAATGATTCATCTGGTTCAATAAATAATGATTTGTGGACATGTATATCTTTGTTAGATGTATCCTTTCAGAATGTATATGAAAATATTTAAGGGGTATGTTAAGAATCCATATCGACATGAATCCTCCATTATTGAAAAGTATATTTATGAGGAGGTTGTGGAGTTTTGTACGAGCTACTTGGCTACGGCGGAGCACATAGGTTTGCATCCATCTCTCCATGAATGAGTTAATAATGACTGAAATGGGATTCATGGATTGAAAGTCAAATCCTTTTCAAATGAATAGATGAAGAAGTTAGAATTATACATATTGAATAACATAGATGATGCTTATCCATATATGACATTTCATATTAATGAGTTGAAACAATGTCATCCAAAGAAGAAAGAAATGCGGATTTTGAATGAGCACTGCAAAACATTTTAGTCATGGTTTAAAAAGACATTTCTTGGAAGATATGATGTGTCAGAGAAATTGTGATGGTTGGTGGTCAATGTTTAAATGTGATAACATGGTACAGTTATGACATTAATGGCTATACATTTCATACAAAATCTCAAGACAATATACGTGCAGTTCAGAATAGTTGTGTATTGGTGTTTGTAGAAGCATTGCATTTTTCGATTTCTAGAGAGAAAAAAACCAAATTTTTGCATCAACTGCATATTATGGAGTCACTGAAGAAATATGGGAGGTTGATTCCTTTAAAAGTAATGTTCTTATTTTTAACTGAAAATGGTTTATCGGTAACAACAGTGTTAGACCTGATGAAATTGGAATGGTAGTTGTTAATCTGAGTAGATTGGAAGACTGAACATATTATTTTATAATGGGAACACATGAAAAATAGATTTTCTATGTAGTTGATCAATCAGATATGTAATGGTCTATTCTTTTACATGGGAAAAAACAATATTTTTGTGAGGATCAACTTGATGAAGATGTTGATTTATGTGACATACCTACTTCCATGGAAAGATTATCAGAACATAATGATGAGCACGTTGAAGACATGTTTTGTGCCTTAAGGAATGATCCTGATGAAGGAATTTGCGAAAACAATCCATTTTTTACATTCCAAATATTACTAGTAAGATATGTTTACTTCTTATTTACATTTATTATTTTCATTAAATTTTAGATATTGTAATTTTTTTCTTTATTAAAACACGTATTAAAAAAATATGTAGAAGTTTTTGTTTATTTTAAATTTTTTTAGTTTAGTGTACCATGTTTACCATTATGTAAATTATATATCTATTATTTTTGTTGAATAAAACTTTATTTACCATGTTTACCATGTTTACCATGTTTACCATGTCTACCATATTTACTATGTTTTCCATGTTTACCATGTTTACTATAGTTTACCATAGTTTAACTTTACATAACTTATATATTTATTGATTTTTTGAATGAAAATTACACTACCATGTTATCCATGTTTACCATATTAACCATTGTTTAACATGGTTACCATATTAACCATGATTACTGTCATGTAACTTAGTTCAATTTTCCATTTTTGGTTTACATTAGTATTGCAGTATTTGAATTTGTATATTTTTGAACTAATGTTTTTTTATTTGAATGATAGTGACAGATCAATCATTTGATTAACCATGTGATTCTGGAGATGAGAATAATGATCATACCTCTAGGATAAAACATTCACATGATCTTTTTGTTATTATCCAATCTAATTCGCGTGCTCCTATAATGACAAAAAAGAGTTCAAGAGTTGGTAAATGTGGGTGCACATGTTCACCCTAATTATCACTTGCCTGTATGCAAGACCAGAGGATACTTGTTGAGTTTGATGAGAATGATATTCCTAGAGGTCCAAATGAAAAATATTTTAAGAGTTTTGTATCAACTCTAGGTAAGATCAAAGTAAGCATTTTGTATGATGATTGGATAAGTGTGGACAAAGAGTTAATATCTCTATTGTGGGAGAAGATTTTGGTAATATCTTCTACTATTGATTTCCTATTCTCTAAATGTTTCTAGTAAATATGTTTTACCTATTCATTATCAAAAAATATTTGATATTCCTGAAACTATAGGAGTTAGGATGAAATGATTATCGACTGCTACTAGGAGATGGAGGGATTTCAAATCAACCTTCACACAAAATTTCATTTTTGGTCATAAGAGTCATGAATATCCATCTCATATATATCCTTTAATAGATAAAGAGACATGTACATAGTTTGTTGAAAGTAGAAGATAAGATTAAATTTTGGTAAGGGTAATTTAAAAATTAATAAGAATTATTATATAAATGATCTTATTAATGTTTTGTCAATGATTTATAATTCTTAATTTACAGAAAACAAAGAAATATCATAAGGATGTCGAATATAAAAATATACACCCTCATAGTTTATCTTGGGGAGGGTATACATTATTAGAAGAACAAATGATGGCTGAAAATTTAAAAAAATGAGAGCTTAGTCTTCAAGATCTGGAGTGGTTGCCCCTCCAACCCCTCCACCCAGACATGAAAAATAGAAGAGATCTCAGATGGGCCAAAAGGGTAAATATCTTTCGGATGATTTTAGAACCATAGATGAGAGGATTATAAGATATTTATTTTATTTATTTAAGTTAACTATATTCTTTATTAAATTTCAATCATTACAGAAAAGTTAAATTAATTAATACATGATTCTCATGGGGAGGAGAGCTCAAAGAGGGTATTTACAGCTGCTGGGAGGAAAGCTATTTTATCGGTAGCTTTTGGAAAGCTTGAACATCCTGGTCGTGTACGAGGATAGCTGATAGGTGTATCAGTAATAAAAGTGTTTCCACGTTCTTCGAAATCTTCTATTGATGGTGTTTATAAAAAAATAACCCTTGGATGCGGAAGTTCATAATATTAATTTGACAATGGAGGAAAATATTTGAGCGTCGGGATAGTCTATGTTTGCAGACATGCAAAGACAATTTCAGATTATAGCTCCTACTCCTCCACCTCCCCCTGCAGACCCCATTTTTTATCCTCCACCTCCACCATTATCTCCCACTCCTCCACCTCAGCCTACAGACTCCATGTTTTATCCTACTCCTCCGTCATATAGTCATACTTATTACAAGTGGTATGTTGATGATCATCAACATCATATAGTTTCATATGGGATGGTATATTGTATATGAGATATAGTTCATCATCAATAGATAAAGGTAGAGAATCATAGGGTCAATGTACATGATACTATAGATAGATCAGCTCGAGTACCATTACCTATAGATGAGGTGATGACATTTGGACATAGTATTGACTATTTTTTAATTTGTCCATCCAGACTTCTGTGACTCATTATCATAAAGGTATGTATGTTATATATTCTATTTTATTTTATTTAATGTTTTTTTAGAATTTGAAAATTAATATATATTTTTATTTATTTTTACAGTAATACATCAAAGGTAAAGAAATAATGTATAGACAACAATAAAGAAAAATGGCTATGTCATCATATACAGATTCTAGTAGTCTTAACAGATTGTAATGATATTCAAATTTGCTGGCGTATCAATATGAGTTTCTAATGCAATATCATGTTTGTGGATGTGAAATAAATGTGAGGATTTTGAAAGATTATATCATGGAGCTTGTAACTAGAGATAAGTTGGGCATCAATGTGGTGAAATTTTTTTTCCATGTAAGTCATAACACCTTTTACCTGCGTTATATTTATTAAAAATGTATTCTTATGTTTGTTTTGTATTAGGTATCATTATAACATGTGTGAGAAGAATGAGCGGATAGATGTATATAGATTCAAGGACCCACATTTGATTTCCCCTGAATCACATGCATTGAATGAGGAACAAAGAATTCTTTATATTGCTGAAATATTTGAACAGAATATAAAAACATAGTGTTGGATGATACCTTTTTGTGGGAGGTATGAAACATATCTCTGGCCATGAGTTTATTATCCTTTAACATAAGAAAACCAATAACCTAAAATTTTCTTTTATCATAGATAATTGGATAATTGGGGTTTTTTCCCCAGGGATAAAACACATTTTTGGATATGGACTTTCTATGGGGAAGTGCGGGAATGATTTAAGAATATGTAGGAAAAGTGTGTTTCAATTTATTAATAGTTGTATGTATTATAATGAATTTTAAATTTATCTCATTTTTATTATTTTATAATAGGGGATGGGTATACTTTCAAAAAAACACAATGAAAAAGAGTGCCAAGATAAAAAATGTAAAAGTAAAGTTAAATATCCATTTATAATTTGTACTTTTTGATCTATTACATATAAATAATATTTTGAATTTACACTCACATAAACAGAATTTTTATGAACAACAAGGCATCGTTGAATGTGGATATTATATGTTAAGATTTATGTATGAAATAATTACAATTGGAATAGTTGTTCACTTTGACCTGGTTAAATTTACTTTTAAAAATTGCCATAATATTTCATTTGATTTATTCATTATGGTTTTTAACTAATATCCTTTTACTTTGTAGCTATTTGAGGACCCTCAAACCTACAGTTCTCAAGGTTTCAAACACTTACATGTGGAATGGTAAACTTATTTTATAGGTTTGATTGGATTTTAGATTGTTTTTAGTGTAAAATGTAATTTTTAATATTATCATTATAATTGTGTATTTGGTAGTAGTTTAGGATGGATTAATTTTTTTTAGTTGACATTTTATGCTTTGAATGTTATATATGTGAATGTTTAATTTTGGTCTACTTCTTGTTTTGGTCTAGTTCTGATGGTTTTTTTGGTATGGATCCTGGTCGGGGGGGTCAGGGGTGTGGGAGGGTTGTGAAGTGGGTTGGGGGTTTCCCAGGGGTATGGTAGGGTTGTCCAGTGGGATGGGGGGTGCCCAGTGTGTCAGTGGGGGTTGGAGGGTGTCTAGGAGGGTGGGAGGGCTCCCCAGGGGAGTGGGGGGCTGTCTAGGAGGGGTGGGGTGGGGGGGGGGGCTGTCAAGGGGGGTTCATGTGGTGTGGGTGTGTCTAGTGGGGTGGGGGTTTTCTAGGGTTGTGGGAGGGTTGTCTAGTGGGGTGGGGTGTCTAGGGTGTCCATGGGGGTGGGAGGGTGTCCAGGGGGTGAAAGAGCATTCAAGTGGAGTGGGGGATATCTGGGGGGTGGGGGTCTATCCACATGGTGTCCAAGGGTGTGATGGTGTCCAGGGGGGGGGGGGGGGTTCTAGGGGTGTTGGAGGGTTGTCCAGGGGGTGGGGGTGTCTAGGATGTTCATGGGGGTGGGGGTGTCCAGGAGGGTGGGCTGGTTGTCTAGGGTGTGGGGGCTGTCTAGGAGGGTGGGGGTTGTCCAAGGGTGTGGGGGTGTTCAGTGAGGCGAGGGGGATTCATGTTGCATGGGAGGGATGTCCAGTGGGGTGGGGGTGTCCAGGGGGTCAATGGGGGGGGGGGAGGTTGTCTAGGAGGGTGGGAGGTCTGTCTAGGGGAGTTGGGGACATCCATGTGGTGTCTATGGGTGTGTGTGTGTGGGGGGGATGTGTCCTGGGGGGGGGGGGTGTTCCAAGGGTGTGGGCGGGATTTCCAGTGGGGTGTGGGTGTCCAAGCTGTCCATGGTGGTGGGAGGGTGTCCAGGAGGGTGAGAAAGATGTCCAGGGGAGTTGAGGGCTGTCCTGGAGGGTGGGGGGCAATCTAGGGAGTGTCCAGGGGGGTGGGGGTGTCCAGGATGGTTGGCGGGATGTCCAGGGGGTGGGGGTAGTCCAGGAGTGTGGGGTTCTATCTAGTGGGTGTCCAAGGGTGTGGGGGGAAGTCCACTGGGGGGGGGGTGGTTGGTGTGTGGTAGGCTGTCTAGTGCGGTGGGTGTGTTCAGGGTGTCCATGGGGGTGGGAGGGTGTCCATAAGAATGTGAGGGCTATCTATGGGTGTAGGGGTTGTCAAGGAGGGGTGGGGGCTATCTAGGGTGTATCTAAAGGTGTGTGGGGTGTCCAGTGTGATGTGGGGGTTTCTAGGGGTGTGGGAGGTTTTCTAGTGGGGTGTGGGTGTCTAGGGTGTCCATGGTGGTGGGTGGGTGTAGAGGAGGGTGGGAGGGCTATCTAGGGGTGGAGGGCTATCCAGGAGGGTGGGGGCGTCCAGGGGTGTGAGGGGTTTCTAGTGGGGGGGGGTCAGGGGTGTGAGAGGGTTGTATAGTGGGGTGGGTGGTGTCTAGGGTGTCCATGGGTGTGGGAGGGTGTCCAGGAGGGTGGTACGACTATTTAGGGGAGTGGGGGATATCTAGGAGGGCTGAGGGTTGTCCAGGGGTGTCCAGGGGGGTGGGGATTTATAGGGTGTCCATGGGGGTGGGGGTGTTCAATATGTTGGGATGACTATCCAGGGGGGTGTGGGACTATCTGTAAGGGTGGGAGGGGGCTATCCAGGGGGTGTCCTGGGGTGTGTGTGTGTGCGGGGAGGGTGGGGTGGGGGGTGTCCAGTGGGGTGCGGGGTTTCTAGGGGTGGGGGGGGGGGTGTACAGTGGGGTGGGGGCTGTCCAAGAGGGTGGGAGGGGACTGTCTGTGGGGTGTCCAAGGTGGGGGGTGTCTAGTGGGGTGGGGGGTTTTAGGGGTGTGGGAGGGTATTCAGTGATGTGGAGATTTCCAGGGTGTCTACGGTGGAAAGAGGATGTCCAGGAGGGTGGGAGGGAAACCACGGGGAGGTGGGGCTGTCTAGGAGGGGTGGGTGGCTATCTAGGGGGTGTCGAGTGGGGTGGGTGGGTGGGAAGGGGGGCTGTCCGGTGGGTGTCTAAGGTGGGGGGGGGGTGTCTAGTGGGGTGGGGGGTTTCATGGGTGTGGGAGGGTATACAATGGGGTGGTGGGTTATAGGGTGTCCATGGCGGTGGGAGGGTGTCCAGGAGGGTGGGCGGGCTTCCTAGGGGAGTGGGGGCTATCTAGGAGGGGTGGGGGGCTATCCAGGGGGCGTCCAGTGGGGGGGGGGGTCAAGGGTGTGGGTAGGATGTCTAGTTGGGTGGGGGGGGGGGGGGGTGTCTAGGGTGTCCATGTGGGTGTGAGGGTGTCCAGGAAAAAGGGGGCCTATCTAGGGGTGTCAGGGGGTGTCTAGGGTTTGTCCAGGGTGTGGGTGGGGGTGTCTAGAGGGGTAGGGGGTTTCGAGGGTTGTCCAGTTGGGGGGGGGGGGGTGTCCAGGGTGTCCTTGGGGGTGGGAGAGTGTCCAAGAGGGTGGGAGGGCTGTCCAGAAGAGTGGGGGATGTCCAAGAGGGTTGGGTTGGGGTGGGTTGTCTAGGTGTGTCCAGGGGAGTCGAGGGATGTCCAGGGGTGTGGGTGCGGTGTCTAGTGGGGTAGGGGGTTTCCAAGGGTGTGGGAGGGTTGTCCAGTTAGGGTGGGGGTGTCCAGTGTCTCCTTGGGGGTGGGAGGGTGTCTAGAAGGTTGGGAGGGCTATCCAGTGTGGTGGTGGGGGGGGGGGGGTGTTTAGGGTGTCCATGGGGGTGGGGGTGTCCAAGATGGTGGGAGAGATTCCTAGTGGAGTGGGAGTTGTCCAATAGGGTGGGTGGGGGGTGTCCAGGGGTGTGGGGGTTTCCAGTGGGGTGGGGGGTTTCATGCGTGTGGGGGCTATCCAGTGGGGTGGGGGTGTCCATTAGGGTGGGAGGGTGTCCAAGAGGGTGGTAGGGATGTCTAGGGGAGTTGGGGGGGGGGGTTTCCAAGAGGGTGGGGTTGTATAGGGGTTGGGGGCTGTCTTGGAGGGTGGGGGTGTTCAGGGGTGTCTAGGGGTGTGTTGGGGGGGGGGGGGTGTCTAGTGGGGTGGGGGTGTCCAGGGTGTCCATGGGGATGGGAGGGTGTCTAGAAGGGTGGGAGGGCTGTCTAGGGGAGTGGGGGGGGGGGGGGGGGTTGGCGTCTCCATTGGGGTGGTACGGTGTCCAGGAAGGTGGGTTGTTTAGGAGGGTGGCGGCGAGGGGGGGTGTCCAGGGGTGTTGGGGTGTCCAATGGGGTGGGGGGGGGGGGTTCAGGGTTGTGGGAGGGCTGTCCAGTGGGGTGGGCCTGTTTTAGTCTGGGTTTTGTCTATTTCAGATTTTCATATTCTAGGAATATTTGATCTTGGACGGTTTTATTAAAAAAAAATTGGTTTCAACGCCGATTTTTTATAACCTACGTAAAAAACGAATGTTTATTGGTTTTAAAGAGGGTTATTTGAAAACTGACACAAAAAATTCATGGAAATAGATTTTTACTTCGGTTATTTCATAAATGACATAATAAATGGAATTAAATAGGTTTTTACGTCGGTTATTTGATAACTGTTATAGTATATATGTTTTCACGTCGGTTATTATTTAACTGATGTGAAAAAATTCTTGGCAGACTGGTTTATAACATTGGTTATGAACATAACTGACATGATAAACTCTTTGAAGGAGCAATTTATTATGTTATTTATTCTATAAAAAGGTGAAAAAGTAGATACCACGTCGGTTATTTTACAACCTCCGTATTAAATCACGACTCCAAAGTGTTTTCCACGTCGTTTTTTGATGAACTGACATGAAAAATGATTCAGATTATTGGTTTTGACATCGGTTTTAAAATAACCGATGTAAAAATTATGTTTGTAACATATCATATAATAACATCTGCCAAAAGCCGACTTAACAAAAAATCACCACTATAAAAAATGTTTTCTGCACTAGTGATTATTATCTCCCACTATCTCATGTGGATATTGTTCTCATACCAAGTCTTGTATATCAGAATCTTTAATCATTGATGTCAATCATTCTCTCACTATTTCCATTGGAAATGTACTCTATTCCTAGAAAAATGGCTTGTCTTTCCAAAAGAAATATTATTTATGAAGGGTTATATAGGTAATATCCTTTATTTCCTTTTGGATAACCTATAATGATTCACATGAAACTTCAGGATGATAATTTATCACTATTAATTTTCTGGAAAAAATCATTTCATTCAATCATATGTATGTGTTATATACATTACTTCTTTCCATAACATAAATCGCATGGAATAACATATGCATCTTTAGTTCGTACTCGGTTACAATTATATATCATTTTCAGTAACATGTATCCCCATAATGATAATGGAAGAGTTGAAAAACTCATCATTTATCTAATCATGTTAAGTAAGGTCAGATTACTTATTTCACAAACCCCATTCCACTAAGGTTTATATGGAATAGTGAGTTGAAATATTATTTCATACTCCTTTAAGTGATCAATGAAGTCCTCGATAAGATACTCTTCCTCGGTCCGAGCATATTGTTTTAATCTTCTCACCATGTTGGTTTCTAATTCATGTTGGGATTCCTTAAATGTCCAAAAGAAATTTTACTTTTACCTAATTAATTAGATATATATTTCATACTATATTCATCAAAAAAAGTAATGATGTATAGAGTCACACCTCCTTCCTTTTTGAGAAATAGATCCCATTTATCAGTTTGAATCATTTACAATAGTTTATTTTCCCTTATTACTTTCTCAATGAAGGGTTCTTTGGTAATATTCCCTGCTAAACAATTGTGGCATACATATAAGAGTTTTGACTCAGTAGAGTCTAAATACACATCATTATGTAATATTTTTAAATTCTTATCAATTAAATAAGTAATAATAAAGTTCCATAGGTGGGTATTATATGAGTCATTTTCATTGGTTTTGTCATTGATTTACAATAGAGTGTTTTCAAGTTCAAGTATATATAATCCATTGTTAATATGCACTATACCATAACATATGTTATCCTTATAAAAAAGAAAATATTTATTTTTAAACATAAAACTAAAATATTAGGATTTGCAAACTTGTCACTGAGATTATGTTTCTAGTAACTAAAGGAACCAAATAAATATTTTTAACACAAGACCCGACCACTAGACAATGTTAGATGATAATATCCCATGACTATGGATACACATTTCACACTACTTGTGACCCCAAGATCAACCTCACCCTTTTAAAACTTCTCAGATATAATTGGTTCATGAATATGAAAAAATTTCATGAGCTACATTTTGTATCCAATGCCAAAATTGTAGACAAATACTGATTGAATTGAAGGAAAAATAAAAAGGAAGTAGAAGCACCTCCTTACTTTATTTTTATTGTCATGAAATTAATATTCTAGTGGCATTTGTTGCCACATATAATGTGTAAAATTTCCTTCTAATTTCCTTCCCTCTAAATCATTAACTTCTTGGATGAACGGTGCATCGATGTCTTCATCTTGGGTTTAGCCTTAGATCCCTTATCTGTTACCTTTCTGCTCTTTCTCACCATTAGGAAAAAAGATTTGTTATTATTCATAACTAAATCCCATAGATTTGGGAGTGACTTTTTTATCTTATACATACATTAATTAAAAATAAAAGTCGATAATGTATGTGGTAAAGAGGAAAGAATTAGATCGGCTGCTAGTTTATGGTCTAGTTTGAACATAAGTGATTCAATTATCTAAATGAACCTAATCATCTTCAATATATGAGCTCCTTCGAGATTCCCTTTTTCTATCCAACAAAAGTAAGATGAACTTGATATCTCATATATTTCTTTCTAAGATATCTCTTGATATAATGCTTGGTGATGTGATATAATCTTGTAGTAATCATCATCCGTGTGAATTTTCATCAATTCCCTAGACATTGATTCCCACATGGAACACTTCACATCTAGTGAATTATCTAAATTCTTTTTATATTTGTCTTGAATCTCCTTGATTTAACCTAGAGGATGCTCAGTAGGATGTGAGGACATGATCACATAATGCATACTCTTTCTGCATAATACTATGTGAATTTTCATGTACCAATCCTTGATGTTATGGATGGTCATGGAATTCTCTTTATCTAGTATAGATCATAGTGATATTGAACTGGTGGTGGTGATTTCCATTTTATCTATAAAAATAAAATTATAGTTAATAATTTATCTTGGTTATCTATTAGAAATTACCAATACATTAAATAATTAAATGTCTCACACTATTTTATCAAACCCTAGTATCTCTCACTACTAGATTTGAAATACCTAGTCACATGACCATTCAAGTTGAAATGATCATTAAACCCTTTCCTCATAGTCCAAGATATGGCTATGATGCTACTTTGAGTGATTTAAGGCCAACCTTTTATTGGGAAACCACATTGACTCATGACTCCTTGAATTGTTGAGTGAAGTCCTAACTTCTAAGCAACATAACCTTTATTTACATAATACTTAAAATGTAAAAATAAGATATTTATTTCAACTTAATTTCTTCTATATTTAGTTTTGTTGTTTAATAACTCTCAAATGAGAATTCCAGTAGTATGAGGAACCATCAACTTTGGCTGAAGAGCACCTCGTACACCTGGTTTTGTTCAAAATTATGTAACAGAAGGGGTTATGATTTAATATTCAACTGTGGGTTATTATTATTACATGAATAATATAATAACGTTTCTTTGATTTTTTCACACCATGTGATAACACTCACAATTGAGCAATAGATTAAATATAAAACATTCACAGCGTTTTAGTTTTTTTAATCTAGTCTTTTTAGATTATTATATTACGTGATTTAAAAAACATGCATATTCAGAAAACAATAATAAACCATGCATAAATTATCTAAATAATGGTACATATATTGAGAATTTATTATTGGTTGACCAATTAAGAATAAATGGATCAATCATGACTCAAGAGGTTGAATACATGAGTCTTATGTAACTTATACCGTATCTCGCACCCCCTTAAAATGTATCCACATATCATATGGAATACTATCTCGTCTTGCATTGGTCAGCTTCTTATATAATCATCGATATTATATATTTTTGGATTGGTGTAATCTAATATGTTCTAGATGATGGTTAGGACGAATTCTTTCGAACCATATTGCACACCAGGTCACAACTCTACAGGTCAAGCTCCATAGTGAGCTTGTTGGGGATTTAATGGTGAAAACACACCCTTGATTCGGTGGCACGGGGGTGAAAGGCCCCATACCCAAATTTTGGGGTATTGTAGCATCTCTAACCACTATAGAAGACTTGAAAAATTGGCATCGATAAGGCATTGGAGCAATACAGACTTTTATCCTGACTACTGTAGTAGGGAAGACTTTTCAGTTAACACAACTGTTGTGACACAACCTTCCTACCACCGACCACTATTTCATCTTGGACATAGATGACCATCACATTATAGTTATGAAAACTACTTTCCACATTTTCACCATATAATAGTGAACTTTTAGTGCTGTTGGTAGAATAGTATGTTTTCATTTTTAATATCCCATTTCAGGCTAGGTTTTTGTATGGGATTGAGAACCCTATAATTTTGTGCCCCTGAATCATAGTGAAACTCTGCCTCTTTTTCGACATAGGGATCATTTCCTGAACCACGTACATCTCTGTGTCTACGATATTCTTTTTATTCTTTCATTTTATCACTTTAACACTTTTTTGAATCTTTTTACTCTTTATTGGTTCTTGTATTTCTGCAACATAGAGAATTTGGTTTTTCCATGTAATCCATTAGAATATTTCATGGAATATTTTTAGAGTTAGATGTGTGATTATGATGTCTTGTGATCTTGGGATTTATATTTTAAAAATATTAAAATATATTAATACAACACGTGAATAATTCCCATTAATGGTAGAATAAATCCCAAATAGAGTCTTGTATCTAAAATATAAGACCATGATATATTCTGGAATGATCGGTTTACTCTATGTGCGACCTAAGGTTGGTCAGTGATGGAGGTCCATTTGAGGGAGCCGTTGGAGTATGCGTTTAATTAAAATAAATAAATAAATTGTTTGATTTATTTATTAAATGACGTAATTAAAATCCCCTATAAATACAATATTATTATTGTTTGTAAATGGATCTCCACATAACCCTTTCTAGATCTCAGAGGATGGGGAGATTATTATTTGTTGGTGGATTGACATCAAACGATGAATGATGATTATATTGAAGTAGATAAATGGGTAGAGAACACAAAAACTCTTCCTTATGACTGAAGAACACATTTTTATCCAAAAGTCGATCCCTAATCAAAGAAGGGATCTTCAAGTATTTATCTTTTTATTAAATGTTTGATAAAGGATTCATATCTTATTTTATTGATATGTGATTATCTGTCCTTTGCATGAGCCCCTCCAATAATTTGATTTGCTTAAATAAATTTATTATTTTTATGTTATTTTATCTCACCAAATTCTAGGCCTATAAAGCATTGGCCAGGATCCTATCACTCAATGATGAATATCACCCTTTTAATTTATTCCTCATATTTCTTCGAGTTATTTGGTGTTGGAAAATGGGGTCACAGTTCGACTTTGTCGGGTTGGGTTCAACGGCAATTAAACCTCTAGATTCGAGGTAGTTGTTCGATTTATGCTTTTGAATATGATTTTTGGATGGATTGAGATTTTTTTTTGTAGGGTCCAGGTGATCATTACTATATATATGGGATTCTAGATGATGAAAGGCGACAAGATGTGTTACGGGACACCGCGGGTGACCAGTTTCTGATTTCTAACCATCCATACAGGGCGATGTTTATTGTTGTTCTTATTATTATCATTATTATTATTTATTTATTTATTTAAACTAAATTTCATAAAAAAATATATAATGTTTGTTGAGAGGGATATACCCCCACCCTCGAGCATGAAAAATATCATGGTGGAGGTGTGATCACTCCTCTATAATCTCCATATATATAAAAATATGTTTTCATTAATAACATTATTATTTTCATTAATATAATTTTTTTATTATATGGTTTGGGAGGGAATATCTTGAACCATCTATTCAGAATTTTTGATTTTGTGTATTTTACAAGAATAATTATAATACAATTATTATTATTATTATTATTATTATTATTATTATTTTATCAACTCATGTTTCAGTTATATATTTAAACCGGGAAGTTGTATTGAAAAACTTCCCATGATAGCATGACCTTGAAATTATGTCGATCAATTCAATGCCATTGTTTATTACCTTTTTTTGACTCATGCTTTGGACCCATGAAGTGATATATGTAAATGTTATGTCAAAATGTGTTCTTTTCACCGGGTGTCTGATTTGGACAACTGAATAGCCTATCTGTAGTGTTTTTTCACAAGGATTTCAACTGTGTAATCTATTTTTTAGGTCATGTCCATTTCCAATGAAATATCAATGGGTTCATGTTTTTTTCTAGACAGACTAAGGATGAGCCTCGTACACTCATCAAGGTTTTATCCAGACTCATATTTTGGACAATAAATATCCCATGAGTGTTTCTTACATATAACATTATGATATACTTCGTAGTGGATTTGGAGATACAATGTGAGATTTTCCAAATAGGATGCATCATTAAGAGAGGTTTGATGTTGATGAAAATCAATTGAGATCCACAGAGTGTTTTTGGGGATTGTACTCCCCTATAACACTATAGAGAAAATCACCAATTATCATCATATTATAAAGGTAGTACTCCTACATCTTACAAGGACATGTTCCCAGATCCATGGAGATAGTAATCCCCTACAACACTAGGTTGAGGTTCCTCAATTCTCATTGTGCAGATAGAGATAATACTCCCATGTCTCAATAAGGTGTAGGTCCTCAATCCCTAGAGATTGTACTCCCCTATCACACCAGGGTGCAGGTCCTCCACACTCATTCTACATATAGAAAATGTACTACCCAATCACATTAGGATGTGAGTCCTCTATCCATGGAGGTGGTATTACGATGTCGCATTAGGTAATGGGTCATCCATATTTGTTGTGCAGATAGACACAATAATCTCTTATCACATCAGGGTGCAAGTCATCAATCTTTGAAGATGATACTCTCTATTCATATCAAGGAATATGTCCTCTATAGTAATTTTTCAAGGTAGAGATAGTATCCCCTTATATGGGTGTGGGTCCTCTATCTTTCATAGATTTTTATCCCTTAGACATTAGATTGGTTATGAGGTACATGACATCCTCATGACTTCTTCAGAAAGACATGTTGGATTCTTTGCATCAATGATGGACTATTGGATCTAGAGGAAGACTCATTTTCTGGGTATGGACTGTGAGATGGATACCCCCTTTCCATCTCATCTATGTTTCTTATATGGGTATATATATATATATATATTGTTGGGTTTTGTTTCGATTTTGATTTGGTTTAACCTAACAACATCTATCGTGTATCCTACTTCTCCATATTATGTTTTCGAGGAATCCTATGGGGTATGTATATACTCAACCCTTCATGAGTTTTCCCCAAATGTGTCATGTCTTATGTAGATGACAAACATATCTATGGTTATTTCAAAGGATCACAGGGATAATCAGGTTTATAGGACATGTATTATGGTTTGTATTGGGGATTAAGAGTCATGAAATCTCAAATTTACTATATTACATTTATTGTGAGGATGTTACATCATTTTTTGATAGTCATATATTTTTTTCCATTATATTTTTGGTTATGATATCATGGTATTTTATATTTGTTTCATTTTAAACATTGGTTGAATTCAACGTTTCTGTTATGTATTCTATAGAGTTTATTTAATTCATAGCTTAACTCTAGATATTATAGTCTTTACTTTTTTTATTTCTATGCACTTTTTCATGGAGATGGTTGGATGAATGCATACATGTACATTAGGTAAAGGCCACCCATTTTAGTTAGGTTTTCACAGTGCTCTAACCCTTGGGCTACGAAGGTGGCATTGGGGTTGTGGTCACATATTATTCCACTGGCAGGCAGACCCCGGTGACTTGGGTAGTTACAAAGTGGTATCAAAGGTGGTTCGACATCGAGATGGTGTTTGGAGTTTTACCCCTTTTTATGTTTGATTGTGAATATTGGCTAGTAGTTTCAAGGTGTATCGATTTTGGATTTCAATCCAGGTAACACAGTGTTGGTGTGGCGGTTGAAATATCCATAAAAAAAAACTCTGTTTAACTATTTATAAACTTGACATTCATGAAAACTTTTGTAGGGGACATTGGTACATACAACATCTTGGATTGAGTCATTTGAATATCAATCTTTAGTCATCTCCCCGTATAAAAATTATTTTTAACTATGGTGCATCTTGATAACATTGTACATGTCTCCATAAAGATAGTCAACTATGATTTTGTCACATTTTAGTGATGATAATCAGTTGATCGATGAGACCTTAGTTTGGGAACACACCCATGAGGTTCTTTTCTCTTAGAGGGAACTGAACAGTGTCACCACATTTTTAGTTAAGCATGGATCCTTCTGTGGATCTAGAATATGACCGCCTATGTGTTGAGAAGTCAATAGCTCTGGTAGAATGGAATGATGGTTCACATAGTCTTTCACATTATGATAGTGCCAATGAGGGAGACCATTGTGGTTTTGTGATGAGATAAACCGCCAGGAATTAGAGTTTTGAATTGAGGAAGTGGTCTAGGTTTTCCAGCTTGGAGGACCTCGTTCGATCATATGGCTTCATTGGAAACTATTCTTCTACATAGGGAAGCTAATTGATCTATAGGTAATGATAGATGACACACCTGTGTTGAGTGTGCATCGTGGGTTTGAGAGATAGAGATATCTCATGTTTTGTGCAGAGCCAAATGCCCCGTTATTGTGTCATAGTGGACAAGCTCTAACCTGTGGTGAGAATGAAATTCTTTGATAGAACCCCTTCTGATGGTTGTCCTTGTGGTGAGACTTCTCCATTGATATGTTGGAATCTATGGGGCCCTATGTTGGTAATGTTCGATGTGGATTTAGACATGAAACAAATATGGACACTTCCCCCAACGAGATGTGTTCTTGTGATGTGACTCAAAACCATAAGGGTGAGTCAGTGTCACGTAAAGAGGATAGTGTTGAGGTGTGGAAGATGAGTTCATTGAACTTTATGTTATATTTCATTCTTATTGGAAGATTCTAGAGTGAACTGTGGTTAAAGAGAACATGTAGGCAAGGGGAAATATGGATTTATGAAGTGACCACTCATGAACCCAAAGATTAGGGTGTGTTTGAGGTGAAACCCACGTTTTCTATACATAGGATGTAGTTTTGGTTAATTTTCAAAATACACATTCCATATACATATCCCTTTTTCAATACCAATTCATACTAATGGTGGTCTTTCCTCAACCCTTGTGCTCGAGGCTTCTACCAATAGGATTGGTGATAGCACACTTATGTCAGTGTGAACTTGATATAGGAGGAGAGAGATCCTTTCTTGGAATATTTTTATAGTCTTCAATTATGAAATACACTATTTTCCTCAATATGGGCAAGAATTTTACAATCCATGCTCAGATGATTGCTACTAGTGATTTTAGTAATGCTTCTCGTTTGTTGGGATGAAGTTTTCCTCATTTTATTAGGAGTGATTCTCGAGAAGGGAAAGATGGGATCATTCATACGAGGTTACATCTGCATTACCATATCAGATTACCTAGTGTAGATGTGAGGGTTGGAGGTGTACTTGAAGGAGTTTTTAGGGAAGGGGATTCCTAATTGTTGGTATTTTTTCCTTCTTATCCTTATTTTTCTCACATAGACGCAGATGCATGCTTGAGGTCGGGTGTGGATTGGCATCAACCATGATAAGTGAATATGTGGTATCCACCCCTAAGAAGCGGTGACCTCTTCACCTAGTGGATAGAGGTTAAATGGATCTAAGAGATTGACACGAAGATGTGTTATCACCACCTCTAGGTTTAAGGGGTGTATGTACTGAGCATGGCTTCGTAGAGCTGATGGGGTTTCTTTTAGTTATTAATGATACCCATTGGCATGGCGAAAACCCCAACAGAGTTCATAAGACATATTAGTTGGATCCTAATCATTTATTTGATCCTTTCATGGTTCTATTTTGTGATGGTACCCTTGTGTTCTTAAAATCAGAGTTCGAGCATGTGAGACACAAGAGGATGGTGCTTGACATGTTCTGGGAGTGCTAGTCAAATGGAAGATCACATAGAGTTGGTTCTATATTTGAAGGTCCACTTATTGAGATATGTATTCTTGGACATGTGATTGATAGTGGACCCTGTAGAGGTTGAGTCATCTTGAGGTTGATTGCTACCCAGTGTATGGTCATAACAATAGAAGCTTACAACCATATTTTCAATATGTCGTTGTCAAGGGAGGTGATGAAGCAGATGATATCATTGCAGTTGACCCTTGTAGGTGAAGATGGTAAAACATGTCTCTAGTTGATGGTTATTACCACTCATCTTCTTCGACAAGTCAGGGAGGATTGACTTGGGGATATCGATAAGAAGATATTTCATGATAATACATATATTGGATATGTTTATGGTGGATTCCATGACGGTGGGAAGCACGACATATTTGTTCAAGGATGGTCAGAAGAACCAATCATGCTATGGTAAAATAACATCGAGGAGGTTGTTTTCCTATAGTAATTACCCTAATAGAAGGATGATTGTACTAAGATCCTTTGGCTTTGGGGTTGGTGGCCAAGGATGTTGTGGCTTAATTCATAGTTTAATTATTGAAATATCACCAGCTTATAGCTGGAGACTGAGGTTCCAGTTAGAAGTGAAAACAAGATGGTGTTTTGTTGTTCTCATTATGAGGCTTCCATGATTACTGAGATGCCAAGATGATTCTTGAGTGATGATACACTGACTCAAAAGGTTGAACCACTTCCTCCCCATTTGAGAGTAAAACATAGTGGTGAGTTTTAGATTCATGTGCTAGAAAAAAGATAGTCCGACTTCTGGGAATTCTTTCGAAGATCATTTACACCATGATTCTCACATGACATCATGATTATGGAGATGGTTCATGAGGAATTTAGGACTTAGTTTCACTTGATCACATTGTTTCTTCCTCAAGAAGATGGCCAGGGAGAGCGGTCTATAAGATTTTTGGATAACTTTCATCAGGATTTCATGTTAACATTGGCCATATCTGTGAGGATCTTCTACCATTAGTGGAGTGTGTGTCGTATATGTTATCAATCCCCCATATATTTAGTACCATTTGATTTCATGTATGGGAGACCCTACAGATCAACATTACGCTAGTCAGAGAAAGTGGTAGTTAGTGTTTGTAGGTGTATGGTTGGTGCTTGTGATGGTTGTGAAAGGGGTTTAGTTCATCCAGGGGAAGATGAGGACTACCTAGAAAATGTTAAGGGTATTTTATGGACTGATAATAGTGGCCTTTGTAGTTTTATTGGGATATCTTCTATTCTGAGATATCTCACCATGTCAACGATCATATGAATTTGGCCAAGATGATATACTACATCTAGTGATCATAGGCCCTTTCACTAGTTTCTATGCAGGGATAGCAAGGTCGTGTACTACATGACGATATTATTGTAGTTAGATTTGGTTCATGGTGTTTTCTACTTGTCGCTGCTAATGAGAAGTTTTCACGATTTGTTGCACAGTGTCAACCCATATGATCATAGTGTGGGGTGTGGAGTTGTCTTCGATTTATATTGGGGTTTTTGTGAACTATCTTGGGAATACCCATAGAATGGATGTAGTTCCCTTGGGTTCATGTTGGTAAACAACATAGAGACACATATGAAAGATCCTAGGAGTGTGAGTGTAGGATGAGGGCTCAGTATCCTTGCCATTTTGTTTAGTTTGTGCTTTTCGAGGAAGAAAATCCTTGAATAAGGGAATTATTTAGCGACTCTGGTATTTATGTGTAATACATTTGAATATTTCTAGGAATATTATCAGAGCCATTCGTTGAGGCCAAAAAAATATTGAGGACCAGTAAGCCTAAAATTGATATTTTAAAAATATTAAAATATATTAATATCATACGTACATAGTTTCCCTAAATTGGTGGAACAAATTCCAAACGGATACTCTGATTGAGAATCTGGTACCACAGTTGATTTTAGAATGTTTGTTTTTACCTAGGCACAACCTAAGGTTGGTTAGTGCTGGAGGTATGGTTTATGTAGTCATTGGAAAGTTCATGTAATTAAAATAAAAAAATAATTTGTTTGTTTTTAAATGAAATAATTAAAATCCTCTATAAATACCCTCATATTCTAGTTTTTTAAGGGTAATCTATATAACCCTTTCTATATCTAAGAGTTGTAGATGAGAATTTTTCATTGGTGAATCGATATTAAATGATGAACGAAGATCAAATCAAGGTGGATTGGAAAATAACAAATGTTGTAAGTATTATTTATCTTTTCAAAATGAATTATTCAAAAATTATGGATAAAAAATCATTGTATGACTCATAAATTTTGTTTTTATCCCTTATTATTAAATTTCTAAGAATGGATTTATATATTTTTTTGAATTATGATTATCTTCCCTCCGTATGATCTCATTCAATAATTTTGTTTAAATCAATTATTTATTTTGTTATTTCATTTTATCATCTATTATTCTTCACCTATCAATCATTTTTCTGGATCACATTGTCCAATGATGATTATCACCCTTATTATTATTATTTCTCACCATCTTTCTTTGTGATCATCATCATTAGCCAATGTGGTTGTGGTTTGAGAGAAATTGAACCTCTAGATTCATGGATATTGTGCAAACGATGATTGAGAGGTTATTTGAGGATGGTTTGAGATTTGTTGCGGGATATGCGTGATGATTTCCATAGATCTGGGATCTGGGACAACGATGGGATATAGGAAGAATTTGGGATGCACGAAGAACTAGGATGGGTGATTGGTTTCTAATTTCCATCCAAATGTATAGGGCAATGTGTGTTTTTTTATTTCTAATAATATTAAAATATGATATTTAATAATAATAATAATAATGTTGGAGATGTGTTATTATTATAATTGTTTATTTAAATGAAATTTAATAAAAATGGAAAACATAAATAGAGATGGGTATACCCCATGCACATGCTAGATATCAAGGTGGAGACATGAACCCTCCCCGTTAACCTCTTTATAATAAAAAATATGTTTTATTTAAAAATAATGATATTATTATTAATATAACATGTATTTATTATATGGGTGGGGAGGGATGAACCATGGAACATCTATTAATTATTTTTTCCATTTAATGATTTTTAATAATGATAATGATAATACTATTATTAATAATAATAGTATTAAAAAATAATATTTTTTTATCATCCTATGTTTCAGTTATATCGTCAAACTCAGATATCGGATTGAAAAACCGTCTATGGTAGTGTGACCTTGAAATTGACTCAGTCAATTCAAGACCACTGTTGAGTACCTTTTTTTGAAACGTAGCTCGGGCCAACAAAGCGATGTAAATACATGTTATGTTGAAATACATTTTTTCACTGAGTGTCTGATTTGGGTAAGTGAATCACATATCCTATGTTTTTTTCATGGGAATTGTAAAGGTACGGTCTGATTGGCCATTCAAGAACTTTTGTTATGACATAATAATGGATTGACATTTTAGCCCGATAGACCAATTTCCAGCCTTGTACTCTCATCTGTATTTAGACCAGACATAGATTTTTTCCCATGAGCGTCCTATCCTGAGTGTTTTTACACGTATAACATCATTTTATCCATTATAGTGTCTTTTGTGATATGATATGAGATGTTCCAAATGCAACGATTCTTCAAGAAACATTTGACAATGGTGGAAATAAAGAGTGATCATTAGAGTGTTTATAGGGATGGTATATCCCTATTCCACTGGTTTGTTGGTCCCTCATACTCTTCAAACTACAAAGGTGGTACTCCTCTTTCATAGTTGGGCGCTGGTCCCCTATTCTTGGAGATGGTACTCCTTTGTCGCACCAAAGTGAAAGTCCTCCATACTTTTTTTGTAGAAAGATATGATAATCCCCTATCACACCAAGTTGTGATTCCTCTATCCACGGAGATTGTACTCCCCTATTACACCTGGGTATGAGACCTCCATACTTATTGGGAAGATAAACACAATACACTCGTGTCTTACTAGGGTGTGGGAACTATATTCATGGAGACGATACTCCCCTATCCCACTACGTT
Organism: Viscum album; assembly: GCA_963277665.1. Taxonomy (NCBI): domain Eukaryota; kingdom Viridiplantae; phylum Streptophyta; class Magnoliopsida; order Santalales; family Viscaceae; genus Viscum; species Viscum album. The sequence goes on from OY728152.1 coordinate 1,390,838,270, forward strand.
TGGGTTCTACATACTCATTTTACAGATCAGGATGGTACTCCCCTATCACCCCAAAGAACACGTCCTCTATTCCTGGATATGGTACTCCCCAGTCACACCAGGCCATATGTCCTCCACAATTATTATGCTGATAGAGACGGTACTCACCTATCACACCAGGACGGAGGTCCTCTATCCATGGAGACATTACTCCCCCATCTCATCAGGTCATGGGTCTTCCATAGTCATTGTGTAGATAGAGATCTTACTCCCCTATCACACCAAGGTGTGAGTACTCTATCCATGAGAAGGTACCTCCTAGTCGTACCAAGGTGTGGGTCCTCCATATTCTGTATTCCAGGTATAGATGGTACTTTACTATATGACGGTGGTTCCTCTCTATTTTTAATATTTCACTCCCTCGAGCTATGGAGCAGTGGAAATGTGTGGACCCTCTTCATGACTTTTTCAGATACACACATGAGATGTTGGGCATCAATGATGGACCTTTGGATCTACATGAAAACTCATTGTCCTAGGCTTGGATGTGATATAGAAATACCCTTTCTCCCTCATATAGGTTTCTTATATGAGTATTATATATCAATTTTTATGGGTTTTGATTCCAAATTGCTTTGTGTTAAGAAGACTACTTCTACCATTTCTTCTATTTCCCCTTCTTCAGTTTTCAGGGTGTCTTACTTGGTATTTATACACTCACTCCGATATGGGATTTTCTCACATGTGTCTTGTCTTATGAAAAAAATAGATAGATTGAAAATGATTTCAGAGGATCACAGGGATACACAGGTGCATAGACTGTGTATGGTGGTTGGCCTTAGAGATCAAGTTTCTAGCTCTTTCAACTTTACTTTATTACAGTTTTTTTCATTATGTTACATATTTTCTGATTGAATGTGGATTTTATCTCATTAAAATTTGGATTATACATTAATACCCTATTGTTCTTTTCCTTTTTTCTCATTTTATGTATTCTTTTGTTCTCCGACATATTCTCTATAGGTTATTGGATGCATATTTTATCACTATATGTTACAATCATTACTTTTTATTCATATACACTTATTTATGGAGATGGTTGGGTGTGTGTGTATGGGTGCACTAGGCAATGGCCTCAAATTTTAGTTATGTATTCTCCATTATTTTTGTCAGCCCCTGAACTATGGAAGAGGAAGTGGTGTTATGGTGGCCCGGTCTTTTTCTATCTAGGAAAGCCCCTATGTGTTAGGTCGTTACATGAGATTTCAGAAAATATCTACAAAAAAATATTTATCGATTCCCAGACCCTAATACATATAAAACAGAGAAAGATGATGTGCAATCCATTGAAAATAAAATAATTACAACAATCATCACATACAATTTCAATAATAAATTAAATAAATTAAATTCTATACATACATTGGTCGATCAATGATCCAGCCATTTGGAAGGTAATAAACATGCGATATGAAATTAATTTTTCAATAAATTCAACTCAAAATAATATTATACGAATTAAAATAATTTTATCTAATTTTATATTAATAAAATATTAATCACATCTCCCCTGTAAAGTTTTTAAAACATTCTAAAAAGGTGGTTTTATTTTGTCATTTTGAATTTTTATTGGGACCTTGGGTTGATAAAAACCCCTTAAATGGTGTTTTAGACCATTTCTCAGCTTGAAATTGTTTGAGAAAGTCAAGCCAACCTGAATGGGCCACCTTTTCAGCCAACAAAGGTGCCCTACACAGGATGCATATGAGAAGGAGATGGATGGATGGTCTGGGGTGACACAACTTCCCCTTTTATATTAAAATTATTATAATAATGACCATATACATTTTCCACTGTTGCTTGGGTAACCCTCAAATGTGGCCTGATTTAGTTGGTTGGCTGCTTTGTTCAATGGGGGTAGCTGAGAAAACCCCACCAAAATTTCTTTTTAGTGTGCCCCCACACATTTTCTAAAAAAGCACATTCTTAGAGAATAACCCAACACCACCATTCCATTTTTTTAAAATCCTAACAATAGGCATCTAGAATTTTTATCAAATTCAATGTTTTTGTGCTATTTTTTGGCATGTGTTGAGAACTATTCTTTCCATCGAAATAAGACCGAAATAGTGAGGTTCATCAGAAAGCTCCACTGAACACCACCTACAGGGAATAACATATATAAATATTTTTTCTTCAATTTAGAATTACCTATAATAATAGAATTTGATCTGATTTAAAACATTGGATGGTAGTACCTTGGTCATCTCAAATATTAGTTCAAAGAATAGTTCATTACAACAGAACAGTTATGCCGCAATATATACAATTTTTTTCAAATTTAATTTTTCTTGTATTTAATATATATGTGATCTCATTGATACCATTTTCTGGTACCAAAACATGTAGTGGAATCAGATGGGAGAAAGATTTAATATATTTTTTATCAGATAGATGTAACAACATCGTCTCTGATAAAATTTATCCCAGTAAGATAGATAAGGATCTCACAATAAATAAATATGAAAAAAATTAAATCTAACATATAAATCATTTGATTTGAAGGCACATTCAACAACCACTCGTTATCGGCAACAATGGCTCAAAGGAACCAATGTTGGATCCCTATAGATCATCCACGCTCAATTAGAATGTCTGTGGGGAAGTAGATTGTCAATACCCAGGTGCTTGTGTGGAGATCTGACAAAGCCATTGATGTCTCAATGATCACCACAACATCACTCCATCAATCTGAAAAGAATATATTGGATCAATTTTTTGGATTAGATGAATCACTCTCTAGGATGCAGGATTGATGACAAAGAGCTATCAAATTCGAGTGATGAATAGTACACCAAATGAGTGCATCATATTCATTATATATTGAGGTACAAAAAACATAGAAATGACACCCCAACCCCTAAATATGTGTGACCCACTAAATAATGAAAAAATGTCTTGTTATGAACAATTAACTGTGTCAACAACATCATATATGATTTTATCACTAATTTGTGATATAATAATTATATTACATGATAATAGTGGTTCATTAACTTGACTTGTTATTCTAGAAAATATTAAAAGAACCTTCATTATTAAAATAGTATTTTTTCATAAAATATTTTTTCAATGTATTCACATTAATAATTGTAAAGATATTTAAAAAATAAATACAACCCCAATTATTGTACAGTCAAATAATAATGAATTTATTTATTTCTAGGAGATCATTTGTACTCAGGTGTCTCATGAACCCCATCGGAGGGTCCACCATAACATATACTCACATTCACCAGAATATTCCCGAACTATGGATTATGATAACTGTCTAACTCTCTAGGACCTTATCTTGATAGTAGTGAGAAATACTCATAGACAGGTAGGGATGTCTAGCAACATAATGATACCCCTAAGGAGATAAGATATAATCATAAAAAATGAGAACCTCTTATGAACACAATGTTTGGAATGACGGAAAGAGATGAATGTAAAAATTACAGAAAAGCTAAAACTCAGTAAAAAAAAATTCCCTTCAAACTGACCTGTAAAACTGAAGAAGATACACAATGCCCAAATATATTTTTGTAGAAAAAATATATTTTTTCACTGAAAATTTTTAACATGGAAAACCATGAAGGGAAAATCCTAAGACCTTTTTCAAAAAGTTTAATTCATAAATATTTAAGAGTACAAGGTAGAGACTCCCTAAAATGAGTGTGATGTCAAGAATAATACTCATATAAAATAGTGGATCAAATGAAGAAATCAGTTGCAGTCTAAAGGCAACCTAAAATGATGAACATAACCTAATAAAGAAACCCAAATAGATCTGATTGTGTAAAGTATATGTACAATATATGAATAAATATTGTAGATGAAAAATACTAGGATATGATCAAAGAACACAGAAGATGAAATAAAATCAGACCTAAATAAATTCATCAGTTTTAGATCTGAAATGTGTTAGTCAAACCCTAGTTTCGTAGAAACTAAATAAGAGATTCATGCTACCTATAGAAATGAAAATAGCCTCTCTATATATAAAAACTATCACCTCAAAAATGTAACTCCACCATGATTTTCCCCTTTTTTAGTTTAAATTCTACATGTTTTCATTTGGTGATTTGAAGGATGATGCCCAACATGTTCTCCCTCTAACTCAACTGGAAATCACCGCTAACCCTACAATCAGTCAGAAATTCTCAAATTTACCTCTCGATAAACTCTTTGTTAACATGTCTAAAACATTTTCATTATTGTGGATCTTCACAAGCACCAACTATCTCAATTCATGGATGGAAGATATCCAATGATACTAAACAGTGATATTATTCGACCATCCCTGAAAAGTGGCTTTTTTTCCTAAACAAATAACACTCTTACTATCACAAAATAATACATATCTGTCTTGATAAAAATTGAGCTCTAGAATAAAAAATTTCATCCAAAAAATCATTTCATGCCATTGTAGCTACAATTAACTTAGATTCATTTGTATATAAAGGAACATGTATCTATAATTTAGACTACCAAGATACATACCCCCTTGAAAAAGAGAACAAATATCCTAAAGTAGACATCCTAGAATAAATATCTCCCACCATATCTGAATATGTAAATCCAAAAAACATAGGATCCCCACTCCCAAAACACAACCACATATCATAAATATCATGAAAATAATGAAATACATAATTAACTTCTAACTAATCCTCTCTACATGGTTTAGATAGAAAATGTCTGAATAGAGAAACTGCATGAGCTATACTAGGTATAGTACATATTATCACATACATAAAATAGCCAATTAAAGATGAATAGGTTGTGTGTTGCATCTACTCTCTCTCTCTCTCTTCATTAGTAGAAGGAAAATGACATGTATTTAGCTTAAAATGTAAAGAAAGATGAGTACTTAAAACATCTGTTCTATCCATATAAAATCTCTGATGAACCATCTCATTATATCTCTCATGAGATAAACATAATTTCTTTCCCATTAATTAATGGGAGATCTATATGAAATGAATCATTCACACTATCTCTAAGTATTTGATCATAAAAGAATGACCAAGATCACTCTTAAATATATCCAATCTAGAAGCATCAAGGTCTAAAATAATCATATCATCAACATAATGTAATAGTATAACAAAATCATCATCAATAAATATTTGAACAAAAACAAAATGATCAAAAGTTGTCTTTGTAAAACTATAATTAAAAATGATAGATTCATACTTGTTATACCACTACCTCAGATCTTGTTTCAAACCATACAAACTCATCTTAAACATACATACATGATTATAATTAAACCTCTCAACAAAACCCTCTAGATGATCAATATAAATCTCCTCCTCTAAATCACATTGGATGAAAGCAATATTCCTGTGTAGAGGATGAATGTGGAAAATAACTTTACTCTATTTTCCCACCATATAATGATCACACATGTCTGATTTGGATCTCTTGAAATCTGGAAGTAGATTTCTCTTGGATAAAAAACCAATCCCCTTCTCACTATTGTGATTAAGACACCTATTCCATAACATAGATAAAACATTGTACTCAACAGCTCAAATTCTATCACCAGAAAGAGAATCTCTAGTCTAATACCGACCAGATTACTTCTTCTCACGAGCCACAATCAAAGAACCCTCAAGAAGATTCCATTTCCCAAAAACTGGAGTATTGATAAAAATTTTACCATCAAGAACACTTATAGAAAAAAGTTTTAGAATAACCTTAGGTACATGTTGAACATTCCTCAAAATTAAATTACGTCATGTGATGGTCTACAAAGAAACATTCCTGATAACCACCACATCCGCATGAACATCATTACCAATGTTAAAAAACAAAAAATTACCCAATTCATAAGATTTAATGATCTCATTCCTCAATGTCACATGAAAATAGGCCCAAATATCAACAATCCAACAAGAATCATTAGAATAATTATTAATGTAGTCATATATAATAACAAGATCACCCCTCTAGTGGTAGTGACATGACCATCGTCATAACTATTTTTCTTATGTTGATTTTTCTTCCTTTTTATCTATTTTCACATGATATAAAAATTTCTTGACATGTCCTTTATTACCAAAATTATAACATTAAAACTCTTTATAGTTTGATGATATTCAAACTCTATTTGATTTGATTTGGATTTTATCTTATCCTTACTCTTACCTCGACTTCTCTATCCCTAAATATTTTCATGACTTCTTTCCTAGTTCTCTATGACTAAAAGCTTTGAAGAAGAGTTATCCTAAATACATCTCTTGAGTTATATATTTTGGAAAATAGGTGTAACATAATTGAATAACACAGTGCAATTAGGATCAGAAGCAGTTAGAGTAACAAAAAAAATTCTCTTACGAATTAGGTAAAGTATTAAGAAAAAAAATGTTATAACCTCATCTTGAAAATTAATACCCATAGCAGATAAATGATAATTAAAACCTATATATACACTCAAATAATCAGAAATAGACGTACCTTATATATACCTCAATTACTTTTCCTATTTGAGGTGAACCAATTTATTTTTTCTTGTCTTCAAATAATTGGTATTATCAAGCTTCTCCCACAATGTTCTAACATGAGATATATTGAAAATGTGGTTCAACACATTGCATTTAACCCATTGGTGAAGGAAAACACAAAAAATATCTTATTATAAATTCCATTCATCATCATAAATTCTTTTTGGCTTATGAATATTAAACATTAAAAGATGAAATCACATGAAAGAAATTAGATCCATCATTTTTAATTGATACACATGATAGTTCATACCATTTGATAAAATCATTATTCTGTAATTGGATTCAATAATTTATCTGAAAAAACTCCAAACACTACAAAACCAGATGTTGGGAAATATATCAAGGGATGAATGCATAAAAAAATCAAAGAGAACAAGCAACAAAAATAAATTTCTTTTCCCTTCAAATAAACATGGAAAACTAAATCAAATGCGTAATGACCAAATATATCTGTGAAGAAAAAATAAATGTTGACACCAAAATTTCTATCATGGAAACCCTTAAAAATGGAAAACCAATAGCACCTTGAAAATAATACGGGATCAACTAATAATCAAGATTATAAGGTAATGAATCACAAAGATGATTTGGATCTCAAAAATAATATACAATCACTAGGATAGGATCAAGGAATGCAGAAATAATATGTAGTCTGAAGGCACCCTAAAATGAAGAACTCATACTAATAAAGAAACCCAGATAGATCTGATCAGTTAGTGAAGATGTCCTGGTCTCGCCCAAATTTACCCATGTTTTTAGGGTTAAGTGGTCAATTATAGAGTGGCTTGGGTTTTCGATTAATCATAGACCTAAGAAGAAACCTATAGAAACGCACATTCTATCGAATAATTTTGGATATAAAGTGGACATCCTTTTCTTGATTTTTTATAAGTTTAAGAGAACACTATGTAACTTAAGTGAATGAAAATTATGATAAGGGTTTATCCAAGGTTATTATAAGGGGTGGATTTTATGAAATTCTTTTTTAATGATTTTAATTTCTTATATTCAAGATGGGTTTATACAAAAATATCTAACAACATCATCACTTACTAGTTTAATACCAAAAAACCATAATAACAATCACCTATACACTGGGAGGATAAAATTTATTAGCACTCCAAGGTAAACGACCATATTATCACTTGATGTATGTGGCCTTAAAATTCATCAAGGACGAAGAATATTTAAAATAATATAATAAAAATATCAATTAAAAGAAGTTATAAGACATTAATGGGGTGATAAATAACATCAAATATAGCCCCTTGATAATCCCTTGGATAATCCCATAAGTGGGTTATCCCTCCATTGACGCTATTATTTCAATGGAAGCAGGAAGTAGACTCATGAGGTAGGAATTGATGAAGAAAAAAAACAATAAAATGAAAATAGTCACTCCACCATTGTGTGTATAATTCCCCAAGGGTTGGTATGAATAAATTCACTCCATAAAGAAATAATATCAATGTGATAATTATAATAACATGATAAGAGTAGGTGGAGAATTTATATCTAAATCTATGGTGATTTTAATAACATACAAATGAAGTAGAACATTACAAAGGAAAGGTAGCAACATAATGATACAATGAATGAAAGCACCAAAGATGGATAAATCTTCAAAAAAAACTACCTTAACTATGAATTTTTAGAGCGTTGGGTATAGATTCCATCATTCCAAGTGTCCTCCATTAATGGTGGTAGTCCAAGGTGGGTGGAAAGTTGAGGGATAATGGACTTTTCCACCCATGAAAAAAAATCTGATCAAACTTTCATGCCTTTGACAGTCGTGTCCAAATGAGCATCAAAATGACTGAATTATGGTGGGACATAGAAGTGAAATATGAATATATGGATTTACTATGAATGTATTTAAATGTTAATCCAAAATTAATATTTTTTTGAGATATGATTAATTTTGTGGGCTGTTTTTCTAGGCCGCTAAATCTGGCCAAATATTGCATCTTCCACATGGGCCACTTGGAACTCCATTCAAACATCATAATTAGATTTGGACACTATTTAGTTAAATGTTTCTCTATATTTACACTATCATAAATTAAATTTTTAGAATTATTGGGCTTGGATAGTGGCTGATAAAGTCTTTTTATTGGTATGTTTTCCAATTTACATTGCCTAAAATGTGTTGGAATGAAATCCCATTTTGGTGGTATTCCAATGTGAATCTTCAAGTACTCCAAAATTATTTATTGTTACTTATATTATGAGAGACCTGAAAATAAAATCAATAAAAAAATTATTTTAGGAGGTGTTCAAAAATGTACCGTGCAATAGTGCATTTTAAGAGGGATTACAATCATGATGTGAAATAATGTTCAAATTGTAAAATGCACTAAATATTTTTTTTATTAATAATGAATCACATAAATATTATAATATTTTCAGTGAATATTATCCTATTTTAGTGGATAATCACACCCCAACTTGAGGTCTTCTTGTCCCAAGAAAAATATATCTCAAAAACATGAAATTCAAATTCCCTTTTACCAAAACGTTTTAATACACATTGCTCACCAAAATACCACATACAAAAAAAATTATGAAACCCATAAATATAATTTAAAATAGGCTATGTTCAAAGGAATATCTGAAGCCCAATCCCCTTTGTTTGTTCAAATTCATCACCACATTTCATCTAATTTCAATTAAGCATGATGAAGTGTTGATTATCCCAATAGACATGGGGGGTTCATATTTTATAAATGGTTAAATGATGGAAGTGCTAGGTGGAATAAATTTTCAACATTAAGATGAGAATACAATTTTTTTATATTTATATTTTATTTTGAAATTTTTCCACTGTAATTGAAATTGCACTCAATAGAGTCATCCCATGTAGCGAAACTTTGCCGATGACTCCCAGACTCAAAGAACTTAGGGGACCAAGTGAATCCAACATAATCGAGCATTATATCAAGTTAATTTAGTAAAAAAAGTTGATTTACCACAGAGTGATAAAATTACTACTCTGTTCTAGACAACGTTGGAGTCATGATCCACCAGTGCCGAAAGCCACACATTAATTCATTTCATTACTCTAGGCACAAATTTATTATTATTAATTTTTGTTGAATTTTTTTATTGAATATTCATATTAAAACTAAAATTATCACCAAACCTATTCAATTTATTTGGGGGACCCCTTGAACTCAAACTAATACCCCACAATCTAGAGGACGTGCATTGTGTTTTTTTTTGTAATTAAATGGATGAAAATATAAATGATGAAAAATCACATCGGATAATAGCACTTTCTAGAATCTCTTCTCATGAAATTAAACATGCATTAAAATCAAAACAATGGAATGAAAAATTATTTGATATTCAAATTCAAATATGGAAATGTGTATAATCATGTTCAAGGTTAATATAACTTTTCCTTCAATTAATGAATAATATTTTCAAATCTTTGTTTGCACACAAAAGAAATTTTTTTATCTCCCCCCAACATAAAATAATATTGTACCAAGTGTATGAAGAAACATAATATTTATAAAGGATTAGAGATATATAAATGGAGTTTAAAAAGGGAATTGAATATAAGGATAATTTAATGAAGTCACCTGGTAGTTGTAGTTGAAATTCTTGCTGCTTCCTTTTAATCCCTTGATCTCCATGTCACACTGAGAACTCCCTAGTGAAAAAAGGAAAAACAAAACAACAAAAAAACTATATATATATATATAAATATATTTATTTAATAAATAAAGTAAAATATAAATATATATACAAAATTATAGAATAAAGAAACACTATAAGTTATAGGTCAGTGATATGTGCGTGCCCCTGTCTCCCTTCAGTCCCGAGTTCGAGTCTCTTGGCTTCACCGGCTGTGATGGGGTATACCCCATGAACTAAGACGAGTCCTTAAATATATATATATATATATATATATATATTTTTGTATTTTTATTTTAACCTTACAATTCATAAATATAAAAATAAACTGATGATACATTGACTTATCTTTAAATTTATGGGTAAGTTATTACTCAGGGATCACGCTGCATGACACAGATGAATATAGAACTCCCCATTCATACCCATCCATACTCATAATAGAAGAGCATTTCAAAATTTTATTATTTTTTAAATAAAAATGATTCATTAAACTTATTTGAAAAATTAAGATGATTCCTAAAGATTGGAAAAATGAAAACCACGGGTGGCCTCCCATGCAGTGCTTTTTTTTAACATTGGTAGACCCACATAGATCCCAAATCTGTCAATTTTTTCCTTGTTCATAGGTTGGATCAGTTAACTCAACCTTTGTTTCCTATTTATGGAATGATTAAATGAATGGTTTTAACCTATTACTGTTGAAATTTAAAATGTAGCCACTAATGGGATCCTGAATCTCTACTTCCCCATGGGGGTACACATGATGTTCTATAAAGGGACCTGGCCATCTAGACCTTAACTTTCATTGGTGTAAATGATGTTTTAAACTATAAAAGAGCTTGAATTTTCCCGATTCAATGTTTTTATCTTTGAGATTTCTAGATTTGTAGGCATTAACTCTAGCTTTATTTATCCTTTAATTTTCATAATCCTCCATCCTAAGTTCCTCATGTACATTAAGATCTAATTTCTTCTTTTCTTTAGCCAAAGAAATGTCGAAATTAATTTTTTTGATTGCCAAAAACGTCTATTCCACAATTTCAACAGGTAAATGGCATGATTTCATATAAACCAACCTATATGGTGACATGCCTAGGATGGTTTAGAATGTTGTACGATATGCTGAAAGAGTATCCAAGAGTTTTTTGGACTAATCGTTCCTATAGGGATTGATAGTTTTTCAAGAATTTTCTTAATCTCTCTATTTGAAAAATCATCATGAACATTGGTTTTAGGATGGTACAAGGTGGAAACATTATGAGAAATCCCATACATAGACATGAGTAAAGAGAATGTGAGGCTGCAGAAATGGGTTCCTTGATCACTGATTATGGACCTAGGAATTTAAAATCGGGAAAATATGTGCCCTTTCAGAAATCAGATCACAACATGATTGTCATTGGACATTGGGGGAATGTCCTCAACCCATTTCAAGACATGATCAAAAGATATGAGGATTAATAGGTATCCCCTAGAGTTTATTAAGGGTCCTATGAAATCAATTGCCTAACAATCAAATATTTCATTGACCAAAATGGGATTGAGGGGAATTTGATTCGTTTTGGTAATGAATCCTAATTGTTGTCACTGAGGATAAATTTTGAAGAATTGGAAGGAATACTTTGTGTGATTAGGCTAGTAGAAACCACTTTGGAGGTCCTTTTAAGTGCTTTTCTTTATAGAAAATTGGCCTCCACATGCCTCCCTATGACAAAATTTTAGAATGGACTCTTTCTTGGACTCAAGAACACATATCATAATGATTTGATCAGGACAAAACATAAAGAGGTAAGGATCATCGAACACATAGTGTTTTACATAAGGAAATAATTTCATCGTATATTGGGTCCCTAGGAATTTTTTAATGTCACCCATCACCAAATGGTTTGCTATATCATCCTACCATGCTAAATCACTCACTGAATAAAGGTTCTCAAAGAGAAATGAATGAGATACAGAAAGGTGATGTGAGTTATCTTTGAATTACATACTAGAGAGGTTATCAGATAAAACATTTTCAACAACCTTTTTATCCTTAATGGTTAAATTAAACTCTCGAAGAAGAAGGACCCACCTAATTTATTACCCTTGGCATCTTTTTTTTGGAAAAAGTATTTTAGGGTTAAATGGTCGATGAAGACAGTGATGGGTGATCCTAAGAGATAAGACCTGAATTTATCTAAGACAAATACAAAAACAAGCCACTCTTTCTCAATTGTGGTGTGGTTGATTTGGGTATCATATAAATATTTTATTTCATAAGTAATGACTCAAGGATTTTTCTCACACTTTTTTCCTAAGACTAGTCCAACAATGGAGTCACTCGCATCACACATGAGCCCGAAATGAAGTTTCCAATTTGGATATTTCATGATAGGTGAAGAGATAGGAGTTAATTTGAGTGAATAAAATGATTCATCGTAGTTTTCTATCCATACAAATGGAGCATCATTCACCAAAAGATCGCAAAGTGGTCGAGAAATAGAGATAAAATTCCTAATGATTCTTCTATAGAAACTCACATGTCCAAAAAAGGACCTCACTTACTTAATAGTTTTAGGGGAGGGAAGGTGAAGAATGATGCTGACCTTATCATTATCAACTTCAATCCCTCTACTAGATACTAGATGGCCTAAAACAATTCCTTCCATTATCACGAAATGGAATTTTTTTTCAATTTATGAGGGGATTCTTATCCTCGCAACATGAAAAAAACCTTTCATCATTCAAAATTCATCCCTCAAATGTATTCCCAATAATGGATAAGTCATCGATGAAGACCTGTAAACAATCCCCCACCATGTTCAAGAAGATTTCCATCATGCACCACTGCATGGTACCTGGTTCATTACATAAACCAAAGGGAATTCACATGAAGGCAAAAGTGACGAATGGACTAGTGAAGATTGTTTTTCCTCGATCCCCTAAGTAAATCATGATTTGATTATAAACTAATAATCCATATAGAAATCAATAGAATTGATGACATTCCACTCTCTCGAGGACTTGTTCAATAAAGGGCAGGGGGAAATAGTCTTTCTTGGTACATGAGTTGAGCGTCCTATAGTCAATAAAGACTCTCCATCCTCTACTGAACCTTGTGGGGAGAAAGTCACCATCATTATTGGTGATCATAGTGATTCAATATTTCTTTGGGATTACTTGAGTTGGGAATAACCACTCACTCTCAGAAATGGGGTAGATGATACCCACTTTCAACAACTTAAGAAGTTATTTCCTTACCAAATCCATAAGATTTGGATTGATTCTCTACTGAGGTTGAAGACATGGTTTGGATTTAGATTCAAGAACAATCATATGAGTTCCAATGAGTGGTATAATACTAGGAATATTAGAAAGGGTCCATCCAATTGCTTTCTTAAGCTTTCTTAGGACATCAAAAAGCATCATCTCTTGATTGGATTCAAGAGAAGAAAAAATGACAAGAGAAAAGGATCGATTTTCAACTATGAATGCATAATTGAGTGATGAAAGTAGGAACATAAATTCCATATCAAATTGGTTATCACTTTTCATTAAAGTAATGGACTTTGTATTGAACTCAGTTTCTTCGTTCAAATTTATTGACAAAATTATTTCCATGTGAACATAATTTTTATCCACTAAATTGGCCATATCAGTTTCATGATTGGGTATGGACTCAATGTTATTGATTTCACCCACGGAAACATTGATCGGTGATTCTAAAAAACCATCAATAGAGCTATTTGAAAGATATTCAAGCCATGAAGACAAATTTCCCTTACGTGAACAAAACAATCAGTCTATTCTTGACCTAAACATCGTGTAGTAATTCCTTGATGTTCCTCTAGTTTACTATCAATAATACCAATCCAATTAACCTCATGGATCTCTTCATCATCCCCAATTTGGGAGTTTTTATTGTATATTTTCACGTCTAGACTCATGTTCCCAATGGTTATTGTCATGTTCCCATTTCAGACTTGGATAACAGATTTGATTGTTTCAAGGAAGGGACGACCAAGGATGATTGGGGTTTGATCCCTATGACGTATTCTTTGGTGATAGTCAAGGACAATGTAGTGAGTGTGGTAAATTAAATTTTCAACTTTCACCAACCCAACCTTTAATATCCCCTTAGGAACTTGAAAACTATGATCAACAAGTTAAAGAATGGTAGATGTGGATTGGAGTTCTTCGAGCCCTAAATGAAAATACATGGCCTAAGGAATGAGGTCCACACTGGCTCCCAGATCACAATGGGAATTGACATCTTTGTTCTCTCCTATCTCAACATTTATGTATGGACATATTGGATCTTTCAAAAATGGAGGAATAGTCCCTTGAATGGTGGTACTCACATTAGCAGCCAAAAGGACATGGTTTTTATGTGAAAATTTCCATCTAAAAGTGTAGAAGTCTATAAGGTACATTGAGTAGGTTGGAATGGTTTGAATTGCATCTATAAGGGGGATTTATAACTTAACCTAATAGAATATTTCCATCAAATATTCATTCAATTATGGTTTAGATTTTCCTCACATGCGTTGAGGTAAGGGAGAAGGATGTTTGATTGTTTGTTAAGGCCGTTTGATTTTTTGTTGAGGTTGTAGTTTATTAACATTCTCATAGGGTTTTTCAGAATATATGGGTGGTTATTTATCATTTTCATCCATTTTTGAATATTTTAATGGTTCTATAATGGCTTTATCATGTTTCTAAATAGATTTACCACATCTTAAAATAGTCACTTCTTGGAGTTGTTCATGATACGTTTGCGTGTAATTGGATTATCCCCTAAAAGATGAGGATGGTACCACCTATGTAGCCATGGGTTCCTTACTGGTTTTAATGGTTTGTAGTTCATTTGTAAGGAATGAGACTTCTAATTTTATTTCCTCCATTTGTTTACAAAAATTCTCAAGGATTGGAAGAGGGGTAGATTGAGTAGGGGCTTATGCTAGTTAGTTTATCCTAGGAGGATAATTTGTTTGTTGGATTATTTGTTCCACGGGTTGTTGGTATTGGATAGGATGGTGTTGGTATTGGACCGGTTGTGATTGGAACTGGTTATGGTTTTGGTAATTTTGTGTAGGGTTTGGGTTTGGTCCTTGTTGTTGGCTATGTTGTAGGTTATCTTTCCAGTAGAAGCCTGGGTGGTAATTATACCTTGGGTTGAATGTGATTTGATATTGATTATTTTAGATGTTTTGGGATTTTATTATAGAAGGTGGTACACCTAGAAGAACATATTTAATGGAAGGAATGGTTGGGATGTCGTCGTTCTTGTGGCCATGTCTGTCAGAAATTGTGCAAACAGGGTCAGCAGTTTGAATTTCATGGACCTTCCTAAGATCGATCTCCTCGACCTTCCTAGTGAGTGCATCAAGTTTCATTATAAGGCTTTAATCCTCACTAAGTGTGACAATTCCTACATATTTGGGTGTCTTATCATAGTAAGGTGATGTCCCCCATGTTTTGTTTTGTTCTCCAATCTATCTAGATACTCGTACGCATCATTTGGGGGGTTGTTTTTGAAGGTTACATTACACATCATGTCAATGATTTTTTGCTTCCCAGACCCAACCCTTTATTGAAAATTAGAACTTGTTCTGGGATTTAAAACCCATGGTGATGTACCATATTGAGTGTGTCTTTGAACATTTCCCATGTTTCATAAAATGACTCCCCTTCTTTTTAAAAAATGTTTTTGATTCTATTTTTAAGTGCGATTGTTCTGTGATGTGGGAAGTATTTTTTGTATAATTCTCTTTGAAATTGGTCTCAGGAGTGGATTGATGCAGGTCTCATATTGTTTAACCAATTCTATGCTATATCCTTAAGTGATAAGGGAAATAGCTTCATCGTAGTTGACTCATGTTGATGTGGTGGGCACAAGGTATCAACATTGTCGTTGAACTCCTCGACATGAAGGTATGGAATTTCCGACTACATCCTGTGGAAGGTTGGAAGTGATAGGTTTGTATGGAGTGTGACATTCTCACAATATCAACTAGAGGATCGAAATGTTACTGATTTTATTATCAATAATGATGTAGATACTCAAAATACAAGAGGCGGGTTGAATAGTATACTTTAAAAAATTTCATGGGAACTTTTAATGATGATTATTTTTAACAAGGTTAAATTGGGTAATTCATAAAACCTATAAGTTCTACTAAATTTCTTGAATCCGGAAAAGAGATTTTGGAAAATATGGTTCTGGAAATTGAATCTTAATGAATGTTTACAAAGATAAAGAATCTACCTTAAAGCATATAGAATATTTCTAAATTACAGAATACAAGTAAAAGAAATTATAAGATAGTTATACTTTCCTCAATAAATAAAATGTAGTGGAAAACTTCTAACAGAACAAGTAACAAGTAATAAATATTTTAACCCAAAGTGATGAGTATCCAACAAACTTGGATAAAGGTCCCTTGATTTATACTTTCAAGAAATTCTGTCTTACCCACACCAGGGTAATCCCTCGAAACGAAGATCGGACTCTATCTTGCTATCCCCGCAAGCCATCAACTTCAAGGAAGTTGGCATCTATGTCTTCCACAGCATGGAATTCCTCAAATTTTAAGGTAGTCGGCACCTCTGTCCTCATATCCCCGGAATCCCTCGATTGTACACAACAACAATCAGAGTCGCACAAAGAAAATCTAAACAAGATGTTCAGTACGCACAGAGCAATAAAGCCTCTCTCTCTAGAAATCACTTTTACAACATGTAATCTCTATATTGATCAACTTATTATTATGAGCTATTTCAAATGTGCTCCAATTTATAGGCACAACACCAACGGTCAGCTCCCTCCTCCAACGGTCATATTTTCCTTGAATTTTAGAGGGACCTGTATACGTGTCACTCAAACAAAGGTTAGTTAGTAACTGAATGATCGACATAGTTTTAAAATAAAACGAAGTGTAAGAAAAAATATGGTTACATATAAAAAATCCAATAATCGGAATTTAAGAAAATAAAGGTTCATAGCCTAACCAAAAACACATTCGGTGTTATAATACAAGGATATTCGGACTCTGTTTTCTAAGAAATTTAGTACCTAAACTCTGTAGAATTCCAGAGTCTGAATTTCAAGGAAATTTGGAATCTTGATTCATAAGAATTTTCTACCTGAACATACAAAGTTTGGAGTCAATGTTCATGAGAATTCAGAGTCGGAACATATAATGTTTTGAGTTATAATTCATTAGAATTCGGAGTCAGAACTCATAAGTGTTCGGAGTCTGAATTCAGAGAACTCGAAACCTGAATTCAGATCCTGAAAACAAAATGATCTTTATCTGAGTATTATATGATTCCATGTTTTTAGATATGAAACTGAATTTTACACATAGAAAATATAATGATCAAATAAAAAAATTGTAATGATAAGTTTCCTTGGGGAAGGAAAATTTTCCTTATAGAAGTAAAAACATATGGAAAATGAAATTTTCCTTGAGATAAGGTGTTTGCGATTTTCAAAACAAGAATGAATGGTAAATTCATAAGGAGACCTTATTGACTCAAAAATATCCCCCAAACATGAAGGAATGGAAAATTCATAAGGAAAACCTTATTGACTCAACAATATACCCATTTTTGGAAAGCTGAAACATCCTTATGAAAAAGAATAAAAGGTCTTAGACAATATTTTTCTAGACTTTGAAAGTAAAACTAATGTCCCTTATTATATGGGAAAGGATGAATATGATGAACTCCCCCTTAGGATTTGGAACTCTAAGGATCGTATTCTAGATTTCTAGAATGAGATTTTTCATTATGTTGAGTACATAAATCTCTGTAATGAAAAATCTCCCATAGAAAAACTCCCCCTTACATAGGGATATTTCTTATTTACTTAGTATTCTTTTTCCTTTCTCCCCCTTTGTGATTTCCAAAAAGAATTTGAGGGAATGGAAAAGAAATTACGGCACCTGAAAAATTAGTACAAATATTCCAAACAAAAATGAGCAACCAAATATTTCATTAAGATAAGAATATTTTTTACAAGGAAAGAATACAAAAAAAATATCGGATTGGATTTATTTTCCTTCCTCCTCCTTGGGTATCAATTTCGTCACTATGGATTTCATGTTTTTGAGTTCCTTGTGGTCTTCCTCTTCTTTCTTTTGGAGTTGATCCTGATCCTCTACTTTCTTCTCTAAAGCTTGGAAATTTTCTTCCTAACCTTTTATAGCCTCTGCCTAAACCTTCAACAACTCATCTTGATTAACATGATTCTCTTCAATCTCCATCCGAAGATCCTTTTCCCTCTTCCAAATTTGGGAAATAGAATATAACATTCCATCCAAATCCTTTAACTCTTGAATCCAAGTATTCTGCTCAAGAGTTAGCTTTTCTTAAAATATAGTTGTGAGATCCTTGATCATTCCATCTTCTATGTCAAAATCCTACTTGACACCATCTTGAAATTCATCAAGTTCTCTCAAATCTTCAACTATATTCTTTAACCAGCCAACCATTTTCTTGCATGACATTGTTTGGGCTTCATAGATGATAAAGAAATATTTGAAGTCTTCCTACAACATGACACACTTTTCTATCACCATGGACACTGAATCTGATTTTTGATTTAGTGTGTGTTGAAGCATTTGGTTTCTAAAATCAATGCTAGGGAAAACCGAAATGGTGCGAAACAACTTCTTCAAAGACTGGACAAAGAAATCATGTCTAAGTGAAGATGATTCTAAATCTAAAACTCTGCTTGGTGAGGGCACTTTCTCTAGATCAACAAGATTCCTCTTTAAATATCCACCAGTATCTTTATTCTTCAAAACCGCTTTAGTGGTTATATCAACAACCACCAATTTCTATTTATCAGTTCTCAGAACAGCTTCCTCATCCAGAGACTCTTGTTCACTGTCAGATAGCTGAACAATTCTATATTCATCTGTTTTCTCCTTCTCAGCTCCTGACACAACATCTTCAGGGTGAATAAAATAATGATTATAACTTTCTTCTTTAGAGGTCTTATTCACTTAATCATTAGCTTTTTCATCTAAAACAGGAGTAGCAAGATTTAAAGATCTGTCTTAAGAGGTTCGGATTGAAAATTTCTCAGATGCACTTTACTTATCATGAAAGTATTGAACTTGCTTTATGAGGTCTTCTGTGTCACCACTTCTTTCTTCTTATTTTACTTCTTCCACAACTTCTTTTTCTTCAACAATCTTTTCTTGTACTTTTTCCAGAGTGAGATATTTCTTCCCCAGTGTCTCAAGTAATGCCTCTACCAAGATGGATTTATGTACATGGATTTTCTCAGATGCTTTCTCAGTATCCCTTCTTCTTTTTCTTATTTTTCTTAGCTTGATTCTCAAGCTCATCAATTGTCTTTTCTTTTAAAGCCTTATCTTCTATAGGATCCAATCCAAATTGTGGCTCTCCTTCCTTCCAATTTTTCTTTTCTTCCCTCCACTTGGATATAACCTCATCCGGATAGGCTTTTTGTTTCCTGGGCTTTGGAGGTGTCGATTGGGTTCCTTTAGCCTCTGGGGGTTTACCTTCAACTAATAATTCTTTCAACATCCCTTTATTTCCTCATTTTTGGATGGTTCAAAAAATCTTTTTTCCTTTAGAAAAACTTCAACCTCTTCCTTTGGTAGGTCATAGAATTCTCCGGAATCGTTAGAGAAAACAATATTCATTCTCTTCAATGTATCATCACTTACTAACATGACTTTGTAATTCCATGTCTTGGAACTGCAAGGAATTTTCAAAGAATCAAGGCACCGAACAATTAGCTTAGAGAGGATGGCTGGATACATGATTATCTGTGCTTTCAAGTTCCCATTATTTATATTCTCAATCATAATGAGAGTATTCTTCATCAATTTGATCTTCCAGATTCACCAGAAAATCTAATATATACATGTCACTCTTTTTCAAGGTGTCCTTATAACCTTTTCTTGGAATGAGGAATCCATGAACCCATAATTCAAGGATCTGATTATTTTTTGTCAAATGGGAAATCATTGGAGTCTTGAAATGTGAAATTCCAAGACACACCATAGATTTCACCTTGAAAAAACATCCTTGTAAATCCGGCAATTTATGGGAACAGAATTCTGCTTCCCCTTCCTAAGACAACCCCACCAAGCTTACAGCCTTGGTGTATGAAAGGGAATATGTTTTTCCATAGATTTTGATTGAAAATTTACTCCTCTCTTCTTCTTTGAAGTAACTCACAGATTCATAAATTTCCACAAGCAGATCTGGGTATACTACATCTTGTTCTCATGGCTTTGATATGAAAACAATTTCCCATCCATTCAACCTGATGTTCATGGATATAATGGAATCGTACTTGGAAAAGAAATTCGGATGGACCAAATTCTCTCTGTAAATATGACACTCCGAAATCATCTTGACAATTGACATCTCTTGATAAGGAACTTCACCAGACATTCATATTTGAACAAGAGTTGAGAGGTTCGAAATGATATTTTGAAAGGGGGGAAGAGCTTCGGCATGCAAAGGCTTGAAATCCAATGCGAGATCACCTTCAGGGGGTCCTTTATATAGGTGTTTGAAGCGATGATTCATCTTCCAAACTCGATCCAATGGCTGAAAAACTTTCTGATTAGATATGATGGTTGAAATTAAATCTAAATGGAAAATTTGGTAGGATCTGAACTTTTGAGGTTTTTTAAAGAAAACAATCATTCAGATTTAAAGAAAATAGAATCCGATTTTTTTTAAAAAATAGAACAAACTACCAGCAAGTAAAATATGATTATTAAAACTTAAGAAAGAAAATCAAACCATTCAGATTTCCAGGAAGATTATTCGTAGTGAGGAAAAATTCTTCTTGATTACATTTAGATTTCGAAAATTTTGATTATGAAAAAAATGGAAACAAAAAAAATCCATTACGAATATCTTCATTATGAAAATTTTGAGTACGAAAATCATCATTACGAAAATATTCATTACAAATATTTTGATTATGAAAATTTTAGACAATGAAAATGTTCATTACGAAAGATTTGAAAAATCTAACTACTAATTTTTTTAGAAAACATTATTATAAAAAACATGACAAACCTCATTTTGAAAAACCTGAGAAACGTAATAACGAAAAACGTGAAAAACTACATTACAAAAAAAATTTCAAAAACTTCATTATGAAAAGCATGAAAAACTCTATTACGAAAAATTTGAAAAAAAAACTAACAAGAAAATGTACTCCCTCTATGAAAAGAAGTTTATTACTATAATGAGATTGAATTCAAAAGGAAGTTAATAAGGAGGATTACCTTAAGTTTATCATTCCTAACTTATGTTTAATGTATTCAAATCTATCAGAGGGTAAAGATTTTGTGAAAATATCAGCAAGTTGATCTTGTGTTCTGATAAATTGAAGAATGATATCTCCTTTTTGTGTGTGATCCCTAAGAAAGTGAATCCTAATATCTATATCCTTTTCATGAGAGTGATGTGAATGGTTTTTTCAAAAAGAAATGGAACTATTATTATCACAAAAAATTGTGTTTTGGTAAAACTCCTACCATAGTCTGTGAGTGTGTGTTTCATCCATAACACTTGAGCACATCAACATACAGCTGCTACATATTCAGCTTTAATAGTGGAAAGTGATACTGAGTGTTGTTTCTTAAATGAACAAGAAACTATTGAATCTCCTAAGAAATGAAATGTTCTGGAAGTACTCTTTCTATCCATTCTACATCCACCAAATTCAACACCCAAAATTTTTTTTAGAACAAAATCATTTCTAGAAGTATAAAAGAGTCCTAAATCCATGGTTCCCTTTATACAGTGAAAATTATTTTCACTGCCTTTAAATGAGATCCCTTAGGATTTGATTGATATCTTGCACATAGGCTTACTGAAAACATTATGTGTGGATGACTACCTTTCACGTAAAGTAAACTTCCTATCATACCTCTAAAAGATGTTTGATCTACTATTTTTCCATCTTTATCAAGATCAAGTGTATTTGACATACCAATGGGAGTACATATACTCTTAGTGTTGTCATATACATACATTTTAATAAGATCTTTAATATAATTATGTTGGGATATATAGATTCCTTCTTGTTTTTTAGAAATTTGAAAACCAAGGTAAAATGTTAACTCACCCATCATACTCATTTAAAACTCAGATTTCATTATGTCTACAAAGGAATCAGTTAACGATTGCTGAGTGGAACCAAATATAATTTCATCAACATAAATTTGATCAATCAAAACATTTTTCTTATCTTTTTTATAAAAAGGGTTGGATCTGCATTTCCCTTAACATAATTATTTTGAAGCAAAAATCTTGTAAGTCTATCATACTAGGCTCGAGGGGATTTCTTAAGTCCATAAAAAGATTTGATAAGTCTAAAAACATGTTTATGATGTTTTGTATCTTCCAAACCACGAGGTTGTTCAAAAAAACTTCCTCTTGAACAAAACCATTAAGGAAATCCCATTTCACATCCATTTGAAAAAGGTTAAAATTGAAAAATGCTGCAACGACCAGTAGAATAAGAATACATTCAAGTCCAGCTACTGGAGCATAGGTTTCTTCATAATCTATTCATTCTTGTTGATTATAGCCTTTAGCAACCAATCTAGCTTTCTTTCTTACTATGATTCCATTTTCATCACACTTATTTCTGAAGAACCATTTTACACCAATAACAGAGGTTTCCTTAAGCCTTTCTACCAAGGTCCATACTTTATTCCTTTTAAATTCATTAAGTTCATCTTGCATAGCTTTTATCCAATCATCATTACCTAAAGCTTCATAAATGATTTTTAGTTCTAATTGGGAAAGGAATGCTAGATGTTCTATTTCATTCCTTAAGGAACTTCTAGTCCTTATAGGTTGATTAACATCACCAATGATACTATCACTGGGATGATTCTGTAGAAACAACTGATTTGGGTTTTGTAAAACATGTTCATTAACATAGGGTAGGAAATATTTTAGGGTAAATGTTTCAGAATTTTCTTCTTAGACATTTTCCTTTTCAGAGGGATCTTCTATCATTTATTGATAATCAGTTTTTGAAAACAAATCTGCATATGTAGTTTGGGGTTGTTTAAAAACAAAATGATTTGTTTCATCAAATTTGACATGTACTGTTTCTTCAACAGTACAAGTGTTTTTATTGAAATCTATATAATCCATAGAAGTTGTGGAGTAGTCTAAGAAAACTCCTTCATCAGATTTTGGTGTGAATTTATGAAGAGTATCTTTAGTATTCAAAATGAATACCATGCATCCAAAAACCTTGAAGTAGGAATGTGTAGGTTTTCTACCATTCCATAACTCATAATGATTTTTATTAAGAAAATGTCTAATCAAAACTCGATTTATAGTATAACAAGTAGTACTTACAGTTTCAGCTCAAAAATGTTTGGCTATAGAATACTCACTCAACATGGTTCTTGTTATCTCTTGAATAATTATATTTCTTCTTTCAACAACACCATTATTTTGCTCTATTCTAGGGGATGAGAAGTTATGAGTAATTCCTTTTGTACTAAAAAATGTTTCAAAATACTAATTTTTAAATTCTCCTCCATGATCACTATGAATATTTATCAAAGGGAGGTTTTTCACATTTTTAACTTGGGCTCTAAAACTTATGAAATACGAAAAGGCTTCAGATTTCATTACTAGAAAATAGACCCATGTAAATCTAGGGTAATCATCAACTAGGAAAAATATATAATTCTTTCCTCCAATACTTCTAGTTTGTGTTGGTCCAAAAATATTTATTTGCACTAACTGTAATGCATTAGTTGTTGACACTTAACCAACTAATTTAAAGCTTTATTTATGTTGCTTTCCATATTTACAAGGATAATATTTTTTTGAAGAATCAAATCTAACCTCCAGTAGATCCTTAACTAATATATTCTTAGAGAGTATACATAGATTTCTATTGTTACAATGTCCTAACCTTATATACCACAACCAAGAATGATCTTCTATTGCACTAAGGCAAGGCAGGTCTTGGTTTCTAAGGTCTTCTAAGTTTAGTGTGTAAACATTCTCTTTTCTATGGGCAGAAGGAATAAACTCTTTCATGGGATTGTGTACTAAACACTTCTGATTCCTAAAATTCACAAGGTAACATTCAGCACATAATGGACTTTTTCTAATGAGGTTTTCCTTAAGACCATTAACAAACAAAACATTTTAAATCAATGTTTTTCCAAGAAGGATGATGTTAACTATATCGATAATTTCTCCCTTAGAATTATCTCCGAATGTTACTTTTCCACCTTTTGCCTTGATAATATTTTCAAAGAAGTTCTTGTTACCAGTCATGTGATGGGAAAATCCATTAACCATGTACCATATATTAATTTTAGTACTTTCTTTACTTTCCTAAAAACAAAAAAAAATTAGACATTCATAACCCAAACTTTCTTGGATCCGGAAATTTCAGAAATCAAAATTTTAGGCACTCACATTTTCATAGAAAAATAGGCTTTATGAAATCCTAAAGTCACAGTTTTGTTTAAGGACCAATTTTTTCCAATATCCACCCCACTGACACTTATTGTAGGATGTAGCACTTTGAAGAGCAAAATAATTGTTACTAAAAATCGGTTTAGAACATGTATAACCAAATCCAGAGTTATTACTTAGAGGTCAGATATGAGAATACATTTTATGAAAATTTTCATTACCTAAGGTAAAATTTGACAAACACTTCCTAAAGGAAAAAATTTTGGACTTTAGTATGATAACTAAGTTCTTATCTTCAAATAAATTAGCTTTAGAACTAGAGTTTGGCTCGAATTTTTTTTAGAAATGACTTTTTCATGATCTTTAGAAAGTTTATCATTCTCAGAATTTAATTCCTCAGGATTTTTTGAAATATTATCAAAATCAAGGCTTTTCTTATCAAGATATTTAGAAATATCTGATATTTCTTTAATAAGTATAGAAATCCTAGAATTTTCTTTATCAATCTTTTTTTTGACTTTAGAATTTTCATTTTTAAGAATCTTAGCAAACTAATAAACTTATTCATAGGTAGGTAAAGTATCATCCGCATCAGAAGAATATTATTCATCCGAAGATTCATAATATTTATCATTATTATAAATTGAATTCAGAGAAACATTGGTCATTTATTCATCAATGTGTACCTTAGACATTTAAAAAATATTATTAATAGGTAGTCTATCTATTAAACTGAAATTCTTATGTCCAGAAGATTCGTAATTTGATGATTCATCTGAAGAGTCACCACCACTGGCACTCCAGGTGTCATTAGCTTTCAGAACGTTCTTAGCTTTAGCTTTGTAGTACTTCTTTCTATTTCTCTCAAAATGATTTTCCTTTCTTTCCTTTATTTTAAGCATAGGGAAATCAGTTCTTATATGTCCAGCTCTCTTGCATTCATAACATTTAACTTCTGAATCTTTATTGTATTTTTTTTCTTTGTTCTTCTATCATGATTGAATGTTCTTTTGTCCAGAAATCTTGTTCATCCTCCTTGAAATATTTGCTAATTCATTTCATGAAGATTCACTTCCACTAGATTCGGACTATATAACAATCTTCTATGATTTGGATCTAGTAACTCTCTTAGGAGTGTTTTCTTTTATATGATTTGAAGTTGTAGAAAAAAGAAACACTTCCATTCTCATTCTTCCTCTTAATGTTGTCAGCATCTCTCTTCATTCTAGTCTCGTGCTATGTAAGATTTCCAAAAAGTTCATCAAGATAAATCCTAGTAACCTTTCTATTCTCATCAATAGAAGTCCTCTTGGATTCCCACTAATTAGGCATTATGTCGATGATCTTATCCACAAGTGCTTTATCATCTAATCCTTTCTGACCCATATATTGTAAACTATTAACGATTGTAATGAATCTCTGTTTCACCTTACATATGGGTTTTCCATAAGGAAAGCAAAAACCATGACATTCATGCTTTGAGCATGTCTCTTCTAGTATCAATAACATTGGAAGTTCCAACGTTTGTAACATCAAGATTTTTCCATATACAAATTTCTACTTCACAAGATGAAATTTGTCTATATATATTTATAGTCATGGAACAAAGAAAAGTATTGAGCACCATATAATTCAGTTTATATTCATGCTTTTCTTGTTTGGTGAAAGCACTAACTACCTTGTAGGTATTTTTATAACCTCCAGTAAGAATTTTTTTTCCTACTCCAGTATTGATAATAAATGTCTTCATGCGATATCTCTAATATTCATAGTCATTCCCATCAAAAATAGGTGTTATTATTGGATTTAGGTTGTCAATGGGACCAACATTAATTCTTTCCATCTTAAAGAAAATATTTCCACAGAAGCTTGTTAGTAATAAAATTTTGTAAATAAGGAGAATATTCCTCATCAAGATAAATAAAGAACATGATTATCTCTATTCAAAAATGAATCTGAACTTGTGAGTCCGAAAATCTAATTCCGAAAAATAAGAAGAAGAATAAGTTTCTTCTGAATATAATCGTGATATTAGTTCAGATTGATCCTCCCTCTGATACCAATTGATAGGTTGGTATGGAGTGTGATATTATCCAATGATACCAAATGAAGGATCGAAATGTTACTAATTGTAGTATCAGAAATGATGTAGATCCTCAAAATACAAGAGGGGAGTGAATAGTATACTTTAAAAAAATTATTTTGAACTTTTAAAGATTATTATCTTTAACAAGGTTAAAAAGGGTAATTCATAACACACCTATGTTCTACTAACATTCTTGAATCTAAAAAAGTGATTATGAGAATGTGATTCTAGAAAAGATGGTTCAAGAAAATGAAACTTAATGAATGTTTACAAAGATAAAGATTCTACCTTAAAGCGTATAGAATCTTACTAAATTAGAGTATAAAAGTATAAGATAGTTATACATTCCTCAACAAATAAAATTCAGAAGAAAACTTGTAACAGAACAAGTAACAAGTAATAAATCCTTTAATTGAAAGAGAATGGTATCCAACAACCTTGGATAAAGGTCCCTTGATTTATTGTTTCAAGAATGTATGTCTTACCGACACTAGGGTAAGACCTCGATATGAAGATCGAAGTCTGTCTTGATATCCCATCAAGCCCTCAACTTCAATGTAGTTGGAACCCCTGTTTTCCTCAGCAAGGAAGTCCTCAAACATTAAGGTAGTCGGCACCTCTTTCTTCTTATCCCTGGAATCCCTCGATTGTACACAGAAACAATCAGAGTCACACAAAGTAAATATGAAAAAGATGTTCAGTATACACAGAGCAATAAAGCCTCTCTCTCTATAAATCACTTCATCATCATGTAATCTCTAGATTGATCAACTTCAAATTATGAGCTCTTTTATATGAGATCCTATATATAGGCACAAAACCAATGGTCAACTCCCTCCAACAACGGTTATATTTTTCCTTGAATATGAGAGGGACATGTAAACATGTCACTCAAACAACGGTTAGTTAGTAACTGAATACTATAAATCGTTTTAAAACATAAACAAGTGTAAGAAAAAATATGGTTACATAACCAAAATCCAATATTCGGAATGTAAGAAAATAAAGGTTCAGAGTCTAACCAAAAACACATTCAGTGTCTATAATTCAAGGATATTCGGACTCTATTTTCTAAGAAATTCAGAACCTGGACTCTATAGAAATCTGGAGTCTAAATTGCAAGGAAATTTGGAATCTGGATTCACCAGAATTCGGATCCTGAACATACAATGTTCGGAGTCGGGGTTCATGATAATTCAGAGTCCGAGATTACAAAGTGTGGAGTCAGAATTCATTATAATTCGAAGTCAAAACTCTCAAGAGTTTGAATTTTGAATTCAGAGAAATCAAAACCTGAATTCAGATCCTGAAAACAGAATGCTCTTTATTTGAGTATTATATGATTCTGAGGTTTTAGATATGAAAATGAATTTTACACTTAGCCAAGAAAATGAACAATGAAAACACATGGAAATGATAAGTTTCCTTATGGACGGAAAATTTTCCCTATAGAAGTAAAAACATAGGGAAAATGAAATTTTCCTTAAGATAAGGTGTTTGTGATTTTCAAAACAAGAATGAATTGTAAATTAACAAGGAGACCTTATTGACTCAACAATCTCCCCCAAACAAGAAGGAATGGAAAAGTCATAAGGAAAACCTTATTGAATCAACAGGAAGGTGGTTTAGGACATGATATTTGAAAACATAACGTGCTTATCCATGGGAATAATGCCTAATGAAAGAGGGTGCAATGATCCAGAAAAGTGTGAGGTAGTCATTCATGGTTTGATCGACAACATTCCCTATGTTTGGGGCTGCCTCATTTGGATTTCCATTTTTCTTCCCACCCGGGATTATGATTTGGTTTCATTGAAGAAATTCAATTGAAATGGGTTCAATTTTTGACTCTAGAGTACTTGGAAGATTATTATCTAATGTAAATAGTTCCATTGGTGCACTTGACTCCCCAGTCCCAGGATTATCTACTCTAACTAGATGGGCTGATTGGTCATGAGTGTAGGCAGACATGCGCCAAAAGAAAAAAAATGAGAAAGGAAAAAGATAAGAAAAATTGGAAGAGAATAAATGAAATGGGGGAGAATAGAATGGGTGTTGAGATGAATTACTTGGGTCCCTATAAATGGTGCCAAAATTTGGTCTCTCCAAAATTTACCCAAGTTTTTGGGGTTAAGTGGTCAATTGTAGTGTAGCTTTTGTTGTTAATTCCTCGAAAACCAAATAAGAATCCTATAAACATGCACATTCTATGGACTGATTTTTGTTATTAAGTGGCCAAATTTGGGTTTATTTTAGATAATTTCAATCGAAAACTATGTGACCTTAGTGAATTAAAATTTCTAGAAGGGTTGATCCAATGTTATTACAAGGGGTGGATTTGATGAAATTCTTTTCTAACGATTTTAATTTCTTATATTTGAGATGGGTTTATTAGAAAAGATCAAAAAACATCATCACTTACTGGTTATATACCAGTACACTATAATAATAACCACCTATACACTTGGAGGATCAAATTTATTAGAATTCTAAGGTAAAATTTAAAATTATCACTTGAAGTATCTGCCCTTAAAATTCAATACGGATGAATAATCTTTACAATTTTCAAACAAAATTCTCAATAAAAAGAAGTTATTAAACATTAATGGTTTGATAAATAACATCAAATACTACCCCTATAATGACGCACACTTTACATACATTATTATTACTTCAAAATTGAAGCACACTTATTACAAAATATAACAAATCCATTAAAGGACCGTATAGGCATAGTGTCTTTAGAAACTGGGAAACATAAACAACTGGTTCATAAAGCATCTACATTGTTACCCATTTATTTCATCATATCTGGAGTCCCTTTTGGCATATCCTACTTAATAACCTTATGCCTGACCTGGGGAAAGAAAACATACAAAATGGTGAGCTCAAATGCCCAGTAAGGGTAAACAAAAGAAATATCAATCACATCATATTCATAAGAACATAACATTTTGGAAATCATAACCTGCAAAAGAGATCATAATTTCATAACATGGGATAAATCATAGTAGTGAAATGTAATCCAAATAATCATAACTTAAAACATGAAACTTTGTGTAATACACACATAATAAAAGAGAATCATTTCTTAGTAGTCACGACTCATTTCCAAGACTATCTTAGTGAACAAAGTCCATTTCTGAACCGAGTTCACTCCTCGTTTCAGTCCTGTTTCACTGAACCGGATTAACCTACCATTTGAGCCATGTCATCTCATGAGATATAAATCCTCACCCAATTCATTGGAGGGAGATATAGGTCCCACACATCTCATAATGAAACCATTCTTATATGTGCTACAAAATCATAAATCATACATCATATCATAACCCATGTAATAAAAATGGGATTCTTAATCATCATGACATCATAAAACAATCCATATAAGATGAAAGGACATCATATAAATAATTCCATAATAACATAATCAAAACAATGTAAAAATAGGGTTAGAAATAGAACCCTATATTATCTTAGATGGAAAATAATTTTGATAAAACACTTGAACTCCATTCTTGAGGAAAATATCCTTTCTACTTCAAAAACATTTTCCTTTCTTAACATGTCATATAATTTTAAACTAAAAGAAGTTGATTAAAAATAAACTTGAAAAATTTTTGAGGAAGCTTCAGGGAAATAATATTCTAAAAATCCATTCAGGCCGTATAAGTTAAAAAAAAGAACATTCTTCTCGTACTTTGGCCGGAAAAGTCAAAAAGTACCTCGTATGAAAAATGACAAAAGATTCCTTTCAAATCGTTTAATAAAAACTCCCCTAAGGTTAAAATTGGATTTAAAAAATTTTAGTTGGATAGAAATAATATTAAATATTGAGTAAACATGGATTTGGATGATAAATATTCCCCAGTAAATTCGGAAGTATAAACAATCTCGGATAAAAATTGAGATTTGCGAGATTTTCCCTCACCTTAGGTCCGATTTTCTCCGTAAGTGTCTGAAACTCCTGTACAATGATTTAAATAATGTCATTTACTTATTCCAGAATCATAAATATTTTTATTATATCATATATGGTCATATTCTTAGCTTCTTATTAGTAATATTTCATTGTTACTTGTTATTCGGGTGTTTATTGATTTTTGTTCTTATGCGTGTTTTTTCAAATAAATTCTTATTCTTAGTTTTAGGTTATATATAACTCATTTAAAGAATGTTAGTAGTGTAATATATATCATATTTATTCATTCAATTCATTTATATAGTCATTATGAAAAGAAGATCATGTAGAACAAGTCGCATCACATCGTGGAGACGGTAGGTCATACGTACGCACGAGCGAGGATATCATTCCCATGATCGTGGAATTGTATTGAAGTGTATGTATACTATTTAAACATAAATATAAATTTAAAATAATAATATATAGTTATTCATTACACCATTATACCCATCCATGTAAGGTGGTTGTGGAAAATAGATTACACCACAACGTGGAGACGGTATTCCGTACATACGCACGCGTGATGATTTCGTTTTCTGTAGGATGTATAGATGGTGAAATAGGGTTGTTTCATAATTATAATAAAATATAAGTATATGAGTGATACTTATGTTATTACTTCATAATTAAAAAACTAAACAAGAAGATGTATAAGAAGAAATAAAGTTGAAAGAATCTGTAACGGACATTACCTCTTCTTTGAAGATCCTTTTCTTAACCTCCTCTTAGGGTACTAAATATGGTCTTTGAAGAAGATAAAGACCTCTAGGATGTTTCCAGGGAAGTGGAGAAGATAAATTGGCAGGGTTTGGCCAAGCTTGAAGTCTCAAAGTGGTGTGAGGAAGAGAGAGAGGAGGTTCCCTTTTATAAGGGAGGAGAGGGGCACCTTTGGAAAACTAAAAATATTATTTTATTATAAAGTCATATTCGATTATTAATAGCTCCAAATTAATTTATTTATACTCTAAGGAGGTTATGGGTCGAAATACTCTCAAAAAATAGATTTTAGACAAGTTTAGGTTACTATTTTAACCTTATCATTTAGATTTAACTTTAAGTTAAATAATTTTACTTTTACAGTGTCTTTTTGTTTTCTTACACTATAAGGTTAATAAACTTACTATAACAAGCCAAAAGAACCACAAGATGTTTATTATTAATATATATAACCTTATATAAGTCATTTGGCAGAACCTTAGATTTTTAAGAATAAAATAAAAATTAATAATATAATATTTTTTTTAAAAACTGTTTTATGTCAATTTTGACACTATTTGGTACTTGATTTTTGTGAAAATCATAACAACATGATTAGTTAGAAAAAAGTTAATGATATCAATACTAATATGTCATATTGACCTATGAAATTTGTATAATTCATAAAAAGTCTCAAATTACCTTCATTTGGGTATTTATAACATCAATTATGTTAATATTTCATTAATAAGGTAATTACTCCATCATCATTGTGTCATAAATAAATTAAATTATTTAAAGTCTAAAAATTATAAATAAAATACCATTATTTAGAAAATATTTTTATATTTATAATGAATATTTATAGTCGAAATTATCTTATGTATATCCTTATATTAAAATTTTTTTACTTATTAAACTTTGATTTTATCTATTTTAACTCTTCTTTAAATAAAATAATAATAAATGTCCTAATCTAATCCAAGTGGACCTAAATGGTCATATTTTATTCCTAAGGTTGTTTTTTGTCTAATTACACTTATCCAATAGAATTGGAACATGTGTTAGGGTAATAATAATATCATTTTTACCCTTAATTACCCTATTTACTTTTAACCGTGGTAAAAAAAGTAAAAAGTTACTATTCACCAAAAAATATTTTTATCTTATTGAACCACATTTTACTCCTTGATATTAACCATTTCTCTCTGATTTTTGAAATTCCACTCAAAGAAACAGTAAAATTAAGTTTTATGTGAATTTCCAAATTCTCTTAGGAGGTGGGTAAAAGACAGTGAAAAGTTTAATAAAATTTTTATATGTATAAAATTATTATAAAATGACTCCAATGAATTACATTGAACTTATATAGGTATTATGTATCAATTTTCACATAAAATAAATTTAAATAAAATAAATAATTATTTAAATAAAAAGTTGGTGTTTAAATAGTAACCTAGTGTTTTCACTATTCATCAAAAATTGAATGTTTTCAGAAAAATACCAAAATTTCACCCTAGGCTAATTTCGATATTCTGAATCAAAAAATGAATTCCATTTTGAAGGATTAAATTTATAAAATTTCCAAAATTGGGTATTACTATTCATAACTGCTAGTTTTAATAATATTTTAATAGCATATCGTTGTATAGTGAAACTCGGTATTACGTATGACACAATCTATCGAGGAAGGTCGCGATTGCGTGTAAATCAAGACAAGATAGTGTTGTGTGTAGTGAAATATTCCTTTGATGATGTATATAACATAAAAACAAAAAATTTCTCATAAAAATATCGGGTGTTACAATCTAGCCCCCTTAAAATGAATTTCTCCCTCGAAATTCGTCACTTTGTAACAAACAGATGAGGATACCTTTCCCTCATCATATCCTAAAGCTCCCATGTATCTTCTTCTAATTGGTGGTTCATCCAAAAATGTTTCACCAAGCGAGTGGTCTTGTTCCGTAGGACTTTTTCACTACGATCTAGAATCTCTATCGACTGTTGTTCTTAAGAAAGATCTTTCTCCAACGGTACAACTTCTGAGCCGAGTACATGTTAAGGATCAGGTATGTACTTTCTCAGGAGATATACATGGAGCACATCATGAACCTGAGAGAGATTCCGTGGAAGTGCCAATCGGCAAGCTACCTTCCCAACACGATCAAGTATTTCGAAAGGACCGATATACCTAGGGCTCAGTTTTACCTTCTTTCTAAATCTCATTACTCTCTTCCAAGGAGATATTTGTAAGAACACTTTTTCACCCACTTCAAACTCTAGGTCTTTTCTTCGGTTGTCGGCATAACTTTTTTGTCGACTCTGAGCTACTCTAATGTGTTCTTGGATAGATCTGACCTTTTCTACCTTCTCATCAACAAGATCAGGTCCTAATATATTTCTTTCCCCAACATCATCCCAACAAGTTGGAGTTCAGCATTTCTTTCCATATAGAGCTTCATAAGGAGCCATCTGAATACTGGAGTGAAAGATATTATTTTAAGAAAATTCCACCAAAGGTAGGTGTTGATCCCAACCACCTTTTAAATCCATAGAGTAAGCTCTTAACATACCTTCTATAGTTTGAATTGTTCTCTTGGACTGATCGTCTAGCTGAGGTTGATAAGCAGTGCTGAAACTCAACTCTGTATCCAGAGTATGCTGAAGACTTCGCCAGCACATTGAGGTAAACCTCGGATCCCGATCAGATATAATGGAAATTTGTACTCTATGCAATCTTACCAATTACTTTACATATATCCTGTAAATCTGATCCAGATAGAAATCCTCTCTAATAGCAATGAAGTGTGCAGACTTTGTAAGAAGATCAACTATGAACCATATATAATTTTTGCCTTTGGATGTTTCAGGAAGTCCAGTGACAAAGTCCATAGTTATGTTTTCCCATTTCCATTCAGGTATGGGTAATGGTTGTAACATCCCCTTAGACTTCTGTCTCTCAGCATTAACTTGCTGACAAACCAAGAATCGAGAGACATATTCCGCAACATCTGTTTTCATGCCATCACACCAGAAGTACTCTTTCAGGTCCTTATACATCATCGTGCTTCCATGACAAATAGAGAATGTAGAACTATGAGCCTCATCCAGAAGATCCTTCATTAATTATGGGATGGGAGGAACAAAACCTGATTCCTGAACTTTATTATCCCATCACAATCAAAGTTGAATTTAGGAAAATTTCTCACCTTCTTTTGTAACTCTACATCTTCTTTCTATGCCTCTTTAATCTTCACATGTATAGATGGTTGAACATTAATTTGAGAAAGATATGATTTTCCCCTTCCATTATAATTCCAAGATCCATCCTTTGTAAATCCATAAATATTGGATTTTTTGTGATCCTCATCATGGATAAGCTAGCATTGTCTTGTTGACTTAATGTGTCTGCCACATTTTTTTCTTTCCCTGGGTGGTAATGAATTGAGTAGTCATAATCCTTAATCAACTCCAACCATCTTCTTTGGCGCATATTCAAATCCTTTTGTGTGAAAATATACTTTAAACTTCTATGATGAGTATAAATATCACACCTTTCTCCATAAAGGTAATGCCTCCAAATCTTTAATGCAAAGATTACCATAGCTAACTCCAAATCATGAGTTGGGTAATTTTTCTCCTGGATTTTCAACTGTCATGAGGCATAAGCTATCACCATATCATTTTTCATGAGAAGAAACCACAATCCCTTATTGGATGCATCAATATAGATCACAGACCTTTATCCACTACAAGGCAGTGTGAGCATAGGTGCACTGGGTAACCTTATTTTTAACTCTTTGAAATTCTCTTCACACTCCTCCACCCAAATGAACTTAACTCCTTTTCGAGTTAACCTGATGAGTGGATTAGATAATAGTGAAAAATCATTCACAAAACGCCGATAATATCCAGCCAAACCAAGAAAACTTCGGATCTTGGTTACTGTTGTTGGTCTCAACCATCTTTTGATAACCTCTGTTTTTGATGGATCTATAGATATCCCCTCTTTTGAGATTATGTGACCAAAAAATGAAACTTTTTGAAGCCAAAATTCACACTTGGTAAATTTGGCATAAAGCTTCTCCTTTCTGAGGGTCTTCCATATAATTCTTAAGTGATCTTCATGTTCTTCCTTTATCTTTGAATAAACAAGAATATCGTCTATAAAGACTACCAAAAACCGATCAAGATTGTCTCTAAAGACTCTATTCATTAGATCCATGAATATAATAGGGGAATTAGTAAGACCAAATGGCATCACTATAAATTCATAGTGTCCATACCTTGTACGGAAAGCCGTCTTTGGTATATCCTCCCTTTTGACCCTTAATAGATAATCCCCTAAATGAAGATCAATCTTGGAAAAGTATTGACATCCGCATAGTTCGTCAAATAAGTCATCAATGCGTGGGAGAGGATATTAGTTCTTGATAGTGATCTTGTTAAGTTCTCTATAATCAATGCAGAGTCTCATTGATCCATCTTTATCCTTAACAAACAGAATAGGTGCTCGCCAAGGTGATGCACTAGGGAATATGAATCCTTTATCAAGATTCTCTTGGAGTTGCTTCTTGAATTCTTGAAACTCAATTGGGGCTATTTTATAAGGTGTCTTTGAAATAGGTAAAGCACCCAATACGAGTTCGATTGAAAACTAAACTTCATGATTTGGTGGAATACCAGACAATTCCTCTGAAAAGACATCATAAAATTCTCGTACAATGCGAATATTCTTAATCCTGAGTTTCTCTCCAACCATTTGAGATAAATAACCTTCATTTAGTAGAATCAAGACCCATAAGATGTAAGAAATTTCTACTGGAAGGGTATGTTCATCCTTGCTTCGATAGATGATCATAGATTGATATGGAATATGAAATGTGACTTCCCTTCTTTGGAAATTGATATGATCTCCATATAAATAAATCCAATCCATGCCAAGAATCACATAAAATTCCACTATAGGAAGGATCACATGATTTGCAGGAATCACTTTCCCACAAACTTCAATCGGAGAAGAATTATAAACTTTTGATGCGATTGTTGTGCCATTAGGGGTTGTCACAGCTAACTCAACATATAATTGTTGAGGTAATATGGCGATACCCTCAGAAACGTCTTCAGAAATAAAAGAGTGGATGGATCCATAATCAAATAAAAAATTTTATACTTTATAGTGGATGGTAAGTGTACCTTT
The DNA here is from genome assembly GCA_963277665.1 of Viscum album. Lineage (NCBI taxonomy): Eukaryota > Viridiplantae > Streptophyta > Magnoliopsida > Santalales > Viscaceae > Viscum > Viscum album. The sequence continues at coordinate 1,390,874,854 of OY728152.1, forward strand.
CACCACTTCGTTCTCATACTCCACATCGCTGATAGAAATTGCATGTTACTTTCCTTTTTCTTTATCCTTAAGAGTTTGTTGACATCGATCATCATCAACAACCCTTGGATTAGGGAATTGATTATCATAATGCGCCATTCCCTTTCACTTGTGACATTGAAGTGTAGGAGGTGCACTCTGTGTAGCCTTTTCTTTTTTCACATCACTAGACATCTCCTTCCCATCATTGAGGCATTCAAATGCCTGATGACCTTCCTTTCCATATTTGAAAAATTTACTTGTCCCTTTAAGACAACTCCCTCCATGTTTCTTTCCACACTTTGAGCATAAGGGAAAACTCATCTTCTTTTCAGTGAGCTCTTTATATTTTCCTTTTAATTCCATTTTCCTCTTCTTATCAAACCCATATGACTGACGGGTTACTCCAATCTCCATCTCAACTTGGAGAGCACATCAAATGATTTCCTCATAGATATTGAAGTCCCTTATGGATAACACCCTTCTAAGACTTGGTTTTAAGCCACTAAAGAATCAATAGATCTTACTCCCAGGTTGGATAATAATCCCAGAAGCGTACCTTGAAAGTCTTGTAAAATATTCTTCGTAGGTACCAAGAGATTTATCATCCTTTTGCTTCAGTTCAAGAAACTCCTTCTCCATCTTTGTTCGAAGAATGTAAGGGAAGTAATTATTGAAAAATATGTTCTTGAACTTGTCCCATTCCATGGACTCAATTTCATCTCTTGGCCTCGTATTCTTGATAAGATTCCACCATTGATCAGCTTCACCTTCCAAACAATATACTGCTAAGATGACTTTTTCTTGTTCAGAACCTTGAAGAACTAAAAATATCTTTTCAGTAGTACTGATCCACTATTCATCAACTAATGGATCAGTAGACTCGTTGAATGAGGGTGGACGCTACCTCCAAAAAGATTCAACAGAATGTTTCCCCTTCTTTTGCTTGTTTGGATGTCCTGCATGATTCATAACTTGAGAAAGTAGTGTGAGCATGGCTACAAGATGTTTCATTCCAGCTCCCATAACGTTTGGTTGCTCAGGGGAAAATCATTGCATTGCCCGTCGCATTCCTCATTAACACAGTTCCTTCGGGTTCTAGCCATTGAATAAAACCAAGAAGAATAGTGTGACAAACACTAATTATAATAGGAAAACCACATAATCAAGAATAAATTTCACACTTAAGGTCTTATCATAGGTTTTTCATGGCCATTTATAAAACACTAAGATTGTGTTCTATGATTAGACTTATCCTTAGGGTTCTTACTGAGGCTTTCACATCATAGTTTCCAAAGGTTGACTATACCTTTCCTCTGATACCAACAATAACGACCCACACTTTACATACATTTTTATTGCTTCAAAATTGAAGCACACTTATTTCAACATATAACAAAACCATGAAAGGACCATATAGGTATAGTGTCTTTAGAAACTAGGAAACATAAACAACTGGTTCATAAAGCATCGACATTATCTCCCATTTATTTCATCATATCTAGAGTCCCTTTTGGAATATCCTACTTAATAACCTTCTTCCTGAGCTGGGGAAAGAAAACATACAAAAGGGTGAGCTCAAATGCTCAGTAAGGGTAAACAAAAGAAATATCAATCACATCATATTCATAAGAACATAACATTTTGGAAATCATAACCTTCAAAAGAGATCATAATTTCATAACATGGGATAAATCACAGTAGTGAAATGTAATCCCAATAATCATAACTTAAAACATGAAACTTTGTTGCATACACACATAACCGGAGAGAATCAATTCGTAGTAGTCAAGACTCATTACCAAGACTATCTTAGTGGACAAAGTCCATTTCTGAATCGAGTTCACTCCTTGTTTTAGTCCTATTTCACTGAACCAGATTAACCTATCATTCTATCCATGTCATATCATGAGATATAAATCTTTACCCAATGCATTGGAGGGAGATATAGGTCCCACCCATCTCATAATGAAACCATTCTTATTTGTGCCACAAAATCATAAATCATACATCATAGCATAACCCATGTAATAAAAATGGGATTCTTAATCATCATTCCATCATAACACAATCCATATAAGATAAAAGGACATCATAAAAATAATTCCACCATAACATAATCAAAACAATTTAAAAATAGGGATAGAAATAGTACCCTATATTATCTTAAGTGGAAAATAATCTTGATAAACCACTTGAACTCCATTCTTGAGGAAAATATCATTTCTACTTCAAAAAATTTTTCCATTCTTAACATGTCATATAATTTTAAACTAAAAGAAGTTGATTAAAAATAAACATGAAAATTTTTAATGCAAGCTTCATGGAAATAATTTTATAAAAATCCATTCTGGTCGTATAAGTTAAAAAAACATTCTTCTTGTACTTTGTCCGGAAAAGTCAAAAAGTACCTCGTACGAAAAATGAAAAAATATTCCTTTCTTATATTTTATTAAAAACATACCAAAGGGTAAAATTGGATTTAAACAAATGTAGTTGGATAGAAATGATGTTAAATATTGAGGAAACATGGATGTGGATGATAAATATTCCCCAGTAAATTCTGAAGTATAAATAATCATGAATAAAAATTGAGATTTGCGAGATTTTCCCTTACCTTAGATCCGATTTGCTTCGTAAGTGTCCGAACCTCCTGTATATTGATTTAAATAATGTCATTTAATTATTCCAGAATCATACTTATTGTTATGATATCATATATGGTCATATTCTTAGCTTCTTATTAGTAATATTTCATTGTTACTTGTTATTCGGGTGTTTATTGCTTTTTGTTCTTATGCGTGTTTTGTCGAATAAATTCTTATTATTATTTTTAGGTTATAGATACCTCATTTATATAATGGTATTAGTTTAATATATATCATATTTATTCATTCAATTAATTTATATAGTCATTATGCAATGAATATCATGTAGAATGAGTCACATCACATCGTGGAGACGGTAGGTCGTACGTACACACGAGCGATGATATCATTCCCATGATCGTGGAATTGTATTTAAGTGTATGTATACTATTTAAGAATCAATATAACTTTACAATAATCATATATAGTTATTAATTACACCATTATACCCATCTAAGTAAGGTGGTGGTGGAAAATAGATTACACCATGACGTGGAGACGGTATTCCGTACGTACGCACGCGCAGTGATTTCGTTTACCGTAGGATGGATAGATGGTGAAATAGGGTTGTTTCATAAATATAATAAAATATCAGTATATGAGTGATACTGATGTTATTACTTCAAAATTAATCAATAGAATAAGGAGATGTAGAAGAAGAAATAAAGTTGAAAGAATCGGTAACGGACATTACCTCTTCTTTGAAGCGCCTCTTCTTATCCTCCTCTTAGGGTACTAAAGATGGTATTTGAAGAAGATCAGGACCTCTATGTTGTTTCTAGGGAAGTTTAGAAGAGAAATTCTCAGGGTTTGGCCGAGCTTGATGGTTCAAAGTGGTGTGAGGAAGAGAGGGAGGAGGTGCCCTTTTATAAGGGAGGAGAGGGGCACCTTTGGAAAAACTAAAAATATTAATTTATTATAAAGTAATATTCGGTTTTTAATAGCTCCAAATTGATTTATTTAGAAGATAAGGAGGGTATGGGTCGAAATACTATCAACCAATAGATTTTAGACAAGTTTAGGTTACTATTTTAACCTTATCATTTAGATTTAACATTAAGTTAAATAATTTTACTTTTACTATGTCTTCTAGTTTTCTTACACTATAAGGTTAATAAACATTTTATAACAAGACAAAAGAACCCCAATTTTTTTATTATTAATATATATAACCTTATCTAAGTCGTTTGGCCGAACCATAGATTTTTATGAATAAAATAAAAAATTAATAATATAATATTTGTTTTAAAAACTATTTTATGTCAATTTTGACACTATTTGGTACCTGATTTTTGTGAAAATCATAACAGCATGATTAGTTCGAACAAAGATAATTAAATAAATAATAATATGTCATATTAATAAATTAAATTAGTTTAATTCATAGAAAGTCTAAAATTACATTTATTTTGGTATTTATAACATCAATTATGTTAATATTTCATTAATACGGTAATTACTGCATCATCATTGTGTCATAATTAAATTAAATTATTTAAATTCTAAAAATTATAAATAAACTACCATTATGTAGGAAATATTTTTATCTTTCTAATGAATATTTTTACTAGAAATTATCTCATGTATAACCCTATATTAAGAATGTTTTAGTTAATAAACATTGATTTTAACAATTTTAACTCTTCTTTAAATAAAATAATAATAAATGTCCTAATCTAATCCATGTGGACCTAAAGGGTCATATTTTATTAATAAGGTTGTTTTTGGTCGAATTAAACTTATCCAATAGAATTGGAACATGTGTTAGGGTAATAATAAAATCATTTTTACCCTTAATTACCTTATTTACTTTTAACCATGGTAAAAAAACGTAAAAAGTTACTATTCACCAAAAATTATTTTTATCTTATTGAACCAAATTTTACTCCTTGATATTAACCATGTCTCTCAAATTTTCAAAATTCCACTCACAGAAGCGGTAAAATTATGTTTCATGTGAATTTCCAAATTCTCCAAGGAGGTGGGTAAGAGACGGTGAAAAGTTCAATAAAATTTTTATATGTCTAAAATTATTATAAAATGACTCCAATGAATTACATTGATCTTATATATGTATTATGTATCAATTTTCCCATAAAATAAATTTAAATAGAATAAATAATTATTTAAATAAAAATTCAGTTTTTAAATAGTAACCCAGTGTTTTCACTATTCATCAAAATTTGAAATTTTTCAGAAAAATACCAAAATTTCACCTGAGACTAATTTTGATATTCTGAATCCAAAAATGAAGTCCATTTTGAAAGATAAAATTTATAAAATTTCAAAAAGTGGGTATTACTATTCATAACAGCTAGTTTTAATAATATTTTAATAGCATATCGTTGTATAGTGAAACTCGGTATTGCATATGACGCAAGCTATCGAGGAATGTCGCGATTGCATGTAAAGAAAGACAAGCTAGAGTTGTGTGTAGTAAAAGTTTCCTTTGATGAAATATATAACATAAAAACAAAACATTTCTCATAAAAATCTCGGGTGTTACAACCCCTTGATACTCCCTCGAAGAAACACCTAAGTGGCATATCCCTCTATTGTTGTTATGGTTTCAATGAAAGCGGGAAGTTAACTCACGAAGGAGTAATTAAAGAAGAAAAAAACAATAAAAAAAACAATCACTCCACCGTTGTGTGAAAAATTTCACAAGTTTTGGTATTAATAAATGAACACTATAATAAAAAGATATCAATGTGATAATAATAAATATAGAACAAAAGAAGATGAAGAATTTTTATTAAAAACTAAGGTTATTTGAACAACATACAAATGAAGAAGAACATTACAGCGGAAAAGTGGCAGCTTAACACTATAATGAAAGAAAGCACGTTATATGGATAAATACTTAACAAAACTAGATTAAATATAAATTTTTGGAGCCTTGGGTAGAGCCCTAATATTTCCAAGTATCCTTAATTAATTTTTGTAGGCCAAGGTGGGAGGAATATTGAGGAAGAGTGGAATTTTCAACCCTAGAAAAAAAATCTCAGCCAACATGCTTTCCTTTGACATGGGTATCCAAAAGAGAATCAAAATGACCAAATTATTGTGGGAAATAGAATAAAAATATGAATATATGGATGTTTCATGTCTTTCTGTAAAATTTCAGCCAAAATTAACATTTTATTTCGAGATATGATTAAATTTGTGGGCTTTTTTTCTGGGCCACTCAATCTGGCCCAATATTTAATCTTCACCTTAGTCTGCTTGGAAATCCATTCAACCATTAGAATCTGATTTGGAAACTGTTGAATGAAATGATAATATTGATGTCTTATATCTTTAGTTTAATTTTAATAATTATAGGGCCTGGATCATGGTAGCTACAGTCTCTTTATTGGGTTGTGGTCTGGTTTACATTTCCCAAAATGTGTTGGCATGAAAGCTCATTTTTGTGGTCTTTCGTTGTGAATCTTCGAGTATTGCAAAATCATTAATTGTTACTTATAGTATGAGAGACCTAAAAATAAAATATTAAAATAAAATCAATATCATTTTTTTTATTTTAGGAGGTGTTCAAAAATTTACCATGCAATAGTGCATTTTAAGAGATATTACAATCATGATGGGAAATACTGTTCAAATTGTAAAATACACTAAAAATAGTGTTTATGAATAATGAATCACATGAATATTATAATATAGATAGTGGATATTATCCTATTTTAGTGGATAATGATATCTACTATCTGAAAAAATGTGTTGATAAAAAATGCAAGGATGGGATCAAATAACACCACAGATGGAAGACAATCAAACCCGTAGGAATTCACCAGTTTCGTATCTTGAAACTGATAATGAAAACCTCATTTTTAATCACCTATAATAATAGATCCATGTTTCTTATAGAAAAGGAAATATTAGCTCTTCATTAAAAAAAGATCTTTGATCAATAATGTTACTCCTCTAATATATTTTTCCATTTTCTAATTTTAAATTGTGCATGTTCATGTGTGAATATATTTAAGTGGACTCCCAATAGACATGATGTGTAATAGAATATCTTTGTCTTATGATACATAGTAAATCAGGACATAAACATTGTTTCATCATCATTTATTTCAATATTATTCATTAAACATTCTGAAAATTCTTACGTTCTTCAACCATGGAAATGGATTTAGCGAAGTCCTTGAAATCCTGATCAATTAGGCCTGAGATATCACTTTATCTCAGATGAGAAATTTTTTATCTTGATTATTAAATAATTGGAATTCAATCAATGGAACACACATCACAAGTTACCTCAATATGTTATAAATGTCATGGATTTCTTATTTCATCAAAGTACATAATGAAATATTACGCACTATTAAAAATCTCATGTTTGGAGACCATTACACGTGTTCACATATAAGAACTACCAATGAAACGGGAAACATGTGGTGTTCTTAATGGTGGGTCAATCCTCCAGATCTCATCTATTCAAGATCACCAAGTGAATTTTTTTTAGGAAATTTCAATGCTTATGATCCCCCAACACCTGAGAGTCCAATGTTATATGTGTCATGTTGATAAGATATCTCTATTTCATATTACATAATATTAAAATTATTTTCATTGTATCTCTAGGATCTCATTATTGTTTGACAACTACTAATATCTTTTGTTACGATATATAATATGAAAATATTATCGTAAATATAGAGGACACAGATGTATCAACACTATTTTGTAAAGATATACACATGTGTATATAAAAATTTATACATCTAATGGTAATCAATGTATATAAAAGAGTTGGGTCTTGGGAACTCACTCACAATATGGACTTCAGCATGTCCCCCATAAAAATGTATTTAGTTGATAATGGATTTTATTAGTATTAAAACCTAACAAATAGGTCCATATGGGTATTTGTAATAATATATCCCCTTAAGAACAAGGGTTTATAGCATAAGGATATCAATGGAATCTCCCATTTCTCATGATCCTCATACTAGAATCCCCCATGCTAGTCCTCATGAACATCAAGAATTTGGTCATGCTCCTTGTGTCCACTCAATGAGCAAGGGATACAAAAATGTTATTCCTACAGTGTGTAATCCCTAACCTCACCCTCAAATATGATACCATCCTTGGCCCACTCAATGAGAAATATACAAATATTGGCCTCCAATATTATTAAATCTATAAAACATACGTTCACCTATGTCAAATATCAAGTTGAACAAAAACAAGCCCTATACTTGGTGAAATTCCCAACCAATTCTCACTAGGTTGTAGTCTCGTAAATCTCATCCTCACTGGACCATATTCCCTATGAAAACCTTCCCTACTAGGACATATTTATCATGAGTCCAGTCTTCCTTCTTCATATAGTTACTACCAGAAAGGATGTGTACATACATATATGGGCCTTGTACTATGTGTAAGCCCCAACCAATCCTCATTGGACCTCATTCCCAATTATAATCAACCCCATCATTCCATATTCACCATGAAACCCTTCCTCATTGTGCCATATTCCCTATTAAACACTTATTCATTAGTTGATATTCCCCAAGAGTCTATTCTTCCTTCCTTATCAAATAACCAATAGATAGGAAGTAGAAACTGATATATATAGTCCTCTGTCTAGGTGTAATTCCCAACCATACCCTCTATTGTTTAATTTCTTATAAAATGGTTAAACCAGAAAGGGTCACTCATGTATAAGTTAGACATCAACCATTGAGAGATAGCTTTTTCATGGCGTTCCTATCTGTATGAATTTAAATGGAATGACATTCCATCCATTTGACTTGACATTGAACTGATCAAAATTGGACATACATGTATGACCTTAAAAGACACTTCACTTAGTCATGGTTGAACTTCATTAAAAAGAACCACATCGGCCCTTGTAAAATGAACATAAAAGGTAAAATGTGTCTTGTTATGTGGAACTAAACTACATGGGTTCTGATTCCCTACATAGGTATACGTAGAAAGACCCTCTCATGGGCTCAATCCCAAATCTACAACACCAATCACCTCCTTGGATAGAGAAAATCTTTAGAGTTCCCAAATATATGACTTTAAACCATTGTAACAGTATAAGTTGATGGAGAAGCTCTAAAACATACAAATGACTGCATTGAAGCATGTTACTGATCGATTGCATAAATGGTGGTATGTGATGGTGATATTTTTAATCATAAGGATTTTCGAAAATTTCCTAAATTTATTATAGAGTCCTGAGCTATGAATTATAACCCTTGAGGGAAGAGCCAACATCTCAACCTCCCAACCGATGCACAACCTAATGTTTTGATGACATGTCTCAGTGAACACTTATCTTTGGAAAGCAGGTATGTACTGACTCAAAATCATTGGGGATAGAGTTATCATCAGAAACATACACATTGGAACATTATATAATACAAATAGAGTAAGGAGAGGTTTATAGGATACTATTAAAGGATAATGATACACTACAATTAAAGGCTTCATTTTTTCCTTGTGTCACTATTTTACCTTTTTTGTTGAATTTTGAGTTCTTCCCCTTACATGTTGCAATCATAAATTATGGAAAATTAAGATCTCTTTTTGATGGTTGAACCAATTTTGGAGAACCAATAACATTTCTGAGTCCCCATGCTTTATTTTAATTAATCACATATTCATTTTTTGTCTGGAAAGTGTGTTAAATGATAAAGTAGTAAAAAATTGTTGGTTATAATGATCTTTCATAATTGAGTTTACAACTTTATTTGATTTCATTTTTAATTCTATCCTAATTCTTCCAAATATATATGATTGAATTGTGATATTATGGTGGTGAATTTCTAGAAATTGATATCTTGTGAAAGGGAGATGATGTTAATAGTTTTTGTTGACAAAAAAAATACATCTATTAATTTGGAGTTGTATGATCCGTAAGAGACAAGGTAGTTATTGATTTATTCAAATTTCTCTAGGTGATTCCCCCACATCACATAGTAAAAGTGGACTAGCTCACTCTGATCATAATGTAATCGGGATTTGCATTTCATGTCATGTAAAGGTCAGTGAATTATAATTATAGTTTGGTATACTAAATAATTATAAGATAAAGGATTAAATAATTTATTGTACATTGATGGAATGGTGTAAGTGATCTTACCCTAGATATACCACTGATTGATGGTCCATGAAATTAGTGGATAAATGAAATCAAGAATGGATAATGAATTGAAGATGTCTCAGTTGAAATCTAATCTAGAAAGTTTGATTGATGAGCCAAGCATTAGAGTTGGGGTCATATGATATTGGATCTGAAGTTTGGGTAGTTGGGGATCTAATTGAGATGAAGAAAATTTAGTTCATTGTATAAATTTCATTTGTTGTTAGGGGTTCATAAATTTATATGGGAATTAAATTTCCGATTAACATGGAGATCAATCTAAAATAGGATTGAAAACAATATGATCGACCATATTCCTAAGAGGTTCTGTCAAATTACAATTGGGCTAAAGATTTAATTAGATGATGAACCAACCACTAGTTGAGAATCTGAGATAGATCCAAGAAGGAAGGCTGATGGAGCCAATTGGAGTCCTCGAACCCATTCATATGGAACTGATGGTCGGTCAAAATCAGGGATTGTTGTTGAACATTAATGGAAGTTGATTATGAAGGAAGGAACTAGTAAAAGTCATTTCATGTCTTGCTAATAATGCTGGTATGGTTGCCAATTGATAAAGGAGATACTGGTATCAAAGAAACCATTGTGTCGATTGAAAAAATAAGGGAACAATGCTCGATGATGGAGCAGACGAGTGCTGATGACTACAGTTGGGATCAATATGAATATTGTGTTCACTAGTTTTTTTCTCTATCGTCTATAGGATAAAATTAAATTTTTAAGAGAGCAGGTGTTACTGGTAATAGTGTCTGTGAGGTTGGGTATTTATACACATTGGTTTTTTATTTCATATGTATTATAGAATTCAATTAAAGTCAAATGGTTTTGTTGAATGGTATCAAATTCCATATGTGATGATTAAAAATGATTGATATGTTTTTTTAAAGTGAAAGCATCATCCACTATTTAACACTCAGAAGCCCAAATGAATATCAAATAAATAATGGGCATTTGGGCATGAGATGATTTGTGATTTAATTCAACGGTGGGTAAATGATAATGTGATGAACCATATTGTCAAAATATCTCAAAAAAAAACATTTTAGGACAACCATAGGATTACATTTGCTTCCACAAAAAGAAACAGAAAATTGTTTCTTATCAAACAAATAATCTATTTGTGGTACAAATAATTTACATTTACTTCATACTATTTTAGTGAATATCAATGATTTTTTGATCCATTTATTGTATTTTTATTAACTTTTAAGGTGAGATTTTATCATTTTTGTTGCTTGACACTTTACATGATTCTTTTGAGAATGTACATGTCACTCTAACAGTTCTGCTCCCAATGGTGTTGTGACTTTCAGTTTTGTTACATTAGTTATTTTGGAATGACAAGGTTAAAAGACGTACTCTGGAGAAATCATATTTTGAGATTTTATTCATAGAGGGGGAAGAGGAGAATATAAGAATAGAATTAGGGATAGATTAGTCTAAGTAAGAGAAAATACTGAAGAAAATCCAGGTTGAAGCAGATAGAATTTGAATATCATCATTATGGTAATAAAGAGTTTTAAAAAGATTTGTTATCAACAGAAAAGAGTAAATTGAATGAATAAAAATCAACAGATGAAAAATTGTGATGGATATGATCGTGTCACTTCTACTACAGGGGGTTTTATTGTTAATGTTTATGACTCCATTAATATTACTTCTGATTATTATTACAGGGTTTCTGACAGGGGTGTCTATTTTATAATGAAATTTAATGAATTCATTATATATTAAAACCCTAGAAATTTTGGTATTTTGATGATGGCTAATGATTGAAATGATGATGTTATAGGTACCACGACTCTTTGTTTGGAGACCAGCTCAGGAAGTAAAGTAATTTTGAATAATGTTCGACATGTTCTTGAGGTTTGTCTGAATCTTATTTCTGCCAGTATTTTTGATGATGAGGGTTTTATCAGTACAATTAATGATGACCAAAAAAATATTTCCAATGGTTTATTGATTGTGGCTCGATTAAATAATAAGCCTAGTTTTTACTGGACTACAACATATATTTCTTATGATACTACTTATGTTATTGAGTGCAGTGTTTTGTCAATGTTATGGAATAAGGGGATTATCCATGTTAGTGAGAAAGGGTTGGGTTGTTTGGCCAAGATGAATATTCTTCCATTTTTTAATAGTGTCAAATTAGACACATGTGATCATTGTATGGTATGAAAACATTGCAGGGTTAATTTCACCAGTCATCCATTACATAAGAAGTCAAGTGTAGTTGAATTAGTAAATTATGTTGTTTGTGGTCCATTGAAACCTGAGACCTTTAGTGATGCTATTTATTTTTTTACATTTATTGATGACCACTCATGTATATTCTGGGTTTATATTTTGAATGCAAAAAGTCTGGTGAAAAGTGTTTTTTTTGTAATTTTGGGTTTTTGCTGATAGAGAATCTGGTAAGAAATTAAAATATATTCACACTAATAATGGATGAGAGTATTTTGGTCCATTTGATATATATTGTAGCTTTGAAGGTATTTGATAACAGAAAATTCCTCTTAATACACCTCAAATAAATGGTTTAACTGATAGGATGAACAATAAATTTTTGGAAAGAGTTGGTTGTTTTATTTCAGAAGAAAAGATTCTTGGACATTTTTTGGGTGAAACATTATTTACTTCTTCTTATATTATCAATTTATCAACTATATTTTCTCTGTTGGAAGTCACTCCTAGAAAGTTTTGGTAAAAAAATACATAAGGTACAATCACTTATGTTTTTTTGGTTGCAAGGCTTTTGTTCATGCACCTTCAGATGAGAGATACAAGCTAGATCATAAGCCATGAAAAAGTATTTCTGTTGTCTGTAGACATGGTTAATTTGGGTACATTTTATATGATCATTATTTCAAGAAACCCAAGAGAATATATTATTTAGTTTTTGAGGAGTATCAGACTATTAAAGATATTGAAAAGGGATACAAATACAATTATCCAGCATCTAATGACATTGTCATTATTGATTCATGTTCTGATTCACATTTACCTTATATTATTGATTATGATGATCATTTTGATGTGTAGAATTATTTTTAGGGTGAATATGTTGGAGTTAATATTTCTAATGCACATTTTTTTATTATTATATAGTCCCAAGGGTTATTAATTAACCATAAGTTCTACTCATGAGGTCATATCAGCGTCACACCATTTCTACCCTATATTCACCTAATGAGTATGTGCTCCTTGTTGAAGGGGGAGAACCAGATTTTTATGATGAGGTAATGGAAAGTGATTAGAATGATAGATGGTTGAACCAATGGATGATGTGATGAGATCCCTAAAAAATATCCATAATTTCGATCTTGTGAATTTACCAATAGGTAAGAGATATTTGAAAAATCGATGGATTAATCAGACTAAAAATGATGAATATGGGTTTATTACATGATACAAGGAAATATTAATGTTGGATGATTTATTGAGGATAAAGTTATTGATTTTGATGAAAGTCTTTCACCTATTTCAAAATATCTTTCATTTGGATTATTCTTGGTCTGGATATTAGTTTGAATATGCAGATTGAGCAGATGGATGTGATGACAGCTTTTTTCCATGGAGATATAGAAGAGGAGATTAATATGGAGCATCCATAGGGTTTTGTTGAAATAAGAAAATAGAATCATATCTACACAAAGAAGAGCATGTATAGATTTATGAAATCTCAGAGGCTATGGTATAATATCTTCGAATCTATCATTTTTCATCTAGGTTTCAGGAAGACATCTTATGATCATTGTGTTTTTTATTAGAGATTTACTGATGATGATTTTAATATATTATAGCTTTATGTTGATGATATTCTCATTGTTGGTAGTGATGAATTTGGAATTGAAGAACTGAATATGGATATTTTTTAGGATTTTGAGATGAATTTAAGTAGTCTTATGCGATATATTCTTGACATGTAAGACTCCTATGATAGAAAATATAAGAAACTGTAGTCATATCAGGACATACTCATTGAAACATTTCTCTAGAAATATTTTATGGATAGATGGAATTTGGTTAGAACACCACATTCATGAGATTTTATGCTCAGTACTAGTCAGTCACCTTCAACTTATGGAAAGAGAGGGAGGAGATTCAACACATACCTTATTCATATTTCATTGGTTGTTTGATGAATGTGATGATATGTATTAGCCCTGATATAGCTCATGCAATTGGTTTGGTCAGTCTCATTCAATCTAATCTGAGTAGAGAGAATTTGAGAGGAGTGAAATATATATTTCATTATCATCATGGAACTTCTGATATACAATTTTATTTTGGAAATATCTATCCTAATATATGTGGCTTTATTGATTCAGATATTCCTATCGACATATATTTGAGGATTCCTAGTTATAGCTATTTGATCAATTTTGTTGGAGGAGTTGTGTCTTGGAAGTATAGATTGTAATGATTTTTTTCTTTATCTACAACATAGTTGTAGTTCAGTATAGCTATAGGGGCATGAATTTAATTTTTGTGGATGAAAAATATTATTTGAGATTTGAACTTTAATCATGATTGTTTTTTATGTTTTTCAATGGTGAGAGTACTATTTGTTTGGGAAAAAATTCCATTTTTCATGGAAGGTCGAAACATATTGATGTTTGGTATCACTGGATGAGTGATGTACACGATTTAGTAAGACCATGGGATGATCCACACTAATGATAATGGGTTGGAAATTTTTACCAATATTTTACCTAGAGATAAATTTGTGATTGCCGATAGACTCCTGCGTTAGCGGTGATCCCCACTTGTGTTAGAGGTGGTGTTTGTGAGGGGCCTCTTCAATTAGCACACATGCCTTGAAAAAAGTGAAACACATAGGGTTGTTTTGTCGAAGAGGTCATGCTTTTTTTATATGAACAATTTTATTATAAATGGAGGAATAAATTAGTGTTTTTATACATTGTAATTTAAATAAGAGGATACATATTATTTTTTTTGATTATCCTTGATTGATGATATATTTTAATGCTGATCATGGTGATTTTTTAGAACCCAGTTTTTCAGTTGACCATCTTTAGATAAATACAGTCAGATGTTTTATTTTTTCTTATTTCAAAGACAAAATTCTTTTGTTATATTTTTTTATACATATGTTGTTTGTCTATATTTTATTCTACTGTATTAGAGAGTTATAATTTTGCTATCCCATCTATTTTTGAGATTCACTACAATGTACTTGTTTATTTTAGTTGATATTATCTTTGGATAAGGTCCCATGGTTTTTCCCTCATTGTGTTTTTCTATGTTAACAATTTCTAGTGTCAACATTTATTTTCTGCACACATTATTTGGTCACATAACATCCTATTAATTTTTTGACGCCTGTTTATAGGGAAACTTTTATTTTTAATGCACGTTCCCTTATTTTTATTTTGATGTTCATTGATAATCGTATTTCCCAAAAGGATTCTTAGTTTCCTATTGATGTTTTTATGATTTTGGGAATACCCAAAGAAAAGGGCAGTTGGCTGGATAAAAATGGATTTTTTAACAAAAAGGGGAAAATATAATTGTTGTCTAATAATATGAGTATTAAATGGATATCATGAATTTAACCGAAGATCAAATTAAAGTAAAACTCAATAATATTAAATAATAGAGTGGGTGGTAAATTGAAATACATGATTTTACGGTTATCCGGTCTTTATTTTAAGTAGCGAAGGCCCATGAAATTATTTCATTGAACACCTGTATATGTTGAAACATTAAGAAGGAGAAACAACATAAACCAAGATAAAAAACACATCAAGAATATTGGTTGCACAAAATCATGAATTGGGTATTTAGTTTGTTAAGAGAAAAAATTGAAGCCACTATAGATGATTAAATGGCTAGTGACAGATTCCACATGTATTTTTTCTGGAGAGTAGTGAAGAGTCATAAAATTTTATCTATCTCATTTAATGGATGTTTCCTTCTTTAGAAAGAATTATAGAAGGGAGAGATCTTGGAAAAAATTATTAGTGGATATGGAGTTTCCAAATCATTTATCCATGTTTGACTAAACATATTGTGGAGATGAACTAGTGGAGTTGAGTGATGCGATGTCCCAACCTGGGTGCCATATACCAGTGCCCCGAGCGAGTCAGTTACATGACCTCTATGGAACCACCCAATATTCTTGCGGGTGATAAAAACAATGAGGTTCTTATATATATATATATATGACATGGGGATACTATACCCTATATATGAAGGTAGTACAATAACTTCAATAATAATGCTATAACAAAAAGACAATAAACAACAACAAGAATAATTTCATAACAATAACAGATGACTAATATGTGATAAATCAGAATAAGAAAACAATATTTGAAACTAAATGTTAATATGTCATTCCAATTAAGTTTCACATGTCAAAATGTAATCCCAAAATAATTACATTGACAACTCCCCCATGTGGCTCTCGACACCATGTCTGGTTCCCAAATCCTTGATCCATCCCGATCCAATCATCTAACGTTGGTCCATTTCCCTTATACTGTCCTATAAAAATGAATTCCATTCAGGTAATAATCATTCAACATGTGTAGGGTGTGAGTATAACCTAGTATTCCACAACAAATAATTTCTAAAATAGTATTCAATCAATAACAGTGTATACAGTGGTATAAAAAATAATGTACAACACATAAAGTAAATATTTATCACATGTCATTATTATTTAATTAACCACATAAATCCTAGGGTTTAGGATGAAATCCATAATATCAATACCTTCGTCAGCTCATTCCTGAGTCTGAACAATCCTCAAGGGATATCACAAATCACAGTACCAAGGTTATCATTTATTATTTCATTTTAATTAATATCATGTCCAATTGGAACCATATTCTAATGCGAATCTCATTGGAATAGAACATTGTATCTAAAACACCATGGGTATTTGGAGCCTCAGTTACTTTCCAACGCCTCAATGTCAAATGTGTATTTGGAGCTTTAATCTCTATCCCACAATCTTTATCACATATGCATATTTGGAGCCTCAATCCCTATCCAACACACACTAAAACATACGACTATATGGTGCCTAAGTCCCTATCCCACACTCACTAACACATATGTGTATTTGGAGCCTTAGTATCTGTCCCACACACACTAACCCATATATCAAAAATATCACAATACTACAAAAATCACAATTTCATATACATCAAGGTTATGCATCATTGACCTTGTGATCAAACATTATAATTAAAGTATATATTTTTAATTTATCACAACAATCATAAGTATTTATTTCAATCAAATGGGATAATATGGAATGTTCATCATTACACTCATTGTCAAAATTTAATCAAATAACTTTCTAACCCATTAAGTTTAGGAAAAACATCCCTTTTTACCATAATCAATTAAATCCATATCACAATAATTAACAAATTACAGAACCCCATTTAATTTACCAATTCCAAAATCCCAAAATCCCATAACATCTATAATAACATTATTCCATTAATTAATTAACCTATTAATTAATCCAAATCAACCCATTGAAGTTTTCCTCAATTCATTCCAATTCATTATCACATGAAAATTCAATTTAATCCAATTAAATACTAGATTTAATTATAAAATCATGGAAATTTCAATTTCACAATTACATATACATAATGGAATAAATATTATGATATTTTTAATTTAGTGTACTTACCTCAATATTGATTAAAAACAATCACCATCATAAATGAAAAATTTGAAGTAGAACACTCAATTTCACAATGGAGAACAAGATGTATATCCAAAACCATGAAGATTAGATCTTTGAAAACCTAGATTTTTTATCTATTACCAACAAAAGTGAAAATTAATTTAAAGGATGTGAGAAATATATAAGAGTGGGAAGAAATAAATTGGGACATGAATCTCTTATAGGAAGAGGTGAAGATTCTCCCATCTGGCCATCAATTTCATAAGAACAAAGTTAGTAAGGCCATAGAATTAGTCTTTGAGCCACGAAAAATGAGAGAAATCATTTAAGGTTTTGATGGGGAAGATTATGGTAAAGGATGAGGGTTCAGTAATTTTAAATCTATTTTTCAAATGACTAAATGCCATATGGACAATTTCCTGGATTGGGTGAGACGACTTTCTAAACTGTGTGAATCTCATGTGGGGTAGAAACATTACTCCTAAGAGGGAACATAGTTTGAAAAACTATGTGCTATCCATGAAATACCTCTCTGTATGGGGTGCATGTTTGGCTATGGTAGGGAACATGGTTCGAGAAAACTATGTGCCAACCATGCAATACACAAAACCCATCCAAAAACATTAAAATTTTCACCTAAACTCATCCAATATGAATCCCAAACATGATATAGTCAAAAAAAAAAGAAATAGTACCTGAAAATGAACTTGAGACATCTCCAGTAAAATTTCCTGATCTTATAATCACCCACCTTATAACAGATAATCCATGGGATGTACTCCCAAACATCTAAAATATTATGAGGTAAAAACATCATACCACTAAACCTTCATACCCCCTTCTCTCTCACATGTGTCCTCATGAAAACACCCATGTTTCTATAATAATCGATCTATAATGGTATAATTTACCTATAACACATCTCACTATGATCCACAACATATATTAGACGCTCTTTAATGTATGAATTTGTCTCAAGCACAACCTCATCCACATCGATCACATAAGAAGGGTTGGGTTGATACCAAAAAAGATGTCACACATGAAATACATCATGTATATAACTATACCACTATGTAAGAGACAATCAGTATGCCACTAGACAGATTCTCTCCACATCCTCAAAAGGTCAAACAAACCTTGGCACCAACTTGAACTAACTCCACATCATATGGTGACCTCATATAGGCAACACCAGAATGAACACATGATCACCCACTATAAACTCCAAGGTTCATCGACGTCTATCAGTATACAACTTCTATCCACTCTGATCCATATACATACATTTCTGAATCAATTGAACCTTTTCTGACGTATCCTGTATGAGACTTTGTCCCAATAGCTTTAACTCTCCTACCTCCATCTAGAAAAGAGGTGATCAATATGGACTACCATAAAGAGAAATGCAGGGTTCCATCTGAATAGTTGCAGATAAATATTGTTATAGAAGAATTACAAAAGTTCTAGGTCCTTCTCCCAGGACCCCCAATCTCCAGAACACTCACTTGAAGAATATACTCATGTACATGTATTGTACATTCCAACAGCCCATATTTCTATGGGTGAAATGTTGTTATCATAAAAACTTATGTTTAAAGTGCCTTATATAAGCCCTTCTATAAACGTGAGGTAAAATGAAAGTCATATTCTTAACCTATACTTTGCGGAACTCCAATAAAATAGATTATCCCTCTAATGTACATTTCTCCCATCTTATCCACTGAGTATGTATCATAGATAGGAAATAAATTCACTACATTCATCAGTTGATCCATAACCAGCTAAATGTTATCAATATTCTGAGGAATCCTCAGGAGACCCACCACACAGTCCCTGATAATGTCATCCCAATTCTACTCTTGTATAATCAATGATTGAAGAAAACCACATAGTAATTGATTATTGAACTTTACCCCTGTACAGGTGTACCATCGTGTAAAAAATCCTACAATCTCCTTTTTCATGCATGAACACCAATACTTTTGACATAGGTCATGGTAAATTTTGGTCAATCCCAGATGTGCTACACACTTTGAGTTATGAAAGTAACACATCATCTTTTATCAGATACACATAGGCAAAAATACATTTCACTAGAAATAGATGATCTCATCATCGTATATATTCCAATAATAAGGTGACTCCCCAACTTCAATGTTTTCTCTAAAGGACAAAGAATCAAGATCCATATAATTCCTCCCCCTGATCCAGATAAAATGTGTTGACTCTACTGAAACTAATATGAGATTCATTATCTTCTGACCCTCTCGAGCCACAACATGAATCTCAACCAGTGGAGTCATAATCTTCTACTGAGAACTAGACTCTTGAACTTCCAGAGTCAGAGTATTACTTCTTATAGTGTTAGAAACATTTTTTCTTTTCCCAGGCGTAAATGCTGGATCAAAATCAAATGACTAAATACACTCAACGCACCTCCACTATAGGATACTAAAATCTCACTAGTAAAATGGTATACTTTAATATATTATGATTGTAATACATATTAAACTTTTTTTACAATAGATAATTCCCCCTACACATCAAATCATAAACCACTATATCTAATTCGAAGTCATTCATAGAGTATTCCCATTCACTTGGCCTCAATAAATGAGAACCATACACCAAAATGAAATCTTATTTCCTCAAAACTACTCCAATAATAATCCTCAAAGTTTCATAATACACCACATAGTCCTCACCCTTCTCCGGTAGGATCAATATTGATATAGTATTAAAATGATTTTTAAACTCATAGAAGTCATTCTCACATGCTCTAGTCCTATAAATCCTCACTGCCTTCTTGTTAAATCTATTAAGTGGTTATAACAAGTGGGGGAATCCATATATGAACTTATTATATTATCCTATTAATCCTAGAATACTGCAGATATCAGAAACATTATTTCAATTCTCCCAAGAAACAACTATCTATAGATTTCATAGGTCAACTAACACAGATTCATATGAGACGATGTGACCCAAGATGTGTACGTGACTAATATAGAATTGGAACATAGATATATTGGTGTATATTGGATACTCTCTCAGAATTAAAAATATGATTTTAATATATTGGGCTTCATCATCATGAGTCTTAGATTACACCATGATGTCAGCCACAAATAATACCAAAAACTGATCTAGGTACAGGTGGATGATTATATTCATCTTGTCTATAAACACTCTAGGATAATTTTTAGCCCAAAAATAATTGTTAAAAACTAATAAATCCCATAAATTGTTCTAATAGTATTCAGTTTTATATCAAAAATTCAAATTATCAACTGATTATACCCAGATATCAATTCAATATTAGAGAAAAAACAATCTATTCTCAACTGGTCAAATAGATCATCAATACATGGAAGAGGATACCGGTTCTTTACTATCATCTGGTTAAACTTCTTGTAATTGATAAAATAGTGCAACAAACCATTATCCTTATTTTCGAACATAGCAACTGAATCCCATGGTGTTGTCCTCAAATAGATAAACCCCTTATCCATAAACTCTTCCAGTTGAGTCTTATGCTCTTGAAACTCTATTGGCGTCGTTATATATGGTGTAATACAAACAGTATCAACCCCAAAAAGATATCAATAGTAAATTCTAAATTTATCTCCATAAAAATCATGTGTCAAGAAAATTTCTCTTTGAACTTATCTCTAACTCCTTCATCTGGTACTGTTGGTGCTTCAGGTTCCACTTTTGGAGGATCGTTTCCAATTATATCCTCATCTCTCCCTATCAGAAATATTATTCATGGAGTCACATCTCTATAATGAAAAAACACATTAGTACCCATTTTAAAACATTAACATAGTTATTAAGAGGCATTCACATAAATCCATAACAAGTCATCTCCCATTTTCTTCCAGACGGTTAAAACCAAGGCACTTTCACTACCCTTAACCATCCTACATATAGGTCATGGTTCACAAGGGTAAACACATTATCATTTACTAGTTTGTCATTAGACACCAAATTATTCACATTTTTTATCATTTTAAAATATACAATTTAAAATTAGGCACCCTTTTTAGTTAAATAAAACAAGAAACTAAAAAAATTTCATTTTTAACAAATTACCCAAAACATGTTTTTCCAGACATGCCTAAAAATAATTCATGTCACAATAATTCATGAGTGCCTATAATGATGCATGAAAACTTGACTCTCATAAAATACCAGGCCATAAGTGAAATATAAAAAAAATATTTCGAAAAATAATCACTACACAAAACATGTGCATCACTCGATGTGAAATAACATCCAATAGTAATAAAAAACAATAATAACAACAATCCCACTCTGGGTAAATGGGTTTTCCCCTCTACATGGGTCAAATACTTCCATGAATGAGTTCATGTCCAAGTAAAAACTCTTACTAGTCTCTTATATACATTTTCCAAATAGTAAGACAAAAGGAATGAAAAGAAAACTTCTATAATACCACTTTGTGACATACCAACATAGGTGACACATACAGGTGCCTTGATTTGGTTGGATACATGACCTCAAGTTTTCCTACCCATACTCTAGAGGCTACTGACTAGCAGTGAGGGTCAAATATACGTAAAAAGGAGAGACTACACCCTATTTATAAAATTATAAAAACAACATCAATAACCGAGAAATAACCAAAAGACAATAACCAAAACCAGAATAATTCCATGAGAAAATATACCAATAATATATGATGGACAGATATAATGAAACAATATCCAAAAAATAGTATATATTTCATTCAAAATAACTATCATGTGTTAAAATTTGAACCCAAAATAACGAAATTGAAAAATCCCCCAAGGGGGTCACATCACCGTGTATGGTTCCCCCATCTATGCTTCATCTTGACCTAGCCATCTAACAATGGTCACATTCCCTTATCCTGCTCTACAAATAGGAGGTTTATTCAGGTACTGCTCAGGAAGCCTGGGTAGGGTGTGAGTACATCTTAGTAAGCCACCCCCAATAGTGTCCAAAAAAAAACATCCACTCAATAACAGTGTATCTGGTTGTATAAATAATAATTTATAATGAATATATTAAATTGTTTTCCCATAACATTATTCTTTAAATAACCACATAATTTCTTTGGGTGACAATGAAACCCATTCTATCAATACATTCTTCGGCATGTGCTAGAGTCTAAACTATCCTTAATGAATATAACATATCATAACACCATTTTCATCACCTATCATTTAATTTCAATTCATACTATAACCAATTGGAACCACAATCCAATTCCAATATCATTGGAACAGAACACTGTGTCTAACACACTGTGGGTATTTGGAGCCTCTATACCTATCCCATGCATCAATGTCACATGGGTTTTTCGACCCGCAATCCCTATCCCATTCTATCTATCATATATGGTTATTGAAAGCCTCAATCCCTATCACACTCTCACTACCACATATGGGTATATAGATCTTCAGTCCTTGTGCCACACTCACTAGCACAAATGGGTTTTTGGAGCCTCAATTCCTATCCCAAACTCACAACAAATATTTCACAAATACCACAATACCACATAAGCCACTATTACATATACAACCAGGTTATATTCATTCACCATCATATCTAACATTCCCATTAATGTATACCTTTTCCTAATTTCACAATAATCACAATTATTTATTTCGATTGCATGGAATAATATGAACAATTCATTATTAATATATAAGTAAACATTTAATTAAATAATCTTCTAACTCACTAAGGTTGGCCCAAACATCTATTTATTACCATTATCAATTAAATACATATCTCAAAAAATAACCAACTACACAATCCCATTTAATTGACCAATTCCACAATCCCAATATCCCATCAATTCCATGATCTAATTAATCTATTAATTAATTAAAAATTAATTAATCCCAATCAACCAATTTATATTTTTCCAAATTCAACCCAATTCATTATCACATAAAAATTCAATTTATTCAAATTAAATTCCTGATGCAACTTCCACATCATGGTAATTGAAATTTCACAATTATATACACTTAATTAAATAAACACTATTATATATTCAATTTATACCACCTTCCTCAAGATAGATGACAAACACTCACCAACATAAATCCATGAACTGAAGTAGAATGCTCAATTGAACAATTGAGAATGAGATCTTGATCCAAAACCTAGTTCCAAAACTAAGATGATTAAATCCATCAAAACCTATATCTAGATCAATTACCAATGGGGGGAAAATATCCAATTATAGGATGAGAAAAATATGGTAGAAAGGGGGTAAATAAATCGGTATAAGAATATCATACCAGGATAGGTGTAGATTTAAAAATCCAATGTTTGATTAATTAAGAATGGATTTCATAAGTCCTTGTAATATATCTGGGAGGATATAAAAATGAGTGATAATATTTAGGGTGTATTTGGTCCAAATAAGGATTATGTTCAAGAGGATAATGATTTTTAATCTAATTTTCAAATGATTAAATCCCTCATAGTTGGTTTCCTGGGTTGGGGACATTTTTTTCCAGACCGTACGACCTAACCATGTGCCTCTAATATGGGGTTTCATGTATACTCTAAGAGGGTGCACTATTTGATAGAAAGTGCCAACTATGATGTCCCCCAATGTCTAGGGTTGTGTAGTTTTCTGGGGAAGGTATCACAATTTAGAAAAATAACTCGACAACAATGAACTACAAAAAAATCGTAAAAAATAGTCAAATTTTTAACCAAAAACATACAAGATAAAACCCAGACAATATCTACTAAATAAAAATAAAATAGAGTTCCTAGAAATGAGCTTGTTAATAGAAGTCTATTATCTTAAAAGTAGTAACATCCTTTGAGTGAAATTTACTTTTTTACATATTGTTTAAAATCTTTTCTTAGAATATTTGTTCTTGAATAACAAAGGTTTTAATTATTCATCAATAATACATTCATCTAGTTCTTCATTAATCTTTTCATTATCCACTAATTGATTTGTGTGATTGAATATGTTAAATTATTTAATGAAGAAATGTGGTTCCATCCATTTAATGTAAAGTAATTTTATTCTCGATGTAAAATTATTTTTCTCAGTCAAGAATCAAGAGAAAAAAATACATGATTTGATTCAATTTCTTATTAGATACTATGTAATTGCATGACATTAATAGGAAGTAATATGTAACACCATGACCCAAATTACCAGGTTTGAGATGAAGTTCCACATAACCTCATGTGCCCCTCCACGTACATAAGAGGATGTTGACTAGAAAGGATTGTCAAAAGTAATTTGGAGAGACTATAACGTTAAAGGTGCCACTACACCAGATCAGACTAGTAGTGGTTCCTAGGGGAACAACATTAGAGCATAAAACTCAATTTTTGAGAACTCTGAGTATTACCATCGATTAGAAGAAAACACCCAGAATATGAGAAAAACAAAATGAACCATCTCTGCTATGGTTTTAAAACATCAGTTGCTGGACCACAAAACGCAATATCTCATTGTAACCACCACACAATCTTAGAACAAGAGATGCCTAGAGTTACCTGAGGCCAAAGAAGGGTTAGAGCGACATAGGGATTCTACAATACACCATCGTTGATACAAAGGTAAAATCACAAGGAAGAAACTCGAGGAAGAGAATGGGGGATTCCGAAGAGGTCACCATCATCGCTGAGAAGGGACTTGGGAACCCTAGGGGGAAGCCGTGAGAGGAGAGAGGATAACAGAAACATGAATATTAGGGTGACCTTGGTGATGTGATAAAGTGTTTGTGGTCAGAGTGATTTTTTGTCTATGTGATGATGTTGGTGTTGTGGTCTTCAATGGTAGGATTCTCGAGTGGCATAGTTTCCTCGGTGAGCTAGATTTGTGGGATTTGGGTATCATTGTAATTTTGAAACAGGTACATATGACAGGCTCAACATGGTGAATTTATCTATTTCATTTATTTTAATTTTAACTCTGTAATGTGGGTTTTGTGTTGGTGTGACTTTATTATGGGGGTAGTTATGTAGGTATCCACTTACCCTCAATGTGTATTTTTAAAAAAATAAAAAATTGGATTGTTTATGTGAACAAGTATAACAAAACAACTAGAAATGTAAATAAATAAAACTACAGTACCATGAATCCATAATCTATCATAGTACCATATCCATAACCAAGCTCCATGCTCCCCATTAACTTTCCACTTGGTCTTTTCCATTCACAAGATCCCAACTCATGAAGTCTGCACATGCTTCGTGATGGCCATGTAGGGTGTGGGAGTAAACCCAATTGAACACCAGAAATATTTCCTAATCATAAGGGAAAATTTATATGAAATGTATGACATGATGTATGTAGAGACCCGGAGCTTGACAAAAATGCATATTACATTACTTTTGCGAAATACTTAATACATAACAAATACAGACACACAAGGACCGTAATAGTTTAGTGTCTTTGGAAACATGGAACGTAATATTCTAATCGTAGTGAAAGATCATCAACATCTCCCATAAAAATCTTCCACTTTTGTTTCCTTACCTAAAACCTTTCTTTTTATCCTGGGGAAAAATAAATCATAAAAAGGGTGAGTTCAAATGCTCAGTAAGGGTAAGCATGGATAAAATAAAACATATCATATACATTTGAACTTAAAAACATGAACATAATTTTTAAACATCAAAATCTTGAGCAACGACATAAAACATGGAAGTACATAAGGCATAGATCACAATGGAACATAAACCCTGATAAAATAACATGGGAATAAAACTTGTAATTTTGGGAACCATTCAACACTTGTTATGATTTCCATAGTAGCCATGGCATTGCTGCCAAGACCATCTTAGTGGACAAAGTCCCTTTCTGAATCGAGTTCACTCCTCGTTTCAGTCCGGTAACACTGAACCAGATTAACTTACCGTTCCAGCCATGTCTATCTCATGAGATATAAATCTTTACCCAATGCATTGGAGGGAGATATAGGTCCCACCCATCTCATAATGAAATCATTATTTCGTGTGCCACAAAATCATAAATCATACATCATAGCATAACCCATGTAATAAAATAGGATTCTTAAACATTATGCCATAATAACATAATCCATAAAAATTTGATATCATTTCATCATAAGAAAATTGAAACCATTTAAATCATAGAGACATATTACTTGAAACATATACATATGAAATAATGTCATCTTAGATGGAAAATAGTTTCGACAAAACACTTGAAATTAATTCTTGAGGAAAATATCCTTTCTTCTTTAAAATCATTTTATTTTCACAAAATTCCATGCAATTTTAAAAGAAAAGGGTTTTGTTGAAAATAATCATGCAATCTTGTAGAGGAACCTTCTTGAAAATGAGGCATTATGAAACCGTAAAAATCCGTTCACGCCGTATAAGTTAAAAATAACATTCTCCTCATACTTTTGTCGAAAAAGTCAAAAATTACCTTATATGGTAACTAAAGGAATGATTTCATTCATAAAATGTTGTAAAAAGTCAATAAAGGGTAAAAATGACTTTAAACATTCATGAAAGAATAGTTAACATTTTATGAAAACATTTTTAGAAAACATGGTCATGGATGATAAACGTAGCCCCAGTAAATACTTATGTATAAGCAATCTCGGATAAAAATGAGATTGAAAATTTATCCCTTAACATAGGTCTGATATGCTTCGTATGGATCATAACCTCCTTTATAATGATTTAAATAATATCATTGACTTATTACATAATCATATTCATTGTTATGATATCATATATGTTTCACTTATGACTTTATATTACCCGTTCTTTTGTAAATTCCAAGTTAAAAAAGCGTTTTGGGTAAAATCATTTCATTTATCGTATGTGTTTCGACTTTTCATTCTTGATATTATTACTTATATCCTGATTTACATAATTCCAGAGTGTAAAATATGATTTATATATAATATATATTCATCATAGACATATATATTATAGATCTATAAAAAGAAAGGAAATACACCGTTCATGGAGACGGTAGGCCGTACGTACGCATGAACGATGTTTTCGTTTCCTTATTGAATTTAATGAAATTAAATAGATGACATTCATATATATACATAAATCTAGTAGCATTATTATGTCATATATTTTACTATTATTCATTAAATATACTTTATAATCGTTTTTGAATGGTTAATCATGGAAAATGAATCTCGTCGCGTTCGTGGAGACGGTAGTCCGTACGTACACACGAGCGATGATATCATTCCCATGATCGTGAAATTGTATTAAAGTGTATGTATAATATTACAGAATCAATATCAATTTACAATAATCATATATATTCATTACTTTCACCATTATACTCATCCAAGTAAGGTGGTGGTGGAAAATAGATTACACCACGGCGTGGAGACGGTATTCCGTACGTACGCACGCGTGGTGATTTCTTTTTCCGTAGGATAGATAGATGGTGAAATATGGTTGTTTCATACTTATAATAACATATCAGTATATGAGTGATACTGATGTTATTACTTTATAATGAAACAACTAAAGAAGAATAAGTGGAAGAAGAAATATAGTTGAAAGAATCAGTAACGGACATTACCTCTTCTTTGAAGCGCCTCTTTGAGACCTCCTCTTAGGGCACTAAAATTGCTCTTTGAAGAAGACCAGGACCTCTAAAATTTTTCTAGGGAAGTGGAGAAGAGAATTTGGAATGGGTTGGCCAAGCTTTAAGGCTTGAAGTGGTGTGAGGAAGAGAGGGAAGAGAGGGGCACCTTTGGAAAAACTAAAAATATTATTTTATTATAACACCATATTCAGTTTTAAATAGCTCCAAATTGATTTATTTCGAAGATAAGGTGGGGATGGGTAGAAATATTTTCATCCAATAGAATTTGGACAAATTTAGTTTAATATTTTAACCTTATCATTTAGATTTAACTTTAAGTTAGATAATTTTACTTTTACCGTGTCTTTTTGTGTTCTTACACTATAAGGTTAATAAACTTACTATAACAAGCCAAACGAACCCCAAGTTGTTTTATTATTAATATATATAACCTTATCTAAGTCATTTGGCCGAACCTTATATTTTTAGGAATAAAATAACAATTAATAATATAATATTTGAATTAAAAACTATTTTATGTCAATTTTGACACTATTTAGTAATTGATTTTTTGGAAAATCATAACAGAATGATTAGTTCGAACAAAGTTAATTAAATCAATACTAACATGTCATAGTAACGTATAAAATTACCGTAATGCATAAAAAGTCTCAAATTACATTTATTTGGGTATTTATAAAATCAATTATGTCAATATTTCATTAATAATATAATTACTACATCATCATTGTGTCCAAAATAAATTAAATTATTTAATGTCTAAAAATTATAAATAAAATACCATTATGTAGAAAATATTTTTATCATTCTAATGAATATATATAGTTGAATTTATCTTATGGATAACTCTATATTAATAATGATTTACTTATTAAACTTTGATTTTAACTATTTTAACCCTTCTTTAAATAATTTAATAATAAATGCCCTAATCTAATCCAAGTGAGCCTAAATGGTCATATTTTATTGATAAGGTTGTTTTTGGTCGAAATACACTTATCCAATAGAATTAGGACATGTTTTAGGGTAATAATAATATCATTTTTACCCTTAATTACACTATTTACTTTTAACCGTGGTAAATAAAAGTAAAAACTTACTATTCATCAAAAATTATTTTAATCTCATTGAACCACATTTTACTTACTAACATCAACTGTGTCTCTCGGATTTTTGAAATTCCATTCACAAAAGAAACAAAATTAAGTTTTATGTAAATTTGCAAATTCTCCTACTAGGTGGGTAAAAGACGGTCAAAAGTTCAATAAAATTTTTATATATATAAAATTATTATAAAACGACACCAATGAATTACATTGAACTTATATAGGTATTATGTGTCAATTTTGACCAAAAATAAATTTAAATAAAACAAATATTTATTTAAATAAAAATTCGGTTTTTAAATAGTAACCCAGTGTTTTCACTATTCATCAAAAATTGAAAGTTTTCAGAAAAATACCGAAATTTCACCCTAGGATAATTTCGATATTCCGAATCAAAAAATGAAGTCAATTTTGAAAGATGAAATTTACAAAATTTCAAAAAGTGGTTATTACTATTAATACCAGCTAGTATTAATAATATTTTAATAGCATATCATTGTTTAGTGAAACTCGGTATTGCGTACAACACACGCTATCGAGGAAGGTCGTGATTGCGTGTAATGCAGCCAAGTTAGGGTTGCATGTTGTGCTAGACTCCTTTGTTGTAACTTACAACAAAATACATCAATAAAATTAAAAAGAATATTTTTCATAAAATCTCGGGGTGTTAAAATGTAAATTTAATTCACACCCAAACATAAAATAAACCATGTATCGGGTGACCATGTGCAAACTAAGACGATGTGAACCTTAGTCATACTAGCTTTGGAACTATTCTGGAAGAATATCAAATATAGTCAACCACATGAATTAGATCATGGCATGTAAATTCATACAACATTAAGGTAAAACTTCATATCTTCCTTGAATGAAAATCATCTCCCATGTAACATGACTACACACCCACCTTATATGGTACAAATGCATCACATGCATAAGTAACATACTCTCTCTCATACTTAAGGAAGTTTCCCAATGGTAGATCATACCGGAATATATGGACACTCTTCCAATGGTGTATGAAGTTCTCTTAAAAAAATTTCCAAGATAAGCTTTAACCATCCCATAGAGGTCCATTTTGAATTAGTCAGGTTCCCTGAGCACCCCATATAAGGAGTTAGATAAATCCTCTAGGTACTCCTGTCATCCTATACAATTAAACAAATATTCCTTTGGCTATTCCCAAAAACACATACAAGGCATAACATAAAGTGACACAATAAATCAAAATAATAAATTCCATAGGATATGAAATATTATGAAAGTA
Source organism: Viscum album (assembly GCA_963277665.1). Lineage (NCBI taxonomy): Eukaryota > Viridiplantae > Streptophyta > Magnoliopsida > Santalales > Viscaceae > Viscum > Viscum album. Next base: position 1,390,905,300 of record OY728152.1, read on the forward strand.
AAAAATGACACAACATGGAACAAAATGGAATACTGACATTCCATATTTTATGAAATACTACTCAATTAATACACAACATTGTATGTAATAAAATATCCATCCAAAATAGGGTCTCAAATGCCACCCTATGCACGTTAAAAGTACCTACAAAGAAAGGATATCTACCTAGGAATAAACACAAACCAAACATGAAAAGAAAATCCAAATATTGGACCAATATAGTATAAATTTCCTACCATTAGTATGTCAAAGCTAAATTCCATGGAAATGTTGAAGAACAATACTCAAATCATGCCCGTACACTAGAATTCACTAGAACAAGACCCAATTCATCATTATCAAGTCCCTAGATTTGAAATTTTAGAATTCTGTCACACCAAGATATGAAATCCACATTAACTTAACAAAAATGATTTACCATAAATGATAAATGTAGGTTAAATGAAGGAGAGGCCATTGATATTCTATATCCAACCATAATATATCAATCACGCATGAATTCTCCATTAGACATCAGTTATGATCTATATATCTTATAAAAATTACTTAGAATTATGATGAATTCTAGATAAATAAGGATAATTTCACAAAAATGGTATGGTTCTAAACTAAAATGATGACCATGATCTATCTAGACATCATGATTCTATGAGGAGAAAAAGGGGAAATCAAGAGAACCATGGGAGTTATCTCAAAGTGGTTATGCCAAATTAGGGTCATATTAGTGAGAGGATAAGTTAAATAAATGACTATTCTAAAATAAATAAATTAATATTAATGGAACCCAATTATGAGATCCACTAGGGATCCAGTGGGACTCACTAGCAAGCTAGTACGATATATAGAAATACAGACCCCACTACTATCCCCACCGACTAGCCAGTGTTGATCACTAGCCAGCCGATGGTCTTGTTTCATCCATGGTTCATCCTATAAAGCCTCTGACCTTTGAAACATGAACTCTAAAATACCATCATCCATAAATCATACCTATAAAGGTGAAAAAGACAAGATATTTTACATTTAAAAAATAAATGTACCCAAAAAGATGTGGATTTTATAATTCACCCTATTAAACAACTTTTTGTCCATGATAAGTGTATGTAGAAGTCTCGATCAAGAAACTCCAACCACAATTCTAGAACGTTTGTCACAAACTATCAAGAATCCTCTTGAATCTATCCATGGTTCCAAAGGAATATGACATGTGAAACAATCTTTCCTCATAACACCTTCTTTCTTGAGTATATGATTCACACCACACACTCATGAAATGATGTTTAAGGATCCTACTCAATTTCGTCATTGTCTATCACATGTGTAGGATGGATCTTGTGACTCCAATGATATGGGACATGGAACTCATTGTTCATACCTCATTTTCATGGAGGAATATCTAAAATAGAGGCCATTATCCCAATATGGCCTGTAATTTCAAACTACCCAATGAATCTAAGTGCTAGGTTTCCTTATTTTGACAACCATCAATCCCATAGTATATGATTCACCCACATGATAACCTGGTCATCCATAGTGAAATCCATGGGTCTTGTCCTATTATCATCATATGATTTTTATCTTATCTATGTGGTGACTATCCTCTTATGGATTAACTAGACTCTCTGATCAGTCTCTTATATCATATTCATCCACACAACTATTCCCTCACCAGCCTCATAAAAATATAATAGTGAGTTTTATGACGGTCCATAAAGAACATAAAAATGTTCTATCTAAATTGATTTAAAGAAAATGTTATTTCACTCAAAATTAACCATGTCTTGGTGATCAACCCAAGACCCACAAATGTACCACAGACATGTCCGTAGAATATCCACTAAAATCTAGATCATCCTCTCTGACTATCAATTATTATGTGGACGATACACCGTACTCAGTTTCAACTGGGTACCCAAAGACTTTTATTGGCCTTGTAAAAACCATGATGTGAAATATGTTTCTTGATCTAATACATTTATCAATGGAGCTCTATTAAGGAATAAAATATCCTAAAAATATAGTTTCACAAAATCATCTATTGAAAGAGTTTATGAAGATAGTAATAAATGAGAAACATTAATCTGCCGATCAGTTAGAAACCAAATGGTTCCCCAACTCCTCTGGGTAATGTGTAACCCCATCGTGAAGTTTAATTTTACATCTTCCCACTTCTACATAGGAACTATATGTTTCTAAAGAAAACCACCAAGACGTTGATGCTTGACATTTAAACTAGGGTAGGAATGGTAGAATGAGACAAAACTGGTGAAACCCTCCAAATACCAGGACACAAAAACTGACATCAAATGTCATGATACAGTTTTTTAAAACATACATACAATAATCAATTAGAATCATGAGTTTCTCTCATTAGTTCCTACATCATGTTAGATGAAACTATTAAGCTACTATGAATGTAGATAACATCATGTTCATGTAGAGACCAACCTGGAATTGCATCATCTCTTATCAAGCATTCTTATCCCACTACACAAATATAATATGACTCATGGTTTGTCATTACCTAATACACTAGTGAATACATGAAAATCAAAGATGTAAATGTCATAACTCCATGATCAAATGATCCGACCATAATCCACTCAACCATCAAACTCACCAGATTCCATTACTTTTGTGAAGGATGATATCTATGATCTCATGTTTCAATATTTTCCTCCAAATAGAATATGAAAATACTTTCCCTTTTCCCAAAGAATAAGCCATATTATTGTTGAATGTCCTTAGATACTCCACCCAATACCTCTGTCTTAAATTGATATCTATATGAGGGAAGATATTTCATATGATCTTATTGTTTATGTAGATGAAAAATGTATCACTGACAAGATAGTGTCGCAAAGCCTCAAGGGTATAGACCACACCTACAAACTCCAGTTCATGTTTCAGGTAGTTCTACTCATGGGGTAGTAAAAGCAATTATCCTTAAAAAACCACTTGATCTCTTTATATCAACACAACTCCCAACCCACTATATATGGCATCACATTTCACCACTTATCAAATACCTGTAACACTCCAACCCCAGTTACCCCAGAGTCAGTGAATTATTTTAATAAATTGGCATGATTACAAGGAATGAAATCCCAAAGGACCGATCAGTTTAGCAGTCTTGGAAAATAGATTACATACATGAATGTTACATTGCATTTTAAGACAGACAAAACAACATAAATAATCTTTATGAATTCCATTATTCCATTGGATTAACCCTGTATATCAATCACAATACACTTCATGGAATCCTGGGAAAAATAAAGCATTGAAATGGGTGAGCTCAAATGCTCAGTAAGGGTAATAAATAAAGAGGAAACTTTCATAAATAAGAATAAACATTTAAGGCAATGCATAACAAAAACAAAAGCCTTTTAAACTTGAACTTCAACATAATATGGAAAAAATAAAATGAATTAATTCCATTTACTTATTCACATGTATATTCTTCTAGTTGAATAATCACATGCAATATCAATAACCACTTTCATAATGATGGAATGCATAATTCCATACTATCATAACCACATAGCCAAGGCCTCGTGCCAAGACTACAAATAAGATTTTGTCAAGCCCTTGTTCCAAGACACTAGTTGGTCTCATGAGACCTACCGATGCATCGTGGAGCTATAGAAGGCTCCACCCGTCACTTACTAAGTCCAATGCATTCCTCATATGAGTAGGTTCAAACATAACATAAACATTCATATTAAAACTAAGATACGAAATGTTAATACTTTCTCTATAAACCGTTAATGGTATAAAGTAACACATCCACAGTCAAACATATCACAAAACCTTCAATGGAAGTTTTGTATAATAAATCAACATCAAATGAGCTTAAAATCCATCAAACGATGTTGACATAGATGAAAATAACGAGATTTTAGAATCAAAGAGTCCCATACCACTTTGAAACTTTTGAAAAGAATTATCATTTCAAAACAGTCATGTCCATATAAATAAATCCTTAAAATAATTTTGAAATCATGGACATTAATTAAAAATATTTAGAAAGATAAATCTTTAAAACATTTGAAATTCTGATCTTGATAAAGACTACCTTTCAAAATACTTAAAATATTCATTTTGAAATCATTTTTATGAAAAATGGACATGGATGATAAAAATATCCCAGTAAATACTTACATATAAACAATCTCAGATAATAATGAGATTGAGGAATTAACCCTTACCAATTTGGTAACTTACGAAACATACAACCCATGAAAGAGGTATCATACAATGAATATGTAAATAAACATAACTTAAAGTGTATTACATAAATAATACAATTATGGGTAGTTCATACACCACACAAAAGGTAATAGTGGCAATATGTCATGAATATCATGGGAATAAGGAGTGAGATGAAAACCCCTTACCTTGCACTTTGCTTTAGTCGAGGGTATGTTTAAACTCTTGTACAAAGATCTTAGTATGTTATTAAATTATACCAGAACCATATTAATATTTATGATATCATACATGATTCATTTATGACTTTATACTACCCATTTAATAATAATTTTCATGTTAAATTAATATTTTGGGTAATACTCGCTTCCTTTATTGTACGTGTTTTAACATGTCACTCTTGATTGTATCACATAGATCATGATTTAAATACTTCCAGAATATAAAAAATGATAAATATCTCATATATATTTTGAATATAAATATGTATAATAGACATATATATGAAATGGAAAACACCGTTTATGGAGACGGTAGTCTGTACGTATGCATAAACATTGTTTCTATTTTCATATAGTATTGAACGGAAGTAAGTGAATAAGATATATGTAAGCACATAAATACATATATATATAAATATATATATCTCTAGTATAATTATTATGTCATATCTTACATACTTATTAGTAATATATATTTTTATAATCGTCGATGAATGGTGAACTTGGAAATGAATCTCATCGCGTCGTGGAGACGGTAATTCGTACGTACACATGAGAGAAAATATCATTCTTTTGATATTAAAATAATACATAATTGGATGTTATATCATATATAAAGAATAATTACCATGTTATATTTATTATTTACTTGAATTATACATCATTATTTTAACCATCTAAATAATAATATATTGAATAACAATTACACCACAACTGGAGACGGTAGGCCGTACGTACGCACGTATGGTGACATGTCATTCAAGGGATGGATAGAATATTGAATTTGTTTGTTCCATAATTATAATAACATCACAGTATATATAATATACTAGATTTATTATTTTAGAATGTAAATAACAAGGAAAGAAGAAGTTGAAGAGGAAAGGAACTTTAAAGAGGGTGATGAAGATGTTACCTCTTCTTCGGGTTTTTCCTTTTTATTTGATAGAAATTGACCTTAGGATGGATTTCAGATAAAACTATGGCCTCTAGGATGAAGTTTGGGAAGTTGAGAGAGTATTTGGGTAGGGGTTGGCCGAACTAATAGGCTTTGAAGGTGTGAATAATTGTTTATAAGTTGGGTCCTTTTATAAGGGGGGAGGGGCTCTTTAGAAAAAACATGAAGTATTAATTTATAATAAATTAATATTCAGTTTCTAATGGCTAAAAAGTGTATTATTTAAATTCTAAGATGGGTATGGGTCGAAAACCACTCAAATAATAGGTTTTATACAGGTTTGGGTCACTATATTAACCTTATCTTTTAGTTTTAACTCTTAGTTAATTAGTTTAACAATTACCATGTCACTTTGTATTTTTATATTATATAGTTAATAAAAATACTATAGACATCCAAGAGACCCCCCAAGTGGTCCATTAATGATACACATATCATGATATAAGTCTCTTGGATGAACCTTATATTTTTATGAATTTAATATCAATTATTAATATAATATTTGTTTTAAAAACTCTTTTATGTCAATTTTGACACTATTTAGAAGATTGATTTTTGTGAAAATCATAACAGAATGATTACTTCGAAAAAAAGTTAATTAAATCAATACTAACATGTCACATTAACCTAGAAGAATTATTTTAATTCATAAAAAGTCTCATATTATATTTATTTGGGTGTTTATAATATCAATTAGTTTAATTTTTCACTATTATGGTAATTAGTGCATCATCATGGTGTCATAAATAAATTAAATTATTTAATGTCTAAAAATTATAACTAAAATACCATTATGTAGGAAATCATTTTATATTTATAATGAATATTTATAGTCGAAAATCCAACATATATAACCCTAGGTAAAAATTGTTTTCCTAAAAGATATATGATTATGTCATTTTTGTATTTATTTTAACTTAATTAATATAAAGTGTCATTATCACTTACAAGTGGATCCATGGGGTCCCAAAATCGACCCAAATATTCCCATGGCCGGAAATGTATCCAAAAATAAGGTTAGGACACGTTTTAGGGTATTTTATTATTATTATAATATTATTTGTTACCCTTATTTACCGGATTTACCCTTTAACCATGGTAAATAAAATATTTAACGAAATAATTATTCAAAATGTCTAAAAATAAAAGTTACATATTTAAACAATTTTGACATCCTGATTAAATATATGGAATACATTTTTCCAAATTCAAAACACAGAAGTGGAAGAAATTAATTTAAAATTAATTCCCGCTGTCAAAACAAAAAGCGTGTTTTTAAGATATAATAACTATCGAAAGATTGACACTTATTTATGTGTTTTTAATTGTGAAACTATGTCCAATGACCAAAATTTTATTAAATGGTAAAAATATATTCTATTTATACTTTAAAACCACTCAAATTCATAATTTATCACTATTAATTATTTTGATTAAAAAAGTTGTTTTTAATTAAAATTTAGTAATTTTCACTATTCATAAAAATATAAAATTTATTCGAAAGGTACCAAAATTTCACCCTAGGATAAGTTCGATATTAAGAATCCAAAAATGAAGTCCATTTTGTGAGATAAAATTTATAAAATTTTAAAAAGTAGTTATTACTATTCATAACAGCTATATTGATTGGTTGTGGTGTGTGTAAGAACTCGAAGTTGCGTACAAGACACACTACCGTATTATCCAAAGAGAAGTGTACCGTGGAAGATTGGGGTTTTACACAGTAAATTTTTGATGTCACCATTAAAGAATAAATTTAGTTAGTCAAATTGAATATAAAAAAGTTTAAAATATTGGATTTGAAAAGGGCTCACTATTAAAAGTTGGTAAAAGTGAATATTTCGAAAAATACTTCTTTTATCTGAAAAAAATGAATTTGTCTTAAATTACATCTAATAAACTCAAAATATGGATTCTAAAATTATAAAGATTATATGTTCAAAATTTAGTTAATACTATTCATAAGCTCTTTCGAACAGTTTGTTTGGTAAGTCATGGTGCGCTTGTACTCGGTGTTGCATGTAGTGCAAGTTATTGAATTATTTTAAAGAAGTAACACACTATGAAATCTTGTGGTGTCACATTCTCCCCTCCTTCAATAAATTGCGTCCTCTAAATTTTAAATTGGTCTTCGAAAATAAAAGGTTGAAAATAGAAAATATCTTTGTGGGAAAACCCACATCGGAAATTGGGTTAATAAAATTTAGACTTAATAAGAGGAAAAGAGAAATGAAAGGGTCGCCACCAAATTATGATCTCTATTAAGAGAACATTGGCGGAAAATAGAGACATTTAATTAGAGGGAAAACGTAAATATTTATAGGTAGTGATTGAGGTCCTCAATCACAAACAAGTGTAAAATTGAGGTCCTTAAATTCATCAATCTATGATGATTTGAAATACCATCAGTTCAACAAAACATAGGGTATTAGTATAACACATTTTTGGTTTTAGGATCCCTTAAATAAAGTATAAGAATTAATTTCTTCATAGAATAAGAAAAGAAGAAAATTTTTTTCTTGAAAAGTAGAGTTCCATCCTTTGGGTAATTTCTACCACAAACTCATCTTTCACTCTAAAAGTTAATATAATTTAAAAAATATATTCTATTTATCCTATTCGTATAGGGTTCCAAAAAATGAATTTATAATTCATTTACAAGATCTTAAAAAAAATACAATTTTTAATCCAGGACATCACGTGGGCCAATGGTAGGCGGTATACCCTTGTCACCCTTCGGTTGTGGGTTCAAGTCTCGCGGCCTTGCTGGACGCGACAAGTTGTCGCTCGACCTCTGGGTTTCCCTTTTATGGCAATCCAAAAATAATCCAAACTATAACTATCCAAAATATTTCCGTCCAAAATTTATAAGGAAGGTAAAAACAATGAAGATCCTTTTTACCGCGTAATAACATGTGAACACATTCATCGTGTATTCTTTTAAAACACTGAAACATCTTGAATTACTATAAAACCTTATTGATTACATTCATGATCCCTTATTACTTATAGAATACTGAATATACTCCTTCTATAAAAAAATGTTGTAAACTCCAACAATGATGGAATATACAAATCATTAATCAGTTTCAAGGTTGTCAAGAATATCCAATTTATCCAAACCAACCATGTGTTATTCCAAAATCACTACCTCGGTATCAGAACCATATTGTGGTTTATCTTTCTTTAAATCACGTATTTTCAAAAAAATTAACCTACTATTGAGTCACTTTTCTTTGTTCCACACAATCACAAGTCCTTAATGAAATAGTACTGAAGTACAATCCTTATATACTCCATAATTATTATAACAAGTACAATGTTGATAAAACACTCAAATGACATAATCAACATAATAACTCTAATCATTCCTCTTCATCTGTGGTAGTATCATAACTTTATTATTATCCAATAGCATCATTTGTGGCATAGTTTGATGACTGGGACTTAGGTTCGCGTAGTGTCCAAACTCATTGCAAATGAAGCATTGTACATTTGAAACCATTTTCTTACCCTTGCAGTCACGTACATGGTGACCTTTTTCTCCAAACTTATAACAGACTCCCATTCCTTTCAAGAAATTTCCAGGGTGTTTCTTCCCACAGTTATCACGTATGGTAAAATTCTTCTTTTCCCTCTTCCCTTTATCCATCTTTCTCTATTCCATCATTTTCTTATCTTTCTTCCCTTCAAATCTATAGGACTTAGTAAACTCTTTACTTGTCTTATCAACACATGATACTATTTATTCATATGATGATAATACGTGGGAGACTATTTCCATTCTAAGTGATGGCTTAATACCATGAAAGATATGATCCTTATTATTCTTTGGATCAAACGTATTACTGGAGTTTACATTCCTAATACTGGGTTCCATTTTTATACAATAGCATAAACTTGGTCAATTTATAAATTGCAATGAATAATTCCAAAATTTTAAAATACCAAACGCAAGTTGAACATTTTATGGATATAATACATAATCATAAAAATGTTTTCTTTTAGTAAGTATATACTCATGAGCCCTTCATAATGGTTTGTAAAGAAAATGAGAATTATCCTAAGCATTTCCCACAGGAGTGTTATAAGAAAGAGTGCAGCAAGGCCCGTTTTCGTGAACCAGTTGTAGTTCAAGTCTACCTCAAAGTGGTGTTTTTGGGTTTTACCCCTAGGTACATCTATGCCAGAGCTGCCTCTACCTGGTCGTATCCAGACAGCGATGTATTTCTCAGAAAACTCAAAAAAATCTCTACAATTCCGAAATTCTAGGAAGTTCTTTTATACTAATCCTCAAATTCTATCTTAGGGCTATGTGCTCTAATCAGAGTTTATCTAAATCTAGTTTCCAAGGTTATTTATAAACTTCCTCTCATACCAACTGTAACGCTCTGACCCCAGTTACCCCAGATTTGGGGCATTATTTTAATTCAGTGGCATGATTATAAGGAATGAAGTCCCAAAGGACCGACCAGTTTAGTAGTCTTGGAAAATAGATTACATACATGAATGTTACATTGAATTTTAAGACATACAAAACAACATAAATAATCTTTATGAACACTATTATTCCATTGGATTAACCCTGCATATCAATCACAATACACTTCTTGTAATCCTGGGAAAAATAAAACATAGAAAGGGCTGAGCTCAAAGGCTCAGTAAGGGTAAGCAATAAAGCGGAAACTTTCAAAAATAAGAATAAACATTTTAGTCAATGTATAACTAAAACAAAAGCCTTTTAAACATGAACTTCAACATAATATGGAAAAAATAAAATGAATTAATTCCATTTACTTATTCACATGGATATTCTACTAGTCTAATAATCAAATGCAATATCAATAACCACTTTCATAATAATGAAATGCATAATGCCAGACTATCATAACCACATAGCCAAGGCCTCATGCCAAGACTACAAATAATATTTTGTCAAGGCCTTGGGCCAAGACACTAGTTTGTCTCATGAGACCTACCGATGCATTGAGGAGCTATCGCAGGATCCACCCATTACTTACTAAGCCCAATGCATTCCTCATATGAATAGGTTCAAACATAACATAAACATTTGTATTAAAACTAGCATACGAAATGTCAATACTTTCTCCATAAACCATGAACGGTATAAAATAACACATACACAGTCAAACATATCACAAAACCTTCAATGGATGTTTTTTATAATAAATCAACTTCAAATGAGCTTAAAATCCATCAAAGGATGTTGACATAGATGAAAATGATTAGTAGCACTTTTTGAGAGATATATCCTTTTTGTAAAATCATTTAAAAGTCACACATTTAAAAAGGAAGTAATTTAAAAGAAATTTTTGAATCAAAGTGTCCCATACCACTTTGAAACTTTTGAAAAGAATTATCATTTCCGAACAGTCATTTCCATATAAATAAATCCTTAAAATCATTTTGAAAACATGGACATTAATTAAAAAGATTTAGAAAGATAAATCTTTAAAAAATTTGAAATTCTAATCATAATAAAGAGTACCTTTCAAAATCTTTAAAATCTTCATTTTGAAATCCTTTTTATGAAAAATGGACATGTATGATAAAAATATCCCAGTAAATACTTACACATAAACAATCTTGGATAATAATGAGATTGAGGAATTATCCCTTACCAATTTGGTAACTTACGAAACATACAACCCATGAAAGGGGTATCATACAATGAATATGTAAATAAAAATAAATTAAAGTGTATTACACAAAGAATACAATTATGGTCAGTACATACACCACACAAAAGGTAATAGTGGCAATATGGCATGAATCTCACGGGAATAAGGAGTGAGATGAAAACCCCTTACCTTGCACTTTCCTTTAGTCGAGGGTATGTTTATCCTCATGTACGAATATCGTAGTATGTTATTAAATTATACCAGAACAATATTAATATTTATGATATCATACATGATTCATTTATGACTTTATACTACCCATTTAATAATACTTTTCATGTTAAATTAATATTTCAGGTAATAATCGTTTTCTTTATCGTACGTGTTTTAACATGTTACTCTTGATTGTATCACATAGATCATGATTTAAATACTTCCATAATATAAAACATGATAAATATATCATATATATTTAGAATATAAATATGTATAATAGGCATATATATGAAATGGAAAACACCGTTTATGGAGACAGTAGTCCGTACGTACGCATAAACGTTGTTTCTGTTTTCATATTATATTGAACGGAAGTAAGTGAATAAGATATATGTAAGTACATAAATACTTATATATATATATTAATATATATATCTCCAGTATCATTATTATTTCATATATTACATACTTATTAGTAATATATATATTTATAATCATCCATGAATGGTGAACTTGGAAATGAATCTCATCGCGTCGTGGAGACGGTAATCCGTACGTACGCACGAGAGAAAATATCATTATTTTGATATTAAAATAATACATAATTGGATCGTATATCATATATAAAGAATAATTATCATTTTATATTTATCATTTACATGAATTATACATCATTATTATAACCATCTAAATAATAATATATTGAATAACAATTACACCACAACATGGAGACGGTAGGCCGTGCGTACGCACGTATGGTGACATGTCATTGATGGGATGGATAGAATAGTGAATTTGTTTGTTCTATAATTACAATAACATCACAGTATATAGAAGATACTAGATTTATTATTTCAGAATGGAAATAACAAGGAAAGAAGAAGTTGAAGAAAAAAGGAACTTTAAAGAGGGTGGTGAAGACGTTACCTCTTTTTTGGGTTCTTCCTTTTGATTTGATCAAAATGGCCCCGTAGGTTGGATTTATGATCAAAATAAGGCCTCTAGGATGAATTGAGGTAATTTTAGAGAGTATTTTGGTAGGTTTTGGCCGAACCAAAAGGCTTTGATGGTGTGAAGAATTGGTTAGAAGTTGGGTCCTTTTATAAGGGGGAGGAGGGGCTCTTTAGAAAAAACATAAAGTATTAATTTATAATAAATTCATATTCGGTTTCTAATGGCTTAAAAGTGTATTATTTAAATATTAAGATGTGTATACATGGAAAACCGCTCAACCAATAGGTTTTATACAGGTTTGGGTCACTATATTAACCTTATCTTTTAGTTTTAACTCTTAGTTAATTAGTTTAACAATTACCATGTCACTTTGTATTTTTATATTATATAGTTAATAAACATACTATATACATCCAAAAGACCCCCAAGTGGTACATTAATGATAAAAATATCATGATATAAGCCTATTGGCCGAACCTTAGAATTCTAGTAATTTAATATCAATTAATAATATAATATTTGTTTTAAAAACACTTTTATGTCAATTTTGACACTATTTAGAAAACTTATTTTTGTGAAAATCATAACAGAATTATTACTTCAAAAAAAGTTAATTAAATCAATCCTAACATGTCATATTAACCTATAAAATTAGTTTAATTCATAAAAATTCTCAAATAATATTTATTTGGGTGTTTATAATATCAATTATTTTAATTTGTCACTATTATGGTAATTACTGCAACATCATTGTGTCATAAATAAATTAAATTATTTAATGTCTAAAAATTATAAATAAAATAAAATTATGTAGTAAATGTTTATATATTTCTATGTAATATTTATAGTCTAAAATACAACATATATAACCATATGTAAAAATTGTTTTTCTAAACGATATATGATTATGTCATTTTTGTATTTATTTTAACTTAATTAATATAAAGTGTCATTATCACTTACTAGTGGATCCATGGGGTCCCAAAATCGATCCAAAGATTCCCATGATCAGACATGTATCCACCAATAATTTTATGACACGTTTTAGGATAACTTATTATTATTATAATATTATTTTTTACCCTTTTTTACCGAATTGACAGTTTAACCATGGAAAATAAAATATTTACCGAAGTAATTATTCAAAATTTATAAAAATAAAAGTTACATATTTACACAATTTGGACATCCTGATTACAAATATGGAATCCATTTTCCAAATTCAAAACACAAAAGTGGCAGAAATTAATTTAAAATTAATTCCCGCTGTCAAAACAAAAAGCGCATTTTTAAGATACAATAACTATCAAAAGATTGACACTTGTTTATGTCCAGTTTAATTGTGAAACTACATACAATGACCAAAATTGTATTAAATGGTAAAAATATATTCTATTTATACTTTAAAACCACTCAATTTCATAATTTATCACAATTAATTATTTTGATTAAAAAGTTGTTTTTATTTAAAATTTAGTAATTTTCCTTATTCATCAAAATATAAAAGTTATCCGAAATGTACAAAAATTTCACCCTAGGCTAAATTGGAAATTATGAATCCAAAAATGAAGTCCATTTGGATAGATAAAATTTATAAATTTTCAAAAACCTGTTATTACTATTCATAACGGCTATTTTGATTAGTTGTGGTGTGTGTTAGAACTCGAAGTTGCATACAACACACGCTACTATATTATTCAAAGAGAAGTGTACCGTGGGAGCTTGGGGTTTTACATAGTAAATTTTTGATGTCCCCATTAAATAATAAATTTATTTAGTCAAATTAAATATATAAAAGTTTAAAATATTGGATTTAAAAAGGGTCCACTATTAAAAGTTGGTAAAAGTGCATTTTTCGAAAAATACTTATTTTATCTGAAAAAAATGAATTTCTTCTTAAATTATGTCTAGTAAACTAATAATATGAATTTTAAAGTTATAAGGATTATATAAAGTTCAAAATTTAGTTAATACTATTCATAACCTCTTTTGAATGGCTTGTTTGGTAAGTCATGGTGCGCTTGAACTCAGTGTTGCGTGTAGTGCAAGTTATTGAATTATTTTCAAGAAGTAACACACTATGAAATCTTGGGGTGTTACAATACCAGTCTCTAGAAGAATCATAACTGGAGTTTTCATCAATATCCTCTTCAAATCTAGGAAGGCCTCTTCAAATTGACAACACCACTCAACTATTTCCCCCTTTTTGGTCAGATCTTTTATTGGTGCTGCCAAATATATGAAGACTTGGATGAAGAATTGATAGTATACTACAAAACTTAGTAAAGTTATGATCTGAAACAAAATACATGATCATGTCGAAATGATCAAAACCTCTACCTTTGATGGTTCCACCTAAATCCATAACTTATAAATCACACACCCAATGAAACATACCTTATGAATCTAGAAGTGAAACATAAAATATTTATAATATAAATTATGCACTCAATGTGAATTCATAATAATATCAAGGTTACTGGCATTCATATCTAAATTATTCTAATATATAAGGATTTATTCAATGAATACAATGAAGAAAAAGTCATTATATGGATAGAAAATCATGGTCACATGGTCAGTGAACACATATGGAGTAGTTTTGAACCCAAAATCCAAGAAAATATGCTCATAAAGTCCATATTTACTCTTAAAAACTGTCTTGCATATATTCTCCTCTCTGAGAACCAGTTGATTCTAGACCTAATGAAGATAAATCATGGGAAACCATTGGGTTCCCCATAACTTATCCAAAATATCATCAATATGTGGTAAAGTATACCTATTATTTACTGTTAGCTAATTTAGTTTCTGTTAGTCTACATAGAGTCATATAATACCATTGGACTTCTTGTAAAACAATACGAGAGAACCCTAAGGAAGCATGGTCAGTCTAATAAATGCATTATCATCCAAATCCTCTAATTGTTACTTTAATTACCATTACATAGTTGGTTTCATACGATAAGGAAGAATTGACATTAGTTTCACTCTTAGTAGAAGATAAATCTCAATATCAATTATTCTATATAAAGGAATACCTAATAAGTCATCTAGGAAACAAATGGATAGTCATCCACTATTAGAGGGATGATAGAGTGAGATACTATTGATTGCACTATAAGAGACAATCATGTTACATGTTCCATGATCACTCCAATAGTAATCAAGTATAATCCCATACTACCTTCTCTGAGATCCCACTCCTTGGTCCACATGAACCTCTCTCCTCTGATCATAGGGAAAGAAGAACATCTCAAGTAGTAAATGTTATTTTACTGAAAACTGGAAAACTATTATATTAAAAATATCAAATTGAAACTAGTCATCTCTAGGATCATGAAGTCCTACAGGTGTCCATGACCATTTTAAACTATGATACACTCTAGAAATCACTGGAGAAATTCCACCTTTTTTTCTAAGGGCATGTAAAGAGAGAGTAACTCCGAAGATAACATAAAAAATAAATCAATATTGGAAACAACTTGAGCATATATGAATGAATAAATATCTCATGTATCAAATAACGTGGTAGATATAATATAGTTAATAAAAATCATAGCTATAGAAATAGAATGTCCCTTTTCATCGGTGTTTGGAACCTCATCCATTTTATAAATCACTTATATCTTAAGAGCATAAATCACCCATGTCACAAATATCTTTTGTTCCTAGGTCTGTTGTTGCTGAGGACAACAACTTACAACATGATCTATTCTTATAGTTTTGGGTCATTACTTCTTCGAACAAAAGTTTTAAATATGACCCATTTTACCACATTAGTGAAATTTCTTTGTTGGATTTCATGTTGATGTACTAAAATTTAATTTTCATCTATAGTTATATTACGTGGTCAAACATCCTACTATAGAGTGAGTTGAAGAAGCCCAACTATGATCTTCTTATCTTCCACCTTACTGTACAACGTAAAACAACCTCTTAATATTACTAGATGGTGAACTGAATTCCATATTTGAAATCTTGGTTTTTAATTCAATATATACTAGATGAAAACTAAAATGCATGTCTTCCTATAGACCCTTATCAAATATCCAGGTCTTGTGAATCACCCATATATATTTCATCAGGATAAATCCCCTAACCCGGTATCTATGCCCTGGAAAATTTCCAATCATGAACCTCCTAGACTTTTGTGCCTCATTCCCAACTAAATAGTGTAAAAAAAATATAAACTCTATGAAAAAATAAAATAAAAATAAAATAACATCATCCCTTATTGAAGCACTATAAACTTCTATGTTCAATATATCTTCAACATGTTTGGAAATAATTCACTATAAATCCTCAAAGGCTTCCTTGGTAAGACCCTCAGGTCTGTATTACTATCCCATGACACCATACAACATCTTGAAGGGTACCTAGAGAATAAATGATAAATTATTCAATTTATTATCATAATGATTCTCCATTTGGTCAAATATTCCCAAAAAACTATCAATTGAGTCCCCAAAATCATGGGGACCACTTGTAACAACCAATTTTTATAAATGAGTTATAGAACCTTTAATTCTTAGTTAAATTTATGGTTTTATCCTTATTTATGTGGACTATGGTCAAAGGAAGTAATGATCAGTATCCATGGCTTATTCAAATCCCAAAACATTATGTTTTGGGGGAAACATACCAAACACACAATTTTCATAAACCATGCACCAGTTACTGTACAAATGGGTGAAACTATGAGTTGTGTAGTAGAGGGTGTCCATGGGATTTTCATGGTTTTTCTAACTATGTACCACTTAAAAAGTGATAAAAATTTCCTATTGTCCTCTATCATTTTAAACGGTCTAGCATTTTTATCATCCTCCATTTTTTCTAGTGGACCACATCATAGGGAGATCCCTCATGTCCTCTAGCTAGGCTATGAAGCCTCTTCTTCATCCAACCTATGATTAGAGTGTTTTATATCATTTTGGATCACTACCTATAGTATTTTTAATATGTTTCTATCCTTCCTTAATTTATCTAATTGTCTTCATCACTATTTTCG
Organism: Viscum album; assembly: GCA_963277665.1. NCBI lineage: Eukaryota > Viridiplantae > Streptophyta > Magnoliopsida > Santalales > Viscaceae > Viscum > Viscum album. The sequence continues at coordinate 1,390,922,514 of OY728152.1, forward strand.
TGTAAGCTCATATGCCTTATTCTTATGTATTGTTTCATTATTTCAATTTTATTCTGATCTAGACCAAACTAATGGCTAAATATAGACAAGTGTTTTTCTATAGGACTAAGGTTGTTAGTCTATGACTTTTCCCTCAAGTATCAATGATTTTTAATTGTTTCTATGGTGTTCTGTGCCGGTTTCACTCATTTATTGACCCTAAAATTGATTTCTAATAAATAACTAGTTTAATTTATAATGGAAACATTATATTAGACCCATTGATTATAGATGGAGGACAAGGAACTCAACTTGAAACAACACTTGGTTGTGATTGGATTATTACTATGTTCCCCTTTATATTCTAATAGGAAAGAAACTAATTGATGTGTTGGGTTTTAAATTCCTAAGTGTTTTGATTAATCTAAGTTGATGAAATAACCTTCATAAATGTTTATGAATGATTGTATTGGATTATATAAAATTAGAATTAAATAATTTATGTTATGAAACCATACATAGCCTTTTCCTTATTAAATGAAAATGTATGGACATAAATTATTTCTATAGTGATTTAAATGGAATGTTTATTACATGGACTTGATTATATAATTAATTTTATGGTTTATTCTTTTACAATGAACCTTTTTCATATTATTAGAGTGATATGACTTGATACATCCTTGGATTCCCTAGGGATATTATTCAGAACATAGAGGGAACCACCCTAATTCCTTGGGCCTATTTCCAAGTGAGATACCCACCTTATAATTTGGTCAATGTATTATTATACTTCAGTAATGTAGCAAAGTACTGTTGAATCACTTGACACTATTTCTAGATATTAGTATTCCTTGGATAAACTCCTTGGATTTAGCTGACATGTAAGGATAGAAAGTTCCCTGGATTCTTCCATTAGGCCCGAGTCATTCTTAGCCCAGGATTTACTACGGACATACTTTATGGACTCGGTTAGATATTATTCCAATGGAATTCCATAGGTGTACAATTAGTTAATTATATCAAGGCTTTATGACTAACATACATTGAGCTGGATATACCTTCTAAGGTCTAGGATTCCATGATTCCTCTTTGGTCTTATATTAATATTAGTTATACTCTGATGACTTGATTACACATTAGATGGATTTTTTATCATTTTTTATTGGATTCCTTAATTATACATTGGGTTCCACTAATTACAAATAGATTCTACTCGGATAACATATTCATATTTATAAGACCCTAAACATTTACAAGTTACCTATTTAGAAGTATTAGGAATAAGATGCAGCATGTATGGTCGGGTGAGCATCCCATGAGGATTTTAAGACTAATGTTATTATTATGTTAGGCATTTTATTCGAATAATTATCTTATATCTACACACTACTTCATATTTAATATTATAATGGACTAATATAGTTTCAATTTTTAGTGGAATACTAAATATATCTCACACCCTATTCGGTCAACTGATTGGTACCTGGACAGACATCCGGGATCAAGGTAGTGATAAGGGTAAGTGCCCGATCATGAATGATTAATTGATTATTGCATGGGATCTTGGGAGTATTGGACTGAGCCTTGGATCATTATTACATTGGTTATATTTTTAGTAATTTGTTCTTTTTTATGCACCTGTATGTTCAGATGCCTTTATTTTGTATAGATACAGGAACTACACATCATTTTTCATATGGTTCAAAATTTGGAATTACTATTATTATAGTCTAGATGTATTAATTCCACAGCCCTATCTTCCATTTATTATTATTCTCCTATGTATTAATTTATCATACCACTTTTATAGTATGATCATGAGGGTATAGTCCCCCTCACCCACTGGTCCAACATGGACTCTCCTTGCAAGTCGAAAACCACTAGAATATGTGGTGGTGTGCCTAAGGGATTATGAACAACTAGGTTTGGTTACATATGAGATAACTGGGTCTGGGATATCAAAAATTTGTATATGGGGTTTCTTTTCCTTTTGACTATCTATTGGGTTATTAGATATGAGACTAAGATGTGTAGAAATTTGGTAATGAGTTTGTGCCTAGGAGTAGCTAACTCACATATGGGGGAAATCCAAATTTCCAGGGAAGTGAATTGTTGGTCTGGATTATTTTTTTATAGATATACTATTTTCACTTTTGAGTGACACACATGGATTGCGGGTATCATTATTATTGTGGAAAATAATTTTCCCTTGGCCTAGTATGGAAAAAGGTAGTGTTCTATGAATCATTATAGGAACATGAGGATTTATCTTTCATGAAATATGATATTCCATGTTTACATACTATATGCTTTTTAGGTTTCATATTAATTGTTTTTCAATAGTTATATTTGAGATTTTGATAACTTTTCTTCGATGAATAAATTATTGGAATAATTAAAGTTTCTTCATCAACCTAAATGATTTTTTCTTTTATAATGTGCTAATGAAACCTTAATTATCAATTTATATTGAGATTTAGGAATGAAACATTTGTTAAATGAGATGAAAAGTTATTTGGTTGAAATTATATGTATTCCAACTATAATGTCCCATAAATTTTTACATAACTATTTATTGCGTTGTACAAGAAGTGGGTCTTCTAATGTTTTGATTCTTGAAAAATTTTTATAATAACTAAAAACATAAAATATTCTTCTAATATACTTAAAAGATTATTAAAAGGTTCATCCAATGTAAATTTACTACACCCAATAAGCTGGGGTCATACATCAATGTAAAAGTGTGAGAAAAAGGGCCAGTAAGGGAAAACAAGCGATACAATTTACAAGTGATAAAAGGAATATCCATAAGAAAATGAAGAATATACCTGTGGAATGAAAAAGAAATCCAGAGGCATATAAAAATAAAAGTTAGATTAGTAATGATATTAAAATGATTCAACAACATTTAAATGAGACATTCCAAAGAATATGACTATGATTCGTCACTGAGGTTTCGTAAAAAGTACCAAGGTTATTCACCAAGTATCGTAAAATATATCATCTATAGAGATTAAATTAAGTACCCAATGAATGGGAGATATATCAAGGAGAAACCTTTATATGTATTAATTAATTTGATCTTTATTAATCATAATCAATAATTCCATAAATAAATCATGGATAAAATGAAAAATGGGTAACATATCAAAATCAAATCATTTCAAAAGTGCTTAAATACATGATCATAATGTCATTTTCAACATAAATAAATGGAATGAGTGTTTCATGTATGTTAGTACCTGAATAAAATAAATAATTTTTACATTTATGTGAATACCCAAAGATAATAAATTGGCTTGTGTATTCACAAGAAGAAAATTAAAGATAAAATTTTAAGGAGAAGAGATAAATTTTCAGAAGTAAATCTTGAAGCATAACGTGTATAAAACATAGCTTTCGAAAATGGTAAAATGAGTGGGAACAAGGGGCTCCCATTTATAAAATAAAATTTTTAGAGAAATTTGATAAAATAAATTCTACAAAATAACTATGTTTGGAAATTTTAATACATCCCACATAAAGAGGGAACTTGAATAGAGCATATAACTTAGGATTTCCCTTATCTTAAAGATTTAATAATAAAACATGGGGATTGGGACCTTGATGGATTTCTGACACCTTGGTAGGAATAATTAGGTGGTAAAAATACCATATCTTACTGGTTAATGGATTGGGAGTTAATGAAAATGGATAAATGGGTGGGTATTGATAGAAAAATTGGTTTATTTATTTACTTATTTCCAAATATATGTTGTGGAAACCTAGGTTGTGGAAAATGAAAATCCATTGGATTATCTAGTGTATTATCCCATAGAATTGGCCAATTGGGTCATATTTTATGAAATTTTAATCTAAAAGAGTCAATGATCATTTTATATTACTTTTTTTGCCGTGGGAAAAAAATATTGCACAAAAATAATGTTTTTAATGTTTAAGTTTCCATTTTAGATATTCGAAAAGAAATTATAGGTTTAGATGTTGATAATAATATGTTAAAATACATTATATTAATAAAATTACATATTGTAGGTCATATATTTTGGTTAATTAGTCATTAAATCATTTTTAAATAACTATGATGTCATTTAACATATAGAGAAACTGAAATTGTATTTTTACTATTCATGAAAAATAATGTATTTTAGAAAATACCCATAAATACACCCTAACCTAATTTTGATATGATGATTTCAGAGAAGAAATTATTTTATCAAAATAAATATATAAATATTATGACTCAAACTTTTAAAAATAAAATTCCGTATTTATTTACAATAATAGCCGATTGAAAATTCAATGTAAAATTTCCAGCACTTGTAAAAGATAAAATTATTTTATCATTTATTTTTAAATAAGAGTGTTTTTATCATTATATTTCATTAAAATAATTAATAATAATAATACCTTAGTTTATTACAAAAAATTATCTCTTCTAAAAATTAAAATTTGGGTCAAAATAGTCAATTTATCAAATTCTTGATATTATTTTATTATGAAAAAATATTCTTCAAATAGAACTAATAGATTAACAATTTTATTAATTCAAAGTAAGTAAAATTTAAGTAAATAAGTCCTTGGTACAAATCCCCTTATAACAACTACTTACGACCTAAGGGTAAGGTGGGAGATGGTTCTATATTCATAGGGTGGCTCGATTAACATTGACCAAGTTTTAATTTTCACAATATTGAAATTCTTCCATACATAATTTCATTTGAGATTCACTTATTGAAGTTTGGTTTGGGATTTTCAAGTCTAAACTCCAGTGATGCTACCTCCATCCCATGATCCAAAAAATGGGCTGCATATTACATGAATTTACTGGTTGAGGTCATCATTTCTCCTTTTTTTCATTAATTATTCTTTATCAGTTGTACATTAAAATTATAACCAAAATTTTTTTAACAAGAGTATAGATTATAATGGTCATATTTACCAAAAGTCAAAAAAATGGTGAATCCTTACGATCTCATTTCCCATAATACACACTTATTTATTAAAGTGATATGGTATTATTGTGTGTGATACAATATTAAAAACTTTTTCACAAGAAAAAAATTTCATTAAAAAAGTTTCGGTCATCACATTCTCCCCCCTTAATAAGTATCATCCTTGAAATTTCATCACGTTGTCCAAATTGAGAAAATGTGTGGGAAATTCTTTCATATTGCTTCCTCTAGTTCCCAAGTCACTTTTTCATATATATGGTTCCTCTACAATTCATTGCAAATGTGGGTACTCATGTTGCATATAACATTATCTCTAAATTCTATTATCTCTACTGACTCCTCCTCCTAAGAGTGGTCATGTTCTAGTTCCACCACCTCCAAATTCAGTACATGTGATGTGTCAGATATATACTTACTCAAGAGGGATACTATAAATACATCATGAAATTGAGCTATATTTTGTGGAAGTGTAAGATGATAGGCTACTGTCCTATGCGATCAAGGATTTTATAGGGGACAATTTACCTAGGTCTAAGCTTCCATTTCTTCCCAAACCACATGACTCTCTTCCATGGTGATATTCTAAGGAATATTTTCCCCCAAAATCAAACTCCACATCCATTCGATGGTTATCTTCATATCTCTCCTGCTGAATCTAAGTTTCCTTTATGTGTTGTTGAATAAAATGAACCATTTATGTCATATCTTTCATAGGATTAATCCCAATAAGCTTTATCTCATCATATTCATCCCAAAAAGTAGATGTTCTACATATCTTCCCATATAGAGTTTCTTAAGGTTCCATTTGAATACATGAATGAAAGATTTTTTATGTATAGTAACTAAACTAATCGACGATATTGATACCATCCACCTTTAAATTCACTTGAGATTGTTCTCCACATGTACTTGATTGTTTGAATAGTCCATTTAGATTATACATAAGATTGGGAGTGATATACCATATTGAAATTTAATCTAGTATTTAGAGCATGTTTAAGTATTCTAAAAAATTTTAATGTGAAGCTTTGATCATGACTAGAAATGATATAATGTGGTACCCTATGCAACCTCACTACTTCATTTATGTAAATCATAGAAAATTGGTCAACCGATAAATCTTCTACAATAACGATAAAATGGTACACCTTAGTGATACAATCTATTATAACATATATCTCATAGTTTCATTTGTAATATTTCTAGAGACCAGGGTAAAATTCCATAGTTATATTATCCCACATACATGTTGGTATGTGTAGTGGATGTAATACCCCATTAAGAATTTTTCACTCCACTTTAACTTGTTGACACACTGAGAACCATAGAGTGTAGTTGGAAATCTCTCTATTCATGTTATACCATCAATAATGATCAAGAAGTACCCTATACATTTATTAATGCTTGGATGTATAGATAATGACAATATATGAGCTTTATCCATCTGATTCTAATTTATTTATAGAATATATTGGACTCATAGCCTTGTATGAAATTTTATTCCTTCTTCTTGGTCAATTTTTAACTCATGAAACATCTATTTATTCATAGTCACTATCTTCTTCTTTAACAAAGGGTATTCTATGTGAGATTTATTGATCTGCTCTAGTACTGATGGTTGAGAAATCATTTGGGATAGGGTTAATGATATCCCTTACCTTAAGATTCCCATTTCTAGTTTAACTAAGTAATTGATAATAGGATCTCCCTGAGTCTTCATTATTTTCATCACAACATAGTATTTCCTACATAATTCAATAGTAATTATTTTGTCTTTCAGGGTGATAAGGAATTGAAAAATCACAGTCTTTATGAAGTTAAAATCATCTCTTATGTCTCATATTGAATTCATTTTGTGTGAAAATATACAATAATCTCTAGGTGTCCATGTATATATCAAATTTACCCCATAAAGATAGTTCCTTCATAGATTCAATAAAAAAATAGTCATAGCTTTCTCCACATCATACATAGTATAATTATTCCCATGAGGCTTTGATTGTGCGGATGCATAAGCAATCACCTTTTAATTTTCCATTAGGACCCATCCAATCCCTTTCAGAGATGCATCACTAAAAATTATGGATCCTTCTCTGATATAGGGTAGAGTTAAAACCGGTTCATTAACTGATATCCTTTTCTGCTCTTGGAAACATTCATCACACTTCTTTGTCTAGATGAATATATCCCCTTTTCGAGTGAACTTTGTTTGTGGATTAGAAATTCATGATTTTTTACACAAACATACTATATTATCCTTATAAACTAATGAAACTGTGAATCTTTATTACTATTATAGGATGAGGACACTCCTCTAAAACATTTTTATTTGTACGACTAACTAAGATTCCTTCATTTTTACAATGTTCCCAAAGAAAGTAACTTATATCAACCAAAATACACAATTTTTTTAATTTTACAAATAAAACCCCCTTCCTCATGATTTTAAATATAACACTTATATGATCCCCATTCTACTCAAGAATTTTAGAATATATGAAAATGTATTCAATAAAATCTACCACAGATTTATCAAGGTAGTCCTTAATGACACTATTAATCAAATCCATAAGTATAAATGGTTCATTAGTAGATCCTATTGGCATAACAAAAAACTAATAATTATAATATATTTATTTGAAGGTAGTATTTTGAATATATTATTTCTTTTTACTCAATTGATGGTAACAAGATCGAACAAAAAACTTGGAGATTTATTATGCCCTGTGAAACTGGACAAATATATCATGAATACTTGGAATAAGGTAATTCTTCACGACTATGATATTTTTAATTTCCTTATAATCAATGTGTAACCACATTGATACATCCTTTTTACTCACAAAGAGAACATGTGCTCCCCAAGGAGGCACACATGTTCGGATAAACCCCTTCTCCAAAGGAAGTTTGATTTGATTCTTTAATTCCTCCCACTCCACATTTTCCATTCTATGTGGGGAATTTGACATCATCATGGATCCATAAATGTGTTCAATAGAGAACTACAACACTCCTTCTATGGTAGTTCTAGGTAAATACGTAGGAAATACATCAATGTTTTTTTTGAAATTTAGGTACATTTTCCATTCATATACTTTCATTTCATTCTTTATCTTCACCAATCATTTCCATAAATAATGGTATGTGATGTGATTCTAGAAAAAGACAAGGTTAAGATATCTCTTATTCGAAATTTTTTTTGGCTTTCTATCCAATACTACTATGATTTACATGCTTCTTTATTTGACCTTATCATTATACTTTGACTGCTAGTCCATCCTTAGTATAGTGTCGAATTCCAACATGGGAATGACTACTATATTTTCAATGAGTTTTTTCTCACCAGATTGAATAATATAGTTTCTATACATTATTGAAGTTGGATAATCCCTCATAGAGTATTGATTTATAAATATAATTCTTTTAGCTCTATGATTGATTTTATATTCTTTATAAATATACAGGAACTAAAAGAATATGTAGAACTAGAATAAAAGAAGTGCACACTTGGTTTGAGAGAACAACAAGAGTATCTACCACCATATCATTTTGAGCATCATATTTAGCCATCATGAAATAAAATTCCTAAGAATTCTACCTTGGACAATGATAATGTTGACAGTGATTCCCCTCTTTATATTCTATTTTGGACAATGTTTGGAAAAGTTCCTATGTTATGAAAAATCGAATCACTAAAATTCAGGCTGGGCCTGCGCCATCATCCCTTTTTTTTCCAGTGTTGAGAAGTTGAGGCATCACCTCACTATAATAGTTTCAATCAATATTTCCCTCTCTTTCACAGTTTTAAAATTTATTTCCCTTAATAATGTAGTTTAATGATTGCTTCTTCCCCCATTTGTTTCCTTTGGGGAGATTCACCTTATTTTCAATGTTCTACAATTAAAGTTCCTCCCTATGCTTGGATCCGTTGATCTATTCTTTTCATATGATCTATGGGACCACTTCATCTCTCCAAACACTAATTTAACCTTCATAACACTTTGAAAAATCTTATCATATTTTTCATAACCACAATTGGATAGATTCTTCCATAGGTGGGGTCTTAGTCAATTAGAGAATCCAGAAACCTTTCAATTGGGATCCATGTTAAAGCTAGAGGCACTGTGAGAATGTCTTGTAAATATAATCTCATGTCTTCCAAATTCTTCATATTTATTTTTCTTCGTCTCTAGGAATTAAATCTCCATTTTAGGTATCATCGAATGGGGAATATTTTTATTTGATAGTGGTTCCCTTTAAATCATCCCATTCCATATCATAAATCTCCTGTATTAGCTTTATGATTTTAATCAGTTTCCACCTCTGATCAACTTCTCCCTCTAATAGGTACAAAACTAGGGTGAATATATATTGTTCCAAACAATAGAGTACAAAATATATCTTTCCTATAGAGCTTATCCATTATTCAGTAATCTATGGGTCCATAGATCCACTGATAGATTGTTGTTGTTGATTCATAAAGGACTCAGTGGAATATTTTTCCCTTTGTGGTGAATCCAATATCTCGACATGATTCATGTTATTGTTCATAACTAAATTGATTTTATTCATCATTCTCATAAAATTTTCCATTATACATTTCATCAAAGGTCTATCAGCACACAGTCTATTACGCTCACCATTTATGTAGTTCCTCATATTTCAAAATATTTTATAAAATAAGAAAACCTTAGTAAAAAATATGTTTCCATTAATAATATTATAATTATAAATGACTTTTTATGTCTTAAAACATTATGATTAAATATGTTATTCTTCAACAATAATAAAAGTTTCTATAAAACCTTCATAATGGTTCATAAAAAGCTTATGATTAACCAATCATATCACCATAGAGTGTCAAAACAGCAGTGTATCAAGTCTTGATACCATGCGCTAGTTCCTAATTTATTGTAGATCAAAATGGTGTTTTTTGGTGTTATCCCAAGATACATATTTTCATTATCCACATCCATTTGTTCATATCCAAATGTTGATTTCTTTTCTCGAAAACCACTTACATAATTCTTGACCACAATACGACTATTTTTAATATATATTAGATTTTCCATAAGGTTATTCCAAATGTTTTCAAATACCAATTTCGATAAATAACTAAACCATACATTATAAAAACTATGTAATCCCTCCTTTTTATTGCATAACTTTTCATTATATTGAACAATTAGAGGATCATTTAACATTTAGCTTCTTAGGAAAACGGTACATAATATATGAAAACATAAAACATTAATATAATAAACATGAAAGGATTATTAAAAGCTTTATCCTAAGTACATTTACAATATCTTTCATCCTAGGGACATACATCAAAGAAAATGGGTGAGTATAAGACCCAATAAGAGAAATTAAGGGAAATGATTTACAAGTAATCTTGAAGAATACAAATAATAGAATTAGAAATATAATTATGGAATGAGAAAGGGAACATGAGTTATATAATAAAAAAAATTAAATTAATAATTACATGAAAATGTGTCTACAAAATTTGAATTATATATTCATAAGATTGAATCTATGGTTTTTCACCGAGGTGTCTTAAAAATTACCATTGTTATTAACCACGGAGTCGTAAAACATGGCATATATAGAGATTAAATTCACTAAACAATAAATTGGAGTAATATTAGGGAACACTTTTAATATTACATAATTAATGTGATCCACATATATTAAAATAAATCATTACATAAATAACCTATGTAGAATAAAAAAATTGGTTTCATATAAAAATCATGGTGTTTCAAAAGTTGTAAAAAAACATGATTATTAGGTCATTTTCAACCCATGGAAAAGGAATGAGGGTTTAATGTTTCTTAACACCAATATAAAATATATAATTTCAAAATTTAGGTGATTAACCTTGGAAATTAATTATTCTTTGGTATTCACAAGAAGAAAATAAAAGAGAATTTCTTGAGAAGAAGAGATAAATTTTGAGAAGTTAATATGGTAATCTACTAGGTATAAAATGTGGTTTTAGAAAATGATAAAATTATAGGGTAAAAGGGTATCCCAATCATAAAAGTCTCTTATTATCATAATGTTATAAAATAAAGTTGAAAAAATAACTTATTTAAATTTTTTTAATACATACCACATAAAGAGGGAATTTGAATGAAAATGCGATGTTTGGATTTCCCTCACCTTAATGAGTCACCTATAAAACATGATTATTGGGACCTTATTGGATTTAGGACACATTGGGAGGAATAATTTGGAGGTAAAAATACCATATCATCAAGGATGATGGATTTTCATTGAATTTAAATGGATAAATAGATGGTATTTATAAACAAAGTGGATGATTTATTATTAATATCAAAATATCGTCCATAGAAACTAGGCTATAGAAAATGAAAAAACATGGGATTTAACATGGTATTTTCCCCTAAGTTTTTAAAACATAGGTCATATTTTCTATTAGTTTATTCCACAATAGTCGATCATTATTTTATATTACTTATTTTGGCATCGAAAATTATAGTTTCCCAAAAAACAATGTTGTTAATGTTAAATATTTCATTTTAGACATTACAATGTAAATTATATGTTTTGAAATTGATTTAAAAAAATTAAAATACTATATATTAATAAAATAATATATCCTAGGACATTTATTTTGGTTAATTATTTATTATATCATTATGAAATAATTATGAATCCATTAAATGTACTGAAAATATGAAGGTGTATTTTTCCCCTTAAAAAAAGTATTTTAGTAAATTATCATAAATTCATTCTAACATATTTTTGATGTTATGATTTCAAAATTTATATTTATTTTACCATAAAAATTCTCTAAATATTATAATTATAACTTTTAAATATAAATGTAATAATTTATTAAAACAAATTACGGGATAAAAATGCATATCAAATTTTTTGTCACTTAACATAAACATATTTAATCATTTATATTTAAATAATATTTTTTATCATAATATTTCATTAAAATATATATTATTATTAATAACTTAGTTTTTTGAGAAAATTATACCTCTTATGAATTGTAAAATTAGGGTATGAAAATTGAATTTATTAAAATATTCATATTATTTTATTATGAAAATCTATTTAAAAAAAACTGAAGGAATAAATTTTTTATTTATATAAAGAAATTTAACATTAAGTAACCAAGGAATTGGAACATAACCCCCTGTAACTCTCATTTATAACCTTAGGGTAAGGTGTACAATGGTGATAGATTCATCGGGCTGATCGACTAACATTGAACGAGTGGTAATTTCCATTAACTTGAACATCGCCTATAGGAAATTTCATTCTAGATTAACTTATTAAAGCTCATCATGGGCTTGGTTAATAATGAACCCTAGTGATTCTACCACCCACCCCTTATCTGAAAAATGGGCATCAAACGACATGACTCTACGGGTTTATTCCATCATTTTTCATTTCTAAATTAATTTTTCTATCATTTCTACTTATAAATTATAATGAAAAAATTATTACCAAGACTATAGTTTCCAATTTTCATATCAGCTAGTTACAAATGAGAAGAATTAGCTGACCCATGATCTCAAGAGAGAAGTTGTAGTTCACACCTTCAGTTTTTGGTGTAATTATTTACATATAGAGTGGTTTGTGGTGTTAATAGACCAAAAAATCGTCAAATATATCTTTACACAATGTTATTTAAATTTCAATTAAAGGATGTGGGTTTAATACCTATAGTAATATGACATTGATCATGATTATACAATTGAAAAGGGAAATTACATTGTGGATTCCTTGGGGAGGAGGAATCCAAAAAAGGTAGTGCAGGAGACCAGTAGTGAGTGAAATATTATGTATTTATTCTTTAAGATGAATTTAAATGCACAGGACTATCACTGGAAGCATTGCATTACAATTTTAGATACGACCTCTTAATTTCTGAAGAGAGTGAAGATGAGGCACCTATCAGATCCTAAGGGAATTTTCTTATGGAAGATTGTTTCTAGATAGGACACTCTACTAGATTCGATTATTGATGGGGATGAGGCCTTATACATCCATGGATGCATCTGGGATCCTATAGAAATTCAAGAGGAATTGATGCGATAGTCTCATGATTCTACTTGAACTATCCAACTTATGATTACAAATATGTAACATGATATAAATCACCAATAGTGGTGGTATAGTATGAAAAGATGGATATTTGGATTTATTTATAGGCGTTTCACCAGCCAGCAGGTGAAGGAAGATCACTAGAGACTAGAAGAGATTCAACAGCTTTTGCCTATTATTTGGTGGAAATGGGATAAAGTCACAATGTATTTTTTTACTTTATTACTCAGACACCCATATGGAATGAGAATTGTATGGGTGAGCATCTATAGGCTTGAAAAGTTACCTCACTTATTACCTATTAAGGATACCATTTCTATGAATTATCTTCGAAGGATTTATTTACAGGGGATTATCTGAACTCTAGGAATTCCTTAGACTATTGTATTTGATAGGAAGTTCATTTTAATTATTATTTCATTAATGGGTTTCATTAGGATTTTGGTATATAAGAATGTTTTAGTATAGAAAACCACCCACAGACTGATTAGTAGTTAAAGAAAATGATACAATTTTTAAATGACGTGCATAAAAAACACATCATGGATTTTAGAGGTTCTTGGGAGAAGAATATATCCATATCAAAATTAGAGTACAATAAAAAAATTTGGTGATGATTCTGATGGATCCTTATGGGGCCTTGTATGATAGGTTTGACTAATCAATTTTTTATTAGTTATTTTTTGGGGAGGTAGCACTACATTGACCTAGACTCATTTGAGAGACTTTAAAGAAGGTCCAGTTGATTAAGAAGATGATTAATATAGCTATGTATGGAAAGAAATAATATATAAGATTCCATGGATGGCCTCTAGAGTTTGAGGTTAAGGATTATGTATTCTTACTTTCTTTTACTAGACCTAAGCCTAGACAATTTAGGATGCAAATTCAATTTTGACATCATTTCATTGGACCTTTTGATGCATTATAGTTGGTCAGATCAGTATCTTATCTGATAGAAATCCTTGATAGATACATGCATTTTCAAGACTTATTTCACATTTCTCAGTTATATAATTATTATTCAGTCCCATCTCACATATTTCATCCAAACGATTTTGAATTTTTCATATTTATTAGATGTTGTTTTAATACCCTCAGAAGGGAAACCTGAGAATGATTTTTCTAAAATGGAGGAGTCTATAACATCAAATTTTTTATCATGAATTATATATCATTTAATTAATTGTTTTAATTTCATATTTTATCCTTATAAATTTTCTCTATGGTCTAAGGAAGTAATCAGGAGTGTTAGGGGGATTTTTAGAGCTGGAAACAACATTTTTTGTAGGAAATAGATATGACACACAATTTTTCTAAACCATGCACTAGATTCCACACAGTTTGGTTAAAATATGCAGTGTAATATAAATAACTATAGTCGTTTCTCATGGTATACACTTGTTTTTTCTAATCATTCACCTAACCCGTGGATGGGGGGTGTCACCTAGATAGTTCTAGCTGCATGGTTGGCACATGGTTTGGAAATATTGGTGGAAAAATTGCATGCCTCTTAAAAAGTTGTAATTATTTCCCTTTTTACCTCAATACTTTTAAAATGGATAATGTTTTCTATTCCTCATTCAATTTTACTGGAAAACACATTAGGTAGAGAACTCTTATACTCTTTCTAGTCTTTGATTCATCTTTTTCATATAGAATCTAATTAGAGATCTATTTGTCTTGTTTAATCAAGACCAATAAAAGAATTAATCTATTACCTTTCTTCATTTGTCTTTTCTATATTTGGTGCAATTTTGGTGGGATTTTATATGTCATATTTTCAGGTTTTTATATATTTTTATGTTTTATTCCAATCTAGACCAAACCAAAGGCCAATACTGTATAAGTGTTCCTCCATATCCATAAGGTAGGTGGTCTATGACCTTTTTTTCAATTCTAATTTATTTATAATTGTTATTGTGGTTCAGTGTGCTTATTTCACCAATGCTTTGAACCTAAAATTTAAGTCCCTTAAATTAGTAGTTTAATTTGGAATTTAAATTTTCTACTATACATAGTGAGTATTATTGGAGGCCATGTACATTATCTTAAGCTACACAATAGGTTTTCTATGAATATTCCTATGTGCCCATTTATATTGTAATAGTCGAGACACCCATTGGTGTGTTGGGTTTGATTTTATTATGTTTCTTGATTAATTAAAATGTATTAAATTATCCTTATAAAGTGGAAATAATGTTAATCATGGCTCATATTAAATTGGAATCAAATTATTTATGATATGACACATTATAAAGCATTTTAATTGTTGAATGAAAAGTTAGGATTGTTAATTATATATAAAGTGAATCAGCTGGTATGGTTATTACATGTATATCATTACATAACTATACTAAAGGTGGCTATTTTTAATATCAACCAATTTCTTATTATGGGAGTTGTATAACTTTATCCGACCGTGGATTCTTGAGATAATTCTCTTAGAAATCAGAGTGCACCACTCTGATTCATTGGTCTAGTTTCCATGGGAGATACCCACATTATAATTTGGTCAGTGTCTTATTATATGTGAACACCTTATCATAGTACCGATGTTTCACATGAATCATTTTCAAGATATTATAACACCTTAGATAAAATCACTAGATTCTACTAATGTGTTAGGATTTAATGGGCCTATAATTCTTCCCTTGTGCCTAAATCATTCATATCACAGGATTTACAATGGATATGCTCTATGGGATTAGTTTGATATTATTACAGTGGAATGGCTCAGGTGTATGACTGGGATTACATTTTTCCCTTATATCTAGGATGCTTGGTTAATATATTGTGACATGTATTGACCATATAAGGTCAAGGATTCCATGATTCCTCTTGGATTCGATATTTCAATCACTAAGATTTGGATGCCTTGGTTACCCAACTGATCGAATTTTATTTCCATTTCGTCTTGGACACCTTGGTAACACATTGTTTCGAGCTTATTACATATGGATTATATATAGATTAAATATTTATATTTCTTATATACTAACCTTTAATATGTTACCTATTCATATATATTATTTTAGGCTAAAACAGGCATGGTTAACTAGGAATCCTATGAGGGTCCGATCTTAAAGTTATTATTATTCCAGGCATGTTATACCACTTTTTATGTTATATATTCCCAAATATGATTTTTTAAAGATTTATGAAGAACGGAATAATGACACCAATTGACCATTCAAGGTTCAAGTGCTCTATAGTTTTGTATAACGACACTCAGGTTGAATCCTCAACAATGGTAATTTTTAATAATTATTTTGGTTTGTCTTGTTTGTCTTTTAATAGGGGGATTATATGTAGAGCATAATTAAATTGATTAATATCGGTTATTTGATTTAAAAATTTTATAAATATTATAGGGATTTACTTATTTGGTTTTTTAAGCTTATAATATCCTTGATATTTTCTTTATATTTCATTATATTAACACCCAAATCACAAGATGATTTTGATTAGAAGCCCCAATTGTTGAAGCCTTAATCCATGACATAATATAACATTGGGTTCTAATAAAAATTATAAAATGTTTACGGCACTATAATTATGGTTCCAATAATTCATGGAATCCACATGTTAAACAAAACATGTCATTAATCCATGACATATTATGTTCAATATAAAAAATGTTAACCTAAAGAATACTCACCGAGAAAAATTCATTACCCACAGAATATCCCCAAATAATGACCCACCCCAGTATTATATTTAATCATACATTAAGATGGATAATAATAAGGTTTAATATGATTATGGTGATTATTAAATGGAAAATGAAATGAACGGGATATGAAAAGAGTAGTGCACCAATTGCACACATAAATGATGAAGAGAGTTAAAAACAAACGTTCAATTGAAATAGAAAGAAAATGAAATGAGTGATTTTAAACATTATTTAAATTTTTTAAGATCATTAATATTAAGAAACATATTATGGATGATAATAAGAGACAATTAGGACAAAAAATATATTAAAATATAATTACAAATACCTACACTTACTTGATTACAAATAAAGAAAAATGAAAATTTAAATCAAAAGAATCATGGGGGAATGGTTTCTAAAGTATAAATAGGAGTATGTAAAATCATCCCAAGATTTTGTATGAACCTTGTTCATGAAAAAATATCATCATTTACTCTGAAATTACAACCAATTTCATGCAAAAGAGGGGGATGTATTTATTGCCCAAGGTGGTGGACTGTTTTCATTACAAATCGTCCGCACCACTTGGATCACAAATTTGATAATTCAGATAGTTTAATCTAGAGAAATAGTCTTCTTAAAGGTGTTATATATAAAAGTTTAATTTCTACCCTAAAAATTTGGTGGACATTGGACTTAATTATCCAATGTTATAGTGGGTTGAATATATCAATTTTTATTTTTCCATTTATATCCATTATTTTTCAAAGCCCTAAATGAGAATTGTTTTTGAATTATAAGATTACCTAAAATATAAACCACTTATTCTAAAATGATGACCACCAATATCACGAATTTAAAACTGTAAAATCCTTGTTCCATTTGATTTCTATATCAAGATCAAAGATAAGTATAGTGTGTTGATTTTAATTTCTTGATAGAATGGCGGGATAGACTTCAAAGCACCATTTGGGCCTCTTTTTTGTGGATTTGGGAATTAATTTATTAAAATATTATATTCTATATTCAATAATAAGTTTATGAGTTTTATCAAATTTGGGCTTCTAGACTGATCCTAGAAATTGTATCATCATGGAGGGTCTAGTTTCTTCACAAATCCTTTAGACCTTCTTGTTTAGAGCATATGACCTATCAAATGAGTAAATTGGCCTAAACTGTAGTTTAATGATTTGTAGAAAATTGAATGGGTAATCCTAAAAATATAATAGTAAAATTTGGATAGTTATTGTGATATTTATAATAAAATTGTAAACAGAATCGATTGGATTAATTCAAATAATGCTCAAAAATTGTATTAATAATTAAAACATTGCTATTTAACACCATTTATGAACTTTAACATGAAAATTAATAAATGGAGTTAAAAAGTATGAATAAATGATTTTAATCAACTAACCCACACTAATTCTTGTTAATTTCTTCATGTGCATCAAATATAAAAACATATCAAATTCATTCTCACTCCCCAAAAAATATTAAAATTCTGTTTTCCATAATAAGGGGAGGTTTAGACCATTTCACTCACCCATATTGGATTCCACAATAAATTTTTACTGAAGGTGTGTTCTAAAAACAAGTCATTTTTCATTCAATATTTTTTTAATGTAAAATGTGGGCACTCAGAACTCACTCATCTCAAGATGATAAAAATTTATTTATGGAGGGTCCCTCATTCACCACCCAAAAGGTAAAATCAAAGAGTTTTAAAGTGATATCAGATTCCATTCACTATCCTAAAGTGAAAAAGAATCAGTATTACCTTTTTAGGTGTTTTTATGTGGCTATGGGAAGGTAGTAATTTGATGACCAAGAGTGCGGAAAATAGGTGTAAAACACTAACATGGAAAGAGAAATGCACAATATGAAATAAGATATAGAAGGTTATGGAAGCACATATTTACAAAGGATTGATTATTTGAAGGATGATACAAAAGAGATTGATAAAATTTTAAGGTGGAGAAATGGTGAAATATGTACAAGACAAATAAATTCTACCAATGAAACAAGAATATATAATGCAAGTGTTCTTTTTTTAATTTGTTTTCGAAAGTTGAACATGAAACCAATATCACAATTATCTCCCAAACCATGTTTTATCTCCTCAATACACTCATTATAATAGTCATATAAAGCTAAATGGTTGAGAATGAGAAATTATTGAACTTCCCAAGACCAAACCCCCTTTTTGGATTTTTTTCATGTTTTTTGATCACTTTTCCATAACACGTATAAAAATTACATTAATGAAAATCCAATCCCCAAACATATTCAATGAAACCACTCCACCAAACATAAATATGTTATTTCACTCTATAATCTAATAACATGTTGAAAATAAAGAAATATATTTGAAAAATAAAAACCATTCCACCCACACATAAATTTATAAAAATTATGCAATGAAAATCTATGTATATGTTGGGTGGTAAAAGGTTTGTGGAATATAAGGTAGATATCATGAAAAATATTTTCATAGGTTCAAAGGGTTATTTCAAAAGGTTGATTAATGTATGGGTAAAGGGAGGCTATTTGGATATTGTTATTCTGATGTGGAAAAAAATGCTTCTATCATATTAATTTATTCAAATGTTTGAAATTCAACTCGAAGGTCCACAAAATCAAGACTCACAATCGATGTTGAAAATAACAGAAAATGAAAATATGGACATAGGTGACATTGGAATGAAAGGTAATTTTATTTATCAGGGGTGGAGAAGAATTATTTTCTAAATAAAAAATTGAGCATTCAAAATTTGTTGGTTTTGAAACAAAATCCATTATCCAAATTTATGATGAAAATAAGTTTTTTACATGAAACCATGTCTTTGGACTCCAAAAAATGGATGGATTTTTTTAAAAGTGGATGATGTGAAATTTTGACACCTTTTTTTCGTGTTTTTAGTTTTTAATAAAGGAACACCCACACAAAAGAGAATTAGTAAATAAATGTTTTCCTACGGAAAGTGGTAAAAATGATAATGAGAGAGTTAGAAAGAGAGAGAGAGAGAGAGAGAGAATATATGTTAAAGGGAAAGTGGTGCCCCATTGTTTGGATTTGGTGGGTCGCCATGTTCATCCAGTGGTGGGTCAAATATAGAAGCTAGGGATCCGATGGGTGTCGATATAGGTTCTGGGGATGTGTTTCCACTCATTATGATGCATCAAATAATGTCCGATAATATGGAATATCATTTTGGAATAGGGGTATTGGACTTGGACTGCACAAAATGGTAACCATTTGTAATAAAAAATGAACCTTCCCAATGAGAATTAACCTTACCTCGGTAAAGGAAAAATCAATAATTTAATACCATTACCATTTATACTTTATGAAATACCTTTCGTAGGATGTGTTTTTCATAAATTACATTGGTATTTTCTTTTTAGAGATTGGAATTCTCATATGAATAATGTTGAGGCTCCTGTAATTCAGTAAACTACAACAATCATTATTCAATAGATTTTTTACAATAAAAATTTCATTTCCTCACTTTCCCAAATGACTTATGTTGGATATCATCTGGTAAATGAAATTATTTAACATAAACTTTCCTAGATAGAGACATCATAATTGGAGTTTTATAGGCAGTCTGATATGACCAAATCACTTCACCAAGTCTTCCATGCTAGTCTTTTCTGTTGGGCTTCAAAATTCTCTCAATCACTCTTTTCACTTCTCTATTAAAATGTTCATCCATGCCATTTTTTTGGAGGTGATATAATGTTGAAGTTTAATGTACAACCCCATTTTTTTCAGAAGTTATCCCATGGTCCGATTATAGAAATGAGTTCCCAAGTCACTTATCAAGAAATGTGGTCTTCCAAATCGATGGAAAATATGGGTCTTTGGAACTCAATAATAGTATGTGAATCATATTTTCTAGTGGGTTTCGCCTCAACCCACATAGAAAAATAATCAATAGTAATAAAAATATATGAGAATCTATTCAAAGGGGAAATGGTCCCATAAAATTGATGACCCAAACAATGAAGATCTCATTGATGATTACAAGATTTTGGGGAATTTAATTTCCCTTGGATATTGTTCCTAACATTCGACAACTGGTGCATGATTTACAAAACTCATGTGAGTCCTTTAAGTGTGAAGGCCAAAAGGGTCCTGAGTCAAGTACCTTTCGAGATATCCTTTGTTCTCCAAAGTGGCCACCACTAGTCATTAAGTGAACAAAACCGTGATGGAGGTATGTTCATCTTCATCGACAAATCTCATAATTCCCATGTCATCCCAGTTTTCCAATGTATATTATATTCCCAAAAATAGAATTTTGAATAACCTTTATTCTTCACTTTTTGTACTTTTTCTATTTTTTGGAATAAAACCAGCAACCAATTAGTTTACAAATGTGGAATACCATTGTAAAATAGGAGTGATTTATGAGAGGTGTTCAGTTGGAAATTTAGGATCAATTATTTCCGAATGATAATAATTAGAATTTATATTCAGGAGATAAGCCACACTATTATATTTTCTATGTCTATATTTAATCATAATTTCAAACTCTAGGATCCTTAAGATCCATCTCACTATCCTCAATTTAGAATAAGTTTTCTTAATTAGGAACATCAAAGTTGAATGTCCATAAAAATGAATACTTTGGAACCTAAGAGATACAGATGAAATTTATCCAAGGAAAAAATCACAAAAAAAGTTCATTTTCTTTCATAGTGTAGTAATATTATGTTTCATCCAATGTTTTTGAGGCATAGTAGATGTCAAAAGGAATATTTTCTCTTCGTAGACCAAGAATGGCCCCAATGTCCCTATCATAAGAATCACCCAATAGTTCAAAGGGTAAGGAACAATATGAGGGTCAGATTATCAAGGTATATTTTAGAAATAATTTGATTTAATCAAATTATCTCTTATAATATTCATCAAAATGGAATGTTACGTCATATTGGAGAATCATAGTGAGTGAGAGTGAAATCCTACTGAAGTTATGGATGAATCGCTGATAGAAACTTACATGACCATGAAATTAATGGATGTCTTGAATAGATGTTGATTCAGGAAGTGATTGGATCACATAAATTTTGGATGGATCAACTTCAGTACCCTATTGTGAAACTATGTTCCCAAGAACAATTCCATTTGTAACTAGGAAGTGACACCTTTTGATATTCAACACAAGGTTACATTTGGAAAACTTTTGAATGACTAGAGAGATTGAATGAAAGAAGGATTCAAATTACTCACCAAAAATGGTATAGTCATCCATGAATACCTCCATGAAAACAAAATGAATTCAGAGAAGATACTAATCATATATACTTATAATGTTGTAGGAGCATTTCAAAGGATAAAATGAATTATCATATATATATATATATATATATATATGTTCTAAAGGTTCAAGTGAATGTAGTATTTTCGTGGTCTAGAGGTGCGATTGAGTTTTAAAAGTATCTAGCGTATCCATCATGAAATCAATAATGAGAATTTACAAAAAAAAAATTATATAATTTGATCTACGAATGGAATATGGTAGTGATATTTTTTATTTTCAGCATTAAATTTCTGGTAGTCGATGAAAACACGCCATTTGTTTTTCACTTGAGTTGTGACCACCTCTAATGATCATTTGTGAAAGCAGTTATCCCACCCTCCATTGGTATGAATTGAATTAGACTAACCCATTACCTATTAGAAATTTGGTAGATAATACCAGCTTACATAATCTTAGTGATCTCTTCCATAAATATCACAATGATGAGTGGATTGAGTTTTCTTTGTGGTTGTCTGGTTGGTTTGGATAACTCGTCTGGATAGAAGTGATGCATGAAAAGAGAATGATTTATTACTAGGATGTCATCTAGGATACAATATAAGGAATTTATATTTTCTTCTACCACAAGAACATGTTTTTAATCCTCAGTTTCAATATGTGTAGAAGAGAAAATAACAGGATAAGAGTGATCATAGAAGTGGAGTGTATATTTCCGGTGTATAGGAAATGAATTTTGATCAGTTTTATCTTTATTTATTGGTTAGAAAACTCAAAAAATGAAGGAGGGGTTTTAAATTGATTTTGATTCGTTTTCCTTAGTAATATCCATGGTGGATCAGTAGAGATCCTAGTTGATGTGGGATTCATGAAAATTTTGAATATTTTTTATATAGATGGAGTCTATGAATGAAAGGTCCCCATAAAATTCCTCATTTATTGAATGGTTAATCATGATGAAAATTTCAAAATCTATTAATTCCATTGAAAATGATGAATATGAAGGAATATAGTTCAATTAAGCCTCTAAAGATTTTTTTATAAAATGTATTTATAATGGAGAGTGATCCTCATATGGGTATCACATAGCTTGAAATTTTTGAACATTAACAGTTGGTCACCGAATTACAGGGATAAAATCCCCATGTTGACATCAATATTATTTCTAGCTATCAAGAGGAACATCCTTCCCAGAATTATGGGAGAACGAGAAGTGGTCATCTCACCTTTTTTGTCACGAACATAGAAATCAGGTGGGAAGTTAAGATAATTAATATAGATAAGGAAATCCACAATAATTTCCTTCATGCTGGTAGGGTTTTGATTGTATAATAGGATGAAAAAACCAATTTGATGTAAAGGACCCAGAACAAGGATGGAAAATATAGATATAGGCATGAAATGTTTCGACGCTCCTAGGTCAATGTGTGTATCATTGAGTTTGAACATATTATTTGGAATGGAAATATAAATTTTCCAGGATATTTTCACTTCATGGGTATGGATTCTTTGGTCAAAACATATTCCAAGGTCCTAATTTACCTCTTATAGGTTAATAACTCCTTAAGAACCGTATGATTCATAAGAATTTGTTTGAAGGAATCTAAGAGGGGGATGTTCAATTTAACACATCTAAACATTTCAATAATTTTTATATCAGGCCCAAATGATTTCCTAGGAATAGAAATTTCTTGAGGAAAAGGAATTGAGTTCCTTAGAGAATTTAAGGAGGTGAGGGAGAGGCCTTAGGTTCCTTTTATATTTTCATTTTATTTTCATTTTTTTATCATCATTTAAAGAGGAGTTAGAATACTCATCATGAGGAATATAAATTTACTTTACCAATATTAGTGTAATTGCACTTAAATTACCCTTTGGGTTGGGTAAGGGTTGAGTGGGGAGTTGGGAAGAATTTGGTTGATTCTTCTGGCTTTGGTGGGATGAAAGTTTACCATTATGAGATTCAATGTTTTTGAGGCTATAATAGGTTAAGGAGGAAATATAAACAATTTCACATTACCATGGTTTCTTGAAATAAGAGTCTTTTCATGAATTGAGATTTCCTCAATTTTGGTTCTTTGGAAAGTGATTGTATTAGGATAGAAATTGGGAAGGCTCGTTAGGATAGTGGAATCCAGGAGGAGAAAGATAAGGATTGATACATTGAGGCTGAAGAAAAAATGTGCAAGGTTTTTGGATGTTACAAACACCTTTACTATACTGGAATTGGTTTTGGATTTGAGGATGTAATTGAGGGGGATGAGAGACGAGATTATTATACCTCAATCATGGGTTATTGGTTGAAGATAAGGGATCAGAGTGGGGTTGGGTGAAGTATCTAATGAACTGTTCAGATGGTTAAGGGCTTGTGTTACTCTAGGAATGTTATACATTGAGCTCCATTGGACAATATGAATTATATGGATCCTATTGAAGATGTGGTCATGTGTCTATTGGATGAGTTTCTTACCAGTAGATTCCACAGTTTTTAGAGGAAAAGGGAACATATATTATGAAGAAAATGTGGTTGGGGCTTTGGCATCCACAACAAGTTGTCAAACAAGTCCTATATTCTCTCTCATCCACTAATTCACATGTTTGGGTCTATGGATTTATTATATTGGACTTTTTTGGATAGAGCATGTGCTTATGTATGGAATTTTTTCCAATTTGAATCTATGTTGCTAATGAGATCTCGTGTAGCTATAGGATTTTTGTCACTAAGAGTGCTTCCACTCGAGATATCAATGTGGGTCTCTATCTATAGCCAATAACACCTCCTAGAAGTGTCGGATAAAATGTTGGTATGGAATTTAATGTGTGGTCATGTAAGCACATGTAATTTGAACCTCTCATAATTCTCATGGAGAGATTCATTAGGGAATTTATGGATACCACTAATTTAATTTTGGATAGAATAAACACATAAAGTAGGAAAGAATTTCCCTATGAATATTAACTTCATGTAATTCCATGTGGTTATGGAATAAGGAGGTAGATAGTATAACAATTACATGGTAGAGTCAGCTAAGGTGAAAGGGAATACTCATAGTCTAATTTGATCTTCAAAAACTCCTTGAGGATTCATAGTAGAGAACGCCACATCGAACTCTTTGAGACGAAGATGTGGATCCTCACAAGATAGCCCATTTTAATTAGGTTAAAGATGAAACATACCCGATTTCAGTTCATAGTGTGCCTTTATTTTTTGATATTGAATACCAAAGCGTTTTTAATTCATATCACAAGTAGTGAGTTCTAATGGGTTTGTTCCCGAAGATTATACATATCTAGATTAATTGGAAGGACAATGTTAGGATCTTGAGTTATTAAATTACCTATAATATTACTCCTAAGGTGGATAAGAGTTCACTCTATTTTATTGTCAAATAGATACTAGTGATTTTTTGGATATATATATAGTATTCCAATATGTTTTTAAGGATGTGGAAGGCAGTTTCTTTTGTAATTTCTTTCATAATTTTTTAGTTTATTTTTTATTGTTTTTGTTAAAAAAATAAAAACCTTCCAACTACATAATGCACCATCCCTATAAACTAATCCAATTTAATTCCATCTTATTATATCCTATTGACCATTGAAGATCACATTTCTATGATAATGTGTATTATAGCACTTAGGTCGAATACTTGGTGATGGTAATTTTAATAGTGGATTGTTTTTATTTTGTTTTCCTTTTTAAATTGGGGGGGGGGATTTTTGAAGATATTAATTAAATTGATTAATGGATGATGTTATATTTAAAAATTTGATAAGTTGTGTGGTGATTTTATTATTATGGATTTTAATCATATGATTTCCTTGAGAATTTCTTTATATTTGATTAAATTAACACCCACATCACAAGATGATTTGGATCAGAATTCCACTGCGTTGAGTCTTTATCCCTGACTTATCCTTAAAAAGGTTCAAATATAAATAATTAATTTTTTACAAACACATATTTTTTGTTATAATAATCAAGGGAATCAACATATTAAAAAAAACAGGTCACTAATAAATGACAGTTTATGTTCAACTTACACAATATTAACCTAAAGAATAATCAATGAGGAAAATCCCTCAATAACATTATATCATAATATCATGACTCACTCCAATAGTATTATTACTAATCCATTTAGAAGGTTATTAATAATGTTTAATAGTTTTATGGTTAAGTTTTAAGAAAATGATAAATTGGGTTATGAAATGAGTAATGCGATGATCACACACATGTATGGGGAAGAGAGTTAAAAATGAACCATTGATTGAATGAGAATGAAATAAAAAGCAGTAACTTTCAAATTTATTTACATAACTTTAAGAACATTAATATTATAAAATATAAGGTGGATGATAATAAGAGATAATGAGAATGAAACATGCATTGAAACATAATTATAAGAACAAACACTTGTGAGATTACGAACAAATAAAAATAACAATGTAAATCAAAAGAGGATTGGGGGAACAGTATCTCAAGTTCAAATATGAGTATGGAAGATACTTCAAAGCCATTAATAGAGAGGTTTTAAATCGTAAATATCCTCCTTTTATCTTAAATTATAACCCCTTTCAAGAAGATTATGGGGATGTATTAATATCCCATGGTGGTAGACTATTTGCTTTCCAAATCTTCCCCTCCACTTAGATTGTCAGTTTTATAATTTAGACAGCTGAATATGGAGAAATATTCTTCTTCAATGTTTTATATAAAAATTATGAAAGTCTATAAGGCACATTTGGTTGATATTGAACTTAATTAACCAAATTTATGGTTGTTTGAATATACAATTTTAGTCTATTCATTTATATCCAAGATATTTCGATGGATTAAATGTTAATGGGCTTTTGAATAGAAATATACCCTCAAATACAAAACATTTCTTCTACAATGTTGGTCCCCTATATTATTTATTTCACACTATAATATCTGATATGCATTTTATTACTATATTAATATGAAATCAAGGAGTTTGTGCTGATTTTAATTCTCGGATAGAATGGTGGGTTGGACATCAAAGCATCATTTGGGGCCTTTTAGAGGAGTTGCGCTTTAAATATTTTGTCCATGATTATTCTTGATACTCATGAATATATTCAAGAGTTTCATATAATTTGGGGTTCTGGATTGAGCCCATAAAGTTTATCTTTATGGATTTTCATGTTTCATCACAAATTCCTTGGGCCTTTTATGTGGACTATTGAACCTTAAAATGGTCAAATTTTCCAAAAATATAGTTTATTTTTTTAGGAAAGTGAATAAAGAACAATAAAAATATATAATAGTACAATTTGAATATATAGGGATGTGATTTATAATTAAATAGTAAATTATCTCTATTGGATTAATTCAAATAATGCTCAAAAATAATATTTTGTATTAAAACATTGGTATTTCATATCAATTATGAAGTTTTAAATGAAAATTACTTAATGGAGTAGAAAAAAAGTTGTGAATAAATGAATATCATCAATGGAATGGACTTGTATAGATTCTGTGGGTGGTGTAATACTGAGTATATATCACACCCAATTTAGTCTTGGAACCCAGAGAGACTTCATATATTCATGTAGGGACAAGGTAAAGCACGTAGTCTTAGATGCTTGATTGATTATAGCATGTGAGATTGGGAGCATGGGACTGTGTAACATCCATATTTTTATACGACAACAAAACCCCACATTTTTAATAAATTACATGTATTTTGGTGTAGAAATTTTAATTTTTAAATATGTTTATTAATTGTAGATTTACTAGTGGGTTAAATCCTTCATTAAAACATTGAAATAAACCTTGAAATAGTTTTAGAGTTAGATGCTGAGTTAGTATGGGTTTTTGAGGAATGTATATCATCGAATTTGATAGAATAAAAATATTAAATTTTATTCAATGGTTTGTTATATTATTTCCAAAATATGAAATAACACCCAAATGGTGCATCGTATGAGACATATAATACCATCGTTAGGTCCAAAACGTGGGGTTTACCTTAGGTAGGGTATAAATTATATGAGCGTCAGATGATTGGTCAGATCACACCCAAAGATAATTTAATTTGTTTATATATATTTATTTTTTATTAGTTAGAAATAATAATAATAATAATTTTATTATTGATATTATTATCTGCATTCAAAAAAAATGAAAATATACATTCTAAATTAATAAATTGGGTTGTTGTGTAAATAATTAGTTGTCAATTTTATAACTATGAAATTATTAATTATACCAATTAATTACAAATGTACAGTCAGTATTAATTGAATAAACATTATCCAATTTTAATGGTTGTTGTATTTAAGTTTTTAATGATTTCATTTATGGGTTCTATTAAATTATTATAATTTTAATTAATTTTATTATTTTATCTTTCCCTTTTCCCCCCTTATTTATTTATTTTCATTTATTCCCTCTACATAATTTTATTTTTTTATTTCTTCCTCTCACTTCCTCTCAACCAGTGTGCCTCCCCCTTCACATAGTGTGCCACC
The DNA here is from genome assembly GCA_963277665.1 of Viscum album. Taxonomy (NCBI): domain Eukaryota; kingdom Viridiplantae; phylum Streptophyta; class Magnoliopsida; order Santalales; family Viscaceae; genus Viscum; species Viscum album. The sequence continues at coordinate 1,390,950,965 of OY728152.1, forward strand.
CTATTCCCCCACTACATTTATCCCTCCTCCTCTACCGGAAATCCACTGCACCTCTGATTCTTCTCCGTTTACAACACCGTCAGATGTAATGTGAATCCATCGGTAAATATTATAATCCATACTAATTAGTTTTGAGTTTTGCCTTCTCCTCCACATGAAATCTTTCATAGAAGGTTTTTACCCGAAATTGGGGTTTTTGTTAAATCATATTATTTCTTCTATTTTTGGACAAATAAAATGTGGTTGTTAAATGTGGGGTATACTATGATCACTAGGTTGGGTTCCTATTTTCTTTCCTATCATTTAATTGATTCATTCAATTCAAACCATTTTTTCGCTCATGGATTCTTACCTAAGAATCATAGATAATGTGAACTATTTTAATTAAACAACTTTGGATTTATCATTGTGACCTTTGTTTTAGGTGAAACCCTTACAAGGTTGTTTTAATGCTATTTGACACCCCTATATGTGTGCATACAATATTGGAATACATAACATTGGCCTTGAATTTTTAAATTATCAATAGCGTGTGCATGTATGATAATTTGGGTTGAAGTTTTAAATTGAATAAATTATTTAGGACGATTCATAAGCCATGAATTTGGTTTTCATTTGAATTTTTTGTCTCAAAATAATTGTTTTAAAAATTATATTTAGAATTTTGTATTATTAAATTTCATATACTCTACATACACTGATAAAGTTCTGATTTTTTAACAGTGCGATATTTTTATTAGTCATGACTGTTAGGCTTGAATAATTTGAAAATACATGGAATTAAATTGTTAAATAATGGGAAACAATAATGGATGGTTTTTATTTTATATATATATATATCTACTTTTTAAATTATATCGGGTCATAGGGAGAATGTGGGTATCATATTAAGAACCCTCATTTGGCCTCTCCATGCTCAATACGTTACCACATAGCACGCTGGGATGGAAATGTTTTTGGATCACCAAGAAAGGGTTTTCCATGGGCTTTTTACTATAATATCAGGTGATACTACTTCCATAAGGTGAAACCATGGATAAACCCATTGGAAAAATGTATACCCTAAGCCTCTACTGATACTCTATCCCTTACATGTGATACCTCATATGGGCTTATAGTTACCATTCCATGAGCGATACATTGAATTTTGAATATATCAACTTGGATATGATTCTGGCAATGGATATAAATGATCCAATATACCATAGAAATGCATTAAGGATGACCTCAGACTCCTCCTATGAATTTGTAAATATTAATATAAATTCTTGAGATTCTTTTATTAATTCTGTAGAGAGATTTATTATGTTTGGTGATACCCTTCTTCTTCCTTTAGTGTGCCTAGTTTTGACACCTTAAAAAGACCCTAATAAAAAGAATAAGTTTCGGGGTATTCTCTTTTTAGCAGTGTGATGTTATTTAGGACTTGAATATATATTATTCCTTGTACATGTATTTCTTTCAGACTCATGTAATAGGTCAAAATTGGAGGTATGGGATGGGTGTCTATTTAGGAACCCAAAATAACTTATAAATATTTTTTTATTCATATTTCTTGAATTTATTATATATGAAACACTTTTTTTGTATACAATACAAAAAAGTAATGGTTTAGAGATTTTGTTTATTAGCCTACTAAGTTCATATCTCACACCCTTCTCGAGTGATAGTTTTACCTAATAAGGCTTTATGTTTGCTGGTATGGATACAGAGAAGCGTGTCGCTCTAGATTCTTGATTGCATTGCTATTTTAGATGGAGATTTTTGGCTGAGGCATGGGCCTATCCTTGATATGTCCTGTTTTAGTTCATTTATACTTTTGGTTGTTTAATAGAATTTAGTATATTCTAATACCTTGTACACTATCAATTTGATCTAATTACTCTTGGAATCATAAATTTACATCATAATGGTATATGTTATGTCAGTTCAACTTTGGTAGTTATTATTTATTCTATTGGGTCATTTATTTTCTTATGTTGTTGTCTTCGTTTTCAATATTCTTATGCTATTTCTTCATATATTATTTACTGATGTGTAATACCTTATCCTATGAGGGAATCATCTCCACATAGACTCCCCGAAGTCCCTCACTACTAGTGGGAAACCTCTTTAATTTTGCGAGATGTTCTTGAGGTCATGTGACCCACCTATCCAGCCACCATCTTAGAGGTGATCCAGGGTGAGACGTTACAACGTGTTGTTAGAGAAGGATTTTTCTTCTTTTTTCTTACTATTTTGGGCTAGTAGATAGGAGAATAGGAATGCATTGGTTCTTAGTATGGATCACCCCATGTATAGATAAATGACCAAGTGGCCGTGGATGGGATTATTGTTCATGATGTTCAATATTACGGTTGAATCTGTTTTCACCAAGCGTGATTTGTGTATTTTTTCACTTCTTACTAATTTATGAGATTCATGTTATTTTACCCATGGCATAGAAAGAAAAGTATTAATCATTACATTAATCATGTTAGGAACATAGATAATTCACATGCAATTCATATTCCATTCCATGTAGTTTCTTATGTATGATACATATTATTTTGATTGTATTCATTGAATGTTATTCCATTATTTATTGTATAACACGAATAACTATTTATATTCCATGTTTCATGATTTCATAGCATGAATTTCTTGTTTATTATGTCCAGATTCTAGGATTTTAGAATATTTCTCTATGTTAGTTTCTTGTAGTGACATGATTCTCTTTGTTTTAAATAGTTAATTAAAAACATGGGATAAATATGGTTAATTAAAAATAAAATGTGAGAAAAATGACAAGTTGTAATGTGTATGAGAGATTTATGGATTGGTAAATGGTCTCCCATATGACTGGACTATTAACCATGTGCATTTTGTTTTACTAAATGGTTTTAAACATAAACGATATTCAAATATAATTTAATATAATCCAGTTCACAATATAAATGCTAAACTAGACCCATGTAAGTTAGTTTGGGCATGGTTTTTATTTGGGAACCCCCTATGGATGTTTTGAAACATTAATAAATATGAAACATATATTGGGTTTTATTATGATGAATCCAAGACGGATTAGAGTGACCTCATCAGTTGTATTACTATATTTTACTTTAAATTAAATTGTTTTGTTCAATTTCTTAATAATGATAGGACTTATATGAATGTTTAATGTTAAAAATGGAGTCTGTAATAAATTTCTAATTTATTCCCTTGGGTAATTGGTTAAAATGATGTTTCTAGTGTTTTTATTTAAGATGTTCTTGATGATTCAAATTAAATAATTTATATGTTTTAATATTTAAATGTGAAAAAAAATTAATGATATTAAAATGGAACCCTAGGTTGTGTCCTTTGTTTAAACCCTTATGAAAAGGTATCTTTTCCTTTATTCCTTTATGTTTATATGGAATGGAACTGTAGTTGAATTCTTTAGGATTAATCTATTTTTAGAATTGTATTGATGTTTTTATTTTGAGCCGAGTTACTTTTGTTCCGTGTGACCTAGTGATAGGGTCGACTCTTGTGTTTTTTTAATTGGGTGGCCTATGATTGATAACACCCTTAAAGCTTAGAAACACCACTAATTAAGTGAATTTTCAACCTTTTGGTTCTATTTGGGTGTCGTTGCCCTATGTCAGACCCCTTTCATAGAATTAAACTATTGGGGGAATGAGTGGTCATGTTTTTCTTTTCCATTAATAAAATCATGGGAATCAAGTAATTCTCAGATTCAACTAGTTGGATATGCCTCTGGCATGGTCAGCTTCTTGGTAGGATGGTTGACCCTTTAATCATTATTATTGATGGATGACCCGATAAGGTGTAATCTAGGTTAACAGTCATATGGGGAAATAAAAAAATGGATTAAATACCCTATGAGGACCATATAATTCTTTAATTCATAGTGTAGACAACCTATGGATATTATTCAGGAAATTTCTTATAGCTTGTCGAATCTTAGGTTTGCATGTGTTAATGTACGTGGTGACCGTCTAGTGATTAATTACGTCAAAAACCTATTGAGTTCAGTAGTCTTGTCGAGCCTTACTATGTTGGGTATGGTATCAGTCACCTCGGAGGTAGAGTGACCTTGACATAATGAAATCATGTTATTCCTAGTGCTCAGGATGAATATCAGATACTCGGTTGTTTTGACTCATCGATCTGTTTGGTTTTTGATTTTCATGACAATCATTTAAACATTTTACATGATGGTGGTTATGAAATATAACACTTTTGAAAGGTTTTTCTATCACTTCTTTCAACAACCATGAAACTCCTATGAATGGGAGAATCATGCCAGTTTTAGTGTTTACGTGTCAGTGATTGCTTGGCATCACGACATTGGTGTGGTCAGTGGTGTATGAAACCTTTGTGAAATTCCATTGGTCATGGGTGTAAATCAGAAATTAATGTTGAGAAATCATGGAGATTTAATGGCTGGTAAAGGATTTCTAATCAGTTATTAATGGTACCACAGAAGGTAAATCTGAACTTCTTGCATGGGAAGTCGACCAATAGTGGTTGAACTAATATTCATGGTAATCATCTAATACTCTTGGTGTACACTTCTTTAAGAGAAGAACATGACCTTATCTTGACTGTTTCTTTGATTCACTAAGAGAGTGGACGTCTTTCATCGGGCTAAGGCTTTAAAAGTTGTTGGGCATTTCTAAGTGGTCTACCAGTGAAGCATGACATCATGTAATGGTATGTCTAGTTCAAATGTTGGATCTATCTTCTTGAAAATATTGAGTGGCCAGTTTTGTTTATTCTATTGGGAATTCATAAAATTCTTTATGATAAGGTACCTAATATGACATCAGATGTAATTGTGTTCATTACATTAAAGGGAATCACACATGGAGTGTCACTCGAATGATTAGTGGCACGTTTTTTAAGGAAATTCCAATTGTGAAGGAGTAATGGAATATAATTAACCCCACTTTTAAAAGGTTGAGATCTATGGTGGGGAGTACCACCCATTATTCAATTCATGGGATGAAAACATGGTCGCTTCTCTAGCTAAATGGGCTCAAATATGGACCTTTTCAATGTTCTGGTTGAATAAAGGGCATTGGATCAAATCGTAATGGCTTATGTTCCACATTCTTAATTAATGTTTAATGGTATGCAGGGAATTTGAAAATTCAATATAACCATCTGATTGATAGTTCATGACCCTTCTTGTAGGGTGATGTTTGCATTTTTACCTTAAGACATTATAGAGATGAGAAGTATTAAGGTGGTGAGGTTGTAAAATCCAATTTTTTAAATGAAAACAAAACAACACTTTGTTAATAAATTTCATGTAATTTGGTGTGAAACTGTTTAAATTTTCAATACTTGTGTTTATTATGTCTTTACTAGTGGGTGAAATCCTTCTTTATCTCTTTGAAATATTATTTAAAAGACTTTTTGAGTTAGATGCCAAGTCAGTGCGGGGTTCTAAGACCTATAGACGCTTGATGTTGATAGAATATAAATATTTATTATATTTTATTCATAGGTGTGTGTGATTTGTTCCAAAAAATTAAAATCATTCCTAAATAGTGCGTTGAATGAGAAATCTGAGTCCACCGTTTTGTTCATAACATGGGGTTTACCAAAAAAAGGGTATAACTTTTATGAGAATCAGGAATGTTGTCAAATCACACCCGAATATAATTTCATTAGTTTATAAATATATATTAGGACCGTTAAAAATAATAATAATTGTTTTATTATTAATATTATTAATTATGTAGATAAAAAATAGAAAATTTACTTCAATATTGAATATATTTTGCTGAGATTTAAATAATAAGTGGGAAATATAATAATTGTGATATTATTAATTATACATATTAATTTCAATTTTCCAATCATTATTAATTTAATAACCATTTCTTCATTTTAATAGTTTTTTTTAAATTATTAATGGTGTCATTGACGGGTTGTATTAAATAATAATATTTTTATTTTTATTTTTTTACCTTCTCTTTCCCTTTTATTTTTTATATCGTTCCTTATATCGTTATTTTTCATTTCTTCTTTCCCTATCCTTTATATAATTTTTTTCTTTTCTCTCTATCTTCCTCTACCTTCCTCTCTTCCAGTGATCCTCCCCTATTCTTGAAGTGCACCTCCCTCTTCTGCTAGTGTTCCCCTCCCTCCTCCTCATTCAAATGTCTGTTGTACATATGATTTTTCTACATTTTTTATGTCATCATAACAGATATGAATCTCTCTTCTCATCTACACCAATTAGTTTTGGGTTTTCTCATATATTCATCACACAATCTTCCATGGACTATTTTTACACGAAATTGGGTGTTTCGTTAAATCCTCTGATTTCTTCTGTTTTTGGTAAAATCCAAGGTTTCTGTGGATCATGGGTTATACTACAACTAAGAAGTATGGTGGCTATGATATTTTATTTTGTTTAGTTTCATTTTTCAATTCCCATAGTTGTGTTTCTCATCGGTTCCAATCGACGAATCCTAAATAATGTATATTAATTTAATTAAACATTTTTTCCATTATCTTTGTGACCATTAATTAAGGAGAACACCTTAATAGGTTTTGTCACGTCCCAGGACACTCCTTTGTGTGTGATGACAATATTGGCCTATTTACCTTTGTCCTTGAATCTCTAAATTATCAATTGTGTGTGCATGTGTGATTATTTTGGGTGATGTTTTAAATTGAGTAAGTTATTTACGATGAATCATAAACCATGAATTTGGTTTTCATTCAATTTTTTCTCTACCTAAATATTTTTTTATAAGTATTTTTTTATTTTATATTATCATTTTTTATTTCCTCTTCTTACTCTAAAAATGTGTAATTTTTTTAATATTGTGTTATTATTATTATCCATGACAGTTAGTCTTGAATAATTTGTAAGAATGTGGAATTAAATGGTTAATTAAAGGGATGTAATCATGAACGATTGCTCTATAATATATATGTCTCTATTTTTGTTTTAAATGAATTCAATCCATGGAGATAACATGAGTCATGTATTAAGAACATCTATTTAAAATCTCTAAGATTTATAGGTTACCATATATTGTGCTTGGATACCGGTGTTTTAGGCTCTTCATAAAATGGATTTCCATTTATGCTTTACTATACCATTAGGTGATACCTGTTGCCTAAGGGGAAATAGAGGATATACCAATTGTAAAAATATATATACCAAGCCTTGGTTGATACTTGGTCCCTTATGTATGATACCCTAGATTGACTCATTGTTACATTTACATAGGTAATATATGGGCTTTAGAAAGGGTTTCCTTGGTTGACATCGTTGAATTAGATTTAATTAAATGAATGTACCATAGCGATTCCTTACGGATGGGATCAAAATACTTCGATGGATTTTTAAATATTAATATAAATGTGTGAGTTTCATTTATTGATACTACATATAGTATTCTTGTGTTTTTTATACCTATCTTTTTCCTTTAATGTGCATAATTTTGACACATTAATGAGACCCCAATCTAGAGCATAAGCATTGGGGTATGACCTTTTTTGGTATTCAATGTTTTTGGGACTTTTATAAATATTCTTCCTTGTAAAGGTATTTCATTCAGATTCTAGACATAGGATGATGTAGGTGGTATGATACATGTGTCCGTTTAGGAACCTGGGCCATGTTATAGTTATTTTTTATTTGTTTATTCAAATTTCATTAAATTATTAGATATGAAACATTTTTATTTTTGTATAGAATGAAATGGAATGTTTTAGACACTGTGGGTGTCGACTTTTTAAGATTATATCTCACACCCTGCTCGTGTGCTATTTGTCACCCAAGTAGAATTTTTGTTCATAGGTATGTATATAAGGAAGCATGCCTCTCCTGATGTTAGATTTCATTTCTTTTTTTTATGGAGCTTTGGGGGTAGATGACCGAGCCAATGATTGATATGTCATGTGACCGTTTTTTGGGGTCTTTTTTTATTTATTAGCATCCAGTGTATGCTTTTACCAAGTACCACCAAAAATTTATTTATTTAATTCCGGAATCATAAATTAACACCATCATGGTATCTGTTATGACTATTCAACTTAAACAGTTATTATTTATTATTTTGGGTCATTAACTACTTCATATACTGATTACTTTTTATCTATTCTTCCTCTACTTGTTTATATAATATTTACTACCGTGTAATTCCTTATCCTATGAGTAAGTAGTATCCCCACAAAATCACTTAGGGCCCTCACGACTAGTCTCCATCCTCTGGTGTTTGGGGAGATGCGCTTGACTTCATGTGTCACACTGGTCTGACAACAATATTAGAGGTGAGCTAGGATGGGACGTTACATAATAATCCAAGATTGGGATGTCATTGGATATCTTTTTCAACTTTTTGTCTTTTTTTGTGTACCTTTACAACTATATGACTACATTTTGTATTGATCCTTGAAATAAAAATCATTTTTAATGTGGTTTTGCTTTTGGAATTCTTATTATTTTCATCTGGATTCATTACATCCACTTACCTATATATCATTTATTAATATTATAATGTTTATTCATTTATCATACTAGTGTGGTACTCTGATCATGATGGTATAGTCTCCCCAATGTTTCTCCTTGGGCCCCACTTCATGTTGGTAGCCTATAGTGTAAGGGGAGGTGAGCATTCGGCCATGGGGCCAATCGTGATTAGTTAATTATGAGTGGACCAGGTATGGGATGTTACACTACTAGTTCCCCAGAATGATAGCAGATCCTGGAGCTAAATTTATTGGGTATAGTCCCCCATAATCATTTAGACCCCTCATCCTTAAGTAGGCACAATTTTTATGTATTTTTACTCAGGTGGGATCACTATATAACCTTTCAAAGAAGGTGATAGAGAATTCTCAGGTGTATTCCGCTACACAACATGTGGTGTAATGAGCACATCATCCCAAGAATGGGAAATCTGGTGACTCTGAGGTGAAATTTTTATGAAATTCTAAATGAATTTTTAGAACACATATAACAACATTATTACTAGAAAAACATAAGTAGTTATAAGGAATACATAATGGATTTCTACTGGACTTAATATCCCAAGAGATAACCACACACAAAATATAACGATCCTAGTTTTATACAAGGTTGAAGTCTTTTCCACTATACCTCCACATTAGTCTCAATCATATATACACACAAACACACACAAAACATAACATTATTCTCAATTTTAAATAATTAGTGGAAGCATATATACCACAACTATAGAGAACCTAAATATATCATGTAAAAATTAAAATGAACCTTGGAATTTATGTAAAGAACTACTACACATTACTCAACATGCATATATATATAAAATATGATCTTATGTACTCATGATGTATGTACACACCCATATCTAATAAACTATAACAACAATACCATCACTGCTAATTCAAGGGTTTTTTAAAAATGAGGTTAACAAGCATATCGAGAATCCCCTACCTGAGTTCCACATAACCCATCTCCTTTATTCCATAACCAAAAAAGTGAGGAAAGGAAACCCAAGGCCTCTAATACCATTTTGTAACACCTAAACTCGAATCCTCAGGTTTGTGACAATGTTTTACATAACATAATTTGCAACATCCCATATGAAAGAGGATTCTAAGTAGTGGAGATGATATAATGTAATTTAAGGATACTATACCCTAGATAACCACAACCTTCACAGGTTAGTATAACATATCCATAATTCAAAAAATAGAACAACATAAGAATAAAACAAAAAATGCTATAATATATACCTTGACAAGTCATAAAAAACTAATTAATAGACTCTCAATGTTCATTGTCATAAAAGTATAACAGTACTTCTAGAGATGAAAATAAATAAAAGTTCATATATAAGAATCATGAGTCTATCCCAGTATCACATCCATCTCCTAGATCTATTTTCCTCAGCATTCTATCACAAGGCCCTTAACCTTTTGTAGAACCTTAGTCATGAAGTATGAATGCACATCGAGATTCCCTTGTCTGGTGTGAGTATAAAACCAATAGAACACCACCAATGCATACTCAACATAAGTTACAAGTATATGTAAGTTTATGATTTACCGTAAAGTAAATGTGAGACCAATCATACAATTAACCATGTGTTAGGTGATCATGAACTAAGAAAAACTCCACAAACACAGATCATACCTACATCAACAATATGTTAGAGGAATATAAAATATATTCAACTACCTGACTTAAGTCATGCAATTTAACTCATTCCACCATTTAAAAAATGTTTATTCCACCTTTAATGAATAAATCCACACCTATATTGAAGGTAATTTATCTTCCACTTCACATGAATTACTACCCTCCTTCAATGATATGCACTCATGAAATTACCTAAAAATGGAATCTATCTCATTTTAAAGGATATTCCACATTTGATGATTATAATAGAATATATGTAAACTTTTCTAACAATTTATGGAATTTATTTGGAAAAAATATTCCAAGATAAGGCTCTAAACATCCCACATATTTCCATGTCCATTGATTCATGTCACTCGAGCACCCCCTCTAAGGAGAGAACTAAATCTCTTAGGGAAACCTGTAAACATGAACACTAAAACAAATATTCCATAGGCTATGCACAATATCACATGTAATTCATAACATATGAAGGAAAAATATATTAAAAAAAATAAATTCCAAAGGATATAAAAAACTATTCATGTAATAAATGGAATAACATGGAACAACATGGAATTCCAAAAATCCATTAGCTATAAAATACTATTCAATTAATACACAACACGATAAGAAACACATAAACCATCCAAAATAGGGTCTCATTAGCCACCCTATGTTTTTTAATTCCACCAATACAATATGGGTATCTAATTAGGAAAAAAATAAAAACCAAACATGGTAAAAAAATTCTAAATAATGGGCAAGGATCATAAATACATCCTACCTTTAGCATGAAAAATCAAAACTGTAAGGATCTTCAGAAGTGTGATACCTATATAGTGAAAAAAAACCAATGTTCTCTAGAACAAGAAAAAATTAATCATTATTGGGTCACTAGATTTATCAAGGTCTCACTAAGAGATGAAATCAATATTCACTTACAAAAAATTATTCGTTATCAATGGTAGATCTTGTATTGATCAATGCGATGCAACCAATATTTGAGATACAACATCGATATATTAATCAACAAATGAATTCTATATTAGATCTAGTTGAGGATCTAGAGATATAGCCACTATTTATTATATCTATGATTAATTGTAGATATAGATGGAAAATTTATCCCATAAGGGATGGATCTAACCTCGAATGACATCTGAGATCGATCTAGAATTCAAAATTCCAAGAGGAAAGAATGTGTTCAACTAGAGAACCATGGGAGAGAGTTAAAAGAGGTCCTAGACACATTAGGGTAATATTTGGGAGAGTATTAGTTAGATAAACTATATGGTGTAAAATGATGAAGACACCATTAATGAAACATATTTCACCGAACCCCAAATGTGTTGGTGGGCCTCATCGATTAGTCAGTGGGATCTACAAAAAGTCTTACCCCACTGTTAACACCACCTTCTTGCGAATGGGCTCCACTAGCTAGTAAATGAACTTATTTCAGTCACTGTGCATCCCATAAATCTTCCATCCTCTAAAACACAACCACTGAGGCACATTTACCATAAAACATACATCTAAATGTGGAAGATAGGACTAGATAAATTATAATTAAAAAACAAACATACCTTGAAGACTCATGATGTTAAATAAGAAATACATACAATTATTTAAGTGTGACAAGTTTTTATAATTAGTTTTATATTTTAAGGTAATAAATTTTACAATTATGTTTTTTGAACTTGGGATATATATATTAAGAATAAAATAGATGGAAACCAAATGTTAAAGCTAGTTCATTTACCTCACATCACCACATATTCACACATTTTGATATTTATATTATTATTATTATTATATTTACAATATATTTATAAATAACCCCATCCAATTTTCAAAAATATAAAAAAAATTAAAAAGGAAAAAATGGGTTGAATCATAACCTCATTGAGAAAGAATATTGGGAATTACTACCACTGTAGTCCTTAGGGTATAAAATATTAGAAAAGAGTTCATGATAAAATTATTATTCATTAATTGAAACTTTTTTTGAGGAGTTTACCTATGATACTCATGTATTTTAATATCATGGTTATTTATACTTAAAAATCCAAAACTATATATTAATATTTCATTAAATATGTTGTTTTTAGTGTGCTTGAAATCCATATTATTCACTAGTATAGTTTCTAAAAAAACTATTTTCATGTCCTATTATTATATTTTTAATGTTTAGCGATACACATACATACATGATCCATTTATATCCTCAAATATTTATAACATTATATTTTAGAGATATAGTAGCACGTGAGAGAAAGAACATAAGCCCTTTATTGAACCATTTTGAGAAGAAAAACTAGAAATCTTATCCGAAACCTCTACTGGTACTTGTAAAAACCAAAATTCATGAAAATGAGAGTGTTTTTGAACTGATAAAAATATTGGATACTAAATGACACAAAATTTATTATTTATAATAAATGAAAAATATCAGAAAAACTATTTGGAGTACACTAAGGTACATGATAGTTTTGAGATAAAATAATGTATCGTACATCAGATTTAATAACATTATATAATTCCCATGAAATATCCACATAGACATCCTCTTAAATTTAAAAATACATTTTCAACAATGAAACTACAATGGGTTAATGGATACTAAATTAAATTGATTGATTTTAAATTTTCTATAAATAGAGTAGAAAATGAACGGTTTTAATACACTCAATCGACTCTAATAAAAAATTCATACTACCTTATGATTTTTTTGGAAACATTATTCCCACCCTATAAGGAAAATTCAATTAAGAAGTAAATTTTTGAAATTATACAAACTCAAGGTGAATATTTTCATGAATATTGGTAGAGAAAAAAAATATTTTGTTTTCTACACCATCAGATTATAGAGAATCAATTTCTAAAGTACTTTTATGAGGTTTCAGTGACGAGGGACAGAAACATGAAAAATTTTGACGTAGAGGAAATTTGGGTAAAACAATAGTTTATATAATTTAGAAAAAAATAAATTATCATCCTTTTAATAATTTCAATCCTTCAATCAACTCATAATTATATATATCAACCCTTGATGAAATTTTTAAAGAAACACAAGAGATGTTAAAAAAACAACATGAATTTTCAAAAAAATAACAAATAATAATGAAAAAAATATCAACTGAAATAAGAAAAATAAAAACTCAGGTTAGTAGCATTAATAAATTCAAGCATGAAATAAATTTTTTGAGCTATGAAAATTATAAGTGGATTTGAAATAAATATCTCATGATATGAAATCTTTGAATCAGAACATTCCACCAATTACCACTATGTAAGAGTTAAAATATGCATTGTAACCCTTACATGGATTAGGTTATGTATAAATGGGTGTTGATGTTAGTATACTCCTAAATTGATGAAATATATTAACTCATAAATAATCTAATATAAATTTAGTCCACTTATTATTCAAATACATTATCCACAATGTCAATATATATAAGTATAGTATAATACATTGATAATACACTAAAATTCTATAAAAATATGAATATACATTTCATTCTTGTTTAATCCCTTGAAATTACCACTATAACATTATTAGTTTCATAAAAATCCCTTATTTGGACACAATATACCTATGTAATTTCACATCACTTATCCAAAAGTGTTATTTGGATAAATTTACCTAAAGTATTTGAATTCACAATGTCACTAATAAAATATCCAAATACTCACCATTATACAATCCTAAATGAGAATATAGTAATAAATCATTAAAAAAAGATCTTAGATAAGGATATAAAATTAGATTCAATATTACCTTAATTAAAATATGACCATTCATTAAATTGAAAAACACTAAATATAATTACAATATTAAATATTGTCTTCGAAATTTTGTCATTGGCCCCTCCACTACCCATACGATATTTTTGTTATGAAAAGAAAAACCAAATAGTTCCCCTCTACCGATAAAAAAAATATTCAATTCATTAAAAATAAAATTGACTCATAATATTCACCTAATTAATCATTCAATAGTCCAAAAAATCTCAAAATCATATCTTCATTAGTTGAAAAAAACAATAGATCACCATTGGGTGAAGTAATATTCCTAATAAGACCTTTAATATCAATATCAATCAACAAAATACATAAATCCCACAGCTAGTATAGATCCAATGAATATGAAGAAATAGAAATTATTTTAGTACTAGGTACCAAGTCTATCATAAACTCCACCTTCTATCTTGAGAGAAAATGAAAAATATTTTGGAATAACACATTAAAAATGATAAATAAATAGGGAAACATTAACAATAATAATAGTCTCTACTAAATCATGATATAATCTTATGATATTATAAGTAATAGTCCTAGGTCTCTTAGGATCAAACCTAGTACTATTTTCTTAAATTTCACATTACCGAACTAATGTAAAAGAAAAATCACTATATGGAAGGAAAGTAACCCATATTTGGTAACAACACCAAAAATAATAAATAAAAGGAGTAGTAATAAAGGATTGAGCTAAAAAGTATCATGCTAAACACTAATAAAGATAATATTGACCATGATCATATCATGATTTTTAATATATATATATATATCACTATAATTATCTATCACCTAATCCATAATAAATAAAAAACATAAATTACACCGTAATCTTCACCCCAACTCCATTAAGGACCCTGAGTAATGCTAACTAGAAAATTTTGAACTGAAATCCACTTATATGATATCAATTAGATATTCTAGAAGCTAATAGGCTACCAATTTACTAAACTCCTCTAGTTTAAGTACAATATGATTAAACTGATTCAGAGCCTCTTCTACCACTCCTTTGATAACTTATATAAAAAACACTAAATATTCCTTTTCATAAAACCAGGTCAATACTCCTTCATATATCTAATATAAAAAAATAAAATATGTCTTAAATTACTAAATAGAAAGCACTCTGAAACTCAAATTCATAAAGAATAATTGGGAGAAATATCCCTTCCATTCTCCCACAATTGATCAATACCATGGAAAAATCATTATAATTCTTATTAATACCTCTTATAAATACACCTAAATGAATTACCATCCATTGGATGGGCCATAAATAATTATATTTTATAATCACATAACTTACCATGTTTGTATTAGTATATAAACTTATCAACGAGGCTTGAGATCAAAGGTGATGTCATAAGAAGTACTCATTCTCCCAAGACTTTGAATCCATTTCACATCCCATAGTCAATGAAAAAGGGTGAGTATTTCATAATGTTATAGCGTACATATGAACAGGAAACAACTCATATAATAATTCAATTAAATCCATAACCCTATCCATATTAAGAATCTCAAGATAAAACTACCCATAAAAATTCCTAAAATACATAAAAAATAATCTCCGTACCTTTATTTATCTATGTATTAAACTACCACAATATCGTCACAATCCCCTCTACCATAAGCACAAGAAAATTCACATTCCTTTAATCATGAGAATCAATAAGCTAAAAAATAAAAGAAATCATCTTTTGGAACACCTCATCTCCACGTAGTCTAACATCACCAATGAAATATTGAGGATGTAATACCTAAAATTTTCAATTAATACCATCCAAAAATTTATTTTACCCTATTACTATTTCACATTCTAAACAATATATTGTACTAAGAAGATATCCCTAAAGGACCTCGGGACACCCTGAGAGGGGATGGGTGAATCAGGGTGACAACTTTATCTTTTAATGTGATGGATCTTGTTCTCACGTTGGTAGGAACTTGTTGAGCCTGTATGATGAAAAAGATCAGAAAGCAAACATTCACATGCACATAAAAGACACAACCCTTTTTACATGGTTGACCACTAAGGGCTACGTCCAAGGAGCATACACTGACAAGTTTCTGGTCGTACCAAAATCCACGAATCTTCACAAGTTGTGGATTACAATTGTTCGGGCACATTCACTCTGTCCCAAGCTCACTGCCTTTACAAAGGATCTGGGATAGCTCACTGCATCCCTCGGGTCCCTCCCGTTGACTCGCCCTGGCTCACTGCCATTGGTGAAGTCTCACTCAGTTTATAGACGTGAAGGTCTCTTCAATAAATTTGCATTGTAGTCTTTGCCTCTGCTTAGCATGAGACTCTGCTTGCATCGAAGTCCGGAGAAGATTCACTAGAACGCAAAGTCCCACTAAACCGGATAACTAGAACCTGCAGACAAACTTCACTAACAATTGCACGCAACACCAAATCTTTGCCCGCAAAAACTTCCTATTGCACGCAAACTTTAATTTTTGCGCAGAAAAATATTTCGCGCAAAAACCCCCTTTTTCGCGCAACAGAATATTTTATCTGCAAACCCAATTTTTACGCGCAAATATGTATTTTTAGCGCATCCCGAAATTTTCCGCGCAATACCGAATATTTTGTGCAAGCCCCTTTACGCGATCCTTTTTCGCGCATCAATCCTCGGATGTTATCTAAGTCTTCAAACGTATGGAATAAAGGGGGTCACCTCATATTTATAGGCTCCAAAGACCCCTAGGCGCAAAAACCATTGTGGCGCGTAAAACCTCTCATCTGGCGCCTAATCTTTCACGCCGATACTATTTTTCGCACACATAATTAGATATTTCGTGCAACCCATTCCATTGCCATTTTTTGACGTTCTGATTCTGAAACACTATTTGCGCGCAAATGTTCGCTCCGCTATTTCGTGCACCACACTGTTTTTCGCGCCCTGCTCAAGTATTTCGTGCACAACCCTTATTTTCTGCGCTATCCATGCCTTTTCCATTTTTCACCAATCTGATTTCGACATACTATTTGAGAAAAAAAACCTTGATCCACTATTTCCTGCATCCCTCTATTTTCCGCGCCCAACATAAGTATTTCGCGCAAGCCTCCTATTTTTCGTGCACCACTTCCTTTTTGGGTGAACCTCCTTTTGAAGACAATCCATGTCTTCATTTTCCGATTTTGAGGCCCAAAAATTTGGAAAACTTTGGGAAATAGCGCCACCTTAAAAACTGTTGTCTGCTTGTCTGTATGATCACTTTGTTGGCACACATTCGGAACTTCCACAGAGGATTGACAACAAACCCAAACCAAACTCCAATTCCTGGATAGAACAGCCATGGTTCCAACAATCCCAATATGTAAATATTTATAGGTTCCTCTATAGATGATTTGTTAGATATAGAATGATTTGATTAACCCTCATGACACCCTTCAATGCATCACTCCTCAGTCACGTCATCCACTTTATTTTCCATAAATACCTCTTTGGTTCCATATATTTAGAAAATATTAAAATAAATTGGAAAAAATACTTTAAATTCACACTATTAAATTATAAAAATAATCACTTCTTAAAAATATGATTAAAAATATACCATCAACTCAAATAAATAACATTACACCATTAATATCATACTATTAACATTAGTTAACTAGTTAATCCTAATTGATCTTTTTTGGAAGATATTTATTATCTTAAAAATAATTAAATAATATAACTAAATTCAATTTCATAGATCTGTTGTCTTTCAATGCATAATCACCTGAATCCAATAATGTATCATGTCCCAATGTATTAAAATGATTCATGAACACCCCATTACATTCCTGAAATCAAGGTGAATTGAATAATATATTAATCATTTCTTAAAAATCCCCAATTCAAAACTCATAATAATCAATCAACCGAATCACATAATACTTGATGAGTTGGAATTACCTTGTGGTTAAGCTATCTTGGAATTTATTTATAGTATTAATACATAATTCACAACAGATAAATCTTTTTTGTATCATTTTCAATGTATCAAAATCATAAAAAAGTAATTTCATGAGCCAACCCTAATGTAATGGCCTAGACCACCTCAGTCTATTAATTTGAAAAAATATAGGTCTTGAGGTGTTCTAGGAGGAAATAGGGACACATTTTTTGAATTTTAAAAAAATATTGTTTTTCTAGAGGTAGGTGTTCTTAGAAGGTGGCGTCGGTATGTGGGGTTGGAAGGTGGCGTTGAAAGGTGGTGTCAGTAGGTGGAATCAGTATGTGGCATTGGTCGGTCACATCGGTGACTCGGGTGAGTGAATCACTTCAATGACTCACTATTGGTGACTGTCATCGATGAGTGATGTCGGTGAGTGGTGTTAGTGAGTGTATTTAGTGTGGCATCAATAGGTGGATTTGGTTAGTGGAATCGGTGAGTCACATCGGTGAATCACATCAGTGACTCACCCAACAAAGTCTCATTTCCATCTTTTTCCATTTTTTCATGTTTTCCCCCTCTTATGTATTATTTAATGTAAATAAATTAAAAAACTTTTTTGAACATTTATATATTAGTTTAAATGGATATTAATCATATTTTTAATTTCCAAACTACCTCAAGACTATTAATAGTCAAACCATGTGGTATTGATCGCGATCCAGCATTAATGGAATTCAAAATCATTCCCCCAATAATAGAATGATCTGGACATTTTAATGCCGAGATCCTTTATATATTTTTTCATTTTATTTTACTCTCTTTATTCCAATAATCATATATCATTTCTTCCCCAAGTTATCATGTGTCTGTGTTGCACCCTTGAATCACATCTTCTTAGAGGTTCCTCCTGGTGTTGGTGCACCCCCTATTTTGGTGCTATGATGATTTTCTGATCATTTATTTCATGAGGTAGGGATCCCTTAATTTATTTTTATTTTATATCATGAAGGGTGGGTATAATAATTTATCCTCATAAATAATATTGAATGTATGTTTATAGAAGATAATAAAAAGTAATAAATGAGGGACTGGGAAGATGATGATAATTATCTTGTTTCATATCTGTTATTTGATCTGTATTGTGTATTTTATCCTACTGAAAAACATGGTTGTTGGTGGACGTTGTTTTCATATGGGTGATGGCTCATAGATGCAAACATTTTTTATGGTGAACAAATGTATATACGTAAAACATATTATGAAATTATATTCAGTTAACTAAATAGTAATATACCTTTGGTGACCACCCATCAATTACCAAAGTGGAATTATAGAAAGAGTGTTTTCTAAATATGAGTACACCATGCTTTTTTGGTGTGTTTGTGTGTTGTGTGTGGTTTTGTTTTTTATTTTTCCTTGTGTGGTGTTGGGTTTTAGAGCGTGACTCTGGCTGGGGTGATATAGGATGTGAAATGGTATCTCAGGTTGATATATTGGCTATTTATAGAAAGTATAGGAAATGTTTGAACAACGAGGTTATCGGGTTGTTTGAGATTTGGTGTGCTATGGTGTTTGGTAGTAAATTTGGGGCTTCCATGTTGAGAGGAAGGACCACATGGCATGACATTGAAGATTGATTTTGGTAGCGGTTAGCATGGTTTATGCTATGTGGGTTGATTCGTACTATAGTTGGTAGTTGGATGGGAAGGGATAGAAGGAATACATGTTTTGTTTAACAAAGAATTCCAATTGTTTAAATGAGTTGACTGGGGGTATTTTTTAGTTGTGGTTTTTTTTGGATGTATTTAATTTATCCAATTCCAATGTTTCTTTTTCCGGTGATAAAATAATTCTTTTAGAGGTAGCAACAAAGATTACTGTATCATCGAGTGATTGATTGTTTGAAAGTGAACCCATAAGTTTCAGTTGAGTTTTTGATACTATATTTACAGAAATATATTTTCCTTGTTTTTTCTATATGTTCCCCACCCTAGTTCACCACTATGTGTTGAACACCACCACATTAAATGGGGTAGGGTGTCTTTTCCAATCATCTCAGTGAGAGGATGGATGGATGGTTACCTGCTCTTTCGTACTCCCTCTTCCAAGTGGTGATACCGAAGATTATTTATGAAAGTATTGGATTGTGAGGACCTGGTGTGTATAGGTTTGTTGTGTTTTCCCAGGTGTCATTGGGATGAGGTGTGATGTGTTCCCATGAGTCTTTGGGATGGGAAGTGTTGTGTTCCCCAGTGATTTTGGGATGTGATGTGGTGGTTTCCTAATATTCTATGGGAAAGAGATAGTTCTGAGGCCCTGGTATGTTAGGGTGTGATGTGCTGTGGTATGTAGATCAAGTGTATGTGGGTGAGACATATTTTTGGTGCCCATCTGTGTGCGGGTGGGTTCTGGTGTGTTTATTTTATAAAATGTGGGCACGTTGTGATATTTACTATTAGGGTTTGAGAGTAGCTAATTAGAGGGTATGTTTTGAGTGGAACCCTATCATCAATGAGATCTATAATACATTACCAGACTTGGGTTATTTGGTGGGGGTAAATTTGGTGAGTATGGGGGGTTAGTGTACCTTGTTAGGTGTTTTTGGTTTCTTCTATTTTTCATAGGTGCATTAATATGATTCTCCTCTTATGTATGAGATAGATTGATTTTTTCCTAATGTGTAAACATGTATTATATCCATACATATATGAAACATAATTTCATGTTTCCAAGAAGACTATATGGTCCAAGATAAGCATTACTTTCTCAGACATTGGGGCAGTTTTTATGTCACTACTTTTTCATTATTTTCGGTATTTACATTGGAGACACATGTTTTGTTACAGATTTATTTTCTAAAACATGCATGTGGGATGGATTTTGGATTTCTTTTATATATATGTCTTGGAGTTTTTTTTGTGGTTTATACATCTTACCTCATAATCATGGTTACAATAAAAAGAGTAATACCTCCCATTTAATGATATTTTTATACTCTTGGTGTTTCTCACCACCCCGGTGCCAACTGGATTCGGGAATATGGGTACGTTATCTCTCTTTCTATATTGTCATATATGGAGGAGAAACATTGGAGGGAGGGGGTCACGAAAAAATGGTATCAGAGGGAGGTTGAGGGATAGGAGGGATTTGGGGGTTATGAATATTGATTATTGCATGGGTTGGTAGGGAATCAATGTTAGGTTATCTTGGTGGATGACGTTGGCTAGGGAAGATCAGTTAGGACATATGATTTTATCCCCCCCATGATCCAATTCAAGGACTCCAAGCCTACCAAACCTTCAAGTGAGGCTACACCATTGGTAGTGTAGAGACCCTAGAAAAGGTACATGAATCACAATTACTTGTGTCCTTCATTTAATTGGTGTATTTCGGGAATTTGGAGAGGATAACAATAGAATAAGTTATAATGAACTTCAACTAATATTCCATACAACTCGGGGTTAGGAATTCCTTGTTTACCTTTTAGTTATGGCACCCAGACGTTTTTGTGTGTATTAAATGCAATGGAGGCTCATTAAGCTAACCCAGTTGATCGATGGATGGTTGATCTAGTAGAGTAGGATGACCAGTGGTAGATGATTGAAGGATCATTCTAACGATAGAATCTGTGAAGGTATGAGGGAAGTGTTTCAGACATGGAGATGTAGAGTTGTCTTGAGGAGATTTTGATCACCTTCCACTTGATAAGGGATCCAATGGAGTACTATATTACTTTAGTGGTTATCCATATGTAGGGAGTTTTAGGATAGTGGTGGACGCTTTACATAGGGGAGATTCAAGAGGCTGACATTCTGTGGGTCAATATTGAGAGGGAGTTCCAGGAAGAATTTATTTCTTAGACCTTGAAGGATGAAAAGTGATAAGAGAAACTCTCCCTAAAGTATTGGATTATGTAGGTATGGGACTTGGGGATCTAGTTGACATATCTCCTTCACTTTTCTCTAGATCTCTTTCCGAATGAGGAGTCTCGGGAGAGATTCTTAGTGGAGTCAATTCATCTGTATCTCTAGTTTGGAGTTACTCCCTTCCCCTTACAGACATACCTAGAAGTCTATAAGAAGGTGTAAGTAGTTTAGAGAATTCACTCGTGAGGAGGTTCACCATGATAGGGGATCCATAAGGGTTCTTAGAAGGGAAAGGCTACCAATGTTAGGTCTTAGACAATATGTACATTGAGGTTTTAACAATTAAGGAATTGACCTCAATAGTTTCTATTTCGACCTTCTGGTCCATGTTCCTATCCTAAAGTCCCAATGATGTTTTTTTTATTTGTAGATTTTATGGTCACCTTTAGAGTTAGTTCCCAATGGAGGTTCGAGTTAGGTATGTTGGAGGTGGTTAGGTTCATTGCTCACCTCAGCTATAGTTGATAGCACAGATGTTTTTTTAGTAAGGATAGTAGGATCCCGCTTCACCAAGGGGACACAAAGTAGGTGGAGACCAACCACAAGGTGATACTTAGGGACCTCCACTTAGGTGTGGTATTGGTGGAGGTTGTCGGTAGAGGGGCATAGAAGTTGGGAATGGTCTGTTGCACACCACAGAGGTGGGAGTTCCAATAGGTACTGATATCATTAGAGGTATGATATTTTTGTTCTGTAACGTTTCTTATGCATTGTTTGATTTGTATGTTTTTTAATCCTTTGTTTCACGTGCTCTGAGACTAGACATAGAGTGTATTTTAATGGCCCCCATGTTAAGTATTCCAGTCAGAGGCAAGACCAGCTTGTTTGATGTTTGTCTGGGATGTAGAATGATGTTGGGGATATAAAATCCCAACAGGGATCTCAACACACTATAGATATATCCATAAAATATTTTCCTTGAAATCAACCGGTTGTTTTCTCTACATGATATTATCAACTTCTTCTGGAGAAGTGTCTTGTTTTACGATATAGATGGTCAGTGTGTGGCTTTCATTAGAACGTGAAGTTTTCAGGTGGGAATCTAATGTGTAGAGCCTTTTCTTTCCATTTTTCCATGTTTCCAATGGGATCGGTATATTCTGAGATAGTGGAGGCTCCAAGAGTTGTTGGGGAGTTCTTGGATGTTTTCCCCGAGACAGTTATTAAACTTCCCCCTCTACATGATGTTATCTTTGGGATAGACTTATGAACCGATGCTAGTCTTATTTCAAGGTCACCCAATCAGATGACAACTTTCAAGTTGCGGGATCTACAGATTCAAATTGGTGACTTGATGAAGAAGGTATTCATCAAGACTAGTGTGTCATCGCAAGGTGCTCTGGTCTGGTTATCAAATAACATAGATACTGGTATGAGGCTGTACATAGACTACCTAATTTTTAATTATGTGATGGTTAAGAACCTTTAAACTCTCATGAGGACAAATGATCTTTTCGAATAGATTAGGGGAGCAAGATGGTACTCTATGATCTATTTGAAGTATGGGTATCACTAGTTGAGGGTGAAATCTCCAAGATTTCATTTAGGTGCAAGTATGGGAACTTCGAGTTCATGGCTATGTTATTCAGTGTTATGAATGAACTGGCCCTATTCATGGGACTAATGAACTTTATCTTTCATGAGTTCTTAGATTGGTTCATCATTTTATTCATTGATGAAATTTGGATCTAGTCAAAGTTAGAGGAGGAGAATACTAAGTATCTCAGGATTGAATTTTAGGTTCTTTGATACCACTATCTCTATGGGATGTTTTCAATGTTCGTGATATATAAAAAATTGGTGCACTTTTTTGGATATTTGTATTCTCATCATGGGGAATTAGTGGACCCAACAATGGTTGAGGGGATTGTTTCTTTGGTAGCACCCAAGAATGATGAGGAGGATCACAATTTTATTGGTCTAGGAGAATATTACCAAAGATTTTTTCCTATTTGTCTCGAGTTGTATCTCCTTTTTCATGCCTTGACAAGAAATTCCTAACATTTCCATGGAGTGAGCAGTGCTAGGTAGCGTTAAACTATCTCAAACGGATGTTGTCCAGTGCTCTATTGCAACGGTTTTCGGAGCAAGGGGTGATGTTTGAGGTCTTTTGGGATTCTTCCCATCTGGGTTTGGGATGTGTGATGATGCAATAGAGGGGGTGATCTCTTATGGGTCGAGGAATTTATGTCCCTACAGAGGTAACTATTCCACCCATGATTTGGAGCTAGCAACATTCATGTTCGTGATAAATTTGTTTTTACATTACCTCACATAGGAGCGATTTCTTGTCATCACAGATCCCATTATCTTGGGGTATATATTTTCTTACCGATATATAAAAAATAGATAGTGGAGGTGTATAGAGTTTCCTTAGGACTACGATTGTGAGTTCTATTACACCTTAGAGAAGGGGAATGTTGTAAAAAAGTCTTTGAGCAGAAAGTCATAGAAGGAGGTTGTTTGAGAGTCTACAGATGCTTGTATGTTAATGAAGGGGTTGTAATCCTTGCACTTAGATATAGGAATAGATAGAAGAAGAGGCTATCTATTTTAGATGATGGTGTAGTCTACTCTACTGAAGTAGGTGGAGGAGTCTTATTGGAGAGACTTATAGGTAGTGGTAATGTGTGATTGCGTCGGCCAAAATGATTCTCTAGAGGGATGGTCACATGATGGAAATAATCAGCTTTTATTCCATTGTTCCAAGGGAGATGTGTTAGGGAGTTCTTCATGAATTTCATACCTCATCTGTAGCAGTAAAACCACGAGTTTCCATGATGTACAATTGCTTGAGATAGAAGTTTTGGTGTCTTGGGATGAAATGTGAAGTGACAATGTTTCTAGTTAATTTCTCAGTATGTCATCAAGTGAAGGTTGATCACTATGCACCCGGTAGACTGTTGCTTCCCTTAGATATCTCTGAGTGGAAGTGGGATGAATTCTTGATGGATTTCGTCATAGGGTTACTTAGGCCTTAGGGATCTACGATGAAATATTTGTAGCGGTGGATCAATTGATGAAATTGGATAATTCATAGAGATTAAGAAACCGGGCAAAGTGGGAGACTTATCTGAGAGGTATGTGGATGAGTCGTTGGGGCTACATGAATTTCGTAGATCTATAATCTCATATTAGGACTCACGATTTACCTCATGAGTCTAGAGGGGATTTCAACATTCATTTGGAACTCATTTATGGATCATCACTTCTTTTCATCCTCAGATGGATGGATAAATAGAATGGACCATCTAGAAAATGGAGGAAATGTACCAGGAGTGCTTCTTAGACCATGATGGATATTAGGTATGAAACATTACCTTGGTGGAGTTTTCATACATCAATGGCTATCATTCATCCATTATCAAGGATCTATTTGAATTTGGGTATGGAAGACCGTGTCATTAAACATTATGCAAGATAGAATTTTTGGAGGCAACTCTTCTTGGTCTGTACATAGTGCAGAGTATGACTAAGAAGGTGTATCTTGTTCATGAGAGGATGAAGGCATCAAATGATCGATAAAATTCATACTTCGATCACAACAGGTGGATTCCATCAGTTTTCAAGGATGGTGATCATGTGTTCATGAAGGCATACCCTCGATGTTGGTAGAAGAGGTTTGGAAGAGGGTTAAGCATCCCCCAAGGCTCATGGGATCTTTTGAGGTGTTGGGGAGAGTTGTGAAGTTGACATACCAGTTGGCGTTGCCACCACAGTTAGAGAAATTCCATGAGACGTTCCATGTCTCTCAACTCTGTTTGTATCTTTATGATGACTCGCATGTCATTGAATGGGGCGAGTTGGATGTCGAAAATGACACGACATTCATGGAGTGTCTAGTAGATATCCAGGATCATTGGGAGAAGTTTCTGAATGGGAGGAACAATCCCTTGGTTCTTGTGTTTTTGAGGCATGGTGGCATAGAGGGGAGTACTTAGGAATGGGAGACACAAATTTGTGCCCATTACCTGGAGATTTTTTGAGTTTTTCCTTGTCATTTTTTATTTGTAATGTTATTATTGATATTTTGTTCTATGATATGTGTTACTACAATGTTCCATAATGTGTGATAAAATCCTAACATATAAATATGTAATACATGACTCGTAATCAGGATGCATTAACTAGGATGTGATTAAACACATGTGGGTGAATCAGTTCCATCCAAAGAGGATACTATATTAACATGGAGGATATGATTCCCAAATTAATATGCCTTTAATGTGTGGATTTTGGGGATTATGTGGGTTATCTTGAGGTCTGTTAGGGTAGTAGATCAAATGATTTGTTCTTGGGTGTTGGGGTTTCACTATAATTTTCTAACAACACATGGCAGTTTATCATTAACCATTTATATTGGTAGCAGTGTTTCACGTATAGTAAGACCCTTGAGAAGTGTCTTATGAGTTGAATTTTCAAACCCCGATTTTACTTATAGGATGGTTTTTTTATTATTTAGGAAAAGAATAGTTTGAGAGATATATGATGTTATGGATCGGACCTAACCGGTCCATTACATTGTGAAAATTTAGTGCTTGAGTTGTTCTGGGAGGAAATAGTGACTCATTTATGGACTTTATAAAAAATAGAATTTTTCCAACAGTAGGTGGATTCAGTAGGTTGATTAGAAAGGTGGTGTAGGTTGGTGGAATTAGTAGGTGTGTTCTGTAGGTTGTGTTAGTGAGTCGCATTGGTGAGTCACGTTAGTGAGTCACATCATTGACTTAAGGTCGGTGAGTGGTATTCGTGAGTGGAATCTATGGGTGGAGTCAGTGCGTGGCATCAGTGAGTGGCATCAGTGAGTGGCTTCAATAGGAGGAATCCATGGGTGGAGTCTTTGAGTGGCATCATTGAGTTATATCAATGAATCAGGTCGGGGACTCACCCAATGGAGAGGAATTTCCATATTTTCCCAATTTTTACAATTTCACCCCTCTTATGATTTATTTGATGTAAATCATGTTTACAACATCATTTGACTATTTATAAAGTATTTTAAAATGATATTAATTATATAATTAATTTCATATCATCCCTGAGACTTTTAACAATCAAACCATGTGTTATTGATGATGATCTGGATTTAATGTATTTTAAAATTGTTCCTCCAATGGTATAGGATATGGACTTTCTAAAGACGATATCATTTCTCCCTTTTTAACTTTATCATTTACTCTCCAGAGACTGATCATCCTATAACCTTTCATAGCCAATATATCATGCATCTATGATTCACCCTTGAATCACGTCTTCGTTGAGGTTCCTTCTGCTGCATGTGCACCCCCAATTTTGGTGCTAGGAGGTGGTTTTAATCATTAGTTTCTCGAGTTATGGATCCCTTCATATCTTTTTATTTTGTATCATGTGGGGTGGTTGTACTCACATCTCCTTGTAAATATTTTTGGATCCATGTTTAACGAAGATCATAAAAAGTAATAAATGAGTGGCTAGGAAGAAGATGATGATGGTCATGTTGTCTTATCTATTATTTGATCTGTATTTTGTATTGAATCCTATAAAAAATCACAATTGTTGGTGGCATTTTTTTACATGAGTGATGGCTCACAGATTCATGGTGTTGTTTTTTAAGAACATCTGTATTTACATAAAACTAATTAACCACTTATATTCTATTAACTAAATTGATTCCCTTGGATTTTACACCTTTTTTTATCACCCATGAATAATAAAATTTGAATCAAAGTATGGGTGTTTTCTAAATTTGAATATACCTTTCTTTGTTGGTGTGGTTGTGTACTCTGTATGTATTTTTTTTATTGTTCCTTGTGTGGTTGTGTGGTGTGGGATTTGAGAGAATGACTGTGGCTAGAGTGATACAGGTGGTGAAAAATGGAATTTTAGGTTAAGAGAGAGTTTGTTTGTGGAATGGATGGGAAATGTTTGAACAAAGGGGATGTTGGGTAAGTTGTTATGTGGTGTGCTGTGGGGTTTTTCCACAAGTTAGGTGTTTTCTTGTTGAGGGGATGGACTAGGTGGAATGACTTTGAAGAATTAAGTTTGATGTGATTATTATGGTTTATGGTGTTCGGATTAATACCAACTATGGTTGGTTGTTTCCCAGAGATGGGATGGAATGAATAAATTGTTTCAATAATAATGAATGTGAACTAGTTAAATGATATGGTTGGAGGTATGTTGGAGTTGTGGCTTGTTGTGTATGGATTTCATTAATCAACATCGGAAGAGGATGTAGATGATGCTAAACAATGCATTTAGAGGTAGTAGTATAGTAGGAGGTATCATATGGTGATTTATTATTTTATTGAGAACCCATAGGTTGGGTTGAGTGTTTGATACTATATTTACATACTTGTATTTTCCTTGGGTTTTTTTACACACCCCACCCTAGAAGATCACTATGTGCCGAACACCCCCATTTTCATGGGGGAGGGTGTCTTTCCCAAAATTACCAGGGAGAGGATATATGACCGCCCACTAGCACTTCCTAGCTCCCTCTTCCAAGAAATGGCAACCAAATATTCATCAGACATGTAGTGGTTTATGAGGCTCAGTTGTGTGCAGGCAAGTTGTGGTTTCCTAGGTATCTTTGGGATGAGGTGTGTTGTGTTCAAAAGTGTCTTCGGGATGAGTTGGGTTGTGTGCCCATGTGTTTGTGGGATGTTTTTGAGTCAATAAGGTTTTCCTTATGACTTTTCCATTCCATCATTCACGGGGGAGATTGTTGAGTCATTAAGGTTTCTTTATGACTTTACCATTTCTCTTGTTTGGAAAATCACAAACACCTTATCTCAAGGAAAATCTATTTTTACCATGTGTTTTAATTCTATAATGAATAATTTTCTTTCCCCAAGGAAATTTATCCTTACCTTGTTTCATAGTCCATATCATAATTTTTCTAAGTGTAAAATTCAGTTTGAAACAAAAATCTTGGATTTATATAAATACCAAGATATGAAGAATTTTGTTTTAGGATCTGAATTCTAATTATGAATTATAGATACGAACTGTTCTGAGTTCTGTATCCGAATTCGAATTATGAATTCTGGATATGAACTCTTCTGAGTTCGGAATCCGAATTCCAATTAAAATTTCTAGATACAAACACTTCTGAGTTCTGAATCCAAATTCTAATTACGAATTCTGGATACGAACTCTTCTGAGTTATAACTTTGAATTCTGAATCAGAATTTTCGTTACAATATTTCTGAGTTCTGACTCCGAATTCTAATTACAAATTCTGATTACGAACATTCTGAGTTCTGAATCCAAATTCTAATTACGTATTCTGGTTACGAACATTCTGAATTCTGACTCTGAATTATAATTATGAATTTTGGTTATGAAATTTCTGAGTTCTTATTCCAAATTATCATGAACTCTGACTCCGAACTTTGTAAGTTCTGGTTCCGAATTTTGGTGAATCCATACTCCGAATTTCCTTGAAAATCCGACTCTATAATTCTATAGAATTCAGGTTCCAAATTCATAGAAAACAGAATCCAAATATCCTTATATTATAGATCCTGAATTCATTTTATGGATAGAATATGAACTTTTATTTCCTTACATTCCGAATATTGGATTTTAGTTATGTTACCAAATGTTTCTTACACATTTTTTGTTATAAAATGATGTCATGCATTCAGTTACTAACTAACCATTGTTTGAGTGACACGTGTACAGGTCCCTCTGAAATTCAAGGAAAAATATGAATGTTGGAGGTGGGAGCTGACCATTGATTCCGTGACTATAAATAATAGCTCATTTAAAAGAACTCATAACAATTGATACAGTTCTAAGACTCTATAGATTACATGCTGTTGAAGTGATTTCTAGAGAGATACTCTCACTTCTTTGTGCATACTGAACAACTTGTTCATCTTTGCATTATGTGACTCTGATTGTTGTTGTGTACAATCGAGGGCTTCCTAGGATAGGATGACTGAGGTTCCGACTACATTAAAGTTGAGGGCTTCCTTACTGAGGAATACAGAGGTCCCAACTACTTAATAGTTGATGGTTTTTTGCTATAGCAAGACATACTCCAATATTCATATCGAGGAATTACCCAGGTGTGGGTAAGATAGAATTTCTGGAAAGTATAAATCATGGGACCCTTATCCAAGGATATTGGATACCCTTATCTTTGGGTTAAAAAGACTTAATACTTGTTACTTGTTTTGTTACATGTTTTCCACTACATTTTTATTGTTGAGGAAAGTATAACTGTCTTATACTTTCTTATACTTGTACTCTAATTTAGTTAGATTCTATACGCATTAATGTAGAATCTTATTTATTGTAAACTTTTGTTAAGTTTCATTTCCAAAATCAATTTTCCAGAATCAAGCAAGTTATTATAACTTAGATGTGTTGTGAATTTTGGTTATTCAAAATTTCCTTAGGGATTTTTAAAGTATACAATTCACCCCCCTCTTTTATTTGAGCATCTCATCTTTACATATTCGATCCTACATTTGGTATTATAGTGTATATCATATTGAAATATCATCTCAACAATTGGTATTAGAGGATTGGTTCAATCTAATTTAATCTCATGATTAGATTCAGAAGAGAATTCTTCTTCTAATTACTTTCAGAATTGAATTTTCCGGATTCATACTTTTTCAGAATCTGTTTTTTAGACTCATATAGTTCGGATTCAGTTTTTCTTATATATACTCTTGTTCGATATTTTTCCATTCTTAGGAATATCTTTCTTGTTTACAATTCTTTTTATATTAACATGTTTTGTGTGGAATGAAACTTTTCTTATTGATGATAGGAATAAATTTTGGTTCTATAGACAATCTTAATCCAACCAGACCACCTATCATTGATGGAAATGATTACGAATATTGGAGAGATCACACGAAGACTTTCATTATCAATACTGGTGTTGATAATTTTGTTATGCTTACTGGAAGATATATAATCCCTGATAAAGAAGTTAGTACCTTTACCAATCAAGAAAAGCATGAATATCAATTGAATTATAAGGTACCCAATACTTTGGTTTGATCCATGACTAGAAACATACATATACAAAATTTCATCTTGTGAAGCAGCAAATTATATATGGAAGAAACTTGAAGTTAATATCTTTGGAACTTGAAAAGTCATTTAAACAAGAAGATCCATGCTTAGAGCTGAATATAATGGTTTCTCCTTTCCTTATGGAGAACCCATATGTAAGGTTCAACAAAGATTAATTACTATTGTGAATAGTTTACAATCAATGGGTGATAAAGTATTAAATGATGAAGCTCTTGTTGATAAGATCATAGACATCATGCCCAATGAGTGAGAATCAAATAGAGCTTTTATTGATGAGAACAGAAAGGTTACTCAGATTACTTTTGATTAAATCTTTGGAACTCTTCTTCAACATGACACTAGAATGAAGATAGATTCTGATAACATAAAGAAGAAGAATGGAAATGGAAGTTCTGCTTTTACTACTACTTCTAATCATATGAAATCCAAGACTCCTGAGAGAATTACTAGATCTAAATCTACGAAAGTTGTTATCCAATCTGAATCCAGTGAAAGTGATTCTTCATAAAATGAATTAGAAAATCCTACTCAAAGGATGAACAAGATAACTGGACAGAGTAATTTTTAGTCAAGATATAAGAAAAAGGAAAGGAAAGACAAGAACGATTCTTAAGTCATATGTTATGAATGTAAGAGATCTGGACATATAAGAACTGATTTCCCCATTCTTAAGAGAAAAGAAAGAAAGGAAAATAATTCTGAGATAAATAGAAAGAAATATTATAAGGTTAAGGCTAAGAAAGTATTGAAAGAAAATGACACCTTGTGTGCCATTGGTGGAGACTCTTCAGATGAATCTTCAGATTATGAATCATCTGGACAGTAGAATATTAGTCTAATAGCCAGAATGCCTATTAAAAATCATTATTTAATGGATAAGGTACACAATGTTGAATCTATGACCAATATATCTTTGAATACCAAAGAATGTAAATATTATAACTCTTCAGATGAAAAATCTTCTTCTGATAAAGATAATACTTTACCTACTTTTGACAAAGTATCTAGGTTTTCCAAACTTCTTGATATTGAGAATTCAAAACTAATGAAAAAACATGATAAGGAAAATTCTAGGAATATTATTTTTACTAAGGAAATATTACATATTTTTAAAGATCATGATAAGAAAAATGATGATTTTGAAAGTATTTCAAAAAATATTTAAGAAGAAAATTCTAAGAAGAATGAGCTTTCTAATGATCTAGAAAACATAATTTTTATGAAAAATGTTTTTGAGCCTAGCTATAGTTCAAAATCAAATTTTTTAGAAGACAAGAACCTGGTTATCAAACTCAAATTTGAAATATTTTCCTCAAGGAAGTGTTTTTCAAACATTACCTTAGGTATGGAAAATTTTGATAAAATGAATTCCCAAATCCGACCTCTAAGGAATAGTTCTGGTTTTGGTTATACTAGTTCTAAAACTATTTTTAGTAACAATTATTTTGTTCCACAAAGTGCTCTTTTTTTGTACTAAGTGTCAGTGTGGTGGACATTGGGAAATTAATTGTTCTCTAAACAAAACTCAGTCTTTAGGTTTTCATAAATCCTATTTTTATAAGAAGATGTGGGTGCCTAAAATTTTGCTGACTGAAATTTTCGGATCCAAGAAAGTTTGGATTCTGAAATTCTAACTCTTTTATTTTTAGGAAAATAGGGAAGGTACCAACAATAATACTTGGTACATAGATAGTGGATGTTCCCAGCATATGACTGGTAACAAAAACTATTTTGATAATATTATCAAGATGAAAGGAGGAAAAGTAAATTTCAAAGATAATGATCAGGGAGAAATTATTGGTATATGTAACATTTTTCTTCTTGGAAAACATTTATTTCAAATGTTTTATTGGTTAAGAGTCTTAACCAAAACCACATTAGCATAATTTAGTTTTGTGATGGAGGTTACGTTGTAAATTTCAGGAATGACAAGTGTTTAGTACATAATTCCAAGGATGAGTTTATTCTTTCTGCCCATAGGCAAGAGAATGTATACAAACTATGCTTAGAAGACATTAGGAGCCAAGATCTACCTTGCCTTAGTGCAATGGAATACCATTCGTGGTTGTGGAATAGAAGGATAAGACACATTAACATTAGGAAATTATGAAAACTTTCTAAAAAAAGATTAGTTAAGGATCTATGGAAGCTTATATTTGATTCTTCTAAAGTTTGTGACCCTTGTCAATATAGTAAGCAACATTAATCATGTTTTAAATTAGTCGGTGAAGTCACAACTACTGATGCATTACAGTTAGGGCATATGGATCTCTTTGTTCATACACAAACTGGACGTATTGGGGAAAGTATTACGTATTTGTCTTGGTTGATTATTACACTATATTTACATGGGTCTATTTTCTAGAAAATAATTGTGAAGCTCTTTTGTATTTCAAAAGTTTTAGATCCCAAGATAAAAATGAGAAAATCCTTCCATTGAAAACTATTCATAGTGATCATGGAGGAGAATTTCAAAATTCTGATTTTGAAACTTTTTTTAGTAGAACAGTCATTACTCGTAACTTTTCATCACCTAGAACACCTCAACAGAATGGAATTATTGAAGGAAGTAATAGAATTCTTCAAGAGATAACAAGAACCATGTTGACTGAATATTTTGTAGCCAATTTTTTTTTGGCTAAATCTGTATGTGCTGCTTGTTATACTATAAATCGAGTTTTGATTTGACCTTTTCTTAATAAAACTCCGTATGAGTTATGGAATTGTAGAAAACCTAGACATTACTACTTTAAGTTTTTTGGTTTCAAGGTATTCATTTTGAATACTAAAGATAATCTAAATATATTTGCACCAAAATCTGACGAAGAAAGTTTCTTAGGATACTCAATAACTTCTAAGGAATATAGAGTTTTCAAAAAAAACACTTGTAATGTTGAAGAGACAATGCATGTTAAATTATATGAAACTGATCCTCTTGTTTTTAAACAACCCCAACCTATGTCCTCAGACGTGTTTTCAAATACTGATTATGAACCTTTGATAGAAGATCCTTCTGATAATGAAAATGTTCAAGAAGATACTACTGAAACATTTACCCCAGAATATTTTCTTCCCTATGTCGATGAACAGGTTTTACAAGACCCAAACCAGTCATTTCTAAAGAATCATCGTAGTGATAGCATCATGGGTGTTGTGAATCAACCTGTAAGGACTAGAAGTTCCTAAAGAAATGAATTATAACATCTAGCATTCCTTTCCCAATTAGAACCAAAAAGAACTGATGAAGCTTCAGGTGATTATGATTGGATTAAATCTATGAAAGATGAACTAAATTAATTAAAATGGAATAAAGTATGGACCTTAGTTGAAAGACCTAAGGAAACCTTTGTTATTGGAATAAAATGGGTCTTCAGAAATATGTGTTATGAAAAAGTAATCATTATAAGAAATAATGATATATTAGTTGTTAAAGGCTATAATCAACAAGAAGGAATATACTATGAAGAAACCTATTCTGTAGTAGCTAGACTTGAATCTATTGGTATTTTTCTTGCCTTTGCAGAATTCTTCAATTTCAAACTTTTTCAAATGGATTTGAAATGTGCTTTCCTTAATGGTTATGTTCAAGAGGATGTTTTTGTTGAACAACCTCATGGATTTGAAGATACAAAACATCCTGATCATGTTTTTAGACTTATCAAATCTTTGTATGGCCTTAAACAAGCCCCTTGAGCTTGATATAATATACTTACATGATTATTTCTTCAAAATAACTATGTTAAGGGAAATGCAGATCCAGCCCTTTTTATAAAGAAAGATAAGAAAAATGTTTTTATTGTTAAAATTTATGTTGATGACATTATATTTGGTTAAACTCAGCAATATTTAACCGATTCCTTTATAGATCTAATGAAATATGAGTTTGAAATGAGTGTGATGGGTGAGTTAACATTTTTCCTTGGTTTTCAAATTTCTCAAAAACCAGAAGGAATCTATATATCCCTACATAAGTATATTAAATATATTCTTATAAAGTATGTATATGACAACACTAATAGTATAAGTACTCCCATTGGTACCTCAAACACACTTGATCTTGATTAAGCTGGGAAACCCGTAGATCAAACATCTTTTAGAGGTATGACAGGAAGTCTACTTTACTTAATTTCAAGTTACCCAGACATAATGTTTTAAGTATGCTTTTGTGAAAGATATCAATATAATCCAAATGAACCTCATTTAATGGTAGTGAAAATAATTTTTCTCTACTTAAAAGGAACCATGAATTTAGGACTCTTTTATACTTCTAGAAATGATTTTTTTTAAAAAGTTTTTTAGATGCTGACTTTGGGGGATGTAGAATGGATAGGAAGAGAAAATCCGGAACTTGCCATTTCGTAGAAGAATCATTAGTTTCTGGGTCTTGCAAGAAGCAACACTCATTAGAACTTTCCACTACTGAATCTGAATATGTAGTAGTTGGAAGTTACTGTGCCCAAGTGTTGTGGATGCAACACACACTCACAGACTATGGTATGAGTTTTACCAAAATATTTTTTTTTTGATAATAAAACTTCCATTTCCCTAAGTAAAAACCCTAAACATCACTCTCATGAAAAACACATAGATATTAGGCATCACTTTCTTATGGATCACACACAAAAAGGAGATATCATTCTTCAATTTATCAGAACACAAGATCAAGTTGCTGATATTTTCACAAAATCTTTACCCTCTGATAGATTTTAAAACATTAAACAGGAGTTGGTAATGATAACCATAAGGTAATCCACTTGATAAACTTTCTGTTGAAATCAATCTCCTTACAGTAATAAACTCCTTTTCATAGGGGGAGTACATTTGTTTGTTTTTGTAATTAAGTTTTTCATATTTTTCATAATAATGTTTTTCATATTTTTTGTAATGAAGTTTTTTATATTTTTTGTAATGATGTTTTTCATATTCTTCGTAATTATGTTTTTCATATTTTTCATAATGAATTTTTTCATATTTTTCATAATGAAGTTTTTCGTATTTTTCATAATGAAGTTTTTCGTATTTTTCGTAATGATGTTTTTCATATTTTTCGTAATGATGTTTTTTAAAAAAAATTAATGAAGTCTTTCGTATTTTTGTAATGGAAATTTTCGTACTTGAGATTTTCGTAATAGAGTTTTCGTACATGAATTTTTCGTAGTGATGTTTTTTTCATACAAATGATTTTCGTAATGAAGATTTTAGTAATGAAAATTTTCGTAATGAAAATCTTTGTACTCAATTTCCTTTTCATACTCAAGGTTTATTGGAATCTAAGGTCCTTCATGAAGAATTTTCCTTAGTACGAATAATTCTCCTGACAATCTGAAAGGTATGATTATTTCTTGAGATTTCATAATCAATTTTTACTTGCTGTTATTTTATTTTATTTTTTAAAATTTCTCATATTCTAGTTTCCTTAAATACGAATGTTTTCCTTTTAAAACCATAAAATATCAGATTCAACCAAAATTTTTTCCCTTGAGGCTATCATTTCAACTGTCAGATCAGATCTGAAGAATTCTCAGCCATTGGATTCAAATGGGAAGTTCAACCATCACTTCAACACCTATAAAATGGTGAGCCCCGATGGTTGTCCCACATCTGTTTTCAAAAAAAATTTGTGCCGATGCTCTGCCCAACTTCAAAAGCCTCTTCCGGATTTTTAGAAGTTCTCGAATCCGAATGTCCGAAGAAGTTCCCTCTCAAGATATTTCTTCTATCAAGCCAATTTCGGAGTGGAAAATTTACAAGGAGAGGTTGGTACATCCAAAATTTTTCAATAAATATGACTCTATTATCTCAAATAATATCAGGCTTAATGGATGGGAGAGTGTAGCCATATCAAAGACAGCAGCTCATGATGTTGTGTATCCAGATTTGGTGATAGAATTTTATAAATCAGTTTGCTTATTTAAGGATGAAGGTAGAGAAAAAATTTCCTTGAAGAGTTATGGGAAGTCAAATAAACTCTCTTATACTAAGGCTGCT
This sequence comes from Viscum album, assembly GCA_963277665.1. Taxonomy (NCBI): domain Eukaryota; kingdom Viridiplantae; phylum Streptophyta; class Magnoliopsida; order Santalales; family Viscaceae; genus Viscum; species Viscum album. Next base: position 1,390,987,739 of record OY728152.1, read on the forward strand.
AGCTTGGTGGGGCTTTCATATGAAGGGGAAGCCACGTTTTTTTCTCACAAATATTTGGATGTTCAAGGAAGTTTTATCATTGAGAAGGATATGGAATTCCTTAGACCTACTGCTATAAAGACAACAAATATTACCCATATTTCTACCAACAATCAGATTCTACAATTATGGGTTCAGGGATTTATCATACCGAGAAAGGGTGACAAGGACACTCTTATGAAAAGTGATATGTATTTCTTAGAAATTTTGGTAAATCTAAGGAAGATCAATCTGAAGAGGCATATTCTCATTACGATATAGAATATCAAGAATGGGAATTTGAGAGCACAAATTATCATGTATCAAGCCCTACTCTCCAAGATGATAGTTCAATGTCTTGAGTCTTTTAATATTACTTGCAGTTGCATGCCAAGGAATTGCGATGTAATGTTAGTCAGTGATGACACCTTGAGAAGAATGAATGTTTGATTTTATAAGGAGTCAGGAGAGTTTTATGATCTACCAGTGGAAGAGGATGAATCCATTCCGAAAAATTCAGAAGAGTCTGAACCATCTAATAAATCTAGGAAGAAAAGAAATTTGAAGGAAGTAGTAGCTGAAGGTGAAACCCTTAAGGCCAAAGAATCTCAATCCGCACCTCCAAAGCCCATGAAATAGAAAATGTATCCAGATGAGGTAGTAGCAAAGTGGAGGGAGAATAAGAAGAATATGAAGGAAGGGAAGCCACAGTTTAGTCTAGACCCTACTGAGGCCAAGTATTTGAAATAAAAAGTAGCTGACGAGCTTGAGAAGAAATCCAATGAGAAAAATCTTAAGAAGAAGATGTCATAGGTAGAGATTGTGAAATCTCTTTTGGAGGCCACTGAAGTTGTATCCAAAAAAATTCACGTACCGAAAAACTTCTTAGTTGAACCATTACCTCAGAAACTGGGAAATAAGTTCATGTATCTATAAAAATCCCAAAAGAACGATGTTGTAAAGGAATCCGTGGAATAAGTTCAAGAAGTTCAAAGCACTGAAGAGACAGTTGACCTGATAAAGCAAGTGGAAGACTTTCATAAAAAGGAAAGTGCTTCCAAAAAATTATCAATCCGGACTTCTCAATATAGATCTTCAAAACATGATAATCCTGGAATAGATTAGAAGGGTGAAGAGGAGGTGAACAAGGTTTCTGACTAAGAAAGCTATAATCATCACTTTGTTCATCCTGAAGACATTGAGGTTGGAGCTGAGAAGAAAAAAGTTGATGAAGATAAGATTGTACAGTTGTCTGGAAGTGACCAAGAATCTCTATATGAAGAAGCTATTCCGAAAACCAATAAGGGTAAAAAAGTGGTTGTTGATACCCCAACCAAATATATATTGAGGAAGAAGGAAGTTGTAGGATCCTCTATGAATAAGCTGGTAGATCTAGAGGAAGAACCATATCCAAGAAGAATGTCAGATTCAGAGTCATCTGCACTAGAACATGATTTTGTCATTCAGTCACTAAAGAAGCTAGTGGATACCATTCCAATCTTTCAGACTATTGATTCTAGATGCCAGATTCTCCAGCATAGCATGAATAATAAGTCAGACTTTATATCCATGGTGATGTATAGGTGTGTAAAGGATGAGTCCGAACACAAAAATTTCCTTATCAACTATAAATCCAACAACAAATCCTGCAAGAAAATGACCAGCTGGTCAAAGAAAATTATTGAAGATCTGAGGGAGATTTATCAATTTCAACAATATGTCAAAGAAGCTTTTGATACCGAAGACACCAAAATCAAGGATATTACAAACAGATTTCAAGAAAAGCTAAGTCTTTAACAAAATTCTCTGATTCAGGATGTCCAATATTTGAATGGGAAGATGAGTTATATTTTCCAAACTTGGAAAACAAAAAAGGATCTCCATATTGAGATTCAGGAGAAGCTAGTGAAGCAATATGACTTGGTAAAGGCTTAGGAAGAGGCAATGAAGGCTCAGGAAGATAGGATCAAGGCATTAAAAAAGCAAGTAGAGGAGGATAACAAAGATCCTAAGAAGCTAAAAACCATTAAGAAGAAGTTGATTCCCAAGGAGAAAGAAGAAAAATATATCCAAATCTGATATTTTGTTGTATCTTCCTTTCCTTGTATAAATACATACAATCTTAATGAAATTGTGGATGCATGTTTTGTTTGGATTTTTGTACTAATATTTCGGGTACCATATTTTTTTCCATTCCCTCAAACTCTTTTTGAAAATCACAAAGGGGGAGAAAGTAAAATTAATTTTAAGTAAAGAAGAAATATCTCTATGTAAGGTGGAGTTTATCAAAGGGGCAGTTCTCATTACAAAGATATCTATTCTCAAGATAATGAAAATTCTCATTCAGGAATTATAGATTACGATACTTAGAGTTCCCAAGCCTAAGGGGGAGTTAGTCATATTCATATTTACCAATGAGAAAAGGGAGATAAGTTTTATATGTAAAGTCAGGAATAACATTTTCTATGTCCTTTTATTCTTTTCTGTAAGGATGCTTGTGATTTCCAAAAAAGGGGATATTTTTGAGTCAATAAGGTTTTTATTTATGACTTTTCCATTCCTTCATTCGAGGGGGATATTGTTGAGTCATGAAGGTTTCCTTATGACTTTACCATTTCTCTTGTTTTGAAAATCACACACCTTATCTAAAGGAAAATCTATTCTTACCCTGTGTTTTACGTATATAGGGAAGAATTTCCTTCCCCAAGGAAATTTATCCTTACCTTGTTTCATTTTCCATATCATAATTTTTCTAAGTGTAAAATTCAGTTTGAAACCGAAACCTCGGATTTATATAAATACCTTGATATGATGCATTTTGTTTTAGGATCATAATTCTAATTACGAATTCTGGATACGAACTATTCTAAGTTCTGAATCCGAATACTAATTACAAATTCTGGATACGAACTCCTCTAAAATCGGAATCCGAATTCTAATTACAAATTCTGGATATGAACACTTCTGAGTTCTGACTCTGAATTTTGAATCAAAATTCTGGTTATGAACTTTTTGAGTTCTGACTCTGAAATCTAATTATGAATTATGATTACAAACTCTCTGAGTTCTGACTCCGAATTCTAATTACAAATTTTGGTTATGAACATTATGAGTTCTAACTATGAATTCTAATTACGAATTCTGGTTACGAAATTTATGAGTTCTAATTCCAAATTCTCTTGAACTCTGACTTTGAACTTTGTAAGTTCTGGTTCCAAGTTCTTGTGAATCTAGACTCTTAATTTCTATGAAATTTTGACTCTAAAATTCTATATAATTCAAGTTCTTAATTCCTAGAAAATATAATCCGAATATCCTTATATTATAGACTCCGAATTCATTTTTTGGTTAGACTCCAAACTTTTATTTTCTCACATTCTGAATATTGGATTTTAATTATGTAACTAAATTTTTCTTACACTTGTTTTGTTATAAAATGCTGTCGTGCATTCAGTTACTATCTAACCATTGTTTGAGTGGCACATGTACATGTCCCTCTAAAATTCAAGGAAAAATATGACCATTGGAGGAGGGAGTCGACCTTTGAAGTCATGCCTATAAATAAGATCTCATTTAAATGATATGATAAAACTTGAGACGGTTCTAAGACTCTAGATATTACATGATATTGAAGTGATTTCTAGAGAGAGACTCTCACTGCTTTGTGCGTACTGAACTACTTGTTCAGCATTGCTTTGTATGACTCTGATTGTTGCTGTTTACAATCGAGGGCTTTCGGGGATATGAAGATAGAGGTGTCGAATACCTTGACGTTGAGGGCTTCCTTACTGATGAAGACAGAGGTGCCGACTACCTGATAGTTGAGGGCTTGCGAGGATAGAAAGACAGACTCTGATATACGTATTGAGGGCTTAACCCGATGTGGGTAAGATATACTTTTTTGAAAGTATAAATCAATGGACCTTTATCCAAGGTTGTTGGATACCCTTCTCTTTGGGTTAAAAATACATACTAATTGTTACCTGTTTTGTTACAAATATTCCACTGCATTTGTATTGTTGAGGAAAGTATAAATTTCTTTTACTTCCATATACTTGTACTCTGATTTAGTTAGATTCTATACTTTTTAATGTAGAATCCTATTTGTTTTAGACTTTTGTTAAGTTTAATTTCTGGAATCACTTTTCCAAAATCAAGCAAGTTATTATAACTTAGAGGTGTTGTGAATTTTGGTTACTCAAAATTTTCTTAAGGATTTTTAAAGTATACAATCCACCCCCTCTTGTATTTTAGCATCTCATATTTACATATTCGATCCTACATTTAGTATTATAGAGTATATCATTCTCACATACCATCTCAACGGATGTGATGTGGTATGTGGACTAGGTTTCTATGTGAAACACGTATTAATGAGGTCAAGATGTGTGCATGTGAGATGGGGCCTTGGTGTTTGTGGGAAAACATAGTAGTGGGGCCAAGGTGTGTCCAAACAGGCCGTGAAGTGGTTCTTTTAGATGAGGTGGGAGGGACATGACATTTTTTATTAGTGTTTGAGATAAGATAATCAGTGGGAATGTTTCCTAGGGAACCCTATCATAAAAGTTATTTATATTACATTATGGGAATTATGTTATTCGGTGAGCATTCCTTTTGTGAGTTTGGGGTGGCCAGTTTACCTTACTTGGTGTTTCTGGTTTCTGCTGTTTTGTCACACAACATTGGTATGGTTATCCAACTATGACTGAGAGGCATTGTGTTTTACCTACTGAGAAAACATGTATTTTCAAACTACATATATAAAAGAAGGTTTCATGTTTTCAGGAGGACTACATGGACCGCCATAGGAATCACTAGCACAGACTTTGGGTAAGTTTCTATGTCGCTTCATAGACTTCTTTTTTATATTTATGTCAGAGGCACTTATTTTGTAACAATTATAATTTTTTAAAACATGCATGTGGGATGGATTTTGAAGTTCTTTTATATATATTTCTTGGACTTTTTTGGTGGTTTATACATCTTATCTCCCGATATTGGTTACCATAAAAAGGGAAATGCATCCAATTTTGTGAGATTTGTATACCCATGGTCCCGGTCGCCACCCTGGTCCTAAAGGAGGTTGGACTCATGGGTTATTATACCCTTTTCTCCATTTCCGTCTTAGGAGGGTTAACATTGGATGGAGGGGGTCATGACCCCTGGTCAACCCACTGTATCACTCGAGCTAACCCATCACAATGTCCAAAGCAAGTTCCTTGTCACAAATGGATGACAACCTGCCTTAGGGAATACTAAATGAACACAACTAAGAAGATTTGTGAATAAATATTTAATTCATTAAATAATAAATAACACCTGAAATCTTGACATGAGATCCTCATATATCGGAGAATCATACATGTAATTTTCTTTTTCAAAAATGGGAAAAAATATTATTAGTTATAATGACTGGAATAAAAACTCAAAAAACCATGAACAACATAAATAACCACAATCAAGAATCCCAAAATTATCATAACCAAACATCAATAAACATATATAAAAATATACTACAACAACCCTTCATGACATACCACTAAATGAGTAGCCAAACTCGTGGGTAACATGGCCTCATGCATTCCTCCCTCTATACCACTGGATGTTGACTAGAAACGATGGTCTAAAGAAGTGATATTGGGGAAAATAAACCCTCATGATAATTATGGAACAATATTTCATTAGATTATAAATAAAATGAAATATAAGATTAAGTATTAAATGAAATATTTTGTAGAAAAAAAATATAAACTATAGATATATGATTTAAAAAACTAATATATAACAATTCATTCATGTCGAGATGATGATAAATAACCTAAATAGTCTACACACAATTTAAAACAATTTAAAATTCAGTATAATAAATTAAAATTAAATAAAGGCCCCAAAGGTGATATCCATGAGCATCCCATGCTCCATCTATTTTCTGTGCTCTTAACTCCCATGTAATAGAAAATCATCAGAAGAAAAAATCGATGGTCATACAAACATGAGAACCACTCAAGTACTCCAGTGCATCGGAAGCCTAAGCAGGGTGTGAGATATGAATCTCAATATATTACCACCCATAATGTTTATAGCTAAAACAAATCATTTATTATAAAGTGAGGTTGTGTGCAGTTAATATGAATAAATAAACAGTTCTACATAAATAATTAAACATTGGTCATGTCAGGTTCTAAAAGGACACTTGGCCAACTCTAGCTTCTTCAGCTCATGGTTAGAATGAATTTTTGATTAGTAACTATATATATATATATAAAATAATAATTTATAAATAGTATATTTCAATATTTCATCCACCTATATGAACTATGTAGGTTTAGATGTAAGTGGTACTATATCTTGAAAACTAGGTGCTAGCTAGATAGGGGTGTAACTCAGTAATCCATAAATGGTGTAAAGATTCTATAAGCTCAAGCTAAAGGAAAAATTCCTAATATCTAATAAGGAAAGCGAGACTTCATGCTCATCACATGAGATGGGGAGTGTCCCATCATGGAAATACTCAAACATCAATGATTGTACCACCATGTCAACATTCAACAAGGGTTACAGTGTGTCATGCCTATTATCCCAAAAGTATATATGGTGCGAGAATTCATGATCAACACCTTATGTTAGGGAGCGTGATTTTACCTTTCTCAATAGAACCCTTAACACCACTCTTTATCCTATATCAAGGGAAAATCATATTTACAATAAATATCCATGAGTCATTACAAATCATGATTTTAATTAGTTGAGTACAAATATAATCTAGGAATTCAATTCATTAATTACATTTTATAAAAGAAAAAACAACCGTCAGGGTCTTTCCACCCTTTATACGCCATTTCAATTAAACCATTAAATTCATTTAAGGTAAACCATCCACCACAAATAATTCCGCAATATATAATAATCATATCATTTATAGAATTTAAATCTTTCAAGGAAGGAAATACATCATTACAACCCATTCTAATTAATACTTACCATAAAATTAAGAAAACATGGACATTCTTTTTACAAGGATCAAATACCCACTTAGAAGGTACCATGGTTTATTAGGCATTTATCTACTTGGGAAAATCCATTTATGGAGAATGACAAGCCCTTAAAATATGATTGGATCTTTAATTGGTTAGATAATAGTGGTCCATGTCATTCACTTATAAAGGTCATTAGTTAAAATAAAAATTTATATGAATGGAGTAAAACATCCATTTAAAAGTAACAAAGAGAAAATATAAAATCATACCACACATTAAGTATTAAAATTCAAGAATATAGAAACACTAATTATATAGTGACAAGAAATATATAATTATGTAATTGATAATTTTTAGTTTAGATGATAGAATACCTCATTCGAAGGGTTCAAATATAAGAAAATGAAATTATTTATCAAAAATTCATTTAACATAATTAATCTTTAAAATAATAGATTAATATCTCAATTAACCTTAAATAATAATTTTCAAAAAACTATTTGAAATGGACAATAATAAACAGTTTAATATGGATCTTAGGAGGTACCATTATCAATTTGACAAATTCACATATGAGGAAATTCCATTATTAATCCAATCCTAATTATTAGAAGGCATTTCAATATTTTATTAAATTATTTATAAAGGGTAAAATCTAGACAATAAACCCAAGGGGTGTCAATGATTGAACTTTTTTCCTTAATTTATTATACAAGGCCAAATGAGAGTAATACATGGTGTAAATACCAATTTAAAATGAGGAACTCATTTTTAATGAAACATGTTGGAAAGGTCGTCGTGCGATTCAACAAAATAGACAATAAAATGACATAAACTTGAGGAAAAAGTGGTATACCACAAACATTATTATTAGGATGTTCCAAAAAACAAATATCAAGTTCTAACATGGTCCGTTTTGGAAGAAATTTATGAAACAAATGTCCTCCAAAAAAATAGGCTAAATGAGCTCACACCATGATAAATAAGATGGGAGATGATTAAATAAAGTAATATTCAAAATGAACTGAGAGCCTAATGATGTGAATATATTGAGACCAAAAAAATTTTATTTAGAATTCAGACATAGAAGATCACTTGAAGGCCAGTTGGAAGAGGAGAAACCCATGGAAGAGAGGAGCTACATATATTTGAGAAGAAGGAAGAAGGAATGAAATAAAATTATTTTCCAAAAAATTTAATGGTAAAATGTAATTTCACTTTCAAAACCTTGGTCACATGGTTTTCCCAAAAAATACACCAAATATATGGATCCCACATTATATGAAACCCACCTTTCATGGTTGTGCCGCATGGTTTGAATTACCATGCACCAATCGCACATTGAATACTTCACATGCACTACCTAAGTGGAATTAACCATGTAGGCTAGGTTCACATTTTGGGTAAAAAATTTGTATCCCATGTGGGAAATTTATCTCCTTTGAAATAGGCCACATGGCATGCAACTTGGGACCACCCAGTTTCAAAAAAAATTGTGTTCCCAAGGAAGGCCTTCCAAAAGTTAGATTTTTAGGGTAGACACTCCAAAACAAGAATGAGACTCTCGATAAACATATGAGGACTGTTCCAAGTCTAAAAACAAAACATTGAAGTGTTCCAACTCTGAATATTTGATCCGAAGTGTATTTTAAATACAAAATTGTCCACTAAATGTCAAAATTCAGATTCCCATGAAATTTTTCATTGTCTTGAAAACACGTGTAGTTACAACCTCCCCTCCCAAATATTAATCATCCAAAAAAAGCCTTGGAAAATTGAAAAATATCACTGAACATAAAAGGGTCCTGAAGTCTTATTCAAAAAGTGATGTTCTATTTCAAATCTCCCAGTGAACATTCAAGAATCACCTTAAAACTATGACACTGAATCTATCATAAGTCGAGACAACACACATTTTCTGATTGAAACACCTAAATGATTATTACCTAAAATCATTTAGCTAGAGATAGGAGCACATCATCATTTTTTAATGCTTTTGGGTGATTTTTCGTTCCACCACATGATTTAACTATAAAATGGGCCAATACTAAGCCACAATACTTCCACTGTTGGAATTTCCTTACCAACCATGCCTCTAAGAATCCTAGCGTCATTATTGACATTATTTCTTTAACTCAGAGTATATGTTTTCTTCTATTGTCATATTAGGGTCCTCATCACAAATGAACTGACAAATCCCAATCGTCCTAATAGAAATTGGATACAAAATCTTTCCATGAAATACATAGCTAACCTTTAAACCACACACATCTTTACCCGGAAATGAATTTATACATGTTCCTCTAACCGTACACATAGAACAATAATGATAATAATTCAAGCCACGTCTAGATGACAGTTCTCAATATGACCTGATTAGATGGAAGACATATAACAACTAAACAAAAATTACTTTTTCTAAGGAATCAAGCATTTAAAATGTGTATGTTTACAGAATCCCATATCTGACATCTAGTGATGTTCCCTTTTTTGAGGATCACCTGACTTTTTAATCATTTATTCAAAAATATGAACAAGGGTGTAATCAGGGTCCATCCCACTGGAATCATAAACCTTTAATATTTACCTCTATGTCTGAAAAAAAAGTCATGGATAACATCAAATTCATTAAACTGCAGTCCAATGAACAAACACAAGGTAGTATATACTCCATGTTACCAAGTGAGATGTTGGTACAAGGCCATGATGTCCACCCTTGATCATTTAATGATCCCAGAGCGGTATCCCCCAGATAGTCAAGTCAAATAAAAATAGATGGTTTCAAAGAGTATATCCATGGTGCTCTTACTTGGGAACCCAAGTATCACTAAGTACGAACCATGCCCTGAAAATTAAACCATGCATCCATCGTGCAACTCTGACAGTGATCACTTATCAATCCCACCCTCTTTTAATACTTTTTCATGGTGTATAAATGATTCCCTCTTAGTAAAACAAGTATGATGTCAAGATAAGTGACATTCTTCTCTATTAAATAAAAGTATACTAAGAGGATACCAAGTATTAAGCCAAATAAAAACATTAGAAGCACTACTTGATATAAGGACCCACACTTATTTCATACATAATCTTGAATTTATTCATGAAAACACTTCATCTTACATTGAGGATCTTTTCAAGTTTAGATCTTTAGGGAATTAAGACAAAACATTCATAACATTACTCATTGTTACATAGTGGATACCATATGATCAGTTTCCATTTTCCTCAGAATATAAAACATTAAAACATAAAACAAGACTCCTTGACAATTCTTCAACATTTAACATGTCTTCCTTCCTTGTATTACTCATCCATTAACCTGTGAAAAATCATTTAAAAACTTGGGATGAGCACAAAAGCTTAGTAAGTTATGAAAAAGAGGGAAAAATCACATTAGTCCATGAATACGCATGACGTATGACAACATTTTCAAAAGACATGCTTTCCACCCATAAAATCTTAATTTGTGTAACATGATATTTAAACAAGATCAAAACAAACATAATTATAATCATAGAGTTATATTGGGGCATTACTTACACAATCTTGTAACCATCTTGGCTACCTTTAAATTTGTAACCCTCACGGCTACCATACTTTGTGTAACCATCACAGTTACACTTGGAGTAACCGTACGGCCGACCTCCAACATAATCATACCCAATGCATTGGAGGGAATTATAGGTCCCACCCTTCATCATAAACAATTCCCAATAACCAAAACATAATCATACAACTTAAACAATAGCATAGAAATATACCTTTTGAACCTTATAAAACAGAATTTTAAAAGAGGATTTTAGAAGAAAAGTCCCTTATAAACATATTATACTTGAAGTGAGACTTAATAGAGTTGATGGAATATGTATATAATCTGTAAATACACATAATGAAACATAATAGAAACAGAACCCATCACACAAACAATTTAAATAGCACATAAATTAAAAAGTAGAAGGTTAACCCAATGAATGGAAATCGGGTTAAGAATTCCCTTACCTTGGGATTGAATTACTTAAAAATTGTTTAAACCTCCTGTATAATGGTTAAAAGAGTGTTATTAGTACTTTACAGAAACATTTTCATGTTTATAACATCTTATATGGTCATTTAATAACCTCATTTCACCCCTTAATTGTTAGGATTTTGTTCCTTGCATTATTTTGGGTGAGTTCTTTTGTGATTTTCACAATCGGTTCCTGATGAATCTTTCTTATTGATTGGAAGTGAAACTCCAGAATTGGAATGGAGTAGTATTTACATAATTCCAGTACCATAAATTATACCATTTATCACTTTGGTGCTTTATATGATGATGATTTATAAGTTAAACATTAATTATGTTCGTTTAGATAATTTATGTGGTTCTTTGATAATTACAACTTCATTTAGTCTTGTAAATTTGAATCATGAGTACAAAAGAATTCCAGGACCATATATGATTCATAAAACATATATTATAACCTGGTTCAACCATATAAATGGTTTCATGACCAGACTTGAAAGAATTAATGGAGATTGAAAATACATCGTACACGATATCGGTAATTCGACACAAATGAACAATGTTTTTTGATTCTTTAAATAAGTGAGAGCGGAGAGGAATAATGATTTGTAATTTTCCATAAACATGAAAACATCCAGAATATACATGATTCTGGAGATTTCATGCCTCTTGGATAAGAGTGGGTGTAGAACAAAGAGAAGGGAATCTTGAAATGAAGAAAACATGAGAAATTTCTTACAAAAATTCGGCAGCCTAACAGCGTCTCTTAAAATTTCATAAAAATAAGATTGATGAGAGGAATGGAATATCTCATCATTCATACAAAATTTGGACAGTAAGGGGAAATATTAAATGAAATATCCCAACAAAAGACAAAGGGAAAGGAAGAGAATAACATAAAATGGAAGGAAAGAATGGAAATGAAAGAGGATGTTTACCTCTTGATCTCTTCTCCTTGAGATCCTTCTTATGGGATTTGATTTTGGTCTTTTGGTGAGACCAAAAGCTCTAGGACGTGGAGAAGAAGATTGGGGAGGGAATTTGGCAGAAATTAGACAATTCTCAAGTCTTGAGAGGTGTGAGAGGAAGAGGGGAGTGAGGGTGGTATTTATAGTGGAGGAGGGGAGGTATTTTAGATTATTTTAATTATTATTATAATATTTTTATCAAGACTATGAATAATCTCAAATAAAGTGGCCCTAAATAGTGATAATATCATGTGATTTCGAAGCAAGTGGCCTTGCATCACTTATGATGTCATAAATAGTGCATTTTTACTGATAAATTGATTATACGGTATTTTACCGTATTTCACTATTCACCGAAAATTCAAGAGTTTCAGAAAAATACCAAAAATTTTCCCCAACCATTTTTCGATGTGAAGAATTCAAAAATGAACTCCATTTTTCAAAAATAATTTTCTAAATATTATTAATTTAATTTTTAAATAAGTTCACAGTTAATTCGAAAAATAACAAAATTGAAGTGCAATTAGTTTTATGTGACATTGGAAAATTAATTAAGATCCCATTATCCTATTGCCATGGGAAAATAAAATAATAATATTATTTACTATTCATGAGGTCATATTACTATTCATATTACTATTCATAAGGGCATGTTACTATTCACAAAAAAAAAACAAGTTTGTTCCATCAGACTCTAAATAACATACTGAACACAATTGTAGATGACAGTTTCATGAAATTCAAAACATAGAAGAAATAAAATTATGTTTAAAGGATACTCATAAATATATACCTTAAACAAAATTTCAAGAATTTTCAATTTATTTTTAGAAAACCTTGGGATGTTACATTATCCCCACCTTCTTGAAATTGCGTCCTCGCAATTTTATTTACTTATTAAACAACTGAGGGTATTTTTCCCTCATAGCATTTTCAGACTCCCATGTTGCTTCTTCAACCATGTGGTTTCTCCACAAAACCTTTACCTGGTGGATTACCTTATTCCGCAAAACCTGTTCTCTTCGATCAAGAATCTGAACCGGTTTTTCTTCATAAGAAAGGTTCTCTGCTAGCTGAACTTCTTCCGGCCTCAAGACATGTGATGAATCTGGAACATACATTCTCATCATCGAAACATGAAAAACATTGTGTACCAGAAACAAGCTCGGAGGCAAAGCTACACGGTACGCAACTGTTCCAACTTTATCCAAGATTTCAAAAGGACCGATGAACTGTGGACTTAGTTTCCCTTTCTTACCGAAACACATCACACTTTTCCGAGGAGATATTTTAAGGAAAACATGGTCACCTACCTTGAAAGATAAGTCTTTCCTTCTGTTATCTGCATAACTTTTTTTCCTGCTCTGAGCTGTCCTCATGCGTTGCTGGATCATCCTCACTTTCTCAGCCACTTCTTCTACTAATTCTGGCCCCATCAACTTTCTTTCAACGACTTCATCCCAAAATGCAGGAGTCCGGCACCGCTTTCCATACAAGGCCTCAAAAGGTGCCATCTGAATACTGGAATGGAAACTGTTATTATAAGAAAACTCAACTAGTGAAAGATGCTGATCCCAACTTCCCTGATAGTCCATTGAACAAGCTCGAAGCATATCCTCCAAAGTTTGAATCGTTCGTTCTGACTTCCCATCTGATTGAGGATAAAAAGATGTACTGAAATTCAACTCTGTGCCCAAAGACTTCTGATGTCCCTTCCAAAATTTAGAAGTGAACCTGGGATCTCGGTCAGACACAATGGAAAGAGGAACTTCATGTAACCTGACAATCTCTTTGAGGTAAAATCGAGAAATCTGATCTAATGTCATTGTATCTCAAATAGAAAGAAAATGAGCAGACTTTGTTAGCCGATCAACAATAACCCATATCGCATTGTTACCTCGATAAGTCTTTGGTAGTCCCACCACAAAATCCATGGATATATTCTCCCATTTCCATTCTGGCACCGGAAAAGGCTGAAGCATCCCCTTCGGTAACTGTCGCTCTGATTTAACCTGCTGACATGTCAAACATTTCATTGTAAAATCAGCAATATCTCTTTTCATCCCATTCCACCAGTAATACTCCCGAAGGTCTCTGTACATCTTAGTACTTCCAGGATGAACAGAAAATGGAGAACTATGAGCTTCACACAACAATTCTTTCTTCAGCTGGGAATCACAAGGCACACACAACCTTTTTCCAAACATTAAAACACAATCATTATCAAGATTAAATTCTGGAAACTTACCCATTTTAACCAATTCTACCTTTTTCTGTAGCTCACGGTCTTCCCTCTGCGCTTTCATAATTCTGTCTGACAACAAAGACTGCACAGAAACCTGAAACAAAACAGATATATTCCCTACACCAACAACTTCTAATCCAAAATTTATCAAATCATTAATCAAGGGATCACGTTCCAAACGTAGCATGGTTAATGATGCATGATTTTTCTGACTTAAGGCATCCTCTACTTTGTTTTCTTTTCTAGGATGGTAATTAATCGTGCAGTCATAATCCTTTATCAGTTCTAGCCATCTTATCTGCCTCATGTTTAATTCCTTCTGAGTGAATATATACTTAAGACTTTCATGGTCAGTATATATTTGGCATTTGGTTCCTTATAGATGATGCCTCCATATTTTCAAAGAAAAGACCACAACTGCCAATTCCAAATCATGTGTGGGATAATTCAGCTCATGAGGTTTAAGTTGTCTCGAAGCATAGGCAATTACCTGATCATTCTGCATCAAAACACAACCAAGTCCCTTCAAAGAAGCATCACTGTAGATGACAAACTCACCATTCCGGGAAGGTAAGGCCAAAAATGGAGCATTCACCAATCTCTTCTTTAGTTCCTGAAAACAAACATCACATTCTTCTATCCAAACAAATTTAACCCCTTTCCGTGTTAACTTAGTTATTGGGCTAGATAACCGTGCAAAGTTCTTAACAAAGCGTCGGTAATAACATGCTATGCCCAGAAAACTACGAATCTCTATAACATTTGTGGGTCTTGGCCATTCATCAACTACTTTTGTTTTGGAAGGATCAACTGTTATTCCATCCTTATTTACAATGTGCCCAAGAAAAGAAATCTGTTGCAACCAAAAATCACACTTGCTGAATTTTCCATATAGTTTATTTTCTTTTAAAGTTTGTAAAACAACCCTTAGATGTTTTTCATGCTCCTCTTTATTTTTAAAAAAAACCAGAATGTCATCAATAAATACAACCACAAACTTATCCAAGAACTCATGAAATACACTATTCATAAGATTCATGAATACAACAGGTGCATTAGTTAACCCAAATGGCATAACAACAAATTCATAATGCCCATATCTAGTATGAAAGGCTGTTTTCAGGATGTCATCCTCCTTCACCTTCAGCTGATGGTATCCGGATCTCAAGTCAATCTTGGAAAAGTACTGAGCTCCCTGGAGCTGATCAAACAAGTCATCAATATGAGGCAAAGGATACTTGTTTTTAACAGTGATGTTATTCAAAGCTCTATAATCAATACAAAGTCTCATGGAACCATCTTTCTTTTTAACAAACAAAACAGGGGCTCCCCATGGTGAAGTACTTGGACGAATGAAGCCTTTGACAAGCAAATCCTGCAACTTATTTTTCAATTCAAGAAGTTCTATTGGAGCCATATGATATGGGGGTTTTGAAATTGGCTTAGCATTAGGAACTAAGTCAATTGTGAATTCGACTTCTCGTTTAGGTATGACACTGGGTAACTCTCAGGAAAAACATCAAGGTATTCATTTACCATTGGCACATCATTAATTTGAATAGTTCCCTTGTTTTCAACAATATGTGCCAGATAACATTCATTTCCATCTTTCAGTAGTTTCTCAGCTTCTTGATATGTTATCAATTGTATGGGTTCATTCTTGTATACAAACTGAAACTCTTTCTGAAAAACAACTTCTTTAGCTCTACAGTCAATCTTAGCATGATAATCAGAAAGCCAGTCCATCCCCAGAATAACATCAAGCTCGACTAAGGGTAAAACAACAATGTTTGCAGGTAAAGTCTTTCCACATACCACAATAGAAATATTCTTATAATTCCCCTTTGCTATAACATTTCCCCTGGTGTTTTAACAACAAGTTCAGGTATCATTTGTTGAGGTGATATTTCCAAGTCACTAGAAAATTTCTCAGAGAGGAAGGAATGTGTAGACCCCATATCAAACAAAACTTTAGCAAAATCTGAGTGAACAAACAAAGTACCTGATACAACTTCATTGGATGGCCCAACATCTGCTGACGTAGTCGCAAAGGATCTCACTACACCTTTCTTCTTGTAGTCTGTCTTCTTTGCATCATTTGGATCCCTCTTTGGACAGGCATTTGCATAGTGACCCATCTCACCACATTTAAAACACTTTACAGTTTGCTTATCAGGATTAGTCTTTGGATCATTTTCATTGCAATCTCGGGCCATATTTCCAAACATACCACATTTAAAACACTTCCCAGTTTTAATAAGACATTCCCCAGGGTGCTTCTTGCCACACTTTTCACAAACTGGAAACTGTATTTTCTTACCACCAGATTTCATTGGTTGATTCTTACCCATTGATTTCCAATTTGACCTCTTCTTCTCTTTGTTTCCAAATTTCATGTGATCGTCAGCAAACTCCATCTCTACCCTCTCCGAACATTGGACAAGTTTCTCGTAACTTTTGAATTCACGGGAGGCCAACGCCCTTCGATACCTTGGCTTCAATCCTGAGTAAAAGCGTTTGATTTTTCTATCGATATCCAGAATAAGATTTGGAGCATACCTCGCCAGTCGGGTGAAGTTCGCCTCATACATAGCCACTGAATCTTCCTCCTTTTGTTTCATTTCAAGGAATTGTTTCTCCATTCAAAGTCGCACCACCTTAGGAAAATATTTTTCAAGAAAAAGACTTTTAAATTCATCCCATACTAAGGCATCAAAATCCTCTCTACCCCTGATATTCCTTACCATTGACCACCACTGATCAGCTTCCCCTTCAAAACGATAAATGGAAAGACTTACCTTTTGATTTTCTGAACATCCCATAACATCAAATATCTTTTCAAGGGCTTTAATCCATCCTTCTGTTGCCACTGGGTCAGAAGATCCATCGAATGCAGGAGGATGTTTTCTCATAAAATGTTCCACCACTGTCATGTTCCGTTGGGGTACTTCTATTTGTCCTCTTGCATGGATGCCACCACCATTTATTGCCTATGTTAGCTAATCCATTACTGTCACAAACTGCTCGGTTCCAATCCCTACCATTCCGGGCTGTTGATCAGGAAGGATGTCATTCTGTCGGTGCCTATCCTCTTCAGCATCCATGTTCCTTCTGCAGACAACCATTCTAAACAAACATTTCTTAGATGAAGCAACATGGTAATCTTTAAATGCTATAACAAATTAAACATAGGGTGAGAATTATTTATGGTATTCTATTAGCATCACCTTAACCCCTAAAGTTATCTAAACCATCCTCTAATACCAACTACAAGGACCTGCACTTATTTCATACATAATCATGAATTTATTCAAGAAAACACTTCATCTTACAATGAGGATCTCTTCAAGTTTAGAGCTTTAGGGAATTAAGACAAAACATTCATAACATTACTCATTGTTACATAGTGGATACCATAGAATCAGTTTCCATTTTCCTCAGAATATAAAACATTAAAACATAAAACAAGACTCCTTGACAATTCTTCAACATTTAACATGTCTTCCTTACTTGTATTACTCATCCATTAACCTGTGAAAAATCATTTAAAAACTTGGGATGAGCAAAAAAGCTCAGTAAGGTCTGAAAAAGAGGGAAAAATCACATTAGTCCATGAATACGCATGACGTATGACAACATTTTCAAAAGACATGCTTTCCACCCATAAAATCTTAATTTGTGTAACATGAGATTTAAACAATATCAACACAAACATAATTATAATCATAGAGTTATATTGGGGCATTACTTACACAATCTTGTAACCATCTTGGCTACCTTTAAATTTGTAACCCTCATGGCTACCTTACTTTGTGTAACCATCACTGTTACACTTGGAGTAACCATACGGCAGACCTCCAAATTACTCATACCCAATGCATTGGAGGGAAGTATAGGTCCCACCCTTCATCATAAACAATGCCCAATAACCAAAACATAATCATAAAACATAAACAATAGCATAGAAACATAACTTTTGAATCTTATAAAACAGAATTTTAAAAGAGGATTTTAGAAGAAAAGTCCCTTATAAACATCTTATACTTGAAGTGAGACTTAATAGAGTGGATGGAATATGTATATAATCTGTAAATAAACATAATGAAACATAATAGAAACAGAACCCATCACACAAACAATTTAAATAGCACATAAATTAAAAAGTATAAGGTTAACCCAATGAATGGAAATCGGGTTAAGAATTCCCTTACCTTGGGCTTGTATTACTTCAAAATTGTTTAAACCTCATGTATAATGGTTAAAAGAGTGTTATTAGTACTTTACAGAAACATGTTCATGTTTATAACATCCTATATGGTCATTTCATAACCTCATTTCACCCCTTAATTGTTAGGATTTTGTTCCTTGCATTATTTTGGGTGAGTTCTTTTGTGATTTTCACAATCGGTTCATGATGAATCTTTCTTGTTGATTGGAAGTGAAACTCCAGAATTGGAATGGAGTAGTATTTACATAATTCCAGTACCATAAATTATGCCATTTATCACTTTGGTGCTTTATATGATGATGATTTATTAGTTAAACATTAATTATGTTCGTTTAGATAATTTATGTGGTTCTTTGATAATTACAACTTCATTTAGTCTTGTAAATTTGAATCATGAGTACAAAAGAATTCCAGAACCTTATATGATTCATAAAACATATATTATAACCTGGTTCAACCATATAAATGGTTTCATGACCAGACTTGAAAGAATTAATGGAGATTGAAAATACATCGTCCACGATATCGGTAATTCGACACAAATGGACAATGTTTTTTGATTCTTTAAATAAATGAGAGCGGAGAGGAATAATGATTTGTAATTTTCCATAAACATGAAAAAATCCAGAATATACATGATTCTGGAGATTTCATGCCTCTTGGATAAGAGTGGGTGAAGAACGAAGAGAAGGGAATCTTGAAATGAAGAAAACATGAGAAATTTCTTACAAAAATTCGGCAGCCTAACGGCGTCTCTTAAAATTTCATAAAAATAAGATTGATGAGAGGAATGGAATATCTCATCATTAATACAAAATTTGGATAGTAAGGGGAAATATGAAATGAAATATCCCAACAAAAGACAAAGGGAAAGGAAGAGAATAACATAAAATGGAAGGAAAGAATGGCAATGAAAGAGGATGTTTACCTCTTGATCTCTTCTCCTTGAGATCCTTCTTAAGGGATTTGATTTTGGTCTTTTGGTGAGACCAGCAGCTCTAGGACGTGGAGAAGAAGACTGGGGAGGGAATTTGGCCGAAATTAGACAATGCTCAAGGCTTGAGAGGTGTGAGAGGAAGAGGGGAGTGAGGGTGGTATTTATAGTGGAGGAGGGGAGGTATTTTAGATTATTTTAATTATTATTATAATATTTTTATCAAGACTATGAATAATCTCAAATAAAGTGGCCCTAAATAGTGATAATATCATGTGATTTCGAATCAAGTGGACTTGCATCACTTATGATGTCATAAATAGTGCATTTTCACTGATAAATTGATTATACGGTATTTTACCGTATTTCACTATTCACTGAAAATTCAAGAGTTTCTGAAAAATACCAAAAAATTTTCCCAACCATTTTTCGATGTGAAGAATTCAAAAATGAACTCCATTTTTCAAAAATAATTTTCTAAATATTATTAATTTAATTTTTAAATAAGGTCACAGTTAATTCGAAAAATAACAAAATTGAAGTGCAATTAGTTTTATGTGACATTGGAAAATTAATTAAGATCCCATTATCCTATTGCCATGGGAAAATAAAATAATAATATTATTTACTATTCATGAGGTCATATTACTATTCATATTACTATTCATATTACTATTCATAAGGGCATGTTACTATTCACCAAAAAACAAGTTTGTTCCATCAGACTCTAAATAACATACTGAACACAATTGTAGATGACAGTTTCTTGAAATTCAAAACATAGAAGAAATAAAATTATGTTTAAAGGATACTTATAAATATATACCTTAAAAAAAATTTCAAGCATTTTCAATTTATTTTTAGAAAACCTTGGGATGTTACAATTGATGTCTTTTTGAAAGAAGCATGACTTCACCTACCGACATATCATCATTAAATAAACCACAATTCCATTACAACCCAAGAGATCCCATGATTACTGTTACTTAACCACAAAAGTCCATACATGACCAGTAATGTTTCAAGTGGTTGTGAACACATCCATATATTTCCCCATCGTGCTGCCTTGAAAGCACTGACCTTATTCAAAATCACCATCCCAAAGGGAATTCAAAAAACATCGACCATTTCCAAATGGCCCTCCTTTATTCAGTTGCTTCTACTTGGAAAGTCACATATCCTCTAGAATAGATGTGAGTTTTAAATCCTTATGAGTTTCATAATTTTTTAAAATAACATATAGACTTGTCGCTCATAAGTGCAGTATGGAAAATTCACCTTTAACACATGCATCACACTCATATGAATTGCACTCCCATATGTCAAAGCATTTGGAATGAAATCCCGAACAAACATTACCATCATGTCAAAACACATGATCCTATTGAAATTGTCCTGGTCCTTAGAGAAGCATGATTCCTCCAACTCCTAGGTTACTCTACTTAGATGATGACCTAAGAACATAATGAGTCGAACATGGTTCAATGATTACACCAAACTAAACCAGTTAGTTAAATGATTTATAAACTTGATGGGAACCACACGTATAATCACACACTTATCCCAGGATTACGTAAGAAAATAACACACCCTAGATACTACCCATATCATGATCATCCTTATGAATTCAAGTATATGATGGTCCATAAAAAAACGGGCTCAAGTTAAATTGTCACATATTTATTTAAAACAGGCTGACGACCTATTGAGTTACCCAATAAAATGAATAGGGTAACAAGACCTAAAATGTGGCTGAACATGTCCTAGGAAGGTCTAACCTTCTGAAACAAAGCATTACCTGATTCTCACACCCATAATATGATTCATGGATACTATTATCACCGATATAAAAAATGTTGTTTTTTAGATTCTAAGAGTCCCACTCGGGACAACAAAACTGGAAAGGAACAATGTGGAAAAAGGATCACATAATTTAGCATGGCATTTAAGCATTAAGGGTACTACCTACTTTGACTAGCTTATTACTAAAGAATTAGTGTCAACCCTAACACAACATCCTGCTAAACCAAAGTTACTAGGCTTAAGAGCCTATCATTGAAGCCATTTCTTAAAAGGAAATGACCAATGAAAAATTCTCACATTTCCATCCCAAGGAAACAAAAAAGGTTTTTAAAACAACCCTTACATGAGATTTTAAACTAAGGATACCACCTAAGGTTCCATTTTTATTCACCTCATTAATTGAAATTCAATAATTATAATGTTGAATGATTTTAAAACAGAACAGAATGTACCAATCATAAAATAATATCACTTTTGTAATTTCTACGGTGACCTACGAGGGTCCCATTAATACATCCGGGGTTCATCAGAATGTAATTAAATATCATTTTCCTAATTATTAATGTTTCAAAACAACCATAGTGGTTTATCCAATTAAAATATACCCCAACTAATTTACATGGGTAGAGTTGTGAATTTTACAAATTTAACCAGTTCGTTTTAGATCAAAATTAAACATATTTTAGATTTATAACCATAACAAATACATCAATGTCATATTTAAATGTTGGATCATATGGTTTTCCATATAAAATTTATAAATCACTAATACTCATTATAGAGCACAAAATAACTCCTATTTAATTAAAACCAATTCACTCTAAAACTTATTCTTTGACAACTTTTTTTATTTTATCAAGGATCTAGGGTTATATTTATTAAACTCAAAAAATATGGTTTGAGTATATGGGTTACCTTTTCCAAATTATAAGGCACACATACACCTTTAAACTGAATATTTGGTTCCCATTTAATCTCAACCCATAAGTTCTACCCGTGTAAACATTTATACATATAACAAGAAAAAATAGATTGTTATTATGAGAAATGAACATATAGAAACATGATATAAACACAGAAGCATGATACAATGGTGGAACTTGCTAAATAAATCACCCAATCATGTTATATAAGCTGACATGCTAAGGAAGATAAATCATGGCATAAAACTCTAGGAACAAAATCCAAATCAGCAGGAATCCTATAAATGATACTATATGGCATGACATATGCATGGAATGTGAATCTCTATATACCTATAACGATTCATGTAATGATACTTTGTTACCATATCATGCTGAGGGGAAAATACCATAAACATCATAAATCAATATGAAGTGGAAAGTAATCAATTCACTCAAGGATAAATACAAATAAACAGTGATAAACAACTATAAGAACAACCAGTCCCATCCCTGGACACTTAGACATTTCTCCTTACATGGGTTGATCATTACCAAACATTACTATTTACCAAGAACTGACACCTTCCTAGTCTCTTATATACCAACACAGAATTGTATGACAAAGGAAAAATAAACCCCGTTGATACCACTTTGTATCATCTCAACCTGACTTACCACTAAATTGATAGCCAAACCAGTGAGTCAGATGGCCTCATGAACGCCTCTCCATATGCCAAAGGCTAGTAACTAGTAGTGAGGGTCTAAAGAGGTGATAATGGTCAGACAATACCCTCCTGATCAGAGTAGAACAGCAGTTTATTAGATAATAAATCACATAAAACAATAGAATTAGTATTAAATGAAAGATAGATCCCAATAAAAATAATATAAAATGAATATAAATGATGTCCAATGCGAATATATAACAATTAATGCAGGGATGAAAAAGGAGGCTCCGACGAAAATGCTTCGCGTCCTGAGAAACTCAACGAACCCTAGCCCTCTGAATCTCGCTCAAAGTGCCGAATCGTGCCCTTGATTCGATCGATTGTGGCTGGTTTCGACCCTAATTGGGAACTCACAATGGTTTCTCAAAAGAAAAATGAAAAGAAAATCTCGGATATGGAAGCTCCAGACCCGGAGAATGCTTCTCTGGTTTCTGGTTCTATCAGTGGTGCACCGTGAGGTATTTCTTTTCTTGAAGATCTTAAATGATCCCCTGTTTCCCCTCCTGCAGATGCAAAATCTCACTCGACCATCAAGAGATTGGATGACGGAGGTTTTGCAGTTGAAGTAGATCCTGATGCAATTGCACAACAAAAAAATCTCTGTAAGTTTTCCTTAATGGATCGTATCACATATGCTAGAGGAGAAAAACCTTGGTCCTATGTTGATTTGAAGAAACGAATATCAATATGCTGCTGAATTACAAATTGGAAAATGATCCCCTTAGGTAAAGGCTTTTTTCATATGATTTTTTTCTCTCAAGATGATCTAAATTCTGTTTGGAAGTTAGGTAACCTTTTATTGAAGCCTGGTTTTTTGAGACTTTTGGAATGGGATTTTTATTTCAATCCAAATACACAAATATGAAAAACTACACAAATTTGGGTATGGTTTCACAATCTAAACTCGTTTTTTTGGCACCCTAAAATATTGAATTATATTGCAGCCTGCATTGGTACACCCCTCAAAATAGACCGAAGGACCATTAATGCTGAGTTAGGTATGTATGCTAGGGTCTTAGTGGATGTCAATCTGGAAACCAAGCCTCCCAATTCTGTCTCTTTTCATGATAATGATTATAAGACTATAATTCACCTTGAATATGAAAATATGCCCTCCTATTGTGACTATTGCAAGATTATAGGACATTCTGTTCAAAATTGTAGACTGGTTCATAGACCTCCCAGCCATCATAACCCTTATGACTGGTCCGAAGTTAGGAAAAATAAGAAGGATAGAGTCCCCCCATGGAAAAATCAGAACCTGCCCAAGTCAAACCTAGAAGGTGGATGCCTAAAACCCCAAAGGAACCTGGGATAACCTGGGCTGACTAGGTCGAAAACCAGGAATAGGAATCACAGGACCAACCCATATTGGAAAATCTGGAAAATGTTGACAACCTGCTTATTCATACAACTGCCCCTGTCCCCTCCCTTATTTTGGGTCATGAGTCCATTCCTGAAGATCTCCCTCTAGTGAAAATTTCACAAACATATAAGGGAGAGTCTTCCTGTCTGATTGGACCAGCTCCTGGAACCCAGCTCAACCCTCTTCCTCCTCTTGGATCTACCAGTTCAACTTCCTGTCTTCAAGACCTTGGTTCTTCTGAAAAAATAAAATGCAGTAAGAAGGTTATTTCATCAACACCCGGTGTTGCTCCTTCTATAGTTTTGGACAAAAACAACCCTTCATCTTCAACTGTCCAGTCTTTTGATCATGCTAACCAAGCTGCCTTGCCTACAGATGGTCCCCTCTCTATTTCCAGGCAAGCTGTAGACCCTCCCATCACTATTTCCGTAGAACCTTCTGAAACAGTACCTTCCTCTGATTCGGTTACCCCTCATAAGTGGAGTTCTGTTTTGGAGATTGACCCCCCTATTTTGGTGGATAACACAATTTCTCACTTGGAGCCCTTGGCTCCAGTTTCAATTATCAATCCTGTTGAAATCCAAACAGGAGGTAACACTGCCATCCCTCCTATGACAGGAAAGGATAAAATCTGGTCCCCCATCAAAACCACCTCCCCAATGAAAACTAGAGGAAAAAGTGCGGGAAATAAAAAGAAAGGGGGGGGGGGGGAATCCAAAAAGTAATTAATAATGCATATTCTCTACTGGAATTGTCAGGGGATTGCTAACCCTGGAACCCTTAATGTTTTGAAGAATTTTATTTTTACCCATCGTCCTATGCTGATTTCCATTGCTGAACCTAAAATCAACTTTGCTCCTAAATTAACGCATCTGTGTAATCTTGGTTTCTCCTTTTTGGGTGCTTGTAACAATGGTTATGTAGACTCTCTTTGGGTTTTTTTCCACTCCTCTCTGCAAAATGTTAACATTTTTAGTCTCTCTACTCAAGCTTCGACGTGCGACTACTATCTTGATAACACTCACTTCTACAATACCTTTGTTTATGAAAAAACAATTACCTTGATCGAAGATCTCTTTGGAAAGAGATCTCTGACATCAATAACACGATTCAAGATCCCTGGGTTTTGATTGGGGACTTTAATGCTATCTTTTCTCCCTCTGAAAAAATTGGCTACTCCTTCTCCTCAATCTCTGCCAGAGAATTTAAATCTTCCATAGAAGGAAATAATCTCATTGATATTAATCTTACTGGTGCTCAGTTCACATGTTATCGTCATCATTACAACTGAGTGGTGGCGAGTAAACTTGATAGAGCATTCATTAATGAACCTGCTCTTGATAAGTTTAAACAGATCTTGTGTGCTACCCTCACTAAACTTGCTTCTGACCATCATCCTATCTTAGTCAGTTTTCCCCAAAACTCTCGAAAACCCTCCTTTCCTTTCAGATTTAATTTGGTCTGGTCCTCGGACCCGGATTGTGTTTATCTTATCAATTCTTCCTGGACTAACATGGGAAATCACAATGATGCCTTTGCGTGCACCACTAAGCTGAAAAACCTTAAAAACATTCTCAAAAAGTGGTGCTCTAATAAAACTAATTTAATTGAAAATGATATCCAGGGCTTGGAAAAGGACTTGTCTCTCATTCAAAATAATAACACTTTATCCAGTTTCAATTCTAATCACTAGGAGGAAATCAACATCTCGACTAAATTGATCGCTCTTCTAAACTTCAAAGATAACTTAAAAAATAAAATTTTCAAAACTAAATGGCTAAATGATGGAGATAGAAACACCAAATTCTACAACTCTCTTCAATGGGTTAGGAAAGCCTGTAAACCTCTCTCTTTCTTAAGAGTTGAGGGCAATCTCATTGATTCGGAGGAACAAATTGCTACTCATGTTGTCTCTTGCATCTCTGACATTTTCAATGGTCCTAACATCAACAAAGATATTCTCCCTAACATTATTCCCTGCATGGTCTCTGCTGAGGATAATCGTCTGCTCAACTGTACCCCCATTGATTCTGAAATCAAGGCCACTGTCTTTCGTTTAAATCCAAACAGTGCCCCAGGTCCCGATGGTTTCAACAATGTTTTCTATCAAAAACATTGGGATATTCTTCAAAATGATGTCTGTAATTTAGTGAAATATTTCTTTGAAAAAGGTATTCTTATCCACGCTCTCAACTCACAATTTCTCACGTTAATTCCAAAAGTTGAAAATGCTGATGAAATTATCCTCTTCCGTCCCATTTCTCCCTTAAATTCTCTCTTTAAAATCATTACTAAGATCCTTCCCAATAGACTCTCTAACATTAGCAACAAAATTGTCTCCTGGAACCAGTTTGGATTTATCAAAGGCAGATCTATACAAGATTGTATTTTCCTTGCCTCGGAATCCACTAATCTATTGAACAGAAATACCAGAGGTGGGAGCATTGATCTTAAACTGGACATCACTAAGGCCTTCGATACAATTGAATGGGCCTTCATCTTTATGGTCTTCGCCAGTTTTGGATTTAATGATTCCTTTATCAGTAAAATTAAAATCATCTTCAACTCAGCCAATATCTCCATTCTTATTAATGGCTCTCCTAGGGGATACTTCAAATGATCCAAAGGAGTTAGACAAGGAGACCCTCTCTCTGCTATCATTTTTTCAATCGTTGAGGACTATCTTAGTAGACTCCTCTCCCTCAATGTTGAGGGAGGAAAAATCAAACCAATCATTGCTTCTAGGAATCTTCATGCTCCCTCTCATCTTCTCTATGCCGATGATATCATTCTCTTTCTTCAGGGAGACAAAAGAAATGTTAACAATCTTAAATCCATCATTTCTCACTATGAGGAAGTTTCTGGCTAACACATTAACTGGAAAAATCTTTCATTTACTATGGTAAAAACTTCCCCTAAAATAGGAAAACCCTTATCACCAATGTCTTAAGAGTTAAGGAAGGATCCCTTCCTTTTACTTATCTTGGTGTCCCCCTTTTCTGGGGCCGACCTAAAGACTATTTTTTTCTTCGCATCGTTGATCAAACTCAAAAGCAACTCTCTTCCTGGAAAGGTAAATCCCTCTCAATGGCTGGAATAATTTTCCTTGTTAAATCCACTATTATTTCTAAGTTGGTTTACTCGATGATGGTTTACAAATGGCCTTTGGGGCTGATAAAAAAATTAAATATACCTACAAGAAATTTTATCTGGAGTGGAAGCACTCTGGAAAAGAAGCTGGTAACGGTCTCCTGGGCCACTTGCTGTAAACCTATTGAAAATGGAGGAATCGGTATTAAGAATCTTAAAATATTTAATGAGGCCCTTCAGGCCAAACTCACAT
Organism: Viscum album; assembly: GCA_963277665.1. Taxonomy (NCBI): domain Eukaryota; kingdom Viridiplantae; phylum Streptophyta; class Magnoliopsida; order Santalales; family Viscaceae; genus Viscum; species Viscum album. The sequence goes on from OY728152.1 coordinate 1,391,015,263, forward strand.
GGTCCCTCATTCATAATAACTCTCATTCCATGATATTCCTAAAAATCCGTTTTCTTGATAAGCCTGACTCTGGTTCTTCCAATTACATGACTTCTTCTATCTGGGCTCGATCAAAGCCTCTTTTCACTCTATCATGGAAAATTCTAGATGGATTGTTAGTAAAAACTCTTCTTTAAATTTCTGGTTTGATAACTGGACTAACTCCCCCCTCATTTCTGATATACCTAATTCCTTTTCCCCTAATCCTTCGAACTTCTCCATTAAAGAGATGATCCACTCCCTTGAACTTCAACTTTCGAATCCTATCAAGGGAATTGTGGAAAATTACTATTTCACCCCCAATGAGGATATCCTTGTTTGGGAACCTCCTCATAATGGTCTTTTAGACTCAAAAAAGTTTTATAACTTTCAATTCCCTAACAGGGATGAAAATTTTAATTGGCTGTCCAATTTCAATAAATCCTGGATTAAGCCTTCTCGTCTCACTCTTATGTGGCGGATTGCGCATAAAAAAATTCCAGCTGATGTTTTCTTGCAATCTTATGGTTTTAATCTTTGCTCTAAATGTAGATTATGCAATCAGAATCGCGAGGACCTAAATCATCTCTTCTTATACTGTGATACTTCTATGGCCCTTTGGTATTACATCTTTGACCTTTTTGGATGCAGATGGAATTTAGATTCTTTTATTTTCTCTCAGTTGAAAAGAGCGGTGGAATTCCCAAGATCTTCCCAAATCAAGAATATCTTTCTTACTACTGTTGCGGAACTTCTGCACATTATATGGTATGGTAGAAATGACTCTTTTTTCAACAATAACACTTTTTATATCAATACAGGTGAAATGAGGATTCTGCTGGCTATAAAGGAAGCAGCTACAATCCAAACAGCATGCTGTGACAATTCTGTTATAGATTTTGAAACCATTCGCCAAATTGGTGTCAAAGGTATTTTTCCGAAGCCACTCTATACTATTGAGGTTTTCTGGCAGGCAACCCCTCCTGGATGGCTTATGGTAAACGTGGACGGAGCCTCAAAAGGAAATCCTGGACTTGTTGGATGCGGTGGAATTTTCAGATACCATCAAGATCGATTCCTTGGATGTTTCTTTGGAGGCTGTGGAAATGCTTCTACGCTGGAGGCCAAAATGCTTGCTATCATCCATGCCATCTCCTATGCAAAGCTCTTCAACTGGAAGAATATCTGGATTGAAAGCGACTCCACAACTATTGTGCCAGCCATCTGGATGGGTGATGTACATCTTGCATGGTCTCTCACTCTCAGATGAATGGACTTCCTAGCTGCACTCACCGACCTCAATTTCATAGCCACCAATACCTATCGGGAGGTGAATATGATCGCTGATGGCTTTTCCAACTTGGGAGTTTCTCATGAGATTACCTGGAGGAATGAACTCCCGCCTGAGTTGCTTCCATACGTTATTAAGGATTCTAGAAAATTTCCCTCTTTCCGTTTGTTGTAACTTTTTTTGACTATTTCTCTTTGAATAAAGCCCTTTGTTCTAGTCTTTTGACCAGAAACCACCTTTAAAAAAATATAACAATGAATGCATGCCAATACCTTGATATAAAACCTAAAAAAGTACACATACATCAATTAACAATATACATTATAATATAGAAAAGTAAAAAAGAAATAAATATCCTCAAAGGATATCTCTATGAGAATTTTGAGTTCCAACTCATTCTTGTGCCCCTAACACTTAAGTAATAGAAAAACAGCATAAGGAAAAATTGATATTACTACAAACATGAGATCTACTCTGGTACCCTAGTGCAATGACATCCAGAATAGGGTGTGAGATATGAATCCCTATAGGCTACCACCCACAATGTCTATAGCTACAACCAATCAGTTATTATAAAGTTATGTATTATGCAGGTATTATGAATAAATAAATAGTTCTAAATAAATAATTAAACACCAGTCAGATCGGGTTCTAAGAAGACACAATGCCAACTCAACCGACATTGTATCAGGAAATAAATGAGTCTATAATCACAAACTATATATATAGTAACTATATATATATGTATATATATATAGTAACTATATATATGTATGTATATATATATATAGTGTAGTTCTATATTGAATACACTTAAACAAACATTGTATGTGTGGACTTAAGTGATTGTATTTCTTGAATATAAGGTTCTAGATGGACTGGGGTTGTACTCAATCATCCATAACCTGTCTCAATGATCCTATAAGATCGGAAACAAAGGGTATATTCCCTACATCTCATTATAAGTCGGAGATGTGATGATCATCACTCGATATGGTGAGTGTGCCATCATGTCAACACTGAACCAATAGTGAGTGCCCCATCATATCAGTACCCAACAAAAGATGTGGTGCATCATGCCCACCATCAAAATAGTATCACTAGTGCGAGATATCATAATCAACACCTGATGCAAGGATGTGTAATTATAAATTACTCAATAGAATCCTTACCATCACTTTATAACAAATATCTACTCATAATCATATTTATAATAAATATCCCTGACCCATTACCACTCATGATTTAAATTAATAAATCCAAAATACAGTCAAGAAAATTCCATAGACTAATAACATTAAATAAAACCAAAAACAATTGGTTTGTCCTTACTAACATTTATAAGACATTTCAATGAAACCATTGAACTCATTCAAGGAATACCATCCATCCGGAAGCATGTCATAATATATAATATTCATATCATTTAAACCATTTAAATAATTCAAGAAAAAAAAATCAATCTTGACAATCCATTTTAATTAATATATATAATTTTATTAAACAAATCATGAAAATTCATTTTACAAGGATTCAAGTGGCACTTATAAGGTACCAGGGTCAATTGGGAATTTACTAAAATTGGGAAATACTTTTATGAAGCGATCCATGTTCATAAGAGGTTCTTGTTTCATTATTCATTTAGATATGAGTGGTTTATGTCATGAACATATATGTTTTATTGGTTTAAGTAAATATTTATATGAAAGGTGGTGAAAATACATTTAATAATAACAAATATTCCATGTACTATCATGCCACTTTTTATGAATTAACATTAATATATAAAGAAACACCACAGACATAAGGCCGAGCATGATCTAACAAAATATTCAATATTTTTTAGTTTAGAAGACAACCCACCCCATTTTAGGGGTTTTATTATAAAGGCCTAACATTGTTCATCAAAAATTTCATTTAACATAATTAAGCTTCAAAATAAAAGATTCATAAACCAATTTAAATTAAGAAATAATTTTATAAAAACAAACCTAAATGGAAAAATAAATACATGTTTTAACATGGAACTTAGGAAGTTACATTATCAAGTGGATGAATTATTACATGTGAAATTCAATTAATAATCCAAGATGAACACTTCGAATGAATTCGAATAATTTGTTCAATTTTTTTTAATGGGGTAAAACAATTTGGAACACCCAATTGGTGTATCACCACAATCTTCCACGGTACATTTCCCATTGAATAATGCCAGAGCTTGCATTGTACACAACTTTGAAATTCTAACACACCGTGACCAATCAAACCGGATATTATGAGTAGTAATACCAAAATTGGGAAATTTTATAAATTTTATCTCTCAAAATGGACTTAATTATTGGATTCAGAATATCAAAATTGGCTTAGGGTGAATTTTTGGTATTTTTCTGAAAACATTCCCTTTTTAATAAATAGTGAAAACACTGCATTATTAGTTAAACCTGAATTTTTATTTAAATAATTATTTATTTTATTTAAATTTATTTTATGTCAAAATAGATACATAATAACTATATATTTTCAATGTAATTCATTGGATTCATTTGATAATAAGTTATGATATATAAAAATTTTATTGAACTTTTTGCCGTCTTTTACCCACCTCCTAGGAGCATTTGAAAATTTTCCTAAAACATAATTTTACCTCTTCTGTGAGTTTAATTTAAAAAATTGGAGATACATGGTTAATATGAATACGTAAAATGTGGTTCAATTAGATGGAAATAATTTTTGGTGAATCGTAACTTTTGAATTTTATTACAACGGATAAAAGTAAATAGGGAAATTATGGGTAAACATGATATCATAATTACCCTAACACATATCCTAATTAAATTAGATATGTGTAATTATACCAAAATAACCTTAGGAATAAAATATGACCCTACTTGGTCTACTTGGATTAGATTAGGACATCTATTATTATTTTATTTAAAGAAGAGTTAAAAGAGTTAAATTCAATGTTTAATAACTAAACCATTTTTAATATGGGGTTACACATAATATAAATTAGACTATAAATATTAATTAGAAATATAAAAAGATTTCATACATAATGTTATTTTATTTATAATTTTTAGATGTTATATAATTTAATTTATTTATGACACAATGATGATGCATTAATTAACATAGTAATGAATTATTAACATAATTGATATTATAAACATACAAATTAAAGTAATTTGAGACTTTTGATGAATTAAAGTAATTTTCTAGGTTAATATTACATTTTAGGGTTGATTTAATAATTTTTTTGAAGTAATAATTCTGTTATGATTTTCAAATAAACAAATACTAAATAGTTTCAAAATTGAAAAAATTGGGTTTTTGAAACAAATACTATATTATTAATTGATATAGTATTCTTAAAAATATAAGGTTCAGCCATCAGACATAGATAGGGTTATAAGTATAACTAATGAACCACATGGGGTTCTCTTGGAAAGTTATAGTATGTTTATTAACCATATTATATAAAAATACAAAGAGACATGGTAAATGTCAAACTATTTAACAAAGAGTTAAATCTAAAAGATAAGGTTAATATGGTGACCAAAACCTATCTAAAATCTATTTTTTGAGAGGTTTCCAACCCATTCCAACCTTATACTAGAAATAAATCATTTTTAAGCCATTATAAACCGAAAATTATTATATTATAAAATTATATTTCAAGATTTTCCTAAAGTGTCCCTCACCTCTCATATAAAAGGGAACCTCCACTTTGCTAAATTTCACACCTCCAAATCCATTTTTCTCGGCCAAACCCAGCCCAAATATCCTCCCAACATTCCTACCTTCGTTATAGAATCCTTCCATTGTTTAAACATCCAATATAATGAGCCCTTTTGATCAAATCAAAATGAAGAACCCAAAGAAGAGGTAAATATTTCATCACCTCTTTCAAGTTCTTTTTTCTTCCACTTATTCTTTCTTTATGGTTTCCATTATAAAATAATAACTCCAGTATCTTCTATATAATTTGATATTATTATAAAAATTGTACAACCATATTAATTATTCTATCCATCGTATAAATTACAAAGTCTCCATATGTGTGTACGTACAACTTACCGTCTCCACGACATGGTGTAGTTTGTTATTCAAACACTTCATTATTTGGATGGGTATAATAATGAGTATAACTAATGTAAATAATAAATATAACATGTTATTTATTCAGTATATATTATATATCATCCGATTAAATATGATTTCACTATCAATATAATGATATTGTTTCTCGTGCGTACATACGGATTACTGTCTCCACGAACGTGATGAGATTCAATCGCCATCATAGTCATTCAAGAATACTTTTCATTTTATGATTAAAAATAATGTTTTGAAACATAATATCATTTTTTATATGAATCAAATACATCCTATTCATATCAAACATGGCTTATGTAACGAAGCATATAAAAAAAATGAATCAGTTAACACCCGAAACGATCATACTATTGAAATATTATTAACAAAGACATATTATATGATCATATATGATATCATATTTATAAATTTAGTTATTTTATAATTTAATAAAAATGTTTTAACTGTTATATAGAAGGTTAACATACCATCGACAAAGGACAAGTACTAGGTAATGGTTTATTTTACAATCTTTTTATTTTCCGAAATTGTTTTTATGTAAGTATCTGATGGGACCTCTTTATCATCCTCATCTGTGTTTTCTTAAAAATTTATTTCAAAGCATTTTTGCTATTTACTAGACTATAGATTAATGTAATTTATACCCTTTTTTGACCTTAATTGTTTTGAAAGAAAACTTTCTATTATTTTCCAAAGAAGGGACTTTATGAACTTTTCGATAAAATTAAGGTAAGAATGTTTCTTAACTTATACAGTGTGTGTGGTTATTTTCCACTATTATAACATCATCAATGAATCCCTTACAATATTACAAGAATATTTTGAAAATAAATGTTTTCTTTTATAATTATGTGGCACTGAAATAATTTTAAAATAGAATGATATATTTCTCTCAAATAGTTTTGATTTCATCTATTTCAACACAATTTGATAAAATTTACCCCTGTTTGAAGTTGATTTGTTATGATACAAATATTCCATATTGTATTTATGTTTTTTTGATATGTTTGACTATGGATGAGTTATTTTTATACCATTCATGGTTTATGGTTAATGTATTGGCATTTCATATACTAGTTTTAATATGAATGTTTATGTTATGTTTCAACCTTTTCATGTGAGAAATGTATTGGACTTAGTATGTGATGGGTGGAGCCCGCAGTAGCTCCTCGATGTATCGATAGGTACAATGAGACAATTAGATGTGAAAATGGATGATTCCTTTCCCAATATGATATATGGTTTTAGCCACAAACTAAATCATTTTTAGACGTCTTGGCCGAGGTCTTGAACAGATGTTTCAGAATGTCTGGGATTATATATTCCCTCATTATGATAATAATAATAATGGTTCATGTGGTTATTAGACTATTATAATACCAAAGACTATGTTTCATTATTGAATTATTTACTCAGCTCATATTATTGACATAATATGTTCATGTTTATTATTTTTAGAGGAATGTGTTTTTAATTATTCCCCATACCTAATGTTTATGTTATCTTCCACTGTATTTCTTACCCTTACTATTAATTTGAGCTCACCCCTTTCTTATATTTCATTTTCCAAGGATATAAAGAAGTTAGTTATGAGTCACTTTCCATTATAATCTTGGAGACTTGGATATTTCTAATGGAACAAATTATTATTTTATTTCTTTTCAAGTTGTAATGTTGAACTTATGTATGTATATTGTTTCCAATAATACTAATCTGATCGGTATTTCAGGATATGGTTCCTCGTATCATTCCAATGTTACGTAATAAAGCACCGAATCTATGTAATTGTGGTTGGGGAGTTACAATTAGAATCAGAGGAAGTTTAGTACAAACCTTGGAAACTAGATTTAGAAAAAAATCTGGTTAGAGCACCTTACCCTAAGATACACTTTGAGAATTAGTATATAAGAAAATCCTATAACCTTGTACTGTAGATATTTTGTGAGTTTTCCAAGAAATACATCCCCATCTAGATTCTAGAAGGTAGAGGCAGCTCTGGCCCAGATGTACCTAGTGGTAAAACCCAAAAACACAACTTTGAGCTAGACTCAAACATGAACTGTTTCATGACAACAGTCCTTGATACACTATTGGTTATGACACTCTTGGGGGATATGCTTAAGATAATTATTATTTTCTTTAAAGACCATTATAAAGGATTTATGAGTATATACCTCCTCAATGAAAACAATTTTATGACTAAGGATTATGTCCATAAACTGTTTAATTTATGTTAAGTGTTTTACAAGTTCAGAATTATGTATTGCGGTTCATAAACTAATCTACTATATACCATTGTTTAGAAATGATTCATAGTGGAAGGAATGGAAGTCGTATCAATGCATGTAATCCATGTAGTGATTTACCTCCTTCTCAAGATAATTATAGCAGGGTTGGTGATGAAACTGGTGCTGATCAACTTATCCCCATACCGGGACAACTCACACTGGTTATGAAGAATAACCTTACCCGTATAGAGCACACTGATCCACAACACAGAGGATCAATGTTAGACCACTTCATGAGGAAACAACCACCAACATTCAATGGGTCTACAAATCCATTTGTAGGTGAACCATGGATAAGTTCATTATATAAAATATTTAATGCTTTAGAGAGTAGCGAAAGTTATAAAGTTTTAATGGTAGTTTGTCACCTCCTCGGAGATGAAAATCAATGGTTGTAATTATTTCAAAACACAATGTAGGATGAATAAGTATCAAGTATGGAATAGAGGGAGTTTAAATAGCTTTTCATAGAAAAATACATTCTTCGTGACCATTGAGCGGATATAGAAAGACAATTTTTGGAGTCTGAGACAAAAGGAGGATATGGATGTCCCAAATAATGAAGCTAACATTAAAAGGTTAGCAAGGCATGCTGCATATTATATACGTAACCCAAGAAGTATGATTGATCGTTTCTTTGATGGGTTAAAACCATTTCTCCATTGAGAATTAGTCTCGCAATCATTCTCATCGTATTAAGACATTGTCTCATGTGCTATCAATACAGAAAACGAATTATCTATGTCTTACAACTTTAAAGAAAATCAAGAGAAGAATATATATGCCTAACACTCTAGGAAAGAAAATAAGGAAACACGGAAGAAAGGAATTGTTGAATTTCCACCCTGTGATAATTGTGGAAGGAATCACCCAGGTGCCTGTTTAAAATGGAAAGGAGTATGCTACAAATGTGTACAGAAAGGCAATCGGGCTAGTGATTTTAAGGGGAACAATGAAGCTACCAATGTTCAATGCTACAATTGTAGGGAGATGGGGAATTATGCAAATGAATTTCCTATGAGTTAGGGAAACATGGCTCAAAAATGGCCAAGGGATCAAGGCCAAGCTTATACAATCACTACTACTATGGATGAAGCTCAGAAAGACGTGGTGGTGGGTAATTTAATGGTTTCCTCAAGTTTAGCCGAAGCTTTATTTGATTTTGGATCATCAAATTGTTTCATATATTCCCAATTTTCTACGAAAATTTTATATTTACAATTTCATTTAACAAGGGAGTTGTCTGTCAAAACTCTTAAGGGGTGTATCATTGAAACCAAATTTTGTGAATTGGTCCCCATTAAGGCATATAAACGATATTTTTCTGTTGATCTAATCATCTAACCCACGATTGAATTTGATATAATCCTCAGTATGGATCGACATTCAGACCATGATGTGAAAATGTATTATCAGAAGAAGGTGGTTCAAATTCCCAATGATGATTAGGAGTACTATATCTTTAGAGTAGAAACATCACCATTTGATTCTTATCTATATCCACCCCTAGTAGCTCTTCTAAATTCAGTCATTGGGGAGTATGAGGATGGAAAAATTATGGGTGAGGAAAATTATGTTGAAAAATAGGACGTACCTATTGTGAGTTAATATGTTGATGTGTTTCCAGAGGATTTACCTGGACATCCTCCATAATGATAAATTGAGTTTTACATTGATTTAATTCCTAGTTCAAGGCCGATATCAAAGACCTCTTTTAGAATAGCCACTGTGGAATTAGTGGAACTAAGAAAACTATAAGATTTAGAAATAAGGGATTTATTCTCCCTATTTTTTCTCCATGAGGAGCCCCTATCCTTTCTGTTAATAAGAAAGACATATCTATGAGTTTGTTCATTGACTACAGGGAGACCAATGCTATAAAAATAAATAACAAGTATACCCTACCTCAAATTGATTATTTATTAGACCAAATTCATGGAGATTAATATTTTTAAAAGATTAACCTTTGATTTGCATCTTATCAGTTGTGTGTGAAGAAGGAAAACATTATGAAAATAGAATTTTGAACCAGGTACCGACATTACAAGTTTACAGTAATGCCTTTTGGATTGAAAAATGAACCCCCTTTCTTCCTGGATCTAATGAACAGATTTTTTAAGGAATATCTTGATGACTTTGTAGTGTTATTTATTTATGATATCTTGTAATAATCCAAAATCTATGAATACCATGAAAATAAATTATGCATTACTCTATAGACTCTTAGAAGAAAGGAATTATATGGGATGTTTAGAAAGTGTGAATTCTGTCTTCAAGATATTTCTTTTCATGGCCATATTATCTATAAGGATGGAATATCTGTTGATCTATCAAAGACCAAGGCAATCCAAGAATGGCCAGCACCGACGTGTATAACTGAGGTACGTAGTTATATTGGATTAGCAGGTTATTATCCATGTTTCATCTAGAATCTTGCCCAGTTGGATAACCCATTAACCAAGATCACACGTAAAGGGATTAAATTTGTTTTTACAAAATATTGTGAATAATGTTTTGAAGAACTGAAGAAAAGATTAGACAATGCTCCTATCTTAACTCTACCATCAGAGAATGATGAGTTTGATATTTATAGCGATGATTCAAAGAAATGTATTGGTTGTGTCCTTATGAAAAATGATATAGTTATTGCCTATGCATCACAACATCTATAAACTCATGAGGAAAACTATCCTACACATGATCTTGAGTTAGTAGTAGTAGTCATTTTCTCTGAAGATGTAGAGACACTATCATTATGGGGGAAAAGTGAGATTTATACTAAGAAAAAGAGTTTGAAGTATATTTTCTCACAAAAATAACTAAAAACGAGGAAAAGGAGATGGCTTGAACTACTCATGGATTATGATTGTGCAATAAACTACCACTTGGGTAAGGCACATAAGGTGGGATATCTTTTGAGAAAAAAGGTCCATGGAGATTTGAATAAGATGATAGTTGAAAGGGATCCTATTTTCATGGATCGAGTAAAGATGGATATGGGAATAACCATGGATGGTGAAACATCAATAAGTTTTCAAATGGTTGCTAGAACATCTTTACTAGAAAGGATAAAAATTCTCAAACAGATGATGAGGATTTTCAAAAGAATATTAAAGCTGTAAAGGATGGTAGATTGAGTGACTTCGTATATGAAGATGGAATTTTGAAATTTGGGAAGAGACATTGTGTTTCCGATATACCTGATCTAAAAAGGAAATTAATGAATGATACTCATAGCTCCAATTTGTCTATATACCCTGGGAGAAACATGATGTATAGTGATGTGAAGAAACATTTTTGGTGGGACCACACAAAAAGGGAGACTATTGATTTTGTGTCAAGATGTATCATTTTCCAACAAGTGAAAGCTAGAAGACAACATCCTAGGGGAGTCATACAACCTCATCCCATACCTAAGTGGAGATGGGATGATAATACGATAGAGTTTGTCATGGGGATATGAGATACTACAAGAAGAAATGATGCAATATGGGTCATTGTTGATCGTCTTACCAATTCATCACATTTTCTTGCTATAATAGAATATTTACCACTAGAAATTTTAGAAAGACAGTATATTATTGAAGTTTTAAGACTTTATAGAGTACCCCTATCGATTGTTTCTGACCATGATCCCCACATTACATCAAGATTATGGAAAAGTCTTCAAAAATCCCTAGATACTGAAATTCATTTAAGCACTACCTACCACCCACAAACTAGTGGACAATCAGAATGGACTATTCAAACCATAGAAGGCATGTTGAGATCTTTCTCACTTGACTTTCAAGGTATGTAGGATCAATATTTACCTATAGTAGAATTTTTCTATAACAATAGCTTCCATTCCAGTATTTATATGGCATCATCAGAAGCATTTTATGGAAAGAGATGTGGCACACCAACTTGTTGGGATGATGTTGGTGAAAGAAAACTCATAGGCCCAGAACTTGTTGAGGAATCAATAGAAAAGGTGAAGGTTATCCAAACCCACATCAAAGTAGCCCAAACTAGGAAAAAGTGGTTTTCCAATAACCGATGGAAGGATTTGTAATTTCAAGTAGGAGACCGTGTTTTTACGAAGGTATCTCCATTGAAGGGTGTTATACATTTCGGAAAGAAGGGTAAATTAAATCCCAATTAAATCAGACCTCTCCAAATTATAGAACGAATTGGAGTTGTAGCATATCGTTTGAAATGCCTCCATGTATCACCAAAGATCATGATGTGTTCCACGTATCACGATTGAGAAAATAAATGTCTGACTCAACACATGTACTCACCTATGAAGAAATTGAATTGGAACCTAATCTGTCTTATTGTGAAGAGCTTATCAATTTTCTTGTTACAAGTGAACAAGTATTGAGAAACCGAACGACTCGCCTGGTAAAAGTTCCATTGAGAAACCATATGATAGAAGAGGCAATGTGGGAACCCGAGGAACTTATGATGAAGAACCATCCAAATATTTTTGTGTGGTAGTATTCTAGAAATTTTAAGGATGAAATTATTTGAAGGAGGGAATAATGTAACAACCCAAGATTCCACGAAACATTTTCCTTTGAATAATGCAATAGCATACATTGTACGCAACTTTGAGATTCTAACACATCACGGCCAATCAAACAAGCCATTATAAATAGTAATACCTACTTTTTGAGATTTTATAAATTTTATCTTTCAAAATGGAATTAGTTTTTAGATTTTGAATCTCGAAATTAGCTTAAGGTGAATTTTTGGTATTTTTCGGAAAACTTTCAATTTTTGATGAATAGTGAAAAACACTACGTTATTAGTTAAAACCTATTGTTTATATAAATAATTATTTATATTATTTAAATTTATTTTATGTCAAAATAGAAACATAATGCCTATATAAGTTTAATTTTATTAATTGGAGTCATTTAATAATATGTTTAGATATATAAAAATTTTAGTGAACTTTTTACTATCTTTTACCTACCTCCTAGGAGCAATTAAAAATTTGCATAAAACATTATTTTACTTCTTCTCTGAGTTTAATTTCAAAAATCCAAGAGATAAAGTTATTATTAGTAAGTAAAATGTGGCTCAATAAGATGAAAAGAATTTTTTATGAATAGTAACTTTTGACTTTTATTTACCACAGTTAAAAGTAGATATGGTAATTAAGGGTAAACATGATATTATAATTACCCTATAATATGTCCTAATTCCCTTGGATAAGTTTTATTCGACCAAAAACAACCATAGGAATAAAAAATTATTCTCTTTGTTCCATTTGGATTATATTAGGACATTGAATATTATTTTATTTAAAGAATAACTAAAGGAGTTAAATTCAAAGTTTAATTACCAAAGCATTTTTAATATAGTGTTAAACATATGATAAATTATACTATAAATACTCATTAGAAAGATAAAAAAATTTCCTACATAATGGTATTTTATTTATAATTTTTATACATTAAATAATTGAATTTATTCATGACACAATGATGATGTAGTAGTTACCTTATTAATGAAATATTACAATAATTGATATTATAAATATCCAAATAAATATAATTTGAGACTTTTGATAAATTCCAATAATTATCTAGGTTAATATCACATGTTAGATTTAATTAAATAATTTTTTTGAAGTAATCACAATGTTATTATTTTTACAAAAAACAAATACTAAATAGTGTCCAAATTGAAAAAATTGAGTTTTTAAAACAAATACTATATTATTAATTGATATAATATTCCTAAAAATAAATGGTTCGTCCAAAGGACGTATATAAGGTTATATATATTAACAATTAATCCCTTGGGGTTCTTTTTTTTTGTGATAGTTAGTTTATTATCCATAAAATATAAAAATACAACGAGACATGGTAAATGTCAAACTATTTAACTAAGAGTTAAATCTAATAGATAAGGTTAATATGGTGACCTAAACCAGTTTTAAACTTATTGGTTGAAAGGTTTTAGAGACATACCCACCATATTCTCTAATTCATTTTGGATCCATTATAAACCAAAAATGATTTTATTATAAAATAATATTTCAAACTTTTCCGAAAGTGACCCTCAACTCTCTTATAAAAGGGAATTTACCCTTCTCTTAATTTAACACCTCCAAAGCCATATGGCTCGGCCAAACCCTGCCCATATTTACTCCCTTAATCATAGATTCCATCCTTTGGTCATAAGGCCAACCTAAAGAGACATTTTTATCAAATCATAAGGATAAACCCGAAGAAGAGGTAAATATTTCATCACCTCTTTCATGTTCTTTTCTTCTTCCTCTTCTTATTTCTTTGTGGTTTCCATTATAAAATAATAACTACAATATATTTTATATACTGTAATGTTATTATAAAAATGGTAGAACCATATTCATTTTTCTATCCATTATATGAATGACAAAGTCACCATACATGCGTACGTACGAATTACCATCTCCACGTCGTGGGGTAGTTTGTTATTCAAACAATTCATTTTTTTCATGGGTATAATAATGAGTATAACTTATATAAATATAATTAGAACATGTTAATGATTTTTGATATATGATATAACATCCGATTACATAATATTCCACCTTCAATAATATGATATTCTCCCTCATGCGTATGTACAAATTACCGTCTCCACCAATGCAGTGAGATTAATTCCCCATTGTAATCATTCAATAATAATTTTCATTTTATGATTAAAATAATATTTATGAACACAATATCATTCTATATATGAATCTGATATATCTTATCCATAAAAAATATATCTTATGTAACCAATCATAAAACGGAAAATGAATCAGTTAACACCTGAAACGATGACACTACTGATATATTATTAACAAAGAAATATTAGAGTATAATATATGATATGATATTATGTATATATTTATTGTATAATTTAATAAACTATTTTAACAATTATACAGGAGGTTAGCATACCATAGACTAAGGAAAAGTACATGGTAAGGGTTAATTTCACAATCTCTTTATTATCCGAGATTGTTTTTACATAAGTATCTTCTGGGATATCGTTATCATCCACATCCATGTATTCTAAAAAAAGTATTTGAATTTTTTTTACTATTTACTAGACTATGGGTTAAAGTAATTTAAAACATTATTTTACCTTATATGTTTTGAAAGGAATATTTCCATTGTTTTCCAAAGAAGGTACTTTCTGACCTTTTTCGAAAAAATTAAGGTAAGAATGTTTTTTTAACTTATACAGTGGGTGAGGCTATTTCCCGCCATTATTACATTATTGAAGAATCCATTACAAGTTTATGAGATTATTTTTAAAATAAATGTTTTCTTTTATAATTATGTGACACTTAAATTATTTCAAAATAGAAAGAGATATTTCTCTCAAATGGTTTTGATTTCATCTATTTCAACATCCTTTGATAATTTTTACACTTGTCTGAAGTTGATTTATTATGATAAAAATATTCCATATTGTATTTAATGTTTTTTGATATGTTTTACTGTGGATGAGTTACTTTATAGCATTTATGGTTTATGGTTAAAGTATTGACATTTCGTATGCTAGTTTTAATACGAATGTTTATGCTATGTTTCAACCTTTTCATATGAAGAATATATTGGACTTAGTATGTGATGGGTGGAGGCCTATATAGCTCCACGATGAATCAGTAGGTCTCATGAGACGATTAGATGTGGAATTGGCCGAGGCCTCTCCCAATTTGATATATGGTTTTGGCCAAGGCCTAAATCATTTTTAGACATCTTAGCTGAGGCCTTGAAAAGATGTTTCAGAATGTCCACAATTATATATTCCCTCATTGTGATCATAATAATGATGGTTCAAGGGGTTATTCAACTAGTAGAAAACCCAATACAAAGTTTTATTATGAAATTAGTTATTCAGCTCATATTCTTGCAATAAAAGGTTAATGGTTATTATTTGTAAAAGAAAGTATTTTTAGTTATTCACCATGCCTAATGTTTATATTATCTTTCATTGTATTTCTAACCCTTACAGAGCATTTGAGCTCACCCCTTTCTTATGTTTAATTTTCCAAGGATATGAAGAAGTTAGTTATGAGTGACTTAAAGTCATAATCTTGGAGACTTGGATGTTTATAATGGAACAAATTAGTGGCATATTTCATTACTAGTGGTAATGTTGAACTTATGTATTTATCTTGTTTACAATAATACTAAACTGATCGGTCTTTTGGGAAATTATTCCTTGTATCATGCCAATATTTTGTAATAAAGAACCGACTATGGGTAACTGGGGTCAAGGCATTACAGTGGGTTTCCGTGATTAGGGTTTATATCCTGAATTTATTAATAGAGGATGAATGTGAGTAATACCAGGTGAAAATACCAATTTAAAATGAAGAACTCAGTTTTAAGGCAACACACGACAAAGGTCAGCGTGAAGCACAATGAAAACATTTATAAAACAAAAAAACTTTTGGAAAAAACCATATACCACTAATATTTTTCATCAGATATTCCACTCATCAAATATTGAGGTCTGAGTTTGTTTGGTTTGGAATAAATATAAGAAATGAACATCCTCCTTGATGATAGGGAAAACAAACTTATACAATGATAACATGGTCGAGATAAGACTAAAAGAAGAGAAATTCAAAAAGAATCAAGAGGTTACTGATACAGATCCATTAAGATCAACGACATATGATTCTAACATCAGATGGATAAGATCTCTTAAATATTATGTTGAAGAGGAGAAACCCATGAGAGAGGGAAGATGCACATGATGGAGAATAATAAATAAAGAAGAAAATAAAATGATTTTTAAAACTCATCTATGGAAAAATATGTAATTTCACCCTCAATACCATGGTTTCATGGGTTGGTTTCATGGTTTGGCCAAACTGTTCACCAACTACATAGCTCCCACTTGCTATAAAATCCACCATTCATGGTTGTGACACATGGGATTCCAAAAGATGCACCTTGTGTGCGATGAATAGTGATTAGGTATTACCTAAGTGACACTAATAGTTTGGGGTAGGAATATAGTTTGGTAAAATCATGTTCATCCCATGTGATACCTTCATCTCATATGAAATATGCTACACTTTTTTTTCCTGGGGCTGCACGGTTTCAGACAAACTCTTTGCCTTGTGTAGACCTTCCAAACATTGGATTTTTGGGGCCCAAAACTCCTAAAACTCAACAAGACTCGGGAGGAATAAATTAGTAATTTTACTTAGTCTAATAACAAAACATTTATGTTTTTTAACTCTTAGAATTATGTTATGAAGATATGTTTAGTGAAAGGATCATCTTGTAGATTCCAAAATTTAAATTCCTTTGACATTTTACCACGGCATAAAAACATGGGCTGTTATATAGAAAAATATATCTAAGGTAAAAGTGAAGATTTAGTGGAATGATAAATGAGATAAACCAAAAATATATTTTCAAAAGAAACCCCAAAGAGTCTATCCCCACATAAAAAATTTAACATGCTTCACCTATCACTTCCATGACAAATGAATTTTTTTTATCAATTATGTGTTACATCTGAGTTGTTAATATCAATGAGTTATATCATTAATAAAATGAGCTACATAATTCCATTGGGTGTGTATATAGGGTGTGATTAATAATTTCCAATTTGAATTATCATCATTATATTTGTATAACATTTAATTATTAATACATGAAATCTCGGTTTTGAATATAAAAATTAAAATATATGATTTTCATCTCAAATGAAATAAGTAACATGATTTTTCCATAAATAAAAATTTCCATTGGAATTATCAATCTAAACATGCCTTACCTAAGTAGGCATTAAATTTTTTCCATGATGGGAAATAATGATTTTATTAAAAACATTATTAATATAAAAATACCACTATTTTTCGAATATCTAAAAGTAATTTAATATATTGGAATAAAAAACATAATGATGGGAAGTACAAATTTTTATATAAAATGTTTTCCAAGGTAATAAATCAGGAAATTGATAATTTTGATATTACTAAAAAACAATAAACCCCATTATAATGCTAATAAATCCATTAAACAAAGATAAAAATACTTTCATGCTTTAACATCAATTATACATTCATAAAAATATAATATAGAAGTCATAGGTAATAATAAACTATAAAAAAGTAACAATAACTAATATCTAGAAATAACCATCATGGAAATACCTAGGATCACTTGAGAAAATATAGGAAAAATAATATATAAATCCATCTAATTTATATTTATTATAAGCTCCAATTACCAAACAAAGAGTTTTACCCATCCTAGACACATCAAGAAGAAAAATTATTAACCCAATTAAAAGTACTCACTTGGGGCCCACTAGATAGGATATTATTACTCACAGTGAAGTACTAATACCTAGATCTCCCACATAAATACCTATGGTTTAAAATGAAATAAAAATAGAGGAGAGAAGTAAAATATGATTTAACTTAATTTAATAAGAATACGAGAAAAATAACATATCAAGCATATACTCACACTTACCTATAAAATCCCTTCAATGAAAACCTATTTCATAATCATATCCATATCATAATACCTTTCATGTCCATATTGTCCATATACATCATCTTACATAACTATTAGCATAACCATAATTCTAAGTGTATTTTATTTTAGCGAAAAAGAATAGTCATTTTCAAATTATTTTTCAAACATAGCCAAGAGGGTTATTTTTTTGGAAACCAAACTGAAAGATATAATATTAAATATTTAAAATTAAACAAATAATATTCCAATAAATAAATGTTAAAAATTTTAAAATTAAATTTTTAATGGAATGGTACATTTAAATATTACCAAACATGGTTTTATTCCATGATAAAATTGATAAAAACATAATGAAAAATAATTATAATTCAAAAGAATCTATTTCAGAAAAATATATTCAATTCATTAAATTAAACATATAGATGTAATTTTATTAATAACCTTATCTACATGCTTTCCATGTGAATAATTTTTATATAATTAAACATAAAAAATTCAAATTGAATACAAATGAAATTTGTTGGAACCAAAAGACTTGCATAGAGTCATTAAAGATATATATTATTATATTTATTCTAATTTTAATCTAATATTAGAATATAAAAAACATAAAATTGAACCAAAAAAGGATTTTTCATGGATAAAACTATCATATTTCAAATAAAATCGTATTCTGAATACATAAAACATAATAAAAGATAAATGGGATCCATTCGATTACCATTGGGTAACATAAAAATAGAAAAATCCTGAATGATTATTTTTCCAAATTAAGCCCCTATCTCTATGGGAATGGGGAAGGAAGAAAAATAAGAAAAAGGGATAAATGAGATAAAAAGAGAAAAGAGGAATGAGTTTTAGTGGACCAACTAGGAGAAATCCAAACATTCAATGGAGTTAGACCATGGAGAAAGAGGGGATATCAAGGGAGATATGCCTAGAGGGGAAGACCAATGTGTGGGAAAAAATGGGGGGATATCCCTTTAAAAATGAAATAATAAATATTAAAATATTATTATTTTTTAAATCTGCATGGGTATGTCACATAGGATGAGATCCCATTCAGGTTACCTACGCATCATACTTCCCCTTTAATGGTCTCCCGATAGAATATTATAATGTTTTTTTAGAAGTTTTCATGTTAACCATCCATATTTTTTCCTCCCAGAGAACCTAATCAATTTAACCCATGAAAATTATAAACAACCATTCATGTTATCAATGTTTACTGAACACCCATGTATTTTTCCAATGAAACATATAATATGAGGACCTGACCATAAATATTACAAATTATAGTGAATTTAAAATAGAATTAAAATTCTCGCATTCCAAAATATATTTTCTGATTGTGTTTATAGATGGTTAGGTCAAAAATCGTAAATCAAAACCCATATATATATTCATATTGGACAATTCTGCCCTGTATCGATTTTCCAAAATTTTAAGAATTCTAAAATAAAACATGATTTTTTTCTGGAAAAATAATCATAAATTTAAAATTGATGTATTTTTTGTCTGTAAACACACTAAAACTTCATGAAAATCATTTTAATTTGTTGGATTAGTGTAAAATTATTAGTCAGGGACATGGGAAAAAGAAATCTGTTAGTCCAATAAAAACATGAAAACCCTTGTAATGTTTACTTTTATCTTCATAGTTCTTAGAGGGTATGAAATAAATATATTCTATATTAAAAAAAATAGTTTTTTCTCAAATAAAACCTCTAAAACCCATAGAATGAAAATAAAAACCCTTTTGGGAAACATAGAGTATCATATTAATAAAACAATTTCAAAACCCTTGCAATTAGAATAACCACATAGATGACTTCCAATATAATTATATGAAGAACATAATCATTAAACAATGAATTGGAGAGCTATAATGGGGATCAACCATCATATAATCTATACCGAGATAAACAATTTTTCATGGCCTGAAATAGTGATCAAAACAATTTATTGTCTATATCAGGCTCACATGTGGGAAATAATCGGGCTCAACCCTTTATATAAGCTATATTGTGGTCACCCATGATCTATAATGGGTAACGACCCATTGTATAAGCTATATTGAGATCACCCATTTTTTATGTATAATTATGAAGTACAATATAGTGAATAAAACATTTTATGCTAGAATATATTTATCATAAAATCCTTTATAAAATTCTTGAACCCATGTGAAAAAACCTATTTGGATATTGAAATTGTCTTTCTTTTTTAGAAACCAATTTTCAGTACCAAAATAAACAAAAAAATGGAAGGAATAATTCTCATATATGGAAAAATTGATTATTATATTGCAATAAAATAATAATATAATGTTAATGGAGGTTTTAAAATTTATGATTTCCATATAAGATAAAATATAACATTTAGTTTCTTCTTTTGGTTAAAACATTCTGTATAAAGCACATACAACGATTAATTTTGAATACCTTTGAAATAAAATAAAAATAAAAATAATATTTCCTTTACTAATATTATATTTTAAAATAAAAATTTCCATAATAAAATTTTAGGAATATGGAGATGGAAAAAAATATTCAGAAAATAAATATTTAGAACATTCAAAAATGAGTGATTTAATCAAAGAGTCACTTACCTTGAGTCAGATTCATCTCCTACATTTTTATCACCCCAAATAATAAACTTATGTTAATAATTTACTTTTTTATGACCATTTTAAAGTTTATTATTAATTTTATTTTACCTCTTACAAAGATATGCATAATTATTCAATCATTTAATTTTACTTCGTAAGTTTTGATGGTATTTGACATCTGTATCAAAATGAATTCAATATGATGACTGTGGTCAAATAAAATATTATTCCATCATCTCTAGAATAATAATAAGGAAATATTTTTTATTTTTAAACAGAAATTATACTTTTAAAACTAATCATGAAATATGATTATGAAAAATGAGCTACATTACAATCATGGACACGGTATGCTGTACATATGCCTGAGTAACATTTAAAATTTTCAACTATCTTTATCAAAAATAAAGAAAGTATTATTTTATCATTATATAATGATTATAATATAATTAATACCTTATTATTTGTTTAAATATACTTATAAATTTACGATCTATGTTATTTGGTGGTGAAAAAGAATCACATCGCTTTTGTGGAGGAGGTAGTCCACAGGTAATAATGAACAACATTATTATTTTTTTCTAAGAGGAAAAGGTAAGTAAATAAATGATATGTTGTTATTTTAATAATGAAAAATATTTCCAAAATATTGTAATTATTTTTTATCTATCACATATATCAAATAACATTTCCTTATTACCTTCAATATAAAGCGTTACTGAAAAATGAATCGCATAACTTTATGAGGCAGAAGTTAATTGTGTAGATGAGCGACACTATCATATCCACAATGGATTTTAAATTAAGATGATAAATATGATTTATCAGTTAAATAATTTTAATTATTTTAAAAATACCATATATATAATTTAACTCCAACACTATAAAATAAAGTGAGATGTGATGATGAAAAATGAATTATATGGGTTTGTGAGGAGGTAGTCCACTATATACACGAATGATGGTTTCAGTCTCCATTTAATAGAATAGGATATAGATTTAGGTTATAAAATTAACATATTAATATATATGTATATTTTTTATATAATTATTATTATATCCTAATAATGTAATAATATTTTAAGGATGTGGAAAAATAAATATGATAAAAATGCTCATGCAAGCATGATACCTCTTCTTTGGACAACCTCTTTATGTTGGCACACAAATCCTTCCTAGGATGAATTTATGGTCCATAAAGGGTCTCTAATACATGAGGAGATAATTAATTAAGATATACATATATGTATTTTTTGAAAAAATGGATTTAAGGTGCATATAGTAGATGATAAGGGGTGGCCTTCTATAAGTGATGTGGGTGGCACACTTGTAATATTTGAAAATAAAAATCAATACACATGTTTTTTCACATTAAGAGGAATAAAAAATAAAAAATTATATATAAATTTACAATATAAATTCTAAATATTTCCATAAAATACATTTTATTCAAATTTTTGGCATTTTCAACATTATATTTTATGTTTAAACCTTCAGTAAATCCATTTTTACCATAGATGTGGTAAAATAATTTTATTGTTTTAACTAGTCATTATAAATAAATATATTGTTTAAATGATTATATGTTATAAATTATTACGAATAAATGTATGTAATATATTTTAACATATTAAATTCATAGAAGTGGATGAATATATTTAAAAATAAAACCCAGAAAGGTGATGAGAAGGCAATTTTTCATGAATTGTATTTTTCAAAAAAATGATATTATAATAACTCATTGGATAATAATAAAAAATATGTTATTTTAAATATATATATATATATATATATATAATATAAATTAAATATATATAATTCCACATTATGAATTGATTTAATTTTATTAAATAGAGAAACATTATGCACTTTAAGGATTTTTTTAAAAACAAAATTTTAAACCCAAAAAAAAGATTATAGAAAAATCCAATATAAAGTTGATTAAAATTTAATTATATGGATTAAATATAACTATACATTAATTATGTTACATTAAATCATAATCAAAGTAAAATTTTATTTTTAAATTAAATTACTTATTAAATTAAAATGACACTTTAATGAAATAAATATTTTTTAATATACGCAGAAAAATTAATATTTTCTGAAAAATTCCAAAATTTCACCATAACCTAATTTTGATATATTTATTAAAAAAATTAATTAAATTTTTAGAAAAAAATTTAAATAACTTCGATGAATTAATTATGAAGATTTCTTATAAAATTCAATAAAAATAAATTTTGAAAAAACTTATATTTGATGAATAATGATAATTTAGTACAAATTATTTGATTATTTAATAATAATATATCAATATATTTATATGAAGTAGTAAATATATATATATATCTCTTGAATTAGTTAATAATATCCCTAACCTTTAATTTAATAGCTAGTTTATAACAATCATATTTAAAATAATATTATTCTTGGGTTTGTTTAAGTTCAGTGTTGTGTTTCTTTTACACTATTGAGCATAACGTCATTTAAAAAAATGTGTAGTTAAATTCTCCATTGATTACAAAATTACATACAAAAAATATGATATTTATCTTGATAATAAAAAGTTGGATATTTAAAAATATATTTTTGGATGACCACATCATAAAAAGGGTTATTAAAACATCATGATCATAAGAGAGAAAGGGAAGTAAAAATGTGATTTGGAATAACACATATTAGGTTTATTCATAGGAGAACATTGGTGGGTAGTGAATATTTGGTCATGGAAGCAAAGATTAATGACCAAACAATGGTGTAGAGTGACAAAGATCAATGACCATAGTAAAGTGAATGATCAAGAGAAATTTAGCATCCAAAAAACCATAAAAAACAGGTGTGAAAAAGACCATCATTTCATAAAAAATGAAAATTATAAGAAAAAAATTTCATTATCAAGATCCTTTTCCTAGGGTTGAGTAATTACATTACCAAATAGACTAAGAACATAAAGAAATAAACAAACTTAATAAGTTTAATTTCATCCTTTAATAAATTTTCACCACAATATCATATTTATCTCTAAACAATGAGTATTCAAGATGATTTTTTCATGCCCAAAGCACTAAAATTATCTTTTAAAGGATCAAATAACCACAGGAGGATAATAACACATTCCTCCAATTTTAGACATTAAAAATAACTATAATGGTTAGAAAAAATTATGACAATTTAAAAAATGGTTAATCCTTCATAGGAAGAAAGACAACATTAATATTTAAGGCCTTAATAAATTTTTTTTAATGTAGATCATTCAGAAAATAATTATCATTAAAATTATCCAAATTATTCTCCACTATTATTGAGACCCATAAATTATAAGGGGATGTTATTATATTCTTATAATCTTGATTTAATATTTATATATAAAAAACACCAATAACTTTTAAATTCTCATAAAAAAATGAATATTCTTTAATCATATAATTTCAAAGATATACTAATAATTACCATAAATAACATGAAGTAACTAAAATCCCTAGTAAAAAATATAATTCAACAATTATTCCTTAAATAAAATCCCATAATTTTAAGTTTACCATAATCACATAAGGTTTCCAAAATTTCAAACAACTTTGGAAATAAAATTAATTAACTAATCTAAATTTCACTTTTAAATCCAATGGTTATCAATCTGATAAAACATATGATTTTATAATCAACTTAATCATTATATTTAAAAACACATGTGTAAAAAATGGTTTTATACTAATAATGATATAATATAGTCTATTGGTTGGAACTTTACCTTTATAGGCCATCACATATGAATCTAAGCCTAATGACCATTCCGTACATGTCTGACTGTCCAATCCCTAAAACTATACAAGTTTAATTTTAATAGAATCTCAAAATATGGAGAATTCCATTAAAAAAATTATTAATCCTCAAATATTGTATAAACCCTAAAGTTTTTAATACCTTTAACATAATTTAAAAAAAAAATATTAATTCTCCCTCATATAAAATATTAACATGTCATATATAGGGTCACATATATCATAAAAATCTATGAAAACTAAATAAATCTCTCTAAAAGTACTCCTATAAAATAAAACAACCAAATAAAATTAATTCATTTACTCTTATGATAATCCTTAAATCTACCACTACATCACAACTCTTCAATCCCTTGATAAAAACATCAATCTCTAAACATTATTCATAATCCATAATCATTATTTTCCAACATATTCTTTTAAACTTCTTTCCTATAGAATAATATGAATCATGTCATAGTATTAAATAATTTCAAAAGAAGGATATAATCTATACCATTCATATTTCATCTACAGTTTCCCCATCCTTAACTATAATATCATTTGTAATTCGTAGGTATTTATATGTAATGTCTTATTGATCGCATTCTTAAGCTTTCTCCACAGGACATCAATTTTCTTAATTCCCAAATTCCCCACATTTAAAACATTCAATTTATAAATTTTGAATAATTTTGTTTCACTTTAATGAATTAAGTGAATTATTCCTTGTTTCCAAGGTATATTATTACTTTATTCCCTCTTCTTTGATGCATTTGGAAACTGACCTAGGTATATATTATCAATAATAACTCACGATATCTGGTTAAAAATAACCACATGATTTTTCACTAAAACATACATCTTGTTCGGTTTCATTATTATAAAACCAATACATATTCCATCACATCAATTATTACTATGGTCCCTATTGGATCCACCAATTTATCAATTAAAAAAAGATAGTGTTTTTATATCAAATAAACCATAAAAAATCATCATATGTGGAGGATAAATATTAATATATCATTATCAATTCCATATTAAATTAAAAGATCTATATTTGTCTAAAATATGTGAATTGATCATTAGAAAACTAAACATTATGTTTATAGAATATTTTTATCTTGGGATTAAATAATATCATATCCTCTAGAGTTATCAAATCCTTTTCTCTGATACCAACTATAAGGGCATAAACAGAAAAATTATATATTCTAGTGACTTTAAACTGAAATTCATATTCATACATTCCCAATTTTCTTTTATGTTTAGAGTTTTATTGAGTTATGTTATAAATATTTTATAAAACCCAAATATATCCAAATTGGACAGTACAAATTATTATACATTTTTACCAACTTGTTAACTATTTAAAACAAACCATGAATTCCATCCATAAAACATATTCAATAATTTCAATTTGTATTCTTATTTTTTATTACCCTTAAATTTATCCTGTGATTTTTTGTTAAATTTTGTATTTTAAAAATAAATTAGTAAGGGATATAAAAAGAATAAATTATTAGTCTTCTGAAAAACATGAAAACCCACATAATGTTTTCATTATCATCTATATTCTTTGAGCGTACGACATAAAAAATTTCCACATGAAAAAAACACACATTTTCATAAAATAAAACCATTAAAACCCATAGTAATAAAATAAAAACTACTTTTGTCTACATAGAACAACATATTCATTAAACCCTTTCAAAACCCATGTAATTGGAATTACCATTCTACCAACATCCAATATAATTCCCCAAAAAACACTATCATTACCCAATGAATTAGAGAGCTATATTGGGGCCACAATTTTTATAGGATATATTAGGCTCACCCATTTATCATTATATATAGTGGGGATCTACCCTTTTTATAAGTTATTTCGGGCTCACTTGTGAGCTATAATTGGACCAAATCCTTCTTATTTATTATATAAGGTTCACATATGAGCTATAATTGGGATCAATCAATTGTATAAGTTGTATTGGGATAACCCTTTTCCCATGTTCAATTCCCATGTACCATATCATTGATAAAACCTATTATTCTTGTAATTTTTCATTATAACCCATTAAAAACACATTTTAACCCTTGTGAATAAATCGTTTTTGATATTGAAATACCCTTTCCTTTTTAAAACCCCATTCTCAATACCAATATACCTAAAAAAGGTGTGGGAGGATTTTTTTAATAAAAACATGGTTTGATATAATATAATTTTAAAATAAAATATTTTTTTTGAATGTGGGAAATGATTTTGTCAGCGTATATGTTAAAATAGGGCATTCCTTTTTTCTTTTTTTAAACGTTTCGTATAGAACACATAAAAAGATTCATTTTGAAAACATTGAAATAAAATAAAAAGATATAAAAAAATTACACTATAGATATTTTATGTAAATATAATAATATCCTTGAAATTTTAAGAATATGAACTTGTATGAAAATGATTAAAAATAAATCATTAACAATGCAGAAAAAAATGTTCTTAATCAAATATTTCATTACATTAAGCCTGATTCAACTAGTATATTCTATATAATATTGGACAATAAAATTATGATATTTATTTCCTTTTTTGTGATCCCTTTATATGTTTATTATTACTTTTATTCTATCTCTCACCATTCTATACACAATTAGATAATCATTTATGTTAACTTTGAATGTTTTGACGGTACTCAGCTTATGTGTCAATATGTCTTTGGAAGGTAAATTGTAATCAAAGCTCTTATTTTGACAAGATATAAAGAATAATAATCATGAAATATTTATAATTTTTAAACATAAATTATAATTTTGAAACCAATCAGGAAATATGGTAATAAAAATAAACTACGTTACAATCATATAGATGGTAGGCCATACGTACAGATGAGTAACATTTCCTTTTTCAATGATCATTATTGAAGGAATGTAAGTATTATTTTATATTTACATAATTATTATAACATAATAACTAAAATATTAAATATTTAAATATAATTATATATATATTATCCATTTTATGTGATGATGAAAAAGAATCACATTTCTTACAGGAGACGGTAGTCCACACAAACGCATGAACAACGTTATCATTTTTCAATGAATGGAAGGATGTGAAAGATAATGATATATTATATTTTAATAATGATATATTTGTCATGAATATAATATTTATTTAATATATGACATATATTCATTAAATATATCTTTATTACCTTTCATGTAATGTGTTTGTGAAAAAGGAATCACATCTCTTCACGAGGCGGTAGTCAGCTGTACACGCAAGCGGTAATATTGTATCATCCACAGAATAAAAATTAAGAAGGTATATATGATATCATAAATAAATATTTATAAGTATGTTTCAAATATCATATATTTATATTAATTTCATCATTTTTACAAGCTGTAATAGGTTATGATGAAAAACAATTACATCGGTTAGCGATGTTGTAGTCCGCCACACACATGAATGATTGATTTGTTTCTCATTTGATGGAAGAGAAGTTTAATTTAGTACAAGGAATTAACATAATAAAATATTATTATATAAGAGATAATTTTTTATTATATCATTATAATTGAATAATGCCAAATGGAGGTAGAAGAGGAAATAAAATAATAAGGCTCGGTTAAGCATGATAAATCTTCTTCTGAAAACCTCCTAAGGTTAGCACCAAATGAATTTTTATGATGGATTTATGATAAAAAGGGGGATATATGTAATTTTAATGGATGTACGTTTTGTATTTGGGTTGGTATGGTACAAGAAATAAGGATTTTAATTTGTGAATGGTGGAAGAGAGGGGGTGTCCCATTATATGTTAGGTGAGTGGCACACTTATAAATTCTGAAAAAAAGGTTATACCCATGTTTTTCACATGAAAAAAGGATCCTAAATTAATTATTATCAATAAATATAAAATATAAGGTCTATATATTGAAATAAATTATACAAGATACACGTTTTTAAGTCATTTTAACCCATACATGTTTAGTTTATACTCGAGATAAATACGGTTTTACCTGAACCACAATATAATATTTTCACCATTTTCAAAATTCATTATGACCCAAAATTAAGTTGAACATATAGGATAATATAAATTATTCTGATTAGAAATATTTAATCAATTTTACCAAATTAATTTCATATAAATGGAATAATTTTATTTAACATTAAACTGATTTATGTGATGAAAAAGCCTTATTAAGAAATGTATTTTTCAAGAAAAAGATGATTTCATATTAAATCAATGATTAGTAATAATAATTATATAAATTTAAATTAATATATATATATATAATATAAATTTAATTTAAATAATTCCTTATGAGCTATTATTTTAATTAATTAAAATGAAGAAACATTATGCACTAGTTTTCAGAAAAAAAACCCATTTTAAACCAAAAAAATATACTTATAATAAAATAAAATCAAAAGAGAAGTCAAATTTAATTATGTGGATTATATATAAATTAATAAAAGACATTTTAATTGAAATAATAATAAAAATGTATTGGTTATTTTCAAATAATTCACTTATTAAAATGTAAGGCAATTTTAAAAACTATAAGTGTAACACCCCTGGATTTCATAGTACGTTATCTCTTTAAAGTAATTCAATAGCTTGCACTACATTCAATACCTTGTTGAAGAGCATCCAGACCAATCAAGATGGAAATTTAAAAAGAGTTTATTAATAATATTAATCATACCTTGATTTTTAAATATTTTTTATATAATTTTAACATTCATCTTTTGTGTTTATTAGAAAAAATATACTAACAAATTCAATATTTTTGATAAAAGATGTGTCTTTCAAAAAAATAAAATTTAGAGTATTTTAATCAGGAACTCTTTTTAAGTAAAATATTTGAAACATTTATATATTCAATTTCACTAAATAAAATTATTCATTAGAAATAGGACATAACAATTTAGTTAGATTAAATTTTGTATACTTTTCTGATAACATTCATATTTTTATGAATAGTGAAAAATACAAAATTTAAATTAAATTTTTTTAACAGAAATAATTTATAGTGTTAAATTATACTTTTTAGTGATTTTAATGTGGAATTAGATTATATTTTTATCATTTAATATAATTTTGTCCATTGGAAGTAATTTTACATTTAAATTGGACATAAACACATATAATTCTTTTGATAGTTTTTACGTCTCGAAAATCTGCTTTCTGGTTTTAACAACGGAATAATAAATTTATATTAAATAATTAAACTTCTATTATTTTAATTTGGTAAAATATATTTTTTTGAAATTTTAATATCAAAATTATCTTTGAGTGATTTTTTTGCATTTTTCTGAAAACATTCAATTTTTAATGAATAGTGAAAAACACAATGTTATTGATTAAAAAACAATTTTTATTCAACTAAATATTTTTAAATTTAAATTTATTTTAAAGTCATAATAGATACATAATACCTATATTAGTCCTATTTAATTCATTGGAGTCATTTTACAATAGCATTAGGTAAATAAAATTTTATTGAATTTTTTTAACGTCTTTTTCCCACATTGTAGATATATTTGAAAATTTGCATAAATCATAATTTTACCACTACATTGAATTGAATATAAAAAATTTGAGAGACACGATTGAAATCAGTAAGTAAAATTTTGTTCAATATGTTGAAAATAATTTTTGGTGAATAGAAACTATTAAATCTTTTCTACAATGGTTAAAAGTAAATAGGGTAATTAAAGGTATAAATGATATTATAATTACCCTAACACATGTTCTAATTATATTAGGTATGTTTTTGTCAACCAAAATCAATCCTGGAACAAAAATATGATCGTTTTTATCCATTTGGGTTATATTAGGACATTTTTTATATTTTATTTAAAGAATAGTTAAAAGTGTTAAATTAAAATTATAGTAACAAAACAGTTTTTAATATTTGGGTACACATAATTTAAATTCCACTATAAACATTCATTAGAAAGATAAAAATATTTCTTACAGAGTGGTATTTTATTTATATTTTTCAGACATTAAATAATTAAATTTATATTATGACACAATGATGATGCATTAATTACCTTATTAATGAATGATTAAAATAAATAACTTTATAAATAGTAAAATAAATCTAAATTGAAACATTTGATGTCATCCAAGAATTTTATAGGTGAATAGGACATTATAGGGTTGATGAAATGTATTTTCTTTAAAGTAATCAAGTTGTTATGACTTTCACAAAAACCAAATACTAAATAGTGTTAAAATTGAACTTAATGAGTTTTTAAAACAAATACAATATTATTAAATGATATAATATTCCAAAAAATATAGTATTCTGCCAAAGGACTTATGTAATGTTATATGTGTCATTAATGAACCACTTTATGTTTTATTGGAGTTTTATTGTAAGTTTATTAACTATATAATATAAAAATACCAGGATACATGGTAAATGTTAAATTA
The DNA here is from genome assembly GCA_963277665.1 of Viscum album. NCBI lineage: Eukaryota > Viridiplantae > Streptophyta > Magnoliopsida > Santalales > Viscaceae > Viscum > Viscum album. Next base: position 1,391,046,290 of record OY728152.1, read on the forward strand.
TTTAATAACGAGTAAAATCTAAAAAACAAGGTTAATATACTGACCTAAACACATATAAAAACAATAGGTTGAGAGGATTTTGAATCTTTTCCACCTTATCCTAGAACTAAATTATTTTTGAGCCATTATAAAATGAAACTGATTTATAATAAAATAATATTTCAATATTCTCCTAAAGCGACCCTCACCACTCTTATAAAATGGTACTTCCCCTTCTCTCTAAATCACAACTCCAAATCCATTTGGCTCAGCCAACCATTGCTCAGATATCTTCCCAAATATCTAAAATTCAATATAGAGGCCTTTCTGTGATCAGAAACTCAACCTAATGATTCGTTTTGATCAAATCAAAAGAAAGCACACAAAGAATATGTAATAATTTCAACACATATTTCAAAGTTCATTTCTTCTTCCACTTCCACTATCATTATTATTTCCATAAAAAAATAATAAATCCAGTACCTTATACATAATGTGATGTTATTATAAATATGTTACAACCATATTCATTATTCTATCCAAACATGAATGAAAAAGTCGGCATACGTGCGTATGTAAAGCTTACCGTCTCCACGTTATTATGTAGTTTTTTATTCAACACTTCATTATTTAGATGATTATAATAATGAGTATAATTGGTTTAAATAAGAAATATAACTTGTTAATTATTCTGTATATATGATATACCACCCAATTTCATATGATTTTACCATCAATAGATTGGTATTTTAACTTGTGCGTATGTATGGATTACAGTCTCTCTGAACGTGATGAGATTCATTCCCCATCGTAACCATTCAAGAATAATTTTCATGTTAATATTAAAAATAATTTTTTTTGAACTTAATATAATTCTAGATATGAATAAATTACATTCTATCCATAAAAAATGACTTATGTAACACATCATATAAAGGAAAACAAATCAGTTAACACTCGAAAAAATGATACTACTGAAATATTATTAAAAAAATATTAGAAGATCATATATGATATCATATTTATGTATGTGGTTCTTTTATTTTTTTAATAACAATGATTTAACTATTATAAAATAGGTTCACATACCCTCGACTAAGGAAATGTACAAGGTAAGGGTTATTTCATCTATCTCATTATTATTCAAGAATGTTTATGTGTATGTTTTTACTGGGACATATTTATTATCAATGTCCATGTTTCATAAAAGAGTTTCTAGATAGATTATGTTTAAGTGTCTCTTTAACTAAAATATCTTTTTAAATGTTTTAAATATTTATTATTCTAAACCATAATCTTTATTGTTATGTTTTCAAAATGGTTTTAAGGATTTTTTATATGGATATGAATGTTTTAAAATGTTAATTCCTTTCAAAAGCTTCAAAGTGGAATGAGACTCTTTGTTTCAAAAATCTATTTTAAATGACTTGCTTTATAAAAGCATGACTTTTAAATGATTTCACAAAAAAGAGATATTTCTCTCAAAGAGTTTTACTGATCATTTTCAATTATGTAAAATATACTTTACTAGATATTATTCTTGATTGAGGTTGATTTATTATAATACAATCTTATATATTGTATTGAATGAGTTATGATATGATTGACTATGGATGTTCAATTTCTATACCATTCATGGTTTATGGTTAATGTATTAACATTTCATATGCTAGTTTTAATACTAATTTTTTTCTTATGTTTCAATATGTTCATATAAAGAATGCATTGGACATAGTAAGTGTTGGGTGGAGCCCGCTATAGCTCCTCGAGGCATCAGTAGGTCTCACGGTACAAATTAGTGTCTTGGAACAAGGCCATGAGAAAAAATTTAATTTGTAGTCTTAACACGAGGCCTTGACTCTGTGGTTATGATGTCTACCATTATACATTCCATCATTATGAAATTATATATTGATATTACATGTGATTATTCGACTAGTATAATATCCATGTGAATAAGTAAATGTCTTTATTTGATTTATCTTTGCTATATTATGCTGAAGTTTAATTTTAAATGGATTGTGTTTTATTTTATACATTGCCTTCAATTTTTTTGCCTCTTCATAAATGTTTCCACTATATTTTTATTCTTATTGAGAATCTTAGCTCACCCAATTATTATGTTTTATTTTTCCCAGGATGTGAAGATATATATTATGGTTGACCTGCAGGGATAGGGTACGAGATATGTGTGTGTTCAAAGGGGAAATATTTTGGTTTTTTTATTTCATAATTTAACTTAAAACTTATGTATATATTTAGTACTTCCATGTATACTAAACTAATCAGTCATTCCATATATGATCTCTTGTATTCATGAAAATGTAATGTAATAATTCACCAACTCTAGGTAACTAGGGTCGTGGAGTTATAGTTGGTATCAGAGGAAGTTTAGTACAAACCTTAGAAACTAGATTTAGGAAAACTCTGATTAGTGAACATTACCCTAAGATAGAATTTGAGGTTTAGTATAGAAGAAAATCCACAAAAATTTGTTGTGTTAATATTATGGGGGTTTTCCAAGAAAATTCATCCCTCTCTGGATATGATCAGGTAGAGGCAGATCTAGCATAAATGTACCTAGAAGTGAAAACTCCAACATGGAGTTTTGGGTTTGACCCGAGGTATCTTGGTACATGAAAATGGGCCTTTCTTCACTCTTGGTTAGGACACTCCTGGGGGATGTTCTTAGGATATTTCTCATTTTATTTACAAACCATTATTAAGGATTTATGAGTAAATATGCTAGAAAAGAAACCATTTTTATCGTTATGATACTAAATGTATGAAAATATTCAATTAAAGTTGAGAATGTTTATAGTTTTTGGATTATATGGTAAGATATTATCTAACATAGTGTATGTCATCATTTATAAATGTCACCTAGTAGAAGGAATGAGAACTCCTGCAATATGCATGACTCAAAGAGTTAGAAGGATCATATCTTTCATGGTCTAAAGCCAGCATTTTGATGGGAAATAGTTTCCCAAGTATTCTCATCATATGAATAAATAGAATGATGTGTTAATAAGAAATGTAATTAATTATATAAGTCCTATGGATTTTAAGGGAAGAAAGAGAAGAAGAGGATGGTCGAGAAAAATATGGCTAAAGGGAAGAACGGAAAGAATGATTTTCCCACATGTGGTAACTATGGAAATAATCATTATTGTAAATTAGTGATTGTAATGGGAGTTTTTTATAAGTGTGGTGAAAAAGGACACCATGCTCGTGATTTTAAGGGTAAGAAAAATGCTTAAAATGTACAACGATTCATCTTTAAGGAGTTGGGTCACTATGCGAATCAAAGTCCCAATCATTAGAGTATACCCCATGTGATACTATTGGATAATAATAAACTTATCATACTACCATAGATGAAGAGGATTGATTAGTGTTATTATATTTTAATTAAATAATTATGTCATCTGTGTGTTGTATCAATGATGTACTGGTTATATAAATTATGGAAAATAAATAAGTATTGTACTGTAGTACTATATCATTAAGGATTTGAGCTTATATGGTACTAAGAAAAGTGACTCAACAACAAGTTAAACCTTTTTGAAAATACATGGTTGGTGGAATGATATTCCTTAATATGGACCTGACACCAAGGTAGTAATTTTGGAATAAGAGATTGTTGATTTGACTATATTATATTGGATATTCTTGACTACCGTAGAAATGATTAATGGTCTGTTTATTCCATCATTATTATAGTATTACAATTTTTTGGATGTAAAGAATATATCTAGTATTTTATAAGTAATTAGAGAGAATGAATTTAATCAATATGGTTTTATGGTAATTCAGGGTTGTTTTGGGTTTCAGTCTCGAAACGCCCAACGATTCCGTATCCGATAAGACGTGGACCTGATTTCCAAAGGCAGGCGTTCACCGGATAGTCTGACCAGCGATGCTTAAGAACTCACATTGGTCGAGAGGATGGGAAGACGGGATCATCACACCCTTTTGGGGGGAATTATTTCCTGTTCCGGGACTCTCTTATAGATTTAAGACGTATTCATATGTTCGTGAATATTTGGATTATACCCAAACATAGTATCCATGGATTTAACCCTAGTGGGCAATGGTCAACTGGATGCAGGGGGTTCAGAATCATTAAGTCCTGAGGTTTACCATCCCTTGTTAGATTAATGACCCCGTGGAGTTAGAACTCATTGAGGAGACACTAGGAGTGGCGCGGTGAACCGATGTGAAGATAGTGGGATCGACCGGTTGTTCGGATTGAACCTCATGGATGCTTCTTACGTACCCTGCCCGTTGGCTTGGGACATACACTCTGAGGCAGCCCAGAATGATGGATTGGGGCTTACACTCTGAGGAGGCCCAGGGTGATGGATTGGGGCTTACACTCTGTGGAGGCCCATAAGTGGATGTCATGGTCGATGCTTACTCTAACCCCACGCGAGTCATGCTTGGTTTGAGAAACAAGAGGAAGCAAGGACCAGATGATCATGTTATGAAAGGTGCATCTTTGAGAATTGGAGTGGGGCTTACGCGTGAGGGCGGCCCAGGGCGACAAAGCGCAGTGGGAGAGGGAAAGGGGTGCTTCAGTGCCCGTCACCTCTTTTTTTCCCCACGGAAGTACCCGGGGAAGTAATGAGGTGCATGTGGACGGCTGCCTTCGGATGGGTATGTCACCCTCTCTCTAGGGAGGGGAGAAGTGACCGAACGCCGAACCGTGAAGTCCCCCATCATAGCGAGTATAGGCAGAAAGGGGGCTCTCGGGCTTAGAACCCGCATTACCGTGGGAATGTGAACCCAGGCATGCTTCAGGAATCTGCCCAAGGGTCGGGGAAACCCCTTTTCCCCTATTTACCGTGGGTATGTGAACTCAAAACGGCACGATGATGTTCCTGAAAGTTACACCACACAAATTCGGTGGCTCTGGTGGAGGCCTCCGCTCAGGGCCGATGGGTAGGCCAGGGAAGGAGTCACGGAGAATCAGGCCGGATTAGAAGGATCTTATGTGGCTCAGGGAACGAGAACTCTAAAGGATTCGGCGGACCACACTGGGGTATGGGTGGCAGTGCCCTTCTCGTAGGGAAGTGCTACATGGCTGGAGAGGCCTTCCATGAACCAAGGTGGTCCACAGACTGAGAGTTTTCCCGTGAACCAGGGTGGTCCGTGGACTGAGAGGCCGTCCATGAACCAGGAGGGTCCGCGGATTGATTGGCATCCTACGAACCAGGAGGGTTCACGGCTTTGGGTTCGGCCTGCGTATGAGATTGGTGGGCGGAGGGTTCCACGCGAGCAGTGAATGGTTGGTTCCGGTCGGGGGTTTGTCGGTCGAGGCATCGCCCGCGTAGGTGGGTGCTACGCGGCGCGATGGATCGGAAAAGAGGCATAAACTCCCTGGTCTGTGGGGAATGCATCCACGGAGGAGCTATGGTTCACGGTCTTCTCTTTTTATGTTATTTTATGTCCGTCGTTCACCAAATTATTATGCATTTTTGGTCCCCAATTAGTTCGTTCCCAGGTTCTTACCTGCTCTGGTTTGCGAACTGGAACATTCGAAATCCTAAGCCTACCTTCAAAATCCTTCCACCTGAATCTGACCGATCTCCTCTCCGTCCCCTTCCTCCAAATCCAAATCCGAATCTTTTTTTTCGTTCCCCCCACAGTCTCAATTTATATAGTGGGGAAAGAGATTCATCTATGGTCATGCGGAACCTTTTGGAGAGGCCCATGACCGAAAACCCGGTTTACGAATAACATGGTAAATCCGTAATTTGTGGTGGGCATTGAGCGCTTCCCCCCCGGGTGAACCGAACGATGGGAGGGCTTCGCGAACGCGGAGGGTTCCTCCTCCATTTCGTGATTGAAAGAGAAGGCAGTTTGGGCCAGCTGACATGGCTCGCGGATGGGGTGGTTCATGACAGTGAACCGGATTGGCACCCGCCCTGCTTCCTGCCCGCGGAGGATCCCCATCTCCATTTTGCGAACGACGACGGTCTGCTGAGGAGGGATGCTTCGTGGAATCGGTCGTGCGTCATTGACATTACACCGGTCCGCGGATCGGTTCATCCTTCACCATCCTTTAGTATTGTCTACATTTTCCCAATCCATTTGAGGGGAAATTGGGTAGAATCACCCTTGAGTTAAAGGGGATCACCATTCTCCTTTGCGGATTTTTTCAGGACCCTACAAATTCCCCCCATCGGAATGGAGTCCGATTCGAATGAAGAGGAGGCTATTCTGATGTAGAGTAGTCCAGAAACTCGTGTAGTTAGCAGTAGGGAGGTGGACCCGGTAGGGGACCACGCCTATAAATACAGGGGGCCCTTCATTTTTTCTTTACCAGATTCTTCGCAAAACCAGAGCTTTCATGTGCGTTCTTGTTCCTTCGCGAAACGCTTCGTCCGTGAACCGACTGCTACTTCCGCGAACCATTTCTCATTCGCACCATTCATCATCCGCGGATCAACATCCCAGCCATGAACTAAAACTTTTAATTAATTAAAAATTATGTTACGACAGGCCGCGTAGTAACTCGCTTCACGGTTTTGGTGATCCGTCGTTTCAATGCTCCACGGGTTCGATGCTCCGTGGTTTCGATGCTTCACATACTAAAATCTCTTGAACTTTATAAGTTTCTAAGTCTTACAAACGTAAAAACTTAAATTCGGGATTAAAATTCCATAGAGAAACCTGGCCCGCGGTTTCCTAGACAACGCTCCGCGGGCCAGGGTTTCACGGACTACTTTTGTGAAGGGCGGGTTTGCAAGATGATGTCATCACGAACCATCGTTCGAGGCCTCCTCACAGACTTTTCTATGAAGGTTCCTTAATGGATCCCAACCATATATTTGGTATTTTTGTCCGAAAAATTTTATTACAGACTAACTGCTTGTTGGCTGTCATCATGCAGGGAGAAAATATGGTTCCCCCTCATTCTGCACTGAGGCCTGCTGCAGAGCCTCTCCCAATTGGCAATCAACGCCTGAAGGATATGTCTATCTTTGTTTAGGATAGAATCTACCACTCCCCACCATCTTCATTTCTTGCCAGCGGACTCTCCAAGTAATAGAAGGAATACCCCTTTTCTAACAGCCTTCCTGCCTATGGGTTCGGTTTACTGTCTGATACCCCGATTTCAGTACCATCCCATGACAAAAATCCCGAAGCATGGATATTTACTGTCACTATCCCTCATTTCGTGATACCTGTAAACGAGTGGCCTGCCCCGAGGGATACAGTTGTCGGATCTGTGTTGAAACTCCTTCCAGTATCTCCGACATGAGAACAATGACAATAGGAACAAACAATTCACTACTACCGGAGCTTTGCCCGCAATCCCATGGTAAGTGACCAACATGGCTCGTTAGCGAATCAGGACCTCCGACCTAGAGGAGAATTTAAGTCCTTGGATTGGGGGTGGCCCTTCTGGGTCTTCAAAAGTTGTGCGGAGTTTGAGGAAGAACTGCAAGATGTAGGCCTATATGAAGCTGCCGGGGTGTCCCAAACCTATACCTACCGGCCTCATGCCCTTGCCAGGAAACTTAAGAGCCGTTGGAGCCCGGACACCAACACCTTTAATCTGGTCCCTAGGGAATTGGGCATTAGTCTTTGGTACGTCTTTTAGATTTTAGGGGTCCCCATTGTTGGGGGTATGTATGAAAAATTTCTGCCCCCCCCCCTTCCGTATGGGATGTTGAAGGGAGAACCCCTACCTTGGTGAAGCGGCTCATCGATCTAGCCCAGGAACGTTAAATGGATACATCTCCGAGAAAGCTCATCCATGGTCGCGTGGATCATTTGAAGGATACATCTCTGAGACAACATGTCTCGTATCACGACTGGATCAAGGCTTTTTCCAAAGAGATCTAGTCTATATCTCTTCCATGTAGGCCCATGAACTACCCTACAATGGAGTCCCGAAAGCAGAGGGGGCGCTATTTGTTGAACTTGGAGCAATACCAATTCAACAACTGGGGCTGGGAGCTTCTTCCAGATGTTGGTAGGCTGCTTCGTCTGACGACGTTTCTAGCCATTTTTTTGAGTGGCTGGATATTGCATGTACGTGAGTCCAGCGGCATACGGGTCTCTACCTTTGTCATGGAGGCACAATTGGCTACCAGTAACATTATCAACCATGCCATCCCAGTACTGGGTAGGATATACTGGTTTCTCGGTAATATTACCGATGGGAGCCGGCCAAACTGAGTGCATGGACCTTTTCAGATTCTACGGGGATGGATAGGAGTTCATATCAAGAACTGATACAGCTTCATCAACCCTCTTCAGATTTCGGGCACCACATTCCAGCCATACTTTCAACTGACCCGCGGGGTTATGCCCGAAGAGTGGGAAACCCAAGAGAAGGATAATCAATAGCCATTACAGAATATGCATTTTTTATCGAGTCGGATCTCATGTTATGATCATTTCAATTTCTATCTATTCTCTTCCCCAACTGGTGCAATCACGAACACCATAATAGAAAAGTTTAGTAAGCGGGGCTACCTCCTTTCCCTTCGAGAGGTCATTCTGGTAGCTTGTATTGGCGGGGAACTGATCTTCGAGGGGTACGCTCCTTGCCTATTCAGGTTCTAATTTGGCTGCGTCCAGGTACCGTGTCCTCCCGCACTTAATGGTGCCCACGAGAATCGTCATTTAATTATTTCCAGGAAACTGTGGTTAATGTTTACCCAGGGGGATACTGGCTGCGAAGTTATGACCCCCACACTTGTAGACTCCACACCCTTCTTATCCAAGAATTATACTGACTCCTAGGTACAGTCATACAAAAATGGCCAACTAGGGACGTTACTGCCTACCATCTCAAGTCCCATGCCATCAAAGGGAAAGGGGAAGTGAAAGGGGGATGGTTCTTCAACTAGGATGGGAAATTTCCTTCGCCGCCCTGTTATTCCCGTGCTCCTGGGGAATATTTTAACAGACAGAGGTGTATCCTCTCATGCCCTCGAAGCTGCCTGAGGGGGGTAGGTTATTCTGGAATATGCTACATTACCAAGGGCCTAGGGCCAATGGAATGAATTTAATGGTTGGTCAGCCTTCCGTAGCCAGTACCCCCTTTCTCTGTGGAAGTATCTTCAGGAATCATAAGTGGAATTTGACAGGTTAGGCTACCTATCTGCCCCTATTGACATTCTTTATGATATGGTCCCGGAGCGGGTCAATCGGTATCTCCAGACTCTGGAATCCTATATTTACGTGCGCCAGGGTTATGCTATATTAAACCACCGAGTCCAGGCCATGCTGCACCCGATGACTGATGAGGAGGGGGAAGAAAGTGACCACTCTTCAGGGGGAGATGATTTTGATGATATCCTCGTCATGGAAAAAGCAAGGGAATTCCCCTCCCTTCCTATGAGGTCCCATCCACAGGTATCCCCAGAGAGTTCTAGGGCATTTGTGAGATCCAGAACACAAAGACGGCCATTGGCGCCCCTACCTGCCCCTGCCGCTGCCCGACCCTCTCAGGTTGATCCTTCCAGGATAGCCAGTCCCAATACGGCCGCATTCCCAGACGCATGGAGGATTTGGGATGACCTGGGGGCCAGGGGCTCAGATGAAAAGGATTGGGCGTCAATCCAAATGAGCCCTCTCATGCTCCCAGGTATTGGGGTTATCTTCGCTCCGCCACACCTGTAGTTGGAAGAGGATTTGATTGAAATAGTCTCCTCATTGAAGGAGATGGAAACCTATGTTCATTCGCTCTGGAAATGGCTTTATGGGTCTGCTCGGGTGTCCATGAAGATAAGACATCCTAAATCATCAGATCTTGAAGAAGAGGACATCCTGTTTGTCTATTACACTTTCCCACCTCCTTTGCTGAGAAGGTTCTAAAGTTTCTTCCCGTTATGCAGGGTGCTGAGGAATCCCCTGGGGAAATTCCTTCCCTGGAGTATATACCCTGTGGGACTGTGGCTGGCGAACACGCATTCTCATCAACGGGGATCCCCGAGGATGGATCTCCTGGTGCAACTGAGCTTATGGAGGTGACCGTTGTGGGCCAAGCTAGGGTCTTTCCTCCCCCGGGTCCTCCTAGTGTTCTGAGCAAGGAATTGTCCGCAGGATAGATCCATAGACATCAAAAAGCATCCCATTTGTCAGAACGGCTCAGGCAGGGGACGTCAGGTAATCAAAACATCTTTTTTCTTCATTTACCGACTCATATGCTCTGATTCTATTAGTTGTATAGTTTTTCGGTGCTACGGTGTACGACCATTCCAAGACCTGGTCATGGATACCCAAGCGACTGTACCTCCTGTCCCTTTATCATATGGGGGATCACCCACAACAACCCCTGAGCGTGATGAGACAGTGGGATCCATTGACGGGGAAAATGACATAGATGCTTTCCTTATTCCTTCATCCATCAGAGATATGCGTGAGGAGGGACAACTGGAAGCTGAGACTCCCGCCGATCCTACAGCCTCTATAATTGAGGGCAAGGATGGGATGCTGATGATTATCGAAGAGGCCCCAGATCTGATGGGGCCAGCTACCTCAGATCCAATGGGTCCCGTGGTGATGGAGGAGGAGCCTTCCATCAGGCCAGTCATCGGGAACCCACAGCGGGCCATCATCTTATTCACCGGGGGAGTGATTTCCCCGGTCTTGATATCCGTAGCTGATCTCTTGGGTGTAGCTTTGGGAGTTGTTGGCCTTGGGTATGGATATAGGTCCTAGATGGCTTTGTGGATTCCCAAGGCTCCTCTGCCCTTTGAGGATGTAGCATCATCCTTGAGTGGCCGTTGCGGTAGTGCAGAGCTTGATGATGCTGATGCCTTGATGATCAGGAGTAAGCTTCCTTATCTTTTTCCACTGACTCCTTTTTCTTCTCTATTTTAATTAGGGGTACTTATCTGTCTGATTGACTCTTGGGATTCAAATCCACAACCTTTGGCACTGCCGATTGTGTCGTCAGACACAACTATGCCTATGACAACAACTGATGGGGGTGAAGTTGCCGTAGTGCCAGAGTTTGCAGGTGAAACCGCATCGGGACCTTCCTTAGTGACGTTCATCCATGTGTATGTGTCCTCATCCAGGAGTGATTCCGAGCCCAATCAAAAAGTCCTTTCCAGTCTTCGGCCTGCTCGCCAAAGGGCCTGGGATAAAATCTAGAAGCAAGTCTCTCAAACGCCCTTGGTCAAGATGCCAACCAAATTACCGAGGCTACGCAACTTGTTTATGCTACTGGGATTTGATGGATTTGACTATCATGGTGTTTATGACATAGTCAATCAGGTGGTTGCTGATCGGGAGAGACTAGGTGGTTTTGAATCTTGCCTTTTTGCTACCCAATCCGAATCCTACCTTTCCACAACTGGACATATTTTCCTAAGTGAGGCTCATGATCACACCGGGGTAGTTGCGAGGCTCCAGGGAGAAGTTATTGAGAAGTGTTCTCACCTCGAGGTGCTGAGGAATGAGATACAGCGGCAACAATAGGAAGAGGCCAACATTGCCACCATAATTGAAGAAGGGGAGTGGCAGATGAATGAGGAAATTAGGGCGAGCACAAAGGCGGCCCAGGAGGCGGAAGAGTTGTGGGCTGGTGCAGAAGCTGAAATAGCCTTACTACAAAATCTCTCTCAAACAATTTAGGATTCTCACCAGCGCCTGATACAACTTTGTGAATCTGCCGAAAACCTCATGTAATAACCATTCATGCTAGAGGATGCTCCAGATTGTGGATGCCCTTCCTACCAACTTTTTTATGGAACAAAGAAATATTTCTCCTCAGTGCTCTTGTCATCTTCTCTTATGATAGAAATTATTTGGAATGATCTCTCCATATGTTAATTCCCCGAACATAGAATAATCAGAGTCCATGACCATTGATAAAAATAAAACAATCTCTAACTTTTTCCTGGACCATGGGATCTAGCGAGCATAGTTTGACTATTACTAGGGATTTGTAGAAAATCCCTATAAACTTTTTGTCTCTTCTTTTAATACCCTGATTTTTCCTAGGCTCATTTAGTGTTAACCTAGCAGGTATGGCCTGACTTTTCTTAGGTCACCCTTTTTGGTTATTCGTCCTAACAGGCTTTGTGCCTCTTTTTGTGAGCGGTTTAAAGTCCCACTGACAAGACTATTAGTACTGATGTTTTAGGTGGAACATCTTTGACCAGACATGGTGGGGAATGGGCCCCAATGGGTTTTGGTTGATTAAAAGATATCTCGGGGTCCTTCAGACGCATTTTGAGGGAGTGTGTTTAAATTTGAACGACATGCAGGGCATGTCTCAAGGCATGGGAGCCACGTCGATGTGCAGAGGTGGTAGGAGCATTGCCTTAATGAAATCATGACTTTGGTAGATAGGTCAGGGGAGATCAATATGTAGAGCGACTGAGGGCATGGTATGCATAGTCATGAAAAAGTGTCCTTAAGTCAATGAATCTCCATTTCTGATGGCCATAGGACTTCAGGAAATTCCGACTTATGGAAACAACCATGGGTGGCTTAGAGAATTATGAAAACCACCGAAGTTGGCTCCGAAAGGGTATGTGATGTTTGAATGGTTTTGAGAACATCTATATCAATTAAGAGTGTGGAAGTAAGGTTCCTTTCCTACGCATTTATCTAGAATAAAGGATGGTTGGTGATTGGTGCAGTTTAAAGTCATGCAGCTGGGACATCATCTGGAATGGAACAACTTCTCCTGGTCCTCAGTAATGTTGTGAGAGACGTTCCACAATTTTCAGGCAGGGTTGTGAAAGAGGATAGTAAACTGTAACTTAGAGGGTTTCCGAATCCCGGGATAGACATGGGGGCTCAGAGGCCAAGTGGCATACGAAGAGAAGCATTTCCAAAGGAAATCATTCCTTTGGTTGACGAGCAAGGGGCGATCAATATGCAGAGCCGTTGAGGGCATGGTATGCATAGTCATGCAAAGGTGTTCATAGGTCAATGATTGTGTTCCCCCGATAGCCAAGCAACTTCGGGGAAGTTGACATTTGGGACCACCAGGGGTGGATTATGAGAGTCCGACTTTTTTTGAGTACAAAGTATGGTTTATGATGAGAGGGCTCCTGGAAATTGGGGAAACATCTAGACTGAAATTTCTGAGAATGGGTGAAGTAATCCCTTCTCACACGGGTGTGAGACGGTGGCTTGTGCAGGTCTGACTCGTGCACTGAAGGATAGAGAAAATCCTATGTTCCTTACTGAAACCGCGACGGGTTTGACCGTGCAGTTTAACGTCATGCGGTAAAGAAGAAGACCATTATTAAATGATGATGTGTAGTTTAACGTCATGCTGCGAGGACAAGGGGAATTTTTCTTTCCTTTTCCAATGCTGTGCAGTTTAACGTCATGTAGCAAGGACGATTAACTGTGAAATATAACATCGTGCGGTGAGGATGTGGAGAATTATTAAACGAGTGAAAATTATTTATGTTGGAGGTATTCCCCTCGATGTTTAATGTTGGGTTTTTTTGCAACCTTACGCCAAGTGTCCAAGATGTGTTTCATGCCGTTTGAAGTCATGTGGCAAGGACGTAGTTAAAAAGGCCGCTCTTGATTAGAATGTAACTGGGCCTGAGTATCCTGGCATGTCCAAGATTTGGAGGGGGGTTGATGGTGTAAATCATGGTTCGGGGGCTTCTTGAATCAGGAGAGATGTCATAGAGGCTCTGAGACAGGTAAGCGTATGGAGCTAGGAAGAGTATCGCTCGGGGAAATATTGCCTTTGGTAGACGGGCCTGGGGCTATCAATATGTAGAGCTGTTGAGGGAATGGTATGCATAGTAATGCAAAGGTGTCTTAGTGTTGATTAATTTCTACTTCCGATGGCCATGAATGGTTATGAAGATCCGCAATTGTCCAAGCCACGAAGTATGTCATCGGGGAAGGAAATGTCTGAACATGTCGAGCATACTCAGCCCTGGTTGCTGTTAATGCTTAGAGAGCCCCCTGCACTGATTTATATTACCTGCGGGTGTGTAACTTTACTCCATGTAGTTTAATTTCATACGGTAAGTACGAGGTACTCCTAGTTTAGAGGTCATAGAGCTCAGACCATTGGGCGACTATTACTACAGTCACTCGAAGGATAACTGAGTCAACATGTTCTGATATACTTGGAACATGGTGGGGGATGAAGGTTGTAAACTGCAACTGTGAGTTTTCCTAGATCAGGAGGTATGGCGTGGGGGCTCTGAGGCCGGTAAGCATACGAAGCTAGGAAGTGTACCACCTAAGGAAATCTTGCCTTTGATAGACATGCCAGGGGCTATCATTATGCAGAGCTGCTGAGAGCATGGTATGCATAGTCATAAAAAGGTGTCCTCGAGTCGATAACTTTCCACTTCTGATGGCCATTAATGATTATGAGAATCTGTGATTGCTCACAGTGCAGAGTTCGGCATGTGGGGATAATGGTGTCTGAGTATACAAGAAACATCTTCACTGCAACTTTCCATTGAGTCAAAGTAGCCTAGTCCTGGATTGATGTTCGTTGATGAAGGTCACTATGTGAACCACCGATGGACACATAGGATATCCAGATTGGGATACCCTGGAAACACTTGGATGTGAAAAGGGGAATGAACTTGTAATCCACTGCTCCATAAATTTTTGGATCGGGAGATGTGATACAGGGTCTCTGAGGCTGGTATGCGTACGAAGCTAGAAAGAGTGTTGCCTGAGGAAATATTGCCTTTGGTAGATGGGTCAGGGGCTATCAATATGCAGAGCCGCTAAGGGCATGGTATGCATAGTCATGCAAAGGTGTCCACGGGTCGATGACTTTCCACTTCCGATGGCCATGAGTGGTCATGAAGATCCATAATTATTCGGGTCATGGAGTCTGATGTATGGATATGATTCATCCAAATGTGCTAGGAGTATCTCCATCTCGTATCGTCATGTGTCTTCGGTGGGTCGCGACGAAGTCCGTGAATATTAACATCATGCAGTGAGGATGAAGTCCGTGCAGTTTAATGTCATGCGGTAAAGACAAAATCCTTGCAGTTTAATGTCATGCGGTAAGAACGAGGTATACACCCCATGCAAGTTTGTTCCATATACGGGGGAAGGGGAATTTCTAACATTATTGTTCGTCTAGTTTAACGTCGTGCGGAAAGGATGCAAATATAAACCCCGTCCTGGTCTAGCCCATACACGGGGAAAAGGGGGAATTTTTAAATCTTGCTATCCATCCAGTTTTATGTCGTGCGGTAAGGACGAGTAGTAAACCCCATTCCAGTCTGGTCTGTACATGGGGGGAAAGGGAATTGTTATCTTTTATTCAGGGGGCCGGGCCTGGACAGGGAACCCTGACGTCACTACATATCCTACGAGGGAAGGAATCAAGCTTCACGTAGTTCTCCAAAAGAAGTACACCTCGTGCAGGTCGGGTCCATACACGGGGGGAGATGGGCGTTGTTAAAACTTCATGTCTGTGCACTTTAACGTCGTGCGGTGAGGACGAGGGATACACCCCGTGCAGGTCTGGTCTATACATAGGGGGAAGAAAGATTTTTTTAACTTTTATTTGGGAGTGGCTGGTCCATGATAGGGGATCCCGACATCACTACGTATCCTGCAAGGGCTGGAATCAAGCCGTACGTAGTTCTCTGAAATCCGAGTAGTTTAACTTCATGCGGTGAGGATGATGAATACAAAACGTGTAGGTATGGTCCCTATACGGGGGGATGGAGTATTCATAACATTTATTTGGGAGTGTCTCGGCTAGGATAGGGGATCCCAGCATCACTACGTATCCTAAAAGTTAAGGAATCAAGACATACGTAGTTCTATGAAATCTGTGCAGTTTAACATCATGCGGTGAGAATGAGGAATACACCCCGTGCAGGTCTAGTTCGTACATGGGGGCAGAAGGAATTTTTACCTTTTATTATCCGTGCAGTTTAACGTTATGCGGTAAGGAAGAAAGTCATATAGTTTAACGTCATGTGGTTAGGACGAGGGGTATTATTAGATTTCGTCCAGTTTAATGTCGTGCGGTAAGGATGAAATCCTCGCAATTTAACGTCATGCAGTGAGGACGTAAGCCGTACAATTTAACGTCATGTGGTTAGGACGGGGGGTATTATTAGATTCTGTGCATTTTAACGTCGTGTGGTAAGGACGAACTCCGTGTAGTTTAACGTCATGCGGTGAGGAGTAAATTCTCGTAGTTTAAGGTCATAGAGTTTGGACTGTTGGGTGATTTGTAGTTTATCATCATGCAGCTAGGACGAACACCATGCAGTTTAATGTCATGAGGTGAGGATGTACTCCATGTAGTTTAATGTCATGCGGTGAGGAAGAAATGCTCTTAGTTTAAGGACATAGAGTTTGGACCATTGGGTGTTTGGCAGTTTAACATCATGCAGCTTGGACGAACTCTGTGCAGTTTAACGTTATGCGGTGAGGATATACACCATGAAATTTTATATCATGCGATCAAAACAGAATGCTCTTAGTTTAAGGTCATAGAGTTTGGACCATTGGGTTCTTGGAAGTTTAACGTCATGCAACATGGATGATGAATAGTACACCTTTAGTTATTATGCGAAATACTTCTTCAAGAATCTCACATTTGTAGGAGAGGTTGTAAATTGTCTGTCCATGGAGATAAGGGTATATTCTCCGTTAGAGTAGACCTTGTGTACAACGTATGGTCCCTCCCACTTGGGATCTAGATTTAGAGGCTTCTTTCCGGGTATCATTGGGTTCCAAAGGACCAACACTAATTCTCCTTCCAAGAAAGACCAAAGACAGACATTTTTGTTGAAGGGTCGTGTCATCCAGTTCTGGTATACCTCTAGATGCTGCAAAGTGTGCAACCACTTCTCATGTAGCTAATCCAATTCACCTAGCCGCTTTTTTGACTGCTCATCATCAGATAATTGATCCCAGATGGAAACACGGAGTGATGGAAGTTGGAGTTCAATGGGAAGGACCAACTCTATTCCGTACACAAATGAGTATGGGGTAGCCTGAGCAGCGGTGCAGATTGTGGTTCGATATGCCCACAATGAATTCAGGAGTTTATCTACCCATGAATTCGTGTCGTTGTCCGCCATTTTCTAGAGAATGTTGGACATGGTCTTTTTGAAAGCCTCTATCTATCCATTGGCCACTGCATGGTAGTGGGATGAATGGTTAGCCTTGATACCATACTCGTTGTATAGTTCTCCAATTCATCAGTGCATAAGTTGGTTCCGTTTCCCATCAGTATGGTATGAGGGACACCAAATATGGTGATGATATTGGTCTTCACAAAGCTGACAATATTTCATGCCCCAAATTCCTTGAGGGGTATGGCTTCTGCCTATTTGGAAAAGAAGTCGGTTGCCGTGAGGATATACTTCTGATGTTTGGCCATGGTGGGAGGATAAGGTCCCACAACGTCCATTCCCAAAATGACAAATGGCCAGGAGTACTTGGATTGATGAAGTAACTCTGGGGGTTGGTGTATGAAGTTGGCATGAATATGGAATGAGTGGCATTTTGCGGTAAAATGCTCGCAGTCTCTTGCCACTGTGGGCCAGTAGTACCCAAGCCTTCAAACCTGATGGGAAAGATTGGTCCCTGGTTGACGTTCTCCATAGACTCCAGCATGTACTTCATTCATTACGACATCAGTTTCTTCTCCATCAATGCATCTTATGAGAACTCCATCGAGGCCTCATTTGTAGAGGACCTCTTGCTGACCTGTAACACTATATAAGACAATGTTGATTGAACTTATCTGTATTTTCTCTCGTTCAGCCTTGTCTGATGTAAGTTCTCCTCATTGAAGGTAGTTTGCAATGGGGGTCATCCAGCTGGTGGTAGGAGCATATGGCTCAGGGACAGAACTAACTTTGTGGATTTCTTCTATCTTGGTCTGAACTAATGGAAATACCATTCGATGGTGAGAAATACTGATAACCATTTCATCCCAGCCTAGGTCAGCTAGGGCTGTGTCCGTGTCGGATAATGCATCATCCTGAGCATTCTGAGACTAGGGAATATAGGTCAATGATGGTTCGGTGGAGAATTCCTCCATTAACCCTCAGACATGATCAAACAGGGGGATCAGATCCTCCATTTTAATTTCATAGTCACCATTGATTTTCTTGATAACCATTTCCGAGTCACCTAATACATTAAGGTTTTGTATTTATGCCTGGAGTGCATGTTCCAGGCCTGCAATGAGGGCATGATATTCTTCTTCATTGTTCGCACATCCTTTTTATATGAGGAATGAATATGGAAAGACTTCCTTTTCATGGGACACGAGTATTATTCCGAAACCCACTTTGTTGAATCTGGGATCCTCCATCCTCTTCCTGGTTGGGCTTCATGATGTGCCGTCGAAGTACATTTCTCATGCTGGGAACTCCTCTTGAACCGCAGAGATGTCTTCATTAGGTAGCTCAGCATCCGGGGCAGTGGTCCTTGTCAAAGGGTTCTCTTCCAGAATGTCTTCCAATGCCTGACCCTTGATGGCTTTCTAAGGCACAACCCGGATGTCAAACTTTTGCAAGATGACCGCCCATCGGGATAGGCGTCCTATTAGCATCGGGCGGCTGAGGATGTACTTGATCTTGTTACTCCGCAAGATCAAATGGAATTATTGATGCTATAGATTATGTCGCAAATTTTGAACCATGAAGACCAAATCCAAACAACTCTTCTCGATATTTGAGTATCGAGTATTAGCATTAATCATTGTTCAGCTGAGGTAATAGAGACTATTTTCACTGCCCACGTCATTCATTTGTGTGAGGAAGGCTCCCAGTGATCGCTCTAAGACTGTAACGTACAATATTAGAGGTCTTCCTTCAACTGGGGGCTTGAGCACCGGTAGTCTTAAGAGATACTTCTTCAAGTTGTCGAATTCCTCTTGGAAGTCATCCGTCCATTGGTACGAGACCCCCTTCTTCATTAACCTGGTGAAGGGAAAACATTTTCCTGCAGGTTGGCTATGAACCACCTAATCTAGGCTAGGTGTCCTTGGAATCCCCTCAACTCGGTTAGATTTCGGCTGGTGGTAATCCAAGGATAGCCTCTGTCTTCTCAGGGTTGACTTTGATGCCATGATGGCTTACGACAAAGCCAAGGAATTTCCCCGAGGTAACCCCAAAGGCTCATTTCAAGGGGTTTATCTTCAAGCTATGCTATAGGAGTTTGTTGAATACTGTATCAAGGTCTAACAGGTGGTCTGAACACTGTCTGGAATTGACCACCAGGTCATCCACGTAACATTCAACAAATTTCCCCATGAACGGTTTAAAGATCTGATGCATGGCATATTGATATGTGGCTCCAGCGTTCATGATACCAAAGGGCAAGACCCTGTAATAGAATACCCCTTGAGGGGCCCTGATGGTGTGTCTTCTTCATCTTCTCGATCCATCCTGATTTGATTAAATTCACAATAGCTGTCCATGAAGGATAGAGCCTCGTACAAGATCGTCGCATCGATTAATAATTCAGTGATCGGGACCGAGAAATCATCTTTTGGAAAATTCCGATTGAGATCTCTGATGTAAATGCAGACGCAGATTTGTCCGTTATTTTTCTTGATAGGTACAATGTTGGCCAACCAAATGGGGTGATGGACCTCCCGAATGAAGCCTGCTTTATTGAGATTATTGACTTGAGCCCTTATTTTGGCGGCATGTGAGGGATGTGTCCTTCTGGCGGCCTATTTATAGCCCCAGTGGTCTTCTGGAAGACCCAGGTGATGTGTTTCCACTTCGGGATCGAGTCCCAGAATTTCGGTGTAATTCCAGGGAAAAAATCCCGATGTTGCCTCAAGAAGGCGGTATATACCTTGTGCTCTTCGGGAGACATGGCTGCACTAATTAGAGTGGGCTCAGGTCTTCCTTGGTTCCCAGGATTATTTCCCTTAGCTCATCCACCATGGTGGAGATACCCTCCTCAAATGCAGGAGGTGCATCCCTGAGATCTTCCCCCTATTCTTCTCCCAAGTCCTCATCTTCTTGATCTGATGAGGACAGAGTTTCCAGTCCGAGCATTCGAGGGATTGAGGGAGAGGCATCATGGGCATCCCCTCCTGAGTATTTGTCCCCAAATCAAGGGTTGGAAGACGTTCCAGCATTGTCATGCTCAGCCATCATGGATGAAGTCATGAGGACATCTGAATGCGTGTCCATACTTGAACTCCTAATCTCAACATGGTTGATGGGAATGAAATAATCTCTGCCAAGCTGCCTGAGGGGGTCATGAGGAAATCTTTCCAGGCCATTTGGAGTGGGGATCCAGTCGACACCATCGACCAAAGGCTTATTTTTCTTTTTCTCAAAGAACCTGGCGTCAATGTAATGTGACTCGGAGAGCTCAAAAAGAGCCTTGTTGGCGTGCAATGTTCCACATTTTCCATTGATGCAATACGTGATACACTGGTGGTTGGATAAAGGAATGACCATGTGCTTATGGAGCCATGACCTTCCCAACAGGGCATTGAATGCAATGCTCTGCTGAACCACTAGGAATTCCATGTAGGCTACCAGGTCACCAAAACGGGTCTTTAGCTTAATTTATCCCATTTTTTTCTGCTCACTCTTGTTGTAACCCAACATAGTTGTGGCTGAGAGAATTAGGTCTTCCTAACTGTGGCCCAACATACGGAGTGTCCGCAGGGGAAGGAGGTTAACTCCAGAGCCATTGTCTATAAAGACTTTCCAGATCTTAATACTATTTAGTGTGTCGGACACATAGAGTGGTCTGATGTGTCCTTGCATGATGGAATCTTCATCCTGATCGGTGAAGGAAATCACTACATTGTATTCAGACGGATCAGTCTCCGTCCATTAAATTTCAGCGGCAACTACCTTGGCTTGAAACTCCTGGGGGCTGATCAAAGATTCTATAAGCACCTCCCTGAGGTCTGTTGACAGACTTAGGGCATCGAGGATTGACAACTTGGCTGGTACCGATGCCAGCTGCTTAAGGATATTTTATTTCTGCTCCAATGGATGACGCTTCTCCATTAGCGGGAGAGTCTTAACGGGTGCTTTAGGGGCTGGAGCATTTGACGAGGATGGATTGGCTGCAGGGTCAGATATCGATGGTGTTCCCGCGTTTTGAGGACTTGGCATGGCCGGTCTGTTTGTGCGCACTAGGTGGCCAGACACTTGTTCCTCCTCTGGTAGGTATCACAGAACAACAAGGCCAGAGTGGCTGTTTGTGTAGTTATAGGGGCATTCTTTCTCTTACTGAGTCTGTTGAAGGGCTCTCCAACGGGTTTCCGAGATATTAACAATTCGGGTCGGGGTCCAACCATAGGGTTGTTTTCGGCCGTGGCTGCACCTCCCCTGGTATCCCCTACCTCTGTGATTCCTCCTCCTGACTCCTCGTGCAGGGAACTTGAGTTCGTAACCATACCCTTCGTCAGGTAATGATTCCATAAGATGGATGACATTAATAGAACCACATATTGGATCTTCATCCTCTGATAGGTCAACCTGGTCGGTTGTCCCTGATGGTGCCGTTTGGTGGGTCGGTGAACATGGCGCCAAATTCGAGGGCATATAATCTTCCAGGGTCAGGGATAACTTTGGTGTCGTCATGGACTGCTCCTCTTGCGATTGTTTCCTCCTTCGATTACACCCGGATGACCGGCTCATGGAGGGTTGTGACGATGATACTGTTGGCTCTGCAGCTTCAGGGGATGTTGGTGGCAAAACCAACTACCGTAGTTGAGCTCAGAGTATGCCCTGGGCTCGTTTGATAGTCTTCTGAGTCATCCAGTTGTCAAATATCTGCCCCTTCTTGCTGGTGACTTTCTTCCACCCCTCCTCTTTGTCGGATTTGGTGGTAGAGATACATGCCACATGTGATTGGGGTGGTCCCACCTCAACCTGCCCGGAGTATACCATCCTATGCACAAGGTCTTTGAAGACGAATAATTCTAGGATAATGTGTCCCAACATCTAATGGTAGGGGAAGTAATCTAGACTGTCATCACGGCCAACCTCTTCAGGTTTCCTCGGCTCCGGGAGGCGGAGCAAGTTGCAGTTCCTGGAAAAAATAAAGTATCCATAGACTTGATCGTTCCAGAATGAGTATACTTTTTATCTTTATTCCTCAAACTGGTTCCTCTTCGGTCCTCGCTGATCATCCTGTTTAGGTGGAGGCGGCCGCTGATATGCAGGAGGCCCTTGATGATTTGGTGGAGGCCTGAACAGTGGAGCGGGCACAGGGTTCGGCTTGAGTGTGACAGTAGATGCTTCAGCTCTAGGGGATCCTTTCGCAGGAGACTTTGAGGTTATTCGGGACTTCGAATTAGTCCACTGTAGGGAGTCCTCAATTCTCTAGGCAATTGCCGAGAGATTACGGAAGACAGTGGTGCACTCCACTGGTATGTGTGGTGTTCGTAGCTCATCTCAAAGATTATCGATGCATATGGCTAGCATCTCATATTAAGGCATTGGCTTGTTCATGGAATAGGTCATACCCTTCCATCTGGAGATGAAATATGAGACCCTCTCGTTCTACCTATGCTTGCAGTTCATGAGATCGTTGACCATTGTTTTAGGTAACATTGAGATGAAGTGGAACAAGAACTGCAACTGAAGGTCTTCCTAGATCTTTATTAACTGGGCTGGAAGACTAGTATACCAGACGAAGGAGAATCCTTTCAAGGTCCATACGAAGCATCTGAGTTTTACTACTTCTTGTTGTTCCGGAGTCCCCATCATAGGGTCGCAATAAGATGTATACTGCATCAAATTATGTTCTGGATCGCCTGACTAGTTTAAAAATAGGGAATACAGGGCTCCCAAAATTCTGTGGAGGCGGTGTGTTGCTCACCCAATCAGGGTAGGGTTTATGCTCAGGATGTATCAGAGCGCATCAACCATCCATCTCTTCCAATCGAGCTATTAGTGCCTCGATGGTGTTGGTGAGACCCTGTTTTACATTGTGTTGGGCCCGATCTTGGGTAGGCGTAGCACAAGGCATTGCCTGAGGATCCGGATTGGCCGACACCAGGGGTGTGTGTGCCATTTGGGGCATCTTCGAAGGGTTCGAGCGTACTCACCCTGGTTTCTTCTTGAGTGGAGGAAAGTCCCGGTATTCATCCTAATCTACGTTTAGGTAGTTGGACGGGCTGGGCACCTCATTGGGCAAGAGCCCTGATTGTGTTTTGTTTTCCAGGGAAAACTTTAGTCTTTGAGGTGGACATACTGGGAGTGAATGATGTGGCTCTTCCTGGGATGCACTTTCAATAAGGTGGTTCCTCTAGAGTAGCTCGACGTTAAGCCGCCTCAATTCTTTCATCTCCTCTTCCTGTCGAGTAAATCTCTCTTCGAGCGTCAGTGGCTCATTTTTTTCGTGAGAAGGAGGAGGGTTAAGGGTAACCGGTCATTTGTTCTTATCCTTGTTGGATGATCCCTGGGTATCCGGGGGACGGTTGGATAGAAGGACGACCATATATAGGGCGGCCCTCTGGTTCCAGGTGTGCACACCTGGCGGTTCATTGTGAGTCACAACCTGATCAGAACTATCGTCTCCCAATCCCTCATGATTTGCAGTATCTCTTTTGTCTCCTGTGGGGTTAAACACTATGACGTTGATATATGCATATCGTGGGGCGGAGAAGATGTCATCTTCCAAATGGTAAGAGGATCTCCCACGTCTTATGCTGGACATCCCTTTCATGACCAGGGATTGCCTTCAGACTTCTTGATGAGGGGTGACGCGAAGGGTTCTTTGGTGCGACCTTACAGTGTTCCTTCCTCTTGGAATTGATGATGATTCATATGACGGGATAGGATGGGAACCTACTCTTATGATTGTCCTCCCTAGATGAGAGAACACGGACTCTCGTGGGGGAGGTTGTTGTTGAGGGGGTAATAATTCCCCCAGCCCTGAGGGATGGGGTTGGCTCGGTTCCTTAGACATTGAGTCTCTTCCCGGTTTTATTGGTCTTACAGGGGAATTTGTTGTTAAAAATTCCCCTAGCACTACAGGCTGTGGTTGACTTTGGATTTCGGTAGTGGATGTGACTATCGCTACCTGCATGATCTTGCATGCCCCCATGCAGGGGTGAACTGGGTTTGGGGCCGAGTTCATCTTTGAATCAATCCCTTCTGGGGAGGTAGGAAATGATCGCCGATTGACCTATCTTTGGCGAGAGGCATGTTGTATGCTCTCGGTGGCCTGATTCAAGAGTTCTTGAATGGATTGTTCTCGTTGGGCCACATGCTTCTGGGAATTACTCAAGGCCTGACTCTACTGGGTGTGTGCCCTTCCTGAATAGAGAGACCACTTGATTTCTGTCTTGACATGATGACATTGCAATACACCACACCGAATGAGTTTTTCTGGGTGGGGAGCAGAGTGAAATGTAGAGCTACATGTTCTCCCCATCCCTTGATATGGACTCCTGTCAGAGCATCACCGATGAGGCGGCGCAGCTGGTGTAGCGCACGAATGTAGGCTATCTCCATGTTTCATTTACGCCTCTCGGGTCGCTTTTGTCATGCTGAAGGAAGAGATTCTAGGTCGATGTGACGCAAGAAGTCTCATATTTTCTTGACGTGGTCTACATACCCATCGTAGGGTAGGAATATTGATTTCATTCGGCAGAGGGTTGTCCATATATTATGGCAGATGCCGTGCACATATTCTTCTGACAACTCTCCAGGTATGTCGAACTGAGAGGCGGTTGTAGGCCAAAACATAACTGGTATATCATCCCTGGCCAGTCATTTCCTCAAGTGAAACATATCGTCATACTCCTCCACTAGTGAATCCTCTACTTGGTCAGACCAACTGAGACGCTCACTGCCAATGTGGTTAGAGATATTGGGACTGGTAGGTGATGAATCATTATGTGGGTGATTATGAGGTGGGTCAGAGGATGAACGCAGCCCTGGACTATCTCTTAATTTCATAAGGGTATCGTCGGTGACTAATTAGGAATCTGACATGCTTAATCCCATCCTTCTGAGTGCCTCGACATATGAGGGATTTTCGGTGCTTGATTCGGTAAGAGGAGGACCTTCCTGTCGATATGATATGACATCGTGGGATGGACCTCCACAATGGCGGCCGTAATGGAAAGGACTAACATTACTGCTTGATGCTTAACTGCAAAAAGGACTTATCCAGTGCACACCCAGTGGAGGACCTCCAAGGCGTGTCGCAGCAAGGGGAGGACCTTCTGGCTGCGTAGCGTCATTACAAGGAGGACCTTCACAAAAACTGCAATCATGGTGAGGATGACCATCATGGCTTAACGTTCGATGTGAATCCTGGGGAGGACCTTCAGGACACACTGCAACAAGGGGAGGACCTCCTTGTTGCTTGGGGGAAGTGTGGGGATGACCTTCACAATGGTGGTCGTGGGGGTGAGGACTACCATCACAGTTGCGGTGATGGAGAGGACTACCATTACTGTTGTCGTGGGGAGAATATATGTGGGAGACATCCTGGGGAGGGCCTCCAGAATGTACTGCAACGAGGGGAGGGCCTTCTCATTGCTTGACGTCTCTATGGGGAGGACCTCCATTATCAGGGTGGCGATGACTACCACCATTATCTGATGCCTAGCTGCACAGAGTGTTTTTGTAGCATAACCCATGGGGAGGACCTTTAGGGCAGTCCACGACAAGGGGAGGGACTTCTTGTCGTGGTGAGACGTCACTGTGGGGAGGGCCTCTGCAGTTGCGACTATGATAGTGAGGACTACTATAATAATCTATGGTCCCACTGCATGGAGAGTGATTGTAGTGTATACACTGGGGAGGACCTTCAGGGTGGACCTTAGCAACTGAAGGACCTTCTTGCTACTTGATCTTCTGGTCACATGGAGAGTTTCCGTGACTTGCATCAACAGAAGAGCTCTCGTGATCGATTGTTATATGCCCGAGGGGGAATCCACCACGGGTGCTCTAGGGAAGACCTTCAGAGCTGCTGGTAGCGACATTGCGGGGAGGACCTTCGCAACTGCTACTGCCACTACCATATTATGGTAAAGGGTGGGAAGGGTTCTGAGCCTTTGATGTTTGATTAGTGGTATTTGGAACCCCAGCTTCCATCAGAGTGGAGTCATGAACTCCCTCTTTATTTTTCGGCTGTCTTTGGAGCATTCGAGGCACTCTTTTGTGGGTAGCAGGGGTCGTCTGTTGTTGATAACGGACTTTACCTTTGCATCCCTGTCTAATTGGGTCCCATGATGTTGCCGGGATACGCCGACAAACATCATGAATTTTAGTAGGGATATATTCCTGCTCTGAAGCATCGACCATGATGGATGAGTGTCCCCCAGTTGGAACGAGTGAAGCTGCTCGATCTGGTTTCCCTTGCGTCGCAGAATCTGGTCGGCGACCCTCCTGCACAGAAGCAGGGATGTCGATCTGCTCCGAGGCGGATATCTCATCTCTTAGATGAGTCGCCTCAATTGGGGAGATGGGCTCACGGGCCCGAGTCGTTGTTGTTTCCACTGATGCAATTACATTCTGGAAAGTCTGTAAGATATGATATGGGATCGATACCTGCTCCTCCATCATTTCCAGGATATGTAGAGAGACATCTTTGGCTAGAACAGGTATGAAGTCCCATTACGGTATCGGAGTAGGAATATCCTACTCCAGTCCTCCGGTGGTTAGAGGGTACTGAAAATTCTACTATGTCGGGGAAAGTGAATGAATCTTCCCCTGTACTAGGATATGCCAGATTATCTCTCCGTTTTCCACCACATCGGGATGGATGAAATTACTTGCACCTGTAGGGAGCTGGCCCTACATATATTGGTTTCCCACCATATCAATTTGGTGGCCTTTGTTGGCGTGGAGATGTGTCCGAATATGATTTTCCGCCACATCTGGGTGGTGGGATTTGTTGATCTCCACCATATCAGGATGGTGGGCATCAGAAGAAACTGTTAGGAGCTGGTCCTGCAGGTTCCGGGGTGCCACCATGTCAGGTTGGTGGGATTGACGACCCTAGGCAGGGAGAGGTACCTACCTGGTAGGTGTTGTCCTGCGTGAGCGATGGGCTTGATGGAGCTTGGCAAGGATTTGCGCCGGCTTGTATGATGCCGCTATGTCTCGATGGCGGGATCAGGAGGAGCGAACAAGTGTAGGTGCCTTTTTGTGGTACGTCTCTGTGGCTGGGCAGTGGAGCTCCTCCTCAGGGACCAGAGTGATGGCTAATCTCTGATTTTACGTCTTCCACCCTCGTCGGGTGGTTCGAGGGGCTGGAGCTTGAAGAGCGTGGGCCTAAATCCTCGGGGAGACATCCTCCTCGGCGCGAGGATGTTGAATTGTGGCGTGACCACGATGATGTCTGCCGGCTGGGGTCTTGGAGCGGAACCCCCATTCTATGGGGATGAAGCCCTCAATGTCGACCTCGACCACCTCCCTAAGATAAGGGAGGTACGCATTGTCCCGTTCCGGGGATAGACTCCCGAAACGGTTGGAGATAGCAACAGGGGCTGTTTGGATCTGCCTTTGCGGCCTCTGTTGGGAAGGTGACCGGCGAGTTCTCGCGGATTGGAGGGTGTGCATGGCTGCCTCCACCGTTGGGAGAGTACCTTTCACGTGGTACTCTCGAATCTGTATGTCTGAGACCCAGCGTTGAAGATGTTGGGTGGGTGACGGGGTCCTCCGTTGGTGAGGACGTCCGGTCACTGCCTTGTTGGAAGCGCACACTTGTGAGTTCCTTCGGGACGACATTGGATCGAAGGGAGTTCTGAAGGTAGTACCTGCAAAACATTTTAGCAAATTATAGCAGCTCACCCATTAAAGTAGCATCTCATGCTCCCATACTTATTTAATGACCTTGCTTGGCCCTCCTTGCGAGTAAAAGCGGGCACTGGGTTGGATTATGTTAAATCTTCCATGCTTGGTTAAAGATTCACATCAGGTCCACCATTTTTGTTTTGGGTTTTAGTCTCGAAACTCCCAACGGTTCGATAACCGATGATGTGTGGACCTACTCTCCAAAGGCAAGCGTTCACCGGATGATCTGACCTGTGATGTTTAAGAAGTCACATTGGTCGAGAGGATGGGAAGTCCAGCTCATCTCACCCTTTTGGGGGGAATTATTTCCTATTCCAGGGCTCTCTTATAGATTTAAGATGTATTCATATGTTTGTGAATCATTGGATTATACCCAAACATAGTATCCATGGACTTAACCTTGGTGGGAAATGGTCAACGGGACGTAGGGGGTTCAGAATCATTTAGGCCTGAGGTTTACCATCCCTCATTGGATTATCGACCCTGTGGAGTTAGAGCTCATTAAGGTGGCACTAGGAGTGGCGCGGTGAACCGATGTGAAGATAGTCGGATCGACCGGTTGTTGGGATTGAACCTCATGGAGGCTTCCTACATACCCTTCCTAGGGGTTAGGGATCAAAGTCCATGTAGTTCGAAAGGGGAGAGTTGGAGAACCGACGTGAAGGTGGACCCGGGGGTCCGTTTGTGATCGGGATTGAACCACAAGGAGGCTTCCTATGTATCCCTGTGGTAGGGAATCAACGTCCTCGTAGTTCACATTGTCTTGGGACATACACTCTGAGGTAGCCCAAAATGATGGATTGGGGATTACACTCTGAGGAGGCCCAGGGTAATGGATTGGGACTTACACTCTGAGGAGTCCCATAAGAGGATGTCTTGGTCTATGCTTACTCTAAGCCCACATGAGTCATGCTCGGTGTGAGAAACAAGAGGCAACAGGGACCAGACGATCATGTCATGAAAGGTGCGTCTGTGAGAAGTGGAGTGGAGCTTATGCATGAGGGTGGCCCATGGCGACAAAGCACAGCGGGAGAGGGAAAGGGGTGCTCCTGTTCCCGTCACCTCTTTTGTTCCCCGTGGAAGTACTGAGGTGCATGGGGATGACTGCCTTCAGATGGGTATGCCGCCCCATCTTTGGGGAGGGGAGAAGTGCCCGACCACCGAAGCGTGTAGTCCCCCATCCTGGCGAGTAGAGGTAGAAAGGGTGATCTCGGGATTAGACCCCGCATTACCGTGGGAATGTTAACCAAGGCATTCTTTGTGAATCTTCCCAAGGGCCGGGGAAACCCCTTTGCCCCTATTTATCATGGGTATGTGAACTCAAAATGGTGCACTGATGCACCTAAGGGTTACACCACACTGATATGGTGGCTCTGGTGGAGGCTTTGGCTCGAGGCCGATGAGTAGGCCAATGAAGGAGTCACGGAGGATTAGGATGGATCGGGAGGATCTTAGGTGGCTCAGGGAACAGGAACTCTGAAGGATTTGGTGGACCACACCGGGGTATGGGTGGTGGCACCCTTCGCGTAGGGAAGTGCTACGTAGCTGGACAGGTCGTCCGTTAACCAGGGTGGTCCGTGGACTAAGAGGCCGCCCGCGTCCATGGTGGTCCGCGGACTGAGAGGCTGTCCATGAACTAGGAGGGTCCGTAGATGAATTGAAATCCCACGAAACAGGAGGGTTCACAGCTTCGGGTTCAGCCTGCGTATAGTGTTGGTACACGGAGGGTTCCACACGAGCAGCGACAACCAAGGTTGGCGCTGGTCGGGGGTTCATTGGTTGAGGCTTCGCCCACATAGGTGGGGTGCTACGTGACACGACAGATCGAAAAAGAGGCATAAAATCCCTGGTCCACGCGGAGTGCATCTGTGGAGGAGCTATGGATCACAGTCTTCTCTTTTTATGTTATTTTAAGCCAACGATTCAACAAATTATTATGCATTTTCGGTTCCTTATTTGTTCGTTCCCAGGTTCATACATGCTCTGGTTCGCGAACTGGAAATTTCAAAATCCTAAGCCTTCCTTAGAAATCTTTCCACCTGAATCTGACTGATCTCCTCTTCGTCCCCTTCCTCCGAATCCGAATCCAAATATTTTTTACTTCCCCCCTCAATCTCCTTTTATAGAGTGGGGAAAAAGATTTATCTATGGTCATACGGAACCTTTTGCAGAGGACCATGACCGAAAACCCGGTTTACGGCTGACTTGGTCAATCCTTAAATTGCGGTGGGAATTGAGCGCTCCCCCCCCCCCCCCGTGAACCAAACGAGGGGAGTGATTCGCGGTCGCGGAGGGTTCCGACTCTATTTCTTGAATGACAACTGAGGCGTTTTGGGCTGGATGACATGGCTCGCGGCTGGGGCAGTTCATGACAGTGAACCGGATTGGCGCCTGCCCTGCTTCGTGCCTGTAGAGGATCTCCACCTCCATTTCGCGAACGACGACTATCCACATAAGGGGGACGCTTTGCAGAACCAGCCATGTGTCTTTGACATTAGACCGGTCCACGGACTTGTTCCTCCTTCGACATCCTTCAGTATTGTCCACATTTTCCCAATCTGTTTGAGGGGAAATTGGGAAAAATCTCCCTTGAGATAAAGGGGATCACCATTCTCCATCGTGGATTTTTTTTCAGGACCCTACAAGGATGTTACCATGTTTTAAGATAGTACATGATGAAGGTACTAACATGTTATTTTGTTGCAAAAAGAGTTCTTCATTATCTTTTGTTAACCTTACTTATAAAATTTGGACCATGAGTTTTTCTAGAGGTATTTTGGATAATTTTAAAGGTTAAAATGAATTATGTTGGACATTGGATGGTATGGTTTAAGGTTTAATCATTTCAAAAAATTATTTTCGGATTTTTTATAAAATGGACAACCCGATGGTTGTACAACAACCCGTCATGTCCGGTAAGGTCGTGATAATTGACCCCACAACTAAAGGGAAACAAGGCTGCATCAACTACCACTAGAATTCATGATGTCCTAGTTTTTATATTGTAGATTTTTAAATGATATTATAAATGAATTATCAATTCATTTTTTTGAAACCCTATACAATTAGGATAAATATAATATTTTGGAGTTCCATTATCTTTTGGAGTGAAAGATGAGTTTGTGGTAGAAATTAGTTAAAGGATAGAAATATACTTGTCAAGTAATTTTTTTTATACCGTGAAGAAAATAATTCGTAAACATTAGGGAAAAGATCTTAAAACCAAAAATATGATATATAAATACCTTATGTTTTGATGAACCAATGATATTTTAAGTCATCGTAGATTTATGGCTTTAGGGGCCACAATTTTTTATTTATTGTTAACTTGTTTGTGATTGATGACCTCAAACACCCCTATAAATATTTACATTTTTTCTCCAATTATGTGTCTCAAATTTCAAAAAAATTTCTCTTATTCAAAGTGCTAATTTTGTTGTGATTTTTCATTTCCCTTTCCCCCTTATTAAGTGTAAATTTTATTAACCCTATTTCTGATGCAGGTTATCCACAACAGTATTTTCTATTTTCAACTATTTATTTACTATGAAAAATTTAAAATTGCGATGATTCAATTTATTGAAGGAGGGGAGAATGTAACACCCTAGGATTTCATAGTACATTATTTCTTTAATGTAATTCAATAGCTTGGGCAACATGAAACATGATGTCCAAGCGCATGATGACCTATCAAAGTAGCCATTTTAAAAGACTTTATGAATAGTTTTAACCATATTTTGAATTTTATATATATCCTCTATAATTTTAACATTCATCATTTGTGTTTGTAAGTCATAAAATATGGAAAAATTCAATATTTTTTATAAAAGAAGTGTCTTTCAAGAAATTCAATTTTACTGCCTTTTAATGGTGAACCCTTTTTTAAATCCAATATTTTATACTTTTATAAATTCAATATAAAAAAATAAAATTCTTATTTAGAAACGAGAAATAAATGTTTTTTGGTTAAATTTTGGTACTTCTCTGAAAACATTCATATTTTGATGAATAGTGAAAATACTAAATTTTAATTAAAAAAAAATTTAATTAAAATAATTTATTATGTTAAATTATAAATTAAATTGATTTTAAAGTATAATTAGATTATATTTTTATAATTTAATATAATTTAGGCCATTTGAAGTAATTTAAAATTAAATTTTACATAAACATATATCAATCTTTTGATAGTTTTTACTTCTCAAAAACCTGCTTTCTAGTTTTGACAATGAGAATTAATTTTACAATAATTAATACAAACTCTATGTTTTGAATTTGGTTAAATATAAATCATTTTTAAATTTGTAATATCAAAATTATCTTTGGGTGAATTTTTGGTATTTTTTTGAAAACATTAAAATTCTTGATGAATTGTGAAAAACGTTTCATTATTGTATAAAACCGAATTTTTATTTAAATAATTATATTTAAATTAAAATTTATTTTAAAGTCAATATATACACATAATACCTATATTAATATATTTTAATTCATTAGATTCATTTTATAATAAGATTAGATATATAAAATTTTGTCAAATTTTATAACGTCTTTTACCCACTTTCTATGAAAATATTAAAATTTGCATAAAACGTATTTTCTCCGATTATGTGAATTGAATTTCCAAAATTAGAGAGACATGTCTGAAATCAGTAAGTAAAATTTGGTTCAATAGGATGGAAATAATTTTTGGCGAATAGTAAATTTTAAAATTTATTTAACGCGGTTAAATGTAAAAAGGGTAATTAAAGGTAAAATGATATTATAATTACCCTAACACATGTCCTAGTTCTTTTGGGTAAGTTTGTTTTGACGAAAATCAAACATCAGAAAAAAATTAAGATCATTTTGTTTTATTTGGTTCAGATTATGAAATTTATTATATTTTATTTAAAGAAAAGTTAAAAGTGTTAAATTAAATGTTTAGTAAATATTTTTTTTAATATATAGTTAAACAAAAGTTAAATTCGACTATAAATAATCAATAGAAAGATAAAATGATTTAATACATCATGGTATTTTATTTATAAATTTTAAAATTTAAATTTATAAATTTATTTGTGACACAATTATGATGCAGTAATTACCATATTAATGAAAAATTAATATAATTGATGTTATAAATATTAAAAAAAATGTAAATTGAAACTTTTGATGCCATCCATGAATTTTTTATGTGAATATAAAATGTTAGTGTCGATTCAATCTATTTGTTTGATGTAATAATGTTTTTATGACTTCCACAAAAACTAAATACTAAATAGTGTTAAAATTGACATTAATGAGTTTTTAAACTAAATACTATATTATTAAAGATATAATATTCCTAAAAATCTGTCATTTGGAAAAAGGACTTATATAATGTTATATGTGTCAATAATTAACCACTTGTGGTTTTATTGGAATTTTATAGTATGTTTATTAAACATATAATATAAAACTACAAGTATACAGGGTAAATGTTAAACTATTTAACCAAAACTTTAATCTAAAAGTCAAGTTTTATAGGGAAACATAAACTTGTCTAAACCCTATTGAATGAGAGTATTTTGACCCATACTTACCATATCCTTGAATTAAATTCTTTTGGAGCCATTATAAACCGAAAAGGATTTTAGAATAGAATAATATTTCAAGCCTTTCCTAAAATGACCCTTACCTATCTTATAAAAGGGTACTTCCCCTTCACTAAAAATCACGCCTCCAAATTAATTTGGCTCGGCCAACCCCGGATAAAATATCTTCCCAACTACCCTCAATTCAACATGGATGCCTTACATTGATCATAAATCCTACGTAAGGATCCCTTTTGATCGAATCAAAAGGAAGCACCTGAAGAAGAGGTAATAATTTCATCACCTCTTTCAAAGTTCTTTTCTTCTTCCACTTCCTCATTATTTGTTGTTTCTATATGAAAATAATAAATCCAATATCATATACATACTATTATGTTATTATAATTATGGTACTACCAGATTCAATATTCTATCCATCTTATGAATGAAAAATTCACCATACATGCATACGTACGACTTACCGTCTCCTTGTCGTGGTGTAGTCTGTTATTCAACACTTCATTATTTGGATGGGTATAATAATGACTATAATTGGTGTAAATAATAATTATAACAGGTTAATGATTCTGTATATATATGATATACCACCCAATTTTATACGATTTCACAATCAATAGAATGGTATTGTTGCTCGTGCGTATGTACATATTATTGTCTCCACAAACACGATGAGATTCACTCCCCATCATAACAATTCAAGAATATTTTTTATTTTATTTTTGAAAATAATGTTAATAATTCAATATCAGTGTGGATAGGAATCAAATACATAATATTTATAACAAACATGACTTACGTAATAAACAATATAATGGAAAATGAATCTGTTAACATCTGAAATAATGATTTTACTAAAATATCATAAACAAAGAAATATTAGAATATCATATTTATTTATGTGGATATTATATAATTTAATAAATATTATTTGACTTTTATACAAGATTTTAACGTACCCTCGACTTAGGAAAATTAAAATGGAAGGTTTAATTCCTCATTCTCATTATTATCTGATATTTTTTATGTGTATGTTTTTATTGGGACATATTTATTATCCATGTCCATGTTTCATAAAAGAGTTTTCAAAAGTATTATTTATAAGTGACTATTTAACTATGAAATCATTTTAAATGGTTTAAATATTAATTCTTAAAAATATTTCTAATTAATTTCCATTTTTTAAAAATGAATTTAATGATATTTTTATATGGACATGAATGTTTAACAATATTAATTCATTTCAAAAGTATTAAAGTGGTTTGGGACACTTTTTTCAAAAATATCTATTATATGACTTCCTTTATTAAAGTGTGACTTTAAAATGATTTTTCAAAAATGTATATTTCTCTCAAAGAGTTTCGCTGGTCATTTCTAAGTATTTCAAACATCCTTTACTGAATATGATAATTGATTGAGGTTGATTTATTATAATACAATCATCCATATATTATTGAATGAGTTACGATATGTTTGATAGTGGATGTGCTATTTTTATACCATTAATAGTTTATGGTTAAGTATTGACATTTCATATGCTATTTTTAATACGAATGTTTATCTAATGTTTCAATTTAATCTTTTGAGGAATTCATTGGACTTAGCAAGTGACGGGCGGATCCCACTATAGCTCCATGATGCATCGGTAGGTCTCATGAGGAAAATCAGTGTCTTGGCACAAGGCCTCCACAAAATTTTTTATTTTTATTATTGGCATGAGGCCTTGACTAAGTGGTTATGATGTCCGGTATTAAGCATCACATCATTATGAAATTAGCTATTTATATTACATGTGATTATTTTACTGGTATAATATCCATGTGGATAATTAAATGTAATTATTTGATTTATCATTCCCATATTATGTTGAAGTTTAATTTTAAAAGGCTTGAGTTTTAGTCTCACACATTGCCTTCAATGTTTATTCTAATTTATTAAAGATTCTGTTATATTGTTACCCATTCTGAGAATCGGATATCACCCCTTTCTTATGTTTTATTTTTCCTAGGATGTGAAAGTGTA
Source organism: Viscum album (assembly GCA_963277665.1). NCBI lineage: Eukaryota > Viridiplantae > Streptophyta > Magnoliopsida > Santalales > Viscaceae > Viscum > Viscum album. The sequence goes on from OY728152.1 coordinate 1,391,081,583, forward strand.
TATTATGATTGACCTAAAGGGATAGGTTAAGGGATATGTGTGTTTTAAAATGGGACACAATGTTGTTGTTTTTCCATTTTATAATTTAATGTAAAACTTATGTACGTATCTAGTACATAGAAGGCTACTAAACTAATCGTCCTTTTAAGACATGATCTCTTGTGATCATGCTAGTATTATGTGTTAATGCACTGACTCTGGGTAACTAGGGTTAGGGAATTACAATAAATAATTTTCACTATTCACCAAGATAATAATTTTTTTTTTGAAAAAAATCAAACAATTTACCCTAAGTAAATTTTGATATGATTATTTCAAAAATGAAGATAAATTTTTCAAATAAATTTTATTAATGTTATAAAAATTACATATAATATATTCTCACAAAAATAAAGGACATTTCTGAAGAAAACATATTTTTTCTAAATAAAACAACATTACTAAAAATTGATTGATTTTTTAATAAGAACATACTAATAAATTTATATTGAGTAGTAAATTTTTAGATATATTTCATAAATTAGTTAATACTTTTAATACCTTCCAATTTAAAGGCTATGTTATTATGGCCATATTTAAAATAATATTATTTCATGGTTCATTTATGCTCGAGGTTGTGTGTCTTGTAAGTTATTGAGCAGAGATTATTTTTTTAAAATCATAGGATGCTATATAAAAAAATATGAAAAATTCAATAAAAAATCTAATCTCAACAAGAAACTACCCCACATATAGAACACACTTTCTATAGGAAATCTAAAGAATTGAAATCTAAAAAATGAGGACCAATTTATTATAAGAAAAATGATCTGATACTGAATTAAAGAATTCCAGTACGGAATAACTGTAATGGTAATGTTAAATGTGACATGGCCAAAAGTGTTATCTCTAATCACCATAAGTTATTTATTATCCTCGATGGTCTTAAGTTTTTCATGGGGTGGTTATATATCAAATAATAGATATCAAAAATGAAAATAAATTTTACTTAGAGGGATAATTCTTATATTGAAATTGATACCAAGAATCCTCAAATATAAATACAATATATTTTCAAAAATTCTCATTATATCATACAATTTTATAGGTTATTAAGAATAACCTAGGTACATTAACTACAATACAATAAATAATAATTATTTCATTATTGTTTTATAAAAAAATAAATATTTCAATGTAAATGTATAAAGAACACCTGAACACTTCCCCAAAAACCTATTAAAATTATTATAATGATCTCAATGACTAACCCCATGTTACACAGGGTCCTTGAACATACCCTCTTGAACATGAGTGAATTATAGATGTTCATGAGATGTGAATGTATATTTTTTTGTGAATAATCTCAATGGGATTACATCAATGAGCCTAAAAACCGCATGGATTCTAAAATATTCAGTTTCTAAAATTATAATTTCATGTAATGAATTTAAATTTAATAAAAATATCATATCATATAGGGTTAAGAGAATATAAATTGACCCAACATCCTACTTTACCTATATTAACCAATAATAGTGGAAAAATTATATCTCTATTAAAAAATTTCTTATAAGAACACATGTATTAATTAGTAACCCATATAAACACACGTATACCTAATTTATTTAGTGAACTAACTACTTTTACAAACCTATGGAATAATAATCATAAATATAAATATCATGAATTATCCAATTCATTGGCTTAATTATAATCATATCAAAACCCATGGTATCCCCAATAATACATAAAAAAATTACTTTAAAAATATCATATAATAATAAAAAAATATTAATAAAAAAAATATTAATTTTAGGCCAAAAAAAATCTAAAAATTTCATTTTATCACTTCTTAATAATAAAACACAACTTTTCAATTTTTTAAAAAATCATTATTCTAAAGACATACACTACTAGAAAAAAGGTTTTTGCGACGGGACATTTGCAACGGGATCCCATCGCAAATGGCTTGTTGCGACGGGGGCCCGTCGCAAATGGCCCGTTGCTGAAAACGGCATCGCAACAACACTTATTTGCGACGGGCCCGTCGCTAAAACCGTTTTTTGTGACGGGTATTCTTCCCGTCACAAATAGTACTCCTTATATTTGTAAAAAACTATTTCCGACGGGCCCGTCGCATAAACTATTTTAAAAAAAAAATAAAAAACTATTAATAAATATAATAATAAAACTATTTGTGACGGGACCCGTCAGAATACTATTTGCGACGGGCATAGCATACCGTCGCAAATACTATTAAAAAAATAAAAAAATAAATTACTAATAAATTATTTTAATTAATATAATAATAATCCAATTATAATTCAAAAATAAAAAATAATAAAATATTAATAAATGATTTTAATTAATATAAAAATAGAATTATAATTCACAAATAAAAATAATAAATTATTTTAATTAATATAATAATAATAGAATTATAATTCAAAAATAAAAAATAATAGAATATTAATAAATGATTTAATTAATATAATAATATTATAATTATAATTCATAAATAAAAAAATATTAATAAGTTATTTAATTAATATAAAAATAATAGAATTATTTTACATTCAAATATTAAAATAATTCAAGTAAAAAAAATATAATTAAATTAGAATATTATAAAATTTTAATATATATATAAAATTTAATATTATAAAATATAAATAATATTATAGAATATAAATAATATTATTATTTATATTAATATTGTTATTTAAAAATATAATATTATTAATATTTTATAATGATACAAAAACTACGAATAGAAAAAAAATCATATTTTGATTTCACAAATTTTATAACATAAATACAAACTCTAATCTGGAGGAGGGGGGGAGGTGGGGGATCTGCAGATGGTGGTGGAGGAAACTCCATCCCTAAAGCATGAGTGAGTCGGCGCATGTACTCCATCTGCTCCTGATGTTGTTGCTGCCACCGACTCATCTGCTCCTCGTAAAGCTGCTGCTGGCGTCGACGCTCCTCCTCATGCTACTGACGCATCTGCTCCTGCTCCTGTCGGAGACTCTCTATTAGTGAAGTCTGAGATTGCAACTGATCCTCATACTGTGTAGTAGAAGAAGATGCACGAGCTCCTCTCAAGATGGACGCCGACATCGCAGCACTGCCATAATAATCTCCGGGAGTCAGTCGAGAGCCGATACCAACTACCCGACCCTTCTCGAAGGCATACTGGGTGGCCTGCATCCATGCCGCCTCATCAAACTGACGGCCAGTGGTCTGATCTGATGACTCGACCTGACTCTCAGGCCGGGCCTATGACGCTGCGGCCTCATATGACTCCTGTAGTTTCAATTTAAAATTAAAATTGTGAATATATTATATGCAGTTAATTTTTAAACTTGAAAACAAATAATACTGACCACGATGTGATGCTGACGATCACCTCTGAGCTCCCCAGTAGCAGGATCACTATACATCCTTCGATATACGTTGTACTCCGTAATATCGGGTTGCTCGATAGCCTATAAGAATAAAAAATAAACTGTTAATATTTATAGTTATATAAAATATTTATAAATAATGTACGTACTAGATGCTGTCTATGAGTACTGAAAGAATGACTCCCAGCTCGATGAGTCACCTCATGTCTCCCCCGATTCTGCCTCCCCACCGATGATCTGCTCTGAAAGGCACCACTCAACCAGTGCGCACATAATCCATCCCATACATGGGATGAAATGTACTCTGGTCGGTGTGCTCTACATGACTAGTCAAAATCTGACACTCTTTCTTTCTTCATGGCAGATTTTCTTAAATTGTGCAAAAAATGACGAAGGCGATCACGCATGGCCACCTCCCATGCCTCGTGGATGGCGTCACGCATGGTATCCTCGATCAGATACCATAAACCCTACAAATAAATCAAAATATCAAGTTAGAAATGAAATAATTTTCAAAATAAATTTTTTTATTTACGTACGTACCAACCAATGGCCGAACATGGAATGCTGCAAATCAATGGGAATCTGCTCCCATTTGGTCCACGGCTGAGAGAAATAGTTGCGCAAAATAGCGTTTCCCTGTCCGACTGCTATATGCGAAAAACTGTAAAAATAATAAACATTTATTATGTGAATAGATTAATGAAATCTTAGTCAAATCCACAGGTTATCACACAGGTTATCACACCTCCGTGTGCGTGGATCAAACCCAAGACGTGGACGTCGCTCGGGGACGGGGTTAGGAATCATCAATCGTGCAAGACTGCGCCCCCTCCGCGTACTCCCTGGAGCGCCTGCAGGCTGAGGGTCATCTGCCAGCAACTCATCCGCATCGAAAGGCAGGTCAGCGTCCGCCAACTCACGAAATGTGGCGTCGTCCATCTGAAATAGAAAATGTTAATGTTAGAAAATAATTGATAATTACTATTATATATACATATATACATATTATGATTGTATATAAATACCATAGAATTCTATCAGTGTTCATCTTCATCATCATCTTCATATATGTCAATGTCATCTTAATATTCCTCCTCAACATCATCGATATCCATTCGAGTTACAGTTGCTTCATCTCTTACCATTTCAAATTCATATGTGAAATCATTAACATCATCATCTTCACCGACTCTTAAATGTGGGGTGTCATCATCGATACTCATTTATCTTTGTAAAAAAGATTGATTTTGAGTACTCTCTGGAAAAACTTCAATTCTTTTCACATCAGTGAAAGCACATTCACTTTGACTAAACTGATTGTCTTGAATTTTGATTTTTATTACACTCCACCAATCAGTCAAGTCTCTTAATGTAGTACAGTACTTTGCGTAATAAACTTGATATGCCTGTTGAGCCAATAAAAATGGTTCATTTACTGCGAGAACACTTTTACATTTAATATCGAAGATTTCATGAGTCGGATGAACACACACACCTCTCTCTGTATCCAACCACCGACATTTGAACATGGTTATGTAATGTTGTCCAAGATAACAGAGTTCAATGATTTCATCAAGTATGCCATAAAAGTCAACTTCATTATCTCGATGATGAGATCCTCTCAAGCTAACTCCACTGTTCATTGTTTTTTTTGATTCCCCATATGCATGTGTGTGGAATCGAAATCCATTCACCACATATGCATTATAAGTTTTAACAAGTTTGGAAGGTGGGTTACTCAATACACACAGCCGTTTGTCAATTTTATCAGCATGTCGAGACACCTGAAAATTTGTGAAATAATTATCAATATAGTAAATTATACATTGAATGAGTTTCTAAAAGATAAAGAAATTATGTTACCAGTTTTTGAAACCACTGAGAAAAATTTTTCAGTCAACGTTCTTCGAGAGCAGCTGTTGTAATTTGTGGAATTTTTTTCTTGATATGATTATCATACAACCTATAAAAACCAAAGTTATTTACTGTAACATAAATGATAGAATAAGTGATATAAACACTTACAGTACAAATGATGTCATCTCTTCATAGTTGAGTAGAACATACGTATGAGCTCTATGATGTTCATCATCTGAAAGCCAGCGTTCATAAACTCCACCAAAACCAAGCTCTGACTGGTTGAAAATAGATAATTGATTGTCGATTTCATCAATATTCCTCTTGTTCCGTCCCATTCGGTTGTGTTTTGAAGGATACTCAGATTCAAAATAATGGGAGCAGAAAAAAGATATTTCCTCTTGCACATAAGCTTCTGCAATAGATCCTTCAACAGATGCTTTGTTATATACTTTTCTTTTCAATTTTTTCATGCATCTTTCAAATGGGTACATCCATCGAAACTGTACTGTACCTCCACATTTGGCTTCATATGGAAAATGTAACATCAAATGTTCCATTGAGTCGAAGAAAGACGGCGAAAATATTTTTTCCAGTTTACATATAATTACAACAACATCTTTTTCAAGTTTTCCTAGAGCATCATAATCTGCCGTAGCCACACAAATTTCCCGAAAAAAATGAGACATGTCTGTTATGGAATCCCAAATAACAGAATTCAACAGACCTCTTAATACAATGGGTAGAAGTCTCTCCATTATAACATGACAATCATGACATTTTAATCCAGTAATATGACCATTCTTTACACATCTACCCAAATTGGAAGCACAGCCATCTGGAAGTCTCAAATCTGAAATCCACTAACAAAATAAGAAACGGTTTTCTTTAGATAGTGTATAAGCTGCTTTTGGTTTCAGTAACCTTTCTGTTATGACATTCTCAAATAGTTCCAATTATGGATGCCTGCAAATTTGGGCAAGATCTAAACGTGCATTTACATTGTCTTTGCTCTTTCCTGGCGTATCCAAAACTGTATGAAACAAATTATCAAAATAGTTCTTCTCAATATGCATGACATCTAACATGTGTCGGACCAACAAATCAGACCAATATGGAAAATCCCAAAATATGCTACGTTTAATCCAATTGTGTTCTTTCCCAAAACCAGAAATTTTCTGTTGGTTTATTGTGGGACCAAAAGTGATGAGAGGTAATGAAAATACAACTTATTTTAACTCCGAACCTGATAGCATTTTTGGAGGTTCATCCCTTTCAACTATTCCTTTTCTGAAATGAGATCTGTTTCTGCGAAAAGGATGATCAGCTGGAAGAAATCTGCGATGACAGTCAAAATAACAAGGTTTCTTTCCATGAATGAGCATAAATGCTTTGTTCTCTCCCATACAGTAAGGACATGATTTATTACCATGTGTACTCCAGCCAGATAACATCCCATAAGCCGGGAAGTCACTTATTGTCCACATCAATGCTGCTCTCAGTATAACATTTTGTTTCGTTGCAACATCATATGTAGTGACACCAGTACTCCACAATAAATTTAATTCATCAATCAATGGTTTCAAATAAACATCAATATTTTTCTTCGGATGTCCTGGAATTAGTAAAGTCAAAAAGATATATGGCTCCTTCATCAACATCCATGGAGGTAAATTGTACGGAGTTAAAAAAACAGGCCAACATGAATATTGACTACCATAAGATCCAAACGGACAGAAACCATCAGTGGAAAGGCCCAGTCGAACATTTATAGCTTCTAAAGCAAAGGATGGATGCACTCTATCAAAATGTTTCCATGAATCACCATCGGCTGGATGATTCAAGCTTTTATCGGTTGAAATATTTTCTTTGTGCCATGACATCATTGTCGCTGTATTCTTAGACATGAATAAATGATGAAGTCTGGATGTAAGCGGAAAATATCTCAACTGTTTTACAGGAATCAAACCAGACTTCCTGTGTTGTCCTTCTTTATATCTCAGTTACCCACATGTGGGACAACTATCCAACGACTCATTTTCCCCAGAATATAAAATGCATTCATTTGAACATGCATGAATCTTCTGACAAGTAAGTCCCAAATTTCGAACCAGCCTCTTACTCTCATAGTAATTTGCAGGTAAAAAATTTCCTTCGGGTAACAGTGTTTTAAGCAAAGAAAATATCTGGTCAAAACAGGTGTTTGACATTCCGTTATCTAATTTGATAGCCATAAATTTTGCAACTACTTCTAATTTGCTCACCTTGCAGCCAGGATATAATGCATCCTCAGCAGAATTCAACAACTCATAAAATTCAGACGGTGCCAACTCAGGATTTGAAGCTATATCAGCCGGAGTTTCTGTATGTTGAACAGATGAACCTGAAACATCATGTACTAAATCTTGAAATCGGGATGGATCCGGAATCAAGTTGGTATCACCTGCTCTGGAACTGCGTTCACCGTGTTGATACCAAAAAACATAATCTGGTTGAAAACCAAAACGCAAGAGATGTTCTCGCACTTTGTCAAACGTGTCAAACGTTCTCAATGCACATTTTCTACAAGGGCATTTTATTTTTCCTTCTGAAACAAATTCTGGATTTGATGCCGCAAATGATAAAAAAGTCTCCATACCCTCTACATATACTGGATTTAAACCAGAACCGTTTGGATTTCTACGTTGATTTATCCATATGCGGTCACCTAATAATGATTGTTGACGACCTCGTTGTTCCATATTTTTCTATAAAATATAAAAGCATTACTGGTTTTGAATAATTTGTTAGAAAAAACACTAAATCTAGGATAATTATAGAGTTTAGATCATACACAACTGACACAAACTTTTTATTGAGATAGACCTAAAAATTGACCCTTTAAGAATTAAATATGTTAAGAATATAGAAAAACATGTTACAAATATTAATAATTTTAATATTATATAATTTTTTTATTATTTTCATAGTACTAATATTATTGGTAATTAATACTAATTTTTGATAATTATTACTAATTATTGGTAATTATTGGTAATTATTGGTAATTATTGGTAATTATTACTAATTATTGGTAATTATTACTAATTATTGGTAATTATTACTAATTATTGATAATTATTACTAATTATTGGCAATTATTACTAATTATTACTAATTATTCCTAATTATTGGTAATTATTCCTAATTATTGGTAATTATTACTAATTATTGGTAATTAGTACTAATTATTACTAATTATTACTAATTATTACTAATTATTGGTAATTATTACTAATTATTACTAATTATTATTAATTATTGGTAATTATTTGTAATTATTGGTAATTATTGGTAATTATTACTAATTATTAATAATTATTGATAATTATTGATAATTATTACTAATTATTGATAATTTTTACTAATTATTGGTAATTATTATTAATTATTACTAATTATTACTAATTATTACTAATTATTACTAATTATTGTTAATTATTACTAATTATTACTAATTATTACTTATTATTACTAATTATTACTAATTATTGGTAATTATTACTAATTATTACCAATTATTGGTAATTATTGGTAATTAATACTAATAATTGGTAATTATTACTAATTATTGGTAATTATTGTTAATTATTACTAATTATTGTTAATTATTACAAATTATTGGTAATTATTGGTAATTATTGGTAATTATTACTAATTATTACTAATTATTACTAATTACTGGTAATTATTACTAATTATTCATAATTATTATTAATTATTACTAATTATTCCTAATTATTGTTAATTATTTCTAATTATTGTTAATTATTACTAATTATTACTAATTATTGGTAATTATTAATAATTATTAATAATTATTACTAATTATTTGTAATTATTGGTAATTATTGGTAATTATTGGTAATTATTACAAATTATTGGTAATTATTGATAATTATTACTAATTATTGGTAATTATTGGTAATTATTGGTATTTATTGGTAATTATTACTAATTAATACTAATTATTGGTAATTATTGATAATTATTACTAATTATTGATAATTATTACTAAATATTGGTAATTATTACTAATTATTACTAATTATTACCAATTATTGGTAATTATTACCAATTATTACTAATTATTACCAATTATTGGTAATTATTAGGAATTATTACCAATTATTGGTAATTATTGGTAATTATTGGTAATTAATACTAATTATTGGTAATTAATACTAATTATTGGTAATTAATGGTAATTATTGGTAATTATTGGTAATTATTGGTAAGTATTGGTAATTATTACTAAGTATTGGTAATTATTACTAAGTATTGGTAATTATTACGAATTATTGTTAATTATTACGAATTATTGGTAATTATTACCAATTATTGGTAATTATTACTAATTATTGGTAATTATTACGAATTATTGGTAATTATTAAGAATTATTGGTAATTATTACTAATTATTGGTAATTATTACTAATTATTGGTAATTATTACTAATTATTGGTAATTATTACTAATTATTGGTAATTATTACTAATTATTGGTAATTATTACTAATTATAGGTAATTATTACTAATTATTACTAATTATTGGTAATTAGTACTAATTATTGGTAATTATTACTAATTAGTACTAATTATTGGTAGTTATTACTAATTATTGGTAGTTATTACTAATTATTGGTAGTTATTACTAATTATTGGTACTTAGTACTAATACTTGGTAATTATTACAAATTATTCCTAATTATTACTAATTATTGGTAATTATTACTAATTAATGGTAATTATTACTAATTAATGGTAATTATTACTAATTATTGGTAATTATTACTAATTATTGGTAATTATTACGAATTATTACTAATTATTACCAATTATTACTAATTATTACCAATTATTACTAATTATAACCAATTATTGGTAATTATTGGTAAATAATACGAATTATTGTTAATTATTACTAATTATTGTTAATTATTACTAATTATTGGTAATTATTGGTAATTATTGGTAATTATTGGTAATTATTGGTAATTATTGGTAATTATTGGTAATTATTGGTAATTATTACTAATTATTGGTAATTATTACTAATTATTGTTAATTATTACTAATTATTGTTAATTATTACGTATTATTACGAATTATTACTAATTATTACGAATTATTACTAATTATTACGAATTATTACTAATTATTGGTAATTATTACTAATTATTGGTAATTATTACTAATTATTGTTAATTATTACGAATTATTACGAATTATTACTAATTATTACGAATTATTACTGATTATTATGAATTATTACTAATTATTACGAATTATTACTAATTATTGGTAATTATTACTAATTATTGGTAATTATTACTAATTATTGGTAATTATTACTAATTATTGGTAATTATTACTAATTATTACTAATTATTTGTAATTATTACTAATTATTGGTAATTATTACTAATTAATACTAATTAATGATAATTATTTCTAATTATTTGTAGTTATTACTAATTATTGGTAGTTATTACTAATTATTGGTAGTTATTACTAATTAGTAGTAATTAAATGAATAATTACCAATAATTAGGAATAATTACCAATAATTAGGAATAATTACCAATAATTACGAATAATAACATTATTAGTATATTTTATTATTAATATTAAAATAATATAATTTTATAATTTATATACAATTCTCCTTTCATCTGTGTGTTTTCTATCTCCACATACAAATAATACATGTGGAGACAGCAAACACACAGATGAAAAGAGAATTGTATATATATAAAAAATTATATTATTTTAATATTAATAATAAAATATACTAATAATTTAATAATGTTATTATTCCTAATTATTAATATTTATTACTAATTATTAATATTTATTCTTAATTATTAAAAATTATTACTAATTATTCCTAATTAGTATTAACTATGAACAATACTAATAATTTAAATTTATTAAGTAACAAAACAATGTAAACATAATTAAATTACAACTAATTAAGAATAATTAAAACTAATAAAAAATAAAAAATAAATATTAAATTAAAATGAACATAAATACCTTGAAAATTGATCTGCTCTGATCGTTCTTCAAAACTTTAATATCGACTTTGAAAAAAAAATTAAACTTGAGAAAAAATGACCTTTAGAAATAAAACTTTGAGAGAAGAAGAAGATGGAATTTGAGAATGATTTGAAAAAAACGGATGGGGGTATTTATAGGTTAGAGTATTTGCGACGGGTCCATTTGCGATGGGATTCCCGTCGCAAATAATACTATTTGCGACAGTTCCCGTCGCAAATACCTTAGCCATCATTTATTACGGTCAACGGTTAAATAGTTATTTGCGACGGGTCCTGTCGCAAATAACCACCTGCCGACACACTAGTTGCGACGGGGGAATATTCCCGTCGCAAATACCTTTTACCGCCGCCGGTTATTTGCGACGGGAATATTCCCCCGTCGCAAATAGGTTTCCCGCGATTTGGCGCCCAAATCGCGCCAGTCCTTTTGCGACGGGGAAAGCTATCCCGTCGCAAAAGGCTACTTATTTTGCGATGGGCAAATATTCCCGTCACAAATATGTTTTAAACAAGACTATTTGCGACGGGATTTATTCCCGTCGCAAATAACCCGTCGTAAATACCCCTTTTTCCCGTAGTGATATATTTACACCCATTTACAAATCGCACTATTTCAGCACATTAATTTTTTTAAACATCTATATAATTACTCAATATCATTATCCAAAATTATAATATCATTTCAAGATGATGAAATTAGTCCAAACAAATGACACAAATCATTTAATTATTTTTGAACTTTCAAAAAACTTTCTCCCTGGAAAATAACATTTATGTGCTTATATAATTATTTAAAATAATAACAACACATTGTAAATCATAAATGGGATTTTAAAACATAAACATGATAATTGAAAATTTAATTCCACTAAAATAGGTTTCCCATTGTAAAATATCATTTTCTACATCCATTGGTTATCTGGGTAGCCCAGCACGACATCCATTTGAAAAAATTTATGATGATAGTTTTTATTTATTTAATTATTAAATTATGGTGTATGTGTTTTGGTATTTTTGGTGATTATTCAATGTTCCCACATAACCTGAAGTAGTTCTTCTTATAATATTAAAAAAATGAGAATATTTAAATTCATTATTAAATAATTAAAACTCATAACTCACTATTTAAAATCATAAATAGTTTTATATCATGAAAATAAAATAGATCACCAATGATTATTAGAAAAATAAATAATGTTTTTAATACACATAAATATAATTTAATATTCCATTCAAATTCTATAATATTAATTCAACATTTTTATCACTTTAATGTAATTTAAAATAGATTAATCATTATGTTACTATTTAAAGTTGTATATGATGTGAAAAACTCTCAGTTAAAACATATTAATTCATCAGAACATTGTGTCATAAATTTTGATACCAATTCATAGCCATCTTGATAATATGTAGTCAAATACACCCACCAAATTAATAAAATAAACAAGTGGTGGTATATTAATATCATACAGAATGTTGAGATAGCCTTTATGATTCTCTATCAAAGATACGCACAAGAGTCAATAGATCAATTTCTACTCAAATTATAGAGGTTTAGTGTTTTTCCAAAACAAGAATAAATTATTAAAAATATATGAAATTGAAATAAAATTAATGTAATTGAATATGGATCCAAAAAAAATTTATTTTATATCCATAAAGACTCTAGCTAACTTGAAAATCATAATTATAGAAGTTATCAAGGGAGATGGCATGATATAAAAAGTGGAGGTCATATATATTTTATATAATTCCAGGTCCATTATTTCTTTTCATGTTTCCAAAAATACATCTTAATAAAAAACATGAAAATGTATAAATTTCCCTCATTTAGAAATAAGCTCAACCCAATCAACATGAATTTTGGCATCTACCCCTAGAATTCCTATGGTAGTCCATATGTAGCAACCACTCAACCAAACTCTCCAGACTCCCAATACTACCCATTATAGTTTCAATAGCATCATAATATAAAATCTACGTTTCAAATCATTAAAAAATACAAATTATCTATTTATTTAACCCTATAACATAAACATTTAATACAAATATATTCAAAATAAACATAAAACATTGATTTTAAATTGAAGAGTTAATCCATAAATCTGATTTTGTTATATAATGATTAATCATTACCAAATAGATATAGGGTATATATAATTATTTCAACACACATTATGTAAATTTTATACAACTCATAAAATATTTGAAAATAAATACATTCATAGGTTCATAAGATAAATATTTTATATCATGAGACCATCTATAATATTCAACCAACATGTGTATAACCATTTCATTTAGCTAAAAATTAACGAGCCATGGAAATAATATGATATTAATAATATTTAATTTCAATAAATATTGTATAAATACTGAATGAAAATTATTGAAATTCAACCCCATATAAGGATATCAATTCAATGGTTTAAATATGAACATTTCCATTGATTTTAAAGATAATACCTTAAAATACAATGACATATATTCCTTAAATATAACAAATTGATATATGTTGAATAATATTTTATTATGGATTTAATATGAATCATTTTACATTTCAAAGGTCTGGACATTTCTATTTACCAATAGTGTAATATAACGTCCTCATAATATTTGAACAAAGAATATTCAATACTACTTCTCTAGAGAGATCCTCCATATAGAATTTTGACTCTATTAATGCCAAAAATATTTATAATCATATGTAGTGATTATAACACAAAAAATTTAGAACTATGAAAAAAATAAATAATAAGTATTTATAATTTAATTGATTATACTAGAATAATACAAATGGTATAATGAAGATAACATTTATCTTATATTTTCATCCTATATTCAAAAACCATGTTTTTAAAACCTTATATGTTTATCCAATGAAGATAATAAAAACTTAATATATAAGAAGATAATAAATAATATAAACGACGTCATTAACTATAGAGTGATGATAAATGAGTTATATAAATGATAATTTTTTGTATTCCTTGATTAATTATATAATAATAATTTGATATACCACCTAGAAACATAGGTTGTGAATTATTTTTATAAAAATAATAATTTGTCATTTTTATGTAATTAAAAAATTTATTTTTACCTTGTAACATAAAAAATATCATTTAAAATTGATGACATTAAAGAAAAAATAAATTAATAAATAGATTTTTTTTAAAAAAGTTAAAACATGTTTCAATATTTACAAAATAATTATAAAAGAATTTGAAATTAAACTCAATATTTTGACTATACTTCTTGGCAAAGAAAATTTATTTTAAATCATTAAAAATATTTTTTATTTATTATATCATTTTCCATCTAAACTAGTTTAAAAAATAAATGATATATGACCGACATATTTTATTATTACAAGTGTATGTTTATATTATTTGAAATTTACAAAAATTTACCATTCAATAATTTAAAAATTATTATTAAATAAATAATCAATTTTATTAAAAAAAATCCCCAAAGTTGATATTTTTTATTATTGATAACAATAAAAAATTTGGTAACAAAACTAAGTGTAAAACTCAAGACCATATAAATAAATTATAACGGGAGAGAGTTATAGAGTAGAACGAAAAAACGAGTATATATATTATTATTGAAATTTAAAACATGTAACAGCACATATACATCATGAATTAAAAGTGACAAACAAGAATATATAGATTCTGTCAGTTTCTTGGAATGCATGTCAACAACCTAGAAACCCTCTTTTTATACATGAGAAAAATATACGTGAAATTCATTAAATTAGACCAAATATTCAATCCTATAACTAAGACATTTCAATGGCATGGTCAAAGAAGTTTCTCCAAAAAGGTCAATAATCACGACAAAGTCGCTGTCGATAAAAATATTAATCAATACAACCATTTTACAAACTTTATGGAATAATTATCCACCTATATAGATAATTTATATTCAATATAAATAACATGAAACTAGAAAAATAATCATTTTATGAGAACCATATTAATTCATACGACACTACCGTATCCTAAATTTTTTGTAGAAAACATAACAGTTCCATCTGTATATAATTTTATCTAGGGGAATGTTAGAATCAATTTGATATAATAAAAAGTGATTGTATTTTTATCGAAACATCAAAAACTAATTAAAAGGGTAATAATCTAGCCAGACACATCATGTTCAACTATGATTTTTATTTAGCCACTATTATAATGTTTTTGTAGACACTAATAATTGAATCATGATAAAAGGAGCCCTTTTTATACAATTTGTGGGTAGGTCAATTTTTATATATATAAATTACTTGTTCTAGGAGAAAAGTTTTTAAACAACCCACATATATTTGAGTAATAAATTTTTTACATGTAAATTTTTTTTTCTCTTCAAATAATTTCTAATAATAAAAATTAGTTTCTATGTAACTTAAAATATCTCTATTGAAACATAAATTAGTTTGTTTCATTAATTATAGATAGATGACTAATTCCATTTTACATTAAATAATAAAAACCAATGGATTGAAATCAGTCTTCAACATGAATTTCATTATGTCAGTGCTTTAATTAAAAATAAAATTGTCTGTTGATATAAAATATTTTTTTATTTAAATAGCCAACATAGAACAACACTTAGAGTCTAACATTTTTAACTATAATAAAAAATTTAGGTCAAAATTTCAACAGAAATAAAATTATTGATCAACATGTATTTATCACATAATATTTTCTTTTTCATTTATTTAATATTATAATTTGGCATTAAAACTCCAATCAAATTAATGTTGTCCATGGAATTAAAAATGGTAAATTTTAAAATATATGAGAAACATTAAAAAATCACCTATTTTAATGTCAATATAATGGTCATGCCAAAAATTAATTGAATATTTTTTTCAGATAATCTTTTTAGAATGAAAAATTATTTCTGAACAAGTAAACCAAATTGTATTTCATTCAAGTGAACCCAAAAAAATGGCATCAGATAGCCTTATTTTATAGATGAATAATATTTATTGATAATTTAAGATTCCATGTCACTTCCAAAAAAACCAGGTGTATTTAGAAATTAAATAAAAATATACATAGGATTTTTTAGTAATATTCCACCCATATATGTCAGTTTGATAAAAAAATATTAATCCATTATTAAAGAAATATCCTCATAAATACTTATAGTTAAAATAAAGGATATTATGTGAGTTTTATATATTTTAATTTCTGTTTTGTGCCATTTATTAGTGTAAATGTCATAAAAATCATAGATTTTAAAATATAATTAACTGGATACATCATTCCTGCAGGTGAGATATACTTTCTTTTCCAATAAGAAATATATAATATAATATTATAAGTGATAGATTATATTGGAATTGGTTCCCTTGAACCAACTAAATATTTACTTTCAATTATATGATTAATTGAAGACATAAATATTAATAAATATCTTTTCACATGATGATTTTATTTCCACCTAAAATTATTTTAATAATTTCATTAGATTAGATATCTTATTGACTAATTATAGAAGTTCCCCACTATTATTAAAACCATAATGATTAATGAAATTTATCACAAACTTATGTTATATGGTCTAGATGACATATATATAATGGTATACATATTATGATTGACTATATGGTGTTTGATACTCAAATGAGAATAAGGATTCCTTCCAAGAGGTTTACCCATGAAAATATCTATGAAGAGATTTTATGAGGATACACCCACCAATAGTAACTCCAAATATTATATGCGTCATTGGATATTCATATACATGGATGTGTGTGTTTGTATTTATACTTGAGATTATTTTTAATGTATATCATGAGTCACAAATATCAATGTATTCAATAAAATCATAATGAAATATGCTAGGGTATGTTATGATACATTGGGTATGTCACAAGTGATATGAAATTAATTGAAGAATTTGAGAAAGACTATTCCCCTTCGAGTTAAAGGAAGAAGATATATCTGGTTCATTAATTGAAACATGACTATATGACGAAGTCCAAGGACATGGTAGTTTATTAAAAATTACATTTCAATGAGTTAAAAAAAGTTAAAATAAATATACATGTTGATGAACAAATTATGAATTTTTTTTGATGATATATCAAGGAAAAGAGATTTTGTTACATAATAATAATTTTTATGAAGTTATTATCATTACGGCATAATATTATTTATCTATGGGTGACATGATGTTTTTATAGAAATAAATATTTGAATTTATAAATTTTTTTGTATTTCCATTGAGAATGAGGCCTAGAGGGTCACACATAAAGTCTATCCAAAATATTAATTAAATTATGTTTTAATTTAATATTAAGAATTAGTATTATTCTTATCAAGTGGAATAATAATTTTTTATATTTAGGTAATAACATAAATTAAATAAACAATTATTTGAGATTTTAATTTATATGAGTTGAATAATAAAAAAATATTATCCAAGGGCTAGAGAATATATATTATTTATTTATCTCTTATTTATTATCTTCATTATAGGAAATAATTATTTACTTAATTATGTGCATATTAATAATAAATATTTATTCACTTGTTGAGTGAATATAATATTTTTTTAATTATTTAATTAATAATGATACATATTTAATTAAATAAGTATTTATTAATCAAGGTTTTATAAATTTTGAGGAGGATTATTGGGATGACTTAAAAAATCCCAACAAAAAGTGATATAATAATCTTCCAGAATATTGCATGTCAAAAGAATATATTATTAATATCAATGAAATAATCTTATAGTTTTTATGATTATTATTTGTTGTCAAGTGAGATTAAAAATCATTCGAGGTTTTTGGGATATTGGTCAATGTTTTGAAGAATTAATTTGAGTTTATTTGAATTGATCTTGAGATGTCGTGAAGTGATTTAGTGGATTTTTTAAAATATTTATGAATTATATTGGAAGATGTATTTATTGATAAGTTATTCAATGTAATACAAAATATTATATGAGCATTGGGATCATTTAATTGGTTGTTTAAGCATAATATCCTCTACATTAGGATGATCTGATGTATGTGTAAACATCACTCCAAGATTTTTAAGCATCATCGGCAGAAGTGTATGCATGAATCCTATATTTGTAAGGTTAAATTGAGAGATACATAAAAATTAATCTCCAGTGAATAATAATCATATATAAATCATAATCATGATTTCATGAACATAATTTTATACTTGAAAAAAATCATGGGATGAGGTGTAGGAATCAATTTACCCATATAAGTATCATTCCATACAAGTAATAATTTGTAATTATACATTTTTCTGAGGTGTTAAAAGATTTAAAATTAGAATGTTCCATAATTTTTACATTATGAAGAAAGAAAAATTGATGATTATTAAGAAGAAAGTCAAAGGTTAATACATCACATCAGACATGTGATTCATGTTGATTTATATGTGAAATTGAAATGAGTAATATCTATAACAATTTTTTAGAGATTTAAATTTTCTGGGAACTAAAAATATGATAAGAGTATCAAAGTTTAATTTTTTATTGATGAATATCCAAATAATTTTTATGTAATTCAAATCCAGTAATTTTTTTCTTATTTTTAATACATATAAACATGTTCATTAGTTAATGAAGCGATTCTAGTCGAAGTTGTTGATTGTGGATATTCAAGATTAGGATTATTAAGTGTGGAATCACGAATGATTTAACCTGGTTTTAAGCTATAATAATATGATTTCAAGAAAATTCATTAAGTGTTAGATGGTGGGTATTCCAAGAAATTCACAAATTATATTGTTTTTGAATTATTATTTCAAATTAACTGAAGCAAGAGAATTATGTCGAAGGATATTTTCTATGAAAATAATTGTAAATAAGGGTTTAAGTGGAATTATTCATGATACATGTGGTTAATTAATGGATACAAGATTATTTTTATAATGGGGTATATTTTTGTGCCTAATTATATGAGCAAAAAGATTGAATCAAATTTTATTATTAAATTAATATAAGAATCAATAATGATAAGATATAAATTGAATTTATTGAGATAAATTAATTCAATATTTCTATTTTACCTAAATACAGGAAGAATTCAATGGGTTATTTGACTTGAATTGAGATGAGTATCAATAAATAAAGAGAATAAGAGATATTGGAGGCCAATGTTCAGAATCTACCATCTATGTCTGTTTGAGCTTGAGCAATTAGTGAATCATCTATGTTTCAGATTCAATAATCATATTTACATCATGCTTTATAATTAGAAATAATTTTCATCATGAATATTTTTGAGTCTATTAGATTAATATCAATATCTACTATTTATTTAAAGAGATCATACTCATTGTTGTTTCATTTTTTGTGCATTAGTAGAGTGATGTTTCTTAGTATTGTGTGACTATGGATACAAATAGTTTGATGATATAAAAAAATTTATATTGTAAATAGTTATTATTTAATAGAATAAAACACGGTTGGGGGGACTAACAAACCCTGAAAAGTAGTAGGTTTGTTGAGAAGAGGCCTAAACTTGTAAAAATGATCATGTTCATTTGGATTTCAGTTTTTTAAATATATGGGATATTAAAGCTTATATTTGAGTGAAAAAAATTTAATAGTTTTTAGAGGTTGTTTTAAGTAGGAATAAATTATAAATATATTATTTAATGGTTCATCCCCCTTTATCATTAGAGAAACTCGATCCTAGGAACTTCAACCAGCATCAGAGCACGACTACATATGTATAATCCATTCAGATGATTATTAAGGAAAATTTGAATACTATTTATAGTAAGGAATGCCTATATTTTATGAAAAAAATTATCATGGTTGAAAAAACATGATGTTTTTATATCTTCTAACCACTGGATTAGTGGATATAGATTCCACATTTGTTAGTTTTCCACCCACGAAAGGGACTTATCCAATAAACATTACAAATAAAAGAAATACAAAGGTTGATCAAAAGACAAAAAATTGTTATTATAATGTATTTATCAAAATTATTCTATCCAAAAGTGATGATACTTCATTTATTAAAATATATATATAGTATGTTGTAATGTAGATATAAAATGTGAAATTCATGGAAGCTAAATTAAAAATTTGGAGAAGCAAGTTTTAAGACATTAATATTGATGAGGGTGAATAAATTAATTAATAATCTACATGGGTGAATGTTTTTTTAGAAATAATCTAGGTTTTGGTGAAATGGTCGATGAAACACCAATTTATAAGAAAATAATGTGAAATTTTAAAAATATATTTGTTCTCAATGTTTTAGTTTTTAAAGAATTAGAAGATCTTACCCATGAGGAATTAAAAAATATTCTCATTGCATATTTAATTAGAATAATTCTGGCCTTCATGAAAATAAATCATTGTTAAAATTACATTTGATTCCAGAAAAAATTCATTGTATATGATGAAAATATATGTGACTTTGAGGATGATGAAGATGATAAATATTATCAATGAAGCATTTATCTTATTATAACAATGTTCAAGATGGTAATGATCAAGATTAAAGGAAAATATCCACTTATATTATAATGATACAATATAATTGGAAACTTTTCTAGGAATTTTATAAAAAATATAGGAGAATATTATGAATATGAAAATGACGATAAAACTCAAAGAAATAAGTGGGGTAAAACCTCAGACAATGTATCTAAAATTGTAAAATCAAGAATGGAATTTCTTAAATAAATTTATGAAATATATTGAGAAAATAAGAAGAAATTAATTATTCATATAGTAGTGAATATAAAAGTGAATTAGTGTGAAATTTACTACTTTCATAGCTCATGTTGAAAAATTGTTTGATACTCTAAGTGCTGAAGAAGATGATTGAAAGCCAAATGTGATAGAAAACATGCTAAAAATGAACATAAAAATTTTCTTGATCATTATAACAAAATTATAAATGATGATAATAAAAAGATGGAAGAAGAAATATTTTGATCAATGTGAAGAGTGAGTTTTAAAATAAATTATCATCCCTTGTTTATTAAAGAAAAAATTTTAGGTTGAAAGATACCGAACATGATAAGATGATAAAGGATCATGATGATCATTTTTTTGAATGAAAAAAATTCCCTTGGACAATGTTTAAGTATCATGAATATGATAATATTATAATGAATTTATTATAGGGATTCAAAAAATTCCCTTAATTTTGTGGTTGAATTGAATAAATCATCTAAGAGATATTTCACAAAATATAATGTTAGAATTGTACTTAATGAATCAACATTTAACTTTTTACTGATAATTCAGGATTAAAATCCAAATATATTCAAATATAGACCTATAAGAATGCAGAGACATAATATACCATGTTATTAAATAAAAAGAATAACTTATAGAGTTCTTCAATTCCCCACTAGATGTAAATATAGACTCATTCAGTGAAGAAATTAAAAAATTATGGAAAACATACATTAAAACAAAATTATAATCCTAAATGATTTAAATTTTTAAAATACTACTAGTGTTGTAGAGTTTTTTATAACAAGTCCTATACATGATTCTATAACATCTCAATAATAAAAAAGATGAATGACATTACGGGGAATTATTTAAAAGAGACAAAATAAGAATCTAAAAGAAACAATACTGTAATTTTTCATATTTTCAATATGCCGATATAGAGTGTATTAAGTAAGATTGAGGTAGGTGTCTCTAGTTGGATCATATAATAATTAAGTGTGTGAAGATCTTACGAGTATTGTTTTCCTAGATTTAAAAAAAATAAATGGTATTTTTAATCCCAATAAAGAAAAGGCTTGTCATGATGAAGTCACATTTACGGATGTCAGAAGGATAATGTCATGGGTTTTTTATATTGTTTTCTATTCCGATAGTACAAGTGACGTAAAAGTTATATTAAATCATGAGTAACATTAATTATGATTATTATCTTTTGATAATAATTGTTCTCTGGGAATAAATGGTACTGGATCAATTGAAATTGACGATAAAAAATCTGAAATCCAATGATGATTTATATTTTAAAGAGATCAAGAAAAATATTTTGAGTGTTAGTGAGATCTATGTTGTGTAAATGAGGTTATTTTCAAGAATTATATGGTATCATTAGAATCCTAAAGGCTTCAAGGATCACATATCAAGGAAAAATAATAAATGGAAATATATTTTTAATTGTTTATCCAACCAATTCCAATTTTTTGGTGAAAAATATGAGAGTACCTTGTGGAATATAATGATTTTTCATCTTAACCAAAGAATCATGAGATAAATTTAGGAAGTATTAGGTTAAAATGTATTTTCACAATCTAAAAATTTAAAGTGATAATGTTTTTAGAAAAAATAAAAAATTAAAGATGACACAAAAATATGATAAGAAGATAGAAATTATATCACCAGACCAATAAAACCCATTCACACTAATTTATGTTGTCCCATGGTGTAAATTTCAACAATAAATTATTTATACATCATCAAATTTATTGATTATTTTACTATAATGACCAATGTAATTCTCATTATTCACAGGTCAAAAGATATTGAGATGTTTAATGTTTTTAGGATAGAAGTTGAAAAAATGTTATGATTCAATACAAATAATGCCATCTATGATAATAGAAAAGAAAAAAAAATTGTTAATTTGAAATATAAATTACTAAACATGGAATGAAGAATCTATTCAGTAGACAATATACACTACAATAAAATTAATTTTATAGAGGAATAATTCTATCATTATTGAGAAGGGTAAGAAAATTCTTGGTGAAGATGAAGTCCCAAAATATTTTTTTAGAGAAGCGATGTGTGATACTATAGACATTTAAAATGGATGTATTATGAGAACTATTTAACATAATAATCTATTTGAAATATGGATCAATAATAATCCAACCATTAAGTAATTCAATGTATTTTTAATTCTTTGATTTATAGAAATCAAAAATTAAAATCCTTGAATGTTTGAAGAGAAAGAAGATGTGGGGATATTTGTGTTATACTTATCTAGTCATAGTGGGTACCTGTTCTGAAATTATATTTTTCAAATTTTAATGGAATATTATAATATTAAAATTATTTGTAATTAGATAATAGTAGGTAAATCAGTTTAAATAGATTTTTAATTTTCTAGGTAAAACAACAAGAATTTTTCTAAACAATATGTCAAAAATATTTTTGAAATTGAACCAAATAATATTAATGGTTATCCAAAACATGGTAGTGATGAACATGAGGCTTTGTAAAGTGTAAAAAAATAGTTTCATATAATTAAAATGCATTTTTAAAAGGAATACATCATTGGAAAACATGAAGCACCCATTCAGAGAAGAATAATGGTGATAAATTTAAATCAAACAAAAATTATATCATATGATTAACCAATAGTAGTGGATAAAGCAATTAAACTTGAGAAGTGGGTATAATAAATTGATGACTAGGTTATCATTTTTTAGAAAAAAAATAATTTTAAAATTTTACCAAAGGAAAAAAATGTTAAATGTTCATGGGAACCAAGTGGGAGTTTAGAAACAAAATGAATAAGAAGTGTGATATTATAAGAAAAAAGGTAAGATAGTTATATATGGGTTATTCTAAATTTTATTGAATATAATTTCTGTAATCCTTTTCTCTAATTTCATGGTTGTAAACTATATGAATTTTCTCGGTTGTGGTTTTAAAAAATCACTTTATATTTTATCAAATGGATATGAAATAAACCTTTTTTAATGGTAAACTTGTAAAAGATGTTTTTGTTGAGAACATAGATGGTTTTACTATATATATTGACGAAAACTATTGTGAAGACTAAAAAATAATTGAATGGATTGAAACCAAGAGACTTGTATTAAAAATGTTATGGTTTCCTAATAAAAATGAATATTTTAAAAGTGAAAATTGATAGCAATTGTTATTTTAATGTATTGTTCCCAAGTATATTGATTTTCATAGTGTGTGTTACTGTTATAATTTTTTATATTGATAATGTTTATCTTAATTAAGAGTTTGGTTAATATATGAAATGTTATTTTTAAATTTATTTGTTTGGAGAGTTTACATACATTCAATGATTACAAGTTGAGAAAAATACAAGTTAAAATTTTTTATCCTACAAACAAATACGCAAGGGAGTTATTGAGAATGTTTAGCCGTGATGGGCTGAGATATGTTTCAACTAAAATTTAGATTGAAATGAAATTGGTTAATGATGATAATGAAAGAATGTTCAATAACAACAATTTTAGGAAAGTCATTAAAATCCAGTGGTATTTGATTGATTCATGACCTGATATATCCAATGGGGTTATCAAGATTGAATGTATTTATATTTAAAATAATTCAAAAATTATTTTCCGAAAATATATGCCAAGATAGAGGTTATCTAAGTTGTGGATTATTTTTCATATCCCGGCCTTTTTATCACTTGAAGAAGTGTTGAAAATCTACTTGGATTTATTTTGTGTCAATAATGTTGGAGAAATAGTTACATAACTCTTGAAGAAAGGGAGAGAAAATTCATGTTGAATGTGGAGTGTTCATTATGTGGTTATATGAATCTATGGATATTATTATATTGGGGATACATATGGAAGTGAGATAAAAAGATTTTTGATTTGAGGGGGGTTCATTTAAGTAACATGGCCATAACATTCTCGGCAGCAAGGGATATAATTCTATATACAACATTACCTTATCTGGTAGTGCTGTGAAAGACAATACTCATTAGATAAAGGCTATTATTTAATTATTCTCAAGAGGGTTGAGGAGTTTTTTAAAAAATGTGATAATTTGGAAGATTTGAATATATTTTCCCACAAATCTAAGATGATAATGTTGATTTATCCTAGGAGTTGTTGATTTTTTTCATTTTTTTCAATTGATATTAAACGAAATTGGATGTTTCAATGTTATTTATTGAATATATGAAGAATATTTGTTTGTTTAATGGAATATATCCTAATATATTATGATGTTATTCAGTAACTATTTGAAAAGAATCTAGAACTGTATTGGAAGATGGATTTAGGTATAATTCATTTTTTCAAAAATATCATATTAGATGTATTTAGGGATCACATTATTGGATTGTTAAGAAATACATACTCTATGTCAGGATACTTTGAAGTATTGTAATCATAAATCCTAGCATGATAAGTTTCATTGGAAGTTTTATAATCCATAATACGATCTTCATAAGGATGAATTGGAATTTTTGAAACCTCAATCAGTGGTGCATAAAAACCAAATAGATACCATAATCATGGTTTCATCAACATCATATGACACATTCTCAAATGTCATATACGTTTGAATAAGCATAAATATACACATTAAATCATTATTACATCTGCATAACAATCAATACATAGAGAATATTCATAGTTTATACCAATTAAAAATTTGAGTATTCTAGAAATTTTTACATTCAGAAGAATCTAAAATTGAAAATGCCTTAAATGATATTATAAGGTTAATAAATCACAATATACATGTGATTCAAGATGATTTATATTTTAATTTAATGTTGGTAATCTATATAAACATCTATCTGATGTTTAATTTGATGTGAAACTGAAAAATGTTAAGAGTATCAATGATGAGATTTTCCACGAAGAATATCTTGATTTTATTTCAAGAATGATAACAGGGTGATGCTTTGTTGGGTTTTAGTTTATATAATCACATTCATTACTTTATGTAAGGATCCAAGATGTATTTTTCATGTTTGTATGCTTATGTTGATGAGTTTTTTAGTATTACTTCATGGATCAATTCTTATAGTCACAACCTTGAATAATACGATTTTGAGCTACTATATTGAGAATAAGACCATGGGTCTTCCATGAAATTCACAAATGAATTGTTTGTGAACTATTCTTTCATGTTGATAACAGCTATAGAATTACTTCAAAAATATTTTTATAAAAAAACAAGAGGAAATAATGGTAGATGTGGAATTAAGCCAGGGACATTCAATTCATTAAAGTGTAGAAGATTCTTGCAATCATGATGAATATTTTCAGCCTAATGAAATCAAGAAATTATTATGAATAATATGAAACTATTCTGTAAAAAGACAAAATGTGAATTCTATGCTAGAAGATGAATTTCTGGAATGAAATTAATTTTCTAATAATGAATTTTTGGAACATAGGAACTAGTTGAAGTGAGTGGTTGTATGGATTTCATTGAGCAGACTATTGAAAAATATAGATATGAAGAGAGAATAAATATAGATTTTTATAATCCACCATCTATATGAACTTGAACTCCAAATATAAGTGGATTATCTACATTTGATGTTTAATAATCTGGTCTACATCAAGTTGTACAAAGATTATGAAATCTATTCCTTAATATTCTAGAGGTTTATGGTGTAATATCAAGATATACAGTTTCTAAAGCAACAAAAGATTCATAGATATTTCCCGTGACACCGCATGTTTTGTAATTTCACAATTGAATCCCGATTTTAAGCTATGAAATGGTTTTGATATTTTATATGATGTTTTGGAGATACGTTGGATGTTTTGGACGAATTTATAAGGCCACATGGTTATAGAACGATTCTTAAAATCCATGTAGGGTTTCATAGGAAATCATGTTGGAGGGTTTGGGGTCAATAATGTGGGTGCACGATTTACCTAAACCATGCATGGTCCATCTGACATTAGAATTTTTTTTAAAGTGGCTATTTTCTATGTTGAATATTAGTTTTAGAAACTGGGTGGTAAAACCTTTCAACCCTACGTGTCATTCAATAGAACCTGCACAGTTGGCACATAGCTTTCCAAACTGAACAACCAACCGCCATTATGAAATGAATTACATATGAAAATTAATTTTTAATATTTTCGAAACCACCAAACATTTTTTTTACTCGTGCGATTTGGGAGCTTTACTTCTAGGATTCGTTTGGGAAATATTGGCGATTCAATATACTCTAGAGGCCGATGGTAGTGAATCACGATGAATTAGACAAACAGAATCTAAGGTAAGGGTTTCATTTGTACTTCTACCTAAGGATATCCATGATTTCATTTAATTTGAACCCAGTAATATGGATTACATAGATAAATCAATGTTTTTTCATGTTTTAAGAGAAAATCATCTAGATCCATTGATGGAAAGGAAGGAGAAACCCAGATTATCAAGATCACTAGGAGATTATTTGGAACAAACTTATTGAGGTAATTGAATTATCCATATATGCACTATTATTAGGACATGAATGATTTGGGTTTTATGAACAACATTTTGGTGTTTCCTGCTAAATAACAAATTATCATTCTTATTATTTTAACATTTTTCAAACTATGGGTTGTGGGTTTCTCCCTAATGTGTTCTATGCATTTATTTGGATGTTTTTTATGGAATGTTTTTTATGAAAGAATTTGGTATGAGAATGTGTAGTGTGTGTTAATATTTTATATTTGGGACATGTTATTTTTTTACATGGATGATATGTCTATTTGATGGAATATTATTTTATAACACCATCTGACTACTTATGTATAGAGGGATGGGTTCCACTCATGAGTTAAAACTATTCAGTGGCCAATGGGATATGATCCAATTTTTTAGTAGTTTTTATGGATATGAATATGTATGGAATGGGTGACTATTATAATGTCATTTATTTTCATTGATAATTTATATGTATATCTTTTAAAACTATTTTAGATTACTCACTCTGTTTTATGTTAATCACTGATATTTTATATTAATGGTTAGATAACATATTTTAGTTCTAGCGAAATGTCTAATAAGTCTTGGGGATTTTCTAATGGTTTGTATAAACACCCCTTCTATTTCATATTGGATCACATGAATACATTATGTACCATGATATAAGAAAGGGGAAGGACACCTACATTACTTTTGGAGCACCGTAATTTAATATTTTTGGTGTTTTTGGAGTTAGAGTTTTGATATGTATTGTAGAATAGTTAGTAAAAGTTCTACATCAATGCCTTGGATTCCGGTTATGTCTTTTGGTATTCTATTTATATATAGTTATTGGTGTATGTTTACTTCTTTGACATTGATTATGATTATAGTTTATTATTTCATTATATTTTTTATTGTTTTATATCATGTATCATTTTCATTCTGGTTTCTAAGGAACATGTTGTTCTATTAAAATTTTTATTTTTTGTGTTAAATCAACCCCAAATGACTAAGAAAACCCTCATAATTTACTACCCACATTTGGTGTCAGGGTGATGTCACATTAGTTTAGTGGAATTATGATCTATACCATGCTAATGGGTTTGGCTAGGGTGTTACAATTT
Source organism: Viscum album (assembly GCA_963277665.1). NCBI lineage: Eukaryota > Viridiplantae > Streptophyta > Magnoliopsida > Santalales > Viscaceae > Viscum > Viscum album. The sequence goes on from OY728152.1 coordinate 1,391,110,197, forward strand.
GTATTAGTTTGGATCAATACACCATTTAATAATGAAATGTATGGAGATATGATGTGTTGATACTTGAAACATATGTATAAAAATGTATAACTAAATAATTTATAATGAACATCAAGTTACCAAGGATTTTTGGGTACATAAGTTCTTCGAAACACTTCTAGGAATGTTATAACCTCATCATCAAGGGATGAACCAGTGCGAGTCTGGTATCATGTATTAATTATAATATACCCATAGGACTACATTATTCATATAATAACCCAAAAATTTATAAATTAAATTCTCTTAAGAATGAAATAATTAATAATTAAGTAAATTTGTTATTAAAGACACCTGCACTATATGTCATTTAATATTTTATGAAAGTCATAAAATATCATTAAGAATCATAACCATTGGAAATATCATTCTTCTATAATTACCATTACTATTTTTATATATTAAGGTTTATTGAAATGGCTAATTAACATATAATGAACAAGCGATGGCCTCAAACAACAGGATCATACACTATGATTCCCATTAATCAGAGCATTAGAGGGATATGTCATCATTGGGATTTTCCATTGATAAAGGAATATAGAGATTGAATAATTAATTATCTAAAAAAACCACTTATACGATAAATGTATACATATCATGATCAAGTCCAAAACCATGTTCATTGAACCACCCAATCAAATTAACGTCATCAAACACCTTACAGTTAGGGCGTATGATTGTGTAATAAGGGGATATATACATAGAACCCAGTAATATGAATTGTAATATTTTATTTTCAGTAAAATAATTAATAAATATATCTATATTCATTATTAATGTTTATATATACATGATTATATAATGGGCCTAATAAAAAACTAGATCTTGAAACAAAGAAAGTAAACATGTATTTTTAGGGAATTTATTGTTTAAAATAAAACACTATTCTTAAAAAATTCAATAATTTTGAAATAAATAATATTTTCATTATATATTTTAAATAAATAATATTTATTTAGATATGAATGATATTATAATTCTGTGAAGTCACTTGTAATTATTATAAGGTTCATAAATTTTTCAGTGTCACAAAAAATATTATATTCTAGTAAATATGTAATTTAAATTAAAAGTGTAAAATATCATATTTAGAAAATAATTTCTTAAAAATAAATTATGTTTTTTAAATGATCAGTTATAAATTATTTTACACTGATTTTTTCATTATTTTTTGAGATAATCGATTTTATTTATAAAAATTTAATTCAGTATAAATATACGATAATATTATGAAATTATAATATCCCAAAAGTGATGTAATAATTTATATGAAAAGAATTCATGAACAAAAATATATTTGAAAATTAAAATATGGTTTTTTAAAGTCACATGATTAATTTTAAAATCCTATAATGAATCCTCCAAAACATATGTTATATTTAATGGATTTCAAAGTAATTCATTATAAACATGACTCAATTCAATTTAATATATGGTACTATTTTAATTATTTTTGTTCATAGGAGAATAAAATATTTTTGAAAAATACTATTTATAATAATACCTGGGAAATCTTGTGGTTTTGATTAATTTATTTCATAGATTCAAAAATCAATGTTTTGGAATTAATAAATTGTTCCCCTCTCTTTTGTTATAAATACCCACCCAAACTCCCATTACTCTTAAATAAAAACCCATTTATTTCGAATTAACTCTCCCTATACCATTGATGGTCCCTCCCAATACATTCACGATCTATTAAAAAGCACCTTCTATTCTTTTAGAACCGTTCCCTCAAGTAAGAGATTATCTTCCACTACTATTTTATTCATGAAATTTCATTTTATTAAGCCTTTGTGTTTCCAATTGTTCATATTGTAATGTTTTTCCACATCCCTTTACTATCTTTATCATTTTAATGTAATTATATACCACATTTTACTCTTATTAATGACTTCAAAAATCCTTTTAGTACACCCATTATATTGCCAAATTTATCCCTTGAATTTCAATGATTAACATTTATATTGGGAATACCCATCCTCATTTACACTGAATAATATCCACCTATATGTTCTTATACTTCATTGATTGGGTAATTCATTGTATGTAACCAAATACCTTTAATTTTTTTTATTAAAATAATGTAAATACACTCTTATATTGAATGAACTAAGTGGGACACCAATGCATGTACATGATATAAATGTGAGGAATTGGAAAAAAATATTTCCCTCCAATGTATTGGGTAATATTCTAATATTAGGACATAACTTTATGGTTCATGTTATATTAGCCTAATAACACTATGTTATTACTCCTCAGTGGTTATCGTTGAATTATGCTTATGATTTAATGTTTTGATGTAGTCTCTAAAATTCATATGTTTCCTTGATGATATCATCTTATACCCTGAATTGATGTTCAAGTTTATGATTCTAACCCATTTATGTGACGTTTACATTCTGATTGACACACATTTATTAATTTTATAAATAATTATTTGATTATTCCCTTACTAGGATGTATAGCTCACCCATTTCTTATAGGAATCCCTAGGTTGTCCCATGCAATATTATCAGATCAATGTAATATAAGGGAATGTTTTAATTTTCTTAAATAAATTGATTATACCAATTATTCAGGTTATTTTTCTCTATATGTAATTACACAAATACACTATTCTGCATAATATTTTTGTATTGTATTCAGGTTATTTTTTTCTAATAAATCATTAAAAAATGTGTATTAAAGATAGGGGTTTTCATTGTTGGTATCAAAGAAATGACTATTTTGTTTTGAGATTTCTATTATAAAACCATAGTAAAACCAGATGGATAAAGATAAATATTGGAAAAAATCATTAAATTATGTTTACAGATATAATGATAGTTTTTCTAGGAATATACAACCCTATTTGGATACCAGCCAGTGGATGCGGTTGTGGAGTAGTTTTTCCTAGGGATAATAATCTTAAAATGGTTAAATCTGGTATTAACATTATTATCATTTGTTGTACCCCTGATATTACTAAGACTAAGTACCTAAATAGACACTCCTAGAGGATATGGTTTACTTAATCATGTTATTTTTAGAAACCATTATGAAGGGAAAAATATCATTAAATTTATTATTTGAAAATTGAATATGGATAACATAGATTGAAACCTACAAAATCATAGGTTATGGAAATCATTTCATTTATGAATTATCTTTTTTCTATTAATACTATTCCCTTTGATATGATTAATTATATTAATATTCTCATAAATAAGTATATATATTTTTGAAGTAAATGATTAGAACTATAAAAAAAATTTTATACGTGAGATCATTATTTATTAATGAACATCAAATGTCTAATATAAGTTTAGTTTACTGCATTAATTTATATCATGTATGTTTGGTAGAACTATTAAACATGTCCTTAAAACAAGGATGTCAATTTATTGTTAAAAATGTAAAATGGGAAAATTATTGTATCCCATTAATATATCTTATCCCATATCAATATTTATGGGTTGAATTACCCAATTATCATTGTGATACTACTTTCAATGGAATTTGATGTTATTCTAGGAATGTATTTACATTCCTTACATATATCCAACATAAATTTTCAGTTTCAGGAAATCTCTCTACAAATCATGAATCACTCTTATATTATATATAACTGTAATGAGGAGGATGAATCACGGTTGAATTATCATCTCACGCATGGATATTATTGACTTGTAAAAAACATATTTATATCAAATGATTAGGACTATGGAAAGGATAAGCCTTGATGACATGCCAATTATAAGTGAATACATTGATGTGTTTCCAAAATAATTCCCAAATCTTCTTCCAACCCATGAGGTTGAGTTTTCTATAGAAATTATACATAGAGACTTTCCAATATAAAATAATCTATAGAGAATGACCACTATCAAACATCCCGATTTGATGAAGTAACTACATGATAATTGAGACAAAGGGTTTACACACCCAAGTTATTCACTATGGGTTTCATTGGTCCTTTTAATCAAGAATAATAATGGGTAAATGAAACTTTTCATTGATTATCATGATCTCAAAAAGATCAGGGTAAAGAACAAGTATCCTCTCCCCCAAATTTACGACATTTTCAATTAGCCACATGAAGCCTAATATTTATTTGAGGTTGATATTAGGTCAGGATATTATCATGTAATGTTGAATAAATAGGGTGTCCCCATGACTACTATCCATATAAGATATGGGAACTATGAGTTCATAATGATTCAATTTGAACAATTTAATTCTCTAGAAATCATCATGGCTTTAATGGATAGAGTATTTTGGGATTTCCAGGACAAATTTATGGTAGTTATTATAGAAATAATAATATATACTTAAAAATGAATGTATAAGATGATGATAATTTTAATTTTTTAGTTAAGTCCCTTAAAAAAGTTATGTTATATGTAAAGTATAGTAAATTTGAGGTTTGGATGGAGCATAGAAAATTCCTAGGGCATGTTATCCATAGAAAATTAATATTTGTGGATCCTTTGAAGAGAGATGAAGCATATGGATGGTCCAGAACAATATCTATGATATCTATATCTATTTTACTTGGATTATCTAGGTTCTATAGTCTATTTGTGAGAATCTTCAACTGATTATCAAGCCCACTAACCAAGCTATCTCGAAAAGGAGTGATGTTTTTTTGGATTTATGAATATCAGGATAATATTAAGGAGTTAAAGGAGAGGTTAATCATTATAATTTCACTCACATTATCCGGAAATGGGGAAGGATTTGTGATCTAAGTTGATGAATCCAGAAATGGATTAGATTTTTTACACTCGAAAAATGAAAAATTGATAGATTATTTCTCCCACCAATGAAATATCAATGAGTAGAACTACCTGACACCTAATCAAGAATTGGCTATAGTTATATTAACATTAAAGATTTGATGAAATTATATTTATGGGGAAAGTGTGAGATTTATATGTATAATAAATTTCTCAAGATTATATTCACACAAATGGATCTCAATATGCACCAATGAAGGTGTTTGGAAGAGATAAAGAATTACGTATATTCAATACATTACCATCTTGGGAAGCTGAACATAGTGGAAGATTCTATGAGTAAAAATGATCCCCCAACCCTGTCCATGATAAGGATCAACGGGGATCTAGTCTTCTAATGCATGAAAAAGGTGGGCATGAGAATCAATAAATAAGCCTAATACTACCTTTCTCAAAAAACATCACAAACATAAACTATTGAGATGATAAAGGAGTCCCAAAATGATTATGCAAAGCTACAGATGCATGTATTGAATATTATAAATTATAAAGTTTCTATAGATATATTTATAAGATTTAAAACCAATATATGTCCCCCATCAAAACCATAACTAAAGAGTGATCTTCTGGATGATGCACATAACTCATCCTTATCTATTCATAAATAATTTATTATGATGTATATAGATTTAATAATAAATATAATTTTTATATCATTAAAAGGGTGATTGAATAATTTTTATATTAATTCAAGGTATGAAAATAAGTCAAAAATAAATTATTTAAGTCTATGGGTATTATGAAAACATTTCCCATACCAATAGGAAAATGGGAAAATATAACCATGGATTTTTTATAGCACTACCCATGAAATCTAAGGGAAATAACATCATTTGTGTTGTCGTTGACCACCTTACCAAGTCATTGTGGTTAATATATATAAAGAAATATTTATATTTTAATATAACTACCAATATTTACATAAGATAAGCTGTAAGACTACATGGAGTTCCATTCTCAATTTTAGATAATCGATATCTGAGGTTTAACTTCTTGTTCGAGATAAGCCTTTAGTATGTTTTGGATATAGTATTTTGTCTTAGTACTACATATCACCCTCAAATAGATGGACAGTCTGAATAAACCATTCAAATTCTAGATTATCTACTGAGATATATTTCAATGTATTTATAAAGACGTTGGGATCAACACCTTAACCAAGTGGAGTTGTCATATTTATTTCATTTTAGCATTCAAATGGAATCTTATAAGGATATATATGAGGAAATGTTTCAGACTCCAACATTTTGGTATAATGTTAGAGAGTGTAAGTTGATGGTATCTGATCTTATTTAGGAGATCATAGATAATGTTAAAACCATTCAACATCATATGAAATCTGTGAAAATTTGAAAAATCAATATAAAGGAAATCATTGATGAGACATAGAGTTTGAGATTATAGATAATGTTTTCAATTATAAATCTCTATGGAAGAATTTCATGAGGTTTGGGAAGAAGGGAATTCGTAGTGTTAGATACATTAGAACCGTTGATATCATTGATCACATTGGAGTTATGGCCTATTGGCATGAACAACCACCTAACCAATCTCAGGTACATGATGTGTTATATGCATCCCTCTTAAGGGAGAACATACCAAACCCCTCAAATTCATTAAATCTAGATTGGGTACCTCTAACAAATGATCTCTCACATGAGGAGTAGTTAGTGAAGATCATAGAACATAGATATAGAGTTATACGAAACAAGACAACTAACATGGTCAATTTACTGTCGGGGAACCACAAGCATGAGGAGGAAACGTGGGAACCGTAAGGGGAATTGAAAAAAGTACCTTCATATGTTTTAGTTTATGAAATATAATTTCAAGGGTGTGATTTATTAATGGGAGAATAATTCAATCCCCCAATATTTTAAAAATTAAATTCATTTATAAATTAATATATTCCTCATAAAGTGATGTAGTTATAGAAAACACTGACACTATATTTGATTTTTTCTTATCTTATGGGATTAAATAAGCATTAAGAATCCTAAACATTGGTTATATAGTTTTTATGTAGAGACCATTGAGATTAATATATGTTAAATAGTATGATAAAGTCTAATTGACATAGAAGGAAGAAGTGATGACCTCAACCAGTAGGATCATACACTAAAAAACCCATTTATTATAGATTTTGAGTGAGAAGGAATCATTGGTATTTTTTCCTGACCATGCCCGATATCAGATTCAATAACTGAATCTTGAGTGAAACCATTTATTGGAAAATTTCAAATTTATCTATATCATGAACCAAACCATGTTCGGCGAAGCACTCAATGAAAGTTCCACTATCACACACATTATCATTATGGTGCAAGTTGGTGTAAGAAGGGATTATGTATCTAGACCCTAGTAGTTTGAAGTATTATATTTTTCTTTTAATAAATCAATGATTATAGTTTCCCCTTTTAAATATTACTTTATATATATACAGGATTATATAATGGGTTTAATAAAAAAAAGATGATTTTGACACGAAGAAACGAAAATTTTATTTTTGGGAAATATATAGTTTTAATTAAAACAATATTGTTTACAAATTCAATAACTATGAAACTAAGGATATTTTCATGAAAAATTAATATTAAATTATATTTATTTAAATATAAATGATTATTATATTTCATTATGTCCTATGCAATTTTGGTAAGGGTTATAAATTTAATAGTGCAGTAAACACTATAATATTATTATAAATCACTATTTTTTATAAAAGTGTAGATTATCATATATAAATTTTTATGGAAAAATAAATATTAGTCTTGAAACCAGTATTTAAAAATTATTAATCATTGAATTTTTCATTATTCTTTTGAGACAATCAATATTTTGTGTAAAAATTAAACACTATATAAATTTATAGGGTATATTATGACATTATAATTGCTTAAAAATGTAGTAATAAATGGCATAAAATGTATCGAAGACAGAAAATATATCACCTTTTAAATAATGTGGGTTTAATGTTATATTATTAATACAATATATCAACAATCAATCCTCCAAAACCTATATTATAATTTAACTATTTTGATACAATTATTTAAAAACATGACCGACTTCCATATCAAGGATGGTATTATATTAATGATTCTGTTTCATATAATAATATAATATTTAAAACTATTTTTTTTGTAGAAATTATGGAGAAAACCATGATAATGATTCTGTTTTTTATTATTTTATTACATAGAGTCCAAAACATTTCATTAGAAATAAATAATGAATTCTCATATATTTTCTTATAAATACCCACCCAACATACAATTAAACTTCACTAAAAACCCATTTAGAATGATACAACTCTCTATATACCTCTCCAAATACTATCTAATTTCTTTTAATGGTCATTAGAATCTTCTAATAGGATTTTATAATCAACTTACCAAGTAATGGATTTTATTCCTCTTGCATTATATTCAACTAATTTTCAATTATCAATTTTGTAATGTGTTTTTATACATACCATTAATTTACGTATGATTACCATGTAATTAGAGACCACCTTTCATAATAATTAAACCCTTCCATGAACCTTTATGCACACCCTTTATGATACAAATTTTTTTTATGATTTTCCATGACCATCTTTTGTGTTGTGAATACACATCCCTATCTCAACTAAAGGTAATTCATATATATGTCCCTAAAATTAATTTATTGGGGAAATAGATTTATATAACTTATAATCCTTAATATTAGGAATAAAATTTATAAAACCATTCATATGTTTAATGATTTATATGGAACAAAAAAATTATATATATGATATGAATGTGAGGTGTGTCCCTAGGAATATATTTCCCTCCAATGCAATAGTGAATGTTTTTATCTCAATAGATACCATTTATGGTGCATGATCGATCAAACTAATAATAATATGTAATGATATCTTTGTGGTTATCAATGACTTATGCATATGATGTCTTGCATTATTTTGTTTCCACATTCCATTGTTTCCTTAATGTTATCACATTATATCATGATTCGATGATTGTTATGATTCTCACCATTTTATGTCACCTTTTCATGCTTCATGACACAAATGTATTACTTTTATAATGTTACCATTTGATTACTTTCTTACTGGGTTTATATCTCACCCCTTTCTGATATAAATCCATTGGTTATCTCATATAGTATTAGAAGATAATAATTATATTAAGGAATGTTTTGGATTTGTTAAAGAATTTTGTTGTGCCCATGTTTCAAGTAACTTTGTTATGTGTCTAATTACTAAATATTGAAGTCCACATGATCATTATGGATTTTATTAAGTGTATTTTTTATGAAATCACTATTTAATGTGTATTAAATATATGGTTGGTCAATGTACTTATAATAATTTATGATTTTTCTTATTTTGAGCTTGGTATATTGAAAAATATAAAGGATTAATATATTTGGCTGTGATTGAGTGGTGATCTTTCTATTCCTATAGGAAGATACCAAAAGTCAGATTACCTATAAATCATCAAGAAAAAGTTGTTGAGAACGTGGTTCCACCTATTAAAACATAGGTGAATTAGTAACATGTTAGAAGAATCATGGAAGTGTTCCAAGCTATTTAAAAAGGGAATTTATATAAGGAACCATATTTTACAGATCAATAAATTCAATTTCATAAGTATAATGCATCAATTTTCAGGGTGACTCCAGATCAGTATATGAAAAAACACGGATTATAATATTGAATTGAATCATTAATTTTTTGATAACACTAATATAAATTAAAGTGAATCAATCTATGTATATTCTAAAGGACATAAAACTAAACAGACTTTCCCTTCCACCCAAGCTAAGGTCAACCAAGGGATTACTTAGGAATATTTTGAGGAATTGTACAATAGAAAATTCTATCCTCATACCCTTTGAGTATAATAGACCACATATTTATTTTAGCAAAAATAACTACATATCTCAGTGATAGAATATGAAGCCCTAATTACATAACTTTATTAAATCACAACGAAATGTAATGTCTCAACTTGGTGGTCACTTAACCAGGGCCCAATGTTAGTGGGTCACATGGCCTAAGCTCACCTACCCACACGCTAGAGTCTATCGACTAGCAAAAAGGGCATGAGGTGGTATAATGGGGAGACTATACCCTCATATTGTAGTGGAATAGAGGATATAGAAAATAAACCTAAAATAGAGGAAGCATAATACAATATATGGAATAGTGGAAAAAATTCAATAATCAATTATGGAAGAATAAATAACAAAACAACAACAACAACAATAATAATCAATATACCATAGGTATAGTCATATAACATTATGTATTATCATGATAATATACAAAAAGGGTAAATAAGGGACATGATTATACATCATTCTATACAAAAATACCAAAATAATAATCTTCTATTATCATGACCATATGATCTGTCCTCTTCTCCCATGATCCTTGATATAAGTAAACATATTAAGAATATGTAAGATGTCATTTTCCCTTATCTACACCCACAAATAAATTATTCTGATTGGGTACTAAAGGCGGCCAATATAGGGTGTGAGATGAGCTGATTAGGCCAACAAAAATGGTATCTAGAAGTAATAATGAAAGTATACAAGGCATAACATTTTTCTAGTTGAATTAATAATAGAAAATTCTATATAAATAAACAATAGGCAGTTGAAGTTCCTATAAGACAGCTGGTTGCCTCTACCTGCTTCATCATAGTCCAGTGAGTGATTCTGATTAGTAACCATATATATAGTAATCACACACACACATATATACATATTTATATATTTTATACATGTATATTCACACTATAAATGTGGTTTTTTAGTTCCATATACATGGATACTAGTTTCTAGTTGGATGCATGGTGTAACTCAGCAATCCATAACTATTATAACGATTGATAGGCTCTACCAAGGGTATATTCCCTAAATGTCATGATGAATTTGAGACTTATTAACCATTATTTATGATTGTGGGGTGATACATCATGTCATAACATGATATATTGGAACATGGAACATCATTCCCATCATCCAAATAAAAGTATAATGAAAAAACACACCATACTTAGTACTTTACATAAGGGATCGTGAAACAACATGCTTAACGAGTCCCTTAGTCATCATTCAAAAATCCATAATAATGGTTTATTCATTATAATAATAGCAACATGAGGTATCACTTATTTTGTATTCATAGCTTATAAGCACAATTTACCAAGGAATCACAGTTCATAATATATATATATATATAAATGAATTCCTCATATAGAGTGGCATTTCTACCCATTATCATTCCTTAGAACTAATCCATTTAACTAATTAATCAATGAAATTCAATTACAATGTTCATTAAAAATACTTTGAAGGTAATTAAGTTAATTAGAGAATTATATTAAATAAGGCGAATTAATTTATCACACCCAAAGGGGTGGAAATCAAAGTGGTTGACATCCTCTATCAACTTAGCAAGGGCCCATGGGAGTATAACATCATGCATATATTTATATAGAAAGAAAGAACTTATTTAAGTGGAATGCATATTAATGTATGCATTTATGAAAAATGGAAAATAAATGAAAACACCTAAAATTTTAGGAAAAAAACTAGATCACCTACCATAGGTCCGTAGACGCATCTTCATCTAATATTTTCATCAGATTTAAAGCCAAATGAATGAAAATAGATAAATAGGACAACAAACTAAAAATAGAGAGAATGATACCACAAAAAATTTATCTATATATGGAAAGATAAATAAAGAATATAAGGAATAATATTAGCGATCTTACCTATGTAGAGCCAATGTGACGGATGATGTTTGAATTAGAGTCTAAATGAAGGTGTTATATCAATATTTAGGAGTATATCAAGAGGAGGAGCTCTCATAGGAGAAGAGGGGGGGGGGGTGTTCTTACCACATGAGATAAAATTAGGGAGGGATGATGTTTAAAAATAAATCATGGGAAAAATCAGGAAATCCTCCCTAAAGAGATGGTCACATGGTTTGGCAACATGATTGGACAATCTATGTGCCAACAGGGTATCAAGCTCTCCCTAAGGAGGGACCTTGAATTGTCTAGATGCATGGTTCTCTTAAATGTGAAAACGTTTTGTGGAAACCCACTATTACCAATACTCTGTAGGTCGGAACAGGTGTGTGCCCCATCTCATATGGTTGTAGATAATCATGCAGACCCCTTATCCCCTCTAAAACTCCCCAACATTGTTAGGAGAAACTATACATGATGGGATGTATAGTTTTCACTAACAGTTTGATCCAATATATTTGTCAGAATTATAGGGATCTGGGCACCAAACAAGACCCAGATGCCATCATATACTTAATTAACGAACTAAGTATTATTTCAAGGCCCAAATTAAGGAATTTAACCTAAAAAAAATAATCCATAACATTGATAAAAACCATGTTCTTACAATTTCACCTCCAGAAAGAAAATCATCACTGATTTGGCCTTTAGATGTCAAAGAGAGATCATCTGAGATAATCTTTGGCCACTAAACTTGTATATTTGCTTACCACTCCGATTCCTTTTCATGTACTCATCCATACTACCATAAAACCCATAATAAAGGAACCTAATTTTCTCCAATAGCCTTCATGATCAAATACACAATACACACTGTATACTCCTCAAAGGAAGCATTTTCATCTAACTCAAACTCATCTGGTCATAGAATATGGGATGAGTCTGGATAATAATATTGATTTTGTGATACATAAAATAAATCATGCATAAACCAGTATCTCTGTAGAGGTGTAATATGGAATACCATTAGTATGAGACTCTTCAAACCCTCAAAGGGGTGCACGAACATAGGAAAAATCATAACAATCATCTGAATTTCTCTAAAGATCAACGTGGTAAAATACAAATGAAAAATCAATCTCTAACCACAAACACCATTTGTCATCAAAATAGATTGTAATATGAATACTCTCTAGAAGGATTTGTCAACTTGTACTTCCGGATCAATTGAACTTGAATTGTAGTCTCTTAGAAAAGGAATTTTCCAAGCAAAGCTCAACTAGCTTTAACCAGCACATAGGTTAATCAAAAGGCATACCATATAAGGATTCATAAAAATCCATCTGAATGGTATTCATAAATCTATTATTATAAGTGAACACAATATGTGGTATGTGTTTCTCTCAAGAAACCCCAAAGACACAGAAACATGTACATGGAATGTCCAGTAACATTAAATCATGCACTATGTTGGGTTTTTTATCTATAAGTGATTGGTTGTGATTAGAAGCACATATGTACCCATGTCTATCTACAAACCCTACTGAAAATGATATCTGATGTGAGAATACCTATCATATAGGATATAATGTGGATCTCCATGGAGATGTATGGACTATATAATTTATATCCTCCCTAGATCATCTACCAATATGGTCTCTCAAAATGGTAAGAAATGACCAACCATCCTTAAACGTTCACCGACTACACAAATCCTAACATTACCACGAGGTGATCTAGGTAATCCAACCAGGATGTAGATGTAAACATCATCCAATTTATGGTCCGGAATGTACAATGGCTAACATATCCCTTCTAGTCACTGGTGTTACAGCTTCACCTACTAACAGGTGGAACACTGAGTGAACAAACTAGATATCTCCCATTTCATAGTTAGAGAACAATTTTATATATTTATTTCTAAATACATCTTGGTAACACCAGGAAGTACCACCCACACTAACACATTAAATTTCCACATCAGGTCAACATTGATGTTTGATGGGACCAAAACATTCCCATAAAAGGTAAAAGTATCATCCTAATCCATGGTCCAACCAGAATATGAATCATCATATTCGATAAATTTTCTTAATATCAGGAATTCAATATAATAATGTTTCCTCATATTCATCCTTTCTAGAAGAGTAGAGGTAACTACTATATAAATAGTGTCTTTAACACCATAGTGAATGAAAAATTGTATCTAGCTCGAGGTTGTTCATTAATTAATTCCAATTATTGGTCCACAATTGATGGGACACATATGCATGAATTTCTCATCCTACATAAAAACTGCTCCTAGCCCGATAACTAATTCATTATAGTAAATTTTGTACCGTCTTCCCAGATGTATTAAACTATGCACCTCTTGTAAGAGGCAATTTTATTTCTGAGAAATACTATATGAAGTGTCTGTAATACTAATCTAGCACAAAAAAACTCTATATTTCAATGATATTAATGGGATACTTCGCGAAACTATATATCTCACCTTCTCTATGCCTACTGATACTTCTGATTTTGAGATGATATAACCTCAGAAGTGATATTTTTTGATCTAAAAGTTTCATCTACCATGATTTCCCTAAATAATAGTCTATATAAGTGTAATCATCATGATAAGAATATGATTGGAATGGTAATTTAATGATCATGAATACACTAATATGACTTCCCCAAAGACTACCATGAATGAATCCAGATATGGGTGGCAAACTCGATCCCTTAGAGCCATAAAGACTGTTGGCACATTTGTGAGACCAAACAACATTACCATGTACTTGTAAAGACCATACATGATCCAGAATGTATTATGAGGTATGTATGATGACTTAAATAATAATTGATGAAAGTCTAACTTCTACTTGAACTTTGAAGAGACCCTTTCTCTTTAGAGCTGATCAATGTGGTTATCTATTCGAGGTAGTGGATACCAGATTCTTATTATAGTTGGTTCAACCATTGGAAATCTATTCATAGACTTAGTTTACAAACTTCCTATTGAAAAAAAAACGAGATAACCCCCCCACAAAGTGATGGGGAATATAACTCTAGGTATTCCAATTATTTCTTATGCTCTATAAGCTCTGAATGTTACATATTATAAAGAGGAATTGACAATGGTGCTTCTCCTAGTTCTAGAATAGTGTTGAATTCTACCTACTTCACTTGATGTATCCCAAAAAATTCATAATTTAAGAAATACTTTAAAGGATCCACAATAGTCAGTAAAATTGTAGGCCATAACCCCAAATCATGCAAGAAAACATTGACAATATAGGCTATCACTCTATTGTTCCCTAAATGCTCATGTATTTATCAAGCATCTAAGACATCCAATTCAACCTTATGGATATGTGTACATTCAACTGGTGATGGATACATATCCATATGGATATTACAATCAATATGGGTTTGATAGCGAAATAACCAATCACTCTCTATGACTACATAAAACCATGTCTTGTAGAGGATGAAAATATTACATATGAAGAGATATCTTCCTATATCAAGGGGGAAATTCTTCCATAGGTTAATTCTCTATAGTGGAATCCCAACATGGTTTTGAGATTCATCATGCTACAAAATAATTTTATCCCTATTCCTAGACACTTCTTTATATCATTATATATAACCGAGTGAGACATTACTATGTCAAAAAAAATGATTCTAATGTAGAGGATATTTTAATAGTACCACAAATAGTAGAGGTTTTGGGGCTCTACTTCCCTAGCACAGGTTTCACTACATGTAACTAGCCCATACCACAACCTATAGTCATTACGTGACTAGGTATAGTAGGATTACTCAGCTGGAATTATGAATTTTTAGTCTAAACACCTCAACCTTGACCACCACCTGAGCATGAGTGGCTAGTGGTATTCCAAATACTTGGATAATGATATACTTTTGGCCCTACATCAGAATATGGGGTCGACGAAGATCTTCAATATCCAGGTACTAATGAAAAATTCATGTATAAGCGGTTGATATTCCCCATCCTATTATAGAATATGCATTCAACTAGATCCTGTATTCATTGGGGCTTTGTATACCATGGATTCATACACAGGTAATACATAAGGAAGTTGTCTGCA
Organism: Viscum album; assembly: GCA_963277665.1. Taxonomy (NCBI): domain Eukaryota; kingdom Viridiplantae; phylum Streptophyta; class Magnoliopsida; order Santalales; family Viscaceae; genus Viscum; species Viscum album. The sequence continues at coordinate 1,391,125,878 of OY728152.1, forward strand.
CCAATTTATTGATAGTTACTACCCACATTAGAAACCAAAAAACTCCATGTTATGCCACTAGAATAAACATTTATAGATCTAAGAGATGAACCCCCTAGTTCCCACCCACATATTCCACAGAATTCTACCCAGTAATGAGGTCATGCATGAGAAGCTCAGAAATAGTAATCTACTAAAAGACGTTGACCTATAATCTGATTTAGTATACCACAGATAATTTAATTTCAGATATGTTATATGATCATCACTAGATGAGGTCGGCATGAACCACTATGACATAGTAAAATGACCATAATAAACCATGAAATACATGGATCCGTGCTAGAGGTTAATGAATCATTTATCTTGATTATACATTATAGTTTATGGAAAGAATTAATCAAAAAAATACCATTTATAATTCTTCTAGTATCATATCTTGATGTGGGTTTTACTGGGTAATGAAATCCTACCATCGCTTGGAATAACTACATAACATATAGGTAGTGATCTTGTCCATTCTATTTGGAGGCATCTCCAGATGCTTGAGAATATAATGAATGGCCTCTATCCATTATTCCGTGTCATGTGGTCCACTATACCCAGAAAATTATTAAGTATTTTGCCTCTAGAACTTCTGAGTCAACACAACCATAAATGGGACTAGCTAAGAAACACCCTGTATCGACTGCATCATATGGAAAAATCCTTTTTGAAACTAGGTATCAGTGTGCATAACAGGAATGATAGGTTGTTCCATAGGTGGAACTATAGGAGGTATCCCTAGTGTATTAGGGCATCCCACCTCCTGTTTGTTGTCTTCATCACCTTCTTATCATATGAATCGATGTTGTCATGGTAGAATGATTATACAATTCTAAACACACGCCTCATAATATAACTTATCTATTAAAAAAATTATATATGTTCAACTAGAACATCTACAAATCCTTCCTCTAAAATGATCAAACCCATCTACCTGCTACAAAATGCAGGCCTAAGTAATAAAGGGAAGACCATAATAGGTAGTAAGGACATAAGAGCCACTCCCATCTACCCACAACTATTGTCATGTTTAGGTCTAGGACATAGATCAAACAAGATGGGTTTTGGAATATGGATTTTTAATTGCATTCTATAGTAGAAACACCCTTTTATTTACAATTGACATCCCATTTAGTAGTAAACATGTAGTTTTATAGATTTAATTCCATTGGAGTCCATAGTCTTGTATATATGTAGATAATAAATACTTCACGATCCATAACTAGTAGATCATGAACCCACATCATGGTATAATTGGATAATTAAGGTTTCATCACCAATATATGCAGTAAAACACTGTTTAGATTGATGTATGTATATTAATTATTCCAATTACATTTTCTATACAAGAAATTTTAGCATATATCAATATATTTTAATTAGGAATTAACTACACATAGAAATTAAATGAATATAGAAAGTTGATGTAAGATGGAAAAAATCATGATATAACTAATGTTCCTATAATGATGCACAAGATGCTAACTCCTTTGATAACCATCCACAAAATGAAATTTGTACAAATATCATCAATAATAATAATATCAGTATATATAAAAATCACCCAATAGTAGAATCATATCAATTATAATAGTAGAAATACAATAACAACACTGACCTATCCTTAGTCATTTGGGTTTCCCCTATTTGTGGGTTAGCTACACCATAGAATAGGCTCATTTCAAAATTCTATTATGTCCTAGTCTCATATCTAATACATTAAAAGCAAAAAAATCAAAAAAATTTCTAATACCCCATTGTAACATCCTAACCTAGAGGCCAGTTAACCCCCCCTGTGATAGTTGGTCACATGTCCCCAATATCTCCCTCTACATCAAAGGATTCCAAATATAAGTGAGTGTTTAAGGTGGTATAGTGTTGATTCAATACCCTCATATCATAGTGGCATAATGGATAAGATGAATAAAAGGAAAATAGAGAACACATAATATAATAGATATAATATAGTAATCAAAAAATACAACTATCAACCGAAGTGAAAATAAAAAAATAGAAATAATAATAATCAAAATCCCATATGTTGATTCATATACAACGATGTTATTCCATGATAATGGAAACATTTTATAATAATATACATCATTCTGTACAAAAAAATACACAAAAAAACAAAAGACTACTCCAATAGAATCTTGATAATATGATCGATCCTCTATGTCCATGCTCAATGAAATAAGTAAAATAGATTAAGTATTTATCACAATGATCATTCTCTTATCCATACCAATATAAATAAGGTCTACACAGGTACCAAAGGCAGTCTGAGTAGGGGGGTTAACAGTCGGTTAGAGTGTCTGATCAGCAACCATATATATTGTAATCACACACACACACACACGCATATATATATATATATATATATATATATATATATATATATATTATACATGTACATGATCACTCTACGTTTGTAATTTGAGAGCCATATATATGGATATTAGGTGCTGGATGGTCTTGAGGCATAACAGAAGCTTCCATAACTTTTCTAACAAGTAATAAGATCTTGTAAGGATACATTCCCTTAATATCATGAGGAATGTGAGACTTCTTACCCATCATTCTGGATGTTGGTTTATGTCATCATCACCTACACATGATAAAATGGAACATGTAATTTCATTCCCATCACCAAAATAAAAGTATAACAATGAGTAATTTCAAGCTCCACACTTGATGTGATAGAGTGTAAAACTTCATTCTCAATGGGCCCCTTAACCAATTTTCAAAAAACTATCATATTGGAATACTCATTATAATAATAGTAACATGATGGTTCAAATCTAATTCATTTATAATTTCTTAGAACAATTTACCAATTCATCATAGTTCAATTAATCTACATATAAAAGAATTCGTCACTTTGTGTGTCCTTTCCTCCCATTAGCATTCATTTTAATTAATACATTTAAATATTTAAGAAGAAAATTCAATTTCCATGGTCAATAAAAATAGTTATATAGTTCATGGGTCAATGAAAAAATTATATAAAATAAATAAAATCAAATTAGCACTCCCAAAGGGGTGGAAATCAAAGAGGTCAGCATTCTAACTACTTATCCTGGGACCACAAGAGTAAAAAATGTCTATATTTACTGAGAAAGGAAGAATACATTTACAGTAAATTTGAAATCATAAATGGGGTTTGGAATGATGGTGAAGATATTTAAACACATAAAAACCTAGGTAAGGATACTAGACCACATACCTTATGGATTTATATGTCTCCTCATCCAATATTGACTACAAATTTGAAGTAAAAAAGATGAAAATAGAGGAACATACATTTTCCAAAAAATAGGGTGAATTATCAAACACAAAAATAGCATAAGATATTTTATGATAAATTATTAAATGAACTATAAGAATTAGGGAGCTTACCAATATGGATCCAAAATGACCGGTGGTTTTCAAATCAGAGTTAGAATGAAGGAGTTGGCTCAATACCTCAGGGGGAGCTTGAGGTGGAGCCCTCACACGAAAAGAGAGGGATTGTTCTACCACCTAAAGAGTGAAATAGAGGAGGGGTGATGTTTTAAAATTAATTATGGGAAAAATATTTAAATTGACCATCAAGATAGGGTCACACAGTTTGGCCACACAGTTGGGAAAACTATGTGCCGACTGTGCTCCAAGTTCTACCTAAAGAGGGACCTTGCATTAGATAGGTTCACGGTTTTCCAAACCATGTGAAAGAAACATGGAAACAACTTGTCAACAGACATCTATAGGTCACCATGGTCATGTGACCAAGCAGACATGGTTGGAAACAACCGTGTACCCCCTACTCTTCTCTGGAATTCCCTGCAAGGTTAGGTGAAACAATATGGGCTGGGTGAGATGTTTTCTACTAATTGTATGACCTAGTAAATTTAACCAAATAATGGGGATATGGGCTTTGAAGAATCCCCATACACTCTTTATTACCATTTGACCCCACTAGGTATAATTACAAGAGAGAAATTATGGAATTTAATCTCTAAAAATGATCCATACATTTGAAAAATTCTAGGTCATTACAAAAATGGGAATATAATGAATCCATAAAGGAATGGATGTTTTAATTAGGTATGTGACCAAACATTCCTTTTAGGGTGGTAATTTAATTCATTGATAACTACATAGACAAGGTGAAAAAGGCTACTATGGTAGAGAAGACATCACTATGAACCTCAATAGTGGTAACAAATTCATCCTACTATACACAAGTTGAATCTCAAGTATGGGGGAAAAGATTTGAAGGTAGAGATAATAACATTGTAGTATAGAACTAGAGAACCAATAAAATGGATTAGTTTCCTTTATTCTATGTCATAGAACCACGTTTGGTTGCAACTGATATGGTTCATTGGAATACATGATATGGGAATGTAAAATACAACCTCAAGAGTTATATAACAATGGATGCATGATATATCTAACAATTTATTCTAAAAAACATTAGATGTCATATAGTGGTGACATTTCTAATATATTTCAAATTTCTCATGCTCAACAAAGAATACCTCATCAAAATTGTTCTCTCCCTCATAATTATGGTAGTCTGGGTATTTCTAGAAATACCATGACACATCAGTATGAACTGTGTTAACATGGTAATAATAGTCAATTCATGGAATGGATTGACACATTTTTCGGGCTATGATGGTTATGACAAGTTAGAATGTAAGTCCCTCTCCAGCATGATGTACTATTCTCCTTGAATATTTGTTAACTATGGCTTTGTTTAAAACCGATTCTTCCTATTATTATATTTCTTATCATGTGGTTAAAAACTGGGGTTTTTTGGAAATGTTGCCTTAGGTTATAAGAATAAAAAAAACTCTTACATAATGAGGCTATAGGGGATTTAAATGATCAACATGTTCCATCATTATTGAATCAATTCATTTTTCATGAGGTTTCTATATATAGGACATGTTTATCTTTTATATCATCATGGGAATGGACTGAATGATAGAATTCAAGGATCATATTGACCGCTATACTCAATTAGTTACTCTTGTATATACCAAGGGAGTTGTTAAACTAATAAAAAGGTAATGGGAAGTGAACACAAGAATATAAAATCTTTTGGTGATATTTTTTGGGACCATCTCATATCAATTGGAGGTGATCACCTTAGGGTTTTTGATATAAATGAACATAGATTCCTTCTTGATTTTATACATCAACATCCATGTGTATTTCTATAAAAAATCATTAGATTACCACATTGTTGATATTGTAAATGTTATATTGAACTTATATAATGAATAAAACCTATTTCAATTCAATAATTTAGAATGTAACCAATAAAATTATGATAATTGATGGCATGGTGTGAAGAATTAGAATGCAAGGATTTTATAATAGCAAGTACACCACCATGGATCACTTTGGCATTTTTTTAATGAAAGTTGATCATACAATCAAACTTGTATTCAATTATTGTACGATGAATCTAGATATGAAAAAACATTAATACTTTATTCCTTGAATTGATGACCTTTTTTATTAGCTAAAGGAGAAAAAAGGTTATACAAAATCGATATCTGATCAGGGTAACACCAACTCTGAGTTAAGGAAGAGTAAAATACAAAGAAATATTTTAGAATCCATTACATACAATATAAATATATGTTCATGCTATTTAGTCTCACTAATAAACCAAAAATATTAATGGAATTTATTAATTATATATTTTATAGATTCCCATATTCATTCTTTGAGATATTCATTTATGAAATCATATTGTATTAGTGTATAAAATATGACTTTTATTAACACTAAGAGATCATGTTGAGTACATTGAGATCCCACTTACTTTATTACAACTATTGAAAGTGTGTCTTCTTGATATAAGATGTTATCTTTCTTGAGAATATCATTTTATAAAATGGAGTATATATCAACCTTGATTAAATTGATGACATCATTTCAATCAAACTACTTAATAATGAATTTGATATCCATATATTTAGGAGATTATCAAGATTGTATCTTCTCTTTATTTTTTATTTTTAATGTTTCCCTTTTCCCATGATTCCATTAATAAGAAAAAGAATCATGGTTTATTCTAAAAGTTATTACCAAGATCCTTCAATGAAATAAAGACTCACATTACATAAACTCTTACCGTTGTAATACTAGAACTAGTTGAGGTATATATGGTCCTTGGAATTTCATGTGAATTACTATTGGTTTATGTTTTCATGTAGGGAGATCATTTAATATCATATAGATAAAAAAATAAGAATACCTGAAAATAGATATCCATCACATGATATTGAATTATACATAGTGGTCCATGTTTAAAAACCTTGATCTACAATCTCTTTAGTTAAATGTTCATGGTGTTCAAGGATTATAAAATCATTAATAGCACCTTTTCGAAATAGTAAATAACTTTAGAAAATGATGCTAAAGGAATATTTATTAATTTTTTTCTTTAACATTATTTATACACCCATTAAAGGATGTTTTGTTGATGATTTATGTGGTATGTTATATAACCATGTGGGTAGAGTTTCACCTTAACAATGGCATATAATGTGATTAATTATTGAAATTAACTTTCAATGTGTTGAACATGATGATACTACATATATTTTTATGGTCACCCATAATCTAGACATGGTCAAATAAGTCAAGTACACTCAATAGTTATACTTTGATGGTATAACTGTATGGTTAAATATCAATGGTGGAGAGACGATTGATTAGTAGAAAAAAGTTATGAGTTATCTATTGTACTTTTGATATTATAGTGTCATTCCTCCAAATTTCCAATAATAACTGCTTCATGATTATGTTCATTCAAAATGGAAAATCCCCTTAGGAACCAAGAAAATAAAAAGGAAGTGATGTATCATTTATAGTGTTAATTGATGAAAAAAGGTGGTTAAATATATTTTGATATGCCTCACTTATAAATAGGTGAAGGACAGACATCAATGATAAGAAAGCATGTCATAATAATTTACCATACCATTAAGAAAAAATATTAAAATACTATAGACATTATTACAGACATACCAAAATTGATTTAAAATCATTATTCAATTTGGGGGATCATGTGATGACTCATGATGTTGGCACATTTAATTATAATTTAGGAGACTAATATGATAGTGGAATTAGAAAATATCTATATCCAGGAAGAGGTAAAATTACATTGGGTACTTGTTTCTATTATCTCAAACTGACACCCCAGATCCACCTCATGGTTTAGGTAGTCATTGAAAGATTCCCTTAGAACCTTATTGACCATATGCAAGAATATAATCCTCAAATAAATTTCCAATTAGAGAATATTATTCATAAATAAAGAGGATATGATTTGTTCTTGTATTATGGGTTTCAATGGTTCATTGGAACATTATTTACATATGGTGGAGTTTTTTTATAGAAATAGATTTAAGGTCATGACCTATAAGGATATTTATAAGGAATTGTACCAACTCTCATGTTTATATAATATTTTTTAGGTTATAAAAGGGGAAAAATCATGGATTGGAATATGTATGGTGTGTGTGAATACTAAAAAGATACACATGATCAAGAAAAATATGATGATCTCTCAAATCCATCAGAAATACAATGAAGATCATCATCGTCACACATTATATTTCTATGTGGTTGATAAAATACTCTTGTGTGTCTATCCTAGGTTAGGGCATCATCATTTGGGTAAACAAGGGATGTTATATCCTTTGTATATTGGACATTTTAATGTAATTCAAACAAAATCATGGTTGATTATCTTCTACCTATACCACTGAGATTATGTTCATTTTGTAATGTTTTTTCATAATCCAAAATTAAATATGTAACAAACCAAACTTAACCCTATGATTACATGGAATCATCCGACTCTTAAGACTAAAGAAATACTTATTCACACCCAAATTTAAATTGGAGATAAGAGACATATTTTTTATGTAAGAATAATTTTTTTGGTGTGAGTATTAAAGAAATATGGGTGGATATATAATGATACATGGGAACAAGATTATCATATAATAGATATAAGGACGATGTTGTTTTAACAGACTAATAACATCATGATTCCTATGGATAGAAAGCCCAATGGTAGAGATAATATGAAAACAATAGTTTGAGGTTTTTATCTATTTTATACTGCCATTTGAATTTATGTAATGTTTTAGCTAATATTTTGTTTGTTTTGGAGAGTTTTTTTATTTTTTAGAAGAAATTTGAAGACCCCACTATTAGAGTATTTTTATTAAAAGGTATATGGTATTTACCAAGTAATAGTGCTTTAGTGTTTGTCGGAAACAGGTAGATGGACGTTTGGTGCACAATTTTCCTAAACCATTAACCGACCAGGTGTGATTTATATTTTACAGATAATGATTATTTTTATTATTAGTGCATGAATTTACATACCATGAAACCAAACATTTAATACCTATGTGTCTCATAATGGCCCCAATATATTTGGAACACATTTTGAAAAACCATGGTGCTTAATAATGTGATGTAATTAATTATATTTTAAATTTTAGTTTTAACCCATTTTAATCCCGAAAACCATCATTCATACTCATGTGGTTAAGGATATCAAATTCTAGGTTTCATCAGGGTGATCATGGGGTTTTTTTTCACTTTGGAGGCCCATTCCATTGAATTATGGGGTGATGGACCTAGGGAATCAAAATTATGGGATCTATTTATTTTCTACCTTAGAATTTCCATTATTTATTTTCAGATAATCCCTAGGATGGGGCTTCCTGACTCATATCTAGGGTTTTTGTAATGTTTTTATGGTTTCTCATTTATATCCTATGAAGGTAAGGAAAGATAATCATAGATTACCATGGCCGTAAAGTGATTATTTGGAAATAATATTTCAAGTTAGGTTTCATATTTATCTCTCTAATTTTCAAATAAATTGAAAATTTTATTTTTTAAGAATTAGTTATTTGTATTTCATGATGAAAAACCCATGATTATCAACCTTAATGTAATTTTTTTGAAACTATAGGTTTTTGGATTCATCGATAACATTTTTGATGAAATTTTTATTTTATAATTTTTTAAATAATGATTTGGACTTAATAACTTGTAATGGGCATAGTTAACATGTTTTAATATTGCATATTGGGGTATTTATTTTATTTGGACATGGGTATTATTTTAATTAGGTTGAATTATAGTTTATTACAATAAGAAACAACTTAGGTATGGAGGGATGTGTTATTATCATGAGTTAAGACTATTCAGTGGACTAAGGGATGGGATCCCATTAGTTGGGAATTAACATGTGTGTGTGCATAAATAGAATCTGTGACCTTCATGGTTTGAGGTATTATAACTACTAATGTAAATATTTATCTTGTACATCCATTTTAGATTACATATTCTTGTTTATATTTATAACATTAATTTATATTCTTTTATAGATATCTTATTTTTGTTCTAGTTTCATGTGTAAAATGTATTTTGGACTGACTATTGGACTGTATACTCACCCACTAAATATTTACTTTTGTATTTATGCTAACATTGTTTACTATGATACCCGAAATATAATGGTCTCAAAATTTTCTAATGGAAGACCTTCATGAAACACTGAATTTTTAATTATTTAATTAATAAATTTATCTGTTAGTACATATTTTTTTTCAAAAACTATGAGGTTGATCCATTTTTTTGAAACATTAAAATATTTGGGCCAATCACGTGGTTAGAACATTCTAAGAGAAAATAAACTACTGATCATGAAATGAGTGTTTATAGTATAAATAAACAATTTTCAAGGTTGGTATATGGTTTCCCAAACCATGCGATCCAATTGTGTGGGTTCCTTGTGTTCCTAGTTAATGTCACACCGTTTGGATAAAATGTATGATAATCATAGAATTTTTTTGGACATTACAAATATAGTCTCTTATCATTTTTACCCCTAATAGAGCCTCCCATACACCGTTATTTCCCTCTTGACCCATGACTAAAGACCCATGCCTATAAACAACCTCATTATTCATTATTCCACAATTCTTGGACATTTCTGGTGCTATTTTGTGCATAAATCAATCTAGGTGAGATTCCCTAATCCCCTTCCTCTCTCTGCTAAACTTTATTTTGGGGTTTCCCATACCCCTATTATTGTGAGCACTATGTCATACCCCTAAATTGGTTTTGGATTTGATTTACGCCTGGTTATTATTCCATAGGTGTTATATGTGTTCTTTAAGACTTATTCTCAACATTGATTATGTTTTCATATCATCCACGCATTCCCAAGGTAGGTGTTTCCATGAGTTTTCTTTTTAATAATAAACATCATGTTCTTGAGCATTGAATTTTTTTTCATATAAATTTATAAATTCCATTATTGTTTAATTATACTATAACGTGTGTATTTCTCAAGGATTAAGATGATTTAAATTGATTTTCAAATGGGGTTTATGTGATTTTTTACAGTTTTTTGGTTTTCACCTTAAAAATAACTTCTGATTTGGTTTGAAAAAAATTTATGATATTTTTAATAATGGAATTGGATTTTTAATATTATTAGATTTTTTTATCTAATTTAAGTTGGAGAAACATTATTATAACAAATTTCTTAATTGGGGTTTACATTATTTGAGAAATTTTATTTATTTTCCTTATCCATCGTTGTATTGTTCACTTATTATCGAGGATTCAGGTTTCCCATGTTATATTTGTTATTTATAAACATATGTATGGGCATTGGGCCAAAACATTCAAGCACCCAGGACAATGAATGAGATACATTCCCATTGGGACTTTGGGATAATTATTGTAATAATGACGGTGGTTTGGTGGGTTATCCTTTTTGGAGAGATATGAGATGCCTTTTAGGCCTGTGTGTGTGGTGTGTGTGTGTGTTGGATGTAATGGTATCACAAAGAACCTAATATATTATTATAAATATAAGAATGGGTGTATATGTATATGAATATGAGAATATTCACATCATAACATTTAAATATTAATATTAAGAGATATTTATAAATATATTTGTAATTTTATATGTGCATAATGTCTAAAAAGTAATATTTTGAAATATAACCATGATGTTGGTTTTTTTATCCAAAAAAAGTTTCAGAAATTTATTTTGAAATATTTTTATTTTCATTTAAAATTAGTTGAGATTAATTTTTTTTGAAATTTCCTCTAGGGAAATCTTTAGATAACAAGTAAGCTCTTAAAAGTGGTTATCAAATAGAGGCATTGTTTCAACATGTATTTTTTATGGGTTGTTTTTGTTTAAGGAATTATGGATTATTTTGTGATATGTTATGTGGTTGGAACATGGAATACCATAGGTATGTGGTTTACTAAATGGGTGCTTCCTCATCCTTAGGCATGATGATAACTAGGGTATATTTCCCATATTTCATTGTGAGGCTTGAGATATATTATTTTTTAGGCTGCATATCCTGTTAGTATTCAATGATTTGTTATTAATTACATTTGGAACATTTTGGTTAGATATCTTCCCATGTTTAAAGGATTATTATTATGGTGATACATACTTCTTAGTTCCCGCTATTATTTCTATTGTTAATGTTTTAATAATGGTTTACGACCCTTGGTATTCTATATTATTTATTTTTTATACACATTAGTTTTATTTATCCTTCATTATATATTTTTTTTATTTTTATTTCATTTATTATTTTGGGTTTTACTTTTTCCCATTTTTAAATGAATGCTTGTTAGAGTATAAAAATTCTATTTCTAAATGTGAGTTATTAATAAATAGGTCTTTGTCTAAAGAAATTGTTTTCAACAGTTTATTTTTCATTTCATTAAAATTAAATGAAAGTTTTTGAAATATTCAATATGATTTTTTTTCTAATTTAATGGAAACATATATTTAAAATATTAAATTTGATACTAGAATTTTTTTTTGGAAAATAAAAATCATGGGATCTATGGTCATTATCTACAAAAATATCAAGCTCATACCCTACTCACACGACTCAGTGTTTGTTGATAGAGTGGCCTTTTGTATATTCTTTTTTGATTCTTTTAATGGGATCTGAGATTAGTTTGATTATGACTACAGGTCACATGGGATATATTCCATGTTTTAAAATGTTTAATTTTTTTTATTTGTCTCATATCAGCCTGTTATGATTTTGTACTTGATTTGTAGGATGCCCTTCCAGATGTTTCATTTATTTTAATAAAATGTCTAACCAATTATTCCCATTAAATGAGTTGATTATTATAATTTATTTAGTTTAAATTATTTAATTTGTGAAATATCTTTTTGTACATTATATTATAGTTATTATTTAGTGCAATATTTATATAATGAACTGGTGATATTGGTGGTGATTCTTTCTATAGAAGAATTTGTGAGTGAGTAGTGGTATTTCATTTGGTTTAAATTTTTATATCCTCTTGATTAATTTTTTCTACCTAACTTGGAGTGGATTCCTGAATTATTGATGGTAAATAACAATTTTTATATTGATATACCCATTTTTATTAACATTTATTTAAGGGATAAATTGTTCTTATTACTTGTTATTGATTCTCCGATGCTTATACCTAGCCTGTAAGGATTGGGAATGCCCCCCGAGATAGTGAAAGGGTAGATTGGGTGTTAATTAAATTGAATCCCACAATATTTCATTGAAAATGGTACCATAGCATAAGTTTAATAAGAGTATTTAGGATTCAAATCACCTTAGGTTACTTGGAATGTCTAGTATATGGAGATAAGACTATCATGACTTGAGAGGTTGGAGCAAGAAGAGTGTCAAAAGATCTTACCTATTATTATTCTTTATTTTCCATTAGAATTTGGATTTTAATTAATGGTTTATGGTGTTTTTTTATTAATTTTATAATTTGATTGTATTTGGACTTGTATTGATGTTTTCAGATGGAATGAGAGTGGATTTGGTGGTATATAGAGAACACACATGACTTAGTGACCCTTGGGGTGCCCATGTACATAGTTATATGATAATCTTAGTGATGGTTATACTATTGGAACATAGTCCCCCCAAGCTATGTGGTTTATTTTTACGTGATCACTAGTATCATTTAGGAGTCCATATATTATAGGATGTTAAAAAATTGAGTTTGGTGATTTTTTTATAAAAATAATTTTAGAAGTTGAAAATTCAATTAAAGAGAGGTTTAATGAATTTAAAAGGGATGTGTGAATATAAAATTTATTTCAAGGAATTCTTAATGGTTTCCAAATGGAAATATGTATTTTGAAATTGATTTAGAGATTTTGAAATGAAAAATATACTTAAAATAGGAGAGTTTAGATTTATAATTAATGGACTAGTTTTTGTTACAAATTTGTTTTATTAGAGGGATTATATAGGTTATTTATTATGAATCCTAGTTTTTAAATAAATAATTTTGTTTTGTTACCATTAATTTTTATTATAGATAAATAAAAAATGTCATCAATGTTTGGGGAAATTTGAAATATTTTTTAGGGGATGTATGGTGTTTAAAACGGGTTGTGAACGGGATTTAATCATTCCAAATTTAAAGATGTGATTTTTTTAAAAGGTTAATATGGGTAGATTTAGATTTTTTTACTGTTTTGGTCCTTTTGGGTACTATTTATGGTTGATTTATTTATAATGGTTATTTTTAATTAGAAAATTGTTTTTATGGGATTATATGTTCCTTTTAATGTGATGGGGTTGGGGCTTGTGTTTTATGTTATTTTTAGCATGCCCCCTCGAAAGTCATGAGTGTTTTTGTATTGGAATGATCATTTATTTTGGATATATTTAACATATTTAGTTTTGAGGTAATTTCTTTCTAGTGTAACTCTTTTATGCCTTTCATAGTTGTTTTTAGTGAATATAATTATTTTTGTTTTCCTCATGTCTTTGGTGTAGATGGGTATTTTTGAGACTTTTGTGTGGTTATGGCCAGTAAGGGTTGAATTTGATTCTATGGACATGGGGAAAGAATTGGGTGATCTTTTGGTACCTAGGAGAGATATATGACCAGTTAATATTATGAATTTATTTATTTCTATTTTAATTTTCTAGGATTATCATTATGGGTTTCCCATGCTTTGTGTCCTAGGATAAAATTCTGTTGTTCTTTTACCCAAGTTTCGGAACTAGGTTGTTTTAAGAATCATGTTCTTTGATTTTGTCATCTTACATTTTTTCTTGGTCCAAGAATAATGGTGAGTGGCTTGATGGTTCAAATTATGGAACATTTAGAGTTTTTTGGGGTGTATATTTCCTTTGGGAGTGGTTTAATGGATCATTGAGTTATGTCTTCCTCCATTCTCTATCTATCAGTGATTAGTTTCTTGTATTTGTGTTTCTTCCATTGGATTGTTCGGTGTTATTTATATTTTCAATGATAGATTTTTTGGGAGAAGTCTAAGATTATTTTTTAATTAGTTAATATATTCGAGTTCTCTTGATTGGAAATTTTCATTTTGTTTTGTAGTATGTTTTTCGAGTGCTTTGTATTACTAAGGCAACATACTATTTATATTCTTAAATGGTAGGGAGACCCACTATGGGTCTCTATTTATTTACATTCCATTTATCTTCCAAATTTATGTTAGTGATTTATTGATATTTTAGAGATTTTCTATTATGTTTTGGTAAATATTGTTTTTGGTAGCTTCGAGGATGTGTTATATCATTCCCTCTTTCCAATTAGAAGGTTTTCATTGAGTATTCTCCTCATGTTCAATGGAAATTTTGGAAATGAATGAATTAATAGGGGAGGATTGAAACAAATGTAATTTTTAAACATTTAAATAATAAATTAATTTAAATGTATTTATTTTTTCCAAGGATGTTTAGGGGTAATTAATTTTGTTTTTTTAATGTTTTAAGAATATTGGGCTGCCACACGTTTATCACAATCCATGAAGAAACTGTGCAAAGGGATTCAATAGTTGATAGAGATACTTTTCATGGTTATCATATGGTTTTCCAAATCATCTGATCCAAACATGTGAGTGACTTTTATTCCTAGTTTAGGGTGTGTGGTTGGTATAGGGTTTGGATAAATCATGCAAAAGGCATGATATATTCCTAGCTTTTAATTTTTTTAAGAATTACAAAAAAATGTTATTACCCTTTTTACCCATAATCAATCATCCCATACCCTATTATATCTTATTTGACTTATTTATAAATCCCCCAACCTAGATGACACACCATCTATAAATTATTCCTCTATTCTTGGGCGTTTCCAGAACAATTTTGAGTGGAAATCCAAAAGAATGAGATTCTATTTTATCCTTATTCTCTCTCATCTCTTTTATTATTGGTTTTAATCATACCCTGTAATGTGTCCCCCCTGAGTAACACTAAACTGTTCCTCGATACAATAGGTCACATGATCTCCTACACGCATCCCTTTATAGAAGAGGCTATCGACTAGTTGTGAGAGCATTGTGTGTGTATATCAGAAGACAATGCTCTTTTGTCAAAGTGTACACAATGATGAGCCATAATGATCAAAAATGGAAGAATAATATAGATCAAGATATAAGATAATGTCTATAAAAATTAATTATAATAAATCCAAAAATATTGTCACGTACAATACGATGATCATGTCATGTATCTATACAAAACCGTAGCTAATACAAGGAAATAGGCATTTAGAATCATACTTGTATCGAAAGTACAAAAAGGAGAAAATGAAACTATGTCATAATAAAAATCATGAGAACTGATTGGTCCAAGTATACCCCTAATCTTATACAATTATCAATCATGAATCATACAACTTTCACTTTCCCTAGTCCCTACCTTCATCCATGAAGTCTGTACGGGTACCCAGCATTGTCTCAAATAGGATTTGATATAACACTATATATTCCACCATCAATACTATATATATCATGAAATTTTTTTGTACAAATTATGATGAAGTGTTCATTATATCACAAGTATAGTAAAAATAAAGGTAATATTTCAAATCTGATGTGATATTATCTAGTCAAACATGGATCATTGTGGACTATAGTGAAGATCACATAAATAATGGGAACTTTAATGCACAAATAACCATTATAGATACAATCTAGCCTAAAAATATAATCAAATACTCAAACTAGCTATATATATAAATCATATAAAAATATCTACAATGTCCAAACTATATAATCAGGTGTTATGAATGAAAAACCATGTAATTCGTCATAGAGACTACAAAGAATCAAAATAGTTGTTCAGTAAAGACATGGGTGGAAACCAAGGATCCCATCAAAGGTGCTCCAAGATGGATGAATCCAAGGAGTAGCAAATTCCTTGGAATACCATGGAATTAATATCTGAAGAGTAGAAATGTCAAAGGCATCCAATACAATAATCATTATGGATACATAGAATATAAATTTATATGAAATCCAATGGAACCAAGATCCATAAAGTATAAATGTCCAAGGAATCCACTACCATTATCAATTTATCAATAATCTCATTAATAACTTCATAACCATTCATAATCCATGAGTTCATCCAACTCATTTCCACATTTTCTTTTTAAACCATTTATCAGTTTTAATAATATGTAATAAAATATCCATAGAGGAATAATCCCTCTTCTTATAAATCATTTAATTCTCATTCAATTTAACAAGGATCCCACCAATAGTGGTGAGCTCACACTCAACCAAAAAGCTGGTATAACATAGGGAATACATAATAAAACACCACAAGGGTGATCCACATTGGGGATAATATTTCCAAGATAGAAAAAGAAAACTAGTGGGAAACATATACAAGTCCTAAAAATTTTAATGCAGACATTCATTTAATATTATGGGAAACATTAGATGGTCTTGCATGAAACACAATAACAATGAGAAATATAAATATCCACACTATAAGGGAATAGTACAGACTACCTACCATATACCTATGATATAACACTCACATTTTAACAACCTATGATTTGGTCTAGATCAATAGAAAATATAAGAACAAATGAAACCAATAGAAATAAAGCATTTTACCTTTCACCAAAATAACTCCATTGATGCAAAGAAAAATGAAGAAAGGCACATGTTTAATGAATAACTCACCATCTCAAATCCAAAGAGACTGATTGTATTTTAATATTAGTTTGGATGGAGAATTGTGAGACAAGAATAGGATTTTAGTTTCAGTTGGAGATAAATGGACCCCTTTCATGCTCAAATGAATATGGGAAAATGGAAATAGTTTTAAATAAAATTTTAGGTTAATTCAGTAATTTTTTTCCAAATAACTGGAACTCATGGTTTGGCCAAACAGTTATACAAACCATTCACTAACCGGGCTACATTCTCTACCTCAATAGGGACCCCACATGGTTCATGTTCATGGTTTGGGAACCCATGAACAGACTGTTTTGAATGCCTATTCTAAAAACTATAGAGCATCCAGAAGGAGAATGTGGTCCTCGGTGTAGTGTTATGGAAAAACCATGAACCACATGATAATTTATGTCTATCCACACATAGTTACACTCAATGTTTCATCATGCGTCACATGATTACTGATTTCAGACTTTGTGCACGAAAACACTAATTGCGTGTGTGTTTCCAAAAGTCGGTGCGGTGGCTGACATATCCATACACCCAGACCATGACTACTGATTTCGGACTTTGTGCACGAAGACACTGATTGCGTGTGTGTTTCCAAAAGTTTTAAAGTCAGCTCAAACCAGGTCAGCTCACCAGGTATAAAATGTTGACCGTGTCGCATCTGTTCAGGATGTCTCCACGCAGACAGTTAGTTGGAGTTTTGATATTGTACTCGATGGCGGCCCACCGAGAGACGAGGCTCCGGTGGAGGGCCCTATTTCAATGTTGGCACCCTCGGGTGGTGTACCAACAACAACACTACCTATTGGGTAGCAGATTCCCCCAGTCATACTAGCGAACTATGCATGCTGGGAGACCGCATTACACGAGTTCTAGTAGCAGCGGCCTCTGAGGATACAAGGAAAGGCAGATTCCCATATAGCAGAGCATTGGCTGGAGATGATTGATAGAGTTTTCCGCCTAGATGAGACATCAGTAGAGTGGATGGTGGGCTTGTCCATCAGTTTTTTCCAGTGAATGACCATGAGGATGGTCCGCATAGTGATGAGGATTCGGTACGTGGGCCGATGCTTGAGATAGTGCCTTCGGGTAGTGTGTCAGCTATACATCACTACCTGTTGTTCAGTAGTTACAACCGGTGATACTGGTAGGTGACACATGCTAGATTACTTCCTTACACATGTTCTAACATAAGATACCCTTACGTTCTGAGGCAAGCCAGACTCACAGGCGGCTGAGGACTGGCTTGAGGAAGTGGCTGAGAGTTTTCTAGAGCTTATACAGCTTCGGCAGGATGACATGTCGGTAGCTGAGAATACATCGGGGCATACCGATCATTCTTGGTACTTGATGACTACGATATGATCGGTTCTTTAGAGATTGGACCTCAGAGTGAGGTGTGTTTAATGGATATCTGAGTACGAACTCTTTCCTATATGCATTCCTACTTATGTTAGGGTGCTAGAGAGAACCTTTGTGGTTGAATGTTCTTTGGCTAATCGGTTATAGACAGTGAATGTTAGCAGTGTGAAGATGCGAACTGGCATTAGTCACGGAGACTTGGACATGTAAAATGTTTCAAGAAGAGGAAGTGTCAAGGAAAGATGAATATGAAGAGCAGCAGACATGGAATCAGAGTTTGGAGAGAAGCATGGGGTTGTGTACTTTTCGACATGTTACAATCACCCACCTTTGTTGTCCCCTCCAGGCTCAGGGAGATGGAGGGCATGGAAAAAGAGTAGCTTCATGCGGTCAAGGAGTGCAACCGAAAGGTCTCTAATGATGATTCGAAGTGCGGAATTTGTCTTCTACTAGCTGTCTTAGCCATAGACATCGATACGAATCATCCCTTCCTTCCATTAATCTAGTACCACACCTAGAGTTTCCGGTTAATCCATTGACTTGACCCTCATGTCTGGAGATACATTTGAGATGAGACTCGATAGTCACACTTATGCTAACGGTGTGATCTGACTCTTGAGGTGAGAGTCTCAGTTGGGGCGTCTTGGTGGCAGCGTCGAGGAATTACAATGTTAGTTTGAGTATGGATTGGGAAATCACTATTCATACTCAAATTGACGGTATTAGGAAAACGTCGGGATGGGTTTTCCTTGGTCGGTGAAAAGGAAACCCCAGGCAGTACAGGATAAACTCGTGCATAGGAAGGTGTAGACGATCACTCTTGAGTCGGCCAATGTCACCCACGTGGCAGCAGGAGTTTTGAGTTTCAGTTCTAATCAGGGAATAGAAGCCTCTTGAGTTCGAGGATGATGACCACGTACTTATATGGGTCTCACCTCGAAGAGGTTTAACGAGATGTGGCCATGGCGGCATGTTTTCTCCTAGGTTCAACAGACCTTTCTAGGTCCTCAGCAAGGTAGGCGGGGTGGTTTACCGCTTGACCTTTCCACCTCAGTTGCACCAGGTGCACGATGTCTTCCACGTATCTCAACTGGGGAGATACGTGCTTGATCTGACACATATCATCGACCATGGGAAGCTGGAGTTTGGCGATGGGGTGACTTTTGAGGGGTTCCAGTAGAGGTTGAGGATCGACAGGAGCGGGTCCTACGAGGACGGTTGATTCCTCTTGTGCGCTTTCGTTGGCAGCACGGGAATCTCCAGGGGAGCATTTGGGAGCGGAAGGCTCATATGTGTGATCAGTACTAATTTTTCATCCCTAGTTTGTGCTAAAGCTTTACGGGGACGTAAAGCCATGAGGTGGGAGTAATGCAAAGAACCAGAAATTTCAAGGAAAATTTTTCTTAATGTCATTGGGATTTTACAAGAGAGCAGTTTCTGACGGCACTTGATTCTGAGGCCCGGTGTGCCTGAAATCAATTTACAAAGTTTATATCAGGTACGTTCAGTGAACGAACAAGAAGGTTTTTCTAACATTTGAACCGGTGCTCGAAATCGAAATCTGAGGGCACCGATGGAATCGTAGTTCTAGTAATTGCTTATAGAGACCTATTCTGAAGGTGCTTTTTCTCGGGAAGAGTTGTTTAAAATTTTAGGTTTAAGTGAGGAATAAAATAAAATTGTATTCCAATTTTATTTCAATCCTAGTTGGTTTGGACCCCTTGTAATTAATTGTGTAACTCTCCCCCTCTTATATTTAATTTTTCCAATACACATCTTAAATTAATTGATTACCTCTTCAATTAATATAACTAAGTGTTTGAATTTTAAAAGTTTTAATGCATGGAAAAATAATAAAATAATGAGAGGGCTTATTTTATTTTGAGAGTTTTTTTGTGTGAGAGAATTTGGAGGGAGCTCTTCCCTCTTTTGAATAACTACATCATTAAACAAAGAACGACCTTCCGACTCAGTGAAGAATGCACTAGGTTTTCTCCAATACTTTTTACTTCCTCTCCCGCGACAAGGAAGGAAATACCGAACGTGGAGACCGATGACAACAACAACGTTCTTCTTCTTCTTCTGACGTCGACGGAAGCGATACCATCATTCTGCGATGTCCCATACCGCGACGAGCCTTCATTCAACAATGCTCGAGGTAGGGGATTATTTTGTTTCTGTTCGTGATTACATTCATCGTCGATCATCATCTCTAATTGAGCCGCCTGTTATCGCAATAATGGGAGGAGGTCGGACAGCACGAACACGACCGACCCTCATCCCCCTTTGATTGTTTGAATTTATTGAGGCCGATCGAAACCGCGGCTAGAGTTGGGGCCACGTAGGCAATTTGAAGACTCTGCAGGTTGATCGTTGTGCGCAGATTGACGGGCGGCGACAAATGGGGCCGCAAAGTGATTTTGAAACCTCCTCAGTGAAGGTCGGGTCCCAGGAGGACCGTTGGTGAAGGCAGAAAGAAAAACGGACCATCAGAGCACGTCCGGTGGTCCACGGAAGGCGGTGGCGGTGGCACGTCACCGGAACGGAACCGCTGCGGCTCAGCCGCAGTGGCGGGCCGAATCGCAACGACTTAGCCGTTCCGGAGGCAGAGCGGCGTGGCCTAAAGCTGCGCCGGTTTCGTCGACCGCGGCGGGTTGTAACCCCCCCCCCCCACCCCGCACACGCTTGCCACGCGGGCGCCAGGCCGGGTTGTGCCCACCGGGCCGGGCCGCGCCCTAATGGGCCAGTCCCGGACCCGGTTCGGACCGTCCCGAGGGGGGGGGGGGGGGGGAGGGGGTATCGGGCCGGGTCGGACCGGGCCCGAACCCCCTATTTTCGGGCAGTTTCCGTTCAAACTCCAATAACATGGGCTACAGACCTCCGATCGACACACCATTAGTTTCGATGCGATCCTTGGATCGAGGCGATCATTTTAGTATATTACAATCAGGGTTTCAGAGAACTTTGGGTACGTCCGGGTTGGTTCAAACCCGAAACCAACCGGGCCCTCAGATCGGAAACGCTTATAACTTTAGCTCCAGCCGTCTGTTTGACATGCCATCAACATTGTTGGATTCTTCTAGATGAGACGGAAATTTTGGCATACTTCTCCTGGGATTTGGATGTATTTGGATAGTGGCGGGGCTGGATTGTACCCAAAATCCAACCGGGCCCCTGGAACGGAAAAGCTGATAACTTTCAAACTGGACGTCCGTTTGACAAACCATCAGCGGCATTGGTGATCACATTGAAAACCGGTCCCTATGAGTATACCCTATAAGAGTTCAGAGTACAGATGAGATTCAGATGGGTTGGTTCGCACACGAAACCAACTGGGCCCCTAGGACGAAAAGGCTAATAACTCACGGACCGGGAGCCCGATTGACGCGCCGTCTGTTGTGTTGAGACCCCTATGACGAGGAGGTCCTTTTAAATAATTCTTCATGGGACTTTGTTATACATGGAGTATCGACTAGTAGCTCGTGGAGTGGACCCTCCCAGAGACGAGTGTATAGAGTACGGTGACCGTGTAGCCGGATGAGACCTAACGACTGCTTGACCGACTCGACTTGGAGTAAGTCGACTAGCCCAGTGGAAGGAGCACTACATTGTTTGGGTGCAGACCCATGGCGGACAGAGCACTAGTGAGTTTGGGTGCATACCCACAATACTCATTCGAAGAGTACCTCTGCAGGATATTAAGGGGGATGCACTACTTTGTTTGGGTGGCAGACCCCGGCGGGAAGCACTACAGTGTTTAGGTGGCTGACCCGCGGTACTCGACAAGATGAGTACCTCAGCAGTCTTAGGTTAGTGAGAAGTACCTCAGATTCATGACAGGATAACTGTACTCGACAGAGACGGGGCTCTTCAGCAGTTACAGTTTTGATAATGAAAATCCTGGTTTGAGGTGAGCCTATGACCTTTGGGTTTAACTAATGATTGAGATGGGTCACTTGATAACTTAGGTATATGTATGGTCATATAACTGGATAGTGGTTATCCGTTGATTTCATAATCTTCATGTTTCCTCATGATTGAGATGGGTTACTTGATAACTTAGGTATATGTATGGGTATATACTTAAGTAAAGGTTATCTATTGAGATCTTTCTTTGTGGATATCCTTGTAGGATTTAGAGAGACCTTAAGGTTCTCAGGGTCCCTTCTGAGTATCGTTATACTCAACCCTACACGGGCTATGCCCAAACCTCGTTGTGTTGGTTGCAGACGACGGGTAATGCTGATAGAGGCCGAGTATTCGAGGACTAGATGGTACCCGGAGGTGGATCTCACGACGAGTCAGTATCCGAAGGTGGACTTCACGACGTGACGGTACTCGGAGGAGGTTGAAGGGTGAGAGTGTTGTGGAGGAAATTTGTACCTACCCTTCAGGTAGGATCCGTGGTGGACGATCCAGGAGCTGCGCTATCGTACCTACACTTCAGGTAGGATCCGTGGTGGATGATCCATGAGATGCGCTATCTGTACCTACCCTTCAGGTAGGATCCGAGGTGGACGACCCAAGAGCTGCTTATATTCTTCCATCTATTTTTCTTTTTTGTTGTACTTCCTTTCAATTGTAGTTGTACTTTTTAGTTGGGTTTGTATTTTGGCCCTTTTTACTTTTCATCCCTTTCTTTTGTACTTTGTTTTTTTACATCCGCTTGTACTCTGTGGTGTTTATTTACTTTTATAAAGGCAATGCCTTCCCAATTATCGGGATTTACGCCTTTGGTGCTAGTCGCCAGCCCCTGGCCTATGGAAGGTGGGATTGGGGTTGTCACAGCAAGGGCCCCGAGGATGGGTCGTGACAACTCATTCATGAAATTTGGATTTTTACTATACATGGGTTAGCTACACCCATGCACATTTCCTTACTAAATTATTATACATTTATAATCCCATTTCTATTTTCTAAAAATAGTTAATCTAAAAAAGAATATTCTCATGATCCACATTGAAACATCCCGACCCGGGTTCCACTAAACGACACCCATGTCGGCGGTCAAAAGGCCTTAGGCACATTTCCCCTATACTAGAGACTGATGACTAACAACGAGGACATAAGGTGTGTCTATGTGGATACTATGACCTCATACCAAAGGGTATTAAATAGTGACATATATCAATCAATAGAACATGAATAATATAGATCAAGACAGAATGCCAGTTTCATGTACCATATGATGATTATGTCATATCACTAAAAAAAGATTGTAATACATAGAAACTAGAACCAACAAAATAAATGTATAAAATTATAAAAACATAAAAGAAATATATCCAAATATATTCCCGAGCATGGCTTGGTCCTTTTCTCCCCTTATCCTATGAAATGATCAGTCTATAATCATATAGTTTGATCTTACCTTATTCCATACCTTTATCCATGAATTTTGTCGGGGTACCCAATGAAAAATTGAACATAGTGTGAGATAACACCAAGTATTACACCACCCCCAGTGTCAAGAACATGTCTTGATTTTTTTTTAAAAAAATTACGTGTTGTAAAATATATCATTGGTATACCTGTATGAAATTAACATGTTAAAGTGTAAGTTATCTTATCTAGGAAAACAACGATCTTTATAAACAATATTCGGGCTCCCATAATTATGAGAAACTGTAATGAAAAAATAAAAATGTGTTATACATTCAGTCCTAAAAACAATAATCAAATACCCATATTGGGGATGTCTATAATTTGAAACTTCAATAGTCCAACCCACTATTAAGTTTTCAGTTATTATGAATTTTAAACTGATTCTGATAAAAATAATAACTACGGAACAACAGGTATTCATTAGGGAATGATATCCTTATTTTTCCCACCTAAGAGTGTCTAATATGTTTCATGAGACATGAAGGAATTGTAAAAATTAGGAGGGAATGATGGAATAAGTTATTCCCAAACTACCCATATTGACTTGATCATTCATCATAATTTTGATGGCCATGAAAATTTGTGGGTTTCTTATTGAGTCGCAAAATTCATAGATCTTATCCCATCTTAGAATACATAACAAAGAACCATTTAATTGAGAATAAATAATATTATTAAATGGATATCTATTTATAAATTTAATGGTTTTAGGTCATGTCTTCCAAAAATCTCAAGTGTAACTCCCAGTCACCCACTGTGGCATAAATTGTAGGATCGAAATAATGAATGAAGATATAGAATGCAGTATCTAATGTTGATTCTCAATAAATAAGAGGGGGTGAATTGTATACTTTAAAAATTATTTGGAACTTTTAATGTTGGTTAGAAACCATTCTATCCTCTATGTTCTACAAACATGCATGATTATAGAAATATGATTCCGAAAATGTAATTTCGTAAAAGTGAATCAGGAGATGAAACTTAACAAATGATTACAAAGATAAAGATTTTTCCTTAAAGAATATAGAATCTCAGTATATCAGATTGTACAAATTTAAGGAAGCATAAGTCAGTTATACTTTCTTTAGGAAACAAAATGAAGTAGAAACATGAAACAAACAAGTAACAAATAGTAAATATTTAAACCCAAAGAGAAGGGTATCCAAAAACCTTGGATAAAGGTCCCTTGATTTATACTTTCAATAAAGTCTGTCTTATCCACAAAAGGGTAATCCCTCGATACGAAGATCAAAGTCTGTCTTTCTATCCCCACAAGCCCTCAATATCAAGGTAATGGGCACCTCTATCTTCCTCAGTAATGATGTCCTCGAGCTTTAAGGTAGTCGACACCTCTGTCTTCCTATCCCCGGAAGCCCTCGAATGTACTCAACAACATTCAGAGTCACATGAAGAAAATCTGAACACGACATTAAGTACGCACTAAGCATGAGATTATCTCTCTAGAAATCACTTCAACAACATGTAATCTCTAGAGTCATAGAACAAGTCTCAAAGATAATGTTATGAGCTCATTCATATGAGCTCCTATTTATATGCACAACTCCAACGGTTGGCTCCCTCCTCCAATGGTAATATTTTTCCTTGAATTTCGAAGGGACCTATACATATGTCCCTCAAACTACTATTAGTTAGTAACTGAATGCACAACATCATTTTATAACCAAAATATGTGTATGAAAAAATATGATTTCTTGAACAAATTCATTTTTCGGAGTGTAAGGAAAAATATTTTGGAGTCTACCCAAAAACACATTCGGTATCTATAATACAAGGATATTTAGATTCTATTTTCCAATGAATTCGGAACATGAATTATATAAACTTATAGAGTATGAATTTCAAGGAAGTTATGAATCTGGATTTTCAAGAATTCAGAACCTGATCTTAGAATTTTCAGAATCTGAATTCTTAAGAATTTGGAGTCTGAACTTACAAAAGTTCTGAGTCTAAATTCATAAGAGTTCAGAGTCTGAACAGAAAAAAGGTAAAAGTCTGAATTATTAAGAGTTCAGAGTCTGAATTTAGAGAACTCAGAGTCAGAACTTTTATGAGTTTAGAGTCTGAATTCAATGAACTTGGAGTCAGAACTCATATGAGTTTGGAGTCTAAATTCAGAGAACTCGGAGTTAGAACTCATAAGAGTTCAGAGTTTGAATTCATAGAGTTTGGAAACTGAATTCATATCATGAAAAAAATTTCTCTATATCTATGTATTATATGATTTATAGGTTTTGGATATGAAACCGAATTTTATACATTAACAAAATGAACTAAGAAAAACGTGGTAAGGATAAATTTCCTTGGGGAAGAAAAAATTTCCTTATGAAAGTAAAACATAGGGTAAATGAAATTTACCTTAAGATAAGGTGTTTGTGATTTTCAAAAGACGAAGAAATGGTAAAGTCAAAAGGAAACCATATTGACTCAATAATCTCCCCAAACATGAAGGAATAGAAAATTCATAAGGAAACCATATTGACTCAACAATATACCCCTTTTTGTAAAGCACAAACATCCTATTGAAAAACAATATAAGTACATAGAAAATATTTTCCTGGACTTTGAATACAAAACTTGTCTCCCTTATCACATGGGCAATGATGAATATGACTAAATCCCCCTTAGGCTTTGGAATAGTAAGGAGAATATTCTAGATTTACTGAATGATATTTTCATTTTCTTGAATATGAAAATATTTGTAATGAAAACTCCCCCTTAGATGAATTCCCCCTTACTTAGGTACATTTCTTATTTACTCATTATTTTTTTTCCTTTCTCCCCCTTTGTGATTTTCAAAATGAAATATATTAAATGGAAAAGTAAATATGGTACCTGGAATATTTGTACAAAACATCCAAACAAAAACGAGCAATCAAAATTTCATTAATATTGGGAAAATTTATACAACAAGGAAAATACAATAAAAGATAAAATTTAAACAAAGTTATCCTTATTTTTAAGGAAATCAGAATCTTCAATGTTGTTTTGAGATTCTTCAGCTCCCGGTGGTCTTCCTATGCTCTCTTAAGACTCTTATCCAGATCCTCAACTTTCTTCTCCAAGGATTTGATTCTATCTTCCTAACCCTTGAGAATCTCCGCCTGATCCATCAAGAAATCTTCTTGCTTGAAAATATTTTCTTCTATCTGAATCTGAATATCTCTTTCTCTCTTCTAGATTTGAGCCACAGAATAAATATTCCCAATCAAATCCTTTACCTCTTGAATCCGAGAATTCTATTCTAGATTCATCATTTCTTCAAATCTTCTTTTGAGATTCTTGATCTTACCATATTCAATGTCAAATGCCTCCTTGACACTATCTTGAAACTTATCATGATCTCTCATATCATCAACTATTTTCTTTGACCAAGAAACAATTTTCTTACAAGAACTTTTATGGGCATCATAGTTAATGAAAAAATTCTTGAAATCAGCCTCATGCTTAACAAACTTATACATCACTATGGATACTGAATCCGATTTCTGGTTCAAGGTGTGTTAAAGCATATGAATTCTTGATTTAATGCTTGGAAAAATCAGAATGTTCCCAATAAGCTTCTTCAACAACAGAACAACGAAATCATGTCCAAGGGATGAGGATTTCAAATCTGAATCTTTTCTAGGTGAGGGCTCTTTCTATATCTCAGTAAGTTTTCTCTTTGATGATCCACCAGCTTCCTTCCTCTTTACAACAGATTTAGTAGGTGTATCAAAAATCAAATGTGTTCCCTTATCTATTTTCATAATGGCTTCCTTATCCGAAGATTTATATTCACTGTCAAATAGTAGGAAATTTTTATCTTAATCTATATCTTCATTCTGAGCTCCTTCCTCAGGATCCCATGGGTGTATGAAATGATGATCATAACATTATTCTTCAGAAAACATATTTACTTCTTATTCAATGCTGTCATCTTATCCATTCTCATCTTTCCCAGGTGTAGCCAGATTTGAAGTTTCTGCTTCAGAAGTTCAGATTTACAGCCTCTCAGATGGGCTTTCTTTCTCATGGAATTCTTCTACATGTTTAATCAACTCTACAATGTCACCACTTATTTCTACTTATTCTTCAACTTCTTCTACTTATATTACTTCTTTGACTTTTTCCAAAGTCACAAACTTCTTACCCAGTGTCTCAGGTAAAACATCTAACAAGAAGGACTTTGGTATCAGGATACTCTCAGATGCTTTCTCAGTATCCCTTAGAAGGGATTTCACATTATCTTCTTCATTCAACTTTTTATATTGCTTCTTTTCTTTAGCATTTTTTTCAAGCTCATCAGCTGTCTTATCTTTTATGGATTTTTCTTCAACATGATCCAAAACAAAATATGGCTGGCCAACTTTTCTTTTCTTATTATCTTCCCTCCGTTAAGTAACTACCTCATCCAGATATGATTTTTTCATTTTAGGTTTTGGAGATATGGATTGGATTTCTTTGGGCTCATCATTTTTTCATTCCCCTACTACTTCCTTCAACATCCTATTACTTCCTCCCTTTTTGGATGGTTTATCCACTTCTTTTTTTTCAAAACATCATCATATTCTTCCTCTGGTAAGTCATAAAATTCTCCAGAGTCTATAGAAAAACCAATGTTCATCCTTTTCAGGGTATCATCACTGACTAACATGACTTTTAAATTCCATGGCTTCGATCTGCAAGGAATTTTAAAATATTCGAAGCACTGAACAATTAACATGGATAGAATGGATGGATACATGATTATCTAAGCCTTCAAGTTTCCATTCTTAATATTCTCATTCGTAGTGAGAATATTATTAACCAAGTTGATCTTCTTTAGATTTTCCACGAAATCCAAGATATACATGTCACTCTTCTTCAACGTGTCATTGTCCCCTTTTCTCAGAATAATGAATACTTTAACCCATAATTCTAGAATCCGATGATTTGTGGAAAGGTGGGAGATCTTCAGAGTCTTTACATTATAGAATCCAAGACATTACATAGCCTTCTCATTAATAAAACTTCTTTTAACATCTGGACATTTAGGAGAACAGATCTCAGGTTCCCCTTCGTAAGGAATTCTAACCAAACTAGCTACCTTAGTATATGAATGAGTATAAGTTTTTCCGTATCTCTTGAACAAAACATATCTCTGCCTTCTTCCTTGAAGAAACTGACTGATTCATAAAATTCAACTAGCATGTACGGATATACAAAATCTTGAGCACATGTCTTTGATATGAAAACATTGTCCAATCCATTCACCTTAATGTTCATCGAGATGATAGAATCATACCTGTTGAAAAAGTTTGGATGCACCAACCTTTCTCTATAGACCTGCCAGTCTGATATTGTCTTGACAATATACATGTCTTTCTATGAAGATTCTTTGATAGACATTCAGAATTGAGAAACACTTTAAAATATGAAATGAGTTTATGTATATGGGAAGAACTTCATCACGCAAGAGCAAGAGATTCGATGTGGGAAAACCATTGGGGGTCCTTTATATAGGCGTTCGATGTGACAGTTCATCTTCCAAACTCAATCTAATGGCAGAAAGTTTTTCAAATCAAATCTGACAATTGATATGATAGCCATAAGGAAAACATGGTAGAATCCGATCATTTGTGTTTTTAAGAAAAACATTCAGATTTAAGGAAAAGAGAATCCAAAAAATTTAAAAACAAATGAAACTACCAGCAAGTAAAGAATGATTATGAAAACTTAGGAAAGGAAACAAACCATCCTAATTGGAAGGAATATTATTCGTAATGGGGAAAATTCTTCTAGAAGAACTTTAGATTCCGAAAAATTTTGATTACAAAAAAATTTGAAAAACTAACTATGAATATTTATAAAATATTCATAAAAAAAATTTGGAAAATTTTCATTATGAAAATTTAGAAAATTTTCATTACGAAAAAATAGAAAATTTTACTACGAAACTTTTCAATATGAAAAATTTGAAAAATATGACTACAAATATTTTCATTACGAAATATTTGAAAAATTTTAATTTCAAAAGATTTGACAAATCTGATTACGAAAATTTTCATTATAAAAGATTTAAAAAATAACATCAAAATGTACTCCCCCTATTAAAATGAGTTTATTACTATAAAGAGATTGGTTTCAATAGATAGTTGACAAGGAATATTACCTTATGGTTATCATTCCAAACTTTTTTTAATGTATTAAAATCTATCAAAGGGTAATGATTTTGTGAAGATAACATCATGTTGATTTTGTGTTCTGATAAATTGAAGAATGATATCCCCTTTTTGTGTTTGATACCTAAGAAAGTGATGCCTAATGTCTATG
This sequence comes from Viscum album, assembly GCA_963277665.1. NCBI lineage: Eukaryota > Viridiplantae > Streptophyta > Magnoliopsida > Santalales > Viscaceae > Viscum > Viscum album. The sequence goes on from OY728152.1 coordinate 1,391,156,017, forward strand.
TGTTCTGCATGAGAGTGATGTGCATGGTTTTTTACTTAAGGTAATGTAAGTTGTATTATCACACAAAATGCGTGTTTTGTTAAAATTCATACCATAGACTGTTTTTGTGTTGCATCCACAACACTTGAGCACAACAACTTCCAGCTGCTACATATTCAGCTTTAGTAGTGGAATGTGATACTAAGTGTTTCTTCTTACATGACCATGAAACTAATGAATCAACTATGAAATGAAATGTTCCGGATGTACTTTTTATATCCATTAAACATCCACCAAAATCAGTATCTGAAAATCTCTTTAAAATAAAATCATTTCTAGAAGTATTAAAGAGTCCTAAATCCATGTTTCCCTTTAAGTAGCGAAAAATTATTTTCACTGAATTTAAATGAGATTCATTAGGATTGGATTGCTATCTTACACATAATCATATTGAAAACATTAAGTCTGGATGACTTGCTATCAAGTAATGTAACCTTTAAATCATACCTCTAAAAGATATTTTATCTACTAGTTTCCTAGCTTCATCAAGATCAAATGTGTTTGAGGTACCAATGGGAGAACTAATACTCTTAGTGTTGTCATATCCATAATTTTTAAGAAGATCATTAATATAATTATGTTGGGATATATATATTCCATCAGGTTATTGAGATATTTTAAAACCAAGGAAAAATTTTAACTCACCCATCATACTCATTTCATAATCAGATTTCATTAAATCTGCAAAGGAATCAGTTAATGATTGTTGAGTTGAACCAAATATAATTTCATTAACATAAATTTGAACAATCAAAACATTTTTGTTATCTTTCTTTATAAAAAGGGTTGGATCTCCATTTACCATAACATAATGATTTTGAAGCAAAAATACTCTAATCCTATCATAACAATCTTGAGGGGATATCTTAAGTCCATACAATGCATTGGTATGTTTATAAACATGTTCAGGATGTTTTGTATCTTTAAAACAAGGAGGTTGTTCAACAAAAACTTCCTCTTGTACAAAACCAATAAAAAAGAAAATTTCACATCCATTTGAAAAAGTTTTAAGTTGAATAATGCTACAAAGGCAAGTAGAACACGAATAGATTCAAGTCTAGCTACTAGAGAATAGGTTTCATTCATTGTTTGTTCCTTCTTGTTGATTATATCGTATAGCAACCAATATATCTTTATTTCTTACTATGATTCCATATTCATCACATTAATTTATGAAGCCCCATTTTACTCCAATTACAGAAGATTCCTTAGGTATTTCAACCAAGTTCCATACTTTATTCCTTTTGAATTCCTTTAGCTCATCTTGTATAGCTTTTATCCAATCATCATCACCTAAATATTCCTCAGTGATTTTTGGTTCTAATTGGGAAAGGAATGCAAGATGTTTTACTTTATTCCTTAAGGAACTTCTAGTCCTTACAAGTTGATTTACATCATCAATGATACCATCCCTGGGATAATTCTTAAGAAACAACTGATTTGGGTTTTTTTAAAACCTGTTCATCAACAGGAAGTACTTACAGCTTCAGCCCAAAAATATTTGGCTATACAATATTCACTCAACATGGTTCTTGTTATTTCCTGAGGAATTATATTTCTTCTTTCAACTACACCATTTTGTTGAGGTGATCTAGGTGGTGAAAAGTTATGAGTAATTCCTTTTCAATTAAAAAAAGTTTCAAAATCAGAATTTTGAAATTAGTCTCCATGAACACTATGAATAGTTATCAATGTATAATTTTTCTCATTTTAAACATGAGCTCTAAAACTATTGAAATAAGAAAAAGATTCAGATTTCATTGCAATAAAATAGATCACTGTAAAACTAGTGTAATCATCAACTAAGAAAAATAAAAAATATTTGCCTCCAATGCTTCCATTTTGCGATGCACCAAAAAGATCCATATTCACTAACTATAATGAATCAGTGGTTGAGATTTCACCGACAAATTTTAAAGTTGATTTATGTTGCTTCCCATATTGACAAGGATCAAAATCTTTTGAAGAATCAAATCTATGCTCTGTTATATCATTAAATAATCTTTTTTATAGAGAGTTTTAATAGGTTCCTAAGGTTACAGTTTTATAACCCTCTATGACACAAACAAGAATGATCTTCCATTGCACTAAGGAAAGGTAGGTCTTGGCTCCTAAGGTCTTTTATGTTTAGTGTGTAAGGATTCTATTTTCTATTGGCAGAAAGAATAAAATCTTCCTTGAAATTGTGTACTAAGCACTTGTCATTCCTAAAATTTAGAAGGTAGCCTTCATCACATAATTGAATTATGCTAATGAGGTTTTCCTTATTACCATTAACAAATAAAACATTTGAAATCAATTTTTTTCCATAAAGAATAATGTTACCGATACCAATATTTTCTCCCTTAGCATTACCTTAGAGAGTTACTTTTCCTACTTTTGTCTTGATAATATTTTCAAATAAGTTTTTGTTTCCAGTCATATTCCAGGAACATCCCCTATCCATGTTCCAAGTATTGGTATTGGTACATTCCTTATTTTCCTGAAAATAAGATTGTTATACATTCGAAATCCAAGAATTCAGGGATCTGAAAATTTCAGAATGAAAAATCATAGTTACCCACATTTTCATAGAAAAATAGGCTTTATGAAAATCTAAAGACTGAGTTTTGTTTAGGGAACAATTTTTTTCCCAATTCCCATCATGCTTACTTTTAGTACATAAAGGATCACTTTGAGGAACAAAGTAATTGGTATTAAAAATCAGTTTTGAACTAGTATAACCAAAACCAGAACTATTCCATAGAGGTCAGATTTGGGAATACAACTAATCAAAATATTCTTTACCTAACGTAATGTTTGAAAAACACTTCCTCAATGAAAATATTTCGGATTTTAGTTTGATAACTAAGATCTTATCTTCCAAATCATTTTTTTGAACTAGAGTTAGGCTCAACAACAGTTTTGATAGAAATTACTTTTTCTAGATCCTTAGAATGTATATTGTTTTCAGAATTTACTTCCTCATGGTTTTTTGAAATACTTTCGAATTCAAATATTTTCCTATAAAGATCTTTAGAAAGATCTGATATTTATTTAGTAAGTATATAAATCCTAGAATTTTCCTTATTAATCTTTTTGTTGAGTTTAGAAATATCATTCTCAAGGAGCTTAGAGAACCTAGAAAATTATTCTTAGGTCGGTAATGTATTTTCCTCATCAGAAGAAGATTCTTCATCAGAAGAGTTATAATATTTAGTATCACTAAAAATAGAATTTAAAGATACATTGGTCATAGATTCAACATTTTCTACCTTAGAAATTAAGAAATGATTTTCAATATGTAGTCTGGCTGTTAAACCAAGATTCTTCTGTCTAGAAGATTCATAATCTGATGATTCATATAAAAAGTCAGCACCACTGTCACTCCAGGTGTAATTAGATTTCAGTACTTTCTTAGCTTTATCTTTGTAGTACTTCTTCCTATTTATCTCATAATGTTTTCCTTTCATTTCTTTCTTTTAAGAATAAGAAAATCAGGTCTTATATTTCCATCTCTCTTGAATTCATAACATGTGACTTCTGAATCATTATTATCTTTCCTTTCGTTCTTCTTGTACTTGGATTGAAAATTCTTCGGGCCATCAATCTTGTACATACTTCATGCAAGATTGGCTAGTTAATTTTCTGAAGATTCACTTCCACTAGATTCTTATTGTATAACAACCTTATAAGATTTTGATATAGTAACTCTATCAAGAGTCTTGGATTTCATATGATTTGAAGTTATGGTAAAAGCAACACTTCCATTCCCATTTCTCTTCTTAACATTATCAACATCTCTCTCAATTATAGTCACATGTTGAATACGAGTTCCAAAAATCTCATCAAGATAAATCTGAGTAACCTTCCTATTCTCATTTATAGTTGTTCTCTTGGATTCCCACACATTAGGCAAGATGTCTATGATTTTATCCACAAGAGATTCATCATATAATCCTTTCTCAGCCATGGATTGTAAAATATTAACAATAGTCTTGAATCTTTGTTGCACCATACATATGGGTTCTCCATAAGGGAAGAAAAAACCATGATATTTGGCTCTAAGCATGGCTCTTCTGGTTTCAAATACTTTGGAAGTTACAAAGTGAGTAACATCAAGCTTCTTCAATATACAATTTGATTCTTCACAAGATGAAATTTGGATATATATATTTCTAGTCATGGAACAATGAAATGTATTTCATACCTTATAATTCAGTTGATATTCATGATTTCATGGTTGGTGAATGTACTAACTTCCTTGTCAGGGATGTTTTATCCTCTAGTCAACATAACAAAATTATCTACTCCAGTATTGATAATGAATTTCTTCATGCGATCTCTTCAATATTTGTAATCATTCCCATAAAAAATAGGTGGTCTAGTTGTATTTAGGTTGTCAATGGAACCAAAATTGATTCCTGCCATCTTAATGAAAATCTTTCCATACAAACTTGTTAGTAATAAAAGTTTGTATACAAGGAAAATATTCCTTATAAAGGAAAATATAGAATAATTAAAAACATGGGAAAGGAAAACATATATGAAAATATATGTATTTTAGATACCTCATCTAATACCAATTGTAGGATTGATTTAGGGTACAAGGTCACATCCTTTGATACCAATTTTTGGATTGGTTCAAGGAAAGAGGAAATCAACCTATAATACCAATTGTAGGATCGAAATAATGAATGAAGATATTGAATGTAGTATCTAATGATGATGATCAATATACAAGAAGGGGGTGGGGGTGAATTTTATATTTTAAAAATTCATTGGAACATTTAATGCTGGTTACAAACCTTTATATCCCTTATGTTCTACAAACTTGCTTGATTACAGAAATATGATTTCAAGAATGTAATTCTGGAAAAGTGAATCTAGAAATGAATCTTAACAAAAGTTTAAAAAGATAAATATTCTACCTTAAAGCATATAGAATCTCACTATATCAAAGTGTAAAAATGTAAGGATGTATAAGATAGTTATAATTTCCATAGAAAAAAAATGCAATGGAAAAATTGAAATAAAAAAGTAACAAGTAGAAAATATTTAAAACCATAGAGATGGGTATACAACAACCTTGGATAAAGGTCCTTTGATTTATACTTTAAAGAAAGTATGTCTTACCCACACAAGGCTAAGCCCTCGATACGAAGATCAGAGTCTGTATTGTTATCCCCGCAATCCATCAACTCTAAGGTAGATTGCACCTCTATCTTACTCATCAAGGAAGCCCTAGAGCTTTAAGGTAGTCATCACCTCTATCATCCTATCCCCGGAAGCCCTTGAATGTACTTAAGAACATTCGGGTTCGCACGAATCAAATATGAACAAGGCGTTCAGTACGCACTAAGTATGGGAGACTCTCTCTATAAATCACTTCAAAAACATGGAATCTCTAGAGTCATATAATAATTCTCAAAGTTAACGTGATGATCTATTTCGAATGAACTCATATTTATAGGCACAACTCCAACGGTTGGCTCCCTCCTCCAACAGTCATATTTTTCCTTAAATTTCAGAGGGACCTATACATGTGTCACTCAAACAACAGTTAGTTAGTAACTGAATGGATGAAATCATTTTATAACCAAAACAAGTGTAAAAAAATATTATTTCTTGAACAAATTCAATTTTCAAAGTGTAAGGAAAATTATTTCGGAGTCTAAAAAAACACATTCAGTATCTATAATACAAGGATATTCAGATTCAGTTTTCCAAGGAATTCCGAACCTGAATTCTATAACAATACGAAGTATGAATTTCAAGGAAATTTGGAATCTGGATTTACAAGAATTTGAAACCTGATCTTAGAAAGTCTGGAATCCTAATTCATAAGAATTAGGAGTCAAAACTTACTAATGTTCAGAGTCTGAATTCATAAGAGTTTGGAGTCTGAACATACAAATGTTTGGAGTCTGAATTCATAAGATTTCAGTGTCTGAACTCATAGAAAGTGGGGTTAGAACTTAAAATTTTTAGGTGTCTGGATTCAAAAAACTCAGAGTCAGAACTCATAATAGTTTGAAGTCTGAATTTATAGAACTCGGAGTCAGAAATCATTAGTGTTCAGAGTCTGATTTCAAAGAGTTCAGAACCTCAATTCATATACTAAAAACATTATTCTCTATTTCTATGTATTATATGATTTCATGGTTTTGGATACAAAACTGAATTTTATACATAGACAAAATTAACAAAGAAAAACATGGCAAGGATAAATTTCCTTGGGGAAGAAAAATTTTCCTTATGAAAGTAAAAGATAGGGTAAATGAAATTTTCCTTAATATAAGGTGTTTGTGATTTTCAAAAAATGAAGAAATGGTAAATTCATAAGGAAACCTTATTAACTCAAAAATCTCTCCAAACATGAAGGAATGGAAAATTCATAAGGAAACCTTATTGACTCAATATAAACCCCATGGAATTGTAGAACATTCATGTGGGAGGAATATTCCCCCTTCAAATAATGATATGTAACTAATGGGTCTATTCCAAAATTGAAAAAAGTAGAAAAAACATAAGGACTCTAAAAATACAGATATGTGGTAGTATAAAGACATGGGGAAAATTAAACTACAAAAAATTCATGATGTGACATATAAGTATATCACCATATAAAAAATAAGTCTAAAAACCCAAATGAAACCCCATAATAAGGCCTATGGGGAATAATTATACATTAATGTAGGTTAGTCAATCCTTGGATTAAAAACCCAAAAATGTAGATCCATAGTGCATGTTACCTCTAAGGGAACCCTCGAAAAAACCCCACTGTCTTCCCCTAGGTCACAATCCAAATGGTCTAAAAAGGAGTCACCCAAGATCTATAATTCAATATTGGTCTAGCTCTAAAAAGTGGTCACTTTTTCTTTCCCTAATCATGATCTATAATATAACAATCATCCAGGAAAGCACATGAATGGTTTAGGTGAAATATAATTAGTAAGTGGTCACCACCCCACTAATAAATCCTACAACAAGTTAGACTGTATGAATTACTAGTAAAAATATAATAAAAATAATAGGTATACAAGAAGTTCACTTTGTATATACTTTAATAAAAAATAAATATATACCTTCTAGGTTCCATTAATAATGCATGTTGTGAATTGATGGTTGGGATGAGTGGGATAAACAATCTTTCATCAACTCCCACCAAATGAGTATAAAGTAGTCTATGATGAATTCTCATTATATTAAGGGAGAGGGGTTCATGTATACATTAGATACAGAAATATTTCATCCATCCCATTTAAAATGGGATGACGGGTACAAAATAGTTGGGAAATGGTTAAACCATCCTGTATTGTAGACCAATTATTTAAACCATGGTGTACCTAAGATCCTTTCCTTCTAACCCATTCTCCACCTTTTATTATTTTCCATTTACCAAATGCTATAAATTTAACATAAAAAAATCATTAAATATGGATGCATGATCACCAAAATTCTATGATATGTAAATAAAATTTAAATAAATTGGATAACAAACATATAAGATAAAGATACAATTCCAACACCATACTCAAAATGGTAAACAAGATCAGAATTATTATCAAGCTCTTATAAAAGGTACACAACACTAAAAAAGGTGATAAAATATATATAATCCATAAAGGTTAACATCAAATTCAAGCGTAATATTACCATTTTTTATATCATAAAAATTTTCCATTCAATTTACATGATAAGTAATTTAACCAACATTTAATAAAGAAGTTGAAAATCACATGTTCCTGGAAACATGGGAAAATATAAAAAAATTGTAAAATAACACATGATACTTATAAACAAGGTTATAAAGTGGATAGTGTGTTTTATTTGTTTCAATTTTTTTATAGTGATTATTAGTAAAATCAAAGGCTTTCATTGCTGTAAATATATTGAAGATATTGTAGAGAATAACTATCAAGAATGTTTGGTTTAAGTTTGCAAGAATTTTAATTAAGAAGATATTACATAGATGATTGAATAAAAATGATAAATTCCTAACTATATATTACATAAGAAGTTTTAATCTAATTATATTGATGAAGAGGTAAAATATGATAATAAGTTCCCAATTAATGTCATCTTGATAGAATATGAATGATTTTATTGAGTTTGGATGCTTTAAAATATATTTTTTATATGTAGGTGTATTTTTTTTGATGACTGGAATTATATATAGTTATTTATGGGATGATGATAATTTTAATAACATATGACTTTATGATTACATAAGAACATTGGTTAAGAATATTTTGAAGTATCCTTGTGAATTTTATGAATGAAATGTTCTAGATAATTATGGATGAATCCTACTGAGGAAAAAAAATTGAGATGATCATATAGAAGGTTGAACAACATTTCTCTCAGATTATTCTAATAGTTACATCAGATAGAGAATGATTGGAAAAAGATCATCATTAAATTATTGGTGTTGATTTTTTAATTTGTTAATCATTATATTGACTTGTGGTAATGATTCAAAATGGATATGGGCAGAGGAAAAGAAATTATGAATTGCAGGTATTCAAAGGAAGATGGTTGTAAAAACAGTGGATTTTTTTTCACATATAGGTTTCTTAAAAAAGGATGCTAGAAAATGAAAAATTATTAATTACTCTATATGGAAAATTTCTATAAATTCATCAGATAAATAATTGTTGTTGAATTTCTGAATAGCATGAATTTTAATGATGTATCGGACTGAGAATCACTTTTATATAGAATTATGGTCTAAGAAAAATTAAGACTGTTTTTAAATTAATAAATTGTGTGATGAATTTATTTTCTTCAAAGTTCCAAACATTATGATTACTGAATTTTCTCATGGTTCAATCTGACCATTTGATGTTATATGTGTTAAATATATTTATGAAGTTCATCTGATAGATGATTCCGAATTATCATATTGAAGATTCCAAAATATTCATTTGTTAGAAGAGTCATTTGAAGATAATTGTATATAGAATTTATTTTGTAATATCTGTATAAAAATGAATTTTAAATAATAATTATATAGGGCTTTCTAATTTGAACCATCATATGGATTTTATCAAGTTATTTTTTTGTACATCGGTTTCATAGAGAAATCATCAGACAATGCCATCAAATAGTGTAACTCAAAGAGATCAAAATAGAGAAACATTTCCACAAGTACCAAAAAAAATAAAGTCTAATGGGTATCGGGGAACCAAATAAAGAATAACCTCATGAGATTACCAAATATAGCATTATTAGATTATGATGTTCTTGTACTAATGTAATATACAATGTTTTATATATCTTTACAATGTTTTATAAAGTTAATAAAATTTGATGCTAATGAAATGGTCATTCAACACTCTGTTAATAATAATGGAGAAAATTGATTATATCCATGATTTTAGAAAGGGTTTAAGAGTAATGTTGATTCCTAGTATTATGGAAATTCATTATGAATATTTTTGGCTCAAAATTTTCAGAGTTTTAAAGGTTGTCATGTGAATAATATTTTGAGCCATATAATAAAATATTGAGTGTGAAATTTGAATTTGAGGTTAACAACCCTCTAATTGTTTTCATAGAAATAATGCATATATGAATGGGATTAGGTGTTTTGTAAAAACTTTTATTGATTTGTTCTAGTTATGATTATTGTGGAAGAAGAAAAGGGCTATAGAGAGGTGTCAACCATGAAGCTTTAGAGGATTTTGATATGTTTGATTACGTGAGATTCAAATAGAAAATCATAATGGAGATTCTATTGAATCTCTAAGATAGAGGTATAAGAAATTATTTAAAAAACCTAGAGGAACCATATGTAATTTTATGACACCATATAAAGATTTAAGGTACCATGCAAAGAAGTTATCAGATGAAGAAATGAAGGTACCAAGAGAAGAGATCATATTAGAATAATTAGTATCAGATGAACTAGTAATGGCTGAAGAGTATCATATAATCATCTTCAAATAAAAAATATTATATAGATATGTTTTATATGATTCATTACTAAACAAATAAGTGAATAATAGGATGAACATGTACTATATTAAGGAAGAAGATAATGAAAGAAAATAATTACAATTTTCTTGATTGAATAATAATAATTGTTGAAGAACAATACATGAATCCTTTGTATGAAAAATAACATTAATGTTTTTATTATGAATAGGTATATGTTTTTGTGTACTATGTTTCATATAAGGGAATATTAATAATTTTTTTCATGCTACTATAAATGTAAGAGAAGAGTATGAATAAATATTCACTAGTACAATATTAAATAGAATTTATAATGGTGTAATTATTTCATAATACTGAAAAGAATCAAATTAATGTGATGAATTTATACAACAGTATCATAATGATACATCACATAACTATAGTTGGAATATTCTTTCACTAGTGCATAGAATTATGATGATTTTTTATCCCTCATTTTAAAGTGTACAGAACAACACATTAGGTTCATGATTATTTTCCAAAACAATTGATTTTTTATCTCATTATTGTTGAGAATATGTGTAGAGGTAAACAATATATAAATAATGTACAATATACTATTATAAGGTAGTGAGACTATTAAAAACGTCAGTTTTAACAGTTTAACTTCATTCATATTAGTCTAAATAGAGAATGAACATGTCTAAGAGGCAACGAGATAAAAATAATTCATTAGTTTAAAAAATTCCCCAGCATTAGTTCACCCCCCACATATCAGTGTTGAGAATATATAAACATGGGCCTAAAAATTTGTAATAGATCCACTGCCACCTCTATTAAATTCTCTACATTAGTAATTTTAATCTTTTGATGATTTTAGTTTCTTTCCAGTATTTACAATTCAATTATATTTTTTTGATGGTTCATTTATCTTAGAGTATAATTATATTTCTACCAAGACCAAAATGCATTAAATAAATGAAGAGAAAATAAATTTAAAGAAAATATCCACCTTATACCAAGAGGGAAAAAGAAATTCAGTCTCTATATGCCTTAAACACATTAAATATAGATCTGTGCTGGAATGTGAATAAATAATGGATCAAATTTCCACCAAATATAGGAAAAATATTACTACCTCAAGGAAATAAGGATCATCTGGCCAAAATATAGCAACCATACTCTTTATTTCACACTTAAATAAGCTTTATTACATAAACTCTTCACTTGATACAACATGGAAGATAGATATGTCCAGTGTCATTGGGGCTTTGGAACATTACATAAAAACTTAAAACATGAAACAAAAAATATTCATAGAAAACTTCCTTTACCTAACCACTACATTCCCTCGTACTTAGTATTAAATGGGATAAGCATAGGACATGCATAAGAATAGGGCGAGATATAAAGCTTATTAAGGGAATAAAAATGAAATAACATGAGGATTAAAATACACATTATACAATAGGAATATCAAGGGATAAAATTAGAAACATGAACAGAAAGGATTGATAAATCATGGAAATCATAACATTGAGATGTCGAAACAATGCTTAACAAGGAATTAGCGTGATCCAAGGCTCATTGCATATGGAGCATGATTAATCCATCATTGTACATGATTCACGGGTAAACCATCTTTGCAATTGAATTAGCATGAATCAGAAACCATTGCACATGACGTATCATGATACTCTACTTTAACCAATGCATTGGAGCGCTATCACGGCACACCCTTCTGAAAACATTTCATTTCATGCATAAGTGTGCTACATGGATAATAAAACATGAATTCATTAAATTTCACCATTCATTCAAAAACAAAGTAATGTGTAAGTCATACATGAGACCTTATAACCAATTAGTAAATGTGAATAATGGTGAAAACCCATGACATAAAAATTACCATGGTATTCACTACACAACGACTATGGCTTGAAAAAACGTGGTTTAATTTCAGAAGCATAAATGCGTGGCATAAGAATTCATAAAAATAGTTGATGAGAGAGAAAGGGGTTTCTAATTATATGTACATGAAATGGATATTAAGGGGGTTATATAGATACATGCCCCAACAATTTTAATTGAATTTAGATTCATGATACAAAAGAATTGCTTGAATGTAAATGAGGAGAGAGAAATTCCTTATGGAATTTTGACATGGTAATGAGTGTACATGGGAGTATTTAATGAGAAAGAAAATGGGTCTATAATTATTAAAACATGAATATGGAATTATGGGGGAGGTGTGAAATCATACCCCAATATTTTTAATTTAAATCAAAAGAATATAACAATATAATTAATACTTGACAAAATTTAGTAAGGAAGAACTACCTTTCATGGAAGTGTGATTCCAAAGTCCTTGGAGTGGCTTGAGAGAGAATTTTTGGGAGCTTGGGTCACCTTGGGAGGATTATACAGACATGAGGGAAGGGGTAGGTTGAAATCCAAAAGCATTGAGTGAAGAGTAAGTGGGAGCTTCAGAGAGTTTATATAGCGAATGAGATGGAATTATTTATTATTTAGGTTTGGGACACAACACATTAGACTATTCCAAACCAAAAACCAGCCCATGGATTTTCCCATGGTTTTTTAAAAAGGGTAGTGGAAAAACATTATTTATAAGTCCAATATCCGAACTGCTAAAAATAAAAGTGTTGCTTATGTGGAGGTGACTCACAGTCTCAAAGAAATCAATTTTAAAAGATAAAACATTTTATTAGTCTTCGAGGGGACACTAAGGCATTATAAAATCAATCAATCAAACCCAATAATCATATTATTTTAATGGTAAAACATATATTGGCCAAACATAATGTTTAAATTATTTTATTACATCACTGTTAAGTTATTATGATTTCATAAAACACATTATATATTTAAACGATATTTAATTTTTCCCCAAAAATTTTAATATCTCAAAAAATTATGAAAAATTATCCATTGGATAAATTCTACATCCTAATTCCAAAAATAATAATAATTTTATCTAAATAAATTTCTATATAAGTGAATTTTAACTATTAATATAAAAAGTGACATTTATCGAGAAAACATGTGTTTTAACAAGAAAAGTCTTCAAACCGTAATAAAAATTACAATTGCATTCATAAAATTATAAGATCATTTCCTTTAATAAAAATAAATTTAATAATAATAATATTTCATTAAAATATTATTTAATCCATTAATTTATAAAAAATATATTCTTTAGTTGGAAATTAACTAAACATACTTTTTATTCTTTAAAAACTATTTACAGAGTTACAATAATAAAATGAATGTATATTCAGTATTATATACAAAAATAATGAACATAATCATTGTGCTATGGTCTTTTTTCATAACCCCTTAAAAAACTCATGTAAGACATTAGGGTAAGGTGCATAATGTTGTCATACTCTTGGGGTCGCTCAGATAACATTGCTCGAGCAGTAATATCTATCAACTTCCACTTCTCTCATTGGAGGTTCCGATTGTGCTTAATATATTCAATCTATGCTTGTTCTTGGTCAAGAGAAAAGCCCAGTGATCTCACATCCTTTCTGAGCTCTGACAAATGAGATTTGTTTGGGAAAAGTCTACTGGATGAGGCCACCACTTCCATTGTCTGAGTAAACTAGATTCGTTAAAGCTGAATATTTATACTAATCATGTGATCATTGTTCAAAGGAAATATTTGAAATGGTCACAATTCAAAATGGTATTTTAAAAACCAAAACATTGAACTAAATAAGTGCATACATTATACATAACCATAAGAGGATATTTAAATAGACCAAAAAGAATTTCCATTAATGAATTTTTGGGTCATTACGATCATATCCCATTAAGAAATTTCACCCTCAATATTTCTTTTTCCCATAGTAAAAAAGATGTGGGATACTATACTTCATCACTTCTTCTGAATACCACATCGCTTAATCCAACTTGTTGTTTTTCCATAACACCTTGAAGAGGGGTATTGTCTGATTTCGTAGAACTATTTCTCTACAATCTAAGATCATCACTAGTTAATACTTGTATGAAAGATCATCCTCTAACTATACTACCTATGAAGAGAGTACATGTGAAGGGTCTGGTATGTACTTCCTTAAGAGGGATACATGAAAGAAATCATGTAATTTGGCCATGGTGGGTGGAAGTGCTTCTCGATAAGAGACAACCCCGATAAGATAAATAATCTAGAAGGGGACGATGTACCTAGGACCTAACATCCATTTCTTTCCAAACCTCATGACCTTCTTCCACATAGATATGCGTAGAAACACCATGTCTCCAACTTTAAACTCAAGGTCTTGTCAACGATTATCTACATAACTCTTCTATCGAATTTGGGATTCCATGATATGATGTTGAATGGTTTTCACCTTCTCTACCATTTCTTCGACCATTTCAGGTCCTAACAGCTTACTCTCATTGACTTCATCCCAATATTCCAGTGTTATGCACATCTTACCATACAAGGCTTATTAAGGATGCACTCAGATGCTCGAGTGGAAACTATTATTATAAGAGAATTCATCCAGAGGAAGATGTTGATCCCATCCTCCTTCAAAGTACATTGATAATGATACTAACATATCTTCCAATGTCTGAATAGTTCTTCCAGATTTTCCATCAGTTTGAGGATGATAGTTCGTAGTAAAGTTTAGTTCAGTATCCCGAGCATGTTGAAGACTTTTCCAAAAAATAATGATTAATATTGGATCTTGATCGGATATAATAGAAATTGGTACTCCATGAATCCTTACCACTTTTCATATGTATATCTGTGCTAGTTACCCAATGAGAAATCCTCCTGAATTGAAATGAAGTGTGGAGACTTTGTAAGGTGATCCAAAATAACCTAGATTGCATTTTTTTCCTTTGGATGTATTTAGAAGTCTGGTGACAAAGTCCATGGTGGTGTTCTCATGTTTCCATGCTAGTATGGGAAATGGTTTCATCATCCCCTTAGACTTTTGCCTCTCTGACTTCACATTCTAACACACCACGAACTTTGATGTATACTCAGCGATCTACTTATCCATATTATCCCACCAAGAATGACTTTGGAGATCTCGATACATATTTGTGTTTACTAGGTGAATAGAGAAATTTATCCTATGTGGATCATACAAAAGTTCTTTCTTCAGCTCTACACTTGATGGAACACATAGTCATTTATCAAATCCCACAATTCCTTATCCATTAACATTGGACTCTGAGGATTTAACTTTTCTGATTGCTTCCAATTTTTTATTAATTCATACATCATCATTTCGAGCATCCTATAACATTTCTAAAAGAGGAAATTGGGTAATAATTTTTGAAAGGATTGATGATGTTCCCTTCTTTATGATTCTCATGTCCATATTCATCTAATCTAAGAATATTGGATCCTTTTCAATTCTCAACAATGATAGAGTCGATGGTTCCTTTCAACATAGAGAATTTTCCACCTTGTTCGCTTTCCCTAGGTGGTCATGGATTGAGTATTCATAGTCTTTGATCAGCTCTAACCATATTTGTCAGTGCATGTTCAACTCTTTCTGTGTGAATATATATACTTGAGGCTTCTGTGGTCCATATATATTTCACACTTCTCCCCAAAGAGATAATGCTTCCAAATCTTTAAAGCGAAGATCATCACAACCAACTCTAGATCATGTGTTGGATAATTTTACTCATGAACTTTTAATTTCCGTGAATCATATGCAATGAATTTGTCATTTTTCATCAACAAACATCTTGGGACCTTCTTCGAAGCATCACTGAATACCAAAAAAGTTCTCCAATATGGGTAATGTGAGAATGGGATTAGTGATAAGCCTCCTTTTTCAACTCCTAGAGGATTTATTCACAATCATCACTCTATGAAAACGTTACTCCCTTCTGAGTTATCTTGGTAATAGGGTTGGATAATCGTGAGAAATTTCTCACAAATTGTCGATAATATCCAGCTAACCCCCAAAATCTACGGATATCCCTTACTGATGATGGCCTCGACCATCCCTCTATTTTATCTATCTTGGAGGGATCCACAGATTTCCCATTTTCTTATGATGATATGGCCGAAAAATGTGACCTCCTTCAACCAAAACTCATAGTTACTATACCTTTCATAGAGATTCTCCTTTCTCAATGTCTCTAGTACATTTCATAGATGTACCTTATAATCCTCAAAGGTTTTGTAGTATATTAGAATATCATCTATTAAGACTACCACAAATTTTTCTAGGTAATCTATAAAGACTATATTCATCATGTATATGAATATTTCTGGAGCATTAGTGAGTCCAAAATGCATTAATATTAATTCCTAGTGCTCGTATCTTGTACGAAAATCAGTCTTGAGGATATCTTCCTTATTCACCCTTACTTGATAATATCCAGACCCAAAATCTACCATAGAGAAGTATTGTGATCCACTCAGCTGATCTAACGAGTCATAAATTATTGGGAGAGGATACTTGTTACTTATTGTGATTTTTTTAAGCTCACAATAACCGATGCGAAGGTACATTGACCCATCATTCTTCTTGATGAAGAGGACCGGTGCACCCTATGGTGAAGCACATGGGCGTATAAACACTTTTTTCCAAATTCTTCTATAGTTGTTTCTTCAGCTCCCCAAGCTCTACCACGGATATTCTATATGGATTCATGGATATTGGCAATGCCCCAAATATAAGATAAATTATGAATTCAATGTCTCTTCCTAGAGGAAGACCAAGACATTCCTCGGGAAACACTTCAGTGAATTACCTCACAATAGGCTTGACGTCAAGGATGGTTGCCTCCTTAAACTCAATCATCTAAGCCAGAGAAGCATGGTCATAGGGAAGTAATATGCATGATTGATATGATGGAGATAAAGAAGATTCATCTTCCTCCATTCTAGTGTAGAGAATCGGGGGTCGATTCTCCACATGGAGAGTGTTTTCCCACGCACAACAATTTATATTGGTTCTATATATGGAAATCCAATCCTTTCCACGAGTTTCATCTAAGTCCACTAAAGTAAGTATGACGAGGTTCTCCGGGAAGGTCAATCCATGGATTATGATCGAGGAGGAGTTATATTCATGGGATGCAATGATTGACCCATTTTCTGTACTCATCGACATCTTTGCATTCATGATTTTTTATGGTGTTGGTATTGTTCTACTAAACTTTCGGGATATAAAAGAACGTGTAAGACTATCGAAGATAACCCTACCTTTAACTTTTTGATTCTGGTTCTAATTAATTACATCATAACACAAGTTGGTGAAGATAACTATTAAACACGTAAACGATAATCCATAGACAATAATGGATGACTTATAAATTACTTTTATTTATTTAACATATGAATCTTTAGGCTTCAATATATTTTATCCATGATCTACTTTCTAACATACATTCATGGGGTATTTTTTTTATTCCGTTAATAATGGTTTATACTGTGCTGGTGAATTTACCAATGCATATCTCCTGAGAGTGTCATAACTAAGAGTGAAGCGAGGCCCATTGTCGTGTACCAGGATACCCTGGGTCAAGTTGGAAACTCCTTGTCAGGGTTTTTACCCCTTGGTACATATGTATGAGAGACACTTCTACCTGCTCGTATCCATAAAGGGATGTATTGGCTTGATAAACCCCTAACCCAATACCAACCAAAAATTAGGGAATATTTTATTATACTTAGTCTTGTATTTAGGTATTCACTTGGGTTTTATAATACTAATCTGAAAAATAACTAAACCTATCCTCTGATAGAAACTATAACAACCCTAATCATTATTTATCACGTAAAAATGATTTATTACATAATTTCTTTACATGATAAAACAAGGAAGATCAAGAGGTTCAATGTCTTTGTGGAAAAGAAAAATTACAGAACAACTTACAACATGAAACAAAACATCTTTATTGAAAAAATCCTTTACATGACCACTACATTCCATCGTACTTAGCATTGAATGGGATAACCTGTGGACACGCCTAAGAAAAGGGTGATCTATAAAGCCCAGTAAGGGAATAAACATAGAAAAACATGGGGAATATAATACTTGTTAGACAATATGAATATAAATGGAGTAAAGTATAAACAAGAACCTAAAATCATGATAAAGCATGAAAATTATAACATGGAGGTGTGGAAACAAAACTTAACATGGAATTTTCATGAGTCAAGGATCATTGCATGTGAAGCATGAGTAAACCCTCACTGCACTTTAAGTAAGAGAAAATCCTCATTGCACTTGAATTAGCTTGATTCAACACCCATTTCACATGACATATCATGATACAATACTTCACCCAATGCATTTGAGTTCTATTTGGGTTCTCACTTATTAAAACATTTTATTTCTTGCATATGTGTGCCACATGGATCATAAAACATGGATTCATTAAATATAATAATTTATTCCATGATAAAAGAATGTATAATTAATACATGAAACTCTATAATCAATATGTAAATGTGCATAATGGTTAATACTCTTGATAGAGTAATGGGCACAGTATTCACTATATAATGACTTTGGCTTGAAAAAATGTGGTGCAATTTTGGCAACATAACGTCATGACATAAGAATTCATAAAAAAAAATTATGATAGAGAAATGGGTGTCTAATTCTATTTAAATGAAATGGAAAGTAAGGGGTCATATAGATACATTACCCAATAATTTTAATGGAATTTTGATTCATGATACAAAATAATTACTTGAATGTAAATGAGGAGAGAGAAATTCATTACAGAATATCGGCATGGTAATATGTATTCATGGGAGGAATTAATGAGAGAGAAAAGGGATCTATAATTATTCAAAAATGAATATGGATGTATGGGTAGGTGGGAAATTATACCCCAAATTTTCTAATTTAAAGTAAAATGATATAACAATATAATGAAAATTTGACAAAATTTAGAAATGAAGATATCCCTTACATGGAAGTGCAATCCAAAAGGCTTGGGAGAGGATTGAGAGAGACTTATTGGTAGAATGGGGCACCATGAGAGGATTATAGAGTGATGAGGGATGGGTTTGGTCAAACTCAAAAGCCATTTAGTGAAGTTGAAGTGGTAGTTTGGGTGGGATTATATAGGAAAGGATAAGGATTTCATTATTATTTTTTCTTTGAGACACACCACATTAAACTATTAAAAACCACAAAACAGACCATGTTTTTTTTACAATGGGGAGTCATAATTTTTTTTATAAGGCCAATGGCCTAGATTCTTAAAATAATAGGACAACTTATGTAGATATGAGTCACACTCTCAAATAAATCAATTTTAAAAGCTAAATTTTTTTATAAGTCATGGATGGTCCACTAAGGCTTTCTAAAATAAATCAAACAAACCCAAAAATAATTTATTTTAATGGTAAAACATATATTGGCTGAACATAATGTTTATAGTATTTTATTACATCACTATTGGGTCAATATGATGTCATAAAACACATTATATTTTCAAATGGTATTTAATTTTTACCCAAAAATGTGACTGTCTTAGAATATTATGAAAAATTCACCGTTGGATAATTTTGACATTCTCATTCCAAAAAAATATTAATTTTATCAAAATAATTTTCTAAATATGAAAATTTTCACTTTTAAAATAAATAGGGTCATTTATTGAAAAAACATGGATTTTGGAAAAAAATATCTTTCAACCCTTAATAAAAATTACAATTTCATTCATAAAAGTATATAGTCATTTAAATTTAATAAAAAGTAATTTTATAATAAATTATTGTAATAAAATATTATTTAATCACATAATTTATCAAATTAGATTTTTTAGTTGAAAATTAACTCAAAATACTATTTGTTCTTTCAAAACTATTTACAGAGTTACAATAATAAAATTAATATTTATTAATTATAATATAAAAAAAATAATTCACATAATAATAGTGCTTTTGTATTGTAATATAACCATGTAAAACACCGGCATAAGGCCATAGGGTAAGGTGTGCGATGGTGACAATCTCTTGGTGTCACTTAGATAACGTTGCTTGAGTGGTAATCTCAACCAACATACACTTGTATTGTTGGTAGTTCTTCTCGAGTTTAACGTATTGAAGCTCAGATTGGGCTTGTACAAGAGTGAAGCTCACTGACGACACCTCTTTTCCGAGACCTAATAAATGGAATTTTTATGGGTAATGTCTACTAGATGTGGCCATCGCTTCCTTTTTCTGACTAAATAGGATATTTTAAATCCCTATATTTATACTAATCACGTGATCACTATTCAACAACTATATGAGCAATGATAACAATTCATAACGGTATTTTAAAAACCAAAACATAGAACCAAATAAGTTCATATGTTTTACAGAACCATAATAAGACACATTAAATAGACACAGATGAGTTTTCATTAACGAATTTTTGGGTTGTTACACATAAGGTATATGAAAAGTCGTTAAAAAATATCCTAAAGAATAAGAACATAGAATAAGTGGTCATGATGAAGTGTCTAAAAATTATAGATATATATTATTTATTAGATTAAAATATATTCTTCATCTCAATGCCATATAAATTGTCTCTACTATTTTTGGGTCTTTAAAAATATAACTGAATAAAATCCCATCTTGATGTTTTAAAAAATAACATGGATAAGGATTTTCAAAAAAGATTCTAGTATGTATATTCATTTATAAGATGGTTAGAGACATAGATACAATGAATTTGGATATGTAATAACATCTTTATAATTTGTAAATAAATGTTTCAATGATGTTAAAGTGAAATTTGGGGTCAAAAATAATATTGAAGATATGATTCCTGAATTAAACAAAGTTGAAAAAACACATTGATGTCAAGGATTTATAGTTTAATGTAAATTACAAAAATATCAAGAAACTAAAATCATTGTTAAAAAATAATTTTAAGATGCATGATGAATAAGGTAACAAATTATATCTCAAAGAGAAGGTTGTTTCGATTGATGATCAAAAAAGAACACTCAATAAGTGGTGTAAAGAATTCGAAGTAAAATTATCCATAACTGATAGAGAATATTTTATGTCCTCAAAAAATAAAGATAATGATTTTAAATATACACTTCTTAATAGAGGATTATTATGTAAAAATACCTCTAACATATTAACATAATATCATGAATTCATTTAATGATCTATATCTAGTAGTTGTGAAGGAATATTTACCCTCTATATCTTCATTTAACAATATATCTAAATATGTATTCCTGAATAATGAATGTTGTAAAATAAAATCATTAGAAATATGGATAAGATATTATGATAAGGATCTAACCACAATGTATATGGTATAAAGAAGAATCATTATAGAAGCTAGTTCCCCATAAAGTACCCAATAATTTGTGAAAAAATCCCAAAAATAGAAGGAAAATTCGACTTGAAATTTGGAATGAAATATAGTAGATACTAGAAGCTCTAGATTTGGTGGAACAATCTAAATTAAAATGAAAAATGGAATCCCATTTCAGTGTGGGACAAGACAGAGATAAATGGGTAACATCCAAATATTAATAAAAAAAATTATACTTCAAATTATTTTGGAGTAATTGAAAATATCTATTGTGTTTGAAATAATTGTGGTAAAAATATTTTTTCATTCTCATCTTAACTTATATCAAAATCATAAATGAATAGAAGACCACAAATGTTAGTTAAGGAAGAATGAGAAACCATGGGATGTAAGTAAAAGAATATTGAAAATAATAATTCTCCCAAGAAGATATCAACAAATATAAACAAATCATCCTTGGATACCAGATATAATAAGTTAAATCAATGTAAATTAAAAAAATAATTGATGTGAATAAATACACATATAATTATCCATATGGAGACCCCAAGAAGTTTTTAAATAAAAGTAATGATATATTAGTTTTTTTGGAAGACAGATATGGAGAAGGGAAGAATGATTTACAAAGCACAAGTTGATTAATGTATAAATGAACAAGAGAGTATTTTACAAGGATATATAATAGTTCAAGATAAGTTAACAAAAAATTCAAATTTCTATGATGAAAAAGATTTAATTGTGAGGTGAAACACTGATAGAATCACTCATAGATATTTATCTATAATAATTCTATCACAAGAAGAGTTCTCAATGAATATAAAAGTTACAGAATGTTATAAACAATGAATAAATGATATTGAAAAAAGAAAAGTCACAAATGAAGAAATTAATGAAGTAATATTATCTATGATACAACAATCAGAATTAATGATAAGATGAAAATCATGGATAATGGTGGAAATGTAGAAAATTGGTTTAGAACACAATATGAATAATCATGTTCACATTAAGAAGAAAGGAAGAACCACTTTTTTATATTAACATTTATGAATTGCATATGTCATTCATATTTAGGAAATTGAA
Organism: Viscum album; assembly: GCA_963277665.1. Taxonomy (NCBI): domain Eukaryota; kingdom Viridiplantae; phylum Streptophyta; class Magnoliopsida; order Santalales; family Viscaceae; genus Viscum; species Viscum album. The sequence continues at coordinate 1,391,178,333 of OY728152.1, forward strand.
GGTGAAATATGAATTTAGTGGGATAACCTAAGGAATTTGATGGGTTTTTAAGCTTAGATAGAACTTATCCAAGGAGTGACCATTGTGGAATGATTTTTATGTTCATATAATAAAAAACAGAATGAGGGAATCATCCTAGAAGAAGTTGAAATGGTTTCTATAAACACATGGTAGATAAGTTAAGAAGAACCCATCATGGTTTGGTCATACCATTATAATTTCAAAGAAATATATTGAAGAATATAATCCTTGTTAATGATAGGAAAATATGCAAGTATTAACAAATATATTATAAATATCCATTTTGGTTTATTATCTATATAAAAAACGTAATATACATTATTAATTTTAATATATCAACTGTTTTGAAGAGCATGATAAAGGAAGAAAAGTATTGGTTGTTGTAGAAGCTTCTATAGTTGTTATTCAATACAAATATGTTATCATTTAATTTTTTAAGTGGATTCATTGAGAAATATTCATCTTTCTTAATCTCCTATCTTTGGATACAAAAAATAAAAAATATACCATAAAGAGCGGGAAATTGAATTAACCAATGTTATAATAAAAGTGGTAGAATAACAGAATTCTAAGGCTATTATTCATACCATTTATACTGGGATTATTTTAATATGATTTTCCATGTGAAAAAATAGTTTCGGCTTGATTTATTCTATATTTATTTTATATCCCAATTGGTATGATTAGTCTAGAATTTGAATCGATATACCTTGAAGAAAATATTGTGTGTTCCCATCTGATTTGATATGAAGTTCAGTTGGAAATAGAAATATTTGTTTTCAAAATAAGATCTATTTTTTTACATCAATCATAAATCATATAGACTTATTGTTAAATGATTTATGACAAAATTCTTAAGGATGATTTGAAAAGCTTTTCCCATGTACTTTTTTATTTACTGTCTGTAAGGTGGATGGAATGTGAGATGAAAAATAAAAAAGAAATAGAGAGAAAGAATAAAATATTATCATATTGACTTATTCATAGTGAATACATTTTCAAAAAAAATTGATTGGATTAGAGAGTAGACTTTCGATGTGATTGAATTTTTTCCATGGTTGTCAATGATTTTCAAAGAAGTAGAAGGGTTTCATTATTTTCAATAGGGTTAAGATGTTATAGAATAGATGTTTCTTGTAATTTTGGTTGAATTATCCAAGTTAGTTAATGATGAAGATGTTACATGGATTATTTAATAAATATGACATGTTATGAATACAAATAAGTGAAGAAGTTATAAACAAATATTTTTAAAGAATAGAAGAAGTTAAAAATTTATTTATATTAGAATAAGATGAATGGTGTTCATTCCTTATTATCTTTTGATTACATTCATTAGTTGATTGTAAAATATTGGTTAAAGATTTATATTACATCTGATAATTGAGTAGAATATCTATATTTATATAAAACCTACATTGATTCCTATAGTAGCACATTTGTTATTTTTTTGATGATTCAAATTGGAGGAATTTGATCCATATAATCTTGGTTATCCATTTTTAATTGATTAAATATCAAAATTCCTTGTGTTTGGGATTCAAGGTAAATATTGGAATAAGAAAATACTCGGTGAAATGAAGATATTAAAAGGAATAAGTTAGTAAAACATGGTGGGAATATGATTTCTAGATAGTTGTTTCTTGAATATTCTTACCAGAATGTGAAAAATTAATATGTTCACTAGATGCAGAATTTTTTTTATAGTCATTAGAGAGACACATATTGTGTAATTTAATAATATAAATATGTTTTAAGAATTATCCAATTAAGAAATATCATTATTTTAAATTAAGGTTTTAGAATCATTATAATGGATTGTAAAGTCATAAATCGGACAATGATTTTATATTCTTACAAGTTACTAATATTATTATAAATAAATGTTTTCATGGTTAAAGATGACTTGTTGATGTAATAACAAGACAATATATATAATATTTTTATTAGACATAGGCTTATGAATGATCAAAATAAGGATTCCTAAAAAATTCATCAGATCGAGGAAACTTTTGATGATCATCAGATAGAGATGTTGGTGTGAAATAACTAGATGAAAAATATGTTTGAAGAAACTTCATATAGAGGTTTTTTGTGAAGCCATCAGATAGAGTTTACCATTAAGAGTTATTAGAGATAGTTTTTTGAGTGAATTCATTATACAGAATAATCAAATTATGTAACTTGAAGATCTACAAACAAAAGAAACATATAATAAGTTTTATATAAAAAATCGACCTCTACCGAGTAGAGGAGAACCAGAAAATAAGTACCTTATTGGTTTACTGGATAATGAATTATAGATAACGGTGGTCTTGAAATGAAGTACAAGATGATGTCTATTGATCATTACGATGCTTTTTAGAGTTACTTAAATTTGATGATGTTGAGATTATCATTCCACAATCAAATAATAGTAAAGGTGGGATTATGATTCTTTCCATGGTTTAAAGAATATTTGAATATGATCATTGAAACTGAGTTTTAATTAAATAAATTACAAATATTTTTGACTAATTGTTTTTAGTGGATTTAATGTGGTGAAATATTGAAATTTTTTAGTATGATATTCAATGTCTGTGTGAGAAGATTGAAATTGATCCTAGTCCTCCTCCATTGATTTGCAGAGAAGTAATGCCTTTATAAAATGGAGTAGGAGCACCACAAAAAGATTTATAGAGTAATTTTAGCTATTATTATTGTTAAAGAAGTAAAGGGTTGATGAGAGGTACCAATTAAGAAGATCCAAGTATTTCTTAAGGACAATGTGAGGTGTCAATTGGGGAGATTGGGAAATATTTCATCAAAAAATTTGATATTGATGCACCAAAAATAGTATGACAAATAGAGAGGAACCAAATAGTACATTAAGGGATAAAATGAATAAGTATGATTCCTGATTAAGAAGAGAACACATGAATATGTGATAGTACTTGGTGAAGGAGGGATCAAAAATAATGGAATCAGATGAATAGTCTCATATGGACAGTATTGGATAGAGAAGTTTCAAATGAATAGTTACCAAACAAAGAAGTGAAAAATTTGAAATATAGGTTCCAAAATTAGGATGAATAGAGAGATCAAAACATTTCTATTTACTCATATGAAAACGAAGAATATGTGGATTGATAAGTATCACATCCAATTCATGAAAAAAATCATTCATCTTCCTTCTGTGATGAGGTAGATGGGTTTTTCCATTATTTTAATATAATAAAATATAAAGAAGAGTTACTTATATTTTACTGTAAAAGTAAGAGAAGAGGAAGAAGAAAACAGAAACACTATGAAATTAAACATAAGACATATTAGTGGAATAATTTAATGTTTTTGAAAGAATCTAAATAATTTTATTACTATATACACATATAGTATAAATATTTTTCTTAGTACTGTAGTTGGAATTATCTTCCCCTGGTATAGGAAATTAATAAAATTTCCTACCCCACTCCTAAGGTATAGTGAACCACACATTAGGTTTTGTTTCATATTCTATCCAACTACTATATTTGGAATATAATTATATTGGAGAATTTATGTACATTCACCACAATACATAATAATTACTAGCTAATTTTATTCGGTAGTGAACCTTGAGAAAACTTCATGTGCTATTCTAAAACATTTTTTACATGAAAAAAAATAGTTAAAAAAATAACTAATATCCTAACTATTTTTAGAGTTAAGTGGTTAAAAAAATATTCCTTTAAAAAAAATCCCAACCCCAGTTCAACCCTAATAGTGTTTATTATAACCCAAATTAGTCCTAACATACGGGACATTATTAATTTCCAACACCTCATTTATTTCTTATTCACTCAACCCCAAACTGTTTCAAAACGAAATATTTGTGTGTATGAGATGGATATTGGGTTTAGCTATCGAGAAGTGTAAAACATTCTCCTTTATTTGAAGGTATAAAGCATTATGTGCATCTAAATTTTTTTGACCAAACTAAAACTATGAAATAACTAGGTATTATGTGAATCTTAATTTGAATAATTAAAACAAGTAATAAAACTAAGAAAATATTTTAATACTACCCATTTTATCTCACTTTAGTCACCATATCATTATAGTATTGAATATTTAGGTGGATTTGGCAATCCCCAGAGATAGATGAGGGTAGGTTACACTAGATATAATCATAAGAACAACAGAGAAAGGAGACTTATGGTTACCAATGTCCTTTTCTTGATGAATGAAATCTATCATGACTATTCATAATCCCTTGGATCAAGAATTTATGACAAGATCTCATGGAGATCTTGGTAGAGGGGAGAACATTGGAAATTAGGAAAATAATAAAAGATTTAAAAATGAAATATAAATCCCTATACTTATTTGGTATAATTTTTGGATGTCAAATTATAAAACCCCTTTTTAATTGGTCTTTGGCCCTAGTTTTTCCTGTGTACTTGTTTGGACATCATTGAGTACTATTAGACCCAACATGAACCCTAATCCCCTTGATATGCACTAAGTAACCAATCCATGGCTACTAAGAACCCAACTGCACCCAGACGTAAAGAACTCAACTCCACTGGCCTAATTCCATAGGTTATTTGATTACATATACAAAAAATAAAAGATATCATATCACAATAGACTGAATAGTTTTGTAGTGTTAGTAATCTATATACATACATCAATCATGAATATCATTTAGAAACATAAATTACAGAAAAATTAATTTAAATATTTTTCATTGCGAAACTCAATAAATTATTCTTTCATCATATCATGGGTGAAAGAGGAAGAATAAGAGTAATATTAGATTATAGTGACCCATCATTTTTATAAATAATTATTATATCATTTTAAAGCGAGATAACATAATATTTTTATATTCATCGATCAAATGGTTTAGTATCATAGAATAATTATATTCATGCTTCACTTATGCCTAATAAAAAAAATTAAATTACTTCTTATTTTTCCAATAAAAATTCATCCCATTATCTAATGTATGGGTTGTCACCAGAGGATATACATCAATGTACGAGGTATGTTAAAAGTAGAGTAAGTAGATGGATAACATAAAAGTAATAAAGGACATAAATTAATAGTACATGGGAATAATATTCATTAGATAATTTACATTAACATGAAATCATTATAATAAGAGTGAGGGAAACATTTGATAAAGTCATGAGTTGTGTCATATTCCAAATAACGAAAGATCATAACAAATTGCTAAAATACCATACATTTTTTTGAACAAAATCTAATATCTTGTCCATGAATAAAATATGTGCATAGATAAAAAATCATAATTTTGAACAAATTTAGAATAATTTTCATTCATAATACACAATATCTCATAGTATATTAAATTACATAATGCATCAGAGGGAAATATTATTACAATCACACCAATCATATTATTAAATTCCCAAAATTTTTCTTTCCACATGGATGTTTAATAATCGCTGCCATGAAATAAACCATAGAGAAGAATGTGTTTTGTAAAAGTCATCACATATAATACTTAATTAAATGAACTTTATGATAATAAAATAGATAAGGGAGATCATAATTTTTCACATAATATAATTTTTTCTTTTAATGGAGAAACAACTCAAGAGAATTCCAAAGATATTTTGGAAATTGATGACTTTTTGAATAAAAATTAAATAGATTTGAAAATATTATTAAAGGTTTGAAATATGTATATCCCATAAATAAAATAAAAATAATATTCAATGAAATATTTAGGATATTATAGTATCATTCATAATCTATCAATGTGAAATGGGAGATAACTGAAATTAATGTGTTTGGGTTTTAAAATCCCCTTACATTATATCCAGATTTATTACATCATTTTTATACTATCAGAATAATAAAGATATGTTTATTAAAAAATTTATCCAAATGTGAATAATTTTAATATATTCACTATTTACCAATTACTATCATTTCATTATATTTCTTAATTCCCATCATTAAAAGAGATCCATTTTTATATCATGTTTTTCATAAGAATTTCTCATTTTCATTTGATTATTCTATTTTGTTAAAGGTCCTTTAAACATAATAATTATTAATTAAAGAAACATAAAATAAATATATTTATACATTTATATATAATAAATAACTTATTATAACCATCCACAATTTTTTTGTTATTTGAAACATCCGTGTTGGCAGTCAACCAACCTTTAATGAGACATTGTCCAAAGAGGAGGTATGAGAATTATGAAATAAAATTACATAGTTGATATGATTATTAAAAAGGGATAAAATTAAATATATATTTTAATAAAAACTACTTAACTATTCTTGTAATATTTTTTTGAATATATGGTGAAAAGGGGTAATAGATGAGGAAACATAATGGAGAGTTGATGAAAACATATCGTCTTCTAGGTATTACTTCTATTATACATCACTGAAATCAAATGGAGATAGGATCTGGTCTACTAAATAACATTCCTATCAATTTTATGTGTCTTAATAGTGTGTATTTTAAAATATCATTTTATTTTAAATGTTTATGTTATGTGGTTTTCTATGTGGAGGGAGATGGTTTATTTATACATTAGGAGAAATAGTATTTTTTAGAATAAAATATGGAATAAAATACTATATCCATTGTAAACATCGTAATAGTGTTAGTTTTTACAAAATGAATAATATATAAATTTATTATAATATTTTTAGTACTTTAAACACATTTATAATTATATTTCATTATTTTTTATTAAAAAGGAATTTGGATAAAAGAAAATAAAAGTTTTTCAGGAATAATTTTGAATTTAGATGTTAGAAAGTATTATTTAGGTTTGGAAAAAAATTTAATTATTTTTTATAATAATTTATCAAATTAAATATTTTTTATCAAATCCAACAATTATTGAATTTATTTGGTCATCATTACATCCTGAATTATGCAATTTAAGATAGACTAGTTAAGAAATACAATATCTTTACTACTCACATAAAAATTGATGTATTTCTGAAAATTACAAAAAAAAACCAGCCTTAGATAATTTCTATATGATGATTAGAAAAATTATAATCATTTTATCAAAATATTTTTTTATCAAAATTAATTTTAATTTTTAATATAAAAATGCGGTTTTTTATAAATTACCATAAAATTCAATTTATAAAAAATGTTCTTTTATTTTCATTGTTTTTTATTCTTAGTATATATTTTATGGATCTATATTATTTATATATAACTAAATTACACCTAATTAATACATTCAATATCTTATTTTATAATTTTGAGGTTAAATTATCATTCCAATGGCCAAGTTACTATTCCCAATAGCCTGGTTACTATTCCAATAGTCATATTAACTTTTATAAATACCACTTAATTCCTTTATAAAAAATTCACGATAATTCCTCCCATGTTTCTATATTTTAATTATATATTATTGAAATTGGTTTACTAATTTTTTTAATTTCCAAATTGTTATTTGTGGGAGGGACAATTCTGCATGATTGGGGAAATCCATATTTTACTATTTAATATTTTTTGTCCCATTATAATGTTTGAAATTTTCATATGTTTTGTTTTGGACAAGTTTATTGATTTTAATTAATGAAATAAGTGTTTTTTAGTTCAATATTTTTTGTAATATTATAATACTATATAATATTACACACATTAATTTCTAGAAACAAATATCATTTATATACTCTAGGTTGTTACATTCTTCCCAAATTTAGATATTTATTCATAAAAATCTCAATTCATATTATTGATTGATAATAGATGGTGGTACATTTATTTCATTATTTTCTATGGTTCACATATAGCCATTTCATATGTATGGTTCCACCACAACACTCGAAAAAGTTGAGTTCTGTTATTGTGTAGACCCTTTTCCCTAATTTCAATGATTTTCACTAGATACACATAATAATAGAGTTTTTCTATTGGAGTACCATCTCCTGATTCATAACATGTTTGATATTTGGTACGTACTTCCCAGTGAGTGATACATGGAATAAATCGTGATCTTATTCCCTATTTGAGGGGTTTCCTAGACCATAGGGTAATGATACTATGTCATCAAGGATCTCAAAGGGGATAACACACCAAGCTCTATACATTCCATTCATTCAAAAAAAGCATGATTCTTTTCCATACAGATAATATATTGAATGATTTCTCTTCTATTTAAAATTTAATTATCTTTTATTCTTGTCAATAGAGAATTTTTTCGGGCTTTGAGTAGATTTTATATGCTATTGTATGTCTTGGACATAGATTGTCACCTGTCAGTAAATATCATGTTCAAGTTTCTTTGATTATCTAAATTTTTCTTAATAAGTAAGAGTAATACATTTATTACAATAAAAAGATTCAAATATATCCATTTTAATACTTTATTGAAATATTTTATTATATGAGCTCTTCTAATGGGAGATATTAATCTCATCATCCATTAAATTCAATTGAGATATATCCCAGTATTTCATTAAGAATATTAATAGTTCTTTCATATTGACCACCTGTTTGGGGATGATAGGCCTTACTGAAATCAAATTCATTATTTATTTAATGTTGAAAACTTCTTCTAAATTTAGAAGTAATCATTGGATCATTATCAAATATGAACTAAAGTGGTATCCAATGAATCCTCACCACTTCGATTACATATATCTAAGAAAAGGTTTCAATCAATAAATCTTCCTGAATTACGATGATGTGGGTATTCATGGTGAGTCAATTCCCAAAAACCCATATAACATTATATTCTTTGAATGACACCAGTATAGTAGTGTAAAATTCCATGACGATGTTCTCACATTTCTAAATGTTTTTGTGTAATTGTTTTATCATCCACTTGTATTTTTTCAGTCTTATTTAACTTACTAACCTATCAAGCACTTTGAGGTATACATAGCCATATCCTTCTTCATGTTGTCTCACCATATATGTAGTATAAGATCAAGGTACATATCAGTACTACAAGGATGTATAGATAAATATGATCTATGTGTATCATCCAATAACTCCCCCAACATATATAAAAATTACGGCACACAATGACTTTTTACAAATCTAGTGCCAACATGATCATCAATGTGGAACTCAAGAATCATCCCATTATTTACTTTGTTCATGATCTTTTGAACCTCCATGCCATCTCTTTATGCCTCCTTTACCTTCTTCTAGATAGATGGTTGGGAAATCATTTTGGATAGTTATGATGTCTTCCATTGTGTTATGATTTTCATATCCATTATTTTCATATTAAGGAAGATAGGTCTTTCTCAATCCATATAATGGATAAAGTAGTAGGTTAGTTTTTTCTATAAGAATCCACTACCATATTTTCCATTCATAGATCATAGTGAATAGAGTACTCATAGTCCTTGATTATATCTAAATATATTCTTTGATTCATGTTAAGGTCCTTAATTCTGAATATATACTTTAAATGATTGTGATCGGTATATATGTTATACTTATCACGATAGGTGTAATACCACTAAATCATCTAGGTAAATATCACAACTGTAAACTCCATATCATTCATCATGTACTTTTTCTCATGAATCTCTAGTGTTCATGAGGCCTAGGATATCAATTTTTCATTCTTTAAGAGTAAAAAACCCACGTGTCTCTTGAAGCATCATATTATATGTAAAATACATCTCCACTTAAGGGATTTGTGAGTATAGATTCTTTGATTATCCTATTTCTACACACCTCAATGATTTCCTCAATATCATATGTCCATATATAAATTAACCCTTTCCATGTTAACATAGTTTTTAGTCTATATAATCTTGAGAAATTTCTCACAAAACATCTGTTGTACCCTACTAATCCAAGAAAAATACATATTTCTATGAAACTTATGGGTTTGGGTATACACTCAATTTACATTATCATTGAAAGGTAAAAAAATCCATTAATTTTCATCATGTTCCCCAATAATTTGACATTTTACATCAAAAATTCAAACATGATAATCTTAGTGTCAAATTTGTCCCTTATTAATTTCTCTAGAACAATCCCAAGATTTTTTATTGTTCCTCCTTTTTCATTGAGTAAATTAGAATAATATTGATAAATATTAAATTTTTTTTCAAGTTATTATATAAATACTATATTTATAAAATCAATGAATATTATAGGGTAATTATAATGTTCTAAATGCATCACTATGAACTCATAGTTCCTATATCATGTACATAATGTTTTATTCTGAATGTATTTCTATTTTAACTTCAAATAATGATATCAATAATGTATATACACTCTTGAGAATTTATGTGATCCTCTAATTTTATCAAAAAAATCATCAATGCATATCATGGGATACATGACCATAATGTGATATTGTTCAATTACCTATAATCAATACACAACAGCATTGATACATAATTTTTTAAAGAGAATTGGCACACGCCATGGTGATGCACCAATATGTATGGAATTCTTTCTATATTTGCTAACAACAAATTCTTTAATTCCCCCAATTTTATAGGGGCCATACTATATGGAAATGTGAAAAAATGAGTGTCTCTAAGTATAATATCTATTGATAAATCCACCTAATTATCTGGTATAATTTTGGGAAACTCTTTGGAAAATACATCTATATATTTATTTACAATGGTAATTTCATTATGGTTGATTCTTCCCTTCGGCTCAACTATTTGAGAAATGTATAAATATTCATAGGGCATCAACAATAAAACCATTAAATGATTTTATAAATGATATTATTGATATTACTTGAACATTAATTAGAGTATGAGATAGTTTAGAATATATAAAAATATTTACTATTCCAAATAGTTTATGTGTGCTCTATATAACGAGTGCCAATCCAAGCCCATTATTTCATCAAATTTCTCCCTATGATGGATTACAAGAGTCCCTAGAAGAATCATTTCATAGGTGGTAATAAGAGAAGTTTCCAAAAGTTAGTTAAGAATAATCAAACCACTATATATTTTTGAAAATATATATTCATGAATGTATAGAGGCTTAGATTCAATAGTTCTAGAAAACCTGCATGATATATATTTATTCATAGAACTAGAATAAAATAAATCCATTTCTATTCTTGAGTGAATAGGAAGTGATCCTTTTATTAAAACATTTTCATAATCCACTTTGAAAATAGTTATTCCATAAGATTTCCCTTGCCCTTTTTTCATCAGTGTTTTTTAACACTGATTACTGTCGAGGACCCATGGTTTACAGAACTGGCTTGTATATTGTCCTTTCATTCTAAACCCGAATCATTGAACCATTGGGATTGAATTAGGATGTTCCTTATTTAATCTGTCTTGTTGTCTTGATTATTCAAATATTTTTGGCATTGATGATTATGGTGGCCTTCTACTAAAATCTTGAAGCATTTACCCATCATTATGATCTAATTACCATGATTGTCATTCCCATATATTTCATATATTATTGGTTGGATTTTATTTCTTCCTTTTTCATTTTAAACAACATCTTGATACAATATTGTTCTGTTCTTGTCTCCATAACCCTGCAACCATTCACCAAACTCCATCCTTACATTGAGAGCACATCGAACAACATATTCATAATTCCAAAATTCTGAGATAGATAGAGCCTTTAGAAGGTGTGGTTTTAAACCACTAAATAATTTATCCATTTTATATATTTGATGATAACCTACCCGAGGTGTATCATGTAATCCTTGTGATGTTTTACTCATATTTAGTGACAGATTCACCTTTATTTTGTTTCTCCTATGATAACTCTCTCTTAATCTTTTTTCCAAAAGTTCTTGGGAAATAATTATTGAGAAATATTATCTTAATGTCTTCCCCCTCTATCTTTTCCATTTCATCCTTTTTACTAGTGTGTTTTATCAAATTTCCCCATTGATATACTTTAATATCTAAATGATATATAACAAGAGTCATCTTCCACTTCTTTGAAAAGTGAATCATAGAAAATTTATTTTCTATTTTATCAACCATAATATTCAATATAAAGTAGATAAGAAGATCCACTAAACATCAGTGGTCATTGATGAATAAATTAAATTATTTATATTTTATCATTTTTTGATGAAGTTGAAAATTCCATATAGTTTATGTTACGTTCATAGATGGGGAAAGATGTGTATCCACTTACATGATATTTTCAACTCCTCCCATCACATTGGAATATTTTTCACACAATCATTGAAATAAATATATCAGGGGTTATTGTCCTGGTTTCTCCTATTTACCACCATTTTCTAAATTAAAAAAGGATTGAAGAAACATTGAGTCAATAAATCATGAATGAAAACTTTATTTCTACATGAAAATAATTTCAAAATTAATTTCTTATGGGATATATTTGTTTATCATTATTCTAAAATAATCCATCTAGGATGTTTACCAATACTTAGTCTTATCCAAATATTTTTGAATAACATTGTCAAATATAAATCCCCAAATTAAATAAACTGTGCCTCTGATACCTACTATAGTGAGCAATTTTTATTACATTTCCATTATATCATTTTTAATATAAAAAATGTTATTTTTATACATTCAAGGTTTAAAATGTTTAGTATCTCAGGAAAATTGAGCTAATATTTCAATTATAAATAATAAATAATAAAAATTATTTATGTAATTATACTTTATGGACAAAAAATATCTCAAATTCTACCTAATACTAGTAGACAAATGAATATATACATCTGATATATGAGGGATCTAAAAGTCTAGTAAGGGGAGGGATAACATAAAAGGAATAAGAGAAATAAATCAATAGCACATGGGTAAGAATAATCATCAAATTCATGTCATCACTATGGGATCTTCATTACATGGTTGAGGGAAAATTTTTATAATGTTATTTATTGTTGAATATGAGTAATAATAAAAAATAATGACATAGTGATCAAATACCACACATTATTGTGAACAAATCAAGAATCATGTCCATTAATAACATGTGCACAAGAATCATAACATAATTATTGTGAGTAAATATAGTGTTATGTTCATGTATATCATTGATTATCAAAATTTATATATCGCATTACCCAATTAATTGGAGGGATTTATATTTATTAGACCACCTATCATAACATAATATGACCATAATAGTACATGCCACATGGAAGATTAACAGTCTAAGTTATGAAATAACCCATGTAATGAATGAGTTTCAATTTATTTTTTCATATCATACTTAATTAAATGAATATAAGGATTACAAAATTATTATGGGAGACCAAACATTATAATATATGTTCCTTTTATTTTTTAATGTAGATGCAATTCAAGAGGATTCAAGAGATGTTTTGGAAATTAATGTCTTATTGAAAAAAATTATAAATGACATGGAAAACATTTTAGAAGGGTAAAAAAATTCATATCCACAGAAGGTGAGAGAATGAATATTTAATGGATATATTCTGGATAATGTTAGAAAATTAATAATGAAATAAATTTGAAATAAAATATTACACAAAAGCGAGAGTTGGGGTTTTAGTGTTCCTTTTCCCTAAATCATGTATTATTTCATTGTTTTCCTCCTCCAGAATAATAAATATTGGTTTACTATAACATTGAAATATAATTCAAATTTTTTACTCTATTTTTCAATTATAATCATTTTAATATATTTAAAAATAACCATAATTAAAAGGGCATGATTTTAATATCATATAATACAACCAATTTATGTTTTTGTGTTGATTACATTATTTAGTTAAAGGTCATTAATCCATAAGAAGAATAAATTAAAGAATAATAAAATGAATATATTTATATATTTATATATAATAAATAAGTTATTATAACCATAAATAATATTGGTGATAAGAAAATTGTGGTCTATGTCCCCATTAATGGTTAACAGAATGCCAACGAGACATTTTTCAATTAGGAGGCATGTGAATTATGATATATAATTATGTAGTAGATATGATCATATGATCATATAGTTAGTATAAAAACATTAATATAATGTTAATGTGTTACTTAATTATTATTATTATAGTGTTTAGTTTTTATGGGATAGAGAAATTTGGAATGAGAAGAAGAAACAAAAAAAGAATAATTGATGAAAATGTATGCTCATCTCAGTGTTGCCTCTATTGTTTGACACTAAACTCCCGTGATGATGGAATTTGGTTTACTAAAGGAAATAACTAATTATTATAAGATGGTTAAGATAGAGAATTTGTGATGTTATTTTTCATTCTAATGTGTAATTTATATGGGTTTTTAAGGGGAGGGAGATATGTTATTTATATTTATTGAGAGGGTTATTTTTTGAATAAAATATTAGATAATGTACTATATCCAAGTGAATCCCTATAATAATGGTATTATTTTACATAATTTGTCATATGTAAATATAAAAAACATTTCTATGAATTTAAACCCCTTTATAAATTTAATTCATTTGTTCGTTAAAAATTAATGTAGAAAAATGGAATTTTTATTAAAAGGAATTGTTTCGATATTAGAATTTGGAAATTAAATGTTGGGTTTAGAAAACATGGGTATTGTTTTTTAGGAGATGTTTATCAAATTAGATATTATTTTATCTGAAACAAAATTTATATAATTGATTAGTTCATTATTAAATATCGAAAAATGTAATTTGTGATACACCTATTATAAAAAATATGTATATTTTACTATTCACACAGAAATTAAGTATTTCAAAAAACTAACAAACAAACACCCATGAATAATTTTAAATTGATGATTAAAAATGATATTATTTATTTTATGGAATTATAATATTTATATTTTCTTTAATTACATAAGAAAAATATTATTCATATTAAATTTTATTATTTTGAGGTTAAATTACTATCCCAATTGTTATGTTTCTATTATAAATGTCTAGGCTACTATTCCAATGATCATATTACCTCATATAAAGTCTACTTCATTACTTAATTAAAAATTAATTATATAATTGTCATAATATTATGAAAAATAACAACTGAATTATCAATGAAATGAATTCATAATATTGAAAATCATGATCTCATATATCATGATATAAGTACCATTTATACCTTTTAGAAGGATAGTTTAAAACTATAAGTAACGGTCAATTTAATGATACTATACTGATTTGTCTCATGATACTTGTTGATGCATTATGGGAATATGTAATTTTTGGCCCCACCAATAACATCATGTTAAAGGTATTCCTCCTAAATAAAATGATCAATTTAATTTATAAACAATATTCGTTATCAAAAAAATGTTTGTACTATGTAACTAATATATATGGTCAATAATTCCACAATTAATCAAATAAAATTAAAACTAAAAAAATAATACATAGAAATGATATAATTTTTAAGGAATAATCATATCAATTATATAAATAATGTGGATATATAATAGAAACGAAATTTCCAATGATCACAAGAAAGAGAATGTTCGACAATTATATTAATGATTATAAAATTAATTAAAGGAGTGAATGTCACTAAATTCTCAAGTATAAATGATCATAAACTATCTAGGGAAAGAATCCTGATGGTACCATTAAAATATATCCCCAATAGTTTATAAATTTGATTACTTCTTGTTGTCATTGATTAATAAAAATACCATAATATGGTCAATAATAACATTCTGGATGAAAATTACTTTTTCACATTGAAAATTCCATTTACAAACAAAACATTACCCAAATAATATGGAAAACATTCATTGATAGGAACCTCATAACATTCTAATGAAATCTTCAAGATTACGATCAGTCATGATAACAAGAATTTTCCATTCATGTTGAGTACCTTAACACAATGATTCCTTTCAATTTTTCAGTACAAAAAAGTTTCTTCTTAGAAAATGATTATAAGATTCCATTTAACATATTTTAAAAAAATTAAAAATATGGGTGAAATTGAATTTGATGAATAATTTGAGAATATTGAAAATATTATTTTTTTAACTATTTTTAAGTAAAATTGATATGGAGGAAGAATAATTTTCGAGGTAGATGAAAAATGAAGTTGAATTTTATTAGAAACAATTATCAATAACATCAAGTAACATAGAGAGGAAAATGGTACTATTACTTTAATATTTCATGAATATCTGGATGATAAAAAATATAAACTACTTTATTTTTTAATGATCAAATAATTTCCTTCAATGGAAATTATATCATAAATAATCCTAATTAAAATGAGATTACACAATAAACCCATACTTCTTTGGTAACGTTGAAACACACGGCCGATTGTCGCCTATCGACCGGTCAAAGTTCCGGTGCTCTGGTAATGTGTATAGCAGCACTCGGGTCGAATCCTCTGCGATGATACTTTGTAGTAGTTGTTTGTTTTTAGTTGATTTCATTTTGATTAGGGGGTTGTTGAAGAGATTAATTGAAATGATTGATTGCCTATAATTGATTTAACAAATTGATAAATATTGGGGTGAGTTCATTATTAGGGAGTTAAGTTTGTGATATCCTTGAGATTTGCTTTATATTGCATTTAAATTAACACCCACTTCACAAGTTGACGTCGATTAGAATTCCTATGTGTTAAAGCTTTAATCCAAGACTTAACTTAACTAGGATTCTAAAACAAATCATTACTTGTTTATGGTAGTGTATTTATGGTTCCAATAATCCATGGAAACCACATTCTAAACAAAATATGTCATTAATCCATGACATATTAAGTCCAACATACACAATGTTAAATTAACGAATACTCATCGAGCAAATACTCTAAATCACTTAACATCCCTAAATTTTGACTCACCCCAATGAGATATTTACTCAGAAATTTGGGTGTTTAATATTATGGTTATAATACTTATGATGATAAATTAATAATAGAAGAAAAAGAAAGGGATTAGAAAAGAGTGGTACGTTGAACACACACACACACGAACAATGATGATAATTAAAAACATATTTTCGATTGAATGAGGAAGCAAAAGAAGGGAAAGGGATTCAACTGAATTTAAACTATTTTAATAAAATTAATATTAAAATACAGAAGGTGGAGGATAATAAGAGATATTGAAGAAGAAACTTGCATTAAAACAGAATTACAAAAGAAAGGACTTACAAAATTACAAAAATGAAAAACACAAAAGTAAGTGAAAACAAAGAGAGGAGAAAAGGTCTCTCAAGTAACAACATGGGTATTTCAGGTCCTCCAAAGCCTTTGGAAATGCTTTGGTCGTGCCAATATGATATCCTCTCTTCTGGAATGCCAACCCCTCTCAAGGAGAGAAGGGGAGAGTATTTATAGCCCAAGGAGTGGACTGTTTGCATTCCTAATCTGTCCCTCCACTTGCATCGCCAATTTGGCTATTCAGACAGCCGAATCCCCAAATATCTCCTTCTTCAAAGTTGTATATAATAAAGTTTTCCGACTACTGGAAAAATATGGAGGAATTTGGACAAGTTTATCCAAAGTTATGGCGGTTTTATTAAACACAGGTAAACTGTCCATTTCTATCCATTCTTTTTCGATGGCCAAAATGTGAATGGATTTTTGAACAGGACGATGCCTTCAAATTCGAATGACTTCTTCAACAAAGTCCGCCGCCTATATCTCCTCTTTCCTAATGAAAAATCTCAGATCTATTTGATTCTTACATAATGAGATATGTCATGAATAGTATACTGATTGTAATTCTCGGACAGAATGTTGGTCTGGACTTTAATGATTCATTTGGGCCCCTTGTACTTGGATTTGGGCCATGAAATTTTTATAAAAGATGGCATGTAATTTCCCACGAATTATGGTGGAGATTTAATGTTTTTGGACTTCTTTATTGAGCCCAGTAAATAAATCTTCAAGACTGGTCCAGTTTGTTCACAGATTCTTTGGTCTTGTTTGTGAGGACCATATAACCCTTCAAATGGCAGAATTGGATCATGGTTCCTTCTAATGAAATGTTGTATATTGAATGGATAATCCTAAAAAACAAGAAAACCACAATTTGGATCAGTATAGTGACAGTTATAATTAACACATTAAACTGACTCAATTGGACTACTTCTAAAAATGCTCAAATATTATACTTAATATTAAAACATTAATATTTTACACAAATTATGCACATTTCATATAAAATAAGTAAATGGAGAATATAATAAGTCATGAAAATATTAATAACATTAACTCCCCCACACTTATATTTGCGCATGTCCTCATGTGCAACAAATATAAAAACATGACAAAATCATTTTCACTCACCAACAAATATTAAAATTTTGTTTTATCCAATCAGGGGAGGTTTAGACTATTTCACTCATCCATATTGAATTCCATCAAAAATTTGCTTCACAATAATTCATCAGAAACAATTCATTTTTTCATGTTCAAGGTTTGAATTGGAAAATGTAGGCACTCAAAACTTACTCCTCTCAAGATGATAAAGACGTATTTTAAGAGGTTCACTCATTCACCAACAAAAAGTGAAAATCAAGAGTTTGTAAGAGCTCTCAGCTTCCATTCCCAAATCTAATGTGTACAAGAATCAAGAGGTCTTTTAAGGGGTTTTCAGTGGATATGGGATGGTAGGTATATAATGTCCAAAGGAAAAGAGGGTTTAAAAACACCAACATGGAAAAATCAATGCACATGTTTTTTTGAAATTTGATTTGAAAGGAAATAGAAACACATATTTACAAGGTCATGAATGTGTGATTAATTAAAAGTGAGGGAGATAGAAAATGGAATAGGGTGAGATTATGGAATATGTACAACATGGAAGACTTCCAATAATGACACAATACAAGATCATTCAAGTGTTCTTTTTTTTCTCTCTCTTTTTGCTCATTTTTTTTTTCAAAAGTTGTGCTTGAAACAAGTTTCACAGTCATCTCCCAACCCATGTTTGATCTTCTCATGGAAATAATTTTAGTAGTTATAACACGATCAAAGGTTGATGATGAATGATTTTTGACCCAACCAAGACACAACCCATTCATTTTTTTTCATTTTTTTTAATATATTTTTTTTTCATTTTTTGAACACTTTTCAATGACTTTTTTAAAAATGAAAATTACACATATACACCACAAAGCTCACAGAATTACAACCTCTCCCCCACACTTGAATGGATTCTTTCCCTCAAGCATATTATAAAACATTGGAAATCAATTAAAGTACGCCCGAAAATTAAGTCTATTCCACCCACACTTAAATTTCAATAAATTGTACAATGAAAATCCAAGAAGATGTTGGGTGGGAAAAGGTATTAGGCTTGTAATGTGGCTATCAAACTAAAGGTTTTCATAGGCTCAAAGGGGATTTCAAAAGTAGGATCAATGTAAGGGTAACAGGAGGCTATTTGGCTATTCTGATTCTCATGTGGCTTAGAAAATGCCCCTATCATATTAATGCACACAAAAGATGGAAATTCAGTTCGAAGGTCCACAAACTCAAGACTCACAATTAGTGGTGAAGACACACAGTGAAAAAGATGACCATAGATGACCTTGGCATGAAGGCTAATGTTATTCCTCATAGTAGGGGAAAAGCATTTTCCAAATCAATAATTGAGCAGTCAAAATGTGTTGGTTTTGACACAAAATTCTTTATCCAAAGTCATGATCAAAATACAAAATTTTTGAGATGAAAATATGTTTGTTAACTCCCCAAAATGGTTGGACAAAATTTCAAAACTCGATGGTGAGTAAGCATGACTCTTTTTTGGTAATTTTTTAAGTAATTGTGTTTTTTGGTTTTTTTTAGTTTTTAATGTTTTTTAAAAAATACACACCCACACAAGAAAGATAAAAAGAAAGGATTTGATGAATAAAGTGGTAAAAAAATGAAAAAGAGAGGAAGAAGAAGAAAGAGGTAGAGAGAGGAAGAGATAGAGAGAGAGTTAAAGGGAAAGAGGTGCCCCCTGGTTTGGATTTGGCGGGTCTCCATCTAGTGATGGTTCTATTGAAGTGGATGGGGTTTCGATGGAAGTCGACGTGGTTCCTGGATTGTGAGACCTCTCATGGTGATGCTTTAACCGATGTCCGTTAACCGTGAATTTCCTTTTTGAAGCGGGGTCTTGGACTTGCACTGCCCCAAATGGGTAAACGTTAGTAATAACAAAAGGACCTTCCCAACGAGAATTAAGCTTACCTGGGTGAATTCGAAATCGAGAATTGAAGATCATTACCTTTTCACCTTCATGAAATACCTTTCGAAGAATGTTCTTGTCATGGAGTAAATTTTCCTTTTCTTTGTAGAGAATGGGGTTCTCATACGAATCGAGTCGAAGCTCCTCCAATTCAGTCAACAGCAACAATCTTTCTTCACCAGATTTTTCACAATCAAAATTACAAGTTTTGACAGCCCAAAATGACTTATGTTCGATTTCAACTAGTAAATGACAGGCTTTAACAAAAACTATGCTAAATGGAGACATCCCAATGGGTGTCTTATAGGCTGTTCGATAGGCCCAAAGTGCTTCACCAAGTCTATCAGGCCAGTCTTTTCTTGTGGGCTTAACAATTCTTTCAAGCACTCTTTTCACTTCTCTGTTAGAAAGTTCAGCCATTCCATTTGTTTAAGGGTGATATGCCGTGTTTTTTTATGTACAACCCCATTCTTTTTCAAAAGTGACTCCATGGTTCTATTACAGAAATGAGTTCCTAAGTCACTTATCAAAGCACGTGGTGTTCCGAATCGATGAAAGATATGGGTTTTGAGGAACTCACTCACAGTTTGAGCATCATCTTTCCTAGTGGGTTTGGCCTCGACCCACCTAGAAACATAGTCAACAGCAAGGAGAATGTAGGATAATCCATTGGAAGGGGGAAAAGGTCCCATGAAATCGATACCCCAAACATCGAAAAGCTCACAGAAGATTAATGGCTTTTGAGGCATTTTGTTTCTTTTGGAAATTGTGCCAAACTTTTGGCAAGTGGGACATGATTGACAGAACTCGCGTGAGTCCTTGAAGAGTGAAGGCCAAAAGAATCCAGAATCTAGGACCTTTCGAGAAGTCCTTTGTGGTCCAAAGTGGCCACCTCCAAGCATTGAGTGGCAGAATTCCAAGATGGAGGATTGTTCAGTTTCATCAACACATATCCTAATTAACATGTCAGCCCCAGTTTTCCAAATATTATTACTTCCCAAAAATAATGCTTTTAATCACTTTTCATATTTTCTTTTTGTTATTTTGAAAAATATTCAGGGAAAACACCAGAAACCAAGTAATTGACAATTGGGGCATACCATGGTAACTTTGGAGTGAGAGATGGGAGGTGTTCAGTTGGAAATTCAGGATCAATTATTTCAAAATGAGAAGAATTAGAAATTCTACTCAGGTGGTCAGCCACATGGTTTTCTTTTCCAGGTTTATCTTTTATCACAAGGTCAAACTCTTGGAGCATTAAAATCCATCTTATTAGCCTTGGTTTGGAATCACTTTTCTTAAGTAAGAACATTAATGTTGAGTGGTCCGTGAAGATGATGATTTTGGAACCTAAGAGATAGGGCCAGAATTTATCCAAGGAAAAAACCACAGCTAAAAGTTTCTTTTCAATCACAGTGTAGTGTGATTGAGTTTCATCCAATGTTTTTGAGGCATAAAAGATGACATGAGGAATGTTTTCTCTTCTTCGACCAAGAACAGCCCTAATGGCCCTATCAGAAGCATCACACATCAATTCAAATGGTAAGGACCAATCTGGGGGTTGGATTATTGGAGAAGATGTGAGAGCATATTTGAGTTCAATGAAGGCTCTCTTGCAAGCCTCATGAAAATTGAATGTGACATCATTTTGAAGTAAACGAGTGAGTGGGAGGGAAATCTTGCTGATGTTCTGAATGAATCGCCGATAGAAACCGGCATGAACAAGGAAGGACCGAATGTCTCGAACTAATTTGGGTTCAGGAAGTGATTGGATCACCTCAATTTTGGCTGGATCAACTTGGATACCCTCTTGAGAAATTATGTGCCCTAGAACAATCCCATTTGAAACCATGAAGTGACATTTTTCAAAATTCAGCACAAGGTTGCACTTGACACACTTTTGAAGGAACAAAGAGAGTTAATGTAAGCAAGATTCAAATGACTCTCCATAAATGGTAAAGTCATCCATGAAGACCTCCATGCAATTCTCAATGAATTCAGAAAAGATACTCATCATACACCGCTGGAATGTTGCAGGAGCATTATAATGGCCAAAAGGCATTTGCCTATAGGCATAGGTTCCAAAGGGGCAAGTGAATGTGGTCTTTTCTTTGTATTGAGGTGTGATTTGAATTTGGAAGTAGCCGGTGTAACCATCAATAAAGAAATAGTGTGACTTTCCGGCCAATATCTCAAGCATTTGGTCAAGGAAAGAAAGTGGGTAGTGATCTTTTCGTGTTTCAGCATTCAATTTGCGATAATTGATGCACACATGCCATTTGTTTTTCACTCAAGTTGTGACCACTTCTCCATGATCATTTGTGACAACTGTTATCCCGCCCTTATTAGGAATGACTTGAATTTGACTAACCCATTCACTATCAGAAATTGGGTAGATAATACCAGCTTGAAGAAGCTTGGTTATCTCTTCCCTAACTACCTCAAGTATGAGTGTATTGAGTCTTCTTTGAGGTTTCCTAATTGGTTTGGATGATTCCTATAGATGGATGTGATGCATGCAAAGGGCAGGGTTGATTCCTGGAATATCCTCTAGGGTCCAACCTAAGGCATTTTTATTTTCCTCTAACACTTGAACAAGTTGGGACTCCTCAGTTTTAGAATGTGAAGCAGAGATAATGACAGGGTAGGAGGGATCATGGAAAAGTAATGCATACTTGAGGTGTGAAGGAAGTGGTTTTAGATCAGTTTCAGCCTTGATTTGAGAGCTAGACAAGTTAGGAGCAGGAGAAGGGATTCCATATGGGTTTGGATCATTTTCCTCAACACTGTCCAAGGTGGAGCAGTAGAGATCAGAGTTGATGTGGGATTCAAGAGAGTTTTCAAGTTCCTCTAGATTGATGGAGTCTATGAATGAGAGGTCCACATCAACTTCACCATTTATGACTTTGTTAATCATGGTACAGATTTCACAAGATCCTTTATCATTAAAACATGAAGAACATGGTGGATTGGGGTTCGATTGAATCTTAGAAGTGTCCTCAAAAGCATGGATTGAGAATGCAGAGTGATCCTCAGATGGGTATTGCATGGCTTGGAAAATGATGTACTTGACCAGTTGGTCACCGAATTCCATGGATAAGATGCCTGAATGGACATCAATCTTGGTTCTCGCAGTCATGAGGAATGGTCTCCCTAGAATTAGGGGAGATCGAGAAGTGGTCGTCTCACCTTTCATGTCAAGGACATAAAAATCAGCTGGGAAGATAAGATCATTGACCCGAACAAGAACATCCTCAATTATCCCCTCAGGACTGGCAGGGCTTCGATTGGCTAATTGAATGACAACAACCGTTGGGTGCAAGGGACCTAGACCAAGGATGTAGAAAATGGATTTGGGCATGACATTTATTGAGGCTCCAAGGTCTATGAGTGCATCATCAAAGTTGGAACTCCCTATTTGACATGGAACCATGAAGGTCCCTGGATCTTTTCACTTCATGGGAATGGACTGTTGGGTTGAATCATTTTCAATGTTCCTAAGTTTCCTCTTATGAGTGCACAATTCCTTAAGAAACTTGGCATACTTAGGGATTTTTTTGATGGCATCTAAGAGGGGGATGTTCACTTCAACACTTCTAAACATGTCAAGAATTTCAAGATCAAGTTTAAAGGACATCTTAGGCTTGGATATGGCTTGAGGAAAAGGAATTGGGTTCCTTAGAGGAATGGAAGGAGGTGAAGGAGTGGATTCAAGTTCCTTTTCAGGCTTTTTGTTCTTTTCATTTTCTAGATCAACATCGAAAGGGGAGGTAGAGCAATCAGCATGGGGCATAACAATTTGCTTTCCCGATCTAAGTGCAATTTCACTTAAATTACCCTTAGGGTTGGGTAATGGTTTAGCTCGGAGTTGGGATGAATTGGATGGTTATTGCTGGGTAAGGTGGGATTCAAGTTGACCTATTTGGGTTTCAATGTTCTTGAGGCTAGAACGGGTGAAGGAAGAAAGATCCTCTACAGCACTTTCCCATGGTTGTTTAGAAGAAGAGGCTTGTCCCAAATTGGGTTGGCCTTGATTTTGGTTCTTGGGAAAGCAATTGTATTGGGTGGGGAATTGGGAAGGCTCGTTAGGATAGTGGAATCCAGGAGGAGGATTGTTCCTTTGGGATTGAGGAACAAAAGGATAAGGTTGATGGATGTTACCACCACTTTGACCATATTGGAACTGGTTTGGATTTTGATGAGGGAACTGAGGAGGATGAGAAATGGGATTACCATACCTCAAAGGTGGGTTAAAGGTAAATGAGAAGGGCTCAGAGTGGGGTTGGTTGAAGTTTCTAACAAACTGACCTGATTGTTGAGGGTTGAAGTTTCGCTGAGCATATGCCGCATTGAGCTCCATTGGACTAGATGAATCAGATGGATCATCATGAAGTTGTGGACATGTGTCAGTCGGATGAGATGGAGAGTTGAAGATTCCACAATTCTTGATAGGTCCAGGGAATAGTGATTGTGGAGAAAATGAGGTTGGGGCTTTGGTAGCCACTGCTAGTTAACGCACAAGACCTGTAAGTTCACTCATCCACTCAGTCATCTTGTTGGGCTCTATTGATTGATTCTCTTGGTCTTGTTTCACTTGAGCATGTGCTCGAGTATGGAATTGCTGCGTGTTTGCAGCCATGTTTCTTATGAGTTCTCGTGTAGCTGCAGTAGTTTTTTCAACAAGAGCACCGCCACTTGCGGCATCAATGAGAGTTCGCTCCATAGCCAATAACCCCTCATATAAGTATTGGATCATGAGTTGGTCAGGGATTTGATGGTGTTGACAAGTTTCCACAAGCTTTTTGAACCTCTCCCAATACTCATGGAGTGATTCATTAGGGAATTGATGGATGAAACTTATTTCCTTTCGGATAGAAGCTGTTCGGGAAGCGGGAAAGAACTTATCAAGGAAAAGTCTCTTCATGTCAACCCATGAGTTTATGGAACCAGGTGGGAGGTAGTAGATCCAAGACTTGGCATAATCCACTCGGGGAAAGGGGAAATCTATAAGCTTGGTTTTTTCTTCAGAAACCCCTTGAGGCTTCATGGTAGAGCATACTACTTGGAACTCTTTAAGGTGAAGATGTGGATCCTCACCGGCTAGCCCATGAAAATGAGGGAGAAGATGAATCAAGCCCGATTTGAGTTCGAAGTCAGCTTCAATGTTTGGATATTGAATACCAAGAGGTTGGTAATTCATATCAGGGGCAGCAAGTTCATTCAATGTTTTCTCCCTAGTATTGGCCATATCTAATTCAATTGGTGGGGCAATGATTGGTTCTTAGGTGATTTGGTTATCCCTAATGGTCCTCCTAAGTCGACGAAGAGTTCTATAAATTTCAGGGTCAAACAAATCCGAGGGATTGTTTGGGAGGCTGCGGGGCATTCAGAGAGATTTAGAATGGATGAAGAAGATGGGTTTTCCTTTTTATTTTTTTCAGTTTATGATTTTTAAGAGGAAGATGGGTTTTTCATTGTGTGTTATTTTTAAATTTTTTTCAAAAATTTTGAATTTTTTTTATTTTTTTTACAATAACCATAAACTAATGACTACTTAAAGAACCATCCCCGGCAACGGCGCCATTTGAAACGCACGGACGGTTGTCGCCTATCGACCGGTCAAAGTTCCGGTGCTCTGCTAATGTGTATAGCAGCACTCGGGTCGAATCCTCGACGATGATACTTTGTAGTAGTTGTTTGTTTTTAGTTGATTGCATTTTTATTAGGGGGGTTTGTTGCAGAGCATAATTGAAATGATTGATTGACTATAATTGATTTAACAAATTGATAAATATTGGGGTGAGTTCATTATTAGGGATTTAAGCATGTGATATCCTTGAGATTTTCTTTATATTGCATTTAAATTAACACCCACTTCACAAGTTGACGTCGATTAGAATTCCTAAGTGTTAAAGCTTTAATCCAAGCCTTAACTTAACTAGGATTCTAAAACCAATCAGTACTTGTTTATGGTAGTGTATTTATGTTTCCAATAATCCATTGAAACCACATGCTAAACAAAATATGTCATTAATCCATGACATATTAAGTCCAACATACACAATGTTAAATTAACGAATACTCATCGAGCAAATACTCTCAATCACTTAACATCCCTAAATTTTGACTCACCCCAATGAGATATTTACTCAGAAATTTGGGTGTTTAATATTCTGGTTATAATACTTATGATGATGAATTAATAATATAAGAAAAATAAAGGGATTAGAAAAGAGTGGTACATTGAACACACACACACAAACAATGATGATAATTAAAAACAGATTTTCGATTGAATGAGGAAGAAAAAGATGGGAAAGGGATTCAACTGAATTTAAACTATTTTAATAACATTAATATTAAAATACAGAAGGTGGAGGATAATAAGAGATATTGAAGAAGAAACTTGCATTAAAACATAATTACAAAAGAAAGGACTTACAAAATTACAAAAATGAAAAACACAAAAGTAAGTGAAAACAAAGAGAGGAGGAATGGTCTCTCAAGTGAAAACATGAGTATGGCAGGTCCTCCCAAGCCTTTTTAAAAGCTTTGGTCATGCCAATATGATCTCATCTCTTCTGAAATTCCAACCCCTCTCAAGTAGAGAGGGGGAGAGTATTTATAGCCCAAGGAGTGGACTGTTTGCATTCCTAATCTGTCCCTCCATTTGCATTGCCAATTTGGCTATTCAGACAGCCGAATCTCCAAATATCTCCTTCTTGAAAGTTGTAGATAATACAGTTTTCCAACTACTGTCAACATATGGAGGTATTTCGATAAGTGGAGCCAAATTTATGGCGGTTTTATTAAACAAAGATAAACTGTCCATTTCTATCCATGATTTTTCGATGGCTAAAATGTGAATGGATTGTTGAATAAGAAGATGCCTTAAAATCCGAATGACTTCTTTAACAAAGTCGGCCGCCTATATTGCCTCTTTCCAACTGCAAGATCTCATCTAGATTTGATGCTTACATCATGAGATATGTCATGAATAGTATACTGATTTTAATTTTCGAACAGAATGGTGGGCTGGAATTCAAAGCTTCATTTGGGCCCCTTGTACTTGGATTTGGGCCATGAAATTTTTATCCAAGATGACATGTAGTGTCCCCCGAATTATGGTGGAGAGTTAATGTTTTTGGAATTCTGTATTGAGCCCAGTAAATCAATCTTCAAGGCTGGTCTAGTTTGTTCACAGATTCTTTGGTCTTGTTTGTGAGGACCATATGACCCTTCAAATGGCAGAATTGGATCATGGTGCCTTCTAATGAAATATTGTATATTGAAAGGAGAATCCTAAAAAACAAGAACCTCACAATTTGGATCAGTATAGAGACAGTTATAATTAAAACATTAAACTGACTCAATTGGACTACTTCCAAAAATGCTCAAATATTATACTTAATATTAAAACATTAATATTTCACACAAATTATGCACATTTCATATAAAATAAGTAAAGGGGGAATATAATAAGTTATGAAAATATTAATAACATCAAACATATAAATCATGGCCCCAATGAAAGGAATAACGTAAAACAAAAAATTAAATAACATGAATATATATAGATTCATTATATAACATTTCAATGGTTTAGTATATACACCAAATTAAAAAAAACATGTGAATAATAAAAAATATATCTCAATGGATTGAGAATTGATGTAAAATATCTTATAATGATCAAACCATTTATGTAAGGATTGAACAACAAATTTCTTATGTGTATCAAATGTAAATAAACATAAAATATTATAAATTAAACATAAAATAATAAAAATATATTACAAACATTGTCTTATAATATCAATGATAATGATGATGTAATATAACCCAATGAAAATAAATTGAGTAATGAAATTACACACAATTTGGTAACATTAAATTCAAATACCCATGAACTAAATATTTAATATTGAAACATTAAATTCCATGTATTTTGAATTATTAATGATATTACATGTAAGAGGGGAAGTATATGCAAAAAATAAAATAAATTGGTGTACGACATTAAAATATTCTTCAATGAAAGAAAATTGAGACAAAATCCCTTAACTCACACATCCCTTTAGATAAAAATTCATTAACCTCTAATATAATGGTTTTGAAATATTTATTAATTTATTAAATAGTAATTTTCATATTTATAATATTAGAAATGATATTATTATAAAATATTAATACATGTTCCTTTATAATATTTTTTTATTACCATTTTTGGGTATTGACTATTTTTATTTCTCATGCATGTTCTTTCATGGAAGATATATTTGTTGTGAATAGGATATAGATCCATGATATAAATATTTTAACATATTTTATATATATCATATTTATTTATTTTTAGAACCATTATTTAATGTTGGACATGTAAAATTTATGGCTTCACTTTGTAGAGATACTACACCATACTTACGCATAAGAGACAATATAATTCCATTAATTTCTGAAAGGATAATGAATTAGTCGATTTATTAATTTTTATCAATTAATTTCATGTCATATTTATCATAAACAATTACTACTTCCATCATTATGACTATTCATACCATTCAGTGATGAAAAATAAATTACATATGTTTGCGAGGCGGAAGTCCACTGTACACATGAGGGGATGATTTGATTCCCATTTGATTGATAAGAATATTAATAATTATTATTTCATAAAACTCATAATATCCTAATATATGGGTGAAACTGCTGCTATTATATTCTAATTTTTATGACATAATTGAAGGTAGAAAATGATGAATTAAAAAAAAGATCTTATTGAAGAAAATTACCTTCAAATTAAAGAATCTCATTTGGATATATTATTAAGGACATTGGTTTTAGTCTTATGGAAAGAAAAATTGATATATACTTTTTATAATGATTATTGGGAGATATTTTGGAATATTTTGGAAGAGGTAAATGGATCTATATGTGTGAATAAGTGATAGTATTGGATGACATTTTATAATTGAGAAGGCATGATATTTTTGTAAATACCCAAAACTATTCAATAATGGGAAGTCACTCTCACTCAATTTTTTTTAATAATTTAATAAATAATTTATTTAATGTAATTTAACAATTTTCCATACCTACAAACCATAAAATAAAATGTCGAAAACAAGTTATTCCCTTATCATCTAAGTTTAGTTTCTTCTGCCATTTTATTTTTCATCATGATAATTAGTATTTTCATATAGGTAATTTATACAATTAGACTAAAATAAAATTATAATTACTATATAATTTCGACAGAATTAATATTAATGTTAATTCCACCTTATAAAATAAAAATTTCATTTATGTGGAAAATTAATTTTAAGACAATCGCATGTACTGATGAAAGCCCTTTTTAACCTTAATCATAATAAATAAATTTTCATATCTTCATAATTCCTTATGAAAACAAATTAATGTGATAATGTTATATAACTCACATTACAATCATTAAAAATATGGAGTGATTTTATAAAATTTAATTCAAAAATTGGAATAATTTTAATTAAAAATTAATCCCGCAAAACATGACAAAAATGGGTTTCCAGGAAATTCATTTTTCAAGCATTGGATGATATTACATTTTCAATATGACTAGTAATAATCATTATATTGATATAAATTAATATATTTGGATATATAATACATAAATTTAATTTAAATTTTTCCTCATTAGGGGTTATTTTAATTAATTAAAATGGATAAGCCATATGTACTTAAAAAATATTTTTAGAAAAATGTGTTTGAAGCCTTAAAATAAATATATTCCAAAATCATGTATAAAAATTATTAAAATGAAAATAATTATATTATATATAAATAATGATACTTATTATAAATTTAATAAAAATATAAATATTATGCGGATTTTAAAATTACATAATTTAATGAAACTAAATAAAACTATTTGAAACAAATTTTTTTTCACAATTTACTGAAAAATAACTTTTTAGACAAATATCAGAATTTCCCCATATTATAATTTTTATATGATTATTGAAATAATTATATTCATTATATAAAATAAAATTTATAAATGTTTCTGAAATTAATAATATATTCTCACCAAACGTAGTAAAAATGATTTTTAAAGAAAACATATTTTTAAAGGATAAAATTACTTTACAAAAACATTGTGCAATTATTCACTAAGAATTTATCAGTAAATGTTTATTTATTAATACATATATAAATAATAAAATTTTGTTAATTATATTCATAACTACCAATTCAATGGCTATGTTAAAAAATTCATATATAAATAATATATTTCCCGCGTTGTTTAAGCTCAGTGTTGTGGGTCATATAAATTATCAAACACAATGTTTTTATTTTAAAATATCTAAGTGTTACAATATAACGAAGGGGTCACACCCTTATTTCTTCCATATATTCCCTTATATACTTTATTCCTCTGTTAAAATCCCACAAACCCAAAACATTTCCCAAAAGATATTTAAAAGATGGGTTTGATGGAAAAAATACCTAGTTGGGATGTCCTTGTATTTAGAATAGGTCTCTCATAGTTCAATATTATTTTGAGTAGTGAGAGCTCATGTATTGTCATCAATCTTCATATAAATTCATTTGTTATTAATCCACTATAATACTTCTCTTTAATTATGATAACGTTTATTTTTATGGATATCCTTGATCTCATTTTTTAGATATACATGTATCTATGTCTTCTACATGTATTGTGAGCTAAATTCTAAAGGTGAATCTAGCAGTCACATATCCCTATTGGTCTTATATATTTTTTCTCAACATACTAAATTATCCTTTAATATATTTAATTAATACATCCCTATAATTTTGGTATACTCTTCCACTTTGAGCTTAACCATGACCTCTTTCTCTAATTTTTTCCAATATTTAAAATTTAAGAGTTTTAACATTAGAATTTTAATATTTTTTATCTTCCTTCTTACTAATATATATATTGTTTAGATTCCTATACCATGAAATCTTATTTTGTAATTTTATCCATATTTCAATTTAATAGTTTATATAAAGCCTTTTAATTTACATTAACTTAAATAAAAATCATTGCATCAACAGATTCTTATTCAATTTATGCCATAATTTTAGGGTTTTATATTAAAGTTAAAATAATGTATTCACTATGGTTTTATAAATTATCAATCTCTTACATTCTCAATTCGTATGATCAATTATCCACTTTTGAGGGAATGTTTTTTCCTTAAATACTTTTAACCTTTTTATTCCTATCACATTTCTAAAATATTTCTTCATTGAAATATCATATTCTTTATCATCACAGAAAATATATGGACACTCAGTATCATAGTTAATGAAATATTCACATCGAAATAAATAGATATAATTAATTCATTTAATTTTACATTCCCCCATTCTATATTTGATTAATGGAAAGACATGACCTCTTCTTGTTTTTGATAAACCATATAATATTTAGTGGTGATAATTTTCATTTCATTAAGAACCAGAATTTTAGATATTTTCCTCTCCATTGGATCATCATGTTTCATTTATTCATTTATTGTAGACAGAAAATTACTTTTTATCCATTTATGTAAGTACTGAAATCCGGAGGTTATTATAATGTACATGAATGAAATAAATGTATACATCTATGACATGTAATTAATTTTTTTAACTCATATATAGTTGGAATTTATTTTATTGAAGATAAAAATTCCCATATGAATATAGACAGTTTCATGAACATATAAAGAGAGAAAACAATTACAAATAAAATGTTCCTCTATAATACAACTTTTAGGCCCCATAATTGGATGATAAATTTAAAGGGGTGATGAATCAAGATAAACCAACTAATATTAACCACATAAAATTATCTTACTCTATGTGTAATCAAAATAATACACTCTTATAAACTGGATATGAAAGTGATAAAACACATGATACAAAATAAATTTTACTTAGTTTAATAATTTTGTTATATGACCAAGGAGTGTATAATTAGTGATCAGAAAAGTGGACTCACTATCCCGTAAAGATCATAACCACTGATCAGATTAAAGGAAACTTCTATATCACTCAAGAATAAGTTACTTCCCCTAAAGAGTATAATTTTTCACCACTCAAATCAAATATAAATTGTTACACATTCATTGGTTTAACAATATACAATTCTTTGATCATGACCGATGATATTTTCTTTATTCTTTTGATTAATCGCTCAATGACATCTGAACTCTTCCTATCGTACTAGTAATAAATTTCGCTG
This sequence comes from Viscum album, assembly GCA_963277665.1. Taxonomy (NCBI): domain Eukaryota; kingdom Viridiplantae; phylum Streptophyta; class Magnoliopsida; order Santalales; family Viscaceae; genus Viscum; species Viscum album. The sequence continues at coordinate 1,391,210,647 of OY728152.1, forward strand.
TTGAATTTCCACCTCTTTTTTCCCCACTATTCCCCTCCTTCCTGATCAATATTTTTTTAAATATCTCACAAAAAATTAAAAAAAAATACTGTTGAGACTTTATTATTATTTATTAGTCATGGGAAAACCCATCCATTTGATCAAATAATTTTAAAGATAGTATTTTATCACTTAAGATAAATATCATGGTTAATTTTAATATACATTTAAATCTAGGAAAACATCTCAGTTGATATTATTATAATATAACCTTATTCATTATGGAATAATTATTTAAAAATCTATACTCTATAAAAATTCACAAACTAATCCAAATAAAACATTTAATAAGTATGAAATGATCAAAATATTAAAAATACACCAAATAATAATATTTTGATATAAATTAAATTACTATAAAATAATCCAATATTTCATCTATAGTGTGGCCATCATCTTATAATTTGAATCCTTTCATCCATTATTCAAAACGTAATCCTCAATAAAGAATCATTACGTAGTACTTCTTTTTAATTGATTATTTTTCATTATACCAAAATTACTCTATAAATAATTATGGTATACACATAAATAATTGCCACAAGCTCTTCCCCCAAAATGTAACCCTCTTGGGAGGATAATGAGATAAGGGAGATAAGGATACCTGATTCCCCTTCTAATAGGCCATGGGATAGGGATCTACACAAAGGGTATATTATAAAAAACATTGGAGGAATCACCCACTTATGAAAAATAATAAAGATAGATAAGATAATTTATCCAATGAAATCAAATCATACACATAATGTTAAAATATCCCAATACATAAATTTAATGTTATAAAACTGAACAACTATAATGGAAAATATAAGTACCAATTTTTTTTTGATAATGACCTCAAATCCAGATTAACTATTCAACAAATAAAAAGGCTAGTAATGCCCAGACCGATCACCAACCAACTCATGTTGTTATAAAAAAATAGTTTATATATAAATAGGGTGATCATAACATGTATACTCATTTGGATCATCCCTGAATCCTCTCATGAAAATGATAAAGAAATAATACTAAATATTAATGAATAAACATGCAAAGTTAACTATTCACCTAATAAATTATTCTACATTTCCATCCTCAAAATTTCAATTTCTAAAAAAGTATCACATAAAAACAATAATATAATAGACAATATAATATCAAATATTGTACCTATCTACCGATTTTTGGTTACCTTCTCTACCACAATGTCGGACATACAGAGGTATATCTATGAAAAAAGCCATATCCAAGATACTTGGGATACTATAATATATCATAAATCCCATTCATCACAAAAATCACATCATCACCACATATTAAGAACAATTATAATCACGAAATCCAAAACTCTAGATAATAACTTAGTAGTTTTCATGAGATACTACAACCCGCACGTAGTTTATTATACCTCATGCCACCCCAACCCATACAACTTACTACAAAAAATTTGTGTGAAATCAACACAATCCATTACAACCCTATATACACATATATATACGAAAGATATCCACCATATTTAGAATTATATAAATCAACTAGGAGATGACAATGGGGAATGATTTGGTATTCGACTATCAGTTCCTCACCAACTAAGATGTTGGGGAAAACACCTTCCAAGAGTCCACGAGGTGTGAGTAACACAACCTATATGGGGAGGGGGTAGCATATGAAAACAGAAAACATTGGAATATACCTATATCTCATAACAACACTATGGGAAAAAATATAACTGTAAACCAAACTGTAGCTGCTGTCTCACAGACAGCTGTTTTCCACTTTTAAGTAATAGATATCCGATTAAAACAAAATAATTGTAAAAAGGCTTTAATTTAATTCATTCATTCTTCTATCCGTTAAAAAATAATTTAATAATATCATCAACCAATTCCCATACACTAGATGAATAATATAATAAATTCCATGATTTCTCATAAGTCTTCATCATTTATAATTCTATTTAAGAACCTAGTGGGTAAAAACAATAAATAATAATCCTGATTATAAAAATATCGGTATGACATGACTCATTATAAGCTGCCATAAGAGAGATTCATAAACCAAGAACAACCATCTATATAAAGAAGTGGTAATAGAATGCAGAAACATACAACTCAATCATCCATTTTTACGAAGATTCATTAAAAATAATGCATAGCGTTTTCTGCATATCATTAATGGGAATGACCAAATTTAACCTATTCAATATATCTTGTTCCATTCCCCACACATCCATGCATATCATGATACATATATCAATTATATGCATGATATTATTCAATAAACACACACACCGTCGACCTATATCTCAACATATAAATCTATCCCACAGTCAAATCACGCCACTTAACTAGGCTTTTCATCTAGAGAAATCACTCAAGGAAGCATAGAGTCATTAAAAATTTAATAGGAAAAAAGGCCCTAAAACAAAATTTATTCAATAGTTATTAGTCAATAGCATTGCTCGAGCCCATGAAATTATATTTATCAATAATAACCATTGTCAACATATTTTTTTTATCTAAATCATTTATCATAGGTTACACCTAACAACAACCAAAGACAACAGTTATCAACAACTATAAAATTATTTAAATATGCGTGAAACATTACTTCCAATTTCATTAAAAATTTAAGAATAAAAATGTAATATAAATAAGACTTTTTATTATTTATCTAAAAAGAATGAAAAGGTTTAAATTGTTAAGCATTCCTCATTATTTTTGCCAATAATCTTTACATTCACATTCAATATTCCATGATTAATAAACATGGTAAACCATAATGTAAACATAGATATCTCCATTTTTAGAGAAACAGGAGGCGTCACATTAACATGTGATAAATCACATGTGATTTCTTACAACCAAATACAAATCATTTAATTAATATTATTTAATTTGTATTAAGGATAATTTCAGAGTTACCTGATGATATAATGCATCACAACATTATGATTTCACTTATAACATGAGAATAAATAAATAAACTACTTAAAAAAGGAAGCTTCTATACTTTATCAATCAAAAATTATATTTAAAATAAGATGCTTTCAACCCTAGATGCCTCAATGATAGGTATTTAACAAAATTTCAACTTTTGATGAAAAAGAAGAAACAAAAGATTAACAAAACTCTACATCAAACATACCTTACTATTGTTGTTTAATTGAGTGCCAAACCAAATATAGAACATGCCTAGAAACCAAAACATGGTGGTTCTAATGGATTTGGATTCATCATCAAGGTTTAATAACAGGGTGATGGTTCGTTCAAAAATTTTAAAATAAGGAAGAATTCAGACAGAGAAGGAAACATCCATTTATGATACGAGATAATGTTTTCATGATAATTAGCATGATTTAATTTTCATTTAATTTATTTTCATTTAAAACCCACAGTACAACCCTTATAAAGACATTAAACTTTTATAAAATTAATGTTATAAATATATCCTTTCAAATAAACATTACTTTCCCTTATTTATGTATTTCAACCCATATTTATGATAAAAATAAAAAATTTACACATTCTATGAAAAACTGAAAATTTTGAAAAAGTAAACCATAAGACTAACCTGTTACTGTGTGACCAAATTTCAATCATTACTCATAAAACGAGACCAATATTCTATCTTGGATTTTACTATAATAATACCTTCTATTATGACTGATATTATAATCCAACTTGCTATCGTGAGAGAAACCTGCTACTGTGACTACAATAATGAGATAACCTCCTAAAATTAGCATTATAGTGATCTGTCATGCTACCATTAATGGTACCATGATCCAATCTACTATCATAATACAAAACAACTACATTGACTAAAATTGTGAGCCAACCTACCCCCGTGATCTAAATATCTAGCATGACTACTACTAGGAGACTGAGACAGAACATGATAATTTCTAGGAAAATAAGACCCAATAAACAACCTTGGCATCTCCAATCACAGGGAATAAAAAATGGAAAGGGTTTTAGAAACTAAATCATTACATTAGATACCTCTCAAAAATTTCTCATCCTATAGAATTAAAATAAAACCCATAAATAAAAGGAAAAAGAGGTCTGGAAAATCTCCCATGAGAAAACTGTTTGGGATCATGCTATATAAGGAACACAACCACTATGGTAATGGACAAGAAAGATACCTTGCAGACACCATCAATAAGGGGTCATGAGTCCAAATTACCACCAATAAAGCACAACCATTCCACTTCGAGAAATATAGTTAAAAACAGCGTAACTAACTCATGAAGGGAGACACATGGAAAATATGTTCACAGACATAAAAAAGAATCATAGAGTATAGGTCCATATCATAATCTCGACAAAGACCAACATCAACAAAAAAATTACCAAATAAGATCAAATATCAAATTTATTTTGATATTGAGAACATATCTATGAATCATGATTCTAGGTTCTCAGCTTCGTGATACCGTGTTTCCATGAGAAACAAAAAAGGGGAATAACATGTTCATAATGATCCTTCTCATTGATTTCCTGGATATCCATATATTTTTCTTCTACGGTGACATCATTTTAAACATAAATCTCACCCAAATCAATGATGTGAATAATCCTCATTAATATAGAGGAAATGTTGTGAAATATTAATGACAAAATGACTCCTAATCATCTATGAGGGAGTTATATTTAATATTACATGACACTAATCTAAGAGAACACCACGTAAGTCCCAAAAAATATGGGAGGGGGATTACTCATATGTTAAATCCTTCACTAACCACAAAGAGGAGTCACCTTCAAGAAAACAAGATCTCCAACTTTAGACTAAAGTGGTGTAACACCCTTAAATTTTATGATATATTTATTTATAAATTAATTTGATTTATTTTATAGGTTTATTTATATTATACATCATGTTTAATTGAAATAATTTATACAAAGGAAATATTATTATTTAGTATGATTGGTATTGGCTAGATATTGTATTGGTTGTATTAATATGGATTACTAAATTATAAAAATTTATTTTTCACATATGTAAAATTAATTCATTGGTTATCAAATGGTTAGAAATGAAAATAATTCGTTTTAAGGTAAGTAGAGATGTTTTTATGAAAGCATAGTATTATGAACACATATTTTGAAATTAATTTCATCGAATTATAAAAAATTTTACTTAAATAAAATTATATCATTTTTGAAATAATTATTTAAATAATTACGTAGGGTAAATTGTTTTTATTTTTCTATTATGATTCATTTTTAGTGAATATTGAATAATATAAATTTTTAATGGAAACTGAATTTTCATTATAAGAATTTAAAAAGATCCATTTGTTTTTAAAATATTTTAAAAGTAATTTCTTTTCATTTATCTTATGAATAGTCCAATTATGTTCATTGGACCCAATATTGTGCTTTATTTTGGTTAAAAAATATTATACTTAAGAAGATTCTTTTAAAGAAAACCTCGTTTATTCTCATTTTTCTTATTTAATTATAATTTAAAAATTTCCACTTTTCTGAATAGAATTTGATAAAATATATTTCATATTTTGAATCCTTATAAATAATATCATGTAATAGTGTTATCATAATTTTAATTCACTGTGAATAGAAATTATAGTAAATATTTATCATATTGATAAAGGAAAAATGGTTAAAACCCATTAAAACATTTGTATAAGGCTCTAAAACTTCTCTAATAATAGACTTTATATTATTGGATGAGTATATTTTGTCCATTGTCATCCATGTTTAAACAATTTGGCTTCATGGTGTCATTTTCTTTGATAAAATTACATTATTTTAATAAAAGGATAAATTCAAAATATCAATCTCTTGTCATTAATATATGTAATATTTTTTCATATGGATGAAATGGTATATTTTTAGACATAAAATTTAATTTGAAATATTAATAATTTATTTTTCATGTTTATTTGTTATATATTTTTATTGATTTAATAATTACATCAAATTATTGCATAACACCAATACAATAATTATTACATTAAAATACAAATAGAATAAATTATTTTCAACATATTAAAAAGAAATACAATTTTGGTGAATTATTATGTTCTATATTTTTTTATAACATTAACATAAGAGTGATATTTTAAATGTTTATATTTGAATTTCACTGTTATCTTGAATAAATTAAATTCAAATAAATTTAATAATTTCAAAAATTATATTAATGACATTTTATATTAAACAATATTTTATAGAATTATTTAAAATTTATAAAAATACTATTATTCTACTTTATAGAAAGATATATTTGAAAATAACAACCATGGAATATTTTTGGTGACTTTTATTTTTATGGCATCATTATTAACCCTTAATGTTCTAAAATCATTGATATTGTGGCAATTGTCAAAAGGGTTAACTGGGGGTGTTTGAACATTGAGATATTAGTGAACATCATCTACCAAAAATGTGTAGATTTTTTTGTATGATAGGACAAAATATTATACTCATACTATATTAAAAATATATTAATTTACTGCTATGATTCCTTAGAAATTAATTTAGGTTAATTTAATACTTTATGTCATCCCAAGAGTTCCCCTCCGCTCACTTATAAAAGGGAACACATTCTTCTATATTCCTCATAAATTTTGAGTAATCTATCTCATCAAATCTAGGACATAATACCTTCAATGATTCTCTCCCATATCAAAGAGTATCTATTAATTCTAAAAGGCTACCCATTCAAGACTTAATTCGTATGACAAAGACAGTTTCTCATTAAAATAGTATAAATCATAACCGAGCACTTTTATTTTTTTTGTAATCTATATTTTATGAACCCATAGTATCAATTTTAAATAATTAATTAATCATCTTAAATTTTTTAATTGTTATTAGGAGAATGTAATACACCTAATCCCCCTAATTTTTTATCATATGGTCAATGAAAACATCTCTTCTGTACATATGTGGACTACCACCTACAGGAAGTAATGCATTTAATTTTTCATCACCAGTTCACATTGATTGTGATAATGATGGACATAATAAGTATTAATTATATATATATAATTATTATTTTTATGGAAATTATAATTTTTATTTACCTTTATTTCATTCCATCAATTGAAATACAAAACTTCACATGTGCATATCTATGGACTACCATCTCCATGAAGTGATATAATTCATTATTCATCACAATATTATATAAAAAATTATAAAAAAGACTGTAATGATTATATAATAAACTAAAAATATTCTTATAATTCTAAATTTGATTAATCAATGGGTCAACATATTAGATCTAGGATTACTGATCAAAAACATGAATTAGATACAAATCACTTATCACATGGTACAATGATTTTAATAAATATTTTTTAATAACATGGTGATAATATTTTATATTCAAATCATATATGGTATGATATTTATAATTATGGTTATGTTATAGATGTATAATAAATATAAACTTATTATATAGAAGGTTTAAATTCGTATGATGTTATATGATACTTGAGGTAAGTGGATTTATCATATCACCTTTATTTCTATGAGTCATATTATATATTAAACCCTTTTTTCTTTTATATGGTTTATATATTTAATTTTAATGTATATCATTAAGATTCTTATAAAAATATTATGGATTTAGAAATCCATATAATATTATCTCTTTGATTGCATTTTTATACAATGATTACCAAATATGTATGTGATTTAGGTTTTAATCCCATTTTTTATGATTTTTTACCCTTGTATTTACATTAATACAGTTATATGATAAAAAAATTAATTGTTATTCCCATTTTTTTATTTTTATAATTCTATGATTTTTACCATATACTTTTCATTCGTACTCCAAATGTTTTAGATTTTTTTAGGAAAATATGATCTTATTTCTCATCTTTTTCCATAAAACATTTTTCATCCATATCTATTTTTTAAAAAATAGATTCAAGAATGGTTTTAAAAATTAAGAAATGATTGTTCAATGTTTTTTAATAATGTTTTAGTTATTATAATGTTTTTTAAAATGAATATATTTATTGATTTGATAATATGTAACTCTTAAATTCATATCAATAATCTGAATGGAATATTTTCATTAATATACACGACATGAATGAAATTTCTTACTATGATATCTGATCAAATCATTGAATCCTCCTAGACATGATTACTTGTAATACTAATGGAAAATTTACCTATTCCAAAGGATTGTAACCATAGGTACAGGTCCCCAAACCATTGTTATATCCTATGCCAACAGTTTGGCCAACCATTGGGTGATTCGGAATGGTGATAGACCTATCACAATAGTTTTCAAACCGTTGGGATAGGTCTTTCCCAAAGTTTTTCCTCAAACCATTGGGATAGGTCAATACCCATGCCAAATCACCCAATAGTTTCCCAAACCATTTGTATAGGTATATTAAAAAAAGTTATAGTGGAGGTTTTAACCCACACCCTCTCGGTTATATATCAAAGACTTTACCACTATCCTTAAATTACTTTTGTGAATATATTTGGATAAATAAATAAATATATATTTATATTTATGTAATTTATATATTGATTTATTTGACGATATTCGACAAAATAATTCATAAAGAATAATGGTGCGTATCCCAACAGTTCTCAAAACAATTGGGATGGGCATTTACCAATGGTTTTGAGAACCGTTGGGATTGGTACCCACCCTTTCCCAATGGTTTGTCCAAACCACTGGGAAAAGTAGCCTCAAAGGGGGATTTTCCCAATAGTTTGGAAAAACCGTTGGGAAATGGGACCTATACCAACTTTTTTAGCAACCCTTTGGTATAAGTCATATTTCAAGAAGTGTAATTCTAATATAAAATATTTTCCCCAATATTTTGATTTTTTTATATTTTAAAGAGATGATATCAAAATAAAATGTGTCTTTTCCTCAAAAAATATTCCAATGTGATCTTACAATCACATTTTACATTTATGATAACATAATTTTAGTTTACTTATACTTTATTGGGTATATGATCCAATGATACCATCCTTATTATTTATCTGGATATTTTATTATTATAGTAATGAGATATTTATGAAACCCATTTCCTTACTATGGTTTATGATATATATTAAATTTATTATGATCTTATAAAACACATATGAATAGATTATGATTACGTGATAGGCTATCCTTGAATTATAGAGCCCCCATTGCATATTTTATTGATTTATATCTCTTAGAATAGATATAGGTAAGATGTTGGTTTGCTTGAAACACTATGTGAAATTTGTAGGTATTCTGGATTCACTATGGAAAATAGGTGTTGATTCCATACCAATTATGATATATGAAATTGGTTTTGATACCTACTCCACTATTATTTAATGTTCTCAAAGGATAAATTTGATATATGGAATTAGTTCTACAATAATGATGCTTCCATACATTTTTTAAAATTTTTTTACTCTTTATTTGAACAAATGTTTAATGATGTATTAGTTATTATTTATCAATCATATGATTATTGACTTTCAAATTATAAATATTTATGTTATGATTCATGACTATTATCCATTATAAATTATTTATGAACATTGTATGTTATGATCATAATATCATACCCTTATGCTTAAATTATGATTCTATATGATTGTCGATTAATATCTACCTAGTTTACCCCAACTGATCATATGATCTCATCATTTCTTACAATTCATTCCCCATGGTTATAAAGAATGGTTGTAATTAGGGTTTGTCATGAAGGATAAAAATATGGAAGAAATTTATAACTGATGATAAATAATTTAGATAAATAATATTTTAATGTATATAGTATCTAACGAAACTAAAATATTATGGTTATGGAATGGATCATAATGTGATTTAATGAATATACATCCAAAATGAAGTAATATTTTTCTATAATAAGAATGGTTCACCAAAGTTGGTATCATAGTAGGATATAATCAATCATAATATTTTATGAGAACCTTTGGGATAATACATAGTATATGATGACATCCTAATGTTATGATAAGATAATGAATATTTGGGTTTCCGAGAAATAATTCTCTATATGGATACTATAATTGGACATTGTTTTTATATAGATGCATCTGGGGGTAATAACACTATAAAGAGTTGGTCAAGTATATGTTGGTCATAATTCTAGTACCCTGTTAATGTTCCCTTACCACATTTCTAGTTTGACACTCCCTATAAATATTCTGGTATGAACTCGTGTTATTCTTATGACCCATTATAAAGGATATCAACATATGGTAACCATTGATGGCCTAAGTTAAACTTATTTTGTAAATCATTTTAAAGGTATCATGTTTATACATATTATGAATTGTTTTTCCAGATTAAATGACTTCTCAATATGATGCTTGAAGTATACACTAACCATGTAGGTTTTATTAAGGAAGTAATGATAGAAATTTTTTGTTTATGTGCTGATAGAGATGTAAAAATATTGAATTATATTATTTTTATTAGTCATTTTAATTCATTTATATCATCAAACATCACTAGGGATGTTCATTGAAACCCTAAATGATTTGTTTTTGATTTTTTAGTAAAAAATTGCAATGGTATAATGATCGCATATAAATCTTATTACTCCTCAATAATAAATGTTTATAGAAATAGATTCCTAAAAATCATGTGATTCTCCATCTAGTTGAATTTGAGTTTATTTTTGGAATGCATTGGACCAATCTATATAGATCCTATACAAATTTTGTATGATGGTAAGTCACATTTGATATTCCAACCCAACATATTACCATATTTTTTTGTGAGGATGAATATAAAATTCCAATGAAAGTCAATTCGATTGTGTGGATATAACAACCCATTCATGAGGGGGTTTTATCTCAAATATTTTGGGGAAACTCAAAATGAAATATATCCTAATTTTATAAATTTATGATGACATATTTCTTGCAGATATTCCCAGTCATCTATCAAATTATTTGGTTATGTTTTCAAATATAACACATATCTAGTTCTATACAAATTTAAAATACCCCATATAGAATGTATTCAATTGGGTTGTAGGAATTATAGAAGTACCTCTAGGATAATTGTGATAAAGTATTCTTGTACTCAATAAAATCACTATAGGAAGAAACTATTCTTGTTTCTAAGAATAAGGATGGTCCATTGTGTCTTGTTTTTTATTATTGAGGAAATAATAATACCATTATCAGAACAACTATCATCTACCCCATGTTGAAAATTTTTATTTATCAATTACGAGAATTTAAATTCTTCCCCCATATTGACCTTTGTTATTCATAAAATTATTTTACAGTTAATAAGTATGGTGTAACAAAGACATTATTCCATATGAGGTATGGTAATTATGAAAATATTGTAATTCTATTTGAACTGACCAATGATTATGTTATCTTAATGGATTTAATGAATAGAGTCTTTAGAGATTTCCTGCATTAGTTTGTGGTAGTCTTAAGAGATGATTCTCCTATATATTCATTGAATAATAATGAATAGGAACATTAATTGTGAATTGTACTGAAGACCATATAGAAGTACAATATATATATGAAAATATACATTGCATGAATCTTGGATTATGAAATTTTAATTATTAGGTCATATAATCTAATGTTATAGTATTTTTTGGGGATCCTTCAATGATGAATGTTATTGAACAATTGATGAAACCAACCACAATTGGTGAGATTCATCATTTTACTTGTCTGATTGACTACTGTAGGTGTTTCTAAGGTATTTATAATTGATATATAATCCAATAACCATGTTTAATTGGAAGAGATCCATGTTCCTTTGGATAGATGAATGTGAGAGAAATTTCAAGGATATAAAAATAAAGTGTTTCGAGGCACCTATAATTCTACAACTCTGTAGTATAGGAGATTTTATAATCATTATTGAATCATTAAAGTGAGAAATGTGATGCATATTCATTAAAAATTATATTTTGATATCTTATACCTCATAGATTTTGAAAATACATGAGTAAAATAACCATATTATGATTTAGAGTTGGAAGTGAAATATATTCATTGATGATATAAATTAATTTTCTTTTTGGAGAATGTTTTTAAATTTATATAAATGTATCATAAATTCTTGAAGTATATATTCGCATAGAAAGATGTAAATATGTTTCAAAGAAGATGGTTTTAATTGATTAATGATTATGATTACTCACTACTTTACCACCCTGGGAAGGTGAACAAGGTGGTTGAAGCTCTGAGATGGAAAGACCATGGTAGTTTGTCCATGATGAGGATTTAATGTTATCTATGATGTATGTATTTACAAAAGATTGATCTTGAAATCCATAGGATGGGATACATTTCATATCATGATTATATGAATTTTCAAAAATTCATCCATGTGAGTATTATATTTTTAGGATGATGATGTGATACTATAGAAGAAGGTGGGAATTGTTACTGAATTTATCCATGTTTTAATAGAATAATATGTTTCAAGAACTAATTATGTTTCATATCAGTAAAATATCTATAAAATGAGCCATTGGATGTAGCTCGAAATTCTTCATTATATATTTATCATTGATTTAGAAATATATATAGTGATATGAAAGAGAAATTTTCAAGGAAAAAATAAATAGAGATGTTTCTATGTTTGTATTTCAGTGCATGGTATGTCTGCAAGTTATGGGTTAGAGACATATGTCCAAGGGAATGCTACATCCAGTTATTGTACTAGAATAGAAATGGTAAAACATTACCATGGATTTAACTATAAGACAAACTAAAATATATAAATTATAAAATTCTATTTGGACTACAGTCGATCACGTTATGATGTCAACACACTTCATTTCCATTAAAGGGGATTTATCTCATATTTATATTTTTAGGACATATATTAAATAAGTAGTAAAGTTTCATGGAGTGCCACATTAATAAATTCATCGATACAAGGTTGTGGATAATTTTTACTTTTAGAGATTTTGATATATTTTGAATAACTACTGAACAATGACATTAATACATATTTCATCTTAGTACAATGAATAGGTTCACCCAATGGTGATGCACCTAGATAAAGGAATCCGTTTCCAAAATTTTCCTAGTGATACTTCTTGAATTCCAATAACCCAATTGATAATATTCTATATAAATACTTTGAAATAGGTATAGAAATGGATTTTAGTTCTATTGAGAACTGAACTTCATGATTTTTTGGGAGTACCACGTAATTATTCTACAAAGACATCAGCCAACACTTGTATAATAGGCATATCATTTATTTTTTACTTTATCTCCTACCAACTAAGATAAAAAGTGGTTTCAAATAAGAATTATGACCTATATAATGGATGTGATTTACATAAATATTAATATTATAATCACATTGATATATAATCTTATGTTGATTCGTGATATAAAATGTGACATTACTTCCTCATCAATTGATGTTTCTTTTATTTAAATAAAGAAAATATATGCCCAAAATAATATAAAATTCAATAAAAATGAGAATAAAAAGGTATAGAAGAAGCACATTCTGATAATATTCATCTATATTTGAATCATGTAATTGAGATGTGATCATTGTACCATTATAGGATTTCAAATCTAATTCAACATCTAATCATTGTGTGGAATTTGTATGTCCTTAAAAACTATTTAGATATAAAAGAGTTGTTAGAACTAGATTCAAATATGACATTACCAATTATAGAGTGTATGGTAAGTGTAACATTGAACATTTCATTAACATAACCCTTAGTAGAAATATTGATTTCATTAGATTTTTATTTGCCTCTCATCTTTAGATGTTTTTTATATTGATCATCGTCATTAAAGTTTAGTTATGATATTTGGATGGAATAATTGACACACTCAATTCATTTGAAAAAATAAAGTGTGGGTTTATCATTTCATGTAAATTTCAATATATTCACATAATTATCTATATTACTTGAATAAATTTTATATTCAATTTAAAAATTCAGTAATTAAAACAATTACTTGTCCACATAAGACAATTTACACTTTATTTCCTTCAATATATCAAGAATAATGGAAATATCATCTTATTACCTCCATGTTTTTTACAATTTACCTTGAATTTAATCAGTCTTTTCATTCCAAAACTATGATATGGATAGGTAAATGCAATCTCCATTTCCACCATGAAAACACATTAAACGATGTATTCATAACTACTAATGTTTCTTATGGATAACTCCAATTAGAAACTTGGTTTTAAGACACTAAATAATTAATCATCATTACATTAATGGTGGATAATAATAAAAGAATAATACGTCATAGGCGTAAAATAAATTTCCGTATAGTTACCATTGGATTCTTTATCCTTCTGCTTTACCTCAGGTTATTATATCCCTATTTTCATTAGAATAATACATAGACGGTACATATTTTAAAAAAATATCTTAAAATCAACCGACTCCATGGAGTCAATTTATTCATGATGAATCACATTATTGATAAGAATACACCATTAATCAGCTACATCATATAAATGATAGGTATCCAAAAGGAATTTTTCATTTCTTAAAAATCAGGTAATGAATAACATTTTTCAATGATACTATTCAATTTCTCTGAATCTAATGGATCAGTAGTCCCAAGAAATTTTGTTCAATATTGTCTCTTGATTAAGTCAACAGGGGTTGTATGTTACACATGATTTATACCTTGATAATGTTTTGTGAAAATACAAATAAGATTTTTCATTCCATCCCCCATGGAATTTGATTTTTTAGGTAGGAAATCATTTCTTTTTCCATCACATTAATCATGAACATGATTCCATCAAGTTCCATGAATTTACTAAAACCCATAAACCTAGTGTGAGCAATAATAATCATAATAGGAAACCCAATAATCAATAAAATTTATTCATTCGATGGATAAATAAATAAATACTATTTTCTATAATTGAAACCATAGGTTTATCCTAGGTCATCTATGGTCAATACAAAAAATTATAATACTATCCTATCAAATAATTATCCCCTATGTTTTAATTAATGTTTTCTCTTCCTAGTTTCTAAAGGTTTACGTGGCCTTTATCAAATACGAACTATAATGGCTATTGTTTTTCAAATATAAATATTATATCTTTTTAGATGAATATTAAATAAATTTCACAAATACACATAGAAGGAGAATAAATATTTTTTGAATTTAGAGACTATATTTAATATATTCTTATTCAAAACAATATCTTCAATATCTCATTAAAATATATCTTAATTTAATATTCTTAATAGGATTACCGTACTGAAAAGATTACTTCAAACCAAGGAAATGTAAATATATGAAAGGGTGAGATCAGATGATCAGTATGTGTAATCGTATAACATATCATTCGATGAACATATGGAAAATAATATATTTTTAAGGCTAGGATATCATGACCATAACTAATGAATTTTATACCCAATAATTAAAATATCATAAGCAAGAATCATGGCTCAAAACATTATCATTTCAAAATACATGGATCATAAGTGTGAGAAATAATTATTAATCCTTATCAAAAATTCATATCATTAAAGTGTGGGGATATCAATGGAATAGAAAACATTTCATATATCAAGGCTGAATACTAAAACCATAAAATCATAATAGATCATGCTTCAACACCAATTTACCATATTGGATAAAGAACATTAGCTTGTATTCAGTAATTGATCAAGTAAATTAATTTGATTACCATTATTTACTAGTCAAATATACTTATTTCCCATTGTTATCTCATGAGATATAAAACATTATCCAGTGAATTACAGGGAATAATATTTTTGAGTTCATCCTTAAAATAATTGAATCCATATATATGTGTTTTATAAGGTCATAAAAAATCATCATATCATCATATCATTAGAGATAAGGTTCAAGATCCTGGCAAAGCCCATTCATAAGACAATTTATTAAAATTAAGTTATAGTAGCATAAAAAATGGGGTTATTTTGATGATAATTAAAAACAACAAACTTGTAAGGTCAACCAAAGATGAGAAAAGTTAATATTGGTGAAATATTATCTCAATATGGTCTTCATAATTTCACTTCTTGAGAGATCATTAGCAAATTTATTGGATTCTATATACATATGTGTGAAATCCAATTCAATTTTATAAATTAACCTTAACAATTCAATCCAAAATATGATCAGTCTTCATGGAACAACTTAGGATTGAGTCTTTAGTAAATGAAAAGTGAAAGTGGAGTCATATTACACCCAAATAGATCTATCTTTATACTAAACATCATACAAGATTGACTTAATTTTTTTTCACAATTCTACCTCACAAGAAGAGATAAAACTGATAAAATGGTTAATGAAGCCTTTAATGAATCCCTGATGTGTACATAAGACACCACCATGAACATATATACTAGGATAAACTGAAGCTTCCCTATCCACAGTCATTTTTAACAATTTATACATTTTGGGTATCCAACTAATTCACTTAAGAACTATTGGTTTATTTATCTTTCCAGCAACATGTAATTTTTTCAGAATAAAATGGTCAAAAATGTCATTTTCCATTACACCTATTTAGACCATGGAATCATACCATATCCATAGTCATAAACCATACAAAAAAAATATTGTATCGTTTCATCATATCCCTAATTAAACAAAATTAACATCTAAGGATGTTTTTATAGATTAAAGATACTATAAAGTAATCCCTCGTATATTTCTTGAGTAAAATAATCCTTTAACATTTAAAATGACATATTAAAAATATATAATTTTCCAAATATTATGGAAAAAATTTACGTGAATATAACCTTGAAAAAGTTTAATGGATTCATTAAATAATTCACTGGTTATGACATTAGGAAACATTGTTAATGACATATAAGTTATAAGAAAATGTACATCTGACACTTTTGTAGAAAAATGTAAAAAATTGACTAATTCAGAAAATGAAAATACGATTTATTTTAAAATATTTTTTAAAAAAACCATCATGGGTAAAAATAACATTAGAAAATCATAATTAAATATTAAAAACATTCTTGAGAACACTTTTAAAAAACATTGATAATGATGAAAAATATTTTTTGACTGAAGAGATTAATAAAGTCAGTTTTCCTTTAAAAAATTCTCTAAATATATTGTGTACATAAAGTGTGAAATTTGATAGGAAAAATTTTATTATTAATAACTAAGCATATAATAAAAAAATGGAAGGTATTTATCAGATAAAGATAAAAAATATTCCTTCATGGAAATTCAAGCATTAATATTTCAAATGAAAATATGATTGAAATGTAAATACCTTACACAAGTATCTCTTTAACTCATTAAAATTTTAACATCATATATAATAAATATTGATTTATTATAAATTTACTAGATAACCATATTCTTATATATCAAACCATACATTATTTTTTATGACATCTTATAACCAATTAATTGACATTTTTTGAAAATAACTATTCTAGTTGATAACTGTGTCATTTTTCAAGCATGTTTCAGTTCGGTAGTCTCGATCAACATACAATGATCATTGTCACATCACATAGAAAAATTAATTCTTGATATAAATATCATATATATTATATATATATATATAGTCATGTATAAAAGGTATAGATATAAAAATGAATTACACATTCATGGAGATGGTAGGACATATGCACGCATGAATGTAGTTTCTATTAATCAATGAATGGAACAAAATAAAAGTAAATAACAATTAATTTTTTTTGAATAATTATAATATATATATATATATATAATATATACATTAAGTATGTATTTATTACTATCCATGTAATGTGATGATGAAAAAGAAATTACATTACTTCACGACTATGGTTATCCTGACATGCGCATGAGAGATGTTATCATTTACAAATGGTTTGGACTTTAAGAAAGTTTGTATGATATTATAATTCAAGAAGAATAATTATTTCATAAATATCATATATATATTTATATAATTTAAACACATCATAATTACATTCCATGAAATATGATGAAAATAATGAATTGCGTCGCTATATGGATACAATAAACCGTACATACTACCGAGAGATATTTTTACTTACCGTTTTATTAGAAATAGGATAGATAAATTTGGTTTCATAATTATGATAACATTTATGTAATTTTATGATAATAAATATATTAATTTATTATAAATACCATATATTTGGAGGAGGTTAAATACCAATTAAAAAGGTAATTATCAATTAAGGCGATTACCTATTCTTGGAAGCATTTCTTTTATATATCTTCTTAAATGCTCTAGGGATGGAATTTTGGTAATTCTAACTCCTATATAATTTGTATAATCATGTTGATAATATATTCTTATAGGTTTTGGTTGATCTATAAATCTCTATGTGGTTTGAGTAAGAGGATGGAGTGGTACCCTTTTATAATTAATGGGAGGGGAACTTTTGGGATTTATTCAATGATTAAAAACTAAAAATTAATTATAAAAAAATGTTTCCAAGTGGATTGGGAATAAAGGAAAATGTATTATATGATTTAAATAATATCAAAAAATTAAATATTAATATGTTTATTTGGTGTTTAAACCATATATTTTGGTTTAACCCCTTTGTTGACCTATTTTATCCTTACCCACAATATTGTATCTTTCACCTTTCAAGGGATAAAATTTTACCTATAGGATTATAATTTTCACATATATATAAAGGGTAATATATTTTGGTCCATTTATTACCCCCTTTCCCCCTTTCAATTTTTTTATGATTTTTAATTAATTTAATAAAATATGATTATGACAAAATACCATTAATGTAAATTGTGATACGATTAATTTAATTTTATGTAAATGACATAGACAAAAAATTGTAATTCTAGTATAATACATTAAAAAATTAATATGTAATAATAATCTCTAAAATTCTAGGAATAGTATAAATCATCCTAATTATATTAGTTTTTTAAAATCAGTTTATATATATATATATATATATTAATTGAATAAAAAACTATGATGGTGTTGCATAATCATTTAAGTTTACTATATAATATTAAATAATTATATGTAAATTTAAAATCATGAAATTAATTTCATTATTTTGGAAATATATATTTATATCCATTAATATCATTATTTTTTCCTTTTATGGGCACATATTATATATTTAATTGTCAGAGAATAATTTTTTTAATTACATCAAATATTATATTGGAAATTTTCATTGAAATTTATCCCTTAAAAATAATATATTGAGTCTAAGGTGATAAGGGTATAATTCCTTTCATCCAGTAATAATTAAAATGAAAAATGGAGCCCTTAACAATTTTTTAACATAGTTTAACATGGTTTACCCTTTAGAAAGATGAAAATTTTTACCATAGTTACTACTCATAATGCCTAAAAATTAAAGGGTTGAATTTATAAAAAATGAACTAATTTATTTCAAATATTGAATATATTATATCATATTGTATTATTATTGGTGTAATAAATTATTTTTAAAATAATTATGTTAAATGTGATGAAAGCATGTACTTAGAGATATAATATTTTCACCTAAAATTTGATTTATTCTTAACCCAAATCTAGAAATAAAATATTATAGAAATAATAAATCATTTTATTGAATATATATTTGGTTCATTTCATTAAATTCATTCTTTAATTGTCACTAGTTTTACTAATTAATATATAAACATGTTGTGCATATAAAAATGGTTTTTTTATAAATTCATCTATTTTATTTTCAAATTATTGTTATATCAATTCACAATTTATTTATGACTAAATAATTAATAAGTAAACTATAAAATTATCATAATATTTTTAGTCATATTCATTCCCACCAATCCAATGGTTAAGAGATAACTATTACTTTAAATAATAATATTTTAATAGTGTATCATAGTTCATTTAAAATTAGTGTTACAAGTAAGAAATGTTATCAAAGAAAACCAATATAATTATAGAAAACTATTTCATAAAAAAATTTGGTATTACAAATGACTAGTATTATAGAACAATAACAAACATGAGAAATGACGTAATTATCACATGGGACCTTGATTTTAATAAGGAATTATTAATAAGTGGTTGATAAAATTCTACAATTAAATCATATATGGTATGAAAGATGTATTTTTGGTTCGGGAATATATGTATAATATATATATATACATATTATATAATTGTTTCAATCCTATACAAAATAAGAGGAGACTCGTAATAAGGGGATTTTTCATCACCCTTTTATTTTTTGGGACATAATCAATATTCACCACTTATTTAATTTTCATGGTTCATATACTACATATGAATTTATTTTATAATACTTCTTATGAAAATTATTGGGATTTAAAAATACTTATAATATTATATCATTCATGATGTTTTGATTTGTATATTTCCAATGTGGTAAAAAATTTATGATTAAATTCCATTTCTATCGAGATTATTTGTGATTGAATTTATGTTGATGAAATTATATGATCCTTATCTGATAAACTCATTTTATATTTATTAAAATCTAGTTATATATGGAAGTTTTATTGTTTAGTACCATTTTCCACACTGTGTTACTCTAAAGGGTTCATAAAATGTATTTTTTGAAATATAAATATAATTTCTCATCTTTCTATCATTTTTTACTATATCTATGTTTCTAAATAAATTCAATAATGATTTTGAATATACTTAAATTATTACTTAAATTTAGTTTATCCAATGTTTTAGTTTTGAAAATATTGTTTAAAAAGAATATTCTTGTTATTTTTAAACTAGTTACTTTGGAATTTTTACTAAAAAATGTGATTGGAGTGGATGTTTTAATTTATACAACATGAACGGATTTTATTAAAATCATGAATAATCAATGACTAAAAGATTATTTAATATGTTTGCATGGTTATTTTCAAGAAAATGTTTTCCAAATTATTTTTTATTTTTTTTATTTTAAAGAAGCGATTTCAAAATAAAAAGTGTATATTCCTAAGTAATTATTCTAATGTAATATTCTAAATGAATTTTTAATTTTATATATCATACTTTGATGTTACATATGATTTAATAGGGATACGATCAAATTATACCATAAGATTTCTTTTTCATGGTTCTTTATGATTATAATGATGATATTTTTGTGAAACCAATTTCATTTCAATGAGTTATGATATGTGATGAATGATTATTCATCTTGGGGAACACATATGAATGTATTATGATTATTTAATGAGTGGAACCATTATTTTATAACACTATAAACGATTTTCTAAATATTTATATCTCATTTGATAATGATGATAAATGTGTTGATATGATTGATCCACAGTGGGAAACATGTAGCAAATCCTAATATTCTATTGGAAACACGGATGGTTTCTAAATCCTATATTGTATATAAAACAAGTGTTAATTACTGATATATTACTATTTTATGGTCCGAATTTTTAAACATTACATATGAAATGGTTTCAATCTTTTTTCTAGTGCTGAACATTTATGACTTATTTTTTATACATATGAATTAAACACATGGTTCAGGATTGATTAGTTATGATTTATCAAAATTGTTATTCATGTATTTTTAATTCTAAATATTTAATTAATGGTTCATCAATATAATTAATAATAACTTGGTAATGAACATTATATGTTACATTCATAATATCATAGCCTTATGTTTGTATTACACTTGAATATGATCCCCAATTATTATCTAAATTGTTTACCCTTACTGATCATCTAATATCACCATTTATTACGTTTTCTTTTTTCGAGTCATGTAGAAATGTTTTATTGTTGGTTATGTTAAGAAAGGTACAAATTGAGAATAAATTTATGAGAGAAAATGAAGTATGTAACTAAATAAATTTCTCTATATCTAGTATCAAAATACACAAATACATTATGGTTTTGGAATGGATCACAATTTTATGTATTAAATATACATCTAAATTGATGTAATATATTTGTGAATAAAGTATTAGTCCAAGAAATATGACTTTTACAATGATTAACATAGACTATTGACTATCCTGCACTATATTCATCCTCACATGAATCACCTTGACCATATGTGTCATTAATTTAACTAGTTTTAGATCATGAATAAAAACTCTTCAAGACCAAACCAACACAATATAGAATAGGAATTTCACCTATAAAAAGCTTCAAATATTGTCATTCCATTGGTTTATTAAAAACAATTCTTTTATGAAATCCTTAGCAATAGAAGGTTCCAAATACACAAACCACTATAATTCATGACAGAAGTATGAAACATGTCATAAATATTCTGGATGGTCCTCTCTATTTGACCTTATATTTTCTAATTAGATGTTGTTCTGAAGAAAAAATAATAACCAAAAGAAATCTATATACCTCTCCAAACAAAATAGGTGAAATGAGGATTTGGATAAGAGATGATATTCGTAAAAAATTATTGAATCCCCAAAACCTCCTCCAGATACTTCCACAAAAAATACTCCATTGAGCTAAAATCTTTAATCATTATGATGTGGGAAGATGTTATCAAATGTTCTACTATCACTCACATAACATTAAATCCTCCATCATCACATGGTAAACTAGTAATTATGTCTATCAAAACATCCTCCCTCTTTCCCTAAGATGAAGAGACCACATTTTGTGTTTGTAATATTTATTGTATTTTGATTTCATTGGTGGTAAATGGAAATCACTAAAATAAAATTATTTTATAGTTTTCAATATATTGAAGGATTTATTAATAAAAATATACTGAAATGTTAAGTTTTAGCATCCACGATTGTTAAAACAAATTGATATTACTAGGATTAATGGAAGAATAAGAAAGGAATAGTCAATTATTTTTATCTTAAGAACCATTTAAATGATGTTATTACTATATTGGACATTGGGATTATTCATTACATGAAATATGGATGTTCAATGAAGACTTTTAGATTTATTCTAATGAGTGATGAGCTACTTTTAATGTCTAAATTATACTCTCGATACATAGAGAAGCATGTTTTCTTTCAATGATATGACATTTCATTAAGTAGATTCAACATATGGAAAAATAATTATATTAATGATAATAAGATGAATTCCAATATACCAATGTGAAAATTCAATATGGATTTTATTCTAAATTATGTTTATAGAATTAGAAATGTCTTTGAAATAGAGGTAAATTATTGATGTTCTAATGGGATATTTAGGAGTATATGTGAAATTTTCATTCTATAAATATATTAAAATTATGATAGAGCTTAACAAAACTATTTTTATTGAACAGTATGAATTTTTATTGATGTTTAATTAATATATATAAAATGACCATTTGATGAAATTGAACAATTTTAAAGATGTTATTAAAAAAATGTGTGAATAAAAAAATTAGCAAGTAGCTGATGAGGTTGCAACTGATGGAAATAAGTGTGAAGTATATCTTGTAAACATGGTGAATCAATGAAAAAATTTATTAGTAAGAAGAATTTTTTCTTCTATACAAAATCAAATGGATGGTCTTGTGTGAAGAACATGATGTGAAGATGTTTTTGAGAATAAAGAATAATGTGTAGCTGATAATGGTATCTAAATTATTAGATAGATGATTATTAAAATTATTTGTAGAAATATATAGTGATCATTGGTCACTAGTTGATAAGGATATTGATCATTTTAATTAGATGTACATTTCCATATGAATTCATTAGAGAAATTTTATTGATTTCATTTATCATACTGAATATTCCGAGATGTTGGTTCAGATAGATGATTTTCATTATTGAATAAAGGAAGTTTTCCCCTAAATGAATAATTATTGCATCATCAGAAAAATATCCCAAACCAAGTTCTTCAGTCAATTGTTACCTAGAAATAGATATGGTTGAATTATTTTGAATCATGTCATCGGTTATAAGAAGTGTCATACCAAAGATTTTTTGATGTTCCTATAATGTGATGAACGAACACCTCATGATGTATCATTGGAAGGAATATATGTTATGAAGATGTGTTTTTCTATAGGTTCAATGGTATTTAAATCATTTTTGGTAAAGTGTATTATAATGGTGATTTTGACATAGAATTTAAATGTTTCAATAAAAATTAAGGAAAGAATGTGATTGTAGTAATGATTTTAGGAAGGTTAAGGAAGAATGTTAATAATGGGATCTATGGATGTTTACTTAAATTAATAGTTATATCATTTCATTTAATAAGTTTTTAAGTGATTTGATGATGGAATAATAAATTGGTATATTCAAATTTTTAATAAGGGTTTCCAAATTTTAATGAACTTTTTTTTGTATATTTATGGATGAATTATGGTTATATAAAGGAAAGTTGTTTTGATGAGAAGATTTTTTGGTATGAGTGAATGGGTTCTAAAGTTCGCAAAATATGTGTTTTGTTAAAGAATTAGTGCACCCTAAGAAAGTGTTATCCATGAAGTGTGAGGGAAATTATCATTTGGGAAGAAGATTTCAGAGAAGAGGTACTAGACAAAGCATAGGGTTACTAAATGTTGTGAAAGAAGTACATAGAGAAATGGTGAATTGATCAACTATAATATGAATGGATAATACAAATTTGAGATGGCATTTCCTTATGAATAATAAATATGATGAAATTTTTTTAGAATAAGTTATAAAATGTATAGGTTCTAGAATAAGAAAATGATATAAAATGGAGTTGTACATAGTAAAAATAGTTATTGAATGATCATGAAAAAGTAGGTATCATACAAACACAATAAAAATCTTTCCCATCAAATAAAAATCATAAGATCATAGCGAAGAAGAAATATTTGGTAAAATATCACAAAAAATATACATTGGATGGAAAAAACCAGATGGAAATTAAGGATAGACAAGTTTCATATAAAATTAAAGATAAATAAAGATTATCTTTTATTTTTCCATTATGAAGAAGAAGAGTTACTAATATGCTTCTATGAATGTTAGAGAAAAATGAAGAGAAGAAAAAAGTAGAACATAGACATACATAAGAAGTCTTAATATGTGAAATAATTATTCAGTATTATATGGTATCTCTTAAAAAAGTTGGATATTGATTATATGTTCAATATAGAGAATCATCAAGGAGTTGTAGGTTAGATGGGGTAACCAATTATCAAGGGAAGAAGGATCATTTACATACCCCTACTCAAAAATTATTAGGAACCACACTTATTATTAAAATTATTTTCATAACATAACACTATAATAGGTGACTCATTATAGCTAGGAATCCAAGTGTTGGTCATCTACATACAAAATAAGTACTAACTATTCTTACTGAGTAGGTAGCACTAAAAATACCATGTTTTATATTTTTCATTATTTCATATACCTACTTGTAAAAATGAAAATTGAGTAGAATAATCAAGATCCTAATAGGCCTAATTGGTATATATATAAAAATTTATAATGGGATAAAAAGTTCCCCACACCAAGGTACCACCTCTTAGTGTTGTTTATTTCCCAATTTAGTCCTCTCAATTGTAATTATTGGGTTGGTTATCCTCAATAGGATTTTATACGATGATGTTATTCTCTATTGATGATTTTTTTATGTATGAATAATTATGTTCAGTTTTGGTGAAGAACCAATCATCTATGAGAATAATTATTTTCCAACCAAGACCACGATGAATATGAGAGTGAAATAGAAAATAATAATGATGAAAATATCCCTATTTTCTAAAGAAGCGTAATTATTTGTCTCTCTATTCAATGATAACAAACAATAAATATCATTGTTGGAAAGTGTAATTAATGTTTGTATAGTTTACACCAAGGAAAAGGAAAAAATCAATACCTCAAGTGAATAAAAAAATTTAGTTGATCATAAGGAATGGGGGACTTCTAGTAAAAAATATCCTTAAGAAGAAGATCATAGAATAAGCAGTGACTATGATCTCTCTAACACTTCTGAAGATATATCTTTTAGTATATTGAAAGATATTCTACAATTCATTCCCTTAGAAATATTCGTTCTTAATTTAGATTCCTTTCAGAGTATATTGGAAGAGGTCACCTAGTTGGAAAATGAAGCATATAACATAGAGATGGTTTCTTAAAAAAATAACTAAAAGGTTTATTTCTCTATGAATAGATCAGACAATTTAAAAAAATAATGCAATCTCTTTAAATATTATTATAAAAGTAAATATACAAATGGTTCAAATAATTTTAAGATAAAGATGTTCTCAAAAATAATCTAGAAGAATAGATCCCCACAAATGAAGATAAGTTATAACATAGAATTAAAGTCATGTAGATTAAATTCTCTATAAAATCTTTTAAAATCTAGGAATTTCAATCACGATTTACCAAAAAATTATGTTTCATGATGGAAAATATGAAATAACAATGATGGTTTATGTAGAGAAGTTGATTACGATTTATGATAAAAAACACCCTCAATATTATATTTATAGAATTTGAAGTCCAGATTTTTAATCATTAAAATAAATATATCATGAATTCAAAAATTAAATCGAATATAATTGTTGTTACACAATGGTCACTAGAGGATAATAAAGTTAAAATTCTTCCAACATATGATAATAAGATAACGAATCTATTAAATGATATATACCATGTATTTATGAATAATTAGGTACCATGAATACCATATTATGATAAAAATTATAAACCAATTTTCATAAATAATCAAGGATAGAAAAAATATATGCTTGTTTGGATGAAGAAAGCTGACAAGAATCCTACCCCCATGACTAGGGTGGATATGAAAAAGAGTGTCAAAGATGGTTCTCCATGATTATTTCAATAAGAAATAATGAAATCCTAAAAGTATCATTAAAATGGGATAATAAGATAATGGTTTTGGTAAAATGTTAGTGTTGCAATAGATTCATGCAATGTGTGCTGGACTGTCAGTATAATCTGCAAAATATAAAAGAATAAGGGAAGCCCATTTGAAGGGGGAGTAAGATACATATTAATAAACAACATCCGCAACTAATAAACAATATGAATAATTCCAATAGACATGTAATTTTTTAAAATACATATGATTTTGGAAAAGATAGTGGTCACATGGTTTGAATATTATAATTTCAACATTTATCAAAATATATTTAGAAAATAAGACTATAGATGTTTTATAATAATGAAGAAGAAACCTTGAGAAGTAAGAGGAAAAATTTAACAAAAAAAATCTCCTAATAAGATTTCAAGTAGTAAGGGTGAGAAGACCTAGTATTTTAAATCGAAATAGAAAAAACGGTAACATCCAAAAAAATTATAAAAATTATGACCATCAAAAGAACCCAGGTAGAAGATCAAATTTTTTTTCCCAATTTCATAATGATATGTTTGTTTTTTAGAATGAATCTATGTAAATAATGTGAAAAAAGGAAGATGCATAAGAAAATTCCACTGTAAATGGGAATGAAAAATTCCAAATAATGGTAAATAATTTCTATGTGTGAGGTGAAACATAGGTGTACACACTCCTAATGGCTATTAAATAATAATTTCTACATAAAAAGTGTTTTAAAATAAGATGTAAGTTTCATAAGGTGATATAATTTTATTAAAGGCTCTTGAGAAGAGGGAGTTCACACACAATTAAATAAAATAAGTGATAATATATATGTAGATCCATTCAATATTTATTTTTATAAGTTCAAGAAAAATTACCGAATGAGATGTAGAAACATGGTGGAGTAATGTATTTCCATATTGTATTTGGGATTTAAAAGAAAGGGAGATACACCTTATACATTTATACATTTTTTTTTGTATTTCCTCTTTTAAAAAAGGGAATTAAATGTAAATCATAATCTCAAAGGGAGAAATTGAGTATGAATAATTTATGGAAACTTAGGATGACTAATATAAGTATGTTCTATAACTAGAATTCTTCCTAGGTAAGTTTATTTGTAAACTTAAGGGGATAATCCTTGATGATGTTAGAGTGGTACATATATATATAAATATCCATGATTAAAAAGTGAATGAAACATAAATTATGTGGTATTATCAACATAGTGTTCCCAAGGTATATCTGTTTAATTTTCCAACCTAGTTTCTGCACACTGGTGCCTCAAGACAGTCAATCACATGACCTCAAAAACATATCCTCTTATGCCAGAGGTGGATGACTAGAATAGGGGGTATAATTTTGATTTTGGGGAGACTATACCCTCTTTATCAATGTAGAAAAATAATCGAAAATAAATAAAAACAATGAAAAAATACATTCCATAACTTGAATAATACCAATATCACATGATAACCAAAATAGTAAAAATCATATCCAACATCAAATAATAGATATGTAATTCCATAACACGTCAAGTGTCAATATGAAAGTCCAAAAATAAAAAAAGACACTGAAAACTCCCAAGAAGGCCTCAGACTACTTATTATTCTCCAATCCATACTCCAACGTGTTTTAGCGATTCTACCGATGTGTATTGACCTTATCATGTCTTCCAGCCATAAAATCTATTCAGGCAACGATTAGGCATACTGAGTAGGGTGTGAGAACAACTCAAAAGGCCACCACAAATGACGTTTAAACAATATCCAATCAATGTAGTTTTTAGTTTTATAAAGAATAAATAAATTCAAAAAATTAACAGTTTAACTTTATAAAATTAATCTTTATTTAACCACATAACCCATGGGATCTTGAGGACCCTTGAAAAGTCAATAATTGCTTTGGGCCATGCTAGAATCTAAACCATATCAATTTTTTTTCACAATTCTCTATTACACAGGATATTTCATTATCCATTTCATCTCAATTCATAAAACGAAAAATTTGAACCATAGTAAAATCTTAATATCATGGGTTTTGAATTTTGTGTCAAGCACCCCATGGGTATTTTGAGCATCAATTTCTATCCCACACCTTATAAGTATTTGGTGCATCAGTCCTACCCCATAAAATTATTCAAATTCATTCATTTGGGACTAGAGCAACATGTATAACACCGCCATGTGTATTTGGTGAGTCAATTTTTGAACCACAACCCATTTATAAAACTAACACATATATCAGATACATCACATCATTCAAGGTTAAGCGACATTGACATTATTTTCCAATTTCTCAAAAAAAAAATATTAATTAAATCAATAATCAATTAATTCATTTTAATCAATTCCAAAATTATTAAATATCCTTATTTAATTCAATAATTAAAAAATTTAAATCCATCAATTATACAATCCTGACATCTGATTCATTAATTCATCAGTTAATTATTCAAAATAATTCAATTCCACAATCATATCATATCATTTTTTATTAAATTATTTAATAATTAAAATCAATCAATTCCACAATCATGACATCTCATTAGTTAATTCAACAATTAATTAATCTAAATAAATAAATTCCAAATTGAAGAAATCTCTTTATTTAATTTCAACAATTATTTAATCCAAATCAATCAATTCTAAAATCATAAAGTCTCATTAATTAATTGAACAATTAATTTATCAAAATAACTCAATTAAAAAATAATGTCATCTCATTAATTAAATCCAAAAATCATTAATTCAAATTAATTGATTCCATAATATAGTTAATTAATTCAACAATTAACTAATCCAAATAAATAAATTCTATAATCAAAACAGCTCATTAATTAATCGAAAAATTAATTAATTCAAATCAATCAATTCATACATCATTCATTCTCATCAATTAATTCAATAATAAATTAATAAAAATTAGTAAATTCCACAATAATGATATCACATTAGTTAATTAAAGAATTAATTAATTTAAATTAATCAATTACTAAGATATTAAATCTCATTAATTTTATCAATGATTAATTATTCTAGATTAATAAATTCCACAATCATAAGATCTCTTTAATTAATTAAAAAATTAATTAATCCTAATAAATCAATTAAACATCAAAAAATATAATTAATTAATTAAATAAATATTTAATCCAAATCAATAAATTCCATAATCATGGAATCTCATTGATTAATTCCACAATTAATTAATTCAAATCAATCAATTCCAAAATTACGACACCTCATTTTTTATTTTAACAATCAATTAATCCAAATCAAAAAATTCCACAATAATAATAATATATTAATTAACCCAAAAATTTATTAATCCAATTCCATAATCACCACAATATACCAATTAATTCAATAATTAATTAATTAAATTCCATAATAATAACAATATATTAATTAATTAAAAAATTAATTAATCAAATCCCACAATAAAAATAATCTATTAATAAATTAAAAAATTAATTAATCCAATTCCACACTCTTAATAATCTATTAATTAATTCAAAAATTAATTAATCTAACTTCATAATAACAAAAATAAATAAATTAATTCAACAAATAATTAACCCAATTCACATAATCATAATAATATATTCATTAAATCAAAAATAAAATAATCATATTGAACCAATTTCATAATCATAATAATTCCCATTAATTATTTCATCAATTATGTAATTTAATTCAACCAATTAAAAAATCTCAAATATCTGTTAATTAATTCAATAACTAATTAATAAAATTTCACAATTTCAAAAAACCATTAATTTATTCATCGATTAATTAATCAAATTCAAGCAATTGTTTAATGAAGAATATTCCTATTAAATATTTTAATAATAAATTAAGTTAATTAATCTGATCAAATAATCTCATCAACCTATTAATTAATTCAATAATTAATTATTCCCAGTGCGTAATCCCAATAATCCATTAATTTAACAACCAATTAATTAATCAAATTTATCCCATTTTATTATCACAAAAATTCCAATTAAATAATTAAATAATTAGTTAATTAAATTATAGAATCCCAATATACCATTCAATACCATATTTCAATAAAATAAATTAAACAATTAAGTTTATTCAATTTAGGAATCAATTATCAAAAGTTAAAATTGAAATATACAATAGATACACACAATTGGTATCAAGACTACTGTAATTGAGTATAGAACACATAGTATAAATATGTTGAACTCATGGTCTGGGTGCTGATCCACCACTAATATATGGTACCGATAAAAGATTCATTATTAATCCTCACCTTTGTTATTTAACCATGGTATTTTAATTCAATTAAATCTGGATAAAATTATTCATCACCTATGAATAAAAACATATGGATTATCCTGATCTCATCAATATGAACTCAACATCATTGATGACTCATTATTCAGATGAATATCAAAGGAGAAATTAATTAAATAATGAAATCTAGTTTAATAAAAATCTTTACAGAATACCTCATTGCCTAGGAAATCATATTTTGATACACACCATCCTCTTCTCAAGACGAATCCAATTCCACAGATGGAGTGTCGATATGATCAATATTGGAAAAGCTATTGATAATTGAAGTTTAATAAAAACTAAAATAAAATCATCGAGAGATAGTGAGAGCATAAAGGAGAGGGAGGTATTTTTTTGAGCACCCCACTTAAAGGCTTTAACTTTTTTGAGTTCCCCCCTTAATGATTTCCACCCACATATATAAATATACCAATGTGTATATATTTTTTATATTTTTTACACCAATAACTATTTATATACACATATGTGTATATATATCGCATAAAGATATATAAACACCAATATATTCTGATTTTAATAATAATAATAATAATAGTAAAATATTTATATTATTATGAAATATTTCACATATTATCCACCGTTAGAATTCCAACCATTATAATAAAACTATTTTGAATCACATATTCTCGTTCATTCGAAAAAATCAATACCTTTTTTTAATAAATAAACAATCACTAACCACATAGTCATGCATTTATATGATGAAAATAATAATAATATTATTAATTTAAACCAAATATATAATATTCAAACTCCAAAATAATTTTTTTTATATCCATTTTAAAAAAACAATTAATATTTAATTAATTTTTTCTAGATAAAATTTAATCTCTTTAAAAATATATATCTAAATGAATTTAAAAATAACAATATGGGTTATCAAAATCTCCCCACTATAATGACTCTCACCCCCGAGAAGCATTTCCGATCATGGGACCACTACTTCCCATCATATTTGTATCCATATTTAAATATACAAATAAACATAAGAGTTATACAAACTTCAAAAGATTCAAATCTTGGACAAAATATAATTGTCTCCCAATTATCATCATATAATTATTTTATATACCTAATAAATTACATAAACCATTCATTAGTTCCATGTTAATTTTAAATATCCCTGTTATAACAAAATAATCATTAAATACTTTCATCATTTACCACCATCCAAATGTGTCATAAGATGTAATTCTCCCTTTCCCTCCACAGGGTCAACACCATGATATTATCACTACCCTTAACCATCCTACATATAGGTCATGGTGAGGAAGGATAAACAAATTATTATAACTCAAGTTTCATTAGACACCCATTTATTCACATATTAAATTATTTCACAAAAATAAAATTCATATTATGAACATTTTTCAATTTAATCAATGATGTAATAAAAAACATTTCAATTTCAACAACTAACCAAATACTAGTTTTCCAATACGTACCTAAAATTATGTATGTCACATAAAAATACTAAATTCTTAGAATGAAGTATGAATAATACATTATCATAAATAATTGGGCAATGATTCAATCATCAAGAAAAGATTGAAACAATAATTTCATTACATGAAATGTACATAACTGTAGGTGAAACAACATCCAACTATAACAGAAAAAATTAATAACACAAATCCCACCCTAGGTACTTGGATTTTACTCTCATTCATGGGATAGAAACTCCCATGAATGATCTCTTTACCAAGGCCGAAATCATACTATTATATTCACTACCTTTCCCAAATAGTAAGACACAAAAAATTAATCCCCATTTGATACCTCATTGTAACTTCCTAAATTCAGTTCCACCCATGAGTTCCATAATTCAGTCATTCATATGACCACAAACATGACTATCTAAGCTCTATAGACTGCTGACTATCGTCATGGGTCTAATATTTATCATGGTAAGACTATAATATCATTATCAATGTAGTAGAACAAGGAAAAATACATAAACAACAACCAATAAATATAATCAATAACCAAAATAAGACTAATATCACATAATAACCAAAATTATAATTCCAATATCCAATACCAAACAATAGATATATCATTATAATAAGTGTCAAGTATTAATAAGAAAAAAACCAAAATAAATAAACATAGTAAAAACTCTCATGAGGGTCTTGAATAATGCTCGGTTCCCTTATCCTTTCTCCATCCCGCCTCTTACATCTAATTTTTGAATCTTGTCGTTATCATGTATTGAAACCATTAAATATATTCTGGTACCAATCATGCATCCTGAGTAGGGTGTGAGTACAATGTAGTAGGAATCCACCAAATACATCTAAAAAATATCCAGTTTATAATGTATGCATGTGTATATATACTAAATAACGGAAATAAAGTAAAATAATTGACATTCCATCAACTACTTTTTATTTAACAACATAACATTCAGCTTATTGATACAACTAAACAATCAGTACCTACATCATCCCATGATGGATTTGAAACCATAACACATAAAAAATTCATAGTTCAATATAACATAAGTGATTTCATTATTTATTTCATTACAATTAATAATAAGTCATATTGGAATCATAGTCCAATGCCAATCTCATGGGTGTAAAACATAATGTATAACACCCCATCGATATTTGAAGCATTAATCCCAATGCCACACCTCATGGGTATTAGGTGCACATGTACATATCCCATAAAAATATTCAAATGCATGTATTTCAGACTAGTATAGTAAGTCTAGAATCCCCATGGGTATTTGGATCCTTATCTCATTCCCCACACCCCATTTCTCAATCAAACACATATATAACATACTTCACACCATTCAAGGTTAATAAACATTAACCTTTTTTCGCATTTCGTAAAAAAAAAATATTAATTATTTCAGATATTGATTAATCCATTTTAATCGATTCCAAAATAAAAACATCTCATTAAGTAATTCAACGATTAATTAATTCAAATAAATCATTTCTACAGTTATGATATCCACCAAATTAATTGAAAACTTAATTAATCCAATTCAATCAAGTCCCTAATCATGACATCTCATTAGTTAATTCAATATTTAATTAATTATAATCCATAAGTTCCATAATAATTAAATAATATTAATTAAATAAACAATTATTTAGTCAAAATTAGTCAATTCAACAATCATGAAATATCATTTATTTAATTCAAAAATTAAATAATCCAAATCAATAAATTCCGCAATCCTGAAATCTCACTTTTTTAATCCAACAATTAATTAATCGAGGTCAATCAATTCAACAATAATAAGATATCATTAATTAGCTGAATAATTCATTAATCCAAATTAATCATTTCCATAATAATATCAGCTCGTGAATTAATTCAATAATAAATTAAACCAAATAAATCAATTCCACAATCATAGAAAATTAAATAATTAAAATTAATCAATTCCAAAAATATCATTAATTAACTAAAAAATTCATAAATCCAAATAAATAAATTTCACAATCATAAAATCTCAGTAATTAAATCAACAAATAATAATTCCAAATAAATCATTTAAACAATCATGACATCTCATTAATTAATTCCAAAATTAATTAATCAAAATAAATAAATTATACAATCATAACATATGATTAATTAATTCAATAATTAAATATTTAAAATCATTCAATTCCATAATCACTAATTCCCATTAATCAATTTTTATAATAAATTAATCAAAATCAATCAATTCCACATCCATGACAGCTCATTAATTAATTAAAAAATTAATTAATTCAAATAAATAAATTCCAAAATCATGAAATCTAATTAATTAATTAAAAATATTAATTAATCTAAATCAATGAACTATATAATCACAAAAAT
The DNA here is from genome assembly GCA_963277665.1 of Viscum album. NCBI lineage: Eukaryota > Viridiplantae > Streptophyta > Magnoliopsida > Santalales > Viscaceae > Viscum > Viscum album. The sequence goes on from OY728152.1 coordinate 1,391,245,542, forward strand.
GTATTAATTATTTAAAAAATTAATAAATTATATTATATAATCATAAAAATACATTATTTAATTCAACAATTATTTAATTCAATTCCACAATCATAATGATATATTAATTAATTCAATAAATAATTAATCAAATTCCACAATCATAACATTCTATTAATTAATTAAAAAATTAATTAATCCATTTCCACAATCATAACAATATATTAGTTAATTAAATAATTAATTTATCCAACTCTTCAATCACGATAATCTATTAATTAATTCAATAATAAATCATTAAATTTTATATAAACATAACCATCCATTAGTTAATTCAATAATTAATTAATCAAATTCAACTAATTTCAGAATCATAACAATTCCCATCAAATAATCTCAACAATATATTAATTAATTCAATAATTAATTATTTCAGTTTCATAAACCCAAAAATTCATCAATTTATTCATCAACTAATTGATCAAATTCAACCAATTTCTAAATCGTAGAATATTGCGTTAATTAATTCCAAAATTAATTAATTCAATTCCACCAATTAAAAAATATCAAGATGATATTAATGAATTCAATAATTAGTTAATCAAATTTTACAATCCCAATAATCAAATAACTTATTCACAAATTAATTAATCAAATTCAACCAATTTCATAATCACAATAATTCCCATTAATTAATTAAATAGTTATTTCATTCAATTCCTCAATCCCAATATTCCATTCAATCCCGTGTTACCATAAATTAAATGAATCAATTTAATTTATTCAATTGAAGATTCAATTATCAAACGTACCAATTGAAATCAATAACACATACACATAATTAGATCAATACTATGAGAATTGACATTATTCAAGATACCTATAATATTTTGAACTCGCTATTAGGGCGTTGATCGACCACTAAAATATGTTACCCAAAAAGTTGTATTATTGATAATAATATTATTAATTTTTACATGATATCTTAATTCATTGAAATATATATAATGTTATTCATTTCATGTGAAAATATACTTAGGTGTTACTATCCTCTTCTCAATACGAATCCATCATTATTGACGACACATTATTGCATTGACTATCAAATGAGAAATTAAATAAATTAGGAAATTTGGTTAAATATAAATTTGTATAAAATACATCATCACCTATGGAAAAAATGTTTGATAGAAACTACCATCATAATAAGAAGAATATAATTCCACTTACGATACGTAAATATGATCGATATAATAAAAATATTGATGATTAAATTTTAATAAAAATAATAAAAAAATGATAGAGAGATATGGAGAGGATAGAGGGGAATGATTGATTTTTTAGCACCCCTCATTCATGATATATATATATACCCACAAATGTGTATATATATTTATATTTAATTATAGTTGAATATATATATATATATATACATATTTATATAAATTTACCATACATATATTAAAAAATTATCACTTTAATAATATTATTAATAACAAGTATTATGATTATATTTAAATATTCTATAACATTTCTACCTTTATCATTCCAACAATGGAAATAAAACTAATATTAATTTCATATTCTCATTTTTTAATCCCAATTAATACCATTTTCCATAAAAATTAAAGAATCACTAAACACATACTCATGAATTTATATGACACAAATAATAATCATAATATTAATTTGGACCACCATATAATATTTGATCTCCAATTTTATTTATTAAATTAAACCAAACCATAAATATTTAATAAATTTATTCCATATCAAATTTTCCATTTTTAAAAACAATACAAAAAATTTAAATATAACAACATGAGTCATTAAAATCTGTATAAGAGATTCATCATGATAAATATTGGTTGAAAAGTCTCCTTGGGGGGATATATTTTGAGAATGATGATGACACTTATAGAATCAATATCCCATATAAATATGATAATTATAAAAATTTATTGAATATTATGTCATTGGAAAAGGTACAATTTTCTTGATAACTCATACATAGTAAAAGTATTTATAATGAATAATATAAAGAGGGAGTAATTGAATTGATCAATTATATAAGAAAAGTGTAAGTATGGATGTGATTAAAGGTTGCCTATCCGGATTGTTCCACTTGAATTTTTAATCTATTTTTTAAACTGAGTGCATGTATTTTAGGTTGATCTGTCATAAAATTGTTTTGTAATGACCTGAATGTCTTTAATTATTTTTGTTTTTTAAATTTGTGTGTTCTTTAATTTTATACTCAACAAAACTATATCCTTTAATTAATGAAGTGGGTGTACATAAAATTAGACCATTGGGTTTCGACTATTATATGACCGTTGGTCAATATGATCATTGGAAACTATAATCTTAATGTTGTGTTTTTATAAATATAGTGATCTTGGTTAATTAATATAGAAATAAGATTTAATGGCCTCATTTAGTAGACTTAGTCCATATTAAGCCCATCTGTCAGAGCATGGGAATGAGGTAGCATTAATGGGCTTTGCTATAGACCAGGCCCAAGACGAACATCATCATATGAAGCTTGAATGGAATCACCTAAGGGGGAAGTTCAAGCTGATAGAAATCAACACTCGGGTAATGTTGTTTGAGCCACCCCAAGGTACTATCACTATATCACACCTTACACTTAGGTCCTATGCTGGTGTTATAAGGGGCTATGTAACGAGACCTTAGCTACTTTGTTTAATCCTTTTATATAAATGAAATTTTTATTTCTTATTATGGAACAATTTGTGAATTTCAAATATATAGATAAATATTGGATGTTTATTATTGATAAATTTAGGAAAAAAGGGGTATTTTAAAATATTTTTGTATTCTTTAAATAATTAATAATCTGAAATTATTTTAAAAAAATGGCCTTTTATAGTTGTCATAAGTTAGAAATTTAGAGTCTAATATGATCAAAATGGTGTTTAGTGAATAGTAATGTATGAATAGTAACATACCCATATGAATATTAATGAATATTAAATTGGTAAAAAAAATAAACTTCACCCATAAATGTATATATACAATTTAAACATCATAAAACTGAAAAAACGATCATAGTATAAGTATTTGTATTTTTTTATGTCATAAATATTTTATTATAATTTTATAATTAATTTAATAATTAAAAATGGAAATTTATTTTCATAAAATGTAGTCATATATTGTTACTTTATTGTCTTATGGTTATACGATAATTTGATGGGACCTTGATTACTTTCTTATGATGTTACAAAATGGGTTATAGATTTAAAGATATGTTTTTTTGGAATAAATAATCATTTTATTTAAAAATTAAAATAAAACTATTTATAAAACTATTTTCATAAAATGGAATTAAATTTTGAATTCAGAGCATCGATATTATGTTAGGGTGAATTTTTGGGATTTTTCTGAAATAGTTTAATTTTCAGTGAATAGTAAAAATATAGTTTCGTGTTTTGGGTGTTTTATGACCTCATTAATGATGTAATAATGATGTAATTTTTATGGTCGACTTATGAATAGTGATATATTCAATGATCTTTCCCATGTGGAATATATCATGGTCAAATACTATGGGAAAGCCCATGGTTTTCCAAATACCACTAATGAGGTTTCCCTTGGAAATTAATAATTTATTCCCTCATTTTTCCTATAAATACCAAGTCATTTCCCTCATTTATTTGATTAAAAAATCATCTTAAATTATTTTCTGGTCTTTTTACATCCCATGAAGTCCTCACAAGGTTATCTCAATCCTCCCAAGATCCCAACCTTCATTATTTCGAAGTTACTCTTCAAGGTAAGGGAACCTTTCACCCTCTTCTTTTAAGTCATGGCTTCCATTATGTTATGTCTTATAGTTCCATTTTATAATGATGGGGATTATTATTCTATATCTTTAATACTGTCCATTTCATTTCTAAATGATGATATACCCTTTCCTCTCTCATAAATTTATTTTATGAATATTTATGTGACGCCATTAGGCTGCCGAATTTTCATAAAAGAAATCACGCTTTCTCTTTCCTTTCAAGTTTTCTTTTCTTTTGGTGTGTCATTAAAATTTCCACACCATGCTTTTTTTTATATAATTTCCCTCTTTTTACAAATGGTTAATTTATGGATGGGATACCCTGGTCCCCTCTCTTTATATTATATTCTAAAACCATGATTTATAGCTGTTATGCTGTAGAAATTTCACCTCAAAATTTCTCTCACTTTCTCTCTTGTTTTATTTATGTGAATAACCAGACCTATTTTTTTCTATGGGTGTTCATAAATATACCAAAAAACATATATTTGTTTCTATAATTGACATACATATAACCCTCCCTCCCTTTCCATGGGTTATAAATGACATAATGACCTTTTTTATCTTTTAAAACGTCATAATTTGGAAATGAAACCCATTTCTTTTGTTCTATATGTGTTATTTATGAAATGTTTTATTATGATATATGTGGGTGACATGTTAGAAAATTCATATTAAGGGTGCACGCTGGTAGCTCTCCAATGCATTGGGTAAAGAATTAATCTCTAGATATGACAAGTTTCATGATACTTTGGTGAATAACCTTGGTAATTTTTATGACACCTCGGGGGAAAACCATGGTAATATGTTCATGAATGTATAAATGAAATGTTTTAGACACATATTCAAGTTATGGTTCAAGTTATTTTTATTATTATATTACTATTATTCCATAGTTCATTCCTTTATGACTTTTTTCATGTTCTTATTAATATTTCTCAAGATCACATGTCAACTATTTCACTTGTTTTCTTTACTGATCCTTTTGATCTCCCTTTCCTTTTATGTATGTCTCCAAGATATGAGATGAAATAATTATAAAAATAATGAACCTATTATGAAGACTTTTGAGTGCTTTATAAGAATGTTTTATGTTGTTTTCATTTATTATGTTCTTGATTTCCAAGAAACTAGACTGTAAAGACCCTCTATTAGTAAAATGTAAGGAAAAGATATGTATTAATATTTATGGATTCCATATTTGGAATAAAAGGATAGTTTAGTTATATATGGAAATTAGGATATAAAAAATATAGGAATAATCAAAAAGAAAATTTAAAATATTGGAAAAATTCCTAGTATTTTGGTGAGTATTGAGTAAGTGGTTTATCAAGAAAATAAATCCTTGTCTGGATAGGAGCAGGTAGAGGGGGCTCTGGTACAGAGGTACCTAGGACTGAAAACTCCAAAAAGGAGTTTCAAGCCTGACCCTGGGTATCCTGGTACATGAAAGCAGGACTTTAAACACTTTTGGTTATGAAACTTATTAAGTATATGTATGGTTAATGAGAAGATTTTTATGAATCATTAAGAAGGCATTATAGAGAAATGTAATTGTTTAAGCTTGAAGTTTTAAGAAATAAAATCCATTATAGTTAAAAGATTTGTAAATGAAATAAGTTTCTAAATAAGGTTTTATTCCTCTATAAAATGTTGAGCAATAGGAAGAACCGTGCAAATGGTGATCACTATACACCATATACTGACAACCCTCTGATGGAAGCCAGAATAGAATAATTTATGCGAATGATGAACCAACTAACTCATGTTATGAGAAATAACATGAATCAAGTTGAAAGACCAATCTAACAATTAAGTTAACGACACTCTATTTAGTCCTTTATGAATCAATGGCCACCAACCATTAGTGGATTGACTGGCCCATCGATTTCTGAGAAGTGGTTCTATTCTATCGAGAAGATCTTTTCAGTGCTCCGCTATTCAGAGCAAGAGAAGGTCGCCCTGGATGTCTATCACATAGAAGTAGAATCTAATCAGTGGTGGGATCTGATTAAAAACATTATGCAAAGAGTGGAGGATGAAGCTAAGGAGTGTAAAGAGTTTATAGGGATCTTCTTCAGTAATAATTTCCCTCATTCCATGAGAACAAGAATGGAAAATGAGTTTCTTGAGATGAAGCAAAAGGAGAATGAATCTATGGGAAGCGACAATTTAAACATCCCAAGGCTTTCACGTTACACCTATAGCTTAGTCCGGGATCCAAAGGGTAAGGTTGAAAAATTCTTCAGTGGGCAGAGACCTCATCTATGGTAGAATCTATCCAACCGAGATTATGATAGATATGAGGAGATCATGTGAAGTGCGATTAAAGTCGAACTAGAGTTTGATGAGATGAAATGGTCTCATAAATTCAATAATAAGAAAAGATTTATGGAGCCATGATTAGGGAGGAGCTTTGATCATAGAAGAGGAGTCATGCAAGTGCAACGTCCCACGTGTAATAAATGTGGGAAGAAGAATTCGGGGAACTGCCTGCTCGGGAGTGGGAAATGCTTCAAGTATGGAAGAGATATGCAAATTGTGAGGAATTTTTGTAGTAAAGTGAAACCTCAACTTCCAGACTCTAATGAAAAGTGGAAGATGGTGCTGTCACTACTTGATGTCTAGTGATTTATGTGTTGACAACTTGGTCACTTTTCCAATCACTGTCCAAATCTAAGGGCAGTAGAGGGGAAACACCATCAGCTGTAGCAAAGGCCAAGGGTGCAAGTTTGTTCTTTTTCTATCATGACAGTTGAAGTTTAAGCTCTAAATGTCATGGTATCAGGTAATATTATTGTTCAATCAAAGATATCAAATACTTTGTTTGATTCCGATTATACACATTATTTTATTTCCTCCATGTTTGCAAAGAATTTGGAATCAACCCCCAAATTGATAAAAGTAGAGTTATCAATCAAGACTTCTAGTGGTATTATCCAAGCATCGTCAGTGTTTAGAAACTCTAGTATTTAATTTGGTGAGCACAATTTTTTCACTAATCTAGTAGCCATTATCATGCCGGAATTTGATATTATACTAGGGATGGACTGGCTCTCAAATTATAATTCTAAGATCAAATGAATAAGTAAGGAAATCTCAGTAGTCTTGAATAGAAAACCCACAGTTATCTTCCAAGGAGAGTTATCTAAACCTGATCTTTATCTAGAAGAACCTACTATATTTTTCTATGTGGAATTTATTGATGAAGAAGAAGAATGAAATGAGAGTTTGAGGATTGAAAATATCCCCATCATCCTGGAATATGTTGAAATATTTTCTTAGGAGTTTTCTGGACCTCCCCCAGAGTGAGAGGTAGAGTTCCCCATTGATCTTGTATTTAGATCTCATCCAATATCAAATACCCCATATAAGATAGAAAATGTGGATCTTGAATAATTAAATAAAAAACTCCAAGATCTTTTAGAGAATGATTTTATCCGACCATGTGTGTCTCTTTGGGGAGCACCTGTTCTCTTTGTGGAGAAGAAGGATGGATCAATGCAGCTATGCATTGACTATAGAGAATAAAATGGGATCACAGTAAAGAACAAATTCCCTCTTCCATGAATAGATGATTTATTTTACCAACTTCGTGGGACTCAATTCTTCTCTATGTTTGATCTTTAATATGGTTATCATCAATTGGGGGTGAATAAAGAAGATATTCCAAAAAACTATCTTCTGATCAAGATATGGGCATTATGAGATTATTGTTATGTAATTTGGACTGACTAATGCACATTCTAGTTTTAAGTATTTGATTAATAGAGTATTTAAGGACAACATGGATATCTTTGTGGTATTTTTAATTGATGATATTATGATATATTACAAAATTTGTGAGGAGCATGAGGATCATCTAAGGGTTATTTTGCAAACTCTATGGAAGGAGAGACTTTTTGGAAAGATCAATACATGTGAATTCTGTTTACAAGAATTTTCTTTCTTGGGGAACATTGTTACCAATGAAGGAATCATAGTTAACCCTATAGAGACACAATTTTTAGAGGATTGGACTCATCCTATAATAATAACTGAGATTCACAGATTCCAAGGATTAACGAGATATTATACACGGTTTGTGATAAAATTTTTACAAATTTCTAATCCATTAACCAAGTTAACTCGAAAAGGGGTCATGTTCATCTAGAAAAAGAACCGTGAGGAATATTTCCCGGAGCTGATGAAGAGATTTGTTACTACACCCGTGTTAAATCTTCCCTCAAGTGAATAATGATTCATTAGTTTTAGCGATGCATCTCTGAAAGTGCTTGGATTCATCCTGATGAAAAATGAAAAGGCCATTGCATATTCATCTCGACAATTGAAGACACGTGAGAAGAACTATCCTACACATGATCTAGAGATGACTGGGGTTATTTTTTATTTGAAAATAAAAAGGGACTATCTTTATGGGGAGAAATGTGATATATACATAGAACATAAATGTTTGAAGTATATTTTCACACAAAAGGAATTGAACATGAGAGAAGGGATATTGTTGGAACTTCTTAAAGAATATGATTGTTCAATTAATTATCATCCCATAATATAAAAAAAGTAGATGATGCATTAAGTAGGAATGACCCAGTTGTTCTATCCAATATGAAGTTTCAAAGAGATCCTTTGATAAATGACCTAGTAAAACTGTACATGGGAATTATAAATGAAGGGACATCATCAAACCTAACCCAAATTATTTCTCAACTTTCATTGCTAGAGACGATCAATAAAGATCATAAAGAATATCTTTTATTACAGAAGAAGTTTGAGGCTGTGAATGATGGGAAGTTTCCTAAGTTCAATACTGATAAAAAAGGTGTACTGAAATTTCATACAAGAATATTTGTTCCATATATTCTAGAGATAATGAAGGAGATGATGGATGAATATTATAGCTCGACTTTCTCTATAAATCCTCTTAGAAAAAAAATATATGGAACTTGGTGATCATTTTTTGTGGGATAATAGGAAAATTGATATTGTTGACTATACATCAAGGTGCCTGGTATGTCTGCAAGAGAAGGCAGAGTGACAAATTTCCAAAGGGTTATTTTTTCTACTACCCATACTAGCATGGAAGTGGGACAACATCACTATGGAATTTGTCACTGGTCTCCCAAGAACATCCAAAGATAACAATATGATATGGGATATTATGGACCGTCTAACCAAGACTGCCCATTTTATCTTCATTCAGGATGATCTATATCTTGATCAACTTTCTAGGATTTACGTGAAGGATGTGGTAAGGCTGCATGGAGTTCCACTTTCTATCGTATTTGATCAGGATCCAAGGTTCATATGAAAATTTTGGAGAAGTCTTCCACAAGCTCTGAGCACTGAATTGAATTTTAGTACGAACTATCACACCCAAAATGATGGCTAATCTAAAAGGACTATTCAAACACTCTAGGACATTATGATAACATGATCAATGGAATTTAAAGGTTTATGGGGTCAACATCTCCCTTTAGTGGAGTTCTCTTAGAACAACAGCTTCCACTCGAGCATTCAAATTGAACCCTATGAAGCTCTATATGGGAAGCAATGTAGAACTCTGAATTTTTGGGATCAAGTTGGTGAGAGAAAGCTTCTTGGGCCTGATCTTGTGCAAGAGAATACATAAGAAGTCTGCGCCATCCCTCGACACATTATGGCTGATCAAATTTAGCAAAAGAGATATGCTGAAAACCGTCGAACAGACTTGGAGTTTGATGTTGGTGACAAAGTCTTTATTTGGATTTGACCATGGAAGAGAGTCATGAGTTTTGGGAAGAAAGAGAAGATTACCCCTATGTATATTTCCCCCTATAAAATCCGTGATCACGTGGGAGTAGTGGTCTATTAGCTTACACATCCTCCAAATCTAGCATGTGTTCATGATGTCTTCCACGTATACCTCATGAGGAAGTATATACCTGACCCTTCACATTTACTAAATCCAGAGGTGGTAAAACTAGAACATGAAATATCTTATGAGGAGTAGCCGGTGGAGATATTGGATCGTAGAAACAAGGTTATATATAACAAGACTACCCACATTGTTATGGTGTTGTGGAGGAACCACAAATGTGAAGTAGCAATGTGGGAACTAGATGAGTCTATGAGATAGAAGTACCCACACCTTTTCTCATCAGAGGGTATGATATAAAATTTCGGGGGTGAAATTTCTTAATTGGGGAATAATGTAATGACCTGAACTTTTTAATTATTTTTTTCCTAAATTTGTCTGTTATATTATTTTTTACTCAACAAAACTATATTTTTTAATAAATGAAGTGAGTATAATTAAAACGAGACCATTGGTTTTCGAGTGTTATATGACTGTTGGTCAATTTGTCAATTGGAAACTATAATCTTAACATTGTGTTTTTATAAATACAGTCATCTTGGTTAATTAATATTGAAAAAAGATAGAATGGCCTCATACGGTAGACTCGGGCCAAATGAAGCCAATCTATAGATGCTTTGGAAGGATTTACCATCATTGGGGTTTACTCTAGACCAATCCCATGTTGAACTTCAACATTTGAAGATTGAATGAAATCTCTTAAAGGAGAAGTTCAAGCAGATAGAAATCACCACTCGGGGAATGTTGTTCGAGCCACCCCATGATTCTATCACCATAGATCACCTTACACTTGGGTCATATGCTAGTGTTATAGGGGGCTATGTAATGAGATCTTAGCTGCTTTGTGTAATACTTTTATATTAATAAAATATTTATTTCTTATTATGGAAAATCTTGTGAATTTCAAATATCTGGATAAATATAGGATGTGTATTATTGACGAATTTATTAAAAAAATGTGTATTTTAAAATATTTTTTCATTCTTCAAATAATTAATTATGTGAAATGAATTTTAACACATGGTCTTCTATAGTTGTCATCATTGAGAAATTTAGAGTCTAATAAGATCAACTTGGTTTCTAGTGAATAGTAAAGTAAGAAAAGTTAGATACTCATATGAATAGTAACGAATAGTAAATTGGACAAAAAATATACACTTCACCGATGAATGTATAAATACAATTTAAAATATTAAAAGTGAAAAAACCATCCTAGTATAAGTTTTGATATTTTTGTATGTCATAAATATTTTATTTACAATTTTATAATTAATTTTATAATTTAAAATGAAATGTATTTTCATAAAATGTAATCATATATTGTTATTTTATTGTCTTATGTTTCTACGATAATTTTATGGGACCTTTATTACTTTCTTAAGGTGTTACAAAAATAGTTGTTGTTTTAAAGTCATATTTCTGAAATAAATAATTATTTTATTTTAAAATTAAATTAAAAATATTTAGAACATTATTTTCATAAAATGGAATACATTTTTAATTCAGAGCATCGATATTAGGTTAGGGAGATTTTTTGGGATTTTTCTGAAATAGTTGAATTTTTGTTGAATACTAAAAATATAGTTTTGAGTTTCTGGTGTTTTAGGACATTATTAATGATGTAAGATTTCTGGTCGACTTATGAATATTGAAATATGCTATGATGTGTCCCATGTGGCCAATACCATGGGAAAATACCATGGTAAATCCCATGGTTTTTCAAATACCACCGATGAGGTGTCCTTTGGAAATTAATAATTTATTCCCTCACATTTCCTATAAAAACCAAGCCATTTCCCTCATTCATTTGATTCCAAAATCCTCCAAAATGATGTTCTGTCCTTACCTTGCAAAGAGTCCTCCCATGTTTCCCACAAGCCTCTAAAGGTCTCGACCTTCAATATTTCGATGTTAATCTTCATGGTAAGGGAAGCATTCACCCTCTTCTTTTAAGTCATGACTTTCTTTATGTTATGTCTAATAGTTCCATTTTATTATGAGGTGTCATATTCTTCAATATCTTTAAAAAATTCCATTTCTTTCCAAATTATGAGAGACCATATCCACTCTCATCAATTGATTTTTTGAATTATTATATGACATCATTAGGCTGCATAAATTTCGTAAAAAAATATCGCTTTCTATTTCCTATCAAGTTTCGTTTTCATATGGTGTGTCATTCAAATGTCCAAACCATAACCTTATTTCTTTTAATTGTTTCCCTCTAATTCAAAATGGTTCATTTATGTATATGAGACCGTTTTCCCCTCTCTTTTTATTATTTTATAAAACCATGATATATAGCCATTGTGCTGTAGAAATTTCACCTCAAAATTTCTCTCTCTTTCCATATTATTTTATTTATGTGAATATCCAGACCCATTTTGTTTATATGGGTGTTCATAAATATACCAAAAAAGATATATTTTATTCTACAATTGACATACATATAACCCTAACTCCCTTTCCATGTGTTATAAATGACATAATGACCTTTTTTAAAACTTTTAAAACGTAACAATTTTGAAATGAAACCCATTTATTTTGTTCTCTATGGGTTATCTATAAAATGTTTTATTATGATATATTTGGCTCACATATAAATAATGTCATATTAAGGGTGATCCCTGATATCTATCCAATGCATTGGGTAAAGAATTAATCTGTAGATATGACATGTTTCATGATACCTTGGTGAATAACCATGTTAATTTTTATGACAAATCTGGGATAAACATTGGTGATATGTTCATGAATGTCTAAATGAAATTTTTTATCCACATATTAATGTTATGGTTCAAGTTTTTTTTATTATGATATTCCAATTCTTCTATTTCTCATGCTTTTATGACTTTTATCATGTTCTTATTAATATTTCTCCAGATCACATGTCAAACGTTTCACTTGTTTTCCTTACTAAGCCTTATTCTCACCCTTTCCTTTGATGTATGTCTCTAGGATATGAGATTCAGTATTTGTAAATAGGATGGACCTATGATGAATCCTTACGAGTGGTTTATAAGAATGTTTTTTTTCTTGTACTATGTTGTTGATTTCTATGACACTAGACTTTAAAGATCCTCTGTTTGTATACTATAATGAAGAGTTATGTAATAATAAGGCTAGATTACATATGTTTCATATCTCAAATAGTATATTCATAATAGAATAAAAGTTCAAAACCAATTAATAAATGATTAAGAGTTCTAATACAATGAGATATTAAGATCAATTGGTAAGGGACATCATTATTATCTAAATAAAATCCCATTATTTTTTACTCTATGGATAACTCGTGTATACTTGGAGTGAAATGATAGATATAACATTAATTAACAATAAATTGATAATTTTACTAGGAACTTTTTATTTATTTATAATAATGGGGAGATAAGGTGAGATGAAATTTTTGAATTCAGGAAGAAAATATATGAATGAATATAGTGTTTCATATATTGAAATATCCATTTCAAAAGTTACTTGAATGTGTTTCTGACAAATAAAAACTGGAAGATTTGAGAGACCAAATATTTTGTGAGTTGTATTTTTTTAATGGATGTCACTTATTGTAAATGGATGACAATGAGATATAATTATTATTTGTTTCAATATGTTGAAGGAGTTATAAATAAAAAAAATATCAATGTTTTATTGAAGTATCCAAGCTTAATAAAAATGTTCATAATGGTTGGATGAATGGATGAAGTGGAAAGGTAGTGATCAAGTCCTATTATCTTAAGAACCATGTAAATGGTTTTCCTTCATTAGTTGATATGAATATTGTTCATTAAATTAATGTAAAAAGTTCTTTGATGAGTTTGAGTTTACATATTCTAATTGATGATTTGTTATTAATACCTATAATGTAAGATTGCTACTTAGAGAATCATGTTTGATATTAAAAATGAAGTTTACATTAAGAAATTTATTGAAGAATTTTACAATGAAAACATATAGACATTATGATGTTGATCAGATGGAGGATAATCTATCGAGGTGACTGGATGATGACAATCATATTGAGGTGATCAAATAATGTTGGCCGGAGTAGATGAAGGTTTCTTTGTAGAACCATTAGATGCAGTGTCCATGGGATACCAATTTATAAACTCATATAATATATTTAATTTAATGTACTAAGATGTAATATCCAAATGGGAAGATGGAAGTTTAAGAGATCATCAAAGGAACATTCATAATTATTCCGGATTAATATGAATGAACTGAGTTGATTAGAATACATGTGGAATTACATGTCTAGAAGAATACATTCACAGTTACAAAAGAAAGGTAATTATAAGAAAAACAATATCATGTTATTTTCGTTGATGTGTTTTTTATTGATCAAGAATCAAAATTTCATGTTAAATTGATTCTAGATAATATTTAGACTAAGTGAAAATTATTTGAAAAAGTGTTTAATTAGCTATTCTTAGAGTAGAGATAGAGGACCGACTGTGAAATGATCAATTTATAAAGATATTAATGTTATGGTGGATCTTAGATAAAAAATAGTTCACAAACATTATAAAGTGTTGATTAAAGTTGATCGAATATCAGCATGAAGTTCATAAAGTGGAATTGTATAAAGTTCAAAATAAAAGTTAATAAGATTCAATATTATCAAAAAAATAATGGTGTTGATGAGGTTTTAGATTATGAAAGGAAGTGTGATGTCTGGGACCCAAACATGGTGAGTTAGTGAATAGATATGATTGTATGGAAGAATGTTTTGTTTCATAAAAATACTTATTAATAGACTTGTGTAAATAATAGGTTGTGGAGATAGTGTGGCGAATGAAAGAATAATGTGTATATAGTAAATGCTTCCAAAACATTCAATTAAAGTTTCCTAGATATATTTAGATGAATGATATTGAGATAATCAATTTTTGGTTGATGAGGATTCTGATTAGTTGGGTCTAAAAAAGATTCTATATGATGTCAATAGAATTTATTTTTCTACATTCATTCATCAGAATGATGTTTTGACTAGTTTCATCGGATAATATATTTTCAATAAAATAAAAAATGTTGTACATGAAATGAATGAAATATTACAATATCACTAAATATATAGTCTTTAATGAAGTTCATTGACCAATTTTTTCCCTATAAATGGAAATTAATTAATTTTTACAAAGCATGCAATAGATCAAAGGAAGAGTCCTTTTAATGATGTGGATATGTTCCTATAAAGTTATGATGGGGCACTGCTCAAAGCTTCATTGGATAAAATACATTTTATGAAGTTGTACCGCCCTAATTTTATGAAGTTATTTAATATTTTTCATAATGTATTTAATTGAAGTGATCCTAATCTATACATTTAATGTTTTAATATTCTTTAATGGCAGATCATGATTTTTTAAAATTTTATATGAATATTAATGAAGAAGATTGATGTCAAGATCGATAAATGTTTCTTGTGATGATTTTATCACTATTATTATTTAAGAATATTGAAGGTGGTCAAATGAAGGAAGAATCAAGATGGTGATTGAAATTTTGATATTGGATTTTCTAATTTGTGTTCATTCCTTTCCCCATGGTTGAGAAAGATGTCTGATTATATAAATGGGAGGTGGTGTGATGAGAAGAAACTATTCATCTAGTAGGTCGTTTCTTAATTATTGTAGATTTGAATAATGCTGAAGAGTAGAATCGTTATAAGAATATTTCAACCAAAAATCATGAGAGCAATTCACATTTGGGATAAAGATTCATGATAAGTGGTAACAGAGAAAACATGGTGTACCAAAAAAATCACAATCCCCAGATGGAGCAACAATGAATTGGTAGAAAGAATGTTTAATGGATTTTATAGATAGCAGATATTGTTTAATTATCCATTGGTTATTAAATGAACTAGGTGAAAAATAAGTGATAAAACATATGTGTATTAAACTAAGTAGAAGATTTATGATGGATTTTTAGAACCAGAAAAATAGGTACCAAAATAACAATCGGAAAAATGAGGGATCAAATAGATACTATAAAAATGTTTTCCTATTAATTATACATCATGTGAATAGGGTTAAGATGAATAGATAAATGAAATATCACCAGAAATATTATTATTAGATACAGAAGATTATTTTTTTATGATATTACAGACATGTTTTGCAAACAAATAAAGAATAAGAAAGGGAATATTGCAGTATGATGCTATGATGATGAAGAGATTCTTTTATTCAAATATAAAAGTAATATAATAAAGAAGAGTAGAAAAATTATATAATATGACTGAAAACCGAAGACATAATAGGTAGAAAAAATTATTGGTGTTAAGAAGTATCTTTTGAATATGTTTGAAATCTTCTATACAAGAATTATAAAGATCCATCAAGGTGTTGTAAGTTCAATGATTTCATCACCAGTCCTTAGATGATGTATTATTTTCATATCCCCAATCCTAAAGTATAGATACTCACACCATAGATATTAGTTGTTTCTAGACAAAACAATATAACATGTGTATCATTATAGTGAATAATCCATGTATTGGTCATCATCATATTTTTAAAGTTCTAGATAATATTATTAAGTAGTGAAACTTGTAAACAAACATTGTTCAAATTATAAATCTCATTTATTTACATACATCTGATAAGGAAAATAGAATAGATGAATCATGATCCTAATAGGTCTATGAGGTAAATAGATACAAAATTATAATTGAATAAAAAGTTACAAAGACTAATTAACCCCCTCTCAGTATAGAGTATATTTAGAAATGATCCAATCATGAATAATTTCAAATGAATGAGGAAACACATAGATAATATAGTGTTTTTTCTTCAACTTCTAGAAACAAAATATATAGATCAGAAAAATGAAACTCAATGCTTCAAACAATGATAAAAAACTGACCCCTAAAACCATGGTATATAATTATCAAACCAGGATATACTACCAATAGTGAGCTATGGAAATCATAGAGAAACACCTCATGAAACACTAATGGAAGGAAAATACTCCCCTAGAATAACACTTGATGTTGATCTTTGTCAAATGAACAATCACAAGAATCACTATAGATAGCATGATATTTCTACACCTTCATGTTAGAATCCACAAACTATGACTCCACCACCTGATACTATAAATATGATTGCACCACCCTCTAAAAAAGAAACAAACCAATCCAAAAACATCTTCTATATTAAGATCCATCACATAAAAATCATCCATCAGTCTTTAGGAATATAAATACTAACACAAGACATCTCTATGTTACTTCCTACTCATGCCATTAACTATGAACTTAACTTTTTCCGATGTATATAATATTTTGCAGTCATAGTCATATATTAATTTCACCAACCATCACTGTCTCACGTTCATGTCATATTGGGATGAGAAATAATGTAACATCCTTGGAAAAGTGATATATAAAAGGCACAATGTTACAACCCTTATAAAAAAGGTGTGCCTTTTGTTTTGGATCCTACAAGATTAAAACTCTATAGTTAAGTCTTCTTTTGTGGAGTAGTAATCAAAATGGTTGAACATCTGGGATGTTTCCCATGGTGTTTGAGAGTGAGGATAAATCAAACTAGAACGAACATGTGTTGGCCTATGGGAAAATCCTTTAGTTCGTTATGAGACCTCATTGGGAAATAGCATGTGGTGTGCTAAAAAAGAAACCAATATATTATAGGAGACCCATGGGGTTATGTGATTATGTTCATTTCCTTGGGAAGACTGAGTCATGAAAATTTGTATCAGATCCAATACCAAGTGAGAAGTGTAAATGCACTACCTGGGTTTGAGTCTTAGGTTCCAAAATATAATTGTTGTGATATAAAGGAATTGTGATTGAAACACCCATGTAAATGTGGGACATAAATGGATCAATGTTACTACCCATGTCAATAAGGTTCAAATTTCCTTTTGGGATCCTACATGAGTAGAAATCCATAGTTAAGTG
This sequence comes from Viscum album, assembly GCA_963277665.1. Lineage (NCBI taxonomy): Eukaryota > Viridiplantae > Streptophyta > Magnoliopsida > Santalales > Viscaceae > Viscum > Viscum album. Next base: position 1,391,263,122 of record OY728152.1, read on the forward strand.
TGAATTAACTAGAATACTAACCAGGACGGATGACCTTCTAGGATGTTTCCCAAGGAGTGTGCGGGTGAGTAAAAAAAATATTTGAAGGAAAATGTTTTGGTCGATGGGGAAAGACATAATTCTATTAAAATACTCCAATGGGTAATATTTTGTGGTGTTATAAAAGGAAAAAATGTATTACAAGATACCCAGGGGTTAGATGATCAGGTTCAAGGCCTGGGGAAGTATAGTTCATCACAAATACCATAGTCACTTGTGATTAGTGAAAAAATAAATGTTCCCTCGGATGAGTTACTGTCGCCAAAAATTTAGGGAAAAAATGGACATAAACTCAAGGTCATGGGTGGAATATATATTATCATGAGGGATTAACTGTCGAGACCCATAAGAAACAACTACTCAAAACTACATTAGGAAAATAACCAAGATAAGATACAATGTGTAACAAAAATTCCTGAACTAATATCACTCCTTTGGAAAATAACGAATATATGCACTAAAAAAAATTCTTATTCAGATACTCAAAATATTTATGACACTATTAAAACCATAAGAACACTAAATACATTATTTTCAAGATGGTAATAGGATTCAAAATATATGAAAAGTTGGGTTGTAACTTCACATATTAGATTACTAGATCGATAAAAATCCACAGCAATGTAACATAATTAGGAGATACCTATGAAATATGCATCTCGATCATTTAAGGATCCATGGATACACCATGATGGGGAATGACATTACCCAATATGTGAACATCATAATCCCAGAACTCACACTTTTAAATCTTCCCAAATAGATTTTGATGATGAAGAACTATAAAAACTTATAAAAGAAGCTCTTCATGATCCCCCATAGATGTTGATTACACAAGGATTTCATCAATGAAAACAACCATGAATCAATATAGAAACACTCAAAACACAATGCTCATTAATCCTATGGACTGAACATGAAATATATTCATACTAATGAATTTAAAAAAATTCATAATTCCCAAAAATACATTATAAAGTATTCCTTAGTATATCGTCATCATAAACCTGAATTTTTTGATATCATGATCATAGATCAATGTTAATAAAATAACTACCTACATTTAGGTGATCAGATAGATCATTAATCCATGGAAGAAGATAGTGGTTCTTTTTTATCACCAAGCTCAAGTGATGACAATCGATACAAAGAGATAAACTACCACCATACTTCTTTATGAATAGAATTTCTCCACCCCAAGGTGACAAAATCGACCAAAAAACGTAACTAAAAAAGATAATAGACTTATACATGTATATCATGAAACATTCAAGGAAACATATTATATAGACGCATTTATATCAGAGAAGTGTTTAGTTGTGGTTCAATTATGAACTTGATCTCCCATCGAAGGGGGTGACATCACAAATTCATCAGAAAAGAAAAAAGTGTACTCCTCCACAAACATAGGAAAAACTATTATCTAAACCACAAAAAACCGAAAATCCACTCCACTTTCAATGAGTACAATTAAAAAATACATTTTACCCATATTCACATCTCTCTCAGAAATGAACATGGTAGGCTCACAATCGGTATCATAGGACACAATATTACTATTGATGAAATAAAAGATATCCCACTTATAATACATAAAAACTATACCAATAATTAAATTACATGGCTATACACTAGTGTTCGAGAGGTTTTCCATTATCAATAGTTCACTATCTATACGTACTTCATATTTATTAAATAGACCTTAAACTAGAATAGTCAACTCTAAAGGAACTGGAATCCTCTATTCCTTAAGTCCCAAATCATGAACTAGGGTATATGATATGAAGGACTTCATAGATTGTGAATTAAAAAATTCATGTACCCATGTAGAAAACAAGAAAAGGGTACCTCGAACGATGTCCGACTGACATGGAATTCGAAACTCAAAAACTAGATGATTTCCATAAACAGGTCTATGTATTTTCTATAATTGATGATGAATACATCTATGGATGATCTATTATCCTCATAGACAAGGATAATCATGGTTCTATCCTATGCATGAACTGAATCCCCTATTCTAATCAAATGATTGATCTCTCTACAATTTCTCCCATGGATAAAACTACCGAAACCATAGAAATTGAAGTGGAAGACCCACCAAAAACATCCTACATAGAAATTTTAGGAACACTCACCACTGATGAACATGTCCTCCATAAGAAAAAAAATCATTTGACCCCATTGTATGTAATTGAGAAACAAAAACCTCAAAGAAATCAGTGGATGTGGGGTTGGACGTAGCCATTATTATCTGAAAACAATTATGTCTAGAGAATTTGGAATCCAAGACCACAAAATTGGTACATGGATAATCCCAATGACTACCAAATCCTAATTATATGGTCTTGGAAAACATCATCTCTTTGACCACTACCCTCACCATCACCTCGAGATATATTGACAACAAAAAAAGGAAACCAGGAAATGGTTCTATGGACAGAAATCCTCTTTAAATGTCTCACCCTAGCATCCACATATACAAAAAAGTTCTAAGAATATCAAATAAGGGCCTTAAAATGCATCCCAAACTCCTTCACAGTGCATGTACTCTATCAAAGGGTAATAAATTCCTTTTTACTATCCACCTTTATGGTTGATAATAGAGAAACAACTTGAAACAGATCTCAAAACTTTTACCATATAATTGAAAACTCTAGAAAATAGCTAAGGAACAAGTGTCACTACTACCTAGATGCCACACAAAGAATCAACACTTAAATGGAAACCTTGTGATATTTATAATAATATATTTAAATGATGCATATCTCGTCCTCCTCTAACTATTCTTTTATCGTTGAGTCTGAAATGGATCCCTTATACTTTTAAAATCTAGCATGAAAACTATTTGATTTTTTCCTCCCAAGGTCATCATTATCAACATCAATTATGAATAAATATATTAGTGCATACAACTGGATGTATTTATTATAAACATGATGAGGATGTTGACCTAGATCCATAAATTCAAAAGAAAAAATATTTAGGGAATCCTAATAATATAATTTGAATTATTTCATATACAATATATAACTAAGGTTCAAGGTAATCTAATATCTACCCATCGAAACACACACACCAAGAAAAATGATGCACGATACTTTCTTAGGTATATACCATAATCCCAATATCAATTAAACTAGAAGTCTTAGTAAATTTCAATTTTCATGGTTGAGATAATGGGGGGATGTAAATACCAATGTCTTAGTTGGTTTCTAATGTATAAATTTCGTACTATGATTTAACGGAACTGTTTCTATAACAACCGTTGCAGTCAAATCCTATGTCTACATAATATCTCTATAATATCCCTCAGTATAATCCAATGAGACCACTATTTCATGACCCCCTACCCTATAGGTACCTTTCTTAGTCCAACAATGAGGGATGGGGGATAATGATTCCCAAATCCTGTCTTCAATAGGCCATAGGTTAGTGAAAATAATTGAGGAAATATCATAAACTAAAATGTGTGATTTAACTACTAAATAACTTTGGGAAAGAAGGATAATACAGGTAAACCAATCAAATCCATCCAATAAATAAAAAATATCTTTATTCATGCATGTAATATCATACAACTAACCAACTAAAAAGGAAATTACAACTACTAAAAAGAAAATTCCACGACAGTGACCTGAAATCCCAAATCGATTTTAAACAAATTGATGATACAGTAATGTACATACTAATCCCTAAAAAGATCAAATAGTCCTACAAAATTGTTTAAAAATATACATAGTCTCATAATAACATGTATACTCAATAGGAAACTCCCTATATCCTCTTGTGAAAAAGATAAAGAAAACTTTCTAAATCCCAGTGAAAAAATAAGTCGTCCTAAATCAACACCAAGACATGAATAATATTTTCCAAAAATCACCATGGATAACTATCACTAAAAATAACAACTATGTAATCAAATAATAACCGACATAATATCATAGAAGGTATATATCCAACACTTTGTCACTATGTTTCCTCGCTTCCCCAAAACCGCATGTGTTTCTCGATGTCTCTTCACATGTAATTGAGATCAAAGAAACTTATTATACTACAATATATCATAAACAATATGAATCAAAAAATCTCATCATTACCAAATATCATAAATCCCAAGAATCACATCATCTATATCATTAGATAGTAACATATTTTTTTTCATGATCCACTACAAACTATAGATTTTGTATTATACCTCAATCCATCAAAAACCACACAAGACATACGTACAATACATTTTATGATACTAAATCATGAGATACATGGGTTAGAAATAACCACAACCCATTATAGTATTCTACACACACATATATATATATGAAATATAACAAATCTTCATGCCATCACATAAAACTACCAGGAGAAGAGAGTGGGGAATGTGGGGTAGTTGGACGCCCATTCCTCACCAAGCTGGATCATGGGGAAAACCCCCATAGTCTTATTCATTTCAATAATTCTACCAACATGTGTTATGTAGTTTTTGAAAATACATAACATAAGAATATATGTATAGATCATAATAAAAATTTGGTCCTAAACACAATCTTAGAACTAACTACAAATATCTTCTATTAGGCACCTTTCTACCACTACTATTGAATATATATCCTATATCATGAAATCATTGAAATAAGTATTTCACATACTTATTTACTTTTGTTAACTATTAAGCATTAGTTCAACAATATTATCGACTGATTCCCAAGCTCTCTAATGGTAATACAAATGCTTCCATGGTTTCACAAGAATCAATATCATTTATAATTCCAATCATGCACCAACCCCATGTGTTTAAACATTTGTCATTCATTATCATTCAACAATTCTATTTACCCTATGAATCATCCAAATATTTCAAAAGAAAAATACATAAACTAAGAACAACTAGCTATATCAACATATAGGGAAAATTATACCGAAAAAGGAAACCTGATCATATATCTTTTATGAAGACTCATCAATAAGATATCATCCCATATTGCATCAAAACAATAACACACAATACCATATTTGACCCATTCCATCAGTCGTAGTGCCATCCAAAAAACCTCCATACACATCACTATGAATCCTACGATAACATGAACCCAATTCTACATGAAACCCTTGTAGCCATGCCTATAACTCACTAATGAACATCCATCCTTGGATATCATCACATCACATAATGACACTCCTCATGAAGAGAAATCATAGAAGGAATAAATTAGGATAAAAATTGTTGACAGGGAATCTAGGCCATAAAACTAATGCATCATGGATTTATATAGAAATGGGCTCACTCATATCCAAGGAATTATATTTCAAAAACTACCTGTTCATTACCATCTTGTATTAACTCATTCATTTATCACATATTAAGACTATAAGAAACAAAATTCATTAGCTACCAAAAACTATTAAATTATTGAAACATTATTGAATGATAAATTATAGTTTCATTAGAACATATAGATGTGTGATTTCATTTAGAAATGAATTTTTATTATTTCACTATCATGAATTAAGAGATTTAAATAGTTAAACATGGAACCTTATACATTATCAAACAACTAGTAGAAGACTTATGTTCTATATTAAATCTACAATATTAACAAACAATATTGATAATAACATTATCATATATAGAAGAATATCTTTAATAATAAAATCCAAAACATTAAAACATCAAAAAACACACGTGATCTCGTACAACCAAATCCAATTTTTTTAATTTGGTTTAATCAACATTAAGGTTAAATCAAAATTTAATCAATGATATAAATCATGGTAACATTATAATTTCACTTAAAATTTTAGAAGTGATGCATATACTTTTTGGAAATGGTATTGTCAACAATTATCTATCAAAAACATTTTGTAAAAAAGATAACATCACCACTTTAAAGTTTTCATGATAAGGCCTTAAAATTCCTTACAAATTTTATAGTGAAGAAATAAATTTAATGAAAAAAACTCTTCCCCCAAACATTAAGTAATTCGATATAAAAACATATTGCCAATAAAATAATAGATAACAAAAAAAGAAGAAAATGGTGGATCCCTTGGATATAGAAAATAATTTATGGTTCAATAATATAGTACATGTTCATCCAAACATGAAACAAACAAAGAATAACTCAAATAGTTAAGGTACATTTCCTTTAGGAAATGAGATATGGTTTTCCCAATAATTAACAATGTCTAATTATAATATGATTTAATATCATTTCATTTAAAACATGCAGTGTAACCCTTTTAAAAAAAATTAATTTTCTTGATATCAGGGATATAAATATCCTTTTTGAAAAAGCAATTAGTTTCTATTATTAATAGTTTTGATGCCATATTTATAATGATATGTTGATTTATGATAGTCTAGGGAGACTATATTTTGAAAAAAAAGATTGTGAGACCAACTAAATTCCATGACTATTATCATGATACCAACCTTCTACATTGACTACTATCATGATCCAACCTACTACCATGACATATCCTGGTACTATGAGGCCAATATTCTTCTATTACTACTACCATGATCCAATCTGCTAACATGACTACTACTACGATCAAAACTATTACAATGGGAGAAACATACTAACTTGATTGCTACTATGGGAGATCCTTATACCATGAATGATATTGTGATATAAAATATAATTATAATCAATACCATGAAAACAAGACAATAGATGAGAATTTCAAGGAAAAGAATACCCTAAATACACAATAATCACCTCCAGACCAAGAAAAAATAAAATAGAATAGTTTTTAAGAACCAGTGCATTACAATACAATAATGAAACTGTACAATTATTATATAAATAGCTATTTAAAATTTATTATGGTGTCAGATTAACCACATTACCACATGATTTTTTAGTTCTAATGAAAATTTTATCTAATTTTATCCAATCTTTATAAAAATATAAACCCTTAATTCTAATTGATTTTATGATTATTTTGAAGAAAAATTTTCAACATTATTCAATAAACATAACCCAAAATTCATAAATTTCATTTTTAAAACACATCCCAAAAAATAGCCACCTATATTTTTAATAAATCCATAGAAACTCATGTGTAGGAAACAAAATTACCATGTAATTGAACTTCCCCCAAAAAATATACACATTGAATATTTATTATACAACTATTTCGGATGAAGAAGATCAAAAAAAACAACACAACTCAACATGCATTTAATTTATCCTCATGTTAGTTAATATTTCACCAATAAACACAAATATGAAGATATAAATATAAAGAATGAACACTAGATTTATTATTCCTAGAAACATGACCTATGAATTTGTAACTCTAAAATCAATCACAATAAGATGAAAAATCACATAATTATACAATAATGGGTTATTTATAATATCCTCCCACTTAACCCTCATATGATGGTATCCTAATCACATGTATACCCTCAATAAATAATTATATTTCCTTAGTTGATCAAACAAGTCCTATGTACTGGGTATTGGATACCAATTCATCACTATCATCAAATTTTTCTATCAGAAATAAATACAAAAACAAATATTTTTTCATTTATTATTGATGTAATCATGTTCTATACAAAATGAAATAATTGACTGAAGGAAACCCTTATATAGTAAATCATAAATAAAAATATATAGTTCTTGAAAAATAGTACGAACCCTCTAGTATGTTGCCCCTGGTATCAGTGATGAACATGGATATAACATAATTCAAAACATGATCTTCTAAATATATTGAAATACATATTATGTATTAATGTAAAATCATATAAAAAATAAATTCTCAACTTTATAATCAAATTTAAATAAATTTATACGAAAACCCTATAAATTCATAGGTTGGGATGAAATGATTTATGTTTCAATAAACATCAAAACATTATAGAAATAATTTTCACTAAAGAAAAGAATATGATATCCATATTTTTTGAATAAATAACAAATTTTATAGGAATACTTACTATCCCTCTTAATATTAATCCTATCCACGAATGGAATTACATATTATGGTTTCATGTGTAATAACACCAGGTTACACCTTACATGGTTAGCTCTTATCATCAGCTCAATCCCATTACCCAATTCAAATATCCTTGATCTTCCACCTACATATATAAATAAAATGAGTGGATGATAAAGTCCCTCCAAGGAAAAACATATTCCTCTTACATGGAAAAGTGGTGTATAATAATGATACACTATAATTGAATTAAATAAAAAAAAACATAGAAAGATATATATCATATATCTCACCAAATTGGGACATCCCTACGTGTAAAATTATGTTCTAATATGTTTATTATAACCAAATAAATTTCAATGATATCATTATTATAATAAAAATTCAATCCTTTTATCTATATACAATCCTATAGGACAAGGGATATTGTTTATTTTTCACTACCACCACTAACCTAAAAATTTATCCTATTATCACGTTGATTCTATTATCAATGAATGGCCTAGTGTTGATATTGTGGTTAATGAGGCATAATAATCATGATCACACTATGGTTGAATACTTACCAACCTCACTATTAAAAATAACACCCCAAATATGTTTTCCTTATACAGTCATAAGAATAACTTATCACACCACTTTCAACAATTAATATATATAGATTTCCCACTCATAAGAATCACATATAACATTCCATATATAAATTAAAAAATTATATTAGGATTTTTGTGATATTCATTATAGATAATGTTGAAATAATTCATATCCTTCATCCCTCATATATATAACTAGCCCTTGATATAATACACTCTCTTTCTATTACCTTTCTAAACACCTTGGTGTATGCATTTAGAATATTTTCATTAACATAAAATTGGACAATGAATCAAAGTCCCCTCTAAAATGATTATTCTATACACTCCTCATACATGGATATAAATCGAATAATATAACAATACTATAAAAAGAAATATATAAATCTAAATTATAATGACTAAGTTATGAAAATATGGAATATCATCCTATCGCACTGTCCAAGAGAAGTAGTCACATAATTCCCTCATTGATGATATTGAAACTATATCCACTTGATAATATATATATATAATGATTTTTTGGTTATAAGAACCATCACAGTTCAGATTGTCAATAAAACAATATCAATAACAAATTCATAATATACTTCTCACTAACTTTGATATGATAAAATTAAATTTCTAGATCTATTACCTGATGTTCAATTTACAACACCAAAATACATGGATCGTACATCAGTATAATCTTACACTAGAATTAATGTTAGGAAATTATCCATATTTATTCCACAATAGTATCCATTTTTATCATATAACCACATGTACCTCTAAAATCCACTATTCCACTACCAAAAAATTTCAATGCACATGGGTTATAACATTAGGAAAATAAAAGTTTTATCCTAATGGAAATGTTGATGTATTTCTTTATACTATATCATGATAAATCTCAATAAAAAAATAAATTCACATGACATAAAATAGTTATATACTATCACCATATGATTCAATAATTAACATCAATATAACTTACTACGTAATTGTAGATTATACCTCTAGTAATGATCTATTAATATATAATCTCGTACATAGAATCACCAGATCTGACTATGCCCTGAGCTGTCATCAGTGATATTCTACACCCACTATATTCAAGTAATATGATATATTAAATATCGTGTGAAATCATCCTAGGTTTTTTCTCTAAACACCATCATATACTATATAATTTTATACCATTTTTTAACCTTCTAACCCTAAAATGAGTCCTATTAACCAAACAATGTAACCAGAGTGAATCTCTGATGTTCATCTCCAATTATGCATGGGGTGGAATCTATCATATAATGTACAAATCAAATATATGATAAAAATTTCCATTCAATAAATTAAAGAAAAAATAACTCATAAAATAATAAGATAATCTTAAAAAAACTAAGTGGCTAAAATAAAGATAAATTAAATATATTTTTTTTCAATAACTCAATGTCGATATAAAGGAAACTCATATATATGAATCATACTTTTCCAAAAAGATCACATTGTACCATAAGTAATTTAACTAGGGACCACCCTAAAAATAAAATTATGGGTCTAAAAACGGTATAATGTAATGGGGAGAGTACACATATATACATAGTATATATCAATTAACCATGGCCAAACCATGAACCACTTCATTTGACCACCACCATACAAAAGCATGAACCCCCATTATACAACAAAATTCCACATATAGTAACATCCTTATATTTTATGAAATATATTCATTAAAATTAATTTCATTTGTTTAAGATATATTTTACATGAAATTAATATTTTATCTTGAGTTACATAGGACACAATGTTTATCTTTCATTGCATGTATCATCGAGTTTCTTTGATAACTAGTGTTTCATGCAAGGCCAAGTCTTACTAGACAACAATATACTATTAATTTTACGATAGTTAAAAACTATCAATTAGAATAGAGATAATGAAAATGAATTGATATATTATGAAAATATGTTTTTCACATGTTTATATAGCAAATTATTTGGTGAAAAATTAATTAGGAATTAAAATTAAAACCATTTGAATATAGAGGAGATGTTTTTATAAAAAAGTATTTTTATGCCCACAAAGGTGTTTTATATTAGTAAATTAAATTAAATTATTTTAGTTTAGTATATTAATTAAATTCATATTCAATATATTTCATAATATTTTTTAAATTCATATAATATGTTTTACTATTGTAAAATATTTATAAATCGAATTTTAGGGATAAAAAGTTATATGTTTTAACTAAAAGGCTGTTTTCCTACCTTTTAGTAGAAGGAATGATGTAAAACTAAATTTTGAAACATTTATAAAAATTATATATATATATATATATAATTTTAAATAAAAATTTCAAAATTATCTTAGGGTGAATTTTTGGTATTTTTATTAGAAGTTTTATTTTTTGATTAATAGTTAAAAATACTGAAATTTAACTGATTACTAAATTTTTGTCTAAAACATTTAAAATGATAAATTATAATTTAAATTGGTTTTAATTTCACAATTGTAATATTATACATATATTAATTCAATATATATAATTGTAATGTTTTTTATATTTATTTTATGTATAAAAAACTTATTATACTTTTGAATTCAATCATTTTAAAAACATGATATCTCATCCCATCTGTGGGATTAATTTTAAATATATTTATGCCAATTCAATGAATTGAATTAGTTAAAATGGAATAAAAATAATTAATTACTATAATATTTATTTTATAATAATTTTTTCATTGTTTTTTATTCATAAACTTAGTTAATGTAATTAAAATTTAATATAGTGATTAAAGTAACCGCGGGTATACATAGTGGTTAAACATCAATCTTGAGGGGACAAATGGAATTTTTTTTCCAAATACAATTTAATGGAAATATTTAGATCATATTACCAAATTTATAAAATAGTTTCATTATTTGAGGCACATTATTTAAGGGATACCTCCCAAAAGTATTTTCATTTTTCTACTTACAAGAATACCACTCCTCCTCAACTATATAACGATACTCACCCTCCACACATCTTCAGAGCTATAAATACTTTTGAATCATTAAAAATAATCCAAAATAAATTCAAAAAATTTCCACTCTTATACTAGTGGAATCAATTCAGTAATAAATAAAACCATGAAAGGCCTTTGGTTCAAACCAAAAAGAGTTACTCGAAGAAGTTATAAAACACATCAACCAACATTTATTGTTTTATTTCATTCTAAAACCTCATAAATTGTTATTCTATAATGATTATATAATAAAATAATTATATTAAATATTATTATACTTTTTATGTTACATTTACTACCTCAAACATCACGCACATCAATGAAATGGGTAACACAAACATCATTCGTGTGTAAAGCAGACTACCGCCTCATAAACCAATGTCATTCGTTCTTCCATTACCAAATACCACAGTGGTAAATAATTATGTGAATACATTATATATGTAATATTTCTGATATTTATAATATAATACTACATTTTTAGTAATTATATCATATACACCATTTTTATTTCCAATTCCATAAGTGATATGATAATGTTGTTTGTTAGTAAAATGGACTACTATCAGAAGAAGCAACATGAAGAAATTTTCATTATATTATTAAATGGAATGAAAAACGGTAAATATAATGAATATATATGTTAGAAATTAAATAATTATATTTATGTAAATATAAATTATCATTAATTTATTACCTTTTCACACAATGAAAAAGTTATAATGTTATTAATGGATGTTTGATCTATCACATCTTAAAGGAGATGTGATTCATTTTTCATAACAAGAATGATATATATATTAATATATAATTAAAAATAATGGTATTTATTATTTAATTATCATTATATATTGATAAATTTTATAAACCTTCATTCCATAATTATCTTTGAAAATTGGAATGTTACTCATCTGTATGTATAACCTACATTCTCCATGATTATTATATTGGTACATTTTTCATAACCATATTACATAATTTGTATTAAAATTAATAATTTAAGTATAAATATATTTATTATGCCATGAATACTATTTTTATATGTTTAAATTATATCAAAATATACTATAGTCAACCCACCTAAATCATTTTTTGACACACAAGATGAAAATGGTCAAAACTTCCTATGTAAACTCTATAAATTAAGTAATTGTACTTAACATGGTAAAAAGTAAACTAAATGAAATGTAAACTTGAAAACCATACTAAGTCATGTAAATAATTAACATATGTTTTTTATTTAGTAATATATTGAAAAATCCTGAAAATCTAAACCCATGATAAGGGAATTTATAGTATCATAATTATTTTAGTGAGATTTATGTGAGATTAAAAAATAATTTTTATTATGATGTGTATATAATTCACTATGACATGATATATAATTAATTTCATTTAAATGATGATATTAATAATTTAATTTATGTTATTTTTTAGCTTCAAAAGGGGCTTAGATACCCCGACAGGGGTGTGAATCAGGGTATGGATAATCCTTTCAAAAATATTCTATCCCCACTTGATCTTGAACAATTTATTATGAGGGTAAAATTATTTTCTATTATGTGTTTATGATGATATAATGACATTTTAATGAATTTAATCCTCCAAATGAAGAATTATGACACATAAAATCTATTTTTTCCCACACTATGCTACGTCCATGGAGCATGCAACGATGATGTGATGATGTAACAGATCAACTAAGGATCACAATCAAAATAAAAGGTTTTGCCTATATTACTAATATTCCAGGGGTCACTACTTTTACAAGGATGAGGTCAGATGTCATCTTTCCCAAGGGTAAATCCCTGAGTCTCTTTCTTTGGATCACTACTGGTGAAAGGGATCACATTCTTCCTATTCCCTTGCTCAAGATTCTTGGAAGGGATTCACACATAGTTTATGTAAATATAGATCCCTACATTTCCCTGAAGGAAAACATCATCAATTGTAGATATATGTTTTTATGAAGTCTCAAATTCATCTTATTAGTGAATTCAACTTTACCACAGATTCCCAAGGAAATCCATTTTTAAAAAATTTACAATGCTCAGTACCTTCACACGTCTCACATCATTCACGATAATCCAATACCCACCGTGAGGCAACCTTCTTTCTCAAATCTGACATTCCCATAGAGATGAATATAACATTTGAAAAGATTTTATACCCTTCATGAATCTCATAACAATTTAAATTTTTACGTAGCCTTTGAGAACACCAAAACATTCACAATGCATACATATTTCAATTGGTGTTTATAGACATTATGAACCACATTCCTTCGCAAGCATTTTTACATGGACATCCTTTAAGAATAGAAATCCTAGGAATATTTATTAAGTATAACTCCTTCTTGTAATGGGGTAGAGAACGATATATAGGCTTTTACAATGATTCTAGATTTTTCTAGGCATGTCATTACTATTTTTTATGATCGCTCATTTCGTTCATGAGTCTCCCTATCTAATGAATCACCATGATATGTTCCTCTTCATGATGCTTGGTATTGTCATGGAGATTACAGTAAATATCTTTTTTCATTCAAAAAACCACCTTCATGAAACTTAGTAATCTCAAAACTCATGAATTTTACATAAGGCCTTCATGTAAATCCATTTTTCCAGATGCTATCCATTATCTTAATTTTTCACCCTAAAAATTTAATGAACAATGGGAAACACATTCACATGATGTATGAAATTTTATATACGGCTTATATAATGTCTATTAAGTTATCTTGGATCTTAATCTACATTCATGGTCAACACTATATCTATAACTCCACAATTGACTATGAAAACCTACATTCTAAACAAACATAGTCGACCAAAAAAACAACAATGTTACCTTGGGGGATTTGTTCCATCACTCTTTCATAGATATCATAATTAAAAAGTTATTATAGTAGAATTTTTTTTTTCTGGAATCAATTTTATTCATAAGGGATACATTCCATTTTCACCGCATATTTTTATTGTATGGTGTTTTTACATCCTATGAAGCTATTTTATGCTTATTAAAGTTCCATTTATGTGGATTTAAATATGTATTTTAGTATCTCTATTTGATGGGGGTTTTGGTTTCATATATTCCAAAGTGGTAATTGCCTTTTTCTCACAATTTACATTCTTTGAGACCTATGTCATGTTATTAGTCCATTTTCTTTTATGAGGTGTATATACATCCCCATTGGAATATTATATCATGAATATTTTAATTTTAATGGAATTTTAAGTTGCATCTATTGAAATACTTTCATGTGGATTTGATTCAATGATTCCAAATTTGAAATAATATTATATTACAATATCATCAATTATTGGGGTTATTTGTGATTAATTTTACAAATTTTGAAATAATATTATCTACCTCTAAATTATTCTCACGTATTTCTCATCTTATAGTTATTTAATGAGACAAAATTATCTTTTCTTGCTTATCCTTATGTACTGAATTTGTTTTTATTTTTTAAGAAAAATTTTTCTTTTAGATGTAAATTCTTAAAAAACCTTGCTTTTTTAAAAAAAATAAAAAAATGATTTAAAAATTATATTTCAAATAAAAAAGGATATTATCTTCAATAAATGATTAAAATTATTTGAAAATGTCACATTAAAAAGTTTAAAATCTATTTTCAATGATAATTCATTTCAATATGTTATATGATTTAGATTTTTTTTTCAAAATGAAATGGTTATTTTCTTGAAGACTGTTTTTGATGATGTTTTTATTATATTTACATTAATCAATATAAAGATATATTATTATTACATATCCTCCAATATGTATATTATTTTATTGATAATGTACTCATTATTTTTTGGGTGGATTAATATTTTTTAAAATATATTTTTATAGAACAAGTTTCTTTTCCATGTGTTAATAATGTATTATAGATATCATTATAGAAAAAATTTATTTTCCACAATTTAATCAATATATTAAATGGATATTGGTTGTTACTATGAGTTTATGATGAAATGAAAATTTTATGAGTTGTGATTATGTAATTGTACTTTGAATATTTTCTGAGATGTTATGTTATAAACCAGTGATGGTTGGATCTTTAACAACACCTAACATGTAATTTTAGGATAATCTAATGAAGTGTGGGTCTATGATAGCCCTTAAATGCATTGTGTATGGAATTTTAAAATATAATTACTCCATTTATAAGTGTTATTGAAAGATGTTAATGAATGTAATATCCCATGTAACATACATTCTATTTTTATACATTATATGGGTCTATAATACCTCTCATGATCTAGAATGATGTCACATGGAAAATGATTATTGATTATGATGACTCCTTCCATTTACATTATTTAATACTTTATTATCTATGTATTGATGGGTATGAGTTCCTTTATGATTATCTCATTACCAATAATTTTTACATCATATCCTTATGAAAATCTTATGATCATTGATGACATTAAATTGCTAATACCCATGTTTACCCTTACCGAGAATTTGAGCTCACCCTTTTTTTGTTTCCTTTTACCCATGTAATAAATAATGAGGTTGAATTATTTATTTCTATAAATGATTTAAAATATATGATATTGATAATAAAATTTTAAATAGGAAAATATATTATAAATGCGAGAATAGTTCATTTAACAAATTGTGAATTGATTATGAATGAGTTAGTCCAAATTCTATAAATTTCTAAAACGAAAAGGTCAAACCAAATAATTAGTGATCCTTATTTTCCATGTGATGTTGTAAGTATTTGAAGGAAAAACATGTGTTAGAATTATGGTCATCCATGCAGATAGTATAATGTTTATGATATCATCAAATGATTCTGGTTTTTATGTAATGTGATATTATAGATGGAACCAAATTTTGGATTTGATAAATTTGGAGATTATAATGTTTTTGTTTGACTTTATCTGATGATAAATTGACACCTTCATAGTTTAATAAAATTAAATAATGATAATAATTTCAACGTATTAGACTCCCCTATGATATTTAAAGAAATGACATCTGAAGGTGATGAATTACTTTTTTGGATATGTTTAGTGGATGGTTTATTTTTAATGCACAGTGTTAACATGAAGTGTTTTTTTGGGAGGATTAATATTTTTGAATTAAAAATGGGTACAAACCATATTCTCGACGACAACTCATCACATACAGAGAGGTAGATGGTCATAAACCAACGACCAAAGCAATATAAGGGATTCTTGCAAACATCTAGCCTACATGATGATCTCCTTAGTACGTCATATTTATATGTAAATATTATGTTAATTTCTAGAAATTATGGGATTTTATTTTGTTAATAACAATTAATTTTTCTTATAATAATATATGATCGAATAATTTTAATTTTTGTTTGAGAATTAATAAGTATATATTTGAATAATTCGAAGTATAATTACTTATGAAAATATATTTTTAAAATTTTTTTATTACTATTGAAAATTTGAGAATAATTTATAAAGGTTTATTCATTATGAAAATTATATTACCATGTGATAGTTGATTGGGTTTTGGTTATTTTCAATGGATAGGAGGAATCGATTATCCCCTTTTATAGTTATATTGTAATGATATATTTATTTTACTGATTTCAGAACTAAAAAAATCCTCCTAAATACACATCATATAGAGAAAAAGATGATATTTTTGTAGAATTTAATTAATAGACGAAATGTTACTCATCATGGAAGTATATTTCATCATTATCTAAGTATATATGGTAGGAGAATTCTGTTACTCTTGGAAAATAGTCTCGAAATAAAATTACTATCCTTGTGCCTTACATTCAGGTGAACTTATGGTCTTCTAGATCAATACATATTTATGGTTTTGAGGTGCTTATCTTTCCCTTGATCATTAACTTTATTGTTATAAATGACCTCAATTACTCTATAATTTTTAATGTTTTCTTCTATTCCCACCAATGTTCTCCCTATATGGAATCCTAGTAATGCATAAATTTATGTGACTGTTATGTTTCTCAAATTTTATTTTATATGATTTTTCATTTATTTAATTTTTATGATGTGGGTTTTAATAAATGAATTAAAAAATATTATAATATTTTGATAACCAAGATGAATTTGGAGGGATAAATTTGTTTGAAGGGGATTAGATGTAACATCCCAATATTTTATAAAATTTATTCGTTCAAATTAATTTAAATTCCAAGATATCATTCAATACCCACAATGAATTGTTTATATTTCATTATACACAACACTATGTATATATTGAGTTTCGCATAACTTTTTGTTTCTTCGAAAACTTGTGTTACACACAAGGATGAGTCTTTCTAGAAAACAAATACTATTTATATAATAATAGTTATTACCTATCCATTGGAATGGTAATAATGAATAATATTAAATAAATTATGAAAATATGGGTTACACATGATTATATTATTAATTTTTTGTGACCAATTAATAAAAAATGAAAATAAAACAATTAAATATAATTGATGTGTTTTTATGAAAAAATATCTTTATGTCCACAAATTATTTTTATCTTAATAAATTAAATTAATCACTGTTAGTTAATGATATTAATGAAATTTATATTTTATATATTCAATTAAATTTTTAAAATTCAACCAATAAGTGTTAAAAGTATAAAATCACGACAAATACCATTTTAAGCATAGAAAACTATATCTTTTTTATCTAAAAAATGGGTTTTGATTCCTTGTAATGGAAAGCTAGTTATAAAACTAAATTTTTGATGCATTTATAGATTTTTTTTGTGAAAATAAACTTCATGTTTGAAATATAATTGTAAATATTATCTTAGGGTTATTATTTTATATTACTCTGAGAAGATTTATTTTTTGATTAATTGTGATAATACTAAATTATAATTGATAAAATACTTTTCTCCTAAAACAATTATAATGATTTATTATATTGTTAATTTGTTATAAAGTAAAAATAATTAAATTACATATTTATTAATCCAATATTATTTATATTAAAAATCTTTATATTTAATTTAGATATAAAAACATTGTAAAAGTTTGAAATTTTTTAGTTTTAAAACCCACATTCTCGTCCCGTAAATGAGATTAATTATAAAATAAATTATTTCACTTATGTGAATTAAATTTTGAAAAATGGTTTTAAAATTTGGAATAATTTATTTTTATTTATAATTTGTTAAACATAGTTTTAGACTAAAAAAATTATTGAAAGAAATTTATATTAAATAAAACCCTAGATGTTAAAACTAGTTTACTTAGTGGTTAAACATTATTATTAAGGGACCAAATGACCAAGAATCATTTCCAAAACCAATAGTTTTTTTAAATATATATAAAATATCTCATCTTGAACCAAATGTTATTCATTATTTGACAAAAATTATTGAAGAGATACCTCCTAATAGTGTTTTCTTTTTTCAATATACTAGAATTCCACTCCTATTCCATAATATAAAGGAACTCAGTCTGTTTAGTTATTCATACCTCTCAAGAATTTCATATCATTAAAAATATGAAAAAATGTCATACATAATCCCTCCTGTAATCTTATAATCAATAATTTTTGAAAAATTTAAACTGTTGAAGGAAATTGGTTCAAACCAAATGTAGTTACTTGAAGAAGTTGCATCATTCATTAACAATCATTTTTAATTTATTTATTACTAAAAAGTATTCAATTTATTATTATTATTATTATTCAGTAATTTTATTATCTAAAATATAATTATATATAGTTTTTTTAGTGTAATGACCTACAAAGTCGCACACTTACATCAAATGGGATACACAGTCATCGTTCGTTTGTACAGAAGACTACAGCCTTAGGAATCGATGTCATTTGTTATTCCACCACCACCTCTCAAGGTGGGGAATAATGATATATATACAATTTAAATGTGAGATTTTTTATATTTATAAAATAATACTACCTATATATTTATTATTTCAAATTAATCAATTTTATATTCCATTCCCTATGGGATATGATAACGCTACTCATGTGTACTCCAAACTACTGCCTCGTGAAGCGATCTGAATTATTGGTCACTAATTCATTACATGGAAAGTAATAAGGGTAAATATAATTTATTTATATGATATAAATTACATTATTAGGTTATTCATGACAAAATTATCATTCTATAATTATAATATATCATTTTCTTTATTACCTTTTCATACATTGAAAAAGTAATAATGCCCTCCATGGATGTGTGAACTATCACCTCCTCAAAGTGATGTGATTTATTTTACATCATAATATTGATATATTTAAATATATTTTATTAATTATAATATAATTTATTACATAATAATCACTCTGGAAATATAAATTTTCCATAACTTGTTTCCATAATTATTAATGAAAAATGATATCGTTACCCACGTGTATGTACGTCCTTCTATCTCCGTGATTGTAACATTGGCTCATTTTTCCTACACATATTTCATGCTTGGTTTTAAAGACAATAATTTATGTATAAATATTACTATTATTTCATTATTATTATTCTATATATTTTTTAATATTATCCACTTTGACTATTTTCATCCCACCTTTGATAATTTTGACACAAAATTTGAATATGGTCAAAACATACGATGCAAACTTAATCAATTATGAAATTGTTATAATATGGTAATATGTTAAATGAATGTAATAATATAAATTAAAATTTTTCTTAATTAATTAAATAATTCAAAAAGTTTATTATTCAGGAAGATAATTAACATGTGTGATATGCTAGTCTCGTGGTCAGAGGATTTCAAGTATCACTTTTAATTTTTCGACACCTATTCTGTATTCACCACTCATATATTGTGTGTTTTTATATACTTACATATGAAATTTTATATAAAATATTTCATTTATTTAATGATATTTTACTTTTCAACTTATTTTATTCCTTTATGGATATCATGATTCAGAACGTACTCATGTAGTAAGGGGTTTTCTCGTCTCACTATAATTTCTATGAGATACTTGACATATTAACCAATTTATTTTTATGTGGTGTATATACTTACCATTTATAAGTTAATTTTTCTTATATATAAATTAATGGGGATTAACATATCAATTATAGGATCTCTCTTTCTTTTGGTATATGGTTTCAATATTACCATAATGGTAATGGTTTTTGGCCCCAATTTATATTCTTTGAGAATTATGTTGTGTTTTGAACCTATATTATTTTATGAGGTGGATATACATCAACATTAACATGTTGTTTCATGATTATCATTACATTTATAGTAATTTATGTCCCATTAAATGATATCCTTTTATAGGGCATACGATACAATGTTACCAACGTGGAAAGAGTTTGATATTGCAATCTCATCAATTACCAGGATGGTTTTTTATTAAGTATCCAATGATACAATATTATGATCTAACTATAAATTATTATAATGAATTTTACTCTACTCTATTTATATCATTAGAGTAAATTTTTCCCACAATTTTCCTGTCTTTATGTATTCAAAATTTCTAAATAATTTTTTTTTAAAAATCTTCATTTAAGTAGAAAATTATTCCAAAACCATGTTTTCTAAATAAAAATTCAAATATGGTTTAAAGAGTTTATAAAATACATAAGGATATTTCCTCAAGAAATTTATGGATTTTTTTAATGATTCCTTAATATATTATCACATCTATTTTTAAGAAAAAATATTTTTAAAATATTTTATGTTTTAAAATGTTTTAAAAAATAAAAAAGTTATTTCCCGAAAAAAAATTTAATGATATTTTAGTAGTATTTCGAATAATAAAAGTCAAAAAATCATATTGATACTTTTCCTCCACTAGTTATATTTTTTACTAATATATTCCTCATTTTGTTCATGAATTAATATTGGTTTAATGATATTTTTATGGAGCCTCTTTCTTTTCCCTAAGTTCATCATGTTTCAAAGCTACTGTAATATATTAGGCCCACAAGGTCCAATAACATGAGAGGGGTTGTGTGAATATGATTATAATAGATTAGGAATAATTCCCCATTGGATCTATTTTTTCATTTAACAAAATAGCCTTCTCTATTTATAACATAAAAATGTATGAACATAAGTTAAATCATGTAAAAGACAGAAAATTTTACAAGGTTCACCCTCACTAGGATACTTCGAAGGAGAATACCACGAGATGTGTGGACGTAACAAATAAACTAAACCTCACATAAAATTACATGGTTTGGGCTCAATAACTTATATGCCGAGGTTCACTACCATTATAATATTTATGGTCTTATCACTACATTTTCATCGGTCATTCCCTATATATCTTTCTCTGGAACACTAATGGTGGAATGGATAATTGTCTTAATATTTATTTTCATAGTGCTCTTGGAAGGGATATAATAATAGTTTATGGAATATCTTGTCCCTTAATTTTTTCTAAGGAATACATCCTCGATTTTATATAAATGCACTATGGATCTCTCACCTACATCCCCTAATGAAATCCTCTTTACCACAGATGCACTATGGAACTTCCAAATTTTCATGCAACCATAGGTTTACTTGAACTCTAATTTATGCATGGAATTAATGTGTTTACTTTTTCATTTAAAACCCAACATTCACCCAACTCAATGCATGATAGACATAGCCTTTTAATTCCCAACTCAGTATTGGGGGGTAACTCCCTTATATCATGAAACTTATGTGCAACTCTCCACATATGCGACTAGAGCTATGATTTTATCTATGTGTTGAGATATACATAGAGTGTATGGGGTAACCACCTATTTATAAAAATCTTGGAGACTCTGTACAAAGGGTGAGAACCATCTCTCCGAATGTGCAAGTCTCACATTCGTGCAACCTCATCTTTTGTGAAAATATATAAATTGTGTTCCCTTGCTTCCTTCGACATATTTTTATATACTGATCCAAAAAAAATGGTGTGAAAATTTTCATTCCTCTATATCCTTAGCACACATCTCCCTTTTCCCAATCACTTTTCTGTATTCTCTAATATTTGGACAGACATATTTGTCCAACACTATATAATGACACTGCCCTGTATACAATTTATTTGTACCACCTAAAGATCATCCATTCTTTTTTATGGTTTGTTTTAAACATAATTTGTCATCAATATATCTATAACTCCAAAAATGATAATGAAAACTATTTTTCTCAAAACAAAATCATCCAAAAAATGATTCAATGATACCATGAGGGATTTTTGATCATCATTATAGAACCCATTTCTTTTATATGGGATAATCAGGTTATTAAATGGGTAATGTTTTTTTCTATGATTTTATGATGAAATACATGATTTAATGACTTATTATTTTGAAATGGTACTTTTTATTTTGATCGGTGGTTATGTTATAAACCAATGATGTGTGTTTTTTTGATAAACCATTGACATTACAGTGTGTTTAAAAACTAACATACTAATGAAATGAACTATACATATATTAGAAATTCCAATGCCTCAAAATGAATTTAGAATATAATATATATTTCTATGAGATAAAATGAAATGAATACATGGAATGTTTATTCATTGAAGGGGAATGATGCTTCATTGTCTAGAAGTTATTTAGAGACTTTACTAACATTCACTCTAGATGAAAGCTAGACGTTCCCTTTCTCAAAATATTTTTCAAAGGCATGGATCAAGTGGGCCCTAATAGGATCTTTAGGTCTTTGGTATTCCATGCCAGTTTGTGGTGTTTTTGGCAAGTGAGAAAAAATATTTTTATCGATGGAGCTGTGACTATAGGAAAGATTCTCATTATCATAGTTAGAAACCTAATTATGTATTTGAACTCGTCTGTGAATAACACGAATGATGCTACTAACTTATGACCTTTTCTTGTTGCTATGTCCCATCCCCACTTGATTTGTGGTGTTTTGTAGGGTTATTGGGTATGCTGGAGTCCAAATGGTTTAGGATAAAAGATCAATGCTAATAGTTCTTTTTCTAGAGCCTCCATGCATGGTGGTGGTGTGGTACTTGAACCCAAAAGAAATATAATGTTATTTTTCTCATAAATATTTGTAGTAGGTGACTCCGTTAATATTGAGGCACTAGCTATGGTCTTGGGATTACTAATACGCAGATAGAGGGATTGTAATCTGATGGTGATTAAAACCAAATCTTTAATCCTTTAAAATTCCCTTATTATAACCCATGATACCCCATGATCAATTTACTATATAATTCAATGGTCTACTAGGATGATGTGTAATTAAATATAAATTACATATACTTTGTACGATTAAATAAGGTGGTGGAAAATATTTCTTCCATAATTAATCTAGTGTCTATAATTAAATATTATCAAAAAAGAATAATCCTCCTCTAAAGGGGTTAAATATGATTAGAGGTTATGGTCTTGGGACCCATCATTACAAAACTCCCTAACTTGGGTTTTTTATTTTTATATAGATTGCATATATTTCCTTTAGTAGGTGTTAGTGGGATTTTTCATTAAATAAATAAATAATAATGATGATGATGATGATATACCTTTGACGGTTAGTTTTGTGATAAACCAAGGATGAGTGGTTTCATGATTCCACTACAATGCATTGGTTATGGAATCCAACATTATGGTTTTTACATTTGTAAGATTGATTTTACGATTTAGGATTACATGATTTCCCATGTCATGTACATGATTTTATAATTCATTAAATGTTTCTTAGGATCGATATTGATATCACATGGCTCATCATAGTTGATTTAGAAGACTATCTACATTTCTATTTTTCATAATTTATGATATGTGTTTTTATGTGTATGAGTTAAATTATGATTCACTCACTCACTATGAATTTTTATTTATACCCTTATGCACGTATTATGCTCATTTATGGAATTCAATTTATATTTCATACATTTACCCTTACTGAGTATTTTAACTCACCCGTTCTTATGTTTCCTTTTCCATATGTCATGGAGAATAATGTTGACCAATTTATATAAGTACCCTAACCATAATAGACAAAATATGGTTCCTTACATTATTACGTTGGTATATTATACTAGTAAGTCACATCCTAAAGGATCGACTAGTTATGTATATTTTTAAATATAGATACAAACATTATTTTTTTACTTTACCTCTTAAAGGAAAAAATCATAGAAAGTCTATTCGAAACACCCATAAACTCATAGATTATCTCTAAAATTAATTCATAATATACATCTTTCCATCATGGGGAAATATTGAACATAAGAAATAGGTGATATCAGATGCTCAACAAGGGTAAAATATATAGTGGAATATATCGTATATAAACCAAAACTATAAGGCATGGTGAATAACAATTAACACATGGCATTAAAAAATAATTTTTAGAATAATAAAATAGCAATAAAATATTATTAAATAACTACATAAATAATAAAATGAGAATGAAACTTAACCAATAATATTATAAAAGTCGAATAATCACCTAGAATATATAATACTAATATCATAATGAGGGAATTCATAATGCCAAACATCATAACATACTATCAAGGATTTTGAAAAGACGACATAAATGGTAATGAAATCCACCAATACCAAAACATGTTTTCCTAATGAGACTAATCGATGTATAGAGGAGCTATATTAGGCCCTTATGATCACTTACTATGTCCAATGAATTCCTCATATGGAATTGGTGAAACATAATATAAATATTTGTATTGAAAAACTAGCATATGAAAAGTGATTACTTCAACCATAAACAAAGAATAACACATCAACAGTCAAACTAATCATAAGCCCTTTAATAAAAAATGTTATATGGTATTATAATTGAATAAAATATATCAAGAATAAAATCAAAGGAAGGGAGTCAAATTAAATGAAAATAGCCAAACAAAACCTATAGAAATTCTTGAGAGAAATATCTTTTTTACTTTTGAAATGAGAGTTATATTGGATAAATTATTTTTATAAAATAATATTTTAATAATTTTTAAATCATAATATAAAATTAAATTATAAATAAATTATAAATATTTCATTAATGATTCCCAACTAATGTGAAAACATATAAAAAGACTCTTTAGAAATGAGCCACATTAGAGCGATTGATGAGAAAAATAAAAGAACCCTTAATGTGGAAATGGATTATTTTTTTTCTTAAAACAAGAAATGAATTAAGATATATTTTCATGAGGAAAAAGGTGGTTTTAGAAAACTATTGGTTCTATACTATATACTATGGATTGTGTTCGAAAATGGATAAGAAATTGGGAAGTTCCCTTTAATCTGGCTTGTTTATCCTGAGGAATTGAAAAAGGAAACATATAATAGAAGTATATACCAATAATAAAATATGAAATGATCTGAATAAATGGCTTAAGAACATATACACATAATTTAGATTAATTATCTAAAAATAATTAATAATTACACTGGTGAAAATAGAGATAAAGAGTTACCCACATTTAAAATGGTGGTTTGGGGGGAATCCCATAACTTATGTCTGCAAGCCTTCGACACTTGTACCTAACATCATGGATAATGAAATTATATTAATTAATAATTTAATTGATAAAATATTAAAAAAATATTTTATTTATTATAATTTTATTTAATTCATTTAATCTCTTTTTGATGAGTTATAAGAATAATTTTTGTTGTTCAGGAGTCTTCGTTTCCTTGGATTTCATGATTGGTTCACTTGTATACACGAACAAAAGATTATATAAAATGGAATTAGTTATCTAAAATTGGAATTATATGTAATTAATGAACATGAAGAATATTAAATGTTCATATATAACATTATATTTCTATATATGGGGATGAATCATCAAATAAAATGTTAATGATAACGTTTTGGATTATTTTAACATTTTTCCAATCATTATGAACTTGTTTTGATTTATTTATTAATATTGTCTATATATAATGGTACCAGAATAGTAAATAAGCTATAGTATACATTTTATGACCTAGTTTAATAGTAAAAATTATTTTGTGACCATCCATGAAGGTATTATAATAAAAATAATTAATTATCGTCCAAGAAGGTGGTGAATTGACACCTCAAGGATGACATTTTCATTTTCAGAACAAAAAGGGGAAGAGAAACGAATTGATGGTTGATATCCCATTATTATAATAGAATTACCAAATTTATAAAACTCTTTAGGTATCATTAATTTATTATCCATTATTTATGGATAGGATAAGAAAATAAATGAAACTGAAAGAGAACGAGCTGGAGAAGGTTTTTCCTCTTGAGTATCGCCTCCTTAGAACCTCATTAAGGGACTTAGAAATGGTTTCATTATTGGAGTAGAAAAATTAGAATGTATGGTATATGTTTGGTAGATTAAATGGGCATAATATAATAAATATTTATGTATTTATAGGTTTTAGGAGAATAGTTGGTGAGGGGTACTATTTATAGTGGTCAAGAGGGGTGTTTTTTTAATTATTTTATTCATTTATTTATTATTTTGGTTCTAGACATTGAATAGTTTTGATTCCATGACTACATAATATAATGAGACATAGAGATTTCGAAATTACGATTCTTACATTATTAATGACCTGGGAAATATTATATTTAACTTATAATGTATATATACCATAATTTTCCATATTTCACTATTCATAAAAAAATTCTAATATTTTAGAAAAATCCCAAAATTGACCCTATCCATTTTTTTACATTTAGAATTATTTAAAGATAAAATTTTTAGGAAAATAAATTAAAAAATATAAAAACTTAATTTTTAATTTAAAAAATATTTATTCAAAAAAATACAAATGTTAAAATTATAACAAATTATATAACACTTTGAAAAATTAATTAAAGTTCTCATAAAATTATAGTATAAAAATAAGAAAAAAATTAATTTATGTATCATTTTTATCAAAAGTTTTATATCTTAGACCCCGAACATGGTTTTATAAAATGAGATCTTAAATTTATTAATGTTATTTTTTGGATATGTTATTTTTTTTGTGTATTTGTAAGGATCAACATTATGTTTTTAGGGATTAATTATCTTTTAGGTTATAAATTATGGAAAACTCATATTCTTACTGACAATCATTCACATTTTTTATGGGGAGTGGGGTTAAAAAACATAATAGAAGGACATTAAGGGTTTCATTCCTACCACTGGAATATGTGATGTTTTTTTTAGTTTGACATATTTATAAGTAAAAATTATGTTTATTTATGAAAAAATTTGGATTTTATTTTAGGAATAATAGTTCATCTTCATAGAAGAATATATGAAAAAACCAATCTAATATTTGGGGTTCAAACATAGCTAAAAAATGATTGAATAATTTTATGGGTAATTACTCATTAAATGGTTTGGATTGATCTTTGGGAAAAACTGTTCAAATTTTTAGATTAATTTATAAAGGATTATTCATTTTCAATGTTATCTTACATTTTTCTATGAATTATTCTTTTTATTGTTGTTTTAATATGGGAAGAATATAATTTTTACCAATTTTATTTTTATGTGGTCATTAAAAGTCGATTTTAGTGATTCAGGAAATGGAAAATTTACCTCGAATACTCATTTTATAGATAAAAATATGAGATTGAGGTAGATGTTGATTAAAGGGAGAAATAATACACCTCAAGTAAGTATATTTACATAATCTATTAGAATAAATTGTAATGTAATTCCTTCAATAAACAAAAAGGATCTTGGAATAAAATTTTCATCCTTTTGCCTTCTGTTTTAGTGAGATGATGGTCTTTTTCATCATCACATATTTATGTGTTTAAGGCCCCTAACATTCCATTTACCATTCAATTTATTATGATCGATCACCACAATCACTCAATATAATTATTTAGGATTTTCCTCCATTACCATAAATGTTCTCCCTGTGTAGAATCTTAGTTATGTATAACGTCATCCTCCCTTTATGTTTCCCACTTTCAATTTCTTTGCTACTTTTTATTTACGTCATTTATATTTTGTGGGTTTCCATAAAGGAATTCAAAAATATTTTTTCTTTGATTACTAGAATAAAATTTTGGGGGAGAATTTCATTTTAAGGGGGGTAGGATGTTACAACCTATTATATTTTTTTAATATATTCTTTCCAAATAAATTAAATTACTTGATAGCTTACATTTCACTAAATGAATAGTTTATATTTTAGTTTATGAAACACGAAGATTATCTTGTGTTTCACGTAAAATTTAGTTTCTTCAATAACTTTTCATTCATGCAGGGCCATGTCTTTCTAGAAAACAATATTATACTAATATTATGATAGTTATCACCATGTTCATAGAATTAATGGAATGAATAAGATTAACTAATTATGGAGAATAATGTTTTGACAATATTATAGAATGAATTCTTTCGATACTAATTAATTAAAAATGAACATAAACCAATCTAAATATAAATGGTCTGTTTTTATGTAAAACAATTTTTATTCCCAGAAAGACGTTTTATCATAATAATTTAAATTAATCCCTCTTAGTGAATGATATTAATGAATTATATATGTTATATGAACAATAAAATAATTTTAAAACACTATTAGTGAATTAATTTTAACAAATTTTATATACATACACACATGAATATTATAATGCATGGATGCATACATATATACAAGAATGAATGAATAAATTCATATTGAAAAAAACATTTACCCATATACATCCATGAATCCATAAATCCACCCATCCATATATCCAAACAGTGATACCTACATTAATTCATAGATAAAAAATTATTTATAAAAGGATAAATAAATAAATACATATAAATATATATATAAACATACATATATGGATTAATGAATTATTTAATGAATTCATGAACATTTGAATATATAGAGACATATGTTCATTCATACAAACATTTATCTATTGATACATACATACTTACATACATGCATACATACATACATACACAAAAAATGTACAAATGTTCAAATATATTTACTTTCATAATTTATGTCATACATATTTATTTTTTTATGTTATTAAGAGTTAGAAGTAAAGAAAACCCACACACACACTCGATGGGATAACAACAATTAGACCTCATACATACAAACAAACAAACATACATACATACATAAATACATACATACATACATACATACATACATACATACATACATACATACATACATACATACATACATACATACATACATACATACATACATACATTCATACATACATACATACATTCATTCATTCATTCATTCATTTATCCATCCATCATTCAATCAATAAATCTATCCATATATCCATCCAACCATACATACTTCTTTACATATTCAATGACTGACCGACACACACACATACATATAGACATACATGCATACATACATACATACATACATACATACATACATACATACATACATACATACACACATACATACAGACATACATGCATACATACATACATACATACATACATACATACATACATACATACATACATACATACATACATACATACACACATACAAACAAACATACATACATACGTACATACTAATAAAATATGATACATTTTATCAAAAATATTATATATTTTATAAATAAATTAAATTATTTAGATATGTTAGCATTTCACACACCACAAAATCCTTATGGTTTTAAATTGGGGATTGAACAATTTATGGAAAGCTAAGAATAATTTTATATTCTAATCATTTTAGATAAATCATCATATTATAATTCAATTTTTATTAATTGAACATGTATATTTTAATACTATTACTTAATGGTATGTCATTTTCTATTTTTTTCTTATATTCAAAATTTCATTTTAAATATCTATATATATATATATGAAAATACAATTAGTATGTACTATTAGTAATTACTTTATTTTTCACATTAAATATATTTGTTTCTATGCATGAAAAAATAAGAATTTTTAATACTAAAAATTTCACCGACACATGAATAAAATACAATAAAATTGTTTAATATTTATTTAGCATAAATTATAAATATAGAAATATATTGAAAATTTCTTGATTTACTCTTGGTAAAAATTATTCAACAGAAATATTTTTTATGTGAATGTTAATTAACAAAAATATTTCCAATTTTTGAAAAGAAAATATTATTTTGTTGAGATGTAGTTTCCAATACCACACCATCATTGATTCAAATTATTATTTTTAAGTTGTACTTTTATTAAATATATGGGTGATAGTGGTGTTTATATTTTTAATAAAACAATAAAGGAAAAAATGATAAATACATTTAACCGCTCCCGC
The DNA here is from genome assembly GCA_963277665.1 of Viscum album. Taxonomy (NCBI): domain Eukaryota; kingdom Viridiplantae; phylum Streptophyta; class Magnoliopsida; order Santalales; family Viscaceae; genus Viscum; species Viscum album. Next base: position 1,391,293,900 of record OY728152.1, read on the forward strand.
ATCTATCTTTTAACATTGTTATACAAAATTCTAGAACGAACTACAATAAGTTAGTGTCATTATTTTATTGTTAATTTTGAGGCAAATATCCAAAATAATAACATCAATTAAGCTTTTTTTAATTTATATAATGAGTGTATATCAAATGATCCCATAAAAACACTGACCACCAAAACAAAGAATACATTATTTTTTCTGTCTATATTCCATAACATTTACTGCGCATAAAAAATAAAGGGAATGTATCATGAATATAATACAATGTACAGTGGATCTAGAGTGATATTGTTTTCAATATTTCATCCTAATAATTATATGATTTTACACAATAGATAATTTTTGATAAAAAAAGAATACACATTGAAAAGATTTTTTTAAATTACTATAAAAATATTTGTCATTTTTATTTCAACTATTATATTTAAATTTTATTTTTTATAAGTGGTATAAAAAACTTGTGATCCCATAACAAAAAAATCATAGATTTGTTTTTGAAAATAAAAATTTAATAACAGTACATTACAATTAAAATATTTCTATAATTAATGGTATAATATTTCTATGAACTAATAAAATAATTCTACATCATAAAAATGTATTTTTTTAAAATATCATAAATATAATTCCTCACAATAAATGTATTTAATATAAATTCTATACATTATAAAACATATATTTTCTTATATATTTATGTAAAATTAAAATTATGGATTTCAATAGCTTCATAATTGTATCATATAATCATGCTATAATTACTAGAATGGTTCCACCATGTAATATTGTTTATAACAAGCTATAGTGATAAATACTAGGAATCATCATCAATAATCTTGGTCGATAATAAATTCACGATTTATGGAAATAAAAACATTGTATGAAAATACATTCATTATAACCTCTTCCTATAAATATGTAATATAATAATGGGCACATAAGAAAAAGGTACTTACTAAGTTAGGTATCATAATTACTTACCCTGTAAATTATTTAAGATTGTAATACATTACCTAATGAATTTGGGTTATATATTATTCTTGGTCCTCCCATCTCCCAGCAGGTATAAAACACAAATAAAGAAGTGAAAATAAATAAAAACATGATCACATTTAATTTAATATTCTTTAAAGGTGAATAATCCTAAATAGTGTCCCCAGAGAAAAGGACATGGGAGATTACTAATGGATATCCCCACTAAATGGATAAAATACATATCTATATAATTAACTATCAATAAAAATATTATAGTGTTTTAATATTACAAGGAAATATACAATATAAAACACTAGGAATTAGTGAAATTTCATTTATTCACTAAATACTGATTTCAATTTGGTAATCATGTATACTAATATGAATGAATATTTATTTTCATTGTTTTTCAATGATATGATATAATCATTATTTTAAAAAAATAGAATATTTATAATATAAACCATTTATTTTTTTCACATTAGAGATGCAAAAATAATTTTGTGGAATAAATTTTTTATAATGAAATTCATACCACAGGATTAATGATTTCACAAACATGAGTTTGTCAAAATTTTCCTAATAAAAAAAATAAACATGATGAATATTTAATTTAATTTGACTCTATATATCTCCTCATGAATATATTATATAAAAAATATTACAAGAACCTGGAAGACAAAAGGTTTAAAATAAAAAATTTGGATGTGTTTTTATATAATGATGGGATAATATTATTATATTTTGAAAAATAATTAGTAGTGTTTAGAGAGTGTGATAAATAAAAAAATTATGGATACATCATCAATATAACTGTAAAAAATGGATGTATGAAAATAAATAAATAGATAAATAAAATTTAAAAATATTACTTGTAGAAAGTGTAAAATAAATTAAAAATGAAATTATATGAAACCATTAAATTAATTTCAAATCCTAATCTATGTACGATATATGATTTCCTTAATAATTATAAATTTTATTGTACATTAATGGAAACAAACTAGACAAATTTTTATATAAAAATGTTTTTATAGATTTTTTTAGAGATATATTTACAGAATATAATATTTTCATATGAATTAAATTCAATGTGGAGTGATTATTTATTATTTTTAGGGAGTGGTATTTTTTAAATAGGGAACTTCTTAAATTATTATTTCATTATCATATTTTCTTAACTAATTCATTTAGTAATCCATTATAACATTAGTTCTTAGTCATAATGATTAATTCAAATATTAGTAAAAATGAATTCAAAAGAACAAAATGTCAATCATGTTTAGATGTTAATGACGATATAAAAAATATTCTATAATATATAACAATTTTAAAATGAATTTTTATTTTTAATTGGATATTTAATATTTTACCCCTAAGTTGTTTATATATGCTGATTCGAAACATTAACATTTTTATCAAATTAAAATACATTTTGAGTTAAATTTATAACATAATTATGGACATTATATTACCTAAAATATAATTTAGTTAAATTCATAACATTTTATTACCAAAATCACATATAAATAAATACCATTATGGAACATAGATACATAACCCCTTATTATCATAAGGCATGAAATGGTGCTATGTCATTGTGGCAGTTTATCCATATTGGAAGTTATAATGATGTCCACTATATTATACATTATCCTTTATTAAATTTTAAAATACACTTTTTTTGAGTTTATCCTATTCATGGTTTTATAAATCCATATTGAGACAAAATGGATCTATGTTTTGATGGGGCCATCAAGGGATGAAAATATGATATTTTAGTTATTACTAATATCTTTTTACAAATTCATCATTTTACTTGATGAATAAGAAGAAACTACCTATAGTTTTTTTGAATGATCATTAAAATACTAGAATAAACTCACGAATGAAGATTCATCAGAAGGAATAACCCTATAAAGATTGTATGATGTAATGAGTTGGTAAATAAAACATAAAGTGATATTGAATATATTCATAAATATTTTAAAGAGGATATGTTAAGTAGAATTTTTAAAAGATCTGTTGAGGGAAATAATCCTAATTATAAAATCATAGGAAGAAAAAATGAATTAGATGTTTTGGAAGATTAACTGTTTAAAAAAAGAAAAATGTTAAAAAATATTTGATGAAAATAGTGATGTTTAACAATCATGGATGATTGGAAGTATGAAATAATTTTTTTTAATTTAAATAGTCCATATGTTTCATTCATGAGGAATGTAATGCAAGTTAATTATATAAAGTGGGTTTCTGTCATAATTCGTTAAAACACATGGAGTGCATGACCAATAGAAGAAGATCAATTAAGGGTAATTTAGAATGAGTTTTTATGAATTATACAAAATTAAAACATCATATTAGAAGTGATGTAATGTTTAATGTATCCAAAATGATAATCTAAGAAACCCAATACATTGATTTATTCAAAATCAGAAGATAAGAAATATAATGTCATTCATTAATCTAAATATAATAACTGTTGTGGAAAACCAAATAGTTATCCATGATGATTTGAATTTAAAAAATCCAAATCAAAAGATTTTGTGTATTCATGTAGATAATAATGATGTATTTAATATATTGGATGTTGGATAAATGGTAATATAGTTCCCCAAATGAATAAGATGGTTCACAAGAAAGTTTATTATTCTTAGGATGATCAAAATATCAATTCTGATTAATGACCATATGAATAATATTTAGTAGAGAAAAATCCAGTATATGAAATCAAAATATGAAGATGGAATCTGATGTTCAATCAATCATAAGAAGTTACAATTATAAATTATTTTTACATGCAGGTAAGTCATATGTAGTCTATCGAGATCATATGTATCATACTAAAGAATGATCAAAACATCAATAGATATGGAAGCATTACTTGAAAAAAAGGTAAAATGAATATAAATAAAAAATAAAAACATGTTTCACGGAAATACTAGATGAATTTATATTATAACAACATCAAACATTATAAAGATTCTAAGATGAATATTCATTGAGATATATTCAGGGAAGTATATTCCTTGATTATAGATATGGTTTGATAAAGAGTTGATGATTTTGTATTCCAGGTTTTATATGATTTTAAATCCTAATATCTTCGTAAAGATACAGAAGGTTGTCAATTCATGATATGAGATAGTGAGAAGTTTAGACAGAAGCATGTGAATTCCCCATATCCATATGCAGGAACTTTCTTATATAATGAGGAATAAAACTTTTGTTTTTAATAGTGAATAATAAAATACTGAGAGGGAGTGATGAAAAAACTAAAATAGAAGAATTATCCAAACCATTAATTCAATAGCAATGATCTGAAGTTTTGAAGGTGAGAAGATGGGAACATTACATTCTGAAGAAAAGTTAGTTTCTTAGATTTAAAAGACTGGAATAAACAAATGTTGATAGATGTCAACCGTACACTTAAAAAATCTAGATAGAGGAAATTAGACTACTGGACAAACATGAATAATAGATAAAGATCAAAACTAGGGTATATAACAAGTGGAGGAAGAGACCTAGGGTTGGGGTGTATAACAAATTTAGTAAGTGAAGTATAAAGATATTTGTGGTGTATAAAAAATTGTGGTAGAAGAGTAGGAGGATGGGGTATATAACTAGGGTCATCTAGAGGATTGAGTAATAGACTTTATAACTAGTTGATTCATGTTCCTCTATAATACAAAATATCATATTAGTGGGGAATAAATGTGGGGTGTATACAAAATATATTAAGTAGTAAGATTTGTTGATGAAAATTGTGAAAATAACAATGTATTGTTCACTTCAAATTAACTACATAAGAATATGGGAAGAGTTGGCGATGAGAATTTATAAAAGATCCATACATATTAAATGATAATAGAGGTTTAATCAAATTAACTAAATTGTGAATTTATGATGAACATAGTCAAAAAAATATGGTCACACCTAATTTACCCCACCTCATACTGTAACTGCATTGTCCTTTGGGAATATCTTTTAAAATTAGAGGTCAATGGTTACCACAACATGGATCTATAAATTTATTCCCATTTATGTATTACTATTTATAATTATGTGTAGATTTTTGAAATGTAAAAAAAAATTATTAAAGATAGGAATTTTAATAATGTTATAACATAATTGGCATTTATTCATGGTGGTAGCGTCATGTTGGTTTCATTCACAACCATAACGAACTAGAAGGAGAAATAAGCTCATATGTAGTGGCTGTATGTACAAATTTTAACATATCATTAACTGTATTCATAAAAAATACATTTAATAGGTGCATTATAAACAATATATATTAATTTTCATTAAAAAAATAGACATGATATCTAAAAATCTTATAATAACCATTATCCATTATTAATTTCTATAAATCCCTTAAAACTCATTCTAGAAAATCATGATCAATTTTTTCCTCCTTTATAAACTATATATTTTTAAACATGTAATTTTTATAATATACATTATTATTTATATTGTAATTTTTTATTAGAGTCTAAGAGTTATAAAAAATATATTTTTTAGTAATACTGTCTATTTATATTTAATTACATATTTTTTTAACATTTATAATGGATCTATAACATTGATTGTATTATTCTCTATTGAAATGAAATAATTGAAATGTTTCAATATTTATTTATTTACTCATAACAATTTATTTATACTATAGTTACTTATTTAGAGAATTAAAATAAATTATACACATATTTATTAACTAATAATATGAATATTTAAAATATTTTGGTTCAACGAACAAGATAATATTACTCTTGATTAACAGTAGATACCATCTTGTCCATGATAATTATGTTAAAGAATAATGAAACTCATAAATAAATCCAAATATACTAAAACTTTATAAATAACCACATTTATTTCCAAAGAGTAATTTATACATATTATGGGTAATAATTATTCAACCAAAACTTGGTTTTATGTTGGATTTTTTTAAAAAAATGTTTATATATGTTCTTTTGAGAAATTATTATAGCATACCACTATTTAAAATATTAATTCTTGTGTCAATGTTGTTATATATTTGAGTAATGTTTCTGAATTATTACAAATTTTTTAATTTGCATGGTCATGTTCATAGTCTAAAGATAATTCATCACATCCAATAAAGATGATATTCCATGTATTGAGAAATACACAATCATGTAAATAGTCTCAAAGACAATACATGATAACCATGTAATCATTAAAAACCATTAATAATTTTAATATTAGATTCAATTGTTTGTTTGGTTGTTTTTATCTTTATAGATATTTTAAAATACTAATTATTTTAAAATATTTTAAATAATGGTATTTATTTTACTGTTATTTAATTTGTAAATTTTGTTTATTAAATTGAAATAATAATAAAAATTAATTTAATTTTTTAGGGATTTGGTGCATGTAATAATTATTTTTATTATTATAGGAAACATTTTGTTTCAATCATATATATATTTATATTATGTTTTTTGGACATGTATTTTACTTTGGTATAACTTAGGCCTGGAATCCATCCTTAATATATAATAAAGAGTCTTTTATGGTTATTACAACCATAGTTGGGAGGAATTAGGTTGTAACCACTACTGTAATTAGGTGCATGTGTTATTTTATTTTATTTACCCATCAACCAAAATATATTTATTATAAGAGGATAGAGATGACAGTCATGTTTCTATCTTCTCAATGTGATCATGGTGGTCAGGGTTTCCTCCTTGTAATTGATTTTCTTAGAGATATTCTGATTTTCCTATTGACTTTGTGGTGTCTCAAAGGTCCATGATTTCTAATTAGTTATTCAAATATAGTTAAGGTGTATTTTCATTCAATTATACGGGATTATGATTGTTCTCAAATAAGTAATATTACATTATTAAATGTTGTCTTTTCATATAATGTTTTCAAATTGGATAGTACAAATCATGTAATGATTAATTAGTATGTGACCTTAATTCGATTTATGATAAAAATAATTTTATAATCATAAATAGTGTTTTTAATATTTTTGGTAAGGCATGGAAGGTTGTAGATCAGGTCATTTAACTCTCTATTATTTTTAGACTTAATAATAGGAAATGAAATCCGATGTGTAATGGGTACTCTCATGTTTTTATCTTCTAATGATTTGAGGTTAATGGAATGGGGATCAAAATCAATTCCACTAAATCTAGGTATTCTTTTCATACAATAACGGGATCACTATATCAATACCTAAGAGATTATGAAATTTTAGTTCCATATTTAGATAAGATTCTTCAGTTCCATGTTAATTTTATAACATCCTTTTATTTTATAAGACATCAATTACGATGATATATTTTTTATATAAATTTATAATTCCACTTAGTATTCATCATATGGGTATAATTTTATAATTCTTATAGAGCTGGATCATACCTACACTCTTATATTTACTCTACATGAGTTAAAACCCATCTAACATTTTAGGGTTATTTTGAAAAGGTGGAATTCTGCCAAAGGTCCACATTGGGATGTCATTTCTATGAAACATCACACTTTTTACATAATATTTTTTTGTTAACCTTATTTATATTAATCCTTATGGATTAAAATAATGTATTCTACTCCTAATTTCTATTTAAAACCATTAAAATAAATATAGTAAAATTTAATAAATGTGGAGGGGTGGATTAATGTATACATATGTGAAATGAAATCCCTTTATAAATTCATCTGAATTATTAACAATTACAATTAAAATGAGAAAATCAAAGAATTTGGGGTATAATATTTTATTTTTAAAACCATGAAATTAAATAAATGAATCTTGAAAACAAATATCAGCCATAATAACGGGAAATGAAAACGATTTGTAAATGATCAAACTCATAATTCTATTAATTTTGTAAAAAGTCAGATGTGACAATATAGGTAACATTATGTTTTCCCCATTTTTTTAAAATAATATAAATTATATTTTAAATTGAACTTATAAAATCCTTGAGAATATAGAATTAAATTATTGAAAAAATTTAAGGAATATGTACTTGGAGTAAAAAAACTCACCCCCTTAATGAAGAAATAAGGGTAGTCTTTCTTAAATAACTTTCAGCCTTGTTGAGTTCCGAAGAGTGGGAAATAGAAATAAAAATTTAAACCCTATAAGAAATGTAGGGGAATAAAAAATATGGTGTTTAAGATGTAAATTACATATAAATATCTCAAATGTTATTTAAGCATAAAAAATCTCAATCAAAAGTAAGATTAGAACATAATCCCTAAAAAAGGTATATTTTGAGTCAAAAGACAATGAAATATATGGCTTCATATGGATTTGTAAATCCATTTACTTAAATAGAAATTAATATAAAAAAATCATTATTTCAGTATTGACACAACAAAAAAACAAGAAATGGATATGGAATATATCTCTAAGAATGAAATGTGATACGAGAAAACCCTTACCCTGTATTTTAATCTTCTCAGAATCATTCCATTATATAATAAAATAAATATATATTTATTAATAATATTTAAATTTTATCCATATATATATATATATATTACTAGATATCATTTATTCATAACATACATTTACCCATTTACTCATAATTTTTTAAAATCAATTATTTTGGTGTCTATTGTTTGGATTTTGATGAATGATTTGATTTTGCACCTACAATCGTTTTACCATTGTAATGGATTTGTTACATATATAATTTTATTAATTTCGCATATATATATATATATTATTAAGATATTAAATTAAATTTTATAACCATTTATGTATGGTAGTTTTGCCAAATGAAACACATTATTCATGGTGGAGGTAGTCCATACATACACATGTGTAAAGTTTTAATTTTAAAAAATATAGAATGAAAATAAGGTATATAATTATTTACCTTTATAAAAACTTAATTATGTAATAAATAACAAATATATTTATTAGATATGTATATTGTACCATCAATGTGAGGCTTTGCCGAAAAGTCAAATACGTCGCTTCATAGAGGTGGTAAGATACTTGTACACATGGGCGACACTTGTATTTTCCATTTGATGGATGTGATGTTGGTATTGGTTATTACATAAATAAAATAAAAATTAAGGATATTTATGATTATTATTTCATCATATTACTTTGGATATAAAATATTAATAGCTTGGTGAAGAAATTTAAATCTCAAAAGAACTTAGTTAAGATGCTTACCTCTTTCTTGTAATTCCTTATTTTGGTTAAACCTTTAGCCTTTTAGTTTTTTATTTTGTGGTAACATGTATTATTTGATGTAAAAAAGGGATTTTTTTGAGTTATTTTGGTAGATATTTATCAATATATGATGATCAAAGTGTTTGAATAAGTGAAGATTGGAGGTTTCCTTTTATAAGTGAGGGGAGGTAGACCATTGTAATTACCCTTAATATTAAAATAATGTAATTTAACATTCATTTGAAAGTGGTTCCAAATAGGTGAATTAATAAGATAATTATAATTATATATAATTATTTTAAACAAATGACAAAAATATAATGTTATATGATTTCTTTAATCCCTATCCTTAATCATAACATCTTTTAACCCATTTTAACCTTTATCGTGATGACTTAACATTTTCCATGCTAACTATTTTTTGAACGTTAAATAAAATGAAAATAATTAAAATATATGAATATGATTACTAAAAATACATAAATCATTTTAAAATATAAAATTCATATAGTTAGAAAAATTACTTTCAACATAAATTCAAAACAAAAAACGAAAAAAATATTTAGAACTAATATTTTTTATACATAAAAATTTATTTATACCAAAATCATATATAGATATGATTTACGTGGAAATTATGGTTTATGAATAATTATTCATAATTATGTGGCATTAATATCAATAAAAAATTAATTTATTATTGTAAATTCATAATTAACCAAAAATGTCAAAATTAATATTTTATTAAAACTAAACATAACTTGTGTTCTAAAAAGGAAATAATGGGTCTAAATTTCTACGTAATAGTTTTTAATGATTTATTTTACTTAATAAATACATATTTATTCAGTAAAATGTGTTAATATATTATTTATTTATTCTTATATCATAATAATGTAAAAACTGCTTACAATATTTGTCGCAATGATATTTTTTCACTATTCACCTAAAAATCATTCATTTTAGAGAAATATTAAAAAAATTTCCACATCTAATTTTAGCATGATGAATTAAAAAAATAATGTTAATTTTATAAAATATAAATTACTATATATATATATAAATGAATTTATTTTTTAAAAAAATATTAAAAATAAATAAAAAAAACTTTTATAGAAAATTATCCTACTGAACATCAAGTATTATTTATATTTGTTCATATAATTTATTAAATAAATAAGTGTTAATTTATTAGATTATATATTAAAATATATTAAATGTGAAAAGTTTATTAAAATACACAACACAACTAAAATAGTCCTTTAAAAATACAAATTTTTTATATTGTCCGATTTTAATCATATCACAATAATTATTTATTTTATAATCGTTAAATTTCATAAAAAAATACATTATATGTATTGTAATTTATTACAATTTTTATATATACAAATGTTTAATTTTTTTTCTAATTTTAATATTTAGTGACTCATTATAGTTTAGTGTTGAGTGTGTTATTAAAACAAATATATTTATTGAAAGGAATACCCAAAAAATTTATTAAGTTTTATATTAACCCCCATTAAATAAACTATATCCTCAAAATTTAATTTTGTTACTAAATTTTTTGTTGACATATGTATTATATCAGTTATAGATTTAGTCTTGAAATTTTATTCTTAACTTACAACTTTTAAATTTATTATTTCATAATTAGATGATTATAAAACCATATTTGTACAATTTTATATACCAAACATGTGATTAAGTTTTCATTGTTTAACTTGATACCTGAGGGATATTTACCAAGTAAGTGATGAATAAATTTTCATCATGTTAGTATATTTTGATTAATTTTTTTACCACAGAGATATAGAACTTGAGAATGTTTAGTAAGATTATTTCATTTTATTATATAAGAGTTATTTCATTTTATGATTTTTTTGATCATTTTTTTATATTTTCATTAAATATCAATCAAAATTATGAATAAAAAAGATGAAATATTTATTTCCAAAGAACAAATATTATATATTAATGGATAATAAAATCCATAAAATAATTATATATTATTCCTCCCATATTTTTTCTCTTACTAAAAAATGGTGAGTTTGAGTAAAAACAATATTCAAATAAATTAAAACCTTCAAAATCCATTATAATATTAAATACATACAATTAAACATATATTATTTTACACATTACCTACTAATTTCATTATCCTAAAAATTAATTAAACCCCAAAAATAAGGATTATTTCTTATGTAATCATATGTATTAAAACCATGATTTCTACTAGGGAATAATTGTTCGAAATAATAGATACCACCCAATATATATTCATTGTAGGAATATTACCATTATTTGTCCTAATTGAAAACATTTTTCCATTTATTATCAAGGTATGATTCAATATCTATGAAAAATATAAAAAGTGTAGAGATATGGAATCAAATAAAGAATGATTTTATGATCAATGTGCCAAATATCACAACATAAGGTCTTTCAACTTGAACTGTAGTAACTATATAAGTTTAGGATTGTTTTATCAAGATATTTTGAGGTTTATTACCTTTAAAATTGTTGAATTTCTTTTAATATTTCCCCTTTTTAATTTTAGATGAAACTATCGATATTTGTGACCTCCTTATTTCCTTTAAATTCATGATCATGATGGCCCTTATCACTGTAAATTTTATAGACACACATTAAATTTAAGAAATAATGACGATGTTCCTTTTAGAAAATGTCACATATTAGATGTTCTATACTACCCTTATTATCTTACATGTTATTTTTTTTATGGTGGTAAAGAATAATCTATTTTTCTTGTTTTGTTATGAAAATATAATAATTTGAAATTATCTTTTTCATTATAGAACTTGATTCCATATGATCACATGATACAAACATTTTACATACAAGTTCCCTTTAGAGGCTTGGATTAATAACATCAAAGAATCTATCAATACTACATTCTAGATTACACATGGAATCTATATTATGCTTTTCTAATCACATAATTTTCTTCATAATCATCATCACATTTCTCTTCCATCTATTTTATATCATGAAATTTCATTTTGATATTATATCACATCAATTAATAAAAATATTTCTCAAATAATATCACCATAAATGTTTTCTATTCAATTATCTCTACAACATCCCCATTTTTTGTATTTTTAATAAACAACTAAAATTGATCAAAATATTAATTTAGACAATACATGGCTGATATTACCTTCTCCCTCTCATTACATTTCAATTCCATAAATATATTTTCAGGGCACTTGATCTGTTGTTCAAATATCAATGGAATATTATATTCCTTAAAGGATTGAGAATTCTACCTCATGAAGTGGTCCTACAAAATTTCATCATGCTATATAGAAATAGTTTATCTCATACAGGAAAGGAAATTGTTCATAACCTAAGTTAACTAACCTAATATAGTAATAATCTCCACAGATCCAACATAAGCCATGTTGACTTGTTCAAGTGGTAAATCCATAAATTGATTATTGGTATTGATACATTTTACATTCCTTCTACTAGAAGCTATATCTAATAAGTGACATACACTTAATTGGACAAAATCACTATGAAAATGGAAACATAACATAAATATTCTTAAAATTTTCTTGAATATTCTATGGTATTGTTGTAATATTAATTCTTCTTATCTTCTACTACAATATAGTTTCCAATGATCCAACTAAAATTTAATTGACACCAACAATAAAAACACAAAATACAGTCATTGTTGTAATATTGGGATGTAAAAACAATAAAAAACAATTTGTATTAGCTAGAAAACCATTTGTATAGCATATACCAATGATTATCCAAACAGTTGGATATAATGTTGTGGCTATAGGAATATACCACTTATTTAGAACTATTGGAATAGGACACACTATTGTAAATTTTACCAATAGTTTTCAATATTGCTGGAATAGAATAATACTTGTGGCTTTAGAAACCATTGGAATATTATTTCCTGATTGCAAATTACACCAATGGTTTTGTGAAAATAATTATTGATAGTCAATATTGATGGTTTTTATATTATATATATATATATATATATTTCCTTGGTATCTATAAAAACCCCTACATGGACTAAAATCATCATCTAACACTTTTATCCCTCCACCATGGCCCAGAACTATCAAATGTCATAAATCTCATGCACATACAAACACCTAAACCCAATACACTACAAAAAATATTCATAATTCAAAAAACTAATTAATTTATTCAACTAGTAATAACATACATTTAAAAAATCATATATATTGACACTCATCCAATCATAAAAATAATGTTTCATAAATATTAGTAAAAAATATAAAAGGTCAATTTCTCTCTTATCACAAAAAATATCATCACCATAACCATCACAGTCTCTATCATCATCATCATCATAATCTACATCCTCATCTTCATAATCATAATTATCCTCGACATTACCCTCAAATCACCCTCACCATCAACATAACCATCGTAATCACCATCTCCAAGATGGTCACCATCCCAACCACTATTGGGAACATCACCCAATACACCAAATAGTGTTTTCATCATTGATATATATGTATCATAATATGAGGTGACATATGATTGATGTGATGGATATAAGTCCTCCATAAATTTAGAAAATTCATTGTTGTCCTTTTGATCCCATTATTGATCAAACATTGACATTTTTGGCCTCTTATACGTTAATATATACCTATATTTCCATTGAACAATCTATTTCTAACTAGTTTCTACTAGAAATAACATATAATGTAGGCCAATTTTCATTAGGGACAATACTCTTCCTTAGTTGACAACATAATCTCCCATGGTGATCATCTCTTAATATCTAATGACAAATGATTGTTTGGCCCAATGTTTTCATCTTACTACACATATGGAGACTATAAATCACAATGTTACAAATACAAATGAACTATTTACTTACAAAATATTTATTAAAATTTCAAATCAACACTAAAAAACATACTATCATCTTTTTTTTCTATTCCACTACCATTATTCCATCATTCATCTTTCCACATGAGAAAAAAAAATTCCTCAAGGCACAAAACCTTCTACTTTCAATATCTCTTTATGGAATTACATTTAATGTAGAAAACCAATATTCAAAAATACATTTTTTAATAAAATTAAGTCATCGTAACTAATATTTAATTTACAATTTATAAAAAAAAATTGTATTATATTTAAAAAAAATGTATTTAATTGTCCCAAAATTTGAAAAACTACAGTGATTAAAAAAAATAAAGGGAAAGTAAATATAAAAATATATAACAATAATATATTCATGTAACACCCCAGGTAAATAAAGAATATGACATTTTCATATTTATCCATATTTGTGAATCAAATGTTAATATTACTTTAAAGGGGATGTAATGCTCGATGGCATACCCAATACGCAACAACGAGTTTCTTGGGAATCTTACGTTGCACTTTAATAATAAAATAATATTATTTTGAATGGTAGTTAACATGTAGCAATTGTAATGGTAGGAATGGATAGAAATAACTAAAATATGATTATATATGTTTTTAAATTTTTTTACATTTATCCAATAAAAGATAAAGGCTTAAAATACGGAAAGAATTCAATTTTAGGCGTATATGCCCTAGTTTTCACTAAAGGTTCAGTTATCGCATTTTGGTGGCGAAACATCATTAAATATAGTTTTGTTCACTCTTAAACATTCTTTTGGACCAAATAAAACTCTTATTAAGAATCGGGACATCAAAATTTACTTTGTGTTAATTTTTGGTATCTTTCTGATAAAGTTCATTTTTTAATGAATAGTGTAAAATGTTGTATTTTAATTCAAAACCTCTTTTTAATATAATTTATTTATATGATTAGATTATCTTTTGAATTGGTTTTAAAGTAAAATTAGAATATATTTTTACCATTAAATCCAATAGTGGTCGTTGGAATTAATTTTACTTTGAAATCAGACTTAAACTAGTGTCAATCTTTTGATACTTATTATTTCATAAAAACACGTTATTTGCTCTGAAAGCGGGAATTAATTAATTAATGTGACTTATATGTTTTGAATATTTTAAAATAGACTTCATTTTTGAATTCGGAATATCAAATATATCTTAGGGTGAATTTTTGGGATTTTTCTGAAAAACATCAATTTTTGATGAATAGTGACACCACTAAGTGGTACTTATAAAAACTGATTTTTCCGTTTAAATGAAATTTTGCCATCTTCGTGTTTTGAATTTCAAAAATACGACATACATGGTTTTCATTAAGAAGTAAAATGTGGTTTACTGAGATAAAAATAATTTTTTTGGTGAATAGTAACTTATTAAGTTTTTAATCACGATTAGTGGTAATTAGTGTAGTTTAAGGTAAAAATAATGTTTTAATAATATGAAATGAACTTTACAAATGTCCTACCATCATTTTTTGTGTCATGTAAGACCAAGACAAGCCATGGGTCAACTTGGGGACCCCATGGATCCACCATGGTTGGGAAATGTCATAAACAACTTTTTATTTAATGTTAAAGTAAAAATGACACAAACTTGAGTTATTTTACAAAAACAATTTTTACATGGGGTTATAAAGATAGGATTTTTGATTATAAATAGTCATTGTAAAGATAAAAAGATTTCCTACATCATAGTATTTGTTTTATAATTTTTAGACATTAAATAAATTAAATTGTTTATGACATCATAATGATGAAGCGATGACATCATTATCTGACGATTTAAATAAAATGAGAAGATAATGTAAACTATAAGAGCTACACATGTCCAAAACTTATTGGATGGGTGGATTTCGAACCCTTATCACCTTATCCACGAATTATATCAATGTGGGAACTTTTTAAAACCGAAACACATGTTCAAATAAAGTAATATTTCTTACTTTCCAAAAGTGCCCCTCCTCTCCTCTTATAAAAGGCCCCCACCTCTACCTCATTTCACACACTCCTCAAGCCTTTGGCTCGGACAAACCCTGCCCATTTACTCTCTCCACATCCCTATACTCATCCTATAGGATTCCCTTTGGGCAGAAACCTTTCAATGGAATCCTTTAGGATCAAATCAAAAGGAGTTACACTTTTAAAGGTAATTCTTTCTCTCATGTTCATTTGTTTTATTTTGCTTCTCCAACCCCCTAAACTATTTTGATTTACTTCTTTTGTAACAAAAACAGTATCTTAAATATACTATGATGTTTTTATAAGATTTATTCTAGATAAACTCTCACACAACTACATCAAATGGTTAAAGAACATACGGTTTCCGTGGATGGCGAAATTCTGCCTCCCGAAATAATGATTGTTCAATACTCACTTAACACCTTCAAAGGTGGCCATTATGATGTCACTATTTTTATATATGATATATAATATGTTTATGTTTTACTTATGCTTCTGTATTTTTCATTTGTGTCTTACCTTTATGGATTCCATTATGGTTATACGCGATATCTTCATTTTAGGAATTGCGGACTACCGCCCCCTCAAAGTGATGTAATTCGTTAATGCCATACGTGGGACGTATAAAGGATGGATTTAATGTTATTATATATGATGTTATACTGGAATTATTATATACATATATATCATTATTATTTTTTTCCATTAAAGTATGAGATAGAAATGAAAGTAGCGTTCATGCGTACGTACGGCTTACCGTCTCCATGAACGGTGCATTTCATTTCTTATCCCCAAATGTAATGTAATATTATGAGTACCTGTATATAATGGATATATATGATGAATGATACATATAAATGATGAATATAATTCTGTAATTAAAATATACATACCTCTCATTTAGTTTTAATTCCATTAATATGACAAAGAAATGAAAGTAGTGTTCATGCGTACGTACGGCTTACCGTCTCCATGAACGGTGCATTTCATTTCTTACCTCTAAATGATTATGTAATATTATAAATACATGTATATGCTGGATATATATTATATATATGATATCTGAATCAGTAATGTCATTTTGGATATAAAGAACCTTTGACCACACGAACAACATGTAATTGTAAGAAGTCCACTTTCGACTTAAGAACCAAATATCGAAAAAACAAACATTATTAACTTAAATGATTACATAATGTTTATAACAAGGAAATAAGTGATATAAAATCAATAATAATCTTGAAAAAGGTTCATAATCAATTATAAATTAACTCAAGTTTATTATTCAGGAGATTAAATAACGATCGAGTCATGTCGGACCCGAGGTAAGGGATCCTACTCCTCTCTTTCTTTTTAAGTACACACTTTTATGTCATTCCTTTTAAAGATCATCTTTCTTGTTATTGGGATGATATTTTATATTAAATTTACTGTAATTTTTATGTTAATGTGATGAGAGACCCTATTCTCTCTCATCAATCCATTTTGGAAGTTTTAAGTGGCACCGATAGGCTGCCGAATTTTCGTAAGGGATCCTACTCCTCTCTTTCTTTTTAAGTACACACTTTTATGTCATTACTTTTAAAGCTCATATTTCTTGTTATTGGGATGATATTTTATATTACACTTACTGTAATTTTTATGTTCATGTGATGAGAGACCCTATTCTCTCTCATCAATCCATTTTGGAAGTTTTGAGTGGCGCCGTTAGGCTGCCGAACTTTCGTAAGAGATCAAACCTCTCTCTTTCTTTTTAAGTACTCCCCTTTATGTCACTTCTTTTAAGTTCCTCTTTGTAATGTTGGGGGATTTTATTTTATATTCTTCTTGATTTACATTTTATTTTAATGTGATGATATACCCTATTTGATCTCATCAATCCATATTCGGAAGTTTTATGTGGCGCCGTTAGGCTGCCGAGTTTTCATAAGGGATTTTTCATCTCACTTTTATTCCCGTGAGATGTATGCTACATTTTCCACAAATTCCATTGAGTGGTGTATGTACTGCCCATTATTCTACTCTTTGTGTAATATAATTTCGTTTATGAGTATTTACATCAATGATCTATTGTCCTTCTTTCATGTGGTGTATGTTTTGAAAGATACCCAAGTCGGTAAGGGAACCTTTCACCCTCCTCTTTTTTAAAAGAATTCTTCTGTTGGGTCTATTAATTTACATATTGTTATATTGGGATATGTTCTAATATATCCTTATTGATGTAAATTTTATGTCCAAGTGATGGGATACACTTTTTATCTCTCATCAACTCATTTTTATGTGATTCCGTTAGGCTGTCAAGGGAACTTTTTAACCCAATTTCGATTTCTTTGGGTTCAACATGTAGTCATTGAATATGTCATCCATTGAATATGTGTGAATGACCTTTTATTGTTTTACACTTAATATCCACTTATATTGGGTGTATTTGTCACACATATTTTTGAGATTGATTTGTCCTTAATTTAAGGATACCTTTTTTATAAGGGATTTCATCACATTTGACATTTCTATTGAGGGTTCATTGTTGTTATGAACCAATTCACTCTTATATGGTGTATATACTGTCCTTTGGAGTATTATATCAAGAATCCATTTATTCTCATGATATTATAAAGTTCTGAATAAATTTTATTCCTCAATTATTGTATTCAAGTGTCTCTAATTTTGGTAAAACCCCTTTAACCAAAATATCGTTTTAAATTTTTTAATTATTTGTTCTTATTAATATCCATGTTTTCAAAATGGTTTTAAGGATTTATTTATATGGATATTAATGGTTTAAAATTTTAAGCTTCAAGGTGGTATGGGACACTTTTATTCAAAAATCTATTTATTAAATGTTTTAAATGGTTTTGGAAATGGTTTCTTTTTGAATGGATTCATTATTTCAATATACTAAAATGTTATATTGTGATTGAAATGTGGAAATGTTATGTTTCCTTTATGCATGTTTTATGTGATACATTTATGTTATGGTTCTTGGGCATTGTTATGAAAACGGGTGGTTTCTTGATAAACTAAGGGCGGGTGAGCCCGATATAGCTCTCCAATGCATTGGGTAATGCGAAGGAGTGAAACGTTAAGGTTTTTCTGAAGAGATTTATGGAATATACTGTGATGGGTATTCCAAACGTAACCAAGAGGGTTACACCCTACGTAAGAATGTTATGAATGCCTCAAGTTACCTTTATTTCTTATGTTTTCTATGATTTATTCATGATTTGATATGCCTATGTTTTATGGGTAAAGTGTGATTTCATTCTAATGTATATATGAACTCATGTTTCCTTTCCATATTTTTATAACTCTTACTGTTCTTTTTATGCTCATCCCATGTTTTTGAAATGTTTTTCACAGGCCAAGGGAAAGGTGCATGATGTAATGATAGTGTCAAGGATGTGTCAAGAAGGAATCCGTGTTATATTTTAAATATGTTTTCGTTGATGGGAAGAATGAATACTGTCTTTTATGTAACCACTTTGTTTAAATGTGGAATGTAATGCAAGTTTCATGATCTAATTATCTAAAACTCTAAACCTGAAAAGATCCTCAATGTGTAATCTTGTAATAACTCAAGATTAAGTAAGGTTTAAGGCTGGGGCCTTATAATTCTATTTTAACAGGGTATACAATTAAATTAATTACATAATCAAAAATGATATTTTGTTCTATTTATAAAGGATTATTAAGATGAATTCACTATAAATCATTACATTTATTTTAATAAATTAGTGTTAAAATTTAGAATTTTAATTATAGTAGTATTATAAAAAAAATACAAGAGGTTCTAATATTTAAAAAAATGTTTATGTATATCATTTTTTTAAGGATAAGTTAGATTTTTTTAAAATGACATCTATAATGATATTAGAAGACATAGAGAATCATCATGTGAAGATAATAGTTACTAGACACATCGAACCCAGATTTAGATTATTCCATATTTATAACAATGAGGTATCATAGAATTTATAAAAATAAATAGGTTTCATAAAAACTATTATTTGAATTGTATCAATGAGATATATTAACATATTCATTCATTTCTTGATTAATCTTCCTGTATGTAGTGCTAAATCAATGTGATCTATATGACTTATTTATAGGGTATTTGTCTACTTTTTGGGTTTATCTCAAACTGGAATGAATCATATCATTATAGTAGATGAGTGGACTATCCTAAGCACGAGGAAGGAGGTCTCATGGTTTCCCCTCAATGTATAGCATGTTAATAAAATACACTATTCTGCCTCATTATTTATTTTTAATGCATAGAGTATTAAATGAAATATTAATTATGTAAATTATTATAATTAAATTCATATTACGATTGGGAATTTAAAATTATCCATTAGTGTAAGTATACCTTGACCCAGACAACCCCTTTTGGGTCTATCACACACATTCCATAACCTTTGTACATAGTCTTGGAATTAAAAATCCTCCTTCGACATGGGATGACTTAGCTCCCACAAAATGGGATGATAAATTGAATTAAATGATTGATAAGTTGTGTCGATACTTCATAATTAGCCGAAGTAAATTATTTAAATTACTATAGAACTATCATTATTGATAAAAGGAACAATTAATATATATTTAAATGTTAATGTCAAGGATCTACACATATCCCACATTAATTGATGAAATTATTTCTCGACTCATCTCACATGATACACTTATAGTGTCATGGACCTTCCCATGACTTTATTTATTACATATATATGGAAGGAATCTAGTTGTTTACTTGAGCTGTAATATCAAATTTTTACTATCATGGTCTTATTTATTAGATTATTCATAGCTTATGTTTTACAAATTAAATTATAAAAGACAAAATGAAATGACTTATGATACTAAAAATTGTTAGGAATGGATCCCATAGCATATAATATAATACTAATATACATCACATAATTGGATTTACACAATTACTTGAGTAATACTCAGGTTTCTTCTAATAGAACAAATAGGGTATGATGATAGGGAGTTTGAGATTATATGTGACATGTGTGATACTGGTAACCTCATTACATAATATTATAGAAGTATTCGTAGGCTACAAGAATTATATTACTCCTTGAGTAATACTTGGGATTGTTTTTTCTGAATATGTTAGATGAGATATTAGGATAAATCATTTTCCTTATGCATTGAGAAATGTTTGGATTTCTTTTTTATAGAACACCATAGATGGGATCATGCTGAAATTGGTGGTTCTGAGAGATAGTTGGGTTTATTCATTACAGAACACCATGGATTGGCTCAGAGAACAAACTAGATTATGTTACTCCATGGGTGATACATGGTTTCCTCATTAGAGAACACTATGGAAATTATCACTGGAGAAATGAATTATATCATGATTGATTATTATTACATATTCTTTATGGTATCTCTTTATGATGATTACAATACTATGATGACTTATCTTTCATCGTGTGTCCTTCACCAACTAATGTACTTATTTTCAAATACACATGAATACATTGAATTGTTCTGTGGTTTAGATACACTCATTACATATGGATGCAATTGGTATAC
Source organism: Viscum album (assembly GCA_963277665.1). Lineage (NCBI taxonomy): Eukaryota > Viridiplantae > Streptophyta > Magnoliopsida > Santalales > Viscaceae > Viscum > Viscum album. The sequence goes on from OY728152.1 coordinate 1,391,315,479, forward strand.
CCTGCGTTCTATACAACTGTTATACATTTATGACAATGGTTATGTTCCCATGTTATGATGTATTGGATAACTGCCTTAGTGAAATAAATTATTTGTGTGCTACTATAATGTGGATTCCTTTTAATTCTACCTCAGGACATCACCGGTGCATGTTTATATAAAATTCTATATATACGGTTGTTTATATGCATATATATATATGCATCGTGGAATGATAGAGATATCCCATCTTAGGCCGAAGTTGGTATGGTCCTTCAGGTGTCCTTAGGGAACCTGAGCCCAAATTATTTAATATAACTTATTTAATAATTATTTATTATTCCTACACACTGTAATATTATATACTCATACATTTGATTGAATTTTACAGTATTGGTGGTGTCCAATTGAGTATTCCTCACAACCTTTTTCGGCCTCCCTTCTACAAGGACACCCAAACAGACTTCACAATTTCTAGATTATGTTCATGGATTATGATTTTTATTTTATATTTTTTATGCGATATTAGAAGCACAAGAGTTAGATAGATCATAGGATGACCATGTAAATATCCTTCAAGGATTTTGTTTTATTTTTTAATCATTTATTTATTAAATGATGTATAACAACTATATTAAAATTTCAGCTTCACAAGGACATCCATGATTACTATTTAATTTATTATTGGTCGCCTAACATTATTTTTCCACTCCCATTATATATACTACATGAGATTTTAATTTATTCATAGTGAACCACAGTACTACTCTAATATTGATGTTAGAGTATCCCTACCATACAATCATTTGACCATCACTGTAAGTTAGTAGACTATGTATGGGAAGGAATACTTGGGGGCTTGTGATTAACCATCTTAGGGAACTGTTTTAGTGGATCCTAAGTTAGGACATCCCAAAGTTGTATCTATTTTAAATTTTTTTAATTTGAATTTCTAATTTCTAATTGAGGAAATAATATTAGAAATGTTTTTTTCTTGATAAATATTAGTGTCTTGGAGTTATTAACCTAGGCATGTGTAAAATACCCAGTTCACAAAGATTATATTTTTATCTTATTACTTGTTATTACAATAAATTTTTATTTCTCCCTGAGTTATTAGTGTTCATTTTAATGATAAAATATTTATGATATTTTTGTCATTTATACCAAGTACCAATATAGAATGGAATTATTATTATAGGAATCATTATAGTCTCCTAAAGATTCACATTCCATGCATATTATGTTCCATTTAGGTTGCATTTCTTAACTACTGATAGATGATTGATGTACCATGTGTGTTTTGACAACATCCTTATCACCATGATCCATTTTGAAGATTATTTCTCATGTTTTCTATTATACCATGATGTTTGATAAATTCATATGTTTTTATGTATTTATTACTTTTTGTGGACAAGAATAGATTTCGTTATGATATATAACTGCTTATTAAAGTGTCAACAACAACCTAAATGGTATTTCCCATATCTCTATTTTGTGACACCCTACCTAACCAATCCAAACATGTTTAAACCACGAAACATTGGTTTTATAGTCTGAAATATTTATGGATGTTCTTAAATGGGTGCCAATAATTTTTTATGAGGTGCATGGACCCTTATAAAATTTGAAGGCTAACCCATAAAATAAAACCATTAAATATGAACTTACAATATTATAAAATAAAATGAGAGACATGGTTGCAACTACATGATTTAAATTAATAATTTATAAATGACGGTACCATTAAATATGTTAATGAAAATTAATTTAAGAAATGTATGGTTCTTATATATACTGAATTGGGATTCATAAAGATAGTTGTTTCCTATATAAAGGCATTCACCTCTATTACATAGGAATGATGACTCATATGTCTAAATTCCTAAATTCACAATAGGACAATAGTAGGTTACATAGGGAACGTTTTTGGATTTATAAACCCAATCAGGGTGTGATTAATCATGAATGAAATATAGGACCCTCACCAGCCAACTTATTATTTATATTCCTTGATATTTAACCCAAGGGAGGTAGGATTATGCTAAAATTGATGGTTAATTATATTTTATAAACAATTAATATGGGTTATGTATAAATTTATATCAACATCATACTGAACTAGTTATTTTAAAATGAAAAGATGAATTTTTTTCATTTATTAGCCTTATTATTATGAATCTTTAGTTAATTAAAATGACAATTACAACCTAACGGATGTTCTCAATTATAGCCTAGAATTTAACATGTCTTTCAAAAATCTAAATTTTGAGATCATAAATTATAAATTGAATGGAGAAAAAGAATTTATAAGATAAATATCGAAATTATGATAGGATTTCATCTAAATTCTAATTATTGAATGGAATTTTCAAATAACTTGTTTTTGTACTGTGGGGAATTATCTAAATAATGTTCCAAGTACTTTTTCCTTTATAACTGATATTGGATACCCTTTATATTACAACTTGGAAAGGCTTAAATCTCAAATCAGAATTAGTGTAATCGATTAAATGAATCTATATTATGGTGTTCATGGAATGAACATTTTGTATTCTTAGTTAAACCCTTCATTGAGTATTTCCTTGGATGAGAACATGAGCATTTCTCATAGAATTATTTTCATCTCTCCTAAACCCAGGTGATAAGCTTTAGATCCAAGTGATCATTAATGGTGTGATTCTAGTTTCGTGATTGAAACATTATGTTAAAAATTAAGGGGCTATCCACATTGTTAGAGCGCACTAAAAAACATAAAACATTTCTAAATGTAGCAATTATTTTGAAAATTCTAGGTTTTTTACATATACTTTGATTTGAGTAGGTATATTAGTTTACAAAAAAAACATTGTATGATATGTGGTCATGGGATAGTTTATCCTTGTGGAAATTGTGATCCTTTTATGATGATGATTTTTTACGAATAGAAATGTCAATCATATGGTTGGCCACATATTCCGTCATGTGACCCTTCTTATTTTTCATTGATAAGGCCACTTGGTATTTCATCAGATAGGTTAACTATCTTATGTGTAATATGATGGTGAAATTAAATATTTTGTATAAGACATTAAATACTGGGATTCATAGGGCAGATAGGCATATAGATAGTATCAAATGATTTGTCATAATGTTGATAAAATCTAAGGGTTGTATAATAGATGCATGTCATACACATAGAGTTGGTAAAATAGTTCATCAATCTGCATGAGTTTTTTTGGAAATAATTAAATCCTTAAGATTTTATGTTATTTTCAAAGGTTATTTTTTGAGTAGAGTGATTTGGGTGTTATAGAAGTTGTGCTTTCCATGTACTTAGGGTGATGTTTCAAAAGTACCAAGTGTTGTGAAATGTCAACTATTTTAGTTTCAGATTATATGTCCATTGGTAATGATGTTTTTGAGTCTATATTAGTGTATTGTCCTGCAAAATTCTATAGAAAACCATTTTTAGTGAAATTTTAAGTGTATGTTTTTTCTATTTTCCAATGTTTTACTTAAAACAAGTGAGTTGGTAATGACTATGACCTATGTTTAATGGTGGATAGAGAGTGTTATTTGTGATAATTTCCCTTCCTTAGAAAATGATTAATAATTCACTCTTACGGTGGGGATTATTCTTTCATATCTATTTTTTATGTCCTTCTATGTTAGTGGAAATATGTCATATTAAACCATTCTAAAATAGGAAAAAAAAATTTATGATATGTGGATGGTAAATTTTATATTTCCAGTCTTTGAGGAAGAGATTAATGTAAATCCTTTTTATGGGGTTTTATAGAGTTTAGATGTTATATTTTGGATTTATATGAATTATATTCCCAGATAATGTTTCAATTACGAGGTGTAGATATATTTGGAAGGTTAAAATTTGATTAAATAGTTTTCTATTTATTAAAATTTTAAAGACACCATTAATCAATTTGGACTTCACCTGCAATGCATAAACTATCATAGAATACATATGTAGTGATGGAATCATGGTCACTTATTGAGAACATGTCATAATTTGAAGCCTATATTCTCAAAATAATTCAGCAAGTGATTTTTTGAATTTTATTCTTATTGGTAATTTGATTTGGTTTGTTAGAAACCACATCAGGGACCTTATCATGATTATTATGAGTTTTTTGGGTGTTTTTGTTATTTACTGACATATTCTTATTGTAATCCTACATTAAATATGATCATTACCCATATATTGACATCCTCAAGGGTATTTTAATGGAATTTTGTTTATATACCAATCTAATGCAATATGTTTAACATAATAATGGAACGATAAATAAAATATTTAGAGTTTTACTTTAGGTGAATAGTTTTTTATAGTCGCATTGTTTTCCCTGATTGGTACATGGATTCCTTTATAGGAAGGACTCAAAAAAACTCATAGACACTAGATGATTATTTTACTTGATCTAAAATAGTGAAACCACTATTTGACTCAATAATTGATCTTGATATGTGGACATTTCATCTATGTATTGACATATCATGTGTAAAATCCTATAAAAGGAATCCCTTGGATGATTTCTCCAGACTATGGGGTTTGATTATCAATTCACCCTGGACATTCTATTCTTATATGTTGGTTTGAATATGATTCTATATATTCAAGGGTGATGAGTTGTGTATATTCCCACATTTACACTATGTCATGAAATCATAAATTAATGGTCGGGTTGGGGGAATCACTAGATGAAAAGTATATACTTTAGTGTGCATGCTCAATATAAAAATTAAAATGAATTGGGATAATGATATTGTAGTATTGATTCAGACACATCACTGTTAATGATGAGTGTTTTCAATCGATGTTTTCAAGATGTAGATTCACTTTATTTTCATTTATTCATTTCTCTACATTTGGTGAGGAATCAATTTTAACATAACCTCAAAATGAGATGATGGTAGTGCAGGGGTTAGTTTTGGTTTTTTCATGGTAAATTATGATGTGATTGGGATAAATTTTTTCAAATAATTATTTAATATCTGATCTAGTTTTGAAACATTCAAAATAGAAAGAATAAGGATCAATGTGAATGCTTAAATGTAAAATTCTGATAGTGGTAGTACCATGAAATAAAATTGGATTTTTGGTTAGAAACTTTTATGGAGAACTTCATAATACAAATAATGAAATATATGATTACACCATCGTTTCATAGGTTACATAGAATTAGGTAAGAATTTTCTCAATGTTAAATTTTTAACTAAAGTGTTTTCTTAAGATTTATGACTAATATTCCTTGCATATAAAGGTGATTCGTGGTGGCATGTTTCATGTTTAAGACACAACAAGTAATGATTTATTGTGAATTCCTAATGGAATAAGTATGGGTAATGATTAATTATTTCCCAAATATTCTTTGCTATGAAAAGTTATAATTTGGGGATGTTGTAACATCTTTTGTTTTCGATCTGGAGAAATTTTCCAATGGAATTTGAAATTACCATATAGTGGATGGTTTAAATTTTAAACCAAGATTCTGAATGTAAATGTGACCATTAAAAAACAAATATGTTTTCTATATAGATTGGGATTAAGTCATGATATGAATTTTGTCTATGCAAATGTGTTTCGGGAGTGATATGAATAAAAAATAAGCTTTAAGAGAAGAGACCAGTTGGAACATGGTTAGTTCTTATCGTGTAGTCTAAACTATGAGATTTATTTTTTTAAGATAATAATTTGTTGATAATGTGTGTCCCTTCAAGAGAAACTGTGATGACTAGTCTAGGGGAGAAAAGTATGTCATATTAATTTTTATAATTGATGATAAGAGGCACATGACCATGTTAGACATCTATAAAACTGTTAACAGGTGATACACCCAGGCTGCACGTGGTTTGGAAGACCACGTGGCTTGCTCGCACTCTTGATTCTGCTTATTTAGTGGCACCAAATGATTCATTCCTAGTTATATAAATGTTAAATAAAATAAATTTTCCATTAATGGGTTATAAATTACCATTTTCTCAAATAACATTATTTTACTCCTCCTTCACTTTTCTCCTCTCTCATATAGATCATCCACACAAATAGAGATATCCCTTAGCCTCTCATAGTAATTAATGGATTCTCATCATCTAGTGTATCAATGAAATGTTTAGGGTTGCATTATAAGTATATATCAATAAGCACGTAGATAAACTTCTTTAGCTCCTTTATTTATATCACTGTATAGAATATTATATTGATGTTGGTTATTTTTAGCCAACTGTGGGGTGTTTGATGAATTCATTTATTTAACTCTAACTATATTGAATCGTATCTCAATATTGGATGAATTGTCTATCCTATTCATGAAGTATTGTGTCTAATGTTTTCAAATTAATGTTTATAATGCTTTTGAAAAACACCATTGTGTCACACACCAAATTTTCCATGCATCACCTAATATGTAACGACCCGATCCCACTAGCTTGGGGTGGTTGTCTACATTATTACATTGGAATACGATAAATAGATTCACATACTAAAGTATTGTTTAGTTTAGTATTATTGGTAAATTACATAAATACGTGATTCCAAACATACATTTGAAAAAAATTCAATTTATTATCAATAATAACATTATTCTCTCCATAATTTACTTCCACATTAATCATAATACACTTTATGGAAACATGGGTAATGTAAAAGAAATAATTGTGAGCACAAATTATCAACAAGGGTTAAGCATAATGAATTATATAAACGAAAAATAAAAAATTATCAATATTGAAATGTAAATAACTAGACATGCATGTTATTAAAATAACATTTATATCATTATAAAATAAAGAAAAATCAATTTGAAAAGCTAAATAATTGATAAAAATTAACTTAATCATTAAATTGAAAATGAAATGCATCCAAAGATAATATCATTGGAAAAATATCATTCATATTAATATATAAATTCTAAATGAATGAAATAATTAATTATTGGATGTCATGATCTCATGCATCATACTACCTCTACCTTCAAGACATTTCATAACATAATTTACAACTAATAGGTACAAACCCATTAGGTTAGAAAAAATAATTTCATTATATCTTATTGTTACCTCTTATGAGACCTACTAATACATTAATTGGATATATAATTCCATCACCCACCGATCACTATCAGTCCAAAGCATTCCTCAAATATGAAATAATCGATTTAATTTTTAAACAATGTACCTTATCATCAAATATTTGTATTGACTTAATAATATTAGTATATCAGTATTTACATAGATAAACAAATAACTATCAATTTAGACCACTGTATGTAAACATTATATATTTATTATGCAGTAAACATATCCATGTAAAATAATAAAGATATTTAGGGTAAATTTTATGTCAATAGGAAAGTGAATAACTGAAGGGAAAGTTAATGACTACAAAAATTAATCAACTTTGTGAATGTTAATAATTTACCTAGATAAAATGATCATAAACCACAATGAGTAAGAATAATAATGTTATCAAATAATCATATACTAATTGGATAATCAATAAAGGGTTGTTGTCGTTGATGAATAAAAATACAGTAAAATGACATTTTCATGAATTTTTTAGGAAAATGTCCCCTTCATTTTGAAAATATTTTTATAAAATTTAAAGTGAAAAAAAGGAAAATAAATTTCATTGAAAATAATGTTTAAATATTATAAAATCAATTTTTTTTAAAAAATTATTTTTCAATATGACTATTAATTTCATTCATTTAATACATGTTAAAATGAAGATTCCATTCACATTTTCAGTAAAAGACAATCTGGCATTATTTTGAAAATCAAACGAGGATTACATTCATATTATTTAATATAAATTGAAAATGGGTAAAAATATAATTAATAAGTCATTTTTAAGAGGCTTAGTATATTTTTGAAAAGATTTTTTGAAAACAGGGTTGAGGAAGAAAACAAATTTCCTAGTGAAGAGAGAAAGGAAGTTTGATTTTCATAAAACCACATTCTCAAATATTTAAAGTACCAATGAGTAGAAAATAGTAATATTACATGAAATTAGAATGATTATACAATGTATAATAAAAATAATCTGGTTTATTATATAATTATTAAATAATTTTCTTTAACTATAATTTATGAATAAACAATGTCAATTAGATTTATGTTATGGAACTAACCGTTAAAACGATTATAATGTTAAAGTGAGTATTAATCCATGAATAAATTATTTTTATTTTATGTAAATATACATAATAAAATTGGAAACAAACTATAAGAAAAATAATTCATTAAAAACATAATATTATAATTTTATAGATGATGAAGTAGTAATATAGCGAAATGAAAATAAATTTAGTTATGAAATTATTTACAACTTCATAACTTTAAAGTCAAATAAACATGGATGAAATAAATTAATTGTATAATTCAAATACCAATAATTATTAAAAATTCATGATAATACATTTCAATGCGGTATTTTATATTCCATATTAAATAAATTAGGTTCATAACACAACAATATTCCTCAATGAAGTGGAATTGAGATGAAGTCCCTTACAACACATTTTATTTTTGTTTAATTTTACTTAACCTCTTATATAATGGCGTTTTATAATTAAATTAATTTATTATAGATTCATATTAATATTTATAATAATATATATGATCCTATTATAAAATTTTACCACCCATTTTTTAATAATATTTTATCATTTTTAATGTTTTAGGTGTTAATTTCACAATATTATCAATCTTACTTTGACATGAAATTTTTAGTTCTCTTGAAAATTATATAGTTTCAAAACATCCAGTGTAATAATCAAGAAATAATTATACTATGTATAAATAAATTATACTTTTAAAACAAGTATTAAAATATGGTTATGGGAAATGAATTATGTTGTGCTCATGGAGACAGTATGCTATACGTTTTCTTGAGAAAGGTATAAATTTTTTAGTGATTATTATGGAAAGAATGTAAGTAATATTTATTCATTAAATATTGATAAATTTATCTTATAAAAAATTTTATTTATTTAAATATTCTTATATATATCATCCATATATTGTGGAAATGAAAAGAGAGTCATATCAATTTGTGAAAGTGGTAGTCCATATATACACGAGCGACATTATAATTTTTTTAGTGTAATGAAGAAAATGTTATATAATCATTAATTAATTATAAAAATTTAATTAATTTAAAATTATTTTAATTTATATTAAATATATTCATTAACTTCAACCTTATCTCCTTCCATTTTATGCAATTGTGAAAAACAAATCACTTCACTTCTTGATGCAGATATGCGTCATATATAGAAGAAAATTATCATATCCCATACTAAATGGAAATTAAAATGGTATATATTGTATAATGATTACACATGTATAATTATTATATTAATATATTATACATACTTAAATCTATAATTAATCCCAACGGTGAATGGTGGTAATGGAAAAGTTAATGATATCAATTTGCGAGAGTATATTCATTCGTATACATGAATAATGATTTCATAACCCATTTGATGACTACATAGATGGAAAAATATTATTAATGAATAATAATAAAATTATAGTATGTGGGATATTATGGTTTTATTATATGTTAATTGTTAATAAATAATTTAAGGTAGAAAGATAATAAATAAAATGAATGATCATTTTTAAGAAAATTAAATTCACTATGAGAAACCCCCTTTGGATCTCCTTTTAAATACCATGGGGATTGTATTTTTTTGCGATCAAAGAGCTCTAGAATTTAAAAAATGATATTGGGGAGATAATTGGATGTGTTATTATTAATACCCATGGATTTTTAAGTATGCGTAAGTGTGGGGAGGTAGTTCACCTTTATAAGATGGCAATGTGAATCCTTTAATAAATTACATGGAAATTTCAAAAAGAATCAATAATGATAATGTAATTCACAAGAAAAAGAATTCAAAAGAAAATAAATTCGAACTAGTGAAGTATAATGTGTAAATATGGACCTCAAATAAGTTTGTTTCACGTATTTAGGTCATTTTAATCCCATATCATCTGAGTTTAAACCCATGGTTAATCTGTTTTTACAATAAACATGGTAATTTTTTTTTCTATTTTCACTATTTATTTTGGTCAAAATTTATGTCAAAAAAATGACAATATAAATTATTATGATTCAAAAAAATTAATATATTTTTCCAAATAAAATTCATTTATCTGGAAAATTTTAATTTGAAATTAATATCATAGACACAACGATAAATTGGGGTTTTAATGAAAAATGTTCAAAAGATTACAATGTTTTTATAAAAAAATTAAATATTAAAATAAATAATATGATCTAAATTAAATTATTATATATATATATATATATTATCTAATTTTACATTAAAAATATTAAAAATATAATTTAACTTTATTTATAATTTAAGTGAAAATATAGTTTTAATTAAAATTATGTATTTATCAACATTCATTGAAAAATGAATGATTTCAAAAAAAATCTAAAAAATTCATCCGAAGATAATTTTATTATTATTATTTCAAAAATTAAGGTGATTTTATCAAATATAATTGATATAAACGTATAAATCACTAATTTACATTATGTGTATGAATCATGACTTAATCGTCTTTCAGGGAAAATACATTGTCATTTAAATGATTCATTTTTTATCATTAATCATTAGATAAACATAATATTAATAATATATTTATTAATATTCATACCAACCAAATTATGAAATATGGTTTACTCGTATAAAATATTATGATTCATTTCGACATGGTGTGGTATGTTTCACAGGCCATAATTGAGATTATTTTTAAAGAAATATAGAGTGTGGGGGATTTAAGATCATTGTTCCATGTCAGATACACTATCAAATAAAATTACATTATTTTATAATTTCATAGGGTTACATTCTTCCCACCTTAAATAAATTAAATCCTTACAATTTAAACATGATCTTGGTAATCAAGGGTTTTACATTTGAATTTTTTTTTGTTGAAAAACCAACACCCTAAAAGTGTTAATAAAATATAATATTAATAAGAGAAAAATGGAAGTACCATGATCATATTGAATTAAAAATAACATTGTTTCTACATAAGAGAACATTGGTTGAAATATAATATAAGGACACTAAATAAAATCATAAATAATTATATAGATTGATATAGGTCATTGATCACTAGAAAGTGAACGATAAATGGATGTTAAGGTAGTCAAACCGTTCAACTAGTGATGATATTTATGACCACCTGGTTCATCATAATTGAATTTAATTGGATAAAATATTTATTTCAAGATCATTTTCCTTAATTTATGAAATTATTTTATTGTCTAAGAATATAATGAAATAAAGTGACTTGATACAATTCTATTTTTAAAGAACAATTTAATCCTTTTGTTTTGAAACGATCAATTTTCAATTTATCATTTAATTTAGTTAATTAATATCATAAAAATGAATTTCTCATACTCTAAGAAATAAAAATAACTTTTAATAGACAATAATATCCTTAAAAGAGTGAAAAGAATTTTCAAACATCTCTAAGTATTTTCCAAAATCAATATTGTTAGCATAAGTTCTCCAATATAATTCCTTAATTTGTAAACCTCAATTCTAAAACTATTAGACCATAATTAGTATTTATTTCTCTAATATTTCAAATAGAAAAATGAAATTTTCAATTCAAAAAACGTGTTGGCTAATGATAGGTGTTGAGCCCTTATCATTCTTTTGTCATAGATTCAAGCACCATAACCTTACCATACGTAATGGTTTGTCACCAACCATGTAGGCTGTACTTTTCTTAAAAACTATATTAATATAATTCTATTTAATGTCCCAAAAATTTATAATATAATTCCTTGAAATAAAGTAAATCATCACATAATCTTTTTATTATGGTTTTCAATACTACCATTTTTCAGAAAGTATAATATTATTATTTTACTATTATTACAATCTCATTATGTTAATATTATACCTAAACATTATCAAATACATCTAAATATATGAATATTAAATATAAATGAATTATTCCTCAAATTAATCTTTCAATAAAAAATATACTAAACCAATAGGTTGTATTTCAATAAATTTCTTCCATATTATCCTTAATCTTATTAAACAATCATCAATTAAAACAAAAAACAATGGTCAATAAGACATTGAACTTATAATCAATCTTAAACTCATAAAACCATGATTATATCCACAAATAATATGTTAATTAAGGAGTATATTGTTTTTAAATTTAACACAATCCTTATAAGATTAATGATTCTTATAAGAAAAACACCATTACTAAAATACTTCTACAATTCAATTATTGATCCCCAATACATAAGTACTTGATTTATTTTATTTCTATAAAGGCCTGTCCATAGCCTATAGTTTAACATTTAGAATAGGGAATTGACCTAGATAATTACCATTTTTTCCAATTTAATGAAATTTATCTATTAAGGGATCCCTTAAAAGATAATTATATCGAACCATTATACTTTTCATTTTTTCTTAGCAATTGTTTTCATTGTCACCTTCCATTACATATATAAATCATTTCCCATTCATTTGGGACTCTTTATTTTTTTAAATCTAATACATTATAGGTTTACACTATCCCATTCATTTTCTTCATCTATACAAATCATTCATAATGGGTTCTAATGAAAATGCAAGTTATCCTAAGAATATCCCTCGTCATTGTTAGACGAGGTGTATACTTAGGATTGTTTTTTTACACTAGGTGATGATATAGTTGAGACCAAAGAAAATAATTACGAGTTGTTACCCTAGATACATTATTTCTAGAACTAGGTCCACGTTTTGTACTTATAATATGATGTATTATTAGGAAAACCTATATAATTTCGACCTTACCGACACATTAGGGTATTATTTTAAACATATCCTCGAATTATATCACATGGAAATGTTCCATAATAAATTTTTTCCTAAATCTAGTTCTCATTGATTTTAGTAAACATCTTCCAATACTAATTGTATTGAACCCAACACCATTAGGATTGAGCTAGTGTCTGAATTATTTCATTTTCATAAGATACAAGGAATCACATTTTGGAGGATAAGATAGTTTAGTATTCTTGGTAAACAAGATACATACATGATTCAAAAAATAAATTTGAAAACCTAAATTACAACATAATTTTTGTTTTAGGAAAAACATTATTTCTAATAGAATATCCCTTTACATTAACCATTTAACACTTCATGGAATCCAAGGGAGAGGAAAAAACAAGGGTGAGCTCAAATGCACTGTAAGGGTTAGGTAAAACTGAAGTTATGTTAAATTAGTAATCTTACAAAGAATATGTAATGGTAAGTAACTGAACAAAAATTAAATTTAAATAACATAACTACGATATTAAGATAAGTCATAAAAAATATAAAAAAGGTAAATAATTGAAGACAAATATCATTTAATTAATAAACTAATAATAAAATTCATCTTGAGATAATATAATTTCCAAAATTTAATGGATAATAATTAATAAATTTTTAATGAAGGAAATTATTAATTACTAGATTCTATAATATTGTACACCATGATACTGATACCATTTTGACCATTCACAAGACTTTCAAAACATCTTGTACAAACCCATTGGGATTGTAAAATTTATTTTATTCTATATTTCTAATTTTTCTCATGAGACCTACCATTGAATCTTGGGGATATATTATTTCAGGCCCCACCCATCCCTACATGTCCAAATCATTCCCCAGATATCGAAGAATATATTAAATTCTAGAAAAATGCACCTTATCATAAAATATCATAATTGTGTAATGAAAATAGATTTATCAACATTTCCACATATAAAAAGATAAAATTTATTTTATAACACCATATATTGAAATAGAATACTATATTAGAAATAAAAATATTCATGATAAATAATATAAATATTGAGACGAAATTTATTGTCCATAAGAATTGAATAATTCATGGGAATGTCAATGGTTACAAAAAGGAATGAAGGATGTGAATATAAATATAATAACAATCAAAATGGTCATAACCATATTGAAGAAGAATATGGGTGGTATCAATACAACATATTCTCATTGGATCATGTATAATTTTTTTTTTCACTAGTGAATATGAATAGAAAAAAATATCTTTAAAACATTTTTGAGGAAGATATACTTTTCTTTTTGAAAATTACTTTCTCAAACTATAAATTCACAAAACGTTTAGAAAAAAATAAATATAAAAATAATCTTAAAAAATTATAAATAATGTTTTAAAATTTTTATGTGGTCACGATGGATGGATGTTTTGATCATATCGTACATGTTAATACAATGATTCCATTCACATTATTGGTAAAATCCAAACTAGCATTAAATTTTTAATGACATGAATATTCATTTCATTTTTTTTAAATTAAAAATGTTCCAAAACATTTATAATAAATAATTTGGAAATTGATAAAAAATATTGAGTTTTTTTGTTAAATAATGTCTTTGAAGAAAAAATATTTTTGATTGAAGAGAGAAATGAAATTAGATTTTCGTAAAAAAAAAATTCTCAATTATTTTATGTATAAAAAACTATAAAATTCTACTGTTATATAAAAATATAAATAATATACAAAGGATAAAAAAATTAAACAGTTTTAACCAATATTTATTAATTAATTTTCATCAACTGGAATTCAAGAATTAATAATCTCAATTTTAATGATATTTTTAAATAAATCCAAAAAATGGTCATAATGTTGTTGGGAGATTAAAACAATGAATATAAAATGTGCATCAGCATTAAATAAAAATAAAAGATATTTCAATACAATATAATATAATAAAAATTCATTAATCAAATAATCTTATAATATGAGAGAAAACAATGAAGTAATACAACCAAATGAAAAGAAGTTGAGTTATGAAATTCTTTTCCACTTGATAGTTTTTAAGTCACACCGAATGGATGAAATAACTAAAATGAAAACTTAAAACAACAAAAATTATTATGGAATCATGATATTAAATTTTAAATGGTAATTTTATAAACAACATAAAATAAAATAGGTTCATAATATTATAATATGCCGTAATGAGGAAAAATTGAGATGTGGCCCCTTACCTTGCACATTATTTTTTTTACCATGTATAAATAATTTATATAATGATTTTAATAATATAAATAAATTTATAAAGAATCATATTAATATTTATAATATCATATAGGATCCTATTAAAACATTTTATGACATCTTTGTTAATAATATTTCATTATTTTCATTGATTCTGATGTTAATTGCCTTATTTCGTCATTTATTCCTTATCATGAATGTTATGGTTATTTAGAATATTATAAGGTTTTATCATAAATAAAATAATAATAATGGATTAATTATAATATTTGTACATCAATTTCTTATTTAAACCCATTATTGAATCATGGTTATGTGAAATGAAGCACATTATTATCATGTATATGGGACGCTATATAAATGCATGAGAAATGATTCCATATTTCAATGATAATTACGAAAAAAAGGAAAGTAAAGTTTTATGTCTATATAATGGTAATAATATCATATATACGATATTATTTCTCTAAATACACTTATATATATCATACATTTTGGGTGGTTATGAAAAGAGAGTCATATCGCTTTGTTAAGGATATAGCTTACACGACATGAGCAATGCTATCAATTATTCGTCGTAAAAAAAATGGTATATAATCATTTAATCCATAAATTGTTTTTATTCATATCATAATTATTTCATTCATGTCACATATATATGTTAAAATTATTCTTATCTCTTTTCATGTAAACAATTAGTGAAAAATGGATCACATTTCTTAATGAGGTGGAAGTCCGCCACACAAATGACAAACGTTATTGAATCACCAATATAATGGAAATTATAAATTAGAATATATTATATAATAGCTAAAAGGAATAACTATGTAATATATATCATACAAATAATTTATATATATCAACATAAAAACCCTTTAAATGTGGTAATGGAAAAACTAATGAGATAGGTTTGCGAGGAGATAGTCTTCCATACACACGAATGATGATTTCGTAACACATTCAAGGGAGGTGGAGGAGGATATATATTATAAAATTATTGTAATAACATATAAAAATATTTCATATAATGGTATTATTATATTATATGTGTTAAAATATTTTCCAATTTTGAAAAAGGAGAATGAAAATTAAAGAGATTTATTAAGACAATGACATACAACAAGAGAAACCTCTTATGGATATCCTCATAATGACACTAAGATGGGCTTTTGTGAGTACCAACATCTATAAAATGATAATGAAGATATTTTTGAGATAATATTATAGTTTATTGTTGATGTAAAGTTCATTGAAGGTGTTAATTAATGAGGGGATGGAGTTCCCTTTTATAAGTGAGTAATGGGAACCCTCTTGAGAATTATGTGGAAATTTACCAAAAGAATATAAAATGATATGGTAATAAACATTAAAAAGAATATAAATGACTATAAATTTTAAATGTATAAATATATGGTGTAAAAACATCCATAAAATAATATTTTTACAATTTTTAATTCATTTTTCAATATTATATTCTTAGTTTAAACCCACAATAAATCATTCTTTACCATAACAGTGTGAAATAATATTTACTATTTTCATTATTCATTTTATCAAAAATTTTGTTGAAAATTTTATATAATAAAAAATATGATTTTTCCAAATATGTAATAAATTTTTCTAAATTCAACAAACATTAGTGGAAGAATTTAATATATATTTAATCCTATAAACATGTTATTAATATGGATTTTTAAAGATAAATTGTTCAAATGTTTAAAACTGTTTATATATAAATTCAACATTAAAATGATTACAATAAAATAAAATAGATTAATAGATATATAATTTATCTAATTTTACCTAAAACCCAAATAAAATTTTTATTTATCTTTAAAAATAATTTAAATGAAAATGATGGTTTTAATAAAATTCAGTACTTTTAACAATTCATTGAAAAATTAAACATTCTAAAAAATAAAAAAATACAATCCTAAGATAATTATTATATTATGAATTAAAAAATAAATAAAAGTTTAGAATACATATTTTATAAAATTTGTTAAATTTTAATTTATATTATGTGCATAAAGCATGACTAAACCCACTTATAGGGAAAATTATTTTTCATTTAAATTTTTCTTATGTTATCCATAATCAATAATTAAAATTAATTTTTATAATATAGATAATAATATTAATACCTTCAAATATAATGGATAGGTTATATTGATAAACAATATTATAGATCTTTTCTACTTGCGGTGTGTCTTTTTCAATCTATCGAACAGATTAAATTAAAAGAAATATATTTCATGGGTTCTTTAAGCTCTGTGTTTCATGGCAGATATGATATTGAATTAAATGTTATTATTTTATAATTTTAGGGTGCTACATGTTAAATTAAAAACTAATTGTGTAAATTATTATGTATAAATTCATATTTCGATTATATATTTCAAATTATCTGTTAGTGGATGCACACATTGAATTTAACCACACATTTTGGATGTGTTTATTATAGTCTTGACCTTTATTTTTATTAGTGGAATTAAAAATAATATTTCAAAGTTTATTATGTTAACACTCTCAGAATGAGATTATAAATGTAATTAAATGGATGATGAGTAGTGTCTGTGTTTCCCTGTAACAGCCCAAGATTTTATAAAAAAATATTCTTTTTAATTTTATTAATGTCTTGTGTTGTACGCTACACCAAAAGGAACTTGCACAACACACATCCTTGACTTGACTTGCATTACACGCAATCGCGACCTTCCTCGATAGCGTGTGTAGTACGCAATACCGAGTTTCACTAAACAACGATATGCTATAAAAATATTATTAAAACTAGCCGTTATGAATAGTAATAACCACTTTTTGAAATCCATTAAATCTTATTTTTCAAAATGAACTTTATTTTTGGATTCGGAGTATCGAATTTAGCCTAAGGTGAAATTTTGGTACTTTTCGGATAACTTTCATATTCTGATGAATAGTGAAAATTACTAAATTATAATTAAAAACAACTTTTTTAATCGAAATAATTAATAGTGATAAATCATTAATTTGAGTGGTTTTAAAGTATATTTAGAATATATTTTTACAATTCAATACAATGTTGGTCATTGGATGTAGTTTCACATTTAAACTAGACATAAACAAGTGTCAATCTTTTGATAGATATTGTTTCTTAAAAACACGCTATTTGTTTTAACAGCGGGATTTAATTATAAAATTAATTAATGCAACTTTTATGTTATGAATTTGCTAAAATAGACTTCATTTTTGAATTCAGAATATGAAATATAGCTTGGGATGAAATTTTGGCATTGTTCTGAAAAACATCAATTTTTGATGAATAGTGAAACTACTAAGTGGTAGGTTAAAAACTGAATTTTACATAAAACTTAATTTTACCGCTTCTGTGAATGGAATTTCGAAAATCCGAGAGACATGGTTAATATCAAGGACTAAAATGTGGTTCAATGAGATGAAAATAATTTTTTGGTGAATAGTAACTTTTTACTTTTTTTACCACGGTTAATAGTAAATACGGTAACTAAGGGTAAATATGATATTAATATTACCCTGACACATGTACTAATTCTATTGGACAAGTGTAATTCGACCAAAAACAAACTTAGGAATAACATATGACCATTTAGGCCCACTTGGATTAGATTAGGACATTTATTATTAATTTATTTAAAGAAGGGTTAAAATAGTTAAAATCAAAGTTTAATAAGTAAATCATTTTTAATATGGGGTTATACATAAGATTAATTCTATTGTAAATATTCATTAGAAAGCTAAAAAGATTTACTACATGATGGTATTTTATTTGTAATTTTTAGACATCAAATAATTTAATTTATTTATGACACAATGATGATGCAGTAATTATCTTATTAATGAAATATTGACATAATTGATGTTATAAACACCAAAATAAATATAATTTGAGACTTTTTATGAATTACACTAATTTTCTAGGTTACTATGATATATTAGTGTTGCTTTAATCAACTTGGTTCGAACATATAATTCTGTTATGACTTTCACAAAAATCATATATCAAATAGTGTCAAAATTGACACAAATTAGTTTTTAAATCAAATATTATATTATTAATTGTTATTTTATTCCTAAAAATCTAAGGTTCGGCAAAATGACTTAGATAAGGATATTTATATTAATAATAAACAATTTGGGGTTCTTTTGGCATTTTATAGTAAGTGTATTAACCATATAGTGAAAGAAAACAAAAAGACACGGTAAAAGTTAAATTATTTAACTTAGAGTTAAATCTAATTGATAAGGTTACAATAATACCCTAAACTTGTATAAATCATATTGGTTGATAGGATTTCGACCCATCCCCACTTTAGCTTCGAAATAAGACCCTTTGGAACCATTATAAACCGATTTTGACTTTAATATAAAATAATATTTTGAGATATTCCTAAGGTGCCCCTCTCCTCCCCTATAAAAGGACACCTCCTTCCCCTCCTCCTCACACCAATTTGAGCACTCAAGCTCGGCCAACCCCTGCCAATTTATCCTCTCCACTTCCCTAGAAACATCCTAGAGGTTCTGGTCTTCCTCAAAGACCAATTTTAGTGCCCTAAGAGGAGGTCTCAAAGAGGCACTTCAAAGAAGAGGTAATTACCGTTACCAATTCTTTCATCTTTATTTCTTCTTCCACTTCTTCTTCTTAGGTTGTTTCATTATGAAGTAATAACATCAGTATCACTCATATACTGATATGTTATTATAAGTATGAAACAACCCTATTTCACCATCTATCCATCCTACGGAAAAAGAAATCACCGCGCGTGCGTACGTACGGAATACCATCTCCACGCCGTGGTGTAATCTATTTTCCACCACCACCTTACATGGATGGGTATAATGGTGTAAAGAATAACTATACATAGTTATTAAAACATCATATTGATTCTGATATATTGTATAATACACTCCAATTCAATTCAATATTTATAGAAATGATATCATCACTCGTGCGTACGTACGGAATACCGTCTCCACGACGCGATGAGATTCATTCTCCATGTTAACCGTTTAAGAATGATTATAATGTATATATAAGAAATAATAATGAAATATATGAAATTATAAATCTACTGGATTTATGTATATATATACATATTTATGTCATCTACTTACTTCCATTTCCAGACAATAAGGAAAGGAAAACAGCGTTCATGCGTACGTACGGACTACCGTCTCAATGAACAGTGTTTTTCATTTTATTTATCTACCTATTATATATATATATATACTGAATATATATGATATATAAATCATATTTTATATTCTGGAAGTAATTAAATCATGATATAAGTAATAATGATGTCAAGAACAACAAGTCAAAACACCTACGATAAATGAAACGATTTTACCCAAAACGCTTCTTTAACATGGAATTTACAAAAGAACGGGTAATATAATGTCATAAGTGAACCATATATGATATCATAACAATGAATATGATTCTGTAATAAGTCAATAACATTATTTAAATCATTATACAGGAGGTTCGGACACTTACAAAGCAAGTCGGACCTAAGGTAAGGGAAATATCACAATCTCATTTTTATCCGAGATTGTTTATTCATAAGTATTTACTGGGGTGTATTTTATCATCCACATCCATGTTTCATCAATATGTATTATTATTTCCATCCACCTACAATTGTTTAAATCCATTTTTACCCTTCGGTCAGTTTTTAGTAATATCTATGAAAGGAATCGTTTGTCATATGAGGTACTTTTTGACTTTTCCGACAAAAGTACGAAGAATGTTTTTTTAACTTATACGGCACGAACGGATTTTTACGGTTTTATAAAGCCTTATTTTCATGAAGGTTCCTCTAAAAGATTTCATGACTATTTTCAATAAAATCTCTTTCTTTTAAAATTGCATGATGTTTTGTGAAAAGAAATTGATTTTGAAGAAGAAAGGATATTTTCCTCAAGAATTCAATTCAAGTGTTTTATCAAAATTATTTTCCATATAAGACAATAAAGGGTTCTGTTTCTATCCATATTTTTACATTGATTTGACTATGTTGTGATGGAATTATGTTTATGAATTCCTTTATCTTATATGAATGGTTTTATGATGTCATGTTGTTTAAGAATCCCATTTTTATTACATGGGTTATGCAATGATGTATGATTTATGATTTTTTGGCACACATAAGAAAGGATTCATTAAGAGATGGGTGGGACCTATATCTCCCTCCAATGAATTGGGTAAAGATTTTATATCTCATGAGATAGACATGGATGGAATGGTAGGTTATACCGGTTCAGTGAAACTGGACTGAAACGAGGATTACTCGATTCAGAAAGGGACTTTGTCCACTAAGATAGTCTTGGCAATGAGTCTTGACTAACAAGAAATGATTCTCTATGATTATGTGTGTATGCCACAATGAGTAATGTTTTAAGTTATGATTTCATTTCACTACTATGATTTATCCCATGTTATGAAATTATGCTCTCTTTTGCAGGTTAAGATTTCAAAAAAAATGTTATGTTCTTATGAAAATTATGTGATTGATATTTCCTTTGTTTACCCTTACTGAGCATTTGAGCTCACCCTTTTATGTTTTCTTTTCCCCAGGATATAAAGAATGGTTTTAGGTAAAATAAAAAGGAAGATCTTTATGGGAGATGTTGAAGATCTTTCCCCACGATTAGAAGATTATACTCCGAGTTTCCAAAGACACTAAACTATTACGGTCCTTGTGTGTGTGTTTTTGTTATGTACTAAGTATTCCGCAAAAGTAATGTAAAGTCCATGTACGATAAGCTTCGGGTCTCTACATTCCCCCTTATCATGAAGAAATTAGATTTATTATTAAAGACCATCATTCTAGATAAATTGTCCAGTTGAAATATAATGAAATGTTAATAGAAAGGATCGACACATAGCCCATATCAATTAATGAATACATTTCTTGAATCATCTAGCGTGATAAATTTATAGTTTCATAGACCATCCCAAGGAATTATTGATTACTTATAAATTTAAGTTCCATATCTATATACTTGAGATGTAAGATAGATTGATTACTTATAAAAAATTAATTATTATGTTGTGATTGGATTATCTATTAAAAATGAAATTGAATAATGAGGAAATGAAAAGATTTATTACATTAAATTGGAATGGATGAAGCCCATTTCCTATGATCAAATAGTAGTATGCAACAAGTAAATGTAATTACATGGCTCCTTTAGCAATACTCAGGATCTTACTTATGGAATGCCTGGGATCAGATTATAGGTTGTTTGAGATTATATATACATTGAGTTATAATAGTTTACACATTAAAAAATTTCATGGATAATCTAATAAATTTATTGAAATACATTATTCCCTGAGTGATTCTTTGGTTTCATATTTATTGAATACCTTGGACAAACTCATAGGGTAGATGGGTTTTCTCTTGCTCTGAGTGATAAATGGTTTTTGGGAAACATCTTAGATGGGATCATAGAGAAGTTGGGAGTTACAAGAGATACATGGTGTTTCCCATTATATAAGTCCATGGAAGGTCTCATAAAATAAACTGGATAACATTAATCCTTGTGTGATACATGGGTTCTTCATTACAGAACCCCTTGGAAGAAATCACATGACAATATAATTATACAATGATTTTTTATTATTACATACATCTAATGGTATCTCCTTATGATAATTTCTAAAATAGGATACCATAGTTTTTACCACTGGTACTTTACAAACCAATGGTCTTATGTTTAGATATATGTGACTAACTACATCAGCTATATGGTTTAGAGACACTCATTATACAAGGTCCCCATGGGTCTACCCTGGGTCCTACACAACTATTATTCATTTATGAATTTGGTTATGTTTCTAGGTAAGAATTCATTATCTAGCTAACTTAATTATGAAAATTATTATTATGTTATTATAATGTGGATTCCATAGCATAATACCTAAATTCATCATCAGTGAGTGTGTGTAACGACTCCAACATTCAGTAATGAAAATTAATCCTGACCTAATTAATTTTTTATAATGGTTATATAAAATATAAACTTCATTTTTTTATGTTTATGGATTTTAAAATACCATTATTAATATTGACCATTTCTAATATAGCCGTTGAACAGTGATCACATGATTATTATAAATATAGAGCTTTAACAAATCAAATTTACTTAGATGAAGGAAGTGATGGCCTCATCTTGTAGACTTTACCCATAAGAAGCCCATTTTTTGGAGCTCATAAAGGAGGTGTCTTCATTGGGCTTCTCTATTGACTACTCCCAAGCCGAGCTTGAACATGTTAAGATTGAGCCGAAATCACTATGGGGGATGTGGAAGTTAAAAAAGATTACCACCCGAGTGATGCTATTCGAGCAACCCCAAGAGTATGTCACCATCACACACCTTATCCTTCGGTATTATGGTGGTTTTATAAGGGGTTATATAAAATGACCATCAAACTATGACTATGTACAATATTTTTTTATAATTAATGTTCATTCATTTTATTATTGTTACATTGTAAAAAGTATTTAAAGCAGAAATAGTATTTTTAGTTAATATTAAACTAAGAAATATATTAGGGTGAATTAAAGGACTATTGAATTAAATAATATTTTTAAATTTTTTTATTATAATTTAATTAAATTTTATTAAATATAAATGATCCTATAATTTTATGAATGCAATTGTAATTTTTATTAAGATTTGAAAGTTGTTTTTGTCAAAACCCCGGTGTTATTGGTAAATGTCGGTTTTTATTTTAAAAATAATTTTTCAAATATTTATAAAACTATTTAGATAAAATGAATATTATTGTTGGAATCATGACTTTCAAATAATCCAACGGTGAATTTTTCATAATTTTTTTAGACAGTCAATTTTTTGGTGAAAAATTAAATAACATTTGCATATATAATGTGTTTTATGACCTCATAATGACCTAATAGTTATGTAATAAAATAATAAAAACATTATGTTCGGCCAATATATGTTTTATCATAAATATAACGTGATTTTAGATTATTTTGATTTATTTTAAAAATCTTTTTTGGACCCTCCAAGACTTATAAAACATTTTTCCTTTTTAAATTGTTTTCCTTGAGAGTGTGACTCACCTCCACATAATAAACCATATTATTCTTAGAATTTAGGCCATTTTCCATATAAATTTTTTTTTCCACTCCCATTTGGAAAAAACCATGGGAAAAACTATTGGATGGTTTGTGGTATTGATTAGTTTAAAGTGAGGTGTCTGAAACCTAAATAATAAATAAATCCCTCTCATTTCCTATATAAAAAACCCAAGCTCCCACTTAATAATAACTCAAATCCTTGGGAGTTCTACCAACCACTTCCATACTCTATTTATAATCCTCCCAAGGTTCCCCAATCTCCCAATAATCCCTTCTCAAGCCTCTCCCAAGCCTTTGGGATCACACTTCCAAGTAAGTGATTTCTTCCCTTTTGATTTTTTTCTAATTTATCTTTAAGTTGTTATGCATTTTTGTTTTCAATTTAAAATGTTGGTGTATGATTTAACACATCCCCCATACTTTCCTAATTATCTTTGGATGATGGGATACCCCTTTCTCACCCATTAATGCCTCCCATGTACACCTGTTACCATGCTGAAATTTCTTGTGGGATTTCTCTCTCCTCTTTTACATCCAAGACATTATCTTGTATTATGCATCTAAATTTCATTATGTTTGTTGGAACATGTATTTATATGACTACCTTACTGTCAAATTCATGTACATATGATGATACACCCTTTTCTCTCTTATCAATCATTTTCATGAATCCTTATGTTACGTCGTTATGCTACTGAAATTGCACAACGTTTTTCCAAGACAAGATCATTGTTTAGTGAATACCATACCCATGTCTCTATCAAGGGTATTCACCATTATGAACATATACATATTTAATGGTACTTTAATTTATCTATTCCACATTACTTATGTGTGGTATAACTTATTATGTTAATTGATTCAATGTTATTTGATACATGTGGAACACTTTTTCATGAAATAAAATTTTTAAGAAGGGTTTTCCCTGATAGCGATGCAATGAATTAGGTAAATTATAGTATCATGATACTTCATGTGAAATGGGTGTTGACTTTATATAATTCATGTGAAATGATTTTTTACTCGGGATTCATATGTAATGTGGTTTTACTTCTGCTCTATGTGCAATGAGCCTTGGCTCATGCAAATTCCATGTTAAGGGTTGTTGCCACATTTTCATTGTAACACCCTGTGATTTCATAGTATGTTATTCTTTAATATAATTCAATAACTTTCACTACACACAAAAATGAGTTCAAGCAAACCAAGACTTACCAAAATAGCCATTCCAAAGAGATTATGAATAGTATTAATTGAATTCTAAATTTTATATTATCCTTATAATTTTAGAAAACATATTATGAGTTTATATACATAATATAAGAAAAATTTAATTTTTTCAGATAAAATAGGATTTTTTTTAAAAATGAAATTTTACCACCTTTTGATGGTGAACCCTTTTTAAATCCAATATTTGAAAATTTTATATATTAAAGTTTACAAAATAAACATATTCTTTATAATTACGATATAAAAATTTAGTTTTGATAAATTTTTGGGGTTTTTATGATAACTTTCCTATTTTGGTAAATAGTGAAAAATAATAAATTTTAACCAAAAACAACCTTAGGAATAAAATATGATCCTTTAGGGCCACTTGGATTATATTAGTACATTTATTATTATTTAATTCAAAGAATAGTTAAAAGCGTTAAATTCAATGATTAATAACTAAACCATTTTTAATATAGGGATACACATAAGATAGATTCGACTATAAATATTAAATATAAATATTGAATTATTTCCAAAATAATGGTATTTTATTTATAGTTTTTAGACAACAAATATTTTAATTTATTTAGGACATAATGATGATGCAATAATTACCTTATTAATGAAATACTAAAATAATTGATATTATAAATACCCAAATAAATGTAATTTTAGACTTTTTATGAATTTCACTAAATTTATATGTTAATATGACATATTATGGCTGATTAAATTAATTTTTTAGAATAAATAATGCGGGTATGAATTTAGAATAAAATACCAAATAGTGTCAAAATTGACATAAAAGTGTTTTTAAAACAAATATTATATTATTAATTGGCATTCTATTCCCAAAAATCTACGGTTCAGCCAAAGGGATTAAATACTATTATATATGTAATTAATGAACCAAATGGGATTCTCTTGGATGTTTATAGTAATTTTATTAACCATATTTTATAAAAATATAAAGAGACATGGAAAATGTCAAACTATTTTACTAAGAGTAAAATCAAAAAGATAAGGTTAATATATAGACCCAAACCTATCTAAAGCCAATTGGATGAGTGGTTTTTGACCCATGCCAACCTTAAACTTTAAAAAATTACTTTTGGAGCCATTATAAACATAAAATTAATTTACTATAAAATAATGTTATAAGTTTTTTCTAAGGTTCCCCTCACCCCATTTATAAAAGGTGTGTTCCCCTTCTCTCAAATTCACACCTCCAATGCCATTTGGATCAGCCAAAACCATCCCAAATATCCTTCCAACTATCTTATATTTAACCTAGTGGCCTTACTTTGGTATGAAATCCATCCTAAGGATCCCTTTTGATCAAATCATAAGGAAGAACCCGAAGAGGAGGAGGCTAAACGTAACCTAGACCAAAGGAAAGTGCAAGTTAAGGGGTTCTCATTACACTCTTTATTCCCATGAGATTCGAGATATATTTACACTATTTACTTTTGTGCTGTGTATTTACTTCCCATAACTGTATTTTTTATTTAATACACATTAATATATGTGTATTTACATACTTATTGTATAATACTTCTTTTATGGGGTGTATGTTTCATAAGTTACCAAATTTGTAAGGGTTAATTCCTCAATATCAATATTATTTGAGATTGTTTATGTGTATGTTTTTACTGGGATGTATTTATTATCCATATCCATGTTTCATAAATCTTTTTTAAAATGGATTATTTTTAAGGGACTCTTTTACTAAAACATCATTTAAATGTTTTAATGATTTATTCTTTTAATCCATTCTCATTAATATTCATGTTTTTTCAAATGATTTTAAGGATTTATTTACATGGACATGAATGATTTAAAATGTTTATTTATTTCAAAAGTTTCAAAGTGGCATGGGACACTTTGATTAAAAACTATATTTTAAATGACTTTATCTATAAATTATGTGAGTTTTAAATGATTTCATGAAAAACATATATTTCTCTGAAATATTTTTACTGATCATTTTCATCTATGTCAACATCCATTAAGGGATATTACTCTTGATTGAGGTTGATTTATTATGATAAAAAACTTCTATATATTATTTAAGGTTTTGTTATATGTTTGATTGTAGATGAGTTATTTTTATACCATTCATGGTTTATGGTCAAAGTATTGATATTTTGTATTCTAGTTTTAATATGAATGTTTATGTTATATTTCAACCTATTCTTAAATGAATGTGTTGGGCTAGTATGTTACGGGTTGGGGACCGGTAAAAGTAAGCCCTCCGGGTCGCGGTCCGGTTACAACAGACTCTCCTGGTTGGAGTCTAGTTATAGAGGCTCTCTAGGATGGAGTTCGGTTACTGAGGCTATCCAGGATGGAGTCCATTTACAGAGGCTCTCCGGGATTGGGTCCAACTACAGTTATCCAATAGGTAATGGCACGAGTCCTTGGCACATAAATTAAAGTATGATACTATACATTTCCACATTATGAAATTAGTTATTAGATGTGATTATTCGACTAGTAGAATATCCATGTGCATGTTTATATGGTAATGTTTGATTTATTTTTTATATATTATGTTCAAATTTATGTTTCAAAGGAAGTTGTTTTTATTACACATATTTCCTTAAATGTTTATAGCATCCGCAAAATTATTTACCCTTAATGAGAATTTGAGCTCACCATATTATTATGTTTTATTTTCCCAATACATGAAGAAGTTAGTAATTAGTGAATTCTGGAATAATCTAGGAGTCTTGGACACTTCGAATTGAATAAATTGATGTTGTTTTTATATTCAAGTTGTAATGTTGAACTACATGTATATAATCTAATTTCCAAGACTATTAAACTGATCGGTCCTTCGGGATTTGATTCCTTGTAATCATGGCAAGGTATTAAAATAATTCACCGACTCTGGGTAACTAGGTTCGGGGTGTTACAGTTGCTATCAGAGGAAGTTTAGTACAAACCTTGGAAACTAGATTTATATAAACTTTGATTAGAGCACATTACTCTAAGATAATATATGAGGATTAGTGTAGAATAACATTGAAGAAGTTTGGTAATGTAGATATTTTTTGATTTTTCTAAGATAATACATCCTTTTCTAGATACGAGACGGTAGAGGCGTCTCTGGCATAGATATACCTAGGGGTAAAACCCAGAAACAGTGCATTGAGCTATAATTGAATGGGAACTAGTGCACGACAACGGGCATTACTGCACTCTTGGTTAGGACACTCCCAGGGGATATTCTTAGGATAATTCTCATTTTATTTACAAATCATTTTTAAGGATTTATGAGAATATACCTCCTCAAGGAAAATATTTTTATGACTACAGATCATATCCATTAAATGTTCAATTTACGTTAGGTATTTTACAAGTTTTCAATTATTCATTGTGATTCATAAACATGCCTATTATATTCTATTGTATAGAAATGGTTCCTCGTAGAAGGAATGAGAGCTCCAACAATGCGTATAATCCAAAGAGTAAGAAAGATCATATCATTCCTGGTATTAAGCCATCATTTATAAGGTAAATAGTCTCTCGTGTATACTCAATATATGAAGAAATAATTTCATGTGTTAATAAGATAAGTAAATAATTCCCTGAGTCCAATGACTTTTAAGGGAAGCAAGAGAAGAAAAGGATGTTACAGAAAAAATTTGGAAAATGGAAGAGGGGAAATAATGTTTTTCCCATATTTTATAAATGTGGAAAGAATATACTTTGTAAATTATTAAAGGGATTGATGTTTTTTATATGTGTGGAGAAAAGGGACACCAAGTACGTGACTGAAGGGGTGAGAGAAAGGTTTCAAATGTACAATGCTTCATCTACAAGAAGTTTGGATACTACGTGAATCACTATCCAAATCATCAGAGTATACCCCAAATGCTGTTGTTGGATAAGAATCATGTTATGATACTACCTAAGATGAAGATGAATGAATAAGAGTTATTATGTTGTTATTAATGTATTCTGTCATTTTAGTGTTTTATCGACGATGAAATGGTTATATGAATTTTGGAAATAAATATGGATCTTACTATAGTAATATTTCATTAGGAATTTGAGATTATATGGTACTAATACTAAGGTAGTAATTTTTGAATAAGAGATGGTTGATTTGGATAAATTATATTGGATATTATTTACTATATATGAACTTATTATTGGTTTCATTATTTCATCATTATTGGAGTATTAAAAAATTTTGGATATAAGGAATATATCTAGTATTCTATAAGGAATAAAAGATAATGAATGTAATCAATAAGGTTTTTTGGTAATTCAATGTGTTATCGTCTTTCCAAAAAATACATGATGGTGGTATTCACATGTTATTACATGGAAGAAAGGATCTTCATTGTGTTTTACATATTTATAAATTTTGGACTGTGAGTTTCGAAAGAAGTATTTTGAATATGTCTAAAGGTTGAAATGGATTTTTTTTGATATTGGATTCTATTGTTAAGGTACAATCATTTACTATGATTATTTTTTTGATTTTTTTAAAGGACAAACCAGTGGTTGGGTGAAAACCAGTCGCATCCAGAAAGTCCACGAGACTTGAACATACAACTGAAGGGAAACAAGGGTGCATCACCTACCACTGGCCTACATGATGTCCTAGATTATATAACGTAGTTTTTTTAAAATTTCTGATAGAAGAATTATAGATTCATTTTTTTAACCATATATGATTAGGATAAATAGAGAATTTTTATGTTTTATTATCTTTTATAGTGAAAGATGAGTTTGTGGTAGAAATTAGTTAAAGGATGAAACTCTACTTTTCAAGTATATTTTTTTATTCAATTAAGATATAAATTCTGAATCTTTAGATAAGGGATATTAAAACAAAAAATTTCTTATCCAAATACCTTATGTTTTCTTTAACCAATGATATTTTAAATCATTATAGATTGATGGACTTGAGGCCCTCAATTTTACATTTGTTTGTGATTGATGACCCCAATCACTTCCAAAAAATATTTACATTTTCCCTCCATTTATGGGTCTCTAATTGCCACCAATGTTATTATAATCGATATCATAATTTGGTGGTGACTTTTTCATTTCCATTTACCTCTTATTAAGACTAAATTTTATTAACACAATTTCTGATGTGGGTTCTCCACCAAGGTATTTTTTTATTTTTAACCTTTTATTTTCAAAATAGAATTTCAAATTAGATGGATGAAATTTAGTAAAGGAGGGGAGAATGTAACACCCCATGATTTCATAGTACATTATTATTAATTGTAATTCAATAACTTTAGCTATACACAACACTGATTTCAAGTGCACCACGACTTACCGAACTAGCCGTTCAAAAGCGGTTACGAATAGTATTAAATTAATTTTGAATTTTATATTATCCTAATAATTTTAGAATCCATATTATTATATTCTTAGACATAATATAATAACAAATTCATTTTTTTGATAAAAGAAGTATTTTTTTAAATGAAATATTACCCCTTTTAATGGAAAACCCTTTTTAAATCCAATATTTTAATCTTTTATATATTAATGTTGACAAAATAAACTTCTTCTTTATATTCGGGACATAAAAATTTAGTTTTGATAAATTTTTTGTTTTTTTGATAACTTTCAAATTTGAGTGGATAATAAATATACTTAATTTTAACCAAAAACAACCTTAGGAATAAAATATGATCCTTTAGGTCCACTTGGATAATATTAGGACATTTATTATTATTTAATTCATAGAAGAGTTAAAAGTGCTAGATTCAATGTTTAATTACTAATCCATTTTTAATATAGGGTTACACATATGATAAATTTATATATAAATATTCATTAAAAATATAACAAGATTTACTACATAATGGTATTTTATTTATAGTTTTTAGACATTAAATAATTGAATTTATATATGACACAATGATGATAAAGTAGTTATCTTATTAAGGAAATACTAAAATAATTGATATTATAAATACCCAAATAAATGTAATTTGAGACATTTTATGAATTCCACTAATTTTCTAGGTTAATATGACATAATAGGGTTGATTAAATGATTTTTTTTCTATGTAATAATTCTGTTATAAATTTAGAAAAAACAAATACCAAATAGTTTCAAAATTGACATAAAAGATTCTTTAAAATAAATATTATATTATTAATTGGTATTCTATTCCAAAAAATCAATGATTCGGAAAAAAGGATTAAATAATATTAAATATATTATTAATGAAACAATTGGGGTTATATTAGAAGGTTATATCATGTTTATTAACCATA
The DNA here is from genome assembly GCA_963277665.1 of Viscum album. NCBI lineage: Eukaryota > Viridiplantae > Streptophyta > Magnoliopsida > Santalales > Viscaceae > Viscum > Viscum album. Next base: position 1,391,347,151 of record OY728152.1, read on the forward strand.
TAATATAAAAAAACAAAGAGACATGGTAAATGTGAAACTATTTAACGAAAAGTTAAATCTATAGGATAAGGTTAATATAGTGGCCCAACCTTTCTAAAACCTATTGGATGAGTGGTTTTCAACCCATCCCCAACATAGCCTTTAACCAATTAGTTTTTGAGCCATTAGAAACCGAAAATTAATTTATTATAAGATAATATTGTATGTTTTTTCTAAGGTGTCAGTCACCCATCTTATAAAAGGGAACATCATCTTCTCTCAAATTTACACCTCCAAAGCCATTTGGATCAGCCAAACCCTGCCCGAATATCCTTCAAAATATCTTACCTTCATTGTAGAGGCCTTCCTTTGGTCATAAATCTAACCATAAGGAGCCCTTTCTATCAAATCAAAAGGAAGAACCTGAAGAAGAGGAGGTTAATCTTTCCCTAGACCAAAGGAAAGTCCAAAGTAAGGGGTTTTTATATAACTCCTTATTCCCGTGAGATTCATGATATATGGACACTATTTCCTTTTTTGTGGTGTATGTACTTACCATAATTTTATTCTTTGTGTAATAAACATTAATTTGTGTGTTTTTACATCTTCATTGGATCACACTTCGTCTATGGGGTGAATGTTTCGTAAGCTACCAAATTGGTAAGGGTTAATTCTTCAATCTCATTATTATTCGAGAATGTTTATGTGTATGTTTTTAATGGAAAATGTTTATTAGCCATGTCCATGTTTCCTAATTGAATTTTAAAAGAGATTATTTTCATGTGAATCTTTTTCTAAAACATAATTTTAATTATTTTAAAGATTTATTTTTCCAATCCTTTCTCATTAATGTCCATGTTTTTTTAAAATGGTTTTAAGTATTTATTTATATAGACCCAAATGTTTAAAAATCTTAATTCCTTTCCAAATATTAAAAGTGGTATGGGAATATTTGATTCAAAACTATAATTTAAATGATTTCCTTTATAAATTATGTGAATTTTAAATGATTTCATGAAATAAGGATATTTCTCACAGATTTTTACTTATCATTTTCAACTATGTCAACATCCTTTACGAGATATTATTCTTGATCAAGGTTGATATATTATGATACAAATATTCCATATTGTATTTAAGGATTGGGATATGTTTGAATGTGGATGACTTATTTTTATGCCTTTCATGGAATATGGTCAAAGTATTGACATTTTTTATTCCAGTTTTAATATGAATGTTTATGTTATATTTCAACATTTCCATATGACAAATGTGTTTGACTTGTATGTTTCGGGTTAGGGACCAGTAAAATTAAGCCCTCCGAGTTGGGTTATGGTTACAGCAGACTCTCCAGGTTTTAGTCCGGTTACAGAGGATCTCCGTGTTGTAGTCCGATTACAGAGGCTCTCCGTGATGGAGTCTGGTTACTAAGGCTCTCCGGGTTTGGGTCCAGTTACAGTTAGCCCATAGGTCCAGGCATGAGGACATGACAAAGAAATTAATGTCTGGTACTATACATTCCCTCATTATGAAATTAGTAATTACATGTGATTATTCAACTAATAGAATATCTATGTGCATGTTTATATGGTAATGATTGATTTTTTTCCATTTTTTGTTCATTTTTATGTTTGAAAGGCTGTTATTTTTATTACACATATTGACTAAAAAGTTTATAGCTTCCACTAAATTATTTACCCTTACTGAGAATCTAAGCTCACCCCTTTCTTTTGTTTTATTTTCCCAGGTTATGATGAAGTTTGTTATGATAGAATTTCAGGCATAATCTAGGAGGATTGGACATTTCTAATTGAATAAATTACTATTGTTTTTATTTTCCAGTTTTAATGTTGATCTTCGTGTATTTAATCTATATTCCAAGACTACAAATCTGATCGATCATTCGGGAATTGATTCCTTATAATCATGCCAATGTATTAAAATAATTCACCGACTCTAGGTAACTGGGCTCAGGGCTTTACATTCATGTTATGATTACCATGATTTATCATGCCTTTATGTTTATTTTCCTCTTGTGCTCCTTTAATATATCTATAGTCTAACATGTATTTTATTCTATATTTTATTCCATGTTTATTCCATTACTGGGTGTTATAGCTCACCATTTTCTTATGCATGTCCCCAGGTTATCCCATGGAATGCTAATTACGAGGGATTGTAGTTGTCATATAATGGAAGTTTCAATAAAGATGTAGTGTGTTTTATGTTCTAAGCTGTTATGTAATGTTCCTAAGCCCCCTATACACTAGACCTCTAGATCTTCAAGGTTGCATCAAGTGAATATTTTATTTAATAAATCCGGATTATGTGTGTAATAAATAGCATGGTTTGTTATAGTTGGTATTAGAGGTGAGGTATAGTTATTTTGGGGATTAGGATAATAAAACCTAAGTGAATAACTAGTGATAATAATAAGTATAATAAAAACATCCCTAAGTATTGGTGAGTATTGAGTAAGTTGTTTTTCAAGAAAATACTTCCCTGTTGGGATATGAGCAGGTAGAGGCGACTTTGGCACGAATGTATCCTAGGGGTAAAAACTGAAAACACTGCATTGTGCTAGACTCAAATGGGAACTAGTGCATGACAATGGGCCTTGCGATACTCTTGGTTATGACACTCTTGGGGGATATGGTTTGTTAAATTCAGAAGATTATTATGAACCCTTATTAGGGTAATTTAAAAAAATAGCCCATCAGAATATATGATGGAAATTAGATCATGGATAACATAGATTTAAGAAAATGGATTCATATGTTAAGGAAATAAAATTTATTTATAATTCATCACTTTTTTATTTGGATTAAACTTTATGTGTTACCCATAACATTCCTTTTATTCCAGCCAAGGGCCGGTAATAGGGGACTCAAGCTATCAACTGATGTGAGGATCAATGTGATGACTGTGCTAATGAGATGCCCAATCCAATGGGAGTGGGAATCATGAATGTTTTCATGATTCTCTCTATGATAACTCCAGATTTTAATAGAAGCATGGGTCATGATGAACATTCAAATCCCGATGAAAGAACAAGTTTCTACCAAGTTCTTCATGAGACAAAGGCCTCCTACTTTTAATAGATAATTCGATACCCCAATTGCTGAATAATGGATCAACTCCAATGAAAATATTTTCTCAATCCTTAAATGTTCTGAACAAGAGAATTTTCTAATTGCTGCTTATTTTATGGAGGGTGAAGCTGATCAATGGTGGACGTTGATAAAAAATACGAAGCCTGAAGAGGAGATCAAGGCATTGGAATGGAAGGATTTGTAGAAGATGTTTTTTGATAAATATTTTCCACGCACCCTCCGACTTAAGATGGAAAGGAACTTACTTTACCTCATGAAAAATATGACGAATCCATTGGAACAAATGAGTAAAACATCACAAGGCATGTAAGATATGCCTCCGTCTTTGTCGATACCCCAGAATGATAGGTTGACCACTTCTTTGGTGGGTGGAAACCTAACCTATAGAATGCACTGGTGATTTGTTACTTCGACGTCTATGAGTAAATAGTCTGATGTGCACTCAAGGTCGAAATGGAGATGGGAAAATCTCAGTGGTACCATGGGGATAAGATTATTAAGGTGGACTTCAATGTAGGTGGTTAGATGGATAAATCTAATGGTTCTAAGAAGATCCAACACCCCACTTTCCAAAGGGGCGGAAAGAAGCACCCATGAAATTTCCTGAAGGGAATGAGGAAATTATTTAGGTGTGGAAGAGAAGGGAACCTAGCTGTTAACTTCCAACAAGAAAAACCCACGGTTAAAACATAGAAAGAGGATAACCCCATTCAAACCTACACACGTTTCTCATTGCTCGACATCAAATAACCAATGCATCTTGAAAATCAGTGACCGAAGGCAAGGGTTTTTGGAGCCAACCAACAAACTCTAAGGTAGAAAAGGAGAGATTTTTCCATCACTACTGCTCATGTGAACCCTAAAAACAAAGTGGTGACAGGTACACTAGTTATTAATTCAAGAATAGAGAATTTCCTTTTTGATTCAGGTTTTATGTATTCTTTTATATCCCAAAATTTTAGTAGAACACTACCAATACCACCACAAATCATTGAAGTAATGATGTCAGTTAGTGTGGAAAATGGGGAAATCATTGCATCCCATGAATATAAATCCTCCTCTATCATAATATCTGGATTGAATTTTCTGGAGAATCTCATCATACTCCCTCTAGTATAAATTTTATGCAATTCGTGGCATGTATTGGCTTTCCTTATATAGAGCCAACATAGGATTATGTGAGGGGAAAATCACTCTCCATGTAGAGATTCACCCCATATTCTATACAAGTGCAAGGAGGATGATGGATCTTTTTTAGCTCCATCATCTCAAGTGTGGTTATTACTACCCTATAAGCACATGTATCTGGCTCAGATGATTGAGTATAAGGAGGAAAACATCATTGAAGACTTTCCTATTATGAGGGAATTCGCTGAAGTGTTTCTTGAGGAATTTCCTGGTCTTCCTCCAAGAAGAGAAGTTGAATTCTCAATTGATCTTATATGCGGGGTGTTTCCAATATCCAAGAATATGTATAGAATGGATGTTGTAGAGCTTGAGGAGCTGAAGAAACAACTACAAGAGAATCCAGATAAAGGGTTTATATGCCCAAGTGCTTCACCATAAGGTTAAACATTCCTCTTTGTCAAGAAGAAGAATGAGTCATCGCGCCATTTCATTGATTATCGTGAGCTTAAAAAAATCATGATAAAGAACCAGTATCCTCTCCCAAAAATTGATGACTTGTTAGATTAGATATGTGGGAAAAAATACTTCTCTAAGGTTGATTTGTGATCGGGATATTATCATGTAGGGTTGAAGAAAAAAGATATCCCCAATACTACTTTTCGTAAAAGATACGGGAACTAGGAAATCATAGTAATTAATTTTAGACTCACTAATGCTCCAGAAATAATCCAGGATGTGATGAATAGAGTCTTTAAAGATTACCTAGAAAATTTTTTGGTAGTATTTATAAATGATATTCTAATATACTCCAAAACCAAGGAGGGTCATGAGGTGTATCTAAGAACTATACTAGAGACCTTGCGGAAGGAGAATCTCAATGCAATGTACAACAAGTGTGAGTTCTGGTTGAAGGATATCTCATTCTTGGGCCATATCATCACAAGCAATGGGATATCTATGGATCCATCTATAACTGATGCAATTGAAGGATGTACGAGGCCAACAATGGTAATGGATATCCATAGCTTCTAAGGGTTAGATGGATATTATTGACGATTTGTGAGAAATTTCTAACGATTGTCTTACCCTCTTACCAAGATAACATGGAAGGGAGTAAGGTTTTCTTGGAGTTATGAATGTAAAAAAATCTTCAAGGATTTAAAACGGAGGCTTATCACTGAATCTCTGTTCACTTTACCCACAAGTGGAGAACATTTTATGGTATTCAGTGATGCTTCGAATGGGATGTGTGTTGATGAAAAATGAAAAATTCATTGGCTATGATTCAAGTCAATTGAATGGTCATGACCAGAATTATCCAACACAAGATTTAGAGTTGGTTGCCGTGATCTTCACATTAAAAAATTTGTGGTATTCTCTCTTTAGGGAGAAATGTGAAATATATACGGACAAAAAAACCATCCAGTAGATATTCACATAGAAATATTTGAACATGCACCAATGAAGATGGTTAGAGCAGATCAAATTCTATGACTTCTCAATCCATTACCTGCCTGGGAAAGTGAACAAGGTGGAATATTCTCTAAGTATAAAGGACCCAGCAATTCTATGATTGGTGAGAATTGAGAAGGACCCAATCTTCATATATTTGATGAATATAGACATGGGAATCATAAAGAAGGGAACATAATCAATCCTTTCACAAATGATTGCTCAACAGTATCTTTGGTAAAAGTTAAAGGATCCTCAAAAGGACGATGTGTGAATTAAGAAGTGAGTGGAAGATGTCTAAAAAGGGAAATCCTCAGAGTTGAATGTTAATGAAGAAAAAATTGGGATATTTGGGAAAAGAATATGTGTTCCATCATGTTTGGTTCTGAAGAAGGATCTTTTGGATGATGCGCATAGTTCAAATTTCTCTACACACCCAAGAAACACAAAGATGTATCGAGATCTCCTAGAGAATTTTTGGTGGGATAATATGAAGAAGGAGACCATTGAGTGTACATCAAAGTGCTTGGTGTATCAGCAAGTGAAAGAAGAGAGGCAGAAAAATAAGGGGATCATGCAACCATTGCCCATAACAATGTGGAAATGGGAGAAGATCACCATGGATTTTGTCACCAAACATCAAGAGACATCCATAGGAAACAATGCAATATGGGTTATGGATCATCTTACAACATCTCCACACTTCATTGGTATTTGGTAGGATTTCACATTAGATCATCTAGCACATATATATATTAGGGAAGTGGTAAGGCTGCATGGAGTACCACTGTCTATTGTATATGATCAAGAACCAAGAATCACCTATATGTTATGAGAGAGTCTTCAACATGATCTCGATACTGAACTGAACTTCAGTATGTCCTATCAATATCAAACTAATGGCCAATCTGAGCGAACTATTTAAACACATATGGATATGTTTAGATTATATTTTATGGACTATAAAGGAGGGTGGGACCAATATCTCCCACTGGATGAATTCTCATACAATAACAGTTTCCACTCGAGCATCTGAATGGAACCTTTTGAAGCCCTATATGGGAAAAGGTGGAAAACAACAACATGTTGGGATGAAGTCAGTTAATGTAAGATGCTAGGGCCAGAAATGGTCGAAGAAATGGTGGATTCGGTGAAAACGATTCAATAGAATATCAAGGTAGCCTAGAGTTGGCAGAAGATTTTTTCAGATAAACGTCCACGAGAACTTGGGTTTAATGTTTGATACATGGTATTTCTATGAATATCATAATGGAAAAAAGGTCATGAGGTTTGAAAATAAATAGATGTTAAGTCATAGGTACATCGGCCCATTCGAGATTCTTGATCATGTTGGGGTTGTGGCCTATCGACGAGCACTTCTTCCTACCATGGAAAAAGTACATGATGTCTTTCATGTGTCCCTCTTAAAGAAGTTTATACTAGAACCTTCACATGTACTCTCTTAAGAGGTATTACAGCTAGAGGATGATCGTTCTTTTGAGGAGAAACTACTGAATATATTATATCATAGTGAAAAATTTCCCCGGAATAAGACAATGCCCCTCGTCAAGGTGTTGTGGAGAAACCACCAGTTTGAAGAAGCAACGTGGGAATCAAAGTAAGTCATGAAGCAGAGTTACCTATATTTGTTTTAGAGTGGGAAAAGGACATTTCAAGGAAAATATTTCTTAAGGGTGAAGATTGTAACAACCCAATCATCCAATAATGGAAATTCCCCTTGATCAAATTAAATGTTTATTATGGTTTTAAAAAATGTGAACATCATTGGATTTATGTTTCTGGACATTAAAATAATGATTTGAATTATTATTTTTGCTAATATAGCTGTCGAACAACGATCACATGATTAGTATAAATATAGGGCTTTAACAAATCCAATTTACTTAGACAAAGGAAAAAATGGCCTCATCCAATATACTTGCCACGTACGAAGCCTAATTTTTAGAGCTCGGAAAGGAAGTGACATCATTGGGATTCACTCTTGACTAATCCCACGCCACGCTTGAACATGTTAAGATTGAGTAGAACCGACTATGGGAGAAGTGGAAGTTAATAGAGATTACCACTCGAGTGATGTTATCTGAGGCACCCCAAGAGTCTATCACCATCACACACCTAATCCTCTGGTCTTATACGGGTGTTATAAGGGGTTATTTAACAAAACCCAAGAACTATGACTATGTACATTATTATTGTATAATAAATGTTCATTCATTTTATTATTGTTACTTTATAAATAGTTTTTAATGCACAAATAGTATTTTTAGTTATTATTCAACTTATAAATCTATTTTGATGAATTAATGGATATTTGAATTAAATAATATTTTTATAAAATGTTATTATAATTAAATTACTATTTATTAAATATAAATGATCATATAATTTTATGAATGCAATTGTAATTTTAATTAAGATTTAAAAGATGTTTTTGGAAAACCCCTTGAATATTCATTAAATGTCGATTTTTATATTAAAAATAAATATTCACATATTTATAAAATTATTTAGATAAAATGAATATTTTTTTTGGAATTAAGATGTTGAAATTATCCATCGGCGATTTTTTCATAATTTTCTGAGACAGTCAAATTTTTGGGTTAAAATTAAATACCTCTTAAATATATAATGTGTTTTATAACATCATAATTACTGAATAGTGATGTAATAAAATACTATAATCATTATGTTTGGAAAAAAATATGTTTTAGAATTAAAATAATGTGATTTTATATTTGTTTGATTTATTTTACAAAGATTATGTGGACCCTCCAAGACTTGTAAAACATTTTGTCTTTTTAAATTACCTTCCTTGAGAGTGTGACTCACCTCCACATTAGAAACCCTATTAATTTAAGAAGTCAATACATTGGGCTTATAAAATATTATTTTCTAGTCCCCTTTGGAAAAAACCATGGGCAAAAACCAAGGGCTGGTTTATGGTATTGATTCGTTCAATGTGAAGTGTCCCAAACCTAAATAATAAAGGATTCTCTCTCCTCTCCCATATAAACCCACCAAATCTACCACTTTCTCTTCACTAAAATCCTTTTGAGTTATACCAAACCATTCCCTCCTTTATCTAGAATCCTCCCAAGGTTCTCCAAGCTCTTCTGCAGCCTCTCTCAAGCCACTCCCAAGCCTTTTGGATCACACTTCCAGGTAAGGGACTTCTTCTTTCCTCATTTTTGTCTAATTTTTATTTAAGTTGGTATACCCTTTTGTTTTCAGATAAAAATGTTGGGGTATGATTTCAAACCCCCTTCATACATTCCTATTTTTATTTGGATGATGGTATACCCCTTTCTCTCTCATTAATTCCTCCCATGTATCCCTATTACCAAGCTGAAATTTCTTGAGGGATATCTCTCTCCTCTTTTAAATCCAAGAAATTATTTTTATTATGCATATATATTCCATTATGTTTGTGGGGACATGTATCTATATGACCACAATATTTTACATTTCGTGTACATATTATTAGACACCCTTTTCTCTCTCATCAACCGTTTTGATGAATCCTTATGTGAGGTCGTTATACTGCCAAAACTGCACTACATTTTCCAAGCCAAGATCATTGTGTATTGAATATCATACACATGTCTTTATCAAGGGTATTCACATTTATGGACATATACATATTTAATGGTACTTTAATTTGTTTATTCCACATTACTTAATCATGGAATAACTTATGATGTTGATTGATTCCATGTTATATGATCCATGTGGCACACTTATGCATGAAATGAAATGTTCATGAAGGATGCGCCCTGATAGCACTCCAATGAATTCGGTAAAGTATAGTATCATGATATGTAATGTTCATTGGGTGTTGAATCAAGATAATTCATGTTAAATGAGGTTTAACTTGTGGTTCATTTGAAATGAGGGTTTACTCATGCTCCATGTTCAATGATACTTGGATCATGCTAATTCCATGTTAAGTGTTGTTGCCACATTTCCAGGTTATAATTATCATGCTTTATCATGTATTTATGTTTATGTTTCTCTTTTGATATATTTATATGACTATTTTTTAACATGTATTGTATTCCTCATGTTATTCCATGTTTATTCTCTTACTGGGCTATATAGCTCACCCTTTTCTTATGCATTTCCTCAGGTTATCACATGCAATGCTATGTACGAGAGAATGTAGTGGTCACATGAATGATGTCTTAAATAAATATATTGTGTTTTTTATTTTGTAAGTTGTAATGTAATGTTTTTAATCCCCAATGACATAGACCTCTCGATCTTCTATGTTGTATCAAGTGAAAATTTTATGTAATAAATCAGGTTTAAGTGTGTAATAAAAAGCAGGGTTGTTATAATGTATATCTATACATATATTTAGATGTTTACATGTATAAATATATATAAATGATGTCATGATTGAAATATTTCATCTTATTTTGAAGCTAGTATGGTTGGACATGTGTCTATAGGGAACCTCGCCACATCTAGTTTACTTTTATTTATTTATTGATAATTTATTATACTTGAAAAATGGTGTATTTTATACTCATAGTCTCGAGAGAATTAGGCATCATTAGTGATGGACTACTTACTATATCTTACACATTGATTGACCCACCATTTTTCTGGGGTACCAAAATAATCCTCATGGTTTCGAGTTCCAGTTCGGGGATTATTATTATGTGGTTATATATGTCCATGGACCTTAGGAGCACATGATTGAGATAGATATTTTGATTCTTACAGAGATAACCATTGTGTATTTTGTGTTCTTTTTGTATCATTAACTTATTACCATATGTATTAATATTAAATTCATATTATAGCATCGTAAGGATACAAAATATTAGTCTTCGTTTATTATTGATAACTAGTAATTATATTTATTTTACCATTCTTTATACTGCATCAATTTTAATTTTTTTATTATGTACAGTTGAGTTTCTATGGTCATGAGGGTATAGTCTCCCAACCATAAAATCATTTTACCCTCACTATTATTATTCCTCTTCTAGATATAGGGATGCTTTATTAAGGTCATGTCACACATTGGCTCAGGGAACTATTTTACTGGATCCAGAGTTGGGATGTTACACATTCATTCCTAATCATGTAATGGTAGTCCATGTGTGACATAATATATATTTGAGTGATTTAAATTTATGATAATCAAATATTATCTTTTTTTATCTTTTACTCTACTATTTATTATTGTGTTCATTTTACTTAATTAATTAAAAATTTTGTATAAAACATTTACATATAATCCATTTTTTGAAATTCCATATTTTCATATTAATTAATTTATTAATGTGATAGAAGAATTACATACATAAAATAAATAATTAATAAGAAAAAAATAAAAAATATATAATAAATTATCTATTCATGAGGATTATGTAACTCTTTATTTTATTGATTGGATGGTAAAAAGATTTGACCTGGGGAATAACTCCTATTTTCAGTCTTGACATGATTTAAAACATTCCACCTATATGTATCACTTTTGTTGGGATCATATTTCTTATATCTTGAATGGTATCCATGTGCCTCAAAATAATCACGTAATTAGCAGTATTTATAACTCACAGGCATGTGAGGGAAACCCAAGGAATGGTTAAGGAGGATTACATAAACAAAAATAGATGCACTGGTCCTACATAATAATGATGGAGGGTTGACACACATGTAAAACAAATAAAGTTTATATTAAATAATTCTAAACATATGAAAAAAAACAAAATTAAAACATCCAACACATTTATAGGTATTCTTCAAGATTGTTATGATTATAAATGCAATGAATATTCCTAATTAAAACTCTTTAAATATTTATTTCTTATTCATTTTTTATTATTACGATAAAAATGGCTACCTTCAATAATTATTAAATTAGTTAATTCCATTTCAACTTTAATGACAACGTGAATAATCATAGAGATAATAATATTATTTGAATTTATTTAAATTTAATGGTATCTCCAAATGATTACAAATTTTTTACAATTAATTAATTACCCATTTAAAAAACATTAAAAACATTATAATATTTTCAAACAAACCAAGTATTTGAATCAATAAGTTAAATTTTCAGTGAAGAAATTTTTTAATTGGGTATTATATAGTTTTATCCTTCATTTGGAGACTAAACAATGTATACTTATAAGTTACATGGCATATATCATTGTTTCTATGTTCCTAGGTTACACACATAGGGATTCATAGTGTAACTCAATCGGACTACATGGTATATACAAACAAGCTACAAGTCATGTTTCAGACTTTCTATGAGTCTTAGAAAACCACCCTGAAACTCATCATGTTCATTAGATGTAAAAAACCAGATATATATAGTCTTACAACAGGTTTTTTTCACATATTCCTTGTGTCATGATAACATTATTAATGGATTGTTGTGTATTTTGAACATGAGAAATATTGAAGAAGTCACCCTGAAAACCTCACAGAGAAATAATTAGTCATTAATGTTGTTTTTGTCATCCCCATGTGGTTTGACTATGTATAATGACCACATAGATGGGGACCAATTCACCTCTAACCCATGAAGACTAGAAAATGTTTACACTGTAATGGACTTATTTTTCTGTGTAATTTTTTTAATTATATAGAATTTATACGAGTTTGAGAAAATTTAAGGTGTGTGATTCTGAGGCCCAGTGTGCCTGGAATGATTTTATAATATTTTTTTAGTTACATTAAGTAAATTTGTGAGAAACTTTTTCTATCTTTTGAACTGGTTCACAGATTAAAAATCGGGGGACACCATTGAATCCACAGTGCTGGGATTTGCTTATGAGAGACTTCACTTTGAATGCAGTAGTTCAGGAGAAAAATTTATGTTTGGGGACTTTTTAAAATAAATAAATAAAATAACATTTTTATTTTATTTTCATTCTTTTCCTTCAATGGAAAAAAGACAACATGAGACCATCAACGTGTCAAGAAAATAAATGTCATGACTGTTCAATATTATGTAACGACGTCATTGGGTAATTAGGAAGGTTCATAATCAATGATCCTCCATTAATTCCCAATGTTGTCACTTACCATCTTCCTCTCCTATTAATATAGAGCAAGGGGAGATGTGTTTGCATGACTTCATCAAGAAAAAAAGTGCTGAAAAATGTCGGGAGACCAAACCTTTGGAGGACAAAGCTGGTTCCAATGGATGGTGACGAGCAACACCGAAATCCTGAACTGATGATCGATGATCGAGTGAAGTCATTGGAGGAAAGTTGAGGGGGACGATGAACACCAACCCACTTCCACAAATGCACACTCACCATCATTGTTGAGGTAGGGGTTTGACTCTTGTTTAAGTCCAGTGTTTTTCTAGAACCCTTTGATCTTCCCTCATGATTACAAGCTAAAGTGGAGGGCTTGGGTCTAACGAACACTTCCTGAACCCTGCGCTACTTTTCTACCCATGTTCCCTCCATGGAAGACTACCGGTGTGGCCACAATAGATGATTTTGAAGGAGGCATCTCGCCAACGCGTGCCGCAATAGAAGGCTACAACACTATGCCCCGGCAGCCACCGGAGCGGCTGGTACTGGCCAGACGCCGAGGGGGTGTGGTGTGTCATCGCAAGCCGCTTGTGAGAAAGGTGTTGTGGATCATCATCCGATGTGCTTAGAGGAGGAGGTCGGCACATTAGACTGCCGTAGATGGGGAGGTAGCATTATCAGTGCACCACCAGTGAGTGGGGAGGCAGTAGGACCAGCGTGCCACCGACGAGCAGAGGGTCGTTGCAGAAGTCGCAGTAGAGGCAGAACCTGCACCTCCAGCAGGTTCCATGGTGACTAGGCAGTGCCCATGTGGTGTTACCATTTCACAAATTTGAACGGCCTCTAATCCATTTGGGATACTGGGGGGAAACAACCCCCCCCCCATTCTAGGTTCAGTGTACAAGGAGCCATATCCCCATGTGAGTTGGGCCTCACGTGGGCCGGGAAGTCCACTTTTGTGTTACACCTCATGTGGCCAGGTGGCCTGCCCTTGTTGGCCAGACTACCCCCTTGTGGTCCTAGCTGAGCCCGCCGCAGACCAGCCCAGCTAGGACGGACTCAGACCGGGTGGGCCAGGTCAGTCCGACCTAGTCGGAGAAGACCCAAAAATATATAAAGGTAAATATCATTAGAAGTAGACGTTCGTTTGATGAACCTTCTACGACATTGGGATCCTTGGATCGATATGGTCCTTTTGGTTTTCTCTACTTGAGTTTTGGATACCGTTGGAGTACAACTGGGTTGGATCGAACCCGAAAACAACTAGGCACATAAAACTAAAACACATATAACTCACATACGAGACATCTGATTATCGAACTGTCTAATGATTTGGAACCATTACAATAAGGAGGTGCTTGGGGTTCCTCCTTTGTGGAGATTAGTGGCAGTCGTGGAATGACAGATATCTCTAGTGGTATATTATTTGGAACTCAATCGCATTGGGTGTCAGGAATCCTATTGTAGGATGTAACGGGAATAACGAACATCACTCCTAGGTGGGTCCACAACTATCGATCCTGTTTGGGTCATCTTCAATCAGATATTTTGTGGCTCAACGCTTAACAATCCTATGTGGGTCTACGCATATCGATCTTGTGTGGGTCAGATCATGTGTGGGTTATCGGGGGTTAGTTACAAATCAACCGTGTGTGGGTTAAAGGAAGTGCCCCATTACAGAATAAGATGATGTAGCTTAAAATAATCATATGTACTTCTATAATTATGTTATACCTAATTGTGAGTTTTGTCTCTTCTATCTTCACGGTGTTGTCTTTGTGGTGTAACATGTGTGGTACTTCTATCTTCGTGGTGTTATCTGTGTTGTACTTCTATATTCATGGTGTGATCTTTATGGTAGTTATATCTTCATGGTGTTACCAGTATTGTACTTATATCTTCATGGTGTTACCTGTGTGGTACTTCTATCTTCCTGGTGTTACCTATGTAGTACTTCTATCTTTATGGTGTTACATATGTGGTACTTCTACCTTTTTGGTGTTTTCTTTGTGGTGTTAACAATGTGGTACTTCTAACTTCATTGTGTCACCTTTGTGGTATTCATCCCATATGAATGAGAAGTATTTCATGATAACTTATGTATATGTATGGGAATATACCTTAGTAGAGTTGTGTCTATTGCTTTTTGCATTGATATTGTGGTCTTGATTTTTGGTATTTCCATTTTGGATCTCTAGGAGACCACTGGGGTCATGGGGTCCCTATTGAGTAACATTGTACTCACCCCTACACAGGCTACTCTGGCACTTTGTCGTTTCCTATCCAGATGACAGACAACATTGATCGATGTTGTGGGATCCAAGAACGAATGGTACTCGGAGGTGGACTATTTGGCATGATGCGAGGCAGGGAGTACTGATCATTTTCAAAAAACATCATTCAAGTAGGATCCTCGGTGGACAATCTAAGAGATTTTCCCCCTTTTCAGTTGTATTGTACTTTTTAGTTGTACTTGTACATTTACTATTGGTCTTGTATTCGGGATCCTTTTTCTTCTAGCAATCTATTTACTTTAGCAGTTTACTTAGTGGTTGCTTCTTTTGTGTTCTTGGTCGGTGTATCTATACTGGTTAAAAGGAAATGACATACTATTTTAGGGATACAACATTCAAGATCTAGTCGCCATCCCCTAGCCTATGGAAGGTGGGTTTCGTGTAGTCATGTCATGGGGCTCGAGAGACAGGTCATTAAAAAGTGGTATTAGAGGAGTCGGTTCTACCGACGAACTAGGAATATGATATTTTCTATGTGGAAATAGTGTTAACTATTATGAGTGTGGTCTTCAGTTTGGTTAATCCAGTGTCTGTGCAGTGGATAAGGTATCCATACACCAGGACCATAAATTTTGATTTCCAACTCTGTGCACGAAAACACTGATTGCATGTATTTTGAGAAGTTTTATTTTGATCTCTCGAGTGATCCCACCAGGTATAACTTAATGACCATGTAACACCTATTTTCATTCATGATTCTACCAGGTAGACAGCTAGCAAGGATTTCCAAGAGAGTACACCACAACATCCAAATGAGAAATGAGGTGCCGGTGTAGGGCCCTCTTACGACGTTAGCACCTTCGGGTGGTTTACCAGTAGCACTACATCCCGTTGGGTAGACGTTTCCACCAGCTTCACTAGAAGAGGGTGTGTGCCAATTGATCATGTTTCATGAGATCTAGTGGCAGAGGACTCCGAGGTTCAGAGGAGAGATAGCCACATAGGCAGGTGAGGACTGGTTGGAGTCTGTAGTCAGAGTTTTCTGCATGGTTGGGACACCAGCTGACCTTATGGGGATCCAAGTAGGCGGTACTTTTTCAGGCAGTGGCAGTGAGATGGTGGAGCTTGATGCTCTAGATACAAAATTAGGAGAACCCCATCTGGGTGTACTTTGAGATCCATTTATGGGTAGAGTTCATTCCAACGTCCATATGCTTAGTTCGTATATAGGAGCTACAACACTTACAGAAGGGTAGCATGATTGTAGCCTAATACTCGATGAGTTTCACTGATCTCTCCCATTACTTCACCGACATGGTAGGAGGGAATTTCTTTACGGCCTAGAACATTGTAAAGGGTCTCCGATAAGAGATTAGAGCATCGATGATATTAATCAGCATTCTGACATGGGCTGGGGTGCTAAAGCTAGATCATTTAGTGGAGAGATTCCTAGCTGAGCAGGCAACGACTGTGGGAGCCACCACTGGACATCAGGTAGCAGTGTCATCTATAGCATGATGTGGGTGGATGAGGCAGGGGACGAAGGGGGCAAGGCCTTTTAGTGTATGACCTTAGGATACATCGTCTGTGGTGAGGGGCTCACAGGACAGGGGAGGAAAGATGAGGAAAAGGCAGTGCCACTCGTGCAGCGGGAAATGTCAAATGGCACATGACTACCCAACCCACCATACAGATGATCATCAAACAGTCGAGGGACCACCGAGGTTGCAACTAAGATTCTATCAGGGAGGTTTGCATGCAATAAGTGGACATAGAAGCAGAGCTTTCCATAATACATATGGTGGGTGGCGATTCGAGGTTCTACCACCACCACATCCCAATGGTCCACCCGGAATACATGGATCATGAGGTCAGGGACGAGCTTAGCTCCAGGAAATTGATGCCTATGACCACGGTGCTCCAAATATGATTAGTGGTACAATATGTGTCCGCATTACCATTGTTTTAGTACTTATAGGCACAGTTGGCAGTCACTATTTTATTTCCACAACCCTCATTCGGAGCTCGAATATTTTGGAGTAGTTGTTGGCTCGATCCTTATGGATAAAAACTCTTATAGGAGTAGATTCTATGATTACACACTAGTTTCGTCAGTGTGACCATAACCTAGTAGGTGAGAGATTTGGCAGGGATCTTCAAGTAGCGGCTTCATGGCCTTACCACAGTCCCTGCTCAGATTGATTGTATTAGGCACAAAGTGTAATGTGTCTGCAAGGATGGGACCAGGTTTTCCTTCACGAACGATAATAGAACCTTTTCATCACATGATTGACTTACCAAGAGTAGGGTGCGGCCGATCCCAAATTAGTTGTCCAGACTTACCCTCGGAGAAATTGACGTTGAGAGTCCGAGCTATCCTATAGTGGTGGACCAGTATGGTGATGTATTTCCTGATAAAGTTCTGGGACTACCTCCACACAGATAGGTAGAATTTTACATTAATTGATACCTCGGGATGGAACTGATATCTACACCATCATATCAGATGGCTCTCATTAAGCATCTTGAGTTATGGTTATAGCTATAGGACTTGTAGATGAAGGGGTTCATAAGGCCCAGTGTTTCCCCATGGGAAGCCACAAATATGTTTTCCAAGAAGGATGATGGGTGTTTGAGACTCTGTGTGGACAACATGCACCTGAACAAGGGACTATAAAGAAAAAGTATCTGTTTCTGAGTGTTGATGATCTTTTCGATCTGTTGAATGATGATCATTGGTTTTCAAAGATTGGCATTGGAGCCAGCTATCATCAAAACTAAGTATGAGATGAGGATGTGCAGAATACGACATTCATATCTCGGTATGGCCACTAGGTGTTTTTTGTTATGCCATTCAGTGTGACCTATGCCCCAGCAGTGTTCATGGGACTAATTACCAAGATCATCCAGCCATACCTCGATACCTTTTTCATGGTCTTCATCGAAGGCATGTTGATAAAATCATCTATGGAGGAGGAGCTTGCCTATCATTTGCGGATAGTTTTGGATACACTCTGAGAGCACCATATTTATGGTAAGCTCTCAATGTTCTAGTACTAGATATGAGAGGTCTAATTTCTGGGACACGTTATCTTGGAGGATGGAGTTGTGGTGGATCTAGTGAAGATAAAAGTTTTAATTTAATGGGATCCACCCAAGAGTGTGACCGAGGAGCGGAATTTCCTTGGGATGGATGGATACTACCAGAGATTCGTTCCTAAATTATATACAGTTGCAGCACCTTTGTCAGCATTTATGAAGAAGAGAAATCCCTTGCTATGGACAGATAGATGCCAACAGTGTTTTAAGAAGCTACAGAAGAAACTAAGGAGTGCTCCCATCTTGAGTCTACCAGAAGAGGGCATTGGGAATGAGGTCTACTACGACGAATCAGAGACCAGGCATGGATGTGTCCTAATGTAAGAGTGACCAGTGATCTCCAATGGCTCATGACAGCTAAGGAAACATGAGAAGAACTATGATACCCATGATCTAGAGTTAGCAGTAGTGGTATTCTCCCTGAAGACGTGGAGACATTACTTGATGGGTGAACATTTTATTGTCTACTCTGATCAGAAGAGTCTTAGGAATATGTTCTCATGTAATGACATGAACATGAGACAAGGTGATGGCTAGAGTTTTTCAGTATTTTGGCTTTGAGATAGTCTATACTATTTGAAAAGGGATCATGGTTGTATATGCACTCAGCATGAGGTCTAATCTGTAGTTTCTGAGTGAGGTGACAGAGCAGTTAGTCACATTGAAAATATTCATTATGGATAGAGATTGAGTAGCTTACCACATGTCTATGACGGTCAATCCCCCACTCCTTCATCGAGTTATAGAGGTGCAGATTGGGGACATTGACTGCACGGCTTTACGTGCTCATATATCGTCAGGGAATGAACCTAAAGGATTTTCTTAAGGTGGGTAGCACATCATCCTCTTTAGAGGACGTACCGAGGCACCAGTGGCATTGTAGGAGGAGGTGTTGAGGGAGTTCCATACGTCCCAACTAGCAGTACATCCTAGTGCAGGGAAGATGTAACAGGACCTATGGAGTTAGCACTAGTGTCCATGAATGGAGAAAGTCAGGGTAGAGTTTGTTTCTCGATATCTCACTTGTTAAGAAGTGAAGGCTTAGCATCAGGTTCCAGCAGTCTTTACACAACCAAAAGCGGTTCTAGAGTGGAAGTGGGATGATATTTAAATGGAATTTGTGACAGGGCTTCCACATATGTCAATGGGACAAGATTCCATCAGGGTGATCATTGACTGACTCACCAAGTCGGCCCACGTCCAACCTATTCGATATCAGGGATCTATACAGGGTTTGGGAAGTCTCTACATACATGAGATTGTGCGACTACATGGGGTTCAATCGACAATAATCTCTGACTGTGACACACATTTCACATCCCAGTTTTGGAAGGGATTACAGGTGGTGTTTGGGACTCATCTACCTTTAAGCGCTGTCTATTATCCATAGATGGATGGTCAAATGGAGCGGACTATTCAGATGCTAAAGGGCATGCTTCGTGCTTGCGTCCTATATTTTTTTCCGCAGTTGTGAGGGCCACTTTCCCTTGGTAGAGTTTGCATACAACAAAATCTTTTACTACACCATCGGTATGACACCATTCGAGGCCCCATATAGTCAACCTTGCATATCAACTCTATTCTTGACAGACCCAAGGGAGTAAGCACATGTGGGTCCAGAATTTGTATGGGCTACCACTGATAAAGTACAGATCATCCCGGAGGGGATAAAGACTGCACAGAGCAGACCAAAGACTAATTCTGACAGAAGGTGGAGGCCATTGGAGTTCCAAGAGGGGGACCACGTATTCTTCCGAGTCTCTTCTCGATGGGGACTATATATATTTAATTGAGGCGAAAAGTTATCATCAAGGTCTATCAGACCATTTATGATAATTTGGTGGATTGGAGAGGTTGACTACCACTTGGAACTTCTACCAGAGTAGGAGAAGGTGCATGAATTCTTCCACGTATCCCTGCATAGGAGATACTTGTTAGACCCATCTCAAATCATCTTCCATGGAGTGTAAGACTTTGATGATGGGGAGATGTTTATGGAGGATCCAATGTAAATTGAGGATCGATTGGAGTGAGTCGTTCTTGGGGGATCGATACCTCTGGTGTGCGTACACTAGTAGTACGAGAACCCTAGGAGATCACATGGGAGTGGCGGGCTCAGATTCATGCACATTAACCCCATTTGTTTTCTTAGTATATGATGTGGATTTTGGGGACAAAAATCCCTATGGTGGGGATAATGTAAACTCCTTGAATTTACATTTAAATTTTTTAAATTTTATTGAATTATTACGAGTCTGTTAAAATTGATGGTGCGAGATTCCGAGGCCCAGTGTGCCCGGAATGAATTTCTTAACTTTTTTAGGTACGTTCAGTAAATGTTTGAGTGGTGTTTTCTTAAATTTGAATCGGTGCATGGATTAAAAATATATGGAAAACGTTGAATTCACAGCGCCATGATTTTCTTAAGGGATACCTCATTTGAAAATAGTAGGTCTGGATAAAAAGTTATGTTTTGAAATTTTTTAAAAAAAATAAATAAAATAACTTTGTTATGTTATTTTCACTCTTTTCCTCCAAAGGACTAATGACAACATGGGACTAGAAACGTGTCAATCTAATAAATGGATTGAACCTTGAATCTTATGTAACAGAGTCATTGGAGAATTAGGAAGGTTATTAATTAATGAGCCCCCATTAATTCTAAATGTTGTTACTTACCCTCTCCCTCTTCGATTTATATTGAGCGAGGGGAGAGGTGTCATCATGATTTCACTGAGCATCGATGTGCTGAAAGAATGTTGGTACGCCAATCATTTCTAGGATGGAGTTTTTTCCAGTAGGTGGTGAAGAGAGGCACCGAAACCTAGAACAGACGATGGATGATCGAGCAATGTCATTGGAGGCTAGTTCATGGGGACGGTGAACACCAACTCGCTTCCACAAATGCGCGCTCACCAACGTTCATGATGTAGGGGTTTGATTCATGTTTAGTTCAAGAGTTTTTCTTGACCCCTTTGATACTCCTTCATTTTTACAAGATTACGTGGACGGCGTGGGCCTAAAAAACCTGACCCAAACCCTCCAATAATTTGCAACCCTTTCACCATATATGGAAGATTGACATCATGGTGGCACTGACCGGTTATGAAGGAGGCGAAACACCAACACACACCACAGGAGGAGGCTGCGACACTAAACTGCGGCAGTCATCGGAGTGGCCAACACCGGTAGGCCACGAAGGGTGTGTGGTGTGCTGTCACTCACCCCTAGCGAGCACGGGGTCACGGAACGTTAACCACGGCTATCGGTGGAGGCGTTTGGCACATCGGACGACTATAAAAGGGGAGGCGGCCTGACCAGCGTGCCTCCTGGGAGAAAAGTGCCATGATCGAAGCCACAGTGGAGGTAGAAAATGTGCCTTAGGTGGGTTCTGCGGCAACCAGGTGGCGCCCACGTGGTGCTGCCATTTCAAAAATCCGAATCGCCTCCCAGCCATTCAGGATACCAGGGGGAAACTTCCCCCCACCCACTAGCTCGTGTGGACTATGGGCGACACCCCATGTGGGCTACACCTCACGCGGACCGGGGTGCCCCATTATGGGATGCGCTTGACACGGTCGGGCCACATGCTTAGCGGGTTGTCCCCTTGCGGGCTGGGCTGACCTCAACCTAGCCCAGCTGATTCGGACTCGAACTGGGTCTAGCCTACTTGAATCGGGTTAGGCCATCCTAGACCAGATCGGGCCGACCAGGACGGTTCGAACCCGGGCCCAACCGAACCCAGAAATACTTAACGGGCTATATATTGAGAATCAGACGTCCGTTTGATGAACTGTCTCCACCATTGTGATCCTTGGATAGCGACAGTCCTCTTGGTATAATCCAATCGAGTTTTAGAGACTGTTGTAGCATGACTGGGATGGATCGAACCCGAATTCAACCAGGCTCCCAAAACAAAAAAACTTATAACTCGCAGACTGGACGTCTGATTGACGCACCGTCTATCACGTTGGAACCCTTACAACATGGCAGTTCTTTGGGTTACTACCTCGTGTATATTAGTGGATGTCAAGGTATGACAGGTATCTGGAGGGGAATATTCTATGAAAAAAGAGTGCACTTGTTTCGAGGAATCCTTTGGCAGGATGTAACGTGATGAAAGAACATCAATCCTATGAGGTTCCGCATCAATCGATCATGTGTGGGTTATATTCTTTCAGATCCAATGTGGTTCAGTGCTCAGAGATCCTATGTGGGTTAGTGCATATCGATCTTTTGTGGGTCAGTAAGAATTAGTTACCTCTAAATCCAATGTGGATCAAAAGTAGTACCTCTTAACAGAATGAGATAATCTAGCTTATAACTGATCATGTGTACTTATATACTTAATTTATACATGATTGTGAGCATAGTATCTTCTATCACTGTGGTGTTGTCCTCGTGGTGTTACCTATGTGGTACTTCTATCATCATTGTGTAACTTGTGTGGTACATATATCTTTGTGGTGTTACCTCTGTGGTACATATATCTTCATTGTGTTACCAGTGTGGTACCTCTATCTTCGTGGTGTTACGTATGTGGTACTTCTACCTTCATAGTGTTGTCTTTGTGGTGTTACCTATGTGGTACTTATACCTTCTTAGTGTTACCATAGTGGTAATAATCCCTCATTTATGAGATGATTGTGTTGATTACATAGCTATATGTATGGAAAAATACCTAAGTAGAGTTTATATATATTGATTCATGCTATGACATTGAGGTCCTGCTTTGTGGTATTTCCTTTGCAGAACTCTGGGAGACTTGTGAGGTCTCTGGGTCCCTAATGAGTATCATTATAGTCACCCCTGCACGGGCTATACCCACTCCTTGTTCTGTCTTGTGCAGATGACATAAATCTTTGATCGAGGTTGAGGGAGCCAGGACGTGACGCTACTCGGAGGTCGACTATTTAGCGTGAAGTGACATAGGGACTACAGATCGTGAGTAGTACCTAACCTTATGGTAGGATCCCTGGTGGATGATCCACAACTGTTTTCACCTTTTTTAGTTGTATCTTACTTTTCAGTTTTACTTGTACTTTTATATTTGGGATTCTATTCGTCCCCCTTTTACATTCAAAACTCTTTTTCTACAACAGTTAACTTAGTGGTTACTTCTTGTTGTGTTCTCATAATGTGTGTCTATATAGGTTAAAAGGAAATGTCTTCTTGTTTTAGGGATACGACCTTTAAGTGCAAGTCTTCATCCCCTAGCTTATGGAAGGCGGGATTGGGGTGGTCACGACACATGCCCCGAGGGACGGGTCAGGACATACACCATCTATAAACCATGTAATCTGAAAACCTTTGTGCCTGATTACAGAATTCTACACACAGTTTAAAATAAATTCTATAAGTTTTGTTCATTTTTGGAATTCAATGTATTATTTATCATGTACAGATATAGTGTACTTGGTTACATGATGTGTGTTATGGCTATGAATCGTGTAACACTGTCTTACGAATTTTTTTGTCACTTACCGATTGAATTTTCTGTCATATTCATTTATTCTTAGAATTTTAAGAAAAATAAACACTATAAAAAAGATGATAAATATAAATTAAAATAATATTTAATTATTAATAATATGAACTAATTTATTCAACCATGACTGAACATATAGATTAAAAATAAAATAAATAATTAAAAATTTAATATGTGACCACTCTAATACCACTTGATGTTTTTAGGTGTATCGGATGTGAATTAGTATAGAGTAAAATTAAAATAAATATTAATTTTAAAGTTTCCTAAAAACCCAATAGAGTATATTTCCTATTAAACATATAAATAATTTATCTTGATATGATGAATTGATTACCACAATATAGGAACATTTCTTTGGTGATGTTATTGATCTTGAAAAATGGTTTTGGATTAACTTCATTAAAATAGGGGGATCCAGTTGTTGAATCCATATAAAGGTAATCTAAAGGTGCTCCTTAGATCTTCAAATTATTATGATTTATTTCATATTTCTATTGTGGTGAATCAATTATTATTCATTATTCCCCTTGATTTATTAAATGTCCTTTAGTATTAAATGAGAACTTCTCATTCTTCAAAATTATAGAGTAGGAGATCGAGAGATAGAGGGAGAGATTCGTTGAACATGAAGATTCTCTAAGTATCAATTATCATATTTGTAACACCTCAATATTCCACGGTACATTTCCCGTTGAATAATGCAATAGTTTTCATTGTACGCAACTTCAAGATTCTAACACACCGCGACCAATCAAAGTAGACATTATTAATAGTAATACCCACCTTTTGAAATTTTATAAATTTTATCTATCAAAATGTACTTCATTTTTGGGTTCGAAATATCAAAATTAGCTTAGGGTGAATTTTTTGTATTTTTTTTGAAAACATTCAATTTTTTATGAACAGAGAAAAAATACTGAGTTATAGTATATAACAAAATTTTATTTAAATAATTATTTATTTTATTTAGAATTTATTTAAGGAAAAAATATATACATAATATCTATATAAGTTCAATTTAATTCATTGGAGTTAGTTTAGAATAAAATTAGATATATAAAAAAATTTATTGAAATTTTCACCGCCTTTTACCCATGTCTTAGGAGAAGGAGAACCTGCAGGTCGGGCGATAACCCGTCGCGTCAGACAAAGCTGCGTGAATCGAACCTACAACAATAGTGTGACATGACTTTATTACCTACCACTATCATGCAGGATTTCCCTGGTAATTAAAAAATATTTTTCATCATTTTAATGGTATATTTTAATGTTTGGATCCTAATACGATTAGGATAAATATAATATTTTTGAGTTATATTATCTTTTTGAGTGAAAGATGAGTTTGTGGTAGAAATTAGTTTTAGGATGAAACTCTACTTGTAAAGTATATATATATATATATATATATTTCTTATTCTATGAAGAAACTAATTCTTAAACATTAGGTATGGGATCATCGAACCAATAATGTGTTATCGTAATACCTTATGTTTTATTGAACCAATGATATTTTAAATCATCATAGATTTATGGTTTTGAGGCCCTCAATTTTACAATTGTTTGTGACTGATGGCCTCAATCACTACCTATAAATATTTACATTTTCCTCCACTTATGTGTCTCCAATTACCACCAATGTTCTCCAAATCGATATCATAAATTGGTGGCGACCCTTTCATTTCTGTTTTCCTCATATTAAGACTAGATTTTATTAACCCAATTTCCGATGTGGGTTTTCCCACAAAGATATTTTCTATTTTCATCCTTTTATTTTCGATTTTTTTTCAAATTGTGAGGGTGAAAATTATTAAAGGAGAGGAGAATGTAACACCCCAAGCTTCCATGGTATGTTTCCCTTTGAATAATGCAATAACTTGCATTGTACACAACTTCAAGATTCTAACACACCGCGACCAATCAAAGTAGCCGTTATGAATATTAATAACCACCTTTTGCAATTTTATAAATATTATCTCTCAAAGTGGACTTAATTTTTGGTTTCAGAATATCAAATTTAGCTTAGGGTGAATTTTTGGTATTTTTTCGAAAACATTCAATTTTTGATGAATAGTGAAAGAAACACTGAGTTATAGATTAAAACATAATTTTTATTTAAATAATTTTTATTGTATTTAAATTTAATTAATGTCAAAATACATTCATAATATCTATATAAGTTTAATTTAATTCATTGGAGTTAGATTAGAATAATTTTACATATATAAAAATTTTTATTGAAATTTTCACCGTCTTTTACCCACATCTTAGGAGAATTTGAAAATTCACATAAAACAAAATTTTAACGCTTCTGTGAGAGGAATTTCAAAAATTAGAGAGAAACGGTTAATATCATGGAGTAAAATGTGGTTTAATAATATAAAAATAATTTTTGGTGAATAGTAACTTTTTACTTTTATTTACCACAGTTGAAAGTAAATAGGGAAACTAAAGATAAAAATGATATTAATATGACCCTAACACATGTCCTATTTCTATTGGACAAGTATCTCAGAACAAAACACTACCTTAGGAATAATATATTATCATTTATTTCAACTTGGATTAGATTAGGACATTTATTATTATTTAATTCAAAGAAGAGTTAAAAGAGTTAAAATCAAGGTTTAATTACTAAAAAAATTAATATAGGGTTATACGTAATATAAATTCGATTGTAAATATTCATTAGAAATATAAAAAGATTTCCTATATAATGGTATTTTATTTATAATTTTGAGACATTAAATAATTTAATTTTTTTATGACACAATGGTGAGGCAGTAATTACCTAATTAATGAAATATTAAAATAACTGATATTATAAATATCCAAATAAATGTAATTTGAGACATTATATGAATTAAACTAATTTTATATGTTAATAAGACATGTTAGTTTTGATTTAATTATGTTTTTTCTAAGTAATCATGCGGTTATGATTTTCAAAAAAATAAAATACCAAATAGTGTCACAATTGACATAAAAGTGTTTTTAAAACAAATATTATATTATTAATTTATATTCAATTCCTAAAAATCTAAGGATTGGCCAAAGGACTTATATCATGATAGGTGTTTCATTAATGGACCACTTGGGGGTATCTTGGAAGTTTATAGTATTTTTACAAACCATATAATATAAAAATACAAAGAGACATGGTAAATGTCAAGCTATTTAACTAAGAGTTAAATATAAATGATAAGGTTAATATATTGACCCAAACCTGACTAAAATATATTGATTAAATTTTTTTCAACCCATACCCACCTTAACCTTTAAATAATACACTTTGAAGCCATTATAAACCGAATAACAATTTAGTATAAATAATATATGAAGCTTTTCCAAAGGTGCCCCTCACCCCTCTTATAAAAGGGCACTCCCCCTTCTCTCAAATTCACACCTTCAAAGACTTTTGGATCGGCCAAACTCTACCCAAATATCCCCCCAAATTTTCTAACTTCAACCTAGAATCCTTTGTTTGATCATAAAGGCAACCTAAGGTTCCCTTTTGATCAAATCAAAAGGAAGGACCCGAAGAAGAGGTAATGCTTTCACCACCCTCTTGCAAGTTCCTTTCTTCTTCAACTTCTTCTTTCTTTTTTATTTACATTATAAAAGAATAAATCCAGTATATTATATATACTATGATGTTATTATAAATATGGTACAACCATATTTAGTATTCTATCCATCCTTTGAATGACATTTCACTATACGTGCGTACGTACGACTTACCGTCTCCAAGCCGTGGTGTAATTGTTATTCAAAAACATTATTATTTGGATGGGTATGATAATGATATTTAATCGATGTAAATAATAAATATAAAATGATAATTATTCATTATATATGATATAACATCCAATTATATATTATTTTAATATCCAAATAATGATATTGTCACTTGGGCGTACGCACGGACTACCGTCTCCTCAAACGCGATAGATTCATTCCCCATCATTTCCATGCAATTATAATTCTCATTTGATGGTTAAAATAATGTTTATGGACTTGATATCATTCTAGATATGAATAAGATACAACATATCCATAACAAACATGGCTTATGTAACAAAATATATAAATGAAAACGAGTAAGTGAACACCCGAAACGATGATAATACTGAGATATTATTAACAAGTCATTGTTAAATGATCATATATGATATCATATTAATGTATATGATTCTTGTATAATTTAATAACAATTATTTCACCATTATATGGGAGTTTATCCTACCCTCAACCATGTAAAAGTACAAGGTAAGGGTTTATTTCACAATCTCTTCATTATCCGAGGTTGTTTATACGTAATTATCTACTGGGACCTCTTAATCATCAACATCCATGTTTCTTAAAAATGTATTTCAAATCATTCTTAATATTTTATAGAGTATGGGTTAAAGTCACTTATTCCATTGTTGACTTTTTATAATATGTTTTTAATGGAATATTTCTGTTGTTTTCCAAACATGGTCCTTTTTACCCTTTTCGACAGAATTAAGGTTAGAATATTTTTTTAACTTATACGGAGGGAGCAGATATTTTCCACTGTTATAAAATCATTGAAGCTTCCTTTACAAGATAATAAAAATATTTTCAAAGTAAATTTGTTCTTTTACAATTTTGTGAATTTAAAATGTTTTAATGATTTATCTTTCTAAATATTTTTAATTAATGTTCATGTTTTCAAAATGATTTTATGGATTTATTTTTATGAACATGAATGTTTTGAAATGATAATTATTTTAAAAAGTTTCAAAGTGGTATGGGACACTTTGATTCAAAAATATCTTTTAAATAACTTCCTTTATAAATGTGTGACATTTCAATGATTTCAAAATGGAGATGTTTCTCTCAAATAGTTTTGATTTCATCTATGTCGACATCCTTTGATGGATTTTAAGCTTATTTGAAGTTGATTAATTATGATACAAACCGTCCATATGGTTTTGAAAGTTTTGTGATATGTTTGACTGTGGATGTGTTATTTTTATACCATACATGGTTTATGGAGAAATTATTGACATTTCGTATGCTAGTTTAAAAACGAATGTTTATGTTATGTTTAAACCTATTCATATGAGGAATTTATTGGAATTAGTAAGTGATGGGTGGAGCCCGCTATATCTCCTTGATGCATCAGTAGGTATCATGAGACAAACTAGTGTCTTGGAACAAGGCCTTGACAAAATCTTATTTGTAGTCTTTTCATGGGGCCTTGGATATGTGGTTATGATAGTCTGTCATTATGCATTCCATAATTATGAAAGTGGTTATTGATATTGCATGTGATTATTCGACTAGTATAATATTCATGTGAATAAGTAAATGGAATTATTTCAATTTATTTTTTCCATGTTATGATGAAGTTCAAGTTTAAAAGGATTTTGTTTTAGTTATGTATTGCCTTAAATGTTTATGTTTATTTAAGAAAGTTTCTTCTATATTGTTATCCTTACTGAGCATCTGAGCTCAACCCTTTCAATGTTTTATTTTTCCTATGATGTGAAGAAGTATTTTATAAATGACATGTAGGGATAATATGGGCGAATATAAAGACAATACTTTGTTGTAGTTTTTCACTTTATTATGTAATGTATGACTTATGAATGTATCTTGTGTTTCCAAGGCTACTAAACTAATAGGTCTTTCAAGACATGATCTTTTTTGATAATGCCAATGTTATGTATTAATGCACCGACTCTGAGAAACTGGGGTTAGGGGGTTACAAGATTAACCCTGCAAAATAAAATTAATTATCTAATTATTGGGATGAGGTTTGGATGAAATGTTATTTAATTGAAATATGAACCTTAAATAATACAATAACTCATAACAGACCACATTCCAATAAAATAATAGGAAACAATATTTAATTTATTGATCCATCTTTGATGGTTGATAAGAAATGTTTACTTTCTTGAAAATTAATATACATTTTAGGATGTGATTTTGGTACATTCAAACTCCTTAGAATTTATTGAAAACCCAAATTAATATTTAATTAAATATTTCATTCCTCTATAATTTAAATAAATATTATACTAACATATCAGAACATAAAATATTTTGAAATATTCACATAAATAAATAAATTATTTATTAATAAGTAATTATTTATTACCATGACAGTATTTCGATCTATAAAAAATGAATAATGTAATTTATTTTTCTTAGGAATGGTATCTATTTGAATATTAAATTAAAATTGTATTTAATACATATTATTGAAAACACATAGTGTGTTTCCCAAAATTATTCATTATTGTTTGATATTAAGAATTATTTCCTAATGTCCAAGAGTACTATCTAGCAACGGTTCAAAGACCCCAAGATAAACAATTTAATGTCACAACAATAACAACAAGATATGAACACTAAATTTGTAATACAGTCCTTTTTTCGTAATAACTTGTAATGAAATTTTCACATTTATATCATCAACCAATGTGATATATATGTGCTTCTGTGACTATATAAAATAAACATGTCATTTCACTATAGACATGGAATTTAATTCGATGGTTCTCTACAAATTAAAGTGTCAACACATTAGAATAAATTTAGATAGATTGTAGGAATCCTTCCTCAACTTATCCATTAATGACATGTCAATTGTGATGCTCCCAAAATATCCTATATCACTATGAATGTATGGAGTCAAATTTTTTCAAAAGAAAAACTAACGATGTTATTAATGACATTAATTATTGATAATATTTTAATATAAGGACAATTACACACCTTCAAATATTTGAATTTCTGTTGACACCAAGACACGTGGAACTGCTACAGGAAGGTTTATTCTCATATAAACCATCTTGAATATTACCAAGTGTGAGATTCCTGAGACGAAGCCTTATTCACTTACGTAAAGTCTGATATGATGCTCAATAGACAATCTTCCCAATCGTACTACTTTATCTAACTACATTACTATTTTTAAGAATATCATCATTGAATTTCAATGTTCTCATCACATAATGGAACATCTATTTTATTACCAATGTGATAGATAATGTAGGAAATTATTACATCAACGTCATGAAAAAATGAACAATATATAATAATATATTTTATAATTCAATTCTTCATATATACATGTAAAAAAGTACAAGCTTTTGGCGCCATGAAACCAAATCCAAAAAACAATGCGACTAAATTTGAAGATGATGATCTTGTGCCTGCTACTACTATGGTTGAATTTTTTTTTATATTATAGATCACTATGTTTACGCACTCCATTGTTAAACAATTACAATAGTTCTTTTAATATGGATGTTTTGATAATAAAGCCATGATATATAGGAGAATGAAATATTGGGGAGGCAACATTGCAATTCGCTCATCATGATTAAAAAATATCTACTTCTTTGTGGAGTTAAAAATCATAATTTTATATTTGATTTTATCACCCAGAACATTAATTTTACACACATTCCTTGTATTTTGATTATTTATTTCTTTTTTAGAAGTCTCAGATACATTTTATTCTATTTTGAACACATTTTTTATTTAATTAATAATTTATATTAAAAGGATGTCTAATAATTTTTAGTTTTATTTTTACCCTTATGTAGAGCACGAGGGTTGAGTAATGTTATAGAACTTCATACCATATGCAAGAGGTGCTGCATAAAGTTAAACTTAAAATTCTGAGGGTTATATATGGGTAAACCATTCATTATGTAATGGTAGTTTTTTTATTTATTCTGTGTACGAGTTGATTCAATTTTTATAACAGTAAATCCTAATTTATATGGGAAATATAATGTTCATAGCCTACGTAAATTTTCCATGTAAGGGAAAGGCCCAAATTTTATGACTTGCACAATGATAACCTATTTTTTTATAAATATTATGCAAGGATTAACCTTTTCTATGTAATGGAATCCTAGGTACCATGTAAGGGTGGGATGATCTGTGTAAGGTTAGTTCCTTAGTTTCCATACTTGTGTAAGAGTAACCCAGTAACCTTATGAAACTCCTAAGATCATTGTAAGGGTAAAACCATGTTATCATTAAAAAAATCTATTTTGGGTGATAAATAAATTAAAACATTTTTCTTCATTTATATATATATATATATTTATCTAACAAAAACTTTTATCCATTTTTATGTCCAAAAACTAGGGGATTAATATCATTTTTTACTTTCTAAAAGTAATAACTCATATTTTCAAATAATTTTGAACTTCAACATTAAATATTTGAGTGAAACATTAAATTAATTAGTTTTTATAGTTTTTTCATTATAATGCTTCTACACATAGAGTAATTATTTAAAAATACTCAACCATTAGTACTCTAAATTTTATGGAATCCTATTAAGATTTGTTTTTCATCCTTGTCTACCATTAAAGATGATATAGATTAGTTTACATATTTTTAATTCATCTCTATTGGGGAATCAATAAGATGGGATACTGGTTGTTTTTCTGTGAACACACAATCTTGAACAATCCAACATTGGTTTTTGTTCTATGATACCATCAAACTTGTCTTTGGTATGTGTATATTGTAGATTGGTGATAACCCATGATGTACTAGGTATTTATGTGAAATAATCCTAATTAACATATAAAATTATTTATTTCATAATATGTGAAGGAATTTTTCTAATCTAAAAACTCTAATTAATTGAATAATCTATTTAAAATGTTTTTAAATAAAATTCATTTACCCTATGTGTCGAAAAAAATGTTCTAAATTGGATTTACATAACATGGTATTGGTTATATTACCTTATGAAAATGATTAGTAATATTTTGAATATGGATGAAATGATTGTGAAAACATTGTACATGGGAATCTTGTATAACATAAGGCTTGTTAAATATAGTAATATCAATAATCGGTAGTAGGGAAAAATTTTATAGGAATCACACACCAACATTAGGACTTTTTATATTTCATATAATGTATTTCATAGGATGGATCCTAGTGATGTTTTATGCATGAAGGTTTCCCTTCTATATCATGTTTTACATGTTCACATGGTTATCTTGTATATATTATTACTTTGAATAAATCCCACTATATTATCACTATTATTGGTACTCGTATTTTTGTGGACTGAATATGAATTGTTAATACAATGGATTTTCAAAGGAAATGAAATTAAAACTTGTTTTATTTGAATTATTTACAAAAAATTTCATGATTTCAGATATTATATACATTCTTTGATGGTATCCTATTTGGATTTCTACTCACATGCTTGTTTTTCCATTTTGTAGTTGGAAACCCTTTTATAGGGACTAATTAAATGGAAGTGTGTCAAGTAGTTTAATTAATTATGTATTTTATTTTCATCTTTTATGTGTCATTGGTCAGTGGTGGTGGATGGTCAAATTGAGTAAATGTTTAGTGTATATTTTGGTTTTCTTACCTGGTTTAGTTTGTTTAGATTATTTGTATGCCTCATAGATGTATTAATATTTATAAAAAATATAATTTAGTTTAATATTTTTTTTATTTTCCCTTTTGACCATGAATGTGTAATGTTTAAAATCATTATCACGTTGTCATTCATCTTAGTGATATGTGATTTTAACCCGGGTTGTTACATTGTATCAATCATGATGGTTCAATTGATGTTTTGACCATGAAGTGACATATTTTTCAGGGGATAAAACATATCTTTATATTGAATAAAAAATCATTAGAAACAACTTATACCACAAGATCATTATATTCATTATAGTATGAATGAAATATATTAATAATGTCTTAACATATCGCGATTGATCCAAATCTATTCAATCACATCACTATGATCTTGTTAATGATCACTAATCAGTAGCTAATAGAATCTGTCCACCCAGGGTATTCAAGAACTATAAGAATATCAAAATTCATATTAAGGATTCCATTTTACTTATAGTTCACTATAACATTTTAATTAAATAGAAATATAGGTTGATATCTAAAGAGTTTCAATATGATTAGTTTCATAGTGTCTGGAGACACACCTTTCCAAATGATTGATTCTATTTATAAATTCACCGAAATAATCTATTAATAACTCAAATTTAATAGCACAATATATAGATATTTAACTATCCTTTAATTATTATAATTTTCAAAAGCATTTACCATGTAAAAAATCGAGCATCAATAAACCACGACATACTATAGTAATTTTTTTTAATATGAATGTTATAACATAGTCATTTGATTGACGGTTATAAATTGAAGTATCTAAATTATTGTATATGTGATAAAAATATCCTATAAAACAAGTAAATATATTCTTTTGAGTAAATAAGTACTCACATTGGAATCATAATAATGTAATCCTATATGGTTAAGAAGAGATAATTTTTAAAACAATAATTGTTCGATAAAAGTAGTTTGTAAAAATATATTAAAACTTTTTAAAATAAAATTAATAAACTTTTGAATTTATATTTTTAAAAATTTATATCAGCTTTTCATTAAAATGTCAAAATATATTAAGGTGAAATCTCGATATATTTTAGAAATAGTTGACTTTTGTTGAATAGTGGAAAATCCAAAAGTTAAAAATAATTTCACTTTTAGAAATTTTCATAATATAATAATGAATTAAATATTTTTAAATCCTTTTTATATACCCAATATATATTTAATAAGTAATATAATTAATGTAAAAATATAAATTTTAATTTATAAATATATGATAGGAATTTTGAAAATATAAGTAATGTTTTTATCAAAATAACAACTATTTTTCGTACTTATATTTTAATCAAGTTTTAATTAGTTAAATTTTGGTTTTGGTATAGTTTTAAAGTCATATAAGACTCATTTTATTTAATATAATCCAAATAATTCAATTGGAATCAACATTATACAAGATTTTGGTGTAACATCAATTTTCTGCATCAAAATGACATTTGTCTTGAAACAATTTTTGATATTTTTTGTGAGCATATTTTAAAAGTAATTTAAAATACTTGAAGAAATTGAATCATAAAGAAATATATTCCATATTTTTTATCCTAATATTATATGTTTTTATTTAATTTTTTTTACTCATATTGAATAGTATCCATTGAATTATTTTATCATTACGGTAAAGGGAGACATGCGTTAGAAATGGATTAGACTACAATACATGGCCAAAAAATCACTATAACAATTAAAATTTTACAAATTTTATTATTTTATTATTACTGTTATCATAAAAAATATTAAATTATAGGAATTTGGTTCCATTGATTTTGATAAAGAGGATTATATTATTTTATTTAATTAATAATTAGAAAAGGTTAGTCTTTTTATTTTAATATTTAGAATAATTTTTAACAAGTAAGAAAGAAGTTACTATTGGTTATAAATGGATATTTTGAATCTAAATAGTTTTTTATACTTTTAACTCAATTTATGTTTTAATATATGGTATAATTTTCAGGTACTCTTATGTAGAACCAAAATAATCTTTATATAATTAGTAGAAAAATAAAGTAAATTAATATAAAAACAATAAACATAATATTTTTTTTCATGAAAAATGGTGTTCCATGACATTAATGGATAATTTTAATGTGTAAGTTGTTGTTTATGTGTTTATATTATAATTCCATTTACTCATTACATGTTTGATGTCAAATTATGTGAATAGTATTGAAAATGACCTTCTATATTATTTAATATTTAAAAATTATTTTTAAATCACTAAAAATTCCTAAAAACCTAGATTATTTAATGGGAAAACAATTTATGAATAAAATAACCTTTTTTTATTTAACTAAATGTCTTAGGGATTTAGAAAAAACATGCACTAATTTTGATTTATTAAATCCAATTACATTTAATTACCATTAAGTATCTTAATGATTGTTAATATTTTCATTGAATAATTATCAT
This sequence comes from Viscum album, assembly GCA_963277665.1. Taxonomy (NCBI): domain Eukaryota; kingdom Viridiplantae; phylum Streptophyta; class Magnoliopsida; order Santalales; family Viscaceae; genus Viscum; species Viscum album. Next base: position 1,391,382,537 of record OY728152.1, read on the forward strand.
ATGACTAGTAATAATATAGAGTTTTAAAAAATCCAGTTGACACAGATAAAGGAAGTAATGGTCTTAACTAGTACGATCATTCCACATGAAGACCATTTATCAGAGCATTTTAGGAATATAAAATTTTTACACTTTTCCATAGTCTAGTCCCAAGTTGGTATCCATCAATATAAGTATGAGAGAATCCTTCTAAAGGAGAAGTTCAAGATCATCGATATCACGACCCGAAGCATGTCTACCGAACATCCCCACATCAGACCCACCATCTCACACCATAGTCTTGGGGATTGTGTTAGTGTAATAAAGGTATTTGTATAAATACCCTAAATTTAAATAAATGTAAATTATTTTTGGTATAGAATAATGAATATATTTTCTTCCTATTATTAGAGTATTGTAAATGATTTTTAAAGAAAAAGTAGTATTTTTGGTAAATATTCAAATTCAAATATCTATTTTGATGACTTAATGAGTATTTTAAATATTTATTATAAATTATTATTCCTAAATAATATTTATTAAATATTAATGATAATATACTTTTTGTAAAGTAAAATATAAATTTTATTATGTTTTGAAAACTGCTGCTATCAAAACCGATCATTTTTCAATAAAAATAATATTACATTTTAAAAGAGAAAATAATGATTTTTAGAAAATTATTTAGATAAAAAAATATTATTTTTGGAATCATGCTGTTGAAATAATATAATTGTGAATTTTTCATAATTTTCCATCACAATCTTACTTTTTAATAAAATCTAAATATAATATAAATATATGGTATGTTTTATGGGATCATAATGGACAAAAAATGACGTAATAAATACTATAAAAGCTATCATAGGAAAAATATATGATTTATATTTAAAATAATGAGTTTTTATTTTTATTTTATTTATTTTTTAAATACATTATGAGTCATCCATGACATATAATATCTTTTAATATTTTAAATTCATTTCTTTATGAGTGTGACTCACATCCACATAATCAGGGGAAATATTTTTATAAGTTAGGAGTGTAAATTATAAAATAATTTATACTACTCTCTTTTTCTAGGAACCATTAGAAAAACCATAGGATGGTTTGTGGTCTTGTATATCCTATTATGTAGTGTCCAAAACCAAAACATTAATGAAATCCCCTTACTTTCCTATATAACCCATCTCAATCATAAATTTCAATTCACTAAAACTCCTTTAATCTCATCCAAACTCTTCCCTATACTCTATAGATTCCTCACATGGTTCCCCAAGCTCCCAAGAGGCATATCCTTTGCCCTGGGAGTATTAGATCCATGTAAAAAATCATCACCTTCCTCTCTCCCTTTAAATACAAGAACCTTGATTGGAATTAGTAAATTTAGATTCAATTATTTATATTTTCATCCCTTTATAGTATATTTCCTAATAAACATATGATATTAGTTCAATGAGGTATCATTTATCCTACCCAATATGGACCCTTATGCAACCCGTTACTATGCCGAAATTTCGTAATGGATTTATGTGTTCTCAATTCCATTAATGCACTTATTTTATGTTATGATTCACAAATTCCATTTTCACATGTTGGGATATGAAGTTACATGGTACCCTTAGTATAAATTTGATGTATAAACGATGATATCTTCCTTTCTATATCATTAAACCCCCCATAATCCTTTATGTACACCCATTACAATGCCCAAATTTCATAAGAGAATTTTCTCCTCGCCTTTCAATTCAAGAACCATTATTGAGATCATTTATTAAAATTTCAATTCTGTGTACTAAAATTCATTTGTAATAATTTTTGTACAATACATTTTATGTATAAATTATGGGATAATCCTTTAACTCTCATTAACCCCTCTATAAACCATTATGTACAATATTTAATGTGTCGATATTCCATAAGGGATTTATATCTTCACCTTTGATTTTAATCACCTTCATTAAGGATAATTATTTTACTTTCAATTGATTGAAGTGCCATTAATTTTTAATCATTAAATTACTATAAATTTAATGTGTAAACTTTTGAACCTTCCTTTCACACTCATTTAACACTCATAATAACCTTTTCGTACAACCGATACCATGCCTAAATTTTGAAAGGGTTATTTTTCTTCCTTCAATTTCATTAAGATTATTTATGAGGTTACTCCTTGAATTTTCAATTCCTAATGTCATGTCATGTATTTACTTGTCCTTCATACTATCTATTTCATGTATAAATTTTGATACACCTATTTCACTCTCATAAAAACATTTTATGAATTTATATATTACATCGTTATGTTGCTGAAATTATTGAATCATGTTACTTCATGTGAAATGATTTTTGACTCATGCTCCCCCATATGAAATGATCCTTGGATCATGCTAATATCATTATTTATTTTGTTTCCATAGTCCCATATTTTGATTATCCTGATTTATCATCCCTTTATATTCATGTTCGTTTTATTATCTATTGATATTTTTATTGTCTAACTTTTTTTCTTCTCCATGTAATACTCTCTTTAATTCTAATTGGGATTTATAAATCACAACTTTCTTATATATGTTTCTTTGTTGTCTCATACAGTGTTAATTATGAACAAATTTTGTTGTCGTGGAAATAATTTTCCACTATAGACATTTTATTTCTTGTTTTTTGTTGTTATGTAACGTTTCTATTTTCACAAGACACTAGAACTCTCAATCTTATGAGTTGTATTAAGTGAAAATAAATGTAATAAATAATGAATAAAAATGAAATAAATATAATTTTTGCTATATATGAATACATTTAATGGGAAATTTTCAACACTATCATTTTTTATCCATTTATATTCTATTTTTATTTTTACAAGTCATATTCATGACCATTAATGATTCAAAACATTCAAAACTATAACTGATTTTTTTCTCAATATGTACCCACTACAACAATTGATGACCAATTATTGTTCGATTTTTATATAAAAATTAATCCCAAATAAAGTAGTAAAATACCATTCCCATAAACCCAATCCCCCATATTTAAAACAAAATATCTTTCAAAGGAATTAATTTTAATCTCATAGAGGATATCAAAAGAGGATATATAAGTTATAACTGATTGATTTAATGTTTATTACTTATTATACCTCCATAAAACATATCATATCCATTATTATATCAAAAATTTATTATCTATTATGTGATTAAATTTTATTATTTTTATGTTATAATCCATTTTAATCTCCATTTCAATCCAATGATAAACGAATGAATCACTCATGAGTACCTACAGACTACTGTCTACACGACACATTGTAAACTATTATTCATCACCACCTCTTATATGGCTAGTTAAAATGATAAATAAAATAAATAAATATGATATTTATGACATAGTTATGATTAATTGAATATAATTTATTATTTACCATCTTCTAATTCACCATTGGAAAATAATAACATTTATCATGCTTACTTGTGGACCACTACATCCGTGAAGTGATATGATTTTTTTTTCATTACTAAATTTCATGGATGGTAAAAAGGATTGAAATAAATAATAAATATTAAACTTATAAATTATTTATGACACTATATAATTAATAATATTTCTAGTTTATTTATCTTCCACACTATATAAAAATTAAAATATTGTGTTTGCGTATATACAGACTATCGTCTCTATAAAATGATTTTCTTTGTTTGTCATGAAAACAAAAAATGGATTGTTTTACAAGTATATAAAATTTTAAAAAATTATAGTTTGGAAACTTTTATGATTTATAATATTATAGAACCATTATCTCTTTTGACCCTTGTCAACATAAAAATCTCTTTTTGGAAATTAAGGACCAGAACTCTCCAAAAAGACCAATGACAACTCTACAAATTTAGTAAATAAATGAAACATGATAATTATTTAATTAAAATAATTATTAATAAACATTAATAAGGTTTTTAATAATGTAAATTTTTAATATCATATTGTTATTTATGGTTTAGTGAACCTAAAAATTGAGTCATGACTTGAGATGAAGGATTTCTCATATCAATTTACTTTCACTAAGAAATATACCATTCTCACCACATGTTTTAGTTTATATGGTTTATAAACATTTATATGGATGTATTTTTCAAAATTAACTAAGTTAAATTTGTAAAAAAATGAATTTCATTTTATCATATTCAATTTTCTTTTGATATAAAATTTACCAATGTGGAATGTGATTTTCCTTTAAAATCATGTTTTGATGTTTTCCTTTCAAAATATTTATCCTGTAAGTAATTATTTTTAAAATATCGAAATATTGTTTTAATTAATTATGAAAATATTATTGAGTTACATTTTAATATAGATTTAAATTTATTTTATAATTATTAAATAGAATATTTTTGTGATTTTTTATACGAATCAATTATGATTTAACCAATTTGTGAAAAATTGTTCAATTTTTAACACATATGGAATAAAATGTATAAAATATAGTATTTATTTGAAATATTATTAATATTAATTTAATTTTTTCAAATTTTATAAAATAAAAATCTATTTTAATTATTCTAGTAATTTTTAGTTTTAAAATATTTTTATAAGAAATGTTTATATCTTTATGTTTTCAAAATGACTTAGCAATGTATTTTTAAGGGGGGTTATCATATAATTAAATATGATTTAAATATCATTATTATTTATAGAAGATGTAATATAATGAAACCATCCACCATATTTAACTGGTTGAATTATGATAATGTTTTTTTATTTATTTACTGGGAAATATTTTGACATTCTATATTATATTTTTTCAATATGAATGTTTATGTTGATCATTTTTTGTAATTTTTATTATTTATTTCATATGTTGAAGGAATTATATACTGAAATTTAATTGTTGGGGTGATCTATTAGACAAAACCTTCATGCTTAAATAGATTTAAAGTGACTAACATTCTTGGGAATTTTTTTATTCCATTCATATTTTTGTATGATATCTTAGAATGAGGCCTTGATGAAAATATTATGATTTTAAACATAATGAATCACATCACTATGAGACCAGTTATTTGTATTGACCTAATTATTAAATTTTCTTGAACTATCCATGCATCATTCCCCTTTTATTGTATTAGTTATATATAATATTAAATTAGTTTCTACCTCTAACATCTTATTCATTAATTTTGTAATGTATGACAAATTAACTTATACCATTTCCCTTATTGTGAGTCTAAATTAATCCATTATTTTATTTCCTTTCAATAGGGAACCAAATGGGTGTATTTGAATGATTTCAAAGATGAATAAAAAATTTTAATTTTTTTTATTTATTTTGTTTCTAGTGTGATATGAAAATCTTGTATGTATATAGTCCCCCAAGATTACTAAGTTAGTAGGTCCCCTGAGATGTGATATTTTGTATCATATACTATTATAATATACCAAACAGTGGTTTTGGGATACTTGAGTTTGAGTTGTTCAAGTTGGTATCAAATAATGTTTATTAGTACCCTTAATAACTAGGTATTGAAAAACAAAAATTTGAGTACATAACACTATTCATGGCTATAGGGATATGTCTATGTGTTCGAAAACATTCTAAAATGGTGGTAATGAAAAATGTGTGGGGTTTCCTAGAAATAATATCCATATATGGGTAAAAATAAGTGGATAAAGTATATTACAAAGTTGGAACTATATTTAAAAACACATAAAATTAGGGTTGGGTATTAACAGGATATTCAATCAATGAACAACATGTGTGTTTAACTACACACTTGGTTTCAAAATCTTAGAATATATTATTATGTTTATTCACAAAATGTTTAAAAACTACTCTGAAATATTTTAAAATATTATTCTAATGTGATAATATTTTCAAATACAATAGCCTTACGATTATGAGATTAACTATATATAAATTCTCAATTTAAGTTAATTTTAGTACTAGATTTAGTATTATGCACTATGATTTGAAATTCAAATTATTATGAGGTTTTAGTGTATATTTCACTAGTTAGGAATGTTTCCTAAAAAGTAATGCAATCCAAATCAACTATAGTCACATATTTAGGGATTTACCTCATAGGAAAGTATATAAGACCTGAGTTGGAGATATGTATACTATAAATATATTGGGAAATGTTATGACTAGTATTCGTGACTATATAGAGAACTATGATGCATCAGAACATGATAATATGGTATTGAAAATGTTTCGACAATAATAAAACTCCATCCTTTAATAGAAACACTAATATATTAGTATTTGAAAAAAGTTTAGAGTCCCTTAAAAAAATATTTCTAGAATTTGTATTTAATGAATGTGATTGTTTTTGGGAAATTGAATTATTTATAGAGATATTTTATTCAATGTTGATCATTCATTCAAATATTAATCTTCATAACTAAATTTTATTCCTGAAATGAGATTCTTTTTTAATTATATATTAATTTAAAAATAAATTCGTTATTAGTAATGATTTTATTTGGAATGTAGGTTTTTTATTTAGATACAAATGGAAGAGATAATTATTGGTAATTATGAAGGAAACATTAACATTTTTTCAGGACATGTCACATACTACGGATGTTACAAGAGTGAAATACTGATATTTTATATGATTTGTTAAAGACAACACATCAATGGGTGTTACAATCTAAAAAATTTAATCATATAATTATGTGGTATCTTGTTACCTCAAGGTAATGAAGGACTTATCAATGAATTATATTATAAATGTAAATAAATATAAAATGTGATTGACTCATCTCTATGTAATGCGAGATGTGGAAAAAAGGGAAAAATGAAGAGTCGAATTTCAATCATGTAATAATTATGGAACGAAACTCCTTAGATATTACATTAAAGCATTTTGAGAATATTATAATGTATAAATAATTCCCATAATGATCACGAATGAACAATTAAGTTTCAAGGATTTTACAATAAAGAGATATTGAACTAATTATGAAAATGCCCCATGCATCAAGAGAATTTACCCTAGAAAAGGGTTATATATAGTGGAAAAACTTATGAAATCTCTTTAGATGAGGTTGATGTCCCATGTATTTAAGTTAATAATTGATAAATTGATCATAAAATCGTATTTATACAATGATTAATTTGATTAAAGATATTTAATCTCGTTTAAACCTATTAAAACTACTAACTCAGCACCTAACACTCTCAGTATGAAGTTTTTAATCAGGACCCCTAGTGGGATTTTAGTTGTAATACCATCAGATGTATCTACTAAGATATATATATTACATAGTTTCATAAATTTTTGTTATACCTATGATTTACATTAACATAATTTTGTTTTTTGGAGTTAAATTATCTTTATAGATTAAGTAATTAGTATATGAGGCATAATGTATTCCAAGATGAATCATTTATAACGATATAATTTTTAATGTATAATTTCATTTTATTGGGTTCTATGATATATCGTTTATGAATTAACATATTAAATAATCATATAAAGGTTTCTCCATATTAATTATTATCTCATGCCTTTCTATAAATTTAGTTTTTAGGCAACTGGTATTACTTATCATTATTTTGCAGACATTTTTATTTATCAAGGGACAATTTTCATAATTTATGCATAAAAAATTATTCTTAGTCCTACATTATTTAAACCATAAGTGAATACTAATTAAAACTCCATATAAAAAGGAAATAATTATACATAGAATTTTAAATGGGAAAAAATATGTATTTTTTCTCATTTTCCTAAACTTGAGGAGGATTATAAATCTATTAAGTAAATTAAATTACTCAGCAATCCACATTTAGAAACTAATATAAAATTATATGTCTTATAATGATATATATATATATATATGATTTCATGAATATTTATGATATGCTTCCTAGTATGACATAATATTATGAGGTTGATATCTGAGAATAAATTATATATTGGGGCATATCTTTGTTATGGATAACCTACCCTAATTTTTTAGTATTTAATAAATAAAAATTTATGCACACAATTTATATAATGGGTTCTAATGTAACACACCAATATTAAAATATGAAAATCTAATTTAAATACTATTATTTTTGGTAGTGTCTACCACTTTCAACACTGAGCATAAATGAACAATCATATATTATAGAAATATTATAAATTTAATATAAATATTATAACATAGTCGTTGGATTAGGGGGTATAAAAAGAAGTTACCAAATAATAAAATATATATATAAAATTTACCTTAATAAAAAATATTTATTAGGCCCTAGTAAAATGCAATAAAATTTTAATGGTACGAATGAAACAATATAAGTTAAGAAAAATTTATGTTTCATAGTGTAAATTTTATATAATAGTGTTTTTTTAGAATATTTTATTCTTTCAATAATAGTTTTAAATTTTAGAATTATAATTCTATAAAACTCCTAAAACTTTTTAGTTTACAATGACTAAATTATCCTTGGTTAAACTATTGGGGTTTCTTTAAAAAATAGTGGATTTTTAGATGAATAGTGAATTTATCGAATTTATAAATAATGTCACTTTTATGACATTATCATGACATAAAAAATAAATTATTGTTAATTAAACAATTCAATAAAAATAATATATATTTACAAATTAATATAATTCATTTAAAAATATAATTTAATATTTTGAAATCTAGGTTTTATTTCATGGAAATCTAATTATGTGTTTTTCCAATAAAAACGATTTTCACTACTTATCTTTTAATACATTTTTCATAGGATTCCATTAAGTTTCTATTTTTAATATAAAATAAGTAAAATTTTATTTATTATAATGTAATTAATTCAACAAGAATCAATATTATACATTATTTTTTACAGTCATTTTAATGCATAAAGTGACATTTTTCTCAAAATGAGTTTTGTTTCATTCTGTAAAATTAAATGAAAAACAATTTTTAATACTTTTTTAAATATAATAGTAGAAAATAGATGCCTTATTTGTGATAAAAATATTAAAATTGGGTGAAAATTTGAATTTTTTTATTCATAATGAATGTAAACTATGGTAAAATTTATCACCATGGAAATGGTTAAAATGGGTTAAATAGGGTTTAAATAATTAGATAAGGCATAAAAATATATGAGACACGTTATTTTATTTCATTGATGATTTTATTCAAAAAAAACATCCAAACCTAAAAATTATGTAAATTTTATGTCATTTTCCTTCAAAATAGAAATTTTAATTTTTTTTATCTATATAATAATTATAAAATTCCTTATTTTCCATTTAATTTTTATAAAATTCTTCCATATGTATTAAAAAAATTTATGTATGATTACAAATGTGTATTTTTAATTTATATAATTTTTTATGATAGTAATTTAATTTTTATTTTAGGATATTTCAAAATTTCATTGAATGGTTATGAAATGCCAATAAAACACTGGTGCAAGCAATATAAATTTAAATTAAATTACATAAAAAACATTAAAAGTTGGTTTTTGAATAAATTATGGTAGAAATATAATTTAATGGGTAAAAATCAATTATAAGATATGTTTAATGTTTTTATATTATAGTTACATATTTTTCACAATATGTATAAAGTCAATTTTTTGGAATTGTCCTCAAAATGACAATAATATGTATTTTATGTTTACAAATTATTTTTAAATAATTAAAATATCCTAAAATCACTATATTAATTGAAGTTTATAAGAATTTTTATATAATAATATGAATTTTATAGTTATTTTCCACCTAGTATTCAAAGAATGACATTCATTACCCATATAGATTGAATAATTATGAAAATGAAATTGATTCTTTCATATAAAAGAGACTTGCATCTTATTTTTTACAACATTAATAAAGATTGGTTATATAAAAAACTACAAGAAAATTTTAATATAAACATATATTCTCACATATATAGTCCACATTGGTGACCATAAACCTCTCAATAATATTCCTTAAGCATAATTTAATTGAGGATATCAAAACAGGTGGTATACATATTAACCGATTTCTTTTAAGATTATTTCTTCTCTAATATATTTCAAACCTATCATGGTCATTCTCATATAAAAAATACTTATGTAAAATATACTTAAATGTTATTATGTTTAACTTATAACCAATTTTCTTTCATTTTCTATCAAATTATAAATAAAACCATTGGTCAAGTGTAATAATGGAATACTATCTCCATGAATCGATATATATAATTTTTCATCACCCTATCTTATATGGATGGTTACAATTATTGATAAAATGAATATATATGATATTTAAAAAAAATTATTATGTAAATATATTATATTACTTACCTTCTTACCATTATATTCTTTGTAAAATGATAATATTTCTCATGTGTATGTGCAGACAACCGCCTCCAAGAAGATATATGATCTGTTTTTCATTATGACATCACATAGATTATCATAAGAATGAAAATAATGAATAAATATAACATTTATAAGTTATTTATAATTATAAAAATAAAATATATTATCTACTTAATTTTTCCCACCCTATAGAAAAATAAAAACATTGTTCAAGCATAAGTATAGACTATAGCCTCTAAGAAATAATATGCATTATTTTTCATGAAAACATAAAATTAATGGTTTTAAAATTATATTGAATGTAAAAAATGATAATTATAAGATGTTTCATATTCTATATATAATGAAACTATGACACCCTTAGACCATGGTCATTCTGTAAAACATGTTTTTTAAATTTTGGATAGAATGAATCTAAAATAACCAACATCAACTATATCAATTTAGTAACAGAAGGAATCGTGATACATACAAATATAAAAGGAAATATATTAAAATTGAAAATATTTACTATGAAAAAAATTATTTATATTATTTTATTATTTAGGATTTAGATAATTTAAAAAATGATTTATGAATCAAGGTAAGGAATTTTTCACCTCAAATATATAACTATGAATTTACATTTGAAGATCATTCCTCATTGGATTTTTTATGTCTCATATTTTTTGTGATTATTTTTAAATATTATATAGAATATATTTGAGACCAGGTGATGAGATGATGTGAAATTATAAGGCCCAGTGTGTTCAAAATAAATGACTAAAATATATTAAATATATAAAATATACCATGTAAATAGTTTTCTTGAAAACCAGGAATAAAATATTAATGGGTTCCCATATCAGAAATATGAGGGCACCGTTGAAATCAGAACATGTGGTTTACCTAAGGCATGATGTAACATTAGTCAACATGGGTCATTTGTGGTAAAGTCGTCACTGGTGTTGGAATAAAAATTATAATTTAATAAAATTAATTTATTTCATTTCTGTTGATTAAATGAATAATAATATTTTTATAGATTGTTATGTTGGATTCCTAGGGTTATTCGTATAACCATAGTGAAAACGAAGGGACATTAGAGAGAGATTTGGAGAATCCTTTTAGGCGGATGATGGATGAGATCATTGAACGACGATCAAAACACCATGTATTTGAAGGATCATTCCAAATATGTTGACGTAGCATTGTGACTTTAAGTAGAGATAACGGAATCAATGTAGGTAATGTATTTGGATATGTTAATTTCTTATTCTTGAATTCAATATTGAATGCAGACCAATCGGCGAAAAGATTGATATGTATTTTAATCCTATAAAATGATTGGTTATTTCAATGGATTCATTGGGATTTTATGAATTATACATGATTAAATAATTATCATTTTAATATATACAAACTATGATCTATATGAAAATTTAATTTGGGGGTTTTCATCTATTTTTGTTTGTGATTTTCTACCATGTTAATCATTATTCACAGATTCATTGTTTGGCCTATGACTCAACAAATGTAAATCAATCGATCCTTGAAAACCCAATTTTTTACAATCAAATGATATTTTAGATATGGGAATAAAACATCTTGAAGGAGGTGTGATGACAGAGACAAGGAAATTCAGATGATAGAGGATAGCTGAATTCACGTTCTTCAACGTTTATTGGCACAAAATGATGAATAATGATTTGATCCATTTTTACAAAATATCTAAGGATAAATCAAATTGTCTGAGATGTATTTTCTTAGAAGATCATGGAAATTCATTTTCATGGATATTCAATTACTGGATCTAAGGATTGAGGTGCCAGATCGTACACATACAATAGCCCTTGGATTCATCTAAATCCCAGACAATATGGCATGTAAAATGGATCTACAAACCATGTGGGGACCTATGAGTGGCGACTAGGGTTCCATAAGAAGTTAAAAACTACAAAATGTCTCAGCCCTATCACATGACTTGTAACCCATTACCAAATACTCAGTGTGTACTTTGGAAAGTACACCAACATGAATAGGTGAACTCGAGTTTCCTACATGGCGTGTACTACCCCACATGACATGGGTTAAACCAAGTACATGGGATAATAATTTTAATGGTACATAGGAATGGGTTTATAGGATACATTTTTTTTATTGGAACATAGTTAGATAAAACATGGTGCCTATATGGTTTACACTACTACACAGAAATTGTGTGATGACACAATCCGTTTACACGGACAGAACTTGGGGTTAAGGGACATAAAGTGTGACCCCTACTACATGTAGTGTTCTATTTTAAAAATGGAGTATATCTCTTTTCATATTATATTTGAGAATTTTCATTCGTTTTTATTCCCCTAATAATTTCATTGAATCTTTATATGGATCATTTCCCACTCATACAACTATGATCCATTCACTGGGACTTCCTTGAAAGAGTCAATGGAATCCCTATGAGTGGCCCAAAGTGAGATCCTCTATTCATCTTTGTGCCCCAAGTAGAGTTCATATTACTAAAGTGAGGAACACTATTATAGAATTGATCCTCTAATAGTAGGTTTAGTCCAGATTGAGTTGTTGTATCACCACATGGCCATAATAGTACCTCTTAGACATATTCCATTAGTGCTATTAGTCTAAAGAGTGTGTTCTACCAGTTGATTGATTAATAGAGAAAAAATATTCAATTAAATTTAATTTGAATTTCATTTTTTTAAATCCACCAAAGTATTACTTTAAGATATAGTGCCACCTTTTAATGATATTTGAGATATTTTGAGATGAATAGAATAAATAGCCCATAACATATTTTTAACAGTTTAAAATTATTTTTGTATTTTTCCTATATCATTTTATAAACTAATTAAAAATGAAAAATTATTTCTTTTCCAGATTGTGCAGATCCAGGAATTAATTTAATACTTTTATACCAAAAGCTGAATCAGCCATATGTAAGCTCAAATAAAGCTCATAAGTTGGATCATGAAAACTGTTTACAGATGAATCGATTTTTTTTCGGGGTCCAAAACTCGTTCAACGTCAGCCCAATTTCCATGAAATTTGGTGCGTGGACACACAATACTTTTTTGTATATCTTTAATGAATGATATGATGTGTCAATTGGCCATTTTAATTGACATTAAATCATTATAATCCAGAGTTTTGCGATTTGGGGAGTCTGACTGGATGATATAACTTATTAGAGTAAAACACACATAACTCTTAGAATATTTTTCCACAAAAACTAATATTTTTAATGAAAAGGACTGGATAAATATGAAAAAAATAAAAAATTGTGAAATTCTTGAAGAGGCCAGTTAATGGGGCTACAATGCATCATCCATTAGGGGGAAAATTATGGCTATAAAAGGAGGGAGCTCCTCCATATCAATGCATCTCATTCCATCCCATTCCATCTAGGACACCAAGGTGGAGATCATTTCATCTTTCATTGTTTTAATTATTTTATTTTCCATAGATTAAATTTCCTTCAACTTCCCCATTAATCTATATTACCCTTACTAGGGTGGGGTAATCATTTTGAGTTATTGTGGAAGGGGTTTTTTCTATTTTGTAATACTTGAGTTATTATAAAAAATTGAATTAAATTTATTTCTTATTCAAAGTTGTTTTCAATTTCATATATTAGATTTTATTATCATGTGTGATCATTCGTGAATTTTATTTCCGTTATTGATCTTTTGCTTGGAAAAATGTTCAATTTCTCTCTAAACGATTTATGGTTTATATATGATGGAATAGACCAGGGATTAGTGGTGAAGTAATTGATGATCATCAGTACATATAAAAGGTGTAGTGAATGTAATTGATTATTTGAAAAAAAGGCCCGATTGTGTTTTTTCTAAGTCCATTGAGGATATTCAATACAACTCTTTTTCACATGGAAAGAGATTTAACAAAACTAAGGTTTTGGTATTGTTTTCTCTCACCATCAAAATTTTACCAAGCATGTGATATGAAATTATTCTGAAAACATACTTTAAACAACTCAGAAAAAGTTTTTTGAATTGAATCGAACAAGGATATCATTTCAATGGGTTAATGACCTTGAACAAGTGACCCTTATAATTTCATAGTTTTTAATCCTTTGAATTTAGAATCTCCTTTAAATCATTTTATTTTCGATTGATTCTAAAAAACACCATTTTTACCCTCATTTAATAGTGCGAAAATATTTTGCATGAAGTCCACTTCAGGAGACATCCTAGGGTTAATCGATATGATAAACTATGCTATATAAAAATAAATATGTCCACACCCTACGTTAGTTGTGCGTCAGTGATTCATGGACGCTTAGTGATGGAATTATAGGGCTGGTATACTATGGTTGTGACTTACCTATAGTGTGTGTGTGTCCTATTGTGCATATCTAGATATTCATGATATAGGACCCATAGAGTTATTTCTATATTGGTATGACTATACATTTATTTTTTGTATTCATTGTGGTGTTTGGGTGTCATACTATGTGTTTTTATACTCACCAATACATGGAATTTTCCTACACATGTCATGTCTTCGACAAATGATCATACTTTTGACAAAGTCCTATATGGAATAGGAGAAGATGATACTTAGTGAGAAAGAATAGGATGAGGTGTGTTCTTTCAGCTATCATATAGTCTTACTGGTATGTTTAATCTAAAGTTGGAATTGGGTTACAAAATCACTATGCTGTGATTTTATTTTTCCATGTTTACTTTCATTTATATATGGTCAAAATATGGTTGTGGTATAAAGATGTATTCTTGTTTTGGTTGTTCATTTTTTACATTTTATCATATTTTTTGGAATTTTGATGTTTAAATGTGTACAAGAATATAGGAAATTCCTCCAATGTTAGTGAGATGCCTACTTAGTGCTAGTATCCCGCCCCGAGCCTACTAGAGGTGGGATTGGGGAGTTGTGTCAAGGGACCCACTAGGACAGGTTATGATAGAGTGATATATGAAGATTTAATTTCCACCTTAGGATTAAGAGTCTGTGATATTGGTTTGAGGTAGCAATGTTATGTGTTTCATTGTCATATTTCAGGTTAGGGACTCTAGTGTTAGTGTGGTAGCTGATGTATCTATACACCATGATGTTGATCACCTTCTTTTTGACTCAGTATAGGAGAACATTTACTAAAGGGAAAATAATGGTATTTTGAACATATCAAAATGGGTTGGGGTTCCATATCCTTCTTGAGTAATCACTCATATATAATCATTGAAAATGATACACATTGTTTGTTTTAGGATACCCCATGTGGTGTGTACTAGATATGATTCATCAGCACAATCATGAGGATGATCCCATCAATGACGAAGCTTCGATATAGGGGCCTCTTCCAGAGATGTTACATTTATGTGGTGAACCATCCATACCACCACATTTAGAGAAGCACGTGGTACTATCAGTAAGGATCACAATATGAGAAAGCTTCATGAGTTTTTGTGGCAGTGACCCCTCAGCTTCTGAATTTTGCCCAAACCATAGGTGTTTGAGGACTGGAATGAGGTAGTTGACCATGTTTTTGTCTATTCTGGACACAATTAGATTAGATGGTGGTCCTGGGAGCGATATATCTTCATCGATCAGAATGGAAATGCTGGGGTTAGTTACCCTATATTTCAAAAAGGTGAATCTTTCACGGATAGAGTTAAATATTCTCTTTAGAGAGGAGTTCTCACCTACTAAACTGTGGGATGTAAATATCAAAAAGCTTCTAAATATCCTACAGGGAAAATTGATAGTAGACAAGTATTCATCGTGGATTACAAATCTCCACAGGTACTTGATGAATATGGTTCAAGATCAGTTCTTCATGGCTTAGTCCTTCAATTGTGATATACACAAATCTAAGCAATCATTATCCCAATATTCGTTCCTATATATGATGGGATTATAGAGCTGTATTTGTTTCACATGAGTTTCTTGGGTGAGAAGATACTACCGATGGATGATAGAAATGGGACAGTGGGAGAAGATACCTTGACAGTAGGCAGATGAAGTTAGTCTCAGAGTTCGGAATGTGGTATATGTTATAGGAAACATGCTTTATTGTGTTCTGATGTAGAGTAAGGCATATATTTCCTATGATTCATGCTAGTTGAGACCACATAAAAATAACTATATGACCGATGATCTTGAGTTAGTAGTGATAATATTCACTTTGAAGATGTGGCGACACTACCTAATGGGTGATACGTTGATCATCTACTCTGATCACATGAGTCTCATGTATATTATCTCTAAAAATGATCTCAACTTGAGAAATAGGTGATGAATTGATTTTTTTCTAGGATTATTAAATCATATTTGACTATATGCATAGGAAGGGGAACATAGTAGAGAATGACCTCAGTAGGAGATCATATTCACATCTTCTGAATGAGGCATCAGAGAATATAGATATATTATATTTTCCTTTTATGGATGGAGCTAGAGTATCTTACCTACAGTTAATGGTTGTTACCCCTCTGCTTTTGTAATGATTCACGGATCCACAACATGGGGATACTAACTACAAGACCCTATATTCTCAGATATCTACCAGACATGATCCTGATGGATTTTCTAAATGTGGTGGCATTCAATTCTTTTCAGAAGAAACATGATGGTTCTAGTGACATTGGATAGGATTTTCTAAATTTGTTTCATAAATCTCTCTGGGTAGTACATCTAGGTGTGGAAAATATGTACCAAGACATCAAATGTCAGGTTTAATAGATAGGAATGAAGAAATGATTTTCAATGTTTGTCTATCGATACCATACATGTCATCAAGTGAAGGATGAGCACCATATTCCAGTGGGTTTGGCTCAAACACTTGAGGATATAGAATGGATGTGGGATGGGATATCTATAGACTTTGTGAAAGGATTATCATTAACATCTAGGGGAAAAAATTTCATCTAAGTGATCATAGACTGACTCACCAAGTCATAACACTTCCTAGCTATATGAGAGATGTGTTCAGTAGATAACTTTAGATACCTCAATATATTGAAGATTTTCGGACTCAATGGAGTCCCGTCGATGATTGTGTCAAACCGTGAATCCCACATTACATCCGATTTGTGGAATGGATTATAGGGAGAGTTTGGGATCCAGCCACACTTGAGCACAATGTTTCACACCGTAACTGATGGCCAGACTGAGTGAACCATTCGGGTTCTGGTGGACATACTACTAGCTTGTATGTTGGACCTTTCCTGTAGTTGGGAGGATCACCTACCAATGGAGTATTTTTTATACAAAAACATCTACCATTCTACCATCGGTATGGAATTATTTGAGGATTTTTATGGGATACCCTATAGGTGACCCCTTTTTCAAACTGACCAAAGAGATTCAACAATCATGGGCTGAAATTTGGTGTCAATAACAATTGATAAGGTGAAAACCATTCGAGAATGGATAAAGTCTACATAGATACATTATAAATATTATACTTACAGGTGATGAAGGTCATCTGAGTTTGAGTAAGGAGACCATGTGTTCTTATTATTTTCACATCGATATGGATTGAATAGATTTTTTGTGTGAATAGATATCACTGAGTCTCATCGACTTTTTTCAAGATACCTCGCACGGTTGGAGAGGTGGTTTACCACTTATCTATACCTCCACCATTAGACTAGGTTGAAAACATGTTCCAAATATCATAGATGAGGAGTTACAATCATGACCAATCACACATTATCATCTAGGGTGAGCTGGAGATCATTGGTGGAGAGTCCTTTGATGAGTACCTAATAGAGATCTAGGATCGGTAGGAGGGGATCCTTTATGGGTGATCGATTCTTTTAGTGTGTGTTCAATGATATCATGGGAATCATTGAAGGATCACATGGAAGAGGGAGTCTAGGATTCATACTCAGTACCCACATGATTTTGTGAAGTCCTTTTTTGGGATATCCAGCGACATAAAACCCCATGGTGGGTAGAATGTAGTGTCTCATATATTTCATGTAATATATTTAAATTTTATATGGATTATTTTTCACACCAATTGCTAAGATGATATGCAAATCCAAGGTCCATTTTCCCCAGAACAAATGTTTCAAATATATTAAATTGAATGTGAAAACTATTTTCATGAAAAAGTTTTATAGCTACTAAATATTTTCATGGTTTAGAAATAATAGGGTACATTTTAATGAATAATGTGAAGTTTACCTTAGGTGATACATAACATTAGTGGAGGTGGATCCTTTTTCAAAAAGTCGTCATGGGAACTGGAATGAATAACATTATTTAAATAAAGTATTTTATTTAACTTGATATGATGCATCGAATAACCGTCATTAAATGTATCGTTATGTTAGAATCCCAGTGTAAACCTCATAACCCTGGCGATTCTAGGGGATCATTGTAGAGATTTCTATGGAGAATCATCTTGGGTGGATGAACAATGAGATCATGGACCTTTGAGAAAAACACTTCAGATTTGATAGATCTTTAGAGTGATTATGACGACACACTTTTCTTCTCCAGGGATCGATAGGAATCGAATTTGGGCATGTGTTTGGATTTTTTATTCATAGTTCCTTAATTCTACATTGAAAATGAAAAAATGAATAAATAAATTGATCCATCTTTCAATCATATTGTGGGATGGGTTATTTATGGGGGATTATTTAGAGGATATCAATGTGAATTTATGATTCTATTTTCATTCTAATCGAATCAAACCATTATCAACACATATAACGGATCGAGGTTCTTTACTCTTGTTTGGTCTGTTATATTCTCCCCTTTTAATAATTTTTCACAGGAGTTAATTTTTTGTTATGAGGGTCAAAAAATTACGAGTAATTTATTATTTCACATCTCATTATTGGAATGACGATAAAATATCATAGTTCTATGCCGATATAGAATGATAGAGGTGTGATGAAAAATACAGAGTGATTCAAATAATAGAGGATACTCAAATTCACACATATTAGTGTACAATAAGGAATGAATATTTAATCAATTTTCAAGAAGATATATTGATGAATCAAATTGTTCGAAGATGGAATAAAATAAAAGATCAGGCATCTTAATTTTCATGGTAAAAAGTTCAACAGATCAATGCCTTAAGGTGACATATCCAATATGGATAGATGATCTGGGATTCTACAAAATCCTGAACAGGACGATGTCTAAAAAATATCTACACACCATGAGGGTCACCCCCTAAATAGAAGATAAGGTTCTCGAGGAAGTTAAACATCACATGGTGTGTGACCCCTATCACATTTTGTGTGGTACCTCCTCAGATACATCGTGTGTACTTTGGGATGTAAATTTACTCATGGTGGAGATTATGGTTTTCCTACACATTTGTACTCCCCCACACAACATGTGTTGAACCAATTATATATGATAATTCTTGTGTAAATACAGAAACATTGGTAAATGGGATCATGATTTGTATTGGCACATGTGTAGATAAAATAGGATGGCTAAATGGTGTGTACTATAACACAAACATGGTTTTGTGTCACATTCCAATTAAAATGGAAGAACCCTAGGTTAAGGGACATGGAATGTGACTCTGACTACACACGATGTACTCTTACATACATTAATTAGATATCTTTTCCTCTGTATCATGGAATGTTTCATAAGTTTTAATTCCCATTATTTTTTCCCAATGTTTGGTATAGATTGTTTACTACTCCTATGACTACAATCTCTTTATAAGGAATTCTAGTTAGAGTAATTGGAATCCCATTGAGGGTACTAGAGTGAGACCCTCTATTCATCTACAAGCCCTAGGTGGATTTAGATTCATTGATAGGACCAACACTACAAAGGCTCTGATCTGCTACATAGAAGGGTTAATCCAGATTTAGTTGTTGGTAACACCCCATCTCCTTGATAGTGATCCTAATCAATATATCTTGTTCTCTTCGGATCTGTCAGTGAATTCATTCCCTTGAGGATTCCCAATGAGAATTACATCATAGATGAAGTTATTATGTTCTATAAAACATAGAAGTGTGCTATCCAGGAATATTTTTTCATGGATTCATAGAAAGGTAATCATCGTGATTAGATAATATGGTTATGACTTACCTATAGACTATGTGTCTTATTTAGTATATCTATATATTCTTGATATATGTGGCGTAAAAATATAATTAAGTAAAGATAACATTACTTTATTTTGTTTTATGCTTTGTGGATTTATAGTGTCTTACATTATATTTTTACAATCATCCATGCATGGGATTTTCCCATATGTGTCCTGTCTTGTGTAGACTATCTACTTTTAGAGGGAGTCCTAGGATGACTTGGACTAGCAGGTGCTTAATGAGACCCGAAATATTTAGGTGTGTTCATGCATATTTTAGACAACAGTTCATGTAACCTTACATTCATACCATACATGCATTACTGGCTCTTTGTGGGGGTATTTTACTTCACCCTATATAATTTTCATTACTTCTTGTCACACTCTAGATTTGGGATATTGATCGATACCTTCCTTGGGGGTTTATTTGTTTTTGACATTTTAGCATTTTTTGGGATTGGATATGTGTGTATATGTACATGAACAAGGTAAATTCCTCTCATGTTAGTGATATGCCTACATTATGCTAGTCACCATCCCCTGGCATATTGGAGGAGGGCATGGGGAGTTACAGAACGTTCCCTACTAGGATGGTTCATGATATCATTCAAGGTATTTCTCATTAACATAATAATAATTTGATTATTTCACATGAATATAGAGAATCTAATTAGGAGTTAGATGCTCTATAAAGAGGGTGATCATAGAAATGATCACTATGTGAGCCTTTAGGGCCATGTATTATTGTACATGAATTTTGGATGCAGACATGAAAGATGTGATCTACTATTATCTATGTAAAAACCCATTGTAATACATGACATTTTTTTGTGTATTTTATTTAATAAATTTGCAGGACTGACTTGTCAGAGTCCTGGAACTTTTTGCTGAATTTCAATTGAAATAATGTTTAATCAATTTCTTTTCAAATATATATACTATATATCCATGTTATCAAAATATTTAAAAATATTTATTATTTATTTTTAAATCATTAAAAAATATAATTTTAAATTAATTTTAACATTATCTACTATGTATTAAAAGGATCATTATCGTAATTTTCTTATAAAACTCAATTTAGAATTTATAAAAAAGATTGAAAATAATGATATTTTTTTAACATACATGACATGAAAAGATTATACCATCACAATTTATTTCTTCCATTATGAATATTTATTTAAAAATATTAAAGGTTTGAAAAATAAATTTATATACCCATTATTTTGGCGATTTTAATTTTAAAATGATTTCGAAGAAAATTTGTATTTTTTATTTTTTAAAGGTGAATTTGTAATGTGTTTTTAAAGGCATTCTATATCAATATAAAAATTCTTGAAATATTTTTATTCCTCAATTGGGATATAATCTAAGGATACCATCAACCATTTTTTTATGTATGTATTATTATAATGTTGTTATATTTATTTTCATGGGAAAATATTGACATTTCATATTCTTGTTATTTAAGATGAATGCTTTTTATTATGTGTTGTATTATTATTCATTTATATCAAATTATGAATGAATTATATTTATTTTTTTAACATGTGGACCCCTATTAGATATCTCATGGATTCATTGGTTGTTTTTATTAGACAATATAACTTGAGTTTTTTGTGTGTTCCATAAATATTTATATACAATGTCTTGGAATCCGGCCATGATGAAAAAAATATGATTTCAGCAATTATGGTTACCATAAATATGAAAGAGGTTATTGTTATCCATATTATTATTAATTTTTATATTTCATCGAGGGATATATTACCCTGTAAAGATATAATTTATACAATATATTTAGTTATTGAGTATCTCTTCCATATTATTTGTTCATTTTTATTATATGAAATATTATCATGTATTATTTCCCTTACTAATAATCTAAACATATCATGTATACTTTTTCATTTCCTCTTTGATCTATGTTGTGATATTTCATTAATATAAAAAAACCATATATCATTGGTTTGAAACCATTGGTATAAGTATTCAATCCATTTGTATAGCCTATAATAATGATTTGGAGACCATTGGATTGTTTTCCATTGGCATAGGACTATACCAATGATTTAGGGAAAACTATTGGTATAATTCATATGAAAATTCTATATGAATTATTCCATAAAACAATCGATATAGGTATTTCTAAAAATAATACATTTCTTGTTTTTTTATCCCTTCACTTTTTGTTTATAATCCAACGACCTAACAAATAACCTTACATGAATTTTTTGATGATCATTTTATAAATATATATATATATATATATATTCATTTGTAATTTATAATTTAATTTATTTAATACTATTTTAAAAAACATTCAAAAAACAGGGTTACCTATACCAATGGTTTTCTGAAACATTTGTATAGGTTCTTTTATTTTTTGTGTTATACCAATAGTTTTGATTATATTGTTGGTATAATGTGGACATATACTAATGTTTTTTTTCAAAACCATTTTCATATGGTATCTGTAATGGATCTATAGAAATAGTTTTATCCAAATAGAGTGACACAAATCCATATAAGTAACCTATACCAACTGCATTGAATAAACTGTTGGTATAATGTGTCTAATAGTGAGCTATACCAGTATTTTCTTCAAAACAGTTGGTATGGATCCCTCTAAGGTTCATCTGACAACGGTTTTCTAAAAACCATTAGTATATGTATGTTATTATAGGTCCTATTTTTAGTAGTGTTTGAATTTTTTAATATTCTATAATAGAGTTTGTATATATTTTTATTTTTTGTGTGTCCAAATTTAATTTGATAATTATTTATATATCTAGTCTTCTATGAGTGTTAAAATATTTGGACTCATGGGATGTGATATTTTGTATCTTCTACTAATGTAATATAACAAACAATGGATCTGGGATACTACAGTTGAGGTTGGTACATCCACTTTTCATACATATTACTTACATTTTTCTCAAGTGTTCAAACATAAATAATATTAAAAAAATATAGTTCAACCCTCATAATAATTCATTATCATTTGAAAATATATTCTATTCATCAGATTTCATGCACAAAACCCATAATTATACCAAAAAATATGACAATAAAATGATGATATCTTAATGTTTGAGAATATAGCTAATCCATGAATTATTATATAACTAATAATTTTTCATGTAGAATAGAGATAATTTAGTATATTAATCATTTTGTGGTCAACCCCAACATAGACCATCACATGATTTAATACGCCACATTTTTGTTATACCTTTGGTGCACCTTTTGATCAGTCTAACAAAATCACTATATATTCACATACATATTGAATTTTTTCATTATGTGCCTTCACATGTACCTACTTGTGAAACCATATCAAAAAATCATTTAAGATATTTTTCAACACACAATTCATGTAAATGTATCATTAATTTTTACTATTCCATAAATCTTATGAACTTATTAGTGTAAATATATCCAAACAATTTCAGGGATATCCTCAAAAAACATTTGAGGATGTTTTTAATGTTTGTTACAAATTAGTTATCACAAAACATTTTCAATTTTCACGCAAACACAAATAGTGATCTCATAGTGCATTTTAGTACTGATAATAATTATGGAATCTATAATCCAAAAATCACAATAAAAGAGTAAACTTTAGAAAAATTTATATTCCTCTAAATGTAAAATTGGATATGGAGTGTTCTCTATTAAACACATGTATCATTATATGTGTGTCCAACATATGTACCATATACAAGAATTCAGAATTATATAATCCCATTTTGCAAAACATCTTGTGACTAGGAGACATAATGTATGTTAATCCCATCTCTCGAAATCATATATTCTTAACTATCTACGTATATATTGATAATATTGGCAAACACATCCTTTTTTATTCACATATAAGGATGAACACATCAAATTCCCTTCATCCAAATAGATAAGAACACAATATTTTCCTAACCTAGTAATGTCTATATAGTCCCTCAGTCAATCATAGTTAAGATAACATATTTCATACTCACTATATAAGAGAAAACATCCTATAATGTCCCATATTTTATTATACATATTCCACTAATTTTCATTGTTTTTTATTATTTATATGGAATAGACACTTGAGTGGAAAATAAAAGATATAAGATATGGATGAAATTTAGAACAATTTATTCACTCATAATAAAACACTAAAACCGGCACGTGGAACCATAAATTACATAACATAGAGTAGTAAATACCATTTTTTATTAAATTAATAAAAAAAATAAAATATATAATATAAAAATATAAAATAACAATGTCATCACAATTATGATATCCCTTGGATCATGTTTCACTATGAGTTTCACTGTTATAAGAACTAAATGTACAATGTTGAAAATATATAAAAAATGGAGAAATACTTTTTCTTTGAATAATATTTAATAAATGAAATATTTTTCTGGAGAATATATAATGAAATGTCTTTATATAATTTATGTGGGTATTATATTCATTATCTGATCGTTATAATTTTTATATAGTCATTGGGTAATTTATTAATAGACATTATACTAGTTAGGAATTACTATTATGAAGTTGATATAAATAGTGTTTATTGATATGTTGAAAATGTATATATAAAATGTATATATTTTATTTTAAATATAATAAATATTTTATATAAGAAAAAGGAACTAATTTAGTTTTTGAGAATATGATTCATTCTAAAGAAATTGTTTTCTTGGATTATGCATTTTTGTTAAAAAAATATTTGAGGAATAATTTTAAATAAATATGTATATAAAATTAAAATAATGATTTTAATGAAATTGATCTATAAAAATAATTTTATGGATAAATAATTAGTTTAAAATAAATCATAATTAAATCATTTAATGTCAAAAACATTTTTTTGTTAAAATAATTTTTTCAAAGTATTCAATAATTTTATCATAGTAAATTAATGTAATCAATTTTAATGAATGTATTTTTGAAATTTAATTGTATATCTATATAAATTAGAAATTTTTTAATTATTACTAATTTTTTTGAATTAATAATATTATCATTTTCTGTTTAAAAAGTAATTTTTCTGTAAGTTTTTTCATTTATATTATACATTTTCATTTAAATATTAATTATCATATAATTAATAATTAAATTTTTAAAATTTTATACGTAATAATGAAATAATCATGTTTAAATTTTGTAAAAAAATTTATATTTTAAATTAAAATAATCTTTTTAATTAATTATATATATTAAAATGTGGTAAAATGGGTTAAATGGCATGGAATAAATATTTAATAAATAAATTGATATTAAATCATTTTTATAAGAACAAAAATAATTTTTTATATTGTATTTAATTTCAATAAATTTATCATTGAAGACTTGGGGAGGTGGGGATGTTCATGAATGGGATGAAAATGGAAGCATTAGTAGGGAAATGAATGACTTTATATGATATCATTATATATCATGCCCCTGGTTTTTGAATCATTTTTAAGTAGATTGAAATAATGTATGAGTTTTTATATTCTATTATAATTGAATTGAACTAATATGCAGTTCTTCTTAGTGGATGTTTAAATTATTTCAATAAGTGAAAATTTAGATGTTAGGATTGACTTGGTTTTATTGGCTTGGGAAATAATATATTGGTATAAGAATATCCATAATTTATTATGGAAGGTATGATGTTTCATTGATTCAATATAAATTATGCGTAGTATTATATTTATGATAGTTATTTAGGTAAACTAAAATAATTATATTTCTTGATTTGCTTTGTGTTTTTTGAACAACGAATGTTATGAATGGTTTGGAAGTAGAACTGGTTGTGACAATTAAAAAAGATTCATGAATGCCTAAAATTTATCACATTAATAATTTATGTTATTAGAGGAAAATATATATAAAGGAACTTTGTGGATAATCTAACAATAATTTTTGGATTTTTTCATGATAGAATACTAATCAATGACATATATTTATTTACTCAAAACACATGAATTATTTCCCATGATTTATGAACATCAATAAAGATATTCAACATAATAATTCCTTGATGAATACTTGAGACTGTAAATTCCTTATAATATTTACAAATGAATTCTTCAGAGATCATTTGAGTGTGTTCATTTTGATTACATTTTAAAATAGATCAAATAAATGTTCTCGTGTAAAGGCATAAAATGACTCATGATTGTATGAGGATCCAATAGTATGGGATGATTTCATAGAAAATTGTAGAAAAGGAAGAATTTTCATTAAAATTAATAGATTTGTGATATTTGAGATAAGAAGGAACTATGAAAAGGAGGATTTTCTCAATGTAGAGTTTTGTGAATGAAGATAAGTGGAATCATTTTATGGATGGTGGAGTTGTGTGAATGAATGGTTTTGTGTTTCACAAGGGGTTGATATTTTTCAATAATAACCCTATCTTGTATAGGAAAACATGGGAATTAGTATAGGATTATTCTTGAGATAAAATAATTATATGTTTTCACCAAAATAAATTTGTCCGAAAGTGTTACATGAGAAAATA
Organism: Viscum album; assembly: GCA_963277665.1. Taxonomy (NCBI): domain Eukaryota; kingdom Viridiplantae; phylum Streptophyta; class Magnoliopsida; order Santalales; family Viscaceae; genus Viscum; species Viscum album. The sequence goes on from OY728152.1 coordinate 1,391,409,390, forward strand.
TATTCTATGAGTGACATGTGTGAATCACTGTATTCCACCTGGAGAAACTTTGTGTGAGCCTTTTATTTATGAAAATGATAATCATGTCCAAAATTACTAACTTTATAATGTTCATATAGAAGTACATATAAGGAGGTACTTATGAGAATTGAATTCATTTAAAAATTGGAATTTTGAGTTTTCATTAATTGAAAACAAAAAATATATAATAGAATAGAATGGAAATATATAACAGAGGAGAACAAGAGGACAAATAAAGAGTTTAATTTAATATTAGAATCTGAGATGAAAATGGAGATGGAAGTTCATTTCTACACATTGATTTTGAAGTAGGAGAGGGAAAGGGTTAATTCCATTTTGGAATTATAATCATCATAATGAAGGAATTTTTTATACTTTGAAGTCGTGGAAGAAATAGATTTAGCCATCACATTGGTTTGTTTATCACATCAATCATAAAATCAGAAGAGATAAATAAAAAGAAGTTCAAATGATCATAAAATAATAATCTATGATTCAAGTAGAATATCACACTAAATAGATATTCATCATAATGTCCATAAAAATTTTCGATACCCTCAAGTCTATAATATTATTGTAGCCTTCACTATTGTAGTGAGTAAAGGGATGAAGAGGGAGTGTCCCTAGAATTTTTAATCTATATTTCCTAATAAATTTGTATATCCATAGTGATTATTAATATCATATGTTATATTAGCATATGGTCGGTGCATTCAACATGGATTATCCATTTTTGGGGAACCAGATAATGTCCATGTGTCTTTTTCATACATTACATTTTTTGTATTAATATTATAGTATATTGATATTAGTAGTGAAATTTGATGACATATTTATTGAGTTACCAAAAACAAGGGAACATTATTCACCATAGTCCTTATATACACCATATTAGGTGTGTGTGAGTTTGGGGGGACTAAGATTACAAATCATCTTCCTTTTGTTCGAATAAATTTGATATTTTATTCATATAGGGAAAAAATTGATTCTATTTTATAAATAAAATTCAAATAAAAAAAATATAAAGTTAATGAAAATATTAATTTTTTTTGTTCACTTATAATAGGATACTCCATGGATCACATATCTATGTTGTGATGTTCTGTAGATAAACTACTATTTTATTATTATGTGATTTCATCTTTTGGAAGATATCATTACTGCACTACGGTCTATGAACTCCTCCACTCATACACTCACTATTTATAAGAGGTATACAATGATAAAATTATACCACAAGTCAATATTTTATGATTTATATCAATCATAAAAACACTAAGAATCAAGTGTTTTCTTCCTTGAACCCCATGTACTAACATTAAAATTTATGAATGATAAGTGCATCTGAATTATAATTTAAGAAATATCGTCAATTAACATAACACTCACAAACTTATATTTTCTAATCCAATTATTCAATGATATCTATATCTCTTTAATATTTAATATTATGCACTTAAATTCTCTTTTTTTTATTTTATATTCTGGCACAACAAATTATAATTTGTCTAGAATTATTTTAATTATATATATATTTATAATTCTAACTATAATTAACTTCAAAATTCAAATACGTTAAATTTAAACTTATGATATACCTTAATAATGTGCCCTCGATTTAATTTTAATTATATATTTCAATATATTTAAAGAACCACCAAATCACAACGATATATCCATATCATCGGTGATATTTTATTTTTATAATAATCTTAGTCCCATAACGTGACATGTTATTTAATAGCAAGTCTAGTTAAATTATCTAAAAGATATTTTATCTTTTATAGAGGTAATGGTGTAACCTATATATTTGTGTTGTGAAAAAATTCTCTTCATAAAATTTTTTATGTTAATAAGTTCTATAGTGACATGATCATGTTTCACAGTGTGGCTATTAAAAAAAAGAAACTTGAAAATATACCTAGATTCTATCAGGGTGTGATTATATGTTTCTTTATATAGAAATTTTTTATAATGTGATATTGAAATCTAGTCAACCATCATTTGTAAAATTCACTATATTGACTCAACGTTAATCAATCTTCAAATGTTCCTTAAACAACTCTTATACAGAATTGTATTTATATTTGTTAGATCCAAACATCAATCACAACATGACACTGTTTCTTAAAACATAACAAATGTAAATTCAAAAATATCTAAAAAAATATACAGTCAGCTTCAAAAAACATAAATAACCACGAAGATACATTAATGGTCTCATAAAATCATATAAAAAATCAGTGAAATTTTACATTGACCACATATCTAACCAAACTAACATGTGGCTATAAAAATTACCCCATTTTAATTTTGTTTTCATCCTTTAGATTGTCATGTTCAGGTCCCTGAATTTTAGTTACATGATTCTATTAGACGTTACTCAACCATTTGGAAATAAAATTTATTGATTTTATTAGTTTTAAAATACTTAAAAAAGTGTATTTAATATTATCTATAATATTATTTGACAAAAATAACATTATAGAAAACAAGAAAAATTATTAAGTGTTGTAATACAGTAATTGATTTTCAAAGAATCTATTAATCCTTGATATCTGTTAATTTTTTTTAAAAAATATGACATATAATATTGTAATAACACAAAAAATAGATTTATTATAAAAAAATATGGGGAGAGGGGATATCTTAACCACCTTAGTTTGAGGATAGTGACTAAATTCTGATATTAAAACCATGAATTTTTAACCCTAAATGATGTTGGTGGATTATGGAAAAAATCCACAACATGATCATGATTTTCTAATTAATTCTTTCCTAATTATATATTTCACAACTCTACCATTTCTAAAATTGTTGGTGATCTGAATTTTATTTTTATGGGTCCGATGTGCTACATTTTTAGGAAACTAAATAAATCATTATTGTTACATTGAATCTTAATTGGATATTATACATCTTCACAAATATATTAAAACTATTTTTTATCCAGATAAGATATATATTATATTTTTGTGTTGAAATATATTCTTAATATGCATTTCTTAATGAAACATTATACTATTAGTTTCTAATCCAACCAAAACAATTATTCCCATTATAAAAATAAACTACAATTTTTGGATTTTATATACCAAATTTCACTAGAACAATCAATATATAAATATTATAATAACACTTTTCTCACTCTAAATTAAAATAAAAAACCATAATGCAATGATCCTTGAATAAACATCATTATTCCTCCAAACTACAAAAGATTTTCATTAGTAGAAAAATTTCAACCATTCCTTCCAAGCACATTACATAGAAAATCACTATCTTAGTTATAGTATGGTATAGTAAAATAATATTGGTACCTCTATATAATTTTGATTTTATACCTCTATTATGGTTAACATTTTTTAGTTTTGTTCAAACCACCAACAATGTTGAAATTTCCTTACACTCCAATATTTTCAATTTCTTCAAAACATTTCATGCATGTTTTAGATATGAATTGAATACCTTCCCTTCATTGTGGTGAACTTATAGCCCCAATAAATCTGTCAACTCTAAGATAATTATCATTTAAGACAAAAAATTCAATAAATTATCAAATATTTCATCAAAATTTAATTTATTAAACTAAATATGATGTCATCTACATATACTACAACCATGAACCACTCCACTTAAGAAATATTCACATAGTGATTTTTTAACCCTCCGATTCTAATTCCATCTACAATAGAATATACTAAAAAAAATTAGACCAATGGAGAGGTTCTTGATTTATAAAATATAAATATTTTTTCTTCATTTACACTTTTCAGTCATCATTTCCACAAAAAAAATAAAAAAAATTGTTTGATATATATGTTTTTATTTAAATATGCATTTAAAAATTGGGTGTTGATATGAATATGAAATATTATTTGTTTTATTATACTAACACTACTACACATGGTATAATATACTCTATTTTTTCTTCGATATAAATTATTTTTCGAATGAAATGAGTTTTATCTGAGCATATCCTTGGAAACGAGCCTTACATTATTCCTAGAAACCATTCCATTTTGAACAAGATTTTTTATGAAGTCATATTTTTAACCCATTAAAGTAGGTTTCTTTTGTACATCCATAAGATCCAATGTCTTATTTTTATATAATTTAACAATTTAGTTTTTCATGTATTTCACCCATGAGTCCACCAATATTGATTAATAAAATTAAGTAGATTCAATATTAGATAATAGAGAAGTATACTCAATTGTATTCATCATTTGATTCTATTATGTAGATATTGTTTAATTTAATGATATTTATAGGATAAGATTGAGCCAATTTTGTCTTTAATAATTCATGGGATGTCTCTATTCTTCATTTTTTTCTTCAAAAGAATCAATCTTTTAATCATCATTAAACTGAGAAATTTATTACTCTCCCAATTCTGTATTTCCCTCTTCACATTCTTTAAAGAGTTCATCAGAAAATAAATATCATAAATCTATGTTGGATTCATTATAAATAAACATTAAGTCAATTCATTCAAAAGTCATGGTGATTCTCTTATTGAAGCACTTTTTGGCCTTAAAATTTATCAAGTAACCTAGGGATATGAATTTATCAACTATATAACAATTTTACCATGGTTTCCTTCTATAATTCAGATGAAAACATTCTTCAAAATACAATGAGATTATTCAATGTGGGTTTCATTCCATATAAAATAAAATACAAAGTCTTCTATGCTCCTAGATTACGTAACATTGTATTTTGATTACAATAGCCAGTTGAATTGCTTTTTCCTGTACTAACCTATGATTTGAATATTTATCAATAACTTTGTTTTCTATATTTTTAACCATGTGATTTATTCTTTCCACAAAACCATTCTTAAGATATTATCAATATATAAACTTCTTGTCTAATACAATTATATTATAGATAATTTTAGACATTATAAAACGTGTATTTCATTATATTTTCTCATAAAAAATATCAATGTTCATCGAGATTCATTTTTGTTCTTTTATAATGAACTTTTTAATACAATCATAAAATTTTATTTTGGAATGTTTTAATATTGAACACCCCATACTTTTAAAATCATCCAAAAATTTAATAATATACATATCCTTATAGATTTATTCCTAACAAATCAATCCACACACATTGGACTGAATAAAATTTATCAAACCTATAGATATTTTATTATTTGAAGGATGTGGATTTTAAACAATCATAACTCATAAAAATATTCAGTAATCTTTTCATAATTTTAGTATAAGTTAGTAATCTCAAAATCAACTTTTAATATTTAAAATATATCTATACATTACGGATTAATGTATCCTATCCTCATATTGTTTAATTTTTTTCTTATTCTACTATAAAAAACCATGTGTTTTCATTACTATGAACACGAGATGAATTTTCGTTATTATTTAATCCTTTCATAAAATAATACCCAGATTTTTCTATGATGTATTATGCATTCTAGTATAACATATCATTTTAACGCACATCACATTTACAACAAAAAAATAATAAATTATGCAATACACCTCAACCGGACATACATAAGCATTTCTCAACTCATATTATACTAATAAAGACATTCCACTTCCTACTACGTTAAATTATCCATCATTTAGAAATCAAATAGTTCCATCATAACTTCCTTTAATATTATTTAGCATGTTCATATTGACTATCATATGATATAAAAATCCACTATCCAAAAACTAGGAGACAATATTTTTTTAATTTTAATGAAGTTTCCACCATGTTTTCATTAGCAATATAACTTTTAGAACTTCCAATAAATAATTAAATCATTTGATACTGTAGGTAGTCTCATCCATTCATTTTTAGTACAATCCATTAAGTCAAATTATAATTCATCAAGCGGACAAATCATATTATTTATGGAAACTGAATTATTTTTCCTTGTATCGAATATCTAATTTCTTCCATTTAAATAACTTACTCTTACCAGTGTATAACAATGTTGTTTGATTTAAATGATTGAAAAATTTAAACTAGTCACCATGGAAAGAATCTTTTCCCTAATAGGAATATTTTCTTCCGTATCACCTTTAAAACCATCCAATATATTTTCTTCTTAGATATCATTCATATTCACAACAATAGTAATTACTATTTATAAGAAAACAACATAAATGATGATTTATTAATAAAAAAATTCCACTTTTATCTCCATTAGATAAATCTATATATTGTGAATAATTTATTTATTATTTGAAAATTTCACATTTGTTGTGAATATTTGACCTTTAATTGCATCCATGTACTATTCATGCTTACATAATTTTTCATTGATTTTTCCCCATTAAACCAAATACCAGTTTTTCATATACTAAATGGTCTTTTTGAACATCATATTTCTTCAAAAATTATTGTAACTCATTCAAAACTATCATTCAAAACATAATATGATAAATTCCTTTAAAAAGAATCATATTTGAACTGCCTGTTTTGATTTCAATTTCAGTCTTCTATTTGAAAAAATAACTTCTTATTCAAAATTTTAAACAAACATGGAATTTTATAAATACAATATGTTGATATCATCAATTATAATAACATATTCTTAATCATTAATCTATAATTATTAATTTTTTTTATTTAAGATGATTATTTTCAGAATATTACATAAATTTACCATGATGATCAGCTTTGGCGTCACATTCTCAAAAATAACATGCATGTTATTTTGAAAAAACTCTAATAATTTTGTTTTTAATTATTTATAGATAATTATCATCAATAGATCCTGCTAACTAAATGTGACAGTATACAACACCTTTCAGTTGATCATTTTCCTCTTATTTAGTTTTTAAATTCCCCTCTAAGTCCATAATTTTATCTTCTGTAGATGAGATAAAATTTGTTTCAATGCCCCCATGTAAGTATTCCTGGACATCAGTTTCTTATTTAATAATAAATAATTTACTTTATAAAGTATGTTTCAATTGCTTTACTATAATTGAAGTTCATTTTAAATATAAACCTTTTCCCTTATTTTGGTGACTAATCATACTCACCGTCTACATCATCCATCCTCTTCGATCATTTAGTGGTCGTGCATCCATCCTTTCGACAATAGAAACAATATCAAGGAATATTTCCATTAATTCTTCATGCGACTCTTTTAAATTTCCTTGAAATGAGTAATAATAAATCTTCACTTAAATTTTCTTCATTTTCAAACTTTTTAAATTCTAGCTCTCTGTAGGCTTGAATTCAAACTCATTAGATGAATGATCTATTGATTTATCTGGATTCACTCATATATCATATGAAACCAACATCAATATAAGTAATCATGAAAAAACCCACAAATATTCACCTCCACTAGTGATTAATTTTGTTAATTTTACATAGGTGGTAATATTCTAATGATCTTATTCACAATATATGAGTTTTTTATCCCTTAACCAAGTCCATGAAGGGTATCAAAAAAAATATGTAACATAATTAAAGAAACCATATATATTTTTATATATTTTATAAAAAATGAATTTTCACCCCCATCACTTTGTAGTCACCTTTAATGATATTGAAAATTGTATCCCAAAAACGTTTTTCTATGGATAAGTCTATCACCATTAAATATATCTAAATATAAAATGATCCAGATAAAGTATGATGATCCTTAATATCATCATTAAATAACATATTGATATCATCAATCAATGACCTTCTCATTGGATAACATAATTGTAAAACATGTACTGCATTACTGTATACATAAATCCCAAATACAATACATGAAAATTTGGAATGTTCTTCCATATTGGATTATCAAATCTATTGAGAAAGTGAACACCATTAAATTGATAACAAATTACAAGATTGTGGATTTCTCTAAATGGATTTAAAAAACAACCAAAGCCATTGATACCACTTATTTTACCCAGGTTCCACTATAATCTCTCAGGGTGTGAATTACAGAGGAAAAATGCTACCTTTATTTAGATCAATTCAGATACTATCTTAATGATGTAAAATAAAATTGATTTTTTTTAAATCTCAATCATGTCAATATATTTAATGAAAATAAACACACTAATTTCTACTTGGTTCAACTATATAAATCTACTCCATGGATCACATATCAATGATGTGTTAATATGAATATTAAAAACTATTTCACTAGTATATGATTACAAAATTAGGAAGATATAAACTACCCAACATGTTCAATGAACTCTTCCAATCATTTAATTATTTATTTCAATAGTTTGATAATGATGTAATTTAATCATAGATTGATATTATAGTATTTATATCAAATAGAACAACAATAAATATTAAGGGAAATCTTCTATGATTCTTCGATATAATGTTTTTGATTTATCAGGGATAGGAACAACTAAATCATATTTGGAGCCTTCTCCTTAAGGAAATTTAGCCTCACAAATTTGCTTTCTATAATTTAGTTATTAATGGATATTCAAATCTCACTAATATTTAATATGCCATTATTATATTCATATTTATATGTGTGTTTCCTTCCCTTAAACCAAAAATTATATTACATATAGAATATTAGGAATATCATATGTGAAATTTAATTTATAAATAATATCTTAATTTTGTTAATTGAAATATATAATTTGGATATTCCTCAATATCATATCCCCTATTTGATTCGAATTCGGAAGTTTATTATGTCTAATTTTCACCAAACCTCAAAGATATAGCCTTATCATCGATGTTTTTAGAATTCTATAGAAAATCCTTATCACTATGTGACATGATACATCATGAAATGACATAATGGTTTCTATGTGAAATCATTAAACTAAAATATAAGTTCTATTATACCTTATATCATGGTGGCATTGAAACATTGTCATTATAAATATCTTAATCAATGTATTTTCTAACATAATGTGACTAGGTGAGATATTATGTGCATATTTAAGAAATACAAAAACATGAATCTACACAGATTCCATCACAGAAAGACCATATATGAAATGTAATGGAAAGTTTGATGATAGTGCCACTAAAGTAGGTTGAATAACCCTTTATAGTTTAAAAAAAGATGGATGTAAATAAATAATCCGAGGTTTTCAAAATAATTCTATTACTGAATTCGATTACTATTTTTCATATCCCAAACTCATTTTTAGAATAAAATATGATTTTATGAAGTGATATATATAAATTAAATAATTTTTAAAAACATTATCTTATTAAATTTCATAAACTTCAATAATACTCAAGTGACATCTATGGTACCACATAAGGCAGCACGATGTTAAAATTTCTTAAAATTTTTGACAACAACCATATTAGGAAAACGATGGAATGGTAAAAGATTTTAATCCTATTTTTTAATCATACCATGAATTTTCACCAACATATTATGGGATCTCATTGGATGATAATTTATAAAACAACATGTGATCCCAATTGGATATAATAAAAATGTCAAATCACATGCTTAGGGAGGTAATTAAAAAATAGGTCATCATAACTAACTCTACTCATAAAAATGATCAAACAAAACCTAATGAAACCCTTAGGGAGATTCCTTTTTATAAAAAAATTTAAAATTATATTTGGAAAATAACATTTGAAATTGGTGTTTCATCCATCAGTGGTGAGTTTGAGGACACTATAGTTTCCTTCTCATTTTAGAAAAATTATATGCTAAATTTAATACTATGGATAGTTCATCAAGACCAAAAATAGAATTCAGTTTCTCAATTATAAAAACAATAAAAATGGATAAAACATATGATCTAAACTATAACAGCAAGAATGATGTAATAATTAGAAACTCATCAACGAACAAGAATTCTGGTGGTTAGATAAAAAGTGAGATCAAGTTATAAATGTAAATTTAAATGGGGATTATGTTCTAGAATTATTGGGGACTACAAAACAATAAGACAATTAGTTACCTTTGAATACATATTAATTAGGAAATAGTATTATATACTTGGTATCTCTGATCCTAAGAGGATTTTTTCCTTGAAAATATCTTTTATTGATAAGATGAGATACCATATGATGGGAACTAATTAGTCATATAATTAAATAAAATGGATTCTGCTATTTTCTTGTTTGAGACTTTATGGAAATTACATTATTAGATATATAAATCATATGGTCAAAATAAAATATAATTTTCTTAAAATTAAAAAATTCTTCACTTTCATATATTCTTACAATTGTTATCTAAAATGAATAAATTATTTTCTATGTATTTAGGTTTTTAGTAGCAGAATGAATGGTTCTTGGAATCCACTTCCAAAATTTAATGAAACTCTAAATCCATATTAAAGGATATGCATGGTTCAGTCTTCTAATTCATATTGATACTATATAGAATGTATTGAGAATGATAATATTGATGTTGTAAATAAATATGCATAAATAATAATTTTTACACCAAGAACCCCATTAGAGTTGTCTCCAATATATTGGATTTTGGATTTTTAACTTACATGGAACATGATATTTGGGCCACCATTTAATATTCCATTCATACATGAATCAATTCTGATAATCATCCCATTTTGAAAATCTGGTCACTCGAGAGTCTATGACACCACTCCTATTTAGATTCAACAATTAATTGATAATGTATCTTGAGTGTAAAAAAGTTGTTAAACACACATGAAATTATATAAACAATATGGTTGATGACTTGGATTGTGTTCTAAAATTAAAAATGATTAAAATAAGATTAGATATTTGGAGTAATGAATGGTTTTTTACATGTGGGAAAATATTATTCAGTTTGAATCATTACTTCATACAATTCAAGGAAGTGGTACTAGCAATGATTTTTATATTGGTCTTGATTACGAAAATAAGACTACATATGACCTGAATACTCTTCTCTATCTTAGAGATTTCATGCAGAGAGAGACCATAAATGTCATAGGTAATAAGGAGGGTAAACAAAATATATTTTTTAATTCTATTAAATGAGTAATAAAAATGAATAGATCCCCATCTTTCTCAGTTATAGTGTGTTGTTCCTTATTATGAGAGGTGACTGGTCTTCTCATGTTGTTACTTTCTACAAATTCTTTTTTGATGGACCTGATGCTATTATTAAGCTGTAGAATAATATCATACCAAGGATTTTCAATGATGCAGATAAATCAAGAATTATTGTACTTCCCCTAGAGTTTGATATTAAATATGATTTTAATTGATTAAATATGGGTGGATCTTCTATGCCATATGGGTTTGCTAATTCTTACATTTAGACTATTGTGGAGATTATTTAATGGGATGTTCATAGTATGATCAACCATTTTTCACTAGTGGGAAGTTGACACATGGAATTAATGATCAGTTTCCATCACTCATATTCAAAATGGATAGTTAAATTAAATCCATCTTTTTCAAACCAATGACACTTATTAACACTATATACAATATAATTTCTTCAATTCTCACCAACATCCTTTCAAGAATTCCCAATAGGGTAGTGTCTTTAAACAAGTTTGGACTCATCAAAGGTAGATCCATTAGGAATTGTATCATTACTTTTTTACAATAGAATTAATTTTCATAAAAAATATACCAAATGGGTAACATCACTCTCAAGATTTATATAAATAAATCAATAGATACCTTAAACAGGGGATTCATTTTCATATTTTTGAGAAAATTTGGTTTTGATGAAATTATTGATAAAATGGGTAATAATTTTATTACGATTTGTAAACATCTTAATTCTTATCAGTGTTTCCTTATAGGGATATTTAACATATACTATAGGTGATAGGAAATGTGATCCTATATCACCTATTATTTTATCAATTATTGAAGATTACATAAGTATGAGCTTTCTCCACAAGGAAAACATTAATATATTCAAGACTATCAGAGATTCCAGATGTCTTATTTCCCCTATTCATATACAGTATGTATGTTACATCATCCTATTCAATGATTGGAAAAAAGGAATAACAAGAACATCAAAAAACACAATACTTCATTATAAAAAATTATCTAGGAAAGAAATTATTTGGAACAATGTATTCATAAAATTTTGGAGAAATACCAATATTTATATAAAAATTGGAAATATTGAGGAGTTAAGAATTATAGAAGGTTTTTTTCCTTTAAATTTTCATGGTGTCCCACTATTTTTAGAAAAACCAATGTTTTTCATTTTTCTAAAATATTGAGTGAGATCAGAATTCTATTGGTTTCCCGGAAAGTCAAGTCAAAATAAATGACAGGAAGGGTATCATAATTAAAGTAGTGATAATTTAATTTTTTTTCCCACTTTTATGTTATATAAATGGAATTATAATATCATTAAAATTTTCAAAACCTCTATAAAAAACATTACTAATAGTATGAGGATTCTTCAGAAATTTTTCCACAGAAAAATGCTATAAAAATAGAATATGGTGGGCTTGGAATTAAAAGTTTGGTTAATTTCAATAAATAATTTTATGATAAAATTATGTGTAGTCTTATGAATCAAATATTAATCTCTATTACTTTTTTTAAATCCAAAATTTAAAATAGGATAAAATCTAAGAACATAAATTATGTGGATTTTTCTATTTGGATTTCCTTTAATATTTATTACTCAATCATCATTTAGAATTAAAATTATAGGGAAAAAATAAACTCATCACATTTTTTTGGATATGAAAATTGAACTTTATTCCTCTAATTTTTACTCTTGACTCTTCTAATCTTTCTTTTGAATAAATTTATTGATCAACAATCAAATGGGTTACTCTATGGATATTATTCCTATTGAATTCAAAGAATTGGTAATGAAATATATCTTCATTAATGATGAAGAATAAATTTTTTTTGAACCTTACCAAAATTGGATTCATTCCTAAAAGGATTAATATCATGAGCTTTTGCATGGGATTATATCTAGATTGGATTTGGTACATAACAAGAAATATATTTTTCCTTCTAGATTATCACTTTTATAGATATTTTTGAACACCAAGATACCAACTGATTATTTTATTATGGAATTTAGAATTAATACAAGTTCATTATTTATTCTATTATATGTATATTATGAAGAAATATACCACCTCTTTCTGATTTATGTCTGGGAAACTACATTATGGACTATAATTACAGAATTTTCGAAATGAATATACACTATAATGCCAGAATTCGTGAATACCTACTGACATATAATCAGATATATCTTTCATAAAAAAATCTAAATCATCATTTAGTGGAACATTCAAAGGACATCCACACACTTTGGAACATAAGAAACAAAATAATACATTGTAGTTTTATATTCCACCACTAGTGATCATTGAAATGTGTGATTTATCATATAGAATTCTCAATTAATGTTTATAATGGGATTTTTTATAGGTCAAAAAAAGATGTAATTATTATCTATAATTTTTTAATTATAGTTAATTATTGTCCACTTTATGAAACATTTATTATTATATAGATTCATATTTTACTAGGATGGATCAAATAAAACATAATTGGTGGCTCGAGATGAAATCCTTGCCCTTATATTTCAAGAAAGTTTCACTAAGGATCAACAAGTCCTATGTGACTCTAATTGAGACGAGAGATGATACACATGAAGCATTTATTAGTGGTTTCACATAATATATCACTAGGAAAGGGGTCATTGGTGGAATAAAATTCTTTCTATCGGGGATAAAAACAATTAATGGATGCAATGAAAATTCTTATTTAGAGGGAATATATAAAAATAATATTTTTTTGAATATAATTTATGTCTAAGAAAAAGATGAAAAATAATCGAAGAGATAAAATGTTGAATGAAATTTATATGAGAGGTTCACCAAATATTGAACCAGTATCCAGAATTGGAGGAAAATATAATAAAAAATATTGGTTTATCTAGACCAACTCCAATCCTCATCTTCAAGAGGTTAGAGGTACCCCTATCCCCAATTGATAATTTTTTTAATATCAATTGTATGTCACATAAGCTTCATAGGGAGATATGATCCATTTTATGTGTATGAACTAAAATAATATGTTTATGATTTGGATGTTTTGATTTTTAAATTGGGAAAATTTTGAACCATGAATAGTTATCCTAGTTAACATTCTAAATTTTTAACATGACTATTCAATATGATGAATTGGAATTATGGCCTTGATTTATCTCAAAAGTGATGTCATACTATCTTGTTGGAATTTAAAGATTGATATGAAGTTAAAGTGGTGTCAAATATATTTTTGAAATTTCTAGCTGTATCAATTCATCCATGAATATCAATAAGTGATTTCAATGAAGACATCTAGTGGTATCATACCAATATGAGAAGAAGAAAATATGTTATAAAATAATCATAATTTTTCAAGATTTGAATTTCATTTTTATTTTCTACCAATGATGTATTAAATGATATTTTTTGGATATCTAGATGATGTTAGAAGGATGTGTCCAAAATAACATTATGGTTTCCCCTTATAGTAATCACTCTCAATACATGGAGGTATGTACTTTAGGCATTCAATGGGTGTTCGTGTTGAACATTAAATGGTTTGTTAGCCTTATGTATAAAAAGAGATCCCATTATGATAAAAATAAGGATGCTTAATTTCATGGGGTATAAAAAATTTATGATGAAAAGGTGGTATTAATTGGTTAAAAATGATTTATGTCATACAATCATGAAAATATACTATTTAATTACAGATCATTTGGGGTGAGTGTTATTGAGATCATAGGAAGATGTTCTCAAGAGGGTAAATTATGGAGATAATATTATCTACGAAATAATGTGAGAATTAGGGATATTAATATAGATTTTGACTTAAATTTCTATTTCCTACATCATGTTCCATATCAACAGCCTTATAGGATTCAAAAAATACTCAATTCCAAGTGGTAAATTTACATGTTAAAAATATTTTTATAGAATGTCAATGGATAGAGAATGCGACATAAAGAAAGAAAGGTTTTAGTTTTTGAATTATTTTTTCCAATTAGTTATCGAAAATATAAAATATAAATTGGAAATGTGGAATTATGTTTATTAAATAAATTTTATCATCATATGGAATCAAGGATAATCTGAAAAACAAGATATTATATCCCACCAGTGGTACCAAAATATAGTAAAAGATCCCAATAATCAATCAATGCATGTTTCATACTATTGGTGTGAAGATGGAAAATGAGACCAAAATCTCAATAACTTTGGTTGACATGGAAGTGGATAAAATAACTCAAACTATTTGAAGAAAACCTTTAAATGGTTAATAGAGTTGTGATGTAAACAGATTTCATATTCTGATTTCAAATGGGGTGAGGATGAATTTCATGGATAAGGGAGAACAAACTCTTTCAAAAAAATTATGTGGAGGGGGATTGGATTTCCACTGTAAGATATATATGGATATAATTTTCAAATCTGGATCAATATGTTTACTTAAAAATGGAAAGAAAAACCAATCGAGCTACCACTATAGTGTTCAGAAACAAAAGGAGAGATAATTTTATGTCTAATTTGACAACATATAAATGAATGAGAATGGTTTGTAAATATTATTAATATTTATATTTTCTTTTTAATTTCAATGGGAAAAGAAATAATATGATCATTAATCCATTACCTTGTAACCTTGGATATATTTAATGGGTGTGGTACTTATGTTAGTGTCTTTAAAAAAAATCCAATGGGGGATAATAATGGAACCAAACCTATGTTTTGTGTTGTATTTCAAATCAATTGCTTCATAATTTAAGACTAAGGGATGTGAGAATGTCCATAAAATAGGGGAACATGGAAGAACTATTATATAATTGAAAAGAGACGCCTTGATATATATATATATAATGGATACGGATTTCACTGTACTATGAACTGATTTAAAAAAAGTTATGATATTTTCTAGTCCCTTAGAAAAGAATAAAACCAAAAAGGTATTTATAAAAATATATGTTCACAATAATTCTTTGATTTTGAATTTTAAAATCTAGATTGGACTTATTGTTTTTTGAATGGGAAACATAATGTTGGTATTGGAATATCAAAAACTAATTTTGTAATTTTTAATATTTTTTTTGATGCAGTCAAGATGTTGGGTGATACATTAAGTCTAATAGTCATTGTTGTACCATAAATCAAATAGTTTAAATGAGTTTCTTCAATCCATTTTATGTATTTAATTGTTTAATGGTTTAGAAATTTTACAAGGCTTGAAATATAAATAATTATGTTGAAATTACAAAATGCCTATAATAAAAATCCGATGATATTATGATATTAGGTTTTCTATTGGAGAATTGGAGTGCATCCAATAATATGAAAAAGATTGTTCCTGGATAGAATATAGGTCCATGAAAAAGATATTTTCACTGAAAACATATAAATTCTATTAAAATATGAAACATAATTCATATATAGTTAAAACATTTAATTTCAATGGTATATTCATAGGACTATAAAGACCATGTCATATTAATGGAAGAATGGTTTTGGGAGTGTTTATGTCTATCTGGGTATTTTTTTACTAGAAAATAGATAAAAGGAATCAATAATGTTCATAGTTTTTTATGATTATTTCTTATACAAGGCTTTGTGAGATTTATACGTTTTCATAAGAAATCATAGAAATTGATGGATTATCATGAAAAGGAATAGTTATGCGATGTTAGTGAAAATAAGGAACTGTGAAAAGAAATTGTTTTGTGAATAAAAAAAGGTGGTATGAATTTAATGAATGTGGAGTTTCATGATTGAAAAATATCATATTGTAAAAAGTGTTTGTATTTTCTTATATAAACATAATACCCCTAGCTGAAAAGGTGGTTTGATAGAGGATGATTCTTGAGAGATTAAAACTCATTGTTTTTTCCAATGTAATTTTGTGATAAGGATTTATATGGACCACCATGTTCCATGAGTTACTTCTGAAAATCATTGTGTGATGTGAAAATAAATTTTCACAAACTAATTATAAATGGAAATTATAGTCTTATATAGAGAAATATACCATGAGCAGGTTCATGCATATAAAATTACAGGTATATAATCATGTGACCCGATGTTTTTTAAAAGTAAGTATTTCGGTATTTAATTTATTTGAAGTGAGAAAACAAAGAATAAAAAAGAATTAAAATATATATTTGAAAAGAATAAGATGAGTATAGTGTGATCATATTTTAATATTTGAATAAGATTAGAAAAATTATAATTCATGTCAATTTTTATTCCTTGATATTGATGTTTGATAGTGCAGAATGATAATTCTAGTTTGGGGTTATCCACATATAGAATAATGAATATTTTTATTTGTGATATTTTTGAACAAAATTATTCTTCCCTTACATTGAGGTGTTGAACATATCATGATGAGTAGAACAATATACCAAAAAAATCAGAGCTTAAAGGATCATCACATCAAAGTCTTTGATGCACTCAGATATTCATTTTAAATTGAGATAAAACAATATGTCCTTACCTATTTAAGAGGAACTCAAGTATTTAAAGTGCCGGCAGAAATCACTATTTTAGAGAGTGGCATGATGAATATGGAGTTTTGGTATGACTGAAAATACTTCATTCCTAAAATAATAAAATAACCATATTGAGTAGTATTACCATATTACAAATCAATATTCCATAGACATATCATCATTGGATTAACCATTTTTGGTGAACTAAGTAAAATCACAATATTATATGCATGATTTATATTTCTATATTCATATTTATTTTCTATGACATTGACATCATATGTGTATAAAATATTTAATATGTTCTTTTTAATTTCGTATCAATATTTATGCGACCTAGAGGAATTTAAGAAGTGAGAAGTTTCAATTGGTGTGAACATTGATTAACCCCCTTAGGGTGCTTTAGGTCATCTTGATACCACAAATATTTGAAGCCATTTATTATTTATCTATGTCAGACTTTCTATTTTAAACATAATTTTGTCACCAAACTCATTTAAATCTCCTGAAACAACATGTTTACCCTTCACCTACCTAATGTTTCCAAAGAAATGTCCCCATTTTTACAAATAAATGGAAAAATCCAATATAAATTTTAAAAAACTCCTAATGTATATTTACATATATTTAATCATTAAAATTTATTTCCAAATGAATTCTCCACATTTATTTGTTCCCCTTTTGTCATGTGTATTCCTCAATTATTTCAAAACTTAGAAGGCTTCTAGGAGAAGTTATAATTTATTCTTTGTATGTTATGAATTCTTATCCTCATATTTCTATTTTATTCTTCCTCTAACTATCACTAATAATTATTTATCATGACAATTACATAAAAATAATAACATTATAATTTTATAATGAAGTTATTATTAGAAAATATCTTCATATCCATAATTATCCAAGGATTATAATATATTCTTGTTTGGGTCGGTTTAAAAACCTACATGGATGATGATATACATTTTTTTACTATGGATGGTTAAGAAAAAATAATTAATAATAATAAATGATCTTAATAATTAAATAACCTATTTTATGAATTTTAATTACAATATTATTATTTAACTCATTAATTATTTATCACCTACCAACGAGCATGTACCCTAGTGGTACAGGCTCCTGCTTGGCATCCAAAAGAGCCAGGATCAAATCCGAGCAGGGGAAAATTTTGGGGGTACTGTAGAAGTACTGTAGTAGGGACTGTAGAAGTTCTGTAGTAGAGGTGGAATTGTAGAAGCGATGGTACTGTAGCGGCAGAGGGACTATTGCATGTACTGTAGCGGTGACTATACTATAGCAACGCAGGTACTGTGGTAGTACTGTTCACCGAGGGGTCTTTTGGGCCAAAAAAGGGCTTTCAGGCCTTGTATTCGGGTCACTTGGCCTTGGGACTTTGGGCTATGTTACGGATCTCCCTCTACCCAGTCTAAAGAGGAAATTTCATTAAATAATAAATTGAGGCTTTGGCCCCAAAATTTTAAAAATTATTAATTATATATCACCTTATAGTTATTAGTAATTCTTGATTCAAGCTCATTATGGATATCATATTTATGAATAAAAATTTGAAATCTCATGGAATTTACATTGAACATCAAAACACAATATATAAATATTCTTATAGTACCTTGATGGTAGTGGATATAATGAAATCATGAACAAAGGTGACTATGCTATCCATAATGAAACAAAATAAGAAAACATTAAACGAATAACAACTGATGATCCATAAAAGAAAAAATAAGTACCAACTAGGAAATAAATTAATATAAACATTTAATATAAAAGTACATAAATATTAATATGGGGTCAAAATATATGATTAATTATTTTATGTTTATTATACTAGATGTTAGATAATGTATGTGAAAAAACGAATTAAAGGGAAGGGGTTCAATTCAAAATTCACATCCCTTTCATCTATTATCAATTTATTGAATATATTCACTTATATAACTCATTCCTAAAATTATGAATCTGTTATATGATTTTTTCCCATTATTTTTTTTATTACTCATTTATTTTCCTCTATTATAATTTCATATTTCATAACCAACATTGTTTCTTTGGAATTTTTTCTAGAACTATCTTCCAAATTGAGATTTCTTATGTCTTATGGTTATCGGGAAGATATTTTTGAAATATAAATTTAAATTAGTGTTTGTAATCCCATAATGATGACATTATATGTTAAAAATTTATATTTTTTGTCTATTATTTTATTCATATTTCACCCTTTAATGATGAAAATGGTATAACCCGTTGATTTCCTACCTTTAGGGTTCAAATGAGTTTTTTACTAATTCTAATTTTAGATTTTAGGTTATTACCTATATGCATATAATATTTCATTTTATCTTATATTTATAGGATTTATCTCCTATATTCATATTAAATCCTTGATTAATCCATACAATTTATGATGTATGTAAGGGTTTCTTCATCTGAATTTATTTTCTTTGATAAATGTATCTTGTTATTCCCTTATTTTATATTATATGGTATATATACTTCACAATTCTAATGTTTTACAATAATTTAAATTTCATTCTTGTACATTACTTTTCCATTCCATGTTATCTCTTCCATTGGATATTGATTCATAAATTACAAAAGTCATAAGAATTTTTATTGATGAAATATCTCTTTATTGAGTTATACTCTTTCTTCATTTACTATGATATTCTAGGTTTGAAACATTAATACCTTTCTCTAACAAATATTTCATTTTATGTTTCTTCGTAGCGATATTACACTTTATTAATGAAATTATTTTTTAAAAAATTTCGTACTTCATAAAAATAATATATTTCTAAGGATAGTGTTTACATTATATTTTTGGTATTTTACTTCCATTTCCTTGTTATTTCATAACCCAAATTTTTTTATTTTATTAATTTAAAAAATAAATATATGTTTTTATTTTTTATCCATTATATTATTCATTATCTATATTCAAAAGTTGTTTTCAAATCAATTTTTATATAAATGGGTTTCTTAAACAATTAAAAATGAGAAAAATATATTTATTTCCACTTTAATAATTTTGTAATCTTCCAGTAATTATATTAAATTAATAACCATTATTTATTTGAATGATCTATTATTAGGTCATTTTATGTAAATTATTTTTTTTGTTATTTTAATCTTTTAAAATATGATTTTGAATGTGAATTTTATGTTTTTTTATGAATACTTCATCGAAATAAAAAAATGAAATTCTATTAATTATTTATCTTCCATTTTAATATATTTCTTATTAAGCTTCCAATATTAAAAAATACTAATATAGTATTTTAAAATTTATTGAAAAAAAATTCTATAGAAATATCATTATCTCAAGGATCATCATGTTCTGTATCCTGGGGATGGTGATTCAAGGTGTGGAATTTTAATTATGTTATGATGAATTTTGTTGCAAAATTGGTAAGAACTCATTAAACCTATCATATTTAAATAAAAATCCTCAACAATTAGAAATGTAGAAATTAAAATATGGCAAATCAATTTATCTTTTTCAATATTTTCGGGTTATGTCCATGGAGAGCACACTAATAATGTGTTGATGTTCCAAAATATACTAAATTAAACTACTATGATGGATACAAAGTTTTATCAAAATCACACCATTCCAAGCTCACTTCCATTAAAATTATGTTCAAGGAATGATTCACTACTTCCTTTAGAAAACATCTTCTAATTTTTTTTGTTCACTATATAAAAAATTTGTCATACTAGTTTATTGATGTCTAATTCAATTCAAAATTATAAAGAATGATTAATTTTATATAAATCATGAAAACCAAAATATTATACTCCAATGCACTCCATAATTATAATAATAATCACAAAATATTAGAACATGAGATCTGCATGATATAATTTTCACCACTTAAATTCCTTTAGTAAAATCGGTTTTTTAAGAAATTCCTTCATGATATTACAATCCTGAAGCTACATTAGTGTCTCAATTTCATGAATAGTTATTCTATTTGTTAATTATAAAACATTGGGAATAGTTATTCTCCATATTCTAACCTTTCATTAAATTCTTTCATTTCATGCCTTTTTAAATTTTGTACATAGTTTTTTCCTTCGTGAAACCCATTTCAGATCTACCTTATCCATATTTTCATCATATTCAACAATAAAAATCTTCTTTTTCTATATACTCCATTATGAATTAATAGAATAATTTCATACTGATCATCTCCAAAACCATTTTCATTTTATTTAATGAATAAATAAATAGGCTATTTATAACAAAATAACACAAAAAAATTACTAATAATAATATTACACTTAATCCATTTACATATAACCAAATTATATAAATTCAATTTGTGTAAACTGAAATAAATTACGATCCATTAACACAAAAAATTTCCCTTCAATTATTTAATTTCCACCACATATAGTTCAAAAATAATAACCAATATCAGTTCATAAAATATCTTTTTGGGGTTCTCATAAATATTTTTTTGAAAATGCTAATTTTTTATTCTTTTATGCCAAAATAATTCCTGTACACCATATTTTTCATCAAAATTCTCCATTTACTCTAATTGTTTTCTAAGATCCAAAATTTTATCTAAAATGTAAAATAAGATAGTAATATAGATTCCCTAAAAAAATTCATTATAATTAATCCATGTGAAATATTAAAATGATTCATGTCACTTAAATAGTATAATCACATTTAGACTTTCAATAAACCATGTTCTCTTTTCTTCAAAACAATTCATCACACAGGTAAAAATTTTAACGTGAATAAAAAATTATCCCAAAACATTAGCATCCTCACTAACACATACTCTATTTTTTTATTTTTTTATTAAGATTTTTATTCCAATAATCATCATCCCAAACAACCTTGGTCCCATGATTCTCCCCCATTGGGTTCTTCGGAATAATATAGTTGAAATCTGCTCTGTATAAATAGTTTACTTTTTTTAGATACCAGTCCAATATCTCATCTAACAATCTATGTCTATGTGAGCAATAATCATTGTAGAAAACAAGATTTTAAGAGATAATATAATCCCTTATGGAAATAGTCATTCTAGAACTCCCCTCATATTCATCATCAACTAAATACCATTCCACATAGATCATATCTCCCCCTAAATTTCACTAGTACTGAAACCACATGTTATAAAGAGAATGGGAGAACATGATTTATATCCAACTTTTTTTATAGAATTTCATCACAACATTTCATTCAATATCACCAAAAGAAAATATTCTCCCCCTTAATAATAAACTTAATGGTAAATATCCATCTAAAAACAAAAATCTCTATAAAAAACCTTAAATAAAATATAGAGTGTAATTTTACAAAAATCCATAATCCAAATGAGGTTGTTAAACACCATAGACTAAACAATTTTTGTCAAAAGATGGAGTATCCAATGAGTTAGTCATAAAGTATAAAACATTTACATTAGATCCAAAATATTATCTATTATGATCACTGCTTTCTCTAAATCATCTTTTAAAAAGATATATACGATCTCAATATATTTTCTATCTGAATTATAATCATGATTTGTTAGAGATTTATAAAAATATTGTTATAAAGAAGACACATATATTATATATTAATTTTTTACCAATATCCACCAACAATTAAGTTATAAAAATATTTTAGTGCATACATTTGTCATTTTAATATATTATTCTTATTTCTATTCCTAAAAAGGAATTTTAATTTTTGTACTCAAACACATTAAAAAATTATTTTCACTGAATAATTCTATACATAACCTATGAAAACCATAATATAAAATTATAATAAATCATGATCCTTTACAAAATTACATAAAAATCTAAAATAAAGTGTACCTAAGATGTACAACATGATATATTTAAAAAATATATGATTGTCCCCCAACTAATTACATCAGAAATGGGATACCAAACATTTTCCAAATGAAATATCATTCTGAGTAGATGAAAAATACATAATTATTCTGATTATCTCTTAGTTAAATGATAGGATACACATATTTCATATCATTTCTTATAACTACAATTATTCAAACATAGTTTTGGAATAATGCATACCATAATTATTCTCTTTCTTTTTACAAACATAGATTGAAAGATAAAGGTGTATTTTTCTCATTGAATAACATGAAAAACATGAATGTAAGAGATTTTAAAACTCATGGACATTTCAAAATATTGACTCGTAATATTTTAAAAATAACCTATTTTTTTTTTACTAATTCATCCAAAAAATATATTATACACATAATCTGGAAAATTAATTGTTCTACCTTGAATTTATTTACAAACAATTATGATATTCACCACCACTTTTGAATTTATTTTTCATTAACATTGATTCAATACAAGAATATAATTATGTTTGTACTTGTTTTAGGAAATATAAGGTCTTATTAATGTTTCATACTTTGGATGAATATTTTACAATTAATAATTACACGAGATTTTAATTATATTATTATTCTTAGACCACAGTAATGAATTTTTATTATTTTATATATATCTAATAAATCATTTATAAATTTAAAATAAAATATCAAATGAATTTATTGATTGAATAAAGTCATTACACTTGTGAAAATATTTTTTTCTATATCAAATACTTCAATCATTTCATAACATTTGCTGACAAAATGATCATTATTTCAGATCTCATTCCCATGATCATTGAATTTGATATAAAAACCAATTAATCAGGAACAAATTGTGATATTCTGGATTCTTTAAAAGCTTCCATGTATTATTATTTTCAATTTCCTCAAACTCCATATTAACCACTCTAACCCATAACTCATTTTTATATGAATTATCAAATTTCATGGGTTTAACCATCGTAAATAATGTAATAAGATCTAAATTCCACATACTTCTAGTTTTTTTGGATCAAATATATATTAGATTATATTGTATTTGATAAATTTCCACTAACCTATTTTTCATCTACGGAAGAAACAATATTTCTTAAACAATGTTATCATTCTATGATCTAGCCTTAAAATGTTCATCATTTGGGGAACTCTGTACAACATCATAATTTTTACTAAATTCAATAATATTTCCAAATAATTCATCAAATTTTTAGTGTTTATATAAATCCCCCTATTTCTCCTAAATGAAATTAACATGGTTAATTTAAAAAAAATTATTGATCTTTTTTAGAATTTTTAGGCCTTAGTCTTTTATATATAGCATATGAATACTAATTAACCTACTGTATTTCCGTATATTCCTTGATTCCCTTCTTTATTAGTAATATAAAATATACTTATAAATAAAAATATGTTTCAAAGAGAGTTTCCATACAAGAATCATTTCCCAATGTTTCCTCTCTTTAGAAGGGCTTAACACCACTAGATTTTCATTACCAAAAATATCTTTAACTTCCTCTTTATAATAGCGATGAGAGATTCCAATATCATTGTTTAATTACATTGCAATATTCATTGCTGTAAAATTCTTTCTATTAATAACTATATATTGTTTAAGAGTTCTTACTGATTATGTATAATTCTTAATGAAATGTTTATAGAGGTACCTTTCCACTTAAATATATTTGAATTTTTTCCTATTATTAGATCATAATAATTTTATTAGGTATTATTCTCATATTAAACTATATTCAAATAACTATTTATGTATCCCATGTCTTATTTATTACTCCTCATGAACATAACACATTCCATTCATTTGTATTCATCAACATAAAAAATAATATAACTCCTTACACATGTGATAAGAAAATTCTATGGACCACATACATCTATGTGAATCAGATAAGTGATATTCTATTCAATTTTTATTGTATAATGATGGATTTGATAATATTACTCTTTACATACATACAATAAATTTCCATGAATTCATTATAGTGTTCCCAAAATTTACTTTTATAAATTACCCATTTTGGTTATGTTCAATCTTACCCCTATGTGAGATAGTTGAATCACAGTCAAAAGGTTGTTTCATGAACGGTTTACATAGAGAACTTATGTCTTATTCATGTAATCTCTACTAATATGGAATTTCTAATTCATTTTATTGTTAATGACCTATATTTTTTGAATAAAATGATTCGATAAACCCTTCCATTCATTAATAGATTCATATTCCATGTCATGAAAGATGAACACACATTATCAGTGATCTATGAGTTTTCATTATTTGATTCATTGATTGTGATTTCAGATAGGTTTTATTTTTCACTATTCTTATTTTCCATTTTATGATATTCTCAATTGAGTTAAGGATTTAGATGAACTTTTTTATTTCTCTTCATCATATGTTGTGATCTTATACTCATCATCATGTTCTAACATGATTTATAACATTCTTAATGAAATATTCTAAAGTCATTTTTTCATACATACTTGACTAATATGTTGGTAATTACCATTTCTATTTTGTCTATAATGAGTTTATTTATTCCCAAATTTATATCAATGAATTAAATGTCCATATAATGATTTTATAGTAAGAGATTAAGTATATGTTCTCATTCCACTTTTCATAGTTTAATGTGGTTATTCATTAAAATATCTTCCATCCTTTTTAAAATATTATATTTTATGTCTAAGATAACCACAAAAGTGATACATCAAAATAGGAATTGTTTTCAAACATTAAAAAATCCACATATATCTATACATAAAATGTCTATGTGGATATTGATTAAACCTATATGTTTGAACAATATTTTTAACCCACTACATTACATTGTTTATAAATATTTTTTTCTATGGTTCTAGTTCCTTATTATTTACTCCAAAATAACTCATCTTTTGATTCTTGATGTTATAGTTTATCACTATTCCTAAATTTGACATCATGACATCACAAAAAACTCCACTTTTACCCATTTACCATGGTATTTCTTTTTATTTAAAAATTTCATAACACATTTTGATCCATGTTTATCTCTTTCAAATTATTCTTAATATTATAACATATAAAGTAAAACATATTTTTTGAATAAAATGATTTAATTTGTAGTTGAATTTTAACTTTTAATGTAACAACCTAATTTTAATGAAGTTATTGAATCTTTATGCACTCTTTTACATTGTATTTAATGTCATCAATCACATTGTATATTCTCTAAATATTTACTTTGAGATTTAATACTTCTCCCTGGCTCACAAAACTAAATGATTGATAACAAAGTTAATTTTCTATTATAAAAATATAATATTTAATATTGTCAACATAATCTTAATATTAATAAAAAAACTAATATTTTTATTTTTCATTCCTTGACCATCGATCTCTTGGATATACCCCTCATGTTCTACAAAGAAATTAACAATACATTCTGGACGAATTTACTACTGTATTTAAAATTATTCATTATCAATATTATCCATCATTTAAACTTCATAATTTGACATAAACTCTATTTTACATCCTATAAATATTATTCATCATTGTATTCTTCTTTTCTCACTATGCTCTTCCTATTAATCTTCTTTCCAGATAAATTTATTGGTTTGAAGTCCCTTTAAAGAGGGACCCACTTGAATGGAATTTTTTATAATTTCTTCATCACCTCCATCGTCACAAAGTCTCCCAAAATCATTTCTATAATGGGGATAAAATTACTAGAGTAAAAATATTCCTTGGGTATCATACCTTCCAATATACACTTTCCCCTCTTAAATTTCATCTCCATAAGATATTTAAATTTATCACTTACATATTTTCCTACATCAATGACTTTATTGATATCCTGTTTTTTAATATCCTTAAAATATATATCGTTATTTATGTTACAAAAATATCCTTCATATATTACATAAATTATAGATGAAACCAAAATAAGAAAATCATTCAATTGATGTTCTTCCATGTTATAATAAATAAGAGATGATTTTTTTATTATAAATAAGTGGATATATATTCAAGATATTCATAAAAATATAGATATATTTTATCTCTCCACCTAGACCCTATGGTTTTTCAACAAATTCATGATTTTGATTCAAGAACCCATCAATATATTCATTTCGAAAAATTCTCATGTCATCAAACATATTGTAAAGGAATTAAATATTTTCTTCCATCACGTTTCTGTTAGCCTCATAATTTTGTAATTTATCCCACCCATCGTTTACACTATTATAACTCACCAAATTCATGTAAATATAACTTATCATAGCTCTATATAAATAATTTTTAGCTTTAGATTCATCATAGATATTATATATTTTATCATTAGTCAATGATAGTTATAATAAATCACTAACATGAAAACCATGTATTGAAGTATAGAAACTGTCAATCCCAAGAGATGGTAAATATGATCTCCTCATATTCATCATGATCTAGTTGTAGAAGATATTGAATATAGGAACCCATTTTGAATTAATAGTGTTATACATACTAATGTTATTTATATTAAATCATAAATTCATGTAAGCTTTGATAATATTACACTTATTTTCATCCAAGACTCTCGATGAGGGGTGGTGAATGAGTGTGTAAATTATTTTTGGAATTAGTTTTGAAATTTTTCTCATGTTAGTAATAACTCATTGAAATTGTCATCATTAATGTAGAATCCACAATAATTTTAATTTACGAAATTAAAAAAAAAGAAAGATCAATTTTACATGGTTCACTTCTATGTTTTATTTCTAAAGAGGGAAAATTGGCAATGTGTAAATGTTCCAAAATCTACTAAAGGTCACTAATTTAGGAAAAAATTAGTCACATTCATTGTGTTACTAGATTATTAACATTAAAAAATTTCACGTGAAATAGGGAACTACCTCCCTCATAACACCTCTTCTGACTCCTCCCTTATTTCATTACTTTAGTTTGATGTATTCTAATTTAATCTATGTCACAACCACCTCCATATTATATAGATTGGGTACATTTATTTTCATCCTGATATCCTAAATATAATTTTTCAATAAACAAACATGATCAATATAATATCCACTAATAATAGGAGTATATTATTTTTAGAGTATACCATTCACCACATATAATTCTTCACTCAAATATTTCTATAAGGGAGTTCTTTCATGGACCACCCTTCATTGAAATCTTTCATAGTATTTTATATGAAATTTTTTTTACTATAATGAATGATAAATATTTTTGAATGATTATTATTTATAGTCATCTCATTCATTAAATCCATTCATCATGTACCGATGTGAAATTGTTTCATGATTTTTTTGTTCATGAAATTATTTTTTGGTTCTTCCTTATCTGGATTTCATTCCTTTTTATCCCTTTTGAAATTAATTTGTGGATCTTACCATCATGAATAATGAGCTTAATTTTTCTCTAATATTTTTCAAAATCCTTATTGGTTTTCATTAACAGATCAATTAAAAGGTAATTTATTATAATAGTTACCCAAAAACAAAATATGTGTAATTTTAGACAAAATATCTCTATATATCCTCACATCACATTGGTTTTCTTTTGTTGAAAATGAAAAACACCACATGATTATCATAAATGAAACCACCTTTGTGGAATTCAAATAAGTTTCACCGTATAGGTTAAAAAATTATTTCATTATTCCATTATAAAATGACCGACATTATTTTTTGAAAAATGCCTTTCTAAACTATGATACATCTTGAAACTCTTAAGAAAAAACCCTTCATTTACTCTATATTTTTCAAATATTTTCATTGCTGAAAAAACTATTTTTTATAAACTCCAGTATTTTATCTGAAATCACATGTATATTAAGAATATAAATTCATAAGAAAGATTATTCTTCATTCCATATCAAAATACATTTTTCAGTCACTGAAAGTCAAAATAATTATATATTAAAATATATCTCTTCGATATAATATATTTCATTATATTCAAACACATTTATTATCATTGTTGTAATTTCATTGTAAAAAACATAACATACCCACTATCATTACTAGAAACATTGAATCATCCTCTAATTCTCCATATTCTTAAAAGTATGAATTATATTCTATAAACCATAAAACTTATAACCATAGTTCAAACAGTTGGTCATCTCATGAAAATGATGTTTAATCCCCTTATTTCCAAATTTTAAATTATTTCAACACTATATAAAATCTAAGGGTCCTCTTTCCTTAAGTAATATATAATATCTTATCATCCACTAAAGTATTTTTCACTTAAATGAATACACGTTTATTTTCCAATTTTGAATGATATAGATGGTAAATTTTCAATCACTAAAGAGTTATCTAGGTATATAGTATTATAAAATAACACTTTCATTCATTATAAAATGTTCCAATTTATCAATGGTGATGAGGAAAATGAATCTAAATTATAGGATTGATCTATAAATTTATTTCTCATTACTTATTAATGTTATTTCATAAAGATATACCTTTTTTCATTCAATTCCCATTGTGATAACCTTATAATTGTTTCCTCTCATTGATGGGTATTCATATTAAATACCCACCTTTATATTAACCATTGAAAAATATTTATTTATCTATATATTCATTTATCATATACAAGAAACCTTATAGTATAATAATATATTGATAAACAATGTATTGATATGTAGATTTAAATTCACGGTGTTATTCAATTTCATTATTAGATGATTTTTATAACTCATAAAAATTTAGATTTTTTATTTTGTATTTTCACTGAAAAATCATGCTATTTATTTTGATTGGTTAATAAAGAACAAATATGTTTGTATTTTCAATTTGTAATAGGTGAAAAAATAATTATATATCCATCCAATGAATGCGTAAATAGTTACATCTCACGATATTACTGTGTGTTATGGGATGTGATGCTCTGTCTTCTATTTTATGGCATTCAAGAAGTGATTACATATCTACATTACTATGTTTTGATAAAATGGAATTAGCTATGTTCAAAATGTTATGAATGTACATGATGTAGTAAGTTATATTTAGAATATTATTATAGTATTTTTGGTTAAACATTACATATGTTATGATTTTCTGTTCTTATGTGTGTGTCACATTCCTATTCTACAACACCATGGTTCCTTATTAATTTTATATGATTTATTAATTTTATTCCATTGTATGTTTTATGTTTTTAGGATCATGATTACTAATTCCAAATCATGCTTGATTGTTATGCTATCATTACATATGATCACTTAATTGGTTTTAATGATCTTAATTGTTTTGTCAATCCATTAATATCATGTTTAAGAATCTCACTTATTTATGGTATAATTATAAATACATAATGTCTTATTTCTATTATTTTATACCATTCTGAGCATTTCATCCCATGATTCTATAATATTTACCAATTTTCCATGAAATTTATATACATGGAAATGTCTAAGAGGTAGTCACGTGTGATCAATTTTTATGGGATATGTTGAAGAATAATTATGTAATTAGAATTTCATGTAAATAAAATCCAATGACACAAATTATTTAGGCCATGGGAGTTTTTCTTATTATTGAGATGATGTGTATAACACTTTAAAATGATGTGTTTAACTATGTAAAATGATATATGTTTTCTTGGGTTTTTAATTTTTTATAAGTGTATGATAAAAAATATTTGGTTGCGTCAATTGATATGAGATCTTGGTTTTTTTATATTAGGGAATTAATTTTGTGATACTAAATACATACGTATTTTAGCATCTAATGTTAAATTAAATGAGATATTGAATGATATAATTCTATTATTTATTAACTCAATTATGTCATAGGACATTTTCTCATAGTTAAATCAAAATGTTCCATAGGATGCAATAAATGTTTAATAGGATTAGTAATTTAGGATATATTTTTAATATTAAAATTTTGTATTCCAATGATTTTCTAATATGATGTTTGAAACAAACCATTTTTTTAAATTTGGTTTTGAAAACATGATTATGGGCATGAAGCAATGAAAGTTAGACATCAAGAAACTCATTCACAAAAGTAATCCTTATAATGTATAATGTATTCATTCAAGAAAATATTATTAAGAATAATAAAAATATTAATATATTCTTAATGTGAGGAAAAATATGAGTTTACCTATATCACCCTATATATTCTGTTTTTGTTCTCAATATAACTAACATATAGTTTTTTCATATTTTAAGGATACCAACACCTATTTTTTCTTGCGTTATTTAATTTAAATTACATGGGAATAATTTAATTAAGGAGGTAGAATAAAACACCCACAAATTAAGTATAAATTCTATTTCCTAATTCTATTTTAATAATATTTATTGAATAGAAACATGAGTGTAAAATAAATCATAAAAGATACGAATTAAATTAAAAATACTTTATTAACTCCTAATTGAAAATGACGAATAAATTACATGAACTATATCAATATATAAGATGGAATATTATACACTATTGATGATTACATCCCTTAAAATTATATAAAATGAAATGATTAATAAATACAGAATAATAATATTTTAACATCTAATAAATCTCATATATCATTTTCAACCTTGTCAATGATTGTTAGTAAAACAAAAAATCAGATGATAAATTATTGATGTCATGCATTCAATGATCATTTTTTTCTAGATCATTTTTTTTATAATCTAGGATTTTCTAAGTTATGTTTTATAAATATATTTAATTTTTTATAGAGTTTTTCTTTTCCCTAAAAAAATAATTAAAAGATATTAATGAGTTTTTTAGTGTTTCTTGGATAGCTATCAATGTTAAAAATGGACACATCTTTTTGGTGGGTTTTCATTGGAAATAAAGAGGATCATATTTAAAAATTAAAAATAATGAATGGGAAAATATGTATCATATTATTAAGAGTACCCATATCCTCTAAGAGTAATTCTATATCAAAAATATTTCTATTGCATAAAAAATAACCCCATATTTTTATTCTTATTCCTCATGATTCATGAGATATGTAAAAATAATTCTTCTTTTTAAAGATATAATCAACATTTTTTTCTTGTATTGTTGTCATATTATTAATATTTGAATAACCATTCAAAACATTATTATTACTCAGTGTATGAGTTTTATTTTATAAGGGAATTAGATTTTCATGAAACACTTGTTGAATGGAATAAAATGAATATTCTAATTAATTTATTTTTTTGGGTATGAATTATGATTTAAAATTTAACTCTATTCTTATGGTGCGACATAGATTGGAATATAGTTCTTATGAATGAAACTTTTTTGCTTTTCGAATTCTCTAGTATTATGATTGTGATTCCTTTTTTGAGTATCTCAACTGAAATATATCTCTCTTGGTTATTTATGGGATTCTCAAATTGAGTAAATAGAGATATTATTTCTGTTGATATTTTTGATGATTATATCTATTAAAAAGAAAAGGGTGATTCTTTTACTAATACTATGAATGTAAATTATTTTTCTAGTATGGTTTGGTGACAAGACTAAATATACATGGGATCTCTATGGCTAATTTCTTATACCTAAACATGGGATTATTATGTGGTTGTTGGATTGGGGTCAGTTGTTTTTATATGTGTTATCATCCAAAAATAATAATAATGACTTTATTTTATACATGTTTTATAATTTTGTTATTTATACAACCAGTTAACCATTTTTAATATTTTTTACTTACTAAATTATTTGTATTCTCACTATTATCATGAATATTTTAATTCAATTATTTAAATGGAATTATTTAATTGATTGTTTTGAGAACATTTGATATTCTTGTTTCTTTCATTCTATATGTAGAAATATGATTTTATAGGATGACTTATATAACTAAAAATATATACATTATATAGAGTTATCATATAATTATCCATATCATATTAATAATATTATTAAAAAAATATATTTAATCTATGAATGAATCTTGTAGTAATAACTAAGGATAAAGATACTTATTACAATATAACATTAGCTAAGTCTATTAACATTACAGTATTTTATAATCTGTGGGACTGCATCACTTTATTGGATAAACATAGGGTTTTTTAGACTTATAATTCTAATGGAATTGGGTGGGATGATACTTATTTTCATTATAATAAACAATATCATAGGTTTTAATGGGTAGTTTTCTTTATTGGTCTCACTCTTAGTCTGGCCATGCTATTATAGGCGTGGAAGATATTGTCCCTAATTCCACTACGGATAAGTGGGGATGACCAGTTGTGTGTTTCTTTTAATCATGGGTGTTTTTAGAGTGGTCTCACCAAAAATTAAAGAGAAATAATAAAAGAATTTGGCTGAAGATTTATATTATTATTTTTGTGGATTTGTATGAATTTATCTTATATTTTGGTCATTAGAAACATAATTATCATTGTTTCGTGTCTATTCATGTCTTCAAACTATATTTTTTCTCAATTAGGTTGTAGATGAGAGCCAATAGGATTTGGTATTTGATGGATGTAATGGGTTTCATAGGAAAATTCTCATTTCATAGGATATGTATATCTATAGGGATTTTGGTTTTGGAATATATTTTGTGATGGTCTATTAATTGATTTAATTTTTTTTATTGTAAACCTATATAGATTTATCATGATTCATGTATTTATCTGAAAAAAAAAATTAAATCTACTTTTTACTTATGTAGTAGACATGAATAATTTCTATCTTGATATTATAAATATATGTTTTCATTATAGATAATTTTAATGAAACAAAATAAATAATTTTTGGAATTGAATTGAGAAATATTAATTCATTTCTAAAAGAACGTTTTGTTCTAATGATATCATTTCATGAATTATGAAATTTAATTAAAATTATAATGTTTAAATAATAAATTTAAATAATTTTATTAACAAATAAAATAATTCATTAAATTCAAATGGATTTATTAATTTTTCTGAATTTTTAATGACTTAATTTTAATAAAATTGGAATAAAATAACTCAATATTAATGATAGATAACATTTTTCAAAGAATTGTTTTTCTCAGTGTTATTTATTTTTATTTTAATAAATTTGATTAATCAGTTTTAAAGAGATATTGTAATGGATGGTATTTTTAATATATATTAATATATATGTTAACATTAATCGTATAGTTATTAATTAAAATGGAAAATTTTTAAATTCATTTAGTTCTTAATGTTTTAAAAAAAATATTTCATCATATATATTATATGTTTTAATTGATTAGTACAATTTATTATGATTAATAATATAACTTAATTAAAGGGTTTCCAAAATTGGAATCATCATATGAAAATTAGTTAATAATTTTATATTTTATTTTTCGTAAAAAAAATTATGGGGGAAAAACTTAAATCTTGTTAAATGAGAAAAAAGATTGAAGATTTCATGACATGAATTATTAAAAATAAAATTGATATGAAATCAATTTGAAAGTAGTTTTTTAGATTTGATATTGAATATTTCAATTCCAACTAATATTTCTGTAACCTAACATATATAAATCCATGATATTTTGTGTTTACCCATTACATAACATAGGTTTCTAAACAAATGTATCTTATTTTAACCAATAAAAGGAAATGTCCCCATAATATATCAAAAACATTCTTCATGTTCCTTTATATATCCTTAATATTATAAATTCCATTCCCTAAAATTCCAACCTAGATAATTTTAATCTCTCTATCCCTAGATGACTCCCAAAAAAATTCAAAACTAAGAAGGATTCTTAGATAGGATTCAATATATAATTTGTATTCAGTAACTTAATATCCTTATTATTATTTTCTGTTGTTCCTCAAAATCAACCTATTTTTCATTTATCTCATTAGTAACATCCGTAAAAAATAATTATTCTTCTTTAATAAATTATATTTTAATAAAATAATGTCATATTAAAACTCATCCTTGTTTTTGTTCGTTCACCCCCCCTACATGGAAAATTCTATAATGTTTTAATAATGGGTGGTCATGGGAACTTAAATATTGGTAATATATGATATTAATAATGAAATAATTTATAATGGATATAGAATAATGATATTTTGAGTTAAATAATTTTTTATATAATACCAAATTTTAGTTAAAAATTATTAAAACAAATATTTATGATGCTTATCATAAACTCTCATGAAAAGAATGTGAAACATCAAAAATAATTGTTGAAATATTATCCCAGTGCCCTGAATATTATAGTCAATATGGAACTTATACACCCCAACACACCAAGGTCCTACCTGGACCCGTAGTAAGCTGAGTTTACCACCCCAAAACTACCTCTAATATGCCATGAGGTGTAGATAGGAATCGAGTAGTCAAATCACAGATGATGGGAGTTCTCAAACCAATATAATTAAAAGCACTCACACACACATATATATAACAGTGTAGGAATATAATATGATACAACCTATATAGAGTAAATAAATACCTTCCACAAACTCTGGGTAAAGATCAAGTTTTAACAAAAGTACACAAGTATAAAAGAGGGAAAAATGACATACCCAACTAATATAAGGCATACCAAAAAAAACAAACTAATGAGGATGAAAGAGAAATTAGATCTAAGGATCCAAGTAATTTACCACTGTATACAGTCAAAACCTCATTGTATAACTAAGATATACCTACTACTTGTCCTCCAAAGTCTCTATGAGGCATTCTTTCATCTGCATAAGAAACAAAATGTGCATGAAAGTCCAATATAGTAGAGAATATATACATTATTAATTAGATAATATGAGTGAAACAAAGTGATAAATAATATGAATATATGAATCTAAACCAAATTTTTTGATAGGAAACCCATTAGTAATATATGTTCTCATCATGGAATAGAGACAATGAGAGAAAGAGATATCAATCACCATGGAAAATCATGAATTCCAATTATTCGTATAGCTCTAAAAATAAAAAATCGAATAAAAAATCCTATATAAACTCATTAGAATATAATTTGATACACATTACTCATAATAATATACATTAATTAAGGTATTAAAGACTATATTAGAGGATCCCCCCAATGGAGCATGGTTTTAGACGCCGAAAAAGTCCGTAGTTACTAAAGATCATTTTGAAATGACGAAGCGAAGTCATATTCGGACCTAGAGACCCAATCCGTAGGGCCCGGAATTGTTGAACGAAATAAAGGAGGATCTATGCGGAATAATGTGGGCAGCGCGAAACGAGTCTGGGATTCGTGAAAGCTTCCCAGCACAGGCGCACAATGTTTTCACGCCCGCGCCCGTGTGGTTAATTATTCACGCCGCCGTCTCTGGCATGCAAAATTTTTCGCACTGCCTAGATTCCGCGATGCCAGAGGCCTATAAATAGAAATATACCCCTTCAATTTCGGGGTTTCAGAATTTGAACTGGCTCTCGTACGTGAAATAGAAATTTTGGGCACGCAAGATGGCCTTCAGGTACTAAATATTTTCATGCAACCTTGCCCCGAGATTCGCCTTTGCGCGCAATCCCACTGTCTTAAATAGAATTCCAAACCCCTTAGGATTCCTCCCTTGCACAAATTTCCTTCTTTGCATGCAAAAAAGGCCCAATTGAACGCAATACCTTCCTTGGTCATGGCCTAGCGTTAGGTTCAGCCTTTTCTACTCGTGCGCAATTCACATCCCTTGCGCGCAATCCCCCTAGTCATGCATAATTCTTATGCCTCAATTATGCGCCATCCTGGTGTTTTTCACGCAAACCTCTTCTTTGCATGGAATCATCTTCTTTGTGTACAATTCCCAGGACCCCTCACCATGATGCCCCCTGGGTGCCTCCCTGCGTTGGCACCCGATGTCCTCCTTTGGTATGCCCCGGGCACACACGTCGGGCATACACACCAAGATTTGTTTTCCCATACGGCCTTCCAGGAATGTACGGAGTAACCCCACGGTCCCTTGGGTGGTGTTTCCCTTTGCATTACTTTGCCTCATGCTTTTTTGCATTGGCACGCTAACATCTATTGATTCTTCACATAGCCACACTAACGTGGACCACTCGATGGTTCGCTCTGCGGCCCCCCTTTATTATGGAATTTCCGAAGCCTTACCACCCACAAGGGGTAGAGGGTGCCGGTTATGTAAGTCCTAGGGGTTTGGAGAGAACCCACCTCGTTTGAGCTGTAGGACGATAAACTTCCAAGTGCCTCGTCCTAAACACATGATGTTGAACTGTGATTCGGCCCCTTGCCTCTCACACAGGGTCCCTCTGGCTCGGACATTCTTTATGCCCACTCGTCTCCACGGTGATGGGATCACCCCCCATAGGGGATGATATCCTCCTTCATGGAGTGTTTTTTGACCACGGGGGAAGGGTGGCCACCTTGGTGTAAGCCCCTAGCCCCTCGACAGAAAGTAGCACCCATGAACCTCCATACTTTCCCACCGCCAAGGTCAGTGGGGGAATGATAGGGAACGATACATCTCCTTTGTTCGGCCCCAAATCCCTCCCCCGTTGTGCTTTGCCGCCTTCAGGCCTTAGCACTGGAGTAAGTCCCGTCATGATTTTGGGCCGCCTCAGAGCATAAGCCCTAAATTCCCCCATCCCGCATGACGTTAAACTGTCTCCCGAACTATGCAGACTTTGATTTCCTACAACGGGGATATGTAGAAAGCCTTCATGAGGTTCAAGCCCAACACCCAGTCGTTCTGACCTCTTTACATCAGTTCACCAACCATTGTTGGCCGCCTCAGAGTGTAATCCACATCCATCATTCTGGGCTGCCTCAGAGTGTAAGCCCCAAATGCACCCATCCCTCATGATGTTAAAATGTCTCCCGAACTATGCAGACTTTGGTTCCCTACCACGGGGATACGTAGGTATCCTCTACGAGGTTCAAGCCCACCACACGGTCGTTCTGACCTCTTTACATCAGTTCACCAACCACCACGGGCCTCCTCAGAGCGTAATCCCCATCCACCTATTATGGGACGCCTCAGAGCATAAGTCACATCAACCATTTCCGCTCCATAGCGGCACATGGGCAGCACCCTTGAGTAATCCCCATACCATCCCGAATTCTGTAGACTTTGATTCCCTTCCACGGGGATACCTAGGAAGCCTCCACATGGTTCAATCCCACCACCCGGTCGATCCGACCTCTCCACATCGGTTCACTAACCATTATGGGCCACCTCAGAGCATAAACCCCATCCATCCACCATTGTGGGCCGCCTAAGAGCGTAAGCCCCATCCATCCACACATTTTGGACCTCCTCAGAGTGTAAGCCCCAAATTCCCCCATCCGGCATGACGTTAAACTACACCATAGCGAACTATGTAGACATTGATTCCATTCCATAGGGATACGTAGGAAGACTCTACGAGGATCAAGCCCCTTCACTTCATCAACCACCCTGATTCTTACCCGGGCTGCCATGTCCCGGTGGAATCATGCTGACTCATTCTACTTCACAACATTGAGGATGCCACCCATGTGTTGGCACTGACATCGGTGTTCCCTCCATGGGGTTCTTCAATCTGATCCACTCTCATTGTTCCGATCAGTCCGATCCTTCTCCACTATATGATAAACATGTGGCATACCCCATGTTAAACAAGTGAAGCTAAGGAAAACCTCAAATACATGCCTATGGCATACAATTCCCCACGTTCTATGTTGGATGCCTCGGGCTTCCGTGCCCTTGAGAAGACCTATATTAAGGGACATAAGATAGACATGCCAATCCCCTAGCGTCAAGACATTCCAACCATGCCTCAGCATGACCACTCTCCTAAAGAAAGGTTGCAACCCCGACCAGACCCCTTGGAGTGTCTCGACGGAAGCAGGATAATTAACTGGCGTCCATAAAGATATGGCACCAGGAAGAAGATTCACGAATACATCTTAAATCTATGAGGGAGACTCGGACTAGGTGACAAGTTCCGAGGAGGAATCCACATAAGGAAGAACTGACATCCCATCATACCGGTTTTTATCAAGGATAATATTCCCCTGAATAAGGATTACATGTCGCTCGCCTTTGGAAAGCGGGAATGTGGGGCCACAAGCCGCACGTCCTCTGCATGACGGATGTGCGCGCTCCCAAACGAAAAGCATCGAAAATAGAAAATGGTGATCCTGACGTCAATCATTTCTTCTCAATGTGGAGACTGGTAGCTTGTGGGGCTTCAGGAGATTAGCATGTCACTAGGTGCGGGCACCCAGCACTAGAACGTGAAAACCGATAGGGGTTGGGGCAGACAGGACATTGAGCACTCCGTTCTATGACGTTGTCAGCATGGATCCCTCTTACCGACCATGAAATATGGAATGGTACTGGGCTACTAGTTGTCGATTTCATTTCCTATTAATGTTAATGGGTTCATCTCCATACTTTCATGAATCATATCGCTGCATTCGGAGCTCGATCGCCACCTTCCTACCGGTGCAGGGGCAGGGGTAGTACCGACGCCACCACCCCGCGCGGTTCCTCCTCATCCATAGATGCTCTGACCGCCACGACTTTTGGGCGCTCATGCCCCCTCTCCCCATCAGAGATTTTCCAACGAAGGGTGATCAGTGACCTCGTGTGTAGGTACAAGGAGGAAGGGGTAATCCCCACCAGGGACATGGCCCATTTGGACCTCGAGGCATCTGCACCTCACCTCCATTGCCTACCTCGTGGGCCATGAAGGAAGACGCTACTCCCCACCCCAACATTCAACCATTTTGGGAGCATATCCATCGAAATCCTTGACACCTCCGTCCCCTATGACAACGAAGTAAGGGATTTCTAGGTTCGCCCGATCGGAGACCCACATCAAGGTTTCACAATCAGGGCCCCCACCAGGCCACGTCAACGCCACCGCCTGACTCCCCGGGCTAAGGATCATGCAATCAATGTGCCTGTACCACCGGCTCCAACCCATCTGACCCGATGCCAGTGTCGGTCATGAGCGGAAGAGGATTCCCACCCCGGGGCATCAATGTCATCGACCACTATGGCCCGATCCACTGATAACTCCAATCATCAAACCCCCGCACACATTGATCAGGAGAAATTATATGCCCGATCCGAATTGAAACCCCGATCACCCACATGCAGGTTGGGTCGACTCTCCCGGTCGCTGGCAAGGAAACAGCGGTTGCGGACTGATTCGTGGTAGTTCCATCCAGCGTGAAGGACGACTTCATCCCGCCGTCCTAGAAGGTATGGGTCTTCCCTGCTTCCAACCCCGGCTCGAAGGACTACCTAGAACCACCCTTTCCGCAGGTAAGGGGCATCCCCGTGACAGCTATGCTTTGGGTGGGGCTCTCTCCAACACTCACTACATTGGGTACGGGGTCACTTCCTCTACCAAAGACCAAGAGTATGGTTTCATTGTATATACAGTCACTCACCCACATGGAGGTCCTCCTCGTGGCCCTTTTGACATTTTCCCTGGTGCTCGCTGCACCCCGGCCTTCATTCCTCTCCACCTAAGCATCAGTGTGGCCTGAGGATTCCATGAAGGAAACTAGACCTGCCCTGAGGAGCCACCCAGGGGCAAGAAGGATGGATGTCTTTACCGTAAGAGGAATAATAGGGAAGGACATATGTAAATTAGACCAATCTGTTTCTCAGACTCTGAGGGGAGTACGACTCGGTGATGGAGCCTTCTACTCAGTCCTATGAGTCAAGGTATGGGATAGGGATGTGGCACGTCAGCCTCGTACTCCCCGAATGCGAGATCCAAATGATCTTCGCCTCCCTCTGAAGTTATATCCAGGAGGATGAAGACTTGGCACACCCCCAGGGATAAAACATTCAGTCACCATCGGCCTCTCTAGAAGCACCTTCCTCCTCGGTCAGAGATGACATAGACCTTTTTTGGGGTTCGACGGCGGAGGAGCCAGGATGTTGCACACCCTCGGGAAGCATCGACATTGTGAAAGGAGGCCCGTTCATTGGCCCATCCTATCATGATGTGGAATCTAGGACACTGCAACCCTTGGAGGACAACCTAGGATTCGGCAGCCAATCGGTATGCTTGCCGAATTCTCCGTCGGCCAGCCCACTGGCCTGACGTCCTACCTCGGCACCACTGCCAGTTCCCCATCCATTCCTAGTTGATGAGAGGGGCCATCAAGGGTCGAATCGTGAATCTGAGTCATGGAGCTTCTGGACCATCCTCTCAGCTGGCCACTTCTCTGAGAAGTTTTGCCTGGTCACAGGGTCAGATTTTGATACACCCGAATCGCTCATCCTATGAAAGTTTAAATGTTTCCCACAAACCCTCTGAGTGACTCAATCCCGTATTCTCCATAAGAAAGTGCCTTATCTCAGGATTCAAGAACACCTTGAGGATATCGCCAAGAAATGTCATCGGTTCAACCTGGCCATGATCCCCACGGTTCGGCACCCCGAGTCACTTGGCCCCCACAGGGCCATCGAACAACAATGTGTTCAGAGTTTTCACATACTACACAAAGTTTTCAATGAGGCCACCCCCACGCACATGTCCGCAGATAGGGGAAGTATGCTACCCTTCTTTTCAGCGCGATTCTTCGGTAGCCCGACTCATTGGGCAGCTCTTAGGGCATGCCCCTGAGGGCAGTGATGGTTAACATGGCCAATCAATCAAGAGAGGGGAACGGTCTAGAACATCTTGAGAGGGACTCACCCCCTGAGGAAAAGCCGCTACTGGACCCATCATGGAAGACTAATCGTCAACAAAGGAACCTCCTAGTTCTCCCCACACCCAATGAGGCGTGAACACTGAGCCATAATATCAGCAAGGGTAAAGAGCATGCTGGGGCTATCAAGCTCTCGGACTCATTGGCCTTAGTGTAGAAGGCAGCGAAAGATCCCAAGAAAGCCATGCTGCGTCAATAGCTTGCTGAGTAGAAGAGGTTGGTCAATG
The DNA here is from genome assembly GCA_963277665.1 of Viscum album. Classification (NCBI taxonomy): domain Eukaryota; kingdom Viridiplantae; phylum Streptophyta; class Magnoliopsida; order Santalales; family Viscaceae; genus Viscum; species Viscum album. Next base: position 1,391,451,537 of record OY728152.1, read on the forward strand.
AGCTTCTAGATAAACATATTGCAGAGCGGTGACCCCACTACGGCGATCCTCGGCCGGGGAAACAGGGGAAGGAAAAACTACCCCTTGACGAGATTATCCCATGAAACCTCCATCATGCCATGTTCTCTAATAGGGGAGAGGCCGGAGATCATGGCATGAGGGTAGGATATATTTCTCCAAACCCTCCGGAGCGGCGTGACCACCCAAGAGACGCAGCTCGGGTTCCTCCCGCCGCCCCAAGGGTCGCTACACCAGCTGATCCACGAGCTACATACCGAATTGAAGAGACCGGTAATGTGCTTGCTGTTAGGGATCCTCATCAGGATAGGACCCCACATCCAGACAATCCAATGACAGCACCAATCACCTGCTTACTTGCTTTGGAAACTCGGCAGGTGGCGATTCCACCAAATGGAAAGTCGTACCCGGCATGGGTAGATGATATGCCAGCACCTCCAGGATTCAGGAACCCCACTTTAATCCCCTTTAATGGGACAGGAGAACCGCCACATCACCTGGCCCACATCAACTCATGGTGTGGGCCTATGTTAGGGACTCCAGCGTAGGAGGAGGCTACCATGATCGGTTTCTTTGTCCAGATACTGGAAATGCCAATTTTCGTCTAGTACAACCAGCTCCCTGCCGGATCCGTGACTAGCTGGGAGGAACTTTGAAGGAAATTCCTCTACCAGTTCTATTCCACAACATTGAAGAAGAACATCTCAGACCTCTTCAGGTGCAAGCAAAGGCCCGATGAGTGAGTCACAGACTTCATCGCCCGGTGGATGGGTTTCACGTACTCCCTTGACATGCCAATAACTCAGGATAAATTATTCTCAATGTGAATAGGGAACATCAAGGAAGAGCTGGTTCCTTCTCTGATCACTCATAGTTACCCTGGAGGGTTCCGGGACTTCTCAGACAAGGATCAGTGCCTCGAAGAAGCCCTGCAGCAGGCCAGTCAGGAATGCCCTCTACCTCCAGTAATCCCAACAAGGATAGCATCCAGAGACGAGTCTACTACTGTGGCTCAAATAGAGGCCCCCAGGCAGCTAGAATTTATACTAGTGAAGCCAGCTCCGCAGCCCCATAGGGTTCCATAGGCACAGCTTCCAACCCAGCAGTAACTGCCTCAAAATTGGCAAGTGCCTCCGCGTAACACGCCGCCACCGCCTAGGCGAGATAATCATGTTCTGCCTCCTCGGCTTGCTCCTATGGCCCCCACCAGGTTCAGCCTCCTAGATCCCCCAATCCATACAAAAGGAATCAGTAGTACTCATTAGACGAGGCTCATGCCCTCGGTTACTTCCGTAGTGCCTTGGAGTAGAGAATCGTGCTGTTTCCGGAGTGCCGAAAGCCAGTAGTGGCGCATCTCACTGATCACCCCAAATACTGCCCTTATCACTGGACCCTGGGGAACACCATCCAGCGATGCTACATGTTCATGCACTGGATCCAAGATCACATTGACAACAATATAGTCAGGTTGGTCCTAGCCCCGACACAAGTGGCAGGTGTCTTTGTGAGATCAGATGGTAGTAGCGATGATGAGGATGAATGGCAGAAGGTTTCCGACCATGGGTCCCAAAATTATAACGATTGGATGGCCCACAAGATGGCTGACCATGACCATGGAATCATTAGTTAATGCCTAAATCAGCCAGATCCCACAGAGGCTGCGGTTACTACTTCGACATTGTCATCTCTGCCAGCCTCTTCCCAGAAGAGCAAGCAGCGGCGACGCAAGAAGAAAGAGCACGCCCTGCTGATGTTGTCATTATCCCACACTCTTGGAGACTTTATGACCTTGGAAATGGGAATCCCTCCCAGAATCCGTCCCATGGTGGATTACTCCTGTAGTGACAGTCAGGGGTACGCTTCGGTTAACACCGTAGAGTGGGTAAATCCCTATTTGACTCCCGACGATGAGGAACTTCAGGCGGACCTTCCCAATGTCCCCAGCCATCGCCAATGTCCTTAGAGTCGTGGTTAATTGAATCACCGGGGCACAACAGTTGGCACCTCTAGCCAGGTCGTGCACACCACTGAGACCAGACATCAGGGCCAGTGCAGAGCTCAGCACACACTGCCCCTTCATCCACTGTCGACAGCTCCGCCTCTACCAGTATTTGTGTTGCTGGATCAGGAAGAACCACCTCGGCCATGCCGTGACCAGCTTCGCCCTGCTACCAGCCGACCCCAGCCTTCTGGTCCTCATTCGGCAGCTACTCTATGGGATTCATCTAGTGAAAATGAGATATGCCTAGTACCAGTCAGCCGCCAGCTCAGCCAGCAGGGCCCATCGTACCTCTGATCGCAGAGTGGCCTCCTATAAGCAGAAGCTTGCATCTCACCCGAAAGTATGATGTTCTGAAGCACCTCGCTAGCATTCGAGTGAGGCTTTCTATCCTTGAGGCTCTTCGCCTATCATCTGAAATGCTTGAGGTGCATGCCGAGGCCCTATCGAGCCCCCTCCTGTTCGAGACATAGGTAGCGTCTATAGAATCCTTCTATACTGAGGAAATTGAGAATTCCAAATGCAAGGTAGTTATCTCATTTTCCAGTGAAGACGAAGACCCTCCTATATACGGGAACATTCTCCCACTATACATAACTGGCCAGTTCAATGGCGTGGAAGTCTGCAGCTCTCTTGTTCACACGGGTTCTGGGATTATCCTATTCCTGAATCAGAAACTGCAGAAGATGGGTCTGTTTGAGGATGATTTAACTCCCTCTGACCTCAGAATCCAAGGTTACATCAGGACCGAGCAAAACCCGGTTAGCAAGATCCTCTTGAAGACCCAGTTCGATGGCCTAATTTCCATCACCAAAATCATGGATGTCTACAAGGACACCATATACAACGCATTGATGGGAAGGTCGTGGCTTCACCTTCACGTCGTGGTCCCCTCATCGTATCACCAATGCCTCAAATACACCGTTAATGGTCGAGTGGGCATGCTCGAAGGTGATGCGACTCCTTTTTCCTCTTGTGAAGCCTGTTATTTGGACGCCGACTATTACAAGAGCAAGGATAAATGAGTCCATACAAGTGAAGTTGAGATCGTCACCTCTAAAATCAACCCTTGGGTGGGTTTGGATGATGCTTACGTTTTCCCAATCCATCAGTAGGAGGCTAAGACACCCGACATGGGGTAGTGTTTTGTTGTTTTGGGTTCAAGAGGAAGGCATATTCCTAGGTCCAAGTGATGGAGTAAAATCACCTCGTACTCCTACACCAACCAGGATTAGGTGATCCCAGAACCTCCTACCCCTGTATAGTATCGAGAAGTCAGGCTCATGGCAATGACAGTACATCATACGTGTCTCTTCCCCTGGGTTGGAATCAATCGGCTCAATCAAACGTGCCACTACTGTTTGATGTTATCAAGTGTGGCCCCTTCGGCCAAAGACCAGATGGGATTGGATCAACCGCCTTCATCGCTATGGTCTCAGTAGTGCATGGGTCTCCTAACGTGATGACCACTGCCAGTCAGGCTGGCACCCACCTCCCATCGGTGCCTGGTGGCTCAGAAGAAACTTTCCCCACAGTGGATCCCTCCACAAATGGAGAAGAGGATCCAGAGGATGCTCCCCTGATATTTGAGGAAGGCGTCTCAACTATGGTTGACGAATTCGTACAGGTGAACCTTGGTAGCAAGATGGACCTGAGACCCACCTTGGATAGTGCTTCCATGCCCCTTGAGGAGCAGAAACAGTGTGTAGAATTCCTCAAACATCACCGTGATGTGTTCGCATGGAGTTACGAAGAGATGTTAGGACTAGATCCTCAGGTATATGTCCACCGCCTTGGTCTCCTGGAAAACCATCACGGGTTCAAGCAGCCTTCGAGAAAGATGCTCCCTTCCCATGATGCCATGGTTGAGGCCATGGTTGATAATCTCACTATGGAAAAATTCGTCATGGATGTTTAGTAACCCCTGTGGCTTGCCATCCTTGTGACAGTCAGGAAGAAGAACAGACAAATCATGGTCTGTATCGACTTCCGTGATCTCAATCAGCAGTATCTGAAGGATTATTTTCCCCTCCCAATGACAGAGTGGTTGATTGATGCCACAGATGGGTTCCAAGCCCTCTCCTTCATGGATGGGTATTCTGGGTACAACCAGATCAGGATGGCCCCCGAAGACGATGAGTCCACTGCCTTTAGGGTGCCCCAAGGTACCTTCTGTTATCAGGTTATGCCTTTTTTCCTATAGAATGCGGGTGCCACCTATCAGTGGGCCATGCATCGCATATTCAAGATGATTTTGGAAGAATTGGTGGAATGCTACGTAGATGATCTGGTGGTCAAGTCTCTCCAGTGCTAGGACCATCTCAAGGACCTTGAGAAAGTGTTGAGTTTCCTCTGTTCCTGCCACCTGAAGATAAACTTGTTAAAGTGTACTTTTGGGGTTACCTCCGACAAGTTCCTTGGCTTTTTCATCAGGTATAGAGGCATTGAGACAGACCTAGAGAAGATCAAGGCCATCAGCCAGATGCCCCCCAAGCAATATTCAGGAGCTTCGAGGTCTCCAAGGCCACTTAGCATACATACACCAACTCATTGCGAATCTAGCTGGAAAGTGTGAGCCCTTTTCCCAACCCATGAAGAAAGTCTCTACCTATGAATGGGATGAAGAGTGTCAGACCGCCTTCGAGGAAATCAAGAAATATCTGCTCCAACCTCCAATCTTGATGCCGCCTATCTCTGGGAATCTGTGGTCCTTTACGTGACTTCCCTGGAACGGTCCCTCGGTGCACTTATTTCCCAGAAGAACAAAGAGGGAAAATAGAATAGCCTCTACTACCTCAGCCGTATGCTCCTCGAGATAAAAATCAGATATTCTTCCATCGCTAAGAGCTGCCTTGCACTCGTATTTGATGTACAAAAATTGTGGCACTACTTGCAGCACCATGAGGTACAACTGGTCTCTCGGATAGACCCCTTGAAGTACATCCTGAACTGGCCTATGTTGACTAGCCAACTTGCATGCTGGACGGTGATCCTCCAGCAGTTCAACTTCAGGTTTGTTCCTCAAAAGGCTATTAAAGGATAGGCATTGGAAGACTTCTAGCTGCCCACCCAACCTCGGTGGATCAGCCGTTGGACCTAGGTTTTCCTGATTAGGAAATCCTCTCTGTCAATCATGTCATCCCATTTTGGAAGATGTACTTCGACGTTGCCTCTCGGAGCCCCATCGGTAGGAGGGTCAACAATCCCAGGCTCAACAGAGTGGGTCTGGGTATTGTCTTCATCACTCCAGAGTAAGCTGTTCTGCCATACTCATTCCTGTTGTCAGAGGGATGCACCAACAATAAGGCAGAGTATCATGACCTCATTACTAGTCTTGAGCTGGCCCGCGAGATCAACATTCCCCATATGCATGTGAAAGGGGATTCCGAGTTAGTCATAAAGCAGGTAAATGGCGACTATGTTGTCAGAAAGCCATAACTCGTGCCATAGTTGGAGTGCACCCTCCGTCAAATGGCCCAGTTCCCTTCTCAACCAGAGGTCTTTCATACCCCCGGTTATAGAATGGTCGAGATGATGCTTTGGCCAGCCCGGTCGCATCGCTTTCAGAGCCCGAACTGGATGAACTGATTATCCACGTGGCGCACCAGAGATTCATTTCGCCCATTACCCCAGAGGATGATCACGGCCCCCGGGTAAACCATCTTTCTGCTGGTACCCCTATGTCATGAGCCCCGGGTAATTCAGATGCGGTAATAAAAATATTTCATCATTGATGGACACCCTTGGATGAATACCTCCAATACAGTAATCTCTTATTAGACAGGGCCGAGCGCCAGCGAATCTAATGCTACACGCTATAGGTTACACTTCAAAGTGGTCCCTACCTTGAGCAGATCCTTTATAAGCACGGGTTTGATGGCATTCTCCTCTGTTTCCTTCAAGGAGTCTAGATTTCACAGTTCAAGCAAGAGGTTCATGCTGGTTCCTGTGGCTCCCATCTAGCTAGTTCAAAGTTGTCTTACTAGATATGGAGATTGGGATACTTTTGGCCCTCCATGATCCATGAATGCATCGTGTTCTCCCAGAGGTGCCATGCGTTCCATGTTCATGCTAACATTGTGCATCGGCTACTAGATCCTCTCCACACCACCAAGTATTCTTGACCCTTCGCAGTCTAGGGGTTAGTTGTCGTAAGACCTTACCCATCGACAATGTCTCGCCAATTCCATTTCATTATGACCGCTACGGATTTCTTTTCTAAGTGGGGGGAGGTAATCCCACTCTAGGAAGTCAAAGCCTGTTCTATCGCCGACTTCATGGGTTCTAATATCATCTATCAACCTAGAGTACCTCATGCTATCCTCCCTGATAACGGTACTAACTTCCGAGTGTCCAAGATAAAGAAATTTTACGCCAAGTACAACATTCACTCTAACCATACCTCCGACCATCATGTGCAGGAAAATGGACAGATTGAGTTGTTTATAAAAACCCTCTCTAACATTCTGCAAATGATGGTTGGCCACAATAAGAAGAGTTGGCTGGAAAATCTCCCCAAAGCCCTCTGGTCTTATCAGATGACGACTTGCAATTCCACACAGGTGAATCCATATTCCCTAGTGTATAGAACTGAGGTCATCCTGCCCATCGAGAATTAGTTGCCCTTATTGAGCACAACGACCTACGACAAGCAAGTGCCGGATAGAGATGCCACAATCCGTCTAGATGAATTGGAAGAACTAGATGAGAATAGTATTCGTGCATTGCACAACTTCGAAAGGCATCAGAGCAGTATGGATCGAGATTTCAACAAGAAGGTTCGCCTCCGCTCCTTCCTGCAAGGAGATTTGGTCTTGGCCCTCAGGGAACCAAATGATTCCCGGCAGGAAACCACCAATGATGGAGCCCAAATGGGAAGGACCTTTCATTGTTCATAAGGAGTACCCCAATGGAGAATACTCCTTGGAGACCATGGATGGTGAGCGTATAAATCCTCCCACCAATGCCAAGTTCCTCAAGCAATACTTTTCCTGAAACCTAGGGTCCTACATGACCCTAAATTTCACCCCGGTCCCGCATGACCTTAAACTGCATGATGGTTCTACGGTACCTCAAACTGTCTGGTCTTGCATGACCCTAAATTGCACCCCGATCATGCATGACCCTAAACTCCACCCCAGTCCCACATGATCTTAAATTGCACGATGGTCCTACATGACCTTAAACTCTCCGGTCCCGCATGACCTTAAATTGCACGATGGTCATGCATGAACGTAATCTGCACCCCCGTCCCACATGAACATAAACTACATGATGGTCCTAGAGGACCATAAAATGTCCGGTCCCGCATGACTTTAAACTACACTCTCATCATGCATGACGTTAAAATGCAAGCTGGTCTGACCTTCCTATCTGAGGCCCAACCTTAGGCCCCTTGGCATTTCCGGTCCATAGACTAGGTTCTTACAAGGAGAGTACAGTGTGTTGTGGGATTATGTCCTCATCCACGTCAGGTTATTCACCACATAGTACACATCCCTTATCTAGGGTGTCTACCTCCTCTTCCCGTCCCCACTGCAAGATGATAAACTGCAAGACGGTCAGGTATCCCTGACTGAGGCCCAGCCTCGAGACCCTATCCTAGGATCTCTCTTGTTGGATTGTACGGTGTGATGTGGGACTATGTCTTCATTCACATCGGGGTACTCGACGTGCCATACACATCCCTGGATGAAATGCCTCTCATGGTCCTCCAGGACCAAAAACTACACTATGGTCCAACATGACCATAAACTGTTGGGTCCTACATGACTTTAAACTGTTCTTTCTAGAACTATGTGTGGCTTGATTCCCATATTTATGGGATACGTAGGACCACCTGAACACCTAGATTTCAGGTCCAACCCCGTCTCTTAATAGATCCTACAATCTCCTAGTCACCCAAGCCTCTTGTCCTGTCCCTCTCCATGAGGGGGGGTATATAGGTGTGGTATAGGGTTTTTGGTGCCATTCCCCCATCTCCTAGGAATCCGCTATCTTTTGGACACTCTTGAATTGAGCCCTTCAACCCTTGTCAGTGGTCTACTAATGTGTTTAGAGTACTCTAGTCTAGGACCTGGAGTGTCAGATTCAACTTAGGCATGTTCCGTCCACTTTTCAAGCTTCGTGCTCCCTTAATTCGGGTCCCCATTATCTTTCACACCCGAAGGGACCCCCAAGAAAGACCTGGATACAACACCTAATGGATCTACTACCGTCACGTTCCAACACCCCTATGGGTTTTATACAACAAAAAGATACAAATCCATCATTGTGAATATTGTCAGTGGTTGATGCTCATTTTTTGTCCCCATTTCAGGCTAACACGACGAGATGTTGTGTTGCGAACATGGTCAACAGTAATCCTCCATCGCCACACTGAGTTTTTCAGGCCCTGAATATGATTCACATTTTGTTCCACCCCATCGTGTCAAGGTTGAATCTTGGCACTCCTTCCACTAACCCTCAGTGCAATTCCACACGTCATGTAGACAAAGCTGCGTTACGGCATTTGTTGGGGCTCTCGCGATCTGAGTGGTAAGATTATGGGTTTGGTTTTTCTCTAAAGGCTATCCACAGCTTGACCCTAATCCCCACTAGAAATGAGGGGTCGCTCAGACATTGTATTTTGGGCCCAACTCAGTTGGAGGCTAGTGTCTCCTGCCCCTTGATCTTTAAACCCTCACCAGCCCCTTGGACCGAGGCTCCTCTCTCGGAATCGTGCGTAGTGATGGTATGAGATTATGTCCTCATCCACATCGGGTATGCTTTATCGCATCGCGTGAATTCCCCCATGTCCAAGCCATATGACCTTAAACTGTGCTGATTGGTCTTACCACGTGACCATAAACTGTGATGATATCATCATGGATGCATGAAGAAAAACAGCACTACATTGTGATGATGTCTCCACAATGGATATCACGTTGGGTATTGGTCAATTTTTCATACCATTTGTCAATGCCTGTATACAGCTTGATTATTGTGGTGATGACATGAATTTATACCCTAGGTCTATCACTCTACAAAAGAAAAACAATTCACCTTAAAAGAAAAACAATATACATCAAATGATGCTTGTTTTGGTGTGAGGGAAAGACTCGCACTTCCCTTTCATCCTTGGCACAGGTACCTTCCCATGCCCTGCCACTTTCCAGAACTACATATGGCTTGATCCCCATTTTTATGGGGTATGTAGGAACACCTAGATCTCTTGTCCTTGGGTCCAACTTGAGGTCCGCTAATTCATCGTGTCTATCCCGCATTTGGGAACATGACCATGGGACCGTGCGACGTGGTATAGGATTAAGTGCTCATTCACGTTGAGTTTGCAATAGCCACACCGTGTGCACCTTGTAATGGGAATTAGCCCTCCAGTTTCCTGTCATGCACGACGTTAAAAGGCACCCCCAAGAACTGTGTATGGCTTGTTTCTTATCCTTATGATATACATAGGAACACCCGGGCACTTCCCCATGGGCCTAGCTTAACTTTCGTGATCGGTCCCTTGACCAGAACACTTTTCCAAGTAATTCATGGTAAGCAGGACCTCGTCCTCATTCACGCCAGGTTTCGTAATCATCTTACCATGTGTCTCCCTCCCTCATTAACAATCCCTGGTCCTAGTTCTAAGACCTTCAACTAAGACCCTTTATAGAACTACATGTGGCTTGATTCCCATTCTTAGGGGGTACATAGGAACACCCAGACATTTCATCTTGGGTCCAGCCCTTGGGATTACCAAATCCCATCCCACCTCACTATTGTCCCTTTGGCCTGACTTCCCGGGGAGTTGTGTAACTATAGCATTAGCCCCGGATAAATTCGGGATGCCCCATAATGATGTTTGGAAGTGATTGTTCCCTCACCAGAGAGGTCTTGTCTAAATGTAGGGATGATCCGTGATCAGATTTATACGGTTGCCTAATGTGCCTCTATCACGACGACATAATTTTGAGAGTGTTGCATTTTTTTGAACAAACCACCACTTCACCTTCCACGCTTTTTGTTCCATTTTATTAAGATATTCATCCTCTTTAATGTTTGATGAGACCCCCTAATGGTATGGATGCTCGACCTGTGTTCCTCCTGCTGTAACAATATAGATGATAGACCTTTGGTCTTCCTGTTGTAACAGTATGGATGATTGACCAAGGGTCCGCCCATTGTCCTGGGCCAACGTTTTGAAGACTGGTCATGTTTGATGGGACCCCCTAATAGTATAGATGCTCGACCTGTGGTCCTCCTGCTGTAACAATACGGATGATAGACCTTTGGTCCTCCTGTTGTAACAATATGGATGATTGACCTATGGTCCACCTGCTACCATGGGGAAACATTCCAGAAGACTGATCGATGGTATTTGAGTCAGGCCATGTGTTGTGAATATGGTCAGTGGTCAGCCCTCATTTGTTGACTCCATTTCAGGCTACTGTGATATGGATAATGCGTTTCTTCCATGGTTAACAGCTATCCTTCATCATCACACCCCTCCCATAGTGGTTCCATATTTGGGGTAACATGATTCACCCTTTTCATCCCCCTATGTTCAGACTGATTCCAATGCCATTGGAATTGCCCTGTTCAGGCGTTAGATCACATTGAGGAGATTATATATCGATCAAGTCTGGGGTCCTCTTCCTTTGGATGGGCCTCCCTCTTCTCCTTGGAAAACTGGGTTCGATTTCGAATGCCGGATGCTTGGTTGACGCTCCAACGGTCGAACAGAATTTTAACATGAACTTCCTTTGTTTATCAAATTGGGTACAACCCACATGAGATTAGGGATGAATTGTTATTTATTTTGGGATTATTGTTGAGCATATTAAACCAATGGTACAGATAAATGTAGTTTTCCATACATAGGAAGAAAAAAGTTCCTGAGCTGGCCAAAACAGGCCCCCCCGAAGGGTTAGCTTCTTGGAGAGATCTTTCCAATGCTGCTACCCTATGGATGGTAGCCTCCAGGACCGCTTCTCACTCTCTAAAAACACTCTATTCATCAGTAGCTGCAGAGCGCAGTTTGCCAACAGTAGCTTATGCATGCGCCTGTTCGGTTTGAAGCACGGTCATCTAGTGACTCACCATAACCAGTTGTTCCTGGGCATCAGCCAGATAGGCTGTCAGTTTCTCTACAAGCTCAGAGCATGTTGCAATGAATACCTCATTATCTTTTTCCTGCTCTTCAAGGCATCAGACTTCTTGCTCCGCCCTCTGGAATGATCGAGTGCTCCCCGATTCTTCCGAACACCAGGCGATGTCGGTGTGTCGGCTGCTCTCACGTATCTTCTCGGCCATGTAATCACAGACCGTTAGATTAAGGTGTTGAGTGTCAGCCCCTCTGGTGCACAAGAAACACAGCCAGGTCTGAAGCTTTCCCATCCGCCTTATACAATCCGTCTGAGGATGCCTGAGAAAACACTCAATACACTTCCACCATTTATATCATGTCATCCGGATCTCCTCGGCCGCTTCTGAGTCTAAATCAACTATCTCCTCGGGATCATCATGCCGGTATACTAGAAAAGAAAACAAGCAGTTCAGCAGTAGGATCTGCCTCAGGGATTCCTTCCTAAGAAATATGTTCCTTGACGTCCGGGCGACTTTCCTCTCTTGCCCCGACAATGATGATGCCTTCGTCAGCTTCCTTCCTCGCACCAATGTGAGCACCATTGATGGCCCTTTCCCCCTACCCACCAATTTTTGAGGCCAACTCAGTTTGGGAAGTATCTTCTAGAGTAGGTGGTGCGTCCACCACTAGTCCAATCTTGGACGGCCCGAGCTCAACAGCCCGATGAGCCTCCAACAATGAGATCACTACACAGGGGGAATCCAGTTTAGTTGAGTTCTTTGACATTAATCACCAGTAGTGATGTAGGGGACATACAAGAAACCATAGCGTCAGCTTCCGGTGTTCTGGACGCTACAGTAGCTATCGTGGCAGGAGACCCCTCAGTGCTTGTCAGATTGATAATGGGTGTCGGAGCCCCACCGTGTCCCACCCGAGCTTCTTCTCCTTCCTCTATTGGGGATGCCTGATAGGCGCCTATATGCTCCTGATTGAGATGGAGAAATTGACTAGAAATTGAATGAGATAATTGATAAAGGAGGGTGAATAAGGATAGAGACAGACCTCGAGTATCTCAGTTATGTCAAGATCAGAGCTGACAATCTCGCCACTCTCCTGGAGACTCCCTTGGTAGGCAACCCTATGCGACCCATCACCTCTGGGTTCTCCTTCACCTTCTCCTTCATCTTCTCCTTCACCTTCATCTTCTCCTGTCTCCTCCTCTCCCTCCAACTCGTCATCACTGTCACCTTCTCCAGGCGACATCATTTCTGGATCATGCTCTTGGCCAAACATCAATTTAACTAGAAAAGGTAGCTCCACATGCTGACCCCGTTGGAATTCATATGTGTCCATGGCCGTTAGATATGCGTTCCGCCGATGGAAGTTTACTCTATCGGTAAACCGAATGAGCCCGAATTCTGGCAGCTGGATCCCATCCTATGTTATCTTCTACTAGAGGGATTCAGCTCTCATTGATTGCCGCAGGGTCATCCAGGCCGACCAAAATGTCAGGAAGATTGCATCGTGGGAAGGTTCGAGCAGGTATCCTATATGCTTCCCGGGTAGTTCTCTGGCCCCACCGTGTGACCCCCATCCATGCAACGAGGTTGCAGTGACACCATGCGATGTCCCCACTACTGAGGTTCTGGGATGGGCAGACCTCGCCTCCTGGCGCGGCCCTGGTCCCCCTTCTAGCATCACCTTTCCTGCTCTCTCGTCACTCGGGTTCTATGTGGGTAGTCTCGAGTTGCTGAACACTCTTGCACAAAAGCCCCTCAGGGTACGCTATAGCCCAATATTCGGCATACTCGGTCGATAGGCCAACATCGTCCCCGGTGGGAGGAAGGGTGATGACATCGCCAAAGCCATAAGTTGTGAATATTAACCACATCCAGAGAAGGACACAGGGATTACTATCCTCCCAAACATCCGTGAATACCCTCTTCGGTATTCGATGGAGGCTCCCAAACTACTTGGAAAATCGGGACGGCACGTAAGGCTCACATATGTTCTTACCATCAATCTGAGTCACAAGAACCCCACCTCGGATGCTCTGGATGTATTATTGCTTCTCCAGCGAGCCTTGACCATTGTCTAACATTTGGCCGATCGGGGTGAGGAATGGGCTGAAGTTGAAGTTGGTGTGGTTAATAATTCTGATCCATACCCCCACCTCATTGAGCACCAACTGTGCAACCCTGGTAATGTTCTGCAGAGATTTCCATAGGCCATTGCCCAGAAGACAAACAACATTTTGGAATGTGTACCCACCAAGACGTGCCACCACCCAGCTATGGAAAATCTGGAAGGGGCCATACACCCTCCGAGGTGACCCCCCTCTTGAGATGTGTCCCAGAATGGCATACAACCTAGCCAGTACGAGGAGCCCCAAATTGAACTTTTTTTTGGTGTCCATGGTGCCCGCCATCACCAGGGTTGCTGGAAAGATGCCCATCCTTGCATTCCACACCGGAAAAAGCCACCCACTCTGGAAAGTGGAAAGGAGCCCGACATATCGAAAATTCAGGTCTCATGCCTCAATGACGTGGTTGTTCCATGATTGGTATTTCCCCACCTACAGGATCCTCAATTACGATCCATACTTGCTCCTATGAGCCACGGTTGGACACAGTTTTCCCTGTCCCGACATCTTGACCACAAGGCTCTTTTCTAGGAACAGGCTGAACTAGTCCTTATTTGAGATGTCCTTTAGGAAGTCCTTAACCTCCATCCTCTCTTTGGATACCTCCAGTAGGTGCCATGTTAGCATGGTGTGTCCGTGATTTGTCCTCCCAGGTGTTCATTGGGGGAAGGAACTCGTCAAATTTATAGCCCTCCAGTGGGATACCTCTGATATAGTGGACATCCCAGAGGCTGATACCAACTTCCCCATGGTGAAGATGGAATGTGTAGGTGTCAGGGGATCACCTGGTAAACTGCTCCAGACTATGCTCTGGTTGGCGGTAGAAATGGAACTATGACATTCACACTGCCTCGAACAGACCAATGTGTCGTAGCTCAACCCCAAATTGGTCGCACGTATGACGAACCCAGTACGCCCAGGCCCACTCGCTGTTGAAGTTTCCTCCAGACCGAAAGTCCCAATCATACAGCTAGCCCTTAGTATCGTCTGTGATGATCGGACAAAATGTGCTTGTATAGAGGGATGGGTAACTCTCCGCAATGGGATCACCCCCAGCTATGGTCCAAGTCCTCGGGTTTAGGACATATACATCCATGTGTCTGGTCTATCTACCGGGGTGACCATTGTTTCTTATATTTTATAGAGGAAGGTCATCCTCCCGGGTCACCCATGACCGTGGTGTGTCAACCTCAAAGCCCGACAACATAACCTCCTCCAAAATGCCGATGTTCCATAGTAGGAGGTTGTTGGATAGAGGATACTCCTTCTGGGCGGGGGTTAACAGGTTGAAGAAGGTATGGTTTTTGGAAACAACCACCATGGATCCATAAACATCCTCATTTTCCGCTGTCACGACCCCTCCCACCAAAGATGCCCCTCCTGATCTGGCAATGGTGAAAGGAAGATAATGACCCCCGAGTCCCGCCTCCAGTAGGCCCCGGGTTGGCGACTAGCACCAAGGGTATGAGTTTTCACAAATATGGGAGGCATTACCATTTTTATTATTTTGGATCGGGAAAAAGGAAAAGTCAACCACCAAAAAGGGAAAAGAACAAGTGTATATAAATAAACCCAAACCAAGCCCACATGCATGTTTAAACAATTTTTATAACAAGGTACAAGTACAAGGAAGCTCAAAAGTACAATGCCAAAGAAAAAAAGAGAACAACAACTGCAACAACTCCAACTGCCCGACTAGTAGGGTCCCGCACGGCCCTGGTAGTCCTCCTGGAAACCTGAAAGTAAACGTAGGGTGAGCATACAAGTATACTCAGTAGGTAAACCTAAAGCTCTCGTGCACAAGTGGGGAGACACCTTAAGGTCCCGTGAGAAAACAGAAGAACCAGAAACTAACAAGGAAAAACAATCCACCCAGCCTCACTGGTCACACTCACCAAGTAACACAAACATGTTTAGTATATATAGAGAACAAAAGTATTTGGTACCCCGCACCATTTCCCACTTAATTAGATGCTGATCTTCCTAACGGCAAACGTCCTGACGCTACCACACTCTTCCCTCCCGCACACACCTGGGCCAAACCACGCATCTCGCCCGCACACACCTGGGCCTCACAACCACACATCTCGCCCGCAGACACCTGGGCCTCACAACCACGCATCTCGCCCGTACACACCTGGGCCACAACCACTAACCCGCCCGCAGACACCTGGGCCTCATCCCGAAGGTTCTTGGGAACGGTAAGCCTGCCCGAAGAGTCTTGGGATAAAGGCCGCCTCAAGCCATCACAGCCTCCGAGACCTACCCGAAGAGTCTTGGGTGTAAGGTCACCTCAATCCATCATAGCCTATGGAAGAAGGAGCAGGAAGGAGATAGTAACTAAGGGGGAACACCCTCTCCCATAAAATGGGAGTGTTCGACACTAGGTGCTTGACATGGGTTTGGTGCAACAAAACACAAAGATACAATTATATATATACATATACCAAACACACAACCCAACCTATGGATTCTTAAAAAGAGAAACTGAGTATGTGCCTCGGCACTGCTACTACGAAGCATGCATCAACAACCAAACAATCATCCCCCAACCCCATTTAGGTTTTCATGTTTCATGCAATGGTTTAACAAATTATTACTACTGGGCAACTATCATCCATAAAAAACCTTTCACAAACATATCCCTGCCATCCACAACCAAGGTTAGGTAAAACACAAGAAACCACATTCCATTTCATTTACAAAATATTATCACAACCATACAACATTCCATCATTCATTTATTTCAAAGTTCCACACATAAAGCCCTTTCCACACACAAAACATTTCCGCATTTGAAAACACATTTTACTTCAAAAAACATTTCATAATCAAAACACTTTTCATAAATAAAGGCATTTTCCACAAAACAACCAAACCACCAACATGTTCATTATTCCAACTTTGTTCAACCGGGGTGATCACACAAGGTTTTCATTCTCATTTAATCAGGCAATCTTTACGTGCTTATCCATTTTCCATGTTTTAAAAAAACCAACCACAAACAATTCAGATATCAATTGCGCACGCAAAGGCCACCAACGGCCTTGATTTTCAGTAGGCAAAGGCCTTTCAATCCAAAATCACAATCAGAAGATAAAGAAAACTGGAAGGCAATAGAAACAGCACAAAACCCCAAACCCTTATTTATCCGATTATTATCTTTATTTAAAGCTCAACTGCATCCCATGGAACAAAAGAAAAATATCCCACCCCGCATGTTGCACCAAAAAGAGAGATGACGGTAAACCCCTACCTCAAAAGGTCCCGATCACGTCGCTTCCGACAACATCCTTCGGTGTCCTCCGCCTTCGCCAAACTCGACAAACGCCTCCTAGGATGGAAGCTGGAGAAGGAAGGCCAGAAGGAAAGGTGAAAAGTCTGGGCTTAGAAGCTTTATCTCATCGCTACGATCCTGTGGCCGCTGACAGATCGTAATTCGGAGCTCGGACAAAGAAGTTAGAGGAGGAAGACTTCTTGATCATCCAAGAGTGTCGTCGTGCGAAGAAGAAGCGATTGGTCTGGAAATAATCTGCGACCCTTTATTATATAGGCAACTAATAGGTAAAACAGTATGCAGCATGTATTAATGAATACACGGTGTGACCCTACACTCGTTACTCGTTTTGACTGGTCAACACACGACACGTCACGCGGTTTCCACGCGTTTTAATAATAACGTCAATTTTATTAATATGTGTGTTTCGTTGACCCGAGACATAACTCATAAAAAGGTATCCATCACTGGTCTTAAAATGACCATCTTAATTATAGGATTACACTACCGCTGACGGTTCGTCATTCCGACACCATATGAAGAAGTTATAGACTTTTTAAGTTTTGACCACCCAAAATAATAATAATATTATTTTAATATTATTATAATAAGTTAATATTTAGATAAAAAAGGGATTGTGGCGTGAATCTCTCCTCTTACTCCATGGGCACTCTCTTATATCATTATTGTATTACTATTATAATATATTAAATCGACATTATATAAAATATACGATATATTAAATCAAATTATATAAAAAATATAGGATTTATACAAGGGAAAGGGGGCATTAACGCCTCCCCTCCCCATGTCATGCGCCTCCCCATTTAATTTCTTATAATTTATTAAATAAAACCACCTTTATTTTAATTGTATTATTATATTTATTATATGATCAATATTATTAATTTCATACTTCAATTTTTGGGAGAACCTATGCACAACCATTCCATGTGACTCAAAACCATTTCATTTAATTGAATTAAATGACAAAACAAAATTAATATAACTTACATATTCAACCCCATTTTAATAAATTTAATTTTATTAACCTCTCGCACATAGTTTTACGTCATCATTGTTATTTATTGTTCTTCAATAACAATAACATTTCATCAAATTATTTTATTAACTCACTGACGTTATTGTTTTTAATAATAAAAAGATTTACGCTCGTCGCATTGACCACGTTAAACCACCCTGTCGGATATCTGAATCCGACCATGTCATGTCAATGTCGCGTAACATCCATCAATTTAATTATTTTAATTATATTTATTTTTATTTCACACTGATTAAATTGAAACCACATTTATTAAATAAAAACCATTCAATTTCATAAACCCAATATAAAGAACTCACCTTTAATTTTTGAACGCACCACCATGCTTCAACTTGCATGTTCATTTAATTGTTTTCAATAAATACCATGACTCATTTCATCAATTTCTCATTATTATTAATATTATGAATAATATTAATAACACAACACCCATTATTATTATTCAAATTTAATTTCAACAATTACTCAATTTATAACAAACTGCATGTTTCATTTATCAACGTCTAATGGATCACACACCTTCCCACTTCACATCACTAATAATAATAACACCAATTAAATCATTTTATCATGATTATTCTTTTTAGTTTAATTAATCACACAATTTATGTCATCATCATTATTATTAACATATTTTTACGTTATCATCAGTATTAAAATTATCATTATAACGCGCGTCGTGTTGACCACAACGATTTCAACAATGGAATGGACCGGAGGGGTCCAGCCCATTACATCAGATACCACTTAAAACATTCTCATCCTCGAGAATTAAAAACCAACCAAGAAAAAGAATGGATCCAAACAACCACTCCGCAAGATACCTCTTAGGGATCTTGTCATAACAAGAAACAACCGACAAACCTAATTATGCGAGTTAGGAATTCCCTCTCCTATGTCGAGATATTATCCGCTTTAGGGGGCACTGACTCGCCTGCACGGGTTTAATCGCATCTGCATTAATGCGTCTCGATTAAGGACTGGGCCTTCCCACATCCATATATTAGGTTTTTTTTCCAACTTACACTGCACCCAACAACGTACAACCCACACACTGCCCGGACACATGGCTTGAGGAATTCCTTCTCCCATGTTGAGATATTATCCGCTTTAGGCGGCACTGACTCGCCTGTACGGGTTAAATCG
Organism: Viscum album; assembly: GCA_963277665.1. Lineage (NCBI taxonomy): Eukaryota > Viridiplantae > Streptophyta > Magnoliopsida > Santalales > Viscaceae > Viscum > Viscum album. The sequence continues at coordinate 1,391,470,253 of OY728152.1, forward strand.
CATCCACATTAATGCGTCTCGATTAGGGATTAGGTCTTCCCCTCCCCACATGATAGGGCTCTTCACGTACATTTAAAGAAAAGCGGGAAACAACCTAGAATTAAAAACTCACAAAAACAAGGTCCAGAACCAGAGAATGAGCAAAAGAGTTCCAACAATGGAGTGTAATTCTCCCAACAAAACATAAAGGAGATCATTCAAGAAAACCCAAACACATCTCTATCGATCCCTGGTCCTTCTAGAGATGCTGCCTCTGATGCATGAAACTATCCTTGCTGAGCTCCTCTGCCTCTCTGTTGACGTCCAGGTGCCATAGTTGTTCGGTAAACAGAGAACGCCTAAGCCCAAGTAGTAATGAAAAACCCAAAGTTTTAATTATCATTTTATTTCAATTTCTTTCCCAGAACACCCAAATCATGTAAAACACAAACATGATGATGCATGTACCTTCCCTAGAGTCTCTACCCTGCAATCAATATAGTCTCACCTGGTCGTTCGGTAGGCTCAGAGTCCTTGCATCGGATCACGGGGGGCCCTAAAATCCCGTGTCCTAGCCGATCTTCCCTGGCCTATGTCACGCACCAAGATTAAAGAACATTGTTGCCCTACCATCCCATGAAATCTTCACTGTGCCTAACTCTAGACTCCATCCTATCTCTCAACCATCACCTCTGATACCATTCTATCATGACCCCCTCCCACCAAAAATTCCCCTCCTGATCTGGAAATGGTGAAAGGAAGATAATGACCCCCCGAGTCCCGCCTCCAGTAGGCCCCGGGTTGGCGACTAGCACCAAGGGTATGAGTTTTCACAAATATGGGAGGCATTACCCTTTTTATTATTTTGGATCGGGAAATAGGACAAGTCAACCACCAAAAAGGGAAAAGAACAAGTGTATATAAATAAACCCAAACCAAGCCCACATGCATGTTTAAACAATTTTTATAACAAGGTACAAGTACAAGGAAGCTCAAAAGTACAATTCCAAAGAAAACAAGAGAACAACAACTGCAACAACTCCCACTGCCCGACTAGTAGGGTCCCGCACGGCCCTGGTAGTCCTCCTGGAAACCTGAAAGTAAACGTAGGGTGAGCATACAAGTATACTCAGTAGGGAATCCTAAAGCGCTCGTGCACAAGTGGGGAGACACCCTAAGGTCCCGTGAGAAAACAGAAGAACCAGAAACTAAAAAGGAAAAACTATCCACCCAGCCTCACTGGTCACACTCACCAAGTAACACAAACAAGTTTAGTATATATATAGAACAAAAGTATTGGGTACCCCGCACCATTTCCCACTTAATTAGATGCTGCTCTTCCTAACGGCAATCGTCCTGACGCTACCACACTCTTCCCGCCCGCACACACCTGGGTCAAACCACGCATCCCACCCGCACACACCTGGGCCTCACAACCACGCATCTCTCCCGCACACACCTGGGCCTCACAACCACTCATCTCGCCCGCACACACCTGGGCCACAACCACTAACCCGTCCGCAGACACCTAGGCCTCATCCCGAAGGTTCATGGGAACGGTAAGCCTTCCCGAAGAGTCTTGGGATAAAGGTCGCCTCAAGCCATCACAGCCTCCGAGACCTACCCGAAGAGTCTTGGGTGTAAGGTCACCTCAAGCCATCATAGCCTATGGAAGAAGGAGCAGGAATGACTAGTAACTAAGGGGGAACACCCTCTCCCGTAAAATGGGAGTGTTCGGCACTAGGTTCTTGACATGGGTGTGGTGCGACAAAACACAAAGATACAATTATATATATACATATACCAAACACACAGCCCAACCTATGGCTTCTTAAAAAGAGAAACTGAGCATGTGCCTCGGCACTGCTACCACGAAGCATGCATCAACAACCAAACAATCATCCCCCAACCCCATTTAGGTTTTCATGTATCATGCAATGGTTTAACAAATTATTACTACTGGGCAACTATCATCCAGACAAAACCTTTCACAAACATATCCCTGCCATCCACATCCAAGGTTAGTTAAAACGCAAGCAACCACATGCCATTTCATTTACAAAAGATTATCACAACCATACAACATTCCATCATTCATTTATTTCAAAGTTCCACACATAAAACCCTTTCCACACACAAAACATTTCCACATTTGAAAACACGTTTTACTTCAAAACACATTTCATAATCAAAACACTTTTCATAAATAAAGGCATTTTCCACAAAACAACCAAACCACCAACATGTTCATTATTCCAACTTTGTTCAACCGGGGTGATCACACAAGGTTTTCATTCTCATTTAATCAGCCAGTCTTTACGTGCTTATCCATTTTAAATGTTTTAACAAAACCAACCACAAACAATTCAGATATCAATTACGCACGCAAAGGCCACCAACGACCTTGATTTTCAGTAGGCAAAGGCCTTTCAATCCAAAATCACAATCAGAAGATAATGAAAACTGGAAGGCAATAGAAACAGCACAAAACCCCAAACCCTTCTTTATCCGGTTATTATCTTTATTTAAAGTTCAACTGCATCCCATGGAACAAAAGAAAAATATCCCACCCCGCATGTTGCACCAAAAAGAGAGACGAAGGTAAACCCCTACCTCAAAAGGTCCCGATCACGTCGCTTCCGACGACGTCCTTCGGTGTCCTCCGCCTTCGCCAAACCCGACAAACACCTCCTAGGATGGAATCTGGAGAAGGAAGGCCGCAAGGAAAGGTGACAAGTCCAGGCTTAGACGCTTCGTCTCATCGCTACGATCCTGTGGCCGCTGACGGATCGTAATTTGGAGCTCGGACAAAGAAGTTAGAGGAGGAAGACTTCTTGATCATCCAATAGTGTCGTCGTGCGAAGAAGAAGCGATTGGTCTGGAAATAATCCGCAACCCTTTATTATATAGGCAACGAATAGGTAAAACAGTATGCAGCGTGTATTGATGAATACACGGTGTGACTGTACACCTGTTACGCGTTTTGACTGGTCAACACACGAAACGTCACGCGGTTTCCACGCGTTTTAATAATAACGTCAATTTTATTAATATGTGTGTTTCGTTGACCCGATACATAACTCATAAAAAGGTATCCATCACTGGTCTTAAAATGACCGTCTTAATTACATGATTACACTGCCGCTGACGGTTCGTCATTCCGACACCATATGAAGAAGTTATAGACTTTTTATGTTTTGACCACCCAAAATAATAATACTGTTATTTTAATATTATTATAATAAGTTAATATTTAGATCAAAAAGGGCTTGTGGCGTGAATCTCTCCTCTTACTCCATGTGCACTCTCTTATATCATTATTGTATTACTAATATAATATATTAAATCGACATTATATAAAATATATGATATATTAAATAAAATTATATAAAAAATATAGGATTTATACAAGGGAAAGGGGGCATTCACGCCTCCCCCTCCCAATGTCATGCACCTCCCCATTTAATTTCTTATAATTTATTAAATAAAACCACTTTTCTTTTAATTGTATTATTATATTTATTATACGATCAATATTATTAATTTCATACTTCAATTTTTGGGAGAACCTATGCACAACCATTCCATGTGACTCAAAACCATTTCATTTAATTGAATTGAATGACAAAACAAAATTAATATAACTTACATATTCAACACCATTTTAATACATTTAATTTTATTAACCTCTCGCACATAGTTTTACGCCATCATTGTTATTTATTGTTCTTCAATAACAATAACATTTCATCAACTTATTTTATTAACTCACCGACGTTATTGTTTTTAATAATAAAAAGATTTACGTTCGTCGCATTGACCATGTTAAACCACCCTGTCAGATATCTGAATCTGACCATGTCACGTCAATGTCGCGTAACATCCATCAATTTAATTATTTTATTTCTATTTATTTTTATTTCACACTGATTAAATTGAAACCACATTTATTAAATAAAACCCATTCAATTTCATAAACCCAATATAACGAACTCACCTTTAATTTTTGAACGCACCACCATGCTTCCACATGAATGTTCATTTAATTGTTTGCAATAAATACCATGACTAATTTCATCAATTTCTCATTATTATTAATATTATGAATAATATTAATAACACAACACCCATTATTATTATTCAAATTTAATTTCAGGAATTACTCAATTTATAACAAACTGCATGTTTCATTTATCAATGTCTAATGGATCACACACCTTCCCACTTCACATAATTAATAATAATAACACCAATTAAATCATTTTATCATGATTATTCTTTTTAGTTTAATTAATCACACAATTTATGTCATCATCATTATTATTAACATATTTTTACATTATCATCAGTATTAAAATTATCATTATAACACGCGTCGTGTTGACCACATCGATTTCAACAAAGGAATGGACCGGAGGGGTCCGGTCCATTACAGCCGCCATTTCATCACTACAAGCAGTGGGTTCCCCCTCTTCAACTTGGTTTGCGGCCATCTCATGTGCTTTGAGAGAGTTGTGTGATATCCGGATGAGCTGCACGGAATCCAAATGAGTTGCATGGAATCTAGATGAGTTGCACGAAATCAGGATCTGTTGCGCGAAATTCAAAAGTCGGGTGTGTAATTGGGGCAGTCAGCACGGAATATCCTGGGTTTTTGCATAAATACGGCCAAAACTCAGAAGGAATTGCGTGCTGCAAAAACATGTTTTATGCATAGGTGCACAGGCAATTTCACACACGAGAGCTTGGATTTTATCGCACGAGAAGTTTGCGTACGGATCATGGGACCCAAGGCCGCTTTTATAGGTGAAGCCGGGGTTCCACGCCGCACGTAGAGCAGATTCTGTGCCAACCCGGAGTTTTGCACACTGCCACATTTTTTGCATGCGAGGGCCCTTGAAGCCCAACCCTTCAGCGTTTTGGCGTTTCCCTTAGAATCCAATAGTTGCAACCACTCGCCGATCCAATTCCAAGGGGGGCATTTGTAGATGCCGAAAAAGTCCGTAGTTACTAAAGGATGTTTTGAAATGATAAAACGATGTCATATTCAGACCCAGAGACCTAGTCCGGAGGGCCCAGAGGTGTTGCGTGAAATAAAGGGGGACGAATTCGAAATAATGTGGGCTTCGCGAAAGGAGTTTAGGATTCTCGAAAGGATCCCGGCACAGGCGCACATTGTTTGCACGTCCACACCCACGTGGTTAATTTTTCGTTCCGCGGTCACTGGCATGCAATATGTTTCACTCCGCCTTGATTCCGTGACGCTAGAGACCTATAAATAGAAGGAGACCCCTTCCATTTTGGGGTTGTGGAATTTGAATCGGCTCTCGTGCGTGAAATAGGACTTCCGCATGCGCAATATGGACTTCAGGTACTAACTCTTTTTGCACAACCTCACCCTATGATCCGCCTTTTCATGCAATCCCACTGGCTTAAATATAATTCTAAACACCTTAGGGTTCTTCCCTTGCACGCAATTCCTTCCATTGCGCGCAAAAAAATTCCCAATTATGCGTAATCCCTTCGTTGGGTGTGGCCTTGCCTTAGGGTACAGCCTTTTCCACTCACGCACAATTCATATCCCATGCGCGCAATCCCCCTAGTCACTCTCATTTCCTCTCCCTCAATTATGTGTCATCACGGTGTTTTGCACGCAAACCTCTTCTTTGCGCACAATCCCCTGGACCCCTCACCTTGATGCCCCCCGGGTGCCTCCCTACGTAGGCACCTGATGTCCTCTTTTGGTATGCCCAGGGCACACACGTCGGGCATATACACCAGGCATTGTTCTCTCGTATGACCTTCCAGGCTCGTACAAACTAACCTCAAGGTAAATTGGGCGGTGTTTACCATTGCGTTGCTTTACCTCAAGATTCTTCCCATAGGCACACTAACGACTATTGCTTCTTCTCACAACCATGCTAACGTGGACCCCTCAATGGTTCGCTCTATAGCCCCCCATTACTACAGCCTTTCCAATGCCTTCCCTCCCACAAGGGGTAGGGGTTCCAGTTATGTATGTTATAGGGGTGCAGAGCGAACCCACCTCATCCGAGCTATAGGACGTTAAACATCCAAGCGCCTCATCCTCAACACATGACATTAAACTATGATCCGGCCCTGTGCCTCGCACGCAGGGTCCCCCAGCTCGTACATTCTTTATGCCCATTCGTCTCCACAGGGATGGGATCACCCCCGACAGGGGATGATATCCTCTTTCTTGTAGTGGAGTTTGTGCACGGGGGAAGGGCGTCCTCCTTGGTGTAAGCCGCTAGCCCCTCTTGCAGAAGGTAGAACCCATTAACCTATGTGCTTCCCCACCGCCAATGCCAGTGGGGCGTGCTAGGGAATGAGGCCTCTCCCCTGTTCGGTCCCAAATCACTCCCCTGTTGTGCTTTTCTACCTTCGAGCGTCCACCATGGAGTAAGTCCCCACACCATTTTGGGCCACCTCAGAGTGTAAGCCCCAAATTACCACATTCGTCATGACGTTAAACTGTCTCCCAAAGTACACAGACTTTTATTCCCTACCACGGGGATAAGTAGGAAGCCTCGACGAGGTTCAAGCCCACCACCTGGTCATTCCGACATCTTTACGTTGGTTCACCAACCATTGTGGGCCACCTCAAGGCGTACGCCCCATCCTCCATTGTGGGCCACCTCAGAGTGTAAGCCCCAAATTCCCCCATCCCGCATGATTTTAAACTATCTCCTGAACTACACAGACATTGATTCCCTTCCACGGGGATACATAGAAAGCCTCTACGAGGTTCAATCCCACCACTCGGTCATTTCGATCTCTTTACGTCGGTTCACCAACCACCATGGACCGCCGTAGAGCATAAGCCCCATCCACCCATTATGGTCTGCATTAGAGCATAAGCCCCATCCAACATTGTCGCTCCATAGCGGCACACATACAGCACCCTTGCGTAATCCCCATACCATCCTGAACTACGTGGACATTGATTCCCTACCACGGGGATATGTAGGAAGCCTCCACAAAGTTCATGCCCACCACCCGGTTGTATTGACCTCTCCACGTCGGTTCACCAACCATTGTGGGACGCCTCAGAGCATAAGCCCCATCCGTCCACCATTGTGGGCCACCTTAGAGAGTAAGCCCCATCTATCCACCCATTATGGTCCGCCTTAGAGAGTAAGCCCCAAATGCCCCCATCCCTCATGATGTTAAACTGCACCATAGTGAACTACACAGTCATTGATTCCCTGCCACAGGGATGCGTAGGATGCCTTTACGAGGTTCAAGACCCTTCACTTCATCACCCACCCTGATTCTTACCTGGGCCGCCACATCCCGGTGGAGTCATGTCGAATCATTCTACTTCACAACATTCGAGAAGCCACCCACGTGCTGGCCCCAACATCGGTGTTCCCTCCAGGGGGTTCTTCAATCTGATTCACTCTCAATGTTCTGATCAGTCCAATCTGTCTCTGCCAGATGTTAAACTCACGGAATAACCCGTGCTAAACATGGGAAGCCGAGGAAAATCTCAGATACATGCCTATGGAAGACAATTCGCCGCGTTCGATGTGGGATTCCTCGGGCTACTGCGCCCTCGAGAAGCCCTATAGTAAGGTACAAAAGATAGACATGAAAATCCCCCAACGTCAACACGCGCCAAAGATTCCTCAGCGTGACCACTCTCCTAACCGAAGGTTACTTCCCCATCCAGACCCATGGAGCATCTCGATAGAAGAAGCGTAATTAACTGGCATCCATAATGATATGAAATCAGGAACTAGATTCACGAATATGCCTTAAATCTATGAGGGAGACCCGGACTTGGTGACGAGCTCCGAGGAGGAATCCATGGAAGGAAGAACAGACATCCCATCATCCAGATTTCTATCAAGGAGAAGATGTCCCTAAATAAGGAGCAGATTCCTCCCGCATTTGGAAAGTGGGAATGTGGGGCCACAAGTCGCACGCCCTCTGCATGACGGATGTGTGCACGCGACCTAGCAGAAAGGATCAGAATCAATGGTGATGAAGAATACCAACATCATATATGGATGAAACATTCCCTAATGTGTATGGGGAGTACTAAATGTACATGAACATAGGATTTGGGATGCAAGGACCATAAAATTACTATCACTACGGGAGTACCCTTCCAAAATTATTCTATGATAATTGAACTTATACCATAATGTGGTCCTAAATTTCGTCCTAAAAATGAACATATACTAATCATATCACGAATATAAATGATAATAGGCCTAGATATCATTTCATAAATCAATATGTCCATCCATCATAAGAAGGATATGTTCATAATGTTAAGGTGATATTTATACCATGAATATTCCATAACCAAATCAAGATGTGAAAGATCAATTCTATCCATGAATTATTTCCCAAATTCATATGATAATTCAAACATGAATACTAATTACACGAAACAATAGTTTAGAATATATACCTATACATTAGAACCAAATTTTTCTATCACAGTTCAATATATGTACTGATTCAGTTTTGACCTCAACTGAAATCATCTTCAAACTTTTCTACTTGTTTCATCCTTTTATTGGATGCCCATTTTCAGTCACCTATCATTAAAAAAATCTATACCCATACACATGGATTAATATTACTCCAAATTGAACACCCCATTCAACAATCCATATTTCTCATTCATGTATGTCAATATGTTACCACAAAAAGTCAAAAACTGTCAATGATCCCCAACCCCTATTTTAAATAGGGTCCCACACATCATACAAAAAATCGTAACATGAATCGATTGGTATTATTATGCTCGAATAGATATAAAAATAGTAAATTCAGTGACCATACAATTTGATAATGAAAAATGTGAATAATGGTGGAGAAACATCAAACAATATTATGATATCATAATTACAAAATGCATGTTTTACTAATGATCATCATTGTAGAAACTAAAGAACAAAGAAGGTGGAATATCCTTAATAAATAATAATCATAAATGGGAAAATCTATTTAAATGAAATAATTAATCAGTGAATTCTCTACAATTTTACAAATATATGCTAGAATAAGAATAAACATGGAAATAATTTAACAATAGAAATTCCCAACATCTATGTTTGATCAATCACTGAGGATGAATGTATCCATGAAAATTCCATTAGTGATTTCCAAAAATTATATTTTTTATGAAAAATAAAATATAGCTCAGACAAAAAATATTTAATCATTCGATTCATATAAAAATATATATGGATCTCAGAATGGATTATCATTGAAAATATTACAAGAGACATGTATTGGATGAATAAATGTTGAAAGAATAAAATTACAGGGATCCAAAAATTTTATAGATAGGTTGGAAACATACCCAATTATAGTGTTAATTCCTACATCATGCTATAAAACTTATGTATTTTATATCCTCTAAAAAATCTTTAAATAGATACATAATATTCATAAGGATTTTATACCATTAATAAATTATTCACATCATGAATCTTTCACAACCAAAACGAGTTAAAAATCTTCCAACATTAATAATTCCTCAAATTTGTTTTTACATGATGAATTATAGCCTGTATCTGAAATCTATTCTTAACATGATTTTTATTAAATCCAAACACCATTTAGGAACAATTATAACTTATCATACATTTATAAAATGGGTTCTTAATGTCCTGAGATGATATAAAACATATCATCATGAAAATTTCAAAGGATCCATATATTAAAAACCAAAGACATTACATCCTCTACACCATCATTGAATTTCTCTCTGAAAATAATATCCGACTCAAAGATGTTATGGGAATTCACCCACATCAATATTTCACACTTCAATGATCTATATAACTTAATTTCATGAATCAAAGGTATTAACATCAAGGGAATATCATTTTCACATAGGGGGTTCTCTTGTTGACCCTTGATCATCACTGGGTACTCAGAAAATGTGGATTTTTACTTAACGTATGACTCACCATAGTCAATAATGTGAAAAATTACACGTTTATACCTTATCAACTTCAACACATGGAAGGTTTCATGTACCTAATCTAATAGTGGTGTAAATTCTAGGTGATAAGTGATATCACTAACTCTATGAAAGATTTGGAATGACCCGATGAACATCTTAGATATCTTACTACCCCAAAAAACCTCCACAAACATTATTATTGCAAATCTTTTAGTAACACATGGCCTCATAGATAAAACTCTAAATACCAATTAAATTCATCGGTATAATATTTATTTCATACATGATTACTCCCCATATTCTCTTGAACCACCTGAGCCATCATTGTTATCTATTTTACCATATCCTACCCAATATAGATGATTCAACAACCACATTTCGACATAAGTATGACCTAAATGGTCTCCCTTATAAGACCTAAAATAGAGTTATAACTATAGAGTGATGGATTTTATTATATACAATGTCCATCATGGTTAAATGATCTTTCAATATTAGACTAAAAATAGATTTCAAGATCTTATTATTTCCTCTAAAACGTGAATGGTTTGCTTTATTTTTTCATCTATCTGTTGATGAAACACCATTATCATCTATAACTAGGTCTCATAAGCTTTTTAAAACACTCTTTAGAATCATTTCATGAATTTAGCTTAATACTAGGAGACAATCGTCATTAATATACATGTATTCAGAAAATCCCATGTATGTACAAGTGTCTCAAGCATACCACCAGAATATTATCTGAAATAGTAAAGAAATGAGACATAGATTTGAAATTATATAAAATTACGCTCATATATTCACTGAGTATCATAATTCATTAAATAATCATCATATAATCCAGTGATATTCTATCCCATTTCCACTCCATAACATCAATAGTTTGATCTAAACCTACTGAAACATAGTTCGTTATGATATCCTATAAATTGGAAAGGTACCTGGAGAAAAACATGACGAAATACTTCATTAAAACATGAAACCAAAACAATCACCAACCATCTGGGTATATCTTTTCCACTATGGTATATACCAAAAAAGGGGTGTTGTGTAACTCTCACAATACCTCCTCAAAAGGTGATAATAGTACCATCAACCTTTTATGGAATAAGAGGGTGTTCAACCCACCTTTAGAGAATTTATATAGCACATATCTTAGGTATATATGTTTATAAAGAACATTATTGTAGTTTTCTCAAAATTGGGACACACTCAAAAACTATAGAAGCAGTAGAGTCACCACCATCAACTAAAAATAGGTTTTCCCTCTCTCCAACAACAAGGTCAGCTATAATGAGTCCAATTTCTTTGGTTCCTCCTATTTAAAAAAGAATTATGACATTTTTTATATAGTAATAGGCTATAATATTCCCCAATCCAAGATTATATTACAATTTTATGTGATATTTATAAATAAATTACAACCCTCTATTCTGAATCGGTTTAATATTCCACTCTAAAAAAATATACCAGAGACCTTCATGGTCTGAATAGATGAAAAACACTCTTTTTACAACATCCTAGACTCTAAGAAACCAAATATAAAATTTATATTACATTATTGGTATGTAATATAAGTGTTACCGAGGGAACCAAAAACATTGTAGCTTTATTAGACTAGATACAAGTATATAGAACATTTAGAAACATACAATAGACTATTAAAACATTATAAGAACATAATTATCCCTTCCATCATTTCCATTAAAATTATAGATAGTTGTCATATTAGTTTATAAGGTAAAATAAAAAAAAATATTGGTGAGATCATACGGTTAGTAGGAGTGTAATACTATGTATTTTATCATAACATAAACAAAATATGTGATATGGTAAGAATAAATAAACCACATGAAACCCTAATCAACATAATTTGGGGGCATGTTATATTAATGAAAATAAATTTAAAACCTAGATAAAAAGAATAATTAATCACTTACTAGATGAATTAGTACTACCCCGCATAAATCATGATGTTAAGGAATTATGCCATGAATCTACTCTGATAGGGAGTGGTATACTCCAAAACCAAATATTTTTTTCTAGAAAGACCTATCAATGCATTATGGGGCTATATAATTTCTTCCCCCACCCATCACCAAATTATATCCAATGCATCATTTTGTACCATTCACTAAGGAACATATATATATATATAAAAACATAGATATTCATATAATCAAAAATATTGAAATAAAATACTTCCACATTCAATGGAAAATGTGGTTGTATATGAGAATATCATGTAATCACCATGAAATCTATTGTTTATGATCAAATTAAAAAAATTCAATTATCATAGAATTATAGTCATGAGTGTATTTTTAAAGTTATACGTTAACCATGAAACGTAGTAATTGGGTTCATTTTTTTTCAATGGTTGGATACAAAGGCATTGGATGGAAAAATACTTTTTTATTTTTTATAAATCTTTTATGAATATTCTAAATAATATCCTGTGGGAGTTTTTATTGAGGTGTTCGTTATAAGGCTCAATCATCGTGTATAAGTGTGGTGATTTACACAATGGTCTACCATCCCTATTAGTGGTGATTTAACAAAGGTTAATTTATTTAGAACCACATGAAATTTCTAGTTTTTGTAAAATGATTTATTTTCTTGGAAACTACACATAATTTCACTTTACCAAAATAGAGGGTAGTTTTTAAACCATAGAAAATTTTGAGTTCTACTAATGTTTCTGTAACTCTTGAATCAGAAAAAGAGGGTGGGATAATAATAAAGACCTATAAATTATTTAATTTTTTTTAGTAATCTGGTCAAAATAATTCCATAGTGATGTGTACTCTACACATGCGGAAATATATGGGGAATACAATATGATCCCAAAGAATGAAAATTGAAAGGAAAACCCATAATTATGGATTCAAAAACAGTTAAATAAAAAAATTAAGGATAATTATTAAATTCTATCTTAAAATACCATGAATAAAGTAATTTCATGATATAATATCTCAAATTATGTGTATATAAACAACATAAAGAAAATTTGGTGCACAATATAAAAAATTTATCAAAGAGAGGTATTTGAGAAGGAAAACCCTTATCTCATGTGCCAAATTCAATGAAAATAAAACAACCTATTATATAAAACATATCTTAATTAATTCATTCATAAAAATTAAAATATTCATTTCTATTTATAATCATAAAAAATTAATCATTATCTTTATTAATTCTACCCATTTTCCACATTGGGTGTTCATGGTTTTGATTGTTTGTACTAAGTTCATACTTGAAGTGTATGTATTCAATATAATTCCAAATTTCATCATTAAAAGTTATTTAGAATAAATTTTAGTAATTTTTTATAATTATTTATGATTTTTTGATTCCTTTAATGAGGTGTGCAGTCTTTTTTATGAATATGAATTCCATATTAAGCATGTTTAAGTGATTCTTGTCGATCGATGTTAGTCTTCTTAATTGGTTAATAAAATATATTATAAAAAAAATCATTAATTATGAATATATATTATATTATACAAGTTATTATGATCCTATAGCCATTGATGATACATATTCATCGTATTGTCTAAGTATGATGCTAAACCAAACAAAATAGGAACAAACACTGACTTAATGAATCTTTATGAGGTGATCTTGTTGTAATATCAATTTTAAAAAAATAATGATAATATTTAGTGGTTTTTATTTTTTGTATATATTAATAATAAGGTAATTAGATGAAAAAGCAATGGATATTAAAATATTACATGATTTTATTAAAATATTTTACCCCTTACATGCTTGTTTTATGTAATTTAATTAACTATTATAATATATTTATTATATAATTAAAATGATATATAATTATTCATAACAAAAACATAATGATATAAAAACATAACATTTTATCATCAAATTATTAGTTTAACCATCAATTATAGGTGGAGATTAAAAATTAAATCAATTGATCATGGTAGAAGTAGTATACACATACACACAAACAATGATTTCTATCTTAGAGGGTGAGATATTTGAAATGGAAATGATAATGAACATTATATTGTAACATAAAAGTATATAAATAATACTAAAAATATTATATTATTTTGTCAATAATAAATTTTAGTGATTATATATAAGAATAAAATTTAATTAGTTGACAATACTTATATCAGGACATTTTTTTCCCATGAATTGTCCTTGAAAAAGATGTCCTTTTGCTAAAAATTGTGAACATAAGCTTCTAAACATGGGAGAGGGATATACTATCTAAAATATTTTATAATTTCATGGAGATATTTTATTTCAATGTTATTCATTATGCTATGGACATGTTACTCTTTAATATGAGATGAAAAGGGTAGTTTTTGGAGTATCACAGTCATTTAAAAAATGAAATGTTACCATTCAAGGGTAAATGGAAAATAATATAAAAACGTGTATGGAATATGTGAATGAGGGTCTGAAATCACCTCAAATACTCTTTCTTTTGAAAACATTTTCCCTCATATGGATTTATCTTTTAACTTTTTTACTTTTAACCTAATTTACTTTTAACAAGGTAATTTAATTCGATGTTTATTAATTAATATAAAATAAAATATTAATATTAACCCTACTAAATAATTTCCATGATATGATTTAAATTTTTAAAATACTTTTATCAAATAAATTTATTAGGGTTTGAAAAATTTATTTTAACAAAATCCCACATAATCACAGAAAAATTGTTTTTCATAAAAATAATGATTGTAAAATTTAAATTTATATATTAAGTTATATGTTCATCGATACTAATTCAAATTACATAAATTTATTTCTTAAAAAAATATTAGTTATAAGGCTTTTAAGGAGTGCTAAAATCGAATCTCACCATGAAAATAATTTATTCCAAGAAAAGACTAAAAATATATTTTATTAGAGTTATGGTTTACTTTAGTTATGAAAATATTTTCCATATATTTTTTGAGATAAAATATTTTTTTGAAAATGTATAATTTTATTCCTTAAATTATTATTTTATTATATAAAATATTTTTAAGCTTCTATTTCATTCGTATATAATGGAAAATTCATACAAATTTCAAGATTAAGGATAAAATGTTTTTTCGACAAAAAACCAAACATTTTCGAAATGTCTCAAATACCATAATAAGATAATTTTTATATAAAGAATTAAAATATAAAGTTAATTCATTCAATTAATTTTTTTAAAATTTATCATTTAAATGAATTCATGAAGAATGGTTCTTTATAGGTTGCATTGTTGAATAGTTTCATGTGGTTATATTTAACTATTATAAAATTTTATCCACTATTAGGTTCTCTCTACCATAAGTAAATAATCCATTCCAATTGGGATATATATAATATATTAAAAAAATTAATATTACTTCCTCATATATTCATCATGCTCAACAATTTCCTCTTCTAGTTTTGGATTTCACCAAAGGACTTTCACCGGTGTATGTTTTCAATTCATTAATAAATTCTCTTTGGTGTATAGAATCTGGGTAGGTTCTTCTTTATTAGAAAATCTAATCTCAAACTCTTTTCACCTAGAAGTGAGAATATTCATTGGATATTTTATGTATTTCCATATTAATGAAACATGGATGATGTCATGCACATTAGAATGGTTTGGTCTTATAACTAATTAGTAAGGTCCATATATAATAATTTTTATTATTTCAAAATTCCAAGTATACCTATGTACTAACATCCCCATTTACTAAACACTAGAAATCCATTCTGTGGTACAACATTCAAGAAAATGTGATCCAAAATGTTAAATTATTTGTCTTTACTTATTTTATTAGAATAACAATTTTGTCTTCTCAAGGAATCTTTAATATGATTCCAAATAGTCAATACTTTTACAATCATATCCACCACAAGTTCTAAACCAATTATATTTCTTTCACCAATATATTCCCAATAGTTTGGAGTGTGACACATTTTTCTATACATTTTTTATATGGTATCATCTTTATGATCATATGAAATCTATTATTGTATAAAAATTCATCCAAAGTTATATATTTATCCCATTTTCCTAGGAAGTCAATATAATATGATATGACTGTATCTTAAAATATAGAATAGTCTTTTCATACTACCCATATGTTTGGGGTTAATAAGCAGTTCTTAAAAGTATCCGAGTATCAAGATCCCTTTTACGAATCTTAAAGATTGTCAATTTGATTCAAGGATCACAATAATATATATTTACTCCAACTTCACTATGAATCCTTATGATTTCATTGACATAGATTCATGAAGTGTACTCATGGGGTGATATTCTCTTATTTCTACGAAATGATCATACATAGTAATATGATCAATTATGACCCATGTAACATTGTTATTACTTGTAAGATTTGGGAGTATAGCTAGAATGTCCATTTTAATATTTCGCAACTTACATAACGTTATCAGAATCGGTTACATGACTCCCATAGAATGTTATATTTGGGACATTACCTACTATCAAACTATAAATTTGGACAAATTATCTATAACTTAACACTTCATATCGACCAACCTAAAATGTTCTCTTAAATCCCTAGAAATATTCTATATTTTATGTTGAAGGGAGAAATTGAGCTATATGCTTCATGTAAAACTTTTTTATTCAAATACATTATGGATGG
This sequence comes from Viscum album, assembly GCA_963277665.1. Taxonomy (NCBI): domain Eukaryota; kingdom Viridiplantae; phylum Streptophyta; class Magnoliopsida; order Santalales; family Viscaceae; genus Viscum; species Viscum album. The sequence continues at coordinate 1,391,486,813 of OY728152.1, forward strand.
AACATATAGCCTTTTCCAAAACTTCAACATTCCTTCTCTATAAATTATGTTTATCAATTTCAAATCATTTACTCTTTTAATATTCTATTTTCATTTCATATCATACTGTTGAAAAATATCTATATTTTTATATTAATTTTTGATTAGCAATTTCTTGAATAATTAAAGATGGACCCCCTTACATAAAAATATAAATATTCATCTTTACTAGGTATCTATATATGGGATCCATGTTAGTCTTTATCATGTCTATATGTCTATGGAACATTAAATAAATGTATCAAATAACTTATTTTCTTTCCAAGGGTTGTAATGTGTTGAGCAATCATAATTTTTGAGTAGTTTTAACAATATATTTTATCTGATGTTGAGTTCCATCCATGAAATGATATACATGAAACTATTTTGGACCTAATATATATATATATATATATTAAATATATTACCATACTTATTGTATCTCCCTATATTCAATGTATATATTATTTCTTCCAAATTATGGTCATTATTGGGATAATTCTATTTATAGATTTTTAATTGAAATGATTCCTATGAAATCACTCGATTTTTTTTCATAAGGAAACAACCATGTCCTTTATTTGATGCATCACTATTATATTAAAATTCATTACTTAAATTATAGTAATGTTATTATTGATACATCAGTATCCCCTATAATTTTTTATAAATTTCATTGAATTTCTTTATCCATGTCAATCTAACCCCTTTACATGTTAACGTAGTCAATCGATTGGACGCATGGAAAAAAATTGCACAAACCACTTATAGTAACTAGATAAACCGAGGAAAAATCAGATATAGATTCTGTTTGTAGGATTCAGAAATTTATTGAATAATTTTTTTCGTTTATTAATTAGTATTTTATATTTATAGAAAATATGTCCAAGAAAAGAGACTTCATTAATCTCAAATTAACATTTACTATATTTCCTATACAATCCATTTTTATGATAATTTACTTAATTATTTTCAAATGAATATCACTCCCCTTATTGATCATAGAGTATATCAAGATACCATCAATTAATACAATAATAATTCTATCAGGATACTCCATGAAAACTTTTTTATTCACATGTATAAACAATGAACATACATATATCAATATAATATCATTACCTTAAACTCATAATTTGAAATCCATTTTTGAAATTTCATCTTTGTTATATGATCCTTATTCACACATAGCTTAAAATAAATAGTGATAAGATTGATATTTTTAAATTATTTAACTTAGTGAATTTGATAACATAAGTCATCAATTCATTTTAAAGGATACTTATTATTTATCATAAGGTAATTAACAACCTTATAAAAGATGACATATCTCATATCCCCATCGTTATTTTTTATGTATAAAATAGTGTTTCCCCTTGATGAAACACAATGGTATATGAATACCTTGTCGCAAAACTCCAACATCCATTTCACTAACCCCACCAACTAGAATAGAGCAATTATATTTGTAGTTTTAGCTATATTCCCTAAACTAGGAATGAGTTTTATGGAGAACTAAACTTCACACTGTAGTGGATGAGAACATAATTATTCATGAAAAAATTTATTTGAAGTTTTCGGAAATGTATACATCCTATATTCTTAGGATAAATTCCTTATCCATACATATTATATGATATTCCTATATTACCAAAATATCATTACATATAGCTACTGGGTGTGGATCCATACACTATTTAGATGACGAACACTCCCATACAAATATAAGATATTTTTCCTGATCTTTTTTTGAGTTGTAACATCATTTCATGGAAATTAAATTGTACAATATATATTGAAATCCATTTCATAATAAGGATCATATCATGTTATACCATAGGTATAATTAGTTTGTTTTTAAATAGTTTACACCCATGCATCATAACAAAAACTGGATAAAAAATATTTATTTCAATAAGAATCACACTCGTTGTCTTAATTGATAGATCATATACTAGGGTTATAGGGACATATTTATTTATCATGTATAACATGACTGATATAAAAGAGTTTAAAGATCCAAAAATCCAATATATCACTAGCTAACATTGAGGCTATAACCAAATTACCAGTTATTATGTCAATAATAAATTCTACTTCAACTATAATTATCACATAATCCTAGATGTGAACCCTTAGCCTTTTCAATGTAAGTATATAACTCTATACTGAATTTTACCTTTTCACTACTTTTAAAAGTGTGAAAGATCATCTCTAGGGACATGATCCATTGATCTTATACCAATGGATCAGTAGTTTCTCTCATAGATGGAGGATGTTGTCACGTGAAGTGGTCTAACAGGGTTATTAGGTCATTATATGAGTATGATATTGATTTTCATATTCTTGCTCAACTACCATAATATGGTTATAATCTGATTATCCTCAACTCTAGTTTCATTGACTTTTTCCTAGGGGAATATCATTTTATAGACTTTGGTTAGGGATACAATTCAAACTACTCCAATTAGTTTCTATATTTATACAATGGAATATACATAATCAACATTAGTTTTTAATTATAAAGTAAAATTCTGGAAATATTTTCAATAGTGTTCCCTATAAATATTTACTGTTTTTCATTATACTTGAGTTATGTAACTAGGTTCCATGAATTATATTCCACAATGATCCTAATATTTTTTCATTTATACCAAAAATAAAATACTAGATTCCAAAAACCAAGAGAATATATTTATATAAAATTATTGGTACCTAATAAAAAAGTCCCAATAAGGTCCACTTACTTAGTATTCATGGGATACTAGATACAAACATACATTCAATTGACAAAAAAAATACATTATTAACACATTATAAGAACTTAGATATCCCTTCCGTTATATACATGATAATTATATATTGTTATCCTAGATGTATTCCACTGAAATGAAAAATAAATAAGGGTGAGGTAAGATATTCAGTAAAGAGTAGTGTTTAAGGGAATTTATCATGACATAAACATATAATAAGTGATACAGAAGGATTAAATAAAAAACATAAAGACACACTCAACTAAAACTGTGGGTATGTTATTTCCATGACAATAAATAAAATCATGGAATGAAATCAATTATCTCATAATGATGAAATTAATAATTCCAAATATAAAATCATGTGGCTTATAACTTTTAATAAGGCAGTATTCTAAATTGGGAGATGTATACATCAAAATCACTTTTTTTTCTTTCAAAACCTATCTATACATCGAGGATATATAAAATTATATACCCCACCCATCACCTCGTTACGTATAATTTAATCCCCATATGTTTCAATAAGAATGTTTTTATAATTACCAAAGGAAAATATTTATGAAAAAAACATGGGTATTCATATAATAGAAAATATGGTCCAAAAGATACCCAGATTAAATAAAATAATGTGGATGTATAAGATCAACATAGAACCCATGGGGTATCATAAATGTAATAATAAGAACGATTATCTAAGAAATATAGTATTAGAGGTCCATTTAATGTGATAGGTTGTCCATGGAAGATAATAATTAGGTTCAATAATCTTTATAGGTGTAAGAACGAGAAAATTATTGGAAAATTCCTTCATCATAGTTTCTAAAGAGATTGCAAATATTCAAAAGTATATCCCTTGGGAGTTTCAATCCACATGTGAAAATTTACACCCAATCATCAAACAACAAGGTGATTCTTGAGTTAATGATCAACTAAACCATTATTGGTTGATTAACATTAGGGTAATTTTTGTCGTAGCCACATCCATTTTTGAGTACCCATATTGGGATGTATTTTTCTAAACAAGACAAACATTTACTTTAACAAATGTTTTGATTGTTTTTCCCACATGGAAATGATTGAGATTTTAAACAGTTTTAGTTTCAAGTAAATCAAAATAATATAAAGGTTTTATTAAAATATAGGCTTTAAATACATTAAATTTTATGATTATTGTGTTAAAATTATTCGATGGAAACATATACACCACAAAAAATGAAAAACGTGTTGAATGTAATATGAGTCATAAATAATGAAAATTATGTTACAAAAAACCCCACATAAAAAATTAGAAAAAATTAAATAATACCCTATTGGGAATAAAATTTACTTTAAGCTAACATGAATAAATCAACTTCATGATGTAACATCTCAAATATTCATTAAATACACCACATGATATAAATTTGGCGGATGTAACCCAACATTCTCCAATGAGTTGAATTTGTGATGAAAAACCCTTACCCCTTGACCCAACATTAACAAAATTAGTTTAACCTCCTATATTTAAAACATATATATATATTAATCCCATTATTTAGAAACTTAATAAAATATATATTTTTTGAAATCTTTACAAAAATTCATTCTCTTTATCATTCTAACTATTTTCCACATCAGGTGTTTTTAGTTTTATTGGATTGAACTTGTTTCATAGTAATGATAATTTTATTAACTATAAAAAAATATATAATCCTAAAATTGTAATTATAATTTATATTATATATGTTTTATAATTATTTATGTTGTTTTAAATAACTTTAATGGGGTTTTTAATCTTTATCATTGATGATGAAATTGTTAAAAATCATTTTTAGTGTTTTTTGTCATTTAATGAGTTATTTCATAATTGATGAATTAAATATTTATATAAAAAATAAATAATCAAAAAAATTATTACATATAATTTATATTATATTATAAAATTAATTATGTTCTCGTAGTTATTCATTATAAAAATTCATATTATTGTTCTTGTATGTGGTAAAACCAATGAAAACATGAACATATCTTGATTGAATGAATGATTATGCGTTGATTTTTTTGTGATATCATTATTCCAGAAGTATAATTATATTATTTATTGTCTAATAGTGTGATTTATCTGAATAATATTGGTATTAGAAGTATAATTAATTGATATGAAAATATTTCTTAATTTGTCTAAATGATTTTTCCAACCACACTCTTATTTTAAATGATTGAATTAAGAATGATGGTTTACTGATCATATCACTATTAGTTTATCATTTTTTGAAATAAAAAATTGATGACATAATAAAAAATATATATTCTCATTAAACCATTAAAGGATCCATCAACAATGGATGGTAATGAATAATGAATCATGTTGCTCGTGGTGGTGGTAGTCTGCACGTACCCATGGATGATGATTTAATTTGTATTAATGTATAAGATAAATGAACATGAAATGATAATAACCTTAATAAATAAAATAATAATACAAAAATGATACTAATATAATTACATTAGCCACAATAGAATAAATTTTCATAGAGACAACATAGATGAAAAGCTAAGTAATTAATAATACTAACATTGGGAAATTAATTTTTCATGGGAATATTCCTTAAAAAATTAACTATTTATGGTAACTAATGATGAATTTAACATTTTGAACATGGGATAGATTTTTAGGATGAGAAAATTTTCATATTTGAAAAGAAAAAGTTTTAATGTAAGGCGTGTCTTGAAATGGTTGGGATGTAACTATTTTATTAGTGAATAGAAGTGTAATTTTTTGAGTAACCATTACATTTTGAATAATGTATTGTTAATATCCAATGGTAAATGGATTGAAATAAGGGTATTTGAAAGTGATTGTGGTTCAAAAATCACATAAAACAGTCCATTTTGAGATAATCAAGGGTGTTTTAATGTTTTTTCTTTTAAATATTTTAGCATTACTCGAATTTACATTCACCATGCTAATTAATTTAATTCTGATAAAAAATTATTAAGATTAACATATTATCCTAATTTTTTCCATCTAATTTAAAATTAAAAATCCATTTATCTAATAAAATATCAATATGTGTTTATAATAAACACACTTAATCAAATAGAAAAATATTTTAAAAAGTATCTTTTCTAAGCATTAGATTTATATATAAGGTAAATTATCATGGATGATAATTTTCATTACATAAAATAAATAATTATAAAAAATAATATTATATAATCCCTTCATGAAAATAAAAAAACTAATATCACCAAAAAGGTAAAATATTCAATTAATGTTAATAACATAGTTATTATCAAGGTAACATTTATAAATTTTCTAGAAATTATTTTCTATAGGATTTATAATTTCCATGAATATTTTTAAAGTCACTAATTTTATTTCTTAAATTCATATTTTATTACCTAAATGGTTTTATAAAACCTTAGTTCATTCTTATATTATGATAATGTAATACATATTATATTTTTTCTGAAAACCAAATTTTTTGACAAAAAACATATTTATTTAGAAATAATAAAAAAATAATAAAAAAATAATATTTATATATGAATTAAAAATTGAATGTAATTTTAACAATATAAAAATTCTGAAATTTGTCCTTTAAATAAATTAAAGAATAAATCCTCTTTTGAGTACACATTTTACAGTAGTTTTGTGATGTGTAATGTACCTATTATTGTTGTGTCTCATGTATTACACAAGGAGAAGATAATGACAAAATATCTTCCAATTGAACACAAATTCCATTAGATCTAACTCTTAGGTTACAATGTTCTACTAATGGGGTATCTAATTCTTATTCATTAAAGAAATTACATTATACATCTATATTAACACAAATTTGATCCTCTCTCTAGAGACATCATAGAACATGACACACGCGACACCCTCCCATAGTTTCCTCAAAACACGATCACGGGTAATCCTCCATCTCATGTCCTCAAATAAAATTTAAACTACTCCGTTCAAAAATATTTATATCCCTTATTAGTAAAATTTTTTAATGTGTTGATGATTCTAAAAAAATGGCAACAATCCTATTATAGTAAGCCACCAAGACAGGAAATAACTTCACCCCTGAGACATTATTATGTGGTTCCAAAGCTAACACTACCTCTATATTTGATGGGTCCAAATATAGTATGACCCATGAAGTTAAATTCATATGAAATTGAACCTACCTAATACACTAATGAAATTTTTAGTGCTTACCAAAAATATGGCGCTCTTGTAAAATGTCTTGGACAATCCTCAAATACTCTATATGGTCCTTCAATGAAAATTATATGAGAATTGAATATATGGATACTACCATGAATTTATCCAATTATTATTGATGATTCTATTCATGAGTAACATGAACATATATGGGTTATTGATATGTTCAAATGGAATCATAGGGAACTCATTGTTCTCCTAGAAACATCAGAATACCATATTTGGGTTCTCCTCCTTGTGAACCTAAACATTATGGTATTCATACCAAGGTTAAAATTTAAAGAACCATTCCACACTGATCACATAGTCAAAAATATCATGAATACTAATTGATGGTTAATTTTTCTTTATCACTAATTGAATAATGAAATGGTAATATAGAAATATCCTCAATCTATTGTCTACCATTTGGTTAAATAGCACTAGAGTCGCCCTTTTGGACAGATGAACACTATTGAAAAATTTCCCTTAAATTTCCTCCAACAACACCCACAACTTCTAAGTATAATAATAGATATATGTTCTATTTTATATTATATTACTCCTTTCATGGGGTGAAATCCATTTTAGAAATCATTATCCCACAGAAGAGGTAGTCCTAGAACAACATTAAGGAAGAAGTCCACATATTCATCCACTAATGTTTGAAGAGGAGTACCCAAATATCATATTACACCAATAGAATGGATCAAAAAAATAATAAGATCTGTGATTAATAACCCTTCACATGATTCATACTTGCTCAAATAGACTATAAAACTCAGAAATGAAGGAAAATTTCATCCCATTTTATCGTAGGAACATCAATCGTCTATAGTGATAGTAAATCGTGGAATGAATTAGGTATGACCAATAAAATTATAAATTTAAGTCATATATACTAATCATATTTAGGAATATGTCCCTTGAATGCCTTCCCCACTTCGATCAAGATTAAACTATCTTTAGATGTGGGAGATTAAAAAAATCCCCCCAAGTACGAGTCTCTAACCTCATATGTCAAGCTAAGGGTACTACTGGAAACTCAACATCATGTCCTAGGGATATGTAAATTATGGAATGACTTATGGATATTTCTATTATTGTTTGAGATTAATTTTTTGTCATTTGGATAATTCTATGAATCATCTAGGGTGCATAAAATTCATGTCCCTCCATATAATACATCTCTATACTCCCTATATCTCATACTATCTTCACCAAGAATGATACTTCTGGTGGTTGTAATAGAATCATCCAATATCTTAATCTTCTACAATAAGGCAATATACTTTTTTCTTATCCATGAACTCTAAAATATTTGTATCCCTATGAACAAATCAGATCTTTCCTGGGAGCTTCTTGATCAGGATGTTTCCTCTATGGAGGTTTATCTACCTTCTGTTGTCCCTTTGTAGCATGTCGAGTTGTAATTTCATGTCCCACATGACATTTACCATCATCTTCATAATATCATATATCTACTGACTAACAAGAACCATTGTGGGATCTACACACTGTCTAAACTTTTTTCTAGATATAATCCTACATAGTTATCATTTATTGGCAGCGCAACTCTCTATGCATGCCATCTACAACGAATGTTTCTACTCTATGGTGTTCACCGGTAGCTCTCACTACCTGCCACTCATCTTTCAGTAATTTCATCATGAAAAGGACTACTATGCATCTACCACATAATTGGGGATGCAAATAGAAATAAAACCCTACCATATATCTCTACACATTTCATTATCAATCATCCATGGCCTGAAGTATCTATTATGAATATTATTAAGGAAAAAATGTGTGAGTTCAGTGAATCTCAACATATACTATACAACAGTATTTGTCCCATACTATAGATTTTTAAAATCATGAATCCATTGTGATAATAATTTTTTTGATTAACAATACCAATGGAATAGATAATAAAACTATATCTAGGATATATTCCTCTCCTAATGCATCTTTCTAACCAGACTAACATTGTCCGACCACCCCATAAAGAATACCATATTCGAGTTCCACTATCTTATCAGATTGAGTCTATATAATATGAAATAATCACATCATTGACTCTATCCAATCCTATTATACTCAAGGATCTAGGTCTCCATAATAAATATAGTGATATATATTTCAAAAACTCATACAGTTCACTAAGACCATCTACTTGTCCATTATAGATTGAAAACACTATTAGCTACTCTTTGTGACTAGATTCAAAAATATTCAGAAACTAGAGTCTGGTCTGATTGCAGAATAACTAGTGGAGGAACTTCTCACTCTCTATAAAGAGACTATATCTCGAGGAATGGACCCTATGTAGGATCGAAATAGTGATGTATATGCTCAATATACAAGAGGGGGGGGGGGTGAATTGTATACTTTAAAAATTCCTTTGGAACTTTTAAAGTTAGTTATGAATAACAATTTTTTCCTTAAGAGAAGGAAAGGGCTAAGTTTAACAAAGTTAAAGTAAGAAAATTCACAACACCTCTAACACCAAATGCAAACTTGGAATGAGATTCCGAAATTAGGTTCCGGAAATATGGTTCCGGAAATTGAAACTTAACAAAAGATTACAATATGAGACTCTAACTTAAAGAGTATAGAATCTAAATGAAACAGAGTACAAATAAGGATGTATAAGAAAGTTATACTTTCCTTATAATACAAAATGTAGAGGAATATAAACAAGTAGTTAAAATACTAGTAACAAGATATAATTATTTTAACCGAAAGAGAAGGGTATCCAACAACCTTGGATAAAGGTCCCTTGATTTATACTTTCAAGCAAGTCTGTCTTACCCACACCAGGGTAAGCCCTCGATACGAAGATCAGAGTCTCTGTCTTGCTATCCCCGCAAGCCCTCAACTTCAAGGTAGTTGGAAACCTCTGTCTTCCTCAGCATGGAAGCCCTCGAACTTCAAGGAAGTCGGCACCTCTGTCTTCCTATCCCCGGAAGCCCTCGAATGTGATCACCAACATTCGGAGTCGCACGAAGCTTTGAGAGTTAATAAGAGCCTCTCTCTCTAGAAATCAATTCAAGCATGTAATCACATGAGTCTAAGATCTATCAGCCTTTCAACACCGAGCTCTTCCAAATGATCTCCTATTTATAGGTAAGGTTGGCTCCTTCTCCAACGGTCATATTTTCCTTAAAGATCGGAGGGACCTGTACACGAGTCACTTAGACAATGGTTAGTTTATAACAAAATAGACGACATCGTTTTATAACAAAACAAGTGTACCATAATGTATGACATCGTTTTAAAATCTAACATAAAAGTTCAAAATGAAAGCTTCGGAGTGAAGGTTCGGAATGTAATGAAAATAATAAAGAGTTGACAGTTTATAGATGTGTAAGCAGAATAAAAGTTTGGAGTCTAACCAAAAATATTTTTCAGAGTATGAATTAATTCAGAGTGTATAAAACAGAGATGATCAGATTATGTTTAATAGGTGAATTCGGAATGAGAATTCGAAATGGGAATTCGTCATCAGAATTCGTAATGAGAATTCATCATCAGGATTCATAACGAGAATTCGTCATCAGAATTCGTAATGAGAATTCTTCATCAGAATTCGTAATGGGATTTCAAAATGAGATTTCTTCATCATAATTCGTAATGAGATTTCTTCATTGGAATTCGTAATGAGAATTCCTTATCAGAATTCATAATGAGAATTTCTTGTCAAATCTCATTAAGATTTGTATCCTTAATCTGGAGTAAAACTGTATTCGGAATTCGGAATGAAACATTATCACAGTTCTTATTCTGGATTTCGAAGTGAAACTTTATTACAGTTCTTGTCCAGAATTCGGATCCTAAAACAGAATAATTCATATCAATGTTTCAAGTAATTCCGAGAAAATAAAATTGAATCCAAATCTCATACTTAAGAAAAATCTGGATGAAAATATGATAAGAATAATTTTTCTTACAAAAGAAATTTTCCTTATAAAAGCAATTTTTCTTATAAAATACATTTTCCTTATAAAAGCAATTTTACTAAAGATAAGGTGTTTGTGATTTTCAAAACAAGAAAGAATGGAATAGTTATAAGGAAAACCTTATTGACTCAACAATCTCCCCCTTTTTGGAAAGCACAAACATCCTTACGAAAAATAAATTCTAAGAAGAAAGAAAAACATTAAGGCTTATCTCCCTTTTCTTTAAGGATATTGATGAATACGACTAACCCCCCCTTAGTCTTGGAAACTCTAAGGATCGTATTCTAGATTTCTAGAGTGACATTTCATAACAAAAAAGAAAGTCTTCTTTAATGAAAAACTCCCCCTTAGATAGACTCTTATTAGAGTTCTTTTTTTCCTTTAAGGATCTTTTCCTTCTCCCCGTTAGATAAACTCTCATTGGAGTTCTTTTTTTAAGGATCTTTTCCTTCTCCCCATTTGTGATTTTCAATAATAAATCGAGGGAATGAAAAAAAAACAAAGTATGTGAAAAATTAGCAATAACAACAAAAGAAACGAGAGGCACAATTTTCATGCAGTTTAAAATCCCGGCAACATAGAAAATTAGATACAACAAAAAGATCAGATTTAGTTATTTCGGATCTTTTTCCATCGACATGAGCCCCTTAAGAATAGTCTTGATCTTCTTCAGGTCTTTATGATCTTCTTCAGCTTGCTTCTCTAAGACCACTATTCTTGCACTTTGAGCTTCAATTCTATCTTCCTGGGCTTGAAGATTTTGTTCCCAAGCTTTGATCTTTTCTTCCCGAGCCTTAAACTTCTCTTCAAACTCAATCCGATGATCTCTTTCAAATTTCCAGTTTTGAGAAGCAGAATTCAACTTCCCATTCAGATCTCTGACTTGTTGAATCCGGAATTTCTTTTCATCTGACAGCTTCTCTTCAAAGGATGAAGTCAGGTCATTTATCTTCTTGTCCTCAGTATCAAAGGAATCTTTAACATTGTCTTGAAACTCATCAAATGACCTCATCTCTTCAACAGTCTTCTTCGACCAGTTTGTCATCTTCTTGCAAGATTTTCTATGAGCTTTGTAGCCAACAAAAAAAGGTTTCGAACTGAGCCTCAATCTCAATGCACTTGTCCATAACCATAAACACGGAGTCTGTTTTCTGATTCAAAGAATGTTGGAGCATCTGGAATCTTGAATCAATACTAGAGAAGGTGGGAATGGTTCCTACCAACTTCTTCAAAGACTGAACAACAAAGTCATTCCCCACCGAAGATGACTCCGAATCTGAAACTTTTCTTGGAGAATTTTCTTCTTCAACAAGGTCAAGCTTTCTCTTCAAAGAACTACCAACTTCCTTCCTCTTCCTCACTTCTGAGCTCAGAGTATCAACAAGAATTTGCTTTCCCTTGTATTTTTCCGGAATTGGATCCTGTTCCGGAGTTCTCTTCTCACTATCAGATACTTGAACAACATTATCATCCTCAACAGTAACTTCTTGAACACGAACCCCTATGTTTTCCTTCTGAGCAAAATCATGTAAAATTTGTTCTTCTTCTCCATTATAAGTAACTTCTTCTTCTCCATTCTCTTCTTCCATTGCTGGAGTAACTAGCTTCGAAGATTCAGCTTCTGATGTTCAGAGTGATAAGTGTTCCGAAGGTGTCCCCTTGTAATCATCTACTTGTTTCAACACATCTCCGGTTTCACCAGATCCTTCAGAAACATCTTCTTCTTGTTCCACTTGCTCAACTTGCTCTACTTCCTCAGTAGTCTTAGCAATAGCTTCTTCCTGAGAAACGAAATTTCTTCCTGGAGTCTCAGGTAGAGATTCCAAGGAGAAAGATCTCAGAACAGGAATAGTTGCTGAAACCATCTCATTGAATTTCAACAAAGCCTAAGCTACCTCAGCCTCAGACATCTTATTCTTGTGCTTCTTTTCCTTTCCTTGTTTTTCAAGCTCATCAGCAGTTCTCTCCTTCAAGGACTTAGCCTCCACAGGGTGCAATCCGAACTACGGATCCCCTTCTTTCCTTTTCTCTTTATCTGCTATCCACTTCGCAACAACTTCATCAGGATATGCTTTATTCTTCTTTGGTTTTGGAGGTGCTGAATGGACTTCCTTAGACTTGGGATTCTCTACTTCTACTTCCACTTCTTTCAGCGTTCTCTTCCTTACTGTCTTAGAGGATTCCGGATCAGCAACCTTCAGAACTGCTTCTCCTGGAGCAGGTAGATCAATAAACTGTCCAGACTCTTTGTCAAAGGCTACATCCATTCTCTTAAGAGTACCATCGCTCACCAGCATAATCTTGCAAACTCTTTGCTTAGATTTTCAAGCCTCATTGAAAGACTCAAGGTACCGAACTATCACCATGGAGAGGATTGCTGGATACATAATAATCTGAGCTCTCATATTTCCTTTCTTCAAGTTCTCAAGAGTGATAAGAATGTGCTTCATCAAGTTAAACTTCCTCAGATTTATCAGAAAATATAGGATGTAGATCTTACTCTTCTTCAAGCTATCTTTTTCACCTTTTATCGGTACGATAAGACCTTGTAACCATAACTCCAGAATCCGGAAATTTGTAGATAAAATAGCAATATTCGGAGCCTTGTCATCAGTCAGTCCGAGAGTTTCTAAAGCATTTCCTTGTCGAAGCTACCTTTTGAATCTGGAAACACATGAGAAACAAACTCAGCTTCACCTTCATTCTTTAGCCCTACCAAGCTGGCTGCCTTGGTATATTAAAGTTTATAAGTCTTCCCAGAAGACTTAAAAGACAATTTGTCCTTTCCATCTTCCTGAAGAAAAGAAACTGTCTCATAGAATTCAAAATGTAAGTTTGAATAAACTTCATCTTGGTTCCCGAGTTTTGACACCACAACATCTTCCCAACCATTAAGCTTGATATTCTTAGAAATAAGAGAATCATACTGGTTGAAGAAATCTGGATGAACCAACCTCTCTCTATAAACTAACCACTTCGAGATCGGCTTAGATGTAGACATATCTTGAGAAGCTACTTCCACAGACATTCGTATTTGAAAACCTCTGAGAAGTTCGGAACTGAGAAAACTGAAGTTCGGAACGGCTTTAAAACATAGGGGCAGAGATTCGGGATGTGAGATCTTGAAAACCGATGCGGGACAACTATTTGGGTCCCCTTTATATAGGAAATGAAACGATGGTTCAACTTCCTCGGTTAATCAAACTGTTGTGATAAGTTGAGATTAGATCTAACGGTTGAAAACCAATTCTCTAGAAAACTTGAATCCGATCTTTTTGAGGGTTTTTATTAAAACAAAGAATTAAGAAAAGTATTATCCGAAAACATAATACAAGATAATGCCACTAAGTAAGATATGACTACGAAAACATGGGTAAGGAAATCATACCTTTCGGATTGGTTTAGGAAGATTATTCGTATTTGGTAACATTCTTAAAAAAACTTTTACAACGAAAAAAAATTCAGTATAAAAAACTCAGTACGAAAAACAAACTCAATACGGAAAACTCAGTACGTAAATTTTTAAAAATAAAATTAAAACGAAAAACTTATTATGAAAGATTCGGTACGAAAATCCCGTTATGAAAATACCAGTACGAAATTTTCCATTCCGGAAATGTTCAATACGAACACTTCCATTCCAGAAGTATTCTGTACGAACATGTCCATTCTGGAAAAATTGTTGTTCCGGAAATCTCAATTTCGGATATCTTCGTTCCGAAAAGTTTGAAAACATATTTTTGAAAAACTTTGTTAAACTAACAAGTAAATGTACCCCCCCCCTATGAAAAGGAGTGTATTGCTGTAAGGATTCTTTTTTCAACAGAAAGTTAATTAAGGAGGATTACCTTATGGTTATCATTCATAACTTCTGTTTAATATATTCATATCTATCAGAAGGAAAAGATTTTGTGAAAATATTAGCAAGTTGATCTTGCGTTCCAATAAACTGAAGAATAATATCTCCTTTAAGTGTGTGATCCCTAAGAAAGTGATGCCTAATATCTATGTGTTTTGAAAGAGAGTGATGTGCAGGGTTCATAATAAGGGCAATGGCACTTGTGTTATCACACAAAATTTGAGTTTTAGTAAAACTCAAGCCATAGTCTGTGAGTGTGTGTTGCATCCACAACACTTGTGCACAACAACTTCCAGCTGCTACATATTCAGCTTCAGTAGTGGAAAGTGCTACAGAATGTTGCTTCTTGCAGGACCAAGAAACTAATGAATCTCCTAAGAAATGAAAAGTTCCAGATGTACTTTTTCTATCCATTCTACATCCACCAAAGTCAGCATCAGAAAATCTTTTTAAAACAAAATCATTTCCAGAAGTATAAAATTATCCTAGATCCATGGTTCCCTTAAGGTAGCGAAAAATTCTTTTTACCGCCTTTAAGTGAGATTTCTTAGGATTGGATTGATATCTTGCACATAAGCATACTGAAAACATTAGATCTGACCGACTAGCTTTTAAGTATAGTAGACTTCCTATCATACCTCTAAAAGATGTTTGATCTACTGGTTTCCCACCTTCATCAAGATCTAAAGAGTTTGAGGTACCAATGGGAGTACTTATACTCTTAGTGTTGTCATAACCATAATTTTTAAAAATATCTTTAATATACTTATGTTGAGATATGTAGGTTCCTTCTGGTTGTTGAGAAATTTGAAAACTAAGAAAAAAAGTTAACTCACCCATCATACTCATTTCAAACTCAGATTTCATTAGACTAGCAAAAGATTCAGTCAAAGATTGCTGAGTTGAACCAAATATAATGTCATCGACATAAATTTTAACAATCAAAACATTTTTCTTATCATTCTTTATAAAAAGGGTTGGATCTGCATTTCCCTTAACATAGTTATTTTGAAGTAAAAAACCAGTGAGTCTATCATACCATGATCGTGGGGCTTGTTTAAGACCATATAAAGCTTTGGTAAGTCTAAAAACATGATCCGATTGTTTTTTATCTTCAAAGCCAGGAGGTTGTTCCACAAAAACTTCCTCTTGAACATAACCGTTAAGAAATGCACATTTCACATCCATTTGAAAAAGTTTGAAATTAAAGAAAGCTGCAAAATCAAGTAGAATACGGATAGATTCAAGTCTAGCTACTGGAGCATAGGTTTCTTCATAGTCTATTCCCTCTTGTTGATTATAGCCTTTAGCAACAAGTCTAGCTTTATTTCTAACAATGACTCCATTTTCATCACATTTATTTCTGAAAACCCATTTTACTCCAATAACAGATGTTTCCTTAGGTCTTTCAACCAAGGTCCAGACTTTATTCCTTTCGAATTCATTTAGTTCATCTTGCATGGCTTTAATCCAATCATCATCACCTAAAGCTTCATCAGTGCTTTTTGGTTCTAATTGGGAAAGGAATGCTAGATGTTCTACTTCATTTCTTAAGGAACTTATAGTCCTTACAGGTTGATTTACATCACCAATGATACTATCACTGGGATGATTCTTAAGAAACGTCTGATTTGGGTTTTGTAAAACCTGTTCATTAACATAGGGTAGAACGTCTTCTGGGGTAAATGTTTCAGAAGTATCTTCTTGAAAAATTTCCTTATCAGAAGGTTCTTCTATCAAAGGTTTACAATCAGTTTTTGAAAACACATCCGAGGATGTAGGTTGGGATGTTTTAAAAACAAAAGGATCTGACTCATCAAATTTTACATATACTGTTTCCTCAACAGTGCAGGTATTTTTATTAAAAACTCTATAAGCCTTAGATGTTGTGGAATAACCTAAGAAAATTCCTTCGTCAGATTTTGGTGCGAATTTATGTATGTTATCTCTAGTATTCAAAATGAATACTTTGCAACCAAAAACATTGAAGTAGGAAAGTCTTGGTTTTCTACCATTCCATAACTCATAAGGAGTTTTATTAAGAAAAGGTCTAATTAAAACTCGATTTATAGTATAGCAAGCAGAACTTATAGCTTCATCCTAGAAATGTCTAGCAATAGAATATTCACTCAACATGGTTCTAGTTATCTCTTCAAGAATTCTATTTCTTCTTTCAACTACACCATTCTGTTGAGGAGTTCTAGGTGCTGAAAAATTGTGAGTAATACCTTTCTTAATACAAAAATTTTCAAAATAAGAATTTTGAAATTTTCCTCCATGATCACTATGAATATTTTTCAATAGAAGGTTTTTCTCATTTTTAACTTGAGCTCTAAAACTTTTGAAATAAGAAAAATCTTCAGATTTCTTTGTTAGAAAATAGACCCAAGTTAATCTAGTATAATCATCAACTAGAAAAAACACATAGTATTTGCCTCCAATACTTCCAGTTTGTGTTGGACCAAAAAGATCCATGTGCACTAACTGTAATGCACCAGTTGTTGAGACTTCACCGATCAATTTAAAACTAGATTTATGTTGCTTCCCATATTGACAAGGATCACAAAAATTAGAATAATCAAATCTAAGCACCGGTAGATACTTAACTAGATTATTCTTAGAGAGTTTACATAGGTTCCTACGATTACAGTGACCTAGTCTTCTATTCCATAACCAGGAGTGATCTTCCATTGCACTTAGGCAAGGTAAATCTTGGATTCTGAGGTCTTCTAAGTTATGAGTGTAAACATTCTCTTGCCTATTCGCTAAGAGAATAAATTCTTCCTTGGAATTGTGAACTAAACACTTATCATTCCTAAAATTCACAAGGTAACCTTCATCACATAACTGACTTATGCTAATGAGGTTGTGCTTAAGACATTTAACAAAAAGAACATTTGAAATCAAGGTTTTACCAAGAAGAACAATATTACCAATACCAACAATCTCTCCCTTAACATTATCTCCGAAAGTAACCTTTCTTCTTTTTGGTTTGATAATCTTTTCAAAATAGATTTTGTTACCAGAAATGTGTCGGGAACATCCACTATCCATGTACCCAGTATTGTTTCTAGTACATTCTTTATTTTCCTGAAATCAAGAAGAAAATTAGACTTTTGGAATCCAAACTTGTTTGTATCCGAGATTTCTAGACAATAAAATTTTAGGTACCCACATCTTCTTAGAAAAGTAAGCTTTGTGAAATCCTAGAGATTGGGTTTTGTTTAAGGAACAATTATTTGCCCAGTGACCACCACATTGACACTTTGTACAAAATGGGGCACTTTGAGGAACAAAATAATTGTTACTGAAAATAGGTTTTTCATGGGTATAAGCAAATCCAGATTTATTTCTTAAAGGTCGTATTTGGGAATACATATTATCAAAATTTTCATTACCATGGGTAATGTTTAATAAACACTTCTTTAAGGAAAAAATTTCGGACTTGAGTTTTACAACCAAGTTTTTATCCTCAAAATCATTGGTTTTAGAACTAGAGATAGGCTCAAAAACATTTTTATTAGAAATTACTTTTTCTAATTCTTTAGAAAGTTTGTTCTTCTCAGAACATACTTCCTCATGATTTTTTGAAATATTTTCAAAATCAACATTTTACTTATCAAGATCTTTAGAAAGATATGATATCTCTTTTATAAGAATATAATTCCTAGTGTTTCCCTTATCAAGTTTCTTATTGAGTTTGGAATTCTCAATTTCAAGAAGTTCAGCAAACCTAGCAACTTCTTCATAAGTAGGTAAAGTATTTTCTTCATCAGAAGAAGATTCTTCATAAGAAGTGTTATAATACTTACTATCATTAGAATTTACAAAACATTGGTCAATGATTCAGCATTTTGTACCTTAGCCATAAAACAATGATTATCAATAGGTAAACCGGCTATAAGACCAAGATTCTTTTTTCCCATAGATTCATAATCAGAAGACTCATATGAAGAGTCACCACCACTGGCACTCCTGGTATCATATGCTTTCATAACTTTCTAAGCTTTTGCTTTATAATACTTCTTCTTGTTCCTGTCTGAATGCCTTTCTTTTCTTTCTTTCTTTTTGAGCATAGGGAAATCTGGTCTAATATGTCCAGCTCTCTTGCATTCATAACAAGTAACTTCTCCATCTTTCTTATCTTTCCTTTCCTTTTTCTTATATTTGGATTGTAAATTTCATTGTCCATCTATCTTGTTCATCCTTCGAGCAAGATTTTCCAGTTCATTTTCAGAGACTTCACTCTCACTAGATTCGGATTGGAAAATAACTTTCTTATACTTGGATCTGGTTACTCTCTCAGGAGTCTTAGCATTCATCTGATTTGAAGTTGTTGTAAAAGCAACAGTACCATTTCCATTCTTCTTTTTGATGTTGTCAGCATCTCTCTTCATTCTAGTTTCATGTTGTAGAAGGGTTTCAAAAATCTCATCAAGAGTAATTTTAGTGACCTTCCTGTTCTCATCTATAGTTGTTCTCTTGGATTCCCACTCATTGGGAATAATATCAATTATCTTATCCACAAGAGATTCATCATCTAAACCTTTATCTCCCATAGACTATAGATTATTGACGATAGTCATAACTCTCTGTTGTGCTTTACATATTGGTTCACCATAAGGAACGTTGAAGCCATGATATTCAGCTCTAAGCATAGCTCTTCTAGTCTCAATTACCTTAGACGTTCCAAAGTGTGTAACTTCTAACTTCTTCCAGATACAATTAGGTGCTTCTCAAGAAGAAATTTGGCTATATATATTTCTGGTCATTGAACATAGTAAATTATTGCATACCTTATAGTTGAGTTGATATTCTTACTTTTCTTGAGTAGTAAAAGTTCTGACATCCTTGTCAGGAATTTTATATTCTCCAGTAAGCATAACAAAATTTTCCACTCCAGTGTTGATAAAAAAAGTCTTCATACGATCTCTCCAGTATTCATAATCATTACCATCAAAGATTGGTGGTCTTGTAGGATTCAGATTATCAATTTAACCAACATTAACTCCTTCCATACTTAATATAACCTTCGGCACACAAACTTGTTAGTAGAAAACGATTCATAATAACAAATTTCAGAATGAGAAAGTTCGTAATGAGAAAGTTCGTAATGAGAAAGTTCATAATGAGAATGTTCGGAATGATAAAATGGGCAAGAAAAACTTATTCGTGAGTATAAGTATTTCAGAGACCTCCTATGATACCAATTGTAGGATCGAAATAGTGATGTAGATGCTCAATATACAAGAGGGGGGGGGGGGGGGTGAATTGTATACTTTAAAAATTCCTTTGGAACTTTTAAAGTTAGTTATGAATAACTATGTTTTATTTAAGAGAAGGAAAGGGCTAAGTTTAAAAAAGTTAAACTAAGAAAATTCACAACACCTATAACACCAAATGAAAACTTGGAAAGAGATTCTGAAAGTAGGTTCCGGAAATATGGTTCCAGAAATTGAAACTTAACAAAAGATTACAATATGAGATTCTACCTTAAAGTGTATAGAATCTAAATGAAACAGAGTACAAATAAAGAAGTATAAGAATGTTATACTTTCCTTATAATACAAAATGCAGCGGAATATAAACAAGTAGTTAAACTACAAGTAACAAGATATAAGTCTTTTAACCCAAAGAGAAGGGTATCCAACAACCTTGGATAAAGGTCCCTTGATTTATACATTCAAAAAAGTATGTCTTACCCACACCAGGGTAAGCCCTCGATACGAAGATCGGAGTCTCTGTCTTGCTATCCCCGCAAGCCCTCAACTTCAAGGTAGTTGGAAACCTCTGTCTTCCTCAGCAAGGAAGCCCTCGAACATCAAGGTAGTCAGCACCTCTGTCTTCCTATCCCCGGAAGCCCTCGAATTTGATCACCAACATTCGGAGTCGCACGAAGCATTGAGAGTTAATGAGAGCCTCTCTCTCTAGAAATCACTTCAAGCATGTAATCACATGAGTTGAAGATCTATCAGCCTTTCAGCACCGAGCTCTTTCAAATGAGCTCCTATTTATTGGTAAGGTCAGCTCCTTCTCCAACGGTCATATTTTCTTTAAATATCGGAGGGACCTGTGCACGTGTCACTTAGACAACGGTTAGTTTATAACAAAAAAGACGACATCGTTTTATAAAAAAACAAGTGTAACAGAAAGTACGAAATCATTTTAAAATCTAACATAAAAGTTCGGAATGAAAGCTTCAGAGTGAAGGTTCTGAATGTAATGAAAATAATAAAGAGTAGACAAATTATAGAAGTGTAAGCAGAATAAAAGTTCAGAGTCTAACCAAAAATATTTTTCGGAGTCTGAATTAATTCAGAGTGTATAAAACAGAGATGATTATATTCTGTTTAATAGGTGAATTCGGAATGAGAATTTGAAATGGGAATTCGTCATCAGAATTCGTAATGAGAATTCATCATCAGGATTCATAATGAGAATTTGTCATCATAATTCGTAATGAGAATTTTTCATCAGAATTCATAATGGGAATTCAGAATGAGATTTCTTCATTAGAATTCGTAATGAGATTTCTTCATTGGAATTCGTAATGAGAATTCCTTATCAGAATTCATAATGAGAATTTGTTGTTGTATTTCATAAAGATTTGTATCCTTAATCTGGAGTGAAACTGTATTTGGAATTCAGAATGAAACTTTATCACAGTTCTCATTCTAGACTTCGGAGTGAAACTTTATTACAGTTCTTGTCCAGAATTCGGATCCTAAAACAGAATACTTCATATCAAATTTTCAAGTAATTATGAGAAAATAAAAGTGAATCCGAATCTCATACTTAAGAAAATTCTGGATGGAAGTATGATAAGAATAATTTTTCTTACAAAAGCGATTTTCCTTATAAAAGAAATTTTTATTATAAAAGCAATTTTCCTTATAAAAGCAATTTTCCTAAAGATAATGTGTTTGTGATTTTCAAAACAAGAAGGAATGGAAAATTCATAAGCAAAACCTTGTTGACTCAACACCCTAAACAAAATCTTCATCATTGAGCTAATCATCCCCATGAATCTATCATGGTATCATTAATAGCTATCAATATAGTGGCCTTATGAGAAATAAAAAGATGGTCTGTATGGATATTTTAATACATATGTAGATGAATAAAGAAGAAAATGTATCTCAAATACCAATTTCTATATGATTCATGTAAAATTGATTTCATGAAACTAATGTATATATTTATTGAGTTGAATAATTGGTAATCATAATCTTAGTGAGTGGATAATTTTGTTTCCATATCATCGTTGATGTATTTATCAATAGATATAAACATGAGACACTTTAAAACTACTTTTCAATGTTCCCAAAAAAATACCAAAAACATAAGTATCTCCCAAAATCATCTATAGGATAGACCACATCAAGTCCACTATAACATGAACTGACCCACTGGGATCACACCAGGATCATTATTAAGCCATTTTTGACACCCCTATCCCATATTCAATAATCATGGGGTCGTTAAAAAGCTTTTGGTAGGCATATATCATGTGATGGGAGGATTTATTATAATATACATGAACACATGAAAATATTTCTTACAAAAATGCGTGTAATATTAAATGATAAAACCTCTAGTGAGTAATCAAATGAATGCCACAACATTTAGGTAAACATTAGAGTACAACAAGAGTACCCATGAACTATGGATGGGGTATTATAAACCAAAAAATATAAATTTTCCCAACAAAAATAAACTCTTTAGGTTGAATGAGAGAACCATAATTATTATCTCCTGACCGGAATGCCATATATAGTCACAACCTCATGATATAACTATGTTGTACCCACTTCAAGTCCACAATAGTCTTATAAAAGCTACCTATAATTTCTATAGGGAATGTCATTTATATTAAAATCAAAAACATTAATTATTATATAAAAACCTATTCAAACCCCTCAAACAACATAATGTGATAAAAAAGAACACATAGTTAGCACAACCCAAAATAATAGAAATAAAAAATAGTAGGAAACATAAGATCTCATCAAGGAACTAAGGAGGAGATTGAATGAGATCTCTATCACTATAGTATACCACTGATTGTTAATATTAGTGTAGCTTAAAAATCGAACAAACATTATATATTCCTATATTACCTCATGATAATATTATTGAGGACAAGTTCCTCACTGTAAGATTCCTTAATTGAGGGATCATTGATTCCATTGGAGGACAGAATCCCACTCAGGGATTTGTAATGGGGTGTACCAAATATATTGATAGAGTATCCACACATTGATGAGTTTGGGAAGTACTCACCCGACCTACACATAATATATAGGAATACCATACCATTAAATTCCTTTCTTTGGGAGAGTACTGATCCAAGAATCAACTCTGATAATGACACCTAAACCCTGCCATGATCATAAATATAGTCCAAGAAATAACTATCTACTCATCATATCAAGAATATGACTGAGGATATCAAAATATATAATCACATAAATCAACAGGGATAAAAACACATATAAAGAAAATTTTCATTGTGTGAATGTCGGAATCATGCCATGAATTTTATTAGACCAACTAATGGTGTGAATGATCAATTCAGATCATGATTTATTTATAGAATACATACAATACATAGGAAATTTATATTTACATTGTCAAATAAAAATTAACTACATGAACATGACCTCAAAAACCTTTAGTTCCCAATAGCCTTAAATGTATAAATGAATTCAGTTGCAATGCATTCCAATATCTCTCAAGTTGCATCAAATATGATTTAACATTCATTAGATGCCCATTTCTATCCAACCATCATTAGATGTTATTATTTACAGCATATCCTAATATTTATATGAGAAACACTACACATTAAAGATTATATCTACCTAATCTATGTATATCCATCCATCACTACTATTAGTTAAATAATCATCAATAGTTATAGAAACCCATGTAAAATAGGGCCTCAAACATCATTTGTATGACCATTTACAAAATATGATGCTTTGATCATGCTGAACCGATCTGAAAAATAGTTCAATCACCAACCACAAGGGATGATGATAAAAAAATATTGAGGATGAAAACCATGAAAAAATGGATATCATAGTTATAAAACGTGAGTTCAACAAATTATAAACATTATGGAATCATAACAATGAATAATGGATAATATCCTCAAAAATTAAAATCATAAATTTTCAGGGAAATGACAATATGAAAATTAATTAGGGGATTCTAAACAAGTAATTATTTCCATGCTAGAATATGAAGAAACCAAGCAAGAATTAATGATAATAAAATACCTCCCTCAATTTCAGATCGATCCCTAATGTAAATATATTTCATGATTACATTGTTGGTGATTTATATGAATTATATCCTTGATTAAAAATCCAAATAGCACCAAATATATAATATATGATCACCGAGTTCAATAAAAAATATCCAAGTATTAAGGGCTGAATGATCATCAAACCTTAGATTCAAGTCACCTGTAGATCAATAGGAATGAAGGTCAAACGAATAAAATCATATGGCTCTAAAAATTTATAGACATGAAAGAAACTTATTTGTCTATTGTTTAAATTCCTTGTTCATATCGTGAAACTCACAAGGTTTACATCCACTGCAAAACCTATCACCTAGTCCATAATATCCAGAAGAATTTAATTACAAGACTAAAATATTTTAATTGTGAATCTTTTAAATCAAAAAAATCTAGAATGTCTTCACTAAATATTCATTTTTTCCAATGTTTTCATTATATGAATTTCTACCTTCTATTAAAATCTCAACACAACTCAAAAAATCTCCTCCTTAAAATCCCATTGGGAAACTCTTTCACATATAAAATTTTTGGAAAACTGTCCTTGTATAAAACATGATAATATAAAAATAATAATCAATAAAATTTCAAAGGATTGATAATTACCAAACTAGAATTATTTCAAAACTCTAGAATAACGAATAATGACTAAGGCTGCCCTAGATAAACAGACAAGGAACAATTAAAACTATATATCAATATAGACTAAAAATGAGAAATCACTATGTAATAAAATAATATAAAATATTAATATAAAACATAATAAATATATATATTATTATAAAATATATAATTAATTAGTTTATGTTTATTATATAGGATGTTATAATGTGTTTGGGAAAGTTATAATCCAATGTAAGGGGTTCCCTTCCAAATCCTCACCCCTTTCATCTACTATCTCAGTATTGATTGTGTTTTCTAATATTAGTAATTACCAATGTAATGATCATATTCAATGCTATATTTCTAATATTTTTAGTATATCAATTATCTCCTTAAAAAACTCTTATATTTAAACATCGTACCATGTATTTTTTATGATGGGGTTTATCTCAATATATATTTTGATTTGAGATTCCATATTCTTTATGGTTATTTAGAGGGTTATTTTGGAAATTTCATATATAATATATCATAAATACGTCTAATTTAAAAAATTGGGGGTTTTTAATTTTGTTCTTCTATATTTATTTATTCATGTTTTACCCAGTTAATGGGGGTATGTGTTTTTTTTATTTTATCCTAATTAGGATTAAATATATATATTTTAATAATTATATTGTCAAATATTATATATTACCTAATGTGATTATTTTATTATATATAATGTTTTAATCTATGGATTTCAATTCCCCACACATATTCACACATTAATTAATCCCTATTTTGAAAAATATTCAACATCTTTAAGTGTTTTTAGTATCAATTTCCATTCTTTGATACATATTTTTATTATTTAGGTAATTTCAATTATATGGTACATTTACTACCCCATTCACATACATTAAAATAAATTACATATGATAAATTTTGATTGGACCTAGTAATGTGTAAACCATTGAGAGGAGTGAATTAGTGGTTCTTTCTTTTATAATTTATTTCTATATAAATGACCCCATATTTTCTATTTGGATGTGATCCACTAAAATTTATTTCTCAAACATACCTGAATAAAATAAAAATAAATTAAGGATAAGGAACAAATTTTTTTGGAAATTTTCCCTCACAGAGAGGGCATATACTCTTTTCAATAGTCAATAGAGATTATGTGACACATTTTCCACTAGAATGAATCCTTGATTACAAATGGTTAGTGAAGTAGTATCTTCTACATTTGAATTATTTGAATACATTACCTCTCATCCTACTAGAATTATAACAAATCCCACTTATACACATGAATTTTATAACTCAGTGAGTAGGATAAAATCTAACATTAGTTTTCCTCAACAACTAGGCCGGGTGATATTCCTATCTAAGCCTTTAAAACAATTAGAATAAAATTTTCTCACCTATTTATGATCTTTGACTATTCATAATCATAATAAAAATTATATTGGACAAAATTGGTCCCTATATTCATATATTCATTGATCTATTTCTCAATCATGAATTACTAGATTATTGGTCTTTATAAGTTTTACATTATAGTTCTGAACTCCTCACCTTCAGACTATATTCATCCATTCTTCCCCTTATATTCTCACATTTCACTCCAATATTCCCCCTTAAACAATAATTTTTAAACTATCCCAAAAAATAATTAAATTTATGAAACTTTAATCCGTCGTACATTCTAGAATATTCTATCTATTAGTTGTTTTGTCCTATTCATCTTGAACTACCTCAAATTACATTGTCACATGATTTTCTTCCCACAATACTGAGCAAAATATTCATATCTAACCATTTCCTCATTTCCAAAAAGAAATAACATTAAACCATGCAGAATATATTACTAGATATACGTGAAAAACATTTCATGTTAGATTACTATTTATACTTTTCAAAAAAAATATTTCAAAATTATAAAATATTAGAATAAAGTTCTCTTTTACAAATTTCACGCAAAGCATGGATTGAATTAGAAAATTATTATTTAGCATATAGTTTTTTGACCTTTAGAAAAAAACCACAATATAATATTTTATTTTCAATATATTATTTATTCAAAAAATCTAATATTTTCCAATTAAATAAATATCATAATTATTTATATATATATAAAATTTAATAATATTATGAATATGTTATGTATCATAGTGTGAGTACAACATATCCAATATATTTTGTAGGACTATTGTATTTTCAAAAATTATTCATTGATTTTAGATAAATATCTTATGTATTAGACAATTTATGTTGAATGATCATCATAGACCATGTCGTTTTAAAAAACATCACCCTAAGAATATATTATGTATCTGTTTGTCGTTCTACCATTTTAAAAATTTCCACACTTTTTCTATAGATTATATTATGTATCATAAAAATATAAGACATAAAAAATGAATTCTATATTTACCAGCCTCACCTTAAATAATATTACGTATCATCAATGGTGTCCAATATGAACTTTTAAATCTTATCATTGCTAATTATTAGTGTTCACATCAATGAAAAATTAATATATGAAAGAAAAAATAATATTCGTCACTTCATTATCTAATTCCTAACTCTAGAGATCTATAATATAAAAACCTTACACATTAACAAAAGTATTCCTATTTTGTAACTCAACACATAATTATCAAAATTCTTAAAATAATCACATAATAACTTCATCTTTTGTTTTCTGGGATTCTCCTATCATTATAATCCAGCTTAAAACATTTAAAAACATTTGAAGAATAATACAATCAATCCCTAAGGATTCTCACTCATGGATATATAAAAATCTAACATACATTAAATTATTACATTATTATATTTAATATATCCTCTTTCATTTTTTCAAGACTAAAAAATCACACCATGAGTAATCAAATCACAACCATTCCCAAGGAAAAATATCTTAACAGCACTTAACTATATCTATATTTTTTTTATAGAATTCCAAATCCCAATGAAAATCAATGTACTCTCAAAATAATTATATATTCTCCCCATAAATTCATTCAATGATGAAAATACATTCCTTATTTATAATAATCATAACATCATATTAACAATAGGTATGTAATAGTGTTACTTTCTCACATCAGTTTTGTGTGAATATTTATACTCTTTTACAAAAGAATCCACATCACAGTGGGTGTTTATTTCCACACATTATTAAGTGTTAGTGGAAGGTTTAACATGATTTTTAATCCTTAAGTCAGCAAACCTAACTATTATAGTTGATTTTGTAGGCACACATGGAATCTGGTTCTTTGAGGAGATGTAATCCAGTTTCACATGACCATTTTATTATTTTTTTAGGAAGTGATATCTAATATAAATATTATTTTAACATGAGTGTTGTAAAAGTTTATTTTATTGGTCTATTTAACAATAATTATCACACATTATTTTTAATACCTTCTCAACATCAACTTACGAATCCTCTCGTTGAACATTAAATAAATTTTTCTTATTTATACATGACTTGTAGATAAATATCCATCCTATATAGTACTCAATATTATAATTATGAGATTATTAATATCTTGACTCACATAACATTTATAAAAAAGTATCCCATCATCTTTGTTATATTGCAGTGAAATTACCATCCCTATATACATAATTAAAATATAGTTGATTTAGTTTAAAACTAAATCCAAATAGAAGAAAATAACTCATAGATAAATTGTTATATCTCAATGTTATTTTTGTTTCTTACATGTGATATTATTTAATATCACTATAACATTTAACAACACGATTCAATGAATTTTTTTCTAATCTAGATTCTATTTTTTAAAGTAATATTTCAATGATCCTCCTAAAGTATTTTTTTATTAATACTAATTATAGTTTCATCATTTTCAAATTTAGCTCCAACTTCTATGTGTGTTGAAACATCATTATAATACTCTATGAAATATTTCTTCAATAGTTATGTTGATTATATCTCTTAGGATTGAAAGATTTAATCATCATTTAATATATTCTATAAATCAATAATTTAATTCATTTCACATAGCATGGACATCTCAATGTGAAACTTGTTCTACTTAGAAAACTACTCATGTAAAATCCCTTTTTTCACTATAAAATATTGTATCATTATCATAAAAAATTATACAAATAGTACATATGGACATATCATTCACCTAAAGGGTGTCATCAAATATCCCTTTAGTGAATTTCATTTGTTTAATGTTTCTATAAAACATATACTAATACATTATAGGATCCTATTTATCACATATAATTTCTTGTTTATCCAATATACCAAGTATCTATATCTTTATAGAATTAAAACAATTTTTTTTTCAAAATAAACTATTTAATCACGGGACCCATTAAAAATTGTGGACTTCATGTATATCTAGAATACCTTGTAGTGCCTATGTGATGACACAATAAGAAGCACCCTAATATACATTAGTGTTTTTGGTAGTTGAAAATACTCTTCAAAATCAGTTCCATTAACATGAAAATATACCTAGAATAATATTCTGTTTTTTTTCTTTACATATCGCCATTTTTAATATACTTTGTTTTTATAACAACATTGTACATATAACATTATAGTTTTTTGGTTTTGGTACAAGATAACAATAATACATCATCCCAATATAATTTAGATCTTAATTCATTTATTTAATACATACCATGTGCCCAACATCTTTGTGTCTCATCCAATGAAATATTCAAAACTTCATTTTCAATCCTTATACTCATTATTCCATACACTAATGTTTACGGAGTAAGAATGATATTATCTAAATCCATGTGTTAATGAAATTTCATTTGTTTCAGTTTTTCATTTTCACTAACATCAAATTCATCACTGGTTTGGTTTGAATAAACTTTAATAGATATATTTTCATTTCAAGCTACATATTAATTATATTTAATATAAAACTGAATTTATTCATAAAAAGTTTTCTTTAAATATTTTAAAATTTTGAAAATTAATTTGAATGATTTTTAAAAATAATTAGATAAAATAGTCAACAAACCAGTGAATCATTTTAATCTGGAATCTTTATGCTTTTTATTAGTGAAAACTCCAATTAATATTACTTCATTAGATTTCTATTTAAGCATTCCAATGTTGATATTTTTTTATTATCATATAACAAATACAATAGGATACATTAAAATATTTCACTATTGGATTTTTGTTAAACCACATTTCTTAAAGTGTCATGTGTTCCTTATGACTCATCAAATACCTATTATTCATGTGAATACTAGTACAAATTTATTCCTTATAAAAAAATATAGATGGCCTGGTTTTAGCTAGAATTATTGTACCCATATCAACAAAACTCAAGTTATTTTTTCTAATACATCATTTTTATTGGGATTGTATAGTTCACTGTATTGATGTTTAATTTAACGATTTAAAAGATATATTTGAATATAATTAGAGGCATAACCTTTTTTATCTTATCTCACATGATGTAGAGTCATTCTTATATTTTGACCAGTCATCTAAAAATTTTGAACACATCAACATCATAGGACTTGTTCTTCCTAAAAATGAAATTCTTCATCTAATTGTATTATTTAATGTGATGATATATAGATCACCTCTAGAACATCTATGTTAAATTGGAAAAAAAATCAAAGTGAATGGGTTCTACTGGACTTGGGGATTGAATTATCACTATTTTATGATATCTTTAAACTATTTTCCATTTCTATCATGTTATAAAAATAATATATCTTATTCTGTTTAGTTGGGTTAGGTCTCTCATGACACCATATTTTGATATTTTACTCACTCTAATTTGAAAAAGGTGGTCAAAAAATTCAACCAAATGTTTTTATAATTTTGGAACATAAATAATTAGAATTATTATGTTCAACAATTTTAAATACATTGAGACTTGTTATTTTACCACTGGTGATGGACTTACATCCATGGAACATTGGGTTATTCATTTATTTTTATTAAAAATAATTTCATTTATATCATCAAATAATATTCTAAGACATAAAATATTTTGATTTCTTCTTTCTATATAGAGTTCACCATTGCATTTTAGCTTTTGAGTGTCTATCTCAATAGTTATATCTCCCTTTATTTTCAGATAGTACCATTTCAAAATGTTTCTTCCCCTACATCATACTCTATAATAATCTTCCAAAAAAACATTTCCCCAAATATATGTGATGAAAATCTAATATATAGTCTATAGTTTACCTTTCTTACATGCTATCATATAAACATCTCTAGTGAGTTAATTCTCTTTCCTCTAAATAGTATGTATTCCATCTTATTTTTTATTATTAGAAACTTCTCTAGGAATATTATTCATTTATTTTTCTCCAATATAAAACTATTTGTATGACCAACTAAAAATTTCATTCAAATAGTCAGAACAATTCTACGTAGATAGATCACATTAATTTTTATTCATAGTCATCATTCTTTGAAAATTTATCTTAGCTACCTTAGATTTTATCCACACTTATTATGAATTCTCCAACTCAATGGATGGTTGTACCAACATGAATAAATTTTTTTTCCCAAAAATCCCAAAACACCAATAATAACCCCAGAATATAGTTCTTCTATATTGATACCATTTTTATAGAAAAATATTCTTGCAGAAATATCATATATTATTCTTGACTTTTTCTTAGGTAAGATGACAACATAGAGATATTTTCATATTAATTTAATGTATAATAGGGTTTATATAACTCTTTTTATCCCAAACAAGTCAACATTTGGAATTTGAATCTACATTGTTATTAACAATATGTTTATTTTTTTATTTAATAGGAAAAGTTTTAACCTTCTCATGTGATATCTCTATCTTCAAAACCAATGATGACTATGATTTTTTTTATATCCGTGTTAATGTCTTCTCTAATTCTCTTTAATGAATTTTTACATTTAAGACACATTTTCTTGTGTATATTATAGATCTTCTTCCTTCATTGTTACATTCTCATCTAGGCGTTTTATGAATGGATATTATTTAGTTTTATAATCATAAAATTTTGATATATTAAATATATTCATCCTCCATTTTGAAAATACCATTTTTTCCTTACTTATTATCATCATATTAATGTATAAATAGTACATATTTTTTCTGAAGTTTAGTATTTTTATCAAGACCGGATTCACGATTAAATTTCATGATATGTTTCTTATATTCTCTTTAGCCTTCTTATTTGTCACAATTCGAGAATTATTCATGAAATAACACAAGATACATGATGATTGAGAACAATTTAGCAACCATTTCATTTGATTTCCAATTTGAAGTGGAATATACATTCTATTCCCCTCTTAGTATATTTCATTCCTTTATTCATAGTAACTTATTATTTATTTTAGGATATTTTAGGACATTCCATGAGCTTTTACCCCATTTAATTTTTAGAACACTATGTTCAATAATGATATCTACAAAGGCACAAATTTTATTCTTTGTACAGTTCATAGAAAATTATCCAATGACACCATACTTGAATCAATTTTTTTGGGATTTTTGTTTATGCATTACCATTTCTTTTTTTTCTTTCAAAGAGACAAAAATAATAATTCTATTATAGGCCCCATTGTTTTCTTCACCATCTTCAAAATCATTGTAGTCATCTACTTCTTCAACTGGGATTTTGAGTTTTTCAATTGATTTAAATGAAATCACCTCATTGAATTTATTTTTGAATGATGGAGCTTTTATCATATCATATAAAATAATAACCTAAAGTAATTAGTAAATTTTATGATATCATTTATATTTTTTGTGTGAAACATTTATGATCAAATATTTTTGGAAAATCTACCATTATCATTTTTAAAATTGTGGAGTTTTACAAACATTCTCTAAAACCAAGTAATTTAATTAACATTTGATTAAATATTGTGAAATATTTATAAGTGTAATCTTATTTGAAAATATTTAATCATTTAAATATGCTTCTAAATATTTTTATTTTATCTTATTTGAAATTAATATATTCTTAATAACTAATTTCATATGTGTTACTTATTTAGTTTATTGTTTGAAGCTCCATAACCATCATGTAACCATTTTATGATAGATACATTAGAATTGAATTTATTTATTCCCTATAAGGATTATATATATATTATTAGAAAATAAAATTGTATAGTATCTCTTAATAAATGGAAATTCCACTATTACTGAACCAAAATCCTCCATTTTATGTGATAGATGATAAGTTAACTTCTTATTGTTCCATCCATGAATGTTTTTTCCCATCTAAGGTGGGGAGAACCCTATTGATGATAAAATTTAAATTATCTACATTGAATAACTTTAGGGACTGAAATATGGGACATTATTATTGAATAATATGAGTTGATGTTCCTTAAGAATGGGTGCAGCACTGAGGGTGAATCCGTGGTGATTTATTTTAGAATTTATTTCTTTGGAAATTAACCATTGTAGTAATCTTTGATCAGATCCACTAAAACACAAATAATATCCTTACTAATATAATCCATAAATGTATGAATGACGAGGGATGCAAAATATTTATATGTTCCAATCTATGTGTGGGTACCTTCTCTTTACTATGATTAATCTGAGTATGAGACTCATATTTTACACTAGATTAAATAACAAATTATTACTGTTTTGGGAGATATAATCCTATTTCTATGAAAATTTACAATCACTTACACAATGTCTCACAAAACATATATTAACTCCCACTAGTATAAAAGAATTTGAGAAATAGGTGATTAATATCACTTATGATTTAAGATTGATTATACAACTATTGTTATTGATCTTCCACATAAAATCATAAAAATAATAAATATAGAATTTTCTCACCTCTAAAAAATATTTAACGTCATATAATAGTAGATTAAATTATGTTAGTTAAACTCAAAAAAAATTCAGAGTGTCAATGATCTCTTTCTCAATCTATGATTAAGGAATACATAGGCTCTATAGTTTTCACTTCATGACATAAAAAGACATATTATTATTATTATTTCATTGATATTCTTAGTATATTATCACATTTCACTAAAACATCCATCCTTAATAAATCATATAATAATAATATTAATCTAATTTAATTTAAGAAATTATGTACCAGATCACATTCTATATTATTCTCTCAATTGACATAATAGTCTCAATACTCCTCACACATCATCAATTTTACTATCAACATGGGTTTGTCCCCATGATCCTATAATTAATGTGAATATCAATGTATTTTATTTTTTTCAAAAATTCCCATTAATAAAGTTTGTTAAAATTACTATAGATTCCGTATAATTTTTCTAGCTTTAATAATCCTTGATAATTTATAAATAAAAGTATTCGAATATTATATTATGATGATGTGGTGATATACTATTCCTGTTAAGAAAAACCTATATTTAATAACTTCATTTTTATTCATCCTAAAATTTTTTAAATTATTAAACAAAACAACATCACCTAATTTTATTTTCTAATGAATTATTATTTAAAAAATATCAGATTTTTTATTCTTATAAAATATCACAATTTTCTTTAAGTGTAAAAAATAGTAAATATAATGAATATATTACATGTCATAGTCTTAGTACCACATAATTACATACATCATAATATTCATATAGTTTCAAAAATTATATGTCATGTTTCTCAAAATATCTTTTGTCTGAGTCAACATGTTATACATTCTCATGATGGTGTGGCACAATGTAAAAAATAACACCCAATGAATATATTATGTATCTTATGACGGTTACCCCTATTTCAAATTTTTCTCGCTTATTAAGGGAATATATTATGTATCATATATATACATTATGTATAATCTATTTCTTCTATTTTCAAGCATAATATTAGAAAAATATATAACATACCATCAAATATGTTTTGTATATACTATGAGCTCATTAAATGGTCAATCCCTATTATGTACCCAAGGTAAAAAAATATGTATGAAATAAAAAAATACATACCACTTATTTAGAATAATTTAAACTTAAAGGTTATCCAATATAAAAATATTAAGAATTTGAAAATTTGGGAGGTTTGTAACACTCAATAGAGAATTTTCAAGTTTCTTAAAATAATCTTAGAACCAGCTCAAATTTTATTGGGAGTTTTCTAACCATTATAACTCATCTAAAAAATATTCATAAACACTCTAATATTAATTTCAAAAAAAATTCAAATTAGTATACCTCACTAATGAAAAACATAAAATATACCTTCAATAATTTCAATTGGCTCTTCGCAATGAATATATAATTCCATTTCTCATTCTCACTTTCATTTTATTTTTATCCATAAATTATCAAAGGCAAATGGTTATTCTGGATTCAGTATAATTTCATTATAATATACTATTTATTTATTTATTCTGATATTATATGTTTAAAATATTTTTCCCTTTCTCCAACTCATATTGTATTTTATCCTTATGCATAGGGATATTAGATTCTCTTATGTAATTCCAATTTTAATTTATTTTTTACTTCATAAAAAATCAGTGTAAAGGATTATTTCAATATATATTTTTGATACTTATTTTTAATTTTCATGTTATTTATTTTGAAAAATATTTTGTTTTTATACCTTGGATGGTAAAAAATAATTCCCTTTTATTACATTTATATTTAACTTTATTAGTATTCAAAATTGAACATTCGTATATTTTTTTTTCATTATGGGGTAATTTAAAAAAATAAAAAATCATTTAAAATTATTTATTTCTAATACTACAACTTTTTTAAATTCGACACCATATTTCAACATTTTCACCTTTATTTATATCAAGAATCCATTATTATAAAATTCATTTTCCAAATAACATTTTAAATGATAATTTCACAATGTGAAAAATGATTTTGAATTTTTTTTAACTATGTTTGTATTATTATTTAATAAATATATAGACGAACTCATTCCATGATTTATCCTCAATTTTCAACCAATTGTTATTACGGTTACACTATAATTTAAGTATTTTAATTCTAATTTTTTATCTTTTTGATTGTTTTAAATGTTGTTTAAATTATTTCATTCCTTATTTTCCATTATTTAAAAACTGTGTGAATTATAAGGAGTTTATTTTCTAAATTACTCGAGAATTTAATACCTTCCTCTAATTGTTTTTCACATATATTAATATTCATTTATATTCCATACTTGGAACACTAATTTTGGGAAATTTACTCTCTATATACCATTTTCTCAAGTGTCTCCTTTTTTGAAACAATTCTTTGATACATCGCTGAATCATGTATGTATTAATAATGATATGTAAATTAAATATCATTGAAAGGATTGATACAAATAAATATTGTTATTACCTTATAGTCATCATTAAGCAAAGATATCATTTTTATCAATTACTTTTAATTATGCGTATCCAATACTTCTTTAAAGTTATTTACGGTTATTCTCCAAGATAATCACAGTATTTGATTGATAATGGAAAATGGTGATTTGATGTTATATTAATGTATTTGATATGATTAACCTTATAAAAAAATAATTGATTTATAATACATGTATTTATACATATATATACGTTGCTTGGTATCACTCTCTTTCATACTTTTGAATATTTTTATGCCTCATAAAAGATTATATGTAAATCATATTTTTTTTCATGTTGATAATGAAGTAAATTATGATTGGTTAACGTGGAAAACATATGTATGGTTTATCATTATATGATTGGTTGGCCTGAAATTTTATTTCCCTCCAATGAATTGGGTAGAGTTGTTTTATCTTTTGAGAGTACTATGTGACGTGGGTAGTGTTCCCAGATACACTATTTTATAGGATACGAGTCGTAATTCCAAATCCACAAAGTTATGCATGGACATGATGTGGTGTGATATGTTATAAATGACTAGAGTTTTCTTTGTTAAGTTATTTTTTTCATAATGTAATTATGGTCTTATATATATCAAATTTTACATATAATTTTCGATTATTAATGTTTTCACTACATTCCAAATTTTTTCAGCATGGTTTATTTTGTTTATGAATCTTCATTTATATTCCATGGTATGTGTTATGTCTATAGGATTATCTTTATAGATTAAACCACATGATTAATGGTTATTTTACCATACCTTATGATCACCTCTTATGAAGTAAGGATTGTATTTAATTTATCATTCATTTTATATCATGTCCTGATTTGAAATTCATTATGATATAATTATAATTATCGAAATATTATTGATATTATATTACCACATACTAATAATTTGAGCTCCCCCATTCTATTATTTCCCCATAAACAAAGGTAAATTATTTTATGTGACATGTATATGTGGTATTTTAATTTTATTAATTATTGAGGAGATGTTAAATTATTTTTATGTAATAATTGGATTATGTAGATAATCATAAAAAAATTATTTTTTGGGTCATTGGAGTTTTTTTTATAATTATTATCATTTATATAACCATATAAATTGATTCGTTTTTTTCGTTCATCTCAATTGGTATCAATGTATGCGTGTAAATTTTGAATTTATAGCACCATATTTGAGACTATGGGTCTTGGGTGCTTAAAATACCATCATGGTTAATCCTCAATCAACAAAATGATCAAAATCATACATAAACACCATTTGATTAGTTTATTGATTTGAAAATTCAACTACGTTATTAATAAATAACTCTTGTTTTACAAGTAATTTCTATTATTGACACATAAAATACTATTACATTTCATACGATGATTATAAAGCATGAAATAGTACTTACTAAAATTTCAAATAATAGTACTGGGAGATAAAAAAATAAATATACCAAGGGAAACTCTATTGGCCTAAATTCATCCTTGAATATCACTCTTACAATGATGATTCAAAAAATTGAGATGTGTTAACAATATGATTTTCATTATCATAGGAAGCATCAAAACCTTATAAGAGAAGTAGTTAATGATGAGATATAGGAAGTGTGGATTATAAATAGGATATATAAGAAAAAATAGATGTTAAAATTTAACTATTACATGACAACAGTTCAATATAAACATTCTTCATTTTGACTATTGGTAATAATTTTATCATTAGATTTAGTACATATAAAATGAAAAAATAATAGATAATGGATGTTAGAGGACGAAATGATGGCCTCAAATAGTAGGATTTCTCCTTCTGAATCCCATTTATGAAAACATTGGAGGGTAGTAGTGTCTTTGGTGGTTTCAATTTACCATACCTATGAATAGATTTAACAAGTAAGGATTAAGATGAATCAATAATGGGATAAATTAAAGTTATTAAAGATCACTCCTAGATCAATCATAAAATATACTAAACATTAAAGTTGCATGGTCACAGAACATACCCATAGTATATATTCACATCCAGTAAGGGGTTATGTATCATGACATTATTATTATAACTACCATTTTCTTCTTTAAAATTATAGAGGTTTACTTAATACCATTTTCAATGTGATTTTATTTAAAAAATATATTAATATATGATGAATGTAACAAATATATTTGGAGACCCAATGATAACATAATATAATTTTTTGGAAAATATAAAATTTACTCTATGAATTTAAATATATTTTATTTTTATGAAATAATTTTTAAAACAATATTTATTTAAATATATATATGATAATAAAAATTTTATAATATACCATATAACTTTTATAAGATTTAGCAAGTTTATTATGGAATAAATAATATTAGTTTTAAATTAATAATGATTTATACACCAAAGTAATAATTTTCATATTTTAAAAATTATTTTGATGAAATTAATATTAAATCTAAAATTGGAAGATAAATATTATATTAGGGTAAAATGATGAAAAATTTCTAAAACACTTTATTTTTTAGTGAACTGTAAAAATATAGTTTTCAGTTTCTCATATGTTTTAAAAACATTATAAATACATTATAACGGTGATAAATTTAATAAAATAGAATAAATAACTAGAAATAAGTTATTTTAATAATATAATATATTTCAATAAATTTAAATGACATTACAAAACTGTAAACAAATTCTCAAACTCTAAAATTGAAATTTATCTTTTGAAAACACTATTACATTTGAAAATAATTCCTATGAAAAATTTAATATAAAATTTTGATTTTCTATTTTGAAACTCAAATAAGTCAAAAAACACCCTATTAATTTCACTAACTATTTTTGAAAAGCATGTGTGTGGTACTATTTTTTATTTTCCACAACTTAGATTTAAAAGGCCTATATTTTAATATTTATAAAAAATCCTTCCAAATTATATATAAATACCTACCTCTACACCATATTTCTTTCATTACTAATATATAAAGAATTAATTTTCCCTCATTTTCCCTTACTATATCCTTTCCAATTTGTTTCAATAGTCTTAATAACACCAATTATGCCCTATGAAAATATATCACAAGGTAAGGGTTTCACTTTCTCTCAACTTTTTATCCAACAACTTCCTTCATATATAGTATTTTAATTTCATTGTTATTTTGTTATCATAAAATTATGACCATTCCATTAATACCAAAATGATGTTCCACCAAATAGATTCTTCTATTACCTCCAATTAAGACCATTACATAAACCACTATTTGTACGAATTATTATTTCAAACACATTAATTTATTTTCATGGAATTGTTTTTTATGTTGTAACCATGCAACATAATTATTATTCAAGAAAAAATTTAGTCCATAAAATAAAATTACATTAATTTACTTTCACATCCACGAAAAAACTAATCTTAGAGTTTATATATATCATTTTTATTATTCTATCTTTGATCTTTTTCAATTATATAAAATCATTTTATTAATTACCAATAAAATAAGTGTTAACAAGATATTTATGAAACATATTTATGAAAAAAATAATATACAGAATCTCATAATATTTAAATTATATGGTTTTTATGTGATGTTTTATAATAGTGATGGACCAACTAATCCGATGATATGAAAAAAGATAAATTCATTTGAAGGCAAACTATGGGATGACACTGTTGTTGTAGAAACTGGCCCCATGAAATGGAGAGTCTGACTATTGGTGGAATGATTATAAATATAGCTACACCTCATGGATCATATGACAAATATTTATATGAAAACAGTGAGATCAATAATTTCTAATATCATTCAACTTCTTATTGATTTATGTAATTTCAATTTTTTTCTGAGTGTTCTGCCACATCAAATGCTCATAAGGTTTTCATTATAAGAGAAAATAACATTTCTTATTGAATTAAAGGACCCAATATATATTTTTATTTAATTGGGTAAAATTATACTACTTATGTTGTGGGATTTTGAGCTATCAGTTTTAGAATTGGTACCAACAAGTAAATAGTTAATTAGAATTAGTAAATATAGAAATATGTTAAGTAATTGGGGAAACTAAGCTGCCTATTACAATAGAATGGAAATACTTATTTAGTTGATCCAGAGGTTCTTGTTTTAGGAATACAATGTGAAAATTTTAAATTAAAATTAGTTAATACCTTTGAATAGTAATAAAGCAGAGGATTCCTCATATCAGGTCTATAGATTTACCATTCACATTTGTTTAAAAGTGATGTTCATAACAATGTTTTTTAGTTATTACATTATAACCTATATTTTATACATCAGTTTATGTAAAAGAATTTGGTTTAAATTTTCACTTTGGTAAATCACTTTACAGGAAATTGAAAAAAATACCATTTGAATTTTTAATCCTACCTTGCTTGACAATTAAATTAGTAGTCTGAAATTATGATTTGTTATCTTTGTGAGACTAATTTTGTTTCATTGATTTATTTGTAATATATAATCTCAATAAATTTTGTTGACTATTCAGATTTCATAATTCTAATATTTTTATCTCTTGAGGGCGTTGAAAATAAATTGTTATTTTGAAACTATAATTCACTCTCATTATTTTGAATTCTAACCATACTATATTATTATTTAGATATTAAATTTTGTATCATGGTAGGTTTTTCAATTTGAATATAAATTTTATATTTTCCTTATTTTTAGTTCTATCATATTATTATATTAAAAATTCCATTCCTATAACATGATTTTGGATAGTTTTTCAGTGTTTAAGTTATACACACTACCTTGATTGATAATATGAATCCCTAAAGACTACCATTTTTTTTGATGAAAATTAAAATGAATATTGAATGGGATGACTGTAATGATATATGATCAACATAGTATTTTAAAATTATTTTATGCTTAAAATAGATAATAAAGTTCATAATAAGCAATTTTTTTACCTTTATAAGTGCATAGATAAATGATTTCTAGTAACATTTAATTTTAATAAATTATTTATTTTTCTTTATTGGAATATATATAGACAAAATTATTCTTATTGAAATTACTATTTATATAAAATCTGGTAAATAATTCAACTTTTATAACTCCAAATGTCCTTGAAACCAAAAGAGCTATTATACGAACATAAAATAAATAATTTCATTTACATCATCTAGAACGTTTTTATAAAAGGAATCTTACATTTATGTCAACTAATAATAGCTTTAAATCCCTTCATGAAGAAAACTTTCAGATGATTTTTTGGTTGATAAATTTATTTATATATCATACCAAATGTATGATAATAAAAAATAATTTGAATTGATGATACAATTCATATCACTAAGTTACGTTTTGCTAACATAATTGGTATAATTATAGAGCATTAATGTATCTTAAAGTGATATGCACTAAAATAGAAAAATCAAAACTGAGTTTCTTTTAAATCTATTAGAACCAAAAATATGAGAAATTATAAAACATTGTTATCCACATAATTTTTAATAAATGTTTCTAATGAATATAAATGTGATTCTATTGATGGTGAAATTATTAATCTATCAAGAAGGATACATTAAAAGAATATTTTAAAAATTAATTATTCTATGTCAAGGAAATAGAAATGTGATACACCATATAAAATATGTTTTAAATATAAAAATTTAATACATATTGTACCAAAATTTATGGACCTGAAAAAGAATGAAAAATTTATTCAATATTATTTTCTAAAAATATAGGAAATATACTCATGAAATAAATGGACACCTATAGAGATAGTGAATATGAAACTAATTTATAATGTTCATCTAATTTATGTGATTATAGTAGAAAAATCCAGAATTATTTTTGAATATTCCTAAATAATAAAAAATTCTTAAAGAAAGACATATTGTTGATGCTCTCAAAAATATGTATGTAGATTTTTATTTTTTTCCTTCAGTCAATGATAGTGAATTTGTTTCTAATAATTATTCTAGTTAAAATAAACACTTATCACTATATAACACTTTAGGGATTAAAGATTTTTTTTTTCAAACGTGAATCTATGTATCAAAATCTATATAAGTATCATACTATGTTAAAAGGAAAATCTATAAAAAAAAGAATGTTTCATAAAATTTGAAGAATAACTGACTAAGATAATAATTTAATGTTAAAATATTATTTCATATTTAGAAAATTTAAAAGTGAATATTTACCAACATAATGTTGATATATAAATAAAATATAAATTTATATCATCTGATGATCGTAATTACTAAAATCATAAATAGAAAAGAGAAATAGATAAAATTATAAAATTCACTCAAGATAAAATGGAATAGTAAAAATTATTTCTAAAATTAAAATGATAAAATATATTGTT
This sequence comes from Viscum album, assembly GCA_963277665.1. NCBI lineage: Eukaryota > Viridiplantae > Streptophyta > Magnoliopsida > Santalales > Viscaceae > Viscum > Viscum album. The sequence continues at coordinate 1,391,529,142 of OY728152.1, forward strand.
ACTAATATAAAGAAAGTAATAAAAAAATTTAAAAGTTTTCTTTTTAGTTATACCATCTAGAACATCATCTAGATCAGGAAGAAAAAAACACCAGAAGTTGAGTCTTAGAAATACATATTTTTTAAACCGAGAACCCTACTATACATTTTGTTAGAGAGGAATAATTTGGAGTAAACATTATTCGCACAAGGAATTTAATCCTTTAAACAACACAATGATTTTATAAAGAAATACTTTTTTTGTATTTTAACATCAATAGAAAAATAAATTACTGGTTCACGTATTATATTTTGTTATTCCTCCAATCCCAATGAGGTATATATACCTAAAAACTAATCCATTTGTTTTTAATAATTTCACCTCAGTAAAGAAATTTCATTTCATGAATCCTCTTAAACATTTTATTTTATTCATGTAAATTCATTAATTTTTTTTTTCCATTATTCAATTTGTACTTATTCTTTTTATTTATGGTTAAAAACATATAATTTTATCCAACATAAGAGAATTGTTAATTTTTAAAATAAACTAAATCTTGGTCAAAACATGTAAGGAACCATATTCAAAAGAACATGATCATGTAATTCATTAATAAATGATAACCTCCAAACAAATTATGAAAATATTTTTTGTTTATCTCTATTAAATTTTTATCTAAATTTTAAAATTATTTTTTTACTTGAATTTTATTTCGTAATTTCAAAATGTAGTTCATTTAATTTTTTTACATTTATCTATATTATAATTTATTTTCATATAAATTGAAAATTATTATTTATTTACCATTTATTTAAGAATATATTCTCAATAATAAAATTATATGAAATTTTAAAAAGTAAATAAATCCATAAAAATATTTATCACATAATGTGTATTTATTGAAATTTGATCAGACGTATTGGATAAAATGAATATATGGTGGCCTTTCATCATCTTGAAAATTCGTTTATAAATCAGTTAGAACCCATTGTCAGTTGGATGAATTCACTTTGAACAGTTGCAAAGCTAATGATTTTTTTTGATATTTTTTATGTTATTATGAATATATATTTCCATTAAATATTTATAATCATGGTTTCATATGAAGATCTAGTCTCTAGATTGATCCAAGTACAAATATTTATTTATATAGATTTTCCATAAAATTAAGAATTTATATTTAATGGTGTTATCTATTTTGAATGTAATAGAAATATGGATTCTACTACAATTTATCACAGCCTTAAATATCATCATTTGATTGGAAAATATTATGTATCCCACATGTTTATAGTGGACCAATGAGTTATGAATATTTTATTTGTTCTATTCCTTTTAATTTCATCAATAACACTTTAAAAGAATGTAGAGTTATTAGAAATACTGTGTAAGGGAGATTCCCTCATTATCTCTCCCATTCGTCCTGTAGTAGGTTTTTTTCTTTTCAAATTATATATTTGGAAACATCATTTTTTTAAAATGGGAATAATAGTTCAAAATTAAATCAAGTTGTTAGGAATATTGTTTAAGACATTCTTTTTTCTAATTTCAATGAAAAGAAGATTCAATAATACTTAAATCCAAGAAGTGTATCTTTAATATTTTATTTTGCAAATTACTAGTCTAAAATTTTGATATGTTTTTACATTCATACATTCAATTAATCAATAATTTTATATTTAATATGAAATTCTTAGTGTGTATGAGCCTTATAAAATAGAATTTTGTAATGATTCTGAAAAAAGAACTGGTGGAAAATGAATCTTCTCAAGAAAGCCAAAAGGAAAACACAACCAAGGAAGAAATTATCCATAAAATAGGATTAGTTTATTATCTCAAATATAATAATTTTTTATAATTCGTTGGAAATTAATTAAACTATAAATCAAAAAATCAGAGGAATAAAATGATGATAATCCTTTAAAGATGACAGAATATAATGATGAATTTTCAGAAAAACCTTTTATTTAGAAGCCTAAAACTGATAGAATGTTTCTATGGAGATAAAATTAGGGAAAACAAAAATTCATAGAATCATATATAAGTTTATTTGATAAAAATAAAGAATTTTATAGGATCATAATAGATGTTTTATTGATACAAATAATGGGGTCTTGAAAGAAAAACTTCGAAAATCGAGTATAAAATGAATAAATACATCTATAAAACCATTTTATAGTTCAGATATATCCAATGAAAATAATCTAAGAGAGGAAGATAATGATAATATGGATGAGGAGAATAAAAAAAATAATTGTTTAATTATAATTAAAAAATATTATATTATAAGATCAATTATTTCAGGGGATATGATTAATTAGAATGTTGTTTCTGATGTTCTATTAGAAATAATATTATGTTTTAATGGAAAAGGAAAAGAGGATACCTTTTAAATTTAGGAAAAATACTCCTCTTGAAAATTATTGAAATGAATTTCTAGAAGTCCATGCAGACAAAACTGATGTATGAACATTTTGATGTTTAACCATTAGTTGTTAAGACAACTGACATTAAAAAAGTTTATTTTCAAACATCACAATTTCATGTAAAATAATATTTTATTAATGAAGTCTTTACTAAAAAATTTTATGTTTAAAATTAAGTTGAATATAAGAATAAATATTAATCAAATATAGTAGAACTAGAGAGTCTATAACCTCTTGACTCTTCTATATATAATTATACTGTTCTAACATGTTTTCCAGCCAAAAAGTTTCTTTAAAGTCATTTTCATTGGAAGATAGATGATGTTTATGTTTTATATCTACTTTTGAGGGAATAGATTATGATAAAAACTTTATCAATAAAATAATTTTGATATTAAAAACTCTTATTTTGAAATTTTCATGTTATTGGATGATTGAAAAGATATTTTTTAATATTATCAATAATAAGATTACACAAGACTCACCATAACGAATGAATTTATTAACATCCAAATCCTTTTATCAAAAATTAAGTGTTGATGTTATTAATAAATAGAGAATAAATCAGAATATTAGTATGATCCTTGATCTTAGAATAATAATTGGATTCCTTAAAAATCAATTTTTCTGGGTTTAAAATCGTAGTGTACAAATTAATTCTATATACAATAGATAAAGTGAATTTATATTTGACAAATTTTAGAATATAAATAATTCTTTGTGGTGAAAACTTGATAAACATCACAAATTGGTTTAAATATCAAGTAAAATATGTAGATTTTATTTTTATAAATCGAACATCACTTTATTATGAAATCAAATATAATTTTGAAAAACCAATTTATCTTTATTTTGGGGGTGGGGGAATTTAGAAAACATTTTTAAATTAATTTCATCTTATATTTAAGATCTAAAAGAGCTTCCCATGCTTCAATATTAGTAATTGGAAAATCATAATAAAGTATTAGTCATGTTAAATGATAAATATTGTTAGTAGAATATAAATAAGTGTTCTCTACGAATAATATTCAATGATAAGATAACAAGTTAAAATCATAGGAAAAGAGTTCTTCATTAATGTATCTATGTTTGAGGGTTAGTTTAAGCCTCAAGAATACCTTTTATCAGAATAATTCAAGTACATCAATAATATAAATATCATTATTGAAATATCAATTAAAAATTAATTATTTTTAAGACATTATAATACTATAATATTAAACTCTTCTATAATTTATTTATGAATATAATTATAATATTGATGTTTCAATTTTCATGATTTTTTTAATTTAAAAATCTTTGTATGAATTGTTTAGGATGAATGTTTTATTATTAATTTAATCTAATGGATGAATAGATAACAAAACTATCAATTAAAAACATTTTTTATTTCCCAATTCATTTTAAAAGAATGTCATTCTTTTAAAAGTAATATTTTTCCTCTTATCACTATTTTTGAAAAACCACTAAGGGGTAGAAAACATTTTAAAAATTAATATTTATTCCAACGTTCATTGAAAAAGGAGATATTTTTGTAATAATTTTTTAAAGAACATTTATATTATTTTACCAAAGGGAAAATGTTCTACAAAGAGGAAGAATAATATTTCGCAATGGATAGAATTTCTTAAAATAAAAAATGATAATATATTAATGACTGATATTATAGAGATGAAAATACATGGAGTAATACAAGATGTATTTTCATAGAAATATATTTTTACTCCATGTGTTTTGTTTTTTAAAGAGGAGGTGATTTTTGACTTCGTGGCTTAACTTCACGTTATATATTTTTAAAATAATAATATTATTAATTTTAAAATTTATCTAGATTTAATTATTTATTATATATTATATATTTTTTATATTTATAAAAATATTTAATGAAAAACCAATAAATTATGTTTTAAAAAATAATAATGGAACTATATTATGAAAATAAAATAATCTAAGGAATTTAATAACACCAAAAGTCTATGGTCTTCATTAAATGAACAATAATTGTGATGTACCACCCAATTAATAGATAATGTAAAAACATAAATCAATATGATGAAGAATTGTGAGTTGTTAGTGATGTGATTGTTCTTAGCCTCCAAAAATTTGAAATCCAAATAATGGATAAATGATTATAAAGAGAGATGCATCCTATTGGTATGAAGATACTAATTCATACAAAATTTTTTTGCATGATAATCAATTGAAGTATTCAAAATATTATTGATTAATTAACTTTAGATTTTTATTCAATAATAGTGTTTTTATAGAGCTTCCACCTGTGAGGTTTTCACTATAAGAGAATAATAAATTTATTAATTTATTCATCTTAATTATATTATATATAAATATTAGGAAGCTGATATAGCAGTTTTTTAGATGGGTACTAATGTACCTTTTTTATTTATGGAGGCACTTACCTAATGGTTATACATTGCTGGTAAACCAATATATAGATTAATTAGTGCATACAACTGATAAACATGATGATATAGTGGGGTAAATAATGATTGATTTGATTATGATCTTATAGTGTTATAAAGATGTATTCAAGATTTTGAATTCCAATAATTGGATTCCTTTTGATAGTTTCAATGTTGATGATACCTCAGATAATGTCTTCTTATCTAAATTTCAAATTGGAAAAAAATTGGGGTTTATAATATTCATGTTTATATTTTCCAATTTATTCATTAATTTATATATATTTTTATTTAATGTTGTTTTGTTTCTATTTATATATTCCAATATCATTTTATCAGTAATTTATAAAATAATTTTTTTGAATATTTTTTTGCATGTTATGTTGATTGGTAATCTTAAATACTAAAAAATTATCTTTGTTACTCAAATTTAATTTTATGGGTTTATCAGTAGTTCATAACATTCATACATCTAATTTTTGACCTATAATTTTTTATTAATTATAATATTCTGTTCTATTGAGTAAGATAAAAATATTTCATTTTTTATAAAAAAAATTAACCCACCTCATGTAATATTCTATCCATGATATCATATAATTCTGTGCCTATAAGTTATTTATATAGATGTAATTACACATCTTTTATTGAGTATTTTTATGTACATACCCATATTCCCTTTTCATGGGTTAAAAAGATGAAATGTTCTAGTCTCCAAATACTTATGATTTGAAACCCATTATTTATTCTATATGTGTTATTAAATAAATGATTTCCTAAAATATATAAACTATTTGTCCCATATGAATTAAGGCTTATGGAAGGTGTTTCATGATAGAACTCAAGTGCATTCGACAAAAAATTAACTTCTTAAGATAACATGTTTATAATACTTTACTGAATAACATTGGTAACATGTTTTAAAAAATCACATTGTGATCCTTTGTGATATGATCATGAATGTCTCATTTTTATATTATAGATAAATTTCCATTTTTAGTAATCATGGTCATTTTAGAAAGATATTATATTATTCCCCATGTTTTTATGAGAATGCCCTACTATTTATCTCATGTTTAATCAAAGAATAACACTAAAATTAACTTTTTTTGTCACATACTACAATTTATGGAAAACCTTTTCTATTGATTTTTGTCCCCAGTAAATCATTTATTGTGAATTTATCAAGGATATAATAATAATGTATTATATAAATATGATTTAAAAAATGTTTAGGTTTAGGTTTTCATTATGTTCTTCATGTATTATGTACCATGTCCCAAAACACTAAACCTCAAATCCCTTATAAGAGTTATTTATGTATTATTTTGTTGAGGAATTATGTTAAGAATCATGTATGAAATATGTGGGTCACTAATGTATGTATAAAATAAAGGTTTATTTATTTTTATAAATTATATTTTGAAAATATTAATAGAAACCACATGGATGATTCTTATTATAGAAAAACATCATATTTTAAAAAAAATATAAACAGTAGATGGTTTTCATGAAATGAAATACTTATCTAGATACTACAAGTTATTATGGTTCTAGAATAGATTCACCAGGGTGTAATAACCCTAAAATGGTACGATTTGTTTTTAACTTCATCATCAAATACTGTATGAAAAAATGTTATACATAAAACATTCTTTGATATTCAGAGAGATTATTCTTTTGTTAATCATAATCATTTTACCCACAGTTATGAATAATATATAAAAAAATATATTTTTTATGAAATTTAATTATTACACCTTAAGAGAATGTAATTAGAAAGAAAAATATAAAACAATACTTTATAATTATTATTATAATATTTTCTATAGTAAAAAATATCTCACATAAGTTTTATTCTTCATAAATAATAGAAGGAAATTGATCGACATAGGTAAATAAAGTATGGGATGTAAAATGCAATGAATAACTCCCCTATATGATGTGTTACAAAGTTGAAAACATCATCCAGATTCTAGATCATGTTATATATAATAAACTAAAAATTATGAAGCATCTGTCTTCACCATTGAAGAAAAAACAGGAATTTAAAACCTTCATGAACTAATTAATACATTCTTTTAGTGAAACTTTTGATCTAATAATCACAGTAAAATGGACCAACACTAAAAAATCTATTTTCTATACTCCATTTTATAGGGATAGAGACACATTACTAGTATACCACTTAGAGGGAGAAGGGGATTTATTTGGAAAATTGATAAAACAATAAATTGAAGGGAAACATTTAATGATTAGAAATGAGAATATTTCAAAAATATACTGTTAAATAAGTATTTTCCTCACACCCTATAGACAAATATAGAAATGAAATTTATTCAACTAATGAAAAAATTAATGAATTAGTAGAAGATCATGTGATGAAATTTAAAAGTCTTTCAAGATATTCTTCACACTTTGGCATTGATTATTAAAGGAATATTGATTTATTCATTTGTATAAAAATATTTCATCTCGAAAATTATTTAGAAATATGATAATTTGAGAGTTATATGGTTGTAGTGTTGTGTTCTCTAAAACAGTAAATGGTGTTTAGAGATGCCTAGTGGTAGCATATACATAATTATAAGAAGATCCAAAAGGTTAAAGAGACTAGCAGAAACCTACTCCCAAAAAAATTATTAGAGAAAAGACTAAATAATACAATACAATTCAAAAACAGGAGGCCTTACGAAGCCTTGTATAGAAAACACCATCCATATCATTGCTAATAAAAATTTCACAATAAAAAGGTAGGACAAAAGACCAACTAGAACTGACCTCCATAATGGAAGTTTTAGATATAGCATCAGCTACCTGGTTAGCTTCTCGATATGCATGAGAGACATCAAGACATAAGCATTCAACAAGCCAAAGATAGGAGATCCAAGTGGGCATCATCCTCCAAGGAACATTTTGAGATCTATATTTCAAAATCTGCACATCAAGAGATGAATCTGACTCTAACCATTCTCTATGCCAACCATAACGCACCGCATACCTGATAGCTTTGATCACCGACCATAGTTCAGCTTCAATATCATGAGAATAACCAGTATAATGGAAAAAAAATCCTTTCACAAAGCCCTGATGAGTTATGAAAACTCCACCAAACCCAGAAGGACCCGGTGCCCCGGTGGCTGCCCCATCAACATTCACTTTCAGCCACTCTAAAATTGGTGGAATCCACCTAATGTATCATAAAATTGTAGGCTTCATTTACTTTCCACTAACACCAAGGGATATCAAAATAACAAAGTCAGAAATATCATTATTTACGGATCCAGTTTGGTTTCTAGAAGCAGCTGTAATGCATCAGTGTATATGCAGAACACCATACCGGAATGAGGGCTTTACATTGTTAAATATAATATAATTATAATCTTTCCAGATGAAACTGATATATTGGCTAAAGTAAAAAGGGATTTTAGTTGGTCACTAAAATAAATCTTCAAGACCGAACTTAACACTGATTCAAGAGAGCAGAAATCAAGACATCAATTTAATATTGATTACACATAGTTCCATAAATGTACAGAAAAAGTTATGTGAAGAATCAGATGTTGAAGAGATTCATCACTGTTGATACAGAAATGACATACCGAGGATAGGTTGAGTCCAGTGCACTAGAACACATATTGAATGGGAATTATGTTTTTCCAGATCTGCTAGATCAACATAACATCACTGGGGGAGATGTATGGTCGACGAAAACCTACCAGCCAAGACGGGATTCTGGAGATAACACCACACTACATATTATAGTAGTCCCAACTAGAACATGATCCACTGAGAGCAGGTTTCCAGATCAAAATGTCAATATCAACATAAAAATAGTTAGAAATTTCCATGAAAAGGTTATTAGGAATGATATCATAAGCAATAAAGTTTTCCTACAGATCAAAAATGGAATTATTTCCCAAAGAAGAGGGAATATTAACATGATCCTTTATTGGGGAGGATAACCATGGTGTGTTCCAGTAGTTTAGATGAGAATCAGGTGAAACTAACCAAATTGACTGAGAAATTATTGATGAATAAGCACCCTTAATTGAAGGCTACAAAAAATATTTTAGAAAACTACACCTACTATTGTGAAGTCAGTCCATAAACCTACAAACAAGAATTTCAAGAGAAAAGAGATTCTTAGAGAGAATCCTCCATGTGAAATTATGATGAAGCGCATTATTGGAAATTTTATCATCCTTAATTCCCATTCCTCCCATATTGACTGGCATTATACATTCCTTCCATGAAATAGTAACAAGTTTCCTCTGAAGGATTAATCCAATCAAAATTAAATTTCAAATCATTCAAGTCAATTCCTTTAGAAGCAGTGCTGGCCATCTATACACATAAAATTAATAGACAAACAGGGATGTAATAACAGATTTGACAAGGTAAACTCTACCATCCCAAGACATGGTCTTCCCTTTCCAAATTGCTAACAGATTAGTATTTTTTAGTACAAGTTCTTCTAAATTGGAACATTTCACCCTACCCCAAAATAAGGGAACCCCAAGATTATTAAAGGGTAGTGTTCCTCTCTTGACACCGAGCCTACGTGCAACCCTATTTTGCTTCAAAATCCTAATTCCTTCCCTAAAGACAATAATGGATTTGTTCCAGCTGATCACCTGACCTACAACCTCTTCATAGTGTGAGAAGATACTCTTGATGCACAAAATTGTTTTCCTGTCAGCCTTACAAAATAGTAGTATATCATCAGCATGGAGTAAATGTAAAGGAGAAACTAGATTCCTACCTGCCCTCATTCTTTGATAAATACCAGTGTTGATAAGATCATGAAGACAGACACTCAGGTAATCCTTAGCCACAGAAAATAGAAGCCTAGATAAATATTCCCCTTGTCCAATCCCTCTAGTTCATTGAAAGAAACCACTGGGGGAGCCATTGATATGAATGGATAAGAGAACACTTTTCAAAATGGTATAGATCAGACCAATGAACTTCTCTAAGAAGCCATGCATCTTAAGAATTGAAAAGATGAAGTCCCACCTTATTGTGTCAAAGGCCTTTGATATATCAATCTTCAGGGACAAATTACAATGTGGAACTTTTTTTCATAATTTTAATGCATTATGAAGTGGTGAAAAGGAAATTATGAATCTTTCTTCCAAGTAAAATGCCAAAATGATTATCAAAGACAAGGATTTTAGCAACATCCCCCAACTGAATAGCCAGGATTATGCTGATTATCATTGGAATAGAATTCCCTACAGAAATAGGCCTAAAATCATTAATATCCAAGGGATTTTCCTTTGTAAGGATCAAGGAAATAAAATTAGAATTCATCCTAAATGGCATAATGGAATATCATTATTTCCACTAAAATATCATTGAATATCATTCATAGCACACTTCCTAGTTTTCAATGAAAAGAAAAAAATAATTTTGATATCCAATTATTAGAAAGAGTTACATAAAATGGAATTGATTATGAGTAACTAAATAATAATCAATATAGAATAATCAATTTGTCATGGAATATATCATAACACAAATTCCATTTAATCAATAACATTAGAGTCACAGATCTGATATAGAAACCATCCAAATAGGCCCCTTCTACATGGTCTGTGGGTAGGCCCAAATGTCATTCCATATCCCCATAGGATAGAACAATTACCATTGTATCATAAAAAAATGGGTCTGGAATGATTTACATAAGTTAGGAAACAAAAAACTACAAATAATGAAGAATAAACAATATTAGAAAATTCATGCCAAACTACCCTTTCCTAAAAATTGGACTTGATTACATGGTTTTAAACATGATATAAGAGTTCTAAAACTAAAATATTAGAATACAAAATATCCCCTGGACCACCACAAGATAAGGGTGTATCACCCACGAGCGGTTTCAACAACACCCCGGCATGGAAGGAAACTATCAACCTGAACCGTCATCTCTAAAGGTCTTTCCTTTACCTATGTCATATATAATAATGTATACTTATAACCAAAGGTGTAATTATGTGGTGATCTTATGGATAAAATGTTAACACCCAAATATTTCATGTGATAATCATTAGATGATAAAAAGAATGAATGTTTTCCTAAAAATTAAATAGTAACAACAACTTCAAAATAAAAACATTTAAAGGAAAAATAGTTTTAAAAGGTTTATGCTTAAATAATTCATTAAATTAAATAAATCATGTATTTTATTAATATACCTAGCCAAAAACACCATCATCCAATGGTAAATACCAAATAGTCAATGTGCACTCGTCACGAGGACACCCATAAGCACTAGCTAGCTTTGGGCCCAAGGAACCACATATCTTGGTGTAATAGATACCATAAAAAATAAATTTAATTGTGAATTATCCACTAGTAGGTAACATTCACATAATATATTAGTTCTAATCATAATAATTATAGTTTTTTAGTGATTTCAATGTCAAATATGATAAGTGAAATACGAACAAAAGAACTTCGAATCACTAGTGTATTTGTACACCTCCGCCCTCATAGATACCCAGAATTACGTCTTTTTTCTAATACTAGTTCCACATGAAATCATGTTCCATTTACACATAGAAATCATAGTTATGGTAATACGCACAAAAAACATGCATCTAAACATGTTTTTTACCATTCGTATAACTAAATAAATAACTTAAAATTTCCATAAAACAATTTCACAAAGTATAACAATAAATTTAAAATAAAATCAATTTTAAACTAACCATTAAAAACATAATGTGTACCAATATACACCAAAATAGAATTCAAAACACTAAAACATTATAGAAAACCAATTCCATGAATTATAAAACAAGCACAATTTTGGTAACAAGTAATGCACATGAGTACACTCATTTTCACACAAAAATCACACTTAAAAATAAATCTATTGAAATATGCTACCAAAAAAGTTTTTGCACAAAACATAATGAAATCAGAACATGCTAAAAATATAAATCTATAATATTTAACTCATTGAATAATTATTACACATTTAATCACCTTCCAATTATTTCAAAAACATAAAATCATTGTGCGATACTTCAACCACACCACCGCCACACCACAATGGAGTGAAAGAAAACATAAAACATAATATTAGACCATAAAACTCAATAAAACCCTAGGTATGAAGCCATAACATCTGGAAATTTGTATCTTGATTAAAAGTGGGAGATAGCCTAAGTAAATGGAAGGTCAATGGATAGAGACTCATTTACATGGGAGATCCATATGTACCTCCACAAAATCCAGAATCAAAGTTGAGATAAAATAGAGGTTGAGAGAGCATGGAGGTTGTAAATGGATTCTATAAACTAAATGGAGAAGAAGTGATAAAAATAGGTTTTATTCTAGTTGGAAAAATGGTAATTACATTACCATTTAAATGAGCAGGAAAAGAGTGGACAGTTTTCATGCAGGGTTTACTAAACTGTTCACCCAAACTATTCACCCAGTTTTCTCCACTCAAAACATGTCAAATTTCTTCTAATTTTAAGGAGGAGTTGATTAATCCTATACATAATGTTAGTAAAATAATATAATAGAAATAATTACCGTAAAATAGGTACATGTACATGACAATTTTCCCCACCATGAACACATTCCACCCTAGAATGTCAACCCAAAACATGATTGGAAAACATGAATGGATAATCTTGTTCAAACCATGTCTTCTACTACAATGATTCATAAAAATCAATCCCATGTTTCCAAATAACCTAGACAAGATGAATAGACATTCAACATATAACATGTATTCCACCTTTCCAATCTACTCAGTAATCTCAAATGGTCTAACTTTCTATGGTGTTAGCTTGCACTGCTTTCCCAAAAGATGATGTCCCATACATTGGGGGCCACATTCAAGAATACTCGGTCACCCACAGAAAAAAATAGATCTCAACACCTATGACCATCATATGATTTGTGGAAACAAAGCATTGTCAATAAATGTTTTCTAACTAAACTGACCTTCTTAGATGTCTCTTTCAAAAGGCTCAGTCCCAACAATGAGGTATTACCATCCTCATCCCAACTTAGGGGGGACTGATAGGGATGACCATAGAGTGATTAAAAAGGATCCATTTGAATAGATTATTATTAACTGTTATTATAAGAAAACATGAACAATATTAAATGGATATATGAAGAATCACCAAAATTGAAACACATGCAAGAAGCATGCCCACGAAGATCTGATTCGATCGCTCTATCTGAAAATCTAAATGTTGATGGTATATCATGCTCATTTTAATCTAAAAATCCAAGGTCATCTGAAGGCCTTACCAGAACTAAGATATGAAATAAATGTCTCTATCTAAGACAACTAATGATGACACACCATGTAGCCCTTTTACACAATGAAGACACTATCGGCCCAACTAATCCACTTTAGCTATATCTTTGATACAAATGAAGTTGGCATATTTGGTCAAATAATCAATCAACACCTAGATTTTACTATTACGTTAAGGTGTTTGAATAAATCCATCAATTAAATCCATGGTGACCTCATCCCAATTCGATGTATTAATGGGTTACAACTGAAAAAAATCAATGGGTCTTTGAGGCCTTTATTTTACCTGTTGACATTTTTAGAATCATGACAATATATCTTCTATGTCTGGTCTTATACATGGGAAATAGAACTACTGATGAACATCATAGTATATTGTTATATCACTTAGATTAATGACCCACTAATATTGGTGGATATCATACATCACCACCTTTCTTATAGATAAAAGCACCACTAAATGTCCCTTGAAAGAAAATATGCCATTAGGAGATGGGTAATAATTAAAAGACGTCATCCACTCATAAGGAGACTACATTTGATGGTGACATAGCTCATCACGAGGATGCTCCTACTAAACCAAATATGAAATAGTTGGATTCAACTGAACACCCTCCAATAATGCACCTCAACTGTGCTCCTTGGTCTCCACATACATCTGAGAAAATAGCCCCATCAGAGTCTACTCATCACCGGGCTTCCGAAAATCCAACAATCGTACTATTCTACTCAAGGAATCTACCACCACATTACCCTTTCCTAGGGTTTATAAGATATGGATGTTTAACTGCTATAAGTACCTGATCCAATAGTGCTACCTCAGATTAGGATCCTTCTGTTAGAAGTTCTAGGGTAGGCTCTTGTGATTAGTGTAGACCAACAACTTCATCCCAAAGAGCTAGTGATTCCAATTCATCAAATCATTCATCATCACTTCAAACTCCATGTCATGTATTTGATTACACTTTTTCTGTGGTTGGAGTTTGGGACATTCATAAAACACCACATGATCATCATGCATAAGCACACACCCTAGGTGCATAAATAAAGCATCAAAATACACCACATAACCCATTTATAGATTATAGAATGTTAAAAATGGTTGTGGTAGTTAACAACTGCATTAGATCATCAAATTAGCCCTTGATTTCTGGACCCCATAAAATCATCACCCTTTTCTAGGTGAGTGTGGTCATTGGCGAGGGAAGCTGAGAGAAATGCTGAAAAAACGCATGTAATAACCTGCTAGGTCGAGGAAACTCCTGATATCGAACACGTTATTCTATAGCTCCCATGAAATCACAACATTGATCTTCTTGAGGCCCACTAAAACACCATGCACCAAGATTACATTATCCATAAAAATCACTTCCCAAATACAAAATGTGTACATGGAAAACCTTCCAGAAAAGTGATGATCTTGAAGGGTACTCAACACAATACACAAGTGATTCTCATAATACTCCTTGTATATAGTGTAAATAAATATATCATCCAAAAAATCAATGAAAAAGGATTCGAGATACAGGTGGAACTCCCTATTCATGAGTTATATAAAAACTTTAGGAGGGTTGGTCTACCCGAAAGGCATTACCAAGTACTCAAATTGGTCGTACATTCATCAGAAATCTATCTTTTAGATATCTACCTCATTCACCATATGTTTATGGTAACACAAAAAAAATTATATTTTATAAAACCACTTCACACACATCAATTGATAAAATAGCTCCTCTATTCATGGGAAATAATATTTTTTCATGATGGTTACCTTATTCAGCTTCTGGCAGTCGATGCACCCCTGGAGGGACACATAGGCCATCTTTAAAAAGATAAAAGGAGAATCCCATGGATAGACTCTCTGGTGATTGAATCATTTTTATTCCTAATCATCTAGGTACATTTTTATTTCCCTCTTCTCCATGGGGGCCATAATAAATGAGGGAGGAGATATCGTCATTTTTTTCAATACAAAATCAATTGATAACACCACATATCGGTCACAGGGTAATCATGAAAAATCATCCCAAAAAACCACAAGGACAACATCCACTGCATTATGTAATCCAAACTTGAAAGAACAACAATTTTTTTCTTTAATTAACAACAATAAATGTAAGATAATATTTCCCAAATCTAGGAGTAGATGTCCCGCATGACCCGACTGAGGATCTCATTCCCGATTAAAAACACTAAGGGATGACATAAGGTGTAGTAAAACTCTTATTGCACCTATATTAATCGATGTGGGCCCAATATTATTCCATAAAATCAATGTCATGGATAACATAAAAAATTCCATCTCATGGACTAGGATTCCACACTCCATCTCAAGTCCATACATGATAAGTTCATGTGATGGAAAATAGAAACATTGCTCCATCTTTTTACCCAATAGTGTCACCAGCTCCATCACAAAAGATAAAAATTCAGTTGGAAAATTCAGTGTTCTCATAAATTTAGAATAGATAAATGAAACAAAATTACCATTTTTTAATAAGGAAGAAGATATAAAATATTTAGTTAATATGATACCTCGAATATAGATGGACCTACATCTGATCCCATTAGTGCCTACCCCCCACCATGAGGATTCATACTCTCTTCCTAATAATGGACAGTTTCATGTTACTATGCCCTAACCATAATTTTCCTAGAATATGAACTAGACATACCACCAAAAAAATTGAACTAAGATCCCACCATCCTGGATGGCTGTGACTGAACTGGCACTCCCCTGGAAGACAATGATCCTACCCCACTCTATAGTAGACATTCCAACATGAAAAAGCACTGCATGTTTCCCATACAACCACACTGATAATAGTGAAATAGAAGAGATTTTCATGCTAGTTTGATGTTCCCTAGCCTCCCAAACTAGTGGTACTTAATAGAACTCTCATCCGAAGAAACATATGAATGATTCCAAGAACAGTGGCATACACTGACACCTCATTTATTCCCATGCTCCTCCTTCTTCATCTTCATTTCAGATGAAGTTCCACATCTGCATAATGATATGGACACATAGAAACTAGATCTACCCTTATATTCAATATGTACTATACAATATCGGTCATCCTCCTCTTCTTAAGTAATTAGATTGATCACGATGACCTAGTAATAGATCTCTGGCCTCCAACCCCTTTCAAACTATTGGACTTTCATCTAGTCATTGGATACCATTTCTGGTGAAAACTGGATGAGCTCTTGAAAATTGTGGGAATTATCCATCACTGAATGATCCCTTGAAACCCACTCCATAAAGACCCAAGAGTTAGAATATGAACACAATTCAGGGTAGTACTGGTCATTTAATGTAACATTGAAGTCCTTCCAGCTCATATTTTCAGGCTTCCATCTTGAAGAACTGATTCCCATCACATGTGGTTGGGATCCTCTAATTGAAAATAGTCACAATTCATCCAAACCCCCTTAGGTGTGTCATAAAACTTGAACATGCACTCAATATTCTTGATTGATACCTCTTATTCATGGGTTCTATGATACCTTGAGAAGCAGGAGGCTTGTAAATTAGGAACTTCAGGGATTTGCCCTTCTTATGATCAGACTAATTTAATCTAGCTAGAGTATGATACAGAGATACTCCCAATCCTATTTATTTTACAGACCAAACCACAACTTCTACCTTTCATTGATAAATTTGTGAGGGAGAAATCTCTGCAGTATCCTCCAATGGTTCCATGGGAGTTTGGTGGGGAGGCATGTTGTTACAGAAGGAAATATTAATAATTGAAATCATCAAGAAAAAATTATGAAAAAATTTAGCAATAAAATGAAATAAAAAGAATTCAAACTCATCAAAACAATTTAATAATAAATCGCATCACTTCCATCAGACGACTACATGAAATATATAGTTCATACCTCCATCCTGGTAGAGAAGTAAAACAAACAAACCCAACATCCAATGGTGACTCAAGGTTTTTCATGAGAGGTACTGGCCAGGAACACGAATCAATACCAAAACATTGATCCCCAAAAGTTCATTCTCTAGTCATAGTAGACTCATCCCAATGTAATGATTTGACACAAAAAGATAAACCTCACCTCTCATACCATTTTTTCACGAAATGGATCTGGTTTCCATCCAAACCCAAAACTGAACCAGTCTTTGGCAAATCCTGAAGGGTGTTCCCTATAACCATGTGTTGGAACAAGTGCTCAGGTATAAAAAAAATGGCTCGGGAGTTAATTACCCAATTTAGGATACATAGAACAACCAATAATGATGAATAAACAAATCAATAAATTTTGGCCAAAAAATCCATACATAAAATTCAGAACTGAATATAAGGTTTCAAACATGACATAAGATGTCGAAATCTAGAAACATAGTAGTAAAAATATCACAAGGACAACCACATGACAAGGGGTCATCACCCAAGAGGTGTCTCCGGAACACCTCACCATGGAATGAAATTAACAACCCGAACTGAAGCCTCTAAAGGCCTTTACTTTACCTTTGTCACACATAATTTGGTCTTCATACACCCAATTCTATATTTTGGGTGTGATACTAATCCCAATATTATACCACCAAATTATTCCAAGTGATAATCATTAGAAGATATATACCTTGCATGATTTTATAAACCAGAAACGGTAGTAACAATTTCTAATGTGAAACTTTTATAAGAAAATACTTTTCAAAGGGTAAACCTTAAGGATTGAATAAACATAAATAAATCATGTAATATACTGAATTTCCCACCAAAAGACACAATAAGAAAAAATTAAATAACAAATAGTCAACAGAACACTAGTTTTAGGAACACCACTAGGCACTAGATAGTTGTGGTCCACATGTACCTCCTAACTCAGGGTATTTGTGACAATGAAAAATATATGTTCTCATACACAAGACACTATTAGGGAACATACCCATAACCTTGTGGTGCCCAATCATAATCATTATGGTTTTGTTATTGTTTTCAATGTGAAACATGCTATGTGAAATAGGGACCAAACCACTTCGGTTCATAATCATACAAGTACATGTCCGCCATCCTAGATAATCAGGTTTCCCTCTTTGTGCTCAGAAAATTTCCATAAGTAGTGAAATTCCATTTTAAAATAAAAACACCAATTCTTATCATACACACTCAAAAAATTATCTAAACATGTTTTTAACCATTTTTATAACTAAATGAACCACTTAGATTTTTCATAAAACAATATCACATATTATTTTAAAACATTACACAGTAAATCCATTTAAAAAACCTCTATTAAAACCAAAAGCAAAGAAATATTTCACCAACATAGAATTGTAATCTCTAAATAATTTTAACAATACCATTACATGATTTACAAAATAAACCCAATTGGTACAACATGGAATGCACATGAAAAACCCCCATATTCACACAAAAATGCCACTAAAAAATCATTCAGTTAAAAAATGATACAAGAATAGTTTTCTCACCAAACATAATGAATGAGGAAAATGATAAAAATATCAATCAAGAAAAACCAACTCATCCAATAATTCAGACACATGTAACCACCTACCAAGTGTGTTAAAAATCTCAAATTATTGTGTGATACCTCAACCGCACCACCGCCGCAACAAAAGGGAGTGAAAACAAACCTAAGACCACATGATTTGTCATTGAAACTCAACAAAACCCTAGGTACTAATCTCTAACTTCTTCACATTATGTGATTCAATTAGAGTGGGAGAACCTCTAAGGAAATTGAAGGATAAATTAAGGAAACAAGCTTACTTGGTATATCTTAGTGTCACTCTACAAAATCTCCATTCAATATTGAATTCCATAGGAGTTTGGGAGATCTTGGAGTTTGTCATGGATGCTAGGAATGAAATGGGGAAGACATGAGTGTAATTGGGATTATACTAGAAGAGTATAATGGTTATTAAAAAATAAAATTAATGGCGTTAAAATGGATGCAAGGTTTTCTTGCATGAATTTGTAAACCATCCACAGAATATTTGTGCCCAGTTATAGCCCCTGAAAACTTTTCCAATTTATTCCAAATTAAAGGGGGCCTAGGGGAAACCTAGTAGAAATTAAGTCCGTGAATAGAGGAGAAAAAATTACATGAATAGAGTGGAATTTTTGTGACAATAAAAATCATAATTGTATGAGGAATAATCAATATGTAATAGAATTAAATGAACACACATTCCATTTAAGAAACATGAGTACTATGTATAGATATGGAATTATCGATATGAAAAAAATAAATACCGGAAAACACATTCTAATTTAATAGATTTATCTCATGAATAGATAAAGAATAATTTTTATGAGAAGGTATATAACTAAACTCTATTTCCACTTAAATAACATTAGTAACATGATTAGATAATGAATTTTCTGTATGGAATAGTAAATAACTGAAAAAAAATTCCTTTTTAATTAATAACGGAGAATTAAATCCATCTAGAATTAATATAATTTTGTAAATATCAATGAAAGAATTTAATATATTTAAAATTTATAAAATTCATAATTATTAGACGTCATGATCCTTGGAATCATGATACCTATACTGTCAAGACCTTTTACATAATGGTATAAAACTATTGTTAGAAAAAAAATTAATGCAAGCTTACTAATTCTCATCAAGAGACTACCAATGCATCGAGGGGCTATATAATTCATTCCCCCACCCATTTCTGAGTGTGCATGTCCTTCCTCATAAAATGAATAATCGATTTAATCTGTGAACGATGTGTATTATCATCAAATATCCTTATTATGTAAAGAATATAGATTTTTCAATATTTCCCTATATAAAAAAACATTCAATGTAGAACTCCATATATAGAAATGACATATAGTTAAATAATTATATCCTTAATAAGTAGTATGTAGATATAAATTCATCAGAAATTTAATTTCAAATGTTCATCGAAAAATGAATAGTTCTATAGGAATTTAATAACCATAAAATGAATCAAGGAAGTAAATTCCAATACTATCCTTCATCAAAATGAACATAAAATGCACATATAATATATATATATTATACCAATAAAAAATATTCCTAATGTAATATAATTAAAATAAGGTGTTTTTGTCTTTGATCCATAAAATATCTTTAATAACATTCTTGAGAAAAATATCATTTTCATCATGAGAATCACCTTTTAAGACATATTGTCCAAAAAACAATTTGACAATAATTTTTCATTATAATAACCTTTCAATAATATAAAATTTTATTTAAAACATTTTGTGTTCATGATTTGTAGAAATTAAATTAATTCCATTCATGTTAATAAAACATTAACATAAAAAATTATATTAGAAAAATAGGAATAGTTTTGAGAATGACTGGAATATTACATTCTAATTTTTTAATAAAAAGAAAACATTTGTAAAAAAAGTCATTAATAAACCATCAGAAAAATATTAAACACATTATTTAAAACACCTTTAGAAAACATGGATTATGGTGAAAAGGTATTTTCTACCATTGATAGAAATAATGTAGGGATTTGTTAAAACAATTTGATCAATCATTTTAACTAAGAAAGAGTGGTAAATTGCTACTATTACTTGGAAAATTATTGAATTACTAGAGGACAATAAACATTAACTAGATTATAATTGAATTGTAAAATAATTTTATAATTTGAAATTAAAGCATAAAAAATCTTGATTAAAATGAAAATGTGATATAAATTGTCAAGACCCGTCCCCTGGGGCCCGTGCCGTTACTACCCCAAGCCCACCTTCCATAGGCCAGGGGAAAGAGACTAGCACCAAAGGCATAATTCCCTAAATCTAGAAAGGAATTACCATTATAACTATAAACACACACAATAGATCACACAACTAGATACAAAACTCTATGAAAGACTGTATAACAAGAGAGTGCTAAAAAGTAAAGGGGCCTGAAATACAAGCCCAACTGTAAAGTAAAAGTACAATTGAAAATCACAAAACAACTGAAAGGTGAGAGGCATATCCCGGATCATCCACCACGGATCCTACCTGAAGGGTAGGTACAGATAGCATCCTCAGCACTCCACATCTATCAGTCTCCTCCGTATACTGACACATCGTATGGTCCACCTCCAGGTATCATCCAGTCCTGGTACTCTCAGACTCAGTCCGCACTGTTCGTCGTCTTCATCCAACATAACGAGGTGCGGGCATAGCCTGTGCAGTGGTGAGTATAACGATACTCAGTAGGAACCCTAAGACCCTCAAGGTCTCTCAAAATTCACCAATGATAAACCATAGAGTATCAAATCAACGAATAACCATTACATAGGTATATGACCATACATATACCTAATTTATCAAGTAACCCATCTCAATCAAGAGGAAAGCACAGAAGTCACTAACTATGCTCACACATGTATAAAACTTATATAGAGAGATAGGGACAATCAGATGTAGCCACTGAATCATCTATTTTTTCAAACCCACATAGGATCTAGGAACAAAAATCTGAACTGCCGAACCCACACAGGATCTAGGAGCAGTAACCAGAGCTATCGAACCCACACAGGATCCAGTATCATCGGTTTGAACTATCGAACACACAGAGGATCCAAGAACAGTAGTCAGAAAGCATCCATCCACATGGTCTTCGCACAAGCACAATTTATTCTGGGAGGTTCCAATACTCAAGACAAGTGTCGATACATTAACATAAATGAAGTCCCATGTGGAAATATCTCGAAGGTTCACCTCGTCAGAGGGATCTCAACGCAGTAGATGGTGCGTCAATCGGACGCCTGGTCTAAGAGTTCATAGAATTTTAGTTCCGGGGGAACAGTTGGATTCGTGCACAATCCAACCTGACCATAACTCAACTATACCCCGAACTCCAGTGGAGTATACTTGAAAGTGACGTCAAGCTCCTAGATTACCAGCACCGCTGATGGTTCGTCAAACAGACTTTCCGTACCAATGATTTGGCCAAAAAAAAAGTAAAGAGGTCGGTAGTGGGCTCGAGTCCGGTCCGACCTGGTCTGACCAACCCGGACCAACTTATTCTGGGCCGAACTAGTTTAGGTTGACCCGTCCTGACCCGTTGTGTCTGGCCTAGCCCGTTTGGAGGGTTGGACCATTGGGTTCGCCCCGCCTACTAGGCCCATCCGAGTAGGCCACGAGGGGCCGCGGAGGACCACTTTGGCATGGACCGACCGCGACGGCGCAAGCTAGCTGCAGTTATGTGTGAGGGTGCTGAGGCCTAGAGAGAATCGTGAAGGAGCGGTTTGGCGCGGCTCGGCCGGGGGCGGTTCGGCCAGGATGCCGCAGGTCGGTCGGGGGACGCTTCGT
Source organism: Viscum album (assembly GCA_963277665.1). NCBI lineage: Eukaryota > Viridiplantae > Streptophyta > Magnoliopsida > Santalales > Viscaceae > Viscum > Viscum album. Next base: position 1,391,551,550 of record OY728152.1, read on the forward strand.
CCAGGGCGCGGCGCGACCGTGCCGGAGGGTGGCGAGGCTTGGAAAGGGTTCTCAGGAGGTGTCCAGGCAGACCGGTGGGCAAGTTGTTGGGAGGATGGGAGGTGGATGGGCAGGAAGAGTGCTGCACAAGCATGCCAGAAGGCAGGCCGTGAGGCAGCCGAGTAGTTCGGCAGTGCGCGGGTAGGCCGACAGCAGGCCTGCAGGCACCCGGGCAGGCCGTCGGGCTGTTGGAAGCTGGCGCGGCTTGGGGAAGGTGGGTGGCTTGGCCGATGGACGGTGCAGCCAGCGAGGCTTGGTAGCCGGTGGGTGGCAAGGTTTGGCCCGTGGCGGCGGAGCTGGTTTGACCGAAGCATAGTGAGGGCGGCGCGGTGCACAGAGGCTACGGGTAGCGCGACCATTGCCTTCATCATCTCGTCGCCTCATCGCCTTGCCAAATTTCATCACAAACAAGAATGACAGAGGGGTGATGCCATGATGGTTTGGCATGCACCCTCCGTTTTTTTAGTGGTAACATTTGTCTCATCAAGTAAGAAGAATGATTAATTTCATATTTTACAACCTCCGCAATGATTCCTTTCCAACATAAGAAGAAAACAATGAATGAAAAATGGGACAAATAAACCCCTACCTTGATTGTTAGTCATCAACATAGTCACGAGAAGAAGACTGAGTTGTAGTCGTTCATCATGTCCACCATAGACTTCCAATCCTAAGCTCGCATGTCGGTTATGAAAGATGTTCCATGTTGGTAAGAGTCAGGGGAAGAAGATCTATGGAGATCATTGTCGACATTCTTCATTGGAAGAACACGTTCTTCATTCTTCATTGGAAATATATTTTCTCTCTTCTGTCAATAATTCTCCTCTCCTAATACCCATGTTAAATGTTGTGTCAAATAATATATTACAACCTCTATTATTTCGTTGGAATGAATTAAGATTGGTTAATTAATAGGGTTAGCTACAATTAATTAATCAAGATGTTGGCACAAAATTAACGTAGAGGATTTCGTAAAATAAATGTTTGTGCATTGGATCCATTAAGGTTGAGGGGAGGTGGTACCATTAAGTGGGGAGCTCAAGAGGTTTCTCTCCACTTAATGGGGAGTTCAAGAGGTTTTAAACTCGGGTGGTCCCCACCATATTAAACATGAGGAGAAGGATAGGTTCGGGAGGGCCCCACCACAAATACCTATCATGAGAGGTTAAGGTGTGGTCATCCCCACCTCAAACATTCACATGGATGCTTCAACCAACCAAAATATAAATAAAGCTACAACTTTATTTTTCTTTAATTCATTCATTAAAAACCCAAAATCAATCTTTTCTTTCTGACTATCTTCCGTTGAGGTGAAAATCTTCTTAAACGAATATCGGTGCTACGAGTTCAATGGTGCCCATAGATTTCAGTTCCGAGCACCAGTTCAAAAGTTATAAAAAAATTTCTCGCACGTTTACTGAATGTAATGAAAAAACGATCGGAAAATTATTATCAGTCACCCTCAACCGGCGCCAGTTAAGGATAGGCTCTTCCTAGGTGATACTCACACCAGTGAACCCAAGGGAACTCTCGGATTTTTAATCCGAGCTACTGTTTAGATGTTTTGAATTTTATAATAAAATAATTTTCACTTAATTATTTTATTTGTGGCCAAAATATATCTTTCTCTAGTGTCCAGTGCCAGCCAAAGTTTCGTATCTTCTTAAAGAATTCATAACCTCACGAGTTCAGCGGTGGTCTCTGATTTTTATTTCGAGTTACCATTTTTGAGTTGTAAGCATTTAAAAAATAAAATAATTTATTTTATTATTTTATTTATGATTATTTTATTTATGTGTTTTCTCAGAGGACGCCCGCTCCGACTAATCTTAAGTCACGCCTAGGGTAAACCATCCATCCTGAGCACAATAGTGCCCCAAAATTTATATTCTGAGAAAATGTTTAAAAGTTATTCCACTTTTTCAGAAAAAAAACTTATATGGGTTAACATATTCTTAAAAAAACATCGACGGGTAATTCCAGGCACTCAGTGCCTCAGAATCGTGCACCGTCAGATTTCACAGACTCATATAATTCCCATGTATTTATGGAAAAAACTTTCTATAAAAATTCTGGGTCTTCAAATTCTCTCATCCTCAGGGATTTACATCTCTATAAGCTACAACTCGAAATATGGGAACAAGTGGGGGGTACTAAACACCAATTTCAGCCTCCCGCTCCCATTTTCTCTCCTGTAGGTTCCCATGCTGTCAGGGAATGTGCTTCAGAGGTATTGACCATCCACACAGGACTCAATTATGTCGATCCTGAATCTCCATTAAAACCTCTATAAAAGTCACCCCACCGTCGATATCCATCTCTCCGTGGTTGATGATGTGGGAAGGGTTGGGCACATATCTCCTCATCTGGGGTACATGGAAGACGTTTTGAACCTAGTGCAACTGAGGTGGAAAATCTATGCAGTATTCCACCTCACAAACACTTCTTAGGACCTGGAAATGTCCAATGTATCTCAGAGATAACTTGCCGATGCGGCCAAATCTCCATAAACATCATTGAGGTGAGACCCGTAGAAAGATGTGGTCGCCATCCTTGAACTCCAGAGGTCTCCATATCCTAGAAGCATATGAATTAGGATTACTGTGTAGTCTTAATCAGCTCTTGGATGATCTGCACCTTCTCTGTGGTAGCACATACCATCTCTGGTCCCACAAGTGCTGACTCCCCTAGGTCAGTCCTGCATAGAGGTGATCTGCTAGGTCGCCGGTGTAACGCGTCAAAAGGATCTATCCCAATGGTTGAGTGATAGCAGTTTTTGTATAAAAAAATCCCCCAAAGGTAAGTGATCCTCCCAGATGCAACTGAAGTCGAGGAAACTATCACAAAGAATGTCATCGAGGGTCTGAATGGTCCACTCAGTTTGACCATCTTTCTGAAGAAGGATAGCGGTGCTCAATCGAAGTTGTATCTCGAAAGCCTCCTGCAACCCATTACATAGCCAGGAAGTAAACCATGAATCACGAACAGAGATAGTAGAAGAAGTTAAAACATGTATGTGGAAAATCCCCTACACATAGAGGTGTCCCAAGATCTCTACGAAACCCTTCTCTCTGATCGGTAGGAAGAGGGCCGACATGGTGAGTCGGTCGATGATCACCCAAATAGAGTCATGACCCCCAGATGTACATGGAATTCTTATCACGAAGTTCATGTATATCCTTTTCCACTTCCACTTTGGGACCTCTAAAGGATGAAAAAATCCTATTGGGACTTGATGCTCCACCTTCACTTGCTGAAAAGTGAGGCATCGAGAGACAAACTCTACTACTTCCTTCTTCATTCCTGAACACCAGTTTTGTTGTCATAGATCTTGGTATATCTTTGCCAATATTGGATGTAAAGCAAGAGGAGATGAGTGTAACTCCCTCAACAGTTCATCCTGATGTGACACTGGTACCATTGGACGTCATTTGAAGAGACTGACGTACTCCCCACCTTCATAAAATCCATCAGCTCCATGCCCTATGGATATCTGATCACGTCGTGTCTCGTAGTCAGCGTCCCCATGGTGTGCCTCCCTGACTCACTAATGAAGAGGGGGAGTGACTGTAAGAGACTGATGAAAGGATACTCAATCTCTATCCACAAAGGATATCTGTAAAGCAGCTAGCTACTCTGTCGCCTCACTCAGTAGATGCAGGCCAAACCTCCTACTGAGTGTGTCTGCGACCATGTTCCCCTTCCCTAGAGTATAGACTATCTCAAAGTCAACTTCCACTGCCACAAGGGTGAGGTTGGATGACTCACGAGTGGTTGGATGCACTCTCTAATACATGATCTTATCCTATAATTCATGAGTTTCCTTTTTTTCTGACAATGTAAAACCCCATCCCATCATTGTAGATAAACCATGACCTCTTTTTTCCTAATACAGTCAATATGAGTGCGAACTGTGGATGTCACATCCAAACCCAAACTAATGTCGTAAGGCCTCGATTTTGCCACCAAGAGGTTCCAACCAAAATTCTCACCTCAAGGGTCAAATCACACCGTCGTTGTAAGTGTGGTTATCAAGTCTCCTCCCAATGGTATCTCCAGATGTGAGGGTCAAGTAGACGGTTTAACCAGAAACTCTAGGTCTTGGACAAGATTTGTGGGAGGAAGGAATGATGTGTACCTATGTCTATTGATATGGAAGCTATTACTAAACTCATACCATACCTCAAATAATTCTCATAGCCCTACGGATACACTCCTTGAACACATACAGCAACTCTCTTCCCCCCGTCCTCTAGCTCCCAGAGCCTGGTGGGGACCATATTGCGGGGAGGATGTAAAATGCTGAAATGTACACCACCTCATATTGCTCCCCTAGCTCTGTTTCCACTTCTGTTGCCCTGTAGATTCATCTATCCCTAACACATTTTCTTCTTGAAACATTTCGCACATCCAGGTCTATGAGACTGGTGCCTGTTATCTGCTTTCACACTGCTAATATTCACTAGTTGTATCCATTCAGCCAAAGAACATTCAACCACAAAGGTTCTCTCTAGAACCCTAGAATAAGTAGGAATGCATAGATGAATATTGATGGCTCGGATGTCCTCTAAAAAAGTCTCTATCATATGTTTGAGCTTTGAGGCATTGATCATATCATATTCATTTAGTACCTGTAAAGATTGGCACACATCGTTGACTACTCAGCTACCGACATGTCATCCTGGCGAAGCTATAGAAGTTCTAGAGAACTCTCAGTGACCTCATCGAGCTGATACTTAGCTTTTTGTGAGTGAGGATCTCCTTAGAACCTAAGGGAATGTAAGGATGAAACACGAGTATGGAACTAATCCAACATGTGTACTCTACGAGTACCGATAGTTGTAACTACTGACCAATGGGTAGTGATATATCTGACACACTACCCGAAGGTACTTTCTCAGGAAATGGTCCTTGTACCAACGCCTCATCACTAATTAGAACATAATCATGGTCACTCACTGAAAAATACTAGTAGCTAAGATCATTGTTTGCTCTACTGGTGTCTCAACAAGATGAGAAACTCTATCAATCGCCTCCAGCCAGCACTCAGCTATGTGTGAATCTCTCTCGCCTAGAAACCTCAGAGGACTCAAATACTAGAACTCACACAACACTCTCAGTCGGCGTGCACCATCCACCAGTGTGGCTGGTGGTATCTACTGCTCAATGTGTGGTGGTGATGCTGGTACACTAGCTGAAGGTTCCAACATAGTAAGAGGGCCCTACACTAGAGTGTCGTTGCATGGTGGGATATCAATGCATATATATCTCAGAACTCTAACTGGATGTCCGCATTATGAAATCCTAAAAGAAACAGATGCGACATCGTCAAAAGATTATACCTAGTGAGATGAAATAAGAAATCACAAAGAAAACACACACGTAATCAGTATTTTCGTGCACTGAGTAGGATGTCAGAAGTCAGGGTCCTAGTGTATGGATACATCGGCCACCACACCAACACTTGTCTCACTGAACTAAAAACCACACTCACTACACTTAACACTATTTCTTCACATAAAAGATCATAGTCCTATGTTTTATGGTATAACCGACTCCTCTGATACCAATTTGTCATGACCCGTCCCCCGGGGCCCATGTTTTGACTACCCCAATCTCACCTTCCATAGGACAGGGGCTGGAAACTTGCATCAAAGGCACAGTTCCCTAAATCTGGGAGGGTAATACCTTTATAACTATAAACACACACAATTGAGCACATATTTGGATAAAAAACACTAGGAAAAACTGCATAATAAGATAGTGCTAAAAACTAAAGGGGCTATAAATACAAGCCCAACTCTAAAGTACAAGTACAAATGAAAAGGAAAAAACAGCAAAAAGGTTAAAAGAAACTCCTAGATCATCCACCACGGATCCTACATGAAGGGTAGATATATATAGATTCCTCATCACTCCACATATCTCAATCTCCTCTGTGTACCAACACTTCGTATGGTCTACCTCCGGGTATCATCTAGTCCTTGTACTCACAGCCTCAGTCAGCGCTGTCTGTCATCTCCATCCAACATAATGAGGTGCAGGCAAAGCCCGTGCAGGGGTGAGTATAATGATACTCATTAGGGACCCTAATAACCTCATGGTCTCTCAAAATCCAGAAAGGATAAACCACAGAGTATGAAATCAATGGATAACCATTACTTATGAATATTCCCATACGTATACCTATGTTATCAAGTAACCCATCTCAATCAAGAGGAAAACATATAAGTCACATACTCAGCTCACACAGGTATACAAATTGTGTAGGGAGAGAGAGATGATCAGATGTGGCCACTGAATCATCTATTCTGTTGAATCCATATTGGATCCAAGAATAGAAATCAGAACTATTGAACCCACAAAGGATCTAGGAATATTATCCAGAGCTGTCAAACCCACACAGGATCTAGGAACGGTGGTTTGAACTGTAAAACCCACACATTATCTAGGAACGGTAGTGAGAATGCAGCTAACCACGGTGTCTCTGCACAAGCACACTTTATTCTGTGAGGGTCCACTCCTCAAGACAAGTGTCGATATATCAACTTCGAAAAATTCCCATGAAGAAATATCCCTAAGGTCCGCCTCATCATAGGGATCTTAAAGAGATAGATGACACGTCAATCAGATGACTGATATGAGAGTTATTAGCCTTTTAGTTCCGGGGGCGCGGTTGGATTCATGCACGATCCAACCCAACACTAACTCAACTATACCTCGAACTCCAATGTGGTATACTCAATGGGGCTGTCAAGCTCCATGATTACCAGCACCACTGACGGTCCATCAAACAGACATCCAATGCCAATGATATGGCCAAATGAAAGTAAAGGGGTCGGTTGTGGGCCCGGGTCCGGTCCGACCCGGTCCGACTTAGTATGGGCCGACCTAGTTTGGGTCAAACCATCTGGACCCATTGGGTCCGGCCTGGCCCATTGGGTTCGGCCCAGCCATCTCGGTCCAGCCTAGCAGGCCGCGAGGGGCCATAGAAGATTGCTGGGGCAGGAACTGGTCATGAGGATGTAGACTGGCCGCGAGGGTGCAGACCGGTCGTGGTTCCGTGCAAGGTTGGCTCAGCCTAGAGAGCACTGCAAGGGTGAAATTTGGGGTGACTCGGCCCGAAGATTGAGTTGGCGTGGCTGAGGCCGGTTTGGCCAGGAGGCCGGTCCGGCCTAGGCGCGGCGCGGCCGGGTCGGCGGGTGGTGCAGCACTGCTGGGCCGGTGGGTGGCGCAGCTCGGCCAGTGCAGTTGGGAGGCGGTGGGGCAGACCAGCGGGCAAGCCGGCGGGCAGCCGAGGAGGCCGACATCGATTCGGGTAGGCCGGGAGGATGACAGGCTTGTCGACGGCACGTGGGTAGGCCGACGGCCGGCCCGCCGGTGGGGCATGGGCAAGCTGGTGGGCGGGCTGGGCGACGGCCGGCGGGCGTTCGGTGGGCCGAATGGCTGCTAGAAGCCAGCGCGGCTCGGGCTAGTGAGGGGCCTAGCTGACGAGAGGCGTGGTGAGACCCGAGGTGGTGAAGCCGGTTCGGCCTGAGCACCGCGAGGGCGGCGCGGTTCGCAGAGGCTGTAGGTAGCGCTGTCATTGCCTTCATCGTCCTGTTGCCTCATCGCTATTCCAACGATCATCACAAACATGAATGGTGGAGGGGTTGGGCCATGTTGGTTTTTCCCGCACCCTCCGTGTTTAGGGAGGTATCATTTGGATCATCAAGTAAGAAGAAAGAAGAACATTAAATTTTATAACCTCCACGACGATTCCCTTCCAACTGAAGAAGAAAATAAGGAAATAAAAATTGCACAAATAAACCACCTACCTCGATCGTTGGTCGTCGACGGAGTCACAGGAAGAAGACGGAGTTGTCGTCATTCGTCATGTCCGCCGCACACTTCCAATCCCCAACTCACACCTCAGTTTTGGAAGATGTTCCATGTTAGTAAGAATCTGGGGAAGAAGATCAAAGGAGGTCGTTTCCAGCGTTCGTCTTTGAAAGAACACATTCTTCATTGGAGGAATGCATTCTTCGTTCTTCATTATTCGTTGGCAAGAGTTTTTCTCTCTTCTCCCAATAATACTACTCTCCCAATACCCAAGTGAAATGTTGTGCCAAATAATAGATTAAAATCTCTATTATTTTGTTGGAAAGATTTCAAATGGGTTAATTAATTAGGTTTCCTCCAATTAATTAATCAAGAGGTTGGGACAAAATTAATGTGGAGGATTTGTCACCATAAATGTTTGTGCGTTGGCTCCATTAATGTAGAGGGGTGGTGGAACCATTAAGTGGGGAGCTCAAGAGGATTCTCCCTACATAATGGGGAGTTCAAGAGGTTTAAACCTCAGGTGGTCTCCACCATATTAAACATGAAGAGGAGGTTAGGTTTGGGTTGGCCTGACCACCATTACCTCTCATGGGAAGTTAAGGTGTGGTTGTCCCCACCTCTATCTTCTAAATGGAGGCTTCAACTAACCAAAATAAATATAATGCTACAACTTTATTTTTATTTAATTCATTCATTAAAAACCCAATAAATCTCTTTTATTTCCGACCATCTATCGTCAAGGTGAATGTATTATTAAGCGAATATCGACACTATGAGTTCAACTGTACCCTCATATTTTAATTCCGAACACCGGTTCAGAAGTTATAAAATGATTCTCTCACATTTACCGAATGTACACGAAATGTTTTTGGGAAAAGTATTATCAGTTACCCTTGACCCGCACCGGTTGAGGTTAGGCTCTACATAGTTGAAAAACACCCCATGGAACCCAACGGTATTTTCAGATTTTCAATCTGAGTTTTCGTATAGATGTTATGAATTTTACAATAAAATAATTGTCATTAAATTATTTTATTTGTGTCCAAAAACTAACTTTTTCTAGTGGCCCGTGCCGGCCAAAGTTAGTATCTTCTTAAAGCAAAAATACCCTCACGAGTTCAGTGGTGGTCTTGATTTTTTAATTTGAGTTACCTTTTGTGAGTCATAAGTATTTATAAAATAAAATAATTTATTTAATTATTTTATATACGATTATTCCATTTTTGGGTTTTCTCACATGAGATTCGGGCCGACTAATATTATGTCATGCCTAGGGTAAACCCGCCATCCTGAGTGCAAAAGTGACCTCATATTTCTATTCCAAGTAATTGTTTATGATTTATTCCACTTTTTCAGGAAAACTGCTTACGCACGTTAACATAAGCTTAAAAAAATTTGACGGGTAATTTAGGCACTCCGTGAGTTGGAATCGCGCGCTGTCAGATTTTGAAGACTCGTAAAATTTAGATGTATATAAGAAAAAAAATCCATGGAAATTTTGGGTCTCTACATAAACCATTACAAAGATCATGATGTAGAATTGAGAATTATTCAGTGAATCAATTATCGCTATGAAATATAAATAAAAATTAAAAATTGGAATTAAATCATAATATTAAAAAAATTAATTATATATATTATAATATAATGTAAACTACAATAATGAAATAATATAAAATAATGAAAGGAAATTGAATTATGAAATTCATTACCACTTGGTAACTTTTAAGTAAACTACCATTTGATGAAATTAATAAAATTAGTACTTAAATGTAATGAAGTATTAATAAATTATTATTTTAAATGTCAAAATTTTAGTATATAGACCATGTATTATAAATTGGGTGGAAAAAATTTCAATATTCTTTAATGAAGGAAAATTATGGCAGAGTCCCTTACCTCACACGTCCTCCTGGTTGAACATTATTTCACATCCAGTATAATCATTTTAATAATTTTATTAATCTATACCCCTACCATATTAATATAATGTCATATATTATCCTCTTATAACATATTATTTGGGTTTTATGATCCTTTATTTTTATCATTATTTTGGGTGTTAATTGATTTATTTTTCCCATGTCTATTTTATCATTAATGTACTTGTTCTTGTGTTTATGATATATATACATCATCCCAAAAATGATATTAAATTTTAGAAATATTATTTTTTATTATATAAATTATTATAATAAATATTTAAATTTTAAGATGGATAATGAATAACATTTCCTTTTGGAAATGTTAGGTCGCACATACACACACGCGACTATATCATTTATTTAATGGATGAATGAGTAAGGGATATGGTGATATATTAATTTAATATAATTAATATCACATCATATAAATAATATATATTCCTCAAATTTATCTTTATTATATTTAGTACAATTTTATAGTGAAAGAATAATCACATCATTTCTGAAGGTGGTAGTCTGCATACACATGTGCGACATTATCATAAATAAAATGACATTGAATGTGAAAAGGTATATGTGATATTATAATTACATAATTATAAAAATATCAGAAATATCATAAAAATGAATTAAATATATCATTATATATATCCTTTAATGGTGGATAGGGAGAATGAGTTAAATCATTTTTTGAGGTTGTAGTCTCCCATACACAAGATTACCGATTTCTTTCCCTATTTTAGGAAAGATAATTTGGATATAGCTTAATAAGTTAAGATAATATAATATCCTTATATAAAATATACTTATTTTATTATATAATATTTATTTAATATTATTTTAATGAATTGTAAGAAGAAATTAAAAAAATACCTATTTAAGAGCATTACCTCTTCATCAGACAACTTTTTAGTATTGCCCCAAAATCAGTAATAGGTTTTATTTTGGATAAAATAAAGGAATATATGATCTTTTACAAGATTAATGAAGTGATTTATTTTTATTATTGTAATATAAAAATGAAATTGGATGTGTGAAGTGGTTTAGAGAGGTGGTGCCTTTTATAAGTAGGGGAGCAGACAAACATGATTATTTTTGAAAAAAAAATCAATTACACCAACATTTAACCAATCCAATATAATAAAAATTGTTAATTATCATCCCTTATAGGTTATTTGTTATAAATATTTCCATACATTTGTTTTTGGGTATTTTTAGGTCATTTTAACCCTTATCTTATAAGTTTAAACCCATTGTAAATCAGTTTTCACCATTACCATAATAAATAATTTTTACAGCTTTTATAATTAATAAGGGTCAAAAATAAAGTTTAAATTGATTGATAACATAAATTATTCTTGTTAGAAATATGGAATTCATTTTTATAAATTCAATTAATATGATAGGATGACTCAATTTTAGAATTATACTTGTATACTTAATTAAAAAAGCGGGGTTCAAAAGAGAAAAAACCCATAAATATAGATGGTTTTAATTTTAAAATTCAATATAGAAATAATACTAAAGAACTAGATTTTTCAATTTTTAATATAATTTAACTAATTTAACTTCAAACCAAATTTAGTATATAATTAAATTTTTTAATTATTTAAATAAAAAGGAGTTTTTTGATAAAAACTATTTTTTTTAATATTCATCAATATATAAAACATTTTAGAAAAATAAAAAATATTCACCTTAGGATAATTTGGATATTTAGATTAAAAAATATAAGTTAATTTAGTCATATAATGTTTCAAAATGTGGTTTAAATTACTGTTAAATTATGTTATCAAAGAACGACTAAGCATCCTTTTTGAAAAAATTACAGTTTTAATGAATGCATTTATTTTTCATTTAAAAAATAATAATTTTATTTATAATCAATATATATCCAATTAATTTATTTTATAAATTTATAAAACATGTAATTTTCATAATTTATTTTTTCCTATTCATACACAATAATTTTATGGCTATGTTATAATGGTCATGTTTAAATAATATTTAAATAGCGTATTTTTTTTATCCTAGTGTTGCGTGCATCACTAGCTATATAATAGATTGAATTTATTTTTTAAAAAAATACATTATAAGGTATCTTGATATTAAATTATCATATAATCCCGGTGTTAAGTGTTATACATGTTATAGAACAAGATATTCCTCATAAAATTGTGGGGATTTACAGTAGAAAAATCGACTTTTCTATCATATTTATTAAATATTTTTATAAATATTAATTAAAAAATACAAAAAGATGTCGTTTGATCATATTGGTTGATTGTATTTGGATACTATACACAAAATATTTTTCTTTAATGAATGATCTTCATTATCTCCTATAAATATATTCTCACATAGTAATATTCTTATAGATTCCATAATTAAAACACTTATTCATAACCTTGGGAAAGGAAATATAAGAAAGGGTGTTCTCATATACTCAGTATGGGTAGAAATGGATGATATGTAAGAATAAATTGATAATAAGGGTATTAGAACATGTGAATAAAATTTTAAGACTATACCCTAGAAATAAACAATCACAATCCTAATTATTTTCACAAATATTAATTTTTCATAAGACACGAATCAAAAAAAATCAAAGATAAAGATCTAGGAGAGCATAATGTTGGTATAAGATATAGAATTGAGACATAAAAATTAGCATGGAAAATAATTACCATAGAGTCAAGTCTCACCACAAGGATATCATAGTTGAATATTTTCACTTCCCAAACCATCAGAGTAGATATCGTTCACTCCCATCAACATCATAGTGGAGAAATCCATTATGGAGTCGGGGTCAGTCCCTGATAAATACCATTATATATCATGAGATATAATTCATTACTAAATGAATTGTAAGTAATTATAGGTCCCAGAAATCACATAATAAATTTCATTCATTTGTGTTCGAAAATATCGCAAAGCACTCAACACACCACAACCCATGAAATGAAATGGGTTTTATAAATTTTTCATTATCTCATAACATATGTAAACGACACATCTTTTATAATAATTTCATCATTTTATCATAGAATAACCAATGGAAAAAATTAGGTTTCATACTCATTTTATCATGGTATAACCACGATAAGATAAATGGGGTTTATAATCATCTTGTAATCATAAACATAAAAAATACACAGATGGAATACAAATGTTATCCTTTGATAATATCCTCACTAAATCATAAGTATCATAAAAAATTGTCATCTTATAATGAAAACCATTGTCAAATATTATTTATAAAAATTCTTTAAAAAAATTAATTTTAATTGAAAATAAATTATTAAAACTATAAATTCATAAAAAATATTAGAAATATTTTTATTAAAATAAAAAATGGAACATATAGAAGAATATATAAGAATTATTTAAAACATTTCATGAGGAAAATATAATTTTTACTATGAATTTTTTTAAACATTAATCATCATGAAAATAGTTTTTTAAATAACCCTGAAAAAATATAGATTATGATTTAAAAATCATTGAATACATTTAATGAGTAAAGTATCATTTCATAATTTTAAAAAATTATTTAATACATAAAACATTTTCCAATTAATTTTTAAAATATAACCTTGATAACATATAATTCAATTTTTTAAAAATAATGAAAAATATTTTTTTGGGTAAAATTTACATTATACGTTTAAGAATACATTTTTAAAACATAAAAAATATTCCAAATACATTTTATAAAAAATAACCATGAAAAATTAATAATTAGTCATTGAAAATCATTTAAATCATTTCATGAGGAAAAAATCAATTTTACATTGAAAAAACATTTAAAATAGAAAAAAAAAATAAATTTTCTTTAAAATCAACTTCAAAATATAGAATGGAATAATTAAGTAAAATATTGGCCGTGATGGTGTAAAATTCAATTATTATGGTACATGTAAAAACAAAGATTGTTTTCATATATTAGGTAAAATCCATGTTTGTATTTTTTTTTGGAAAAATACAAGAACATTCTTTAAAAAAAATTAAAGTAAAACATTGGTAATTATTTCATTAATAAATTATTGGAATAATGATATTTTTTAAAAAAAAATTAGAAAACATGGTTTTAAATAAAAAGGGTTTTTAAACCGAAGAGATAAATAAATATGGTTTTTCATAAAAAAATATATTGATATATTGAGTACATAAAAAGAGGAAAATAATATGAGAACATATATAATCATTAAATAACTATATGAGAAGAAAATTCATGTGTTTATTGAGATATATAAACTAATATTTCATCATTCTAAGAATAATAATAATCAGTCCTCACAAATGATGAGATTATAATATAAAACTCCTACAACAGTGGTAAGTGTGAATCGTAAGTTTCATGAAATAATAAAATTAAATAAAATGTTAAATATCATTAGAATTATTAAATTCATGATATTACATTTTAAAGGTGTTTTATAAAATCTGCATAATAAAATTGTTGGTGCGCAACATGACATATTACCTATATCTAATGAAAGTGCGGAATATGACATATATACACCACATATAAAAAATTGGGGAATATGACATGTATGTCATGAATATAAAATTGATATGAAAAATCATCTATCGCTTTAGATATCTTTTAAATCATAATACACAATAAATAAAAACATCGAATGAAATATGAAATATAATTAAAATATGAATATTAATGGTATAATATGTAAATGGTAAGTGTATAAACCACATAAAATATGTGATTGGATACTTTCTATATGTTTCCTAGAAATAAATGAGAGACTATAAATCCCTCACCGTAAGTATCAATTTTTTTAAATGATCAAACCTCCATTATATAATTTTATGTAAATTGTAAATATATTAAAAAATTATAAATATATATTTAATACCATATATGATTTACATATGATGTTTTATTACCTATTTATTAACAATTCCATGTAAATGTCAAAAATCGATAATTAACTACATTATTTTTCGTGTATGTTTTGATTTTTTTAGTTTTGTATTTTTACTTTTATTATTGTATAATAATATCTATTATGTTAAACATGATATAAATTTCATATATATATTTAGTATAAATGTATTTACATTGATCCATAATATTTATAGATATAAAATTAAGTATAATATTCATGGAGATGGTATGTTGTATTTATGCATGAACGTCGTTTCTATTTTCTCAACCGATAAAATGAAAGAAAGGGAAAAGATATTAACATTTATTTTTTTTTTCAATACCTATCACATTTTTTTTAAATATTTCCTTATTACATTCCATGTAATGTGTATGTGAAAGAAAATCACATCACTTTGGAAGGAGGTAGTCAGATGTACACATGATCGATGTTATCATATCCCTCATTCAATTAAAAGTAAGATGGTATCAACGATACCAAAATTATAAAATTTAAATAAATGATATAAATTTCTCATAAATATTTTATATAAATCCTTATATCCCTTATAAAATAGTTGATATGGAAAAATAATAGCATCAATTCGTGATTTGGTAGTCCATCACACACATGAATGACAATATCATTTTCCATTTTATAGACGTTGATATAATATTGGTTTAATAATTGAAATAATAACATATAAGTTTGTTTTAAATTATTATTTTATATATTTTTATTTTTAATAAATAAATTATGGTCAGAATATAAATTAAGAAAAAGTATATGCTTAGTGAATACAATTACATTCTCTTATAAGCACCTCCTTCAGATCTCTTATTAAAAACTCCTGTGTTGGTATTTTTGGAGGAGCATAAACTCAAGAAAATATCTATGGATGTTAGTTGCGCGGTTATAAATTTTTTCATGAATAATTATGAATGAGTTTTGTGAATTCCTAGAGGTTGGTGGGGGCCATTTTTGAGTTGGTGAAAAGAACCCACTTGGAAACTACATGGAATGTTTCTTAAATAGTCCAAAATAGTAATGACAATACAAACAAAAATCATCCAAAGAACAATATATTCTAAATTTATAAGTAAATTATATAAATAAGGTGATGAAAATGGAATTTTAAAAGTTTTACAATCATTTTTAACCATAAGATCATAGTTAATCGAATGCTAAACCCATTTTTTTATCTTAACCATAGTAAATGCAATTTAATTTTTTTAATATTTATTATGGAAAAAATTAAGGTTAAATTAATAGATAATTTAAATTTTTCTAACTCAAAACATTTTATCCATTTTTGAGAAATTCATTAACTAATTTCCCAAATTTTATGTTTAAATTAATTCCACAATCGTGATGAGAAAGTAGTTTTCCAAGGAGAAAATGATCAATTTGTTTTTGAAAAAATATATCAAAAATAAATATAAAATTAACTATAATCACATAAATTTGATTACTAGATATATAATTAAACTAATTTTACCTTTAAATCCTTATTAAAATAATTTTTATTTTATGATTTCTTTAAATGATTTGATTCTTTTAATAAAACCAAATATTTTTCACTATTCATGAAAAAATTTATCAATTCAATAAATTATTAAAAATTCACTATATGATAATTTGTAAATTATAATTTTAAATTAAATTTTTATTAAAATATATATATTAAAATTTTAAAAATTTTATTTTGAAATAAGTGGGTAAAAGGAGACAAAAATGTGTTTTAGAAAAATATAGTTTTAAGACACCAATTGTATTTTCTATCTATTGTTTAGAAAACATAGAAGATAATTGCTAAAATATTTTATTAACAATATTATATATAAATTTCAGTAAATTTATTAACCAAAACTTATTTGGTTTAATTATTATTATAAAGAAAATTTGAGTGCATAAAATTGCTTTTTTAGAACAAGATTTACTTTTTTCAAAAAATATTATATAAAATTTTAATTAATTGGTCCCCAAAGAATTAATTATATATACATAGGCAAAATATATATCAATAGTTTTGAAATTATTATTCATACCCTTCATCCCAACAGATAGGTCGTGAATATTATATAAAATTATAATATTCAATAGTATGTTTCATTTCATTTAAACTCAGTTTGGAAGATAAAGCATTCTACACTCAGTGTTGTGTTAAACAAAATATAAAATGAGTGTTGTGAATAATGAAATATAATTTTTTTATTTGAAAAAAATAATGAAGTGACTGAATTTTTTTGAAAGAAATTATTTCAAAAACTCTATTGGTGTCACCTTTTAAATCCCTTAAACTGAATTTCACAATCAAAATTTATCTATATGGTACCAACAACTGAGTATAAATCAAACTAAATAAATAATTACGTTCACACATAATGTCTATATTATGGTTTTTTTGTCACAAAAAATTACCAATGAGGGGTATTATTTCATAGAAAATTTCATATTCGATATAGAATTTATAGATGTTGTTCTATATAATAAATATTATGCATTACCAGAATGAATTTTGAGTTCAGAACATGTGATGGATTAGGTATATACTTTCTCAGGAGAGATACATAGAACACATCATAAACATGATAAATGTTAGGTGGAAAGAAAAAATTGATCTTCTACCATCCCAATATGATCATTAATTTCAAAGGGATCAATATACCTAGGACGTTTCTTCCCTTTGTATCATATGCAAATTTTCATCCTTGAGTTGTGCTTTGATCATTTTCAACTTCATCTATTACTACAAGAAATGATGATTAATTTTTTTGCCTGATGCACTATTGAATCATAATGTCGATAAAAGAATGAAAATTAATTCATTATATATCCAGTTATAACAAAAGTTTTATCATTGGATATCCAATATGGATAAATATTCATATAGTGAAGTAATACATCAATCTCTAAATACTCATTCAACATTATAATTAAACCATGTCATAAGTATTTAAACATATTAACATTACCAAATATTAAAATCCAAAACATTAAAATGAAGGTCAATAAATTTACAAAATGATCTTATTATAATCCCTAAAACAATATAAACTAACACCTAATTGTCACATATGAGATATGAAAATAACTTCATCGTGTATTCTCATTAAAAATTGAAATATAATAGAATACCATAAAACCATTTTGAAAATAGAAATTATTATATATTATTTGACTAAAACATAATTTTTTTTTCATATAAACTAAATGTAGAGTTTTTTAAAAACATTATCAATGACAAAATAAAACACTTTTTAAATCACATTTCAAGGTCATCAACACTATTCAAAATATTCATGAAAATACTTATTGAAATAATTATACTGAAAAATAATTATATATTTAATAATTGTTGAATTATAATGCATACGAAACATATATAATTCTTCATTATTCTTAAACCATTAACTATAATTCAACATCTTATTACTAAATACAAATTTTCGTTCATATTCCATTTTGAGTATCTCTATCATTAACAACAAAATATTTAATTGTACCAAATTTTTTACCCACTTAATTATTTTCCCATTGATGAAATTTATTTGAATAATACCAACACAATATACATTTTTAACATAAACCAATAATAAAACTTTTGGGATACCAAAATTCCGATCATTTTCCTAAAATAAACTTGATGTTTGTCCTTAGAAATGGATTACAATATTTCCTTTTCCCCTTATAAAACATATCTTGTAATTCAATTGATACGTTACCTAATTTTTCAATTCATACATTCTCAAAATTTATTGAAATGATTATTCATTACTATAGTGATTCCATCTCTTAAACTCTCAATGAAATCTATCATTATATTCTTTGGTGAGTCTTAGATTTGGTTAAGGTTCATGTTGTTTATTATATATTATGATAACCCAATTTTGATAATCACAATATACTTTTCCCAGTCATCACACAATTTTTTCTCATCAAAAACATATCTATCCCATTAATTGTTAACCACTCTCCTTTAGGTTCTGTCCATTTACTATAAAATGTATAGTGGGTGTAATGATATTTATAGTGGGAAACCATACAATCATGTAAAATCATTTATAAGTTGGTGAAATCATGAAACAAAAATTTAATTTTTTCGATACATTAGGTATATTATAAGTCAATGATGGTAATTATTTTAATCCTTCATGATGGTGAGTAATGAGTTTGAAAATTTCCAAATCATATCTCCTAATAGTGTTATCCCATGTATGAATCAAGGCCGAGTTTAACACACAAGATGATCATGTAATCAAGATCAATACACCCTCTTTTTAATACCCCTAGGAACCTCTGTTCTAGAGGCACAACAACTTGTATTATCCAGACAAGGATGAAATTTATTAGAAACCACTCATTATATACATTACCCATAGTCTAAGTAATTTTCCTATGCATTGACTCATTATTAGACTTACCATTATACACATCCCTAGAAATATCTATAGAATTACCTATAGGGATCCCACTAATGATTTCTCATCATAGTTTTCAAAGGATAACTTAACTATTCCTTTGATACCGGCTACAAAACCCTGTATTCTCATGAATAGATATTATATCATTTACATTAATATTACTAACATTACACAATCTCACACCTGAGGATCAAAGTGATTTAACGCCTTCAGATACTAGAAACCAAATATTTTTATTTCTTGAAATATCTTCAACAACATACATACATATCTTCCCACATAGTACTATTCATAGAGATACCCTTTATAAAACCTTTCCCTATGACCTATAGAAATGAAACATATAAAAATGTTATCTATTATTCTTAATATGGGAAAAAAGGGAGATACATAAGCATAACATGATCATAAGGGTATGAGAACATGCACAAAAAAATTTAAAACCATATATTATATATCAATGATAATAATCACAAGCCATGTCAAAAATATTGGCACTTTGTAAGACAATATGAATATAGAAATGAAATAACCAAATACATTAGACCATAATGTTGAAATAAGTCATAAAATTATGGTATACACATAATCAGATAATAGAATCTCTATAGTAGTTAAGTCTCACTACCATGATTATCATAGTAAAATGGGTTCACTCACAGAACTATCTTAGTAGTAAATGTGTAATCCCAAGTCCATCATAACAAACGAATTCAATTTCTAAATGAGGTTCAATCCTTTTTCCATTCATTTGTCTCTCATAATGTATAAATCATTACCCAATACATTGTAGGGAGACATATGTTTCACACATCACATACTGAAAATAATATATATGAGTGCCATAGAATTATAAAATATTCATCATATCATGATCCATGAAATTAAATGGGTTTTATAAACAATTCTCCAAATGATAAACTATTGAAAAGAAATAGGATTAATAATCATTTCATCATTTCCTCATAGAATAACACATGAAAATTAGCATGTTACATAAGAAATTATTCATGTTATAATCTATCGAAGACAATCATTTTTCAGAAACATGTTTCATTACAAACCTAAACCACCCATATAAATAATTATAATAGCATTCTTGGACCATATCCCTAGAAATGTAAAACTATCATTAATAGATATCAAATTTGATAGAAAATGCTTTCAAAATATTATCTAAATCATTTCAGGAGGAAATAACCTTTCTTTGAAAATCATATTGTAAAAGTAAAAATTCATAAAACTTTTTTGGAAATAATTTTCATTGAATATAAACCTCAAAACCTATATTATAATCATATAAATTATTGAAAAAATTTATTGGGGAAAAAATTCATTTTTAATTGAAATACAATTTTTAAAAAATAAAATTATTACAAAATTATTTTTCTTAGAAATAAAATTGACAACCTATAAATTAATATTTAAAAATAAATTATATTTTTTTGGAGTAAATTTCTACTCCATTTTTAAAAACACTTTTTTTACAATATAAAAAATGTTAAAAATATTTTTTTAAATAACCTTACAAATATATAAACGATGATTTAAAATTCATTTAAAACAGTTATAATGTAATATATCCTTTCCACTTTGAAAAAACTCTTTTCAATATTAAATCCAATTTGAAAATAAATTTTTCTAATAACATTGAAAACTTATAATGGATGATTTTAAAATATATTAGAAAAATTATCGAGTATCTTATCGTTTCCTCATTTAATTTTATTTAAAATATTTAAAATTATTAGAATTTTTTTATAAAAATAAAAATGAAAACATATATAGGATTCATAAAAGCCCATATTTCCATGACAACGAGAAACATTTTTCATATCATACACATTAATACAAAGGTTCCATTATTATTTATTATAAAATCCAAGAGGGAATTTTTTAGAAAATGAAATTACTCTCTATTTGAAAAAATATTTTAAAATATTTAAAATGGGTAAAAATTTATTCAACAAACCATTTTAATAATGTCAAAAAAATTTAAAATATTTCTGGATAACATTTTCATATAAGAAAAAAGGTTTTTGAAAAAAGACAGAAAATAATACGATTTTTATTGAAAACATTCTTGTGAATTCATTCATATATTAAAAGATAAAAATGAAAAGAAAATATATTATCATTAAATAAATATTTTATAATAAAATTAATGTGTTTCTTGAGATATATATCATAGTATATCATCCTTGGAATAAAAATAATAAAATCATGATAAATGATGACATTGTAACATATAAATTTTACCACATTCGAAAAAATGAATCATAAGACCCATTAAATAACAATATCAAATTAAAAAATATATATAATTATAAAAAAAATTATAGTACATGTGAAATGGTATGTATATACACCTCATTAATGAATTTATCTAAATAACATGACATATGTCTCAAAAAAGGAAAATTGAGAAACAATCCCTCACAGCTTAGGTATCATTTGAACTGTAAACCGTGTGAAAGAGTGATTATAAAAAGGATATATAAATTGAAAAAACTATATATATAATAAAAATTTTAAAGATTAAAGTATAATATATACACCACATATAAAGAGTAAGTGGTTATTATGGAATTTATTTCATAAATGTAAATGTAAGATGAAAAATCCCTTATTTCTTAACTAATCTTTAGAATATTAGGACCCTATAAAAATAAGAAAAATAAAACCTGAAATATCATTAAAATAAGGATATCAATGAAATTAAATGTCAAAGGATCATTATATATAACACAAAAAACAAATCTATGGTGAATTTTCATATGCCTGTCAAAAATAAAACATGAACATAAAATCCCATACCTTAAGTATTAAATTTTATGCACATGTTAAAACCTCTGTAATAAGTAATATTAGTTGATAATACATATACTCAAGAACACTATTTCAATATTCTTTAAGGATGAAATAAAAAGAATGGAAAATAACGTATTAACACTATAGAATATTTTTTATTTCAATCATATCACATGTTTTTATTAATACATATCCTTATTACAATGTATGTAAGTTATACATGAAAACAAATCACATCTCATAATGAGGCAATATTCCACTATACAAATGAGTGATGTTATCATATCACCGATGTAATTGGAAGTAAGAAGGTATATATTATACCATAATTATTTAATAATATAAATTTCATGAATTTCATATAAATAAATTTTATCCATTAATATATCCATCAATTAATATTGGTGATGGAAAAACAAATACATCAGTTTTTGAGGTGATAGACCTTCATATAGACGATTGAATGTTTTATTTTCTATTTTATTGAAGAGTAAAATTATATAGTTTATTAAATTAACATAATAAAATATTAGTATATAGGAGAATTTTTTTTATTTTTTATTTTTTAATACATAAATAATGGTGTACAAATAATAAAGAGAAAGAATGATATTTTTTAATACAATTACCTTCTCTTATAATAATGACATTTGGATCTCTTATTAAGGACCCTATTGTTGGAATTTTGGTAGGAAAAAAACTATAGAACATTGATAATTATATTTTGAAGGTATTTTTGTATGGTTTCACTAAAATATATGTATTAAGATGAGTGATGGAGTGAAGGGTGGCAGTGATCTTTTATATGTAGAGGATAAGAACCCACTTGGAAACTATAGGTAAGTTTCCAAAAGGAATCAAAAAATAATTTAGTAAATTATAAAAAAAAATTATTTATAGATCATATATTATAAATTGAGAATTATAAAATTTATATATATCTATAAAATATTAATTTTTCTAGTGTGATGTAATTTTAACTATTATCACCATAATGTATCCCCTGACAAACCCCATTTTTTCATTAACCACATTGAATAAGCATAAATATTTTTACTCTGATTTATGGAAGAAAATTATATTCAAATTTTTAAATAATATAAAATATTTTTCATACAAATAATTAATCAATTATTTCAAATAAAATTCAATAAATTGGTAACATTTAATTTAAAATTATTCCCACACCCACAATGAGAATGTTTCTTTCCAAAGTGAAGATGTTCAAAAGTTATAAATGTTTTTATATAAAAAATAAATATAAAATTGATTTCAATGCCAAAATTAGATTGATAAATATATAATTTTAGATTAAAATTAATATTTAAACAAATTTTAGGTTATTAGATTCATTTAAATGAAAGAAATTTTATAATAAAAAAAATTATTTTTCAGTATTCATCGAAAAATATATCTTTTATGAAAATGATAAGAAATTAACCTTATGATAATTTTTACATGGTGATTTAATAAATGTATTCAATTTTTTAAAATAAATTTTCGAAAAGTAACAATGTTAATTTTATATTAAGAGGGAAAAATGTGTCTAAATGTGTCTTAGAAAAAATCTAGTTTTCTAGAATAAAATTGGATTAATTCTTATCACTTATCTAAAAATACATAAGATAAATATTACAATAGTTATTGAATATATATTAATTTTTTAATTCATTCCCTAAAATTTAGCTTCATAATTTATTGATTTAAAACAAAATTTTCGGTATAAAAATAGTTTTTTTCAGAAAAATATTCCCTTTGCTTTCAAAAGTTTTTTATTTTCATTTATAATTAATAATTGAAAAAATAATTCATTCAATATAAATGTGTAAAAAATATCTTTTATAATATATTTTATAGTATTAATACACCCCATTAAAATTTCTAGGTGATTAAAATTATTTTGAATAACAATATTTTGATAGTACGATATATTTTATTTCAACCTAGTGTTATATTAAATAAAACCAAAACTCAATGTGTGTAACAAAAAATAAACTCATTTTTTCATGTAACGTAAGATAAAATTTAAGTATTTTGTCAAAAAAATATTGAATAGATTAAATTTATTTTTAAATATATATAAATATATATAAATATATATATATTTGACAAAATCCCTGACTGTTACTATCACATTCTCTCCACATTCATTAAAATGTCTCCCCACAATTTAAAACAGA
The DNA here is from genome assembly GCA_963277665.1 of Viscum album. Lineage (NCBI taxonomy): Eukaryota > Viridiplantae > Streptophyta > Magnoliopsida > Santalales > Viscaceae > Viscum > Viscum album. The sequence goes on from OY728152.1 coordinate 1,391,575,642, forward strand.
TCTCATAAATTATGGTTTCTCCATTTACAAAAACTATTCTGGAACAAAAATCATTATAGAGTTAATAAAATGACCCCCTTATAATGTATAATGGGAATTATAAAGGTTATATGGAATAAAACATAACTTGGTTTCTATGTTGGAGAACATTTGTTGAAAAAGAATAAATGGATAGGTAAGAAAATCAAAAATAATTATAAAGACTGAAAAATAAAATTTATAAAAGGAATGTGAATGGTCAATGTAAAATTAAGGAACTAAAAACCATAAATATGTGAAAATTTAAAATATAAAATGTTTCATAAGATATGGAAATAATAGGATAACATTATGTTTTCATGATCATGTTTCTAATAGTTAAGTAATATCATTACCATATTTACTATGTACATGAGGAAATATAATTTATTTTTGTATTTGTATTTCAGAAGACCAATTTTATAATACATTTTAACCTTAATAAATTTACATTTCATCACATACTATATGAAATGAATATTCAAAAATGAATTTTAATTCTTGAATTAATAAAATAAACTTTTAAAGGATTATATGATTTATAAATGAGTGACATGTTTATTATCCTATGTAGAACTATTTTCAAAACCACATGGTTATGAAAAGTTTTAGAATATTATAAATTAATTTATAAATCACAAAATTTACACCACTACTTCATCATTATAATTTATTATTCAAATTGTTTAATAAAAAAATGACATATTAACCAAAATGGCACCTAAGTTAGTTTTTTGTATTATAATTTTATCATCCATTAGAGGTGGGTTAATTGATTAAAAAATTTATAAAAAAAATTTATTGATAATAAATTATATAATTTCATCACATTGTTTTAACTATGTTTATTTATGGAATATTTGGGATTAGATCATTTGTTTAAAAATTTGATGAAAATTCTAGTTTTATCTTTTCAAAATTTAATGTAGTATATCAACCATAAATATTTATTTTTGAATTATTTGAACATAATATTTTTTAAAGGTCTTCCTGAAATATTTTTATACAACTTTAATTTAGGAAATTTTAGTTAAATCAAGCATTTGGTTGGTGCAAATGGTCCATAAAGTCAAAGTTGGGCTGGACTCGCCAGATTTGACATGGGTTCTGTATTTTGGCCATAATTCTTCATCCTTGCATTAAGTATACCAATCTTTTGAGAGGTTACTGAGGAACCGTTTTACTAGGAATACTCCTTTAGGAAGGACAGATGATTCAATCTTTTTGGTGGTAAAATGGGTGCTTCAATTTGACAAAAAATATTTGGTCGATATTCCCCATTCACACTAGAAACCACATTGAACCTAGCCTCCCAAAACACTATAAATTGGTATTTTCCTTATTTGTTGGTGTTGGGAAATGAATTAAGAGATTTATAGAATAGTATAATTGGTTTTACCCAAATTATATAACCTTTTTATGCGGGGTAGATTTGAAGTAAGGGTCAACTCATCGAAGCCTTCTTCTCTTCTTTATGTTGTAATGTTTTCAATTTTGGAAGATACATCATAGTTATTAATTTATTTCATGTCTTTTATATGTTTTGTTCAATTATATACTTATTTATTCAACCAATTTTTTATGGAATCAAGAGTGTACATGAGATTGGGTTCATCCTTTTCAATCTTTTGCTAATACAAAACGTCTCCTCGATGACCACACCGCCCATGAAAGAGTAGTTCTCTTAGTGATCGATCTATCTTCTACAAACATAATTTAATTATTTTGAATCATTGAGATAATTTAATTTACATAAAATATTCCATGAATTTATTTTTTAAATTATATGAAACTAAAAAACAATTGAACAATTAACACAAAAACACGCAAGGTTGAGTATTGTGAAAATTGTGAGAGCGGAAACTTAATTGAAAAAAAAGACCACATGGGATAAATTTTTAGTGTTAAAATATAATAACAAAGATCAATTAATCCTCATTTTTCAGAATGGATATGTTCCTTAATTGACAACTGACCATAAGAAAGATTTAGAACATTGATCAGTGAAAGGTGTTGTGATTGCATGTTTCAAAGCTAGCATAGGTTTTAATTCACTTAATCTTTGTGGTAAAGATAATTATTGTTGGGTATGGGGGATAAAAATTTACTTATAATAACTAATAGGACACTAATTTGATTTCTAATGATAAATTATCAAGTGATTAGGTAATGATAGATCGATTATGCCATTTTAGTTTATTTCTATAAAACATCTTCTTATATCATAGAATTTAATTTCAAAATTCAAAAAAATGGAATCTTCTTCCATAAAACATATTCTAGTTTTTTATATGATAACCCCCCCCCACTCCCTTCATCAATTAAAATAGTTTTTTTAGATTCTTTTTTTTAATACCTTTAATAAATTTTTTTAATTTACTTTCTCCTTTGAGAGACGACTTTGGTCAACCACTATCGTGTACCTATGTAACCCAAAACTGATCATCATTTGAAATCACACACAACAACACCGTTAAAATTGGCACCATTTATAGGGATTAATGTAACTATTTCAAAAATTTAGAGGTATTTATTTAACATTACATTTTATTCTCTTCTTCTCTTCTTTCTTCCTTCTTTACCCAAACATATTTTTTTATTCTTTTTTTTCCTTCTTTTTCTTCATTTTAGACCATCAACTCAAACTTATCTTATTTTATTTTATTATGGTCCAATTTTATTCTTCTCATTTTTATATTATTTATGATAGGAAATAATCCTGATGATCTCTTAGATCATGACCCTGATATTGAACGTAGCCTTAAAGCTCGAGTCAGACATTCTCAATCATTGGGATGTTTCAATATTCAACCAGTTGGAGAATTCTTCCAATCTCAAAACATTGAAATTGTATGAAAATAAAATTCAACCATAAAACAAGAACCAATGACTGAAAATAATGTAAATGAACATAATAGAACAATTTTAAAATTGGCTACACCTGATATTTATTATCAACTAAATTTTATTTCATGCCCAAATCTCGAATCTGACTTCGAACTAAAATATGGATTAATTCACCTCCTTCCAAACATTCTTGGCCTCTCTAGTGATGATCCCAATAACCACCTTATATAACATAATGTGGTTATCTCTTCCTTAAAACCAAGAAATATTACTTAAGATGTAATCAAACTAAGAGCATTCAAAATTTTCCTTGATGGAGATGAAAAATACATGATGTATTATTCTCAACCTGAGGTTGTATATTGTTGGAATGATTTGGAATTCTTTTCCTTGCAAATATTTTTTCCATTATCAAGGACCAAATCCATTCTTAAGGAAATCTCTAGGATCAAGAAATCATAATGGGAGTCAATGTATGAGTACTGGGAGCGATTCAAGAAGTTGTGTGCAAGTTCTCCACAAAACCAAATCAGTGAGAAAAACCTAATCTAATAATTATATGAAGGACTCACACCTATGCGGAGAAGAATGATGGATGACACGAAAAGAGGAGAATTGGTGGACAAGACACCAGTAGCTGTATGCGCATTGATCGATAAGATGACACAAAACTCGCAACAATTTTGCGATGGAGGTACACCACATGTTAGAGGAGTCCATCAGGTAATTCCTTTATCTTTTGAAAATCATTTGATTGATACTAAGATGGAGTAATTAACCATTATGGTGAGGCAGATTTATTTGGCACAAAAAACATACCAAACACCCTCCTTCAAGGCCTTTTGGGATTTGACCTCAGAGAAGCCCCCAACTGACTATTGTCCCCAACTACAAGAAACATTAAATTGTATAGTAGTGTTTCATGGGAGACCATATCAGTAGCCACAGACAACCACATCCCTAAAATTATCCAGATTTCTTTACTACAATATACAACTAATGGTGGGAGGATAAATCAGACCAGTGTTATGGATCAAGACTACAACAAGACTCCCTTTCAATAAAACTTCCAACATCATCCACCTTTCCAACAGGGTTTCAAACATTCTCAAAGGATATTTGATGCTCAAACATCAACAATTCAACAATAAGGGAATCCCTAAACCAAGGTAGATTCTAACACTGATAATATTTTGAAAAAAAAATGATCTTAATCAATAGAAGGAGAAGAAGTGTTCAGGTTCGGATCTTAGAGAGGTAAAGACTCAAATAAGCCAAATTTACACTACCCTCCATGAATTAGTAAGTACGAATTATGGAAATAAAAATTCCCAACCTACTCCTAATCTGAAGGGGAATGTCAGTGCCATCACATGGGGAAGTGGGATGCAGGAAACTGATATATCTGCTCCTATAATTCAACTAGGATTCACCTAAACTCTAAAAAAGCCCCATTCAAAACTAGCTAATGATTATCCCATCGAGAAAGATAAAGGTAAGAAAAAGATTAATTATGTTCCTTTAGAACCCCTTCTCTTTCCAAACAGGGTTGTATAAATTAAGAAGATGGACAAAGAGGTGATGCAAAATGATGTTTTCGATACATTCAAGCATGTGGAGACAAATATCCTTCAACTTGAAGAAATCAAGAAAATCACAATGTATGCAAAATTCTTAAAGGAACATTGTACCAATGGAACATGGCTCAAAAGAAATGAGAGGATAATTCATAGAAGGAATATGTCATCACTCATTACACGAACTATGGAAATGGAAAAAAAATTCAAGGATCTTGTGACATTCAATATCCCATGCACCATAAGAGATTTTCACTTTTCTGATGCTCTTTGTGATTTTGGAGCTTCCATAAATGTGATGCCTCACACTGTATTCTCTTCTTTGTAGATTGGTGAGTTGAAACTGACAAGAGTAGTGGTGTTTTTGGAAAATAGAGCTAGGACATATCCAGTGTGATTCCAAGAGAATGTACTTTTCTGGGTAAGATAAATGATCTTTCCCATAGATTTCTACGTGCTTAACATGGAGGAAAATCATTTAAATTCTCATGATAGCATTATCTTAGGTAGGCCCTTCCTCAAAACTGCAAAAACTATCATACATTTCCATGATGGTACACATTACATTATGTTTAGAGATGATGTTGTAATATTTATTGTTATGGACTCCATAAATTACCCCTCATAGGACAATTCTACTTTTGTTATCTCCCATTTAGAACCACCAAGTAAAATCCCCAATGAAATTTATTGTCCAATTCTATGAAATATTATGAGTATTTGATCTAGTTTAATGTCTAATAGTACATCCACACCAATTTAAAATGTACAAGACACTATTATATTTTATTTTGAAATGGATTTATATTCTAATTTTGATCATGTGAACACTGATTATGACATTTTTGTTTAATGTGATGATGGATTTCATTCTTTATTATTTGACTTGGGTGATTTATATTCTGATACTAATGTTTATTCTACACATATTTCAGTTCAGTCACTATATCCTTTTATACGTCACCCCCTTCATTAGAACTCATGCCATTTCCACCTAATCATAGATACTAATACTTGTTATGTGGTGAGAGATTACCTGTTATAATTTATAACAATATCCTTTTTGAACATGATGAAAAATATTTTACACTTTTGAGGGAGAAAAAATGGGAAATTAGCTGGACCTTGGTTGACATAGTTAGTATTAGCCCATCAATTTGCATGCATAAGATTATTTTGGGTGATGGGGCTAAACCAGTGAGGAAACCACAAAGGAGACTCAATCCAAACCTTTTAGAGGATTTTAAAAAAATGGTGAAAAATTGCTCGAGGCTGGTTTAATCTATCCCATCTCAGATTCCTAAGGCGTGAGTCTTATTCATGTTCTTCCTAAGAATAGTGGTGTTAATGTTTTTAAAAATTATAATGATGAGTTAGTTCCAATGATGGTTCAAAATAGTTGGCGTGTGTGTAATGATTATAAGAAACTAGATCAGTCTACTCTCAAAGACCATTTCCCCTTCCCATTTATTGAAAAAATTCTTGAGAGACTAGCTGGGAAGACACATTATTGTTTCATGGATATATTTTTTAAATATGTTATGGTTCTTATTGCTTTGGAAGATTAGGAGAAGACAAAATTCACCTGTCCCTTTGGCACATTTGCCTACCGGAGGATTCCATTAGGATATTGTAACGCACCAGGTACCTTCTAGGTATGCATGGTGAGTAATTTTTCTGATTTTATTGAGACCTACAAGGAGGTATTTATGGATGATTTTAAACCATATGGATTTTCATTTTATGAACATATATGTAGTTAGATAAAATATTTGAATCGTTGAATTGAGAAGAATCTGGTCTTGAACATTGAAAAGTGTCATTTCATGGTAGAGCATTGCAATGTCTTATGGCATGTAGTGTCAAAAGATGGGATAGAGGTTGATAGATCTAAGGTAGATATCATTTCATCCTTACCCTATCCTTAATGTGTGCATGATGTTAGATATTTACTAGGGAATGCAAGATTTTATCGGTGATTCATAAATATTTAATAAGACTGATCTTCCTATGTCATGATTACTTCAAAAGGATTATGATTTTTTATTTGATGATTCATGCAGGGTTGTATTTGATGAGCTGTAGAAGTGTCTGACCACTCCATCGATCATAAATCCCCTAAAATGGGACATTAGTTTTTAGCTTATCTGTGATGCAACTAGCTTTGCAGTTGGAGCGGTCTGATCACAGAGGGTGGAGATACATTCACATGTGATTTTCTAAACTTTGAGGACACTGGATTCAACCTGATTAATCTACACACCCACAAAAAATGATATTATTTCTATCATATTTGATTTATATCAATTTTGTTCTTATTTATTGGGCTCTAAAAGAGTTTTTTTCTCTGGCCATGCAACTCAGAGGTACCTCTTGAAGAAGATGGATGCAAAGGCAATACTTAGCCGATGGATTCTCTTTGTTCAAGAATTTTATATTGAGATAAAAGACAAGAAGGTGTTAGAAAAATTTGTGGTGGACCACATGAGTAGGAATACTCATACACCAATGGATGAAACCTTGGACCAGGTGCCAATTTGAGACAGTTTCCCCGATGAGCATCTTTGTTCCATCTCAAGTACGCATCCTTGGTATGCTAATTTAGTTAATTAAAAAGTTGCATCGGAAATCCCTACAAATTTAATGAAACATCAAGTCCAAAAATTAAAAAGTGAGTCTCAGTATTCGGTGTGGGATGACCCCTACCTCTTGCACATGTGTAGTGATCATGTTTTTAGGAGGTGTGTTCCCGATCATGAGTTTGAGTCTGTTCTAAAATTATATCATATAATTTCTTGTGGTGGACACAATGGACCACAATGGACACCTAAGAAAGTTTTGGACTATTTATTGTATTGGCGTAGTTAATTCCATAATGCCCTAGTGTTTTTTAAGTCGTTCTCTTATGGACAACACAATGGTAATATTTCTTGGAGACACGAGATTCCCCTACAACCCATATTATTCTGGGAGATTTTTTATGTATGGGGCATTGGTTTTATGGTTCATTTTCATAGATCATTTGTTTTTCTTTATATTTTGGTTTCCATTGATTATGTGAGAAAATGGGTGGAGGATAATGCCACTAGTACTGATGATTATAATGTTTTTGTGGAATTTTTCAAAGCATAGATTTTTTCCACGTTTTGAGTACAGGAGGCCCTCATCAGGGGCCAAGGGACACACTTTTGGAATTGGAATTTGGCTTCTCTGCTTTGGATGTATGGGGTGACACAAAATATAAACACCATACAACCCCCAAAAAATGTTGAAATATAGGTTTCAAATGGTGAAATAGAGGTTTCAATAAAACCATTAGTATTTCCCCATTTTGGATTTTTTGGGGAAAGAATGTCATCTCCCCGCAGAAGTTGAGAATCAGGCTTATTGGGATATAATGAAATGTAACATGGATTTGGCCCACGTTGGAATACAAAGGAAGCTGAAAATTCAAGAGAAAGAGGTAAATATATTATCTTCATATGAGAACTCAATGCTCTAAAATGAAATATCAAAACTATATAATGATAGAATGATCCAACAAAGTGTGTTTCATATCGGAGAGAATGTCCTTCTCTATAGTTCACGACTGAAGCTGATGTCTAGTAAGCTGCATTCCAGGTGGTTAGATCCTTATGTTGTGACTAATGTTTTTTCTTATGGTGCTTTAGAGATCAAGCAAGAGGACAAAAGAAGGTGTATTACAGTCAAGGGGAAATTTTTTAAGCGATAAATTTAGGGACTTCTTACCAATGTAGTAGAATTCATCACACAGCATGAGCCCATCATCGATTGAGCATATCAAGTAGTTCCTAACCATTTTGAATTTTAATTCTCTATCCTGTTTATAATTATACATATCATGTGAAAATTTCATCTCATCGGTTCACATTGAGGACAATGCAATATTTTAAGTGGGTGGGAGTTATCCTTTTAGTATAGTAATTTCAATTGTTTTTCTATTTTACAACGATTATAAAAAATTGTATGTTTTTTCAAATTTTGGGTGTTTATTTTTCAGTTGGTTTGTGTGTTATTGAAATTTATTCACTAAAATGATTCTCATCACCATTTTGAACTTCATATCAATAAGTGAAAAAATTAATCCCATGAAACCGAGCTTAAGTGAATGTTGAAAATAATTTTGTTACAAGTTAAAATATTTACTAATTTCATGAAATGTACTCTGAATTTGTAATCACATAACACATCTTATTCTCTTTATATTTGAAATAACCTTCTTGTGAGGCTTCTAAAAAATTATTTTCATATTAATCACATTTACCTCACTTCTTGAGAGGACCAAACCATTCTTGATTTACCAAGAATTTGATTTATTCCTATCAATACTTGAGGCTTTGAGGTGCCTTTTTTTAAAATTATTGAGGCATTTTTTGAGTATTAATGCCCCTATTTCAAATAATCCATTTTTATAATGGCCTAACATGAAAATTTAATCTATGTAGCCCTTAGAAGCATTGAAAAACCTGTTAGATTAGCCACATTACAATCCAATTTTCCCTATTCTACCAACTCTTAAAGTGAAATTTCATAATCTAGTTTAACTTAATTGTGGGGGATTCTCTCTTGTGTTGAGCTAACACATTATGTGATACTTTGGGTGGAAAATTAAATTCTAAAAAGATGTGTTTGATGCTAAATAATATCATTATATTACATGTTGTGCCTTTTCTAGAGCTTTCATGATAAGTGAAGTTGTGCTTTTCTAGAGATTCTAATAGAGGAAGGCAGTTTCTCCTATTCAGAGCATTCAAGAGAATCATGTCTGAGATGATTGACATTTTTTTGGTAGAAATGTTGAATGGTTTACACATTTCTTTATTATTCATGATTATGAACAAGAATTATTGATATTAGGATTGATTAAAAGATCATATTTAAGTGAAATTTAGATTAATACAATTTTTCTTCAAAAAGAGTCAAGCCCCCCTCATTCAGCCTCAAAATATTTTCCCATCTTAATCCTACCAACTGGAAGACATTGAACCACTTTAAAAATACTTCATGATAAAAATATATCCTTGATGAATATTGGGTGGTTATGTATGAAATTTTCAAGCCTATGATAACACTTGTATGAGTTTTTATGAGAATTACATTTCTAAAAAATTGGCCTTTGTCTGATAAGAGAAAATTTAATTGAGATAAGTGTTTTTTTTCATGGGAGGATAATTGAATTGGAAATATATTGAATGATATAAATGGGGAACATGAAATAAAGAGTTTTTATTAGGCATGATATCTTTTTTATTGGTTTGGAATTGATAGATCTCAAGGATATGTGTTTTAAAATTTGTTTTGATTTGATATTGATGTTTACTTGTCAATATTTTTCGGAATTCGTGATATGAGGTTTTACCATGAGTGATAAAGGGAAAGTTCAGTGGAGTTGAAAAAACAAATCTTATTTAATATATTATTGATAATAAATGATATAATTTATTCACATTTGGATAAATATGTTCATTTATTTAATATTTTGGATTAGATTATTCATTTAAAAATATAATTAAAATTCCAGTTATACACATTAAATATTCACTGTAGTATTTCAAACATAAATAATATTTTTGAATTATTAGAACTTATTAGTTTGTAAATGTTTTTTGACATAATTATATACTACTTTTATTTAGGACATAGGATCTAAATCATGAATTTGTGCGGTGCAAATGATCCATGAAGTCAATGTTCAACAGGACATGCCAGATTGGAGATGGGTTCGGTATTTGGGCCATTACATCTTCATTTGGAATTTTAAAAGGCCTAGATTTTTATAGGATATCAAGGAAGCATTTTATCAAGAATAAAACTTATCGGAGGATAGATTATTCATGTGTTTTGGTGGTCAAATGGGAGGTCCAAGTTTGCATACTTTATTTGGCAGAGATTCCCCATTCACACATGAATCAAAATTTTGTCACCACTCTAAAAAATCGTTTTTTCTTCATTTGGTGGGGTTACGATGTGCATTATAAGATTTAAGGTAGGGGAGAAATGGTTTCACAATAATTATACAACCATTTTAATATGGATAGATCATGAAGCAAGGATCCCCTCATCGAATCCTTATTCTCTAGTTCATGTTTTAATCTTTTCATTTGTGTAATAAACTTTATTGTTATTCTTTTATTTATTCTTTTTTAATCTATTTTATTCATATATCTTCTTCTTTACTCATCCTATTTGGGTTGGTTTCAATATTAAAGTTGATATTGTGTTCTACTCATTCAATTCATTGCAAATACGAAACATCTCCACGATGACCACACCACCAATGGAAGAATAGTTCTCTTAGTGATAAATATATCTTCTACCCTCTTCATTTAAATTTTTTGAATAATTGAGATAAATTAATTCACATAACATGATACATGAAATGTGTTTTGAAATTATAAGAAACTAATAATGCAATCGATCAATTAACACAAAAACACGCGAGGTCGAGTATTGTGTAAATTGTGAGAGCACAAACATAATCGGTAAAACACAACCACATGGGATAAATTATAGAGTTCAAATATATTCCTATGTACAATTCATACTAATTTTCCAGAATGATCATGTGCCTTAATTTACCACTGACGATAAAATATATTTAGTAAATTAATCAAATTAGGGATCCTCGATTTCATGTTTTGAAAACTAGTTTAGGGTTTAGTTCACTTCATCTTTGTGGTAAAGGTAATTATCGTAGGGTTACAGGGTTAACAATTTAGGGGATAATAATTAAGTGGTTGTTAATTTAGATGATAACGATAAATAATTGAGTGAAGAGGTAGATTTAAATCGATTATTCCTTTTAAAATATTTTCTAAAAATCATGTTCTTATTGCTTCGAACATCTTTTCAAAATTAAAAAAAAGAAAAATGAAATATTCATCCCGAAAAAATACTCTTGTTTTATAATAAAAAAACCCCAATCATTTCAAGCTGTGTTTTTTATCTCTTTTATTTTAATTTTAGAAAACATTTATAAATTTGTTTTAATTTTCATCCTCCTTTGAGAGATGACCATTGTATGAGACTCTGTTGTACCTATGTAACCCGAAACCGAACATCATTTGAAAGCTCCCATGACAATGCTTTTCATTAATTCCCCTTAGACTTTCCAGATGTGATGGGATTTCACCCAAAAATCATATTTTCTTTTTTGTGAAGCCATATTAATATAATTCCTATAGAATTTAAAAAGTATAATTACACATAATTATATCTACATAACATATAAGATTCTCCATAATGGTTACCAAAACTTTTAACCATATCCCAAAATAGTATATTTATTCTTTTTTAAATTTTCATTTTCACTAAAAAATATGAAACCAATGGGTATTTTTGTAAAAAATATCTCCCAAAATATCCTTAATCTTATTAGACCCCCATCATATAAATTATTAAAATCAGTGTTTAAGGATTTGAACTTATGAGAAATCCTAAACTCATAAACTCATAATGGTATTAAAAACTATTATGGTAATGATGCCATATATGTATCAAAAATTTATGAGTATAATTATATGAAACATGATTCTTATAAACATAGTAGTATTGGTAAAAAAAATTCTATAATATATAAGGAAATCCAAAATACATAATTACTTCGACCATTTTATTTCAAATAATGCCTTCCATGGAATATGATTTAACATTTTAAAGAGGTAATCTACATGGATAATACCAAATTTCCCCATATTTAGTACAACATACTGTAAATGGATCACTATGATAAATTTTATTTCATTCTTTTATAATATTATTAATGAAATTCCATTATTTTATGACCTTCTTTTCCACACACAAAACATCTTCCCATTCCTTTGAGGCATGATTCATTCAATATAATAAACAATAAGTTTAGCCTAGTTTATTTATTTTCATCATCTATTCAAATATATCAAGGTAGTATATAAAGAAAATTTGAATTATCCAAACCATATGCCATGATATTATCAAACTAGGTACACAGTGAATCAAATTGTCTTATACCAGGAGGTAAAAGAATCATGCTAGATGTGGATTGTTTATAGCAATTACAACTAGGTAAATCTATTTCATAATCATGTATACATTATGAATACAAACAAGGATTTCATTCGAGTAAAAATCACATAATTGTACCCTAATAAACTTTAGTGTCATCATCTATACTTATTGAAAATTTCATTTCTGGTTATGATTTCTAATCTATGTTTTCATAAATTTGGTTCCTGTGGTTTTTACTAACTTCTATGGTCCCAAATATAATGACCCAAACTCCAATAACCCAGAGATAGTTTCAACATTATTATATTATCATAAGATATCATGAATAACATCTCAAATGGATAACTAGTTTAATAGCATTAGAAAACTAGATACATACATGGTAACCATATTACATATTAATATACAAATTACAAGATTGTTTTTTAAATATCATTATTCCCTCTAGAATAGCCCTACATATAATTCATAGTGGACTTACTAGATTATTGTAAAAGGGGAAAATGAGGGTGAGATCAAATTCTCCCTAGGATTCAGATAAAGTTGAATCTATATTGGGTAAATGAACAATAATAAATATAATGAGGTATAAATCTGATTAAACATTCAATTTAATCGATAACATGAATATCTTTATTAGATATAGAATAATCAATATAGAAAGGAAAATACCATTAATATTATGAATAGATAAGTAATAAGAAAATTTGAATGGTAAATAACTGAGAACACATTCCATTTCAATAACTTGACTGTCATAAAAAGATATCGAATAATGAAGATAGAATTTTAAATAACAAAACAAACATTCCATTTAAATAACTTTAAAATCATGTATAAATTTTAAATAAATATTTTTAAATTGAAAATAACAAAAAATACATTCCATTTAATCACTAACTAATAATTGATTGGATATAGAGGTATTATCACTGTTAAAATATCATGGATAAAAATAACTAAATTATTAATGATGGAAATTCCTAATTATTGGAAACAATTATCTCAGGAAACATGATACCTATATTGTAAAGAACATTAAAAAACAAAATTTAACACCATTGTAGAAGCTATCCTATGTCTAGATTACTAATTCACCTCATGAGACTACCAATGAATTTAGGTGAAAAATAACAACGGGCCCCACCCACCGCTACGTTTCTAAAGAATTAAATATATATCAAATAATTCATTTAATTCATGAACAATGTGATGTATCATTAAATATATGTATTGAGTAATGAATAAATATTTTTCAATATTTTCCCAGATAAATAAATAAAATTCATTATATAACATCATATGAATTAATTATGCATCATTTAATAAATAAACCTTTTTGTAATATATATTAAGGATATATTATAAAAATTTAATATCCAATGATCACAGGAAATTGAATATTTCAATGGAATGTTAATGAATATAACAATGAAACCTGAAGTGAATTTAGATAAATTATTTAGAAAATAATATAATAAACTATTTTTATAATAAATAGGTATGGTATAAATGTAAAATAGATCAAGAAAAGTAAGAGTAAAATAATGTGTTTTCATCATTATTTAATATATATACCATAATAGATATTTAAAAAAATTAAAAGGAAAATATACATTTCAAGTTAAAATTCATCTTCTAAAACAAATTGTTCACAAAACATTTGGAATATAATTTCCTTTAAAAATATCATTTTAATCTTATAAAATATTTTTTAAAAATATTGGTGGTCATGAGGGTTAGAAAACTCATACATTCCATACCCATTAAAATAATGGTTCCCTTAATTTTTTTTATAAAATCCAAGTGGGACATATTTTGAAAATTACATGAAGATTCCATTAATTTTTGTACAAGTTAATATGGGAAAAATTTATTTTATACTTCATTTTCAAATGGTTTAAATTTAATTTCTATTATTTTAGAAAACATGGATTTTTATGAATGATGAATATTGATAGTAAATATAAAAGATGTCAAAATTAATTAAAAATATTTCATCAAAAATTTTAAAACCAATGATTGGAAATGGTACTATTACATGAAAAATTTATTTATAACCATAAAATAGTAAAATTAAATAGGTCTATTATCCAATGATAAAATTGGTTCAATAATGGGAATTCAATAATTAACAATCCAAAATAAAATGAGATTTAAAGAAAACCCATAGAATGAACGTAAAATTGAAGAGATAATTTGTAAATGAATATATTATTTGTATGAAATTTAAATCCCAATAGAAAAATTGTAAATTCAAAATAATATAATAAACTTTTATTCGATACAAAATACTGTATTTTTAATGACAATGAAAATGTAATATAGCCTAATGAATGGAAATTGAGTTATTAAATTATTTACTATATAATATCTTTTAAAACACATATCCTTAGACTAAATAATTTAAATTAGAACCTAAAATACCTTTAATTATTAATTAATCTTGATATTCTATTAAAAAGTGACATTATATAGACTATATAATAGAAATTTTGTCTATACCATTAAAATATGCATCTTTGACTGGGAATTGAGATGAACTCCCTTAACTTAGAAATTTGTTTAATTGAACAAGATTTACCCTCCTATATAATTTTTTTCAAAAGTTTATTAATTTATAACATAATAATTTTCATATAATATAATATATTATACTCTTATAACCTCTTATCATATATCTGATAATGATCGTTATTTGTTTTCATTATTTTGGGGGTTAATTGGATTGATTTCTCTTGCTTGATTTGTTACAAAAGTTATTGTTCTTATGTAATGGACATTGAGCCATAATCTGATGTATTATATAATTTTTATAAATATCATTTATTTCATTCTATATATTTTTATAATAATTATTCAAATTTGAAAATAGATAATGGACCACATTGCTTCATGGAAACGATATGTTGTACAAACAAATAAGAGATATTATCATTTATCTAATGAGGGAAAGGATAAGTAAGTGTGTGAAATATTAATTTTACATAATAAATATCATGTCATATATATAAGATATATTAATTAAAATTATACCTATTAAATTCCATTTAATGTGTATGTGAATGACAAATCACTTTGCTTAATGAGAAAGTAGTCCACCATACACACGAGGGATGATTCCATAATTTAAATAAAATAGAAATAATAAAGTATATGTGATATTATATTTGAATAACTATAACAATATCATAAATATTATATACTTGAGTTAAATACATCATTATATCCACCCTTTAATGGAGGCGATGGAGAAAATTTTACATCAGTTTGTGTGGTGGTAGTTTGTCGTACACATGATTGACATTCTCATTTCAAATTTAATGGTGAAAATATAGATATAAGTAATGAACTTAAAATAATAAAATATCATTATATTTACGATACAGTGGTTCTAATAGAAGTATGGTTTACTAATATATTGGGTAATATGAACCCAAATAAAAATTCTCATTTACGATTATTACCCATTCTTCCAAAAACATTTGTATGATTCACTAAAATCATTCCTAGAATAGATTTAGGATAAAACCAAGGGATATAATATGTTTTACTTGTATTAATAATGTGATATTGGTAGGTAATGAGTGAACTTAATGGATTTGGAACTGTAAAGTCTGTAGGAGAGGGGGTGGCATTTTATAAATGGCAGAGAGGATACACACGAATGTTTTGAAAATATTCAATTACACACCTATTTTTATCGTAAAAAATACTCCAAATGTGTCATTATAAGTAATTTTAGTAGATAATGTCTAAATATTTCCACCTAACGGAGTTTGTATATGTTTTAGGTCTTTTTAACACTTCTCTTCTTAGATGAATCCTTGTTAAATTAGTTTTACCTTAACTATGTTAATCATTTTTACTGATGTTACTATTCATATAGGTCTAACATTAAAATGAAAATATTAAATAATATAAAGTTTTCCTTTTAAAAAAATAAAATCTATTTTTCAAAATTCAATTCATAGAAGTGGAATAATCATATTTGAAATTATACCCACACATACTATGAAAAATCTATTTCTAAGGAGAAAATTCTATTAATTATAAAATGTTTTTATAATAGAGTTTTTTATGAAAAATATTTCAATGATTGAAATTATATATTTATTAAAATAATTTTATTAATATTACTTTTAAAAAATGGAATATAATTATTCAGTGAAAATTATTTAAACAAAACGATGTTTTCTAAACAAATGTTCTATTCAATAAAAAATGAATCATTTTAGAAAAATACCAAAAAAATTCCCTTTTCTAATTTTTATATGATGTTTTCAAAAAATGAAGTTATTTATATAAAATAATGTTTTTAAATATGGTAAATATTAATGTTATCTTACATTTTCAAAGAATAAAAAATTATATTTAAAAAAAAAATACAAATGTGTAGATAAATTTTTTATCTTTTAAATGATTTATATTTTATTTATAATAAATAGATATCCATATAAATTAAATTATACATTTATTAATTATAGAAATCCAGTATTTAGATAGTATAATTCATTCCTTCCTACATACATTCTCTGTTATAATGATCAAACTTACATAATTTTTTATAAAGTATTTTAATTTAAATCCAATGTTTCCTACATCACATTGTATCTAAGATATTGAATTGATTTAAAATGAAATGTATAATAAATTATAAATGTGTAACAATATCATGTTTGATGGGTGTTGTCTATTATACAGGTTCTGAAACATGATGTTACTATTTTAAAATATTTATTTGTTATATATATAGTTCGAAACAATGGAGGACATGTAAAGCCAAAAATAAATATATATTAAAATAATAATTGAATGATGGTTAAAGCGTAGTTTGATATTCAATTATTCATTTCATAAAACCTAGAAAAATTTTAAATTGATATCCAAATAATAAGAAAATGAACGGGAACCACTATCAATAACAATATAGTAATAGGGAGAATGATCGAATTTTATCACGATGGCAAAAATTGAGTCTTTAAATGATGTTGTATAAGGTACACACATCTTACAATAAAATTTTGAAATTATGTTGCTTGATTCGATTTCAATGAATTACACTATTTTATTCTAGTCTATAATGAAAATCAAATTAAACCCTAAAACTCTGGTAGAAGTGTTATAAATTAATGATCATATAGGAACTATTAAAAATACAAGTGTATATAAGGATTAAAATATTTACATTGGTGAGTAAAATTTCTTTAAAATGTAGTTGTCATTCCAATGGTGGAATTAAACATAAAATTAGGGATGGATTTTATTTTAATCTATATTTCCATGATCGTCCATTGAAGCAAGATATTTTTGTTTTCATGAAGATAAATCCTGTATTTATTTTAGAAGGAGATATTTCCCAGCATAATTCTTTTCATGAGAAATCACCAATTAAAATACTTATTGAAATTGTTGGAGAATAAGAATAATAAAGAGAATGTATAGTGTTTAGAGATTTACCCATTATTATCAAATAAATTGATGTATATCCCAAATAATTACCTAAAACCCTAGGAAAGAGAGTGAAAATTATCAATTAGACTTACAATAGGGTATAAATATGAATACCAAAACACCATATATAATAGAATATGTAGTGTTTGAGGAATTAAATAAGAAAAATAATGATCTTTTAGAAAAATATTTTATTTGATGATGTGTGTCATTTTAGAGAGAACCTAGTATATTTTTCAAAAAGTATGATAAATAATGTTTCAACTGATTGATTATATAGAACCTAGTGGTATCATAGTGAAGAATAAATTCACATTCCCATGTATTGATGATATATTTTACTAGAATTTTGGGGATGAATTTTTCTATAGGATTTGTTGAGACCTATTTTAACAAAAGTTTATTTTAGATACTGAATGAATTTTTTACTGATTGGTTTGTATATTATTATCAATAAAAAATTAATTCACTCTATATGTATTTATGGTGGGCCGAAATGATTACCAAATTTAAAAGATTAAATATTGTTTCAATAAGATAGTCTATTTATTTTGTTTTTTTATTTTGATAATGTTTTTTAGCTGAAGTGGTTTTTGGAATCACATCCTGTCTGGGATGAAGTTATTTATTGTTATGAAAATTTATATCATAATTTAAAGGTATTTTATGAAATTTGATACAAAATATTATGAATCGTTAATTTTTTGAATATTTATAATATATTCAGTTGTTTGAATAACATATTATCCAAGATTTGTGAAATAAAGAATGGGAAAATTTTTGTTAAGTCAGATGATGATTTTCTAATTTCAATTTTCATGATGTCATGATGTCATCATGATATAACTAGAGGTTTGTGGAAGAATAATTGTTATGATATTAATGTCATTTAGACAATATTCATTATTGTAAGAATAACTAGATGCCGAATTTGTTTGAATGCTGTGGAGTTTGAGGATTTAATGATGTAATGATCAATTGGTCCCCTAGAATAGATGAATCATTATGCTCTTTGGTTCACCAATTTAATCATTCCATAGAATCATTCATCAATTTTAAAAATTATGGAAGAATGAATTCACTGATGGGACCAATCCACCAGAATCAGGGTCTCACTGATCCATCATATTTATTTGTGGAACTGATATAGTAGAAACTATGTGGATAAAAGGGTATCATATATAGAGTTCTATTAGAGGAAGAATGATGTTTTTGAGACTGAGGAATAATAAGATATTTAAGGACAAATCCATCAAAAGTAGTCAGAGACTTCTCAATCATAAGATGACCAACAATATAGTCAACCAATTTCAAAGACTCTGAATTATTTTAATGGGTCAAGAGTCATCGGACTAGAAGTGACATTAACATATCAGAAGGAATCATATATTGATCCATAATATTCATGATGGCACTAATGAATCATTAGATTCTGGATGTCATTGGATGCTGAATCATCGATCTGAAGAATTTTTGAACAATTAAAGAAAAAAATATTTTTAAAATAGATTTAGAGATGTTTTTCATGGGGGTGAGGGGATATTTGTATGTTGATATGATTTTTGTGAATAGAAACATATGTCTAGTGGACTTTTATAAATGCTAAATGTGGAATTTATTGCACATTTCCACTAGTACAAAGCATCATAATGTAAATTCTTCAACACTTATTTATTTTCAATTTGGTCTAAAAAATTGAATTGATCATATGGTTTGTAAAAATATGTAATAGTACCTATATAAAAATAATATTTAACTAATGTAGTGTTGTATGTTCAAATAATGATAAAGTTGTGATAAGTTTATAGAATTTTTCAGATGAATCATGAAGACTTTATAAGTAATTAAATAGTAAAATATAAAATCTAAATGTATGATAAATTCATGGTTTTTTAAAATTGGTTGAGTTGGAATGTGAAATTGGTTTCCCACCCAATAGAATTTTGTATCTCCTATAAATATAAAGAGGTATAACATACACTATATTGATGAAAGAACTTCTCATATGTGGGAGAGAGCATGAGTGAGTTTTTTTTTCAACAGAATTTTATTGAATTTCATTTCTGAAAAAAATCTCCAAAGAGAAGAGTCATTAGAAATATATAGTTGTCAATGTTTTCCTGATCAAAAAATCCAATAGAGTGATAATTTTTTAGATGATAAATAATTGGTTATAAATTGTACTAATAATATGTTTTCTCAAATATTTTTTATACTCAATAATTTGACTGAGGAATCAGACTGATACATCAGATTGATTTTCTATAAAATGAATACAAATATTATTTATTCCTAATAATGGGAAGGAAATTGAATATTTTTTTTAGAATTTTCCTAAAAAGGTAGTTATTAAAGTAGTTCAATTAACTATTTGGAACCACCCACTAAATGTTTCCTGATATTTTAAAAAACATATTCTACATCAGTTATTATAAATGGAACAAATGCACTATTATATTTATCATAGTTCTACACAATTTTAAGGATATTTTATAATTATTGTACCAAAAAATGATTTTTTCTAGTATATTGTGTGGAATTGGATTATTTAGAAACCATTCGCGAGAGTATAAAGTATTATTGATTAAAAAATATTAAAATAAATGTGTTCTTGTAGATGTGTAAATGTTTTTTCTTCATAGTGATGATTAATAAATTCGACGTAAAGGTTATTACAAATAATGTTAACATAAAAGAAAGTGTTTTCACTGATTCTTATCCTTCCCCTCTCAGTAATACATTGATCTTAGTTGGGTTATATCATGTTGTATTTGAGTAAATATTCCCTTAATTTAATATTTTTTATTTTTTAAAAGTTAATTTTCTATGTAAAATATAAATAGTGTAAATATTTAGGGGATTGTTTACATCGATTTAAATAGTTATCATATCAATAAAAATATAATGTTTTAATATCTTTTGTATCTTAGTTATGATGTTGTGGAAGATCCAACTTATGTAAATCCTCTTATTCATGAAAAAGTTCCTCTAATATCTATAGATAAGAAGAATATATAGAATGAGGGAATTGGAAAGAATTATTTACTCTTATAAATTTATAAGAGTGAGTTTTTTAATGTGAAGGATATTTCTATAGTTAATTTTGTCTGGGAAAAGTTAGAAAAAAATTTGGAAGGAAACAAAAAGGTGAAAAAATCCAAGATAAAAATATGGATCCTAAATTTTGAATATCTAAAAATGGGTTGCAGTGAATCTATTGGTGAGTTATTTACAAGGGTGGATGATATTGTTAGAACTAGAAGATTTATGGTTCAAAAGATGGAAGATTAAAATGTTTTTGAAAAGCTCTTGAGAATTCTTCCTGATATGTTTGATTCCAAAGTTCTATATTTTGAAAATGGAGATCATAAAAATCGTTATTTTCATGAAAATAATTGTACTCACATTAGATATGAAATAAGAGGAGAGAATGTAATGAAAGGAAAAAAATAAATTATGATCGAGAAATGTCCTCTAAGGATGAGCTAAATGTTCTCACCATTCATAGAACCATCCTCACTTCCTCCCCCCCATCAAAATAATTCCAAATGTACAATCCTACGGAAATATAGCTATCTCAATACAAATTTCTCATCTAGAGTTAAAGAAAGATTTAGATTTACTATATATCACTTTTGAAGATTGATTTAGAGTGAATCTTCCCTCTGTTAAGGAATTTTATAGGTTTCTGTTCTTTTCTTGGATGTTATAGGATTGGGTGATTGTTGGCCTTTTGGATGCGATACACATACAAATCCATTTCTCAAAAAAAGAAGACATGGATTATGATTGAGAATTTTTATTGTGGTCTATGGACGGTTTTAGGTTTTATCTCTTCATGCGGACCATCAACATTAATATGAGTTGTGACCCTCTAACCAAAACACTAAGGATATCCCTACATTGACTTCCATTTTTGTTCTAGAACCAGGTGATCCACTGGTTGATAGAAAATATTATAGGCCACTACCTCTATTTTGATTCCCGTATGAAGGCCATTTTCTATTTAGTCATTCCTAGGATCTATATTGAAGATGATATATCAAAAGGCCCACTGGCATCCATCTCTATTATGATTGTGGGAGATCTAGGCTAGTATTAGAAGGTCTTTTATGATTCAAGGATCCCTTAGTGTTCTGGTTATCTTCGGTTCAGTCATGAAAATTTCAGATGTCGTCGATTCTTCTATGTTTTCTCCCAGACTAATCCTCCCAACATATAGAGGTTGGAATAGTCATAGTATGCAAGGATATAGATGTTAATCAATTAGATGTGGTGGAGGATACTATTGGACAGTGATGCAAAGTTGTTACCAGTAAAGTCGCATTGGGGGAGGATAAGGGGATAACTGATCCATTGACATATATTATGTGTGAGGTGATAAGGTCGGGTGAAAATATGAAGTGAGATTACTTTTTTACAAGATTGAAATAGTAAAGGAGTGTATTCAATATATTACAGGATATAGGTTCAAATGAGGATCTGGTCTATGAATAGATAGGTTATATCAATATTAAGCCAAATGGATCAGTCAGAGCTCTTTCATTTGGGAAGGAAAATTCCTTAATAACTCGATAGGCCCCCAAGTGTATATACACTGTGGTTGACAACAGTGTGTATGCTGAGGAATCTAGAAATTCATTGCATGTGAATTATTTGTTGGTTACTAAATTATCACAACTAAAAAAGGGAATATGGATGAGGTGCGTATTTTAGACACCATAGACCCAAAAACACTAATTACAAAGTCCTCATCCCATCTGAAGGTTGTGAGTATGTGGTAGATGACTATCTTGGTGGATTCCCTAAGAAGATATATACACCTCAATTAAGGCCTAATGGTTGAGCAATGATATTATTTTGAAGCGCAGGATGTTCACAAACAAATATTTTCTCATGAGTAGATTTTTTCAAATGATGATAGTTATATCCAATTCTCATTGAATAGTTTTGAATGAATTCAATGGAAAGTTCATCATATCCTTAGAATTAAGAAAGGTAAAAAAATGAAAGCAGTACTTAGGGAAATTTATTATGGTCAAAAATAAAAAACCAAAGGCATGAAAGGATTTTTCACACTTTCCAAAACCGAGGAAACTAGATCCGCTTAGAATTGTGTAAACAAGGAATGAGCAACTTTAGTGAATGGGGAATGTGGAAAAAAATTTTGGGAAAATCTGATATATGGATGAATAAGAAGGGTAGTGTTTGAAGCTCATCCTACATTCTAAGTAAGAAATGAATGAATAATATTTCAAGATCAACACCTCAAAAGTGGAGATCAGAAGAATTTATGATAGAAGGTTGGGAGTTGACTATAATGCGGAGAAAGTTGTTTGGATAGACAAACAAGACTGAATCACAACCTATGGATTTAACAAAAGAAAAATCAACTTAGAGGAATTCATATAGACTATGGATAGAATGACTTCCCTCCTTGAAGATATTATCAGTTATGGTCTAATTACCTAGGATAACTCTCTATACTGTGAATTATATATATTTTTTCATTCAAATAATCATAATAATATGTTTAATTTGTTTTTGTGCTCTTTCAACACATATATGTATCTATGATTTCTGAACTACAGTTTCCCACATTTCTATAATGTGGATTAATAATAATTTATATTTTATTTTGAAAATAGGTACATGATTGTATAAAATAAAGATACACCAAATTGTTTCCAATGAGGATCTGTTAGACACTATTTTCAAATTTTCATCAATAATGGAATGAATAAGATAGTAATGAAGATGATATAATTAGAAAGCGATATTGGAAGAATCATCATGTTAAATAAATAAAATTATTCCATGGTAAACTATAAAAAGTAATTAGAATCTGAAAATAAAATATTTTTTTCTAAATACGATGAACATGGTGAAGATAAAGTTGAGGATGTAAATTATTCTATTGATTTTAGAGAAAACACAGTCATTATATCTAGTTATTGATGAAGAATATAGATGTAGTAGTCATGAAGACGAACAGACTAGGTCAAAATTTCATCTAAAGAGGGAAATGAATGAATGTCTTAGAATGATTATAATACTTGAAAGAGAACCCATGAAATTGAAGATGGTGGTTATAAAATAAATACCCAACAATATTTTCCTAAATAGAAATATAGGTTTCTGGAATATTTTTTTTGAATAATCGTTTTGAAAAAGAAATGAATTGGATTGAACATCTTGAAGTAAAGTTGAACGAAAAAGAGGAAGAGTTATAACTTGTTCAAAATTTTTATCTAAATATTAGTCTAGAGATAAATGATTCAAGAACAATATATCTAAATATGGTTAATGTTGTGGAAAGAGAGAAATTGATATAGATCTACAAAATATCTCTTCAAATGTTGGGAATAATGTTCGAAATGTTCCTAGGATGAAGAATCCTCATAAAATCATAAATGTGGATTAAACCATAAAAATAAGATGTTTCGAACATTCTAAAAATTATGGGCCATAAATGAATGTTTCCACCACATTTTATTTTGATAATGTTGTTCAAAATCATAGTATATTAGGATGAGTGCCTGGTCTAACAGAAATCATTATGATCAACAATGATATGATGTGAAATATATAAATTTTTCGGGAAAACATGTTCACAGTTACAGAAAATATGAATATTATAGTGATAAATATTGTTTCTATGGTATTTCTAGGTATTGTGGTGGATTTGGACATATGGAAGATGTGTTTTGTTGAACTAACAACATTACCATTACCACATGAATTATAGAAAGAAAATTATGGTGGGGATTCAATCCTCCAAATGAAATATGTCTAAGAATTGTTTTTGAATGTTTAAAATATGTTCGAAAATTTGGAATCAATTTGAAAAATATGTGAACAAAATAAAAATATTTCAAAAGGATTTCTTTTTTTTTACTAGAATAAATTTATATAAAAATTATTATAATCCATATTTGAAGAAAGACAATGGGAAAAAATTATATTATTATTGAACTGAGTCTCAAATCATTAAAATAAGAACAATACAAGATATTAGATTGTGGTTGTTCATCCCATTTTGAGGGGAGAAATTATTTTTTTAAATTTTGAGAGATTTAAAGGAAGGAACTATGAAATTTTCGAAGGATTAATATCTAAATAATTAAGGTGGTTCATTATCAATTAATGGTGTAAAAATTGAGAAATCTAAAAAATATTTGTTTGTTGATGGCCTAAAACACATTTTTTTTATCAACATTGTTATGCAGGAGATAATGTTTTCTTAGAAAATATTTTTTTAATGTAAAAAGGGTGGTAGATGTAAATCATGTTGTGAAATTCCAACACAAAAAATAAATAAGGTTTTATGTCAAAGAGGTGTAGATTTTAATATAGATAAGAATGATGGAATAAAATAAGTTTTGGAATAAATGGTTGGGACATATGATTAAAATAACATGAGAAAGTTTCCATGATTGAACATATAGATTGTATTCCTAATATAAAAAGATGAAGATATTTGTGTTCTTTGATTTTTTAGATGGTATATATTACAAAATTTATGCATTAGTAAGTTGATATTATTTCAACTTGTCCCTGAGAACCTATTTATTCTGATATTTGTAGGATAATGAGAAAATAATCATCTTTTAGAGATATGTAATTCATTTATTTCATTGATTTTTTACTTTAATTACATGTATTATATATTTTATATATAAATCATAATATCTAAATATGATTAAGACTTTTAGGAGAAGAGATGATAAGTAAAAATGGGTATTCTATGAATAAGCTGAGAAATGATAATGGTAGTGAGTACATGAATTAAGAGATCAAAGGTTATCTAGAAAAAAAATTAATTCTTTTTGTGTTAAATAAAAAATTTAAAACTCAAAAAATTTTGTGAATAAGAAAAATAATATATGTTTGGTTGTAATGGGTAATATTATTTTACTATGACACAGTCTTTATCATTACTTCTAGATGAATTCTATTATAACTATGGTTTATATTCGAAATCTGTGTATCGACATAAAAATTTATTATGTGACTCTCGATGGATTATTTTATCATAAAAATCCATGTTTGAAACATATAGATGTTTTTTTGATTCCTTTCATCTTAATGAATAAAGGTGGAAATTTTGTGATGTTTGACCAGATAGGTTAAGATGGAATATGTCTTGGATATGCTCCTGATAGAAGGGGTTATAGATTTTTCAGCAAAGAAACATGAATAATAGTTGATTCTCTTGATGCAAAAGTTCTTGAAAAAGTTTAGGAATAAGTTCAAAATTTCATGAAAATGAAGAAAATAAAGAAGATGAAATAATTTTTATTAATAAATAAGTAAATTATTCCAACAAATGTGATACCAGTAAGATGGATGAATTAGGCTCACTTATTTATAGTTATGTGGATGAAATTAATTCATCTCATATTTGGATGAAGAAACACATGGAAGATTTAAATATTATAAGAATTTAACATCAATAGTATGAATCAATAATAACATCAAATGTTATTACATGTATCTGTTTGTATTCAAAAAATGAGCTGAATGATTTAAATGAAAAATTTGTGGATTCAGAATGGATTCATGCTATTATTGGAGATTTGTATTAGATTGAAATTAATGATACTTGGGAACTTATGACAAAAACACATGGAAAATATATTTATAAGTACAAAGTGGCTATTCTGGTATATGTTGACTGAAGATGGTGAAGTGATAAGAAACAAATAAAAATTGGTTTGAAACAATTACTCACCAATTGAAGGTATTTTTTTCAATGATAATTTTTCACTAGTGGAATGGTTAGATTAAATTATAATCATTGTTACAATTTTTTCACAACAACGTTAATTTTTTTAGATGGATATGAAGATAGAATTTCTGAATTGAGAACATGATGAAGAAAAATTTATAGAAAAACCAAGTGGTCTTTTATTGGAAGGGACACAATTTTAGTATGCACACTAATGAAATATTCACATGGGATAAAACAATCTATGTGTTCACATTATTCCAAATTGGATACCTATAGCTGAAATTCAATATTTAAGAAGTGAATAGTTAATAGTAACCTCTATATCAATGAAAGTCAGAATATTTCTCCAATGTTATTATATATGTTGATTTCATTGTCTATTCTAAGAAAGATCGTAAATTTTTTTACATATTTTATAATGAAATGAAGGAGTAGTTTTAAATTTCTATGCTTCATGAGATGAAGTACTTGCATGAGTTACAAATATAATAAAATAAGTGAAAAATTTTCATTCTCAAGAATTGTATTTTAAGGAATACAATAAGAAGATCATAATGGAAAATTGAAAACAAATTTCCCCGCAAACATTAGTGGGAAATATGTCAAATAATGTTAATGAAGAAAAAAAGTTGACAATAATGAATTTCAGAAGCTGATTGGGATTTTTGGAATATGATTTGGACATGATTTATGTGGCTGCCTTATGTGGAAGATTCCAATATGATCCTAACGAATAACATATTTTTCCTAAAAATACTATTCTCAGATATATCAAATGTGAAATAGATTTTAGAATCATGTTTTATTTCTTTGGAAGAATTTATTTATTTGTAAATATATTGCTAATTGAGTAAAAAGTGGTGAAAATAAAATATCCACATCTAATGGAGTTTTCATTTTAGGGGAATGTTGTGAAATTTTTAATACTACAATTAATAGTAAATAACTCTTATCATGGATATATATATGTATGATTATTCCACTCAGGTGGAAACACAACTTATGTGGATGTATACTCAGTAGGAAGGTTTACGTTTTGAAGTGATGTTACCTATGATCATGGGTTGTGATAATCAGTGTTATATAAGCCATATATGATATCCAGTACAATATTTTCATTCAAAATATACTAAAAACAAATATTTCATAATTTATGAGAATGTGGAGTAGAATGTAGTCATATTTTATTATATTCCTTTATTGTAAAAATATGATGATAAATTCACAAAATCATTAGTCAATGAATAATTTTTTCGAAAATGAGGTGGAACTTGGGAATCCGAACTCTTTCTGTCCATGGTTGATGTATATTTCTATATTCCCTCACCAATAATTTCTATGGATAGTGTTTTATAAGGGAGATAAAAATGGTTCTTTATAAATCAATCCATTCATATGTGTAAAAAATTTCATGGAATCATGTATTTAGGGGAATTTCAAGGTAAGATGCAAACTTAGAATGTATGTTTGTTAACTATTTAAAAAAATTTGTTTGATTGGTTGTATGCATATAATTTTTTACAATAACAATTACATTTTGATTAGATTTAATGTTTAAAATGATTTGAAATCTCAAGAAGAACATTTATAAGTCACTAATTATGGAAAGCATGGTTTTACTATCAATGATTCTTTTTTCTTAAAATTAGTTATCTCACATAGTCTTAGAAATATTTATTAGTGATCTATATCATTAGGATAAAAGGTTCAGTGATTAAAACCCTGGATGACAACAACATCAAAATGGGGATATTTTTAGGACTATGTCTGTAGTATGTATCTTTAGATTCTAAAAGATGTTTGTGCCAATTGTTTTTTATTTTGTTGTCAATATAAAAAACAAATCCAATTTTTTGTATTAAATAAAAATGAATGGGGTTCGTCAATTATAATAACAGAAAAAATTTTAATAAGAAATTCAGTCTTGTTCAATTTTCTATTCTAACGTATTTTCTCCTGGTCATGTAGTTTTTAGACTATCATTATATAATGAATGATGTTCTTGATGGGTATGAGAAGTTGTATTATAGTCATAATGTCTTTCAAATACATTTTATATTAAATCCGAGGATTCTTTTATATATTAAATGTATCCAAATGAATATGTAGTTTAAAAAACATGTGGTCCATGATTTGTGAATGAGAGGAGGCGAAATGGGTTTTACAGTCTAATGATTCTTTTCAAAAAATCAACGATCACAAAGGCATGATGTCATGATGATAAAAGAGATATTTGTGGAAGAAGAAAACATATATCTTCAATGTCTTCCATTCAATGTTTATTGATGTAAGAATCACCTAATGAGAAATTTGATACAAGGATCATATGTTTGATGTTATACTAATGTATAGAATGACAGATCCATGAGATTCACTTTTTCATTGGACTATATACTTCAAAAATGAATCATTACATAGGATCAGTTACCAGTTGTATAAATTCGTGAAAAACAAATTCCTTAGTGACCATATTCCATTAGACTCGGTGTTCCATTGATCCATTGGGGGAATGCTAGAACTAATCCATCGGACGCAATGTTGATTAGAAAATGGAATCATATGCATAGTTCTATTGAATGCATAACTACGTTTTTGTAACTCATGCATATAAGAGATTCAGAGACAAATCTATCATATGTAACCAAATACTAATCAATCGGATGAAATTCAATAATATTTTAATCCATTTTTAGAGATAATGAATAGTTTAAATTGGTTAAGAGTCATCAGATCAGAAGTAAAGTAAACACATCCAAATGAATTATATTTTGATCCATCAAACACATGGTGACAGTGATGAATAATCAGACATTATAGGCCATTAGACAAAGAATCATTGGTCTATGAATATTTTTATAAATTGAAGAAAACTATATTTTTTTAATGGTTTTTTATTGTTTATTCAATGGTGGTGTTGAAATTCTGTAATTTGAAATTAAATTTATGAAGAGAAACCTATTTTTAATAAAGATGCATCAATGTTAAATATTGAATAGTTTCATATCGATAGATGGTATTGATCATCTTAATGAGAATTAGTTAGATCTAATGTGTTTTAAAGTTAGTTAATAATATCAGAGTTATCATGTAATTCATCATAATGTTAAAATGAATTGCTATGAAAATTATTTCAGACTAACGATGTGTTTATATATACAATGAATGATGAATCTGGGATAAGATTTTATTAGTTTTGATAAGAATCAATACGATTTGAGTAGTATTTAAATATTCAATGATAATGTATAAATGAATTTTGAAATCATGTTTCTAGAAATTTGTATGAACATGAATGTGATATTGGGTTCTCTCACATACCAATTTATTCTCTCCTATAAAAAAAAGGAATCATAATGTAATTTTTGATTAAAAATGAAATCTTTAATTGTGTGGGAGAGTAAGAACACTGAATTATTTTTGGACAAGGATGTCATTGAACTAAATTTTCAGGAGAAACATCTATGGATATATGAATAATAAAAAAACAGTGGTTAATTTTTATATGATTAGAATGATTCATAAGACTATTGTTTATGGGGAAAAATTAAGTTATTAAGAATTGTTTCAAAATTATATATTTTTATTTGTAATATGGAAAAAAAATCTAATGAATCAAAATGGGAAATCATACTGTGTTTTTTCTACAATGTTTAGAAATGTTGTTTCTACCTATTATTGTTTAGAAAAGTGAATATGCTTTTTGAAGATTCTACAAAAATGTATGTTTTTTAATCAACATAATCACTTACTTATAACCATCTAATGAAAGTTTTATAGTGTCTTATAAATTTGATTTTACATCATTAGTGATAGAAGAATCACATACACTATCTTATTGATCACAATTCTTTTGAAGTGTAATTGTATTTTATACTATATTGTCAACATAAAATTATTTTTTTCCTATGGAATGTGTGGTATTTTAATATTTCCAATCCATGAAGTGGATGAGCTAATAATATTGAGTACGTAACCATAAATACATGGGTTCCAGTAGATTCGTGAATTTTTTATTTCTTAAAAAAGTGATAATTTATTAATATGAGGTGATGGATATTACACTAGAAATTTATTCTAAAGGAAAATTTGATCAAAGATTCATCCCCCCCACCTCTCAGTGAAACAATGATCCTAGATGGGCATTTTCAACATTGAAAATTGATTGGGTGTCTTCTATAAGGGGTGAAAGAAAAAATATTTCTTAATGACTTATTTCTAAACATGATACATACAATTTGAGATTTCAGTTATATTCTTGGGGTTGTGGGGTTGAATAATTGTCGAATCATAATCATGGTTTTGATAATATATTACTATGGGATTACCATGATAAATTTTTGGTCTTACATATTGATGATATTATAATTTATTCCAAAATTCATGATTTTGAGGATTATTTTAGGGTCATATTACAAACTCCAAGGAAAGAGAATATGTTTTGTAAAATTTTATAAATAATAATTCTATTTAAAATATATATAATTTTTGGGACACATTGTGACTGGTGTGGGAATCTCATTTGATCTAGAAAAGACAATGGTCATAGAGGAGTGATATCATCCCAAAATAGTAATAATGTAATATTGTTTCCTTTGTCAAGTAGGATACTATAGATGGCTTCTGAAAAAATTCATAAATTGTTAATCAACCAAACAAGTAAAAACAAAAGCGACATATGATTATATGGGAAAAGGAGTGTGAATAATGGTTACAATAACTAATTAATAAGTTGGTTCATGAACCTATTATAAATTTACCCAATAACGGAGAGGTGTTTTTGATTTGTAGTGATACATTGTGTAAAATAATTGGTTATTCCCTCATTTAGGATCAAATGGTGACTACCTAAGTATCTTTAAAATTAATTCCTCAGGAATGGAATTATCAAACCCATGATTTGGAGTAGCTACAGTTATCATTGAATTAATGAAATTGGGAAACTTTGTTTAATGGTATTAGTGTGATATATATATTGATAACCATGTTAGAATTATATATTTACACAAAAGTTCTTGAACATGCAATAAAAGAGATGGATAGATCTTCTTAAACAATAAAATTTTTCATCCATTATCACAATGAAAAAAAGTTAATGATGTGGAAGGTAGGAAAGCACAAGATTTCATGAAATGATGAGGGTTGAAGAGGATAAGTTTATCATGGACATGATAATGATGGATGCACAATTCATAAGAGAAGAATCATTATCAATCATACCCCAATTTATTTTTCAATAAATATTTATGGACAAGATCAATAAATCACTAAGAGATTATCCTAAAATACAATAGAACATATATGATATAAAAAATGGTAATATTAGTGAGTTCAATGATTATTAAGAGGGAGTAATGTGTTTTGGTGATAGGATATATATCTCATCTATTATAGAGGTAAAAAAGTAGACATTGTATGAATCTCATAGCTCTAAATTCTCAATACATTATCGAACAACTGAAATGTATAAGAATATTGAGATTAATGTTTTTTATATAACATGAAAACAAATATTTATAATTTTACCATATGATTATTTATATGTCATTATGTGAAGGAGGAGTTAAAAATATCCAAAAATAGCGTGGCGACCACTACCCATGCATGTATGGAAGTGGGACAACATTACTATAGACCATATTACTGGGTTTTCTATGACATATGGGGGATATAATGTCATATGGGAAATAATTGATAGATAAAAAAATTATTATAATGATACCATCATATGAGAAGATTTCTCCCTTGAGAAGCATCCTCATATTTACATTTTAGAAGTGGTGTGAATTTATTGGGAACTACGGTGAATTTTTTTAGACCCTAATCTAAGATATACAATCATGTTATGTAGGAGCCTTCAAAATTATATGTATTTTTTAGTAATAATTAAAATAATATATCTTCTACAAAAATGATGGAGAGTTTGAGACAAATACTCAAACAATATAACATGTGTTAATGGATATATCACTTTTTTAAGGGATTTGGGATCAAAATATTTCACATTTAAAATTATCATATATAAAAACTCTCCAATTGTGATATTAAATGGATCCATATAACGAACCTTATGGGAAAATGTGTAAAACCCCAATATGTTTTGAAAAATATGGAGAAGGAAACTCTTGGGGGGAAAAATTAAATGGAAACTATGAATAAGATAAATGTGATCTGAAAACATATGAAGGATACTCAGAGTCAATAAAAGATTAATTCTCGTGATATTAGAAAAAATCTAGAATTTTAGGTTGGGTAACATTTATTCTTATAGATATACACATGGAAAAGATCCAATACATATGGAAATAAGGGGAAACTAATTACAATGTATATTATACCATTTTAAATTCTAGATCATGAAATTATTATATATAAATAAAAATATCAAAGAAGAAACCTATGAGAATGAAGAATTGATCAATGAAAAATACCCCCATTTTTTAGTCCAGATACATGTTTCATGGACAAAATTTCATGGGGGGGGGGATATGACAATATATAAATTTTTATTTCTTTCAATATAAGAACTTTTACCTGATAATAACTATTAAATTTAAAAAAATATACACCTCATGAAATAATATCTACAATAATATCAAATAATAATAGATGGATATATAAATAAAATAATAAATTTATATACTAAGTGAAACTCCATTATCCCAAATTATCTTATGAAGTTGACTCCCACTATAGTGACTGTAAAAATAATTATAACATTCATGAATATTATAGACATTATCAATGGATTTCGAGATCCATTTCTAGAGAATTAAAAAATATTGATATATGAGAATAGTAGTGTATATATAGGGTATAAAGGGAAAGGTAACCATTAGGATATATCAGCTATGAGACCATTGTTCAATATGACTATTGGTCAATATGAACATTGGTCAATATGACCATCGGTAATACAAATACTATTATAATTATTGTATATAAAAATCTAATTACAATAGATAATTAATAAAAGAGTGAGAAATTATGATCTCAACATAGAGGATCATGCCTTTAAAATCTCATTTATCCAAATTAGGGTGGTTGTTGGTGTCACAATGTTTCACCCTCAACATAATCCAAGCAGGGATTTAATAATTAATGAAGGAGTAGAATTAAATATGGGAATATTTCAACATAATGGAGATCACATGTAGATAAATATTAGATATTCTACTACATAGGTTTACATTCATCGTGAACCTTACCCAGATGGTATTTTTTGGTGTAAATAGGGTTTTGTATTTTGACCTTAGTATTATAAAAATTCCAATTTTATTATTATCAATAAAACATAACATTCTTCAACAATATTTTAAATATTATTTAATTTTAAAAAATACTCATGAATGTAAGATGAATATGGTAATTATACTTTGTTTTTAAAAATAAATATTATTTTTTTTCGAAAATATATAATTTCAATTAATATTTTAAATAAATAAAATTTTCAAGAAATAGTATTAAAAAATGTTATTTATTTAAATATAAATGAATATTTAATTTTATAAGGGTTAAATACTAGATTATATTAAAAAAATATAAATTCTTAATAAAGAGGTATTTTTATTTAAATATTTGAATTTATATATTGAGAAAATTAATTTGATAAATTAAATATTACATTAAAAATTCTCACATTAAAATTCAGTTAGGATGAAATTTGGATAATTTTTTAAAATATTAAATTATTAAATGAATTTAAAAAATATAGTAGTGTGTTTTAAATATGTTTTAGGAATTCATAAATTATGAATAGTGATGTAGGAATAAAAAATTTAATTTAAAAAGAATTCATAATTTCAATAATATACTAAATTATACTGAATTTAAATGACTTTCCAAACCTATAAAAAAATATCTGACATCTAAAGTTAAAATTATGCTTTAAAATACTTGGAAGAAATAATTTCTCAAGAAAAAATTATTATAAAATATTGGAGATGAGTTATAAAACAATAATATATCAAAAAACACCTTCATAATGTCATAAAACATGACATAGAACAACAGTGAAGACAATGGTTATATATTTTCCATAACATAGATTTCCAAGGATTGTATTCAGAAATTAATTAAAAATTATCCCTCATTTTCTATAATTACACATGTCTCCACCCCATTTCATTCACTCCTAAAACATTTTTCATGAATTTACCATTATTTTACCTCTTTATAGAATTTACACTAAGTATATATGGTATCAAGGAACTGTCCTCAAACATTAAGTAGTTATCTCACAAGGTAAGTGGTTCTCATTCTTTTAATAGTTTATCCATGTACATATATTATATTTAGTACTCTAATTTCAAATTTTTTATGTTCTCATGAACATATAATATTAGGTTAATATCTAAATGTTCTATAAATCGGATACTTACATTCTATATCATCGATTATATTTTCAAAATAATTCATTTATTATCCATGCCCCCATTTTATATTGTGAATACACAATCATATTTTTATCAAGGGTTTTCCTATATATATAATTATATTTCCTAGATTATGGATTGTTATGTCCCAAAAAAACCGTATATTCCTATGGGTTATAAATTATTAAAATTTCATTTCCCTAAACAATTATGATATAAAACATGTTCTTTATTATCCTTGATTAATTATAATATTATTTATTATGATATATGATCTATGTGGAACACATGATTTATGTTATAGTAACTGTGATCTTTGATAATGATCTAATGTATTCGATAAAGAATTATTCTCTAGATATAACATGATTTTGATACATAGCTGAATAACCTTGGTAATATGTTTTACAACCCCTTGGTGATGTTCCTTGGTATTATGTTTATGAATGTATCATTTTTATGTTGTATCTACATTTCCTTGTTATGACTCATATATTTATGATCATTCTCTTATATTATTCCTCGTGTATTTATGACAATTCTATTGTTCTATTATTATTTTTAACACTTGATTAACACTGCTGTTTCCTTTTGATTATAAATCCCATTCTTTTATTTATGATCACCCTTTTCTATCGATTTATGTCCCAATGATATTATTTCTAATAAAGAGAACTAGAATAGTATAATAAATTATTCTTTGAAGATTTTTTAAATAAAATTGATATTTAAGTTTAACATCTTTACATTATGTTATATATACCAATTATCTAACATAATAAACCTAAAAATATCCTTATATGTTATTAATGAAATATTTTTTAAGGAATTATGTTAACAATTTTGTATGAAAAAGGTGGATGGCCAAAATTAGATCACCCTCACAGATGGAATAATTTTTTCCAAAGAAATGTATTTCATATTCAAGGGATATTTCCAATAATAGTTATGAGGGTTCATTAAAAACTTACACCCCAATAATACCAAAATATAGTGTTTGACACACCATGGGGTATACTAAGAAGGTCATTTGAAAAAAAACATATTTAGTGTCTCTTGAGAATTTTATGAGTTTATATATGAAATCAAACCCCTAATAACTTTATCATTCCATCATAATCAATAATACTATGATGATTATTTTTTTGGGATAACTCAAAGGTGTACATTGTGTGGTCAATTATTATTACTCTTTTAAAAATATATATAGATATAGCCAACATTAATTAATGATAATGTGGGGATTTCATTTCATTAAAAAAATAGAATTAATATTCATAAACTCATTTAAAGATGATTTAGAAACATTGTAGAAGATCCTATCATATCATATCTCATATGATATAT
Source organism: Viscum album (assembly GCA_963277665.1). NCBI lineage: Eukaryota > Viridiplantae > Streptophyta > Magnoliopsida > Santalales > Viscaceae > Viscum > Viscum album. The sequence goes on from OY728152.1 coordinate 1,391,611,998, forward strand.
TTCCAGAGTTTCCTTATATTTTTTTTCAATTTCATGGATTTTCAAATTACATTACATATCAATGTAATATCTATGACATCTCGATATGACTATTTTATTAAACCACCCACTAAAATCGTTTAATAGGTTACATATATGAACTAATAAGACTTGAATAAATGTGATACAATGAGTAATATTTTAAATGGTTTACTTCTTTAATATATTATGTAGACATCTTACTTCATAATATATAATGTTAAATTCTAAATAATATTTATTTTCTACATATAAATCTTAAAATTTTCATCATCATCACCACGATACCTTTCAATTAAAAATGTTATCTAAAATCACTTTGTAATACTATGTATGTATTTTCATTAATATTATTATTTAGAAACACATCGTAAACACATTTAGAATTTAAAATTGAATTCATATTGAATATAATTAGTTTTGTCTTCTATTTTTTATATTTTTAACTTCAATATGTTTTTAGATACACTTAATTACTTCTTAAAAACTATAATACATCTAATATATCATTGTAATATAGACAATATCTTTTGGATGAGGAAATAAGACACATTTTTTAGTTGGAAAATTTCAAAAATAAACTATTAAATCTATATCTTATATGGTATTCAATGAGTTTAGAACTATTTTATAAAAAGAAAGTATTATTCTTCAAAATATTCCATTTTAAGGGGTGCAGCTACTTCACTCATATTTTAGAAAATACCCTATGTTAACTCTACTATCTTAGATAATTTTTTTCAGTATATAATTTTAAATAATCATATAGAACTAGATCAATCCTGAAATTTTATCTCAATTCTATCTCATATTATTCATAAAAACACTATTAAAAACCCACATCACTAATATGATAAGAGAAAATAAATGAAATTATAAAATAATTATTCTTATCCAAAATGTCTATAATGTAATCCAGTGTATCAAGTCTCAAATTGTAGAAATCTTCTTCCCCATTATTTTAATACATATATTAATATCCAACCATATATATTTAATCATTTTTGAACTCCTATAATAATTTACTGAACTTTTATAATTTTTAATAGATATTATATAGTCCAGATAATATAAAAATAAAATTCTATAATAATTATATTTAATGTGTACTCTCCATTGTGAATCATAATTTTTTAGGTATTCATGGAAGTTACACATCTAATTAAGTGGTTTACTAAAATTTAATCATTATCCATCCTTCCAAACACATAATTAATTTTTAAATAACCAATAAGTATTATTTAACTCTCCATTCTTCTTCTTCTAGAATAAAATTTTACTATATCATTTTCATTCCAACATTAGGGTACTTAATCATTGACCTCCCACAATTCTATATAGCTATCCTCAACACATTTAGTAGATTGGGTAATCATTGGGTGAACTCATTATTTTTTTAAGAAACCCTATAATGTCCATTTTATTTACATAAATAATAATTTAGATTATGTAAGTGTATACACAAATTCTATTGATCACTATATATCTAAATATTTCCTTTGAAACCACAAACTTATCAAGTGCTTACTATTGTTTATGGTTATTTTTTTTGGTTTTTAATCATCTTAAGCACATCCATATTCTCATATATATATTTATGACCTACAATATTTGGATAAAACCATTAAAGATGATATATTCTGTGAATCATTAAAATTATTATCATAAACATCTAGATTAATTTATTTAAATGGTTCACCAGCTGGCTTCTTAGGAAGGGGTTTCTCTAACACCTAAAATTTGACACTGTCATAATAATTTTTATTATGTTATTATAATAATAAAATATGTTTCTATTTTAATAAGGGAACCTTCCTTGTTTCCCTCATTCCATGTACAAAAATATTCTATGTATAGAAAAATAAATATCCAATAGGATCTAACAATATAGGTGATGCACCAATAACATGTAGAAGGGACAAGTAAATATCTAGAGGAAATAAATAAAATTAACACAATGCTAAATAAATTTTGAAAACTCTAGACCTCAAAATACCTATTATAGTTAAAATAATGAGATACTCTGCTTATTAAGGTAACCTCACCATAAAAAGTGGAAAATCTAGAAGAAGTGAGACTTTTTAAATGCAATCATTGACACATCGAAACACTAATACAAAAATCAAAAGAAAAATTTGTGTTAATATTAATACCATTTCATATAGATTTTCAATGACCCCAGTTCAATTATTTCATAATTAGATCAGGGGACCAATTATAAGGAAATATTGCATTTGAGTTCTATTAAAATGAGGAAGTGTATAACACCCTCTAACCTAGTACCTCATATTCATTAGTTACATTTTTTCATTGTCACTTGATATATTAAATTTCATCCCCGATGTTCATATAGTATAATATTCTCGAAAAATGATATACATGATTGAATCTCACATTGATTTTGAAATCATAAAATTAAACGTAGTATATACTTTGCGAACATTATTTTTTCCAATATCACATCCTTACATATATATCACAGACATATGTTAAAAATAATAAGGAATATAAATAATAAAAAATTATGAGATCACACTCTCTATAAGGTAAATGTGTCGATGGAATGACAAAATAGAATCAATAAGTGATGAATAAAATTGAATGAATAAATAATGACCAAATAATAGACTATAAATAATAACATGATAGTTACACTTATCCATGGATAACATAACTATTCTAATAATCACATGTACATAAATAAATAATTTCATATTGTTTTAATGCGTTATTATGGAAATCATAAACTTAACGTCGAGGCCTTAATCCAAACAAAAATTACACAACTAGGTAACACATATTCAAAATACCAAACAAGTTTTTCTCATGATACCCACCAATTTATCAAGGGGCTATGAAATTTTGGTCACCACCCATCACTTAAAAAGTCAATTAATTCCTAAAATGAATAAATAATTCAACATAATCAATATTCAATAATAATTTTTTAGAATCCATATTAAAAGACCTACTGTAGGAAATGTTAAATCATTACCTAATAAAAATCATGATAAAAAATCTAGTGAAATTTGGTGGATATTTCCACCAGATTATAACCTCATAATATCGTTAGATTCATTATATTATGTTGACATAAATTAAAATACATTAAAAATATCAGTAGACAATTTCATGATGAAAATACAATTTTCATATTGAAATAAATTATTTAAAATAAAAAAATCTCCAAAAATATTATTAATTTTTATCTGTATATAGAATCATGTGAACATGTAATGGAACCTTTAAATCATTTTTTATTTGTCAGCGTAGAAAAAGTCATTCATTACATGCGTGTCAAAACAAATATTTTGTTCCCACCTTTGGTAAAAATTTCATCATCTAAAAAACTATTAGGATGTTTATTTTTTTAAAAACATAATAAAAAAAATAATAATTGGTAAAAATTAATTTTATGAATCATTTTAGAAAAGTAAAAATAATCATAAAATAAATTTAAAGAAAATATTTACATGGACTCAAAATATACTTTATTGAATTGAAAAACAAAGAATATTTTCCTTGAAAACATTTTTTCAGATTTTTCAGTACATAGATATTGTGAAATAAAATTAAAACATATAAATACCATAAATATGAATACAATAATAAAATTTTTGGGGTTTTTGTTATAATGATCATATAATACCCCCAATAAAAAAATTTAAATGATTCGGAAAGAGGATGAGATTATGAATAAAACACTTCCCACAGATCTCAATAATATTGAAAGTGATTTCAACCTACTATAAAATAAATTTAAATTTATGTTAATTATATAAATTAACTATATAAATAAATATATTATAATATATGATTCATATATATTATCTGAACCAACTTTTATTAATGATTCCTTATTAAAATTATTATTTCCAAGTGTTAATTGTTTCATTTTTCATATAATTTTCATCCCAATAGTTTTTTTTATTCATTTTTATCCTGGATATATATTATAAATACTGTTAATTATTATAAAGATATCACATATATTAATTATATACTTATTTTTAATCAATATTTATATTTAGAGATGGAAAATGGAATGCATCGGTTCATGGTGGTGGTGGTCCACACGAGCGACACAATAAATTTTTTATAGGTGGAAGGGAATGAAGTTAAATGATATATTATAATTTTATAATCATAATTATTTCATAAATATAATATATTAAAAATATATATATCATAATAACTATCCAAAAATGTTGGTGATGTAAAATGAAATACCTTTCTTCATGTGTGTTAGTCAGCATGTACGCACCAGTGATACTTTCATTGCAAATTTTTTAGAGAAATATATGAATAATGGTTTCACAACATAACTAATAAAATCTTATTGTAATTTAAATATTAATTTTTTTATATTATCATTTTTATTATAACATATTATGAGTTATAAGAGAAAATATAATTAAAATACTTGATTAAGATCCACACCTATTCATTGGACAATATCCTTTGGAATGCTCCTTACATATTCTATGGTTAGTTTTTTGATCCAAAAGAGACCACTAAAACATGTTTAGGGATGTTAGGAAAATATTTGTGTACGAATTGACCATGATATAAACCTCTTTATGTGTAAATAATAGGGGAGGTGTGGTGTCCTTTTATAAGTGAGGGAAATGACACACATGGAAATTTTCAAGAAGATTAAAATATAATAATTTCTTACTCAAGAACAATGGCTCAAAAATGAATTTTATTGAAATAAGATATGAAATATGGTTGAAATATTTCAAAGTAATTGGATTTATATAAGTTTATTTGTCATTTAAACCATATAATATAACTTATAACCACTTAAACTTCTTTTAATTATTGTCGTAGTAACTATCTTTTTTACCAAAGTAACTATTCATAATAAAAAAATGAATGTAACCTCATTAAAAAAATTAAATACTTATTCCATATATTATTTATACATTACAAAATTCAGTTTCTATAATTGGAGTAAACTAAATTAAAAAAATCCACTAAATGTGTTAAAAAAACATTTCTATAAACATTACATTAATGTAAAACAAATTATACCAAATTCATGTATAATGTTGATCATAGTTTATTTAATTAGATCATTTAAGATAAATATAGAAAATATTTTCTTTAATACCAAACCAATCCAGAATGGAATCCTACATATATTTTATTATGAAAAAAATATATAAAAACAATTTGAATTTGAACAAAATCCTTAATAATATTTCATAAATATTGACCATATATTTATAAGTCCAACATTATATAATAATATGAATAATATTAGTTAATGAATATATATTTTTATATAATTAAATCATCTTAATATTTTTTGTTATTCTTATATATATATATATACTCATAAATTATTCCCCACTGGTAAAATCAATATTTTCACTAATCACCCAAAAAATCAATTAATTTTAATTAATCTCAAAATTTCTTGTTATACTAATTCTAATATTGTGAATTAAAAAATAAAATTAATTTCAAAAAATAAATTTTATAAAGGAAAAAATTTTATATTTTAATCACATCATTCGGTAATGCTAAATGGGTTTTTCTATTATTTCTTTAGAATGAAAATTCTACTATAATTGAATTTCTTGTATTATATTCTAATATAATTCAAATAATTAATACGCAAAATTTTAAATATGTCACCTCATGAACATATGATGGTATTTTTTATTCTTATCTTGTCAAGGATACCATATAATGTTTTATAATTATATTATTTCTCTAATGTAAATTTATCAAAAGAGTCATCAGATTCCTCAATACTCATTCTCCATTGTGTAGAACGTGGATATGATCTTCATAGTAATTTAAATAAAGATAAAATTGAATATACTCATAAGTGATGAAATATGATGGATTAAAATACACTTCCTCAAATAATGGATATGAAACACAACATAAAAATTAGATAGGATATGTGGCCCTTCATAATTGTATTTCCTATTCCATTGATTTGATGGATCCGATAAGGATTTATATTCATAGGAGTTAGTTTCCATTTCTTGGTGAATCCTAAAAACAATTCTTTAGAATAACAACAACTAAATATTATCTCCCACATGAAATTATAAATCCTTCCATGACTTATCAGCATGACTCCATTTTTTTACATTGAGTTTCCTTAATATGATTGTGACTATTATTTTATTTCCCTGTTATATTCTAAACATGATCGAATACTACATGAATCCCTTCACCAACATCATACCAACAAGTTATAGTATGACACATCCTTCCCTATAATACTTAATATGATTCAATTTTGATAATATTTTGAAAGCCATTATTATATAAAAAATACATCACAATTATATAATAATCCCAAATACCATGAAATTAAATCAAGAACAATTTCAATATATATTTTAGACATAAAATTTATTTTTCAAGTGAATCATCGTCCCCCATTTAAGGGACGGGAGTGAACCCAACAAGGAATGAAATGCATGAAACCATCAAAGCCACCACATTTAAATGTCTAAGGCCGATCCTAGATAAAGATAATAAATACAAGCCCCTACCCCGTAGAAATAGCATTGGTACTAGATACACATTCTCATCTCTGTCAGCCAGAAACCCAGTGCGAGGATGCACAGTCATGAAACTAATGGAAGCTACCATACCCCCTCAAAAATCCAAATCTAGAAGCAATGTTATGGAAAAAACTCACTACATTGATCCTCTTATAAGGAATCCCCATAAAGGTGAACTAGTAGAGTCCCTTAAATCCAATCCATAGGGACACAAAACTAACCCCACCACAAAAAATGAATTTGTGAAATCATATCATTCAAAATTTCATTTCCTTAAACGCTTTAGGTAGTTCAAAAGACATTCCATTGAATAAAACAAGAGCTTTTCCACAAAGACCAAAAATTAGGATAGAATTAAATTTTCATTATTCATCAAAATTGATACATGATAGCTGCAATTAAGAGACTTCTACAAATCCATAGACCAATCATGATCCATTTTTTATTTTTTTGTCAATGAATATCAATAAAATATAAAAAATAGCAAGGAAACCTCCTCCAAATTTATAAATGGAACTGCAAGGTAAAATCAACTTAATGGGTGATGTTGTACAGACACCGGACTCACCCTCCGTAACATGATGCTAGAATCGAATCCCAGAAAACATCATCGTAATAATGAGGTACCCTTCGACGCGACATATGATGAAACCTATATAGGAGGAAGAACCAAAGATCGTGAAGTTGATTCCCCGCCACTCATGCCTGTAATATCCAATATCACTTCAATGGAGCATCTTCATTGATGGCCTTGAGTGCATCTGAACTAGCAATTCCGCTTTTGGCTTAGAGATGACCAGATCGATGTTTCGAAAGAACCATCACTGGATTCAAAATAGAAAAAACTACCGGACGCCGAAGGTACCAACGAGGGACAACATGGTCACACTAGTGGTGAAACCACCACAAGAACACCATCATCACTCCAAAATAAATTCTACCAAAATTAACCTAAAACAATGAAAGAGAAAAAATAGGAATAGAAGAACCATATGAAAGGGAGGTGTCACCAAAGAACCTCCAACTCAATGCTGAAGACTGCACGAGTCTCCCCCTTCTCGACCACCGCTGAGGAAACCATATGTCACGCAATGGGAGAGGAATTATAGCACCGGGGTAGGGGATATGTTATGTCATTCTATAGATGGTTTTATGATTATTATGAAGAATCATCTAGATTTTTTCTATAAAATTTGGAACAAGATTAGAAACACAATAAATAGGTGTACAATGATACCTTGAAAATTCTTGAATATAAATCCATGTAAGGATTTGAAAATTAATATCAACCCTTATGTGGATTAAATGTGCATCCATGCAATGGAGTGAATAAAAACCCATATGGAATCATTCTTTTCTAGAATTATTTTTTATTCTATTTACTTTGTCTATAACAATATCAATCCCTTTCTAAAACGGAATAGTTATAGGTTTTATGAATCCTATATGATCTTTTCTCCAAAGCATTACCAGTTTAAAACCCATGATTATGGATACATATTCAATAATTTTATTGTTTATATTATATTACCCAAACGTTCTATAATATCCTAAAACATTATGCTTATTTTAGGGGTGTATTGAAAAAATCATGGTATGATATTCATCTAAATATTATCTCATCTAATCAGGTATGGTTGGAACACCTAACCTATATATATGTTTCAGCACAAAATATTCATAAAAAAACTTCTAGTATCCCATTATTAACAGATTAAATTTTCTATAGTAAACTATTATCATTAATATGAGTACATTTTAATTTTTTTTAACAAGGATGGTTTTGAAAAAAAATGGAAAATGATTGAAATTTGATCTTCCTTATTAATTTCTGTATCATACATTAATAATTCCGGGAATAAATTATCATTTCCCATCAAGCTCATATATAGTACCCCATGATCATTCCTACTCAACACATCAACTACCTTATTAGAAATCACAGGATGGTAGTGTATTCATAAATCAAAACCCATTAGTTGCTTCATCCATCACCCTTTATTTAGGATGAAGTCCTTCTTTAAAAAATTTTATTTCCATCTATTTTTATCTATATATATGAAATATTTTTCACTATATAGATTATTTTTTAATATCATCAATGAAAAAATTATTTCTTCTAACTCAAGATCATGTGTTAGATAGTTTTTTCCATGGGTTATTAATTGACATGATATATATGAAAAAAAATTATAATTAAATATAAGGACACATATATGTACATTCCTTGATTCATCATTATATATCAAAAATACATTCCCTCTTGATGGTAATCTTAATAGCAGATCATTTATCAACATCCTGATTAATTATTTAAAATATTCATAACATTTATATATCCATATGAATTAAACACCTTTATATGTCAATTTTTTTAATGGTTTTGATAATACAAAATCATTTTTTACAAATCATCAATAGTAATCTTATAATCCAAGGAAACTAAATACCTAAATTATTCATATTAACAATGGGTTTTAATTGAATGAATTTTCCTTTTAATGTTCATATAATCTTCAATAATTATATACAAAATCTCCATGAAAATGAACTACATTAATCCATAATTCCAACCATCTAAATTTCCCTTATAACTCATTTTCTCAATGATTATAAAGAATGATTCAATAATAAATTTTATAATCTTTATAGCTTTTGAGTATAACAATATTTCAAAATTAAATACCAAAAATAAATTATAAATACATTTTTTTCAACATTATATTAATATAAATCATAAAAATATAGTGTGAATTAGTCAATAATGAGATCATTACTATAAAATTGCAGTGTACATACCTCATAAAAATAATATCTTTATAGTATCATTCATCCTTACTTATAATTTATGTAACCCAAAATGAAAATCAATCATTAAAAGATATTGAGATCCATGAAGTTTATCAAATTAGACTCTCATATAAGGATGTTGATACTCTTTCTCCAGGGTAGTGGAATTTATTTCCCTATAATCAATGAAATTCCTCATAGTATCATTCATATTTTTCAAAAAAATGAATTGGTGATCTATTAGGAGAAACACTTTTTTGAATTAATCACTTATCAAAATACCATTGGAGTGGTTTATTTAACTATTATATCATTACCATGGAAATAATCTTGTGATTATTTAATGAAGATTTCACATCCTAGATGTGTTCAATAAAAAAATGAACTTCTTACTAAATTGCATTTCTAGGAAGTTCCTCTGAAAAATAATCATGGTATTCTTGAACTGTAAAATCATATTTTATCCAAGAATTAACATTCCCATGCAAAGGTTATAAAAAAATTATGCTCTAAGTATTTTATTAAGTGGAGAAGCTTAGAGTGGACCAACATATGATTTATATTAGGAATTATCTATTTTAAAGATAGTAATTCCACATATTTGTTAAAAATCATGATCTTGTTCCCTTGGAAATATTGTTTTTCATTATTCTTGAAAACTCTATCCATACCAATGATTATATCAAAGTATAAAAAATGTATTACAACCCAATTTTTTAATAGGGTATTTCCATGCATCATAATAGAAATTGGTATAAAAATCAATGTTGCAATAATATTTATTGAAGAAATATTGATTGATCACACTTTTATTATTGAGATATAGGAATGATTTTTTATTGGAAAGCATAGTGTATTTGAAAGTGTGTCTATCTAGAATAAAATAAATAATTATTTAATATTTTATTTTTCATCAAATTTCATGGCACTAAAATAATAAGAACATAAAAATTAAATTTAGTAATTACATAAGAGTGGAATTGTCCATTTGGAATCAATTATAGTAACTTCTATTGATGTTTATGGAATTGGTAGTCAAAGTGGCCCATTTCCTTATAGTTATTTTACATTATTTTGTTTTCTTCTATATTACCCTTATATTCATGATAATGATGAACCTTTTTTTTCTATAGTTAAATAAAACTTATATTCCCTTATAGAATATATGAGGGTATTTCCTTCCATAAGTGACACATGTTGGAGATTCACCATTCTATTCTTCCTCTTATCCATTTTTTAATGAGGTGTTCAACCATACTATTATTTTGTTACATTACATAAATGTTATAAAACATATAGAGTTCATTACAAGTCCTAATTAAACATGATACTATATCATAATGTGTTGATAATGTATGGGATCACAATCCGATTTTATGAATTGGTTCATGAGTTACATAGAAATATTCAATTGTGTTATGTCAAGGACTACAAGAATTATGGTCGTATTTGAGAATGTTTTTTGGTTATCAAGAAAGTTTTAAAAAATTTAAATCACCTAACATTGTATTTGGTGAAAGTAGGACTCTCCATCATATTTAATAAAATAGGACTCAAAATGGTTAATAAATTCTCTCAAATATAGAATTATTTAAATGAAAAGGTTAGTTGGACTTACCTAAGTTTTGGAATGGGAGATAAGATCATAATGAGGTGCTTCATCCAAGTCCTCATTACTCCAATATAAATGTGACCATGATTTTTTGATAATGGGGTTCTAATAAATCATTGGTATGTTATAAATTTTTTTTTTGTAATACTGATGAATGAAAGAGTAGAAAAATATTCTTCCAATCCTATTTTGTGTGAACATAATCATTCCAATCATATTTGGAATGATAAGTATATAAATATACTCATATAGAAGATAGAATACAAATCCTTTATATTATTGAATACACTAATGCTTTTATCCAAAATAATCAATGTTAAGGAGGAAGACATGATACTTGTGAATTGTTTGAAAATAATGAATGTTGATATAGGCGAAGCTATTACGTATCATGATCATAATAATGATACATATGAATATAAATTTTTATAAGTCTATTGATGAACATTATATTGATGTTACTAGTTTTTAATCAGACCAAGAACCCAAATATTTAAATCATAAATGAAATAAGATGATGAGAATTGTATTTAAAAATAAATAATCTACTAATGTGGATCTATTGGATCATTATTTCATCATATTAATTAGAGATAGAATTGTTTGTGATAAAAATATATTGGTATCATATTTAGAATAGAAATGTTTTTCCAAAACTGAAGCTGCTGATACTAGTCCGTCAGACTCGATATGGTATCATAAACATCAATGGAAGAAATGTTTTGGACCAATGAGTGAAAAAAATTGAAAATTATGTGGTGTCCAATACAAAGTTCAAATTCATCACTTATTCAATAGGGTAGTCAAACATTTAAAATTTGTTTAAATACCTTGTTTATCATTCAGGTAGGATAATAGATGAAATGATGAAGAAGCAATAGTTTTATAATTTCTATAATCATAATGGGGAAGATCATAATGATAATCATATTGGTGAATTTAAATTGGACTGATGGTTATGATGAAATTCTAAAACAATGAAAAAGTTATTTGAATATTTTAGAAGATTAATGAAGTTTTGAGAATATTTGAATAAGTAATGATGCCCCTGAAAATCAAAGGAACATTTAGATTCAAGAAATTTGATTGAGCGGGAGATATTCATGATTTTTTATCAAACCATATTTTTGGAATGTATAAAAGGGAATGTAATTTTTTAGTTTTTGATGGATGTATTGTTCATGAACTGAAGATATAATATGGAGCTTCAAAGAAATTATAGGTAATAGAAGAGGTTTCTGGATTTTATTTCAAGATGAAGTCATGTCAAACAGATATGAAATGTGAAGTGACAAGATTGAAATGTTTTCACTAATAATTATAATTAATTAACCATTATATTCATCGGATAATTGTTGTGGACTAAATTATCAAATTGGTATATCCTTTTTAATTAATTAGTGGCATATAATTGTATCAACCATATTTTAACTAATCCATATATATTTATAGTTATGAAATCATACTGGGAGAATTATAATTGGAAATCAGATTGAGTTTTATTAAAAACAATAGAAATTTTATTACCAGCTTATAGGTAAGAAAGTGAATATTTTTTTTGAAAGATAAAATATTTTCAATGTTTTCAAGAAGAATTATACCATGTTTTATATAAAAAAATTGTATTAAATATTCATTTAATATGAACCATATTCTTTAAAATATAGATCTTAGAGCTGCACGAGTTTAAGGGTAAACCCGATTCATAGTATTAAACATAAATGGATTTTTTATAGTGGATTTTAGGCTATTGGATCATTTCCAGACAATACAATGGATATGGATATTCTTATTGACGATTGAACCTTGTAAATTATTTTCTTCATAAGTATATGTGTTTAATTGTTTATAGTAGATAAGGAAATCAATAACAAGTGGTAATGGTTGTTTCATTAGTAAAGAAACTAAAAATAAAAAGATATCACTAATTCACCACTCCCCCTCTCAGTGATATAGAAATATTAACTGGGAAATTATAATTGGTGTCAAAGTTAAGGTTCCATTCATTTATTAATTTTTGAAGATTTCAATAAAATTGATAGGGAATATTAATTGTGTCAATAGTAAAGGATTCCCCATTTTCAATAGTATTAACTATCATTTCCGAAAAGATATAATGATTCCATATCTCATTTCTATTTGATATGATGTTCGTGAATCATAAACAAATAGGTTTCCACCTATAGATGATAATTCTCCTCTTACATCTCTTAATTAGATGAGTCTTGAGAATGATGGAAGGGACAATAATCATTTTTTATCATCAGATTCTAAATGTTAATTTATATAGGTGAAGGGGGTTGTCACAAGCAAATTTATATGGGAGAAGTTGAAAAACAAATAAAAAGGAAACACAAAAGTAAATAATGTAAAATTAAAAATATAAAGGTTGAAGTATAATAATTTGAATATGGGTGTGTATGAACTTATTGGGGACCTTTTTACCTAGGTAAATGACATTGTCAGAACTATCAAATGCCTTGCTGAAAATATTGTATATTATAATATTTTTAAAAATAAATTTAGAATAAATCCCAAAAAGTATGATGTTAAAGTCTCTTAATTAGATTATAGATATCCTGAAACATTTTCTATCAATTATATGAATATCACCCTAATCACTCATCTTGGAACATAACATGAATGGTGTGGAGTCTTTTGGATTCTTCAGCACATGCCAGGATTCGGTTTTGCCTCTACTCGGTGAAGGTTTAGCTTTTTTATCCTGCATGGCTTGGCATTGGCATTACGCGACTCTGGCTACCGCTTCTTTGGTCATCATATTGAAGGATCTTAGCATGGTTCTGTCAGGTCTCATTTTTGGTCATCATATCGGTGTCAACCTAATAGTGTCATGGAGAGGGAGGGCTCTTGGTTATATTCATGTGTTATTGGGGTCCTTCTTCATGTATGGTTTAGGTTTTTTCTTTGTTTTTCTCTTATTGCGCTGGAATGGTGTTTTTGTTAGAGTGGTGGTTCTGTTAGAAGGGTGATTATGTAGGAATGATGTGCGAATTGTGTGTCTGTCCTTCCAAATATATTTTTCTAATATATAGTCTTCTTGTTTCAGAATCTGATGAGGGTACATTTACGGTTCTGATTGGAGTTTTTTCATGCCCTGAGTGGTGTTTCTTATTCTGAATGGGCCTGACCCCCCTCATTAGCAACATTCCATTGGTGTGGTGTTGAGCCATCTGTCCCAGGCGATGATGGTCTGGCTTCACATTCCTTGGACTTTCTTTTAGAATATTTGACAACTGTAGTGGTGGAATGATCCGTGTGTAGTGTTATGGGGTTAGTTATTTCATGATGGAGGTTCTCCTTTGAATGTTGAAAGGATTTGAGAAATTTTGTTTTTTGATCATTCCTATGATCATGACATTGGGAAGATAGTGCATCCAGATTGAGCACATGGAACATGACCCAGAAGATCATCTAGATCTAGTGGATTATCTTTGCGGAGCATTATAGATTTTGTTATTTGAAAGGGTATGGAATTTTCCAGCGGATCGGGCCAGTGATATGTCACATGACACTTGCTTTCTGAACTGCCCTGAAATGGTGGAGTGCTTCATCATGTTTAAATTTATGGAAATGGGAGCTCTATGTTTTCAGAATGGTTTTTTACTTTCTTGTATTTCAGGTGTCATTTGAATTATTTCCATGATGCTTCTGTAGGCTTCAATCCTCCCGTAATAGGGTATTTTATCTAAATAAAAAATAATAATGCCTTATTACAGTTGGATGATATACAAGACAATGGTGGTGACTCTCAAAAATATGATCAGTATGATGGGGAGAGTAATTTTATTATAAAAATGAATAATGAAGTATTCAAACATAGTAGATCCAATAAAGAAGAATCTCGATTAGATTATCATCTAAATGAAGTAAGTAATGAATTATTTGAATAAATGTAAGGAAACAAAAATAAATTAAGAAGTTCAAAAAAAATAAGGGTCCCCAAGAAATAGATAATAATGTCTCCCAACTAGTAAACTCGGGATATTGGAAGAGATTTACGATTTCAAAAAATCTCCTGAATTAGAAAAGAATCGTAATGAATATTCGGATGTGATGAGGACAGAAAAATAAAAAGAGTTAGAACTTATTGGAATTTTTTTTAAATATGAATATAAATCTACATATCTAAAAAACCATCATTGAAATTAGTAAGAGTTATCAAAATAATAAACCAAATAAGGATCAACAAAAGTTACTATCAAAGGAGGAGAAGAATGATGGATATGTTTCTAAAAAAAAGAATGATGGGAAACTTATATACATGTCCATGATTTAAAAAGTATAAAATATAAATGTTTCTAAAAACCCTAATTAAGTTAATGAATACAAACATTATAAATATAGAAATGGTTATATTTATTTTATATCTAATAAAACTTAAAACACAAACGATCTTGAAAAGAAAATTTTGATTCATAATATAATGGTTGGTAAGAAAGATAAGAAGATTGCAGGGAAACATGCTCACAACTCAAGTCAGATTATTTGTTTCAGTGGAAAATATTCTTTTTTATATCATCTGATGGTATTGTAGTAGATTCATTAACACAAAAATATGTTTTGGTTCACCCTAAAAAATTATTATTACACCATAAATTATTAATGTATAATATTGAGGGGTATTCAATATCCTCAATGGATGAATCCTATGATGTTTGGTTTGAATGTTGAGAATAGGTTCCATCCCCTGGAAACTATTTTCGAAAGATGTGAACAACCTAGAAATTTTTATAAGTGCTTCCTTCTTTGTTATTGGAACAACAAAAGTTTGATAACAATTCTAAAAATAGAGAGATTTATAATAAAAAATTCCTTTTTATATGAACTTTCCTGAAAGAAACAAAACGATAATGACATGGATTATTGATAGTGGGTGTAGTTAAAATATGACATGATATTTAAATTTTTTGATGAATATTAAATAATTAAATTAAGGAACCTTGTAATTTTTCAATGATGAATCCTTGATAATAAAAGGTTTTTGATCATTCATCATTGTCAAAGAAAATATGAAATCCAAGAAGTATTTCTATTTTTGAAGGATAAATTGAAACATTCTAAGTGTTTTACAAATTTTTTATGAGGGTAATTTTTTTTTGAAAAGATGTGTTTGTTGTAAAAGTTGAGGATGATGGAATGATAGTTACAAGATTAAAACATATCAAAGGAAATTTATTTCAAGTCGGAGAAATAAAAAACTAATGTTACTTTGGTATGATGGTATATAATTAGTTATGGAATAAATTTTTGGGTCAAATTTTTCAAATAAACATGAGAAATATATCAAACATAGATATTGTTCATGATAAACTTATTTTTGATGAAGAAACTATTGGTGATGCTCAATGTTTCATAGAGAAAAAATTACAAACTCAGTGCATAAGAAACATAAGATTCATTTAAACAAACCATTGTAACATATTCATTCTGACATCTATGGGACAATATGAAAATAAGAAAATGGATAAAAGTACTTCATCCCTATAATTTATGTCTTTACTTGCATTATATGTGTTATATATATAAAATATAATTCATATTCTTTAAAAATGTATAAATTTATTAGGATGGAAGCAGAGAAGGAATGTGAGTATTCAAGGAAGAAGTTAAAAATTGATAATGGTTGTGAGTATAAGAATGGGGAATTTTAAATTTGTCTTGATAAGCATTGAATTTAGAATAATTATAGTTCCAGATAGACTCCTTACACAAAATCGGTTTTCTAAAAGAAATAATTGATATTCAGTAGAATTGGGGAGAACTATGTTACATGAACATGATCTTTCTCATTACGATTGTAGGATGACCAGGAGTATGGTTGTATATATCCAAAACCAATGTCTCTATAGGAAAATATTAGATATGTCTCCATACGAAATTTTTTATGGAAAAACTCCATGTTTTTAACAAATAACTGTTTTTAGAAGTCTATAGATTATAATGTAAAATGTTGGAAATTTTAGAATGTTTCAGTAGAAAGTGTAAGATGTAATTTTTATTACATGTGCTCTAGAAGGAAGAGGTTATGTATGTATCCACAAAGAAATAAGAAGACGTTTTTATTCTTTGGATGTGAAAGTTATAGAATGGAATGAGAAAAATAAATAGACTAATACAGATAAAGATATTATGTAGGATTGGGAATCTTTTCATAAAAATTCATATAATGACAAAGAGAATGTAATCCTTATGAAAATTAAAATACGACTAGGATATATCATGTGATGAGGAAGATACATGGAAATTTCATCATTGTTTTAGGAATTTATTGGAATAATTGAAAAATATATGTGATCATAATCCAAATGTTCATACTAGAAAAACATCACATGATATTACACATAGTTTTCAGTATTCAAATGTTGAGCAGGACGATGTGGAAGAGGTTTTTGTGTATCTAGAATGGTTTCAGGCTATAAATGAGGAGATGTATCACATAGAAAGGATTGATATATGGTAACTCATACCTAAAATAGATAATTTTTTATTAGTATAAAGTGGGTATTTTAGAAAAAGGTGAATGAAGAAGGTCAAGTGATAAGAAATAAAGCATGATTAGTGTGAAGATGATATTAAAAAAATTTAATGTGTTTATTTTGATGAATTTTTCCCCTTGTGGAAATTTTATAACCAATCCTAATTTTTTCACCCAATACAACACATAAAAGTGAAAAAAACCTTCAAACAGAAGTAAAATATACAATTTTGAATGGTGATCTTAATGAGGATGTTTACATTTAACTAACCTATGTATTTCTTGTTGGGAAAGATGAATTTTTTTTATTACTGAATAAATACTTGTGTGTGATTATAGAATTTCCTAGGGAATGGTGTTCAAAATTGGATACATGGTTAATAATGAAAAAATTAATGAAATAGAGAGTTGATATTGATATTTACTTCATTTAACGTCAAGAGTTTTCTATAATTATAATAATTTGTTCATTACAATATCATTGTTGTGAATGATGAAATATGTTTTGAAATACATTCTAATGAAATGAAAACTTTGATTGACATGTCCATGCTAGAGGATAGGAAATACATTTTTTGGTTACAAATTTAATACAATGAGAAACCCATTTTTCATTCTCATGAAAATTATTCTAATGAACATATTAAAAATTTAAGTATTGAAATCTTGAATACTATTTACTCATTGATTTGAGTGGGAACAAAATTATAAAAATATGGATTTGTCATGTATGTCAGTCATAAACAGTTTCGAATGATTATTGAATATTTTTTATATTTTCATACCTCAATGCCTGACATTGTTTATACTATTACATTATGAAAATGAATTCTTTAACACCCAAGTATTTTTTGAGATATATTCTTTTCAATTTCATTGATGTCTTGTTTTGTATGCTACACCATGACTATCTTGCACTGTATTCAACTTCGTATTATATTCTAGTATAAGAAACACTATTCATAGCATGTGTTACAAATATTTTCAAGTTCTTTTGATAGAATTCATTTCAAAAAACATTGAGTATAGATATTTTTGATGAAATATGTTTGAAATGTTTTATATAAATCACCAAAAGAAACTTTCACTAAATGAAACACTGACTTGGCTTGCGTTACATGCAAGAGCGGCCTTCCTCAACTAATTATGTTTTACGTAATACTATGTTTAACTAAATAGTGATATATTATTGAAATATTATTATTTAATGGGATATAATCTAGGAATTATGATTATTATTATCCACATTATGAATTTTATATAACATTAAAATTCATATTTTCATTTTCTAGGACATGATTTATGAAAAAATTAAATTTTTTGGATAAAAGAATTATTTTTCAAAAAAAGTATTGTCTTCCACCCTTTGATGGACCACCAATTTTAAATCTAGTATTTTAAAACTTTTATATATACTATTTGACAAAATCAACATAATAGGTAGAAGATAAACATAAAAATTTAATTTTTTTTTGATATTTTTCTGATAAAATTAATGTGTTGATGAATATTGAAAATACTAAATTGTAATTCAATACTACCTTATCATTTAATTTATTTATAGTGTTATAATTTATTTTTAATTATATTTAATGTTTAATTGGATTATGTTTTTATCGTTTAATAAAAAAATTTAGTGAATGTAATTTCACATGTAAATTGGACATAAAAAAATGAAAATATTTTGATAAGATTTTACTTATTGAAAACCTGATTTTTGGTTTTTACAGTGAGAATTAATTTTAAATTACTTTATTCCAATTCAGTTATATGAATTGTAAAAAATGGTTTCCATATTTCGAATCATTCTATACCATTTATGTTAATAGGTTACTTTTATTCTTGGATATTACGAATATTAGCTATGGAATATTTTTTACCATAGTTAAAGGTAAATCAGTTAAATTAGAATGAATAATAATATGAGAAGGACAATAAAATAATCCTAAATCCTTTATAAATACCATTATATAGATAAATTTATACCCTTAATAAATTTGGATTGAAACATAGTCATTCAATGTCCACATGACAATGAAAATGGCATGGATATTAATAAAACCAATGAAAGTGATAAAATGTCAAACTCACATTTCTTATATGTATGATAATTTTAATAAAGGGATAACCATGTGATATCTTCGAACATAAATATTCCATGTTACGATAAAATAATATCATATATAATTTTAATTTATTTTTATTTTTTAGGAAAATTATAATTACCTTAATGTCTTATACTTTAATGATGTAAAAATTAATTAATTGATGAGAAATCTAAAATTCAATTTTTATTAAATTACTAATAACCCTAAAAAGCCCTGACACATGAACAAATCATGTTTTTCGAGTATATATCGACCATAATCATCTATTTTCCATGTATATGACCATATGGAGCTATATAGAAATGATTATGATTATGATTTTATTTTATATAAAGTGATCTTAATGTTTTCATATTCATACTTTAATAGGTACAAAATGATTTATGTTAGCTTTACCAGAAGATAAATTTTACTACATATAATTCTAGTAAATCTAGTAAATTTATTTTCAAAATGGTATTTTATTTAAAAAAATTGTTTTAAAAAATGAATTTTATGTAAATACACAATAATGATGGAGTGATTTTTTTAATAACGAAGATATCAAATAAATGTTAATAAAAATATTAAAATAAATATATTTATTGTTGTATAATTTATCCAATTAATTTTATAGATTTCATTGACCCATTAGGTATATAATAAAATATTTTGTTCTAGGATAAAAAATTATCATGATATTTCTAAAAATCCATAAAATGAATTGTGTCAAAATTAACATAATTGATATTTGGTGAAAATAATATTTTGTAAATTTATATAAAAATTAGAAAACCATATTAAAAATATAGAATAATTATTATTTGTTCAATAATGTTCTAACTTATTTATTTATTGTTTAGTTAATATCTCATATTTAAATATTGTTCCCTTTTAATATTGAATCATTTGATATCATAATGGAAAATAAATAGAATAACTAATTTTCTACTAATGAAATAATTTTTTAAATTGACATCAAAACATGTCTAAATTTTATTTGTTGATGATATTTAAATAATAAGATAACTTATCTTAAATTATATATTATTTTGGAGGTATTTGGATTTATTTTCAAATGATTATAAATTAATATTTTGTGAGAATTCCAAAAGTGCCCCTCACCTAAATTATAAAAGATAACATCCTCCCTCAACTCTTCCCTCATTTTGACCCTTAAATATTGACCATACCCTTCCAATTTCCCTTATAAAATTCTATATCAAAATTATAGAGGTCCTATTATTCTTCAAATGTCAAATCTAGTGCTCTAAGAGAATATTTATTAGAGACACATCAAAGAAGAGGTAATATCATTTACTGATTCATTCAAACTTCTTTCTTCTTATATTTCTACTTAATGAGTTGTTTTATTATAGATAAATTACTCCATTATAACTTATATACTAAGATGTTAAGATAATTATTTTATGACCATATTTATCTTTTTATCCATTCTAATAAATATTAAAACGCCATGTGTGCATATATATGGCTTACCATCTCCACACCATGGAATAATCTATTTTTCACCACCACCTTACTTGGATGGGTGTAAAAAATTATGTAATGACTATATATAATCATTATACCATAATATTGATTCAGATATATAATTCACTTTGAAATTCAACACCAATATAGAATTATTAGAGTAATATTGTCGCTCGTGTGTACGTACAACATACCGTCTCCACGATGCAATGAGATTCATTCTCCATGTTAACCATTTAAGAATGATTATAATGAATATTTAATAAATAAGCATGAAACATATGACCTATAATTATATTTTATTAATGTATAAATTTATATATGATATTAATTTACTTTTATTCAGTTCAGTATGGAAATGTAAACATCATTCATGTGTAGGTAAGACCTACCGTATCCATGAATTATGTATTTTTTTCAAATTATCTATATATTATATATATAGTGAATATATATCATATATAAATCATGTGCAAAATTATTGAAGTAATTAAATAATCATATTTGTAATAATATCAAGAATAAAAGTTCAAAACACATATGATAAAGAAAACGATTATTACCAAAAAAAATCATTAACATGGAACTGGAAAATTAATCGCTAATTAAAAGTTGTATGTGATTTATATATGATAAAATAAATATTATTATGTTTCTATTACAAGATAATAATATGTTTAAACCCAGTATACTGGAGTTTTGGATACATATGAATCATATCAGACCATAGGTAAGGTATAATTTTACAGTCTCATTCTTATTCTAGACTGTTTATTCATAAGTATTCACTGGGGATATATTTGTCATCTATGTCCATGATTTCATAAAAGATTTTCATAAAATTATTACTATTATTATATTTATTATTAATTTAATTTTTACTCATTTATGAGTTTTAATACATGGAATGAATGGAATCTTTCTTTTGATTACTATATGAGGTAATTTTGGACTATTCCAGAAAACTTATAAGGAGAATGTTTTTTACAATATAAGGTAGGAATAGATTTTATATGTATTTATAATTCCTTATATCCACGAAGCATACTCAAAATAATTTCATGTTTATTTTCCACAATATTATTTTCTTTTATAATTTCCTAAAATTATAATAATAGGAATGATTTTTAAATATGAAAGGATATTTTCCTCTAGAATTATGATCAAGGGTTTTATCAAAATTATTTTCCAAATAAAATGAAATTGGGTTATGTTTATCTCTCTATTATTATAATTTTTTTTATGATGACATTATATTTGTGAAATCCATTTTTCGTATATGGAATATATTATGATGGAATGATGTCTACGAAACCCATATTTTGTTCCTTGGGTTGTGCTATGGTGAATGTTTTCTGTTTTTGTGGCACATGGAGGAATGATTTCATTATGAGAAGGGTGGGACCTATATCTCTATCTAATTAATTTGGTAATGATTTATATATCATGAGGTATACATGAGTGTAATGGAAATAAAATCCGGTTTAGTAATACATGGATGTAACATCCTGTAAATTAGGATAACTAACACATGTTTGTAATGAAATATATACCTCGTTCAGTAATGTACATTACCCACTATGATGTTCTTGGAAGCAATTCCTTCACTACTATGGAAATCATATTATTTGATTATTTTTTTCCATAATTACATGTTTTATCCCAATTCTATTTTATCATGGATAATTTTCATTTATGATCTGTACCTAACATATATCCATGATTTATTCCATAATTGATGATTTTCATATTCAAAAGTTATGTTCTTGTTTTTACATTAATATGATTATGTTATGTATCATGTTTTCCATGATACTCCATAATGAGAATTTAAGCTCAGAATTTTTAAATTTTTCCCCCTAGGATATAAATAATGGTTCTAGGTATGAAACAATTGGAAGATCTTTACAATAGATATTGAATAAATTTCACCATGTAAGATGATTATGTTCCATTTATCCAAAGACACTAAAATATTGCGGCCTTTGGGAAACTATTTGTGTCTTGTATTTAGTATTCCAAAAAATTAATGTAATATCTATGTACATCATTATTGGTTCATTATAATTTCAGAGTGATCCACAATAATCAAATTTAGTTTATGGAAAAATAAATCACAAATACATGAATGAAAAAACAGATTTTTGAATCATTTAGATATCTCAGAAACTATTGAAATATTTATGTATTCAATTGAATATTGGGTAGGTAATGTTGATGCTAGAATATCCACAAATGGTTGAGTTTTTTTATGCTCAAATTTTGGTTTAGTTTTCATACAATAATATGTAATTTAATAACTCTCGATATGGATGAATCTAAGTAGGTTGTTACAACTCAAGATACTACCCAATTTATGTGGATGAAGACCAAGTAAAAATATTTAATTTTTGAAGTAAAGATACCCATTCTTTTGGGTTGTGATAATAAAAGTTAAATCAACCTCACTAGGAATCAATTACAACATTATTATACAATACATATTGGTAAAAAAATTTAATATTTCAAGAAGAATGTGTGGATGAATTATTTGAAACTATAGTATGCTTCAACATCACAAAAAGTTGCTATCATTTTCATAAAACCTCTTTCAAATGAATCATTTCCTATATTTAGAATGAATGTCGGTGTATAACCACTTCCTCATCAAGGTCAAGGAAAGTTTTTTTATACTCCCTATCATCATAACATTGGTTATTTTTTAAAAGGGGAAAAATTGTTTTCCTAAATCAATCCTTATTAAAAACATGTGTAACGTGGGAGTTGTGGGTAACCTATAAATCCAACATTATTTGTGTGTGAACTATTATAATTGTTTGTTTCTGTTGTTATTGGAACCATTATTTTTTCATTACAAGAAATTTTAATATCTGAGGATTAAAAGTCGAGTAAGAAAGATGATAAATAATTATGTGGATATTTTAATAATTACAAATTTGGGACAATATGGTTTTTCTTACAATAATTCTTGTTTCCAACAATTAGTTAGCTCATGTAGGCTTAGAATTATCAATATGTATTCTATATCACAATGTTAAAAAGTTTAGTGATTTATGAACATGGGTTGACAACAAAATACAATAGGGGATATTATTAAGACCATGTTAATAATTATGATGATCGTATTCAGGAACTATCATTAGTTGTAAAAGAATTCTAAGAAGAAAATAAACCACACCGCTTTTCATTTGGTTAAAACCAGACAGAACATCATATTAAAAAAATTGGAATCACAATAATAAAGAAATTCCATCATATTGGGAATCTATTTCTAAATGGAAACGTTCATCGAACTCACCTCAGGTCCATAGTAGAAGAGAATACCATAAGGAAGTGAAACATTAGTGTCTTCCTGACTCGAATATAAATACATTGATGATTTTCTGACATTTTAGTTAACATTAATAAAATTTATGTTGTAAAAATTATGATACATGATTGAGGAATGAATAAGTATAAATAGATTCTTCTAATCATATCCAGTATGATCATAAACACTCCAATCATATTTGGGAAGAGAAATAAGGGAATTTGTTGATAGAGAATTTTTAGTGATTTTATTTCTAAGTAAAATGATGCTGAAGCTTATCACTAATGTATTCAAATTCATGTAGGAAGCCATGATACACACTGAATTTTTTATGAAGATGAAATTTGATGAAGCCAAAGCCCACCAGTCACAAGATCATCATAATGATTATTTCGAATACAGATTTTATTAAAAGATTATTAGGACGATCATAATGAAGGTTCTAGTTTTCAGTCAGACCAAAATCCTAAATATATAAATCCTTGAAGAAAAAAAGATGATGAGAATCATATTCAGAATAGAATGATGCTGTTATTTTTGATCTATCCAATTCATTAAGTCATCTTATTCATCAAAGTAATTATTTTTTATAAAAAAAATTATTGGTATTGTATTAAGAAGAGAAATATGTTTCTGAAGTTGAAGTTGTTGATACTGGTCGACTGAACTCAGTATGCTATTGTTTTCCTCATAGAGAGATTTTTTAACACCAATGAGTGTTGATAAAGGAAAAACTATGTGGTGGACAGTATGAAGAAGAGATTTAGAGGTTTTTTGAAAGTATCTTCATCCATTTAAATTGGTTTTAATTACCGTTTTTATCATTCTTGTATGAAATGGGAATAGATGAAGATGAATAAACTATTTTTCAATTTATTTCATCCTAATAAGATAGATCGTAATGAAAATCAGGATGGTGAATCAAAATTAGACTGATGTGTATAAATTAATTTTCAAATAGAGCTGATTTTGTTATATGATTTGAGGAGGTTTGAGACGTTTTGATAAGAGTTCATGAAGTCAAGATTCACCATAACATCAACGGAATATGTAGATTCAGAAAATTTGATTGACCATGAAATTTTTGTAGAATCCCACCCAAAATATTTTTGGGGTGTATATAAAAGGTAAGATACTTTTGAATTTCTAAAAAATGTATTGATTATGAAAGGAATAATGAAGGAAAATCTCTGATGAAATTCTAGTGAGAAGAATATGTTTCTGGATTGAAATTCATGAATAAGTCGTGTTGAACTGAGGTGAGAAAAGCAGTGAAAATATTGAAACATATTCATATGATCATCATAGTGGGCTAAATCATCGTATTAAAATTTATTATTTGAAGAATAATTTGTTAATAATT
The DNA here is from genome assembly GCA_963277665.1 of Viscum album. Classification (NCBI taxonomy): domain Eukaryota; kingdom Viridiplantae; phylum Streptophyta; class Magnoliopsida; order Santalales; family Viscaceae; genus Viscum; species Viscum album. The sequence goes on from OY728152.1 coordinate 1,391,637,707, forward strand.
ATATCAAACATATTATAATATATATTATTTTTTATCTATTGAGTAATCAGAAAAGGAAATCAGACTCGATTTTATTACAATGTCAATAAAATTCATTACCATCTTCTAGGTAAGAAAGTGTAGAATTTTTTTTAATAGAAAATATTTTTTAATGTTTTTTAAGAGGTAACAGATGATTTTTTTATGAAAAAATTCAATTGAAGCATCATATTAATTGGAGCTCATTTTTATTATATTTGATCATAAAGATAAATGAGTCTAAGTGTATATCTTATTCATTGTACTCCATAAAAATGATTATTTTAATGTGGATTGTGTTGTATTGGATAATTTAAAAAACACAATAAGGATGTAGTTATTATTTTTGAATTTTGAACCATGTAAATTCTTCTATTCTTAGGGATAAGTGTTTTGAATTGTTTTTAGTAGTGAAATAAACCATTAATAAGAGGATAATGTTGTTTCATTTTACAGATACATAATAGAAAATAAAATCATTGATTCACCCATCCTTGTCTTAGTGAAAAAACCATATTGACTATGAAATTTTAAATATTACTATTTGGATTACGTATGTAGTCCATAACATGCCTTTCTAATATTTAAATGTTTAATTCATACATTGTATTATTTTATTTTTATACATTTTCTTATTTATTATAATTGTCAGACCATTTAAACTCATTGTATGTGAGAAAAAAATATTTTTCAACAAAAATTAACTTATGTTCCCTCCACTCCATGCTCTTTATTTCCTCCATATCCTTAGTGTTTTGAATCGATGGCCACCAATGATCTTGATCCCCTATAATTAGATAAACATCCATGACAATATTTCTCCTTTTATTACTTCTCAATGTGGGAAATATATTTTATTATGAACTTATTGATTTCTGAAGTACTAATGGATTTTTGGTTCAATTAAATAATGGATTTTTTCATTTCAAGAAAATTTCTAACAATTTTTTTAAATTTTCTTGGATGAAGCCTCATATTATTATCAAAGAAAATACAAAATTTTGTCTTGGTAGATGGAGACCCATTACATAGCCCGAAATCCGAAGCCCATGTTGCATATGAAATTGTCTATCATTTTTACACGACAATGCAGATAAAAAAATCATATATACGGGAAAGGTTACTAATGATAAACTGGGTGAGTTACTATAATATAGTTATATTTTTTTTTTGTTTTAGCTCTATCTCTATCTCTCCTATCATTTCCTTTTCCCTGAGGGAAATCCATATGTATATTATGTTCATTAATATGATTTCTATTCCCCTAACTAGAATCCCTTCCATAATAATTAAATATACTATATTTGAATATAAAATAATAAATATAATGATATAAGTCCAAAAAAGGGTAAATACATAACATAAAATTGAAATTTTTTGGATATTTAATCCTAGAATCATAATTTCAGTACTAATGGGAATATCTTCAAATCATATAAATATTTTCAAAAAAGTTTAAATTTTATATAAAGATAATCCGAATAAACTAATTCAAAACCTATAGGTGTTTTGATCCATGTGTTTCATCATTTGACAACTCATCATGCACTACTGATGATATTTTGAATACAGATTCTTACCAATTATGAGTTATTATCCATTGGAGAAACTTTTCTGTAGCCTCATCCACTAGCTAGTATCTGGTAATGTTTATATTTACATGAAAAACCATAAAATATACAATTTATGAAAGTATTGTGATATTATCCTATACAAGGACTTATCCCATGATTTTTTATAGGATTATCTTCTCTAATATATATTCCAATGTCTTTTTCTAATGGTTTATACTAAAAATTCTCTGATAGAAAATATAATATCCCTTAACCTAGTATCCTAGAGCTATTGGTTTCATTAGTACATTAGAATTAGATATATGATATCACACAAGAATGGATCGAATAAATTAATAATCGTGGAAAATTTTACATGATCTTGAATCTCAAACTACACTTGAAAACATGAAATACCCCATAGTATATTATATGGGGAAACTATTTTTTCTACTACTAATATATCCTTGAATAACATTCATAATACATTTCATGTAATCCTCTGGAGTATAAACAAATGGTGATCTTAAATTCATTGTAATGAAATTCATAAAGTAGAATATATCATATAATAAGTAATGAATGAATAATATTCCTTGAAAAATATGGGGAACACATATATATAATCTCATGATCTTCAAACATATCCATGTAAGACATAACATTTGAAAAAATCTCATAGATATCAACAACTAATTTCATAGTGATGTAATGCATAATTATGATAACAATAACCATAATATCAAGGAAACAACCTAATGTCTTTTTAAATAAATGTGTGTGGAATATAGAAAATAGCTAATATATTTTTTCTTTGAAGACCAATTAATTCATCAAAGGGATTTGTAATTTTGGGCCCCAACCTTACCCTAATATTTTAAATTCATTCATAATATAAATAAAAAATATATGTTTATAATCATAGCATAATAATCAGTCACTATCAGTATCATAGTAACAAATATATAGGCTGTCAATTTATTCCCTACTCGAAATAATCATAATATCCCAATACATAATGGTGGAAGGTATCATAATATTATATCTTCAATAAATTATAATATTCCAAAAACGATATTGAAAAAGATTAAAATACTTTTAAAAGATGCATGTGTTATTTCAAAAAGAAAATACCCTTTTAATTTGGAAATCACATATTTAAAATCTATATGTTTTCCAATTATTAGGAAGAAACTTATTTTTAAAAACCCAAAGATACCTATAAAATGTTCTTCAATGTCAAGATTAGTCATTATGGTGGAAAAAATAATTCATATGATGTACTTCAAAATAATGATTATATTCACAACTATAGTAGAAAGTGCCACATTTTGAAAATGACAAGAATATTCCGTTTAATCCTATTTATATAAATTAAATCATTGGTAAAATGGATTTAATAAATCGTATGATAATATTAGAATTATTCTTGAAAATATTTTTATAAATATATGGAAATAGAAGAAATCTATTCCTAACAAGAATATGTAATGCCCTGACCCAAGAAGTCTGATGCCATTTCCTTCATTTATTACATTGATATGATTAAAGGGAATCATATCCTAAAGGAATTAAAATTATATTAGTTTTGGATAACATGATTAAATAAATGTCACCTATTCTACATTGGAAAAATAATATAATGCATAATAAAAGTAAAAGTTTGACATCCTTGAAGCTAATTCCCTGAATTCATCATCATATCCTTGGGAAAGGAAACGAAATAAGGCTGTGATAAAATTATATATAAGAGTTTGGTATATTGTAAAAAATAATAAATCAAGGATTATAATTAATATATCAAGGATAATAAAAGAACACATATCTTATTTAATCAATAAACATAGAATATAAAATATCCATATATTTTTTCTTAATGAAATTAATAAGTATAATAATAATTAAAGAAAATTAAATTCTTAATTATCAGACATATTTCTTCCTTTTCACACGATACCTTTACAATCAAGATCAATCCTAAAAATAGTTTAAAACATAATAAGTGAAAACCCTTCAATGTTGGATAAATCATTCAACTCATGAGACATCCAATTTATAGAGCAGATTTTATTAACCATTCCCAAAGTTATGTAGTGAATCTCCATAATAGTCTCTATATATCAATTAATTGACTTAATTAATAAACAATCATCCACATAAAATATCTTTAGTGAGTAAATGATACATGTTTATCCACATTCCCCAATTAATCAAGTAACATTCGATGTAAAAACTATATTCAAAAATTGTAATTTTTTTTGGAAATTATCATATCCATTGAATAATAATACAGATATTTAATAAAAAATAAATTTCCAAGAAAAAATTATTTCGTTAATGTTATTGTTTCAACATACAGATGACTACCAAAATGTAAAGTGTGATTTCAAAATTACACATACCACATGGTAATTATCAAATCAAACACCTTGGATGGGATAATAGGAAGTTAAAATCCAAATAACATGAATTATTATTGAATCATGATATTAAATAAAAAATGTAATTTTTGAAAACCACATTAAATTGAATTGGTATATAATAAAAAATAATCTCTATGGAATGTAAATTGTGATGAAATCCATCACCTTGAATCTAACCTGTCACTTATGTCCCTATCATCCTCAATAATAAAAATATGTTAAATAGTTAATTTTTTAAACACCTTATAAATGATTATTATAATTTTTATATATCCTATTAACATGTTATATTAAACTCCATATACAATTATGTTCTAGTTTGACGTTTTTACCATATTTGGTTTATGTGTCAAAAATGAATTTTGTAGGTACACTATGGTTAAATGGGTCATTATTTAAATATATCCATAAGATTGATCAGGTAATAATTATCATATTTATACATGTATGATACTTTTGAAACCAATCATGGAATATCTTTATGAAATATTAACTAATGTTATGATCATAGAGATGGTGGGTTATACATATGCATGAGTAACAATCCCATTTTTTCAATGATCATTATAGAAAGATGGTAGGAAATATTTTTATTTCAATAATGATCATAATATCTAAAATAACTTTTTATTTAATAATATATACTTTAGGTGTAATTGTTTTGATTAAAAATTAATCACATCACTTCGAGTAGGTGGTAGTCCACATGTCTACATACGATGTTATCACTTTATCATTGTGTGAAAGTGTAATACTAGAAATGATATATTATATTTTTTGGAAGTTAATTATTTAATTAATATAATAATTAATTCATTTATATAATATAAATTTCTATTATATTTACTGAAAGGATACCACAATATTTAGTGAATTAAAATAGAAGACAATATTCTGGGAGATGGTAGGCCATGCATACACATGAATGATATTTCCATTTTATTGTCATATTAACAGGATGAGAAGAAAATGATAAATATATCAATATAAATAAATATTTTAAAATTATGGTATCCTATTTACTTCATATGATGTACATATTTTTATTTTAAATATACTAATACATTCAATGTAATATTTGAACAAATCAAACTGCTTTGAGGATGTGATAGTCTGGATATCCCCAGACGATATTATCATATTCGCACAAAATATAAATCATGAAGGAATGCGTTATGAAATAATTAAATAAATTTAAAAAATATATAAATATAATATATAGTATTTTTTAAAAATAAATTATTTATTATTCCTTTCCTTTAAATATAGTAATGCAGGAAAGAACGAAAATAGTTTAGGAGATGGTAGTTTTCTGTACACATGAACGTCTAGTGTGTATCTTATTTATTGGATGTGTGTGTGAGTGTAGGCCACACCATTATCATAAAAATATCAATAGATCTCATATAATGCCCCGACCTTAAACCTTACTAAATCTTTAGTTATTACAAGATTACACATTGAGGATCTTTTCAGGTTTATAGTTTTAGAGAATTAGAACATAAAACCTGCATTACATTCCACATTTAAACAAAGTGGGTACATAAAATATAGTATTCATATTTTTCATCAAAGGAAACATATTTAAAATAAAACATGGATTCCTTCATGACACTTCCTTGACACTATCATCATATCTTGTACCTTTCCCTTGACTTGTGAAAAACATTTCAAAAAAACTTGGGATGAGAATAAAATGCTCAGTATGGGTTATAAAAATATGGAAAGGAAACATGAGATCATATATACATACGAATGAAATCATAATTTACCCATAAAACATAATCACTTTAACATACCTCATCAAATCATTAATAAATCATAGATATCATAAGACCTAAATGTAACTTGAGGCATTCATAACATTCTTACATACGGAGTAACCCTCTTGGATACGTTTGGAATACCCATCACAGTATATTCCCTAAATCTATTCGGAGAAACCTTTACATTTCACTCTTTCGCGTTACCCAAAGCATTGGAGAGCTATATCGGGCTCACCCGCCCTTAGTTTATCACAGAACCACCCGTCTTCATAATAACGCCCAAGAACCATAACATAATCATATCACATAAAACATGCATAAAGGAAACATAACATTACCACATTTCAATCAAAATATATCAATAAAACACATTGATATAATAAAAACATTATGAAAACCATTTTCAAAACCAAAATAAAATAAACGTAAAACATGGTATTTATTTTTCTTTTAAAATGAAGGTATGGATTGTAGAGGAAGCCGAAACTCCAATAATGGTCACGTCGGCGGAGAAGTCGTTGTCTCCACATACGTACGAAAAAAACATTCCCCTTATTCATTTATTAAAACTATTCGTAATAAAGATTCCTTTTGGATAAACGTAAAAGTCAACGGGGTTTATACACCGTATAAAAGAAGGTTGTGTATAAAATAAAATATGCCTCAATGAAAGGAGATTGAGACGAAGTCCCATACCTCGGGTCCGACTTCACTCGGTCATTCTTTAATCTCCTGAATAATAAACTTGAGTTAATTTCTACTTGTTTAAGAACCTTTTTCAATTTCATTATTCCTTTTATATCACTTATTTCCATGTCATGAACACTATGTAATTATTTAAGTTAGTAACAGTTGTTTTAACGATCATTGGTACTTGAGTCAAAAATAAACCATTTATAATTACAAGTTGTTCATGTATCCATTATATCCAGAATGGTATTCATGATGTAGATATCATATATATCATATATATCCATTACATGCATGCATTTATAATATTACATAACATTTAGAGGTAAGAAATGAAATGCACCGTTCATGGAGACGGTAAGCCGTACGTACGCATGAACGCTGCTTCCATTTATATTTCGTATTTTATGAAATGGAATCAGAATGATAAAAAGGTATATTATAATTCCAGTGTAATATGATATATAATATCATAACTCCATCCTTTATACATCCCACATATGGTATTAACAAATCAAATCATTTTGAGGGGGCGGTAGTCCACACTTCGTTAAATGAAGATATCGTGTTTACCCACAATGGAAACCATAAAGGTTTGCCCAAAATTAAAAATACATAAACTTATGGAAAACATAAACATATTATATATCATATATAAATATAGTGTCATCTTAATGGCCATCTTTTAAGGTGTTAAAAGAATGTTGAACAATCATCGTTTCGGGAGGCATAAATTCACCATCCACGGAAACAGTATGTTCTTTAACCATTAGATGTAGCTGTGTGTAAGTGTAGCTCGAATCCATCTTATAACAAAATCCTAGTATTTTTAAGATACTGTAGTTGTTACAAAAGAAATGAATAAAAAAAGTTTAGGGGGTTGGAGAAGCAAAATAAAACAAAAGGACTCAAGTGAAGACATTACCATAAAATCTCGTAACTCCCTCTGGTTTTAGCTCAAAGGCATCCTTGGGAAGACTTCTACCAAAAGTAAGGCTTCAAGGAGTAATAGAGGGAAGTGGAGAGAAAAAATGGTCAGGGTTTGGACGAGCCAAAGGATTTGGAAGTGTGGTTAAGGAGGTATAGGTGTGGCCTTTTATAAGAGGACAGAAGGGGCACTCTTGGAATGTAAAAGAATGTTACTTTATTTTAAAATGATTTTCGGATTAAAAAGGTCCCACATTGATATAATTAGAGGATATGGTGATAAGGGTTCGAAATATACCCATCCAATAGGTTTTGTACATGTGTAGGTCATAGATTTTACATTATCTTTTCATTTTATTTAAATCCTTTATTAATGAGGTAATCACTGCATCATCATGATGTCATAAATAACATAATTTATTTAAAGTATAAAAATTATAAAAAAACTACTATGATGTAGTATATCGTTTTATATTTCAAATGAATAATTATAATCAAAATTCTGACTTGTATAACCCCATGTAAAAATTGTATTAGTAAAACATCTCCTGTTTGTGTCATTTTTACTTTTACATTAAATAAAAAGTAATTTATTTAATTTCCCAACCAAAGTGGCTCCATGGGGTCCCCAAGTTTACCCATGGATTTTTTTGGTAGGACATGACCCATCCAATGAGGGTAGAACATGTTTCAAGCTCATTTCATATTATTAAAACATTATTTTTACCTTAAACTACACTAATTACCTCTATTCGCGATTGAAAACATAAAAGTTCCTATTCAACAAAAAAATTATTTTAATCTCATTGAACCACATTTTACTTCTTAATTACAACCATGTATGTTGGATTTTTGAAAATAAAATCACAGAAGAGGCAAAGTTTTATTTAAACAAAAAATCAGTTTCTTTAACTACCACGTAGTGGTTTCACTATTCATCAAAAATTGAAGTTTTTCAGAAAAATACCAAAACATCACCCTAATGTATATTTGATATTATGAATTCAAAAATGATTATATTTTACAAAATTAAAATCATATAAGATAAATTAATTAATTTAATAATTATTTCCCGTTGTCATGACAAATAGCGTGTTTTTATGATACAATAACTATCAATAGATTGACACCAGTTTAAGTCCAATTTCAAAGTGAAATTGATTCCAATGACCACCAATGGATTAAATGTTAAAAATATATTCTAATTCCTCTTCAAAACCAATTCAAAAGATAATATAATCATATAAATAAATTAGATTAAAAAGCAGTTTTGATGTAAAATGCAGTATTTTTCAATATTCATTAAAAAATGAACATTGTCAGAAAAATTCCAAAAATTCACACAAAGTAAATTTTGATGTCCCAATCAAAAATAATATGTTTATTTTGACAAACATAGCTTATAAAGTTGTCAAAAAATATATTTAAAAATGGTTTTCCATCAAAAGGCAGTAAAACAATATTTTAAAAATATTAGTGTATTCCATGCTTATGATGGGATTTATTTTCATTTTAGGCCTCTAAAAAACTATCTAACTCATTAATAGACATAGATAAAAATATTTATTATTCATTAGTTACTTGGTATGTTACATCCTTCCCCCGTTTAGAAAATTACGTCCCCAAAATTTATTTACTTATCGAATAAGTGGGGGTATTTAGCCCTCATTGAATTTTCAGATTCCCATGTTGCCTCTTCAATCATGTGGTTTTTCCACAAAACCTTTACCTGATTAATCAACTTATTCTGTAACACTTGCTCCCTATGGTCATGATTCTGGACCAGTTGTTCCTCATAATATAGGTTCTCTTCTAGCTGAACTACCTATGGACTCAAAACATGAGATGGATCTGGCATGTACTTTCTCAGAATCGAAACATGAAAAACATTGTGTACCTGAGATAAACTCGGAGGTAAATCCACCCGGTATGCAACTGATCCAACTCTCTCCAGAATTTCATATGGTCCAATAAACCTTGGACTCACCTTTCCTTTCTTACCAAATCACATCATACTTTTCCATGGTGAGACTTTGAGAAAAAAATGATCACCTACCTCAAAAGATAGATCATTCCTCCTATTGTCCGCATAACTCTTCTGCCTGCTCTGAGCTGTTCTCATGTGTTTCTGTATCAGTTGAACTTTTTCTGCCAACTCTTCTACCAATTCTGGTCCCATCATCTTCCTTTCACCCACTTCATCCCAGAAAGCTGGAGTTCGACACTGCTTCCCATATAATGCCTGAAATGGTGCCATCTGTATACTGGAATGAAAACTGTTATTATATGAAAACTCAACCAAAGAAATATGTTGGTCCCAACTTCCCTGATAATACATCAAACAAGCTCGTAGCATATCCTCCAAGGTCTGAATTTTTTGTTCTGACTGCCCATCTGATTGAGGATGTAATGATGTACTTAAATTTAATTCAGTACCCAACTACTTCTGAAGGCCCTTCCAAAAGTTAGAAGTAAACCCAGGATCACGATCAGATACAATAGAGAGAGGAACTCCATGTAACCTGAATATCTATTTAAGATACAAAAGAGAATGTTGATCTATAGAGAAAGTATCTCGTATAGCAAGGAAATGAGCAGATTTAGTCAAGCGATCAACAATAACCCAGATTTCATTATTACCTCGAGGGGTCTTTGACAATCCCACAACGAAGTCCAGGTATATATTCTCCCATTTCCACTCTAGAACTGGTAAAGGTTGAAGCATCCCTTTTGGTAACTGCTGATCTCCTTTAAACTGTTGACATGTCAAACACTTCACAGTAAAATCAGCAATAGCTCTTTTCATTCCATCCCACCATTAATACTCCCGCAGATCTCTGAAAATCTTAGTACTGCCAGGATGAATTGAAAATGGAGAACTATGAGCTTCACATAACAACTCTCCCTTCAACCGTGAATCACAAGGCACACACAATCTCTTCCCAAATCTCATAACGCAATCATTATCAATGTTGAATTCATGAAACTTACCCTTATGAACCAGATCTGCCTTTTTCTGAAACTCACTGTATTGCTTCTGTACTTTCTTTATTCTTTCTGATAGAGAAGATTTTACTGATACCTAAAACAAAACAGAAGAACATCCTGCACCAACAACTTCTATGCCAATGTTCATCAAATCCTTAACCAAAGGATCAGGTTCCAAATGCAACATTGCTAATGAAGCATTACTTTTTTTACTCAAAGCATCATCCACTTTATTTTTTTTTCCTAGATGGTAATGAATTGTACAATCATAATCCATGATTAATTCCAGCCATCTCATCTGTCTAATGTTTAACTCTTTCTGAGTGAATATATACTTTAAACTTTTGTGATCGGTATATATTTCACACTTTACTCCATACAAATGATGCCTCCAAATTTTTAAAGTGAATACAACAGCAGCTAATTCCAAATCATGTGTAGGGTAATTTATCTCATGAGTTTTCAACTGTCGTGAAGCATAAGCAATTACCTAATCATTTTTCATTAGGACACAACCAAGTCCATTCAATGAAGCATCACTGTAGATAACAAACTCACCATTCCTGGAAGGAAGTGCCAAAACTGGAGCATTCACCAATCTTCTTTTCAACTCCTGAAAACAATCATCACATTCTTTTGTCTAGATAAACTTAGCACCCTTCCGAGTTAGCTTAGTCATTGGAATAGATAATCATGAAAATTTTCTAATAAACCTTCGATAATAGCCTGCCAAACCAAGGAAGCTACAAATCTCAGTTACATTTTTGGGTCTTTGACATTCTTCCACAACCTTTGTTTTTTCAAGATCAACAGTTAACCAATCTTTAGAAACAATATGACCAAGGAAAGAAATTTTTTTCCACAAATACTCACACTTTCTGAATTTCCCATACAGTTTCTTTTATTTTAAGGTTTTCAAGATAACTATTAAATGACTTTAATGCTCCTATTTACTTTTAGAAAATACCAAAATATCATCAATAAACACAACCAACATTTTTCACCTGAGTCAAGTGATCCATCACTACAAGAAACTATTTAGTTCTGATTCTGACCATCTCAGGATACTGATTTGGAATGTCATTCTACTCTGTATGCCTTCCCAGAAAAGCTGCTCTATTTCCTCTATGAAAAACCATTCTTAACACAGAAATATCTTAGGAGAAGAAACATGGTAATCTTTAAATGCTATATCATTTCAATTTTACCATAAAAAATTATTTTTGGATAATAATTTAATAGAATTATAACCCCTAAAGTTATCTAAACTGACCTTTGATACCAACTATAAGGCCCCGGCCTTAAACCTTACTTAATCGTGAGTTATTACAATATTACACATTGAGGATCTTTTCAGGTTTAGAGTTTTAGAGAATTAGAACATAAAACATGCATTATATTCCACATTTAAACAATGTGGTTACATAAAAGATAGTATTAATTTTTCCCATCAAAGGAAACATATTTAAAATAAAACATGGATTCTTTCTTGACACTTCCTTTACACTATCATCATATCATGTAGCTTTCCTTTTACCTATGAAAAACATTTCAAAAAAACATGGGATGAGCATAAAAATCTCAGTATGGGTTATAAAAATACGGAATGGAAACATGAGTTCATATATACATAAGAATGAAATCATACATTACCCATAAAACATAATCACTTTAACATACCTCATCAAATCATGAATAAATCATAGAAATTATAAGACATAAAGGTAACTTGAGGCATTCATAACATTTTTATACAGGGAGTAACCCTCTTGGTTACGTTTGGAATACCCATCACAGTATATTCCCTAAATCTCTTCGGAGAAACCTTAACGTTTCACTCCTTCACATTACCCAATGCATTGGAGAGCTATATCGGGCTCACCCGCCCTTAGTTTATCACGGAACCACCCATCATCATAATAATTCCCAAGAACCATAACATAATCGTATCACATAAAACATGCATAAAGGAAACATGACATATCCAAATTTCAATCACAAGATATCAATACAACACATTGATATAATAAAAACATTATGAAAACCATTTTCAATACAAAAATAAAATAAAAGTAAAACATGGTATTTATTTTTCTTTTAAATTGAAGGTATGGCTTGTAGAGGAAGTCGAAACTCAAATAATGGTCACGGCAGAGGAGAAGTCGTTGTCGTCGCATACGTACGACAAAAACATTCCCTTTTGTCGTTTAGAAATACTCTTCGTAAAAAATATTCCTTTTGGATAAATGTAAAAGTAAAAGGGGTTTATACACCATATAAAAGAAGGTTGTGTATAAAATAAAATATTCCTAAATAAAAAGAGATTGAGACGAAGTCCAATACCTCGGGTCCGACTTGACTTGGTCGTTCATTAATCTCCTAAATAATAAACTTGAGTTAATTTATACCTGTTTAGGAGCCTTTTTCAAGTTCATTATTCCTTTTATATCACTTATTTCCATGTCATGAACACTATTTAATTATTTAAGTTAATAACGGTCGTTTTAACGATCATTGGTACTTGAGTCAAAAATAAACCATTTATAATTACAAGTTGTTCATGTATCAATTATATCCAAAATGGTATTAATTATGTAGATATCATATATATCATATATGTCCAGTACATTCATACATTTATAATAATACATGACATTTAGAGGTAAGAAATGCAATGCACCGTTCATGGAGACGGTAAGTCATACGTACGCATGAACGCTGCTTCCATTTCTATTTCGTATTTTATGAAATGGAATCATAATGATATAAAGGTATATTATAATTCCAATGTAATATCATATATAATATCATAAATCCATCCTTTATACGTCCCACATATGGTATTAACGAATCAAATCACTCTGAGGTGGCGATAGTCCGCACATCCTTAAATGAAGATATCGTGTTTACCCATAATGGAAAATATAAAGGTATTCCCAAAATGAAAAATACAGAAGCTTAAGAAAAACATAAACATATTATATATCATATATAAATATAGTGTCATCTTAATGTCCACCTTTTAAGGTGTTAAAAGAATGTTGAACAATCATTGTTTCGGGAGGCATAAATTCACCATCCACGAAAACTGTATGTTCTTTAACCATTAGATGTAGGTGTGTGTAAGTGTAGCTCGAATCCTTCTTATAAAAACATCCTAGTATAATTAAGATATTGGAGTTGTTACAAAAGAAATTAATAAGAAGCGTTTAGGGGGTTGGAGATGCAAAATAAAACAAAAGGACTCAAGTGAACACGTTACCTTAAAATCGGGTAACTCCCTTTGGTTTGAGCTCAAAGGCTTCCTTGGGAAGACTTATGCCCAAAGTGAGGCTTCAAGGAGTAAGATAGATAAGTGTAGAGACAAAATGGGAAGGGGTTGGCCGATCCAAAGGCTTTGGATGTGTGGGTAAGGAGGTATAGGTGGGGGCCTTTTATAAGAGGAGAGGAGGGGAACTCTTGGAAAGTAAAAGAATGTTACTTTATTTTAAAATGCGTTTCGGATTCAAAAGGCCCCACATTGATATAATTCGATGCTAAGGTGATACGGGTTCAAAATATACCCATCCAATAGGTTTTGGGAATGTTTAGGTCATAGACTTTACATTATATTTTCATTTTATTTAAATCCTTTATTAATGAGGTAATCGATGCATCATCATGATGTCATAAATAATTTAATTGATTTAAAGTCTAAAAATTATAAAAAAAATACTCTGATGTAGGAAATATTTTTAGATTTACATTGAGTATTTATAATCTAAAATATTACTTGTATAACCCCATGTAAAAATTGTTTTAGTGAAACATCTCATGTTTGTGTCATTTTTACTTTTACATTAAATAAAAAGTTATTTATGTCATTTCCCATCCAAAGTGCCTCCATGGGGTCCCCAAGTTAACCCATGGATTTTCTTGGTCGCCCATGACACATCCAATGAGGGTAGGACATGTTTCTAGCTCATCTCATATTATTAAAACATTATTTTTACCTTAAACTACACTAATTACCTCTAATCGCGATTAAAAACATAAAAGTTACTACTCCCCAAAAAATAATTTTAATCTCATTGAACCACATTTTACTTCTTAATGACAACCATGTATGTCGGACTTTTGAAATTCAAATCACAGAAGTGGCAAAGTTTCATTTAAACGAAAAATCAGTTTCTTTAACAACCACTTAGTGGTTTCACTATTCATCAAAAATTGAAGTTTTTCAGAAAAAAACCAATACTTCACCCTAAGCTATATTTGATATTCGGAATTCAAAAATGATGTATATTTTACAAAATTAAAATCATATAAGTTATATTAATTAATTTAATAATTAATTCCTACTGTCATGACAAATAGCGTGTTTTTATGATACAATAATTATCAAAAGATTGACACCAGTTTGAGTACAATTTCAAAGTAAAATTGATTACAATGACCACCATTGGATTAAATGGTAAAAATGTATTCTAATTAAACTGCAAAAACAATTCAAAAGATAATCTAATTATAAAAATAAATTAGATTAAAAATCAGTTCTGATGTAAAATATAATATTTTTTACTATTCATTAAAAAATGAACATTGTCAGAAAAATATAGTATTCATATTTTTCATCAAAGGAAACATATTTAAAATAAAACATGGATTCCTTCATGACACTTCCTTGACACTATCATCATATCTTGTACCTTTCCCTTGACCTGTGAAAAACATTTCAAAAAAACTTGGGATGAGTATAAAATGCTCAGTATGGGTTATAAAAATATGGAAAGGAAACATGAGATCATATATACATACGAATGAAATCATAATTTACCCATAAAACATAATCACTTTAACATACCTCATCAAATCATTAATAAATCATAGATATCATAAGACATAAATGTAACTTGAGGCATTCATAACATTCTTACGTACGGAGTAACCCTCTTGGTTACGTTTGGAATACCCATCACAGTATATTCCCTAAATCTCTTCGGAGAAACCTTTATATTTCACTCTTTCGCGTTACCCAAAGCATTGGAGAGCTATATCGGGCTCACCCGCCCTTAGTTTATCACAGAACCACCCGTCTTCATAATAACGCCCAAGAACCATAACATAATCATATCACATAAAACATGCATAAAGGAAACATAACATTACCACATTTCAATCAAAATATATCAATAAAACACATTGATATAATAAAAACATTATGAAAACCATTTTCAAAACCAAAATAAAATAAACGTAAAACATGGTATTTATTTTTCTTTTAAAAAGAAGGTATGGCTTGTAGAGGAAGCCGAAACTCCAATAATGGTCACGTCGGCGGAGAAGTCGTTGTCTCCACATACGTAGGAAAAAAACATTCCCCTTATTCATTTATTAAAACTATTCATAAAAAATATTCCTTTTGGATAAACGTAAAAGTCAACGGGGTTTATACACCGTATAAAAGAAGGTTGTGTATAAAATAAAATATGCCTCAATGAAAGGAGATTGAGACGAAGTCCCATACCTCGGGTCCGACTTGACTCGGTCGTTCTTTAATCTCCTGAATAATAAACTTGAGTTAATTTCTACTTGTTTAAGAAGCTTTTTCAATTTCATTATTCCTTTTATATCACTTATTTCCATGTCATGAACACTATGTAATTATTTAAGTTAGTAACAGTTGTTTTAACGATCATTGGTACTTGAGTCAAAAATAAACCATTTATAATTACAAGTTGTTCATGTATCCATTATATCCAGAATGGTATTCATGATGTAGATATCATATATATCATATATATCCATTACATGCATGCATTTATAATATTACATAACATTTAGAGGTAAGAAATGAAATGCACCGTTCATGGAGACGGTAAGCCGTACGTACGCATGAACGCTGCTTCCATTTATATTTCGTATTTTATGAAATGGAATCAGAATGATAAAAAGGTATATTATAATTCCAGTGTAATATGATATATAATATCATAACTCCATCCTTTATACATCCCACATATGGTATTAACAAATCAAATCACTTTGAGGGGGCGGTAGTCCACACTTCGTTAAATGAAGATATCGTGTTTACCCACAATGGAAACCATAAAGGTTTGCCCAAAATTAAAAATACATAAACTTATGGAAAACATAAACATATTATATATCATATATAAATATAGTTTCATCTTAATGGCCATCTTTGAAGGTGTTAAAAGAATGTTGAACAATCATCGTTTCGGGAGGCATAAATTCACCATCCACGGAAACAGTATGTTCTTTAACCATTAGATGTAGCTGTGTGTAAGTGTAGCTCGAATACATATTATAACAAAATCCTAGTATATTTAAGATACTGTAGTTGTTACAAAAGAAATGAATAAAAAGAGTTTAGGAGGTTGGAGAAGCAAAATAAAACAAAAGGACTCAAGTGAAGACATTACCATAAAATCTCGTAACTCCCTCTGGTTTTAGCTCAAAGGCATCCTTGGGAAGACTTCTACCAAAAGTAAGGCTTCAAGGAGTAATAGAGGGAAGTGGAGAGAAAAAATGGGCAGGTTTTGGACGAGCCAAAGGATTTGGAAGTGTGGTTAAGGAGGTATAGGTGTGGCCTTTTATAAGTGGACAGAAGGGGCACTCTTGGAATGTAAAAGAATGTTACTTTATTTTAAAATGATTTTCGGATTACAAAGGTCCCACATTGATATAATTAGAGGATATGGTGATAAGGGTTCGAAATATACCCATCCAATAGGTTTTGGACATGTGTAGGTCATAGATTTTACATTATCTTTTCATTTTATTTAAATCCTTTATTAATGAGGTAATCATTGCATCATCATGATGTCATAAATAACATAATTTATTTAAAGTATAAAAATTATAAAAAAACTACTATGATGTAGTATATCATTTTATATTTCAAATGAATAATTATAATCAAAATTCTGACTTGTATAACCCCATGTAAAAATTGTATTAGTAAAACATCTCCTGTTTGTGTCATTTTTACTTTTACATTAAATAAAAAGTAATTTATTTAATTTCCCAACCAAAGTTGCTCCATGGGGCCCCAAGTTTACCCATGGATTTTTTTGGTATGCCATGACACATCCAATGAGGGTAGAACATGTTTCAAGCTCATTTCATATTATTAAAACATTATTTTTACCTTAAACTACACTAATTACCTCTAATCGCGATTGAGAACATAAAAGTTACTATTCAACAAAAAAATTAATTTAATCTCATTGAACCACATTTTATTTCTTAATTACAACCATGTATGTTGGATTTTTGAAAATAAAATCACAGAAGAGGCAAAGTTTTATTTAAACAAAAAATCAGTTTCTTTAACTACCACTTAGTGGTTTCACTATTCATCAAAAATTGAAGTTTTTCAGAAAAATACCAAAACATCACCCTAAGATATATTTGATATTATGAATTCAAAAATGATTTCTATTTTACAAAATTAAAATCATATAAGTTACATTAATTAATTTAATAATTATTTCCCGTTGTCATGACAAATAGCGTGTTTTTATGATACAATAACTATCAAAAGATTTACACCAGTTTAAGTCCAATTTCAAAGTGAAATTGATTCCAATGACCACCAATGGATTAAATGGTAAAAATATATTCTAATTCCTCTTCAAAACCAATTCAAAAGATATTATAATCATATAAATAAATTAGATTAAAAAGCAGTTTTGATGTAAAATGCAGTATTTTTCAATATTCATTAAAAAATGAACATTGTCAGAAAAATTCCAAAAATTCACACAAAGTAAATTTTGATGTCCCAATCAAAAATAATATGTTTATTTTGACAAACATAGCTTATAAAGTTGTCAAAAAATATATTTAAAAATGGTTTTCCATCAAAAGGCAGTAAAACAATATTTTAAAAATATTAGTGTATTCCATGCTTATGATGGGATTTATTTTCATTTTAGGCCTCTAAAAAACTATCTAATTCATTAATAGACATAGATAAAAATATTTATTATTCATTAGTTACTTGGTATGTTGCATCCTTCCCCCCTTTAGAAAATTACGTCCCCAAAATTTATTTACTTATCGAATAAGTGGGGGTATTTAGCCCTCATTGAATTTTCAGATTCTCATGTTGCCTCTTCAATCATGTGGTTTTTCCACAAAACCTTTACCTGATTAATCAACTTATTCCGTAACACTTTCTCCCTGTGGTCATGATTCTGGACCAGTTGTTCCTCATAATATAGGTTCTCTTCTAGCTGAACTACCTATGGACTCAAAACATGAGATGGATCTGGCATGTACTTTCTCAGCATCGAAACATGAAAAACATTGTGTACCTGAGATAAACTCGGAGGTAAATCCACCCGGTATGCAACTGATCCAACTCTCTCCAGAATTTCATATGGTCCAATAAACCTTGGACTCACCTTTCCTTTCTTACCAAATCACATCATACTTTTCCATGGTGAGACTTTGAGAAAAAAATGATCACCTACCTCAAAAGATAGATCATTCCTCCTATTGTCCGCATAGCTCTTCTGCCTGCTCTGAGCTGTTCTCATGTGTTTCTGTATCAGTTGAACTTTTTCTGCCAACTCTTCTACCAATTCTGGTCCCATCATCTTCCTTTCACCCACTTCATCCCAGAAAGCTGGAGTTCGACACTGCTTCCCATATAATGCCTGAAATGGTGCCATCTGTATACTGGAATGAAAACTGTTATTATATGAAAACTCAACCAAAGAAATATGTTGGTCCCAACTTCCCTGATAATACATCAAACAAGCTCGTAGCATATCCTCCAAGGTCTGAATTTTTTGTTCTGACTGCCCATCTGATTGAGGATGTAATGATGTACTTAAATTTAATTCAGTACCCAACTACTTCTGAAGGCCCTTCCAAAAGATAGAAGTAAACCCAGGATCACGATCAGATACAATAGAGAGAGGAACTCCATGTAACCTGAATATCTATTTAAGATACAAAAGAGAATGTTGATCTATAGAGAAAGTATCTCGTATAGCAAGGAAATGAGCAGATTTAGTCAAGCGATCAACAATAACCCAGATTTCATTATTACCTCGAGGGGTCTTTGACAATCCCACAACGAAGTCCAGGTATATATTCTCCCATTTCCACTCTAGCACTGGTAAAGGTTGAAGCATCCCTTTTGGTAACTGCTGATCTCCTTTAAACTGTTGACATGTCAAACACTTCACAGTAAAATCAGCAATATCTCTTTTCATTCCATCCCACCATTAATACTCCCGCAGATCTCTGAAAATCTTAGTACTGCCAGGATGAATTGAAAATGGAGAACTATGAGCTTCACATAACAACTCTCCCTTCAACTGTGAATCACAAGGCACACACAATCTCTTCCCAAATCCCATAACGCAATCATTATCAATGTTGAATTCATGAAACTTACCCTTATGAACCAGATCTGCCTTTTTCTGAAACTCACTGTATTGCTTCTGTACTTTCTTTATTCTTTCTGATAGAGAAGATTTTACTGATACCTAAAACAAAACAGAAGAACATCCTGCACCAACAACTTCTATGCCAATGTTCATCAAATCCTTAACCAAAGGATCAGGTTCCAAATGCAACATTGCTAATGAAGCATTACTTTTTTTACTCAAAGCATCATCCACTTTATTTTTTTTCCTAGATGGTAATGAATTGTACAATCATAATCAATGATTAATTCCAGCCATCTCATCTGTCTAATGTTTAACTCTTTCTGAGTGAATATATACTTTAAACTTTTGTGATCGGTATATATTTCACACTTTACTCCATACAAATGATGCCTCCAAATTTTTAAAGTGAATACAACAGCAGCTAATTCCAAATCATGTGTAGGGTAATTTATCTCATGAGTTTTCAACTGTCGTGAAGCATAAGCAATTACCTAATCATTTTTCATTAGGACACAACCAAGTCCATTCAATGAAGCATCACTGTAGATAACAAACTCACCATTCCTGGAAGGAAGTGCCAAAACTGGAGCATTCACCAATCTTCTTTTCAACTCCTGAAAGCAATCATCACATTCTTTTGTCTAGATAAACTTAGCACCCTTCCGAGTTAGCTTAGTCATTGGAATAGATAATCATGAAAATTTTCTAATAAACCTTCGATAATAGCCTGCCAAACCAAGGAAGCTACAAATCTCAGTTACATTTGTGGGTCTTGGACATTCTTCCACAACCATTTTTTTTCAAGATTAACAGTTATCCAATCTTTAGAAACAATATGACCAAGGAAAGAAATTTGTTTCCACAAATACTCACACTTTCTGAATTTCCCATACAGTTTCTTTTATTTTAAGGTTTTCAAGATAACTATTAAATGACTTTAATGCTCCTATTTACTTTTAGAAAATACCAAAATATCATCAATAAACACAACCAACATTTTTCACCTGAGTCAAGTGATCCATCACTACAAGAAACTATTTAGTTCTGATTCTGACCATCTCAGGATACTGATTTGGAATGTCATTCTACTCTGTATGCCTTCCTAGAAAAGCTGCTCTATTTCCTCTATGAAAAACCATTCTTAACACAGAAATATCTTAGGAGAAGAAACATGGTAATCTTTAAATACTATATCATTTCAATTTTACCATAAAAAATTATTTTTGGATAATCATTTAATAGAATTATAACCCCTAAAGTTATCTAAACTGACCTTTGATACCAACTATAAGGCCCCGACCTTAAACCTTACTTAATTGTGAGTTATTACAATATTACACATTGAGGATCTTTTCAGGTTTAGAGTTTTAGAGAATTAGAACATAAAACATGCATTATATTCCACATTTAAACAACGTGGTTACATAAAAGATAGTATTCATTTTTCCCATCAAAGGAAACATATTTAAAATAAAACATGGATTCTTTCTTGACACTTCCTTTACACTATCATCATATCATGTAGCATTCCTTTTACCTATGAAAAACATTTCAAAAAAACATGGGATGAGCATAAAAATCTCAGTATGGGTTATAAAAATACGGAATGGAAACATGAGTTCATATATACATAAGAATGAAATCATACATTACCCATAAAACATAATCACTTTAACATACCTCATCAAATCATGAATAAATCATAGAAATTATAAGACATAATGGTAACTTGAGGCATTCATAACATTTTTATGCAGGGAGTAACCCTCTTGGTTACGTTTGGAATACCCATCACAGTATATTACCTAAATCTCTTCGGAGAAACCTTAACGTTTCACTCCTTCACATTACCCAATGCATTGGAGAGCTATATCGGGCTCACCCGCACTTAGTTTATCAAGGAACCACCCATCTTCATAATAATTCCCAATAACCATAACATAATCGTATCACATAAAACATGCATAAAGGAAACATAACATATCCAAATTTCAATCACAAGATATCAATACAACACATTGATATAATAAAAACATTATGAAAACCATTTTCAATACAAAAATAAAATAAAAGTAAAACATGGTATTTATTTTTCTTTTAAAATGAAGGTATGGCTTGTAGAGGAAGTCGAAACTCAAATAATGGTCACGGCAGAGGAGAAGTCGTTGTCGTCGCATACGTACGACAAAAACATTCCCTTTTGTCGTTTAGAAATACTCTTCGTAAAAAATATTCCTTTTGGATAAATGTAAAAGTCAAAGGGGTTTATACACCATATAAAAGAAGGTTGTGTATAAAATAAAATATTCCTAAATAAAAAGAGATTGAGACGAAGTCCCATACCTCGGGTCCGACTTGACTTGGTCATTCATTAATGTCCTAAATAATAAACTTGAGTTAATTTATACCTGTTTAGGAGCCTTTTTCAAGTTCATTATTCCTTTTATATCACTTATTTCCATGTCATGAACACTATTTAATTATTTAAGTTAATAACGGTCGTTTTAACGATCATTGGTACTTGAGCCAAAAATAAACCATTTATAATTACAAGTTGTTCATGTATCAATTATATCCAAAATGGTATTAATGATGTAGATATCATATATATCATATATGTCCAGTACATTCATGCATTTATAATAATACATAACATTTAGAGGTAAGAAATGCAATGCACCGTTCATGGAAACGGTAAGTCGTACGTACGCATGAACGCTGCTTCCATTTCTATTTCGTATTTTATGAAATGGAATCATAATGATATAAAGGTATATTATAATTCCAGTGTAATATCATATATAATATCATAAATCCATCCTTTATACGTCCCACATATGGTATTAACGAATCAAATCACTCTGAGGTGGCGATAGTCCGCACATCCTTAAATGAAGATATCGTGTTTACCCATATTGGAAAATATAAAGGTATTCCCAAAATGAAAAATAAATAAGCTTAAGAAAAACATAAAAATATTATATATCATATATAAATATAGTGTCATCTTAATGTCCACCTTTTAAGGTGTTAAAAGAATGTTGAACAATCATTGTTTCGGGAGGCATAAATTCACCATCCACGAAAACTGTATGTTCTTTAACCATTAGATGTAGGTGTCTGTAAGTGTAGCTCGAATCCTTCTTATAAAAACATCCTAGTATAATGAAGATATTGGAGTTGTTACAAAAGAAATGAATAAGAAGCGTTTAGGGGGTTGGAGATGCAAAATAAAACAAAAGGACTCAAGTGAACACGTTACCTTAAAATCGGGTAACTCCCTTTGGTTTGAGCTCAAAGGCTTCCTTGGGAAGACTTATGCCCAAAGTGAGGCTTCAAGGAGTAAGAGAGAGAAGTTTAGAGACAAAATGGGAAGGGGTTGGCTGATCCAAAGGCTTTGGATGTGTGGGTAAGGAGGTATAGGTGGGGGCCTTTTATAAGAGGAGAGGAGGGGAACTCTTGGAAAGTAAAAGAATGTTACTTTATTTTAAAATGCGTTTCGGATTCAAAAGGCCCCACATTGATATAATTCGATGATAAGGTGATACGGGTTCAAAATATACCCATCCAATAGGTTTTGGGAATGTTTAGGTCATAGACTTTACATTATATTTTCATTTTATTTAAATCCTTTATTAATGAGGTAATCGATGCATCATCATGATGTCATAAATAATTTAATTGATTTAAAGTCTAAAAATTATAAAAAAAATACTCTGATGTAGGAAATATTTTTAGATTTACATTGAGTATTTATAATCTAAAATATTACTTGTATAACCCCATGTAAAAATTGTTTTAGTGAAACATCTCATGTTTGTGTCATTTTTACTTTTACATTAAATAAAAAGTTATTTATGTCATTTCCCATCCAAAGTGGCTCCATGGGGTCCCCAAGTTAACCCATGGATTTTCTTGGTCGGCCATGACACATCCAATGAGGGTAGGACATGTTTCTAGCTCATCTCATATTATTAAAACATTATTTTTACCTTAAACTACACTAATTACCTCTAATCGCGATTAAAAACATAAAAGTTACTACTCCCCAAAAAATAATTTTAATCTCATTGAACCACATTTTACTTCTTAATGAAAACCATGTATGTTGGAATTTTGAAATTCAAATCACAGAAGTGGCAAAGTTTCATTTAAACGAAAAATCAGTTTCTTTAACAACCACTTAGTGGTTTCACTATTCATCAAAAATTGAAGTTTTTCAGAAAAAAAACCAATACTTCACCCTAAGCTATATTTGATATTCGGAATTCAAAAATGATGTATATTTTACAAAATTAAAATCATATAAGTTATATTAATTAATTTAATAATTAATTCCTACTGTCATGACAAATAGCGTGTTTTTATGATACAATAATTATCAAAAGATTGACACCAGTTTGAGTCCAATTTCAAAGTGAAATTGATTCCAATGACCACCATTGGATTAAATGGTAAAAATGTATTCTAATTAAACTGCAAAAACAATTCAAAAGATAATCTAATTATAAAAATAAATTAGATTAAAAATCAGTTCTGATGTAAAATATAATATTTTTTACTATTCATTAAAAAACGAACATTGTCAGAAAAATACCAAAAATTCACACAAAGAAAATTTTGATGTCCCAATCATAAAGAATTAGTTTATTTTGAAAAACATAGCTTATAAAATTGTCAAATGATATATTTAAAAATGGTTTTCCATCAAAAGACAGTAAAACAATCTTTTCAAAATATTAGTGTATTGCATGCTTAAGATTGGATTCATTTTCATTTTAAGCCTCTAAAACACTATCTAATTCATTAATAGACATAGATAAAAATGTCTATTATTCATTACTTACTTGGGATGTTACATCTCACATACTTATTTTATTATATATTAAAAATATTAATATTATTTATGGGATGGATAAATAATG
Organism: Viscum album; assembly: GCA_963277665.1. Taxonomy (NCBI): domain Eukaryota; kingdom Viridiplantae; phylum Streptophyta; class Magnoliopsida; order Santalales; family Viscaceae; genus Viscum; species Viscum album. The sequence goes on from OY728152.1 coordinate 1,391,662,410, forward strand.
AAAACAAGAGTTTTAATTGAATAATATTACCTCCTTTTCAAGTAACTCATTTTGGTTTATACCAAAATACTTACTTGGTTATATAAATTCCAAAATTTATAACTCTAGGAAATTTTTTGGTACATTGTGAGGTTATTTGGGTAGTTTTTGGATGATACAATTGGCTTGATAGGTATGAATAAGTGAGGGGGTGAGTTCCCATTTATTAGTGCAGATGAGTACACATTTTGTATTCTTGAGATGATTTTTGTAATCCCATAATTTTTATCGTCAAAGGGGTATCCATAAAAAACAAAATTATATAACTAATGTTTCAAAGGTAGAAAAATGTCAACTCAATGGGATTTTCACTAGTGCATGGCCATTCTTACACCTTATAATCTAAATTTATCCACTTACAGAAACATTTTTTAACTTAAACAGTTGAATTAATTTTAAATTAATTCTGTAATTATTTTGGTAACAAAGTAATTTTATATATTATAATATAAATTTTACATTTATTATAAATATGTATATCCATTTTCCAAAAATAAATTAACCTTAGTGGCATGATTATATTTAATGATACTCCTACAGACGTGGTGAGAAAGCTAGGTTTTAATGTGAGAAAGTTAAAAAGTTTACTATATCTTTGTATCTAAATTCAATATAAAAATGATTATCATGGCCTAAATTAGATTAAGATAATTATCATTGATATATTTTAACATTAAAATAATTTAAACTATTATTGAACATTAATAATTATTTAATAAAAAAGTAAATTTCAACATAAATGTAGTATTTTTCACTATTCAACAAAAAATGAAACTTCTCTGAAAAATTACAAAACTTGAGCATAATATAATATAGAAAAAAATATTTAAAAAATAATTTTATTTTGAAAAATAAAATTTATAAAATTTCCAAAAGATATATTTAAAATAGTCACACTAATAAAATGTAAGAAAACTACATTTAGAAAAATATAGCTTTTATGAATAATATTGGATTTATTCTTATGTTATGAATATAAAAACTATTGGATGAATTTAAAAAGAAATATATTTAATATATGGAATATATATTTCATTAATATCATTCAATAATTCCAATTAATATAATTTATTAGGATAAGATGGCATTGGGTGAATAAAATAGTTTTCATATAACAACATTTCTTTTATATTCAATTGGAATCTATATTAATTTCTAACACCAAAGAATTCTATTAATATTTATAAAAAATATTTCTTAAATTTATTTAATCATTTTCATATATTTCATTATAATGGATATTTTATAACTATTATATTAGATAATAATTATAGTAATAACATATAATAATTTTTGTAAAACTCTGTCTTGTGTGAAACACAATCTATCAAATGAACTCAGTATTATGTGTAACACAAGCCAACATCATGTTGTTTATAAGTAAATATAGAAATTAAATTAAATTTATTATAAATTGAAAATATATTTAATTATTAGGGTGTTACATTCTCCCCACCTTAGATAAATTATCTGAACATAATTCAAACTTGATATTAGTATTGTTGGGTTTGATAATTAAAAAATCCATTGTTGAAATCCCCAAATCGTAAAAGGGATAAAAATATCCTCTTAATAAGAGAGATGAGGAAGTATAATTTTCATATAAAAAAGATCCCATGATGGAGAACATAGGTTGTAAATGAAAAAATTGAAACAGATGAAAAGATTATATAACTATAGTCATTGGTCATAAGTAAGTAAATGATTAATAAAAAGATAATGGGATCAAAACTGTAATTATGTGATGACCTAAATGTCTATTTGACAGACCAAACTTGTGAATACATTCATCATCATTTTTATAAAAACACAGTAATAACATTAATTTCCATAAAACCTTATTAAAAACATGCATTAATCATTAATCCTTAAATATAAAATGGTTTTATGGATATATTCATTAAAAACAAATATTTTTTAAACTTTTTTAATAATAACATTAACTAATTCATCAATAAATCATTAATTAGTTCTAAGGAAGTCTGTGAAATCAAATTTACATTATCCATATAAATCATGCCATTATCCCAAAATCAATATCCTAACATCAGTAACACAATAAGGGACCTTAATCATCTATTTTCTATAAATGTTTTACTTTACACTGAATTACATTTCATTGTTATGTGTACCATTCAACACACTCTTTTAAATTCATACTAAAAATAAATGTATTACAATACTTATATATTTAATAATTTATATAACCCATACCAAATTGATAAAATAATAAAATAAAATAATCATTGAATCCAAAAACATGTATATTAATCATTCATATTCATCTGTGGTCCTAGAAGAATATTTTCCATGTTCCATTTGCATCTTATATGCTATATTATCTTGATGATTTGTCTATTTATTTCTATTTTACCCTATTTAACTAGAGCTAAAACATTGAATATCAGTGATTTTAATTCTTCACATTGAACTGTTTTTTCTGATGTCCCTTATCTCTACACTTATAACTAACTCCTAATACCATTGACAACTTCCTAGGGTGATCAATTCCACAATTATCACATATAGGAAAGTCCTTTTTTTATCTTTCCTTTATCCATTTTTTCCTCATCTACTCTTGTTATCATGCTTCACCGTGAATCTATAACACATAGATAATTATTTTTATTTCTCCTTAGCACATGTTACTATTTTCTCATATGATGGGAATGTTTTTAATCAAGTTCCCTTGTATGTATTGGATTAAAAACATAAAATATATGATAATTATTACTCTTTAGATCGCATACATTTTTTTGGATCCCATTCCTTCTTCTATGTGGCATTTTTAAAAGACGACGTACACGGGATTATGTCATATCATTATAAAGAAAAATTATAATCCCAAAAATAGTGTTATAAATAACATAAATTGAAACATTTATGTGTATTTAGTCTCATAATCATAAACATGGTTTCTTTTGGATGACCTTCTATACATACCCTGAAATTATATCATGGGATTATGTTCTCTTCTCTATGTTTTTCTAAATCTATTTTCCATGGTTTATACAGAACATCCTTTGATACAAAATTTATCTTCATAATCCTAGGAAATGAAATCTAATGAATTAATTTATTAATTTTTATTGATTATAAGGAATAAAATCCCGAAGGACCAAAATATTTATAAATATATTAAAACTAGAATACTTATAGAATACATAATCTACTATAGGAAAATAAAATAAATCAAAACAAAAGTAAAACATCATAATATTTTAAAATCATTCAATGTATTAATATTCATATATTTGGGAAATGAAGAAAAATAAGTTTGGGTTCAAATGATTAGTAAGTGTTAATTATAATGGAAGTAATAATGAATCAATGATAATATTCAATATGAAAAAAAAACTAATTGAGTAGACATTCCATTTAATCAATATAATAGGAATGAAACGGATCCATAGATTTTTTATATTGAATATCACCCAGATAATAATTACATTAATGAAGCAAATTATTAATTATTGGACGTCATGATTCTCAAGAAGATGATACCTTTACTATCAAGATCTATCTACAAGATAGTTTAAATCATAGTGGGTAAAAACTAATTTGATTTGGAAAAATAATCTGTCTCATGAGACTACTAATACATCAAGGGGATTGAATTATATTGTCCCTAAACCATGTGATTCATGTACAAAACATTCATTATATATCTAATAATCAATTTAATTCAAAAACAGTGTCCCCTATCAAATATCTATATTGTGTAGAGGGTTCAAATTTATCAATACTCCCCAATTAATCAAATAACATTCATAGTAAAAACCTTAGGTAAAAAGAGTATACTGTTTTCAAAAAAAAATAAAAATTTAAAAATAATATTGATTTTAAGAGAAATGGATTGTAAAATGACAAATTATTTCAATAAACTCATTATTTCAAAAAAAAATTAACATTCACAAATGAATGAGAGATTTTAAAAATGATTTTAGCACATGGTAATTTTAAAATAAAACCCCTTATATGATACAATTAAAATTGAAACACAAAAAACAATTAATTATGAGTTTATAATGATATTAAATTAAAAATGGGATGTATATACACCACATTAATGTAAATTGGTAAAAAATAACAAATATTTATCAATGGAATAAAAATTGAGAAAAAATCCGTTACCTTGAGTCATATATGTCATGTGTGCCTCTATATTCATGAATATTATAATTATATGAATTGTTTAATTGTTTTATAAACATTTTAAATTTTATTTTTCTTTTTATTTTTCTATATAAAAATTTATATACAACTACTTTTCCTAGTAAGCTTAAGTCAGATTGTTTTACAATATTCTGTTCATGTTTCCTAAATTACATTAGTAAGTAGACTCTGGGGAAGGGGGTCATTATTTAAACATATAAAGATTAATAATCAAGAAATAATAATCATATTTATACATATATTTTACTTTAAAAACATTTCATGGAATTTGGTTTTGAATAATGAAATAACATCACGTTCATGTAGATGATAGGGTGTTTGTACGCATGAGAAATGTTTCCATTATACACATTTAATTATGAAAAGAAGTTAGGTAAAATTTTTCATTAAAAATGAAAATAATATATTAAATACCATATTATTTATTCATATATAAAATTATATTGAGTTATTATGATGAAAAATGAATGACATCACTTTGAGTAGGTGGTAGTCGACACATCCATAAACGCCGTTAACTTTTTCAGTGTGTGAATGGTTAATAAAGGAAATGATATATTATATTATCTGAGAGGTAATTATGTCAGGAATATTATAATTAATTCATTTATATAATTTATATTCAGTATATATATATGTATTTTTATTAATCCATAATATTTAGTGATAAGAAATGGAATACACTTTTTAAAGGGACGGTTGGTCATACACACACATTAACTCTCTTTCCATTCTCTTGTCAAATTAACGAAATGAAAAGAATTTAATATATATATATATATATATATTAAATTTACATAATCATATATATTTCATATAAATCACATATTGTTATTGTAACCATCATTAATACATTCCCTGTAACGTGTAAATGAATCCCCTCACTTTGAGGATGTGGTAGTCCACATGTCTACAAACTATGTTATCATATTAAAAAAAATTGAAAGAATGATGGTATGTGTAATGAAATAATTAAATAAACAGAAATACATTATAAATATAATATATGTAATATATATAAAAAATAAATCCATTTTTGTTACAAGCCAGGAAAGGTGGTAATGGAAAAATGAACAACATTGGTTCACATTTTCGTGGTATATCATACCCATGAATGAAGATTGCGTATCCTATTTGATAGAATTGTTGGAAAGTTTGGGTCACAAAAATATCATAAAAACAGATAATAATATTTAGGACACTGAGGAATATATATAATAATGATATAAAAATAATTGATGGGATGTATAATGAAATAAAATAGTAAAGCTCATTAAAGAACATTGCCTCTTCTGTGGGTACCTCCCTTTGGTTTATACAAAAGACATTGTTAGATTTAAACCAAAATTGAGTCTTTTAGGAATAGGGGAAATTTTTTTGAGAATTTTTTGGTAGGTTTTGCATGATATTAAGTAAATGAGAGGTTTTAATAAGTGAGTGGAGTGAGTTCAATTTTATAAGTGGAGGAGAGGGCACCTAGAGTATTATTGAAAATATTTGGGTGCTCCCACTATTTTTACCAACCAAGAGGGTATCATAACAAAAATAATTATATAAATAAAGGATTATTTTATAAATATTTTCCTAAAATTAGTTTTGGACATGTTTTTGTTCATTTTTACCTAATATACTCCAAATTTAAATACTGTGTAAACATCTTTTTTTCTTAGTCACTATAATTAATTTTTTATGATTTCATTAATAATTATGGTAAAAAATAATGTAGATATTATTATAATATAAATATTAACCTGATTAAAAATATTTATTTCATTTCTTTCCAAAATTAATTCAATTATTTGTTAAAATTAAATTCAAATCTGATCCTACAAATGTGGTGTGAAAATTGGTTTTAAAGTGAAGATGTTTAAAAGTAAACAATTTTTTATATCTAAATTAAATATAAAAATGATATAAATGACCTGAAATGAATTAATATATGTATAATAGATTTATTATTACTTTAATGTAAATTTAAAATATAATACAAAATTATTAATAATCCAAACAAAAATACATATTGAGATAAAATGAAGTATTTTCCACTATTCATCAAAAAATGAAGCTTCTTAGAAAAATTTAAAAAAATTCACCCTAAGATAATTTTGACATTATGAATTAAGAAAGTAATTTTTTTTAAAAAAAATTAATATTCATAAAATTTTAAATCTATATTTAAAATAGGAACCCTTTTAAAAGGCAGAAAAAAATTCTTTAAAAAAATAAAGCTTTTTATACATAAACTTGGATTTGTTCATATGTGATTACTATAAATAATATTAGACCAAAAGAATTTTTTTATCATATATAATATAATATATATATTTATTTAATTAATATATTTTTCTAAAATAAATTAGGGTAATTAATTAAAATACACCTTTGGGTTCCAAAAATAGTTTTCTTATAAAAACATTTTATTTATTTACATTTGGATTCCATATTCATATGTAATTCCATATAATTATATAATAATATATAAAAAATGTTGTTCATGTTTAATTAATCATATTAATATATCTAATTACAACAGCTAGTGGATAACTAATATATTAGATAATAATATCAATTATATATTAATGTTTGTTAAAACCTGGCCTTACGTGTAATTCAAGTAATCAATGTAACTCTGTATTGTGTGTGAAAAAACAAAATTAATGGTTCTTATAAATATATATTGAAAAAATTTAAATTTATTCTTAAAGGAAAATATTTTAATGTTGAGAGGTTTTATAGAATTTAAAATAAAGTTAGGATTTCGTAAAAAAAATCAATCATTTTTTATATTTAGAGAGTGGGAAATGAAAGGAAGCATTTAAATTCATGAGAAACAAAATGAAAGAAATTTAATGATGGATAGGATATAATTTTCATATTATTCTCCCAATATAAACATAAATATAAAAAATCATGCATAATGAAGCGATTGCGAGGTAAACCCTTACCTTAGGCCCAACATGCTTCGTATGTGATATTAACCACTTGTATAATAAATTAAACATTAGTATAATTAAATAATATATATTATATACCCAATTATAATAAAATATATGATCTTATTATAACATTTAAAACACCTTTTATTTAATAAATATTTTTTAAAATATCATTTTTGTGTGTTAATTGTTTAATTTTTCATGTTTGTTTTGGATCTATAATTATAGTACTTGTAACCCTCTCATATTTCCATCATCTAAAGAAGTTTTAAAATGATATAAATATTATATATATATATATATATATTAAATTTATGAAAATTTTTAATCATTATTTAATTAAGGACATGAAAAACATGTCACATCGCATCAGGGATGTGGTAGTCCACTCAAACACACGAGCGACATTATCGTAATTTAACAGGTGTAAGGGTAAGAAGATAAATAATATATTATATTTATATAATTTTAATTAATTCAAAAAAAATTATATAATCATTATATCCATCATAATAACCTGCCATAATTGGTGGTGATGAATAATGAAATATATTACCTTGTGGGGCGGTAGTCTGCACATACACACGAATGATGATTTCATTTCCAATTTGATATATAAGGTGATGGATAAAACGATCACCATTAAAATAATAACATATAATTATATGGGTGATAATTATGTTATTATTTCATCCTAGTAACTATATAATTTTAGGAGGTATAGAAATATAAAAAAGGAAAAAAATCAATTAAGAGTTATACCTATTCTTTAGAAACCAATATTTATTTATAAATTTTTCATTATAATATTAGTATTTTGGTAAAAATGAGACCTATAGACCATGATGAGTGATTTTAGCAGTGTATTGTAACTATTATTGGTCATGATATATATTTTTAGATTTTTGTAAAAGAGAGGATAGATGGTGTCCTTCGGTATGTTTGGTAGTTAAAATACAACTAATTTTTCAAAATATTGAAAAATGTTATTGTATTAATCTAGATAAATTGCAAAAAATGATAAAGATTCAATTATTTTTAGTTATGGTGTCTAATTATGGCCATAAAAATGTATTATATATGTGATTAGGTAATTTTCAAACCAATCATTTTTTTATCTTTTATCATGTTTGAACTCGTACCATGGTAACTACCATTTTTTACTAATGTTACTATTCATAATGACCATAAATGAATGTTGAATAATTCAAAAAATATAAAGCATGATTCAAAATTTTAATATATTTTTGACTAATTATATTTTTGTAGGTGGAATAAATTAGTCTAAAAAGTAACTTTTAATACTCAACACAAATATTTTTCTTAAGTTTATTTTTAGGTATAAAAATGTTTTGACACCAAATTAAATTTTATTGTTGTTACTAAAAGATTAAAATAGACTATAATTTATCAATTATACTTATTTTTTAAAAAACTAAATCAAAATTTAATGGAACCATGTATATAATTGATTATGAAAAAATAACTAAAAATCATTTTTATTCGAAACAATCAATACATATATTTCCAAAATGAAGATTATTTGTTATTTATATGAATTTTATTAATTATTGAATATATAACAGTTCTATAAACATGTTTTTTATTATATAATGTTGTACTCGTATCATTATAATGTCCCAAAATAAATAGTTTTGAAAAAATTTGTATTTTCCACTGTTCAAAAAAATCAACTCTTTCTAAAAAATTCCAAAAAATCACCCTATGATAATTTTTAATTGATTAATTTAAAAAGACTCTATTTTATAATGGAAATAAATTTAGAAGAATTTATAGTTGTGGTTTTAATCAGATTTTAAAAAAAATCTATCTTCATTGTCTTATTCTTTCTCTAAAAAGTAAAGCTTACTATAATTGAATCTTGGGTGTTACAAAGTGTGACCATATTGAATCGATTAATAATATAAGGGGAATGGGAAATGATTTTGCCTTCTAAATATGAATCTTTAGGAATCAGACCATGGTTTCAAACTATATTTTGTGTGATCCAAATTTGAATGTTTCCCACAATGTTGAGAAAATTATGGCCTTGGTTGTTCAGTCAACCCCCTATATAGATAATATATTATTATTAATGATTTTGGGTAATGGAATATTGATTAACATAGTTCATGTAAATAAAGTATTAAATAAATAATTACCAGCCCCCTAATATAATGGGATAAAGCAATGAATCAATGTTGGAATTATTATAATATATATATTTAGAGGAATTATTATTTACCTTCATATATACTTAAACATCTCTATGGATATCCCATTTACAGAGGCACCTAACAAAGATATTGAGTTTTATGGGGAGATAAGTGCACCAAAAAATACTAGCTAGATGTCTAGGATTTAGCTGGACATGCATTTGACTATAGAAAGAAAATATTTTGATGGATCCTGAAGGAAAGGTAGTAAGAATAGAATAATAAAATTCATAAACTAGTTTGAATATACTAATGTGATAATTTATAACATCATCAAGAACAAACCCCATGTGAAAGGGTTATCCAATAACGTTCCTAATGATGAGGTCAAAAGTAGAGAATCCAAGAATTTAGAGGGGAGATCTAACCTAATTATAGATCTAGAATGCAATATCACCCCTTCCAATGATCCAAAATGACCTCTCATAAATTAATCAAACAGAATAATTAATTACACACTAATTTTGAGTTCAATTAGATGCCTCAATCTTAAAGGTAATAAAATAATTGTCACTTAATTATTTTATTTATGACCAAGAACTAACTTTCACTGGTGGCCTACGCCGTCCAAAGTTACTATCTTATTAAATAAAGAATTCCTGGAGGAGTTAAGTGGTGGATCTGCCAAATTTTTCACTCACGTACGTATCTTAGTGGGATTACTGTAAATTAGCCTCATAAGAAAATTTTTACTAAATAATAATAATCTTCTCATTGTTTTTTAATTATTAATACACACATAATTAATAAAATTATCCATTCTAGACCATATGGTTCAATAATAATACCCATCATTGTGGGAATACTAAATGAAACCGTTAATGGTTAGTTAAATTTAGTTGATGACAGAATTTGTATCACCTTATTTGATAGAATATGGATTGTAAATGAAGAAAATACACTATTGAAAAAAGAAATTTGGCCCCCAAAGTATAGGGAGAATATTTTCAAATTAAAGATTCTCCACATTATTTTAATAAAAATATAGTAAAATTCATCAATAAAGATATCTATATTGGATAACAGGGCTCCAAATTATAGTACGGAATGATTCCTTTAAATATACCCATCCAATCTTAAATGATCATATAGAATATTATAATACAAGTCTTATAAATATGGGAAATTATTTCCTTATCATTTATTAACTACTAACTCATAATATATTAAAATAGTTAAGTTTCATTTTAGCATTTTGAATGGATTTTCTAATTAAAATGATGAAAATTGTAATATTATTCTCGAAAAAGTGTCCAGATACTTCCTTGAATCTATAAAAAATATATAACATAGAATAAGGACTCTAGATATTTAGTAGTTTATGTTTCTACTAATAATGTAATGGGAAATGATAAATATATTTGGAGATAACATTAATACTTTCCAAATTCCCCTAATTTTTTTGAAAAATCCAAATCCCCAAACAAAAATAGTGATAGAAAACCAAGGTGAGGATAATTAATAGAATAGAAGGTGAGTACCCACTTTGAAAAAACACACCACATCAGTAAATTGAGAATAATGATTAAATCTATCCCATAACATGACTTTTCAATTGTTATATTATTGATGATATTAGTGTTAGGTTTAAATATACAAAACACACAAGATGTGGTGAATTTTGTCTTTTCAAATAATCTTCCTAAATTTTTATTTTAGAAATACACTTTTAATTATCATAGAAGAGTTTTGATTTTACTTAAAATCAGATAATAATTAGTGGAATATAGAAAAAAAACCAGATTTTTATATTGGTTTGGGGATCAATTATCCCCTAGTCCATTCCACTAGAAGCTCTCATTGTGAGCCTGGTGAATTTCACAAGTCTTTTGATCTTATCAAAAGACTGAAATTCAATCAATGGAGTGTAGGTTATTGAAACATTTATAATTAATAATTAAAATAAAATCTTCTAGTTTTAAATAGAGAACCGATTAGTCACTTCTTAGATCGAGATGGTGAACCTCCAATTTAACTAATTAAGAGTAGACAAAACTCAAATAAATATGAAAGGTATTTGATGTTTTGAATAAAACTGATCTCCATTGTTCCAACACCACACAACTAACAATTGATATATATTTCTCTTCAGAAAGACAATATTCTTGATGAAATATGTCTGAAGAGATCCAGTTGCACAAGTGACCTTCAATTTTAAAAACAGAAACAAAAACAAAGTAGCAGAACACTGATTGGATTGAACATGTTTTTTCACCAATGTTTTTTAACCTTCTAGAGTTGTTCATTCATTGTATCCCTTTCTATATTATGAAAAAAATGATGAATAATATTGAAAAAAATTATTCACTCTCAATCATGTAATGAAAATAGTACTTGAATAAAAATATAAAAATCATCTTTCTTCTAAAATTATAGACCCACAAAAAACACCAGATAAATCTTAGAAAATAAAATTTTAATTTACAATTGGTGTCGTTAATACCCTTAACAATAAGAGTAATTTTTAATTTTGTTAATGGTTCATTAAATAAAGTTAATAAATCAAAGAAATGGTTGCAAACATGGATAGGATAAAAGCGTATTGTTAGGGTTTTCCTTAGTATGTAGTTCTTTAATAATTTTCTACATCATAATACACTTATTCAATTCATCCATATATATCATCAACCTTTTCATATGATTATCTCCCAAATTCATAATCAAAATCCTCAAATAATAAAAAAAACATGAATATTTTTAAAAATAATTTCTTTTATAATTTCATTCAACTTTCATTTTTCGGTATAAACTATTATGACTTATTTGGGAATATGTTGACCAGAATCCAGATATTGGGTTCAACTGAAGATAAGTTCTCAATTAGAAATCTCAAATTATCTAAAAAAAGAACATGATGAACAATTTCACTGATGGTTCTGCAGACATTCATTCAGTTCTGACATAACTAATGTAATTTCTTGAAATTTTCTTAATAATTCTAGGGATGTAGAAATTGTAGAAGGAGAATCACTATCTAGAGAAACACATCTTTTAATGGGCTCAAATTGGATTCCTAAATACCCCTTCAAACCTCAAAAATCTATTTTGAATATTGATTTAGATCTAATTTTTCCAAATTCACCTATCATCTCCCACTCGAAATCATCAAAATCATTCGTTGAGAGTGAATTTTGTTTTAATTATCCATGTTGAGTCTAAAGAGTTTCAATCTCTGGCCTTGGAGTTGATTAATTTTTAAAATCATTTACTTAATTTTTTGAGGCCTCCAACTCCTACCTAGGAACATAATTTTATTACTAAAATTTATTAGACTTCATCAAAAGATATTCAACATGATTATTCAGGGATGAATATGTCCCTTCATCTGTATTCTATGATGAAACAGCAACCAGAATCACTAAAGGATTTGAAGCAGTTTTCTTCCAAAACATCTCCACAAAATTTTTAACTAATTTTTAATTATTGAAAGATAAATTTTAAAGATCCTCTATCATGTCTCCATTAAAAAATTCTTGTCTCTCAACCCATTGATCAAAAAAAGTTATATCTAGAGTTTCAATAACATTAGTTACTTTAATTTATTAATTGTGCATCAATTGTTCATTCCGAACAGATTCTTCTTGGACAATTTCTTCTTGAATAATTGGATCATCTTCCTGAACAATAAGAATAAAATTATACTATAATCCTTGAAATTTTACATCATCATATTGATCATCTTTAATAGCTGATTATTCCAAATGAACAGATCTAGTAGCTTCACCTAAACCTTACACTAGTTATTTAGTAGGTGTATCTACTCCCTTAGGTGGTTTCATAAAAAATTATTATATTAAATAATCTTCTTCAAATTATTCTTCTGCACCATTAAATCATAATTTTATCTTTATTTATTTTGGAATTCCTTCATCTTCATATTCTCCATTCCCTTCATTTCCAATAGCACGTTTCACCCCCTAAGAAAATGATCTTGACTTTTTTTTGGCTACACTTACATGCATATGAATTCCATTCACTATACTCCAGAAAAAACATAATTTTCTATGAGTACCAGAATTCAATACATTACAATCATTACATTTAACTCTTGAACTGAACTAATTAACCAAATTTTTTTTGAACAAAATTAAATATCGAATCCTTCCATAATGATAAAAATACATACAAGACTCTTCATGACAACAATAGCTCAAACACGTCAACATATACAATGGAAAATTCAATATGATTTCACTTATGAATATAAAAAAACATACAAGTCAGGTTATAATATTTTCACCATCTCACCTACTCTTTGAGATACTGCAATACGAATAAATTTAACCAAAATATTTTGATTATCCTCAATGTACATAACATATATCTTTTTTATTTTAGTTGATCCATATAGAAATTACAACATGTCCACAGACTTGTGATCTTGATTAAAAATAGATTGAATATTGAAATGAAAAACACATTCTTGGAGACATTTTATGTTTTCATCTATTTCTACAGATGAAATAAAAAATTACTTAACCTATATTTTTTCAGAAACAGTGTCTTTAGTATCACCAAAACTAAATTGAACACTATTAAAGAGATTCCTCAACACTATATCATCAAAAAATTATGTATATAATTCATTAAAATGAAATTAATGACCTTGAAATGTGAGTACTTTCTTAAGAAACCAATTAGTCACATACAACCACTTGAAAATGAAGACTTTTCCATGTAGAATCATTCATAAAAGAACTCATGGATGCTTCAGGTCACTTCATTCAATCATATCATTTCACATGGGTTTTCCCTATTATGAAAATCTAATGTTATGAGGTTTTTGGGTTATTGGGATACAGAGGTAGATGAAGGATTCGATAGAAAAAATGGTTTGAGAAAAGAAAAAGGTAAGGGAATACGAATGTTTATTGTATGCCATATGATTTTAACAGCACCATGTTTCCAATTCCATTACGTAATATAATTATAAATTTTTTATGAAAACATGGGAATTCAGAAATTAAAATGAAATATTAAAGAAGTAAATAGAGAATATCAAAATAAATAAAGCAGCAAACCAAACTTAATAGATAAAAATACTCATATAATTAAACAACACCTATTTAAAATTAAATAAACCAAACCCCTTTAAAAAATAAAAACTATAAGTAGGAAGTGGTTTGGTAACAATTTCTTCCAATTGATATTCAGAATTAAAAATATGAATATATATCCTTCTAAAAGACATTATATCATAGAAAATCATTCCTTATATATATTTTATTACTCCTAAAATGACTTATATGATTCATTGAAATATTAATAGCACTAGTATTATCACATAAAAAAGGAATATTTTTGAAATTTAGTCAAATGTCTAGAAGAGTGTTCTCACCCACAATAATTCTGCAATGAAACTACCAAAGACACATGTTCTACCACAATGGTTGATAGAGACACTGAGTGTTGTTTCTTACTAGAACATGAAACTAAAGATTTTTCTAGGACGTGATACATTCCTAAAGTAACTTTTCTATCTATTTTACACCCTCCAAATTAATCATATTAATATGAAAATAAATAAAAATCTGATGTTTTGGGGTAATGAAAATATTGAAAAGTAATTACTTTTAAATATTTAAAAATTATTTTAACAGTAGTAATATAGGATTCTTTTGGATTTGATTGAAATATTACATAAATACATACTAAATACACAATTTTTGGTCTTCTATTAGTAAGATATACCAAACTACCAATCATACATCTATATATATTATTGTCAACTAGATTTATAGCTTCATCAAGATCATGATTTATATTAATAAAAATTGGATTTGAATATTCCTTTCTATTTTCAAGCCCTAAAATTTTCAATAAATCTATAATTTACTTACTTTGATTTAAAAAATTTCCATAATCTTTATGATAAATTTGAAATCCTTAAATGAAATTCAATTCTCCAAAAAAACTCATTTCAATTTTCTTTTACATTAGATTTGAAAAATAATGATAATGTTTTAAATTAGTTGAAAAAATAACATCATCAATATAAATTTGAACAAATAAAATATTATAACCAAATTTTTTCTTAAAAAGGTGTTGGATATTCCAAATCAATAGAAATATTATTTTTGAAATGAAATGAACTCAATATTTCATACCAAGATCTTGGTTCCTATTTAAGGCTATATAATGATTTAGTATATTTTAGAACAAGGTTGTTTTTTTGGATTTTCAAAACCATGAGGTTAATCAAAATAAACTTTCTCTGTTAAATAAAAATTTTAAAATGACGACTTATCATCCATTTGATAAAATTTAGTATTCATATGAGATTCATAATATAGATGGATTTTAATTGATTCTAATGTAGTTAAGGGGGAAATGATTTCAACAAAATATATAACTTTTTCTTGATTTTAACATTTTGATACTAATCTATCTTTATTCCTAGTGATGATTCATGGATCATCCCATTTGTTTCTAAAAACCTACATGGTTTTTATGACTTCATAGTTGTTTGGTCTCTCTATTAGTTCCCAAACATTATTTCTCTTGAACTAGTTTATCTTTTCATTCATTGGAATTATCCAAATCTAATCACTATATGATTCTTCAGTAGTATTAAGTTCTATTTTGGATAGAAAGGTAGATAATTAAACTAGTTTTACAATATGTCTTTCATTTTTAATACTAGTGTCAAGGATTCCAAAAACATTTTCTAAGGTATTTTTCATTAGAGAAATACTTTTTATAGGAGTACACTATTAGGTTCATTAGTTTCGTGTTCTTATTGACTGGTCTAAACAATATTAAAATAATAATCAGAATAATTTTAAGGGTTTCAAGTCTCATGTTATCAATGGAGTTAGTGAATTCATCAGTTTGTCTACCTAATAAAGGGATTAGTTTCATGAAACATCACATGAACTAATTTTCAACAATCCAAGACTATTTTTTTAACAATATTTATGATTTAGAAGTAGTAGAATTTCTCAAAAATATTCTTTCATCAGATTTTGGGTTTAACTGAAAATGATTATACATAGTGATCTGGATATACACCTTGCATCCAAAATCATTAAAGTACCTTAATTTTGGCTTTTTGTTATTCCATAGTCTGTAAGGTGTCTTTTTAAAAATAGGCTGAATTAAAACTATATTCATGATATATCATGCTATTATTATAGATTTTTCTCAAATATAGGTAGGTATACTTTATTTAGTAAGTATAAACCTATCCATGTTAAGAATAGTTTGATTTCTTCATTCAACAATTCAATTTTTTGGGGTTGTTCTTAGTAAAAAGAAGGTATCTATAACACCTAGAATTGGGACAGAAGAATTATATTACTAATATAAAAATTCACCATAATGATAAATTCAAAATGAAATTATTTTCAAACATTTTTAATTTTGAACATTTTTACTAAAATTTTCAAAAATAAATAGAAAACAGCCCCCTTATGCTTTAGAAAATAAACCGCCATAAATATGGAAAAACCATATACAAAAACATAAACATAAAATTTACCAGTGAAACATTCTACTCTAGATAGTCCAAACAGATTCATGTATATAGTTTCTAGATGTTTTTATATAGCAATTTGGTTAATATATTTGATGGATGATTTGTGTTTATTTGAAATTTGGAATTCATCATAGATTCTTTCAACATTAAATTTAAAACTATGTAAATGAGAAACTAACTATTTCTTAAAAAATTAATTTAATGAATAAATATTATAATGACCATGAATCATGTTCCAAATAGATGAATCACTTTTCATTTTTGATAAATAGATCACTTTTTTTACATAGAGAATTGATGTCTATAGTATAAACATTATTAGTTATAGGTGCTCTAAATTTAAGTAATTTATTTTTAAATATTGGGCGAGAATTGTTAAAGAAATTGATTTAAAACCCATCATCATAATGCTAGGAAATATTTATTAGATTGTGCTTCAATTCATTCACATAAATTACATTATTTATGGATATGATTTTTATATCTCCAACACTTCCAATTCCAATTATTTTCCCTTTTAAATTTTCAACAAAATTGAAAAAACCTCCATCTATTTCAGTCAGAGTGAAAAAATTTGTTGAATCCCTACTCATATTCCATGGTAATCCAATTTCAATATAAAAAATAACATTTTTGTCTTGTGGAATTTTACATAAAAAATCCTTTAAACTATTGTTGGTTTTGGTACCCATATCTTCTTCGGTCCAACGGTGTTAGCTGTAAGAGATTTACGAGTTTATAACTACTTTGTTATTCCATAACTCATATCATTTGCATGATATAAAATTTTCCGTATAAAATATCATTTAATGAAACTAAATTGAGGACTTTTCAAATAAAAATTATTTTTTATATGTCCTTTTGTTCAACAAAATTTTCAAGTAACTCTTTTTGATTTGGGGAAAAATTCTTATACAGTTTGGATTTTTCACCCATAATTCCTACAACGAATCAATATTTTTTATGAAATTATTACTAATAATTTAATTTAGAATATTTTTCCATTTTTAAAAAAATTATCACTTGTATAATATTTTACTATATTTTATCATGTTTTCTCTATTTATAATGATAAATGTAGTTTGAGTTTGTTGTAGATGAGTTATATTTATCAACTAATACTTGATTTTGTTTCTGCATGGAATCTCTTTATCCTAAAATATTAATATGAATATTCATAATGATTTTTAATTTTTTAATAAAGACTCATATATAACTTTTAAAATTGTGTAGTATGAATAAAATTTATCATTTTCTCAATTTGAATCTGAATTAGATGAATAATTGGTTGGTACAATATCTTTATTAGACATTATTAACAGATTTTATTTTAAATTTTATTATTTCTTTTTCTGAATCAAATTTTGATGAGCTGCTAGAATCATTAGAAACACTCCATTTAGATTTCATTTATCTTTTTTTATGTTCAGAATATTCCTTTTTTATATCCCTTATTTGGGTTTCTCTTTTCATCATTTAGCTCATGAAAATCAGGTTTAACATGACCCAATTTTTTTCATTCATATCATATGAATTATTTTAAGTCTTTCACATACTATTTGAAGGGATATCGGAATCCTCTTTTCATCTTATAAATTATGATGATGTTTCTGGCTAATTGAGACACATATAGTTCAAAATTAGAGGAATCATAATTCATTTTTTTAACTTATTACTTTATTCTCATGATTTATTTTGAGATGTTACTTTTATTGAAGTATTATCCCTTTTCATAATAATTTTATGATCTTTAGTTTTGGAGTTCATTTCACCTACACACATCATCATTTTATGAATTAGTTCTTTCATGTTTAGGCCTTTGACAGTTGATGATTTTTAAATAGAATCTGATATACCATTCCATTTTGATGGTAGCACATTGATTACATTAAAATAATGATCTAATTGATTTGGGGGTTCTCTTAAAGATGTAACATTATTGAAAATTTATATAATACATCAATTAAAATATCTAAAAAATTCTTAATCAATCATTTTGAAGGTGTCAAATGTCAAATTTTTTGTTGGGTACTTATTATTTCTTAAATTATCTGTTACTTCAAAGGAAACTACACTAGTGTCCACATTTCATATGCAGTATTAAATTATGAGACATGATTGAATTCATCTATTCCAAGACTGTAGATAATTTCATTCATAGATTTTTATTTTCATATCATATTAAACATTTTTATAGAATTGCATGTTTTAGTTCTTTTGGGAATCTTATACAAAGTAGTAATCATCAAATAAACTACAAATCCAATATTTTTTTAAATAAAATATCATTCTTGATTTCTGGCACCAATTATTTTCACCATTTATGTATGAAGCACGAACCATGGACATCCATTCTCTTTGATCAGCCATTTCTGTCTCGGTATAATTAATTAAACCTTTAGCCGATTATAGATTTCATAAAAAAATCTCTCTTATGTTACCTATGGTTAGATCAGAATGTACAAAAAACATAAGGGGTGAATTGTGTTTTTTAAAAAACTATTCCACAATTATGAATTTAAACACCATATTTTAATTAGTGTAGATAATCAGTGTTTTTACTTATAATGAAAGTAAAAGTAGCAGAAAAAAAAGAAATAAAATGAATTTATTTTTATAGTGTTTTGGGACACAAATATCCCCAATTACACTCCACCAGAAGCTCTCTCTACCAGTTTGGTGAATTTCCCTAGTCTGCTCCTCATATTAGAAGACCAAAATTCCAAAAACTGAGTGTAGTCAGTTGCCATATTTATAATTATGTCTAAAAGAAATTCCTTCTTGTTCCAAAAAGAGAACCGATTATCCACATCTTAGATCAGGAATCTGATAGACCACTTTAACTTAGTATGGGCTAGTACAAGCCCTTTACCATATGATAGATCACCCATTTCTATCTTAGGACACATACTGAACAACTATCAACATGATTAGAGTGTCCTTCTATGGAAATTAGTAAAATGATATGATTTTTCCTAATGAACCCATCTCTTAAATGGTAACAAAAGAACCCCAATTCAATCTGACTGATCCCTTCTAGGGGATCTCCCACTAAATTAATTACTTACAATGTTTTATCTCAACCAAAAAACCTGATACGATGATAATGTCATCCACATCCATCATTCTGAATCACACATACACCATTTATCCGCACATATCTGGTCATTGACTATCAGCATACCTCATTATGATGATTATCACTTATATTCTACATCAACCATGATTCCCACATTCAAACCTCATTATAGCAGATTCCCACCTAATTCTTGAATCATACATGATACTATATTTAATAATTTATTTTAGACAAACCATATTTAGCAAATTTAATATATAATTCTCATACAACTACCAAAATCTAGTTCTCCCATTTATCAAATATGCAAATTATGAACCAGTATCTGTTATACGAAACAAAAAACAACCACGATCATGTCGTTCCTCTGACCTTCAATGTCTAACTGAAATACATTTTGTAAATTGAATCAATCACATGAAACATACCCATATAACGACTTCCAAATATGTATCCTCCTTATATAATAACTCTCACTATAATCCAATGCCCAACGTCTTAGTATTCTATACTTTAATTCATCATGAACATGAAGATGAATCATGGTCATCGTCTCCCTATACAACACTTGGTCCTACCATTGAAGCCTATTATAACCCAGTCCAAGACCCCTGTGTTATTACTACATTTTCAACCCAAAAAATAATCAATATATAAAATCTATACACACCACGAACACTCTTTTGATATTAGATCATAATGGTATCGAACAAGCCATGTCTATCAACATTAGAAACCCCACATCGATGACCCACTCTTCAATGGATTCATCACACCACATATTTGACTACCCTATGAAATTCCATTATTCACTATCTTTGTCTACCTAAATATACAATACATATCTTTCCTAAATCCCATGTTTCGTAGGTGTACTATAATCCAACAATTTTTACTATGCTATTAGTTCCCAGTTCAATGCCTCCGAAAATGAATTCAACCTTAATATATTTACCATCACTCAAATATCATTCCCTAAACTATCCTCAAATAAAAAAACATTTTTAATGTCAAAATTCAATAATATTGATGAAAACTATAGAAAATATATGAACATAATAATAAATCCTTGAATAATCCTCTCCCTGCACCAAGTGTATGAACACTAAGGATCTATCTACTGGCAATGTCTTGGGGAATAAATTATCAAAGAACACTACCTTGAAATCTATTCAAACGTTACCCTATTTCATACAATCCATCACCTATACATCCTAGTTTTATTCTAGACCTCTCAATATATAAATATATATCTTCTCATTCATCCATGTTGGGATCCCAATATGATAAATTATTTGTTGTACTATTCGAATCCATGTACTCTACTTCCTAAGGTCCACCTCGTCTTTAGAAAAATATAGGTTATTGGGACCAAAAATGACATGTTAGATATTATAGGGATGAATCAAGTCCCTGATCTCCATAATCAATGATTTGGATACCCCATGATTTTCTCACACTATTATTATTATATATACACATCAATAGATCCGAGAAAAATTGTAGATGAACTTTTACCCTCGGAACCGTTCCAAGAGGATCACATTCCTCTATTCCCTAAGGGTAACATCTGATGAAAACATTGGTGGTACCATACCTCAACCCCCCCCCCCCACACTCCAATAGAGGTCATATAGGTGTAATTACTCTGAGAAACAAATACCATTCATGAATCTAATATACTGGTCTACTTGTTATAAAAAGGGAAAACTATAACTAGATGTGTGACTTGATGTCCCTTAGACATGCCTACCTCACACATATATCATAGAATCTAGACTCATTTTACATCCTACCATGTTATTGTATTGTACCATATATAACATAAACATATAATATCTATATAAAAAACCAAACGCATTATCAAATCCCAGATCTAATTCCTAGAATTCAACCAAAAATCATTAAGGGGAACATCATGTAGTTTGTTAGTACAATTGTTAATCAACCAACCGATTTATATTCCCATCCCATAAAGGAAATCAAAATTTTACCACACATTTCATATAATCCCCACGTTCTTAAAATGATCCATGAGTACCCCCATCTTACCACATGGTTCCAATAGCCTAAAAATATCAAAAACATCAAATAACCCATTATCCAAATCAAATAGCTAATCTATAACCATGAAAATCAAATATTATACCCAATTTTCCATTGGTAAAATGTAATTTTTTTCATTATTATGTTGTCTAGGAACCCATAATATCATATATCTTATGTTATATTTGATAATAATGTTTTGACAATTCTCTAAACCATCATCCATGATAACGTAAAAAAATTTAATCTGATATGAATTTGTTACTTATCATCCCAATTAACTCTATAGTAATCAGATCATAGAATCACAAGACCATAATTGTGAATCCCTATATTCTAAAATCCACTTATTACTAATGAGTTTTTATTTGGTGATATTGTGGAAACAATATTCTGATAATTTAAATAATAATAACAACAACAAAAAAAAACAGAATAAATTTTAAATAATTTGAAAAAACAATCTACAATATACTTATGATTAGTTAAAACTATCTTCTAAAAGGTCATATTATTCCAAAAGGTATAATAAATATTTACTGTATGTTGATCACATATGTATGACATAGGTAACCAAAATAAATCACCATCCCAAAAATGATGTTACACAAGACCCATCTATGGAACTATAACATCCATAAACTCCACCATATACAATCCCATTCGCAAAAATATCCAAATGAAAAACATTTAACCTTACAAGATTTGTGACATAAAAAATATGCATTCATATCGAAGGCATATAGAAATTGTGAGTTTGAATAAAAACAATTTCCACCAATTTTTACTCTAGATAATATCCATGTCTATAATAGTGTATAAAAACACCAAAAAATGGAAAAAAACACCCAACCTAATCCACTCATTATTAACTAGAAAATAGTGTTCCTTTAGTTAACCTTGCCAATGTTAGACTAAAATAATGAATCCATAATATATCATTTTGAATGTTCCCTCATCCTTCCAACCAATTCAATGTGACATAGATATATAATTCTAAATCAATCACAACACCCCTACAACACAACCATATACAATATCACACGACATATGGTCTCACCAAACCATTACCTAAAAGTAAATCAAATTTATAAATCCCCCATTGAATGACCCCAACCATAATTATCCATGATTTGATCATCTTATCTAATATACCCTACACATTTAAATATAATCCTTTCTTAATTATGTGGTCTAAAAACCATTATCTATCACGAACCAAATATGTTCTCCATCAAAATCGGCACCCAACCCAGCCCAAGATATGGCCGAAAGGGCATTACCAATCCTGATGGGCGGGAACATGGGGTCAGGTATCATAAAATGATGTTTTGGAATGATTTACCCATGTTTATAAACATTAAAAAGCAAACAAAGTCAATAAAACAAATCAAGATTCTTAAACTAAAATCGTCTTTTATAAAAAATTAGAACTGAATTAAATAATCTTTAACCAAATAAGGATACTCCAAGAACCTCCTCATGGAGTGAGGCACCTCCTTCAAGCCACCCTACAAACACAGCATCACGAACGACTAGTAAAAACCCGAACTGTTGGACCAAAAGTTGTACCCAAACCTGCAACCACAAAAATAAGTAAGTATACATACACCCAAGGGTGTATGTAGGGTGTGAGACAATTATCATTAGGATACCACCACTAAGAGGTTCCATGTGATAAATATTCAATGATGAAGATCTTGCATGTTTTCATAAACCGAAAATGCTAGTAACAATATTTGAAAGACACAACATAAAAATTAAAATAGTTTTAATGTGGGATAATTTAATGAATCATCACTTTTAAAATAATTTACAGGACTACTTAAATTTAAATCCAACAATACCACATTATGAGGGTTAGAAAAATTAATTCTATGAGCAAAAGCAATAGAAACTAACCTCATAGCACTAGCTCGTTGAGGATCCTAGGTACCTTGTATCATGGTGAGAGAAACCATCACAATATTCATTCTCATTCACAAGATCCACTAGTAGGGAGAATACCCAGAACATAGTGGTCCCAAATCATCATCACCACAGTTTATTTAGTGTTGTAAGCACCAATCTTTCTACATGAATCTAAGGCCAAACCCCACGGATTCACTAGCATACTAGTACACATCCACCCACCTAGATACCCGGGTTTCCCTCTTGTTCTCAATCATGTTCAACCAGACAAGAAATATATTTTTCACACAAAAATATCACTTCAACGTCACACATTAACCAAATAGACACATGTACATCACACAATTCCCAAAATCCACTTTTCATTCAAGTGAATTTTGAAATCATACTCACACCAAAATAGCCCACAACACATTTTGCATAAATTTCACAATCCAACACATCCTTTTAAAAATTTTATAAAACCATTACAAATATGATAAACATTACATGACACCCCCGCACATTTCTCATAAATCCATTTTTCATAATGAAAATCCATTTTTCACATCACACTCACACAATCAGCCAACATCATGTTCACACCTCTTTCACATTTCAGTAAATCCATTGAACATTTTTATAAATCATTTCCAATAGTATACACATCACATGACAACCCCATTAAAATTTAAAATGGACCATTTCAAAATATACAAAATCCAAAACAGTTTTCCAATATGGTTTCACCTCTTACATAAATCATTAAACAATTCAAAACATTCGTAAAACAATTCCAATGATTATAGCCAAGGTTTTCACATAAAACCCATTTCAAAACCATCTTTCAAAGAAAATATCACCCTAATACCAATTAAAAATATAATTGGAATCTCAAACAAAATTTATTAAGCAACCCCTAAGTGTTTTACAAATACCTCAAATAATACCACAAAAGATCCAAATGAAAAACAAACATTTTCAAAATCACATTCATGATGTAAAACATGGTTTTACACCTTAGACCCATTCAAAAACACATTTTCAAACACAATATCACACCCAGACACTACCAATTATGAATTTTCAGCCCAAAAAAGATTTACTAAACCAATTTCATATTTTCTAAAATACACCCACATAATACCCCAAGTGTTACACATGAAAAACACCCAATTTCATGATAAAATGCAACTATAAAATTTAACTCTTAACCCAATCAATCATGAACAGTTTTACCACCACAAAAAACATTTAAGGAATATAAATAATGATAAAATATTGAAAACTAACTTATCAATAATTGTTTACACATGGAACCACCTACCAAAATTGTCGAATCCCCCAAATATTGGTGTGAAACATCAAGCGCACCACCGTCGTACCACAAAGAAGTAAAGAGAAACCTAAATCAAAATATTACACAAAAAAGAAACCATGTAAAATCCTAGGTTATAACCCTATCTTCTGGAAACATTGGAACATAATGAAAGAGGGATGAAACCTTATGAAAATTGAAGAAAAGGAAGGGAGGAACACATACTTGAACGAATCTTGGGGAAATCGACCTAATCCACCTGTATCTAAATCATACAACAACCAAACATTCAAGAAGGTTCGAAAAAGGATGAGGAGATCATCTAGGATTTTAATAGGGGAAAAGTGTGAGAAATGAATGAGTTATTAAGAAGACAAACTAGTTTTATAAATCTGCTCGAATTTAGAAATCTTAAGATGTTTCAAGTTATTCTGTGAAAGAAATTAACTCCAAAGAGGGAGATAATAAAATGGGGGTTTTCCTTGTTTTAGTAGGATTGGGTTAGAGGTGGAATCACTGAAAAATTGTTAAAATTTATTATTTTATTAAATAAACCAATATATTTCTTAAAACAGGAATTGGGATTTTGGGCAGACCCAAATCCTAAAATATTAACCCAAATCCACCATTATTATGGACTCTTAAAGGGTCAAAATTGAAATAGTGGTGTTAATAGGTCATGGGATTCCATTTTGGAATTGTAATCTCTAAAAAATATTAAAAAAATGTAAATGTTATATATGAATCAATATTGGTATTTAAATATGGAAATGGACTCACGGTTTGGACCAAATCATAAAAACTCACCCTTTCCTCAAGAAAAAATGGGAAACCCCCAAAACAAAGAAAGAATGGAAATTAAATGAAAAATGAATTTAAAATAAGTAATTTATGTAAAAATTCTCTCCACCAAGAAAACACTCTGTCCCAAGTAAGACATAGTGAGGAAAAATACAGAAACCAAACCCTAACGATAAACCATGATGTACGTCTTTTCCAAGCTTCGCCCCCATAACCCAAAACACCTTCAGTGATCAGTTAAAGAAGTATTACTCTAACAACCAAAACATAAACAACTTTAATAGAATTATCAATCACATTTATACATTATCCCAAAAGAAAACTCCTCAAACAATATCTAAACAAGACTCAATCAATTCACCGAAACAAACAAAAACATCAAACATGGTTACACTTACGTTGTTATAACTAAACCATTGGGAGTTCTCCAATCCCAATGTCTACTCAAGGATGATTTTTTAGCTAGATAGATCCAAATAAAATTACCTACCCCCATTCCAAGACCATGGATAAATCTGAGTTATTGGTATGCGGGGACACAAATAGTCTCCACACCATAAGTGACAACCTATATTTTTCACGCGATAGAATTAGGACACTAACAAGGGGACGCCTAAACAGACTCCCTCGTACAAATGGTAGACTTCCTTTCAAATTTTACGAAGGAAAATACATGAAAATCATAGTGGGTCTCCCCTCCATAAGAACC
Source organism: Viscum album (assembly GCA_963277665.1). Taxonomy (NCBI): domain Eukaryota; kingdom Viridiplantae; phylum Streptophyta; class Magnoliopsida; order Santalales; family Viscaceae; genus Viscum; species Viscum album. The sequence goes on from OY728152.1 coordinate 1,391,689,097, forward strand.
AGCCATCTTAATCGAACAGAATGGGCCGGCACAGAAAGGCCAAATAAAATTTAATGATTTGGGAAGGCTGCATGGTTAGACCACACGGTTTGGGAAAATATGCACTAACCATGAAGATCAATCATTCCGCATGGCTTCCAAGCACACAGTCACTAATAATCATGCACCAGACGTGTGCTTGTCCTGTCCAGATAAATTTCCAACCATTTTCCAAAGACTCAATGTAAACCCAAGGGGGAGTGAATTACATTGTGTGATGACATTGGTATAAGGACCTCCACCTATTTCCACGAAATGGGAACAACAGAAGAAAGATGATGACACCATTGGTTTAAACCCTTCATGTCTTTCATACTGAGGATAATAATTTGTACAAGGGTTTAAACGACCATTCGATTACCCCTATCTTGGGACCGGCTTCTCTCTAATAACTATGGATGGAGCTCAAATGACTGAAGCATCTTTGGCCTCACAGTTAGGCTTGGGAAACCCCCGGAATGAGAATTCTTCTATTGGTCCACCTACAACTACATCGTAATACACGATAAGGTTTCAAAGGTATAACACATTACAAACACACTTTACCCTAGCCCATATATTTCCTTGAACAATGGATTAGAAGATGAACACACATCACACGTATTTTCTTTCGGTGAGAATCAATATAAGTAAAGAACACCAATACTCATCATCCTCTAAAATGGATGATTTTAATGTTTTTACAAGAAAGACATTCTCCCAACATAATTGAGACTCTATGAATATTGTACAACTTTCACCTTTACCATCAATTGATCACATGACATTACAAGGCGTCACCAAACATGACCATTGTGGCAGATATAAAAAATACAAGGAGAGGGACCTTATACAACATCCCAAACAAAACATGATTCTAGAATGTGGCCATAATATTCTCTCACGACCAGATATCCCACACTAGTAGATTAATGTGAACATCTACTTCGTAGAGACTATAAAGGACCCAGAGGCCCTCTTAGACACTATCCAGACACTCATCCACACTAACAACCCCAGACCACTTCCACCTTTGATGAATCATGATACTTAATAAACTATGGTCGCTTTCAACCTTACATGAGAACTCTACCTCTACAAGAGTATCCTAAAACAAAAAAATGAAAAGGTTTAGACTCATACAACAATGCTCGAGAATAGATTCTATAAATTGATCAACTGGAGGAATTTACAATGGCATACAATCTGGGTTTCCCTTCAATTGTGCACTAAACCTTAATGGGGGCATCCCTTATCCAACAAGAGAACCCAAGGACCCAACCAACCAGGTCCATTTGTTAAAAAGTGACATAAACTAGATCCAAAAACATAAAGGAAACCACCTTAAAGGAACCCCTAAACATTTATCATAAGATACTACTAAACAGTCCTTCTACCCAACTTACCGACCAAACACATACCCCAAACACATTTCAAATAGGAAGGGATCTTGGACTCAAAACATCCCACAACATCAATATTTCAAAAAACAAATAATAAACACCATCTTAATTAATTAATCAAAACATCATATTTACCTTTAAAAACATTCATTGGAATGGAAAATTGTTCAGTGGTTAGCGTATCCACCTTTGGTACCCGATGGGCCTCATACATGCATTTTGTTGTGCCAAAATGTGCACCCTCCTCATATCCATCCCGACATCCATACATCCATGCAATAAACAATCAATCATCCCATATAACCCCATGAATGTGGTCGCTCACAGAAATAGAAAGGTTAAAACAAAAATTCATTCCACTCTTTAAAACCAAAACTGTCAACCAATACCATTTTTTCTCAAAACCGCTAACCATGAAATCAACCCCAAATTAAAACTTACCAAAAAAATTGAATGGAACAATCATTCAAATAAAAATTCACTTTAAATACATTCAAATCAATTTCAAAACATCTCATCCCATTAAAGCATCCTTTAATAGTTTATAAAGCTCTGTTGGAAACACTTTCTCAAAACCAACCTTTAAATAGATCATGATTTCAAAAGAGGTGAAAACACACCATTTTCCATTCCAATACAATTCTTAAAATTAATTTCCCTATTTAAAAAATCTATCCATTCCTTATTTATAATAAAATCATTTCACAAAAACATTAAACGTCTTAAAACAATGTCATTTTTTAAAATTGGACTTACATGATTTCAAAACTATTGGACCAAAGAAAATGAGAGAAGAAACTAGTTCAGTTGGGTGACTCTGACATATGGCTGGAGGCCATATGCCAATCACTTTAGCATCACAATGAGTGTTCTAGGGAAATATCCCCGTCTCTACATGGCTTGACAGGACTTGCGAGCTCACTAAGACCATTAACCCGACTCTATATTCATTTCCCATAATCATCATCGAACCATGAAAACCAAAGGATCTAGATAATTCATGGCTCCCCTGGTGACATGAATCCCGTCATGAGGTGTGATGATCAGGATAACATCTCATAACTTTATTTCAATGTCCCAATAATCTCAAATCCAGACTATCTTGATTTTTACCCAAATAACATGACCCAAGGGGTTAGCCTGAACCTACTTTGATACCATTTTGTCACGAACCAAATTTGGTTGCCATCAAAACCGGTACCCAACCCAGAACGTGACAAGGAATGAAGGGTGTTTCTGATACCCATGAACTAGAATGAGTGAATGGGTATCATAACCTTATGTTTGGGAATGATTTACCTACATTTACAAACATTAAACAACAACCAAACTCAATAAAACAAATCAGGAACTTCAACTAGAACCATCTTTTACAAAATTTCAGAACTGAATTAAATTAGTGAAAAATAAGTTTAAAGGCCATTAAAAATGTAAAAAAAGAAATAAGGATATCCCAAGTACCCCCACATGGATAGAAGCACCAGCTTCATGCCACCCCCGACAACACCGCTTCATGAACGATCGGTAAAAACCCAAACTGTTGGCACAAAAGTTGTAGCCAACCCTATGACAAAATAATATCCAAGTCTACATACACCAAAGGGTGTAAGTAGGATGTGATCCTATTTTTAGTAGGATACCACCTTTAATAGATTACATGTGATAAACCTTCAAATACGAAAAGCATGCATGTTTTCATAAACAAGAAATACTAGTTACAATTTCTAAAATACAAAACATATAAATTAAAATAGTTTTCAAGTGGTCTAAGTTAAATAATAATCAATTTTAAAAAAAATTACAGAACTGGTGACATTTGAATCCAAAAATACCATATGCCAATGGTAAGTGAAAATAATCCAATTAGGACAAGTAATAGGAAATAACCCCTAGGCACTAGCTCATTGTGGGTCCCAAATACCTCGTATCTCAGTGAGAGTAACCATCACAGTACCTGTTATAATGCACACAAGCCACTAGTAGGGAGAAATCCCACAACCTAGTGGTCCCCAATCATCATCATCATAGTTTAGTTAGTGTTGGAAGTGTCAATCTTGAAATGTAATACAGCGGCCAAACCCCACGGATTCACTAGCGTACTAGTACACATCCACCCACCTAGATACTTGGGATTCCCTATTGTGCTCAAACAAGTTCAACAATCCAAGAAATACAGTATTCACATGAAAATATAACTTCCACATCCCCCATAAACCAAATATCCCCATGTATATCACAAAAGTCAAAAAATCCACTTTTCGTTCAAATGCATTTTGAAATCAAACTCACACCAAAATAGTCCACAACACATATTTCATAACATTCACAATCCAACACATCCATTAAAAAATTTATAAAATCATTACAAATATTATAATTATCACATAATAGACCATTCATGTGATTCATAAAACCCTTTTTCATAAACAAAATTCATTTTGGAAATCAAACTCACACAAACAACCCACGTCACATTCACGCCTCTTTCACATTTCAGTAAATCTGATAATCATTTTTATAAAACATTTCAAGGAGTATACACATCACATGAAAACCCCATTAACATTTAAAATGGAAAATTTCAAAATATACATTGTCCAAAATATTTTTCAAATATGGTTTAACCGCTTACATAAATAATTAAACCATTTAAATATTTCATAAAACAATTCCAAGAAGTTTACCAAAGCTTTTCACATAAAACCTATTTCAAAACCATATTTCAAGGAAAAAATAACACCAATACCAATTCAAAACAGAATTGGAATCCCCAAAAACATTTATTAAGAAACCTAGATGTTTTATAAAAATTCCTCAAAGAATACCACAAAATATCCACATGAAAAACACACAATTTTAAAATCACTTTTAGGAAGAACAACTTGGTATTACACCTTAAACCAATTCAAAAACCCTCATTAAAAGAAAATTTCACACCAAGACGCTACCAATTCTGAATTGGAAGACCAAAAAAGAGTTATTGAACCAATTTTATATGTTTTAAAATACAACCAAAGAATACCCCTAGTTTTACACATTTAAAACACCAAATTTCAAGCTAAAATGAAACTATAAAATTAAACTCATAACCAAATAAATCATGAATAGTTATCTCACCACACACAACATATGAGGAATATTAAGAATTATAAAATTCCATAATCTAACTCAACAATAATTGTTTACACATAGAACCACCTACAGAAATTGTCAAATCCCTCAAATCATGGTGTGAAACATCAAGCACACCACCACCGCACCAAAAGGCAGTGAATAGAATCCTAAAATCTCAATATTACACCAAAAGACACCGTGTCAAACCATAAGTTATAAACCTATCTTCTAGGAACATGGGAACATCAAGAATGTGCAATGAAAACCTAAGGAAATGGAAGAATAGTAAGGGAGGAACACATACTTGAATGAATCTTGGAGAAATAGACCAAAATCCACTATTATTTGAATTTTCAAACATCTAAACATTTAAGGTAGGTTTGAAAAAGGATGAGGAGATCATCTAGGAATTTGAATGGGGTAAAATAGTGAGAAATGAATGAGTAATTATGGAAACAAATTACCTTTATAAATATACTCGAACATAGAATGCTTAAGAGGTTTCGACATAATCCGTGAAGAAAATGAGCTCCATATAGTGGGATAAGATAATGGGGGTGTGCCTCGATTAGTAGGATCGGGTTAAAGGAGGAATCAACAAAAAATAGTTAAAATTGAATATGTTCTTAAATAATCAAATATATATTTTTAATTCTAGAAATGGGCTTTCGGACGTTCCCAAATCCTTAAATAATAATCCAAATCCACAAATATTTTGGATTCCTAAACTATCCAAAATGAAATGGTGGTGTCAATAGTTCGGGGAGGCCATTTAGGAATTTTAATGGGTGAAAATTATTAAAAAATTGAAATTGTTATAAAAGATACGATTTTTTTTAAATCTTGAAATGGGCTCACGGTTTGGACCAAATCACTAAAACCCACCCTTTCGTCAAAAAATACATGGGAAACCACCAAAACAAATAAAGAATGAAAAATAAATAAAAAATAAATTTTTTAAAAGTCATGTATGTGACATTATCTATTGACAACTATAGTGTATGATAATCTTTATTTATGAGCCTCACACCTTTCCACCAAATGTCTACCAAATTTGGAGGGTACCACCATGAAACCACTAGTCAAAAACCACCTCATGACTGATATATTGTATGAAAATCACCCTAATGGAATCAACCCTCATACTGAGTGTCATCAACAACATCTTATGAACACACATTATAGACCATCCATCTCCATTTGTGATAATGGTTAACACCATCTACATGACATTTTCAAACCATTGTCTCCACACTTTACCAATGGTAAACATCACCCATAGTTACATGGGTTTCACCTATCACATTATCAAAGAACAAAACCAATAAACACATCACAAGAGTCACCAAATTAAAATATATGACATCATGCCCATCGAACACTTAAACCAAACCCCCAAATAATTTAATAAATACTATGGAAAACAGTTCCATTTTAACATTCGACTACCCATAAATACATATATAAAATAACTGAGGACTAATGTGTCCCCATTCATAGCCACACACATGAAAACGTCCATTAAAATTTATCACATAGTTCTTATATACATGTATAACACATGAAATATCTAGTCACCACCTACCATGAGTTATTAGGATTAATCACATCATGAAACACAAGGTGACCTACTTCCAATCAGATGAAATCCAATAATCTAAAAAAATATATTATTTGGGGAAACACTAGTAAAAAAACATGGAAACATTTATAGAACACATAAATAATCTCTCTTGGGTAACTAGACATACCCATATCTACCCCAGTAATATATTTCACGAATTACCTAAATAATTTAATATTATCTTACATGGTAATATAGAGAAGATGAGAGGGAAACATAGAGAAAACCAAGATTATTCTATAAAAGGGGTATTAAATTCAACTGCTTAAACATAATAAACTAATTTATAATAATTCTAAAAATGGTTTCGAAAAACTCATTATAATCAATTTTAGAAATCAATAATATTGATATGCAGTAGCCGTTATATATGAGGTGACCCTTATATATATTCCCTATGGACAATCACTAATAACTAAACCCTAAATATAATCTGTTAAAATTAAAAAATCCTAGGACCCTTTCATATTAGGGAAATGACCATTACATATCACGATTCTTCATATAAAAGACACTTATATATATTGGAAATAACCCTTATCTATGATAAGGTATCCCAACAAATTACCAATTTCTAGATCTAATGTATCATATAACAATAAAATATCAAAATAGTATCCCTTATATGGGATAGGGAATAATTATTTCTTATAAAATATCAATACAAATCCACTTTTATATCCCTATTAATCACATGGTATGTATTGAACAATACATAATATTCCCTTAAATAGGGGAGTTCATTGATTTTCAAAAAAAAATATTACATTTCAAAATTATCCCAATTCATCCCAAAACATATAGAATATTAATTTAAAGGAATGAAACCCAAAAGTATCTTCATATCTTTATTATTCTTCAAAAAACCACCACCATTTGAATTTAATATAAACTCAACCCTCGAGAATGTGGTAACTCTTGAGATGTGATCCACAACCATTCTCAACACTTCGGACACCTCATTTATGTGAAAATTACAATTATCAATCCAGTATCTAACCCATATCACCTCCACCAAATATATGATCTATTAAATATAATTTAAGAAAATTATTTATCTCATATTAATAATTATTAGTATTTAATGGTTTCATATTGGTCAAATTTTTCAAATTGATGGTTGTATCGATATGTTAACACATTTAACAAATATTAACTATCATGATCATGGTCTATAAAAAATTTATAATTTTCTCAAATTTAGTGGGATGACTATATTTATCTTAAAGGTAACCCTCATTTTGGGTAGCTCAGTAAAAAATGATATATTTTAATATTATTATAAGGTTATTGTGAGTTCTGTGGTGGTTCCCATTATAAAGATTTACATTTTTTCGAGGTTTATTTCTTTTGGTATTGATGATGTGAGAATACATTTTTAAGAATTGTTTTATTTTTAGGAAGAAATTTTTTATGTTGGGGAATATTTAATAGTAATGATCATCATATGATAATTCCTTATTTATTATTTTTATATTTTGACACTCAAATCAGTGGAACTATATATATTATCACCCATTTTAATTTAAATGAGATTATTTAGTGTCTTTATTTACATTCATTGGTTTTTTTTATATGAAATAAAATTTTTTATTAATATGTGATAAAAAGTGAGTTCAAATTTAAAATGATTTAGAATTAGAAAATGGTCTATTAGATTGAGTATAAAATGGGGTTTTTTCCCTTGGATATGTGCTGTAAAAATTTGGGTTTATTTTATATCTATATAAATTTGTGGATATCCTCTTTTAATAATTTTTTAGAAGTGAATACTAATTTTATTTTTATTTTTTATACTAAATCGCCAATATAAAATACCATTTTTCTATAAATAGAGTGGATAACTACTGTTTTAGGAGAGGAGGAATCTCCCAATGATGATCATCACTAGAGATAATGGGAGAATAATAAGAGGTTTTTGATATCACAAGAAAATGGGTATAGTTCATTGATATTAATCTTTATATTTAAAAAACATCACTTCTCATTCTTATGAATATAATTAAAATCAAGGAATGGAAGTTTTTTTATTATATCTTATTTCAAGATGAGACCACTTCAATGTATTCATAAATATTACATGAATGACAATGAAGATAAACTAGAGAGAATATTATATTCAATTTTAGAATTATATGGATTAATTGTTTATTTTTTTAATCCTACCATACCATATTAAAAAAAATTCAACTAGATGAATCAATATCCTTCCTAATCACCACATTTTGAGTCATAAAAGGATCAATATTTGAGAGAGATGTTTCCATGTTTTTTAAATTATATCTAGTAATTTAGGTATTTTTGGACTATATTTCAAGGATATAAGGGGAATTAAAGAATAAATAGGCCGAATGATTATGGTTTATGAATTTTGGAGCTCATTAGAGATATTCAATGGTTATCAAACCACCGCTATTAGTTGCAAGAAACAATAAGTGGTAGAGTGCATCTATATTGGGAGGTGAGCAAAAACGGTGAATTGGGACCACATAATAACAATCAGATGATTATATATTGGGAATATATCTTTTTCCATGGTATGATGATATTTTCCATAGGAAATATACTATGACCAACACAATCAGTACATTGATGGATCAGATGGTGTTGAGGCCATCAAATGTTTCTTACACTGAAAAGGACGTGGTGGGGATAGTGTCACAGAAATTCCCATCCCATTGAAACAATCTAATGGAAACCCATATTTCTATATTGACCACACAGGTCTGGAATAGCTCTATCTAAGTTGAGATATCTCGGCTATCTAGTCTACAATGGGGTAGGTGTGATCAACCCACATAGGACTAAAAAACCCAATGATGATGGGGAACATATCTATAGTCTATTGGGGATCAATGTGGAACCCCCTTATTAGTATAACACAATTGAAGTATGTGGAGATTTATAACACACTCATTTTTTATCCCTAGAGTCACATTTGACAATCTACGATATCTTGATCCCAATGGAATCATGTTTAGATACTTATGAGATATTTGGATAGATGAATTAAGAGTTTGATGATGAAATAAGTTTGGAAATTAATTTTATATATGTAATAAAAAATTTACTTTCAACAGTAATTTTTTAGAATGAGTTACCATGACATCAGATCACCAAATTTGAGTTTATTGAGTGGAATAAACACTCTGAAATGAAAATTTAAAGATAATGATGTCTATATTGTTTTTGTGATGATACAAATATTAGTATTATTTAATTATAATAATATTTAAGTAAATATTGAAGAAGATTACAAATAATGCCAACAATGTATATCCTGGATGAGATACATGACCATTAGAGGTGGATAACGATTCTTTTTTTAAATATTGTGGAAGTGGAATGATGTTATATTAAAGGAAACATAATCATATAACATTATAATGATTTCTCCTAAAAATGATACAAAACCTATGGAACATATGAATTCGTCATGTGACAATCATCTATAGGAATTGTTCCAATTGAAAAAGGTTATTATTTGATAATTAACAAAAAATAATTGTGACATATTATATTTTAAGGGTTGTCTAATATAATTTTAAATGAGTATTGGATAATGTGATCTACCAACATAAATAAAGGAATAATCATTAATAAAAAAGTGATAATTTCATTAGTGGTGTTGTCAAGGATGGAAATATTAATTGTTAACTAGAATATATAAATATAATCCATTATGTTATGGAATGAAATTACATTTTTGAGAATGATAAATGTGGATTTAGTTATTTAATTATAATTAGTTATAATAGTGTCTAATGTTATAATAATATAATGGAAATGAGATAATGATATAAGATTGAGGAAGAATATTCTCCTAAATTTGGTGAAATGACCATGAAAAAAAGTAGATTTACTTAATGAATGTTATATAATATTTGCAGATATATAAGAAAAAGTGACTCAAAACCTAGAGACTAAGATAGTGTAAAAATCATTATAGGCATTTTTAAGGATTAAAAATAATGGTCAAGTAAGTTAGTGGAGTAATCTAAATTACATGAGATTATATAGATAAAACACCGATTGAAGAATGTAGTATCAGTATAGTTATATTATTTCAAGATGAATAATTCAATAACATCATCATTATTGATAAATTATTTTTGATAACATAAATTAAATGATATTATGGAAACCTATTTATGATGTTGTTAATATAGTGATGAATATGTATAAATTATAATATTCTATGATATGATGTGACAAACAAGATTATTAAATTAACATAATTCATAAATTATTTAATTATCTCTATGTATCTGTGATGTTGACTAGTGTAAATATGATAAGCATATTTTAACAGCAATATATAACTATGATTTTTTTATTTCAAGACTCATAGTGGGATATTTTATTGTATGAGATCATTATTTGTGTAATATTATACATTGATATGTGATGAAGTATAATATATATATATATATATCTTGATGGAAAAGGTATATGATGGTGGATCTTCACAACACTGACCTTCTATCTATGTTTTGAGTGGGGTTTCATTGACTATACTCTTTATCTCCCACTGTTAAAGTATAGGGATGATTTTGATGCATACATGTGACTACCTCTAAAGACACTTAAATCTATATTTGTTAAAATTTCAAAATTTTACTTCAAGGATTAGTGGTTAAAAAATTCAAGAAAATATAAGGGGAAAATATCCAGTATCTGATAAAAATGGAAGAAACATCAATAATCCACTAGTATCAACTTGATATTTGGTTTCTAATATTTCCATGAAAAATAACTTATGTTATGATTAGTATTATCCTAGATGTAATCTTTCAAAATTGGGGACATGAAATTCAAAACTATAATTTATTCGTCATATGGGAAAACATTTGGTTCCATTTCCACATAGATAGCATTATCCTGTAGGTTATCTAAGTCCTCCAGCTCATTACTAATACCAATTTAATGTCTCTGTAAACACATTATAGCTTTACGAAGATCCAAATGGGGGATCTTTTTATTGTATTTTTTCCATCTTCTCCTAATATTTATTTATCTATGAATTAGAATAAAATCATAGATTAATTTCATCTTTAAAGGGAACTATAGTGGAAATAAAAAACCCATAGTGTCTTTATCTCCCAATAATCAACCATTAATTATATTGGAAGAGTCATCATAACTTGAAAGAATATGTATGTACTATTCTAAAATGGATTTATATGAAACTACCTTAATCCTCATGTGGATAATATGCCCATGATCCTCAATAGAAATTGACTTACCCACATACGTATTCTTCAATGGTTTAAGATGTTGGAGTAGTTATTTAACTTTTAGACTTACTCCATTTAGTAATTATATTTCCTTATACACCCAACATTTATTTTATCCCTTTTTTTGTACCTAAATGAATATATGATCCATCTTAAAAGTTATACTCAATTTATGATAGGGACGAATAAATATCATTTTCCTCTACCCCATCATTGATTTATTAATCACTATTCACCTCTTGAGCACCATCAGATATTGAGTATTCCATGGGTATTTGATCATGAAACTGGTTCATACTTCTTTTAGACATTATTACCATAATCACCCATATGTATCCAAAATATTATCCCTAAACATCGATGAAATTTACTCAACACACCCATTGCACTAGTATGAGATTCACCATACATTTCAAGAAGAAATTTTTAGATATCTATGTCCTAAAATATATATGGTGAAGGATTTATAATGATTTTTAATCCCTAAAGTATCATAAATATAAGAACGTGACTGTGGTGATATGTGGTTAACAGTAATTTCAATAGTATCTCTATACGAGGGCATGATGTATGGTAGTATTTGGGTTTTTTTGTGAAATTATTTTCTGGTCATGTTTTGGGATTTATGAAATTTATGTATCTAGATGATACAATTAGATAAAATAAAAATAGATGAGAACACTAGAAAAATTGAAATTTTGATTCAGTAAAATAGTGTTTACTTCACTAAAAGATGAAAAAACATATTTAGAGAATGTAGTGAAAAGTAGCTTTGTAGAAGTATGCTCAGTGAGATATGTTGAGTGAAATAAGTTGAGGGAATGTGTCATATTATAACCAGCTGAATTAAATATGGTCTGATAGATATATAATGTAAAATAAACTACAATATGATGGAAATGCATGTGAATAAAAAAGTATTGTGTTATGATGAATGAACCATGCAGTTGATATCAGGTTTTAGAGAGTGATATAGAAAAAAGGATAGTTTCAAATACAACATAATTTCAAGGGGATGTGGTGAATGTTCTTAATTTGCTACATTTTGTTGATTCACTTGTGATGTTATATAGAATAATTTCGTCATATATTTATAGTTGATGGAGTTATGAATATGTGTTGTTAATGTGAATTATAAGAGTAATTTTCACTTTTCACCGGGATATATTGCTTAACGATGGATGGCCAATAGATGATTGAACATTGCTGGGTCTCCCATGAATGTTGTATGGTGGTGGAAATTATTGATCAGATGGAATCCACAATATCATATGGGGATGTTACATATGTTTTTTACGGATTAGTGAATCCACCAGTTAATTAGAAATATATGTTCTATGATGGATAACTATAGTGTCCGAGGCACTATATCTAATGGAGGGAGGGTATATTATGTATAGATTAATGAGAAGAAAGACAAATATCAAAATATTTATTATGTTTCAATAATCATGGCAGGGAATTATAAATTGGCTCCATTATTATTAAGATTAATTTCTCCATTAATAATGTTGTGTAGTTATTCTCCCATGGATTTATTACTAAGTCCAAAACATGTAATACACTGTGTGTTTGTACTATTGTTTCATTATATTTGTCATAATAATGTTTTTCTTGTTCAATAATCTTTAATGATATACCATGGGGTTATTCGAATCATATGAGAGGGTGGGACAGTATTGTGGTTTTAGTTTCTAGACATCCCAATGTTGGACACTAATCAATGAGAAATGTAGCACTAGGATGTTGTATCTTAATGGGATCAATGTTACATAAAAATATTGAATAATTGTTATTATATAATTGTTTTAGTGCATATGGTAAGTAGTTTTGTAGCAAACAATTATTTCCATATAATAATATTACATATTTTAAGGTTAATATTCAATAAATTTTACAAATAGTCTCGCAAGGACCATAAATATTTAGTTTCACAGAGATTAAATACTTAATATTTTTTATGAAATATATTCATCCTCTCCCACAATGATCATCTTATTATGTATTGTTCACATGCACACCCTACATAAAACCATTATTCATAACATTGGGAAATGAAAAAAAATTAATGGATGAGCTTAGATGTCCTGTAATGGAAAAAATGGGAGATATTAATGAATGGCCATATGAAAGGATAAGATAACGACAAGGGTATGAAATAAATAATATAATGTAACATGTTTATACCCAATCTATCATGGACTGTAAAAATTAGGCATGGAATAAAAAATTGTCATTTTTGATTACATGATTCATAATAGTGAGAAATCATAATAAATAAATGATCAGCCATATATTCATGTCACATATGTGTAAAAACATTACAAGTTCAAACTATTTTAATTTTTATGGTTAAAAAATAAGTCCATAAGAAAATAAGGTATCTTGAATCAACATCATTTTCACATAATGGATTATACACTCTGACTTATTTCCCACAATTGATCAATTACATCGAATTTTTTCTCATAGTGAATGAATCACATTCATTTTTTCCAATAACAGATCAAGCACGTCATCTTGATTCCCATAATTATCCCATGGGATATATTACTTTACCCAATTCATTGAAGGAATATCTGATTTTGGGCCCACCCATCACATAATGAAAACCATACATATGTGTGACATATAATACATAATCATTAATCATATCATTATATCATAACCCGAGAACTAAAATATGACTTCATAAGCATATCATTAATTCATCATAGAATAGCCCATTAAAAATATTAATATCAAAAAAATATAATCAATATAATATAAAACTATTCAAATAAATTATATTGAATGTAAAATTGAATCAAATCCCAATTAATATACAAGGAACATTAAATAATTTTTTGGGTAGTATAAATTCTCTCAAAATATCATAACATTAATATTGAGAAAAACTACCTATCAACGTTTTAATAAACAATTTAGAAATAAAAATACAGGAAATATAGTGAAAAAATATTTTCATTGAAATTAACATGGAAAATTATAAATTAATCATCTAGAAATTTAGTGTTCGTGATGATAGGAAATTATTATCATGTCGTACAACATAAAACTAAACATTCCTTTAATATTATTGTAAAAAATTAAAAAAGTGACATGTTTGTAAAGTGAGAATAAATTTAATTGTATGCATTTTTTTAAAAATTTAAACTAAGGTAAATAATACTATAAAAACCGTTGGACCGTAGTAAAAATATTCTTTAAAAATTTTTATAAAATAATGACATCGAAGAGAATGATATTTTGACTGATTAACGAAATAATGAGATTTTCCATAAATCATTATTATTGTATCTTTTGTTATAATAGAGATTTAAATTGAATTAAAAATTATATTCCATTGAAATAATCTATGTCAAAGAAAATTGATGAGTTTCATGGGATATATATCATAATAATGAATCATTATAAACACAATTGTAAATAATCTCTACAAACAATGAGATTGTACAATAAAATACTTCCCACTTTGAAAAATTTTGATTCCTAATCACCATTAAAAGAAAAATATCAGATGGATATGTACGTAGAAATAATATTTATAATAACCATAAAATTAATTAATGGTCCTTTATACACAATATAAAATAAACAAGTGGTTAATATAGAATATATTTCATAGAAATAAAAGTTAATTGAAAATTCCCTCATATATCGATTTTTTGTACACATTTTAACCTCCAATATAATAAAAATTGGATTACATTAAATATATTAGAAACCATAATCATATATATCATACAATATATTATTTACTTTTAACCATTTTCCATATTTTTATTAATCGTTATTTAATAAATCATTATTTTGGGTGATAACTATTTCCTTTATCATGCAGGTTGTGGTATTATAGATTTGGTAACTATACTTTGATTATTGTTAAATCATCTCTATAATTTTTAATCAAGATATTAATATAATATAAATTCATTATCCACATATTTAATGTCATTTATAAAAGTATATATGGAAAATTGAATTACCCCATTCTTGGAGATACTAGGTCGTACATACACATGAGAAATGTTCGCATTTTTTAATGGATAGAACAAAAGAAAGTTATTTAAATATAAAACCTTATAGAATCATTTTTAAATCATTTATTTAATTTATATTCCCCAAATATATCATAATTACCATCCATGTATTAATAAAACACCAAACATACCATATCACTTAGTGGAGGCGGTAGTCCACACGTATGCATGAGTAATGTTATAATTTATCAATAGATTGGAAGGAAAGAAGTTATATGTGAGTTTTAATTAAATATTTATAAATATCCCTTAAATTATATATATATATATATATATAATTTATATCCATCATTAAATTCAATCATGTTAGATGGTGATGGAAAATTAATTACAACGGTTTATGGGGTGGTAGTCAGTCCTACACAAGATTGAAAATTATTTTCCCAAATAATGGACGTAGTATTAGATTATTATTAAAGTAACAAACTATAATATATTTATAGTTTAGATAATTATAATATTATATAATAATTTTTTGGATTATTTGAAGAAGTAGGAATATGTTAAAAATTAAAATTATATACTATGAATGATACATCTTCTTTAGAAAAACTTTTTATGATAGCACCAAAATCCATCATAGGAGGGCTTCCAAATAAAAAACAGGTCTATATAAAGTGAAAAGTGAATTTACAAAAAAAATTGAGTACATATTTTCATAACCAAAAGGTTCTTGAAGATTTAAAAGGAGAAGAGAGGTGGTGTCCTTTTATTTGTAAGGGAGATGACCCAGTTGGAAACATCAATGAAATATCCCAATAGAATAATATATGATTGTAATTGAGAAAAAAACTCATCCAAATTACAACAAAAATAAATTTTTTTGTCTAATATAATTAATTTTTATTGTTTTTACTAATAATTATGAAAATAAATATGTTTTATATTTTACAAAATATTAATTATTTTGATTCAAAATATTAATTCCATTTTAAGAAATATAACTCATATAAGTTGGATAATTTTGTTTAAAAGCATACTTACAAGTGTGATGAAAATACACATTCACAAAGAAAATGTTTCTTTAACTGTAAAAAGTGTTCTAATCAAATTTTATAATAAAATTGACTAAAATAAAAAAACCATTGATTAATAATAATATAATTTTTTAATATAATTTTTAATTTTTTTCAAACTTAACATTTTCAATTCATTAATGAAAAGTTTTTTTTTAATATAAATTATCATTTTTCATTACCCATCAAAAAAGTAAAGTTTTGAGAAAATTATTAAAAATTTACACTATTATTATTTTTACATGTTGTATTAAAATTTTAATTAAATTTTAACTAATAAATATCTAAAACATTAAATATATTTTTTTGAAATCAAAATTTAAAATATTATAAAACCAATTTTTAGAAAAAAATTAGGTTTTTAAGTATAATACTATATTTATTATTATCCCTGAAAGAACCCAATTTTTGTATCATGTATTAATCAATTTAATTTTGGTATAATTATTTTGTATTGACCTAATAAAGATGCCTAATTAGTTCATGGGTGACTTGGGGGTGTCTATATTGTGTTTGGTCCTAGAACCACGATTTTGGGACAATTGTGTTGAAGAATGTTAAATTAAACTATGTGGGGTAGGCCATGTGGTTAGATATAACTATAAAAGGATAAAAAAATGGTCAAAAGGTGTCTATATAGTTAGTTAAATCATGCATTTAGGGTGAAAGACTATGAATATATATTAAACGAAATTATAGAGGTGTTTTTTATGGATGGTGCATGGTTTCCCTAACTGTGAAGCCTGAATATGTGAAATTCCCTTTTCTATGACAGATGGTGCATGGTTACACACAGTTTGGCCAACATTGTGGTGCCTATTTTTAGGTGATTTTATGAAATCACAGTTAATGAAATTTATTATCATTCTTTATTCTCCTCCTTGTCTAATTAAAGTGGATGGAGACCATTCTCTCCCCTTCTATACCCCTTTGCAAGACTAATACAAGATCATCTACATCTCATCCATTCAGAGTTTGAATTAATCATTGTTCGTCTAATTGGATCAGTACAAATAAGAAAATAATGCCTTTTTAATCATACATCATTCTTCATTTAATGAAAAACACTATTTATATATTGGCACATATGATTTTATTTCATGGCATTGAACTGCTCTCTAGGACTCTTCAAATATAAACCAAACTAGAGGCTGATACTGGATGAGGAAACTAATAAATTTATAATGTAGGTGGTCTATAAGAATTACCTATTGTCTAATCATTCTATAAATTTCTATCTGTGTGCTCCAATTTCATCGATTTCACCTATTTAATTAATGTGTCTTTATTTTAGTGATTAGATCATTATTCTACAACTCTTGTTATAACTTCAATTCATCACTAGTGGTTACGTACATAATGTTGACCACCCCTTGTAGTTGATTTCATAATTGGTTTTTAGTTCCTTGAAATGGGTTTCTTTGTCATCATTCGAGTGTGCCTTGGCTTGACCCAGCTAATGGTAAACCATTCTAGTTTGAATGACTATTGCATTGTAAATTTTTAGAACATTAATGGTTATCACTTGACCTGAATAAGGTATGTTATTAAACATTATAAATAAATATTAACTTGAATTAGCAATAGTACTCTGTATGTGACATAGCCTTCATGAATTATTAAAATGTAAGTGGAAATTATAGTATTTATATAACATCACATAGTTTTTACTAAATAAATTATACATGTTTCATCATCCTTAGCCCACCTTGTCATGTTTATGAATGTTAAAGGAGTAAACCATGTAATCCAATATGAAATGATATAAATGGTTTCGTTCCATTTAGCCTTGTCCCATGATTGTAAGGAAACACCCCAATCCCTGAAATATTTAATGGAACAATTACTACATGGACTAATTAACTAAATAAATCAAATGAAAGGTTCTTATTGTATCAAGATCATTAAATTATTTTAGATGTTGTTAAACCAGATCTAGACTTGGATTCCCATCAGAATTCGTTGATCACTTGTGGATATCAATCCGATTTAAAGATACATATTTCCATACATGAGACCCAAATTGGAACTCTATAATTGTATATTAGTGGATTCTTGGTAGGAATTAATAGGATCCCTCCATTATTGTTAAAATATTCCTTGGATACACTCTTTGGATGCAGTATGACTTCTACGGACATGAGGCACCTTGGATACAATCTTAAGCCATGTCACTTCTTATCAAATTTTACTATTCATTTATTCTGTTAAAATGGTTAAAAGTAATATATTATAGAATTAATTAGACAACGCTCCTTGTATTACCCATTTACCCCCCATATCATAGATATAGTTACCAACAGAGCTAGATCGACCCTTTAGGTCATGGTTTCCTTAGTAATTACCTTGGAACCTTTTTATTTTTATTATCATCATAGATTCCATCTTATATCTAGGATCCTTCACTATTATTTTTAGGTCAGGACGTTATTATTAGATATACCAAAAATTAATTAATTATATAAACTAAAAATAAATTAATTTAAAAATTGGTAACATGTTTATATGCCATATGACTGCTGAAGTAGGTACTTGGGTATTTAAGTTACAGTGAAACTTTTATTTTATATATTTAGGGTTTTCCACTATTTCATTTTATATTTCATAGACAAGACGTTATAGATTTTATTGTTGGGGCCTATTGGGATTTATCTAACATCCTATCTTTTCGACAATTGGTACCTAGGAAGATTACATGTATGTAGGTTTTGACAAAGTGAAGTGTACTTAAAACTCTTCATTTCTTGCTTTCCATAGGAGGAAGTTGGGTAGCTGATGAACGAGATGGATCATAGGATGACTGGATTATTTTTGGATTCATTATTTCTACTTTTTTATATCCTGTATTGTCTGATTCTTTTAATCCTGGTTTTCTGGCATATTTGATACATGACATATATCATCATCAGATTTTGTATATTATTTTCAATTATTCGATTATTAATTATTCTAGTCTATTTCATTATTTCCATCTATTTATCTTAAATTTCATCCACTATTAACCTAATTTTCTATCTAACTAATGTGATAAACTACGATACTATGGGAATAGTCTGCCAACATACACACCCTAGGCCCTTGCTTCTAGTCAAAAACCTCAAGATAGCAGGGATATTCTCTTGAGGCCATGTGTCCCACTATGCTCCGAGAACGTCTTTGTGGAATCTAGGTTCGGGGAGCCACAACCCCATTCATAAAATATATATGAAAATAATTATATAATTTTTATTGAATAAATAATATAATAATTTCACTAAAATTATTCACTAAAAGTGAATAATTCAATTTATTATCATGAATATATATTGCTTGCATAAAAATAATTTTCAAAAAAACATTTATTTTACTTTCAAATGATTTCTATTTTCATTTATAATTAATTGATAATTAGTTAATATATTTTATTAATGTATAAAAAATATTATATTTATAATATATATATTAATATTGATAAAAAATAATTTAATTTCTATGTTATATCAACCACATTCAATAAAAATATTTTATTAATATAAGATGGTTCATTTTAGCGTTATTTTGTACGTGACACAATATATCGAAGTAACTAAAATTATACTAAAAACCCATTCATCAAATAATACGTTGTTACATTCTACCCCCACCCCTTAAAATAATTTATCCCTTAAAATTTGATTACACTTATATAAAGAAATTGATGATACATCAATATCATCTTATAATTTAGGTTCCTATTTAGATTCCTCAAATTGGTGGTTTCACCACAAAACAATACCGAGGTTAGTGGCCTTATTTCATAATATTTTATCTATATGATTCCTAATTTCCACCGATTTTGTATTATTAGATATATTAAGATCTATTAGTATAATATTTGAGTTCATTACATGCGAAGGATCATGTACGTACTTCTTATAGAGATTTATATGGAACACATTGGGAAATTGAGAGAGGTATAGTGGGAAATCCAATGTGATAAGATTCCTTCCCTACATGATCATGAATATAAAAATTGAAAATATACATAGGGGCCAATTTATCCTTTTTTCCAAATACCATAAAATTCATCTATGATAAAATTCTTAGAAAAAAATACTCATCAACATCAAATTCCAGATCACAAAAATTATTTTCAATATATTATTTATGTAGACTCTTATCTACCTTTATGTGTTTATAAATGGCTCTAAAATTATATTCAATTTTCCCAACTAGATCAAGCATAAATATATTTATTTATCCAACGTCATCCAATCACTTTGGTGTTCTATATTTCTTCTATAGTTTATTAACAAGATGATTTATGAATACTTGTGTGAAAGAAATTTTTATAAAAAATGATAGGAAATTTTTTTTGATCCCAGACACCTTTTAAATATCTATAAAAAGATCATAGAATATCCTATATGGTTTTAATGGTTATCATTTATTGATCATATATCTAAGGATGATTTATAGTGTTAAAACTCAACTCTGTATCAATGTCTTATTGAAGTCTTCACCAACACACCAAGGTAAGCCTCAGATCCTAACCAGATACTATAGAATATGGTAGTCCATGAAAACTTACCACATAGATAATGTATATTATGGAAGGATTATAAATAAATATGTATTCACTAAAAGTAATGAATATCTACTGACTTCATAAGGATAATTACAATAACTCAAATAACATTATCATTTTTTGATATTTTTGCATGCCTAATGATAAAATCCATGGTTATGATTTCCCATTTCTATTATGGTATGGGAAAGGGTTGTAAAATAACCTTATAAATACTTTTTAATCCATAACCTATGGACATACCATGAACCGACTTGAATTTTATGCAATATCTCCCTCAATTTTATCCCACCATAAATACTTTTTCAGATCTCAATACATCATTTTTTCAAGATGAATAGTTAATGTAGAACAATGAGCTTACCCTAACACCTCCTCATTCAAATATGATATATATAACATATATATTGTTCTCGAATCAAACCATTCAATCATAATAAATGTTAAACAGAAAAATATTTCTAATTTTCTTTCATCACACTACATTTTCTTTTGGCATTCCTTTAATATTCATATTGATATATGGTTGAACACTCATTTCAGATAAATAATATTTTTCCTCATTTAATATTTCTACATATATCCTTTCCAAATCTACATATATTTTATATTTTTTTCCTCATCATAAATAATAAAATATCATACTTTTAACTCAAAACATCTGCCACCTTTGTCCCTTTCCCAAGGTGATAATGTATTGAGTAGTAATATTCTAAAATCAATTTCG
The DNA here is from genome assembly GCA_963277665.1 of Viscum album. Lineage (NCBI taxonomy): Eukaryota > Viridiplantae > Streptophyta > Magnoliopsida > Santalales > Viscaceae > Viscum > Viscum album. The sequence goes on from OY728152.1 coordinate 1,391,710,825, forward strand.
ACCATATTCGCTGGTAGATATTTAACTCCATAAGGGTGATTATAGTCTTCATAAATTTATTATACACATATATATTACGCCATTTTCCATAAAGGTAATTACTCAATTTTGTTAATGAAAATGTTATCAAAACTAGCTTCAAATTACGTGTTGGGTAATTTCTCTAATGAACCTCTAATTAATGTGATGCATAAGCTATAATAGTATCATTTTACATGATGATTAATCATAATACCTTCCTCAATGAGTCAATATATATTACAAACTCTTATTCACTATATGGTAATGTAATCATTTCCTATCTAACTAATATTCTACTTAGTTTTCAAAAATTTTAATTACATCCATTTTCCCAATGGAACCTAGATCCATTTTGAGTTAACTAAGTGAGTGGATTAGATAATAAGGAAAATTTATCCATAAAATATCAATAATATTCATAAAAACTAAAAAACATAAGATCATAGTCATGGTGGTTTGTATGGTACGTTTTTCAATAAATTTAGACTTTGATGAATACACAAACATAACCCATATTGAGATTATATAACCTAAAAATGGTACATTTGGTAACTAAAATTCACATTTGGTAACTTTTTCATAGCTCATCTCCTCCCTCGTGGTTCTAAGTAATGTTATTAAGTAGTATTCAATTTCACCATTTATCATTGAATATATAAGAATATCAAAAATATTTATTACCATAAATATATCAAGGTAATATTTAAAGACTGAATTCTTTAAATATATGATAATATAAGGGGAATAAGTAAGACTAAATGGAATAGTTATATATTCACAGTGTCCATAACATGTATGAACTATTTTCTTTGGTATATCATTATTCATGACCCTCAAAGGAATATATATATATATGGATGTTAAATCATGGAGTGGTATTGAGATATAGGTTTTTAATCAAAAAATTCTTCTATATAGGGTAGAGGACAGTTATTATTGATTGGGATAATTTTTAGTTCTTGATAATCAATGCAGATTCACATTGTTTCATATTCATTTTTAACAAAAAAATACTTCCACCATATGGTGATACAATTGGATGAATAAATCCATTTTTAAAATTTTCTTGTAGTTTTGTCTTTTATTAATTATACTCAATTGGGGTAATTCTATATAGAGTCTTTTAAAAATTATTAGAAAAAGTATTGGGTTAAATTAAAGAATCCACCTCATTATTTTGTGGAATACTATGAATCTATTCTGAAAAAACATTAATTAACACTTTTAAAATAAGAATATCTTTGATTTTTCAACCATATGAGATAAACAACAATTTATAATAGTAATTAAGACCCATATAATTGATTATATTTCCTTTTTATGATTATATTCATCCTAATATCAATAAATGAGCATAATGACATATGTAAATTGAAATGAATCTTCCCTCCAAGGGAAATTGAAATGGGATCCAAAAAAATAAATCCAATACAGTACTATAATCACATAATTATCAACTAGATGAAAAATAATAATATTTATAAGAATAACGTTTCCACAATTTTCAAAAGAAGAGTAACTATATAATTGATATGCGGCCCTCATTACATTATGACTTTTCCATGCTAACATAATATATAATCCATAAGATAGAAATTCAATACCATTTTCAAATTCTATAGATATATATGAGTGGATATATTTTGAATCATATAATACATTATCTACTCTAAAATGGATAATAAGTGAACCCCTCACCATTTCATTCATTTAAACAATTACTCAGGTCATTATCATGTGATGTTTTCATTTTTCATTGATCATAAGAGGTGTTCAAAGCTGGTAATCATCTCAAAACGTTTTATTTATGCATTGGATAGAATAACACCCATAATAATTTCATTAAAATCACTATTGCACATGTGGTGAATTGGTGGTATTCTTATTATCTTATATATAACATATTGACCCATTAATTGCTTTTAGAAATTCATTGGATTTTTTAACATCCATTCCACATTTAAAAAACCTCTAAATTTTCTAATGAAAATACATTTTAATTTATTACCATATTTTTAGTATGTAAATAAATGGAATTTATTTCCACCAAGAGAATTATTCAAGTTATCATGAGTATCGATCATATTTTTCTTATCAAAACCGTTGAACCATTATGAAACCCAATTTTCATTTTGACATTGAGTGCACATAAAATAATTCTCTAATACATACTAAATTTGTTTATTGGAAATTCCATTCAGAGACATGGATTTAGGAAAAAAAATATTCGATCACCCTTACCACAATGTTGAATGATAATACCAGAATCATAACTCATATGACATGTAAAATTTTCCTTATAAGCACTTACAAATCCATCATAATTATACTTTAGATCAGGTAATTCCTTATACATTTTTCTATCAATAATTTGAGTAAAATTCTTAATAAAAAATTACATCTTGAAATCATTAAACTCCATGGAGTCAATTTAATCATGTCTCCTCATATTCATTATAATATTACACAATTTATCATCAATGAATTCTAAAAAATTAATAGAAAAATAAAATTTTCTTGTTCTGGACACTGAAGAATGGAAAAAATATTTTTATTTATTCTAAAAAAATTATGAACAATTAAAAGATTGATAAAACCACATAAAATAAGGTCTTTGTTTTATCATGAAGGACTCAATAGAATTTTGTTCCATCCTTTTCTCATTCATAAGTTCATTATGATTCCTAACATGAGAAATTTTTGTTAGAACATAAAAGATATTTTTTATTTATTTTCCATCACATTTTGATTCAAAGTAGGATATTAATTTCATTTTCTACAATATTTTTTAATAGCATGATATCTTCTATTTCTAACCATTGACTTAGTCAAAAAAACTTAATAAACTAAAACATTATTGGGAAACCCAAAATTCATGAACAAATTATCGGATATCTAAATATTAACACCTAATTATTATCCTATGACACCTTAGGTTTATCATAGTTTCATAATGTTCATCATCTATTCTAATCATTTATAATGGTTCATAAACAGATCATCAATTTCAAAATAATATCCCTCATGAGTGTCAAAATATGTGTGTAGCAAGACCCATTTTTTGCACTACATGACCATCAAATAAAATACAAATAGACTATTTTCCGAATTATTAACCCTATGTACAACATTTTTACATCCACATCCACTTTTTGTGTCTATAGTGGGATGTAATTTCATAGAAACCACTTGATCTAACATTCACCAAAATTCCATGACATTTTCTTATACTTTGAAATATCTCTATGGTTCTAACTATACTTTTATCATCCTAGTTTCCAATGGTTAACAAAACATTCCTCTTATACTAATTATAAATACATAATATTTTCATATATAAATATTATATCTTATTAGATTATCATTCAATACATTTCATAAATACTCCCTCATGGACCATAATGGTTTAGTGGATTTTGAAACTAGATATAAAATATTTTTATTTCATGATTAATCTTCATCATAATGAAAAAGATCGTCCCATTTAGTTGTATTCATATACACACCCTATATAAAACATTTCTTTATAACCTAGGATTGTGAAATATAAGAATGGGTGAGATCATTTGGTCAATACATTAAATAATAAAGATATCAATTGATCATCATATGAAATAATAAAATAATAATAACTATATAAGATCATGAATATAACATAAAATGTTCTTTCATAATCTATAATTATATTTAAACATGATTAATGGGATAAAACATTATCATTATAAATTAAAAGAGTCAAAAGAGTGGGAAATAATCATAAATCAATCATGATCTATAAGCTCATGTCATGTAAGTGTGGTGCCTTCATATGTACTGAAACCATTTCATATATCATAATTAACTACTAAGGCCACAAAATCATAATATATCATGAATAAATACCGATTTTCTATATTATATCAATCACATTATCTTTTACTAATAATGTATCAAGAACACCAACTTTTTACCCATAAAAGATCAAGCACATTGACTTGTCTCCCACAATCGATCAACCACATTGACTTGTTTCCCCTATTGTCCCTTAATAGATAAAATATTAAAAAATGGATTTGAGGGACTTATAATTATAGGATTTCCAAGTTCAAAATTAAAGCCATAATTTTTTTAATAAAACCTTAAAAAATTCATCATATAATCATATCATAACCCATGAATAGAGATCATGTTTCAGAAAAATTTCATCAATCCATCATTGAATAACCCAATGAAAATCAAGGGTTTTAATAAATACCTCATCATAATAATCATAAAAAGTATTAATAAATAACAAGCATGGTACCATTGAATCATATCCTCCTTAAAACATATTTAATACAATGTTTATGGTCATTGAAAAATATAAATTCCATAACAATTTCATTAAATAATTCTTGAGAAAAATATCCATTTCAATTTAAAAGTAGTTTTTTTTATACTGAAAATTCATAAAATATTGTGAAATACATTTCTATTTGATAATAAACTTGGTGATATATAAAGGAATAATTAATGCATTTAGTGTTAATTAAGAAGATAAATTATGATCATGTAATGCATGTTAAATGTATTCATTAATTTCACATTATTTTAACAAATTTAAAAACTACCTCAATTTAAAAAGAAAAAGAAGTTTTATTTTAAAAAAATATTGAAAAATAAACCATGGGTAAAAATATATTTAATATATCATTGGATATTAGTAAAAAAACTCTTGAAAACATTTTTAGAAATCATGGACCTGAAAGGGAATGGATTTTTTAATGAAGAGAGAAAAATTGGATTTTCCTAATAAAAGTTATTTTGGTGTCAATAGTTTTTGAAGAGAGAAAAAAGGAAGGAAAATATGAGTTCTCTAGAAAATAAACATAGGAGAATAAAATTCCCATGTTTCATTAGAGTTAAATAATAATATTGTATCATCCAAAACGTAATCATAATCGATCCAAATAGACGATGTAATTGTATTATAAAAACAGTCCCACTTGGAAAACACTGAATCATATGCCCCATAAAATAAATTAAATTATATGGATATATAAATCCCAATAAAATTCATAATAATAAACATATATTAACATTATGGGTTGTGTATACACCACACAATGGAAAAACATGGTGAATATGGAATGTGCCTCACAGAAATAAAATTAAGACAAAAATATCAAACCTTATGTCTTGAATTTCTACATACACATTATAAATGAAAATATTAAATATATAAAATTATTATAACTATATTAAATGGAAATAATAATATATATAATACCTTATATTATTTTCTTACAATATTTTACCACCCATGTATTAAAAATTCTTTGTTAAAATTACTCTTTTGGGTGATAACTATATCGTTTTTCTGGAATGATTGTAACGTCCCATGCTTAATCTGGTGTGGACCGTTTTTAATTTATTAAAGTTTAATTAATTATGAAACCCAGGGCGCACTCTTGCGCACCTCGCTCTGGGTCCTTGGAAATTGTTTTTAAATAATTTAAATAATTGCACATGTTTCATGAAAAATGTCACGTCATGCTTTGGTGTGATGTTCGTGTTTTAAATAATCAATTAAGGATTATAAAATTGTTATAAGAGATATAAAAAATGTTTAAAATAATAAACGTATAGATAAAAAATATTCTAAAATAATATAAAGAGGGTGTTACTAGAAAAAAATGCAAATAATTAAAAAGGGTGATTCCAATTTTTAATAATTTTAATTATTTTCCTTTCCATTATTTAGTTTTATTTTATCTTTATATGTTATTTAATTTTTTCCTTATATTTTATTTTTATCTAATTTTTATTTTCATTTCTTTTTTCCTTCTTTTCCCTCTTTCCTTTTTCCCTCCTCTCTCTCTCTCTGACCCATCATGTCGAACCCCTCAATCCCGTCACACCAGCCAACATCCCCTTTGGAAGGCTAGTTCTCCTTCGTCCGATGTCTGATTCCTTTTCCCCTAGGTGCACAATAAACCTTAGGGAATTTATAACATTGATATAGTGGAATCGTTCGATTCCATTGAGTATTCTGTGTGTAGTTTGTCGCGGAATATTCATACCCAATTTCGGTGTTTTTTCTTAAAACCATTATTTCAATCTATTTTAGGTAAAATCTATGTATATAATGGATCTTAAAGTAATATATGACTACAAGGTTGGGTTCCTACATGCTTTCCTTTTGTTTCATTGTGATTTATAAAAAATGACTCATTGTGTCGTTAGTCCGTGCCTACTGACTTTGTGAAATTTTACACTTTTAAATTACATTAATGGTTCTGTTTAATTTTTGCAGCCTTAATCATCTTAAATTAATTTGTTTGAATGGTTTCAAAATGATTGAACACCCCTTTCGCTTTGTCGTCATTGTCTTTGTATTTTTCTGTTTGTTGTGTTATTAATTTAATTAGCATTGGGTATTGCTCAGCCCCTTTTTTTGGTTTTTAAATGAAATAATTTGTTGTTTGAATTATTGAAACAAAGTTGGACACCATTTTGGGTATGATGACATGGTAGGTGTATTATTCCATTAGCCGAGTTTATTGTTTGATTAATTTCATGTGTTGCGAAGAAACTTTTTATTGTAATTAAATTAAATAAATAGTCGATTGAACATGAACTTCAATTGTTGGATCATTGGAACTTCTTTTTCTGAAATTTTTATTATTTAAATATTCATTATCCAATGAGGTTAATATGAAATGTATATTTCCTTTCAAGTGGTTGTGTATTACTGTTATATTTATTCCTTATGATGCACAGGTGTATCTGTTATGTTTTCAAGATGAAACTTTATATACTTATTATCTCATATCTGATGCTGTGAAAAAATTTATTAAATTTAGGGCAGTGAAAGGAGGTGGGTCTCGTATTAAGGGCCATTCTTAGATCCTCTGTTCCTGATGGGTTACCTCTATGTGTTGGGGTTGGTGTTGTTGGATTTTCCAGACCGAGACATCCCCGGAAATTCTAATACTTTTGAGTGATACCAGTTCGAAAAGGGCCCATCCGGAAGGATCTGATAGTAATGTGGCTTTGCTAAACTCAGATGACACACAATCCCCTTTTGAGAGATCAGGACAGACTCAGGGTAAAGCCATGCCTCGGGCGATAATTTTTCTTTCAAAATATTTCCTTAGATGGGCTCTGTGGTATTGGATAAATTGACAGATGTTCCGTAGCAATGCATTTGGGATGGTCTCAGACTCCAAATGTCTACATGGAACTTAAATAATGATGTACATATGGTGTATGTTTTTTCTAATTGAGTCTATTGAAAATTGAGATATTTCACCTGATATGTGTAATTGTTCCTGGTTGACACTAGACATGAACCCCAAGTTAAATCACAAGATTGGGTATACTTTTTCCTATTTTTACCTTCAATTTTCAGTTATATGTGTGTATGTGTGTGGTTGTGTGTTTTCGTGAATTTCTTCTGATAGGTACCCTTTCAGACTACCAGCTTTAGCTGATGGAGGTGACCAGGAACAGCTGTTGTTTGGGACCTGGGTAGACTTATTTATTTCATTTCACTATGATTAATTAATTTGAAATCATTATGTAATGGAACACTACATTTTTATTTTTCACGAAATGGAATTGTTTAGAAACCATGTGTGCCAACCTACTATGATTTTATCTCACTCCCTGCTCGGGAATCGTCGACACCCAGGTAGATTACATGCTTGCAGGTGTTGAAAATGGGATGTGTGCTGCTTCTGAGGCTTGATTGTTCATTACTTCTTAGGATGGAGAGTGGGGAAGAGGACCGGGCCTTGCATGCGATGTAGATTCTGCTTGTGTATTTTCTTTTAGTTGAATGTGTGTTTGAGATTTGTGTTCTATGCTTTCAATTTAGACTTATATCATGGCATGACAATCCTTTGTGAGTTTCTACACATGGTTTTTTATTATATAGTTGGGTTATTAACATTGTTTCTGCTGCAGTTTATTTATTCACATGCTTCAACTACTTATTATTTGTTGTTGTCTACTGTTGATGTGATATTATCTGTTACATATGGGGGCATTGTATCCCCCGTAGAAACAAAAAGGATCCTCGCTGCTAGTCAGCAGTCTCTGGCATTCGGGGAGATGTGCTTGAGGTTATGTGACACACCGGTCCGACAACCATCTTATAGGTGAGCCCAGTCGGGACATTACAATGTTTTATTAGAGGTGGTTTTTCCTTTAGTCTTACATTTTGGGTTAGAGAAGAGACTAGGATATAGGGATTGAGAATAATCAAATTCCATGGTTGTGATTATTGTTATTGATTATGAAAGTTATTATTTATATGATTTCACCTTGGGTGACTCACTTGTATTGCATTGTTATTGTGCTGGTATTATTGAAATAATGGGTTTACCGTTGCAGCCCAATGATATGAGGGAAAAATATCCCATGCATCATGATAGGAAGTATACGATTTAAATGCCATGCATATTTCTCTACCATATCTACTTTCAGCATGCATTTTACTATTGTATGTGAGTGCTGTTATACTTAGTGGTAGAATTTTGAATTGTTGGTTTATTAAATATAATGTTTTGTTAATCTATTATATGTTAGCCTGACTCAACCAAGGAGCAGGTTGTAGAACCGTTTAATAATCCTTTTTAGATGTCTCTTCTTTATCAAAACCCATCTCCTATGGCGGGAAGTATGTTGTTTAGTGCCAATAGGCAGTCTATGTACCTAACCTTTTATCGCACCATACTTGTATTCTCACCTTCTGTGCTATTTTTCTAAGTGTGTGTTTGGATGTCATAGGCAAATTCCACTACTACGTCTTCGTGTTGTGTCCTAGGAGAGTGGAAATGAGTGCATTCAAGATATGGTGGGTCTTGAACCACCAGTTGTTCCTCTCGTAGAGCCTCCTGTGGAACTACCTCTTGTCGATCATCTGAGGGACCCGGATGCTATGTTCAGGGATAGTCTCCTCCGGTTTATGTAGTCAGTTTAGAATATTCCTTGGCCTACCCCGTCTAAGGAAGACCTTACATGAGACTTTCTACAGAAGCACCTTCCCACATTCTCAGGGTATAGTGGCCCTCATTCTGCAGAATCATGGATAGAAACTATACGGTCTTTCATCGACCACCTTTATACAACTCTCGAATGAAAGGTCATGCTTGAAGTCTACAAGCTTCATGACACCGCCAAACACTGGTGGGACGTTGTTTCTTAGGCTGAGTAGGCCAGGGACATGGCTTGGGCCGATTTCCAAGTATCCTTCTATAATCTCATTTTTCTGTAGGCTCTGAGAGATGATCATGCGCCGAAGTTCCAACATCTTCATCCAGGCAATATGACTATGTTAGATATTTCTACTTATTTCATGGAACATAAATGTTTTTCTCCATCTCTGACTGGCGATGTGTAGACTTCTACGAGGTGTTTTGAGGATTGACTTGAGTATACTATCCACTCACAGGTGAACGTCTTCGGTTTGACCACTGTTAAAAAGATCGTGAACCGGGATCTAATCTCAGAGTGAAATTTCAGGGAGGATAAACCAATGACCTAGGGATGTTCAGTTTCGAGAGAGGGTGATGGATCTTCTTGCTTCGGGAAATGCCATTTTAAAAGTGAACGTTGGAAAATCCTAGCCAAACAGCATGTATCGATAACTCTGTCACTTTTTATCAGTGTTGTAGAGATAGTCATAGGAATCCACAGTGCATAAGGGATCTGAAGGATTGTCAAGCTTATGGCAGGATGGGTCTCCTTTTTTGTTTCTTTGTTTCCTTCTCTTCATCTTCCAGTGGTAAAGGATATGTACATGCACCTTCTACTGGTGTGGGATCTATGTCTCCATATAAGGATGGAAGTTCTTTTTCAACCGGTTAATCAGGACGAGGAAGTGGTGGAGGTCGTGGTTGAGGAAATCAAATTTCAGACTATCAGTGTCATTAGAGTGGAACTCCTTAGGAAAACCTGGTATCGTATTAGGGTCGTGGCTCAGGTCCCATGTATGTAGTGCAATCGGCACCAGAGGAGTAGAGTGCAGGGATATCTACAATTTGAGTTACTATTCTAGTAGCCTCTAATTTAGTTTCTTCTCTTTTTGATATTGGCGCATCTCACTCCTTTGTATCTACTACTGGTGTTGAAAGTCTTGGTTTTCCAATTGAGTACTATTGCGGCATCATGTCTCTCGACACCTTGCATGGGGTCGGGACATAGGGCATACAACAGTTCCTAGAGTGCCCCCTCGATATAGGTGGGTACAGTTTTGTTTGAAAATTCTATATCCTCGATATGTCCGGCATTGAAGTCATTATTGGTATGAACTGGCATTCTTCTTACAATGCCCAAATGGATTTCTATCACCATCTGATATCTTTTACATCCCCTGAGGACGACACATATATTCACAATGTAGTATGGGATCTGCATGCAGACTGAGCTGAGCCTAAATATGTAGTGTTGGGGTGAGTGACCACTATGTTGGAAAGTCTCTTCATGAGAGATCAGGGAATTAAACTAGTTGAATTACCTCTAGTGGTGGATCTTTTTAGGGACATCTGCCCTGAAGATTTTTTTGGATTACCTCCTACTAGAGGCATGGAGTTCACTATTGACCTCATTCTATGTGTGACACCTCTGTCTATTTCTCCTTATATGACGGTGCCGACCGATCTGCATGAGATCAATAAGAAACTTGAAGACCATTACCCAAAGTGTTTCATCAGACCTAGGACATCGTCGTGGGGTTCAACGATATTTTTTTCCAAGAAGGTAGACAGTGCCCTAAGGATAGGCGTGCATTATCTTCATCTCAACCTACTCACGGTAAATAATCGATATCCACGACATCGTATAGATGTTCTCTTTGACCATCTCCGGGGCACAATTGTTTTCTCCAAGATTGATCTGAGGTTGGGATAACACCAGGTGCATGTGCGACCGTCTGACACACCACGTACATCATTCCGAAGTTAGTATGGCTTCTAGGAGTGTCTGTTTATGCCATTCGGCCTCAAGAATTCGCCGATAATGTTCATGGCCCTGATGAACTAGATTTTTCATCCATATCTTGATTCCTTTGTTGTATTCTTCATGGATGAAATCTTACTGTATTCAAGTTCTAGACATGACCATGCAATACATCTTGAGATCATGTTGTGTACAAAGAGAGAGCACCAACTATACGCTAAGCTCAGTAAATTCCACCTATGGATTGATAAAGTGCACTTCTTGGGTCATATTATATCTGAATCCAGAGTATCATTTGACCCAAAAAAGGTGAGCATCATGGTTTCATGGGAGCATCCCAAGAGAGTCCTCGATATTCGCAGTTTCTTGGGGCTTGCTGGATATTACAGGCGATTCATCCAGGATTTCTCCCGCATAGCTATGCCTCTCACGGCCTTGACTAAGAAAGGTGGACAATTAATCTAGTCAGAATCTTGTGAAAAGTATTTTCATGAGTTGAAAGGAAGACTGAACACAACACTGTTCCTGATTCTTCATGAACCTAGTAAGAGCTATACAATTTATTGTGATTCATCAGGAATTAGACTTGGTGTAGTTCTGATGTAGGGCGATCAAGTCGTGGCTTATGGATCCCACTAGTTGAGACCTCACGAGCGGAACTATCTGACACATGACATTGAATTGGTAGTTTTGGTTGAGTATCTACGTTGTTGGAGACTCTATTTGTTGGGTGAGATATTTGCTTTTTACAGGAATCATAAAAGCCTGAAGTTTATCTCCACTCAACAAGACTTGACCATAAGGCAACATATGTGGGTTGAATACTTGTAGTAATTTTATTTTAATCCTGTTTATACCCCTAGTAAGGGTAATGCTATGGTAGGCACTTTTTTCTACATGACACAAACTCAGGTCGTGCAGGTAGCCAACAGTGAGTGGCAGATGATGGCCTTGTTTTAAGATATGCATCTGGAGGTTCAGGAGTAGAGTGTACAACCAGTTCTAGAAGCTCTTACAATGTCATCCTCTCTTCTAGAGAAAGTCTGAAGGCAACATTTGATTGACCCTCAGGGTCTCATTTTGAGGGAAAGTGTTACAGGAGAGAACCCACCTCCTGGTTGGGTTATTGATGGCAGTGAAACTCCCTTTTACCATGGCCATGTATGTGTACCTTCATGTATATGGGAAGAAATGATAAAGGAATCTCACACCTCGGTTTGGGTAGTACATCCTAGGATGACCAAGATGTAAAGATACATGTGTCGACAGTATTGGTGGCCTGGTATGAAAAAGCAGATAGCAGGTTACATCACTCGGTGCTCCACCTGCCAAAAGGTGAAGGCAGAGAACCCGCAAACTACTAGACTCCAACAGCCTCTATCCATTCCTAAATGGAAATGGAATGACATCACTAAGGATTTCATTATAGGCTTTCCATGATCTCCTTGAGGTAGAAATTCAGTATGGGTGGTTGTAGATAGGATGACCAAGGTTTCACATTTCTAGACTATCCGAGAGGCCTTTACGATTGATGAGTTGGGAAGGTTGTATATCCAAGAAATTTTGTGACTTCATGGTGTACCTCATTCTATTGTCTTGGATAGGGATTCCCATTTTACTTCATGGTTCTGGAAAGGGTTGAAAAAGGCATTGGGGTCATCGGTACTTCTGAGTACTATATATCACCACTAGAGAGGTGGGAAATCCAAGAGAGCTATACCAGTGTTAGAGGATATGTTACGGGCTTGTATCCTTGATTTTGGAGGGTTTTGGGAGAATAATTTACCTTTTTTGAGTTTACCTATAATAAAATCTTCCATGAGATAATCCAAATGGCTCCATATGAGGCTCTCTATGGTAGACCGTGTTGTTTGCCTTTATGCTGGATCGAAGCAGGCGAGGCAACTTTGTTGGGTCCTTATCTCATTTTGGAGACTTATGATTATGTTAAGTTGATTCAGAAGTATATGACTATAGCTCAGTCTAGGACAAAGTCTTATACCGATCGCCTCTTCATACCACAGATGTTTGAGGTGGGATATCGAGTCTTTTTGCGTGTTTCTCGGAGGATGGGTCATATGCATATCTGGAGATAGGGGAAGTTATCACTGAGATACCTCAATTCATTCATGATAGTGGAGAGAGTTGGGTGGGTATCCAATTGGTTACTTCTACCACAGAGGTATTGTTCCATGTACGACATTTTCCATGTATCTCAGCTTCAATAATATCATCCAGACCCGTCTCATTATTTTGACCAAGATGACATCGAGCATGATGTTGATGCATCCATTGGGAATCATCTGATCTGTATTGTCTTCCGTAGCATGAATGTCTTCCGTAGAAAGTTAGTCCCACTGGTCTGGGTGTTGTGGCAACACAGACGCATTCAGGATGAGACCTTGGAGCGAGAGACGGATGTACGTGCATAGTGGATGGAACTCGTCTCTAGTGACGTTCCACTACCTTCGGAAGGGAAACAAAGGGACGAGTTGTTTTAAAGTGGGGAGGTTGTAATGTCCCGGCCTTAATCAGCTACATTTTGTTTTTACTTTACTGTATTCTAATTAATTAAGTGACCTGGGGCGTGTCCTTGTGCAATTATCCGTGGGTCCCGGGTAGTTTTTTATAGTTAATTTAAATGACTATTGACATTTCATGAAAAATATGACATCATACTTTGGAATAGTATTTGGGTTTTAAATAATTAATTAAGGATTGAAAAATTGTAATAAAATATTTAAAAATATTTAAATGAAAGAAATAGAGGATAAAAATAAATAATGAAATAAAAGAAAGAGGGGGTTATGGGAAAAAATGAAAATAATTAAAATGGCTGATTCCTGTTTAAAACTATTTTTATTATTTTCCTTTCAATTTTTTTGTTTTATTTTATCTTTTTCTTTTATTTTTTACATATATTATATTTTTATATTATTATTTTTTCTTTTTCTTTCTTTTCTCTCTTTTCTTTTTTTCCTCTCCTCTCTACCTCTCCCACACATCATGTCGCACCCCTCAATCCCGTCACACCAACCAACATCTCCTTTAGAAGGCTGATAATCCCCCGCCTGTTGTCGGATTCGTTCTCCATCAAGTGTGCAGAAAACCATAGGGAAATTCTAACATTAAAGAAGTGGAATCTTTGGATTCCATGGAGTATTCTGCAGACAGTTTGTTGTAGAAGATTCTTACCCTATTTTGGGGGTTTATAAAATTCATAGTTTTCTTCAGTTTTAGGTCATATCAATGTATAGCGCGGATAATAGAGTCATCTATGACTATAAGGTAGTGTGCCTACTTGCATTCCTTTTGTTTCACTACAATTTATAAAAAACGCACAGTTGTGCCATTAGTCGGTTCCAACTGGCTTTGTGCAATTTTACCAATTTTAATTACATTAAAGGTTCTATTTAATTATTGCAGAATAAATCATCTTAAAATAATTTTTTTGAATGGGAGGAACAAGATCGTACATGCCACTGGTAGTCGGCATATTTATTCATTAGTAGAGTTATTAATTTCATCAGTTGTGGGTATTACGGAGCCCCTTTTTATTGTTTTTATGTTAAATGAATAGTTATTTGAATTATTGCAACAATATTGGACTCCCATTTGGGAATTACTACATGATCGGTGTATTCTGCCATTATCCGAGTTTATTTTTTGATTAATTTCATGTGTTGCGAAAAAAACATTTTATTGTAATTAAATTGAATAAATAGTCGCTTGAACATTATCATCAATTGTTGAATAATTGGAACATGTTTTTCTGAACTGTTTATTATTTAAATATGAAATATCCACCAAGGTTGATATTATATGTATATTTACTTTCATGTTGTTGTACTGTTAACTTTATTCTTTCTAATGCATGAGTGTATCTAATTAGTTTTCAAGCTGTGACTTTATATGCTGATTATATCATATCTGCTCCTGTGAAAACGTTAATTAAATTCAGGACAGGGAAATGAGGTGGGTTCCATACTAAGGGTCGTGGTTAGATCCTCCATTCCTAATGGGTTACCTCTATGTTCTAGGGGGAGGTGTCATTGGCTTTGTCGGACTGAGACATCACCACACATTCTATTTCTTTTGAGTGATACCAGTTCCAAAAGGACCCATCGGGATAGATCCATTGGCAATGTGGCTAAGCCAGCCTCAGATAACACTCAACTCCTTTTTGTGAGATTGGGACATACTCAAGGTAAATCCACACCTCGGGTGATACTTGGTCTTTCAAAATATTGTCTTGGATGGGCTTAGTGGCATTGGATAAATTGACAGATGTTCTATAGCAATACCTTCGGGATGCGCTCGGACTCCAACACTCTACTTCATCGTGAAATAATGATGCAGTTAAGGTTTATGATATTATTAATTGTGTCTATTGAGAATTGAGATATTTCCCATGATATGTGGAAGTGTGCCTAGTTGACACTGTACTTTAACCCTATGTTAAAACACAAGCTTGGGGAATAATTTTTCCTGGTTTTACCTTGACTTCTGGGTTTTATATATAGATATATATATATATATATGTGTGTGTGTTCATGTATTTCTGTTAAAAATTATTCTTTCAAACTACCATCTTAGGTTGAATTAGGTGACCAGGCACGGGTGCCGTTTGGGACCCAGACCGACTTATATATTTCATTTCACTACAATTAATTTATTTGAAATTGTTATGTAATGGCACACATCATTTTTATTTTTGCACGAAATGGAATGTTCTAGACACCGTGGGTGCTGGCCTACTAGGATTTTATCTCACCCCTTACTTGTGAATCGTCGACACCCATGTAGACTACATGCTCGTATTTATTTACATGGGAAAGTGAGCTACTTCTGATGCATGTCTGTTCAATACTACTTAGGATGGAGACAGGGGTAGAGGAGTAAGCCTTGCTCGCGATGTAGTTACTGCTTGTGTCTTTTCTTTTATTTGACAGTTTCTTTGAGTTTTTTGTTCCATACATTCAGTATTGACTTATATCATGGAATGAAACAATTTTGTGAGTTTCCGCACTAGGTTTTTTATTATTTAGTTGGATTATTTAAATTTCTTCTACTTTAGTTTATTTATTCACATGCTTCCACTACTTATTATTTGTTGTTGTTTACTTCCGTTGTGATATTATCTGTTACTTATGAGGGCATAGTCTCCCACAAAATCACAAAAGGCCCCTCACTGCTAGTCAGTAGCCTTTAGTGTTCATGGATGTTCATTTTAGGTTATGTGATGCACCGGTCTGGCCACCGTCTTAGAGGAGATCTGGGTCAGGACGTTACAATGTTTTTGTTTGGATGTTTTCACCCTTGAAATTTTACTATTGCTCCATCAATTATAGAATGATTAATCCTGATATATTTATAATATATATTAATTATGTACAAATTTCAATTATTACTTAAAACTATTGATAGAAAAATAAATTACACTATTCGTGGAGATGGTTGATAGTACATACGCATGAACAATGTTTCTATTATTGGATGGATGAAATAGTAGAAAGCAGTATGATATAATAATTTACCATTCCAAAATTGTTTTTATATAATTTATATAATATATATTTTTATTAATTCTATCCTTGTTATCATTCATGTAAGAAAACATATTACATCATTTCGTGTAGGCGGCATTCCACAAGTATATGTGAGCAATGTTATAATTTTTCAAAAAATTTGAAACTAAGAATGTAGATGTCATAATATAATTACTGAAGTATAAATAATTAAAAATAATATATGAATAATTAAAATCCATTTGTATTTATATTATTTATAGGGTGTGAGGGATAATGAATTACATCATTTCCTGAGGCAACATCCCTTTTCGCACATCATCAAATGTCTTGTTTTCCATTTGATGGAAGGAGAGATAGATATAGGTCATGTAATTAAAAAAATAACATATAATTATATTGGATATAATTATTTTATTAAATCATAATGGTTGTAGAATATTTTTGTTAGGTGGAATAAGCAAAAAGAGAAAGAAATGCTTAATTGAGAACGATACATCATCCTTGGAAAACCAGTGTTGATTTGCCCAAAAATATTTCTGAGGAGGCTTTAATGACAAATAAAGGACACTATGATGTGGGAAGGAAATTATGTAATGGATTTTGGTAGGTATTTTATTATCCAAAAATGTCTTCATGTTTCCAGTGGAAAAAGAGTGGGTGTCCTTTTATAAGTGGGGGACAGGTCCCCCTGGAAACCACTTGGACATTTCCCAAAGCTATACGAATTGATGAAGTCATTAAATAGAAAAATGAATCCAAATCAATGTATATTATAATTTATTACAGTTTAATGGGAAAATATTTCAATAAAATAGGATTTATACTGCGTAATTGGATAACATAACCTTATTTTTAGTTCAACCCAACCCCCATTAATCTCTTTTGAACCATAAAATTGGTAATTTATTTTTAATACTTCTAATATTCATTATGATCCAAAATCATGTTGGGAATATTACGTTAAATTAATTATGAAAATTCCAATTATTTTATCTATTTTACCAATTTAAATTATCGGAATTTTTAGATTGAAATTTAAAATTAATCCCACAAGTATGATGAAAATGTGGTTTTCCAAATAAATTTATTACTAAGTGTAAATTTTTTCAATTAATATTTTAAACTAAAAATAATTATAAGGAAATATATTAGATTAATTCTTAAATAATGTACCAAATTTTAATTTTTTAAAAATTTTGAAACAAAATAAATCTTTTTAAATTCTTTAACAAAATGATAATTTTTAATAAAAATCAATATTTTCATTATTCATTATATAATTATCCTTTTATGAAAATTTTAAAAATTGAATCCATTAAAAATTTAAAATTATTATTAAAAAATATAAGTGCATTTTTGTAAATAATTTTTTTTATTGGAAAAAAATTATTATAATATAAATGTGGAAAACAGGATAAAATGTTTTTTGCAAAATTTATTTTTAAAATATAAAACTGGATTTTTTATAATAACATGAATTAAAGAAATAATCGATGAATTATAAAACATTTTATTAAGTATATAATATATTAATTTTTCTAAAATCAATCAATAATAGAGATAAATTTAATTTATTAATATAAAAATACATTTTATATAAAATAAATATTTACAAAAATGTTTATTTTATATTCAATAATTTTTATTTTCATTTAAAATAAATTTTAACCAATGATTTTATTTTATTAATCTAGAAACCATATAATTTTAATAATTTAAATATTGTTATTTATACCCACAAACATTATACATAGATTACAACTATCACATTCAATAATAATTTGTTGATAGTATATCATGATTCTTTTAAAGATGGTGTTTCATGGAAGACATGCTATTGGAGAAATAACATTGATTTGAAAAAAAGTTTCAAATATTGTCTCTAGGTGTATATGTTTATCATAACTTGATTTATTAACTTAGTTTGATTATTTTATGTTTTCTCAAGTGAGGTATTTTGAAATTCTGCAGGAAGGGTTCCGTATAGAAGATAATAGTGGTAAGAAGTTGTTTTTGGTGTATTAAAAGACATCACAAATAGAAGATTCAACTAGTGTGTTCTAGTTATCAAAATTTAATTATAAACATCATTGAAATTAAATTAAGGAATTATAGAATTCTTCTTGTGATCAATGATCTTTTCGTATTCTATAGGACCACATTTTTTAGAAGGAAAACATTGTAGTAGAGTTGACTTGGTTTTATGTTTCAAAAGTGGATGATATAAACTTTTGATGGTGTTGGTTTCCACTCCCTGAAATTTTGTATGTTTTTAAATAATAGCAATTTATTCATAAAATAGTTGTTAGTAGATCCAAATTTCATGAAAAAATTCACAAGAGATTATTCTAGAATGTTTAATCATGTGGATTACTGAATGACCTATATGGACGATTTTATGGTAATGTTTATTGAAATAACATGTTCTAAATCAGTTGGTGAATTTTCAATTTGAGGACCATCATAAAGTTATATTATTCTGCATTTGGAATTTTTCAATGTAAAATGAGGTATAGATCTACGAATTTTAGGAATAAAATGTATGTTCCTGGATGATATAATTTCAGGGTCATGAAAAAATCATGTAGTTGAAAGGGGGTGGTTTTCTAATATACTATGATTTTTATATCCCACTTTAGTGGACATAATTAACATTAGGCTCCTTATCCCTCAATAATCTAAAATGGTTGAATATGTGTGATCCAAAAACCTTGAGATGGTTTGGGATGTGATCATTCCATATAGATAAGGATTGGGAGGATGGATTATGACATGATCATGAATCATCAAGTGATAGTACCAATGATCAAACAATGAAATAGAAGAAGATTTATAGAATCATAATATACACATTGGTGTATTGTGGTTATATCTAAATATGGAAAATAAGAATTACATATTAATAGATTACCTGAATGTAGACTCCATGGAATGGTTATCATAAGTGCATAGAAATGATAAAGGAGGGTGAAATCCCATCATTACTGGAAGGATATTAGATTCATGAGTATTCAGAGGAAGAAAGTAGTGTTATCTAAATAGAAGAAAAAAATCCAGTGAATGAAAACATTCCTTGATCTAATGGTTTCATTAATGGATATTTTATAACAATATACCATTATCGATGTAGTGGAATAATAGTGTTGTGGTTGTTTCCTCAAAGAAGAAATTTGATGTGAATAATAATATTCATTATGATGTTCTATTTTGGAATGAGGTGGATATGATGATGTTCTAGTGGGTTTTAATTTTTAGATTTAATTGGAGTTCATGATGATATAAAGGTAGTGTCATCCCATATTTGGAGGGAACAAAACTTAAAACACCAAATTATGTCAAATAGAATATGTCCATAGATGATTGAGAAAACCATAATGTTTTTGGGGATACATTAAGGTATGTTGTTATAAAATTTATGTTTGAGAAACCATTAGAATAAGGAATGTTCTGATTTACAATATTTTCTTTATTCCAAATAAAGAACTCCACCTGATTGGTAAAACCATAATATTGTGTGGAATCCATGAATAATTTCATTCATCCAATTTAGTACATGGCCCCTTCATAATGATTTTAAACTCATCCTTATTTTTCATTTCCTTGGTCACCATCATTTATATCTCCCACAAGTCTGGGGAATTTATTGTCCTAATAATAAGAAGATAATTTTCAATTGGGATGTTTGGCATATAATATCTTACTGATGGTTCTGTAAAGTGGTGGATTTTGGAAATGGAGGTATAGTATATTTGGTTTTAGTTTCATCATATAACTTATCATATGTCTTACAGATACTACACATTTTCTAAGGTAGTATATTCTAGATATGTTAATGTTATGGGTAAATGACCCTTCTTTTTCTTTTGTCTACAATGTATGGTGAATATTTTCATCACCATACTAAAGATAAATTATAGAAAATCATATGTCTCGGTGAATGATTCATTTTAATTATGATGTAATGAATTTAGTGGTTTCAAACTATATTGAAATGATTATCATTTTATTGGAGAAGTATTATAAGGTATTCTATGGGGAAGGGGCTCATAAAATGATAAAAATTAGTGATGGAACATTGTTGGAGAAAATCTCTAGGCATACCATTATTTCAATGGAGGATTATTTTAGTAGGAGTACATCGCATAATGGGATTATAGTTCCTAAAATAAATTTATTTTATAAAGAGCTCAGTTTTAATGGAATAACTAGAATCAAATGTAATATATAGCTCTTAAAATTTAAGAAATCTTGATTGAAGAGTCTTTATAATGACTTTTTCTATATTTTGTAAGGCCATAAACATGGTACATGATATAACCATTTGATGGTAATTAAATTTTATTTGAATGGATCTCATGAGTTTTTTATTTCAATATATTTCTATAGATTAATTTAATGGGTTTCATTATAATGAAATGAAATATCACATCTTGGGGGAATGTTGAGGTGATTTCATTAATAGAGGTCCAGATGATCGAAATCATCATGAAGGGAACCATGTGGTCACTATAAGGGATTTTTAGAAGTTCAATATTATGGATTTAGTGGAATAATGAAAATAGTATATGAGTGGAATAATATTGGGCTGGACCGTGGATAAAAATAACGTGGAATATTATTTTTTCTTGGTGTGAATACCATTTTTTGGACATCTCTTTATATATCTATAAGTTATGTTTCTCGAAGATACACTTGGTGAACCTAGTTGGAGGAAGCAACATCAATACCATGAATATATTAATTTAGTTAATGGAATGATTTTTTAATGCATGAAGCTAAAAAGAACATGTTTATCATAAGTAGTGACACTCAACTAAAATAATTTATGTCAATGTGTTTAGTGGTATAAATTTTATCCCAATATGAGTAGTTAATTTGATAAAAAAAATGAATTTTTCTAAACATAAAATGGTTAGTTGAGCTAAAAAAATAATTTGTAGCATTGTGGTTAATTTTGGGAATAAATATGGATAATTTCCTAAAACATGGACATTGTGGTAGTGTTCATATTCTAGCGAAAGAAGTGGTGCAGTTTAATGGACATTTATAGATTCATCACAAGTTTTTGATAGATGTGATTTTTTTAGAATTTAATATATTTATGATAACCACTGATAACGATAAATGAACTTATTTTTTTATGGATTTTTAGAAAATTATGTTATGTTAAATGTTTATTGTATTCAAAAGTAAGAGTTTTATTCAATACTTACGGTGATATTTCAGTCATTCCTAGATGATAATAGGTGAACAGATGTAGATGTGGTCAATAGTGGGCCTCCTGTAAAATTAAGATGGTGGTGAAACTGGTGGACTAGAGAAAACCCACAATATAATGTGGTGTTTTACAATTGTTTTTAAGAATTTTTTAATGAATATGATCATCAAAAGGAGTTGTTCAAAACAAGAGAACATATGTTCTAGAGTCCATGTGGTCGAAGGGGGTGTATTGTAGTTTGTACATTTGAAAGAGTATATATATAAGTATAAGAAAAAGATGAATTCTCAAATTTTATGTCCAGGAATCCAAAACATGGTTCCCTTGTAACTCACAATAATATTTCCTTAAAAAAATATGGGATGTTTCTCTCCTATGGATAAATAAATATGGTATGAACAATGTAATAGCTTGTGGATTTATACTTGTGGTTTATTGTGTTTATATTATGAATATTTTTCTATATCTTATATCTAATGTAAGAACATGAGGTGAACATAATCATATTGAGGAGATAGAATGTATTGTAATTATGGTGATTGCATATCCTAGTTCTGGATATTGATCCAAGGTATTTATCAATTGTAATTTTTATCTTTTAGAGTTTGATGTTCCATGAAAATACCAAATATTAATTCACTTGTGTATTGAAAACCCTGTTTTTTCATAGTATTTTGATTCACCTGTATAATAATTCACTTGACACTATATCTCATCCTTCCCATTTTTATGGGACTTTAGAGGACCTAATATTTTGTTTCAGCTTTAGAAATGTGTACTTCTTAATGTATTCCAACATAAAATTTTAGTCTAGTAAATATATACTTCCTCTTACATTTGGACATGTATACATTTCTAGCTAAACATATATGTATTTTCTATATAACATTTACGATATATGGACATATGTAATTTGTATAGTTTTTTAAATATGATAGGGGATATGTATTTCATGTTGTGCATTAGAGATGGGTCGATATTTTCATGTCCTCTAACATCACAAAATTTTTATCATGTAGGGTGATTTATCATTTGGAAAATTTTATACAGAAAATGAGGTTAGATTATTAGTTTTTGATAGATGTATTGTTTTTTGTGGAGAGTATTGTATGATATTCATGGGTATTATTGTTATGTTGATATCGTAATTGAGTTTTATGATTATGTATGTTGATTTTGGATTATCTGAATCTTAATTTCTATTGATTCACGAATAAACTAGATATTTATAAGGTCATGTAAATGCTTGGGATTACTAAACAATGAATTTTTATACTAACCCATATATGTACAATTGTGATTTCATTGGCTTTTTTCTATGAAATTTAGATGATACAGAGAGTGGGTGATCATTGAGGTTTGAGATGGATTATTGATATGGATAGTTCTTGGAGGATTGATCTCAATATTATGGACACTTTCACATCATCAATATTGCAGATAATAGTGTTTCAATGTGAAATCGAATTTTGGAATAGATTGATAACTTAACTTGTTTATTCAATTTATTAGTTCAATTGAGGTTGTTTTTTTTATTATTTTATTTTATTGGTTTCAAAATGAGAAACTTGGTTGGGTGATTTCAAAATAACATAGCTAAATGATTTTTAAATGAATAGTATCATTTCATGTTAATGTGGTATGCCTTATTTGAGGGATATTTGTTGTGGGATTGATTCTTAGATTATAGTGGAATAATTTGGTCCATGTTTTAGGGACATTACAAAATGTAGTTCATTCCCTTTTTATTATTGTCACTTTGAAGATTCAAAAAGGTTTTTATAGTATCAGTTCGTACATAGACTCCAAGTGGAGTGGTGGAAATGGAAAATTATTCAAATATGGAATAAAATACATGGTAGAAGAGATTGGGGGAACATAAATTCCATTAGGACACTAAATGATAAATTTTTTCCCTTTTTAATGATTAGGTTTCTCTATTTTATCAATGTTTTTGGGAGTTCATGACCCTTCCTCTATTGCCTAAGGGTTTGTTTTAATTTTTTAGAGAGATGATTTTCCAGTGGTTCATTATGGATAATGTGAATGCGAAGAAGTGCGTGATTATCCTTTAAGTATACATTATTTTGACCATGGTTCATATTCAAATGTTATATGAGATTGGTTTTTGTTTGGAAATTTTTCATTGGTTGATATTTTTGAGGTTTTTATGTGTTTCATTGGGACCTCCCTATATTGGTTGTAACCATAGGGTGTTGGAGCTTCAGTTGTTGTGATTGGTTTTTGTGGATGTTTTCCCAATTTAGGGATTCTTATTGTTAATAGATCCATTTTTATCTTTTTATGGATGTTCTGGATACTCTATATGGAATGTCATCATATATTGCAGAATTTATTCCCATGTCCATCCATCTTTCAGGTTTTGTAGCTGGGTTGTGACTATTGAATTGTTGATCCTTTATTTTTTGGAATACATTACTTAGTGATTTTATGTTTTGTCATTTTTGTGGTTGATATTAGTGGTTTTCATTATTTGGAATTTATATAATCCATTAAGTGATCAATTTGGTAACTATGTTGAGTGATACAATAGTTGTGTATAATATACAAATAGGTGTTTTCCTATGGGAATTTTTTTGGGATGCACCATTTGAGGATGATTCATTTATTTACCCTTGTTTATTCGTACATATAATAACCCAAGGTGAGTGATATTTTCATTGCATAAAATATATTTATTCTTTCGGGGTTTATGAAGAGCATGTGGTTGAGATTTTGTTACACTCATGGTTTCTAAGTTGTATGAGGTTGAATTCTCAACAGTTATTTGTTTATGCCACTATTTTAGATTTACTTTAAATAGTGGAGAGTCCATGTTATGTCTCCCATTCAATTTAGGACTTCTTGTTAGTGTTTCTCATCTAATTTTTTCATAGAGTAATTTTCTTCCTTGATTTTGACAAGTTTTATCATTTTGGGAATTTGGTTACTATCCTTGATGTTAGTCCATGTTGAGTGGTTCATTATGCTAGGTCTTATTTTCATCCCCACTTTTCCTTGCCTTTTATTTTGACTGTGGACTTTATAGGGAAGAAAGTTTCTTTTTAGGATTTTCGGGAGACCCCTCATGTCATGATATTTTTGATTTTGTGTTTTTATTTAATTGGATTCTCACTTTGAGTTTTCAATGAATTGGGGACTGAAATAAAAGGAATTTTTTTGTATTTTTCCAACTATTCATGGATAGGTTTCATTGTTATAGGGAAATAGTGTGGACTACCATAGTGATTGTAATTTTTAGTTCATTCTTAGCGACACATTGTTTTACAACATGGCATGTGCATGGTTATGACCAAACCATGTGGCCCCTAGGATAAATGGTGTAGGATCCATGGTGTGAATGCAGTGTGCTGGATGGTTGTACTATATCTTTATAAACCATGTAATCATCATGTTGTTGGATCTGTAATTTTTGATATATCCATTTTCTCAGATTCCACATTGTTTTTCAAATCATTCAGGACACCCCAAAAGGTCCTGTGTGGGAGGGGTGAATTTGGTGGTGGTGAGAATTTCGTGGTTGGGTGGACATGGTTATGGATCAATTTGATTTGGTTTTTTTTGTTTTTAGTTTGTCACATTAATTTATTATTTATTATATCATTGGATAGTATATTGTATATTCATATCGGTTTTACATTCTAGTATATTATTACTAGTATGGAATGTTTATCTATCATGGAATTTTTTTATTTCAATTTCCTTTATAGCTTATATCTTTTTTAGGGAAAAAATTCCTCGGAAGAGTTCTTGTGATTCACTAGAACTTTTTTCCAACCTATGGGTATTGGGAATGAGTTTATATCCTTTTGATGGGTTGGGTAAACTATTGGGTAGGATTCAATCCCGTAGTGATTTTTAGTGGTGGTGAGAACAATAATTTTGTGTTCCACCCAAAATATTTCTTCAATAAATGTATATATAAATACATTGCAACATTCTAGTATGTTAGGACCAATTGGGATTGTTTATTTATCTGGGATTTTACATCCCTATACTATTCACTATAGTTTATCCCTTATTCTAAAGAGACAATTACTAAATAAGTTCTTATGATTTCCAGGATATTTTTTTCTAGCTCGTGGGGATCAGGAATTCCCATCAAGCATTGTGATGGGCTGGGTCTAGTGTAGGGTAGGATGTCTACCCGGGATGGATCATTATAAAATGGTATAACACAATGGTTTTGGGTATTTTTGTAGTATCATTTCTTTATTTTATTTCCCTTTTTGATTTAGAATTTTAATTATAGAATGGATATTAAGGTTTTTGAAACATTAGTGGTAAGGGTGGGGAGAGTTTGACTTGATCTTGCACATCCCAAACCTCAATATTCAATGGGGTTATTAATTTTTATTTGTAAATTTGATTTTTGGTTTATTTATTTTTTGTGGATTTTGATGTGATTGACATTTCATAGAAAACATTTTATAATGTATTTTATATTGGGTATCTCAATATGGTTTTAGGGATGAGTGAAATGAAACACGAGTTAAATAGTCTGATCACATGGCTGGAGAATCCATGTGGTTCTCTTGTGGTTGAGTCAGCCTTCTCTACTGGGTTTATAGCATGATAGACCAATAGTTAACCAAACTGTGGTGGTCAAGGTATTGATAATGTTTTTTCTCCACTATTAGCATGTTTGGGCTCTTATTTATTTTCAATTTATCATAAAATATTATTCACCTATTTCCTGAGGAATGATGAGTTTTTTTATCCTTTTGGGGGTGCGGTTTTAGTGATCCATTCATGTTGCTTGTGTAGTTTTTGTGTAAAATTGGTTTTGGAAATGTGGTTTTGGAATGATAAAGGGTTACGTGATAATGTTGATTTTCAAACTTGTTTTTTGGATAAAATGAGAAGAGTGTATTCCCATGGTGAATATGAAATATTTTATATGAAATGGTGTATATTTTGTTATTTGGAAAAGGAGACGTTTGAAATTGAAAATTTTTGTTTTTAACATTTTTAACATTCATGTAAAGGGAAGATGATTTTGAAATTTTTTTTAGAATATTTAGTTTCAAAGTAAAATGAAAATTTTAAACTATTTTTGGGGACTTCTATGTTTGGTAAATGGGATTTTTCCACCGTGATTGATTATATTTAATGTTTCTGTTATCTTGGTTTTAAAATGTGCATCATAGTGGAGGGTGATTTCAAAATTCCTTAGTGAGATTGTTGTTTTTAAACTAAAAAGTTTCTTTTCTTGTGACTGTGTAATTCATTTTGATGGTCCAATTTATATGTACTTGATTCCTACCTTACTTTCAAATCATTTGGACCCAATTTCATAGACATTACATGATATAGTTTATGACCTAGCTTTTTGTCCCTTAAAAGGGCCATAAAAGGTTATCTAGTCCTAGTGCCTACCTAGACTACATGTGGAGCGGTGGAAAATGGGCTATCATATATCTTTGAATAAATGAGGTGGTTTAATGAGATTGGGGTGATACTCAATTCCATTATGACACCAAAATCATTCATAGTGAGTTTATTTAGAGAATGAGGCTCAATTTTATCATATATCTATTATTTGTGGGTTTTTATGATGTTATATGGTGGATTTCATCCAGTGGTTCTTTCTAGAATTTATGGAAGATGTTATTTTATTGAGTCTTCTATATTTTTCCTAAACTATGACCTTTAAGTCCTATTTATATACCTCATGATCTCTCTTTTTCAAAAATTTCTTATGGTTAATTTTTTAATTGTGTGATGTTTTTATGTGTGATGTCCTAATATTTTTTGTAACCATGGGTTTTTATATATTCAGATATTTTGATTGATATTTTTTATGTATTCCAAATCCTTTTATGCTTATTTTTTATAGATAAATTTTTTGATGTACTGATGGATGATTTGAATTTTTGTGTGTGTCTAGATCCATTGTGGAGTTATTTCCCCTATCCCTCCCCCTTTGGTGATTTGTGGTTAGGCTATGAGTGTCATTTCATTATGCCATGATATAAGGTAAAATTTTCCTCAATGATTGTGGGTTATTCCCATTTATTTGGATGATATTAGTGGTGCTCTTTTTTGGAAATTATAGAGGCATTTGGTTGAATGATTATGTAACTAGAGAATATGATACAATAGATGAGTGTGGTATAGTAAATATACATTAGTTGTGGTAATTTCATGATATTCACCATGGTATTTTGATCATGTTTTATAAATGATTTTATCCATGTGTATCGAGACCCATGGTGAGTGTTGTTTTCATTTTCTGAGTCCCTGTGGTTATTTTTCATGTCATGAGTTAGGGATAACTTGTAGTTGAGAGTATGTTAATATTGTGGTTAATCAGTTTTTTTGAGGATGTATAGTTGATAGTAGTTATTTTTTTCCACATTGTTAGGTTAACACTAAATGTTGGGTATAATGATTTGGGTCTCCCATGTTTCATAGGAATTCTTATCAAAGGTTATAATCTCATTTTCAATTGGATAGGTTTGGTGTCTTCAGGTTGATCAAGATGATTGTTTTTGGATTTTGGTTTTTTCCTTGAGGATATGTCAGGTTGAGTGGTTTGTTTGATAAGGTCTGATTGTGATCCCCCTTTTTCTATGCCTTTAGTTGTCATTGAAGGCTTTTTCTTTGGAACAAAGTGTCATTGTGGGGTTTTTTTTTGAACCCCATGTGTCACGTTGTTGTTTATTTTGTTATTGGGGTGAAGAGGAGGTTTGGTATGAGTTTCAATATCATATGGATCTGGATAATGTGAATTTTTATAGGTTTTCCCACTGTATATGGTTAGGTTGAATAGTTGTATGGAAACTCTGTTGCCTCACTTGGGGAGGAACCTTTTATTTTTATTTTGAACTATGCAAGGTTTATCAGTATAGAATTCACATGATTAAGTCCAAACTATTTAGTGCATAGGAGAATTTTGGTTTCCTTCTTGGTGTGTCCATGGTGTGGTTCATGAAATTTTCATGGTTTTGTAAGTGATTTAAAAAATTTATTAGATCTATGATTATTTACAGACCCATTTTCATTAACTCATTATAGTTTTTCAACCCATATAAGGAATACCAGAAGGATTTTTGGGGAGTGGGGAGATATTGGTGGTGGTGAGACACTATAGGTTATGTGGAGAGGGTTTGGGCTTCGCTCGAGTTATTTAGATGATTTCTAGTTAGTCCATTTTATGTATTAATACCCATATTATTGTTTTGTATTATTTATATTTATGGTTTGAATAATCATAGTTATTTGGAATATCTATTTATCTATTATTTTTATTCATCTCAGTCTCCATTATTGTTTATCTCTGTTTCAATAATAACCATTCCCAATTGAGGTACGATGATGCCTAGGGTCTTGTCACTATCCCCTGGGTATCAGGAATAGCCTTTATGACTTATTATGTGTTGGGGCAGCTTCTGTGTAAGATGGTATCATGGTCTAGTTCATTACAGATAAAATCTATTAAGAATTAACCTAGTATACCTAGTGATTCTTCTGTATCATATCTCATTGTATATTGATTTTTTATTATATATTAATTTTTTATACCACATATATTTTATATTTAGATTAAATTTAATTAATTTACTGTTGGATTTTGATGTACGATAGTAAATGGTAGATTTTTTTACATTATTCCTCTCATGATAGTTTGGATACCTCAACACTGGTCGATAGCCCTGACATTGTAAAGAAGGGCATGTGAATATAAATAATGATAATATGGGATTTAATTATTAATGTCTTGAAATTAGATATATTTAGATGGAAAATAACATATCGTATTTTTAGTTTATTTGTAATATCATCATATTATGTCATGCATTTCCATTACATGTTTTCATTCGTCTAATGATTTTGTTTTTAAATCATTAATCCTTCCTCCAACTCAATATGTTCAATCCATATTGACATATAACTCTTTCCACAACTCAGATATTTTATTACTAAAGTAAATAATATGAGAAATTTATTTACCAGTATCCAAAATCTAAAGGTGAAATGGAATATGAATCCATTTCATGTAAAGTTTTAGAATCATATGAAATAAAAAATCCATACCAGAGAAAGCTATGGGTGACAGGTAGGCGAACCCCATGTTTCTAGATATATCCCAAGACCTCAGGCCAACGAGGAGTCTAATAAAAGTCCCACTACACATAATTGAGACCTTAATTCCATTAAAATTGATACAATTAATATATGTAATCTGTAATTAAGAAATATTTTTTATCATGATAACTTCAAATTAAATATAGAAAAAAACAAAAATTTATCATAGATAATATTTTACTCCTAAAATGTTTGTATGATAATATCAACAAGTAGTTCAAGAAAGTTAAACCCCAGAATTAGAAAATTCTTAATTTATAAAATTTTTATCTTTTAATAAATGAAAAAAAAAATTAATTGAAAAAAATTAAAATTAAGACTTCTGATAAACATTTATAAACATGTCATAGATAAATCAATGATTAAAAATTTATAATTTTTTCATGAATTATGGAAATTATATAAAATAAATAAAATCATAAATATTATATTTATTCTTACATGAAAAAATTAATATTTTTATATACATGTAATTAAATATGATCTCTTTAAAATATGAATATATATGATATTTATGACATATTTTATAATTATATGAACATTCCAATTTTTATAATCACATTACATAAACGTAACATTATATATTTTATAAATAAGGTCTTTCAACATGAACACTTATATTCACATTTTATAAGAATTCATAAGTCAATATGAATGTGTTTATATTCATACATATTTTATAATTGAAAAACATTTCATAAATAATTCAAAAATTAAATCAACTATAATCTTATTTTAAATCCACAAAAACATTTCTAGCATGGTTTAAATACCCCAACTATGGGATTCATCTTGGGTGAAAAGGGCTCATGTCGATGTTATTTTTTTATAATTTTAACAAAAAATAATTTTCATTAAAAATATATATACTCCATGTCGTTTTTAAATTTACAAAATGATGTTATCTATCCTTGGGTGAATAATATTTTCATGAATTGCAGCACACTAGTTTTCTAAGTTGACAATCCATTTTAATTTAATACTCTAACTATAATAATCATTAATTTGGACCAATAAAAAATGTTTCATGTATATGGTGATACCAAAAACCATGAAATGTTTTCAACCACTATAATGTGTCTTTCTATTTTGGTACCCACTACCATCATACAATTTATTGTTAATCATGATGCAGCAGTATTAAAAAAATGATTTTCTGGGTTTTATATAATTATTTTACAACCATTTTAAATAATCCATGAGATTATCTTATAACTATTATAAAACATAATTTTTTTATAATAAAACTACACAATGTTTATGAAAAATTTCTTATATAACTACTATATTTAATAAAAATTGATATATTAATAGAAATTATCGGTTTTCTTATTTCTTTATTCTTTTAGAGAATCAGCCCAATATAAATTGAATAATCTGTGATACCAATAATGGGTTTCTAGAGGATGAAAATTATTCAAACAATGTTGAAAAAATCAAACAAAACTTATTATAACAAAGGATCAATCCATTCCTTGGGTAATGATTAAAAAATTTAGTATACTGTACATTTTATTTATCTATCAAAATCTATCCAATCACTTCACCTCGATCTTCATAGTGATTATATAGAAGTAGTTAACAAACTCTAACCTCTTTAATTTCCCATGATATATAAAATATCCTAATTCATGGGATGGATTCCTGCATTATTATAGTTTTATAGGACAATGATGTTATTGAGAAAGATAGGGTGGGTTTAAAAAGGATTACAAATTATGTGTTTTGATGTGTCTTAGCTAAGCATTTCCCTAGTATTGGACCAATTTATATATCAATCCAAAGACACACATTGGAAATAGTTTCTTTTCCATATTTTGGAATGATTTCTCAATTGGTCAAATATTAAAAATCATTACAACATACATTTCAACCATTATAATAATCATTTAATTTTTTAAAAATAAATTTAATAAATTTAAACACCCATTGTTATAATTTTATGATAACGAAACCAATTATAGTATCTTAGAGTAAGAGAATAATGATCAGCCACACATAATCATATAACACATAAATCATGATGCACAATTGAATGACTTGGTGATGTTTATAATTGAATATTCAATTATAGTATAGATATATATGTTTTCAAACACCCCATGTCATTATTATGCCTTTATAGCATAATATTTTTAAGAATATCATTATGAGGAATGGGATGGTAATTCTATGATTAAAATTTATATTGGTTTATTATTTTAATGGATTTCAATTGTTTATGATGTAGGTATGTCACCTTAGATACCATCACAGTACATGATATTTTATTCATTTTAATTGGAACAAAAAGATAAATTCTTGTGGCTGCAATGAACAACACAAAGTGGTGGGGAGTGATGTGCCTATCATATCCGAGGTGAGATGGAAGCATTCATTGGTTATGTTTTCAGGGTTGTCGTGTGAAGGGTTGGGTGTGAAAGATTCATTGTATTCATGGGGAACTCATCAGAAAATATTATGAAGTGTTGATTTCTACTATAAAAATATGGGGGAACATAATGATCAACACATGATGGTCATTTTTTGATGAGATTATTTAGTGCATACATAGAATTCTCAGACAGCAATAAAAAAAGCATAAATGCGTTTTGTGAAAAACTAGACTGAAAAACAAGGGTTTTATAAAAATCCCATTATATATATATATATATTATGAAATATTGTACATAATTTTTACGACCATAAAAAATATGAAAAATTACATTTTTTATTAGGTTCATTGAAGGATGACACCATGAGAGGGTGGTGAATATGTGTTTAATGAAATAAAATTACCCTTCCAGACAATATTGATCCATAATTAAGAAAAAATATCTTTACTCCCACCTAGTGAATATGAAATAAATAAAACACTTTATGGGAATTTATTATATTACAAATCTCACCAACACATGGATAGATATATGGAGCCCAAATATGATAATTTGGTGTAGTAGAAAAATTAAATAAATGAAATCAATTTGTTCATTTATTTTCATAGAATACCTAAAATTTATTTAGGTTTCAACCATAAAAAAGATTGAGAACTCACTACTAACCTCACATTGACTTCCCTTTTATTCTCATTTTTTACACATTATCAAGCACAAACCAAAAATAATAGTTTATAATAGGAATCATATAACACTACTGTCCTTCATTATCCACAAAATAAAATCTATTATCATATTAAAAAGATCTAAAAGAATTCACTTTTTTCTCTTTAGTATCTAGTATTCTCTAGTCTATAATTAATTATTATCAAAAAAAATTAAATAAACACTTTATTTTAATATTAATTATTGCAGGAGAATATATTTCTTAAAAATAATGAGAATATAATTTCTCCCATGATTAATATCTTAATAAAAATATGGAGTATAAAGGAAAATTCGTATATTCATCCTATCCAAAAATAATTTAGACACATTAAATACAAAACCAATGAAAATATCTCCATATTTGTTGGAATTTAAAATTTATGTTTTTTAATTCACATAGCTCCACCATGGCATAGAAGAAACCACCATGTTGTAGTAACATTTCATTATCCAATTATTTAATTAAACATGGCCTTTAAACCTGATCTTATCATATAAATATAACCACTAAAAATTTCAAATAATTCTTAACGTAACTCTAAGATGATATGTTTCACTCTTGATCATGGAATAATTCATCTTCTGGTGAAATTCTTTACAACATGGAATTCATTATTGTATATAACTATTTCAAGTTATACTATTGAAAATTAAATACTCAAATTAGGATTTAATATCAAATAACTAATATCTAATTTTCCATTTTAAATCAGTACATTTATATAAAATTTCGTAAATTATAGCCTTTTAAGCCTACTTATCAAATTGATGGATTTCTATCAGAGACCCTAACCAGAAATACAGTCTCATATATAACCATTACATTGTTTGTTCCTACTCCAATTTATTTCCAAGGACCATGTATGACATTATAGAATAGTGGAACATGAACATCCCAATTCAAATTCTTACCATGATAAGTATTATGAAATTTTTCACATCCCCATGAAATGCATGTACTTTTTTCTAAAACAAAATACACTATGAAATAACTCATCATGGATTATCCATTTCCTAAAAAAATTTGAAGACCATTGGTTCTTATTCTAGAACTCAATCCATATATCTAGTCTATATTTACCATTATGTTTTTTATCACTGAACCAAGAAATAAATTGGATTTTTATTCAATTTTTCAAATATCTTTATCCCAAACATGAACCAAATGTTCCATTAGTCCAAAATATTAATATTCATTAATTTTATAATACATTTAAATTATTTTAATATAGTTTTTCTAACCAGAAAACCCAAAATTCATGTAAGGATTACTATAGACAATCACCCAGTTTAGGATTTTTGATAATCCATATATCACACATTCAAACAAAAACATCAGCTTTAAGAACTATCTACTTGCTGAAACCTACGTCTTCAAATAGTATATTTTATGATTCACTAATCACTCACTATTAAATAATTTGATAAATTATTCATAAAAACATGAATTTAATGAAAATTTTACCAATGAAACCCTTTATTGTTACCACTTATCAACCGTCACTCCACAAATATAGTAGAAACCACTAGGAATTTCAAAAATAATCTTGACACCACTTATCACCAGCATCACATGGAAACAAACCACCATGAAACCAATTTCTTATAATCACTATAAACAGCTAACTCCCCTATAATAGTCATTCATGAACTATCACTAATACCTTAAAATGAAATTTATACCCATTTTCTAAAATGGGATGGCTCGCCCATTGTTAACAAGTATATTATTCTATATAAATTCCCCATATCAACACCGTTGAATATAATTAATGTTACATCCCATTTTATCAAAAATATCTAACATGTGATTACATTAAGGTATATAAAATAGAAATATTAACTAACTCTCTGAAACCATGTGTGATAACAGACCCTTACATTAGCTACTTGGTGAAATATTAATTATTAAGTAGAACAATTAAACCCCTTTTATTGAATGAAAGAAACATTAGTGGAGTGTGGATCCCTTATATGGGCCGTTATATTAACAAAAATGGATGAAATATATGATCCACACAATTCGTTTTGAAATATTCTATTGAATTTTCCATTTTCATGATATCCATAATTAGACTTTGTATAGGAACATAATCTAATCTCATAACATATTCAATACATCTTCATCGATAAAGTGATACTTGATCACATTATTCGTCATTCTTGAATAATGAGTATGATTTTTCTATGAAAATTAACACTTGTGTTATAAAACATGATTTCAATATAATAGTTCTCATAAATTCTAATTTATTCATGTTGTTACATTATCCATAATAGTTTTATACAATATTGTGATGTCATTTTCTATTGATCATTTTCAGTTCCAAATCTTATAAATTTTTATTTATTAAATAATCAAGGAACATAGAAACCATTAAGATTAAATGCACCACACAATATTAAATTCAAACCATTAGTTAAAAAAGAAAAATAGTTATCTTTATATCATATTATCTCTGACTATAAAATAATATTATAAATGAAAAAATACTAAATTACGTTGAAATGAAAAGTATTCTAATAAAATTTATAATCTGGGATTATTTTGGAATAATTTGATACATTATGCTTTGACGGTAGAAAAACTAATATAGTGACGTGTTCCTATCATAATAAATAATTTCACAATTATTTTTCTAATATTTCATCACATAAAATTCATTACCATTCTAATCAATTAACATCACTATGTAGGTTGAAATAGGATTTTTTGCAACCTTTAAATAATTAACTCTTAATCTTTTCAATAGTTATGAGAAATATTTGTATTGATAAATCAATGTTCAAATCCATCCTTGTTCCACCTGAAAACCAATGAATATTTTTTTCTCACAAATCATCAAAATTATGAACTCATTCCTAATGAACTCTATGAGATGATGGAATTAATTCACATTTGATCTTTTAACGATTTTTTTATTATCATAAAATGAATTATCATCCTTCAATCATTCTATTATTTAACATAGTTATTCTAATCATGTATTATATGCCAGAAACCAATTTTCCTTATATATTGATCAATTCTTGAATACACATTTTCTCATGATATCTTTATCTCACAATGCACCATAAGAAATTGAAATACTATCTTCTCAATGTTATGAATAATATATCAATCTATATTCCTAATTGATACCTTATCTATAAGAAATTAAAGGTGTAATATTGATATAATATCTATTTATAAATCATTGAATTTTATTTACATTATTATAAAAAATAATATTCATATATTTTCCAATATAACTACTAGGGAACTGTAAGAATCTATATAAATCACATCAATTTGGGAAAAGTATTTAAAAATACACATTTTTTATTATTAATCTCATTTCCTTCTTCCTTTTTATAATTATAGAAAAACAATTTATTTCTAACAAGATTAATTTTCTTTTGTCTGAGACAAGCTCTCAATTATGACTCATCTCGTATCAATAAATCCCTTTATTCATTTAATTTTCCAAATACTCATCATTTTTATAAAAATCAATTCTCTTCAAATTTAACACATGTAGAGAACGTATATCATCATAATCATTAATTGGTTTTTAATAAAAATCAACAGCTGCCCATTTTCTCCCCCTAATATTATCAAATCATCATAACTTTCCTCTAAATAACATTGATTTATTTTTTAAAAATAGAGATTATTTTATAAAAAATTGACCCCACGGATTTTAAAAAAACCAAATCTATTTATTAGAGAAATAATATTCACTGGCCTTATAGTTTCTTCCAAGAGAACTTCATTCATCTTTATGAGATTCAAACATCATGTATTGTTTAACCTCATTAAGAATAAATCATTTACTTATGATAATTTTAAATTAAATGTTTTCAATTTTCATAACATATATTATATAGAGTCTTTTCATCTACGAGACATAACTAGTCTCCCTTTAAATATATACCAATATCAATATCACATGATTCCAAAACATCTCTAGAATTTTTTTTCAATAAGTATCGTAAAATTCATTTTATTTATTATCAAATTATACATATAATCTATAAAATTTTGAAGAACTGTATTTACATTTAATACATGATTCATTATATAATGATTTATAAGATAATCCCCCACATAGTGTTCATGAATATCCATTCCATTAGTATTCCAAAATTTTAAAAAATTTAGTCAAAACTTCTTGTCAACCAACATTGAATAATAAATAATAGATTTAATTATATCATACTTATGAGTTATCACTATCAAAAATTACATCCTATTGTAAGAATAAATAAATAAAATATTTTTTATATTTATATCAATGGATCTCAAAGAAATAATTCCCCAAATGATAATATTAACTAATTCAATAAAACATGTCATCTTCTTATCATTTTCAATGTAAGTCTTCAAAATGTTTATCTGTTTAAAAAAATGTTTTATGTATGACTAAAATCACATGTATTCTTTGGGGTACATATAATCATTAATTTCTCACCATCCATTAGAAATAATTTTGGTTCATGTGGCCATGACATTTATTCCGCCAATTTTTATCTTGTTCAATGAATTAAAAATAATATCTTTTTCTCCATTAATGATCTATTTATTCTATTTTTCATGATTTCCAAATATAATTATTTCATTATATGTTCCCATGGAGAAAATAGTAATTTAGGTTATTTTTATTTCAATGCATGAGTCACATAATTAGATAAAATTACTTGATTATGAGAAATTCCTTAAAACCCATAACATTTCATCTTTCAGATTTTATTTCCACAATATTTGGCCTTCTTGGAGCCAATGAATTTCAATACATTATCATTAATAAAAAAACAAAAACATTATTTGTCATATCTATTTATCATGCTCACATCCTTGTTTCCAATCATATGTTAAGTTAATTCTCTATCAATAATCCACACTTTGACTCTAGTTATTTCATTCAAATAATTATCTAATAGATATTCATTTTGGTCATGTTTCTTCTCGACCAATGTTTGTTTCTTCACATCCATTGGTATTTGATATTATTGTTTTCACTTCATATATAATGAGTCCTTTCCATGTCAAAAATAGAAGAACCTATCATATATATTAATCATTATAGATAAATCCCAAAGACACTACCCTCTTCCACTTTTTTTCTCCTTTGATACATTCATCTATATATTGGATGAGTATTACATGGATATGTATTTATATACATCACACCTAAAACTATATGCATAAAAAATCATCTCCATAATATTTATTAATTTCTATCAATATTTGTTTCAATTATTCCCTTATGTACGTCTTATTTCTGGAACATATTTTCTACATATTATCCATCATATAAGAAGAAAAGACAGCCTTATTATTGGTTTGTTATAATCTGTATAGAATGCTACTTAGATTGGAATTTTTTATATTAAAATTTTATCTTCTTTCAAGAAGTGGGTTTGTTTGAAATGACCTCCCATAAGATGATTTTTTATAATCATGACCCAAAAAATTGTTTTCATTTTAATAAGCCGCTTTTTGTTATAAAATTCTTTCAACTAATTAATTATATCTTTATAATTATCCTCCACTTCCCAAAACCATTAAAATCCAATATATTGATGTATTATTAGGATTATTATATTTTTCATGATCTTTTAGATTTCAAAACATCTAAATGAAATAACCTTTAATATATAAATTCATTTTAACGCAATATATAACCTTTTTTCAATCCCTCAATTATTAGGCACGTTCATTCACCTTCTGCTTGAGCTCAATGATTTTTTATTTTTATTGATTCTTAACCATAAATATTTTAATATCAATATTAAATTAATAATTATCATCTTATTACTATGATATACCACGTTATGAATCCTGTAAAAATCTATTAGTTGTCCTTGTTTTATCCAGAAAACATTACTCTCTTAACGTACAACCTCTATATCCAATTTT
The DNA here is from genome assembly GCA_963277665.1 of Viscum album. Lineage (NCBI taxonomy): Eukaryota > Viridiplantae > Streptophyta > Magnoliopsida > Santalales > Viscaceae > Viscum > Viscum album. Next base: position 1,391,749,615 of record OY728152.1, read on the forward strand.
TGGTTAACTGTATAACAAAAATCACAATCATTTACAATTCAATGCTCCATTTTTTTAAATCTTTGATAGAAAAAAAATTAAAGACTAGGGAAACTAAAATCCTAAATATCCTCTAATTCTATATCATTCATGTTCATTTCTTCTTAGAAAAGGTTGTTACTCTTATTAATAAAACATCATAGTGATACTTTTACATTTCATCTCTTTACGAGATTTTTTCATTGGAACATCCTCAAATTCTTCATAATGGGATTTCATGGGACACTTATCTATAAGAATCCTTGAATTTACACCCCAGAAACAAGAGGATAATTCATCTTTAACATTAAATTTACTATTTTTATATTTTAATAAAGGACCTATATATCTTTATCTTACTCCATTTTACTGGGTTTTCCTCAAGTAAAACCTTCTTTATCACCTTGAATTTAAATTAATGGATTTAAAATTATTCCAATTGATGATCATGATTATTCCTCTTACATATTATATAAGAGTTCTACAATGACTACCAAATATACCTTACATCATATCTGTTTCTTAAATTATATTATCATTTAGAATTAAATAAGATGGGAATCATCTCAGATTATTCTTCACATTGTTGATATCATCTAGAGTTTTATTTTGATCATAAATGTACGACCAAATTGTATTATATGTATCAATGAATCTATCAAAATATTCAATTGGTTGAATACATAAATTCATATACATTTTTAATAAAACATATAATTTTGCTTTATAAACCTTCAAATCACCATCGTAGATGTTATGAAACTTTTATAATGTGGTGCGAGACTATTTTAAAAAAATAAAACTTATTTATATTTTATTGGAGAAATTTCCCCCAAACATGTTCATTAATTTGTTTGAAACATCAAATTACATATAATCTATTTTTCAAAGAGATCCACTATCCATATTGACTATAACTCCATGTATGGAAGCAACACACACATCCATTCTTATATAACATATATAGTGTAATGTATGATAATACTAAATATGAATTTTATTAATATTATATTTTAGAAAACCATTATAATTCATAATAACTAAAATTTATTCCATAGATGAAATACTCATCCAAATTTAACATTCACTCATATACTCATTATTTATTCAACAAAGGGAAGATTCTCTAAGAGGGTGTAAATCATGGAATAAAAAATTAAAATAACTATTCCCAATGATCATATTGTGGGGTTAATAAAATATTAATTCTCCCCCATATATTTAATATTAATGTAATAAAACATAAGAGAAACACACGACATAGGACATATTTCACTCGTTGTGGTTTACATCCAGTGAGAATACACTCTACTACGTACTTTGAACCAAAATCAACTAATGGTGAGTAGATGATTATACAATTTTCTAGTGATATTACTATCCATTTATGTTTATAGACTTTAAAAAGTTGTTGAACTCACTTTTCACCTCACTTTTAAAGATAACTGATACTTTTAGAAAACACATTGATCATCCAAGATTTTATAGTAATGTTTTATGCCATGATATGTGTAGAACAATTCACATAATTCATATACATGATTAATTTATGGATCCTCCTTGAAAAATCTCTTAGATAGAATTTTCATCTCCCTTTATGTTTCCAGAATCCCATTTTTTTAATCTCCTCATCTTTTAATTTTTTATCTGGAACTCCCTCTCTTTTTTCTTTTTTAGAGAATATTTCTCTCTCAATCAATGAAAATTTCTAGGTCTACATTGATTCATATCATTAAAAGTATTTGAGTGTATAGATTAAATTAATTCATTAATACTATCCCAAATCATGTATAACACATTCAACATGAACAAAAAATATCTCCACAATGATAATATTTTTATATTCAATATTTTTTCTATAAGTATGTTCTCTAAAATATAGGATAAAACTATTATGATATAGTAATGTTTTGTCAAAATTTGAATCCAAAAATTATTAAATTGAAATATAATATTATTAAATAAATAATAACCATTAATGTCTCAGAAAAATTGTTATATAAAATCAACTATTATGTTTTAGACTCATGAACACGACATTAATCAATATTAGTTTGAACACCTTTAATAATGTAATTCACTACGGCCTTTTCCCATTTCTATCTCAACTATGGTAATATCAACCCTTATAAATATCTTTAGTAAATAATTAATAATATCTAAATACATATATTTCTTTTTAATATATATGTGACCCAACTAATAAAATTCACATTTCATGCCTCCATATAGAACATGTAGATATTTTCTATAGACTATGACATTAATTTTGGTCTCCATGATGGCCATTATAATATATTATCATACTCTAATTTGTTTAATAGGAAATTGTCCAATGATTTTGCATAGTAAAACATGAATATTCCATTTAACATTCCTACAATGATTACTAATACACTTATCATTCCCTTTCTCATTTAATACAAGGATTTTTAATCCATATAAGGAATCCTTTATAGAACAACTCATATTGGATTACTAGATTCTCAAAACAACAAGAAAACCATGTGGAAGTATTTAAAAACTCTATCTATTTCACTAAACCATGGTCACCACCACACTATTTTTATCAAAAAACATTGACATAAAGTGAAATTATAGGACAAGACTCAACCAATTAATTCCAATCATTCCACAATGCTACTATCGATAAAAATAAAAAAAAATATTTGTTAATATTATGTCTTTTAGAGGATTTTGACTTATCATTTTCAAAAAAATTCAATGAATATTGTAAATATATGTTGTAATTTATTTAAAAAAATGATAAAATATTGGATTCTTTAATTTTCTTTTTATTTTTTTCATATAACATGAATTTTTTAATTTATTTTCATAACAACATGATTAATTTTTATTTTATATGGAATTTTTATAGAGGTCTACCAGGGAATCCTATTTTTTATTTCTATATACTCCCCCCTAAATGTAAACATTGATACATATATATCTATGATTTCACATATTTAATTTTAGATTATGTTATTATAGTTTGCATTATTTTGAATTTTTTAGGGAACATGTTCCCACATTGAATCATGATAACAAGTTAATGATAGTTCATAAAAGATTTCAACTACGTAAAATTTAAATATTATTTTAGTATTATTATTATATCACAATTAATCATATAAAATGAGTTTATAAATATGGTATTTTATAAACATTATTATTTATTTTTTCCTTAAATAATATGGATATCAAATGATTTCACCCCCCCACCACCACCAATGCCACAGAATTGGAATTATTGTGCATTTATGTATCGATATTTTTCTATTTAACATTAATAATTATATAAAATTTAACTATAAATGGTGTTTCACATATACCATTGTAACGTCCTAAACCCAATTACCCAGAGTCTGTGTACTATTTTAATACATTGGCATGATTACAAGGAATCAAGTCCCAACAGATCGATCTGTTTAGCAGTCTTGGAAAATATTTTACATAAAATGAACGTTACATTACACATTAAAAAAACAAAAACAATGTAAATAATTTGTTGATAATTCCACTATTCCAATATATTAATCCTCAATATGAAACATAATTTGTTTTTTGGATTTCTGGGAAATCAAAGAATAATAAAGGGTTAAGCTCAAATACACAGTAAGGGAAAATAATTTAGAAAAATCTATAAAATTTTAAGGAAAGATTTTTAATAAAAAACAGAAGGGTTTTAAACATAAACATGATCATAATATGAAGACAAGAAATAAAAAATTACCATATAACATGTACATCGATATTATATTAATCAAATAATCACATGAAATAATTAGTTTCATAATGATGGAATTCCTAACACCGGACATCATTACAAAATAGTCACGGCCTCATAAAAATACTACGAAAAAAATATCAACGCATTGTGTCAAGACACTAGTTAATCTCATGAGACCTATAGATGCATCAAGGGGCTATAACGGGCCCCACCTTCCACTTACTAAGTCCAATGCATTCCTCATATGAAAATGTTGAAGCATAACATAAACATTCATATTAAAACTAGCATACATAATGTAAATACTTCAACCATAAACCACGAAGTGTATAAGAATAGCACATCCACAGTCAAACATATAATAACACATTTGATTAAATATGTAAGATTTTATTATAATAAATCATCCTTAATCAAGAATTATATCCAGTAAACAATGTTTATATAGTTGAAAATGATCAGAAAAACTATTTGAGAGAAATATCCCCGTTTGTGAAATCATATAAAAGTCACACATTTATAAAAGAAGTCATTTAAAAGAAATTTTTGAGTCAAAGTGTCCAATACCACTTTTAATATTTCTAAAGGAATTATCATTTCAACACAATAATGTCCATATAAATAAATCCTTAAAACCATTTTGAAAACATGGACATTAATGAGAATGATTTAAAAGAATAGATATTTAAAACATTTAAAATAAGTTTCATTTAAAGTGTAAATCAAAAGAATAATTTTTAAATTTATTTTATGAAACGTGGACGTGGATAATAAATATTTCCCAAAAAATACTTACACTTAAACAATCTTGGATAATAATAAGATTGAGAAATTAACCCTTACCATGCACTTTTCTTGGATCGAAGGTATTTTTAACCTCTTCTATAATGACTATAGTATGTTATAAAATTATAATATAACCATATTCATATACATTATATGATAAATTATTTTTTATGACTTTATAATACCCATTTAATAATGATTTCTATGTTAAATTAACATTTCGGGTAATAATTGCTTTCTTTATCACACGTGTTTTAACATGTTATTCTTGATCGTATCATTTTGATCATGTTTTAAATACATCCAGAATATAAAAAGAATAATTATATATCCTATATATTTAGAATATAAATATGTATAATATGAATATATATGAAATGGAAAACAAGGTTTATGGAGACGGTAGGCTGTACGTACACATAAACGATGTTTCCATTTTCACATGTTGTTGAACAAAAGTAAGTGAATAAGAAATATGTATGTAAAAAAATACGCACACACATATATATATATATATATCTCTTCAGTATAATTATTATTTCATATATTACATACTTATAAATAATAAATATTTTTATAATCATTGTTTAATGGGAAATGTGGAAATAAATCTCACCGCATTGTGGAGACGGTAAGTCGTACGTACACAGGAGCGACGATATCATTTCCTTAATGATTTATAGGTGTGCAATTGGATCATATATTTATTATAAATATAAATTATAATTTTAGTTTCATTATTTATATATATATATTACTCATCATTATATCCATCCAAAAAACATAGTGTTGAATAACAAATTTCACCATGCTGTGGAGACGGTAAGCCGTACGTACACATGAATTGTGATATTATTATTCATAGGAAGAATAGAATAATGTATATAGTTTTAACAAATTTATAATAACATCATAGTATATTGAAAGTATTGTAGTTATTATATTGGAATGGAAATAACAATGAAAAAGAAAGTGGAAGAAGGAAATAACTTTTAAATAGGTGATAAAATAATTACCCAGTCTTTTGGTGTTTCCTGTTAATTTGACCAAAAGGGCTCTATATGTTGCATTTCTGCTAAAATTTAGGATTCTATATAAAAGTTAGAGATTTTAAGAGGTGATTTAGGAAGGTTTTTTCTGATCCATATACATTAGGAGGTGTGATTTTGAGAGAAAGTGAAGTACCATTTTATAAAAGAGGTGAGGGTCACATTAGGAGATGTTTGATATATTATTTTATTATAAATTAATTTTCGGTTTCTAATGGATCCAAATTTATTTATTTCAAAGATAAGGTGGGTATGGGTCTAAATTCTATAAAAATATGTTTTATACAAGTTTTTGTCACCATATTAAACTTATATTTTAGATTTAACTTTTTGTTAAATTGTTTAACTTTTACCATGTCCTCTTGTATTATTATAATAAATGGTTAATAAACATACTATAAAAAGCCATGAAAACCACAAGTGGTTCATTATTGATATATATAACCTTATATCAGTCATTTTTCCGAACCATAAACTTTTATAAATATTATAACAATTAATAATATAGTATATCTCTTAAAATAACATTTATGTCAATTTTGACACTATTTTGTATTTTGATTTTGTTAGTCATAACAACATTATAACTTAAAAAAATATTATTTATTCAACCCTAAATTTTCATATTAACATAGAAAATTCTTTTATGTCATCAAAAAAATCAATTTATATTTATTTTTTATTTATAATTTCAACTATTTAAATCATTCATTGATAAAGTAATTACTACATCATCATTATGTCAGAAATAATTAAGATATTTAATCTCGAAAAAATATAAATAAAATACCATTTTGTAGGAAATGTTTTTATATTTATAATAAAAATTTATATTCGAATTTATCTTATGTATAGCACTATATTAAAAAAATAGTTATTAAACTTGGAATTTAACACTTCTAACTCATCTCTAAATAAAATAATAATAAATGTCCTAATCTAATCCATGTTGTCCAAAAGGGTCATATTTTATCACTAAGGTTGGTATTGGTAAAAATACACATATCCAATAGAATTAGGACATGTTTTAGGGTAATTATAATCTCATTTTTACCTTTAATTACCCAATTTCCTTTTAACTGTGGTAAATAAAAGTCAAAAGTGACTATTCACAAAAAAATATTTTCATCTTATGGAACAAAATTTTAATTAATGATGTCTCCTATGTCTCTATGATTTTTTAAATTCAATTCATAGAATCGGTGAAATTACGTTTTATGCAAATTTGCAAATGTGCCTAGAAGGTGGGTAAAAGACGTTAAAAAGTTTAATAAAGTTCTATACATCTAAAAATGACTCCAATAAATTTCATTGAACTTATATAGGTATTATATATCTATTTTGTATTAAAATAAATTTAAATAAAATAATTATTATTGAAATAAAAATTTGGTTTTAAACAATAACGCAGTGTTTTTCACTATTTATAAAAAATTGATTGTTTCCCAAAAAATACCAAAAAATCACCCTAAGATAATAATGATATTTCAAATACAAAAATGAATATTATTTTACCAAATTAAAAAAATATAAATTCCATTAATTAATTTAATATTAATTCTTGTTCTCAAATCCAAAAACTGTGTTTTTAAAAAGTAAAAACTATCAAAATATTGAAATGTGTTTATGTCAACTTTAAATGTGAAATTACTTATTATGACCAAAATTTTACTAAATGATAAAAATATAATCTAATTATACTTATAAAACATTATGATTCTTAATATAACACTATAACTTATTTCAATTAATAATGTTTTTTCAATTAAAATTTAGTATTTTCACTAGTCATCAAAATATGAATGTTTTCAGAAAAGTACCAAAATTTTATCCAAACTAAATTTTTATGTCCCTATTCTAAAGAATAATTTAATTTCATTAAATTGAATATAAAAAAGTGTCAAATATTGGTTTTAAAAAGGGTTCACATTAAAAGGTGGTAAAATTGCATTATTTGAAAAATACATCTTTTATCTGAAAAAATGATTTTGTTCTTATATTATGTCTAAGAAAAACATAATATATATTCTAAAATTATATTTAGTGTATAAAATTCATAATTTATTTAATACTATTCATAACATCTTTTTGAATGTCTAGTTTGGTAATTCGTAGTTTGCTCGGATTCGGTGTCTCATGTTGTGCAAGTTATTGAATTACATTGAAGCGATAAAGTACTATGATATCTTAGGGTGTTACAACCATTAAACCATAGTGTATTTTTATAACTTATCACGTATTGGTGGGGTCAAGATATATAATGCAATGTGCTAAATGTGAGTTCTTGGATTTCCCAGATTAAGGGTAATATGAGTATAATTTTAAAAATTTGTATAAGGAGGTTCAAGGTATCTATTTCATTTATTGGTGTGGATATTGAAGAATCATATATGATGTGGTTGATTACTAATCATTCCTAGTCAATATAATTAAAACCAGACCATGAGTAAGAATGGGATGTCATCCTAATATTGTTTTGTGGAATACATTTAAAGGACACTCATATTATTTTAATTTTTTTAAAAATGTTGTGTTTTATATAACCATGATAGGGAAAATTTGGGAATTTTTTTCTCATGTACCATATAAAATATTATGTATTTTTGTTCATGTTTATGTGTTCTGATGATAATATATTCTTTCATTCTTCAATAGTTATTTGTTTTGGATTCTTATAATTCATATTTATCACTATCTATAATTATTATTAGGGATATATAACAATTATATGGTCATTAAATTTTATTTCGTTCATTGAATAACTATATGACATATGATAAATACATTTATATATTATAAAAACTAACGGAAACTGATTTTTTTATTTGGTTTGTTGGTAGTTTGAATCATTTTATGTGTTTTTCATACAATAACATTATTTGTTTTTGTATGAAAATAATTTCTCTACATCATAAACACAAATTTTTTTAAAATGATAAGAGAGAATTAATTAATGCATATTAATTGATAATATCTTGGACATGAATTGAGATGACACGTTAGTTCAAGTTTTAATCTGGATAACCACATAAATTCACATTTAAATCTTGAGAGTGATTATTTTTATATTTCCTTTAATGAGTGAGGTTAGATTAATAAATTATTATTCTAAAAATAAAAATTCCATTAAATACATGTGAAATTAAATTATAAATAAATCCAATAAATCATTTTAATGTCAATTTTTATAATATTAAATAATTTTAATTCTATTATGAATTCATTAAACTTCTATAATTTTTCTATATATTTATTTTTTTTAATTCACAATTTAGTCGTTTAATTACTAATAAGATTCATGTTTAGGAAAGATAATTGTTTTAATAAATTGTAGTTTTTGGGAAATGTTATTCAGTTTCATTTAAATATTAAATGTGTAATGATCATGTTTAGATTCAATTTTTTTATTTTATATTACAATTTATGGATTGATTATTATAGGTATTGTTTTATTATGTATTTTATTATATATTATTCATTTTACCATTAATAACTATATAGAGATTTGAAATAGTGTTATTTTGAAATTTTATGTTTAGTTTATGTTTTGGATGCTATGTCTTAAATGGTCATATAGTTAGCTTATTAATAATTAAATTTTGTTTGAAGGAATAAATTTAATTATCTTGCTAATGGGATCGTAAATTTGATAGATAATGTTATAATTTAGAGAATTAAATTTATAATTTCCAATAAATGTGTCTAAGGATTACTAATTTTTTAAACCAATATTTGAATGAGTTTAAATAGGTTTATTTAAATAAATAATGGATGGTGGTTTCTGTGTGTGGGTATAATTTATATTAATAACCCATTAATATTTTTGTTGGTTTAGTTTAGATATATTTAGTGATGTTTGGTTTATTTAATTTAAATGATTCATTGATGGGTTTTGTGGAAACAATATCTTTTTTGTTTGGAGATTCCCGAGTGTACTAATATTTTTTTATTGATTTATGATTTTTCAAAAATAATTTTTTATGTGATAACATCCTTAATTTCATGAACCAGCCCGAGTCGACCCTGAACCGGTCACCTAGGCTAGCCAGCGACAAGTCCCGATAGGCATTCCCGATCCTCCCAGGATGGTGACAACCACTGAGGGAATCAATAGATTACACACGAGGTCAATTTCTCCAAAATATAAACAATCAATCAAACAGTGAAAAGAAATGGACATCCCAAAATACATTTACATAAAAATTGAACTGAACATTATTTACACAATAAACTTAACATACAACTAATCCAAAAACTCAACTGACCAAACATGAAATCCAACTAACTCTATGTGACCCCCTAGGTACCTCTCTAACATAGTGATCACATGTCTCTCAGGGAGATCTAACTCATGCTGAAACCTGCACAAGGGGTAAAAATAGATGAAGACTATAGGCGTGAGTATTATAACTGAGTAGGTTAGCCCGATATTCTATTCCCAATGCACATCCTTTAAAATAAAATAATTATCAATATCAATTTTTAAATAAATGATTTAAAGGTATGTTTTAAAAATGTGGTTTCATACTATAAATAAAATTACCAAACAAAAACTTGCATGTTTTATACAGAATAATGCTAGTAACTATTTTCAAAGAGGTGACACTTGAAAATGAGACTAGTTTTCAAGGGGGTTGCATTAAAGAGTGTACAATATTAAACAAATAACAGTCACTGATTAATTCACCAACCAAACACACTATATTATGATGATGACTACCATATATCCAATGAGCACAACTCATGGGAACACTCATAGGCACTAGTTAGATGTGAGCCAGAGTTACCTCGTGTATCGGTGAATGTAACCATAATAAATATCTTTTCACATGCACACGAGCCACTAGTAAGGATAATAAAAATAACCTTGTTTTCCCCAAACAACATCATAATTATAGTTTCATAAGTGTTGTCATCATCAATATTTCTATGTAAAATAGGGGCAAAACCCCACAGGATCACTAGCATTCTTGTAAATGTCGGCCCTCCTAGATACTCAGGATTCCCTTTAGTGCTCAATCAAGTAACACATATCATCAAATACACTTTTCACATAAATATTTTATTTCCAAACCTAAAAACACAAACATCCAATATACATTCTTCACATTTATTTCACAGAACAATAAATTACAAAAAAAATTCGTAAAACAATTTTAATGAGTGTATTGATCCTTTTCACATAAAACTCATTCAAAAACACTATTTTAAGTATAAACACACATCCAAACCTTACCGAACCATATTTGGAAGCCCTAACAACATTTAATAAAATCATTTGATGGACTATAAATCAATCCCAATTGACACAACATGGTATATACATGTAAAACACTCATTCTTCATTTTTAGGAATGGCGGAACGAGCCTTTAAACATATTTTCAAAACAAAAACATTACAAAGATATGAATTTATATTTTATTAAGGAGTTTTATATAAACCTTTTACTATAGAAAACTGCATTCAGAAATCTATCAAAACACTCATGTTACATATTCAAAACACAACCATTTTCATAAGGATGTGAAACGATCCATTTTATGACAACTCGGTCCTAAACTTGTTGTAAAAAAAACTCATTTGTTTCTGAAACTAAATACAAATAGGAAACCCATAGAATTACCCAAAAATAAAATTTCCCATTCTTATAATTCATTTATAAATCCAAACAAATAATTTTTAAATCAAATTTAACTCCTAAAATCAATCCGGGCAATTAAACGAACACAAGACATGCACATTTAAACAAAACAATTTATTTTAAGAACTTTCCAGGAATAAAACACCAATTACATTACATATATTATTCAATATACTAGAAAATTTTAAAAATACCATAAACGAGGTTATAAACCTCAAAAAACAATTGTGAAAGATAAAGGGACATTTAAACAAAAACATGGTGAGCACTTTTATGACAAAACAACACTACCTTTTACAAAACAAGGTTGAAACAACCATTTTGTGCACCAAGAAAATTATCCAAAGCCATAAAAACAATAATAAAACATTATATATGCTTCTAAAAATATGAAAAGTGTGAAACATAAATTATAAAGGAATTTTAAAGGGATATCCTACCTCAAATCTTTGGTAGAAAGGAAATGTACACCCAAAATCACCCGATGTGGTTCCCAACACTCTAGACCTATGAAGACCCACCATAAACAAACCAAACCCCAAAAAATCATTCGAAAATTGAACCCTAGGTCTAGAATGACCAGGGAAGAAGAGGAAAACAAATGAAAATTGAAGGAGAATGAATATGGAGAAGAAAGGAGAGGGAATCTCAATTTGGAAAATAAAATACTCTTTGTCTTCCCTTAGATATGCACCCTTAATGAAAATTTAATGGCATGAAACTTATTAGAGAGGATACTTCTGTCTGGGAGAACCATGGGAATTTTATTTGGGATAAAAATATTGAAATATGTAGTATTTATGAAGGATACAATTTACCTTAGAAAATATGGACGATTTCAGGAATCTTGAGATGTTTCGCCCAAATACTCGGCTAATATGAGCTCCAAAGAGTGAAATCGACAATGGGGGTGCATATTGGAATATTTTTCTCGAGTGGGAGATGGAAGAAACAAAAAATTTCAAGTAATAAAAATGATTTAAATGAAACAAATTAGTTTTTTAGAAACTAGAAATTAGTCTACAGGTTGGCCCAATACATGAATAGATAACCAAAATTCAACATGCCTATTAATTATTAATGGGTGAAAAAGGATATATGGAATTTAATATGTCAGTGGAGGAAAAAAAGAAATTGGAATTAGTCTAAAATTTAAAAAATGAAGGAGTTATAGAAGAAACAGTATATGTTTTCAAATCTGGAAATGGGCTGACAGTTTGGACCAAATAATGATGTAACCACCCTTTCAAAAAAAACTCACAAAATAAGAACTGATGCACACAAAGAAGGATGATTAGATATAGAACAAAAATCAAAACTCAACATTATTCTCACTCATTACCTAGAAAAATGATCATGATTTCCAAAGAACCAGATCAAAATAAAGACATGAAAAAATGGGTGTGATGATTATCCCCTCCATTAAAGCATTCCACCCCCAGAAAGACCTGACGCTTTCAACCTGAAAGATCAACACCTAAGGATTACTTATCAACATTATCCAACCTCTAATACTAAGGAAGTATCATTCAAAATCAATGGAACAAAATCTTCTACCTCTAAAAAACACAGACCCACAACCACATCCTGAGAATCTATGGAACGATCATGCAACAACCTCCACAACCAAGCCATGAACAAGATTGTTTGGACTTGTCCTAATGATCTCAATGACCACCCAAAACAATGTTTCCTCATGAAATAAAAATACTTGGTGGCAGTCTTGAATGACCTCCCCACCATTAAATCACAACTACCATATGAGAAATCTGTAAAGGAATGATCTTAGAGACCCGTAGTGGGTATCCCCCCCCAACTGGAGACCAACTAGAAATGAACAAAAAAGAATTAATCATGAGCAAGAATCAGGACACACTCTCAAAAGACCACCAAAACTCTCTTTAAAAAACCTAACAATCCTTGTTGATAGGAACACAACATGAAAAATTAAGCCACCCACTCCCAAATAGAGGCGGCACGAACAAGGCCAACACTATCTGCAGGTATCCAAACCCCCACAAAATTGGGTGGAAAGGTAAGGGGAGCCAATCATTGGGCCATTGAGACCACAATTGAAACAAAGTAACTACCTCACTAAAATGGTATATGTATGATCATATCAATATTACCCACAATCCTAGGACTCGTGACTTTGTGCAAGCTTCACTCCAAAACCTATGGCTAGACCTCTGACAGATGAAGCATCACTTGACTCGTAGTTTGGGATTAATATTAACTAAATTTTACTCTATCCCTTAGTTCTAAATAGTACCACATAACACACCGAGGAAGAAAAAATAGATCCAGAGACATCATGAAACTCTCTTCCTCAACATCAGACTATTACCCAAACAAGAATTTGGAGATACTCAATACTATTTTCTCTCACTCCAATCAATAAGCAGAATGAACAAGTCCCAAAAAAACACCCACTAAACATCACCAAGAACAACTATTACATTTTAGAGAATCACTATAAAGGAAAGGAAGGTTAAATCGAGCCCAAGACGATCTCTATTTCCACAAACGGGCTGACGTAACATTCAAAGAGGTGGATTTTACATTTGAAACAAATCATTAGGTGGATATACTAGAAATATTTCCAATAGAGACCCATCCATGGCCACATCACAATATCAAACACATCTTTTAAAACCTGCTGATCATTACCCCAAAACCAAGACACCAACAAGATCCCATCTCATGATACAACAAGCGTATGACTTCTAGATCATAAAAAAGCATGCTGAATAGACAAAACTTCTATGACATATGAAAAAAATTCACATAATCATCAGTTCATAACAAACACCACAATTTTTTAATCTGAAAACACTTTGGAAACATGAAAAGAACATGGTGGATTTTTCACTTTCACTAATGGTGTTTCATCAAGACTCATCCACATGAACATTTCCATGCCACCCTACTCACCCAACCAACATTCCATATAGTCCATCCTTCCAGATATCAATAAAACCATACATCTGATCACCCATGAAAACAAAAAAAGGCTAAAACAAGACAACATCATTCCAAAAATAATCATGTACCTTCCCAAGGAAAATTAACAACCAAATTAAAAGCCATTTTTTGATTTCACAATACAAAACACACTTCCTCATGAACCATATGATTGAAAAAAATAAATTAAAATTAATAGAACTATAAAAAAAAACCATTATATTATAAGTATCCCCTTACCATTTTAAAAAAAAATCCGCAAGGTACCTTTTTATAATCCGAGAACCACATAGGCCAAAACTCCTTTCTAGAAAAACACAAGCCGGTCAAAACCAAATTTCCAAAAACAATTCATCATATTCAAACACATTTCAACGTCCCCAAAAAACCCATTTTAAAAAATATTCAAAATATCCTTTAAATTATTCACACAATAAAAACATTGTATTTCAAAAAAACCCACATGTTTAGATTAGGGGAAAAAATCTTGTTAAATCATTTCCACTTCGTCCCCAAATTTTTTTTCACAAAAACAAAAACATCCAAAACCATTATTATATTTAATTTTTAAAAACCCTTTATCCACTTTTAAAAACCAACCATTACTTTAAAACTCATTTTCACAATTCACACACAAGGATTTTCAAAACAAATTTCATAATTCACAAAATTTCCAAGAGACCCATAAGATCAAACTAGTGTCGCTGGGTGACTTGACAGTATGGTTGGATGCCATATGTAAAACAAAACACTAACATAAAGAGACATATTAGGACCATTCCCCAGATCTACATGGCTTTCCATACCCTACAAGATCATAGAGTCCATTAGTCAGACTCCCCTTGTCATATCCCAACACCAAACAATAAACAATAAAAAGGACACAAATAAAACTGGACTTCCCATGGAAACCCAATGATTAGAATGAGAAAGAGTTCATGACGCTCTTCCAGTACTTACCCCTCAAGTCCCAACAATAAATCTACATCTACCTTGACATACCCCAAATAAAAAGGGCAATTTATAAAGAAAGGTCTACTAAGATCCAACCTCCTTGGATACCATTTTGTCACAAACTAGCCCGAGTCAACCCAGAATTGATCACATAGGCCAGTCCGTGACAAGTCCTAAAAAGCGTTCTAGGTCGTCCTAGTCTTGAGACAAGCACCAAGGGAATCTATAGAGTACAAAAGGGAATGATTTCTCCAAAGTATAAACAATAAATCAAATATAGTAATGAAATGGAAAGCCCAAATTACATTTCTATAAAAATTGAAGTAAACATTAGTTATACAAGAAACTAGAAGTACAACTAAACTAACAACTCAGTTGACCAAGCCTGATAAATAAATAACTTCATGTGACCCATTTGGTCACTATCCTACATAATAATTACACGTCTCCGAAGGAAATCAAACTCAACTTGAAACCTTCACAAGGGGTAAAAACAGTAGAAGACAATATGCATGAGTATTAAAACTCAGTAGGTTATCTCGATATTCTGTTCCTAGTGCACATCCTTTAAAACGTGTCATTAAATTTAAATTTGAAAATAACATTATAGAAAAGGATATGAAATATTAACCAATATAATATCTCTAATATGTTATTTTTATAAATAAAATTAGATATACACTATAAGTCACTAAAAAATTAATTTAATTGTTTTCAAAAACAATTACTTGATTTTCCTATTACATTCAAAGGCATTATGTCAACATTTTATGAGAGTTAAAAGTAAATAATACCTAAATAAAAGTTAAAAATAAATTATCATGATAAAAAATCAATAATATTTCAGGTGACCATTTATAACAAAATATATGTCGTTATTATGTTTATAACAAAATATCAAATATATTAAAAGAACAAAAGTATAAAATTGAGTTCATATTTTTCTTAAATATTGTAAAGGTAAAAAACAAATAAAAATAAGACCAAATCACCACAAATTCCATGTAATTATTTGAAAGGGTCAAAATAGACTAAAAATCACATTTTGAAAAGATTTATATTAATGTAATAATTTTTTCAAGTTAAATCACTTTAAACCCATTTTAACACTAACTATGATAATTTAACTTTTTTACCATGACATCTTAATTATATAACAAAAGATAATATAGGGATTCTAACCAAATATAGAAATATGTATTATAAATTTAGAATCCACTTCTTAGAAATTAATATCTAAAGGGGATGTAATTACTTTTAATATAAAAATTAAAAATGAATGAAAAATAGTTTTAATGAAAGTAATGATTTAAGATTAAAAATAAATTTTCCATAAAAAAGTAATAAATCAGTTTCAATGAATTATTTTGATAAATAATAAATAAATTAATGTTTTTAGACATTCAGATCAAGGTAAAATCTAATATCATCTTCTAACCATTCAATTAAAATTCAATGGCTCAAATATAATTTTAAATTTGTTTAAAATATAACTTATCATACACCAAAGTCCAAATTTGGTTCCCAAATTTAAAAATAACGATTTAAAATACATAACATAAAACCTTAATAATTTATTTTGTTAAAAAAATAAAACAACGGGATAACGGTATGTTTTATATTCATTTTAATGTTTTCTCCCATTGTTTTACCCCAATTTTACCTCTTTTTTCATGGTGACAAATATGTACTATGGTTGTTTTTTTATTGAAAAAAAGTTATGTTGAAACTACTAAATTAAATTAATTATGTCATTTACAATTATAGATATCAATTTTATAAAATTAAATTAATTGAATTAAAATAAAATAATTTAATTATAAAACACAAAACACAACGAAAAGAAGTTTAGACAAATGCATTTTAATGTCTAAAACATTTCTTATACCAAAATCTGGAATAATGATTATTAAAATGTAATTAATTAAATTATTTATAAATAATGTAGTCATATTTTATTTTATTATCAAATTAAAATCATTATGGGTCTATTTTCAATTAAAATATATTATGGTTATACAAAAAATGTGATTTTCACTCTTTATATAAAAAATAAACATTTATGAAAATACTAAAAAATTTACACTAAGTTAGTTTTAATATTTTTATTTAAAAATACTATATTTTGATAAAATACAATTTAAAAAAGTTGTATAATTTTTTTATATTTTCTCATAAAATTTAATGACAACCATTTTTGAAGAAAATGTGTATTTAATGAAGAAAATTATTTTACTTAAAAATAAATAGCTATTTATGAAAATATATTCATTATATAAAAATTTTAAACAAAATATTTTATTCCTATTCATACATACAATTTCAATGGTTAGATTATAAGGGTCACATTTAAATAATTATATTTTAATAGTTTAATGTCCTTTGTTAAGACTCAGTGTTGTGTGTTGTACATGAAATAAAAATATTATATTTAATTAACTATATATATATTCTAATAAATTAGGTTGTTACTATTTAAAATTAATTTTATTAGTGTTTTAGTCATTGTGTTTGAAGTTCAAATCGATAATAATAGTGGTTTGATACTTTTTAATGAATGATGGTGGTTTTCATAATTGCAAAAATAACATCACCAAAAATAAAAAACATTACATAATCATTCATATAATATTAACGAAATAAATTATTGGTTATAGTCATAATTGATGAAAAATGTATAGTATTTTTTAAGTGCATGATTAAATTGAACCAAATATTAACCTACAATGATTAATGACTGATTGTGAGTTTGTTTTGTCGTAATATCATTATACCAAAAGTGTAATTATATTTTTTAGTGTTAATTAATTTTATATACCCATATTTTAAATTATTATAAAAAATATATGTAATATATATTAATTAAATTGGAAAATTAGATCATTTGTCACTTTGTTCACTATTATTAAATAATTGAATTATTGATAATCATCAGTTGATCATGTCATTAATAGGTTCCAAAATTTGGCATAAAATAACCATATTGATATAATAAAATCATATTTATCCATGTATCTCATCATTATATCATGCCTTGTAATCCTATGGCATAAAATGAAACGTGTTTCTCCATGGAGGGGGTTGTCCAAACAATGCATGGAGGATAGTTTTGTTTTTCATAATGGATTGGGTATATGAAAAAATAACAATAATAACCTTAATATAGTTATATTAAAATATATAGATGAAAATAATATATTTATTTTAGTGTTTCTATAATAAATTCAAATTAAGATAATTAATAATAAAACTAAGTATTTGATAATACACATGTCGGGGACATTTATTTTCCATGGATGTATCCTTGAAATTGAAGATAATATGATAACAATGAGTTATCATGGGATTATGTTAGTGGGGGTAGAGTTATACAAATACAATCATGATATATTTTCAAGGAGAATATTTATTTATAGGTGTTGACTGAAGGGGTGATGGTGTTTCCCATTAATAAGGGATAGAAATGGTCTTTTGGGGAGAAAAACATACAAGTTCAATAGTGAAATGTTTGTATTGAAATTTAAATTGAAAAAAATTAAAAAAAAATATATGAATGGAAAAGGTTAATTTTTCTAAATTATTTTCATCCAATCCATTTGAACAAACATTTTTTAGGGACTTTTGTTTTAACTTTAAACATTTTCCTAAATTTACATAGATCATGGAAAGTAATTTCTAATGATAGTAATTAATTTAAATTTAAAAGTTTATTATTGACTTTTTTTACTAATTTTATACTTCTAATTTATTGTTTTTTAATAATTATATCCAATATAGTTTTTTAAAGCTGTGAAATTTTAATTATAAATGAACACATGTACTAGTCCTGAAACGGTTTTTTTGAAAAAATATATTCATTATGATTATGTTTTGTATATAATATTAATTTACCGTGGTTAGTGATTTTAAATCCATAAATTAATTTATTATGAATTTAATAAAATTCATGAGGCTTACATGGAAATCTAAAAAATCATCTGGAAAATATATTATTTAATGAGAACACTATAACATATTTGTTTATTAATGTAACATTTATATTAGATTTAAAAATGTTTGGAAAAGGTTTAATGAGTAAAACTAATATTTTAAAATAAATAATTTTTTTATTTAAATAAATATTTTATTAATTTTTTTTTCAAATTTTTGTCATTCTCTTATAATGATAATGTCAAACAGAGTACAAGTTTCATGAAAATCATATTTTTTAATAAAAAATGTAAAATATAAAAAATATCATAAAAACTATTAATAACTCCATTATGATATAAGTTATTCAAAAATGAAGTGAATTTTTATTATTTTAAAATTATAAAATTAATAATTTTTTTAAAATAAACTCTAAATATATATTTTAAATCTAATTTTAATTATAAAATGACATTTTCAAAACTAATTGTTGTTATTATTAATATTATTATTTATAATTTACCAACTAAATTCTTTTAAAATAGTTATTAATACAAAAAATAATTTATCCTTGATATAATATTCTATTAAATAGAAATTCTCATCGAAAAGATAATTTTTTTTAAAAAATAGTTTTATACGTAATGATTATACTAGTCATTTTAGAAAAACAAATTAAAATTTATTAATATTAAAAGTATACTTTTATATATATATATATCATAAATTTATTACTCTTATTAATTATATCTAATTTAATGGATTCTTTTTTAGTGGATATACTTAGATATTGATATTTAATATAGATATATCATTATTTCATTTTGGTTCAGTGTTGCGAGTGGAGGAAGATATTGAACACATTGAATTATTTAATGGTAATCATATATTTGAATTTCATGGGGTTATATTCGGTTAGTCTCTCAATAAATAATCAACATTGAAATCCATTTGTACAATTGTAGTTTGATTCGTAACAGAAAAATATTTTTAAGAGTCCAAAACTATTAAAAAATGTCATAACTCAATGATTTTAATACACCGGGGCATGTTAGCTATGAAAAATATTCATGTGGTGACCTATAAATGACTAAACATGGTGTTTTTATGCTATCACTATGAAATATTGGATTCTTTATAGAAAAACCCCCCTTCGACTAGACTTCGAAAATTCACACCTACTCATTTTTATCAATTTTTTTAAATCATTATGCTTTCATGATCCACCTTTATGGCCTCTAAAATGATCATAGTGTGGTACACTATTTTATAAATGTATTCTTTCAGTGGCACACACCAACCTGTAAGACAATGTCCATTTTAATTTTCCATTTTAATTTCCCTTATATGTTATCAATTATATACATAAAAAATTCTCCATGTCTTGTACCACATCCATAGTGGGACTCCACATAGTGGGCCTCCCCATTTTGGACATCATTATTTTAATGCCAAAACCATGAATATGACAACATGGTACATGCCAACTCAAGGTTTTCCCAACCATGGAAGAAGTTACCATTACTAAGACTATGGTGTATAAGATCCTCATGTCTTCTGATGGGTTTAATTATTAATTGAAACTCTACATAAAATGCATATTGGACCTCTATTACCTAAAATTTTATAGTTCCACATCTATCACCATAGTTGTTTAAAAGAATTGTGATTTCTACATTCTCTAAATGCAATAAAAATGATATTATAAAAACTGAATTATAGAATATATAATTTCTTTAATATTATTATTTCCTTTTTGATAATCACCATAATATACATCAATAGGATGGTCCAAAATTGAAATGAAATAATTCATAGTCTTTATTTTTATGACATCACCCTTTTAGTGAATAAAAATATTAAATCAAGAAATCTATTCTATAGTATCCAATAATGTATCTTCATTCATTTTAATTCACTATTAATAATAATAGGCGATACCACATCCAACATAAACATTTGGGGATTGGTAAAATATAGTTCTTTGTACTTCACTTCCCTCATTGATCAAAATGGTTCACTAAGTAGTGAAATTTATAATGTTACTACCTAAGGCTAATTCTTAGGTATGAGGTCAAGATATAGTTATTAGCCTATCAAATAATATACCAGTATCTCTAGATCACAATTAATATAAACTCAATTGGAAGGAGATGGTGATAAAATCAGACACCAAAATACATAAAATTTAATAATGTGGTATATTTTTAAAAAGAGAAATCCATTCAAGTTGAACATCTTTTGAAAGGTGAAACCTCTCATCTAGAGGGTTATGAATTAACACTACAAACTGCTCATACTATTTGTTAATCCAAAAAAGGAGATGAAAATGAAACAAAAGATCCAGTGGAAAAATAGAATCATTCCCAATCTATAGAGAGACTTGTATTTTTACCTCAACTGCCACCCCAACAACCATCAAGAATACAATGAGTTGAACCATAACAAACGATGAATATATTCAACCCTATCCCACATGTAATTGATGATTTTTTACATACCCAACTAACGAGGAATTTATTAATTTCTATCTTAAGATAATATCTATAATAAATGCCTCCATGGTTAATACCACTATCATTTTTGGACTCACCCCCATCATTAGAGTCACATTTAGTTGAAATTGTGGGAGATTCAATCAGGATAAACTTCAATGAATGTATTTTTTTCTATATCCCTCTATGAGAAATAATGAAAAGAATATAAGTACATAGTGGGTTTCCACTATATTAAGATTTAATGAAAGTTTTGATATACCCATTGAATGATAACTTGACACTGATATGGCCCCTTACTATTCTAATGTAGATAAGGATCATATTACTTAAATATGCTTTTCATTAATAAATTTTTTCCCACTAAATCTCATAAACAATATAGAGTGTTACACTAATATATAATAATATTATGATGAGGAATCTATTCAAAATTTGATATGAACTAAGGTGTGAGAGGAAGTCCTCATGACTTGATATCAATTGAATGATCATGATTTTTGATCATTGTAGAACACCCTGTTTCTACATGATCAGTGAGTTTTCATATGTAAAATGGAAAATTGGTAGTTGGATCTACATGAAACCCATCACCAAAAGGAGTTGGAACTCACACAATTGAGGAAAATATTTCCTGGTTTGAGGAAAATTCAGAGATTTTGGGGAAAATTAACGCATAATTTCTTAAAGTAAACATACAAGATTAGTGAAATTATCTGGATGTTTAATCCATTAATCCCTTGACTAAACCCCTTCTATAAGAAAAGATTGGTTAACCGGTGCGTAAAGAGTTATTCTCCAAAAATTATATTTAAAGATCCTTTTCACATAACCCCAATATGAGTAATTGATTGAATATTTCCTCTAATTGGGAAAAAATAACCATTATTTTAGTTGAGTTATCCAATGACAAATGAGACTATATTTTAACTATTAGACAACATAGTGTGACCATATCATGTTTTTTTAATATTCCCACATTGATTCTAATTCAATAATTAATACCATAATTTACTCAAAAAATAAATTTGATCTCTTGGGAATAAAATAGAATCTATAGATGTTCCATTAGAATCCACTCAACTAGAGATGAATTCATAACCATAGTTGTAATATTCGATTCCTCATGCTGCTAACGATGAGAATCCCACCATCCGGCCATTTAGCAGTATGAGAGGCCCAAACAATATGACATTAATCCTTATCTTTACGCGTCCGGATACTCAGATTTCAAGTGAAACAAGAAGTGTCGAAACTTAGATGCATCATCTAGCCTTCATATGTTCATGATTTTTTATTGAATAATAACATAGAAGTTGGATACATCACTTATTGAAAAAAACCTATGATATTTTATCAATAATTTTAGTTAAACATTGAGGATTTAACCATCCATAGACTATCAAATTTCACATGTTAATAGTATTTATTGTTTTCATATTTTAGAAACAAAGATAAATTCATAACCATTCCCCCTCTTCTAGGAATATATATCTTCAAGAATAATAGATTCTGAAGATATGTATATAGAGTATTTGAGACGAGCAAATAACTTTCACTCATTCTATTATCCGAGGTAATTTTGATAATTTCCCATGGTGGAAAAATTGTTAATGTATTCCCTTTGGTGTTCAAAATCCCAATCACAACAATAATCCAAAAAATAGGGAATGAAATCTAGCGTGATATAAATAATGATTTTAAATCTCAATTATACATTAGTATCATCTATAGTTCATAGTCCTACCAACTATAATGTGGTGTTTCTTTTTAGGTAACAATAGTAATTCCTCCAATAGGATGTAAAGAAAGAACATAATATACAAATTTCATGGATAACAACAACAAATTCTATTCCATCTATAATGAATCATACCATGGTTATTTTGCTAAAACATGGGAAAATAACATTTTTTACAATGTCAGAGATCAAGAGTTCCAATTAAATTGGTTTTAATTGTTACCCTATGTAATGCCTTCAAAATTGAATATTAGGGAGAAAAATCCAAGATTTCATTATCTGAAGGAAATTTTGTCAACGATGATAGACATCGAGCATTTAATGTTGGGTCATCCCCATTATCAAATGGATCATGTGTTTTCTAATCCACCAGGGGAATAAAGAGATTCATGTTAATTATAGTGTAGAAATGTATAGAAATTTGATAATTATATAACAAAAAAATTATCAATATTGTATACTTCACCATCAAAGAATGAATGAGTTATCCAATCATGGCCCCAACTCTCCTTGAATACCTAAATTTTCATGTTTTTCTAAAAAATCATCTATGATTTGATGTAATAGATATTGATGTAGAAATGAAGGGAAATATTATCCCCTAAATGAAACCATTCTAGTCCATTCCCTAGTTTACTAAACTTCATATCATTGGGATTATGGGTTCTTCCCCATTAAATGGATTTTTTTACTTTGATCCACAATATTCCAATGGAAATGGTATCTACCTAACTGATACCTTCATTGATAAAGAAGAAACTTATGTTGTAAATTTCCCCATCAATTATTATATGGGATAGTGTACAGATTGGGTAAGGGGAGTCTACAATATACCTCAATATTTAGTCACTATTCCTATCATGATAATATATGTTGTCAAGACTCGAAGGAAAGAACACCAATGACCTTAAAAATCATCAATATATTATTTTGTCTATTAAGGCCATTTTTTATCTAATCATATGAGTGTATCAATTTGAATAAAATTATTTATCCAATAAAAATCAACATGTGGGAATTCCAACATAGCGTGATTATCAATCAACATGACACCCCCTTCTCACTATGTGAGGGGTTTATCAGCATAGTCTACTCTGACCCATAATCCCTAAAATCATGAATTACCATGTGGAAATATGTATAAAACTCTATAATATAATTATGATTTATAGAAATATCTCTCGGTTACCCCTTATTGAGTTTACATATTTTATTCTCTTCATCTCTCTATGAAACATATGGAATCCCTTATTAAGGAATTTTTGTGTCTTTTGGATTTTAAACTAAAGTGTCTACATCTGACACATACTACATAGAGATGGGAAATACCGAATATCACATAGTAATTTATTTCACCGACTAAGACTACAAAACTTCCACAAATGGGGGAATTACACCCATATATGTATTTATAATGAACAAATATGTTGATATTAAATTATCCATAGTTGAAAATAGTTAAAAAGTATACTCATACAAATACAAACCATCCACTATTGGAGAAATAATGAATTTAACATGTCTTCATACAAGATGGGATTGAAATGGTCTATGAAATTTGTAAAATTCCAACAAGAGTATCAATTCTTGGACTTAATTTGGGGATGAAGTCTGTTTCATAAAATTCACGGTGATTAGATGGGACATGGCATTCAATAAATTTCTTAGAAGACCATGGAATGATGTTCTTGAAGTAGTGCAGTTATTATATCACCAATTAATAAATTCACCTATTAATGAGTATTCTATAGTACTCATGGGTTATATGAACATTTATAATCGAAAATTCAAAATTTAATGATCAAGGGTATTTAAAAGGAATGTGAAACAATATTTAGTGAATGAATATATACAAATTGAAACATATAATCAGATAGGGACTACATTTATCAATTAATAAATCAAACACAATAATGATTTTATATTTACCATAAATTATATTGACCGAACATAGTTATAACTAAGAAGTTGTCTGTTCATTTTTACAATTTACTAATACTCTTCAATATCCTTTCATTCATATGATTGTCACAAATATTTTCCACTAGCAATCTACCATAAATATAAGAATAGATTATATTGTAGCTTATGAAAATAAATATTACTCATAATCATGTGTATATATATATATTCATGTGTGTGTGTGAATAGAAGATTAAATGATGTTTTTAAGATATAAGTAGAATCCTCGACTAGAAGAATATAAACAATCCAGGTAAAAAATGTGGATTATAAGCCATTTCTTATATTCATATAGTGTCAACCACACTTGATGAACCGTCAATATAATATTATAGTTTTATTCTTAATTTAAATAATAAAACTACATCATAATATCCCAAATATCATGGAGTATTCTCCAAAAACACTCTTAATAATAAAATAGTTGAAGAGATTAAGGATACACGTGTGAAATTTAAGAAATGTACCTCAAAAACCACTGATAATGTCTATAATGTGAATTAAGTTAAAAAAGAGAATACATATCCCATATTATGTAGTGATTATATAGATCCAAAATAAAAAATAATATAACTCTTTTTATAAGAAATAATGTGATGTTTCCCATTCAAATTATATATAAATGTTGGGGTTAGAGTCTCAGGAAGCTACCATCCATTTTATTTTACTAGAGATCAACTGTTTTTTATAAACTCGTGATGAGGGGAATGAAATTGAATCATACAAAAAATGGTTAAATATTATGTTAATAAATTTATTTAATCAAAAACATATAAGAGGTCTAATATCCTAATTCTCTTTCAAATATTTTTTTGATGAAGATAAATAATGGGAAAATCAATGATTATAACTTCATAAATGATTTGAATCATATATATTTATAGGATGAAATCCCATTCCCAATCATGAAATTACGGGTTGATACAATGAATTGTTTTGAATACCAATATTCATTTAATGATTGTATTGATTATTACTAGTTATAAATTTACCTATTAGATGATGAATCTACCACATTCACTGAATCCCAAGGCTTATATTTCTATTCAGTTATATTATTTAGTTTTAACTATATTAGAACAATATAAAAACAAGTTATGAGTTATATTTTCTGACCCATCATGGGGATGATATTGGAATAAAATGTGGATGAAATGTTATTCTTGTACCATCATCATCATGAATAACTTATTTTCCTTCAAACAGTGTTTAACAAGCTATGCCAAAATGTCCTAAAAATGAATCCATTGATTTGTGCATTTAGTGGAAAATTTACTAAATTCATTTGATTATTAATATAACATTATAACATAAAATTTAATCATAAGATACCAAAGGTGAAACATAATATGTGTCCTCTTTAGAACCATAATGTGTTGATAAGACTTCATCGGTCTCCCTCTTATATGAGATTATTCATTGGAAAACTCTTTGGAAAATTACTTCACTTAAGATATTTAATAAAATAAGGGGAAACTTATAAGTGGGATGATGATTTAATGGGATCAATTGGTATATTCATCACTCTATAATAATGATTCCACCAATATAAGGGAAACCATTCATCAATTTTTGGCTATTATGGAATGGTCACTTGGAATAGTACTTTCCCAAAATAATAGTACAAAAAAAGAGAAGATAATCTATTAACTTAATAGAAAAATGATTTATGTTAAGAATCAATATAATAATATTGAAAATTACAACATTACATTGAAATTTAAAGAAAAAAATTAATCATAATTATTCGTAAAAACATAATTTACACCATATTTCCAATTTGGATCTATTCAAATACATTCATAGTCACCCTATATTAATGGGAAGATTATCTATTAACAAAAACTAATTCATCATTATTTATTATCATAGATGTTTATAAATTGAAATGTTCTTGAAATTTTTTTTAGCATACCTTACCCCAGAAGAGGCTCCTCCAGATACTGAACTCCTTAAAGAATAAGTTTTTTCTGTTAATATAACTCACAAATCATAGAGAATATAATTAAATGATTCATCTTTAAGTCTAACTTGTAGAAGGATATGAGACCTAAAACACAATTACGTTTGATGAGTAATAGTTTTTATTTCCATGATAAAGGAAACCCAATCGTATTATTTCATCCTATCAGATTTCTGTACGAACTATGTGGAATAATACAATGATATCATCATAGGATTACAACTAAAAAAATAGACACATATTTCCATACTAAACATGATGGGAGAATCAGGTTTTTTTATCGTTATAGTGATAGAGACAATACCATTAATAAAAAAGAACTAATACACAACCATGGGTATGTACAGAATGTAATTTCATATTTTTTTCAAATTTGATGTTGTCCCACCCATGATGCCTATGGAATTCCTAAAATGATGAATTGGATACAATATCTAAAGATTTTAAAGTCCGAAATTAGAATTAAATATTATTTTTATTTCCCACCATGTGGTGACCTCTCCATTTATAAATATATATATGGAAGATATCAATAAAGTTAACGATAATTAAGAAAATATTGATTATTTACCATTACAAACCAATAAAATAATTAGTTACATGTTATCCCTAATGTAGTATATTTAATATGGGATCTTCCAACACATTTTAGCTAAGAAAGGAAAATTCAGAGGTGGGTATCCAATTTTATCCATTATGTAAATTCAAGATATCATAATATACAATATAAATGGATTTGATTGGGTCCTACTTAGGTGTATTGAAGGGGGAGAGTCCCATATTGTTTTATTATAAGTAATGATTGGTTCATGTGGTTCTCATCAATCAGGGGCCATGATCTTCCATGAAATATAGATACAAGGAAACTTTTAGCCATAAATTATTCATAATTTCATGTAATTCACAATGAAGTTTCTTGAAAGTCAGATACATTCCACCATTATTTTTCAAACTGTACAATATTTACATAGTACTCAGTAAACTTAGTCAATCTATATATGAAGGATTTATTTCACAGCCCCATACCCTCTAGTCACAACAAAGAATTTTTTGTTCAAAGTTAATACTACTGATAGCTCTTATGAAGGGTTGAAGTTTTACACCTAAAGTTGTTTTGTAAAAAACTATAATAAAAATTATGTAATATAATATTATTACAACATTAAAAGTTTATTATATAATCTAGTTATAAAATATATTTTTTATAAATTATTGTGAATTAAGATACATTCACAGTAAAATATTCCGTCCAATCATTCATCATGCTTTGATGTAGTAGAAAACCAATAGACAGATGAATTTATAAAAATTGACCCATGTCCAAAAAAGGATGGCTTGTGTGTATAATAACTATTGGATGTATACATTTTTTCATTTCTATTGTTCCTATTAGAAAATAAATTAAATTCAACATAGAAAATTCCATATTAATTTTTATATATGATAAAAGCACTTGTTCCCATGAAATCCTAGTTCCCTAACTTCATATTTCTATTTGTGATCATTTTTTCAGATATAACCATTTCTAAATTCTCCTAGATGATTTGGAACAAATCAATGAGAAAGGGTTTCTCTTATATGTGTTGGAATAAATTAATTGAAAAATGATACACACACTCCATATCCTTGAATTCCAATATAAAAATTACATATAAGATTTCAAGAAGAATATCTTATAATTAACATTATTAAAGGTGGGGTTATTATAAATTTTTTAAAAACCAATTATAATAGAAAAGTAAACCTCATAATTAAAAAAAATGGATTTACATTATATCATACAAAAGTATTACTCTATTAGTGGTTATTCTATAATAACAATATATTGATATCATAACACATGTGAAACCAATTTATGTTTTATTAAGAAATAATTTCATGTATTCATACTGTTTTAAGCCATGATATATTTGAATGAAATTAAATTGTATATAATAAGGACTAAGTAATATGGAATTAAAGTATAAGACATAAAGTCCATAATAATATACACCTAAAAAAAGATACCCAAGTCCATGTTGGATGGCTTTAAACAATATATTATATTTCTCTTACAAAAATATATTAAACTTAATAGACACATGTTTATCCTACGTAGCCCTAAAACTTCTTGGACTGGTCTATTTCACATTATAATTTCCCCTT
Organism: Viscum album; assembly: GCA_963277665.1. Classification (NCBI taxonomy): domain Eukaryota; kingdom Viridiplantae; phylum Streptophyta; class Magnoliopsida; order Santalales; family Viscaceae; genus Viscum; species Viscum album. The sequence continues at coordinate 1,391,778,973 of OY728152.1, forward strand.
ACATGATATTTGGATCCATGTGAATTTCATAAAATATGGTCTATTCAATTTATAATACTTCAATAGGTATAGAAAATTAAATATATTCCATAATTTTTTGTGGATTGATTTATATTATTTTAGGATACATAGTGATTTCTATATATTATGTCATAGACCCATCCATGATATTATATATTACTTTATCCACTCCACCATCACGTTACAAGGTAGCAATTTATATTATTTTTTCTTGTAATGAACATATAACGGGATAAAAATTTACTAACAACTACAAGTTCCTAAATTATATTTATTTTAGGGAGGTTTTCAAACTCTAGATCAACTAAATTTGACCAATCCAAAAATATCCTCCAATTCAAGTCCTCATCCCCTCCAAGCTTGTGGAACCTTCTATATTCACATTTAATATGATTCTATTTCTCGAAAGTAGGAACAAATAGTTTAATTTTCTCCTTTGTATAATTCATATTTGCATGCATACCTCTTCTGAGAACTATGCTTAGATTAATTCTTATAATGACATGATATGTAGTGATATGCAGTTCAAATATCTTAATTCTGTAAAAAAATCATTTTCAACCCATCCACCTGTCTGTCCTAACACATATGCTTACCAATCCACATCACTTTTTACATTAATAACCCATTTCTAGGTTTATTATATCTTAATATAATTTTTAGTAACTCAGTGAACCTTAATTTATATTTTTTAGGGTATAAGGTAGATCTTAATTTTCTCTATCTATGCCAAACCACAAATTATAACTTTATTAAATCCATCTCAAAGCATATGGTTTCCACATGCATGTGATGTATTTTATAAATTAATCTATTCTAGGATGGCATATATTCCTTCTTTGAAAACATATGGATTGTTTCATGTTATTACAAGATAAATAGAGATGTTATAAGAACCATCCCAAACCCAACCAAAAATCATAATATACTTCTTCTACCCTCTAAAATTTGTAAAAGATCTGTAATTTCTAGTTTTTAGTTAGATTAAAAAAATCCCTTTCTAAAATAATCTTCCCATATTATATACTTTTTAACTTGAGATTTTGAATCAATATAAATATTTCATGGATACAAATAATGTGAACATATTATTGTAAAGTGACAAAACTATTTAGTAATACTGATTATACAATATATTAATCCCAATTGTAATGAATTGAATCCATGTTTTGAACACATGTAAAATATATTATGAATCCATGGTCCTTCAGTAATATTGTATTGGAACTTGCCACTTGAATGTCGGAAGTGGTTGTACTCATCGAACCTTTTTAATGGTATGGTAATGGGCTCATCATCAAAATTTGGTCATTGGTTATATTATCCTCTTATTTATCATTTTACCACATAATAATTTAAATAACTCAATTTGAAACCTATAATTCTGTCATTCTCTGTTTAAAGTTGTTAGAATGTTTTTTAATATCAAATTTTTCATTTTTTATCATACTTATCACTACAGTCAGGGATCTATGGCCTTAAACAATAGACCCATTAGTCAGTCTTGCATGTCTATAAACTACCAATGGAAAGATACCTGGTACTTATCACATTTAAAAACCAAAAATCTAGGAATTTTTAAATGTTTATTTCTTACATTATTGGATTTCTCATTTAATACTTTATGAAAATTTTAGATTATTTAACGAAGTAAAAATTATAAAAATCATTTTTGGAAGAAATCTGAAAAAGGGATTCCTAATCAAAATATGATTTCTTTCCTATGAAGTTATCCCCTATCACATATTAAGAATCTTTTCGGGATATGAAAACAATTATAAATGAATCCATAAAGGCTTGTTGGGAACACTATCAATCCCTATTTTAAATCAGTCAAATATTGATAGATCTACTAGGATGAGAAATTTCTGATCTATACTTATGTACATCAAAAATTGATTATATGTTTTTTTAATATGAGATAATGTAATTTTAGGATACACAAGCCCTATGAAGTATATATTCTTCAATGAAAAACCCATTTTCATATTGACAATTATTTTGAGTCATTTATTTCAACATGACCAAATAAACTAACCATAAATTATGGTTATGATATATATACATTTTCTATCTATACTACCTACATATTTTTAATATCACAATTTCTTGATGAAATCAAACATTGAAAAAAAATTAATAGGCTCAAGTTAGATTAAAATGATGGTATATATACCCTACCTATCCGGAATTCATATATCTTTCATGGAACATATTGCTTAAAGTTTATTTATAAATTCCCTCTACCAAATTTTACTGAATTATTTTTATGATATAATTTTCTAAAATCATCTCGATTTAGTTTTTTGGAGGATCTAATTAAAATGAAGTTTCTTCTTTATGTTATTTCATATGATAATGTCAATCAGTAATTATGAAAAAAGAAACTTCCTAATTAAATAAATGGTTAGTAATTTAATATGTTCATTGATCATACAAAAAAGGAGTACATAAAATGGGTAGTTTCATCTCCTGAAAAATATACATAATATTAATCAAATATGAAAAAGAAAACAATTTTAAAATTTTTTGGGTAAAGATCAATAATCCAACCAATATTTGGATAGAATAATAGATTTTTTTTTGAATTTTCATTCATGGAATTCAAAACCATTGATATCATATAAATAGATCCAATTTTGATTACTATATTTTAACATTTAATCATGATAGTTTCATTTTCATATTCTACCTATGAAAACCGTGAATTGATAATTTCATTCAGAGACTAATATTTATTTTTCTCCACTACCTAAGTATACATCCAATCATCAAGTCACAATTCAATAAATATCCATTGACCCATCTCTTGAATAACCTGAACCATCGATTCCTTATGAAGACTTATTTTTTAGGATACATCAATATCTCTTTTATTTGGATGATATTAATTCTCATATAGTGTTGGTTTGTTTAATAGTAGTGTAAAAACATTTGGAGTTGATCATGTTAGGTCATAGACCCATAAAGAGAAAAGGAAGAAAATATTATTAAAATCCATATATTAATTATACTAGTGAGGTGGAGGCCTTCATGGGAGTTGTAGAAAAAAACATTGAAACACATGTATAATTATAGTCAAATTGAGACTCTTGTTGTCTCTAAATAAGTATACATCTCAATGTTTATTTTTTCCATTTTGTGGGATTTTTTCAGTAAAAAAATTAAGAAAAATTTATTGGTTTTTTTGTTGAAAGTAAATAATTTTTTAATTTTAGATTAAAAACAGTGGTTTAACCATTGTTATAAAAAAATTACCTTTTAATTTATGAGTTGTATGATTTTACTCTCAAAATATCTCTCACATATGTACTAAATCCTCTACCACTTTCCCTAACATGGGGATATTTTAATAAAGAGAGAGAAATAATAATCACTACATTCATTTCACTCGCTATAAAAAAGTAACAAAATACCATTGAACCCTCCTAAATAAAACAACACCTCCCTATAATTTATGGAAAATGAATCAGGACCAGGGGTGAAATATTATGATATATCGAAAATGGGAATAAGAATTTAAGTGAAATGAACAATAGAAACAACTATTTTTTTAAAGTACATAATATTTTACAGCAATACAAGTATAATATACTTTTCAATTAAACACAAGAGTTACTTAATAATGTTGGGGAAATATCCTTAGCTCATACATAGTGGTCATGAGTGCCTTTATTAGAGAGATTATAACAAGAGGACAAAAAATAAATATCCAGTTCATAGTAACTCCCATATAACCCTTCAAAATTATTTTCAGTGAGCCTCATTCTAATTTATAAGGGGTAGAATAATGTTCAAAAATAGATTTTGGCAGAGGTATAATCATCATTCACACGGTTAGGATCAATATCCCTTAATGTGGGTCATAAACACCTCTTTATTCTACAAAAAACTACATGTTCTCTTGTAGACATGAAATTCCTCATGTTATTTAGCATTGATCTCAATATATTCTAAAAATAAATCCATATTTATTGTTCAAAAAATTGAATTTCCTAAATAATCTCTTTCTATAACGTAATATTCATCATTTTTATCCAGTGGATGAGTTCCATGAGGATCATATAGAGAGAAATTTCTATATTTGGAAAGGATAATTTAATGAAATTTGATTTTATGATGTTCCATATACATTTTTGGAATTATATATTTTAATTCCCATTTGGGTGACAATTTATCCAATAGTGAGACTTCATATTCCCTAGAATTTGGGGTATTCTAGTGTCCCAATGCATCTATTGCACTAGAAAACATTATATCCCATACCAGCTTCGTCATATTTCATAGAACAGATCTCTTAATATGTTAACATTGTTTAGTAAAATTATACTATGTATGAACTCCAGCGTGAAAATTGATCGTAAAAAACAAATTAACATCCTTAAAATATTTTTTGCATGCTTCAAAGGCAAAGGAAATGTCTTTTTACAACACCAATATAATCTCATTCATGGATCAAAAGTTCAGTTTGGTGAAGGAAATTTTATTACACATCATAGAGAGATATTAAAATATGGTTTTACATATCATCTTCTCTTAAAAGAGTTCCTCACGTGTAACCCCTCGAGTTAACACTCTCCCATTTTATCATTAATTCCTACAATTATGTTATTTATGAATCAAGATTTTTTCAAATTTTGTAACACAAAATCAAAAATGACCTTTACATGAAAATTTCTATTATCTGAGATAGATATTACATATATATATCCTTTATATGAAATGTTGGCATCATCACTCACAAATCTATATCATTCGGATATCAGCTAGAAATTTATAAAAATACCAAAATAAGGGTTTATTATATTAACATTAAGTCCAGAATGACTATAACAGTTTAAAACAATAATATCAATATTGTGTACCATATAATAATAGAATCATCACTATTATTAGTCTTGTTCAATTTATTCCACATTAAAGGAATATAAAATATAAAATACTATAAAATAATAAAAAATAGAAATTTTGAAATGTATGGAATGCTCACTCACATACACATAAATAATATATTTACATCAATTTTATAATGGAATCAATTCCACTCAATTAAATTTAAAAATTCTAGTATTTTATATAGAATATAATTTTGTATATTTAATATTATAATAAGTGCTACTTTCATAAATACCTCTTCCCTAAGATCATTATTCAAATGTTAATTTTCACAATTCCCTGAAAATTCTTATATAAAATCCATATATATCATAAAAACCTTATTAATCAACATTTTTAATTCCAGAAATAATATAGTAAACTTTTCTATTAGCAATTATTAGATTTTTTCTATCCATGTTTATAAAAATAACATTTTTTATGTGTGAAATTATAACATTAAATAAACCATTCTAAGAGAATAGTTATCCACTGAGACTAATTTTAATAGTCATGGAATAAAATAAATTCGCAAGTATCCATATATCATGTCATTCTTACAATTGTTAAATGAAAAAATATCACACACATGTTCCTTTTTAACTTATAAAGGATTATAGTTTAATTATCATGTGCTTGTTTTACTCATGATCATATGAGATATCCAAATTTAATATAAGGAGGATCCCTAATGTACTAATAAATCATAGTGGACAGATTACCTATGGTTAAGCTTAAAATTACAATTTACTCAAGATATATTTTAGATTCCACTATGATTAATTCCATTTACATTCCATTCCCATGTTTTAAAACAAAATAATTTCTGTTTCCAACTGGTACTTTTTTAATTATTCATTTTAACAGGGTGGTGAAATTTTACAATATTATTACCATTTTTATTTTACTTTTCTAGTCCCAAAAAATGAATATAGTATAACAATTTAAATCTTAAGCTACTATTAACTCTCACCCATATTTATTAGATACACCGGGTTAAGTTAATTTAATCATATAAATTTCAAAGAAAAAAATTAAAAATTTATGATTGTCTATACTGGTGTAGAGGATAGGGAAAACTTGTTGGACATTTTTTATGTAATATGGAGAATATTGGGTTTATATATGATGTCATAAAAAAATCACGAAATTTCATCAATAGCTTCTCATTAACTATAAATGGAATCATTGTTTCGACTCCCCTAATGTTGAAAACACTAAATGGAAACGAGTTGGTCACTATAAATAATCTAGTTCATTTTGAACAAATAATAACTGGCATGAGTTTTATCTAAGAGAATAATAGTAACACATTATCACCATTTTATATTACCATCCACTGAATGACTATGAAATGGAAAAATATATTTTCTTATTTTACAACAAATTTTTATCATAATATTCTCCTCTTAGATTCTCTTAATCCATTATTTAAAAATTCATTGACTCTATAGGATTAGTGAATTATAGGATCACTTTTTCATCAACCAGAATTTATTTTTTTCTAAAATTAAATATTTTTCTTATTTTTCATAGCATTATATATTTTGTATGGTAGAATAAATAGGGTTTAAAGGTATTACTGTTTTCCAATAGTGTATCATCTTATTTTCTACCCCATTCCTTTATGTTTGGAAGCACTTTCATTTCTATAATTATTTTTACCACTAAATGGGATAATGAAACCTTCATATTTATCTATTGGTGGTAGGTATTATATTTATTACTCTATATTCCATATCTTTTCTGATTGATTCCACGATTTGGTTATATAAATTCCTTCCTATATCACAGATAATTTCCCAGGGTATTCGAAATCTTAAAAAATGTGATCTAATAAATTCAATAACCAATATTGAATAATAAGTTACATTTTTTTTGGATTCTATAAATTTATAAATATAATCTCTTAGTAATATAATATATCAAAATCCAATAGAAATATGAAAAGATCCCATGAATTCTATACCTCGCACATAAAATATTTAATAAAATATCTATGTTTTTTTGGAATTTCATATCTTTTTGAAGTTATTATAGTGAATTAGTGGTTATTAAAAGATTTTAGAAAACTACAAATATCCATTAAATCAATATTCCTAAAAACCAACTCTTAAAACATTTCCAATTATTCTATGAGTTCTAAAGTGTCATCCAAATACAAGAGTAAGAAAAATTGAAGTAATAAAATTTACCTAGACCATTAGTATATATCTCATTATTACATTATTAATAGATATCTTCAACATATATATATACTCTCTCTTATAATATATTTATTGAGAATTAATACTAATATATTTATTGTTAAATAGTAATGAAGGTACCATTGATGTGACATGATATTTCCCCATGTCATCATACCATGAAACCTTATTTGTGGTTTCGTAATGTTGATCACAAAGGAATGAATCATTCAAGGTACTTTATAAAGGATCTTCTTCTTTAGAAATGTGGGGTAATATTCTCATGCATTCTACAAAATTTATCTCTTAACACTACTTTAATAGAATATCGTGGTTGAATTCTTGTTGAAGAAACATCATTGTTACCGATCCTAGTTGTAAATCTTCTTACTTTACCGAATATTATATTTATACATGATTGATATAACCTTTGACATTGATTCATAAAAAATATGAAAAAATATAATTCAATAAAAATAAAAAAACTCATTATCTGTTATGTTAGGTTGAATATGATGATAGATGATGGACTAAAGGGGGGGTGAATATTCCGTTATTAAAATAATCTAGGTTGTTAAATATAAAATTTGGAATTTTGTGGTTTAAAATTATTAAATGACTCTTTATGAAAGTAATAATAATAATAGTGGATGTGTGAATAGTGTATACATAAAATTAAAGTGAATAAAACCTAGAATTTTAAAGTAGATTGGATCGACATGATCTTATTGTACCCTTCACACCCCAACTGATGAGGTATGCTACACACTATGAAAGTGTGACAGACATTTAAATGATAGAAATATGAAAAAGATGATGCAATCCAATTGAATGGATATGAATGACTAATTATGAGAATTAAAAAAATGTACAATACATCTCTAAAAGGATATATGGAATTTGAATAAGTTTTCCAACGTTGAGAGTTCATTTCAAAGGATCTGAATTGATTATAACTGAATAACTTAATTGACATAAGAGTATAAATGTTTCTCTTAATAAAAATTTTTCCCAAATTTCTTATTAGAGTGTGGTATTTAATCACTTTGTGAATTACAAGAAACCTCAATTCATTTAAATTCAATGTAATTTGGACTATACACTAATGAAAATGGATATAAACATATATTATTCCAATATTAGAGGGAGAGAGAAATATAATATAATTTCATAATAATAGAACCACTCATGACTGATGTTAAAACAATGAGAATAATTCAAACCAATTTTAAATCATCTTCTAAATTATTGAAGTGGTCTCTATTATAATATCTTAATTAATGATCCCCATAAAATAGTATGTTTTTATTAGAAATGTGATATTAAAAAATGTATCATTTAAAACAACATGTAATTCTAAGAATTAAATAAAATAATTATTAACACCACCTTAACGATATTGAATCAGGTGTGATTGATATTATAATAAAAATTTATATCTATGAAAATGAATAAAAATTTAGTCCTCAAGGTGTAACATTCAGGAAAAAAAACTAAAAGAATATTAATCTTTATGAAAACATGTTTGACACAATGAAAATAAATTACCATTGATTAAATATTACTAATATTAATTTATAAATTCATTACAACAAATAAAAATATGTGATATTAACATTCAGTAAATATGAATTTAAAAAAAGATGTAAAACAACGCATTTTTATAGAATGATTTAAGTAAGAGATTTTCTCTTTGGATCATTTCTCTATATTGGATAATTAGTCATGTAAGAAAATCAATGTAGGAGATTCACATAATAAAATATAATTAATTTAATCATGTAAGTGATTCACAAAATTGAAGTCAACAAGTATGTAATTCATATATCTAAATTTCTTTCATAAGGGAATTTCTTAAGAAGCCTATTATGGAAAAATCTCAACAAAAATTATTATAAAAATTCACGTCTCAAAAATAAATAATAAATAGAAGAATATTCATTGATCCATTTTTAATTATATTTATAAAATTCAAATATCTTTCAAATTATTTATAATTACCTATATCGAATTTACAAAGCCCATTTTATGATAAAACCAATGGAAAAAAAATTTCATCAAAAGAACCAAAAATCAAACTAAAAACATAAAATAATTTCAAACCAGTTGTTTCAAATATATATATATATTATTCAGTTTTTTTAATAAAATTTATATTATTTTATATTATTTTTATTTTTATGAATATTCACTAAATTTGGAGTTTTGTGGCTTCATATATCATTAAATTAACGAGGAAATCAAAAAAATGAAAAATGCCTAAGTGAACTCAAAATCATCTACATGAATTTCCATTTATCTATTTGTTCTACGAAATTGACATGTGTTGTACAGTGAATTTACTATATGGTAATAGAAAAAAACATTTATACATGATATATTCTAGTCCTAAATGAATTATTTATCATAGAAACTAAAAATAAATCTTGTAGAACTTTCTGTGAAAAATAAAAAACATGAAATCTATAAAACATTTACGTAATGAAATATTAAAATATGATCAAAGTTAAACATTAATTAATTACTACACAATTAAAATTATTAATATGGTAAAACAAATTAAACAAATAAAACATTATAGTTATCAAGATATAATGTTATAATGAAGCCACTCAACATCCCTCCCCCCCTTTTGTTAAACACAAAAAGAAGTATAATATATAAAAAATTTCCCCCATTTTAAAATTTTTAAAATGATAAAACATAAGAAAGGAGAATTGTTTTCTTAAATAAAGTAAATATATTGTATATAAAAATATTAGGCATTAATATATATAAAAAATTTAATTTTGAAAACTTGTATAAAGTATACCTATTAAATACATCCACTATGCAAACATATTATTAAATGTAGTGCATATAATTTTGAAAATTTTTTCAAAAAAATAATGAGAAATATTTTTGAAATATATTACTTAATTAAAACTGAAGAGTCAAATAGTAAATAAACATCATTCAGGATGTTTGATAAATTATTAAGTAGTTATATAATAAGATTATTAATACCTAAATTAAACAATGGTATTCTGAAAAAAACAACTTCCAAATTACATATATTCAAGTCAATTAAACAAATTTTAGCATATAATCATACTCAAAATCCCCCTAAACACAAGAAATAATAATATTATAAATCAATAACTATAAAAAAATGTTAAATATACCCTAAAAGGGATATAAAATTATATAGTAGAAGAGCTCCCCCCTGAATTTATGATTTTTCTTAATACATTCCACCTGTATAAAATGGTTGGAGAAAAAGTTTCACAATATTAAAATAATATATCTATATCAATGAGATGAAACAATATTTTTATAGTATCCACATTTTTAATAACAATTATTAAGATGTGGTATATTCCTATAATAAATTAAACACTAACATTTTTTAGTACCTATGCTATTTTCGGTGCAATTGTGTTAATAACACAATTTTTCGGTTCCAAAGAAGAATTAAAATAATTATTATAATGTACATGACGAGATAAATTTATAAATATAAATTCTCCAACAATTACAAGATATTGTGAGATCCAAAGGTAAAATTCATTATCATAATTTCTTTGAATCCAATATTTATATCATGTATCTGTTGAAACATTCTATGGAAATCTTTTAACAAAAGTGTTCTTACACATCATTAGAATTTTATGATTATAACCATGAATCTATTTATCATTAATTTATATTATCATATCTATCGTATTATTATTCTATTATTTTCATTGAAAAAATTTATATAGAATTTCTGTTAAATCTATAGTTTCTTTTTTTATTAATGTTTTCTTTCTATGAAATTTCCAAATAATCACAAACTCTATCATTAGTTAATAGAGTAAAATTTCTCAAACATTATATTTCCTTTTTATTTTTAGAAATATTATTTTCTATAATATTTATTTCTACATTATATTTAACAAACTCATTAATTGAGTTTTTAAAGTCTTTATTTTCTAAAATAATATTTTTTTTCTTTAAATTCATTTTTATGATCCTTAGTTAATTTTTATAATATATAGAAATATTTTTAATTTTATCATGAAAGTCATCACATATATCAGGTAATTCATTAACTTTTGAATATTAACGATCAAAACCAGAAGATGAATTACAATTATAATCATAATTATATAATTTATTACCCTTTTAAAAGTTTACATAAAATTTCGTAGGCTTTACCATATCGTTAAATGGATCATTGACCTTAGGGTATTTTCCCTTTAGATCAAGGATAATAGTATCTTTTTCCCTTATATATTCTTTATCTAAATCTATTTCATTAGAATAGATCGAGAAAACATTATAAGTATATTTGATTTCTTTTTTTGACTTCTTATCAATCCGTTATTATTTCAACACATTACTATCATGTTTCTATGTTTAGTATTTTTACATTCATGAAAAATAATAGTTTATTTATATTTCTTATATTTTTTTTGATATAATTTATGTATCACTTACTTTTCTCTTCATACTTGTTAATTGTATTGTCGTTCATTATGATTCCTTGAATGAATTTTTCAACTTGACATAGATCATAATATTTATCAGATCTTGAATATTTTGAGAAATCAATATATTAAATAATTGAAACATATTTTGATATAAAATTAAATCCATTTATTTTTCATCTAAATTAAGCTCATTTTTATGAAATCTATTAATGTTTTTTAACAGAGATTTAATCATATCATGTAATTCATATTATGTAAAACATTTACTTCCTTCAATCACTACTTTCTATGAATTCCACTTCATTGTAAAGGCATAAGTTATCCTTTCAATCGAAACATAATTTTTCATGGTTTCACTAAATGTAAACATGATGTTAAATATATTCATGAATATATTGAAGATCTCACTGACACATTAATTATCAAACATTAAAAAATCCTATGATTCAACCCTAAGAATGAAAATATTTTATCTCTAAAATTTTTGACTTCCTCGATGAGGTAATTTTTATGTCCTCCAAAAGATAAAAGTAGCTTTAAAGAATATATATGAATATAAACACTTCTACTTAGAGAAAAGTAATGATAATTATTGATATTGTAATTCAAAAAATATTTTACTGTATTATTTCCATTTATAGTTTCATGTTAATAATCTTGTATTTTATAAGTTCTACCCCTGATAGTCAAAACATTTTCACAGGAACTACAATCATACATTTTTCTGAATGAAAAACCTTAAAACCAAAAGTACGAAATTAAAAATCTTTCAGTTGGAATAGATAATAATTTCCATAAAACCCTTTCAAAAATCATCAAATTGTAATAACCCTATGATTGAATTCAAAATTAGAGATCTATAGTGGGTATCCCCATTTTTATAATCTATATCGGGCTCACTAATGACATGTAATGGGTTCAACCCTTCGTATAAGATATATCAAGTTCACTTGTGAGTTGTAATGGGGATTAATACATTATATAATCTATATTGGTCTCACTTAGGAGCAATAATCAGGATCAACCACTTGTATAAGATGTATCCGGATCACCATTTTCATATAATTCTAAAGTACCATTTCTAAAACATATTCATCCCAAAAACCATTTCAAAAACACTTCTAATCCCATATGAATAATATTTTGGTATAAAAATAAAAGTTACATTTAAGAACCCATTTTAAATACAAAGATACCCAAATAATGAAATAATGGATTTATTTTCCATTTAAAAGACATTAAGTATTATAGAGGAATCCAAATATCAGGTAATGGTTAAAGTAGGGGAAAAGTCATTCTCGTTATATACGTTAAAAAACATTCTTTTTTCATGTTTAATCAATATAAAAAACATCATATTAATATATTACATTTGAAACAATTAAATTAAAATCATGATGGACTTAAAATATTATATATATTCATTTTATACCCATATAAATTAAAATGTAATTTAATATCATGAAGAAAAATATTTGATAATTAAATATTTAAATGTTCAAGGTGTACCATACCACCATTACCATTAAAATATTAATCACCATGATTTAATCAATATCATTATTATAGATAAAATATCGATATTAAAATCCAAAATTTCATTATAAATACTTTATAAAATAATAAAGGTGAAATTTGTCAACAAGATGCCTCAATGAATGGATATTGAGAGGAAGTCACTTACCTTGAGTCTAACATGTCTTGATTGTTCACTATCTCAATGAATATTAAAAATAGGATAATTTCAACATTCATAAAAATATTTTTCATGATTATTATTCATTTTATGTCACTTAGTATCATGTTATAAAAATTACATTATTATTTCTATTCATATAGTACATTTTGTCGATGTTCGGTACTTATGTTAAAAATGAACATGTTTTGATGCAAATTGTCCTTGTGTTTAGAAGTCCATTAGTTTCATATGAAATTAATTATTTAAATATCATATATATCATATATTTATTTATTTATACTAGTCCATAATATTTGGAGGTAATAAATGAAATGCACCATTAATGGAGATGATAGGATATACGTACGAAGGAACTCTACTTTCATTTCTTTTTCATATTAAATAAATGAAAAATAAATGATGAAAAGATATATTATAATTCCATTATAATAGAAATGTTATATATGTTATATATATTCATTGAAACCATCATTTATATTTTCTATTTATGGCATGACCTATTCATATCACTTTGAGGGGGAGGCAGTCCACATTTCCGCAAATGAAATTGTCACATTCAGACATTATAGAAAGTATAATTTTATGTTCTAAATAAAAAAATAAATGAAAAGATAAAATATAAATATAATAATATCATATATAAATAATGTTCTGTCATAATGGCCAGCATGATAGGTGGTATGAGAAAATAGAACAATCATCGTTTCCTGAGACAGTAGTTCGTTGTACAGAGAAAGAGTGTGTTCTAAATCCATTAGATGTAGGTGTGTGTAAGTGTAAGTCAAAAACATATAATAACAACATAATAGTATATTTTGGATACTAGGTTTGTTATAAAATAATGGAATAAAAATATTGTAGGGTTGTAGAAGGAAAATAAATTAAAGAATCTTGAGAGAAGACGTTACCTCTAAATCAGGTAACACCTTTTGATTTTAATCAAAAGGATTTCTAGAATTTCGTTATACCAAATGGATAGATTCTATGAGTAAGGGATGAATGTAGGGAGATTATTTTAGCATTATTTGGATGATACATGTGTCTTGATATGTGTGAGTAAGTGAGTAGATGTGGTTTCCAATTATACGAGAGAGGACATGCACTTTAGAAAATTCATCAAAATGATATTGTATTATAATTTTATTTTCTGAATTATAATAGTTAAAATGAGATAAATTTAAATGAAATGATTAGTATTAGTCAAAATAATCTCTACTAATATTTTTTTAACAATCATAGTTTACAAACATATCCTTATCTTATAGATTTAACCCTAAAATAGAAATAATATCTCTTACCTTGTTTTCATGTATTTTCAAAATATATGGTAACTACAATTACTATAAAATGCCAATCGAACCACAAGTGGATTATTAATGACATTTTTAACATTATATAATTTATTTTTTCAAATCATTTATTTTTAGGACTATTATATCATTTAATAATATTGTTTTTCTTTTAAAAACTCATTTATGTAAATGTTGACACTATTTAGTAATTTATCTTTCTTAAAGTCATAACAACTTTATTTATTAGAAACAAATGAATACAATCTTCTCTAACATGTAAATTTAATTCTATAATTTAGTTTATGGCATCAAAATGTTCAAATTAAATTTTGTTTAATATTTATAATATAATTTATTTGAATCATTAATTAATATAGTAATCACTACATAATCAATGGGTCAACAATAAATTTATATATTAAATTTATAAAAATTATTAATAAAATACCTTTATCAATGAAATATTTTTAGACTTATAATGACTATTTATAGTTGTTGATATCATTTATATAATGCAAATTAAAAATTTTTTAGTTAAAAGATACATGTTTATGTTTTATTTCCCTTCTCTTTAAAATAACTATTATAAAAGGTCATTTTCACACCCAAGTGGCTCTATGGGGTCCTAAAATCGACCAAAGTATGACCATGGTCTTCCATAACTCATACAATAAGATTGGGACATGTGCTACAATTATTTTATATTATTATAATATTATTTTTTTCCCTTTTTAACCACATTTACCATATAACCATAGTAAAAAAACAATTACTAAAGCTGATATTCCTAATGTCCACAAATAAAAGATACCTCTATAAAAAATTTGAACATTATAATTCAAAATATGGAATCCATTTTTCAAAATTGAATACACATTATTTCTTGAAAATAATTTCAAATTAAATCTTGCTGTTATAACCAGAACGTGGGGTTTTAAGAAGTAATAATTATCAAAAGATTGACATGTGTTAGTGTACAATTTCAATTAGATGTTTCAGACAATGAAAAAATTATATTAAATTATTAAAAAATAATATTATTACACATTAAAACCGATTTAATAAATAATATAAAAATATAAAAAAATTATATGAAAAGAATGTTGTGAATTAAAATACTGTATTTTTCAATATTCATAAAAATATTGATTTTATCAGGAAAATCATTTTACACTAATGTAAATTTTTTTCCCTCTTCAAAATAAGATGTTCATTTTTTTCAAATAAATGAATTACAATTTTCATAAATATTATGTAAAAATGGTTCACCATCAATAGGTGGTAAAAACCTTTTAAAAATTATAAACTATTTCATACCTAAAAATGGATTCATTCTCATTTTAATCCTCTAAAATTTTTTGGATAAATTTAAAAACATTTAAAAAATATATTTAATTATAATATATTTAATTATGTTCATTACACCAATAAAAAACTCATTTTTAACTACCATTTAATATAATAAATTTTTTTTGTATTATTTTTCGGTATGACTTAGCATTGTGTGCAACATAAGATTTAAGAGAAACCTATTGTTGCATGATAGGTCTGGTATCAGAAATAGTTTCCCCTTTAAACAAAAATTATTATTAATATATATGAAAATGTATTATTGTTTAATACATGGTTTTTTACATCATCCCCCCTTTTCGAAATTACATCCATGAAATTTTAATATTGGTCTCAGAATATTTTTAAAAAAAATCCTATATCGGATATAAGAGTCAAAAAAACTACCACATTAATAAAAATAAAGTGAAGTAAAAAATTTCATCCCAGATAACTCAAACAAGGATTATATTTAGGAAAACATAGATATGTAAGAAAAAATAAAAAAAATTTCAAATAGAGAGTGATATAAAACATGATTCGGAGAAAGTTAACAACCAGAAAACCATAAACTTTTGACAGGTTAAACCGCTTTTGATTTACCTGAATGAAAAGATTAATTTTTTTTGTTTTTATATACTTTTAATAATATTGATAAATTTATTTATGATCATGTCTAATAACATATGGAAACATACTAACTTTTCATATAGACTATCATCATTTAATAAATATCTATAACAAACTCATATTTTCTCCAAAGGATGAGTATTCAATATTACTTGGTCACACCTCAAGCACTACAATCATCTTCTAAGGAAAAAAATAATCCAAAAATGATGAACTATATATTTTCCCTATCATTAGAAATTATCCAATATCAAAATGATTATTCCATGATCATTTTATCCCCAAAAATAATAATCATTTAAAAAAAGAAATACATATCTTAATCTCCAAAATTCAAGAAACAGTAACCAAAGTTCAACAAAGACCATTCAATAAAAAAATTACATAAATTCCTCAAAATAATCCTTTCTAATATTGAAAATAAAAATTTATAATGAAATGATCACATAGTCATCCACAATAAATTATGACCTTTATCTCCAAATAACATGGACTAATATTAAAGGCCCATTATTAAAAGTAATTAACATAATAACATATTCTCAATTATAGGTTAATAACATCAAAAAATAACACAAATCTCCATTTATAAACAATTGAAACATTGATTCCTCAAAAATAAAATTCAACCATTACTCCTCTAATGTAATCCCATAGTCTAATATTTTCTAACATCTTCCAAAATAACATTTATCACATTATCACCAAATAAATTACAAATACTAAGGATATCCCATTGATAAATAATTAGATCCAAAAATAATCTTATTTTTTATCCATAAAATCATTTAACTAAAATGAATATCTCAAACTAAAAAAATATTTCACATAGTCCATTGGTGGGTGTTAAATCACAGTCGCACTTTTGTTGAGGGTTGGATTCAAAAGCTTTGTCCAACATGATGGGTAGTCACATGGTCTGTGTGTTGTACATTTTCAAAAAATATTTATTTTTATAACATTCCAAAAAATGAGATAAAATCCCTAAAACTGACCAGAAAACTTTTTTATATTAAAGGATACCTCATACCACACATTTTGCTACCCAAAAAATAATAACCCATAGTTTCTTAAATGGTGAATATATTCAAAAATACCATTATTCACATTAATATTCTAGATAATAAAGCCTCAACATGGGTTTATAGGACATTTATCCTATGATATATCATTAAATTATAAACCCATGATGATATCCCTAACCCTTAAGAAAAAATCTTACTCTCCAAAGTTGACTAAACCATCCTATGATACAAACTATAAGGCCCCCGCCTTAAACATTACATAATTTGATTTAAGTCAAAAAATCACAATGAGGATATTTTTTGGATTATAGTTATATATAATTAGGCCATAAATATTACATTATATCTCAAATATTAGTAGTTATACACTTCTACTCTATCAAATTTTTTCAAAACAATGAAAATTATTAAAAAAATAATTCTTTTCTAGACAAAAATCATCTTGAATTATTCCATTCTCTTACCCTTCCCTTATACCCTATGAAAAACATTTAAAAACATAAAATTAGAATAAAAATACCTGTACGGGATATAAAAACAATGAAAACTAGTTAGTATAGGTAAAACTTTATAACAAATTCAATGTTCTTTGAGGGGATGAATCAAAACATTTTCAATGAATAAGAATCATAATTGTTCCTCAATGAAAAAACACTAAAAAAATAATGAAATTAAAAATAATTAGATGACTTAGATATTCATATACATAAATCACATTCAAACAACTTCCAATTTTAATAACTATATGGTTTCCTTCAATGTTGGAGATCAGTTATGGGAATCACCATTCACATAAGCTACATTGGGCTCACTAGTGACGAATAATGAGGCTCAACACTTTGTATAAGCTATATGAGGCTCACCCGTGAGCAATAATGTGGATAAAGTCTTTTTATAATCTATATAAGGCTCACATATTTCATATAATGTTCATATACCATTTCAAAAACACTTTCATCCCAAAACCCTTCTGAAAAACTCTTCAAATCCCATATGAAAAACATTTCCATATATATCTAAAATTAGCATTTATGAAAAAAATACCAATATACCCAAATAAAATAGTAAGGAATTTATTTTCCTTTAAATAAATTTAGGATTTTAGAGGAATCCAAATAACAAATAATGGTTATGGCGGTGGAGAATTCGTTATTCTCATATATGTTAAAAACATTATTTTTTTATATTTGTAAAGAAAATAAAAAGTTTCATATAAAATTATTCCATTTGAATACGTTGAATGAAACACTATATAGACATATATTTTTTTATAATCATTTTATACCCATAAAAATGAATATGTAATTTAATATCATGAAGAAATATATTTGATAATTAAATATTTAAACGTTCAAGGTTTCCCATACCACTTTAAACATTTAAATATTAATCTCCATGATTTAGTAAATAAATTTAGTAGATATAAAATAAGGATATGAAATGTTGTAGTGTCTTTATATAGACGTTATAATATAATATAGTTACATATTATCGTTAAATTCTTCAATGAATAGAGATTAGGACGAAGTCCCTTACATTGAGTTTAACATCTCTCATTAATTATTTATCTTAAGAATAATAAACATAGGATAATTTATACTTACGTAAAACCCTTTTCAAAATTGTAAATTAATTTTATTCCACTTATTTAAATGTTTTAACATTTATATAATTATTTAATTCCATATCAGATGTTTTTTCGATGTTCAGTATTTTAGCGAAAAATGAACTTTTTGTGATGAAAATTATTCTTGAGGTCATAATTCCTGTATCTCTAGAATGAAATTTTTTATTTAAATATCATCTATATATATCATATATTTATATTTTTATATTTATATTATTCCATAAAATTTCTAGATATCAAATTAAATGAACTTTGCATGGAGATGTTAGGTCGTATGTACACATGAACACTAGATTCATTTCATTGTCATTTTAAAGGAATAAAAAATAAATGAAACATAGGTATACAATAATTATGGTATAAGAAAATTTTTATAAATGTTAAATAATTTCATTGACACTATCCTTTATATTTTCCATGTATGGAACAAATGATTCATATCACTTTGAGTGGTGGTATTGCACACTACCTCAAATAAAATTATCATATTCAAAAATTATAGAAGGCATAAAGTTATGTTTTAAATAAAAATTATAGAATAATTGAGACCATAAAATAAAATATATATCATAAATAAATAGATTTCCATCGTAATTTCCACCATGAGAGGTCGTAGGAGAAAATTTAACAATCATCATTTTGGGAGTTATTAGTCATCGTATAGAGAAAAAATATGTTTTATATCCATTAGATGGTGGGGTGTGTAAGTGCACATCTAAACAATAGCATAAAAACGTCATAGTATATTGATAATAATTTATTTGTTATAAAATAATGGAATAAAAATAGAATATGGGGTGGAGAATGAAAATAAATGAAATAATCTTCAGAGAAGACATTACCTCTAAATCGGGTAGTTCCTATTGATTTGAGCCTAAAGGATTTCATGAATTTACTTCATACCAATGTATGGATTATAGGAGTAAGGGAGGGATGTTGGGAGATTATTTAAGAGTAACTTGTATGAGATAATGGGATTTAGAGGTGTTAGCAAGTGGATATAGGTGGTGGCCTTTTGTAAGAGGGAGGATGGGCACTTTAGGAAGGTCATGAAATATTATTTTATTATAAATTGGTTTTACCATTATAATCGTTTTAATGTGATAAATTTAGAGTATAATTTTAGGATTTGTATAAATAATTTCATCCAATAAGTTTTAGACATTTTTAGGTCAAAAACATAATCATATCATTGAGCTTTAACCCTTAGTTAGAGACATTAAAACATACAATGTCATCTTGTATTTTCATAATATATGGTTACTACATGAACTAAAAAAATTCAATAGAACAAAATGTGAATCATTAATGATATTTCTAACATTATATAACACATTTGGTTGAATATTATCTATTTAAGACAATTTTATCATTTAATAAAATAGAATTTTGAATAAACTCTTTTATGTCAAATTGGACAGTATTTGGTAATTGATTTGTGTTAAAGTCATAAAAACTTCATTTCTTCGAAAACTGGCACTGTCTAACATATAACATGTCAATTTCATTGAAATAATTCGTGTATGGAGTATAAATGTTATATTTATATTTATTTTAATTTTTATAATTTCATTTATTTGAATCTTTCTATAATAATGTAATCACTCCATCTTCATGGAGTAATAAATAAATTTATTTATTTAATGTCCAAAAATTATAAATAAAATAAAATAATGTATGAAATACATTTATCATCCATTTTAGTATTTATAGTCAATGAAATAATTTATATAAAAAAATTAATCTTTTTTAGTTAGGAAATTCATGTTTATGTTATATTTCCCTTTTCTATATAATAAATATTATAAAATGTCATTATCACGCCCTAGTTTCCCCATGTGGTCCAAAAATCAACACAAGGATTCCTATGGACTGACATATATCATTAAAATAATTAGTACATGAGTTATGGTAGTTTTATATTATTATAATATTATTGTTTACCCTTATTTACCTTACTTACACTTTAACCATGGTAAATATAATAATTACTGAAGTTACTATTCATAATATAAAAAATAAAAGGTACCTCTTTACACAATTTGGACCTTAGGATTCCAAATATGGAATCCCTTTTTCCAGATTCATAACACAGAATTGGAATAAATTTATTTAATATTAATTCTTGTTGTCAAAACCAGAATGCGGGTTTTTAAGAAGTAAAAACTATCAAAAGATTAACATTTGTTTGTGTGAAATTTCAAAGTGAAATTTCTTATAATTAAAAATATTATATTAAATGATAACAACATAATCCAATTGAACTTTAAAACTAATTTAAAAAATATTTAAATAAAAACAAATTAGATGAATAGGCAATTTTAAATTAGATTGTAGTATTTTTTACTATTCACTAAAATTTTGATTTTATCAAAAAAATAACAAAATTTTAACTGAAGTATTGAGGTTCCGATTCTTGAGAAGAAGATGATTTTATCAAACATAACATATAAAAGTTATAAAAACATGATTTAAAAGGGTTTTCCATCAAAAGGTAGTAAAACATTTTTTTTAAATATAATATATTATTTTAAATATAAAATTGGATTCGGTCACTTTTTAAACCTCTAAAGTTTATTAGATAAATTTAAAAACAATTAACAAATATTTAAAATCATAATATATTTAATTACGAGTGTTCCAACCAATATAAAGTCTAGACATTTACTAACATTTAAAATAATACTATTATTGGGGTCTTATTTATTGGTATATATCAGCATTGTGTGAAACGTAAGATTTAGAAAAAAACCTGTTGTTCCGTATTGGGTATGCGATTGTACATAGTGTCCCAATTAAAATAAAATTACTATTAATAGATAAGAAAATTTATTATTCTATAAATACCTTGGATGTTAAATATTCAATTACGAGGACATAAAACTAATTTCAGCTTCTAATACTCTTCAAGGATTATATTAGATACACATTGTTCCCAACTCCATTATGCACCAATTAACGTCATTTCCTTTAAAACCATGAAACATGGTTAATAGTTATATTTGTACTTGATTAATTATAAAATCATATTAGTTATTTGGTTGTAACACATGATTATTATTACTATTTTAATTAGGATTATAATGTACTTTTAAGTATTATATTCAACTAATCCATGTTTTTTTCACTGTATAAACTTATTAAAAAACTCTAGATGAAATATAATACGTGAATGGAAATTTCTCAAAAGAAGTTTGAAAAAATTATTATCCACTTACTTATTGATCCAAATATTTTGGACTCAATCACAAAAATTTCACAAAACAATTGGATCAAAACCAAATTGGTGATTCTAAATAGACTTGTTCATGAATCAAAAGTATATTGAAAAATATTAAATAACATGAAAATACTATAACTGAATAACCAACATAGAAATGATGCTAGGTTGATGTGTTTCATTTCATGGTAATTTTATAAAATAAATTTGAACCGATGTAAAAATGTAATAAATGTGTAACTCAAGTTTTTTCTCTAGAGGCAGAGTTCTCAGTGTGATTTTTTTGGGTGTGTTCAATTTTCAAAAATAAAAAAGAAGATAATAATTTTTCGATTGTTCAATTAAGGAATAACATAATTTTATTTTATTTTTAAAATATTGTTCTAGTAGTTGATATTCCCAAAAAAAACCAATATTATAATGATTCATAAAATTTTACTCACATCTCTCTCTCTCAGTCAATTATCAGATAAACCCTTAAAATGTTTCCACAATTGGCGATCTAAATGATAGCATAAATATGTAAAAATCAATACTCCCGAAGCTCTCACCTAGCCAAGTGACTTAATACCTTTTATAAATAAAAAACCATACTTCCCTCCATGATATAGTAAATTAATCTTTCTCAGTGCGTCAAGTGAGAAAACTGAAAAAAGGATAGAATAATTGTATTGAAATGAAAAAATGTATCCATTTATTGTCTAACGAAGTAAAATACTTCCAATAAGATTCAGTATAATAAAACATAACATGTAAACACAAGAATTAATTAACAAGGGTGGGGTAAATATCCTTGAATCGACCACATAAATATACTATGATATGATTAGATGAATTATAATGGTAAAATAAGGAAAACACATCTATTATTTAATGAATCTCCCACCCGACCCAAAAAACCATTTATAATGAGTCTCATCCCCATTTATAGGTTAAAATAGAATACAAATGAATATCATCCAAAATAAGGATCTCCATCATTCTCTCAAGCTAACAAGATCTTTCCATGCATAAGGAATATACCCCACCACAAAATAATATTATTGGCATGTTTTTGGTGCCTTTTGAATCCACATGTGATTCAGTGTTGAGCTGTCAATCTTCTCTGATTGAATACGTACACGTAGAACGTGTTGGTCTAGAGTTAAAAAGACAAAATAGACAAGTGGGGGTGAATTGACATTTTAAAATAAATTAATGATTTTCATGGGTATATAAGTGTTAATAGGTTAATGTATTAGAATATAAAATAAAATATAACTCATTTTATTTTTATAGTTGTTCAGATCAAAATTATCCTACCTCGCTCTTCAACCCTCTCCTAAACTAATTTTTATTGATCCTTCTATAAAAAATAAAATGGAATATTTCAATGAATTTTTTCCACATGGATTCACATGACACTTAAAAATCCATTTTACCTTGATATGTTTAAACCATAATCAATCATTCCATTTTCAACCTCAAGGAATAATGCAATCAACTGGTCTGTTTCCCCTAGAAGAAGAACCCAATTCCATACTTTTGAATGGGAGTTGCAAACTAAAATACTACCATTTAATGGTATATATGACCTATTAAAATTATGACAATATAAATATGATAGTGATAACTAGATCTATAAAACCAAATGAATAGATTTAATGTTTCTGTGAAGAAGCGGTATTGAACTCTCTAGAAGTATAGGATCAAAAAGTTAATATCAATTTGAGATTTATAGGTGATCCTAAATATTTTATGTCCTTATAAAATTCTAAAATATCCTCAATATATTAAAATATTGATCTAGATCTTGAAAAATAATTATATCGAGTTCGTCTATGCAGAAAATATTAAACAGCGGAATCCCATTTCATACCCTCTTTCTAATACAGTATACAATTTCATTATTAAATGCGAACAAAAAGAATACTCACATGGTAGACATCATTAATCAATGAAATTAAATTCAAACATTACAATGATAACATTTTATTATATTTAATACAGTACTAAGGAATAAATGAAATCAACATTAATGTACCTTGGAAAGCTCCCATAAAGTATGCAAGACAAATTTTTCACATTTGAACAACATTTAATGCAGAACCAACGTTTTACCCGAAAATCAACATTAAAGAAAAACCCATGTGAAAATAATTTAATAAAACATTAATGACCCAAACATTTGAATATTTTATTCCTAAATGTGCAGGATATTTTATTCTATGCCCAATAAATCTAAATCATTTAATTAATGAAGTGAGTATAATTAAAATGACACTTTTGTGTTTAGATTGTAATATGAATAATGGTCAATATGACTGTTGGAAACTATAATCATAACTTTATGATTATTGTTTATAAATATAAGGGATCATGGTTAATTAGTACAGAAATAAGAGTCGATGTCCTCATCTAGTAGATTCAGACTGTAATAATCACATCTGTTGGAGCGTGGTAATGAGGTAGCATAACTGAGATTTGCTCTAGACCAAGCCCTAACTGAACTCCAACATGTTAATCTTGAATGGAATCACTTACTGGAGAAGTTCAAGATGATAAAAAACACCACTCGGGCAATGTTGTCTATGCGGCCCAAAGATTCTATCACTATAGCACACCTTACTGTTAGGTCTTATGTAGGTGTTATTAGGGGCTATATAACAAGGCCTTATTAACTTTGTGTAATAATTTTCTATAAATAAAATTGTTATATTATCATTATTAAAAAATTTATGAATTTCAAATATCAAGATAAATATAGGTGTATTTTTCATAGAAGTTTCGGTTTATTTTTAAAATTTAAAAAAATGGGTATTTCAAAATATTTTTGTATACATTAAATAATTAATAATGTGATTTTTTTAAACAAATTGTTCTTCTACAGTTGTGATTAGTAATATATTTATAGTCTAATAAGATCAAAATAACTTTTATTGAATAGTATCGTATGAATAGTAAAATTACCTTTCTGAATAGTATTGTGGCCAATGGAATAGTTATATCACTTAAGAAAATATTAATATAATTTAGGCATCTTGAATGGTAATGTGATATAATAGCAAAAGTAAATTAGTATTTTAAAAATTATTAGTTATGTTTTATTATTTTTTGTATAAATAGTGTTTTTACATAAAAGTTAAATATCTCATTAATAGAAAATTATTATCACAATATGGAGTAAATTTTTGAATTTAAAGCATCTCTATCAGGTTAGGGTGAATTAATGAAATTTTTATAAATTTTTTTGTTTTTTTGTGAATTATGAAAATACAGTTTTGAGTTTCTGTCTATTTAATGACATCATTAACGATGTAACAATGATATAATAATTTTTGTCATATTTTTAATAGTGTTATATTTTATGAGGTGTATCATGTGTACAATACCATGGGAAAATACCATGGTCAAGCCCATGGTTTTTCAAATACCATCGATGAGGTGTCCCTTGGAAATTAATTAATTATTCTTTCATTTTTCTTTAAATACCAACTCATTCTTTCATTCCCTTCATTCTAAATTCCAATTCAATGAAGACCTGAAACTTTTACCTCCAATGGAGTCCTCCCAAGGTTCCATAAATCCCTCAAGGTCCGAACAATTGAGATTTTTAGGTTACTATTCAATATAATGTAATATTTAACCCTCCTCTTTTAAGTCCCAACTTCCTTTATGTTATATCATAGAGTATACCTCTTATTATGTTGGGGTATGTTATTATATGTATTTATTTTTGTACATTTTATTTAAAAGTTATTAAATACCCTTTCCGCTCTCATCAACATATTTTTCCAATTTTTAAGCAACGTCGTTAGGCTACTAAATTTTTGGTAAAAGAAATCGCATATTCTCTTTTTTAAAGTTTCCTTTTCATGTGGTGTGTCCTTAAAATATCCATACCACGATCTTATTTATTTTTTATTCATTAACCATACAATATTATGATTTATTTATGAGTGGGTGATGATTTTCCCCTCTCTTTTCAATATTTTCTTAAACCATGTCTTATAGTAGTTATGCTGTATATATTTCATCGTGAAATATCTCTATCTATTTTTGAGGAAATTTTTTTATTTTATATATATGAATACCCAGATATATTTCTTTTTTAGGGGTATTCATCAAAAAATAAAATTGATATATTTTATTCTGGTATTGATATATATATATATATAACCCTCACTTCTTTTCCATGGGTTATAAATGACATAATGTTCCTGTTTTTAAGAACTTTTTAAAATGTCACAATTTTGAAGTAAAACAAATTTATTTTACTCTCTATGGGTTATTTATGAATGTTATGATTATTATATATGTGTATCACATGAAAATAAATACATATTAAGGGTGATCCATGATAGTGCTCCAATGCATTGGGTAATGAATTTAATATCTATAGATGACATGTTTCACAATACCTTGTTGAATAACCCTTGTAAATTTTTTGACACCCTTGGGTTGAACCATGGTTATATGATCATAAATGTATAAATTAAATGTTTTATTTAAATATTCAAACAATGATTCAGGTTGTTTTTATTATGATATCACTCTTCTTCCATTGGTCATGTCTTTATGGTTTTCATCATGTTCTTATTTATATAACAAGTAATCTGGATCCTTTTCTTTCCTTACTGGTCCTTCTTCTCACCTTTTCCTTGGATATATGTCTCAGGGTTATGATATGTAGTTATTATTTTTAAGATGAACTTATTATGAACCCTTAAAAGTGGATTAAAAGAATGTTTTATGTTTTCATGTATATTATTCCCGATTTCGAAGACACTAGACATTAAAGACCCAATATTTGTATAATGTAATGAGAAGTTATTTAATAAAAAAGCATGATTCCATTCGTTGTTTATAATGATAATTTAATTTTTTATGGAAATTACGACATGAAATCATTAAAAATAACACTATTTAAAAGTTTAAATATTGGAAATTTTCCTTGTATTTTGTTGAAATATAAATTATGTTGTTTCTAAACAGATAAATCAATGTCTGGGAACAAAAAAGTGGATGTGGCTCTCACACAGATGTACCTAGGATTGAAAACTCTGAAAAGGGGTTTCAGTCTCGACCCAGGGTATCTTGGTTCAAAATAATGGGCCTTTCTACACTCCTGGTTTGACACTCCATAGATATATGTTTGGTTATCACAAGATTTTTATGAATCATTATGAAGGATTTATAGAGAAATGTAATTGTTGTTAAATGAATACTATATTTAAGAATGATGTTTTAATACATAAAAATATTTTATAGTTAAATGATTCATAAATGAAATAAGATTCCAACTAAATTTTTATTCACCAATATGATGGTAGGAAATTGGATGAACCATGAAAATGTTGATCGCAATGGAACATGCACTGACGACCCTTTAATGGAATCCGAAATGGAAACATTCATTAGAATGATGAAACGACTAACTCATGTTATGGGAAATAACTTGAATCAAGTTGAGAGACTGACCTCCCTGTGAGGGTGTCAACTTTATGATGAGTCTGTTATGCATCAACGACCACCAACATTCCATGGATCCCCCTACCCATTGATTTCTAAAAAATTGATCAGCTCTATCGAGAAAATATTTTCTATACTCCACTATTTGTAACAAGAGAAGGTCATTATGGCTATTTACCATTTAGTGGTAGAAGTTGATAAATGGTGGGAACTAATTACAAAATGAGTGAAATATTGGTTTTAGAAGCTATGGAGTGGGAAACATTTAGAGAGATCTTCCTGAATAAATATTTCCCTTATTGTATGTGAACAAAAACAGAGAAGAAATTTCTCAAGATAAAGAATAAGGATAATGAATCTATTGGAATTTATGAGATAAACATCAAAAGAAATTCCCTTAACACCTCATTATTTTTCATGGGTCCTAATGGAAGATTGATAGATTCTTTGGTGGACTAAGACCTCATCTATAGAAGAATCTAGAAAATTGAACTATGATATCTATTAGGAGATTGTGTGGAGTTCTATGAAATTATAACTAGAGACTGGTGAGATGTAGTGGTCTCATAAATACAATGATAAGAAGAGATCAATGGATCCCAGCTTACGAAGGATAATTTATTACTGAAGAGGAGGAAAGCAAGTGCTACAATCCACATGTAATTAATATGGAATAAATCATTCAATAAATGAATTCTTGGGAGATGGAATTGATGAAATTGTGGAAGTGATGTACATATTTTATGAAAGTGGAATAGTGAGGTGAAGCCTCAACCTTCAAACACTAACTACAAAGGGAAGATGTTATGGGCCATTCCTTATGTTTAATGATAAAAGTGTGGACAACTAGGGAACATTTCAAATCACTGCCTAAATCCAAGGGAAGTGGAGTGGAACCACCACCAACCCCATCAATGTCCAAGGGAGAAACTTCATGCTTTTACTATCACAATTTCTGATGTTGAAGCTCTGAATGATGTGGTGGAAGGTACACTTATTGTTCAATCAAATATATTAAGTACTTTTTTTATTCTAGTTCTACGCATTTTTTATTTCATCCATGTATGAAAAGTGTGATAAAATTATAGTTATCAATAAAGACTCCCTTTGGGAGTATCCAAGCATCGTTAGTGTTTTCAAACTCTAGTATTTACTTTAGTGGGAACAATATTATCTAAAATCTAGTAGCCATTCCCATGCAGGAATTCGATATTATACTAGGGATACACTTGATCTCAAATTATAATGCTAAGATCAAATATTTAAGTAAGGAAATATTAGTAGTATTGAATTAAAAACCTATAGTTAACTTCCATGGAGAGATATATCAACCTGGTATATGTCTAAAAGAACCTCCTATATCCTTCTTTGTAGAGTTGATCGGTGAAGAAGAAGAAGGTAATGAGTGTTTAAGGATAGAAAATGTCCCTATAGTCTAGAAATACATTGATGTATTTCATGGGTAGTTACCCATACCTCAACTAGAATGTGATGTAGAGTTCTCAATTGAACTTGTA
The DNA here is from genome assembly GCA_963277665.1 of Viscum album. Classification (NCBI taxonomy): domain Eukaryota; kingdom Viridiplantae; phylum Streptophyta; class Magnoliopsida; order Santalales; family Viscaceae; genus Viscum; species Viscum album. The sequence continues at coordinate 1,391,808,299 of OY728152.1, forward strand.
CCTGGATCTCATCCAATATCAAAGAACTCGTATTGGATGGAAAATGTGGAGCTACAAGAACCATTGAAACAATTCCAATATATTTTGGAGAAGGGGTTTATCTGAACAAGTGTGTCTCTATAGGGAGAACATGTTCTCTTTGTGAAGAATAATGATGGATCAATGTGGATAATCATTGATTATAGGGTACATAATGGGATCACAGTGAAGAAAACATACCCTCTTCTAAGCAATTGATGACTTATTTGACCAACTTCCTAGGGCTCAATTCACCCCTAAGATTTATCTTTGTTATTTTTATCATAAATTTATGGTGAAGAAAGAGGATATTATAAAAACTACCTTTCTATCAAGATATGGGCATTATGTGTTTTTTATTACCTTTGTATTGAATAATGCACATGCTATTTATATAGATTTGATAATAAAATCTTTAAGTACTACCTTGATTATGTTGTGGTAGTTTTTATTGATGATATTTTCATATATTACAAAATTCATGTGGAGAATAAGGTTCAACAAACGGATATTAGAAATCTCTATGGAATGAGAGGCTTTTTGAAAATTTCTGCAAATGTGAATTTTGGTTACAAAAAAGATTCATTCCTAGGGAACTTTGTAACCAATGAAGGAAGCACAGTTAACCCTTCAAAGAAAAATGTTGTTGAGGAGTGGCCTCATCCTATAACAATTACTAAGATTAAATGTTTCCTTGGATTTCTAGAATATTTTAGGAGTTTTGTGAAAAACATGTCATTATATTCTAATCCATTAACCAAGTTTACTTGAAAAGGGATCAAGTTCATCGGGACAAAGGAGTGAGAGGAAAGATTCCACGAGCTAAAGAAGATATTAGTTACCACACCCACGCTATCTCTACCCTCATGTGGAGAATGATTTGTTATTTATAGAGAGTTATCTTTGAATTATATTTTGTTCATCCTAATGGAAAATGAAAAATTCATTTCTTATGAATCTCAACAGTTTAAGACTCACTATCAGAACAATCCTACGCATGATCTGGAGCTAGCTGTAGTCTTTTTTTCTCTGAAGATATAGAGGCACTATCATTATGGGGAGAAATGTGATATATACATATACTATCAATGTTTTATGTATATTTTCACACAAAATGAATTCAACATGAGACAAAAGAGATGATTAGAACTTCATAAGTACTATGATTATTCAATTCATTATCATCCTATAAGAGAAAAGAATGTCATTGATGGATTAAGTAGGAATGTTCTAGTCATTCATTCCTTGATGAGGATTCAAATAATTCCATTAATTAATTACATAGTAAAGTTAGAAATGGGAATTATTAGGGATTGGAAATCATAAAACCTATCCCAAAATTATTCTAAACCATCATTACTAGAGAAGATAAACAAGTATCAGAAATAATATCCATTGTTAGCAAAGAAGATTGAGGAAGTGAAAGATGGGATGCTTCTTATGTTCAATATTGTTCATGAATGTGTATTGAAATTTCAAACAAGACCATGTGATCCATATATTCAAGAAATAAAGAAGGTGTTAATGGATGAATTTCATCTCTCCACTTTCTATATACATCCGGAAAGGAAGAAAATTTAGAGAGTCAATAATGATCATTATTGGTGGGATAATATGAAATGGGAGATTGATGAATAAACATCAAGATGCCTATTCTGTCAGTAATTGAAGGTTGAGTGACACCTTCCTAAATGGATATTGGAACCACTACCCATGCCAGCATGGAAGTGGGAAAACATAATAGTGGACTTTGTCAATATTATCTCGAGAACATTCAATGTAAATTATGAAATGTGAGTAATTGTGGATGGTCTCACCAAGACTGTCCATTTTATCACTCTTTGGGAAGATTTATCTGTTGATCAACAGTCCATGATTTACATGAAGGAAGTGGTTAGGCTTCATGGAGTTCTACTATCAATCATATCTAATCATGATCCAAGGATCACCTCAAAAATATGTGGACTTCTTTAACATGTTCTGAGCACCGAATTGAATTTCAATAGGGTTTGTCACCCTCAAACTGATGTAAAATTTGAAAGGACTATTCAAACACATAGAGACATGATGAAAACATAGTCAAGGAATTTTAATGATGAAGGGGATCAACATATCGCATTAGATGAGTTTTCTTACAAAAAAACATCCACTTGAGAATTATAATGGCACCTTAGGATGCTCTATATGAGAAGTGATGTAGAAATCCTACATGTTGGAATGATGTCAGTGAGATAAAGCTTCTTTGGATTGATTTTTTGTAAGACATGACATAAAAAGTCCATGCCATCCCGCAACACATTAAGGCTTCTCAAAGTCAGAAAAAGCGAAATGATGACAACCGTTTAAGAGACAAGGACTTTGATGTGGGTGAAAAAATATTTCTTCAAATTTCACCTTTGAATAGATTCACGAGGTTTGGGAAGAAAGGGGATATTAGAACAAGATAAATTGTCCCCTATTATATCTTTGGTCATGTAGGGCCAGTGGTCTATGGGCTTTCACTTTCTCCAAATCAGGTACATGTTCATGATGTCTTCCACATATCCCTGCGATGATATACATACTTGAACCCTCACATGTACTAAATCAAATGGTTGGACAACTGGAACATGACCTCTCTTATGAGGAGCAACTAGTGGAGATCTTGGATCATAGGTACAAGGTGCTATACAATATGACTACCTAACTTGTTAAGGTGTTTTGGATGAACAAAAAATGTGAAGAAGACACATGGGAACCAGAGGAGTTTATAAGGTATAATTACCCCCACAATTTCTCATCAGAGGGTATGAGTTAAAATTTCAAGGACAAACATTCTTTAGGAGGGATGAATACAATGACCCTATCTTTTGAATAATTTTTTATTTCTAAATTTTCATGTTATTTTATTTTATACACAACAAAACTATATCCTTATTTAATGAAGTGATTATAATTAAAATGAGACTATTGGTTTTCAACTGGTATATTAACATTGGTCAAAATGACCATTGGAAACTATAATTTTAATGTTATTATTATTATTTTCAAATAAAAGTGATCATTGTAAAATAATATATAAATAAGAGTCAATGGAATAATCCAATAGACTCGGACCATATGAAGCCCTTCATTCAGAGCTTGGGAAAGAGGTAGTGTCATTAGGATTTTCTCTGGACCAAGAACAAGCCAAAATCCAACATGTTAAGCTTGAATGGATTCACTTGCAATAGATGTTCAAGCTAATAGAAATCCCCACTCAGGTAATGTTGTCCAATCCGCCCCAAGATTCAGTCACCATAACACACCTTACTCTTAGGTCTAGTGCAGGTGTTATTAGGGGTTATGTAACAATGACATAGTTACATTGTGTAATCCTTCTATATAAAAAAAATTTTAATTCCTTATTATGGTAAAATTTGTGAATTTCAAATATCAAGTTAAATATAGGAGGAATTCATAGATATTTTGATTTATTGATAAATGTAGGAAAAAAGGTATTTTAAAATATTTTCTTATACTTTAAATAATTAATAGTGTGAAATGATTTTCAAAAAAATGGTCTTCTATAGTTGTGATCAGTAATAAATGAAAATTATAATAAGATCAACTTAGTTTTTAGTGAATAGTGAATTATGAATAGTAATATCACGCTTAAGAATCGTAATGAGACCAATGGAATAGTAACCTCACTTAAAAAAGTATAAATATATTTAATTATTCTTGAATGGTAATGGGATATAATAGCATAAGTCTATAACTCATTCATAAATTATTAGTAAGGAATTATTTTTTTTGGTAAATAGTGTTTTTTCATAAAAATTAAATATATCGTAATTAGAATTTTTTCAAAAAATGGTGTTCATTTTTGAATTTGGAGCATCTATTTTATGTGAGGGTGAATCTATGATAGTTTTATAAAATGTTTTGTTTTCGGTGAATAGTGAAAATACATTTTTGAGTTTCATTGTGTTTAATGACATCATTAATGATGTAACAATGATGTAATAATTCTGGTCGACTTTTGAATAGTAAGATATGTAATGAGGTGTCCCAATTGTCCAATACCATGGGAAAGCCCATGGGTTATCAAATACCACTGATGAGATGCCCCTTTGAAATTAATTTAATATTTTCTCACTTTTTCTATAAAAACAAACTCATTACATCATTTTGTACATTCCAAAATCCACATCTAGGAATATATGTTTCTTAAACCTCCCAATTATTCCTACCATGGATCCATAAATCCCCCCATGTTCCCAAAATTCGAGCTTTTGATGTTACTCGTCAAGGTACGAGAACCATTCAACCTCTTCTTTTAGTTCATGACTTCCTTTATGTTATGTCTTCTAGTTTCCATTATATTATGTTCGGGTATGTTCTTATATGCCTTTATTGTTGTAAATTTTATTTCCAAATAATGAGAGAACCTTTCCACCCTCATTAACATATTTTCCGGAATGTTAAATGACGTCGTTAGGCTGTCGAATATTTCATAAAAGAAATCACATATTCTATTTTCTTTCAAGTTTCCCTTTCATGTGGTATTCCATTCATATATCCATACCATGATCTTATTTATTTCTTATTTTGAACCATTACATTATAATGAGTAATTTATGAGTGGGGGACCCTTTTACCCTCTCTTTTAAATATTTTCTTAAACCATGTTGAATAGTTGTTATGCTTTATAAATTTTGTCTCAAAATCCCTTTCTATTTTTCTCAAGAAATTCTCTTGTTTTATTTGTATGAAAACTGAAAAAAATTAATTTCTAGTGGGTATTAATCAAGACATAAAATTTATATATTTTATTCAGTAATTTATATACATATAACCTCACTCTCTTTCCATGGGTTATAAATGACATAATGATCTTGTTTTTAAGCACTTTTTGAAATGTCACAATTCTAAAGTGAAACACATTTCTTTAACTCTCTATGGGTTAAATAGGAAAGGAATTATTATTATATATGTGGATAAAATTAAAATAATTAGATAATAAGGTTTCTCCCTAATATCTGTTCAATTCAATGTGTAATGAATTTAATCTCTAGATATGACATGTTTCATGTTACATTGGTGAATAACCCTAGTAATTTTCATGAGACCTTAGGGATAAAACTGGGTGATATGTTCGTGAATGTATAAATTAAATTATTTATCCACATTTTTAAGATATGATTCAGGTTATTTTTATTATTATATTCTTCTAAATACATTTCTCATGTCTTTAGGTTTTCATCAAGTTCTTATTGATATCAAAAGTAAACTGATTCCCTTGCATTCCTTATTGGTCCTTCTACAAACCCTTTATTATGATGTATGTCTCCAGTTTATGAGATATAGTAATTTTTTTAGGATGAACCTATGATGAATCCTTAAAAGTGGATTAGATGATTTTTTCAAGTTTTCATGTACATTATTCTTGATTTACAATGCACTAGACTTTAAAGATCCTCTATTTGTAAAATGAAATAAAAAGTAATGTAATAAAAAGGTGGGAAACCATAAAAACAATATAAAATAAATTCACATGTCTTATAAACAACTAATATATTATTGTAGAACAAATAAATATTTATTATATCAATAATAAATGTGAAAAAAATAAAATAGTAAAATGATATAATAAATTGGCCATATTTCTAGATATTACAACATCTCATAGAAAATAACAAATACATATAGTAAAATCATCATATGGGATTCAAGTACTAGATTTATGAATCAGATTTACAAGATTATATATGAAGTCATGTTTTTGTAGGGAAATACATCTGAAGTATTTTTTGTAGGTGCTCCTGTAAAAAGATAGAAAATATAACATATATTGTTTTAGAGAATAAACATATCTTCAAGACAATATAATCAGCTTTGTATCCTTATTTATTATGTTTATGTAATTCAATTATCTTCTTACATAATCAATAATCATATTAATAGGACTTCTAAAAATCAATATTTTAGAAAATTATTAAAGAAAAATTTTATACAAAACGTTACTATTTTAATAAAATCTATATAGTTGATTCAATAAAATGTTTTATTTATAGAGACATATTTAGATTTTGATTTATTATAATGAAATGTAGATAATTTTTTTTATAATTCTTATGTTATAATAATCACTAAATTTGGAGTTGGTTATCCAAATGTATAGTGAAAATTCAAAACATAATCCTACTCATGGTATATTTAAGAGTAGATTGACATGATCATGTGTCATGGTCAGATGACATGGTCAATTGAGTCAGACATGTTCATTCCATTTTTTCTGTAATTTAGTGTGACATGGTCAGGGGACAAGTTAGTTGACTCCCACCAGGACAATACATTTTGTTCTTGTGGTAGGGTGACATAGATAGAGGACCCCCTATGAATCAGTATATTCTATTACACGGTAAGGTGACAGGTTAGTTGACTCCCACATGGACATCACATTTTGTTCATGCCATAGGGTGACACATTCATGTGACATGGTTAGTGGAATCCCATATGTTCAGTATATTATGTTCATACGGTAGGGTAATATGGTCAAGTGACATTTTTGATGGACTCTAATCTAGTATGTTCTATATGTTTCAATATTTTTATCTTTTAGATGTTTACAAATATAGCTTCAGAATAAGAAAAATTATATAGTATTGTCTCAAAATAATTATTTTTTTCATAGAAACACAATGAGAAAATTTTAGTACATGTTATGAACTAAAAAAATAAAAAACTATGTTCATTTTATGTAAATTAATATTATAATATTATCATGATTATGAATAAATTAATTAATATGTAATTGAAACTACTATGGTAATTATAATAAAATGAAGAGGATCAAGGAGTCACTCAATATTTTTCGCCTTTTCATAAATAAAAAATATGGTAAAATTTCAAAAAAAATATCAACCTTTTTGAAATTATCAAAATCATAATGTTTTAGTAGAATATTTCTCCATTGGGAAAAATAATTTCTATATGAATTATATTTAAATAAAAACATATTTCAAGAAAAAAATGTATTTTGAAATTTTTTAAACATTTATATTTAAAAAATTACAACAAGGAGCCACTATAAAACATTCCATTTTAAGGAAAAGTAATAATAATACAATATTCAATGAGTATAATTTCATAAGTTATTTATTAAACTAAAGAGATACCCTTCATTAAAATGATATTTTATAATATATAAATATTAATATATTAAGATAACATTTTCAAATATAATTGATAATTCTCTAACTAGTAATATAATGCACAAATTTTTATTAAAAATATGTAAAAATAATAGGGAATTTTTTCAATATTCTATAGATTTAAAAGAAATCTCAAAATGTCTCCACAAAATCATTCATAAACCACATATAAAATCACGATGTGTTAATTTAATTCCTTATAATTCCATGATAAAACATTATTTTAAAATAATAGTAAACCTTTGGGGATTAGAAAATTTATTAACAAGGTGGTTTTCAGAAAAAATAAATTAAAATAAATATTTTCTTTTTAAACATGATGTATAAGAAAATGAAATCTAATATCATTGTTTATAGTAAAAGAGTATTGTAACGGGTTTTAAAAAAATGAAATAGAATAATTAATATTCTATAAAATTGGAATATAATCAAATCAAACCCAAAATAAGAAAATGATTTCTCAATCCATAAAGAAATATAACAACCTGATGTATCATTTATATATATATATATTTATTAATTTAAAGAGAAATGATTTACTTTTCTTTGAATCCAATGAAAATAACTATTTACCAAGTAAATTGAAAATACATGAAGTGCATTTAGTATCTATATTACGTCCACCAAAATCGAAATTGGAATGACATGTCAAATAAATGTTAGTTCTAATATTATAAAAAAACCAAGATTCAAATATCCATTAACATATCTAATGATCATTCTAAAAAAAATTCTGTGAATTTCCATAGAATACAATTGACATTTGTTACACATAAAAATTTTAAAAAATTTAATCAAACGTATAGGTAATTAAATATACTAAACAACTAACATTTCCACAATAGGTTTTAACATCAACAAATTTTCATGATTTATCCAAATCTGGCCTTCAATTAGTATTTAATGAACTATTTATGCATTTAGAATATTATAAATCAAATATATTAATTAATTATTTATCATAAATACATTCATTCTGAAAAATACCATCAATTCATTATTAAATTTATAAAAAAAGGAATAATTTCTTTAACTCAATAAAAATATTAAGTAAAAACATTTTATATGATAACATGTTTGAAATGCGAAACCAATAATGTAGTGGAATATAATATCCTGGGTAATTAAAATATTTCTATTTTTATATATAAATTTAATCTATTTTATATAATTAAATGCAATCATGTCTATGTTATATTTTTTTACATGAAGGTGCAGCTTTCCTCAATTTGTTTCATTACCAGAACGACCGAGTTTCACCATAAAATGTTATAATAATCATACTTTATTTATATTGATATTACATAATAATTTATCTCTATTAATTAAAACACATAATTAACCATGACATAATAGTATAGGTATAGTGTCTTTAGAAACTGGTAAACATAATGAACTGGTTCATAAAACATCTACGTTGTCTCCCATTTATATCATCATAAATAGAGTTATTTTTGACATATCTTACATAGATCCCTTATTCATGAACTCAGGAAAAGAAACATATAAATGGGTGATATGAAATGTCAAATAAGGGTATACAAGGTAAATATCAATCATATCATAATCATAATACATATATAGATAACCTTTGTATGTCTCATCCTAAATATGAAAGATCCTATTATTATGTCCTGGGATAAAAGTTTACAAGAATTAATGAACATAATCCCTTAAGTCAAAACATATGATATGATTTTTTTTGGAAAAAACCAATGTATATAAAATCACTTCATCTTAGTTAAGGCTCATTTCCAAGACCATCATATCAGAAAATTTCCATTACTGAACCGGGGTTTCTTGTCATTCCATCCATGTATTACAGAACTAGATTTAATCATCATTCTAGTCATGTCTATATCAAGAGATATAATTATTTACCCCATAAATTTTAAGGAGATATAGGTCCCACACATCTCGTAATGAAATAATTATTACGTGTTACAAAAAACATAAATCAGTCCTCATGGAATAACCCAAGGAATAAAATGGGTTTCTTAAACATCATTCCATCAAAACATATTCCACGTAAAACAAATGAATTACATTTATATAATTCCTTCTAAAAAATGATATCATAGTTACAATAGGGATAGAAAAATAACCATATTTAATTAATTTAATCCTAGATGGAAACTAGTTTTGATATAACATGTGAAAATAATTGTTAAATAAAATATCATTTCTTCTTCAAAAATGATTTATTTTCCCAAAACTCCACATAATTTTATTAGATATGAATTTATTTAAAAAAAATATTGAAAAATTTTGATGTAATCTTCATGAGATTTATGGTTAATGAATGTGTAAAAATCCACTCATAACGTATAAGTTTAAAAATTTTCTTCTCGTACTTTTGTCGGAGAAGTCAGAAAAGTACTTCATATCTAATAACGACAAAAGATTCATTTCATACTGTTTTTAAAAAGATATACCATGGGTAAAATTGAATTAAAACAATTTTATAATAATATAAATACTATTAAATATCAATGTATGATGGATTTTGATGATAAATATACCACCAGAGAATACATAGGAATAAAAATTCTCAGATAATAATGATATTGAAAAATTATCCCTTACATTTGGTCTGATATCCATGGTAAGTATCTAAACTTCCTATATAATGGTTTAAATAATGTTTTTGACTCAATATTAAATAATATCTAATTTTATGATATCATATATGATCATATTATCATCTCTTTGTTAGTAACATTTCATTATCACTCATTATTCGGGTATCAATTTCGTTATGTTCTTATGTATGTTTTGTATGATAACGTCATGTTCCACTTATTATGTCATAGTTATAAAAATTAATGAATATAATTAGTATAATATATATCATATTTATTCATTCGATTCATGTATATAATCATGGTTTAATGAAGACTGTTTTGAATGAATCATGTTTCATCGTAGAGATGGTAAGTCGTACGTACGCATTAGCGATAGTTTCATACCCATAATCGGAGAATGGTATTGAAGTGGATGGTGTATAATATCTTAGAATTAGTATCATGTCATTATAATAATATAAAGTTATTATTTCCATGATTTTACCCATCCATGTAAGGTGCTGGTGAAAAACAGAATACACACAACCTGGAGACGGTTAGTCGTACGTACACACGTGGGTTGATTTCATTTTTCATAGGATGGACAGAAGGTGGAATATGGTTGTTTCATTGTTAGAAAAACATTTAAATCTATGAGTTATGCTGATTTTATTAAGTTATAATAAAAAACTAATGAAGTGGATGTAGAAGAAGAAAGAGGATTGAAAGAATCGGTAGAAGAGATAACCTCTTCCTCCACATGATTCCTCTAAATCACTTCTTAGAGCATTTGTGTTGGGCTTTGATGAATAAAAGAACCAATATAATATAAATAGTGAAATTTATAAGGAAAATAGGAATAGAATGGTCAATCATGAAGGATTAACGTGAATTGAATGGGGGAGGGAGGAGGTGCCATTTTATAATAGAGGTGAGGGGCCCTTTTAAAACCTTCATAAATAATAATTTATAATAAAAACAAAACCTGCCCCAAAAAACCTCTAAAATATCCCAATATTGATTATTATATGAGATATGGTTGTATTATCATCAACCAATATATTTTGGACAATTATGTTTGTCAATTTAATCCTTATCATTCTTATTAACAATAAGTTATTCTATTTAATTCGTAACTAGTGTAAAAATTAATTCAATATTAAAAGGGTACAAAATTAACTTATTTGGTATAAAATAGACTATATATAAAAAATTAGATCATTTCATACCAAATTATAATTATTATATAATTTTAAAAAAATAATTTAATGGTTTTAAAATAATTCACAAAAACATTATGTTAATAAAAATCCATATTATTATTTTTGACACTGTACAATTCCACGATATTTAAAAATATTAATATTACAAGAAAAAAAAAATTCTATTATATTAATATGTGGTCTTGGTAACCAATAAAATTTATATTACATGAAAATTATCCCAAATTATATTTACATGAATATTTTTAATAAATTTTATTTGATATTTCTCGTAATAAAATAATTGAAACAACAATTTTGAATAATTTTTTAATATGATTATTTTTTAATAGAAATTAAAAATAAAATGATACTATGAAGTTAAATAAACTAAATTTATAATAGAAAATATAGTCGTATATATCTTTTGGAAAATAAAATAATTAAAATGTTATACTTATTATACTATGAAGGTGTCAACTTTAACATCAATTTCAGTAAAATAATATAAGTGTCATAATCCATTCTATAAGGCTCTAAATTGTCCATAACTCAACCCTTGGATGAATATGGTAGAGATATACTCTATAAATAATATTTGATTATTTTTTTAATCATTTAATGGGTATTGGTATATTAATAAAAACTATATTATCGATTTTCTGCAATTAAATAATTTCTCCAACATTAATGTATAAGATATATGGGAATTTATTTATTTCATAAAAATTAAAAATAAATTTGTAACACCCCAGGTAAATAGAGAATATGACATTTTCTCATTTATCAATATTTGTGAATAAAATATTAATACTACTTTAAAGGGGACGCTATGCTCGATGGCGTGCCCAATACGCAACAACGAGTTTCTTGGGAATCTTACGTTGCAATCTAATAATAAAATAATATTATTTTAAATCGTAGTTAACGCATAGTCGTTGTAATGGTGGGAATGAATGGAACTAACTACAAAATGATTATACATGTTTTTCAAATATTTTAACATTTATCCAAAAAATGTTAGAGGCTTAAAATGTGAATGAATCCAATTTTAAGCGTAAATATTTTAATATTCTTTAAAAGGCCGATTAACAGCTTTTTGATGGAGAACCCATTTTAAATCCACTTTTTTACAATTTTATGTGTTATATTTGACAAAATAAAACTCTTCTTTAGAATCGGGACATTAAAATTTACTTTGTTTAAATTTTTGGTATTGTTCCGATAATTTTCATTTTTTTAATGAATAGTGAAAAATGTTGTATTTTGATTCCAAACCTCTTTTTAATCTAATTTATTTATATGATTATATTATCTTTTGAATTGGTTTCAAAGTTAAATTAGAATATATTTTTCCCATTTAATCCAATAGTGTTCGTTTGAATTAATTTCATCTAGAAATTGGACTTAAACAAGTGTCAATCTTTTGATACTTTTTGTTTCATAAAAACATGTTATTTGCTCTGAAAGCGGGAATTAATTATTAAATTAATTAATGTAACTTATATGTTTTGAATTTTTTAAATTAGATATCATTTTTTAATTCGAATTATCAAATATAGCCAAGGGTGAATTTTTGGTAATTTTCTAAAAACATCAATTTTTGATGAATAGTGAAACCACTAAGTGGTAGTTAAAGAAACTGATTTTTCGTTTAAATGAAACATTACCACTTCTATGATTTGAATTTTAAAAATCCAACATACATGGTTGTCATTAAGAAGTAAAATTTTATTCAATGGGATTAAAATAATTTTTTGGTGAATAGTAACTTTTAAGTTTATTAATCATGATTAGAGGTAATTAGTGTAATTTAAGATAAAAATAATGTTTTAATAATATTAAATGACCTAGAAACTTGTCCTACCATCATTGGATGTGTCACGACCGACCAAGAAAATCCATGGGTCATCTTGGGGACCCCATGGAGCCACTTTGGTAGGAAAATGACATTAATACCTTTTTATTTAATGTTAAAATTAAAATATCAGAAACATGTGTTGTTTTACTAAAAAAAAATTACATGGGGTTATACAAGTCATATTTTTTACTATAAATATTCAGTAGAAAGATAAAAATATTTCCTACATCATGATTTTTTGTTTTAATTTTCAGACACTAAATAAAGTAAATTATTTATGACACAATGAGGATGCAGCGATGACCTCATTATATAATGATTTAAATAAAATGAAACGATAATGTAAAATATAAGACCTAAACTTGTAAAAAGCATATTGTATGGGTGTATTTAGAACCCTTATCACCGTATCCTCGAAAAAAATCAATGTGGGACCTTTAAAATCTGAATCTAATTCTAAAATAAAGTAACATTTCCTTACTTTCCAAGAGTGCCCCCCTCTCCTCTTATAAAATGCCCCCACCTCTACCACCGTACACACACCTCTCAAGCCTTTGTCTCTACCAGCCCCTACCCATTTCATCTGTCCACATCCCAATATTCATCATTGAATCCTAACTTTGGGCAGAATCCTTTCCAAGGAAGCCTTTGAGCTCAAATCAAAGAGAGATACCCGATTTAAAGGTAGTGTCTTCTCTTGTGTTCTTATGTTTTATTTTGATTCTCCAACCCGCTTAAACTATTTTATTCATTTATTTTGTAACAACACCAGTATCATCCATATACTAGGATTTTTTTATAAGAAGTATTCGAGCTACACTTACACACACCTACATCTAATGGTTAATGAACATACTGTTTCTGTGGATGGCGAATTTCGGCCACACGAAACGATGATTATTCAACACTCATATAACACCTTAAAAGTTGGCCATTAATATGTCACTATAATTATATATGATATATAATATGTTTATGTTTTACTTAAGCTTATGTATTTTTCATTTATGGCATTCCTTTATGGCTTCTATTATGGGTGTACACGATATCTTCATTTTAGGAAGTGCGGACTACAGCCCCCTCAAAGTGATTTGATTCGTTAAAACCATATGCGGTATGTATAAAGGATAAATTTAATAATATTATATATGATACCATACTGGAATTAAAATACTATTATGTATCATTACGTTTTAATTCCATATATATGAATTAGAAATGGAAGTAGTGTTCATGCGTACGTACGGCTTACCGTCTCCATGAACGGTGCATTTCATTTCATACCTCTAAATGTTATGTAATATTATAAATGCATGAATATACTGGATATATATGATATATATGATATCTACATCATGAATATAATTCTGGATATAATGGATAACTGACCACATGAACAACTTGTAATTATAAAGAGTTTATTTTTGACTCAAGAACCAATTATCGTTAAAACGACCGTTATTAACTTAAATAATAACATAGTGTTCATGACATGGTAATAAGTGATATAAAAGGAATAATGAACTTGAAAAAGGTTCTTATGAAAGTGTAAATTAACTCAAGTTTATTATTCAGCACATTAAAGAACGATCGAGTCAAGTCGGACCCGAGATAAGGGATCATACTCCTCTCTTTCTTTTTAAGTACACTCTTTTATGTCATTCCTTTTGAGATTATCTTTATTATGATTGTGATGTTCTTTATATTACTCCTACTGTACGTTTTATGTTCATATGGTGAGATACCCTATTTTCTCTCATCAATCCATTTTGGAAGTTTTGAGTGGCGCCGTTAGGCTGCCGAATTTTCGTAAGAGATATAACCTCTCTCTTTTCTTATGTACTCTCATTTATATCCCTTTTTTAAGCTCCTATTTGTTATTATGGGGGATGTTCTTTTATATTACACTTTTTGTACATTTTATTGTAATATTATGATATACTCTATTTGATCTCATCAATCCATTTTTTGGATGTTTTAAGTGGCTTCGTTAGACTGCCATGTTTTCGTAAGGGATTGTTCATCTCACTTTTAGTCCCGTGATATTTATGCTACATTTGCCACCATTTCCTTTTAGTGGTGTATGTAATTCACATTATTATACTATTTTTGTAATATAATATCATTTATGGGTACTTACATATTCATTGTATGACCCTTCTTCAATGGGGTGTACGTTTCGAAAGTTACCCAAGTCGGTAAGGGAACCTTTCACCCTCCTCTTTTTAAAAGTCTTATTTTGTTATGTCTTTTAATTCACATACTATTATGTATTGATATGTTCTTATATATTCTTATTGATGTAAATTTTATGTCCAAGTGATGAGATACCATTTTTATATCTCATCAACTCTTTTTATGAATTTTGAAGTGACGTCGTTAGACTGTCGAATTTCTGTAAGGGAACATCTTAACCCACTTTCAATTATTTGGGTTAAACCTCTAATTCTTGATTTTATTATGCCAAGATTATCTATGGAATCTCTATGTTGTAGTTTCTACAAACCATTGTGTGGATATACTATTTATACACATAATCATCTCATTGATAAATTCTTATTTCATTTAGACGGACTTGTATCGGAAATCATAACTCAATCTCATTTCATTGAGTTAAATATCTATGTCATTGGTTTTGTTTTTGCATGATTATGTGTGAATGATCTCTGATTGTTTTACACTTAATATCCACTTATATTTCGTGTATTCTTATTTGTCAAACACAATCATGTAATTGATTTATCCTTATTCTCAGGATACCGACTTTGTAAGGGGCTTCGTCTCAATCTCCTTTCATTGAGGCATATTTGGTTTTAAACACAACTTTATTTTATACAGTGTATAAACCCATTTGATTTTTAATTTTATTCAAAAGGAATATTTTTATACAAATCGTTTTACTAAACGAAAAAAATAATGTTTCTTTTAACGTACGTGGTGACAACGACCTTTTCCGCCGCCGCGAGTATTATATGGTCTTTGGCTTCCTCAACAAGACGTAATGTTTTTTAAAATGAAATAAATACCATATACTCTATTAAGTATGTGGTATTGAAAATGGTTTTTATAAAGGATTTGTTATGTTGATATATTTAAGTGATATATTGTGATCAAAATGTGGAAATGTTTTCTTTCCATTATATTTGTTTAATGTCTTATGATTTTATAATGGAACATGGACATTATGACGGGTGGTGCCGTGAATACCAGGATGGGTGGTTACGTTATAACCTCCAATTCATTGGGTATGGAAGTCAGCCGTATGTCTATTACATTATGTATGTGTGGAAGTTGACCGTATGGTTATTCCATTTAAGTATGTTTATGTCCCAAGTAACCTTTGTATGTTATGTGTTCTTTATATGGGTTTTATAGTAATCTATTGGTTACAAAAGGGTAAGTAATGATATTTTATTCAGTGAAGAGTTTTTACTACTTCCTGAAGGTGAAAGGTATTACTTTGATAAAGTATGAATGGTTTACTTATTGCTTTGAAAATATAACGGTTTTCATTCTTTGTGTATCCCTTGCTGAGATTTTTATGCTCATCCCATGTTTTTTTGAAATGTTTTTCACAGGACATAAAGTTGAATAGGGCCAAGGATGGGATCAAGGAAATGTCAGGCTGTCCAAAACATGGAACTAGACATGTTTCTTTTTAAGAGTTTTTATTTTATGGAAACTTAGTATAAGTGTCTACTTTCTAATCTTTGGAGATGTATTAGTTAATATCTAATTCACTAAAACTCTAAACTTGAAAAGATCCTCAATGTGAATTATTAATTTAAATTAATATTAATTAATGTTTAAGGCCAGGGCCTTATAGTTGGTATCAGAGGTCGGTTTAGATAACTTTAGAGGTTAGGGTATTCTCTAAGCATAAGTGACATTACCATAATGGTTAGGATTTCAGAAAGAGTCCTAGTTTTAGATAAAGTGAATGAGTAAGTAAATCATAGGGTTTATCATCCTCATTAGTACATGATGGTTTTGTTGATATACTCACACTGACCTTTTTGGTTTTAGTAAATGGTTGGATCTAGCAGGCCCCAAAGTAGCAGTGGATGTGAAGGATACTGTGATAGTTTTCTGAGCGAACAACTGAATGATATGGGAGTTGCAATGAGAAGTCTTGTGTTTATCCTCAACCAACTACTTGTATTCATGATTGACCACCTAAACCTTGGTGATTTCTATAAGGCATCATATATGCGAGAATCAAATCCCTACGGAACTATAGGTAATAATCATAAAGGTATGTTTTTTCATAAACCTATGTGTCAATGATGTGGAAAGAAACACCTAGGAAAATGCTTCAAAGGGAAAGAAATATGTTATAGATGTGGAAATGAAGGTAATAAAGCAAGAACCTTCCATGGAAAAAGAAAGCATCCAGCTGACTCGGGGAAAGGGAAAGAAGTTCTTTATGAGGGAACAGTTGAATGTTTTAAATGTGGTGTGCATGGTCATTATGAAAACACATGTCCTATTAAGAAGTTTCGTGAATGGGATCACCAAGATCGTACAAATATTCGCTTACCAATGCCTAATGCCATTCCGATTGAGGATGAAGAAACTGACAATGACCAATCAAAGGAAAGAAGTATTTCAGAATAAGTTGGAAAGGATTGGTTAATGGATCATGAAGAATGATGAATGAGTAAGAAGTCAACATATAAGGGATTCAAGAGTTATGTTGAAATTCTTAAGTGAATTAAGTCTCTTTTGATGATGGGGTTACATTAGAATACTTTTTATAGTATGTGTAATCCTGATGTTTGATATATGAAAATTTTATTCATGGAATAGTTATCTGTTCTTGTGTGGACATAGTTATAAAGAACCATTTGGGTTTATATGATCCTTACTTTTGAGGTAATTATGGGTTACTATATGGTATGATGGAAAGTGAAAGGCTTGAGATAAAATTGAGGTTAAATTATATTATGGTTATTTTTTATGATTTTACCTCTTTTTGGGGAATTATTTGAGAATTATATTGTTTGGAAAAAAGGACAACACGCAGACCGTGTGACAACCCATCATGTCGGACAAAGCTGCGGGAATCAAACCCACAACCAAAGTGTGACTGTTATTTATCGCCTACCACTGGACTACGTGAATTCCCTGGTTAGTTTGACTACTTATTTTTAGTTATATGATTTTATGAATTAAGAGTAAGTTTATTTTGGGTTATATATGGAAATTTATTAACCTATCATGGAGGATATGTGATTAGGTTAATTACTTTTCAATACGAGACATTAAGAGAAACTGATGTTGTTTGGATATAAATGATACGATTTAACTTGGAAGACAATGTGATTAAATCCTTAAAATATTTGGGTTTCAATATTAGTTTGGTTTACTTATGGTCTTCGTTGAACATTGGGTTTTGTTGAACAAATTTTGGAGATTAAGAATAGATTTTCTTTTTATAAAGGGTTATCCTTTTCTGGATTATCTAATCTTGTACTAACCATTTTGGTTTTGGTTTTGGTTAAAGTATAAATACATGGGAAGTATATAGTTATCTTTTTTGGTTTAGGTGATTCTATAGAAGTTGATTATAGTACTGTTAATGCGAACAAGTCCTCCAAAATACTCTACTTTTGGAGAAAATTTGAGTTTGATTAAGGAATCTAGTAAAAGTTGAAAGTCTACGTGACAAGTAAGTATATTTCATTATGATTTAGTTAAGCTCAAAAATAAATTCCTCAATGAAGAGTAACTTAAAACAAAAATGTTTTCAGTTAACTTTTCCTACTGGGGAATCGAATACCGTTTAACCCATCACATGTTTGTGATTTTCTTATGGATAACTTTCTCCTAGACATGTTTACTATCACTCTCCATCAGAACATGACCCTTTGTTTTTTCCTCCATGTCTATATTTTCGTACATGGAATCCTATATGGGTTAACTCAGGTGACCTTTGTACTTATCTTTCTTTATTTTAAAGTGATGGTTTTACTGACTCTTGTTCCGATGTGGGATGTTTATTGAAGTTCCCAAGCCCAATTTTAAAATTGCGAGGATGCAATTCCCAAAAGGGGGGAAGGTTGTAACACCCCAGGTAAATAGAGAATATGAAATTTTCACATTTATCCATATTTGTGAATAAAATATTAATATTACTTTAAAGGGGACTCTATGCTCTATGGCGTTCCCAATACGCAACAACGAGTTTCTTGGGAATCTTACGTAGCAATCTAATAATAAAATAATATTATTTTAAATCTTAGTTAATGCCTAGTCGTTAAAATGGCAGGAATGAAAAGAACTAACTACAAAATGATTATACATGTTTGTCAAATATTTTTACTTTTATCCAAAAAAAATTAGAGGCTTAAAATGTGAATGAATCCAATTTTAAGCGTAAATATTTTAATATTCTTTAAAAGATTGATTAACCGCCTTTTGATAGCGAAACTCTTTTAAATCCACTTTTTTACAATTTTATGTGTTATATTTGACAAAATAAAATTCTTCTTTAGAATCGGGACATCGAAATTTACTTTGTGTAAATTTTCGGTATTTTTTCGATAAAGTTCATTTTTTTAATGAATAGTGAAAAATGTTGTATTTTGATTCAAAATCACTTTTTAATCTAATTTATTTATATTATTAGATTATCTTTTTAATTTGTTTCAAAGTGAAATTAGAATATATTTTTACCATTTAATCCAATAGTGGTCGTTTGAGTTAATTTCATCTTGAAATTGGACTTAAACTAGTGTCAATCTTTTGATACTTTTTGTTTCATAAAAACATGTTATTTGCTCTGACAGCGGGAATTAATTATTAAACTAATTAATGTAACTTATATGTTTTGAATTTTGTAAATTAGAAATCATTTTTGATTTCGGAATATCAAATATATCCTAGGGTAAATTTTTGGTAGTTTTCTGAAAAACTTCAATTTTTGATGAATAGTGAAACCACTAAGTGGTAGTTAACGAAACTGATTTATCGTTTATACGAAACATTACCACTTCTGTGATTTAAATTTACAAAATCTGACATACATGGTTGTCATTAAGAAGTAAAATGTGATTCAATGGGATAAAAATAATTTTTTGGTGAATAGTAACTTTTAAGTTTATTAATCGCGATTAGAGGTAATTAGTGTAATTTAAGGTAATTTTTTTTAATAATATGAAATGACCTATACACATGTCCTACCCTCATTGGATGTGTCATGGAAGACCAAGAAAATCCGTGGGTCAACTTGCGGACCCCATGGAGTTACTTTGGTAGGAAAATGACATTAATACCTTTTTATTTAATGTTAAAATTAAAATATCACAAACATGTGCTATTTTACTAAAAAACATTTAAATGGGGTTATACAAGATATATGTTTGACTATAAATATTCATTATAAAGATAAAATGATTTACTACATCATGATTGTTTTTTTATAATTTTTAGACACTAAATAAATTAAATTATTTATGACACAATGATAATGCAGTGATTACCTCATTATTTAACGATTTAAATAAAATGAAAAGATAATGTAAAATATAAGACCTACACTTGTCACAAACCTATTGTATGGGTGGATTTCGAACCCTTGTCACTTTATCCATGAAACACATCAATGTGGGGCCTTTAAAATCCGAAACTCATTCTAAAATAAAGTAACATTTCCTTACTTTCCAAGAGTACCCCTCCTTTCCTCTTATAAAAGGCCCCCACCTCTACCAGATTACACACACCTCTCAAGCCTTTGGCTCGATCAACCCCTACCAATTTCATCTCTCTGCATCCCTCTCTTCATCATTAAAGCAGCACTTTGGGCAGAATCCTTTTCAAGGAATCCTTTGATCTTAAATCAAAGAGAGATACCTGATTTAAAGGTAGTGTCTTCTCTTGTGTTCTTATGTTTTATTTTGCTTCTCCAACTCCCCTAATCTCTTTTATTCCTTTCTTTTGTAACAACACCAGTATCATACCTATACTAGGATGTTATTATAATAAGGATTCAAGCTACACATAAACACAACTACATCTAATGGTTAAAGAACCTACTGTTTCTGTGGATGGCGAGTTTCTGCCTCACGAAACGATGTTTGTTCAACACTCATATAACACCTTCAAAGGTGGCCATTAAGATGTCACTATATTTATATATGATATATAATATGTTTATGTTTTACTTATGCTTCTGTATTTTTCATTTATGTCATACCTATATGGCTTCCGTTATAGGTATACGCGATATCTTCATTTTAGGAATTGCGGACTACCGCCTCCTCAAAGTGATTTGATTCGTTAATACCATATGTGGTATGTATAAAGGATAAATTGAATGATATTATATATGATACCATACTTGAATTAAAATACTATTATGTATCATTATGTCTTAATTCCATTAAATATGAAATAGAAATGGAAGTAGCGTTCAAGTGTACGTACGGCTTACCGTCTCCATGAACGATGCATTTCATTTCTTACCACTAAATGTTATGTAATATTATAAATTCATGAATATACTGGATATATATGATATATATGATATATATATAATTAATATAATTCTGTATATGATGGATATCTTACCACATGAACAACTTTTAATTATAAAGATTTTACTTTTGACTCAAGAACCAATGATCGTTAAAATGACCATTATTATCTTAAATAATAACAGTGTTCATGACACGGTAATAAGTGATGTAAAAGGAATAATAAACTTGAAAAAGGTTCTTAATCAAGTGGAAATTAACTCAATTTTATTATTCAGGATGTTAAAGAACGATCGAGTCAATTCGGACCCGAGGTAAGGGATCCTACTCCTCTCTTTCTTTTTAAGTACACTCTTTTATGTCATTACTTTTAAGCTCATATTTATTATGATTGGGATGTTCTTTTATATTACTCCTACTGTAATTTTTATTCTCATATGGTGAGAGACCCTATTTTCTCTCATCAAACCATTTTGGAAGTTTTGAGTGGCGCCGTTAGGCTACCGAATTTTCGTAAGAGATATAACCTCTCCCTTTTTTTAAGTACTCTCATTTATGTCACTTCTTTTAAGATCCTCTATGATATGAAGAGATATGTTATTTTATATTTCTATTTCTGTACATTTTATTTTAATATGATGAGAGACTCTATTTTATCTCATTAATCCATTTTTTGGATGTTTTAAGTGGCGTCGTTAGACTGCCGAGTTTTCTTAAGGGATTGTTCATCTCACTTTTAGTCCCGTGGGATTTATGCTACATTTTCCACCATTTCCTTTGAGTGGTGTATGTAATTCCAATTATTATACTATTTTGGTAATATAATTTCATTTATGGGTACTTACATATTCATTGTATGACCCTTCTTCAATGGGGTGTACGTTTCGAAAGTTATCCAAGTCGGTAAGGGAACCTTTCACCCTCCTCTTTTTAAAAGACTTCATTTGTTATGTCTTTTAACACACATACTATTATGTTGGGATATGTCCTTATATATCCTTATTGATGTAAATTTTATGTCCATGTGATGAGATACCCTTTTTATATCTCATCAAATCTTTTTATGAATTTTGTAGTGACGTCGTTAGGCTGTCGAATTTCTGTAAGGGAACTTCTTAACCCACTTTCAATTATTTGGGTTAAACCTCTAATTCTTCATTTTATTATGCCAAGATTTTGTGTGGAATCTCTATGTTGTATTTTCCACAAACCCTTGCTTGGATATACTATTTCTACACATAATCATCTCATTGATAAATTTTTATATCATTTAGATGAACTTGTATCAGAAATCATAACTCAATCTCATTTCGTTGAGTTAAATATCTATGTCATTGGTTTTGTTTTTCAATGATTATGTGTGAATGACCTCTGATTGTTTTACACTTAATTTCCACTTATATTTTGTGTATTATTATTTGTCACACATAATCATGTAATTGATTTATCCTTAATCTAAGGATACCGACTTTGTAAGGGACTTCGTCTCAATCTACTTTCGTTGATGCATATTTGGGTTTTAACAAAACTTTCTTTTATACGGGGTATAAACCCATTTGACTTTCAATTTTATTCAAAAGGAATATTTTTATACGAAGCGTTTTACTAAATGACAAAAAAGAATGTTTCTTTTAACGTACGCGGTGACAACGGCCTTTTCCGTCGCCACGAGTATTATTTGGTCTTTTGCTTCCTCAACAAGCCGTAATGTTTTTTAAAATGAAATAAATACCATATTCTCTACTAAGTATGTGGTATTGAAAATGGTTTTTATAAAGGATTTTTTATTTCGGAATATTTAAGTGATATGTTGTGATCGAAATGTGGAAATGTTTTCTTTCCATTATATCGGTTTAATGTCTTATAATATTATAATGGTACTTGGAAATTATGATGGGTGGCCCCGTTAATACTTGGACAGGTGGTTATGTTATAACCTCCAATGCATTGGGTATGAATGTCGTCCTTATGGATATTCCATTAAGTATGTGTGGAAGTCGACTGTATGGTTATTCAATTTAAGTATGTTTATGTCCCAAGTTACCATTGTATGTTATGTGTTCTTTATATGGGTTTTTATAGTAATCTTTGGTTACAAAAGGGTATGTAATGATATTTTATTCAATGAAGAGTTTTTACTACTTCCTAAAGGTTAAAGGTGTTACTTTGATAAAGTATACATGGTTTACTTGTTTCTTTGAAAACTAATAGTTTTCATTCTTTGTGTATCCCTTTCTGAGCTTTTTATGATCATCCCAAGTTTTTTTTGAAATGTTTTTCATAGGACATGAAGTTCAATAGGTCCAAGGATGTGATCAAGGAAATGTCAGTATGTCCAAAACATTGAACTAGACATGTTTCTTTTTAAGAGTTTTTATTTTACGGAAACTTAGTAGAAGTGTCTACTTTGTAATCTTTGGAGATGTATTAGTTAAGATCTAATTCTCTAAAACTCTAAACCTGAAAAGATCCCCAATGTGAATTATTCATTTAAATCAATATTAAGTAAGGTTTAAGGATGAGGCCTTATAAAATTACCCTGTCAAATAAAGACATTTTATCTCTAAAATTGGTTTTTAAAATAAAAATTATCATTAGAATAACCATACATTATAAATGATTTAGTCATTAAAATAGGACTGAGACATATTTAACATTTCTAGAAAGAAAATAAATTTAATGTTATAATCTCATAAAAGTGAATAGAAATAGATACCATTTCATCCCATGGATGATTTAGTTAGAAAAAAAACTCATACAATGATATTAAGACAAGTGTTATTATAAATTTATAATAGTATTATTAACCTTAATTACCGGATTTACCCTTTTATAATTTTAATAAAATTTACTGAAAGTACTATTAATAATTCCCAAAAATAAAATAAATCTATTTAAATATTTTGAACCTAAAAATTTCAAATATGTATTCCATCATCCAAAATTCAAAATACAAACGTTTTGTGGATTAATTTAAAATTAATACTATTTTAGGAAAGTGGGAACAAGTTTTAATAGCCAAAACATTACAAACGATTGAAATATTTTTGCATCTGAATTCAATATAAAATTAATTCTAATGGAATAAATTATGTTTAATGATAAAAAAATATTATATATAATTTAAAACCATTAAATATTGGAATTTATCCTTAAAAATTATTTTCATAAGAAAATTTATTTTAATAAAATTTAATGTATTTTTTACAATTCATCAAAATTTAATATTTATTAGGAAAATATCAGAAATTCCTCTGAAGTATAGTTTTAAAACCCACTTTAAAATAAAGTGTTTATTTCATCATATAAAAGTTATAAATGTGTCAAAATCCTAATTTAAATGGGGTTAAACATTGAATGGCGTAAAATTACCCTTTTAAATTTTTTTTATACATCAAATAGAATTTATTCATACCATATGACTAAAATATCCATTAGATGAGCCTAAAAGATATTTTATTAATTATATAAAATATATATAAATATCAATAATTTAATTAAAAATAGTAATTCAATCAGAAATAAAAATATCTAATTTATTTATATTTGTCATAAATAATTTGTTGACAATGAATTCACAATACATTTTCATATCTTTTCCATACACATTACAACTATCCTAATGACTATGTTATATGGTAAATTTATAAAATTGATATTGCGTGGTTTATTTAAACTCGCAATTTGATGTAATTCTAGATTCTAAAGAATTAAAATTATTTAACAAAAATATTTCATAAAAACTTCTAGGTGTACCATTTACCCCCCCCCCCCAAATTGAAGATTGTCATCAAAATTCATCATGTGGGAATAAAGAGGGGGATACCACTCTACCATCATATCCTCAATTACCCACGTATCTTCTTCAAATTGGTGGCTCCTCAATAAAACATTAACTAAACGAGTGGTACTTTTCTGTAGAACTTTTTCACTACGATCCAGAATCTATATTAGTTGTTTTTCAAAATAAAGGATAGGCTACAGTATTAACATTTATTTGATTAGTACATGTGATGGACCGGGTATGTAATTTCTCAGGAGAGACACATGGAACACATCATGAACTAGAGAGAGATTCAGTGGAAGCACCAATTGGTAAACAAACTTCCCAGGTTGATCTAGAATTTCAAAAGGACCAATATACCTAGGGCTCAGTTTTCCCTTCCTTCCAAATCTTATTACACATTCCCAAGGAGATATTCTAAGAATCCCTTTATTTCCAACATCGAACTCTAGGTCTTTTCTTCAGTTTTCAGGATATGTTTTTTTGTCACCATTGATCTAGTTTTATGTGTTGTTGAATAGATCTAACCTTTTATTCCATTTCATCAACAAGATTAGAACCAAATAGTTGTCATTCCTAAAATTCATCTCATCGTGTTTGAGTTTTTCACTTATTGTATAATAGTATTTATAAGGATCCATTTGAATACTACAATGAATTTTATTATTTTACTAATATTCCAATAAAAGTAGGTGTTGATCCCAAATACATTAATAATCCATAGAGCAAGCTATGAACATGTCTTCCTGAGTTTTGATTATCTTCTTATATTAACCGTTTATCTGAGGACGATAAGTGGTACTGAAACAAAACTCTATATCCATAGCATATTGAATAATTCTCTAGAACATCATGGTAAAACTTGGATCCAGATTAGATATAATGAAAAGCAGTACTCCATGAATTGTTTCATCTTCCATTACATATATCATGAAGAGCTGATGAAGAGGGAAATCCTCTATAATATTAGTGAAGTGTGGTGGGTTTTTAACTTGATCAACAATAACACAGATTGAATTATTTATTTTCTAGGTTTTTGGAAGTACAATGACAAATTCCATAGTGGTGATTTCACGTTACTATTACTATATGGCTAATGGTTGTAACGTTACATTAGAATCTTATATCTCATCCTTAACTTGCTGACAAGCCAAGCATAGAGATACATAATTGAAACATCTATTTTCATGTCATCCCACTAGAAATACTCATTCATGACCTTGAACATATTTTTTCTTCTAGGATGAGTAGAAAATGAAGATTTATGATCCTCATCCAATGGATCCTTCTTTAATTCTTATATTGGAGGAATAAAAGTGGTATCACTGAACCTTATTATTCTATAAAAATCAAGGATGTATTCAAGAACATTTTTCCCATTATTTTGTAGCTCTAAATCATTCGTTTTCATGTGTTTAATCTAAACATGTATATATGGTTGAACATTCATTTGAGAAAGATAATATTTATCCCCTTACATTAATGTTTCAAGATCCATCCTTTCCAAATAAATAAATAATGGATCTTTTGTATCCTCTTCACGGATAGGATATATGGCCTTGTTAACTGATAGCATCTTACACATTGTTTTCATTCCCACGGTGGTAATGTATTGAGCAGATGTGATAATTAATCAACTCAATTTGTCTTAATTGGAACATATTTACCACCTTTTGGTTGAATATATACTTTCAACTTTTATGATCAGTATAAATATCACACCTTTTACCTGGAATATAATTAATCCATATCTTTAACGCAAATTGTTCCTTAGATAACTCCAAATCATTAATTCAATAATTTTTCTCATGGATTTTCAACTGCCATGAGACATAATCTATCACTATCATTATTCATCAGACCACATCTCAACCCCTTCTTGGATGCATCACCATTAATCTTAATCCTATCTCCACTACATGGTAGTGTGAGCACATGTTCACTAGCTATCCTTCTATTTAGATCCTTGAAATTATCATCACATTATTATTTCCATCCAAACATAAATCCTTTCCAAGTCAACTTGGTGAGTGGATTAGATAATACTAAAAACTATTTTAAAAAACTTCAGTAATATCCATATGAACCAAGAAAAAATCTGATCTTAGACAACATTTTTTCTAATCCAACATTCAACAACTATTATTTTTTCTAGATCAACAGATATCCCATCTCATGAGGTTACATGACTGAAAAATGAAACATTCTAAACCCAAAACTCACACGTGGTAAATATTTCATAAATTTCTACTTTACCAGGGTCACAGTACAATTATCATGTGGTCTTCATGTTATTCCTTACTCTTCTAATAGACAATAATATCCTCTATAAATAATACCAAAAACTGATCATGATAGTCTCTAAAGAATCTATTCATTATATCCATCATGATATTTTGGGAATTACTCTTACCAAAGGTCATCACTATAAATTCATACTTTCCATTCCTTATATGAAATTTCAATATTTGGTATATAATCCTTCAAGACCGCTAATTGATGATATCTTGGATGAAGATCAATCCTAGAAAATCATTGATATTTGTATAGTTGAATTAATAATTAATCAATGTGGGGAAGAGGATATTTTTTTCTTGAGAGCGATCTTGTTATGTTATTGATATTAATTGTAGAGTATCATTGATCCACATTTCTTCTTAACAAATAGAATAGGTTCTTCACAAGCTGATGCACTAGGGAATATGATTCCCCTATCCAGATTCTCTAGGTGTTCCTTCTTCAATTCATGAAATCAATTGGGGCCATTCTATTAGGTGTATTTGAAATAGGTATTTCACCCGGTAGGAGTTCTATTGAAAACACAACTTCCTAATTTGGATGTAGACCTTACAATTATTTTAGAATGTCATCATAAAACTCATTTATAAAGGGTGTATTCATTATTGTGAGATACTACCCAACCATTTAAGATAAATAACATTCATTTATAGGAATCAAGACATATAGGATGGATGAAATTTCTATTGGATGGCTATATTAATACTTGAATCGATAGATGATCATAGAATTATCTAGAATATAAATTGTGACATTACATCCTTGGGAATTTATATAAGCTCCATATAGACAAAGTAAATCAATTCCATGAATCACATCAACTTTCTTTATATAAAGTATCACATGATTTTCTAGAAGCACTATCCCACAAACATTAACTGGAGAAGAATTATAAACTTTTGATATAAACATTATTCCATTAAGAGTTGTCACATCTAACTCAACATAGAATTTTATAGTTAACATGGTGATTACATTATAAAATTCATTAAAAATAAAAGAGTGTGAGGATGCAAAATCAACTAAAATATTTTCTCTTTAGAGTTGATATATGTTTATGTTTCACCACTTAATTATCATAATCCACATCATCAATTGTGATTTCTTGTGACTTTCCGTTGTCATTGGAATTAAGAGTTCTCTGACATCAATCATCATCAATAACCCTTGGATTGGGGCATTGATTGGCATAATTACACTTTTCCTTGAACTATAATAATTTAATTGTATGAGGTGCATTCAATGAAAATTTTTCTCTATTATTATTATTATGCATCTTTTCCCATCAATTTGAAATTCACCAACTAAATGAAATAATTTTCTACAGATAAAATATTTACTAGTTTCATTATGAAACATTCCTCCATGTTTCCTTCCACACATTCAGCATTAGGGAAAACTCATCATTTTTTCATTATGGTCTTTATATTTTCCTTTAAATTCCATTTTTCGCTTCATATCAAAACCCTTGGACAGATGAGTTACTCCAATCTCCATCTCATCCTTGAGATCACATTGAACAATTTCCTCACTGCGATTAATGTCTCTAATGGATAAATACATTCAGAGCCTTGGTTTTAAGCCCCTAAAGAATCAATCAATACTACTCTCAAGCTGAATTATAATTCTAAAAGTGTATCATGAATGTCTTGTAAAATTTTCATCATAGGTACCAATTAATTTATAATCCCTTTGGATAAGTTCAATGAACTCCTTATCCATCTTTTTAAAATATAATACAAGGAATATACTTATATTTAATTTTTTTTGAGCTCATCCTATTCCATGGACACAATTTCATCTCATTTCATAGTATTCTTTCATTATATATCACTATTGTTTATCTTCACCATCTAAATGATAGACTGTTAATATTAATTTATAATGTTTAGATCATTGTAGAACTGAAAATATCTTTTCTATGGTACTGATATGTTATTTAGACACTAATACATCAGAAGAGCACTGAATGAAGGTGGATTTTGCCTCATTAAGGACTTAACAAAATGTTGCCCCATCAATTTCTTGTTTGGATGTCATTCATGATTTATAGATTGAAAATTCTATGTGTGAACATATACTTGATTTTTCATTCCATCTCCCATAATAATTGGTTTTTTATGAGGAAAATTAGTTCATTTCCCATCAAATTCAGCATTAACGAGGTTCTTATATGTTCTTTCCCTTTAATATAACCAAGAACAATTGTGTGATAAAAACCATTCATAATGGGAAAACCACATAATAAGGAATAAAATTTAAATATGGGAAACATAAGGTTTTATACTAGTTTATTCATGGCCATTTCTAAAACACTAGGATTGTAAATTATACATGGATATATCTTTATGGTTCTTACCAAGGCTTTCTCATCCTCATTTGAAAAGGTTCGACATATTTTTCCTCTAATATATACGATAATGACACATACTTTACATATATTTATATTACATCAAAATTGAGGTATATTCATGATAAGATATAATAATTCCACGAAAGGACCATGTAGGTATAGTGTCATTAGAAATTGTGAAACTAGAATTACTAGTTCAATAAACATCTATGTTGTATTCCAATTATATCTTCATAACTAGACTTTTTTTGAAATATCATAATTAATAACCTTGTTCTTGACCCAGGGAAAATAAATATATGAAATGGTGAGATGAAATTCTCAATAAGGGTCAAAAAGGGAAATATCAATCATATTATTATAATAAGACATAAGAACATAACGTTTAGATGTATTATCCAACATATGAATGATCATGATATCATGTAATGGGATAAAAGTTTAAAAAAATTAATTGAAATAAACCCAAAAGTTTCAAAAATGGCCTGATGTTTTGTGTCATTCACATAATCATCGAAAATCATTTCATAGAAGTCAAGGATCACTACCAAGACCACCCAAGTGGTCAATGTCCATTACGGAACCACGTTTACATGTCTTCCTAACTCTGTATTACTGAACAAGAATTATATTTCATTACTATCATTTCTATCTCGTGAGAGATAAATCATTACCCAATGCATTATAGAGAAATATATTTCCTCCCCATATCATAATAAAAATATTCTTACATGTTCTAAAAAAAATAAACCACTCATCATTGAATAACCCAAGGAATAAAATGGGTTTATTTAACATCATACAATCATAATATAATCCATGTAAAGAAAATTGATTTCAAAAAAATCATTCTATAATAATCCAAATAAAAACATAGTAATAATATGGATAGAAACACAACACTATTTAATGAATTTTATCTTTGATGGAAAATAGTTTTTATATGACACCTGAAATTAATTCTAGAGGAAAATATCCTTTATTATGGAAAAACGTTTTCTTTTTTAAAAATATCATAGAATTTTAAATGAAATAATTTCAATGAAAATAACACTGAAAACATGTATTTTATTCCTCATGGAAATAAGTTATCATGATGGAGTAAAAATTCATTCATGCCATATATGGTACAAAAAACATTATCCTCATACTTTTTTCCAAAAATCCAAAAAGTGCCTCGTATCAAATAATGAAAAAAGATTCCTTTCATATAGTTTAGTAAAAATTCAGAAATGGTTAAAATTAGCTTTAAAAAATAGTATAAGAATATAAATATTATTACATATTTAGGGACCATTGATGTAGATTATAAATATACCCCATTAATATACTAACAAATAAATAATCATAGATAATAATGACAAAGAAAAATTATCCCTTAACTTAGGTAAAATATCCATCATATGTATATGAACCTAAGACATAATTTTTTAAATATTGTTACTGACTTACTCTAGAATTACATTTATTTTTATTATATCATGTAAGATCATATTATCTTCCATTTTTAGTAACATTTCATTGTCACTCGTTATTCAGATATTAAATGCTTTATTTTCTTATTCATGTTTTGTTAGATATGTTAATGTTCCACGTCATATGTTATATTTATATAATATAAAAAATTATAATAGTATAACTTGTGTCATATTTATTCATTCCATTGATTTATATAATCATAGTTTAATGAAGATAATTTAGAAAGAATCATGTCACATAGTGGATATGGTAGGTCGTAAGTACCCACGAGCGATGATATCATTCCCATAATTGTTGAATTATATTAAATTGGATGGAGTATAATATTTAAGAATTAGTATAATCTTATAATAATCACATATATTTATTATATTTTACTACTATACCCATGCATGTATGGTGGTGGTGAAATAAATGATTACACAAGGACATGGAGACAGTAAGCTGTGCATAATCACGTGTGGTGACTTTGTTTTGCGTAGAATTGATAGAAGGCAGAATATGGTTATTTGATAATTATAATAACATAATAGTATATTAGAGATGCAGATTATATTAATTTATAATAAAAAATGTTATGAAGAGGAATTAGAATTATAAAACTGTTTCAAAAATTTGATAGAAGAGATTGCATCTTCCTCGACAATGATTTATATAATTCACTTTATAGAGCATTTGAGATGGTCTTCAAAAATGATCAAAATCACTAGAATGTAAATTTGGAAGTTTGAATGTAAAAAGTGTAGGGTGTGTCTGAGATATAAGGCTCAATGTAAATTGAAGAGGTGAGGGAGGAGGTACCCTTCTATAATTGGGGTGAGGGGAAATTGTTGAAACTCCCTAAATAATAATTTATAATAAAATAAAACCCTACAAAAAACCTCCTAAATTTACCCATATTGAATATGAGATCAAATAGAATTGTAATCTCATAGACCAATATATTTTAGAAAAGTATTTCATTCAATTAAAACCATATCTATTTAATTAACACGTAGTTATTTTATTTAATTCTGAAATAGGGTAACAAATAATTCAATATTAAAATGGTGTAATGTTCAGTTATTAGTTTTAAAATAGACCAAAAATAATTACACTATATAATTTTATACCATATCATAATTTTTATATATTTTTAATAAATTTTTAATGATATGTAAATAATTTAATAAAACCTTATTTTGATAAAAAATAAATAGTATCAATTTAACCCTATTAAATTCATTGATTTGTAGAAATATTAATGTACCAATATATCATTAAAAGGGAAATTTTATTATATTTGAATGTGGTCAATGTATGCTAGAAAATTAATTTGGAATGTGAATTTTCCCATATTATATATACATTAATATTTTTAATAACATTTATTTGATATTTCTATTAATAAAATAATTACTATAATCGTTTTCGGTAAATATCTATTATTATTAATTTTAGAATATAAATTAGAAATCGAAAACTATGATGAAGTTAAATATAATAGATTTCAAAAAAATACTTATATACATAATTATCATTTAAAAAATATTATATTTAAAATGTTATAATATTTAAATTACGAAGGTGATCACTTTAACATCACATTCAATAAAATAATATTAGTGTAATAATTCATTCTATAACAACACAAATAGTCCATAACATTACCCTTTGTTGTTTATGGTCGATGAATACTTGATAAATAATATTTGGCCTTGTGTGTGGTTATTTTTATGTTTATTATTATTTTAATAAAACCTATATTATTGATTTTGTTTCAATTAAATAATTTAGATTTCATTAATGTATAAGCTCTTAAGGTAATTATTTGTTTCATAAGAATTAAAAATAAATTACCATGATGAATGAAACAATTATATATTTCAAATGAATATTCATATTCTAAATTATTTTTAGTAAAATGTCATATTATAAATTATTTAGTTATTAAAATTTGAGTAAGACATATTTAAAATTTTTTAAATATGATAAATTAAATTTCTTATTCTCTTACAAGTATGTTTAAATAGATACCATTTAGGACCAATGATGATTTAGGTAGAAAACAAATTATCAAATGATATTTATACAATTTTTATGGTGTTTTTATAATTGTATGTCTACCGTTAATTACATAGTTTTTTTATTGTATTAATAAAAATTACTAGAGTAACTATTCATAAAGCTCAGAAATAAATTAAATATATATAAATAATTTGGACCTAATAATTCCAAAAATTGAGTCCATTTTTTCAAATTTAAAACACATAATTTTTTGTAATGAGTTTAAAATTAACCCCACGGTCAGAAATAGATAAAGGGTATTAAATGATAAAACATTTCAAAAGAGTGAGATGTTTTTACATAGCAATTCAATGAAAAATTAATGATAATGTCATAAATTATCTTGAGTGATAATATAATATTATATTTATAAATTAAATCCATTCAATATTATAATTGATCCAAATAAATTATTTTGATGAAAAAAGTCATTTTCATAAAATGAAATGTATTTTTACTATTCATCAAAACATGAAAGTTGGCATTAAAATATAATTAATTCATAAAAATTTAATTTTTATATCACTATTCAAAATAAAATGTTTATATCTTCATATAAAAATTATTAATGTGAAAAAATATTAATTTAGAATGGGTTTTCCATTCAAAGGAATAAGATTAACCTTAAAAAATATGGTTTTATACATCAAATAGGGTTTATTTATACCCTATGACTAAAATATACATTGGATGAATACCACATATATTTTGTTATATATGAAAAATATATATCTCATTATTTTCATTATCAATAGAAATTAAATAAAAAATATAAATATATAATTGATATATATTTTCCATGAATAAATTTTATCCAATTAATTCACAATGCATTTTCATAAGATAGTTATACTTATTCCACCTAACCTAACTTCTAATAAATTATGGTAATATTATACTAACGGTGTATCATGATTTCATTAATCTCGTGAATTTGTGAAATTCTAGCTATAGATGAATTAAATTTATTTAATCAAAATATTTCATAATAATATATGGGTGTTCCAAATGTACTTGTGAAATATTATTATTCAATATAATGTGATATAAAATCACCATTGTGTCATAATTTGGGAATAGTATTAACTATATTAGAAATTTTTATGGTTTATATACATTTAAAATGAATTCTTTGGTAACCAATTAATTAGAAATGAAAATTAGAACCAATTAGATATAAAAAATAAATATTATTTTTTATGTTTCGAAAGTAGTTTTACTCAATAAACATATTTAATTACAATTTTTGAATGCTTTTAATGAAAATAATATTTTATATATTAAATAAAATATTTATTTCATTAATCCATTAGTTTTTATAGGCATATTATAAGAAAAAACCCAATTTCACACAAAAACAACTATATTTTTATAATTACAATTTTATCACCTTTTAATGAAGAACCAATTTTCTATATACATTTAGACATTTTAATTTATTTAATATGTCTAAATAATAGTAAAATATTATATATAAACATAAAAATTTGGTTAGGGTTAAATTTATATATTTTTTCAAAAACATATCTTTTTTTAATGAACAGTAAAAAATACTGAATTATCGTTCAACATAGATTTTTCATTTGATTTATTTAAAATGATAAATTATGTTTTAAATTTATTTTATAGTTTAATTATATAATTTTTTTTCAAGTAATTAAATTAATTTTTTTGGAATAAATTTCCCATTGAAATAAATTATAGAAATATTGAAAACATTTGGATGTTTTTAATTTAAAAACCATCATTGTCGTCCCGTATATTGGATTAAACATAAAAAAATTTATAAAACTTATATAATTTTTATATTAAAAAAATGATTTCATTTTTGGAATAAGAATAATTTATAATGTCTTATAATACCAACATAGATAATTACCAAATATATTATGAATGTTCTTAACATTAATTACAATGATTAAGGTTATATGAAGATTAATAAGGGACTAAACATTAACATTAAATCCCAAAACGATCTATAAACTTGTACATGAACTCTTTGATTGTCATATTTCTACCCAATACTCCATTTGACCTATTTAATCCATTATTTGTTTCAATTTCAATACGAAAAAAGTGATAGGAATTTCTTTTTCAAAATATTACAAGAGTGTCACTCCTCCTCACCTATAATGGCCACAAAATAAGTTGATTACTCACACCTCTCAAAACATTTATTTTTGGAAAATATCTTCCCAATTAAATTCTCAAAATCCATCCCATAGACCTTTATATCTTCCTTTCATCAATAATCCTTTCAAGCAAGAGCTTTGGTATAATAAAAAAATGTTACCCAATTAAGAGGTAATGTATTTCCTAAAGATCATTAATTTTGATTCCATTATCTACCAATAAAAATCAACTTATTTTATTATTATATAACCAAAGAATTATACTACATATACTATTATGTTTTTTTAAATGGTCTGGACAAACCCTTGTACACACTTCCATATAAATGATGATGACCATTCTATTTACTTGTATGAAGAACTACCGCCTCCGGAAATGATGATTGATCATTTTTCCTATTACCACCTATTATGGAGGACACTGTGATGGAAATTCAGTTTATATTTTTTATATATGACATTTATTATAATTTTATGCTTCATTAATTCTTTTAAGACACATACCCTTATACATTCCATTTTATATAAATATAATAACATCGTTTTATGAAGTATGGACTATTTGCTTCATCAAAGTGATGTGATTCATTCACACTATACATGGAAGGTATAATGGAAGGATTTAAATAAAAATATGTGACATAAATAGAATCTATATGATATTAATGTAATAAATTCCAATATTGTAATATAATATTTATCATTTTCTTTATTACCCTTTCATACACGTATCAAGTGAATGCCTCGTTCGTGGATGTGTGAATTACCACCTCCTTGTCATGCATACATATAGCCTACAATCTCCATGATTATAATATCGATTCATTTTTTCATAACCATATTTAATTATTGTACATGAAATTATAATTTATGTATAAATATGATAATAATGTCATGATTATTATTTTTTAGATGTCATATAAAGGCCAATTTTACCATAGTTGACCTACCAATGTTATTTTTGACAGGAAAACTGAATTTTTTAAAGGAAAAATTTGTAAACCTAATTGTTTAATTAATTTTATACTACATAGTAAGAAGTGATATAAAATTAAAGATATAATTGAAAATTTCTCTCACAAAAGTAAAAAATTGAAATAATTATCTTATACATGATGTTAAAGGAAATTTACCTGAAGGAAAATAAGAGTTTATTTATTTCTCTAAATTAACATTAAATTGATAATTATTTGTTTATATGAACCTAGATTATTTTATATGGTGTATATACTTCCATTTTAAATGATATATCAGGAATATTCTTACTCTCGTGATATTATAATTTTCATTTAATTTTATTCTTTAATGAGAATTATGATATAAAATGTTTCAATGTGCTATGGGACACTTTGAAATGTTCAAAGACTAGTTTCCTCAAAAATAATTTTATTTTCCATTCATTTAAATTTGAGGAAAATATATGAATACAATTCAATAAACCATTTTATTTTATTCTCCTCTCGTTAATCGTTATCATTCTTCATGTATTAGTACCATTTTCCACTCTTTGGTACTAAAGGTGTTTTATAAAATGTTTTTCAGAATACCCAACAACATTTCCCTATTTAGTCGAATAACATGTTTTCCACTAAAAAAATTGATTTATTAAAAAATTAAAAGGGTTTTGAAAATGATTTGGTGACAACATTTTTAACCTTTTTTACCAGTATTTTCAATGGAATCAACTTCTCTCTTTCAAAAAAATTCATTTTTTTATTCTTTTTACCATGAAAGATAATTTTCCTTTTACCTTGTAAGGAAATTTAAATTTACCCACCATAATTCCTTTGATGCTTGATTTTAATGTTTAAGAAGACAATTTTAATTAATTTTTTTAAAAAAAATATATTTTCAATGAATTTGTTTTTCAAATTGCTTTTGAAAACAAAAAGATATTTTCCAAATGATTTTATATAAATGATATTTTTATTAAAGTTAATTTCATAAACAATAAAAACTCTTTATTTTAAACCACATGGTGTATTTTTTATTGACAACATCATTAATGTTCCTCTATATGGTTCACAACTTATTTTAGAAAAGATAGCATTCTCATTCACTACAAAGATTCCTTTTATCCTTCTTTAAATATTAAATTTCATATGATCATTGAACGTTTAATTTACCTTAATTATCTATATCATTTAACATGTATATTTTCAATTATTAAAACTTATATCATTTTTATATGGTTCTCACATTGAATATTATTTTATAATTTTGGTAAACATTGATAATTTTTTATATCTTAATCCATGCTGATATGTCAAAAGGAAAATTATTAAGTATATTATTTGATATATATAAGGAATGTTTTGGACATGTATGACAATGATGGGGCCTGGTTTTAGATATTCCCTCAATGCATCGGTTGTATCATGAAATGATTCATTTGTACAAACTCCTTAAATGGTTTTTTACCACATATGTCGTAAACTGTCTTTGAAATGTATTGTCGGTAATGGTACTATGTACATAGGAAACATAGAATCCAATAATAAATCATTTCCCTCAACTAGTTTCAGTTATTATTCATGCATTATATCTTGTATTGACATATTTATGGATACATTTAATTTTCACATCAATGATTAAATGGAATGTGTTTCAGTTTCTTACATACCATTTTTATCATTAATTATCTAGTTATTCAAATGTCATCAGTTTCCATTTAATGTTCCTTAATAACTAATCTCAATTATTTAATATTATTTAATCGATAAATTACCCTTACTTACCTTTTGACCTCAACCTTATTCTATTTCATTTCCCTGGAATCCATCAAGAGTAAAATTAATGATATATAGGGTTACAATTGAGGGAATAAAGTAACCCTTGAAATTATTATTCTCAATTTTTTTTATTTAGTTATTTATAAAAATATTATATTCCAAATAGTGGATAAATATTTAACCCAACAATTATGTTTGTATCTGGTTTAAAAATACTACAAAACTCGGATTACATTGGTATTTTATTCTTTGTAATCATGCTAATGTATTTCATAGTAGACATCGGGTCTAGGATTTTTGGGGATGGGTGGCTATAATTACTTTTCCCCCTTCAAACTCATATTAAATTCAGAGGTTATCAATTATGAAAATTCATTAAAATTTTCGTGATTAAGATACATATATAATATCATCAACATAAATTTGTACAATAAAAATATCAATAGAAATTTTCTTAGTAAAAAAAATTATGATCAACTACCATTTCTCAATTTTTTTAAAAAGAATACTAATAAGAATTTAATACCAAGATCGAGGATCTTGTATCATTATATAGAATGAATTATATTTCTTAATAACATGATTAGTATGATTATCACATTCAAAACATCGGGCTATATATCATACAATTATTCAAAAATATATCCATTTAGAAAATATAATTTAAAATTTATTCAAAATAATTTAAAACCATGAAAATATACATATACCAATAATATCTTAATTGATTCTAACCTTGAAAGATTATTGAAGGATTATTCAAAAATAGTATTATAATATTGCGAACATCCTTGTGATACTAATATATATTTATCCATAATTATATTTTCATATTTATCATAATTATTTCTAAATAACCATCGAGATAAAATTACATTAAAATCTTCTCATTGAAGAACTAGAGGCCACACATCATTCCTTGTAAACTAATTTAATTCGTATTTCTCTACCAAAATCCTATTAGAATCATCAATATACTAATAATTATTCTTTAGTGAAAAATAAAAAATAAAATAATAATGAGAACAATCATTCAAAATAGCTTTTTGGAATTTAAATTTTTATATATCATTACCAATGAAATTATATATGGGAAGATCACTATTTGTCATCAATGGTTTTTCATTTATAGAATCCATTAGAGATGAAATATCCCCCTCTAAAATATTTCTATCTTTACCTTTAGGTAGTTACTGTTAAAAATTAATATCTCTAATTTATTCTTCATGTGGTTCAATATCATAATATCTTTCACTACAAGTCATATAATTAAACATAAACTGAATTGATTGTTTAATAACCCTAGTTATTTTAAATTATAAACTATAATACTTGCTATTATTGGAATATCCTATGACAATACTTCAAAAAATTTAGGAACAAATTTATCTTATGTATCCTTAGTATTAAGAATAAATACATTACATCTAAATATTCTCAAATAATTAATTTTAGGTTCTCTTCCCTTCCACAGTTCATAAGGTTTTTTTTATAAAAATGAATAAAAATAAAAC
Source organism: Viscum album (assembly GCA_963277665.1). Taxonomy (NCBI): domain Eukaryota; kingdom Viridiplantae; phylum Streptophyta; class Magnoliopsida; order Santalales; family Viscaceae; genus Viscum; species Viscum album. The sequence goes on from OY728152.1 coordinate 1,391,847,937, forward strand.
AATTAGTAAAAAAATAATTATTCACCTCATCATACTATAAATATGTAAGTATGTTTAAATTATTTTACAATTTTCTAAAAACGTATTATACTGTTCAATTTTCCTCTTGACAACACCATTTTTTGTGGTGTCCGGGGAGATGAAAATAATTTATAACTCCAATTACCTCACATAAAAAATAAATTATAAATTTTTTAATTCTCTACCATGATCACATAAATTTTACTTAATTAAACTTTGTTTCTCATTTTGATCAAATTTAAATTCATTAATAAACATAGATAATGTTTCATATTTTAGAGTAAAAATTAAACCCATGTATATCTTATTAAACAATCAATAATAATCGAAGAATATTTTACCACCCAAACTAGATTGTTTAATAGAAAAAAATAAATCTAGATGAATGAGTTCAATAGGTCTTATAGTCTATACATTTATAGTTCACATGAAACAACCTTTTCTTTGTTTTCCTTTCAAACCTGAATAAAAAAAAGGTGTTGTCCTCTTTCAATTTTGGTTACTACATAATATTTTTGTTCTTGGAAAACATATGATTTAAACTAAAATTTGCATCTCCCAACAACATATAGTATACAATTTTATTATATATCACAAATTCATAAATTTTAAATTTTTATAATTTAATTCATCACAATTAATTCAATAAATATAATATTTTCATTTTTCATAAAACATATCATATTTATACTTAAAAATATGTATTTAAACTTTTAAAATATTAAATATATTCCTTCATCACATTGAACAGTTGTGAAATGATTATTAAATTATATTTTATACCCTCAATAAATATGGCTTTAGAAATGATTAAATAGTTAGAAACTATAGCCTCACTAAAACCATTTATATTATATTTTGAATTATAACCAAAGGCAACATTACCTCTATCTCATTGATTTAATGATAAAAATTTGGAAATATCACTAGTCATGTGTCCTGAGCATCCACTTTCCATGTACAATATATCCTTTTATACTCATCTAAGACATACTTACTAAAAATATTGATTTATGAAAGATTTGGTACTCATGAAAATTTGGTTCTATTAGTATTTAAATATTAATTCAAGATAACACAAAAAAATTTAAAACATATTCTCATTGGTAATATAGATGGTAATGACTTATAAATAAAATATGTAGTATGTCCAATAGATTTTTTAAATATAAATAAAAAATCCTTAGCCTAGTGACCTTTAATATGACATCTAAAATAAATGACATAAGATGTAATTATATTAGAAATTTAAAAAAAATTATGGTTTTATAAAGTTTAGTTGAATACTTATGCAATCCAATACCAGATTTCCTTTTATAAAATTTATTAAAATACAAAATTGTATCAGTATTTTCCCTATCTTGAATGATAAATTGAAATATTTTTCATTAATATTTTGAATTATTTTTTAGCAGTTCACTCTCTTTAAGAAAATTTTCAAAATTCATTATTTAAAATTCATAAGATTTTTATTTGAAATTAACTTCAGTTTTTAATTAAAAATTTTATGAATGTTCATTATTAATATTTACATTATAAATTTTCATATATTAATGAGAATATTTCATATCATCCTTGATAGATTTATTCATATTTTAACCATATTTAAGAACAGCCTTATATTTTCACTTAATATCTATAAACAAATATTTTAATTTTTAAAATTTATGTAGAGTCTATTTAATTCTATAAAAAAATTCCTCAGTAATGGTGATTTTCTAATTCTAATTTTGATTATTACTAATATATTTAGTGACTTTCCTATTCTGAAGAATTCATCAAACATAAGTTTGCAAAATGTTATTAATAATCTGAATCTCCATCCATACTTTAATCTCCATTAAAACTACATCTTACTTAAATACTATTCTTTTAATTCTTGTATTGGTTATTATTATTTTTATCCTTCATTAGTCTTGGGTAATTTATATTGATGTGCTAATATTTTTTCACTAATAATAAATTAATCTTTGAAAATCATTTTAAATGAAATTAACATTGGGTTTTCCCTATTTATCAACCTTAGGATAGTCTTCCCATGATCACCTTGACTATCCATTATTATTTATATAACAATCCTTTATAACATAATTTATATCAATATTGTTGTTTCTATATTACCCCTAATTAAAAGAGTAATTAGTTACCTTTTATTTAAATAAAAATCCCATATTATTTTAATTATCTTCTTCAGTTTGTTTTTTAGTTCTAACTCATATTGTTATAATGAACTGATAAACTTGTGAAGAGTATATTCTTTTAAATTATTACATTCATGGGTAGATTCCTTTTTGTCATGAATCATTATAGTGAGGGACATAAGAACACATTCAAAAAGAATATTATTTTCATGATTTTTCCCCAATGAACTCATTCCATTTATAATACTATCAAATAATGAAGCATTTGATTTTAATTTTCATCTTCAAACATTTTAAATTCTTAATATTAGTCTCTTATCATACCAAAAATATTTAAAAAAATTATCGTATCTGTGATTTGTAATTTACTCAATTTTTCAAATAACATAAGAAGTTTAGCATGAAAAAAATTGATTATAAAAATTACTATTTAATGTATAGTATACGATATTTGACACCTTGTAATTAAGAACACAAATACCACATCATTTCTAACCATCGATTAAGGTTCACCCTCAAGAAGCTTGTAGACATTTTCCATGATTTTCCAATGAAAAATGTTATGTTTCTTCAAGAAAACATCCAATAGATAATTTTAATATTAATAATTAATACCATAAAAACAATGAGGTCTTTCAGGTATCCATCAATCATTTGAACTAGTTCCTAACATCTAAAATAGTATCTCTTCCCCTTTATGTCTAAATTATGAAGTCATTATAATAAATAATATATATAAATATATTGAGAGAGAGAGAGAACTAGGGGTCCTCCTCTTATAATAATTGCTTCTCTAGATTTAAGATTGAAAAATTTCTATGTGGGGCTGAATTGTAATTTTATAATAAAATATAAAATTTAAGGGTTATTTTAGAGTTTAAATGTTAATGCAATGGAAAAAAATAAAAAATAAAATATTTCTTTATAGTGGTTTATATCTAAATGATAATTCTACACCCTTCACCCCTTTCATGAATTAAGATAGATGGAACAAAAAATAACCAATATAATGGAATATAAAAATTAATTATTCAAACCAAAATTGACAACCCAATTAAAAATCATTCCCCTTGAGGCTTAAACCCTTAACAAACTTTCTTTTTTGACCATGAGGGAGAGCCCAAATTGTCAAACTTTTCCCTCTACAGGCACAACCCAATTTCATGCTATTGATTAGGATTAACATCTTAAAATACTTCTTTTTGATGGGTAGTATAACCCATAAAAATTCAAATTTGGGTTTGAAATATTTTATTTATACAGGGTATTCACCAGAGGATCTATGTACCTAAATTTTGTGTATTGAATTACATGTACGTAATTTCATGAAGGTGATTATGAAAAAAGGTAGATATCATACTGTATAATGTTTCAGACATAAAAAATACATTTATGATTATATATTCATCTATATGTCTCAATATATTATTTTTATATAATTTTATTATATTTACATGTAATTAAGAATCATCTTAATCAGATTTATATTGATCAATATATAATCAAAATATGAATTAAAAATTATTTAATAAATTTTACAATTCTAAATGAAAACATGTTTTGGATTCAATCTAATATTTATATTTATAGAGGTCAATTCATATTCATATTTTTCAAATAAAATTTATATATATATATTTACATTAAATTGAAAAATAATCCCTTAATTTTTATTTCTGTATATCATTTGATAGTAAAAATAAAATATATAATTCTACTCATTTTTTTTCTAGGATAGGTTGACATAGTTCGGTAACATCATTAGTTATCTCCAACGTGGTAAGAACATTGTTTTCATGTGGTTGGGTGTCATGGTAATGTGCCAAAATAAATTGAATCTCAAATGTTTGGTATATTTTTTTATGATATATGGAGATATCATATGGTGACATGGTTAGTTGACTCCCACATAGTTCAGTACATTTGTTCATGTGGTAGAGTGACATATTGGATAACTCCCACATAGTCATTTCATTTTGGCCATGTAGTGTGGTGACATGGTTAGGTGGCATGGTCATTTCACTCCCATTTAGTCAGAACAATTTTTTATGGGTTAGGGTGGCATAGTTTTGTGTCATAGTCAATTGAATATCATATGGTAGGTCCTAGAAATTGGAAGAATTTAAATTTTTGAACATTTCTAATTTTAGTTTCAGAATTATTCAAATGCAATTATAATGTCTCCAATGATTTATTTTTCATAGGAACCCTCGATGAATCACTTAGTACATGATATGAAATATAATAAGAACCATTTCACGAACAAATATTATAATATGATAATGATTTAAAAATTTTAATCAATACATAATTCAAATTATTACAATATTTATCAAAATAGAAATAGGTTCCAGGACCCACTAAACAGAATGTTTTAAATTACTCTAATGGAGAATTTACTAATTCTCTAATTGTTTTCCCATAATCTTCTTATTTTTCATATGATAAATGCATAATGTGTGAATAAATTAGATATGAATTTTCCTATTTGGTAAATATGGAAAAATGAATTTTTATTTTAGATTATTACCTAATAATTTTGGAAATTTTAAATTTTATTTCCCTCATGACGTGACTAATTATCCCATGGTCATACCTTATTATCCCTAGGGTTTTTTCTTAAATTAGATTTTTTACATGCACACACAACCATGGAAATTATAATTTATTATATGATCTTCTTCAAAATTCAAAAAAATTTCTTGTTATAAATCAATATATTTCTATAAAATTATATAATATATAATATAAAATTTACAAATTTATCTAATAAAAGATGAATATATTTAAAAAATATGTTATATATGCTTCATTGGCAATAGAAATTTCCATCCACGTCTCGGAAATGATCTCAAACATGAATCTATTCTTTAGTTTTGTAACGAAAATTTTGTAATGATAATAGGGAGAACATAAAAAATGTTCAAATGTATCATATTACAATAAAAAATATCTTACCAGTTTCCCCTATATCCATAATTGTTTTAAATTATCATTACTATATAAAATTATGTTACATATAAATTTCACTTTTAGAAATTATATTATATAACATCAAAAGTGATATTTACACAATATTTCAGATTCAACAAGATAACTCTTATACATATCATCAATTTACTAAAAATTTGATCTTCACCCTTGGTAATAGGTATCATCTCGATATTATATGGATATTTAGAAACAAATGCATACCTCTATTGAATATTTTAACATTAATCCCACATAAATTAATTTTTTAAAATATTAATATTAATCCTTTTTACCACAAAATTATCGAGTCTAAACTTTTATAATAATTGAGCCATTTATTACTAATTAATGAGAAATAAATTTGAAAACTATAAATAATAGAAAATAAAACTTAAAATTTTATCCTTGGTCCATAAATTCTATTTTTTAAAGTGTGGATAGTTTCCAATGTTCGTTGATATATTATTAAAATCATAGTAATAGATTTGAAACTAGTGATTACATTATCATATAGGAATATGAAATACTCTTGGATAATGATAATCATTAAATATTTTATTGGGTTTCATGAATATGATATCTAAATTTAATCCATAAAAATTATTTTCAAATGGGATATTTGGGAGATTCTAATTGACTCAGTGTCAGGAGAATTGTGATAGTCGACACTTTTGGTGGTTTTTTTTGCAGGAAACATGTTACATATATTTGTATCCTAAATTATCATAATTAAATATGATAATATTAAAATTTAAACCTAATGAACAAGTAAAATAATTAATTATGTTACCAAATGTTACATTATTAGACTATTATTCAGACTTATTAATAGAAATTTTCTCCTCAGCAGTTGTAGAATTTGGATTGGTGATATCACATCATCACTCAATTTCATTTTTAGATTCATTATTGGCTCTGATGTTTTCTTTTGTGTGTATATGAGATGACTTCTTTTAGTATTTAACCTCAATATGATTCATTCCATAACCTATCAAAATCTATGGAAAGAATAATAAGATGATTTTTGGATGAAATATTGATGGGGACATTAATGTACTTATATATCAATATCTATGAGACTTTTCATAAGACCAGATGATATTTTTCTTTTCAAACCATATAAGTTTCACATTATATTAGCATCAATATAAATCATAATTTATATTGATATTGATATGATATATAAGGAGATTAAAAGATAATATTTCAACCCCTACTGAAATAACACTATCTTAGAGCAAGATTTCATATGATTGGTCATCTACTTTGATAGTGGTATCCACCCTCACAATACTAACAAGAGATTTGTAACTAATGGGTATAACATATGATTCTTCTCATAAAATAGTGTCAATGTCCTAAATATTTATGGTTACTAGATAAATTCATGTAATTTCCAATAATGTTGGATAAAATGAAATTTGAAGATGCAAAATAGTTGTCCTTTCAATATAGAAGTCATGATAAACCTCTATCAAACCAAGATAAAATTGAATCGTGCTATATATCCTGTGAGGGGGGTTATACATGTTTATATTGACCTATAATTTATTATATCCTCTATATGTTTGTTATGGAGAGGTTCACCCTTTTCCATGAATCATGGTATGTAGTCAAAAAAAGGGGGTGTAAATTACCCCAATGCAAGCTTCTTAAACTGCTAAAAATCATTCACTACAAAATATCACTAAAATGGTGTAAATTAAATTAGTTATATTTAACACAAATATGGTCTGATAACCACATGGTTTTTATATTATATTGTATAAAATAGATAGGTGGGTATTTTGAGTCATGTTGAGATGTTGGTTTGGATAGGTCATCTATAATTTTGGCATGGATTTGAACCCATAATTTCATAGATATGTATTGATAGTGTAACATCCCAAGTAAGTAATGAATATTAGATATTTTTATCTATGTATATTAATGAATTAGATAGTGTTTTAGAGGCTTAAAATGAAAATAAATCCAATCTTAAGCATGGAATACACTAATATTTTTAAAAGAATGTTTTACTGCCTTTTGATTGAAAACCATTTTTAAATATATCTTTTGACATTTTTATAAGATATGTTTGTCAAAATAAACTTATTCTTTATGATTGGGACATCAAAATTTACTTTGTGTGAAATTTTGGTATTTTTCTGACAAATGTTCATTTTTTTAATGAATAGTGAAAAATACTGCATTTTACATCAAAACTGCTTTTTAATCTATTTTATTTATATGGTTAGACAATATTTTGAATTGGTTTTAAAGTGAAATTAGAATATATTTTTACCATTTAATCCAATAGTGGTCATTGGAATTAATTTCACTTTGATATTGGACTTAAACTAGTGTCAATCTTTTGATACTTATTGATTCATAAAAACACACTATTTGTCATGACAGCGGGAATTAATTATTAAATTAATTAATGTAACTTATATGATTTTAATTTTTTAAAATAGACATCATTTTTGAATTCATAATATCAAATATAGCTTAGGGTGAAGTTTTGGTATTTTTCGGAAAAACATCAATTTTTGATGAATAGTGAAACCACTAAGTGCTAGTTAATGAAACTGATTTTTCATTTAAATGAAACTTTTCCACTTCTGTGATTTGATTTTCAAAAATCAGACATACATGGTTGTCATTAAGAAGTATAATGTGGTTCAATGAGATGAAAATAATTTTTTGGTGAATAGTAACTTTTATGTTTTTAATCGCGATTAGAGGTAATTAGTGTAGTTTAAGGTAAAAATATTGTTTTAATAATATGAGATGATCTTGAAACATGTCCTACCCTCATTTTATGTGTCATTTCCGAACAAGACAATCCATGGGTCAACTTGGGGACCCCATAGATCCACTTTGGTTGGGAAATGACATAAATTACTTTTTATTTAATGTAAAAGTAAAAATGACACAAACATGAGACGTTTTACTAAAAGAATTTTTTCATGGGGTTATACAAGTCAGATTTTTGATTATAAATAGTAATTGGAAATATAAAAGGATTTAATACATCATAGTATTTGTTTTATAATTTTTAGACTTCAAATAAATTAAATTATTTATGACGTCATGATGATGCAGCGATTAACTCATTAATAAAGGATTTAAATAAAATGAAAAGATAATGTAAAATATTTTACCTACACATGTCCAAAACCTATTGGATGGGTATATTCCAAACCCTTATCACCTTATCCTATAATTATATCATTGTGGGACCTTTTGAATCTGAAACGCATTTTAAAATAAAGTAACATTTCTTTACTTTCCAAGAGTGCCCCTCCTCTCCTCTTATAAAAGGCCCCCACCTCTACCTCCTTACCCACACTTACAAAGCCTTTGGATCGGCCAACCCCTGACCATTTTGTCTCTCAACTTCCCTATCTTACTCCTTGAAGCCTCACTTTGGGCAGAAGTTTTCTCAAGGAATCCTTTGAGCTCAATCCAAAGGGAGTTACCAGATTTTAAGGTAATGTCTTCACTTGAGTCCTTCTGTTTTATTTTTCTTCTCCAACCCTATAAAATCTTTTTATTCATTTCGTTTGTAACAAATCCAGTAACTTCAATATACTAGGATGTTGTTACAAGTAGGATTCGAGCTACACTTACACAAACCTACATCTAATGGTTAAAGAACATACTGTTTCCGTGGATGGTGAAATTATGTCTCCCGAAACGATGATTGTTCAAAATTCTTTTAACACATTCAAAGGCGGCCATTAAGATGACACTATATTTATATATGATATATAATATGTTTATGTTTTCCTTAAGCTTATGTATTTTTCATTTTGGTCATACCTTTATGGTTTCCATTATGGGTAAACGCGATATCTTCATTTAATGAAGTGCGGACTACCGCCCCCTCAAAGTGATTTGATTCGTTAATACCATATGTGGGACGTATAAAGGATGGAGTTATGATATTTTATTTGATATTACACTGGAATTATAATATAACTTTATATCATTATGATTCAATTTCATAAAATATGAAATAGAAATGGAAGCAGCGTTCATGCGAACGTACGGCTTACCGTCTCCATGAACGGTGCATTTCATTTCTTACCTCTAAATGTTATATAATATTTTAAATGCATGAATGTACTGGATATATAAGATATATATGATATCTAAATCATGAATACCATTTTGGATATAATGGATATATGAACAAATTGTAATTATAAAGGGTTTATTTTTTACTCATGTACCAATGATCGTTAAAACGACCGTTATTAACTTAAATAATTACATAGTCTTCATGACATGGCAATAAGTGATATAAAAGGAATAATGAACTTGAAAAAGGTTCTTAGACATGTAGAAATTAACTCAAGTTTTTTATTTAGGAGATTAAAGAACGATCGAGTCAAGTCGGACCCGAGGTATGGGACTTCGTCTCAATCTCCTTTCATTGAGGCATGTTTTGTTTTATACACAACCTTCTTTTATACGGTGTATAAACCCCTTTGACTTTTACGTTTTTCCAAAATGAATCTTTTTTATACAAAGAATTTTACTAAATGATAAAAGGAAATGTTTTTTGTCGTACGTATGCGGCGACAACGACTTCTCCGCTGCCGTGACAATTATTTGAGTTTCGGCTTCCTCTACAAGCCATACATTTTTTTAAAAGAAAAATAAGTACCATGTTTTACTTTTCTATTATTTTGGTATTGAAAATGGTTTTCATAATGTTTTTATATAAATGTGTTGTATTGATATCTTGTGATTGAAAGGTGGAAATTTTATGTTTCCTTTATGCATGTTTTATGTGATACGATTATGTTGAGGTTCTTGGGTATTATTATGAAGACGGGTGGTTCCGTTATAAACTAAGGGCGGGTGAGCCCGATATAGCTCTCCAATGCATTGGGTAACGCGAAGGAGTGAAATGTTAAGGTTTCTCCGAAGAGAGTTTGGGAATATATTGTGATGGGTATTCTAAACATAACCAAGAGGGTTACTCCCTGCGTAAGAATGTTATGAATGCCTCAAGTTACCTTTATGTCTTATGATTTCTTTGATTTATTCATGATTTGATGAGTTATGTTAAACTGCTTCTGTTTTATAGGTAAATTATGATTTCATTATTATGTATATATGAACTCATGTTTCCTTTCCATATTTTTATAACCCATACTGAGCTATTTATGCTTATCCAATGTTTTTTTTGTAATGTTTTTCACAGATCAAGGGAAAGGTACATGATATGATGATAATGTCAAGGAAGTGTCAAGAAAGAATCCATGTTTTATTTTAAATATGTCCCGTTGATGGGAAAAAATGAATACTATCTTTATGTTAACACTTTGTTTAAATGTGGAATGTAATGGAAGTTTTATGATTTAATTATATAAAACTCTAAACCCGAAAAGATCCTCAATGTGTAATATTGTAATAACTCAAGATTAAGTAAGGTTTAAGGCTGGGGCCTTATAGATAGAGGTTATAAATAAGATATATAAAGGTGGGTTAATTTTCTTTTATAGCTTAATTGAAATTATATTTAAGATATCTCTCTTAAGAAGATGAGCCTAATCAATAATATCCTAAGAATTATGAAATAGGTGGAGCTCATCATATATCTCATTGAGGATAGTGACTTCCACAATTTTGTAAATATCCAGAATACTCATGCCAAATCCCCCATGAAACGGGTGAATGGTATAAATTTTTAAACAATATTTACTAATGAATAGAGGAAAATAATCAAAACTATGATACACTAAGAATTTTAAATAAAAAATGGCCTTGTGTAGCCCAATGGATCTTTAGTGATCCTCAAACATGATGTAGATTTTATTCACCCAATTGGGTCGTGGCCAATATTTATTGATATTTAGCTTTAAAAAATTATCTCATTGAAGAACCTACCCTTTCCGATGAGCCTTTATAGTGGGACATTTTGTTGTCCAATATTGTAAAATGATCCATTCTTGTACATGAAACCTATTATTCATCTTCATTAAAGGATATTATAGGAATTATGATTCCTTGTTACCACATTCATAAATTATCCTTCCATTAAAGAATTTTTTCGTATGACTTTTCTTGGAATATTGTTGGTTCAACCCACTATGTCTTCTAGAAAGGTCATTCACATTGCAAAAAGTGAATTCCTAATCATCGTAGGTTGGAAAAAAGTTCTAGGGGTATAAAATATAATTGAAGGTAATTATTTCACCCGTAAATTCGCATAATCCACAACAATAACTCCATAAGGTAATTTTTATAACATTTCCATATCTTGTACATCCATGAACATAAATAATAAGTGGTAACATAAATAACCAAAATAAATATAGCTTAAATGAAAAAAATAAACATCCAACATCAATTTATAAACCAAAATTAAATTCATATAAGTAATCATATATAAAAATATCTAGAAAAATTTATTCTATTATGTCAAATAAATAAATAACCCAAAATAACTACTAGAGGATTCCCTAACAATGCTACATGAGTTAACTCTTCAATACTCAAAGTCTTCACTATCAATCATACAATAAATGAGGATATGCATCATGATGTATCACCATGACATGTTCCTCATATCCCATTACTTGATTAAGAAAAAACCAAGTCTATATAAACCTATAGGATTTAAATATGGTGTGAGGAAAAATCCAAGTAGGATACCACCATGAATCTGCAATATACATTAAACAATGTAAAACATTTTTACTAGTTTGATAACATGATTTAGAAGGAAACATTTTTTTGGAAAATGTTTTTTACAAAAAGCAATAATTTGGGAATACATTTCAAATATATTTGGTGTTTAATGAATAAAAATCATTAAAATCAACAAAAAACGTAGGAATAATGAAGAATAAAAAATTCAATAAAATGTAATCAATAATCATCCACATGAGAAAATAAAAATTTAAAAAATGAATCAAATTAGATATAACATTTTGATCATGAAAATAATATTAATAGGGTTACAAAGACGTCAAATATAGAACACTAGAACCAATGTGAACCCAACTCAGCCAACCCTGACATACCCACTTAGTCTAACTTGGATCCAAAACCTAGATAGAGATAAATCTAAACTAGAAATTAGTTATTGAAAAATTTAAGAAATTGTGTCATTTTTATAGTTTACCCAAAACATAACTATGGTAACAATGTGAAACTAATCAACTAATTATCAGAAGATAAACATATCATATAATAATCCAAAAAAAACAATACACCAAATCAATTAGTGAATAAGATATAAAATACTAATATCATGTAATAACATAATAAGAAAAAAAATCAGGGAAATAATGATTATAAATCAATTAAAAAAATTTATAAAATAATATTATTTCCAAAAATCATTTACAAATACATATAGAGATAAAAGTGTCTCTAAAAAACTTATTAAAAACTTATTAGCTATAAAAAACCTTTAGATCAAAAAATAAATAAAACTAACACTTTTTTATTAACGAAAGTAAGAAACAAAACGGATAAACACAGATCATTCCTCAAAAACATATTTCAATCAGAATATTGTATGGAGATCCATTAGATACACAAGAAGTAAATTTTTTACAGGAGATCATTAGGTAGAGACACAGATCTTACACATATTCTAACCTCGTCACATTATTTATATACCAATAGATTCAATAGAGAGGGATCCTCATGGACCGTATAAATCATGGTAATCAACATTTATGAATATAACTAGAAATAAACGTTGAAAAATTTGATAACTGGGAAATATAAATGATAAATATAATGAAGAAAAATGTACTATGAAAACATGAATGTTGGATATAATATGAAATTAAATATTACCATGAGGTTTCTCTAATAAGACACAATAAAGATCACTGAAGAAGCTTGGATTTGGAATAACCTAATACTAGGGAAATCTAGATCGAGTGAATGACAGATAATAGAGTCTATGAAAGGATAAATCATAATATGTAAAATAATAATTGAAAATAATAAAATTTTGGGAATACCACATATATTGGCACCATTTTTTGAAAATATATACATCAACTATATTGTGGAAACATGAATGTAGTCTATAAATAAGGTTTTATCATTCATTTTTCCTTAATATTTTCCCAATATGTGGGAAAATATGTGGGAAAATACCATACTTAAGGGTAATATTTGTAGTTTGGTTTCATGGTTTAGAGAATCATGTATGTGATACTTAATATTCCACCCATTTATCTATGTCTTGGATGTATTATTAGAACTAACAATGTTCTGACAAAAAACCCCATACAACATCCCCATTTTCAAAATTCAAAACCCTCAACTGCTAAAAATTGAAAAATTAATATTAATAAATAAAATAATAATATTAAATATAAAAAAATGACCTATTGAATTTAAAAATTATCACCACCCTTCCATTTTCACATCCCAAAATGTTTTTTGTGCTCATAATTAGAGGAAATGTGATTCCATTGATTACTCATTTTAGAATCATACTCACATGTCCTGTGGAAATAGTCACCTCAATTTTTTCACCCACGTAGTTATAGAATTTAGTTTACCTGAATCTATCTATCTCGATAATACATAATAAGGGTAGGATTTTCAAATTTAACGATTTCATTTTCCAAAATGAAATAATCCCTCTCAACCTTGTGAAATGGGCCTAGATAACACTTTTTCAAATGAGAAATATAAAAAAAAATCATCAATCAATGTAATATATTATAAAACATTCATACAATATAAAACCTTCCTAATTTTCACAACTATCACATATCTATTTACATAACCCATAATAATCATTCCTAAATTTTCCAATCAATGATATCCTAATTGAGGTGAAATCCTTTGAAATTATCAATAACCAATAGATAAATTGAACGTTTGATGATGAAAAAATTCATAATACAACATGTTACTCTATTTCATCCCCATTATTTTCCAAATCAAAAGAATCATATTTTCCATCTCCTAAATTATTCTTCATTCCAATAAGGATTGAATACCCAATTAAGACATATAAAGATGGGAACACCTTCACTATCCCTAAATAACTTCAAAGGTATCCATCTTAACCATTTCTTGATAAGTATTAGTATATGACAACACATCCAATAATAGATATCTATCCCATAGGCCACTATAGAAAATAACCCTCCAAAATCTATATATATTTCTCCATCTATGGATGATAATTTTTTTCAACATAAAATAATAACATATTTCTTCATAACAACCCTTCTTTAAAAGCTAAGAAATTCATGGGTATCTATTAAAAAAATTCAATCAAACCCTGTAAATATTTATGATCTCTAGAAAATATAAGTTCTTATTATGATTCATTTTCATAGGATCTCTAATAGGAATAAAAAGAGATTAATTTTAAAACCATTATATAATCACCCATATATCTTTCTTCCCATAATAATATTAAGGAAATATCATTTTAATTTCAATTGTAACCTCACCTTACTTCCACAAAAGAAATGGTTGAGATTTATATAGTCATGTTTGGTTTGGTAAGTCGCTATAACACAAATTCTACCATTATATGCATCATCCTCAAACACCAATACTAGTGTTTGAGATAATTAAATGTCATATTATCCCTAGAGTAATATTATTAATTCTAATAGTTTTCACCTTCCATCACCCTTTTCCTTTAGTTTAATGGACATAATACATTTTTCCATAAAAAAAGATACCATCTAGTGCCTGAGACCAGTCTCCCATGGTCTGCACACTATTAAAAATTACACATAAATACTAACAATCAATATCACTCTGTTGAACATGTTTAATTAATTAACCCAAGGAGGGTGTAACTTATAAACTAGCTAATTATACATATTCATATTCTTTATTAAAATCCATATGCAACAATGAAAATAATACCATCAAATTCCACTCATCCAATTATTCTTTCACCCCATGGGTTAGTAATTTAATTTTCAATGCATGAACCAACTCATTCTGTTTACCTAGGGTATAATCAATATAAAAATAAAATTTCTAGAGATATTATACTCATTTACACTAACGATGTTTCAAATCCAAGAAGTAATAGACCTTGTTAAAAAATTTATGATTATAATATACTTTTACAATCTCTCAAAAGAGATTGTGATTCCATTTCTTTAATTCTTATATCATCTATAATAATTAAATGTTATGGTTTGGGTGGTTATTATGAGGGGATAACCAGAAGGTGATAAATTATACAACATGCTCATGTTATATAGAAACAAAACCCAACCCCATACCTCAATTATCAAAATACATTGAATAACCCACACAAGGCTCTAGAAGAATAAAAGTGGTGTATAAATCAATTTTACTATAAAATCCTAAAACGGTCAATGAAATCTATCATTCCATTAAAATTTATATTCCTTTTATTCAAATCCATCATGGTCGATTCCCCCATGGAAAATTAAAATGAAATCAACCATAATATCATCCATGACCAAACAAAACATTGATCTAGAATAAATTTCGATGACTTTTTCAATATATAACTTCTTAGATATTCTCAAAATAAATAGAAATTTATTTCAATGATACCATGTGACATAAAATTTTCACTTCTTGGATCTATAACTGACATTTAGTAATCTTCGAATACAAATAATGTTCCACTAGGGTTATCATAACAATATATAGGTGGTCATTATGAGCTTTTTATATTTTGTTGCAAACCATGATATCATCAACAAAAACCACAATGATTCATTCAAGATTAATATGGAATATCTAATATATCAAATCATTGAAAAAAAAATAGGCCCTGGTAAGGGAAAATTGTATATAAAGATACTCATAATGAACCTTTTTTCTATTGGAAGAAGTATTAAACAGAAACACTTCCTTCACTTTTAGCAGGTGATATCTAAATCTATGTTTAATATTTGTGAACCATCCCACTCCCATGAGTTTTTCAAAAAAGATCATAGATAAAATGCAATGGTTATTTATTCTTTATGATAACTATATAAATATTTTGGTAATTTATAAAAATATAGAGTATTCCATTCATCTTATTTGTAATGATAACTAATGATTCCCATGGAGACACAGAAGGATGAAAAATACAAATTCATAGAAATCCTTCATCTAGACCATAAATTCCTACAACTAAGTAGGGTCCATTCGATACGATCAAATGGAAATGGATCCAACTAATGTGATTAGATTAATAGAGAACTACACCTCCTACATTGTTAGAAACCTGAATAAATCATCTATAAAAATATAGCGATTACTATCCACCACTATTTGAAACAAATCATTTAATATTTTAACAATATATTAAAAAATAAAAACACAAATTTGAAATTAAATGTTATCCAATTAATAGGATAACTATTTTTTCTCTACCTAATCTATGAATCGATTTACCATAATAGAAGCGAGTATTCCATTAGGATATAGGAATAAAACCCTCTACTGTTTGTAGTTAGCCTCCCATTGTGTGAAATGAATCCAATCAATAACAATGAAGTGACCAAATATATTCATATATCGAAATATAAAAAACATTAAAATCTTAAGGGATTTGAATCAAACCTCCCAAATAATCCCAAAATGATTATAAAATATAATTCATAAGACATAAATTCATATCTTAATACCAACACATAAATAAATTAGTCTGAAATGAGTAAATTAGATTAATCTATCACTACAAAAAATGATGTTGATTAGAAGGGGTTCTTTTCAGATTAGAGAGGGACATAACTCACGCTATTGACAATACATATGATTTTAAGAGACCACCACTAATGTACCTGCAACATATTGTTAGATTTGGTTTTAATAAACCATGGGTATGGTATTCTTAACATTAGAGGAAATTATTTTAGAGGGGCTTTAAATTCACGTCTACTATAACATAAAAATTCCAGAATTACACAAATTAGATGAATGTCCAACTACCTCTAATTTTTATACTAGTTTAGAGGGGTTCTGAACCCCCTCTAATATTAGATAATAAATAAATTTAGAGACTATTGATAGAAGACTCTTCATGAGAATTATTTATATTTTTCTTTTTTAGAAATATCATATATCCCATTCGAGATTACGCTAGAACTACCTCTAAATGATATTATTATTTTTATTTTATTTTTGAATTTAATAACTATATCTCTAATTAGAGACCCCCTCTGAGATACTCCCTATTATTCCCCTAATTGACCTAACACTCACCTCTAGTTTCCCCAATGGAACCAGATTCCCTCTTGTGAACCTATCCAATCACACATACCCTAATCTCTTAGACACTCCCTACCCCAAAAATGGAATGATCCCACATAAAACATCCCATAGATTATTCAAACTACATATCAATCACTATGCACCCTCACTGCCCTAACCTCCTTACAATTAAAACATTTTTTAGTTTTAAATTTCCATGGGAATATAATTAAATATATTATATTTGTTCTCTAAAAATTGATAACTGAATAATATTTTTCAATACATTAAAATATTTATCCTATATATATTTATATAAATTAAGGTAATAAAGTTATTATTATTTATTACTTTATAAAATATTTAAATATCATGGTTAACATATTTATCTTATATATATATAATAAATTAATATTTACTATTTACTATATTTATATGTATATACAATTATACCTTTTTTGTATTTTTTTATTTATATATTACCAAAATATACTATACAAATAAATATAAATATAATATTAATACCTTCATAGTTAAGATTATAATTTATATATATCACATATTTAAAGGTATAAAAATATTTATTATATGTTATATATTTATATATGTATACAATTTAATATATATTGTGTTATATTATACTTAATATACATACAATTAAAATAAAATATGTTTAAATTAATTATTATATATACTATGTTATATTTTATACATTCATATAATATAATATAATATTTCTATATGGATGAAATTTTATAGATATTTATATATAAATATATTTTACATTATATATATATTTATATTTATATTTATATTTACATTTATAGTTATATTATGTATACAAATATATATTTAATATATTTATTTCAATACTTATTTGTATATTAAAATTAATTCAGTTATTTATTTTTAAAAACTTATTTTTATATATATTTTTATGTGTTTATATATATATATTGTATTTATATATGTATTTGTATGTATATGTATGTAATCAATATTATTCACATTTATATATACAATTAAACTGATTTATATTATATATTATGCATTTAAATATATATAATAAATAGATAATCAAATACACTATTTATATAACAAAATCATGTTTATTTATAATGATTTGTGTGTTAGTATCAATATAATCCATTATTATTGTCATATAATTTTAAAAAACTAAAATGTTTTTATATCATATATTTTTTAAAAATAAATAATTTTTTCTCATATTTTTATAGTATATTTATTGTTTTATTTTAAGATCAATATTATATGATATGACATTTCATACAAATAAATATATATTAATCTACACATTATACAATTATATTTATGTATAAAAATAAATACTACTAAATATAGCCACATAAATTATTTATATAAATATATTTATTTAATATGTTTATGTAATGTATTTAAATAAATTTATATATTAGGATTTAAATATATATTTTTTTATTTATATAAATCAAGGATTTTTTAAAGGAAATAGTGGGTATTCATTAAAACCTCTAATGTCATAATGTTGAGGGGGTTCACACCCCCTTCTAATTAAAGGGATCAGTAGTACTTCAAAAACCCACACTATATTATTAAAATCAAAAAGAATATTATATACACATATACCCTCTTAAATCCTAATGAAAATTATATATATTGATCCTCTCAAATCCAACATAACATATAGCAACATATATTACTAAATTAATACCAGTTTTGACACACACACCTCTAAAATATGATAATATATTATATAAAACTAAAAAAATTATAGGGATTTGGGAACCCCCTCCAAATTCTATTATTAGTGGGGGTTATTCAAAACCCCCTCTAATTTATGCATAATGTTAACTTATAGGGGTTGTGAAAACCCCCATCTAAAAAACACCCATTATAATCAACCTATTTTCGATAGTGTATATCAAGTATATCCAAGTACATCAATGAATTAAAAATCATTGTGCCTCTAACCGTCATTATCCAAGGTTTGAATTCCACATGAAGAAGTTCGACTACACATAAACACCCATATTCAAGTCCACTTTTAGAATTATTGTAAATATACGAAACTACATTCATATAAGGACAATGATTAGCACCCTTAGATATATATATGTACACCTGAGAGACACTAGTATAAGTATACCCAACCACACATTCCTAATGAGGGTTCCAAAAAGAGTGATACAGATTACCAAACTGCACACATTGATGGGGAATCATCTAATACTATTAGAAATCTGTTTTAGTGTGACGTAACTTCTTGCATTGAAAGCACACAATTATCATATAAACTAAAGGATCCATAGGAGTGGAATTATAACTATGTTTTACATGCCCACTACTCCCTCATCATGAGTATTTATAATTCCTCTTCTTAAAAAACAAGGAACTGCTACTACCTCCTGTAGTAGTGGAGGCACCACTCAATCCGGTGAGCCATTTTATAATAGTCTCATACATTATTTCATAATCAAATAACATTATATAGATTGATATATAGAATAAATCATTGTTTTATCCCCTAGTATCATATTAATCTCAAAACATCGATCCTTAAGATAATAATTTTTAGAGAGATTAAGTGAAAAGTGAACTACCATGGGAAATGGAGTGGCATACCCAATCAATGAATGATTCCCCATCTCCAACGCCATGAAATTTATGTTCTTTTCAACTCTCTATGTGTTTGGGTAAAATTATTATTTAAACACCTCGTTAAACTTTTCAGATGTATGTTCTAAATTACTCTTATCTTATATGATGGATTCTAAAAATTTACAAACCATTCCCTCTATCATATATATGAAATAACTTACCATATAAGTCTATGGGGGCATGAATAAAATAAAAGATGTGGTCTATATTCTCTATCCAATGCTTGGGTTTCTAGGAAACTTTGTCAACTAAGAATACATGTGTAACATTCATAGTGGACGTTTTATCATGATCAACCACTCAAGATCTGTTTCATTTTCCTTAACAACCTATATATTAAATGGTTTTAATGAATAAATCAACAATAATAGTGTCCACATGAGGGTTATCCAATGGGTAATTAACTAAAACTCCATTCTTCTATTATTTGAAGACCTCCATGGAGGTATTTAATTAAAATAAAGAACAATGAGACTTAATTAATACATAATTCGATTTCAAATTACAAAATTGAAACATCAATGTTCAGACAATATCTCATAATTATTGAAAAAATTGCAATAATCTAAAATATCAACATAAGAAAAATAATGACTAATCAAATTACAAATCATTATTAATATTTTAATTTTATAGTTTAGAAAACCATATTTCCAAACATGTGAGTGGAACTAAAAGGTATCAAGAATGTGACTCATGGATTCAACATTGATTGTTGTTTGTGAACCTAGATTGTCAGCCTTTGGTTTTCATTATATTTCTACAAAAACATAAAATTTCTGAAATTAAATCACAGAAATTCCCTTAAACATTTAATTATATTAAATCACATTAAATCATAATAAGGAAATAAATAACACTGCCTAATTTAGGTCACAATTATGAAACACCCATGGAAACATGAGGCATAACATAAAGAAGTGTTATTTAGACACTCCATAGAAATTACCTGTAGAGTTCCAAAATTCATATATCAATACTACAATTACTCCCAAAAATATTAAGAGGGATATGATAGAATTTTGTAACAATATATCCAAGAACAACTAGAAACACTACCTAGTCTGATCTACCCCAAGTCATTAAACATGTTTGTCCTTAACATAACCTAGGAACATGCAATAAGGGTATCAACTATAACCAAATAATTACACTAAAGGTCACATAATCCACAAAACTGACTCCGTCCAGAAATATATTATGTGGTATCTCATTTTAAAAACCTAAACCAATAGATCATAACTCAAGGAAAATAACTAAAAATAAAACATCATATTATCAAAAAAATGTAATTTGACAAAAATCATTATATTTATAAATTAATTGTAAAAAATATTGGTCGGTATGGCCAACAGATCAAGAAAAAATTAATTTTCGGGTATCCCCAAATCACTCCACATTAGTCAACTCCTCGAAAATTTTGATAACTAGTAACCATCATACGATGATGGATTAACGGAATTTGGAAGCACTACCATGATATATTAATCCTTTACCATTTGTAGTGTTGTAAATGAAATACACTGTATACACCAATAACAAATATGTTTTGTGTGAGGAAATAGACCAGCTAGATTCCTAGATGAATCTACATAATCACTTTCACATTTCATAACATTAACACTAGTTTGAAAACATGTTTTAGAAAACACCATTTTCAAAAAAATATAATTTGTTTCCCAAAACAACAATTTTTAAATCCATTTCAAATCTGTTTGGTTTTATAAAGACAAACCAAATCATTAAATGTAAGTGATAATATGTAAATCATGAAACCTACCAAAAAAATACAATTAAAACACTACTCATTACTATGTGTAATTATATATCTGAATAATTTGTCACATGCGATCTAACCTCTAGGTCCATTAAATAATAGTAAATATGTAACATTGACCTTACACATAGAAAACATGTACCTATGTGAGCCATAAAAAATAGACTCCAACATACCCTATTAGTTTCATTAGGTTTCAAATAATATTATAAGAATAATATAATCTAGGAACTAGTTGGATCATAATCTAAACTACTACTTCACTCATCCAGAAAACCCATACACATACCCATGTTTCACTTTTTTATCTCATCAAAAACCAATTCGCGAACATAAATATTCCATATGATAATCCAATGAAACATAATAGTCCACTAATTTAAGTTTTCAATAAGATATGTAATACTATTCTCAGATACTCACATAAAAAATAAGTAAATATATGAAAACATGACTTATCAATTAATGAAAAATAATTCATAATAAATTTGTATTTCAAAACACCCTATAAAAATCTATTTGGAGTCAAAATACTCTTTTAAACATTTTACCAAACAATTCAAATGAATTTTTTTTCTAATGATAACAACGTTAAGACCATAAATATGTTTTAAAAAAATGAAACACAATGGATGAACATAATTACTTCCTTAACAACACATTTCCTTGATAACATGGATAGAATATCCATTAAAATCGCAACTAGTAACCTTTCCCAAGTGAATGATCGCCAAATAATTACACCTATATCACACTTTTCCTAACCTCATCCCCTTTTTTAACTACCAATATATTAAAGTGTTACAAGTTATTATAAAACCAATAGGAAAATGTGTTAAACATTTAACACATTCCCAAGAAATAATATTTGTCACCATGTCATACTAGGGTAGATAAACAAGAATAAAAGGATGAACAATGAATAAAAATTTGGGGAAATAAAAAACAACACAGAATAATTATTTACCAAGATATAAATCAACTAGAACACATTGGATATCATATAGGAATCCTAGAGTAGGAATAAATCACTGTTGGGGATAGTAGGTTATGAGAATTAAGGAATGATGATACAAGGTGAAGTAATATTAAAAGAGTGATAATGATACATTTTGTATTCTAAAATTCTAGTAAAACCATATAGTTTGGCACAAAGGTTTGAGAAACTGTGCAACATCCATGTGGTTTCACTAGAACAAACCACGTTTGTAATGGAACATTTCATGTTTTGGAATCGTAGTTTCCCAAACAATGTTCCAACTATACTTCTCTAAATCATACATTATGGTAGTTTGTATGGTTTGTTCACATGGTTTTTGGAATTGCATTCCAATCATTCTTATGTTATTATAAAGACCTCCCCTTTTATAGGATTTGGGTGCACATTTAGAACTAACCATTTTATTTATTTTCAACCCATAAAGATTACTTATTTTTAACCTATTGATTCTCCAACTATAAAAAATTTCCAAATTTCAAATAAATAAATGAAACAATCAGATTGAATACATAAAAGTTACTCAGGGGGTGTCAAAGAGTGACAATTGGGAATGTTGATATTTTCATGAAAATAATATTTTTATATTATATTGGAATAGGTGTGTCATTAGGGAGAGATAATCTATATAATGATAGTCTATTTGATAGTGAGTAATTTAGCCGAGTCATTAAAAAAACTAGAATGTACTTCATGATGTAGTAGGATACGAAATCATGAAATATGTTTGATATTATCAATAAAAATTTATATATGAGCTATAATAACCCCATCATGAAAAATATTAAATGATATATCCATTTTTTGTAAGTTATTCCAAAAACTATAGGTTAAACTCATAGTAATTAGTATAAAAAAGATGGGTGTATGAGGAAAAAATCACCAAATGATCTAAGATATACAAGAAAACGATAATTTCACAACGAAGGAATTTAATCTTATCCATTTCATCCCTTGTGTCTAGAAACCAATCTCTCATAATCTGGATAACACATACGGTAACTCATTATCATGTGATCGTGTATAATCTCTCACAACCCATGCCCATTCGCTTGCGCTGAATGTTTGAGTAAACATGCACCAATATTTATAAGTAATAAATTCATAACATTGTGAAATTATAGATATTAATCTATTTTATTTGACTATGTTATAGGTATTTTATGTTGAGGTAGCATTATCAACTTTATAAAGAATGGTTATGTGTTCAATGTTACCCAGGTAGGAGATGAAGACTAAATAGTGTACGCACCCACATTCCCACCAATGTGAATGCTTTTTTTAGTATGGGCATAGACTCCAAGAAAAAATCATAGCAAAGACAGGTATTACTCATAATTTGATCATATTAGTCCTGATAAAATCAAATTACATTTGGGATTTAATTGTGATGAAATTTTTATTATTGGATTCTTCCACAAATCCATTAGGATAATAAAATAATTTTTACATGATTAGAAAATTCATAGATATACCTTCTTCAAACCCTCTTCACTGGCATCTTGACTTATACCTTATTCATCAATGTCATGTATCACATGTTATCCACCAATGATGTGACCCATACCATATTCACTCATACTATGTTCCTTACTTAATTCCTCACCATATCATTAACCATATATACGGTAATTAGTAACCTGATATGGTTACCAACAATTAACGGGTCACCTAGATCCCCTTTATTAAATAAGTACCCCAACCTTCAATATGGAGAAAGGATAAATTCTAGCTATATTCAAGGACACAAATTAATGCATTCACATACCCAGGCCTTCCAAGATTCCCCTTCTGTAATTTTCATGCAAAAAAGACATGGTAAAATAAGAGAAATAAATGACGATTTAAATGTTCGATGGTTTCCACTATAACATCAGACTACTTTTCCATGATCACCATCAAGAATAGAGTAAATAACACTACCTAATATATATCCTCAATTGATCAAATCGTGAACTCATTGAACCCAAAAAAAATTCCTCAATGGGACCATGCATAATCCTTATATTCTATAACAGTAAAATAATTCTCCTATGAATCTTATCATGGTAACACTTATCATTTTTCAACTCATGAATGTGGTACCCAGATCTTCAAAAATGAATCCATACTCAGTTCATCTAACCGGGAACTCATTATCCAAGTTCACTCAACTGGGAACCCAGATAATAAGTTCCTCAAAATGTACTTGACATTCTTGTGATGTCCCACCAAGGGTCACACTGGGATCTTAATATTCATGAATCATTATATTATGGGTTACTCTACCCAGAAAGCTATACTCAACATATATTATACATTTATGGGCTTCATGTTCACTCAGGTAAAATATGTGGGAAAAATTTTTTTCTGAAACATATCATGATGATACTCTTCTACTAAGGCCAAACCATTATAAGACCACACCCAACAAATTCCCCTCGCAACCTCCTAAATAATATAACAGGGTTATACATATCATTATGATACAATATAATAATTTATTATTTGGTTAATTGGAATTGACAATATTTTAAGAGATATTAGACTAGATTTCATCACTAACAAGTAGGGTCCTAAACATACATTAATTTATGTATTCAATGGTAACAAGGACTCTCTATTTTATAGGTCCTATCAAATCTTCCGTGGATTATCCCTCCCACCTAACATGACTTGGTTATTATAAACTGAAACTGTGTCCACCATGCACAAGTACAATCATTAATCACCCTCCCTAAAATAATTAATGTGACATGAAAATGTTTGGGATTTCAATTTTTTTCAAACCCTAACCTACCTTCACATGTCCCATCTTCCATGATAACATTGAAAAGGGACACTTATACATAAGTCCCACATAAACCATTATCTAGACACTTTCACATATTAATACATTTTACATGAATCTATACATATAGAATTGTGTTGTAGTTTTATGACCTTAATCTTACAGGAAGTATGGTCTTAAAAGGAACATCATCAGTCCTTGATGCAGGACCATGACACTCAATTCATTGATCATGAGGTAATGACCATAAAATGAACCACTATAGTCCTTTTCATATGACATTAAATGGTATGGTGATACTTGTTAAATGGAATGTGACTATATTGGTTTTGAATCCCTAAAAAGGGATATATAGGTACCCCTTCCCAGGGGTACAATACAAATTGAAAAATACATACTGCCACTCTGGATTATGATAAACTATTGAGTTACTAGCCATGTGGATTTAAACGAGAGGCTTATAAACTATTGGGAATAAGATATAGAAACCCCCATATATGTATATAGAAACTCATATATATAGATGGATACCATATGATATGATATATATATATATATGAGTGTGTTTTTGTTGAAATAAATTCATGTTATGTATCAATCACTTTCACGATTAGGTTAACAAATATTGTTACTAAAAAGAATTTTAGGAAATAATCTTAAATCTATAATAGAACCCTGAACTATAATTTAAATCCTTCATATAATGATCTCAACTCCCATTCTATTGATATTCATTATCAAGTAGAAGTTTTCAAAGCATACCCTAATGGTATTATAATTTTCGAAATAATATCCTCTTGTAAATAAAATGTGAACATGAACTTCATGAGGAATAGTCATTGTAGGACCTTTGAAAAAAATCACATGAAAACCCTCTTGGGAATTATTTGGAACTTGATTTCCAAACCGCCTCATTACATCACCATTTTCATTATAAAAATCAATTGAAATCCATTTCCATTATAAATCGCATTAAATAATTATAAAACCATTAAATTATGTTTATTAGAATTTAAATGAATTGTAATTTAATTTTAAAATTAAACTAAATCTAGTTTAAAATCACTTTGGAAATTTAATAAATCCCTTACATCAAAAAAATCAACTCACACGACCAAAAAACCCATAAAGTATAACTCTAATTAAAGTTCAACCAAGAATCCAACAATGAAAAATTTCACAAGATATATATTCCCCACGAAATATTAGTTCAACCTAATGCCTTATTATTTACAGATGAATAATAAATTATTCCACATAATTATTTAAAAATAAATTATATAACGAATCAAAAATATATATTAATATAGTATATCAGGGGACATAAATTTTAAAGGGTACCAACCTCGATAACACATCAATAATATAATATCATGAACATATCACTATTTTTCAACTCCAATGAGAACCATCCTAGATAAGATATGCTAATTTATCACTCATAAAAAATTTAAATTATGATCTTAAAAGGGTATAATAGATAAAAACACTATGTGGCACAATAATTTTTCATCATTGACTGATTAGATCTGGTCCTCTCTAAACCCACCTATGGACCTCTATAAAAACAAATATAAATTGATATAATCTAACCCTACTAAAACTGATATGTACACCACACACCGAATACATATGTTTTGATGTCATTTATCTATGATCTAGTGGAATTTCCCATAAAATCCCAAATATCATCATGATGAAACGCCCATAAAATCACATAGTATCAAAGGGGGAAGGGGGAGTATATAATCAAAGAAAAAACACCCCATTATCTGTTCAAGATACCTCAAAAAAACCTCAAAAAGGATTCATATAGAGAAAAGACATAATATATCCCCTTTACCGATTTCAAATCTAGTGATGGGGCTTATCAGGAACTTAGTAGCTTCTCACCTAGTACACGGTGGCTCACAATGTATCTAGTGTAATCCTAATAGACACACAGTGCACGGTTCATCATATTCATTATTTAGTGGTGGGTTATTAAACCACTTCTAAAAAAATTACCAAATATCGTGGAGGTTTATTATGAACCAAAAATTAAAATTAATTTTTTTTAGAAATATAACATCATCCCTTACACCCCAAACATCTCTCATGACCCTACTCCCATGAGTCCCCTTAGACCATGAACCCTAACACCACTACTCCCCCCACTCACTAGCAGTTGGCATGGGCCCTCTACTCCCTTTCCATTGATCCCATTTCGGGGCTGTAATCACATCCCCCAACCTGTCTCCCACTCTCCTTCATCACCCTTCAACAACCTTCACTCATTCCAATGTTAGAGGTGAGGTTATATATGTTTGATTTCATTACCGTCCAATACCTCTCCCTATAATTGACTTCACCTGATCCTTATCCCTATAATGCATAATTATTCTTCACCACCATGTTTTATATTTTACCTCTTTTCAATATCAAATATGAATACAGTGGTCTTATTAATCATTTTAGGTGTAATTTAGTGATTTTATCTATATTTTTTCATGATCTTGGGTTGTATAATGGTTAAATTTTTTGTTATTCCCCTTACTTATGAATTTTTATTATGAAGGTTTATATTGGAAAATATAAATTCTTTTAAAAGATTTTATTTAAATAGTATTTTGGTGAATGGTCATTGGTTTACAAAAGTTTTTGGTTTTAAAATGAAATATATAATTTTTTAAAATATTTTATTAAGGAAATTAATTTTCTTTTAAATATTCATGTTAGTTATTTATTTTTATAGAAATAATGTTGGGTAAAATTAATTGAGTATCTAAATTAAATGAAAATAAATGATTAAATGATGTTTTTTCCTTGTGTCAATATTTCTATAAAATCATTTTTCAATTTTTTTTAATTATCTACAGTTGGTAATGATAGAACATTTAATAATGAGTCGCAAATTCTTTTTTTTAGCTAGTTGTATTTTCATTTTTGTGTGATTTATGGTTTTTATGGATTGTTTGATTTTATCAATTAATCATGAACTAGTTTCATTCATATTTTATGTTATTTGGTATATGTATCCCAATAATATCTTGATGATTATAAAAAGGTATAAATTAAGTGTAATTCATCTCATGGTTCTACTTTAACATTTCATGTGTTTTACTCTTCCAAAAAATTGAATATCATAGTGTATTCATAGATCATATCCATATTTTATATTCAATGCGTGGTATTATTATTTCTCATCCTTATCCTATGGAATTTTCCTTAGTATAGGTTTTAGACCATTTATAATGGTTTTATATGGGGAATTATTAGAATTAAATATGGGTGTCATTTTGGATTTATGAATGATTATGATTTTTAGGTGACTTAGGAAACTAATCACTAGAAAACGCCCCTTTTTATTCCCATTTATTATCTATTCATTCAACAGATATAAATTTTAATTAAAGGTTGAATCTATATAATTCTTACTAGTTCCACTTTACTATAATTTACTATAATCTCTTTTATTACATAGTATTACTTATGTGTTTTAATTATTTTTTTGGTAATGTTTAAGAACATTGTGATATATATATATATATATAAAATAAATATCACATTATCAAGGAACACACTTAAGTATGCTATGGGGTTGGAGGGTTTTTTGGATTTTTAAATATCCAAATAGATTTTTTGGTGGGAGAATAAAATGTTAATGTTCTAAATGTAAATTTAGAATATGGATGACGAGATATGTTGTATATTATCACATGATATTAAAATAATTCTCTGATAAATATTTGGGTTGGGTTTGGAATGGGGAATATAATGTTACAAAATGATTGATCACTGTTGTTAATCAATATAATGAACACACACATTCTTAAACAATGGAAAATTAAATGAAAATCCTTTAATATGACCCAATAAGAATTGGAGGATAACAACACCAACATCCATAAATATCAAAACAACCTATTGAGTGTTCTATAACTAGCTACATGACAAGTGATGATTTTGGGACTATAGGGAAAATAGATCAAGACTGTTACATATAATTGGATCCTAATATTTATTTTTTGGAAACTATTTTAATATAGAACATTACAGAGTTGAAAAATGCATTTCATGTTTTAGTAAACGATTGAAATCAAGAGTTTTATAGTGCTTGTTTGAAATATTAAAAAAATTCTTTTCTGATTAAGTTATACTATATGACATATCTATGTGGAATTACAAATAAGGTGATTTCTATGTTATTTTAATTATATAATGATGATTCTATTGATGAAAAGACCCCCAATTATTTTTATCATATGGAAGAAGTTATTAACAAGCATGGTCTGAATTATAAAAAATTACATGCTTGTACTAATGATTGAAAAAAAACATTCTTCATCTAGATGGATATCAATGAGTGATGTTGGATGTCTGAATCAGTATAATACTATGAAGAAGAAGAAAATAAACTCAGTAGAAAAGGAATTTAATTATTTTCCTGTAAAGCATTGATCATGAGGATTATACATGTTATAGGAAACCACCAAGCATATAAACTAGAATTTTCTTGATAATAACAATGATGAGTTAATGTGATATCCCATAGAATCCAAATCAAGGAAGAAATTTGATTAATTACATCCATATTTCTAATCTGATTATAGGATTGTTCTATAGGGGATGGTAGATCATGGATTCAACCCATTTTGGAATTTGATCACTAGTTATAGAATTTGGATGGTTGTTTTGATCCCTTTCAATCTACCTTGGTGGATGTGTATACAAAATAATCTACGATAATTTCAATGATTATTTCTAGAAAAAAAATCTTGGAAATGATATTGATGTATATTTTCATCCTCTAATTGAATAATTACAATAGTTATAGAGAAATAGTGTTGAGACATATGATGCATCTTCAATAAAAATATTCAAAATGAATGATTCTCTATAGTGGAATATTAGTTAATTCATTTCACCTGGGAATTATTTGGTTGGATATATTACATGGGTTTGTATTTACCTTTCTATAACATTGAATTTCAGTTTGAATGACTATCTTATAGTAAAAAATGGTGTTTCTTTTGTCATAGAATATTTCCTCATGACTCTCATTGATTTTTTTGAAAATATCAAAATTTTAATGTCTTTGTTGATCGTATACCAAAAAAATTGTTTTTTATAGTTTCTTAAATATTTTTACAACTTGGAAATTTTGAAACCTAATTTGGGAAGGTTCATCATTTGAATGACAGTGGGAAATGAGTTTTTGGTGCATTGTAAAGTGAAATCAGAACCCAAAATGTAATAAAAAAATTTATATTATTTAAACTATTGTATTGAAAATTATATTTGATGTGACATAATATTGATTTTATTCACATTGACATTATTTTTTCACATCTTGATCTTCACATCACTTAATAAGCACGGGAAATTGATGGACATGTTCAATTATTGGATTCACATACAAAAAATGAACATAGGTCATGATCTCTAGTGAGATGATAATGTAAATTATGCTCCAACTATTTTGGCAATGAAAAATTAAGAGAAAGTGACATTACATAGAATTTAAAACATTTCAATGTATATAGTGGCTATTCAAGTAACATCATAAATTTTGTTCACTTAAAGAATCATATGTTACATGAATTGAAAAGTCACGATTCATGTGTTTTTTTACATATGTTAGTACCATTGATAATGAGTACATTGTTACTTAATAAGGGTCATACTATTGTCATCTAATATTTCACATTATTCAAATAACTACGTGAGAAAACTCTATAGCCATTTGATCTTTAAGACCTTTTGGATAAATGTTTATTGAAACTTTGTGTAAGGGAGACGATCATTCCTCCCTCATTTTTTCTATCATGAATCATTTAACTATGGATTTGATCAGGGATTCTAAATTATGAGTCCATGTAAAATATCGATGGATATATCTAATTAGGAGTTAATTTATTTACAAATTTTTCAACTTTTGTAAAAAAATTATTGGAACATATTTAAATTCACAATTGTGATATATTTATTATATTTCACCAATATCATAGTTATTTAAAATCATATGTAAAAATTAAATATCAAACTAAATGCTCTATTTTTAAGACTAATTGGGAGATTAGTGTCTTAAAATTTTTTATAGATACTTGGATGATATTGAGGATAGATTCAATCAAAGTGGATGTGTTGATGATACATCAACTCAATCTCAACTACATGGGAAATAAGAATTATTATTTTCTATTGTCTGATTATTTGGGAGGAGCTCAAATGTTACACTAAGACAAATGGAATTATTATAGGCACATAGATATGTGCTCTTAAATAGTGAAATTTCATATCTATCTATGAAATATATCATGATACAAAAAAAGATATGAATGGGAGGCTGAGCATGAAATGAGAAATACAGAAAATAAGTTGTTAATAAATAGATTGTATAAAGGTTTCAAAGATGGTAAGTTCATAAATATTTCATTCAATATTTATATTAGGATGACACAACTATTTTGTAAATATAATAATGTATATTATTTTTTTGAAGATCATTAATATTGATAATTGAGAATTATTTTCATAATTTTTTATGTTTTTTGCTCGAGGTCCTCTAAAACCAACTAGAAAGATTGATGCTTATATTGTTAATGTATTTAAATTACATAAAGTCAATCAAAAAATGGTTAGAAAACCCATAATAGTGGTATATTTACATTTTTTCTCAAAGTGGGATAATATGAAAATTTTACGAATATTATTGAATTAAACTACAATGTGAATTTTTCAGTTATTTTGTTCAAATTCAATTAGGCCGGGAGTGTTAAAAAAGATTCCTTGAAATTTACTTCTTTGAACTCCTAATGCTTAATGGCTGTTGGTGACCTTGAATCACATGATTTTTACATCTTATCATCTCAAGAAAATGTTTTATTTTATGTAGATTATGTCCTCGATGAAGGGGGGAATGTAGTATCTCACATAAAATAATGAGACATGTATGATATGAGTGATGAAATAGAGGATTTGACCTTTGACATTGAATCTCATCAAAAACAAAGAGAAGATTTATTTTTTCATCTATATATTGAAAACATTAGTCATTCAAGGGTGGATTAGGTAGATGAAGTAATTATAGATAATTAAAATGACATGATTAAAAGATAAAATGATTATATGTGCAGTAACCCATTCCTTTATCAACCAATTATGTTATTTCTATATCCATTCATTATCATAGAAATGTATATTTTGTATTTTAGTACTGTAAGTCTATTATCATTTCTATTATTTATTTAATTTTCTGAAATATTAGTTCTAATGTTTTTTTAATTAATTAAATGATAGTAATTCAATAGAGGATTCATTTTACTCATCCTAGTCATCTCTTCGTTGAGGGTTCCTCAACCATACTAAAAGTTGATGATCCATTGATCTCACTCC
This sequence comes from Viscum album, assembly GCA_963277665.1. Classification (NCBI taxonomy): domain Eukaryota; kingdom Viridiplantae; phylum Streptophyta; class Magnoliopsida; order Santalales; family Viscaceae; genus Viscum; species Viscum album. The sequence goes on from OY728152.1 coordinate 1,391,880,819, forward strand.
CTATAACATCTGAGTCACCCTCTACGTTCCCCCAACACCACAACTCACACCCTCCATTCATTCATCTTCAGGAACTCCCTCCATTGGAATCCTGTCAGAAACTCAGACAATGCATCCCTGTTCAACAAGCTTAGTAATGTGGAAGATGGCCATCACTCCTATTTCATTACAAGGATATTGGGGGTGATAGTTTAAATATTAATAATATTATTGAACATTTTTATACTACAAATTATTTATTATTATAAAATTGAAACAATGATTCTATAGAGAGTAATTTAAAATTAAAAATATTTTGAATTTGAATGGATTTAAGATAGTAATCCCATTTGAATTTAATGGGGTCCTTACGGAAGATGATGCATGATTGTTTTCCTAGATTCAAGGAATGTTGGTGGAAGAGCTGGTTACCCTTCCAATTACGTAAGCTGATTGGTGGAATATGCCTCAATCATGGAAAATTGATATTTTAGAATCACAAATATATGTAATTTAATAAATTATAGTCTAATTGAGTGTCATTATATTATTAAATTCTAAAATTTTATAATTGAAGGTTATTGTATATATATTTTTTCACATTATCATTACTGATCTTATAACATAAAAGTGGAAATTGAAAATTTTGAGTATGAAATGGAAATATTTTAAATGGATATTATAGAATGAGTTCAATGATACATCATTGGGAAACCATAAACTATATGATAAGGTATCTAATGTGGTTTCTTGGGAGATATGAAAGGTTTTTTTGTATAGTCATCATCAAGAGAAGAAAGTGGTATTTAAATATATATAATTATATTAATCTCATTTTACATTTTTACATTCATATATTGTTGAGATGAATTTTCATGAAGTAATATTAAATTACATGTTATTATGTTTAGGATGTTCTATGGAAGAATGCATTGATTTGTGATAATCAAATAATCCCTCACATTTCTGGGCCAATGAGTTTTTTAAGAAACCAATATACTCTAGTAATATTTTCCTTAGTTTAAATCATTATAATACAATATTATTTGTTTCATATATTAAATTATTATTTCATATTTGTTTAATTTAGTCAAATTATTTAGGGCACCAAGTATCCTAAATAGAAAAGTGGTTGAATTTTCATATAAAACATGATGGGAGTGATGATAATGATCCTTCCAAATAAGTTTGGGTATGAATTCATTTTTCAGTGTAATAACCAATTTTTAGTTTTCACTCTGTTAATATGTATTTATTAAATTTTTATTTAAATTTTATTTATATGTCAAAAATAATGGACGAAAGGTTTTTAATCCCATGAGATCCTTCTCAGTCTCCCACGATGACCTATTAGGTCGAGTCCTTGGGAATGATCATCTTAGTCCAGTGTGTGGTATGGGTCTTAGACCGTTAACATCTAATTTATTTGTAAGGATGTTTGGGGTTGTAGATTCATCTAATAATAGTTTTATTCACTCAAAAAATAAAATATTTTAGAGTGATATTTTTCTTTGAAAAACACAATTCAGGAACAAGGGGATCATATCTCTGCATTATATAATTCATTAATTGATCTATTTTAAAAGATGGTTGAATCTTTCCCTAGTGATTTTTCATAGATGGCTAGTGGAAAATAAGTAAATCAAAAATAATCAAAATATATTTGTTCAAAATTATTTATTTGTTTTATATTCAAATATAAATAAAATATTGTTTAATTTTCAATATAATTGTCATGTAGTATCCGAAAGAAATATGCGGAGACAGATATAGAATGTGTGTCGAAAAATGTTCATCAGGTAGTGATTAGTGTTCTAATTTGACGCGCAGATCGTTAAAATGAAGTAATGATTCATATGTGATTATAATTAATAATATCTACGATCTTATTTCTTTTGAGTTTCAATCGCATGTGTTTGTTCTTCTGTTAATCTCTTCCTTGTTTTATTCCAAAGCCATGGATGTATTAATATGGTTGACGTTGGGGATTTGATATCTCTCCCTTCCCCATGAATTTATTTTTTAAACATTTTTTCTACATTTGGTGGATATCAGGTATTTTATTATCACTTAAATTGAATTAGATGTAATGAAATCGAAAAAATGGGGGTGAGTCTAATCTGAGAAATTCTTTTCATTATTATTTTTTATGTTGTTGATACATGATAATTCTATTAGTTAAAATAAATTATGTTTCTCAATATTGTTTATCATTTATATGAAGTTATTTTGTATTCACCCATCATGAAATATTAATAACCTAAATATTTTAATGAGCTACTATTTTGGGAAAATGTGATCGATATGAATAAATTTTTTATAATAGAAAAAATAGGAACTGTTGGATTATGATATTTTTTGTGTTATATAATTTGTAATTTCTGTTAATTTGATCATGAGGTTAATAAATAAGATATTAATAGGTGATTTTTATGGTTAATTTTGGATTCATTAGTTGGAATATGTTGGATAACAAGCCTCTGTTGGATAAAATTGGATGCATTATGGGTTTGATTTTACTTGATAATTAATGTTTTGGATGGTAATGATGTTTGGGTAATTGGGTGCTAAAAAAATGTCATGGTTGGCATAATATGATATAGTCAAGAAAGACGAGTTATTTATTGGGGATGTGGTGACCTAACCAAGGATTAAAGGAGGTAATATATAGATTCCTGTGGCATAATGTTGTGGATAGTTGAAATTGGTTTTTTTGTAGTTACGTAGTGGTAATGGAATACACTTGTTAATAATGAATTTGATATGGGTGTTTCTAATATAAAATTATGTTACAAAAAGAAGAAAATAATGTTATATAAAATGAAAATGTTATGGATGAAATAAAAATGAGAAACAAGTTTTTGTTGTTTTTCATTATATTTTGAATTAAAGGACATATTGAATGATATAATATTAATAATGGAAATTTTGTTCATGAGTTAAATACCATGGTTTTGTGGGGAATTATAGAAATATGTTGTTTATGGGTTTTAAGGGATGTTGGGATGGTTAGGCTGTTTAGTTGTTTTTAGTGGTGGTGGTGAGTGGAAATTTTAGTGTGGTGATGGTGGAGGTCAATTATGATGGTATTATGGTGTAAACCATCTATGATAGTCTCGTGTGTGGCTCTAACTAAACTATTATTTTTTATAAGATTTCTATATAAAGTCATCCTTTTTTATAAAAACATATTGATTCCCATGACGATGGGTTTCATTTTGTTTTAAATTAATGTATAGGTTAGTGAGGGGATGGATATCTATCTTCTTCCTCTTCCCCATTCTCCATTCCTGATGTAGCACATGTTGTGATGGCTCAGTGTTGGTACAGTCCTATTATATTTTACTGTGATTTACATGTCAATCCTTTGGGGTATTAGTGCGATGATAGGTATATGATATTTTATAACTCCCTATTGTGTAATAGTGAATTTTTTCCGTTTTTTCTTTTTGGGTTGACGTCTATTATGGGGATACAGATTCTATAGTCGCTTTTTTTTCAAAAATAGAATAAAGAGGTGATTTAAAATACCACTTAATATGACCAATTATTGTTTTGTAAAAGTTTAAACCAATTCTAGATAATGTTAATCTTTGTTAGTGGTAGTTTTTTTCATTTTTTCAGTGGTTTTCCGGTCAACAAATATTGAGGATATGGTATCAGTTTAAACCGTCACAAAATCATCAACATTTCATGACATGAGACCCACTACTAAATATAAATTTTTTGACGGTTACCAAAAACCAATTAAATTTTAAGAAACATAAATTTAACATCCCATCCTTTATTCTATAAAACAGTGCACTAAGACGGTGGGTCACTAGGCCTTCATAGTGCCTCCTCGTACACTAGAGGATGCCGACTAGCAGCGAGGCCCTATAAGGTGATAGTGGGGTGACCATGGCCTCATATAAAAGTATGAAAAAAGTGGAAAAAAGTATGTATCATACAAAACATAATGTAAATAGAGTTTGGAAGAAATAAAAAAATTAATTAGATCATGTTGTAATCATAAAAGAAAAGATGTAAAATCCCTAAAAACTATGTCATAAAATTCAAGACTGGACACTCATTGGGCTGAACATACAGATACAGGAGTGAAAAAGAATCTAAAAGTGAAATTACAAGGATCCACTACTCACTTCGAGCTAAACCTTGTACCCAATCACTAGACATTGTCGAACTTCACTAGACCAATTAATATAACCCCATGATCTGCTCATCTTAAAAATGAAACAGTAGTAATCATCCATATCAACAATGAAAATTCTGTTCAACTTGAATAGAATAATAAGTTCTAGAAATACCCATAGATGCATGTGTAGGGGTGAGAAATAACCGGATAAGGCCACCCTGACAAGAAACTTGTAAATTTTCTGGAATAAGTGTATTCAAAAGAAGAGTTCTCAACCTCTCCAATGTGCTACAAAAATAATTAAAACAAATTAGAAACCATAGTCAATCACATATTCCGTAATTACTATCAACTGTGGGAATTCCATCATTGATTTCCACAACTATATTCATACATATGTATAGTCCCATACCTATACATATATACAAAGATAAGAATATTCATTAGTATGTGAATCAAATAACAAGAAACCACATCATATGTTGAACCTTGGGTCCATATTCCCGGTCAAATTGACATCATGTTCACGAGCATTGAGTTGGACGTTGTACCACTCAAGCTGTGTTTCATCAAATCGATCTTTGGGTTCGTAATCCCATAGACTTGTACCTACTTTTCCCAATTCTAGAAGATCCTCTGAGCAAGATACATCACCACATGGGAATACTCATCTAATGAATGGGTTCAACCATGTGCCCCACCAATTATTGAATCTAGGATTTCATATACCAATGGTATATCATATAAATAAACATTCCCTGAAAAAAAATTCAGACATCGAGAGAGAGGCCATCATAAACCCCTCTTGTCCAATAACTATTCTGGAAGGGAACCATCATTTCGATCATAGAAAAACCAGCCTCTGAGCATGTCCAATTCATTCATATAGTGGGAATTCGTGTATTAATCAACACATGAAATTCATCATCCCTATGATCTCCTCCATGGAATCCACCAACTAGATACATGTATCACCCATTGAATATAAGAAAACAACCCACATAGCCCGTCTAAGGCATTCCTACATTGGGAATCCAAGTATCACTTAGGGTACAAACATATTCAGCAAATTTTCCCAGTCATAGCATCCATCAAAAGGATCCATTATTCAATCAAGGATTAATTAAACTCAATAGCCCACTGATCCCATATAATGAATCCCTCAACTAGATCCATGTATCACTCATGGAATATAATAAATCAACCACTGAGGACGTCAACAGAATTCCTAAAACATGATTCCATACATAACATAGGGTATGGAAATAATAAACCACATATCCCATCCAAGGCATTCCAACAATGGTAATCAATTTTTCATTAAATTAATATAAATAGTCAACCAATAATCACATCCAAGGAATTCCTACATTGGGAATCCAACTATCACTAAGGGTACGTAAATAAACATCCCACTTATCATGTTCAAGGGATTCCTACAATGGGAATCTGACATCACTCAGGGCCTAAAATTTATAACATAAGGATCAACAGCTGGATACCATGAAACACAGATAGACATCCCAAAAAATATATATCACAATATATATATAAACAGTCATAACAACCAACTCATATGTAATACCAATGGGTACTGGTAAAATATTAGGAATAACATGGCATAGAATCCAGATCCCATGAAAGAACGTCTGTGCATCCCAATAAGAAATATGTATCAGAATGAGAACATTTCGACATCCCATAAGGAATAATGATGCCTCTTGTCAGGATAAAAATCCCCCAACCAGTAAGAACCTCTAGTAAACACTACTAAATCAACAAACCCAAATCATGGACATAAACAAAATAGTCAGGGTAGCCCGAACACCAACCCCAAAACTCTAGTCATAACATCATGGGAATACATGTTTGGAATGGGTTATAGGTGGCACATGAACACCATATATACCCAAAAATGATGTAAAACTCTGATTCAATCATAAAATATGGAACTTGTTGGGCCCCTCTGGTCAATTACCAATGATTTACCTTCTCGGGTTCATCCATGTAAACATGATCGAGGGCATCCTACATGGGATCCTTGGCTGAAATGTAAAGTTGAAATCCTACATGGGATTATTGTTTAATAAACCATAGTGACATCCATCAAATAGGTTCTTCTAAACGTTACTCAAGTGAGGGATTGTAAAGGGTACTCCATAGATAAACATATAAGAGAAGGATATGGTCAAGGGATCCTCAGATGCAACATATCTTGCGGCATCATATGCCAGAAGGGAATGTATCTTATGTGGAACATACTCAACAGAATTGGTCATGGGAGGTATCTCATATCTCATCTATGATATGGATATCTACTCAGTTGGTTCGAACACCCAACCAATAACTCATGTCATGTATCACTCTCAAGAGACAACTGAAGTTAAAAAATGTGGGAAGAACATCTCCATTTATATAGATTCCCCAAAACAACCATTAAGAGTCCTCATAACCCAACACATGTTTCACCATCGGGATCTATATAGAAAACCATTCCGAATAGACTCCTCTAAATTCCAATTATATATTCAGATAAAAAAGGAGTGAAAACCCATGAAAGGGTTATAATGGGGAAGTACACATCATGTAGAGTCCGATAAATGACATGCACCCCAAACTCACCACATGAGAATATATTCTCACCATCCTGGGTATGTAATCACCCATGATACATGGCTTGTAGCATGGGTACATGGAAAGTACCCAACACATGTTACATGCCCGTGTCCCTCAACCAGATTGGTCATCTACTTGGCCAATCCTTGTACTTCTACACAGTGTAATACCCAAAATAGGGTCAAGACATGTACCCCACACGGTCGTGTACCCCAACACTGGTAGACATGCCTGGGTACTCAACCACATGGCCCTATACCATTACATGAAATTTAAACCCCTATACACGATGTGTACTCCCAAATGACCATATTCCACAATCTGAATGAAGACACGCTGTGTTATCCCAGACTATATGTCATGTGACCTATTTCTGACAAATGTTAAACCCTCAGATCACCCAAAACACCCATTTAAAGCCCCAAAATTATATATAGAGCCTCAATAGGCCCCAAGTAAGCAATATATGAGTTATAAATGTTAAATAACCAATTTAAAGGGGATATGTGGTGAAAACATAGAGTATCTTACCTATATATTGAAAACACTAAAACATTTCTTGATTTCAATGTCCATGGTTTCCATATGCCAACTCAACACATTGAGGGCATCACAATGGTACCTCTCTTCCACTTATCTCTCATATTATCCCTCTCCCTTTTATCCCTCTTTCAAGAGGTGTAGGATGAAAAACACTATTGGAATGCATAAAAATGAGGTGGAAAGAAGAAAAAATAAGGAAAAAGTAAGGAAAAGAAATAAGTAAGTGAAAAGTAAGAAAAGTGGCCCGAGCTAGCCCCGACACCGACTCATGTTTATTCGTCTCCTATGCTAACATCCCAATTACTGACTCGACAATGAAGATGAAATATAAATTTAATGATCTATTTAAATGTTATGGCCAAAAAACTATGTGAATAAATTAATATTTAATTAATAAATATTAAATATTTATTATTCCACAAAAATCTGAAAATCTCCGTTTTCTACCAAACCCATGTATTATGGTTGAACACATATACAAGACCAATGGTGAGGTTATAAAAATTTTATTATATCATCTGATAGGATAAAAAGGCCATTTTACCCATCTTTAGGCATCCAAAATCAAAAATTCATATTTCTACCCAAAACTGAATTATTAGAAAACATGGGTTCTTAAAAACTCCCAACCATAAATCATATCATCCCTGAGATTACTGGTAATATAACTCCACTAACGCTCTCAACCAGAGAATCAACACCACAAATCTCTCTTCACTATCCAAAGACTAAACTCACACTGTCAATAACTATCTTCAACATGGAAGACATTCAACAGTGACTGATCTGGTACTACTCACCATAGAAATACCCTTATCGTCATATTAAACAATACACTAATCTCAACAAGCCAATGAAACCATAAAGAGAAACTTAAAATGAGAGTCAGCACCATCCAACGGCCAATGGTGCACTCCTAATGATATGTATTACCTTACACCTCTCCTCATGTGCATCCTCTACATGTTCGTATTAAATAATAGGGGAGGAGATTTATAAATAAAGAAAAACATAACGGCATAGACTCGCTGATCACAGAGTATACTCTTGATGAATCTAGATAGTGTGTGATAATTTGTTGGAGTACATTGGGATTCTATCAAAGGCACGTACAACTCCCTCTGAGCTATACACAAATCAGGTCAAAATATAATCTGGATTCATCCATGGGTCAAACTTATCATTGTACCAAACATTTCATGGTGTGGCCCTTATAGAGGGGGTAAATAAAAACACAAATTTTGAGATCCAAACCCATGAAAAGTCTTGAATCATCGACCCTCAACTCACAACCAACCACTCATCAATTTATATTAAAGAGATACCCCACACAAACATTTTGCATCATTACCACTCAACTCATACACCAACAAGTCATCCATTAGAAAGCTAAGTTTACCCTGCTACACGCTACATCAGATTCATTAATCCAGAAGAAATCGTGTAAATCCACATCAAAATTAGGCACCATAATAATGAAATAGTTTATTTCCATGACCTCCTGTCAACTACCGTCATTCTAGTCATGAGTGTCAACCCACACTCTAAATGAATTGTCAATTGTTGGAAAACACTAGTCCACCAGGCCCGGAACCCAAATAGTCTTTCCCATCAATGTCAGTCTTGAAAAATAAGATCTCAAAGTGATTCGTCAAAATCTAATGTCCAAAATATTACTATAATTCATAACTCTAGAACCAACATTCCTTGATCACATAAAATAGCGTACGATAAGGATCACTTGTTAAAAGAAAATCTAAAAACTCGGTCCAACCTCTCAAGCAGGCTACCCTCAAACAAAACTGATTTTGACCTATAAGGGTCTGATTCAAACAAAGGACCTCTAGGCCTCCCACCTATCCCTATAGAAAAACCCTCACAACTAGGTCACAGGTTATAACCACATAACACAAAATATTCATCCTCTAAAAAGAAAGAAAATATCACAAAGAACTTCAAGGTTCAAAAACTAAAACATGAACTATAATGGCTTCATCATCTTTGATAATTTATAATGGTTTTTCTCCATGGAGGTCAAAACCATTGTATAAGAGAAACTGAACTGGCACTCGTAGGGCATCCACATATAGAAATACCCCATAGAAGTCCATTCCACAAGAAGAGTCTTAGTATCTATCGGTATTGTACTCAGTGATCTAACAACATAGCCACATACAAAAGAAACTACATCCAATATGGGACACACAAAAATGCAATCACGTGCCAAATTGACCTAATAGGGTCAGTAGACCTCATGTTCATAAGGAATGTGTCATCATCCTCAAAAAAATACCTCCACATAAAATGATTTAACCTTACATCTAAAAGGAATATATGCATATTCATTCCCAAATTCCTTAGTAGTTAGTTAAATCACAGACTAGCCAGCATATATGATGTGAGTATTATGTGCATAGTATGATGCATGAGACAAATCGTTCTTTTTCTGGCTAAGAGTCAAAAATCTATCCCAATCCTCTTTCCATAGGATAATAGCTAGAGATCCAAAATAAATCATCACATCCACTCAACATGTGAATCTCTCATGCAAAAATAATATACAACTGTAATACCATGAAGTAGAACAACAATCCTGATCCCTTGGAAACTAGGACTTCTTACCAGAACAACTGTTCTCAAAACACTAGTTTGATATCCAAAAAAAGATGCAACACATTCTTAATAATCTTTTCTACCATATCATAAATAGTAAAGACCCGTAAAAGAAAACACCTCTGTTATGACATTGTAACTTCCTGGTCTTGATGCCACTAAACTAGTCCTATGATCTGGTGGTTCACTATGTCTTAATCATGCCTCCTCGTATACCACATGTTTCCAAGAAGCAGCGGGGGAATATAGGGTGGAAGTGGAGAGACTATTCCCCCATATCAATGTAAGTAAAAATGAATAGAAAATATCTATCATACCCATCAAAAAGTAAATAAAGTGAGGAATTAGTGAAAACAGAAATAGATGATGATGTAATAATAAAATAAAAAATGTAGAATCTTGAACATCTATGTCATAAAATATAAAAATTGTCACCCAGTGGGTTGACCATACAGATACAAGAGTACAAAAGAATCTTAATGTAAAATTTTGGGGATCTACTAAATTCTTGGCACTAGAAGACATACCTCATGTCCAAAATCTATCGAACTACAATAGCCAGATCAGTATAACCACATGAGCAGCTCTACATGAACAAGAAACACTAAGACTATATAAATCAACCATGAAACTCATTCTAAACTATAAAAGAAGACATAAGGTCTACACATACACTGAGGTTCATGTAATTTTTTGAAAAATAATATCATTAGTGAACCCTTGAAAAGAAACTTATAAATGTGATCCTATAATCATATAAAATACTAGAGTGATAAGATTTAATGAGGCACTACAAAAGAAAGTAAACCAAATGTGAAACCACAATCCAAAACAAGGTCCCTAATCCATATCAACTTGGAATGTTCCACCATGAATGTCCATAACTACTTAAACATGTATTATCCAGTATAGTATATATATACATGGATATGAATATTCATGTGTTTGTGAATAAATTAACATGAAACCACATCTCTAGTTGAACCATAGGTCCATAATCTGGGAAAATTGTACTTCCATTCAAATAGTAAAATGTTAGACATCATTCCACTCAAGTTGTGTATCGTCATGTAGATATCGGGGTCTGCAATCCCATTGACATGTACATGTATTCTTCTAATTCTAGAAATGTCTCTGAGCAATCTATTTCACCATAGGTAGATACCTTTCCAATGCCTGGGTTTAGTCGTGCTCACCCCCAATCACAGAATCTAGGATTCCATATACTAATGGTCAATCCTATTTATATGTATTCAGCAAAACTCATCTGTACATCTATTGAGGAACGATGCAACACCCCATGAGTCCTGTAACTAACTGAGATGAGCATCTTCATTCGGATAATAGAGAATCTATCCTATGATACTATCAAAGGAATTTTTATTGTGGGTATCCATGTATCACTCAAGGAGTAGAAGTCATCATCCCCCCTAAGAATGTCTAAGGCATCCCTCAAATGGATCCAAGTTTCACTTCGGTCATATAATAAAAAACCCACTGAGCCTAACCAAAGAATTCCTACAATGGGAATCCAAGTGTCACTCCAGTTAAAAAACATATTCAACCAATGATCCCATTCATATCAACCCTAAACTGGATCTATAATTCACGAAAACATTAATTACATTCAACTTACCACTGAGCCCATTCAATGCATCCCTCAACATGATCCAAATATCACTCAGGGAATATATGAAATCAATCCATTGATCCCATCCAAAGAATTACCTCAACGGAAATCCATTAATGACTCAAGGTATAAAAATAATCAACCATTGATCTCATCAATTTCATTTGTACAATGGGAATCCAAGTATCACAGAGGTTTTTCAAATAAACATCTTACTAAGCTCATCCAGGGCATTCCTACAATGGGAATCCAATTATCACTCATAGAATACATGACAACACATATTTCACAAGATCCAGATATGAGGAAACACCTTTGGACATCCTATATATATATATATAGAGTCTCAATAGCCAACTACAAGGAAATACATCTATGTTCTAGTAAAATATTAGGAATAACATGGATCCAAAGCTGGATCCCAGGAAAGCTCGTCTTAGCATCCCAATAAGTAATATAGATCCTGGGGAGAACAGCTTGTCATCCCCAACTGATAAAGGACACCTCTTGTTAGGCTCAACTTCCACCAACCAAGAATCACCTCAAGGAAACACTAATACATCAGCAAAACCATGTTTGGAAAATAATACAGAAACTAATGGTGGCCTAAACACACAACTGATCACTATATTCATTCCCTTATGGGTTTTGTAGTTCATAACGGGTTATGGTGACACCCATACACCATCTCTACCCAAACCTGACATACAACATAGGGTTGGTCAAGAAATAGGGAACCTCCTGAGTCCCTCAAGCCAAGAATTGAAGTGTTAACCTACTTGTAATCCTCCATGTAAACCTATATGAAGGCATCCAACTTGGAATCCTTAGATGAAAGGTAAATATGGAGTCCTACATGGGTTTCTAGAATGATAAACCATAGATAAATCTTACAAAAGGGATCCTATAATGATTCAAAACTTTGGGATCCTATAGGGGACACCCTAGATCAACATGTAAGGGATGGAATCCCTTAGGGAATCCTTAGAATCAACCTGTCAACAGACCTCGTAGGCTAGATGGGCCCACAACACATGGGGAACATTCTCAAAATCATAGTTCATGGAGATAAATCATAGATCATCTTAGATCAGTATCTCTACTAGGATAGTTTGAATACTAAACCTATCATTCACACCATGTATCACTCCCAAGAGACAACTAAAATTTATAACTTGAGGAAGAACCTCTCCGTTTTGATATAATCACCCAAAGAGCCATTAGGAGTCCATAGAATGCTCCACGAGTTTCAACATCATGATCTATGTGGAAAACCAATCTAAATGAACTAATCCCATGTCCAATTCCAACACTACATCTAGAGGGCATGATAACTCTCTAAATGGTTACAAGGGGGAAGTACACATCGTGTGGTGACCATACTCGGCGTGTACCCCAACTCGCCACACGAGAATATATTATTGTAGGCTTGGGAATGTAAACACCTAAGGTACAGGCCATGTAACATGGTTACATGGCCTGTACCCAACATGGGTTACATATCCATGTCCCTCAACAAGCTGGTCTGTCTGGTTGGCCAAGACATGTACATCTACATGGAATGATACCTTACATGGGTTATAGCTATGTAACCCACACGGTCATGTACCCATACATAGAGAGACATGCCCTAGTACCCGACCACACGACCATGTACTGTTACACAGCATGTAAACCCATATACATAGTGATTACTCAAAAAATATTTACATCCCTAAATAGTAATAACACACTACGTGTCACCCTAGACTGTATGTCAGGTATCCTTGCTTTCCTGAATGGGGATCCCAATGATCTCTCAAAATGTCTGTTTAAACTGCCAAAACTACAAATTGGGGCACAAGAGGCCACTACTAAGAAACATAAGGCTTTAAAAATGTAAAACAACCAATTTAAAGGGGGTCTATGGTGAAAACCTAAATGTTCTTTTCTTCTGGTGGAATCCAACAAAGATATTCTATATTTCACCTTCCAAAGTCACCATATGCCGACTCAGCACGTCATGGGATTCACAATAATACCTCTCTTCCCTTGTATCTCTTTATCATTCTACAACTACATTTCCTACCTCAGTAGAGAAGCATTAAAGTAGAATTACATGAGGTTTGTGCAATAAGGAGGAGGACATAAGAGAATAAAAAAGAAATATAATGAAAGTAAAAAGGAATATAAAAAGTATGAAAAGGGACCTAGGAAGACCCTATCATCCAACTATTATTTAATGTGTGCCTAGGATAAAATTACATTTTTTTAATCAATGGTGAAGAAAGAATATCAATCTGATGCTTTATTCTAGTGTTATTGTAGAAATAAATTACAAGAATAAATTTATATTTAATTATTTATAATTTATTACACCAAAATTTGAACTACTCATATTTCTAAAAAACTAATGTCCTATGGTAAAAACCTTATTCTGGGACCAACAGAGTGGTCCAAAAAATTTACTGAGATCATCCTAAAGGAGAAAAAAACCAGTTTTCCTTTTTATAGACATCCTAAAGTAAAAAAGTTAAATTTATGATGAAAACTGTAGTCTATAAATACACAGGTTCTTTCATGTTTCATGTTTGATACCAGCCCCAACATTAGTAGTGATGTTTTTAAACTATCACAGAATCATTTGGTAATGGTTTAAACAGCCGTCAAATAAAAAAATGCCGAATAAAGGTTATTTTTCTGTAGTGGCTAATATCAATGGGAGAGCCCTAATGATTATCTCGTCGTGTACCTAGTCACACTATATCAGGTACCTAGTGGGTATTAAAACAACCTACCTTGAATATTTCTATATAAAAATATGAGAAAACATCTTTTGGGTATTTTTTATCCAACTTTCACATAAAAACATCTATTTATTTATTTAAAACACGTGTAAAATCTCATTCCATTGCGCCAAATCTAAAAAATAAAGTTATCCAATTCACAAAGGAGATATAAATATGACCCTTATTACTATTATCCAATATTTCAAGGTGTAATTCATTAAAAACTCACCACTAGAAGTATTCTTATCCTTAAAAAGTCCCAATGATCACTCAAACATAAATACCAACTTACAAAATCCAACATAACATATATAACACAATATGTCTATCCTATGAAAATGAATTACATTTTTGATGAATGACTCAAATACTTTAACATTATATTCACTAATAGCCTCACTACTTACTCACAAGTATCACACTATACATTCCATTATCATTTTCACCAATTATTAATAATTTTTCTCTATAATTCCTGTTAACGATATGAAAATTAAATTATACACTCTCAATAAAACTAAAAATAATCAATAATAAAATGTGAATATTGTGTATAATGGCCCTCATAAATCCCCAAAACACTTCTGATAAATCCATTTCTAGTCTTACGGAACTCCCCCACCATAAGAACATATTATCAAAATCTATTTCCCTCAAATAGTTCTCCCCAATATATATATATATATATATATTATTCTTTTTAAAAATTAACTAAAAGAAATCATATCCAAGAAACCACTAATTTCTATATTTTAATACTCCATCCACAGACCAAACACCAAAAAATTAAGCCTAAAAGACATGACATTCATTTATAAAACTCAGCATACAATCCAAAATACATGATTTGAAATTCCATGGCCACTTAAATTCCATATTCCATGTATATATAAAAACGTGATATACTATATAAATGTATTTCCTAAAATTGATTTTTTTTACATGAAATAAATTCACTACATTTTAATCAAAATATCACTTGGTTCAATGGGTTTCTATTAGAACCACAAAATTGAAAAAATCACCAGTCTTATCTGTCGTATCATTAAAACCCACATCTTTATTCAAATCCTTCTTTGGAACCAAATTTTAAAATCACATTTATTAACTTACTCATGGAACATTTTATCATGAATCATTAATCCCCTCTCCTTATTTTCTAAATAACACCTTATAGAAACCTTCATCCTTTTTGAGTTATATCTTCCAAACCATGGTTTCCTCAAAAAAAAATTAAATACCAAAACCATTTCCTTATCATTGATTAACAATCACAAAAAAAATGTGTAGTCCCACTAATAAAAAAATACTAACCATCCCATAAAATCTTATGGATAAAACATTAAATAGGATAAAAATATCATTAATTAACTATTGATACATGAAATAAATTAAATAAAATAGAAACACTTGTTGGCATGTTTTTAAAAAACTAACATGCTACTAATTAAATTCATAAACATTGAAACCAAATACCAAATGATTACTATAAATCATTGAATGAAAAATATATCCAATATTGGGATTCAACATAAGAATATAAATCAACTTATTTTGTATAATCCAATTATTAGGTATCCCAAGGCATCTTAGGTTTTGACTAAATCCATGTAATCCATTCAGGCTAGTAATATATTCGCATTTATTGGCATTATATGTTTTCCTCTAACAAAAAATATAAAAACCAAGATCATGCTCTGATACTACCTTTTAACATACCAACTTTTTCTAGTTAAACAGTGATCAAATCAGTGGTGCTACATTACCTCATGCATGCCTCTCCATGCACCTAGGGCCACTAACTGGTAGAGTCAACCTAATATAAACATGATAATACAATTCTAAAAATATATATAATATAAGGGTCACTTCTAAATATATTAAAAATATTCATGAACCATAAATATAATCGAATTCCTTAAATTCATAGTTGAAATATATGGAACCACATTTGAATCCCACCATCTATTATATAAAATAAAATAGTCTCCATAATAAATATCAATATATTGATAAACAATATATTAATGTATAAAATAGTAATATTCAATATCAATAAATAGGTGGTATATGGGCCCTTACATATGCAATCTAATAAATGATAAATGAATACAATTACCATTGTCCCTACTCAGAGTCTATCTTCTAAAAATTCATCAATAATCGACAGAAATCTCTTCCAATGCTAATTATACATCTCCGAGACAATACCTATTCATAAAGAGAAATGTAATGTGTACCTGTTGACATCAAAAACAAATTTAAATATATAATTATAATATTATCCTAATTACCATTTAAGAATCCCCTAATCCCCTTGAAAAATGAGTAGTGTTGATCAATTTGATGCAGATAAAAGTTATAGAAAGTGAAGTTAGTTATAAGTGTTACTCAATCATCCAAAAAATAGATCCCATGTTTTCTTATAGAAGTTCATACATGTGTAACATCATATCTATAAGATTAATATTATTTAAATTTTCTACATATAGTACCCAAATCATAATAATCCACTAATTCTTATAATTCATGATTGTATACTCTCATGATTTAATTAGGTACACCACACATCTCATTAATCTAGATAGACATAAATCTAGAGTTGAATTATATACTATAACCACAATATATATCCCATCAAATCCCCAATTGGCACATCAATATTCTCATTTCCATTAAGTAAATAAACTTGAAATATCATGGTAAATATGTTAATATCAATAAATACAGCTTTAAAAAATAAAATTAAAACAAACAGTCAATGAAAGTCATCAAAAAACTATTAAACCAAAAAGGAGTATTCAAATAGGGCCCACCGAATTAAATATCAATTGAATTACCATCCCATTAAAAATTGGGTGAACTATAAAATGATTCCTAATAATAATAAAAAATATATTTTTATCATTCCCTACCACATCTCATATAAACGTACCTGATCAAATCCATCTTGTAAAATACACGTACTTTACACTAGTTTTTCCCACGTATCTCTAGTGGTCACATGAAATGTCTCCCAATGAACAATATTAATCTACCATGGTCGTACCAGGTGGAGTTGATTCCTTCAACCCAACTACATTTAAATTCTCATTACATGTATATTCTTAGTAATTAATATTAATAAATATATTATCCCATGATTATTGTCCTTCTGTGTAACATTAATGTGATAATGTCCTTAGAGTATCCATCAAATTGAACGGTCATAGTTATTACCTACTATGATGAGATATTATAACATCCACGAAAATTTTCTTAAATATATATTTTATAGTATGATGAAATATATCTAAAAATCATTTATAATAGGGACTATTCGTTTTCGGGGGATAATAAAATATTTAGTCTTCTTCTCATGATGTTCTGACTTTGTAATCTCAAAGAGAGAGGTTTTGAGAATATCCCCAATAGTATGAAATCTAAATTTTAAATATTTAATATGATATTTATATTTTTTTATGCATGTACTGTTCCGTAAAGTTTATAATATTATTAAGTTATATTAGATGTTCCAAACTATGATGTATGGATGAAAATAGTGATTAAATATAATTACATTATGATATGAATTGTTGGATGTGTCACAAATGATATGAAATTAATGAATAATTCAATAAATTTATTTTATCCTATGAGTTAAGGGAATTAAATATATTAGAAAAATTGATTTGAAAAGAACTATCTGGTTACTTCTATGTCCATAATGGATTTATCGATGAGTTTATTTCTAGAAATTATATGAATAATATATCAATAACATATGATAATTTAATAAGAATTCTTCTTTATTGATGAGATATTGAGACCAAGGGATTATGTTACATAGTGAGTATTTATAGGAGTTTTTTTCATTGTGTCATTAATATATTTTTCTATGGATTTCATGGAATGTGTTCAAACACTTATATTGTATTTTAGGAAATACCTACTTAGTTGGACTGAGAAAGAGGCATAAAAGTCTATACACAAAGTTCATGTAGAACTCAAATTAAATTCACTATGAATTTAATACTATAAAAAATTTATTCTTATATTCCATGGAATAATAAATATTCAGGTAACCACATGTTTATTTATATAATAAATGATATAGTGATATTTATAATTTAACTGAATATATATTATTCAAGGTTCAATAATTTAAAAGGAAGATTAATGGGTTGAGTTAGGGGTCCAATAGAAAATATATATTAAATATAATTTAAATAAATAATTATTTATATATTTATTAAATCATATTAATATTATTTGTGAGTTTGGATCCTATCAGATAAATAATAATATTGTGTTTTTATTATTTTATATGGGATACATTAAGGATTGTATGATTGGATAAGGGCCTTTGTGATATAAAAAATTCAATAACATATATATATAAAGAAAATTATATTATTTATATGTTATGTGATTGTTTAGAATAATGAATCCAGTCAATTATATTCTCTGAATACTTAGAGATAACATTCCCTAAAATGGCCTCAAACACCAGGATAATTTATCCTCCTCTATCTAACATCCTCATGTGAAAAAGAATATTTATTCATATTTTCATGTAATTATAATTGTGATAAATGAGAATATTAAAAGGTGATCTCTCATCAGAACTATATTGAAAAGATCTTCTATAACATTTTCTGATACTTTGAATACAGGTTTATACAATTACCTAAATTATACAATTGATTCCCTCAATTAAAAAATGATACAAAAAGAAAGTATGGAACGATTATAAAATGAAAAACAATTAAAAAATAAGGGGTAATTCGTATTTATAAATTAAATTGTAATTAAATGTGAAGGATATTTTCTTGAGTCTTCTTAGGTTTAAATTATTCTTTTTATAATGTAAAAAACGAATATATTAATGAAAAACTACTATTGTTCACAGGTCTAATCGCTTCCACTATAACTCGGATCCTTGAAGTGGTATCAGAGGATTCAGATATTAGTGTATAATTATTTGATAATCATTGACTGAATAACATTATTATTTTTATTTTATTCTTTCTAGATTATTCATTCATTAATCTAAAATTCATGATAACCTGATTGTTCAATTTTATGATACCGATAATAAATTAAGAACTGATAAAACACGTGAATATCTCATTCAATTGTATATGAAATTCATGGGGAATAACATAGATATATGAAATATAACTGAAAAGTAAACATTGTGCACCTAAATACACCACACCAGGAAGAGATGAAGAAAATCACAAAACATTGTGTGGGGAAGTGTACATAGAGACTTAATATAGTTCATGATGATGATATATGTTGAAATGTGACTTCATGGGTTAAATGGAACATAAAAATCATACAATTCATATAATTCACATTATTTCACCATTGGTGGAACATGGAATCTTTGTTTTCAAAAGGCATGAAATATATTAATTACACGCCGAATTTTGACCAGTAGCATAGAAACATGGTGTATATTTGACTATATATCATGTACATGGCATACAAAACAAGTAATATCCACCCCAACTTAGTATCTTGAGATGATATGGAGTTCCACTAACCCTAGGTGACATCCCAATGACACCAAAACCAATTAATAAATGAAAAGGTATTAGGAAATATTAGGGGGATGATTTTCCATTTTAATAAAAAAACTACCCCATGATATGAAATATAAACATCCTGTATAACCAATATGATGCAAGAAAATAATTGATATAACCCAAATATAAATCCAATTTTCACCAATATTAGAGTGAATGTGGAACATTTGAAATAAATTGAAAAAACTAAAATACTACCATACTCAAATATTCTAATGTGGCATTATCCCAGGCATCACTTGAACACACTCTACGATCCAACACCACCTTCAATGCCCATGGTATCAAGATAAATTGAAATTCAAAGAAGGTGATTTTCCATTCACCGTGACATGGTATATGAAATATATAAAAGTAGAAATGTGCTCAAGAAGGGGGTAATTATAATCCTAATGGGAATTCCCTATTGAAATTTTAATACTCCCCACATGGAAAATAACTTGTTAGCACATTTAATTGAAAATATTTGAAAAAATGTTAATTAGTTTTAAAAAATCTATAATTGAAACCCATGTGAGAAATCCAAAAAATTAGTAGTTATCTTATATTATATTTATGATTACCATTATAATGTTCATACAAACATACAACTATACAATAAATCTTAGTGTTATAATTGATTTTGGTTTCCCATGATCACACTTTGTCCTAGCTTAATGGTGAAACATACAACCAAAAGGATCCACTTTGAACACACATAAACCCAGTTATTCCAAATTCCCTTATAAAAGATATCACACAAGACAAATATTCCTTTAAAATAATTTCATCAAACATTGTTAATTCATCAAAAACACAAAACAGTTTTAAAATCATCATTTTAAAATTATGAACAATGTGGTTTTCCTAAAATCCATCCAATTTTCAATATTTCAAAAACGCAAACCATACTGGTTCGATTCATGAAATCTCTTAAATATTTTAAAAATAATCCAGTAATTTCAGTTAAATAAAACAAAGACATAACATTATTGAACATTAGAGTTTAGAGACAAGTTACCAACCTCTCAAAGGATGATGGAAACAATGAAATGCACTATGATCATCTAGATCTAGTATCCAAACATATTTTCATAAAATGATTCAACCAGACACTATCAAGACTCATATCCTAGAACATTAATCGATTCTTATAAAACTATATGTATAGACATGAGACAGAGGATATGAGTATATCTAATAATAATGAGGGACAATAAGGAAATTTGATGAATCTTGATCCCTATTTCACTTTTATTCACCAAAAATTCACTTTTAGATGAATGAGAATCACCAAGGGACATTGGGTAGGGAGAGGAGTTTAAGACCCTAGAGGAATAGGGATGAAATGAGGGACTTGGGGCCCTAAATAGTTTTATAATATAGTTCTTCTATCATTGACTACAAGTCATGTGGCAAGGTCACATTGTTTGGAAAACCATGCACATGATATCAGACATCACAAGAAAAGACACATCGTTCGACCACATTGTATAGAAATCCTTATGCTAACTATATACTGCTACTATCTCAATTCCAATACATCTCATGGTTCAATCACAATTTTTGAAAAAACATGTGTCAACTATGATATTTCCTCAATGTCTAAATTCATTATTTCTTCTGGAATGTGCATAGTTTGGATAAACATTACACTAAACCAGTGATTTCTTTGTCACTTCCATGTAACCTTATATACTTTCAAATAGATAGTTCACTGTTTCTAATAACCATTATCAAAATTTGAACCTCCTAAATCACCTCGAAAACATTACAAAACCTTCTAGAAACTCCCAAAAATTTACCAATGTATTATATAATCTAAAAAATAATAATTGAAGGGTATTGTAATTCAGTCTAATGGTGTACAATTATCCCAACCATTGTTATTTACATACATAGAAAGTGTAAGTTCATTGTTTTTTTGAAGATATTGGTCCACTATTACAAAATTTCTTTTTTCACAATCCCACATTGCTTCTAGAATCTAACCTTGCTACCATAAAATCTAAATTAAACTGATGATTTTCCCACACAATAACTTGTACTAAAAATTAAAAGTATGATTTTCACATGAATGGACATATTATTTGCTTCAAGATAAATACAGCCCTAAAAATAATATTTTCATGATAGAGTTGGTACTTCTTTAATTGAGATACATGAAACACATTGTACACTAAACTGAACCTTAGAAGTAAATCTAACTGATAAGTCACATCACCCATTCATTCATGAATACTAAAAGAACCAATTTACCATAAATAAAAAATTATTATTTTACCAAAATTATTATTCCCTATCCTTTGAAATATTATAAAGAAAACGGTGTCTTCAACGTCAAATCATAACAATCCTTAATGATGATCCTATTATGATTTTTGGAGAATCTAAGCCATATGTATCTTATTTCCAATAATATAAATAATCCTCATTTTCTACTATACAAGGATAGGTATGATTAATGAAGTCTTAAAAATTTATACTTAATAAAGTGGATGATTATATGGTCACCCATAAAATTCATTGAAAAAAAACATATGTATTAAGGCTTGGTAGTTCCAATTAATTGTATATTCTTCTCCGATGAGCCTCTAAAGTTCCTCACACAATCTATCATCATGTATTCAATTGTTTTGATTATTTGTTCATATTTTATATCCAATAGGAGATGAAATGTTGTTATCATGGAACGATACATTCCAAGGACTTACAACAAGGAATTACAAAACCAACTTTTAAACCCAATGTCTAATTAGGAGAAAATTGATTCTGGAATGTCATGAATCTTTATAAATTATCAAATCATGACTTCAGATAAATATTCCACTATATTATATTTGTTAATAGGTATTAGGTGAGATTAATTAGGGAGGAAATCCATAATCACTCATATAGTGTCAGGTTTTTTAACTTGTATTGGTTGACCGATAAAACCATCTATGGCTATTTTAACACATTTCAATGTGGTTATTGGTAAATAATGTGACCCCCCATCTAGTCATTTGGGATCCTCTGTGACCTATTGATAGGTGTCTTTTCTTGAGGAAAATTCATTCACTTTATTCTTAATACCATACCATCAAAACTACTTCATCAGAGCATTATGAATCTTATCAGTTCCATGATGAACATCCCATATCAAATGGTAGTAGGATGATTGAATTTTTTTATAATAAATTAAAGTTACCACAATCATATATATAGAACATAACACTAATCTAGAATCCATACATTAATAGTCTCCCTACTATTGAGTTTTTATGCAATGGTTAAACATTCATGATAATATTTGTAAATTTAGTTATCTTGATCAACAAAATTTGGAACATGGGTAAATAGAATGAAAACATCAACCTCATCTTAGTTATGAAAATTTGAATTTATACCATCTATAACCAAAATTATCTTCCTCTATATATAAATATATTTAAAAGACTAGTTATATGAATTCCTACTGAGTGTATTTACAATTAATTTTTCTTTTATGTTTGTATACATCAATTCTATGTCAAAAAATATAAGATATTTCATAAATTTTAGTATCCTCAGATTCAATTCCCTATGTTAGAAAATTTGTTTCATGTTTTTATGTTATGTAAACACATTAAATATTCCTATAAAATGATAATAATGAATGTTCATTAAGAATTTATGTAAAAAATCCAATTCCAAATCAAGTTTTGGGTTGTTTTTGTCATGAACCCTAAAATGTTGTGAGAGATAGGCTACAATATGATATCGCTACAAGAGAACACAAATAATTCCAGCTCATGATAGATTAAAATAATTCACAAAACATTATTATGAATCCCAGAATATAAATATATATGATGAGGTAAGGTGAAACATTTTCACTTGGGAATATTTCGGGAAATCATCATTCCATTGGAAAGGAATACATTTTCTTATAAAATATTTCATTGGAACCGAAAGATAAGAATAATCACAAACTATTATAAAATGTATCTTACTAAGCCATGAAACAGTATACCATGAAAACAATGATCATTGTTTTCCATGAAATAATAGCTTCTATCATTTTAGGATCTATAAAAATGATATTTTGGAAATGACAAGACCATGTAATAATACATCTTATATCAATAAATCACACAATGATAGATTAGTGTAAATGAAATATCCCCCCCAAGATACCTATCACAATAGCCATGTATTGATTAGGATCAGTCTAATTCCTAGAATATACGTGAATATTATCAATGAAGAGTATTAAAAAGGAATCATGATACCTAGAAATATTTTATTCAGCAATTCCATAAAAACTACTCGAAAATTTTGTTATAACAAAAATCATAACCACATAGTCCTAATGGAAATAACAACTCTATAAATTTGTTTATAGAATATCCTTCATTAGAACACACAATTACCGATATCATGATCACATGTTAATATTAGAGATCCAATTTTCCCTCCTTAATTGATAAAAAAGTTAATAAATTCATGGAAGAGGTTTATGATTATTTATCATAACTTGGTTGATACTATGATAGTCTACAAAGAGCCTAATTGTTCAATATGCCTTCTTTATATAAATAACTGGTGATTCACAAGGCAACGTTCTTGATCCAATGGGAATTTATATTTATAAATCCCCCAAATATAATTTCAATTCCCTCAATTCTTTCGGTTTAATCCTTAAACATTGATGACATATAAGGATGGTAATTGGTATAAGATAAATTTAAAATTCATATTAACATTCAGGTGAAAACAGAAATACATTTTCATGAAAGAAATCACAAAATTAGTCAACTATGGTTTAGAAATATCAATTTTTGGTCTCATAAACATATTTAAAATTCATCACTACCAACTGATAAGATATATTCCTAAACACTAAAACTAAATGCACATTTCTTCTTGAATTCACCATCTAATATTCATTAAAGTGATTTTTAATTCCATTATAATAATTGAAAGTATCATTTCTAGCATAATATTTGATATGGGATGTGAATAATTTCAACCAATGTATTACTATAATCTGGAAATCAATATCCCTCCCATGAATATAGGAATATCAAACCAATTTTTCCTCATCAATTTTTATAGAAAAAAATTATATTGAAACCCACAACACTCCCATTGTATTAGAGGTGACTCATGTTTTAATATGGAAAGAATCAAATCATCAAGTAAACACGTATTATATAATAAAAAATAAGAGATAAAATAGTGGGATTGACACCTATAAAATAAGGATTTTATAGGGGTAGAATTTTAATGAATCACATGTTACACTATTGATGGAAATAATTTATCATTCTTGATCATCTGCTGGGAACTATAATGTTTCTTAGTTGATCATCTATAATCCTTCATTCATTGTTGATATTTCATAACCTATAGAATCATGGTGTTACAACAATTGAATTGTCTTGAATGGTTTATGGAGAGGGATTAATTCTATCAAAATTTCCACATTGAATCATATGACATTTGAGAAACTTGATATGAATCTATAGCACTATGATATAGAGTGATATGAAACAAATATTATAAATTTCTCATCTTATTAACGTTATTATATACTCTATGTGGTTTTATATAGTATTTCATCGAATTATAGGTCAAACAACATTGGAAAGGTCCACGATTTATATTTCTTCATTGAGTTAAATTAAACAGTCCAATGGTTTGATTCTGAGAATCCACACCATCATAGAAGTAGGTGTCCCTCTTAAAATTATTCCTAGAATTTGATTTACCAATGGTTTATATAGTTATATGTATACTCCTTCTATTCATATTTAAATAAATATGGCTTTAAATATTCATTAATCTATTCAACATCATTATATAATCCATAATAGAGAGTATACCCATCTTTAAAAAAACACCATTCATAGTTTGTCCTCCATGATTTTTTCTTTTATGGGCACAAAATAAAAAAAATCTATGGGAAAAAAGACTAAATTATTTAACTTGGTTTCATACACTTCGATGGATAGATTCTCTTCTTCCATGATGACAAAATTAGTTTTTCTAATAATACATAATGTGTGAGGATACAATTGATTGTTGAAAATTTCTTCAAAATCAACTCATGTAATGGCATAGTATAATTTATCATTGATAGCTAAATACTACCATTGGAATACATTATAATGTTGAATTTGACCTTCCAACATTAATTTCACATTGACCAATGTATCCAATAATTTAATAATTTAGTTCTTCTAATTTATCCATTCCTCAACATTTGTGGTTCCAAATCTCCCCAAATATTGTGGGGAATCTATTTATGAAACTAGACCAAGAGTTAATCTTCTCTACATTAAACATTTCAATTTTCCATTTTGAAAACATGAAAAAGAAAAATGATTCTATGGATAAGTTTTTGGTTATCTAGTGGCTTTGGTGCAATCACATTTTTAGAAGCCTCTTCTTGTTAATTCCTACAACATCTACCAAGTGGAATTAAATAAAAAAATAAAATATCTATCTATTCAAAACTCCCAAGAAACAAAAGTCTTATATTTTTCCATATCACCATAACTAAGATGAATTGTAATGATCACTTCCAATAATTAATCATTTTATCCATTATCAAAAATCATCAAACTCAGTATGAAAAATGTAGTTTTAGATTAAGGCCTAACTCTCAATGCATGAAATTAATGTATCAACATCTAAACCCAAGATTATGTGAATATAACACACCTATAAGTGTATTAAAAAACTTTTAAACATAATCCCCTATGGTAAAATGATTTTAAATATAAAAAAGTTTTCTATATATTTTTATGATATACATTTCTTGTTCAAAAATTCATATATCCATGTTTCCATCCCAAGAGACATGCATTCTAACCAAAAATTTTACTATTTGTAACATCCTCAAAAACTCATTGGATTGAGAAGAGATATAGTGACACTTACTATATGTAAAATATCAAAGACAATAGTGGGAAAAAATAAATTAATAGGGATCATGAATGCTATTGGGGGTGGGTTTCCATTTAAATATAAAAAAACCCACATTATTTCTAATAACCCTAGATTGATATACATAGACAATAAATTTTATTTTTTGAATAATTAATACATTAAAAAAATAGATGACTAATGGCCATATTAGTTTAGAGTTTTCAAAAATGCTGAGAAAATTTTTCTTGCTTAGTGAAAGATCATCAACATCTCCCAAAAATATATTCCCATTTAGTTTCAGTACCTAAAACATTTATTTATATCTTTGGGGATTGAAAAACATAAAAAAGGGTTAGTTTAAATTCTATATATGGGTAAACAAGGATAACATAAATACAAGAATGTAAAAATATGAACATATAATTTTGAATACCAAAATCTCGAGTCATAAAATAAATCTTGGTAGTACGTAAGCATAAAACATAAAGGAACATTATCCACGATAACATAGAAATGGATTAAAACATGACCTTGTGGAAAATAGATAAGAATATAAAAATAATTCCCATATTATCCAAGGCACATTGGCAAGACCATCATAGAAAAAAATTACATTACTGAAATGGTTTTACATTCAATTCTAGACCTAGATTACAGAACCGAATTTACCTGTTTTTCTATTAATTTCAACTTCATGATAAATAAATCATTACCCAATGAATTAAAGGGATATATTGGTCCCAACAATCTCATTATTAAATCCTTATTACTTGTTCCATAAACCATAATTAATTTATCATAGTAGAACCCAAGAATGATTATAGGTTTCTTAAACATCATTCCATCATTACATAATCCATATAAAATATCATTGCAACATTAACATGTTAAATTTTTTGTAATAATATCCATAAAAACATAACCTTATTTAAAAATTGTCATATTATATTGAAAATATTTTTGATAAAACACTAGATATTAATTTTAGAATAAAATATCCATTCTTCTTCAAACGGGTTTTTTTCTCAAAATGAAAAAAAATAAATGAAAATAATTTCATTGAAAATAATCATGAATGCTGGTTAGGGAAGCGTTATGGAAATGTGGAATCGTGAAATAATAAAAGTTCATTCATTCTGTATATTTTTAAAAACAATCTTCTCATACTTTTGTTGGAAAAGTCATAAAGTACATCGTACCCAAAATGAAAAAAGATTAATTTTTATACCATTTAATAAAAAATCACTAATGGGTAAAATTGACATTAAACTATTATATATGAATATAAATAATATTACCTATTTACAAAACATGTAAATGGATAATAAATATACCTCAATAAATACATACATATAAACAATCACATATAATAGTGAGAATGAGAAATTATCCCCTACCAATTATAATCAGTTGAATCATATCACTCATAAAACAAGGATAATTATACGAATATGTAAATTTCATAACCATCATAATAAGAATAATAAAACATTAATGGGAAGCATAAACACTACAAAAACTAAATAGGTTGTTTATAAGGAATATGTCCCACATATATAAATGTGAGACAAAATAATCCCTTACCGTAGTTCTTATTTCTATTGTGTGTACCCAAAACTCCTATATAATGATTTAAATGATTTAATTTACATATTCCATAATCAAAATCATTTTTATGAATTCATATATTTTCATATAATCATTAGTTTGGTAATAATATTTCATTATTACTCATTATTCTGGTATAGAGTGCTTTATTTTCTTATGCATGTTTTTTCAGAATAAGATTCCGCTCCCCTTATTAGGTCATATTTATATCCTTAAAAAAATTATCTAAACATAATAAATACAATATATATTCATTATTTACATTTATTTAATAAATATCATGTAAAATTTATTACATCGCTTCATGGAGACGGTATGTCGTACGTATACACGAGCAATGATATTATTCTGATAATTGTTAAATATAATGGAAGTGGATGGTGTATATTTTGTTCTATAATCATTATAATGTAATAATAATCTTATATTTTTATTATTTCCATCACTATATCCATCCATGTAACATGGTGGCGAAAAAAATATTACACCACGGTGTGGATACAGTTAGTCGTACATACAAATGGTCGGTGATTTCATATTTTGTAGGACGTACAGAAGGTGGAATATGATGGTTTCATGATTATAATAATATATAATTATATAATTTATAATGATTTTATTACATTAAAATTAAAAAACAAATGAAGAAGAAGTATTAGAAGAATGAAGTTTGAAAGAATCAGTAGAAGTGATTATGTCATCCATGATGTGCTTCCTCTAAATATCCTCTTAATGGAACACGAGTTACTCATTTGAGAATACCAAAAATTTTATAATGTGACTAAATATGTTGATTTGTGAAAATGGAAGGGTAAGGCCAAGCATGAATTCTAAAATTGATGTGATGGGGTGGGGGAGGAGGTTCCCTTTTGAAATTGAGGTGAGGGGAACCCTTGGAAATTCAGAAAATATTAAATTAATATAAATTAATTTTTAATAAAAAATCCAAATTAAAATATGTAGAATATAGAAATATTATAGTTCTGAATCCATTCATAAATTAATTTTTTGAGATGTATTAATTAATTTTAGACCATATCCTTTCAGTATTCCCTTAATTATTATCTTTTAATTTTAATTATGGTATCATAATTTATTTATTAAGATATTATTAATTTTACATAAATGGGATAAATTTTCCATAATTATAAAATTATTTAACTTTTATAACATATAATATTCACTTTGAGATTTTATTTTTTTTATAATTTTTTATTATTTTTATGAAATATCAACACTCCCAATTTTTACACTATTCGTTTCATTGAATTTAAATAAAATTCATGTAGAGTGAAAACATTGAAGAAAAAAATTTAATAGTCTTTTAACATGTAATAATCACCTAGATAAATCATGTATTCCATATATTATTTCAGATAATATTTATTTTAATATTTATAAAATCATTTATTTGATATTTCACATAATAAAATAATTATTTATCACTGTTTAGTGAATATTTATAGAAAATGTTTTATCACTATAAATTTTATATAAATTCATATGACGTAGATATATTCATTTTATTTTTGGAGAATACTTATGTTCGTACTTGCATCATGGTTATTAGTACATTAATATTTTATACTTATAAGAGATAAGAGATTGACATGTTGTCGCATTCTTTTGTTTAAATAATTATTACTTCACTATCATTGAAAAAATTACATTAAATGAATCAATTTTTATCCTTATGTGTTAAGAGTCTACTTATATTCATATTGTAGTATTTTATCAAGTTTTATTTAAATTTTATTAGCCTTATCATATTATTTGTTTCCCTAAGTTACCTGATTTACCTTTAACCATGGTAAATAAAAATTATCAAAGTTACTATTCATAATCTTAAAAAAAATAAGTGACCTATTTAAATAATTTGGACTTACATTTTTCGAATTTTGAATAATGTATTTATTTTTGAATAAAACATATTGTATAAATTAATTAATTTAACTCCCATTATCAATAAGACAAAACAAGGGGTTTTAAAAGTAATAACCTTCTAAATATTGGCATGGGGTTATATAAAATTTCAAAGTGAAATTAAAACCAATGACAAAAAATGCATTAAATGAAAACAATATATTCTAAATATACTTTAAAACCAACTCAAAAGGTAATCTATCAAGAAAAATAAATTAAATGAAAAGGTAGTTTTGAATTAAAATGAAGTGTTTTCACTATTCATTAAAGTATTAATTTTCTATGAAAAATACCAAAATTTAAGAGAAAGTAAATTTAGATCTTCGAAATCCAAAGAATAATTTTATTTTTTCAAGAAGAACATAAAATTTGTAAATAAAGAGGTTTAAAATGCGTTCTCCATCAAAAGGTGGTAAAACTATATTTTTTGGTAAAATACTACTTTTATATGAAAAATATTATTGGTTCTTACATAATTTGTATAAAACATATATGATGAATTTTTATGATGAAATTATATTTATTAAATATATATTTCATTAATAAAATCCATAAAGAGTGATTTTATTATTTCTTAAACTCCTATATTTTCATTTAAAATGTTTTTCTAAAAATAAATTTCATTTTAATTAAAAATGTTTTATTTTCATTTATAAATAATTAGTCAAAAAATAATTAATTAAAAACATG
Source organism: Viscum album (assembly GCA_963277665.1). Classification (NCBI taxonomy): domain Eukaryota; kingdom Viridiplantae; phylum Streptophyta; class Magnoliopsida; order Santalales; family Viscaceae; genus Viscum; species Viscum album. The sequence continues at coordinate 1,391,911,776 of OY728152.1, forward strand.
TGTAATAAATATTTTCATAAAAAAAATTATTATTTTTCATTCCCACCATTTTTACATTTAGTTTATAAGGTAACATTATAATATTTAGTTTTTCACTTATACTCGATACTGCATGAAATGAATTATATAAAAAAAATGTGAACATGAGTGTAGAACAAGGAAAGCATATCAGTGCATATACAGAAAGCTGATATGATGTTTAATGTTGATTAATTTTATATTTATTTAACATACAACCTAACACGTCCAAAAAATTACGAAGACAACACTCTATCACATAAAAATCATTGGGTGTTACATTCTACCCCCTTAAAATCATTTTCAACCTCAAAATTCATCGGGGTTATAAAGGGTTAACTAGTTGAAAGTTTTTTTCATAGAAAATAACATTGTAAAAAGGAACAATAAAACAATATTTTACAAAGTAAAATTTGAATCATAACAGCTGCCTTAAGTAACTCATTAATAGGTTTCAACATTGGTTAACATTAGTGGCAAGAGAAAACATGGACATGGAAGAAAATAATATAAACATCTTGTTATTATGTATAGTGATATAGAAAAAGGTTAAAAGAAATTAAATGATTAGAAATTCATAAATATACAATGATTTATGGGACCAACTGTTTCATCAGATAAGAAGGAACTTGGATAAAATTTTTGGTCTTTAATATCCTTTTCCAAAATTTGATGCACTTGAGAAGAAATAAATACATAATTTCAGGATAATCTCATCATTATTCCTTCCTTGAAAAAAATTCTACTTCATATATTATTCAATAAAATGTTGTTGAATTTTTCTTTCTAGAAGTCTTATCATATCATGTGGTCCATAAACTGGTTGATAGGTCATTTCATCTGACATTATCACAAAAATATTATCATAAGTTATCAAACGTGCATAAGTGCGTATATGTTGAGATGAAACATTATTCTAAGAATCATCATATGAAGTTTAACCAAAACATTCCAAAAATTTGTCAACCATACAATCCATCAAAAAGAACATAAATCCAAAACTATTAAAAAAGGATCAAAAACTCAGCTTAACATTTATGCTTCATATATCATGATATATCTCTAATTGGTCTCATTAAAAAAATCAAACACCTTCATCATGTATTATCTTGAGTAATGGTAAAAAAAAGAATTATCATATATCCCTAACTGAATACATTCATGTTACATTATTAAATAACATATTGGATGTATTACTTAAGTCCCAAAAGTTTTGATACTTTCTCCGTGATAGTATAACCCTCTTGCAAACAACTCCATATTTAGTTCCCTTGAAAATAGCATCAACAATTTTACTTATCCAAATCCAACATATCTTTCTTCAAAAATCATTATCCAAACATAAGGGACATGTCGATGATTATCTTTCACATAATCAATTTTTCTCTATGTATATCACCATACCCAGAGATTAAATTTTTAGATCCTTAGAAAAATTTAATGTATCCTTTCTAATTCATAATCAAAACTTATACTAAAAACAGTTATATATTTTATGATTCATATAATATAGTCTTTGAATTCTGAAACATATACACCTCAATCATCTAAATTTATTCTGAAACCATTACTCATGATCCATCATTTTTATCATTCCAAAAATATTAATCATGTCTTAGGTTTTCTCAATGTTAATATTCTTAGGTTTAATGTGAATAATTATGAAAGAACATCACATACATTTCACATATTGTTTACAATATATTTATCCTATACAATATGGAAAATATTAAAACCATCATCTTGATTATCATTAGGATATTTCAACGTAAGAAATCAATCTTTATAATTCCCATAATTTTGATATATGAGACATTCAATTGTTATAATGTTCAATATTATTCTAGTTATTAACTAAGACCATATATTGAAGTGTGATAAAAACATATTAGATATTAGAAACACATAAGTAAGGTAAATTAATTATAACATTTGAATATATGATATCATTTTTTTAACCCTATATTAGAAATGATTATCATGAAAACCCTAGGATTGTAATCCATACATTGACTTATCTATAAGATATCCCTAGATATTATTATAATTACTTATAGGGGTCCCACAAATGATTTCACATCCTAGTTTGAAATGGTTTTCTAAACATTTAATCAGATACAAACTTTACTGAACAAATCTATATGTACATGGACGTTAAATTTCTTTTTTGGAATACTTAATACATTATACAAAAGACCCCAAAGACTATATTAGTTTAGTGTCTTTGGAAACTTAGAACACATTCATCTAACTTGATGAAATATCTCCAATATATCCCATAAATATATTCCCCTTTAGTTTTCCAACATAAAACCATTATATATATATCCTAAGGTAAAGAAAACCAAAAAATGGTTAAGCCTAAATACTCATTAAGGTAAAACATGATCATATATTTTGAATATAAAAATATTGAGTGAACAATAAATCATAGAAGTATGTAAGGAATAAATCATTATGGAACATTAACCATTATAACATAGAATTTCCGTAAAACATGAAATTGTGAAAGACACATTTTCATAGAAAATTAATTATATGATATCAATGATTCATATCCAATAACATCATAGCAGAAAAAGTACATTACTAAATGGGGTTTACTTAACATTCCAGCACTATATTAGTGAACCATTTTTACCTGATATTTATTCATGCCTATCTTAAAATATATATATCATTACTAATTGTTTGAGAGGGAGATATAGGTCTCACCCATCTAATAATGAAATCATTCTTACATATTCCACTAAAAACATAAATCATTCCTCATAACATAAACCTAGAAAAAATGGGTTTAGTAAACATCATTCCATCATAACATAATACATATAAAATATCATTTCATAATTAACATAATAAAATATTTGTAACAAAAGGGATAGAAACATAATCCTATTTAAATAGTGTCATCATAGAAGGAAAATATTTTTGATAAAACACATGAAATTAATTTTTGAGTAAAATATAGTTTCTTCTTCAAAAACATTTTATTTCCTCAAAATTAAATGCAATTTTAAATGAAAATAATTAATTTTAAATTATGAATAAAAGAATTTATCAGAATATTCCAGGAAATATGGCTTCTTGAAACCATTAAAATCCCTTCATTATGCATAATTTTACAAAAGGATTTGTCCCATAATATTGTCAGAAAATTCCAAAAGTATATTGTACCGAAAAAAAATTATTCCTTTCATACTGTCTAATAAAAATTCACAAATGGATAAAATTTATGTACAAAATTTTAGAAGAATATAAATAATATTACATTTTTATGAAATGTGGATGTGGATGTTTAATATAACCTAATAAATACTTATGTATAACCAATCTCGTATAATATTCATATCGTGAAATTATCCCCAACAAAATATTGTCAATAAAATTATATACCTAAAAAATAAATTTTATATATATTTAGATACCATAAAAATCATAATAAGAATCATAAAACATTCATTGGAAGACAACATCATGAAAAAGAAATAGGTTGTGTATAAGGCATAAGTCTTATAGGAATAGATATGAGACAAAATAATCCCTTACCTTTGGTCTATTATCTTTTGGGTGTATGTGAAACTCTTGTATAATTATTTAATTGATTTAAATGACTAATTACATAATATTTTTTTTTATATCATATATTATCACATTATCATCATTTTGTAAATTATATTTCATTATTACTCATTATTCGGGTAAACTGATCCATTTTCATCGGCATGTTTTTCTAAATATGGTTCTATTATACATCTTAGGTCACATTTATATCATTAAAAATTATATTAACATAATATACACCATATTTATTCATTATATACATTTTTATAATCATTCTATAATTAATATCATCTAGAATGACTCACATCGCATCGTGGGGACGTTAGGTAATATGTACACATGAGCGATGATATCATTGTGATAACAGTGAAATCGTAATGAAGTGAAAGGAATATATATTTCTCCATAATTCATATCATATTTTAGTAATCATATGTAGTTATAATTACAATCATTATATCCATCTGAGTAAGTTGGTGGTGAAAAAGATATTACACCACGGTTTGAATTAATCGGTAAAAGAGATTACCTCTTCGTTAACGTTCTTCCTCTAAATATCGTCTTAATGGAACTGGAGTTTGTCTATTTAGATGAACAGAACCATTATAATGTGAATAATGAAGTTGATAATGGAAAATGGAATGGGTTTGATGAGAATGAAATCTCATATTGATGTGAATTGGTGGGGGGGGGGGAGGTTCCATTTTATAATTGTGGTGATGAGAACCCTTGGAAATTCATAAAATATTAAATTTATATAAATTAACTTTTTTACCAAAAGATTAAATATTGAAATATCTCTAATATAAGATGATTATATTTATTAATACTCCCATTAAATATTTTTTAGACATGTATTGATTTTATTTTAAGCCTTATCATTTTGGTATACACTTAATTATTCACTTTTAATTCGTATTATGAAAACAACATTTTAATTATTTATATCTTATAAATCTTACTTATATGGGGTAAATTCTCCATTATTGGATAATTAATGAACTTTTAGACGTTATAATAGTCATTTTGTGATTTTAAAAGATTCTTTGGACTTTTAAATAATTTATTAAATACTTTTTGAAAAAACAATCAATTGTGTCAATTTTAATACTATTCTATTCTTTGAATTTTAATAAAATTCATAAAGTAAAATAACATAAAAAAATACCATTTAATAGTTTTATAAAATTTCATAGTCACCTATAAAATTCATGTATGTTATATAATATTTATTTTAAAAATTATACTATCATTTATTTGATATCTCTCTTGATAAAATAATTATTGTATAACTATTGTGTTAATATTTATGCTAATTTTAAAATCCCTAAAAATTATAAATAAATTCAAATGATGTAGATAATTTCATTAGATTTATGAAGAATACATATGTTTATAAATTCAACACGTTCACCACTACATTAAAATTTTTATTCAAATAAGAGATTAGAGAGTGAAAAGTTGCCTCTTTATTTTGTTTAAATAATAATAACATCACTTTCATAAAAAAAAGTCCATCAAATAAATAAATTTTGATTCTCATGTTTTAGGGGTATAATTATATTCATCCAACTCGATTTTTCCATGTTTTAGTGGATTTCTATTATGCTTATCATGTTCTTTGTTACCCAAATTCACTTGATTTACCTTTAATTGTGGTATGTATAAATTACCAAAGTTACTATTGGTAATTTCCAAAAAAAATAAAAGTTACCTATTTAGGAAATTTGTTCCAACTTATTAAAAAAATTGTATGTTTTTTTAAAAATTCAAAACATAGAAATTTCATTAATTATTTTAAAATTAATTCCCATTGTCAATGTGACAAAACAATTTTTTATAAAGTAAAAACCATTAAAATATTGACATGTGTTTATATCAAATTTCATTGTGAAATTAATCCGGCGACCAAAATTGGATTAATCAAGGAAAAAATAATCTAATAATACTTTAAAATAAACTTTTATGATAACCAATCAATAAAAATATTATTTACGAAAATGCAGCTTTGAATTAAAATATATTATAGTTTCACTATTAAATAAAGTATGAAACTTCTCATAAAAAACCACAAAATTTCCACCAAGGTATATATTGATGTCCCTCAACCAAAGAAAATGGTTTATTCTGTGAAAAATAACTTATAAAAGTGTAATAAACTAGATATAAAATGGGTTTTCAATCAAAAGTCAGTAAAATGGTAATTTTTTATAAATATATCTTTTATCCAACAAAATTGAATTCGTTCATATATAATGCATACAAAACATATATTATTAGTTTAAACAATACATGGGATATATTAAATATAAATTTCATCAATAACTTCCATAAATATGGATTTAATTATTTTATAAACTAATATAATTTCATTTAAGTAGTTTTGGAGAAAAACATTTCCTATTAATTGACAAAAAGTGTTAGTTTAATTAATAAATAATGTCTCACAAAATAATTTATTAAACAAATGTGAAAAAAATATTTTAAGTAATCAATTAATGTTCTTCATTGACACCAATTTAACATATACAGTATAAATTAACATAATACTATCTATTTGTCCACTAATACTTTGTCTATCATGAAATAAATTATATCAAAAGAGCATTTACATCAATATCACAAAATCAATGAATAGAATTGCTTATACAAAAATATAAGCTGATGTTACATATTTCACTATATTATATTTGTGTAATGTACCATACAAGACATCAAATATATTAGAAAAACCAAACTTTATCCCATTAATATATTGTGGTGTTACATTAGTACATATAAATACCCAGTACTATCAATATAATGAATGCAAATATGTGATACCACCCAAACAAATGTGTACAATAATATAAATTTTATGGTGTATCATGGAAAATAAACTGATAAAACCAAAACAATATGAGGATTAATGTTGTTAAAGGGGAATCATCACTAGCATCACCTGAACCAACTCCAAGATCCAACACCACCAAACATTCCCATGGTGTCAAGATTCATCGCTAGATAAATAACAGAATTTTCAATTCCCTGGGTGTCAATATATAACATCTAAAAATTCTTCATTATTACAATATAGTGGGTGAGTATAAACTTTGTGGAAATTCCATATAGACTTCCCAATATAGCCCACTAGGATAATAATCGATTTTAAAAATGAAGATTTTGGGTCCTTAATCTGATTTAAAATATAATTTTTAGACCATTAATTGAACATTACAAGATTAGTTTCCATGGTTTGAAAAAATTTGTAAAAAATGTGTGAATTCTTTTAAACATCACCGATGTAGCCACACAATTAGGCCACATGGTTTGTAAAACTATGTGCTAACTATGTGGTTCAACCATATCAAGGCCATCACCATGCATTGTTGGATCACATTGTATAATAGAATATATTTCAACCAATATATTCCCTATGTATCTAAATGATTGTTTTCTCCTAGAATAGACATTGATTGAAAAAACAGCACTCCAATATGATCCCTCTATAAAAATCCTTAACACAAATACACTTTTTACTGGAGATAGTGCATGGTTTCACTTAACCATGCTTAGACCTTTAAACAGAAAAATCACCTATAGAATATTCTAAAAAAATTTGAAACATCCTTCAAATAACCCTTGTATTATATAATATCAAAATACATACTAAAAATGTGATATACCTAAAACGGAAGGTTCCACATGATGTGTAACTCATAATTATTCTAATGGATTACATGTCGAGTCCCAATGCATGTTCCGTAGATTCGTAGAAAAATGGATACATGGTTTGTGGTAGTTTTTATACACTATATAACTCATAATAATTTATTTTGGATGCATGATGAGAAAATATGTACTATGTTTAAATTGACTATATAGAATTGAAATTAATTATGGCACTAAATCAAACTACACAGTGTGTAATTGGTGTACATATCGTGTGATAGTGTTTTATAGAGTATTAGATGCCTTATTCATTTAAATAATAATTTTAAAACTATGATTTATGTATCAAATTAATACATGTTATGTACTTTATTGGTATTAAAATAGGTACAATCATTGTATATCAACACAAGTCATGTGTTATAAATATCAATCTCACTACTAAACTTGAGACATAAAACTACACACTATGTAATATCATGAAACACTGCATATAGTTTTGTAAGTATATGGTACCTGATAAGGGATATAAAATATATTAGGTTGTTTATAGGGGCAGAAGACGCATTGCTTCCAAGTACAGCCCATTTTCATAATATATTATGAATATAATAAATTTATTAAATTTATTAAAATTTATAGTTAATTATAATCTATAAGATTATTTGGATGTATAACTATGATAAATTAATTAATTAACTAATAATTTTATTAATATATTAGTTGAAGTGATTTATCATAATAAATAAAGGATTTAAATGAATGCTACATTTTTAAAAAAAATATGTATTCTTTTCATGTGTGGATGATCATGAGTTAGATCAACCTAAGTATGTTTTGAAATTATTTAAATTTAATTATTAATGATTTTTTTAATAATTATTCTTAACTTAAAATTTTGATATAAGATTCATAAATTCAAAAAAAATTTCTATAAACATGAATTCTTGAAATTTCCTTTTATATATCCCCATACCCTAGCTCCCCATAACAATTTATGAGTAATTCATATTTAAAGGTTAGATCTTCTATTTGCGTGAAGACTATTCAATTTGGATCCAATTTGAATAAAACCATACTGATACATATGTGAAAATATGGAATGATGGAACAAGGATATAACATTGTTCAAGGAGTGATTTCTATAGATTTCAATGATTAGTTTACAGTCCTCTCATTGAACTAACTAATTGAACTGATCATAATCATTCCATGTATATTTATTTTATTTCTGTCAATTTAATGGTGAATTATTTACGTTTATCATATTATTTATCCTGATTATATAAAATTTGTTAATTAATAAAAATGGAATATTAGATAAAATGAACGGATTATGTGTATATTATTTTATTGTTATATTGTTAATTCATTATATAAAATGATAATAATAATAATAAGAATATAAAGGGATACAATAATAAACAATTATACATAAATATTAAAAAAACTTAATGAAAATATTAATTTTGTATTTCAAAACATTATGTGGGATAAAATGAAACCATAGTTCAACGTGTTTTTCTAGCCATAGTGAGGGTGATTTCAGTTATTAGGGAGATTTAAATAATGTCAAGGGTTGATTTAACTAATCTCACATCAAGGATTAATTTCCTTCATAGATCATTGTGTAGCTAGGATGAAATTGTTATGTTAATCTATGTTCAATATTATTGAGTCCACTCAACATCTCAAGAAACAGATAGTTAATGATGTTGTAAATACCCACTTACCAAAATACCATTGAATAGTTTGTAAGTCATAATTATAGATTATGAGAAGGTATATGTGGATCCTTGACACTAGGATATCCACATGATATGATATTCAAAAACCAAATCTGAGGGATGTTGGGATGTTACAAAATAAATGGAGAATAATATATTTAATTTATTATTTAATGTATTTTAGTAATCAGTATAATATAATAAAACCCTAATTTAATTTTTTTGTATATAAAATAAAAGTCATCCAAAATCAACATTATCATTATGACAATATTATATATATAAAATATTATTATGGAAGGAAAATTCTAAGAGTGGAATCAAAACTTTTGTATTGTATTACTCCATGAACAAAAATCTTATGTGCTGGAGTCCCCTATTCCTAATGTTCCATCTACAGACATGAGTAATGAACATCACCATATTTACATAAGAAAAAAATGATGTTCTATTTTTCAAGTGATTGATGTTGTCATTTCTATCCAGTTAAATTCATAAGATACATAAAAACAATAATACTGACAAGATGTTGTCTCGCGTGCATAATCAGCAAGTGAAAGATAAACATGATATGTATGATATCTCCCATTAATTTATAACTTAAAATACTAGCGATTGTTGTATATAAATATCTAATGTGCTCAAGATGATTGTATATATTAATCATTTTAAAATATTGAGTTTTAATCTACCTGATGAGTTGTACACCTACCTCATATATTATTCAAACCCTTAGAGATTGTCTAGTTTTATTTTGATGTACGATATGAAATCAATTTATAAGAGTTACTTGGATATTCTTACCAATATTTCACATGAATATAATAAATTTCTACAAGAAAAACATATAGTCATTATAGAAAAAAAATGGAAAAGATGATAGTGAATAAGAATTACTCAAAGTATAAGGATTTTATGCACTGCTCGGCTAATAAAAGGAATATCCAAATTCATTCAAAGGAACAAGATGGAGAATGTTTCCCATGTGGAAAAAAGGTCCTCTAGAATAATAATTATGCAAGAGAAAGGTTGTAAGGGAAAGATTCATCTATGTTTCTTATATAAATAATTATTTTTTTATATCTACCATTTGTACATAATGTATATCTCGTTGTCCTGTCATTTTTATCTAAATACGTGATCCATGCAGATTGACGAAACCACCAAAATGTGTTGTGGATCTTCGAGCTGACAATACAGAAATACTAACTACCTTGGACATTTGATACTATATAATTACATTTTGAACCATAAGGATCTTTTTATTCATGGGGTGTTATTATGTTCCTAATTTTACCAAGGACATTATATCTATATCCCATATTGATATGGATGGATTTAATTTCATATTTATGAATTAAGGTTGTTACTTTTAAATAAATAGTTTTTTGGAATGAAGCATCTTAATAATGATCTCTATATAATTGTGTACGAATTCCAAGTGTTGGAAATCGATAATTAATCATGTTCATTTGGCTCATTTAGCCCCCAATTGTGCCATCTCTAACTTGGTCATGTAATGAAAAAGTAAATGACAAGGCTATATCAACATAGATATTTAGATTCTTTTGAACAAAATCCACATGGAATGTGTCATGATTATTTTCAAGGACAAATTATCTAACCACCATTTATAAGGAAATGTAAAATGGATGTGTAACATCTAGAATTAGTTCATATATATGCGTTAAAACCTTTTCTAGTTATAAATATAGGTATATATTCATTTCATTACTTCTACCAAAAACATAAATTGATATGGATATGTATACATAAAAATGAATAATTCATAATCCTTTGTTTATTTTATGGAGTATAAGAGTTATGTATAGAATCATCTTAGTAGGATTATAAAGAATATCCAATAAGATCAATGTGGTGAATATCCTAACCAATAGTCCATCAATGATCAATGATAGTTTCAGATTTGATATTAACTCACTCAATATTATACACCATTATGGAATAGTGATAGTGAAAGGAATCATTTCACCTTTTTGGATTCGTTGAGTTTGATGATGAGTTGTGAAAATATTTCATTTTACTTTTTGGTGTATGCATTAAATTATTTAATGTAAAAAATATACCATGTTCAAACTAAATATGAAAACTGAAATCCATACAAGCTGATGTATGAGAATAAATATGTGTTCTCTATTCTACAGACATGGGATTGATAGGTGTTTTTTAAATCCATTTATGGAAACAAACTATCTTCTTAGAGAATAGTGTGTATCTTTAAAAGATATTCCCGGGAATGAAGATGATATTTTATGTATTACCCCTCAGACAAAAAAGTAATAGTGAAAAAAAATTCCATGCTCCCTAATAGGGTTTACATTTCTATAATACATAGTGATAAAAATATTAACTTCCAATGAAGTTAATACACAATATATAAATGATTTATAATAGAAATAAATTCCATAATCCCTGATGGAATATATTTCTCTAGAGACACATGTGCTACATAGAAGAACTAGAGAGGTTTTATAACTAAAGAGATTTGTTTTTGTAGTCAAAAAGGATGGTGACTCATTACTAGTTGATAACGTTGAACATTTTATCCTACAATAATGTAGTAATTAAATAAAAAGTTACAAGATAGAAATAATACATAAATTTTATGATGGATTACATATACATGAACACATTTTTGGTTCTAAAAAAATCTTATGGTAGATGTATGTTCAGTTTCATTAAAACGGTTATTCAAGAAGGAAATGTGTATAAAAATTAATTTTAATTTCTATAAGGAATGAATAATTTCTAAAGTTTTAAAGCAAACTTAGGGTATTTAATATGAAAAAATCAATATAATTGATTCTATTTTTAAATATATTTGATTTATTATTTCAATGAAATTTTTCTTAGATATGATATCTGCTATATGGATTGAATTTTTTTTCAATAACAAAAACCATATAAAAAATAACTATATGAAACATATGGTTGGGGTTTTGAATCTAATTGATTCGAATAAGGTATAAAAGTTATACATGTACAATTATGAATTGAATAAACCATACAAATCACTGAACATTCACTTTGATGAAGTATTAATAGATTTTTCTTTCATAAATAATGAATATGATATCTATGTATATAAGCAGTTTAGAGGGAGTGTAGTATTTTCCAAGGAAGTGTATGTGGATGAAATATTGCTTATTATAATTAATATACTATTTTTATAGTCATGTAATCTATGGTTGAACACTTTCTTATTCATGGAAGACATCGGTGAAGAAACCTATATTATAGGAATCAAAATCATTTATGAAGATCAATGAGGATAGTTTGACTAATTCATATTATATACATTGGCAATATATTGAAGATATTTAATATATAGGAGTTCACAGGGTGATTATTTCCATTTTTTCATAGTATAAATCAATTCAGGATATTTTTACCTTAATATGAGAGATATTTGATAACTAGGATTCCTTACACTTATCTTATATGATCATCCACTTATTCCATACATTATTTGTAGTGTCACATATCCTTTAACAATATCATAGTATGAAGATTTCAAGTAGATATTATAAAACTTCATTGGATAGTATTCAAAACTATATTAAAGTATATTAGGAATTATAATAATATTTTCCAAGATTATGGATGTGATGAAGATCTATTCATCATGGTATATACAAATGATAGTTTCTAGATAGATTTGGATGGTTTAAGTCATAGTGAGGATTATTATTCATCCTCAATGCATGATCTGTTAACTATAAGGTATATAAGTATGTGGAAGTCAGTTATTCTATAGTAGGCTGTGATTATATATCGATATTTGATATTGAAAATGTAGTGTGGATATAAACCTCCATATATGATTTTTATGTGGTTCCAAATAGTAAAGAAAATATCAAATTTTATTCTAATAATAATGAAATGGTGGACCTCTCCAATGAAAAAAGGTCACATAAAAATAAAAAGAATATAACATATAACGTTCACCCATAATTTATTTTTCTAAAAGGGGTTTCATCATAGAAAGTTGATTTTCCATAGATGATAACATGGAAGACCAATTAAATGATACATTACTTTATAATATGAATAAATTTCATGTGAGTGATCTCAGACAAAAATTAATTAGTATTTAGATCTATTATATGTGGTATTCTATTGGATTTAGTACCTAGAACCACTAAATTTGTATTTTTATATTCTTATATAATCATGGTCTTAAACATTGGTAAATATATTATCACATAAGGAGTATTCCAATGCATAAGATGAATGTGCTCTTGTCCATACAATATATGTCACATTAAAAGGTATTATATGTTCCTCACTATGATGAGGACCTTCATGTGAAATGATGATATTATTAAATATATCTTCTATTATTAGATTAAATCTATCTAATTAATACATATGATGTAGAGTATTATGTGTATATACTTCACAATACATTACTTATTCTTCTCATGTAGTTATAAGATAGTAACCTACAGGTGATGAGGTTATGAGAATATACCCATCTATAATAATTCCACATGTTATATGTTTCATTGCATATTACAATATTTGGACATATTTATTAGTCCTTAGGCATGATATTATTGTAAATGTATATCACATGTCACAAAAATATTTGTTTTGATGAAATGTTTCTTCAGAATTTCTTATAGAATGTTATGACATGTTACGTATGATACAATTGATATAAAATTATTGAATAATTAAAGAAAGTATTTTTTCATTCCGTGTTAATGTAAGTAAATTAATTACTCCATTTGACTGGAATGTAACTCTATGATTATGTCCATGTTCATGGAGGTTTTATTGATGAGTTTATTTAAATAAAATAAAGGAAGGATATACTAGGATATAATTGTATGGAATAAGAATGAAAGATACATGACGTGATATTGAACAAAAGGATATATTTATCATTTTTTATTTGTTTGAGGATGTTATCATTTTGAAACTAACATGATTCTAAATGGGTTACATGATGAGTGTCTATAAACTGATATTGTACTGTCTGCAAAACACACCCAATTCAACTAAGACAAATGCCTAGAGGGTCACACACTAAGTGTAAATAGAACCTCGTCTAAAATATATATGAATTTAATATTAATAGATATATTATTGTCATGTTACTTGGATTAATAATTATTCATTTTATCAAAAAATTATTTATTGAATGAATAATTTAATGATATTTATTTATTTAAATAAATATTTATTGTTGAATGCTTGATAAATTTCAATGAGGATTGCTGGAATTAGTTAATTTTTTTATAGAGGTGATATATTTAATATTATTTAAATAAATATATTTTTTTATTTAATATATTATGTTAATATTATATTTGAGTTTTTCACATCTCATGGAAATAATAATAATAGTAGTATTATTATTATTATTATTATTATTATTATTTGATAATGGGTTTTCTAAAGATTGAGACACTGGATGATGGAATTTTTGAAATTACCTATTATTTAACATAGCTATATAAACTATGATATCTATTTTTAAGAATAGGATATAACGGTTCATAAAATCATTCTATATATTACTCTAAATCTCTTGAGAGAATATTATCTAGAATGTTCCCATGAACTGAGAGAAATTATCATCATCTTCCCTCGGATGTCTATGAGAGGAAAAGATGTACCCTTTATGAATAGAAGTAATTTTAGTTTTTATCAATTGGATAAAATCAATGGGATTTTTAATTGGATCTTGAATGAACATATCCATCTATGGTGATTCAGGGTTTATAAAACACTTCTAGTTCATTTTAGGGTGATTCTCCTAATTTATATTTTGACCCAATGATAGTAAATAATATAAGATCTTAGTAAATTCAATAATAATGAAAAAATTATAAGATGTGAGTAAAATATACTTTTAAAATTAATTATAAATTATTCTTTAAATATTAAATTTCGTTGATTCGAGGGTTTTTATACATTTATTTCTAATAATAAATTTGGAGAAGTTAATGAAAAATATTTATTGGCTATGGAGTAATATGCTTCTGATATTTCTCAAAATCAACAGAACACGAATATCTAATACATATATCAATTCATTATCAATAAAAATATAATTAATGTATCTGTTATTACTTCTAGTAGGACCTTAGGAGGATTTGATTTAGCTATATCACTTGATTCCAACAATTTACTCCCAATAGTCCAGCATAATCCGTCCTAGAGTCTCATCATCCATAATATACATTTGGATTCCCATGCGAATTTTTATATCTAGGATTCTTATTGTACTAAGTGGGAAAATTAAACAACATATATGAACTCCTAAGTAAAAATAATCAGTATCCTTGATCCAAATTGTAAAAACTATGATTTTTCATGAATTCGCACCTAGTGGGGTTCTGTACCAGTCATGTGGTTTGTCACATTATTCACCCTACCTATTAGGAAAAGTTCCTATATTATATATATTATACTTAATAATATTATATTATTAAATAGATAACCCACAATTCTAATCACAATACTATGAATGAGGAATCCACTCGTCTAATAATTTCATCATTAGTTCCATACAAAGTTTCATAATTGTATTGGTATTTAATCCCATAAAAATTTCCTTAACCATTAATAAAAATATTATGTGTACTATATCCCACCCCACCAAATGAGGTCTAATAAATTGGAAACATACATAATAACTCTTAAAATATATTTTTGATGATTCTAAATTATAAATATAATGTTCAGTATGAACCTCACAAACCCAACAATAACCATAATTCAAAATCATCCGCAAAGGACACAAATTTAAAAAAAATAATCCTAATGAAATCAAAAACGATAAAAAAAATTCACAAAACCAAGACTCTAAAATGAATCACCAAAAATTCCTAAGTCATTTGAAATCAAACCATACACACTAAAACTAGTTACCTCACCATCCTCAAATAGTTCCCATCAAAAGAAAATAAACACATAAGGAAGTCATACATGTTACCACCATTGAGCCATTTTCAGATAATAAACTCTAATCACCGTGAATGATATCAAAAAGACCATAAAAATAGAATAAACTAAAACTCACTATGAACTGAAGATAATATCGTAACCATTATTTTTAATAATTCATCCATATCATAGCAGAGTTCCCAGAATTAAAAAAGCTCCTTCATCATCACAAAAAATAATATATTATCTATAATATTTTTACCATTACCAACATGGAACAAAAAACATGAAAAAAACAATATATAAAGGTTCTTAGTGACCAATGATATAATGGATTATATCAAGTATATTATTCTAAAATAGTTAATATCTCACCAATGGTATGGTATCCTAAATAGATAATATGTTATTAGGTTCCATCATGAAATAAAGTATAATAGAATGAAATCCATAAATCAAATATCTCATTGAAGAGTAAAATAATTTGATAGTATATCATCTCTCTATTGAGGTCAAATTGACCATGACATTATTTAACCCTTTGGGTCCCCTTTTGGTGGTATTAAACTGGGATTTCCACCCTAAGTTGACCTCCCAAGGGTCATGGGCTAGTTACTAACAAATCACACATTATACCATTCCATAGTACATTCCACATATAATCCACATAAAATCCCCCAAAACTATACACCCTAAATTTGTTCAAAAATATATCATTTTATGTTGGATTTGATAGAAAAAAATGCCACAAATTTTTTTGAATTCAATAATATCAAAGATAAAAAAAACATACCAAGTCACATTCACCCTAAAGACCAATTTAGTATTATTTATTGACAATTAGAAAAAAATAATACATAAAAATTGGAAATTTACACTTACTGAAATTTTTTTACATAGAAATATGTTATTATGGTCAAAAATCACTTTCCATTCATGAAATGTTTTATTTATTCAATCTGTGTTTCTATTTTTCATACAATAATATATACACATCCTTAACCCCTATGAATTTTTTTTAAACTATGGGATCAGAAAATAAATCTTATTAGGGGATAAAAAAATAATACATGATAATTCATTTAAATTTTGGAAAACCCATAATTAATCTTTCCTTTTCCCATAATAATAATTAAGTTATAAATAATCATTATTTTAGTCCCGAAATAGACTTTTCTAAAAAATATTATATAAAAAATTTCATAATCAAGAATAATGAATAAAATCATAATTCATATGGGTTTCTTGAAAAACATGAAAATATGTCCATAAAAATCCATTTACTCATAGAACATAATAAAAAATATTTTTAATCCTAAGATCTTTTGATAATCTTATAAAATTGAAATATCTCAATAAAAACCATAAATAAATTCATCATGAAATATATCCACGGATAATAATATAAATAATAACATGGATAATAATTATTTCTTTCATAATAATATATTTCATTATTCAAAATAATAAAATAAGGCTCTAATATACTTTTCCTAAAACATAATAAATATTTAGGTAGAGATACACTAAATACACTAGTTAGTTAGGCTCATAACACCTACTAATGCATCTAAGGGCTCCCTAATATCATGCCCCACCTATCACTAACTATGTCCAATGAAATAATCATATAGAAATATATAATAAAAATAAAAAAATAATCAACATAAATATCCATATTTGGAAACTAGAACATATAATGTCAATATTTTTCCTTGTAAATACAATAATTATCTTAGTAAGACCGCCTTATTTTACACATTATATAATAATGAGTATATTGTTTTTTAAACATTATAATGTTGGATGATTGAGAACATATATTTTATTATTTATTAATGTTTTAAAAAAATAATTTCAATTATCCGAATCATATCCCTATGAATTTCAAAAACGGAGTGAATTTTATCGTATTATTTTTTCACTGAGTAAATTTTGGGTTAATACATAACAAGGCCTTTGGGGGTTATTTATTGTAGTTGAATCTATGATAATTAATGTATCTTGTTATATATATCTATATTCAAAATCCATTACAAGGAAACTTCAAATATCTACTACGACAAAAATTTTGGATATTAAAATAGATGAATTTTTTTTGTAAAAGTCTTTGATTTACTCTCTATAAAATAAGATAAAATATTTTCCACATAATATATTTTAAAACACTAATTTTCACAGAAAATGGGAATACATTTTTATTTTAATACACATTAAAAATTTTAGAATAATATTTATAAAGAAAATTATCTATGATGTTGGGAATGGTAGGTCATGTGGTTAACATTAAAAATCAACCATTTTAAACATCAAAAAAATAACCCAAGCATGAAATGCTGAAAATTTCATTTTAAAAACATGGAATTGAAAGTCAAAAAATTTAAAAATAACATTGAAATTTTTTTAATCAAAGATAATATCATTCATGAAAAATTTAAGGAAACTTGATATAGAGGAAATATATTTTGAATTAAAAACATTAAAAAATTACTTTAAAGCAAAATCTAATACCTTAAGTCCAGAATCATTTTTTAAATAATATAACATAATGTATAATAAATTTATACTTATTATACATATATATTAGGACCATAATTATAATTATCATACTATATATCATTCCCTTATAAATTTCTTATTATATATCTATTAACAGATCATCATTAAAGTGAAAATTACGAAATCAATGGTTATATTTTCCATGTATGTTTTGGTTCATAGATTATAATCCTTTCACCTTGGATATAGTTTTGAAATATATATATATACTCATAATCATGTAATATATATTATATTTATCCATTATATACACCTTTTTAAAAATTAATGTAACATGATAATGAAAATTGAATTGCATCAATTCATAGAGATTATGGTCCACATGTATACAAAGGTAATGTTGCGATTTTTCAAATGGATTGAAATAATGGATGGTAAATATAAAAATATATTTATAGAACCACAATTGTATCATAATTATCATATATTTCTATTATTTTTATCCTTAGGAAAATATATCTAAATAAGATTTGAAAAATGAATTTCATTGGTTTGTAGAGGTGGTTGTCCATACATAAGCGCTATCGATATTATCATTTTCAATAGATCATAGGGTAAGAAGGTAGATAATATTTTATATTTATATATTCATAATTAATTAATAATATATATGTATATATATATATATCCAACAAATACATCTTTATAACCATCCATGTGAGGTGGCATTGAAAATAAAACACATTGCTTCATGGAGATAGTAATTAGTACATATAGGTGAGTGATGTTTTAATTTTACATTAGATAGAAAAGTGATTCAACATAGTTGAGAACGTAGAATAAAAAACTTAATTGTATTTAATTTATTCATTTTATTTATGTAATATAGTAATATATGGTTTGGAAAATGTAGAAGAAGAAATAAACATGAAATTGATCTGTAAAAACAATTAGCTCTTCTTTGGCTATCCTCCTTTTATTGAACATAAATACTTTGGAGTATAGGTTTTGGGTCACATAAGAGGATATTTAATATCTTAGGTTTATATTGAAGATGTAGTTTTATGATTTTTTATGTCATATCTCTATTGTATTGCATAAACTTTTCATTACATGGATCAAAATACATGATCTTTTAATGTTTATTTTCATATAAATTTGAAACATAATACAACAAATAAAAAATTATTATGATACATGTAAATTTATTATTAATGGGTTCATGCTAAGTTAATTTTACTGCATATAATATCATATAGATATACATCAATGTAATGTGGTGGAAATGATCCAAGTATGTGAATAAGAAAGGGAGATATTTAACATATTATCATATCATAATCATAAAAATGAAGCATTCAAAATAATATCATCACTGTTTTTCACTAAGGATTCATAAATCTAAATTTCCAATGTTATTCACCATTGTATCATAAAACATGACATATCTATAGACTATTATTTTACCTATGAATTGGATAAATATCAGTGTGAACCATTAATATGTATTAATATCATGTTATCCACATTTATCCTGATAACTTATTTTTCATATAACCTGAGGGTAGTAAAGTTTTGGTTTCATATAAAATCATTTACTACATATGTGATTCAAGGTTTGACCATGGGATCCTATTTTACCCACACAAAAGAAATTATCGTTTTCTATATGTAAAAAAATAAAAAATTATATTAATTCCTAGGTGAATACTCATGGATAAATAATTGGATTGGGTATTTATAATATAATAATTTATTATGTAAAAGAGAAAACTTTGATAAGAAAATTCGGCAACATGATGGGTACAAAACATGCATTTAGATAATGGTAACATGATTGAGACAGAAGACCTATAATTGATAAAATATTACATTAGTAGTAAGGTTCTTATCAGAATCATAATAAAAGAGAGTTATATACCTTTTAAAATATGAACAAAAAAATTACATCAATAAATTAAAAGATGGATATAATTATGTTTCCTTGATAAGTTTCTCATAAATATAGAGGATGGATCCTTATGGAATTAAATAAACCTTTTGGAGACTCTTTGGTAGTAAATATTATCATAAATTAATGGATTATCAATTGGGATTGAATGTTAATGGTGAAATGAGCGGGTATTTATAGAAAAAAGTGGATGAATGTTTTGATAAATTCCAAATCAAGGTCTTGAAAATCATTCTTAGGTGAAATAAAAAAGTATTGGATTAACCATGTTTTTTCACATGATGTTTGAAATTTTGGTCACATATTATGATATTTTAATATATTAGAACTAATCACCATTTTTTTAGTAATTCATTGGACATGAAAAAATTTATTCTTCATAAGTATTGTTTTTTAAATAAATTATTCCAATTGAGACATTGGAAACTCCCTTACAGGTTTGGAAATTGATAAAAACATATAAATATGCATATTATTTATAAATGTATTTATTTTAGATCATTGATTGTGGTAAATTAATAATTATATAATTTTAACATAACAAAAATTCATAAAACATATCTATTTTCAACAACTTTATTTCTATTATTCACTAAAAAATAATGTATTATAGAAAATTATCAAATATTCACCCTAACCTAATATCAATTTGATGATTTTGAATATAGTACATATTTTTAAAAAAAATAATTATATAAATATGAGAATTTTATCTTTTAAAGATAAAAAATCTTATTTACTAAAAAATTATAGTATTTAGGACATAATAAAACTTCTGATAGTTATCAAAATTTTGTAGGAAATTATAAAATTAATTTATTATATATATATATAAATAAGATAGTTTTAAAAGAAAATTTCATTAAAAATATTATTCAGAATACCTGAGTCTATTATATAAGTGTAAATCTATTATAAAAATAATAATGATTTATTTTCATCCAATAATCTATTTTTCATATTGGTCTTAGTTGGAAATATATTTTTTAAAATAATAATATTGTTAAAATGTTGATTTATAGATTAACCAAGTTATTTATAGAATGGAAATTACAATTTAACTAACTAAGGCCCAGGCATGTAAAAATTTATCACACCCATGTACTCCCCATAGGAAAGGTGTATGATGTTTTTAGATTTCTGGGGTGGCTCAGCTAACATTGACCAAGTGTTAATCTACACTAAAATTAACATCTCTGATTGGTAATTTCATTTGAGCCCCAATTATTAAAGATCTTCTTGGGCTTGGTCAACCAATAACCCTACTGACACTGACTCCCTCCAATGTTCTGACAAAGGGGCTTCGAACAGTATGACTCTACTAGTTTATGTCAACATTTCTTTTTTTCTATATCGACTATCCTTTGTAATTAATTCGTATAAGAAAAAATTATAATAGTAAAATTATTATAAATGGGTATAGTTAACAATGGAAAAATAGTCTAAATGTTATATTGACCAATGTTCATATTACTAGTCCAATAGTCACATTTCTCCCTATAAATACCAATTTATTCATTCACTCAAATTTAATTACAATTCATCCAAAGGATTTATTTGTATTTTATAAGATTTAGATATGTTTAATAATATTTATTTTTTAATTTCTAGAGTGTTAGCCTTTGGGTTGATTATTATAACATATTATAGAGATCTATATTTTTATATTATAGCACTTGAATTTTATATTTAATTCTTATTGTATTATTGGGAATTTTTATTTTTTTCTTAATAAATAATGTGATGATATTTATTATTTATATAAGTTTTTTCTAGTTACACTTTATTATATATAACTATAATGTTATATAAGGAAAAATACTTTTTCTCAAGAAATAAATATTATTAAATTTTAACTGTTGTTATATTTTCCCTCATTTAGAAATTTCATAATCAGAATTTCATCTCATATTTTCATTTGATAATAGGTGAGGGTACTTCTTTTGTATTCAAAACATTGGTAACCATGTCATGTATTTTTACTTCTGGTTCCAGCACAACACTTTTACAATTTGAGTTGTATTGTCTCATATAAAATTATCTCTATCGTCTGAGTTCCTCGTTGACTTCTCATCCCAACATAGGTTGTGTTCAATTTTCACCACCTCTATATTTAATACATGTGAGGACTCATGTATGCTCTTCATCAAGATATATATATGGAAACCAACATGATCTTAATACATTTTTTGACATTCTAGGTGATACGCCACTACTTATATGGGATAAAACAATTAAAAGGGTCTAATATACACATGGATGTGATCCCATTTATTTCCAAACTACATGAAACTCTTCCATGATTATATATATGAAAAACATTTACCTATAACATCAATATCTAATTCCCTATGATGTTTTTTTCATAGATATTAAACCAACTCTAATAAGATTTTATATTTTGTTGTTTGGAATAAATATTTTCAATCATATATAAGATCGGGCCCATGATGTTGTCTCCCACCAATATCATTCCAAAATGTATGATTTCTACATCACTTCCAAATTAGAGCATCATAGGTTTACATTTTAATACTTGAGTGGAAACTATTTTCGAATAAGAACTAAAAAAATCAAAGGTACTTATCCTACAAAAATATAGATTCTATTAAGAATTTTCTCAGCATGTCCTCATGTGTATAAATAGTCTTTTTTGTTTTTATATCATTTTGGAGGTGATACACCCTACTAAAACTCAATTTAGTATCCATAGCATGTTGAAGTATTCTCTACAATGTATATGTGAACCTTATATACTGATAAAAAAATTTCACATGGAACCCCATACATCCTCACCACATCTATTATGTATATATTGGGATTATTTTAAAGAAAAAAATATTCCTCAATAGTTATAAAAAGTTTAGTATTTTTTGAGTCAATCAACTATTATCCATGACTCCTTATTTCCTTTGTATGTTCATAGGAGGTCGGTGATGAATTTCATAGTGATATTGTCTGACTTCCACTTTGGTATGGGTAGTGGTTTCAATACCCCTTTATAAAGATCTCACTTTTCCTTCAAATTTTGATACACTAAGACCCTACAGTACATTAGGAAATCTCCCTTTTCATATTATCCCACCAATAATGATCACGAAGGTCCCAATAGTTTTTTCTGCTTCTAGTATGTATAGAGGGTATAGAGCTATGATATTTTCCCATCATCTCCTCATTTATCTTTAGTATATATGGGATACATAGCCTTGTATGAAATTGTAGTACACATTATTGATTA
This sequence comes from Viscum album, assembly GCA_963277665.1. Lineage (NCBI taxonomy): Eukaryota > Viridiplantae > Streptophyta > Magnoliopsida > Santalales > Viscaceae > Viscum > Viscum album. The sequence continues at coordinate 1,391,935,345 of OY728152.1, forward strand.
ATATTGAAATCATTAAACCTCGCATTATTTAAAACATCTATATTCTTTCGAAATAATGGGTCTTCTCTTTTAGATCTATTGAAGTTATCTAGTAATGATGGATGAAAATGAATTTGTTATATGATTGATGATTTCCATTCACTTATGATTCCCATTTCCATATTTACTAGGTCCCTAACCAATACTTCTCCTTCAATACTCATCATTTCTAGTACAATAGGTTATTTCCATCATAATTCATTAGAGATTCTTTTCTTCTAGGGTGATAATGAATTCAATAGTCATAGTTTTTATGAAGCTCCAACCATCTCATCATTATCATGTTTAATTCCTTTTTCATTAAAATATACATCAAACATTTTTGTTAAATGTATATATCACATTTCTCCCTATAATGATAGTTACAACTTGTATTTAGAGAAAAAATGATTGTTGATAACTCTAGTTCATGCATAAGAAAATTAGTCTCATGAGGTTTTAAAAATCGATATTCATAAGAAATCACACTTTTATTTTTCATGAAGACTCAACCATTACCTTTTTGGGATGCACCACTGTAAATAACAAAACCTTATCTGATAGAGGGTAGAGTTAACATATGTGTAATAATGAATATCAACTTCAGTACATGAAAACTTCCATCACACACCATTTTCTAGATGAACATATATTATTTTTTACTTAACTTGGTTAGTGAATTAGAACAATTTGATTTTTTTTCAAAAACCTATTATAATATCATATTAAATGTTGGAAGTTATGAATATCACATACTTATGTATTATTAGGCCACTCATTTTTAACCATTTTCTTGGTAGGGTCAACAAAGATTCTATAATTAGTTACAATGTGTACTAAAAATTCATCTTGTTATAAACAAAATTTACATTTTTTGAATCTTCTAAATATCTTCTTATTACTCATATTTTTTAATATAACCCTTATGTTATCCTCTTTCTCTTAAAATATTTTATAATATATTAAAATTTCATCAATGAAAACCACCAGGAATTTATTAACATACATCTTAATTACTCTATTCCTCAACTGCATAAATATAGTAGGAGAATTAGTCTAGGTGAAGGGAACATAAATAAACACATAATGATCATAATTTCATAAGAAGGATTTATTTGGAATATATTCTTTCATCACACTCAATAGATGAAACCCATATCATAGGTCAATCAAAGAGAATAATTTATCATCGTGAAGCTAGTCAAATAAATAATTAATCATTTGGAGGGTTACATATTCATCACTATGATCCCATTATGTTATCTATTATAAAATCATATATACTGATCAATCCTTTATATTTGAAAATATAATAGGTTATTCCCCAGGAGAAACACTTGGTCAGATAAATACATTCTCTCAAAGATCTTGATGTTCTTTATTTAATTTCACTAAATCTATATTTTCAATTCTATACAGTTTCTTTGATGTTGTCCTAGATCTATGTATATATTCAATTGAGAAATCAAACTCTATATATGGAATGGTATATATAACTCTTCAATAAATTCATTAATATTTTCTTGAATGATGGGGAAATATTTAATCGTTATACTTGTATTTCCTTCTCCCTCTTCACTGATCATTTTCAAAAATAAGGCTATGTGATTTTCTTTAAGACAAAGATTTTTCCTTGATATCTCTCCTTATAAAATAACTATATGATTTACATTAAATACTACTGATATTTAATTTATTATATATTTTATCCAATAATTAATCTTTGAGATCCAGTCCATCTATAGTTTAGTTTTGAATTCCACCATGGGAATGAAGATAGGATTTGTGATAGGATTATACTCGCCAAAGTTGACACTAAAATTTATATACACTATTAATTCAAGGATAAAACCTCGAGAATTATTGATTGATATCCCTGCATCTAGTAGCTCATAGATTGATTCTATATTTTTAGACAACATGGATGAAATAAACATATATGTAGAAGGATAATCAAACAATGTACTTCTTTTCCTTAAGATTGTGATGATTGTAACTTCCACCACATCATTTGGTGCTACTAATTTGTCCATTGTGATAAAAAAATTCCCAAAATTTATCCCTTAGATTATTATATGGTAGATTTTTGTTTCCATATAATATCATTACATTTGGAAATTGATTTGAAATGTTCCCAAGCAATCTACAATTAATGCATTAATCATCAAGATGTGTCTATTACATACTCCCTATTTATTTATTGTTGAGAAGTTGAAGATTCACCACACCATGAAATTTCCATGCTATATTCCCATATATTCAAAAATTTAGTGAATTACAATTCCATGAAATAAGTTCTCCGAATGTTTATTCTCACATTTTTTCACATGGTATGTTTCACTTTATTTTATCATCTTGCATGATTAAAACTATTCCCTTAGTTTCTTTACATTTCTCTCTTCTTTTAATTCAACCTATGTGACCACAACATCTCTCCAAACTCATATTCAACCATTACATCACTCTATACTATCTCCTCATAGATTTTATAGCCTTGATATTCTAAATTCCTCCATATATAAGATCTATATCCACTAAATATTTTATCAACCTTTCCATTATGATCCTTAAAAATGATTGATTTTTATTGAGATAGTCATGTAAATTTCATTTTATTGTTTCTTATTGATCCATTTTCCTTATTCTATCACTATCTAAGTTACATTTTCATTTTTACCCTCGATTGAGAAAATATTCAATGAATAATTTTCCCAAAAACTCTTCCAACCCAAAAACAACAATATCCATTATTGGCTTCAGGTTTTTAATTAGTTTACACAACTGGTCATCTTCTCATTCTATTTGGTATGTTGTGTGTGTTACATTCTCAATCATTGAATAGAAGAGAACACAATGAAATTTTATATAGAGGTAATCCACTGTTAAAAAATAATGGGTCGGTAGATCCTCCAAAAAAATGTTGTGGTTGACACCTGAATGAAATAATGGAATGTTGTTACATTTGAAGTGAATCTGGTCAGTAGACTTGATTCAATTTATTATTCATAACTCAAGGAAGTTTATTCATCATCCTTAATAATTTTCCTATTCCATCATTCATCAGAATATCATTAATTTATCATCCATTGAACTCTTCATTTATGAGGATCCCCCTATTTCCCACCATTTTAATAAAATGAATAAAACATCATAAAAACATGATAATGTATAGAATGTTAAAAATATAAATCTATTTTATGTCTTGGAACATAATGTTAAATATGTTATTCCTAAGTACCAATTTATTTTTCTACATATCCTTCATAGTAGTTCATAAAATTCTTGCGACTAAACAAGCATATCTTCTGGGAGTGTAAAACCAGGGGTGTGATATGGCTTATTTTTGTGCACCATTTCCCGATCGGGTTTACCTCAATACAGTGTTTTCAAGGTTTTTATCCCTAGCATCATCTATGTGAGTTCCACAGCAACATTATTACATTTTACTATCATACATATCTATAGGGTTCTTACAAAAGTTCTCATGTATGAATTTCTACAAATCACTAAACCATATTTTAATACAAACTATGTCATACAACCTTTTTATTACATAAAATTTTTATTACATGGGAAAAAACATACGGTCTTTGAATGTTTAGTTTTTTTGAAAATTAGAAATATGATATAATAAAACATAAAAAATCTTCAAATAAAACTGAATCAATAATTCATGGGTTCAACTTTAGTTACATTTACTATATTTCATATCAAGGGGATATAAATCAAAGGAAAGTGGTGAGAATGGGACCAGTAAGAGAATAATCAAGGGATACATTTATTATGTCTTTATAAGGAATATTAATATGAAGATGAGGTATTAGAATATAAAATGACAAATAGAACATGAGGTGTATCATTATAAAAATAAGCTGAATTGTAAATTTTAAATTATTAACCAAAAAATATGAGGCATTACTATATAAATCAACAAGTTTTATCACCATGTTATCATAGATCAAAATTAATAAGGTTATTCCCCAAGTTATCATAAAACATGTCATATCTAGAGACAAATTTGTTACCTAATGTATTAGAGAACTATTCGAGAAAACCATTAATTTGTATTAATTTAATGTGATCCACATTGATCATAATAAAAATTTATATCAATAACCTGAGGGTAATAAAATATGAGTCTCATATAAAAATGTTGAGTACGTCAGTGCCTAAAGGCATGACTTAATATCTTTTTTAACCAATAGAAAGGTAATGTAGGATTTTCATATGTAAATTCCTAAATAAATAAATTATAATACCTTCTAGTTGAATACCAATGGGTAATTAAATGGTTTTTTAATCACAATATAAGAATATCTTATGTAATAGAGAGAAATTTGAGAAGTTAATACGGTGTCCTGACGTGTAAAAAACATCGATTTAGAAAAGGGTAAAATATGTGACAATTGATGTCTACTATTAATAAAAAAAATATTTTATAATTACATGAATGATGAAGAATAATAATAAAATGGAGTAAAACAAAATTTTGAATACACACACAAAAATAATTACTTGAATGGAAAATATGATAATTAGAATTCCCTTACCTTGATGATTGGTTGCTAAATCATGAGAAAATAATATTTTGGGATTAAATAAATATTGGGGGATATTTGAGAGGATAAATGACCAAACTATAATGGAGTATGGATTGAGAGTGAAGGGGAACTGTGAAGAGAGAATTTACTTATAGAAATGGTATAGGGATTATTAAATAATTTCTAAATATATGTCTTGGAAATCTAGGTTGTGGAAATTTAAAAACCAATGTATGGTTTTTTCACATGGTTTTAGAAGGTAAAATTTTATGATGTGTTAATATATTAGAAATATGAATAATTTTTAATTATTTCTGTGATTAGGAAAATTATATTTTCTACAAATAAATATTATTAAAGTCAAATTTGTAATTATATCACATGTAATGTCACTTATAGGTTTGAAAATTTATTAAATGATATTTAAATAATTAATATTAATAAAATAAAATATTATAGGTCCTTGATTGTGTTTAATTAATTATTCCATCATTATTACATAAATATAAATTCATAAAACATACAAAAAATAAAGAACTGTATTTTTAATATTCACTAAAAAATATTGTATTTTAGAAAAATTTCAATAATTCACCCATACCGCATTTAAACATGATAATATAAAATTTAATATTTATTTTGTCAAGATAATCATGTATAAATTATTATTTTAATTTTTTAATAGAAACATCATTATCTATAGAAAAAATATCAGGTTTTAAGTCACAATAAAATTTTAGATCCATAAACATTTCTTACAAAAAAATATAATTATATTATTTTTTCTATTTAAATAATAGTCTTCTAAATTTATATTTAATTAAGAAATATTATTTGTAATACCATAGTTTATTTTAAATGTTTATATACTTTCAAAATTAATTATGTATTATTTTCAACCCATAATCAATTTTAAAAATTATTATTTGTTAAAAATATATTTGTATTAAACAAAATTACTCTATAGTGGGACTAGTGGAATACCTCTTTTATTTATACAAAATAAATTATACATTATACAATTAATTCCTTTACATTTAACCCCTTATTACCATCGTGTACACCCTAAGAGTATGGTGTGTGATGATGGTAGAATCATGGAATGGACCAGTTAACATTGATCGAGTGGAAATCTCCACTGAATTTCACATATCATGGTTGAAATTTCATTCAAAAGTCATATATTGAAGCTTGGATTAGGCTTTTTCAAGATAGAACCCCAGTGTGGACACCTCCATCCCAATTTCTAAAAACTGGGCTTCAAATAGTACGACCCTATTGGTTGACACCATACCTTCCCATTCCTGCATCAACTATCCTTTGTCATTACTACTTATAAACACTAATTATAATTGGAAAATTATTTTTAATGGGTATAGTTTCTAATGGTCAAATAGAACTATTGTTATAATGACAAGTGATCAAATTTTTTCAACCGTTGTATTACACTTCCTACTGTCGCATTTCTCCTTATAAATGCTACTCCATTCATTACCTAAAATTTCATTAAAATTTATCCAAAGGATATATTTTCATTTTATATGTTTTTTATGTTTTTTATTTTTTTTCATTTCAACAATGTTGTATACGGGGGATATGGTTCTACGAGATTGGGTCATTCAATATTCTACCATTTTTTATTTTCTATTTTATATTGTTTGTCTAGTTATAATTTTTAGTATTTGTGTGGATTTAATCACTAAATAATGTAATGATCCTAATTAATGTTGTATTTTTTGTGTTGATAACTCTATTTTTTTTGTTTAATGATATATAATATTACACAAATTCTATCATGAAAACAAAATATTTTATAAATTCATGGTGATTACAATTTTGGGAGAAATTCGAACTCATATGTGCTTTTTAATGGTTATATAGCATCCCTTTTATATGTAAAAATGATTAAAAGTTTCAAAAAAAATAAGTATTTAATGGTAATGAAAGTAATTTTTAAAATTCCAAGTGGATCATAAATTTGAAAAGTATAAAACATTATCCATTTAAAATCCATATTCTCCTAGTAATTTTTTTATTATTTTTAAATAAATTTATAAAATATAATTTAATGTTAAATATCCTTAAAGACATATTTTGGACAAGTTACATAAATTTAATTTAAATAAATATATATAATAATGGAGTCTTAATTAAAATTTTTGATACATTAACTACCATTACTTTTGATCTATTAAATTTTTGGAATTCTTTTGTATAATCTAGAAACTACCTTTTACAATTTCAAAATCTATTTGATTTTACATTTTACTCGATACACATGTTTTTCATCATTGATACTTATTTATTCTAGGTAATTATACTAATAAAAACATAAAAAAATAAACTAATATCACCAATATAATTTATCTATGGAAAATTGGATCATATACATTCATTAATATAGTATTTCTATCTAAATCACTATCATTAAATTATAATAACATAGAGAGAGAAACAATTTTTATTATTTTTAACATAAAACAAAATAAACGTCATAATAAAAGGAATGTGGAACCAAATTTCCATATTTTAGAAAATTTGATATTGATAGTCAATATAAACTCATAAATCAAAATAAAATCTTATTTTAGATATTTTTATTTTTTATCCCATTTTTACCTCATTTCACTCATTTCACTATTTACATTAGTGATAAAATTTTCCCACGGTTATAATTCATTATGAAAAAAACATAGAATGAACTATATTTTGAAAAAAACGATACTCACATGAAAAAAACATAGAATATACTATATTATGAAAAAATGAGACTTATATTATGAAAAAAACTTAGAATGGACTATATTAATTTGATTATTTTAAGTAAAAGGGTACTAACAGGACCTTAAATCAAAACTGAAATCTATAGTAACCTTTAGAAAACATTATTAAATGAGAATTTCCAAAAAAAGATTTTATTTGATGAAACACATCTCTTTGATTTCAAAAATGTCATGCATATATTTTTCTACTCAACATTATATATTTAATTGATTTTTATTTTCTATAAATTATATAATTGGTCTACAAAAAAGGTTTCATAATTTTTCAAATCATTCTTATATAATTATAATGTCATTAAGATTAGCATATTGTTAAAATCACTATTTTTCAATAGTAAACCATGATTTTCATACAAATATAAAACAAATTTTTAGTTTATTTTTAAATACTTTTGAGAAATACTTACTTGAGGACAATAAAAGTTTACTTTCATTGGAGACTAGATATATAATAATCTTATTTTATGTAATATATTCAGAATATCCTATAAATACCATTACATTTATTAATATATATATACATCCCTATATAATACATTAATTTATAACCTAGGAAACTGAAACATAATAAATGCAGACCATAGATGATCAGTAAGAGTAAACATTGGATATATCAATCGATTATCATGTGAATCATATGATAAGTGAAATATAGTGATATCATGAATATACCATATAATTTAACTCCCAATATACGATGGACCATAAATATTATCCATAGAATAAAACATTATCATTTAAAAATAAAAGAATCATAAGAGTGATAAATAATTATAAATCAATCATAAAGCATATTTTCATGTAACATAAGTGTGGAACCGTTATAAGAATATAAATCATTTAACAAGACATGGGTAACTAATAAGACCATAAAATCATAATGGATCAGAAATCAACCCTTATTTCCCAGAACGAATCAATCACATCGAGTTTTATCCCATGGTAGATCAAGTTCTTTGATATGATTCTTATAAACAATCATGAACATTGAATTTTTTCCGAAAACAGATTAATCATATGAAAATATTTAGAATAATTATCTAATTAGAAATAATATTATAAAAAATTTATTATAGGGATATATAATTCTATAACCATACATCTCATAATGAAAACCATAAATATGTGTTCCAAAAAATCATTAAACATTTATCCAATAATAATATTATAACATGTGTGACGAAATAGGGTTTCATAAACATTTCTTCAACCCGTCGAAACATAACCCTTGAAAAATGAATTGGTAATATAAAAATAAATTCATCATAATCATAATAATTATATTTAAATAATAAGTAAGGTGATATAAAATTATATCCCCAATAAAGAAGAAGAAACAAAAAAATTATTTGTCGTTGATGAATATAAATTCTATAAAATATCAATAAATTATTATTAATAAAAATATATATTCCAATTTAAAAATAATAATATTATAATATATATATATAAATAAATTGTGAAAATAGTTTTAAATTAAAGATAATTTTAAAAAATATGTTGGAATATTCTAATTTTTATGTTTTCTTGATGGTGGGAAATTTCGATCATATCATACAAATAAAAAAGAAAACATTCCATTCACATTATTTTCAAAAAATTATAATTATTTCATCTGGTAAATGACAAGAAGATTCATTTTAAATGCTTCTTGAAAAGAAAAAAGGTCGAAAATTTATTTCATCCCTTAATATATTGTATTAAAAAAATTCTTGGAATAATTTCTTGAAAACATATAAATGGAAGAAAATAGATTTTTGACCAAAAAGAGAAATAAATATATTTTACATAAAAATTTCCATTTTGGTCTATTTAGTTCATAAAGAGATTAAAATGGAATAAAAACATGTATTATCAATAGAAAAAGATAAGATAATAAAATAATGAGTTTCTTGAAATATAGATAATAATATTTCATAATCATAATTTTAATCAAGTATAGTCCTAATAAACAATGATATTATAACAAAAAAACCTTACCACATTGAAAAAATATGTATCATAATCCCCATGAAATAATGATAATTCAGTAGATATGTAAATATACATGGAATTTATATTAATTATAATAAAATACATTAATGGGTGGTATATACACCACAATCAAGAATCATATGGTTAATATGGAATTTTATTCATAGATATAAAAGTGAGATGAAAATCCACTACATCAATATTTACTTTCTTCATAAATGTTCAAAAATCATGAATAATAAATATTAGTGTACAATAAAAAAATTATGTAACCAAAATAATATATATCATATCATTTATGATTTACATGTAACATTTACCACTATTAATTAACAATTTATTGTTAAAATAACCACTTCATATCATAACAACTTATTTTTTATGTATGTTTTACTTCAATTTTTTTATTCCTTATAAATTGATTATATTTCCATCATATCCTAAGTGTTAAATAATGATATAAATATCATATACATTTATTATGTTAATATTTAGAGTTATCCAAAATGTTATAGATTGAGAAATTAATTACACTATTCATGGAGACTATAGGTCGTACGCGCACATGACTGTTAATTCCATTTTATAAAAAGATAGAAATAAGAGGGTTATATAATAATTTATCCATGAAAAATTATTTCTATATCATAGAAATCACATATATTAATTTAATATATCTTTATTATCATCAGTGTTAAAATAAAATAAAAAATGTCGACAATGCTTTACAGAGGTGGTAGTCCACTCATTTGAACGACCAACATTATTGTTTTTCTACGTATTGGAATTCAAAAATATAGTTGATATATTATATTTACAGAAGTATAATTAATTCAAAAATATCATATATATATATATATATTAAATCCATCATTATATCAATCTTTTAAAGGAAATGATGGAAAACGAATTACATCAGTTCACTATGTGGTAATTCGTCATGCACATGATATATGTTTTAGTTTACCATTTTATGGAAGATAATATGGGTATAGGTAAAGTAGTTTTAAAAATATCACTATATTTAAAATTATGATGTTATTATATCAAAATGGTTGAAGAATATTTTTTGGTGGTGGAAGAAAAAAGAATGTAAAATACTCGGTTAAGAGTGATATCACTTATTTAGACAACCTCTTTAAGTTAACACTAAAATCATTATTTTCATGGTTTAATAATAAAACCAAGGCATATTCAAAGTGTTAAGGAAATTAATTAATGTGTTTTTTTAGTTTTGGGTTGAAAAAGGGTCCTAAATTGTAGATATAAGAGGAGAGTAAGTTTCATTACATATGTAGAGTAGATGACCCACCACGAAACTACATGGAAATTTCCCAAAAGAATATGAAATTTTAATGTTATTTTTGGGAAAATGAATCCAAATTACCATGTATTATATTTTAATAAATTATATGGCCTAAATATGGCCATAAAATATAATTTATAGAGGTTTAATTAGAAAAAATACCCTACTATTTTGTTTCAACCACCCAGGTAAACTCGTTTTAACTATAAGTGTGATAATTAATATTTTATGTTCATACAATTTTTTAAAACCAAAAAATATATATAAATTATTAAATAATATTAGTTATTCTGATTCAAAATATGGATTCTTTTTTCTAAATTAAATTAAGATAATTTCTATATTTTAATTTTAAATCAAACCTGCAAGCATGAGAAAAATATGGTTTTCCCACAAAAAATGTATCTTAAGTGTAAAATATATTAATATCAGATTAAAATATAATTTTTTAAAATAACCTTTATTATATTTATAATATTATTGTTGAAATAATTTTACAATTAAATGCATTCTAAAACTAAATGTAACTTTGAAAATTCTATAATGAAAAAGGGAATTTTTAATAAAAATCAGTATTATTCACTATTCATTAGAAAATTAATCTTTTCAGAAACTTATCAAATATTCACTATAATATAATCTTGAAATTTTTATTTTAAAAATGATGTTCATTATTAAAAAAAATAAAATGTTTTAAAATTTTATTTTTAAAATAATTTTAGGAAACATGATGAAGCCAGTTTTTATAAAAATACAGTTTAAAGAATATAATTGGATTTATTCTTATCTTATTCATAGAAAAAATCATATAGGAATTATGTAAAATATTATATATTATATGATATATATATTTTTCAATTAAATCATTAAAATATAATGATTAATTTATTTTATTAATATAAAACCCCATTGTGTGCCTAAGTATGTTTGTAGAAAAATATTTCGTCTTCTATCACATGATTTTTATTTTCAATTAAAATAAATTTATAACCAATGATTTTCATTTATACATATATAAACCATATTATTTAAATAATTTAATTACTCATATTCATTCCCACCTATTTAATGTAAAAGTTAATACAATCACATAATATAATAATATTTTAATAGTATAATATGGTTTATCAACAATTTTTGATTAGTTAAATTCAAGCTATCGAAGATGTAAAATTTATTTGAAATATTTTATTTCATAAAATATCATGGTGTTACAATCTCCCCTCCACACCCTAGAAATAAATTTCTCCCTTGAAATTATGTAACTCTAATACAAACTTTAAAGGATACTTATACCATATAATAACCATAGGTTCCCATATAACATCCTCAAATTAATGGCTTCACCGTAAAAACTTACTAAGTGAGTCGTCTTATATCATATAAATTTTTCTCTAAGATACAAAAATCTCTACTAGTTATTCCTAATAAGAATTATATTTCACTTTTTCTTGTATCTCTAAGTTAATTTCATGTGAAGAATGAGGTATGCACTTCCTCAGGACAGTTACAAGGAACATATTGTGAATTTGCGAGAAGTTTGTTGAGGACCCAATTGATAAAAAATCCGGTCAACTAAATTAAGAATATAAAAGTGGATAATACACATATATATTACGTTACTTTTATTTATAAATCCAATAACCTTATTCCATGGGAAAAATCATAAAAAACCTTCTCACTAATATCAAATTTTAAATCCTATTAATAATGTTCAACATAATTTTCTATCAACTATGTGTTTCCTTGATTTTCTTCAAAATGGATCAAAATTTACCTTCTATTTCATCAACAATATAAATGAATTTTAAATCTATTTCTCCAACTTCATCATATAAAATAAATTTACTACACTTCTTTTCATAGAGGGCATCACAATTATCCATCTGAATGCTTGAGTGAAATATATTATTAAATAAAAACTTGAAAAAAGAAAATATTTGATCCCAACCACCATTCAAATACATAGAATAGGATCCTAGAATATAATATTGGGTATTAATGGTTCTCTAAGAATAACTATTTATCTATGGATGAAACGAATATCTAAAACTCTATATTGTATCAATGTCTTTCAAAATTAATCACCTAAAATTAAAGGTAAAACTCAAATCCTGATCAAATACCGTTGAATAAGGAAGTCCATTGAAAAATAACACTTCATTAACGTATATCATCTAAATATGTTCAAGAGAGAAGTCTAATCTGATAGAAATGAAGTGTTCTAACTTCATATGGTGTATGAATACATCTCAAATAGAATTATGGCCATCATATGTTATGGGATGTTCAATGAAAAAATCCATATTGTTGTTTTCCCATTTCTATTATGTTATAGGTAATGGTTGTAACATCAACTAATAATTTTGTCTCATTTCATTAACATTAAGAAAATAACATGAACCGAGATAAAATATCATTAACAACTCTCTTTATTCAATCATATTATAATCACTCTTTCAAATATTTATTCAACTTTGTATTTGTTGGATGATTATAAAATGAAGAACTAGTATCTTCCATTAATAAATCCATAAAATATAGTATTGATGAAAAACATAAATGGTTCATGAACCATATAATTCAATCATAATCATGATTGACCTCAGTAAAAATTCTAAATGTCTTCTAAATTCTAAATATCGATTATATAATTATTTAAAAATCACTTGGATAGATGGTTAAAACTAATTTTTTAAAGATTATATTTATCACCTTCAATTAAAATATCCAACATCAATCCTTCATAAATATAGTAATATTTTATCTTTTATAATTTCTATAATAGATAATATTATGTAGTCTATTAATTTTAAAGTATATTCAAACATGTTCTGTTTCCCTAGCTGATAATGTATTGAGATGTAAGAATTATTAATCAGTTCCAACGATCTTCTCTGGAAAAAATTATACTCCATATATATGATTATATTCTTTATGAATTTTTGATACACATATATATCACACATATATAAATAAATATAATTTTTACACATATTTTATTCCAAAAAAAATATTTCTAAATCCAAATCATTAATTGGGTAATTTTTCTCATGAACCATCAATTATCATGGGGAATAAGCTATAAATTTGTCATTCAGTATGAGACAAAATCCTGATCCCTTTTTAGATGCATCACTATATATTAAAACCCCTTCTCCACTACTGGTTTACCCAAACATAGATACATTGGCTAAACATCTATTTGGTTCCTTGAAATATTTTTCACAATCATTTGTACAAATGAATTTGGTTCCCTTGTGAGTTATCTTAATGAGTGGATTAGATAGTCATGAAAAATTATCAACACACTATCAATAATATCCATCCAACCCATGAATGCATTATATCTCATTCAAATTTACGGTTGTTTTTATTGAAGAAAACCACCCAAGGTGTCCTCATGATTTGTTTTGGGAGTGGTTATGTTTGTTGACAAAGCCAGCTGACCGCAGATGAGTATGGCTGGTGTTTTCCAAAGACAGGTTTTTAAGGTGGCGTCATTTCCTAGTGAATACCAAATTTTTGGGTCTCTAAATCATGAGTTTGATATTTGAAAAGGAATTATTTCATCATAGGAGTGAAGAGTATGAAGAACATTGAAGAAATTCAGTAAAGGGTGAGAACCACATACCATAATTCATGGGCCACTTAACATGTTCCAGGAACAGTACGTGCAGTAGTAGTAATGATACACGGATGTTGTTTGTGAAACTAAAAAATGGTTTGTGGCTAAGCGGTGGTGTGGTACGCGAAGGGATTGTCATTATTGAATGATATCGACTGCGTAGGAGGTCATATGAATATGATTCAAGGATGTCTTTCGGTTCGTGGTGGAAGAAGAATGGGAAAGTGGTGAAGGATAGATTGATGAATCATAAAATCTTAATTCAGCGGATTAAGTGGGTATATTTTCTAATATAATAAATTTTATTCTTACCGAATACTGTATAGATCTAATCCCATTATAATATCATTTGTATCCTATATTTTGGTGAAGTCTGAAGGTTGTTTGCAAGGGATAATCCCTGGAAGGCAAGAGTTGTTCACATGTAAGAATTTAAACTAATGGATTTAAGAAGAAATTTGTATCCACATAAGACATGGAATGCAGAGGAGGAATCTTAGTTATGTGAGAGTTTGAATTCTACAAGAGGTACGGGAAGGGAGAGCTCTGGTATACAGAAGTGAAGGCTGTCTGGAAAAAACGAATAGTTCGCGGAAAGGGGGATATTCACATCGGAGGTTTGCAACATCGATATACGGTAGCGGTATGTAATAGTGAAGGCATAGGTAGTCTATGGATAGAGGATGTTCATGGAAGAGTTAGAAGAATTTGGAGTTGGTGGTTCGTATACAAAATCTGGTACTAAGTAAGCGGGAGAGACAAGGCGGTTCGTGATTTGCACAAGGAAGCTTGAAAAGCATCAAATTAGATTGTGACTGTATTTTACTGTACATAGCAGTACTCAGGAGGGTGGAATTCATCTGTGGGAGAAATGGAACAGAAACAGAGCATCTAACTATAATTGAGGATGCAGAAATTCATGAAATTGAATGGACCTACATGTCCATATACTGTGTTTGACCCACACGTCCCTAAACTGTGAGTGGATTCCTTTCCAAGAGTAGTGAGCGAATGAGGAGGAATATGGTGACCTTATCCACCAGTAGTGAACCATAGAAATCAGAATATGGAGTTACCCTTGGGAATGTAGTTAGAAGACCCTAAACCATGTAAAGGTCCTGAGCTCGGACATTGAAGATATATCCCAAACATTATACTCATTATTGGTCGTGAGACTATGTGAATTTGGTAAATCAAAATATTGTTGGTGTATGCTCGTTGGACGTTTCCCAATGAGGTTGAACCAAGTAAAATTAGATTTTTTGTGGGAACAATTAAATATATTTCTGTATATTTTTATGTGAGGAAGAGAGAATTGAGTTTTTCCTAACGATGAAACAATACCCAAAATGGAGGAAGTTTTAATCTACCATACACTGATCCACCACCCCACCCCCATAGGGTATTTTACCAACTAGACCTAATAATTTTGAAATGGTAAATATCTTTGGTCCTTGATATATCAAAATATATAACTTATCTTGAGATTATATGATGCATAATTTAAACATTTTGTATCCAAAATTCACATTTAGTAAATTTGCCTAAAAATTATTCTTCCTCATGATATTCAGAATAATTCTCAATTGGCCTTTATGAACTTCCTTTCCCTTTAAATATATACAATTATATTCCTTAAGAACCACAAAAAATGGGCAGGTAAATTTCTCAAGACACTATACATTAAATATATAATGATTGTGAGGTCATTAATAAGACAAAATGGAATCACTATAAATTAATAGTGTCTATACCTTTTATAGAATTCCTCCATATGTATATTATCCTTCTTGATCCTAAATTAATGATATATATAATGAAGTAAAACTTGTAAAATTATTTACCTCCACAGAATTTATCAAATAAGTCATCAATATGGGGTATCTGATACTTGTTCTTTATTATAATTTTGTTCAATCCATGACAATCAAAAAAAAATTACATAGATAAATCATTCTACGCAATTAAAATAATATGTTCACTCTATTTCAATAGACATGGCCAAATAAATAACTTATCAAGATTATCCTGGATTTTCTTCTTCAATTACTACAACTCAATTGGGGATATCCTAGAGGGAGTATTTTAAATAGTTTTAGCACTATATATGGGTTATACTAAAAACTCCACGTCAATATTTACTGGAAAACTGGATAAATATTACATAAATATAAACAGATCTCATAAAATAGTAATATTTTCAATGATGAGTTTCTCCACATCCATGTGAGATAAACACTCCTTTTTAATAGGAATAATTAAATAAAATTGATTCAATATCTATTAGAATTTCATAATCATCCTCACTCTGCTAAAAGATCATGGGTTCATTTAGAATATGAAATTCATCTTCCATCCCCTATCAATTGATATGGATCTATTTAAGGAATGTAAAATTATTCCTAGAACCATATTAAAGTAAAATAAATAGTGAATGATATGATTTTCAGGATGAAAGTTTCTACAAACTTCAATCAAATAAAAAATATAGACTTTAGATGTGGCTATTTTACCAATAAGTGTTTTCCAGGATAAATAAATATTAAATCATTTAGTTGGAAGTTCAATAAACATATCAATTTCAATAGTTATAATAGAGTGGGTAGATCCTGAATTAAATAATACATTATCTTCTGAAGAGTGGTTAAGAAGTGTACCTTTCACTCCATCATTCAGGTAACACATATTAGAAGTAATGATCACATGATATTTCCATTTTAATTCGATCTTAAAATTTTTATTACACTGATTATCATCATATATCATCATATTCATGCTTTTTTGGCATAATTCTAATAATATTTTAATTTAATGTATTGGATTGTTGGTGTTCAATTAGTGTGAGTCTTCTTCTCTCACATTGTGTTATTAAACCCCATTATATTTTTTTGTCATTCATGGTAATTATGAACCAACCTTATACATTTAAATCATCTCCCAATTCCATTAAAGATATATCTTAACACTTATTCACACATTATTAGAATATAAATAGTTGTAATTTCAAAAAAATATCTGATATATATATATATATATTAAAGATTATTTATCATAATATTCTTATAAATGCATTAAAATGATGGAAATATCAAAATTTCATTTCAACTTTGAGTGCACATAAAATAATTTTTTTGTAGATACTAAAGTATCTTATATATATATCATTTCAGAGACATGTTTTTTGGCCCCAAAGAATTGATCAACTATACATTCATGTTAGATGACAATACCAGATTCATGCCACACAATTTCCTTAAAATTTACCTCGTTTGTACTAATAGATTCATCGTTATTTTTTAATGGAATTACATCTCCAATTTTATAAACTGAATAAAATAATTTATGTATTAAAAAATAATCTCCTTAACTCATCCCACTATATAGTGACTGGTTCATCATATTTCCTCTTATTCTTGATAATTTTCCGCCATTAATCTGTCTCACCTTAAAATGATGGATAACCAAATTGAATGTATCATGAAATAAACATGGAATTATAGAAAATATAATTTTAATGGTAATGGTCCATTTCTCAATATTTATAGATCAACATACCCACTAAAAGATGGTGGGAATTTCCTCACAAAGGAATAAAAAAATGTGATCCCTCCTTTTCACATTTAATAGATCACCGTGATTCACATATATATAATTTTATGTGAACTTAGAAATTATATACTTAATTTCACCTCCCATCTAATTTTGTTTCTCAAGATGAATATCATTTATTTTTCCATCACAATCATTATCAATGTAATATCCTCAGGGTCTAACCATTGTATAAGAAAAATCAAATCATTAAAAAAAATTAAAATATTGGGAAATCATAAAATCGTGATAAATTTATAGGCTCTCAAAATAGTGAAACATATTTTCAACCTATGAAACATTAGGTTTAGAATATTAATTTATTTTCATCATCTATTCAAATTCATCTTGATGGTTTTTAAAGAGTTTATGAATTTCAAAAATATATCCCCTAGTAGTGTAAAAAAAATGTACATCAGGGAAAATTTTGCTACACCTAATAATGATCTTGTTAAATATTAATGCACTCCTTTCAAAGATTTTACCACTAGGTATAACTATTCGAGACGCACACCCACATTTAGAATCAAGATAGGAATTTAATTTCACGCAAACCACTCACTCTATCAATCACTAATATTTTGGGACATTTTCTAGTACATTGACTTATCCTTTCATTTATTTAAAATGTTTTCATATCCCAATTACCAAAGGATAACTAAAAAATTAATCTGATTCCAAATATAATGGTCTATAACTGTTAATAATGGTATATAACTTGTTATAATCAAATCACTCTGTGGGTGGATACAACTCTGAGGCTAGACTCCAACCACAATCCCTAGCGGTATCCATTTCCTCATGAGGCCCTTGGGTTAAGATACATTATTTTCACCATGTTTAAATATGAGAGTTCCAAATGCATAGAATACATTATGTTATATTGTAAAAATTATAGAGACCCAATATTTTAGTACATAAATACTACATAATTTTAAAAGAATATTAAATACATTTCATAAATACTCTCCCATGAAACATAATGGTTAGGAGACTTTGGATAATAGGGAAATAATATTCTTATTTCATGCAATATCTTCATAAGCTCCCACAAAGAGCATCCCGTTTAGTAATAGTTATAGGAATACCTTATATAATATCTTTCTCTATACCCTAGGTAAATGATACAAAAGAATGGGAGATCACATTTTCTCAGAAAGGGAAAACATGGGAGATATCAATTGATGATCATATGAAATAGTAATAGGATCATAAAGATATGATATAATTAATAAAACATTCAACGTTCATACAAATCTATCATAGACTATAATCATGATTCATGGTATAAAAATTAATAATTATAAAATAAATGAGTCATAAGTGAGAAAAATTTCATAAATAAATCATGAACTATATGTTCAGGACACATAAGTGTGGAACCATCATAAGTATAGAAACCATTTTATAGGTAATGTTTAACGTCAAATACCATCAAGTTATAAAAGTTCATAAATTAACACATGTTTTCCATAACTTATCAAGAACATCAACATGCTTCCCATGGTGGATCATGAACATATTCTGGTTCCCCATACTAGATCAATCATATTGATTTGATTCCCATAACTAATTAAGAACCTCAATTTTTCCCCATTATTATTTCATGAGATATAATACATTACCCAATGCATTGGAGGGATAAAAAATGATAGGAACAGCTATGAAATAATTAAACCCATACATATGTTTGACATAAAATCATTAATCATTCATTGTATCATCATATCACTACTTGTGATAGGAAATCATTTTTTGTAAAAATTTATTAAATCCATCATATCATAACCCATGGAAAATGAATTGGTTTTATAGATATCTAATCATTATAATAATAAACCTGCCAAATAAATAATATGGATGTTACCATTTAAATATATCAAAATTAAAACATAATAATCAAAAAAATTTGTTCTTAGTGATCAATATGTATTCCATTAAAAGATAGTTAATGCATTGTTGATGTATATTTCCTTTCCACATTGAACATAGACATTTTAAGAGTAAAAAATCTCATAATATTGTGATCGTAATTTTACATTGTAAATAACATTGGAAACATATAATGGAAGATAAAAGTCATTTAGTAGTCACACTGGTAGGAAAAATTGATCATGTTATACAAGTTAAAACAAAACATTCCTTTCAATTTTTTAAAAATATTCAAACATTACATCATTTAGAAAATGAAAATAAGAATAATTTATAACAATTTAGTAAGAAATTAAATAAATTGTAAAATTTTCTTCAATAAATAATTATACAGTGTCAGAAAAATTCTTGATTTTTGTATAAAACATGAATGTGAATGAGAACATATTTAGGACTAAAGAGAGAAATAGAGGGATTTCCCATAAAAATTTATTTTCATCTATTCAGTTTATAAAGAGAGGATAATGGAAAGAAAAACCTATTATATATAAACAAATAAAATATAATAAAGTTAACGATTTTATTGAGAGATATCCCATAATATTTAATCATCAAAAACATAATCATGAATATTCTCAATAAATAATGAGATTGTAACATAAAACCCTTCCCAATTTTGAAACTTTTGAATCAGAATCCCCATGAAAGAAATAAAATTATAATGATATATAAGTACTTATAAAATTAATAATAATAATAATAAAATATATTCATTTATATTATATAAACCACATAAAATAAATAAGTGATTCATATGGAATGTTTCTCACATAAATAATAGTGACGTGAAAATCCCATACCACAAGTCTCAAGATTCTTCCCACATGTTATAACCTAATATATAATAAATATTGGTTTATTATATATATATATATTATAAAAACATAATCATATATATAATAGAATATATTATTTACTTAAAAAATTTTACCATCTGTTTATTAACAATTCTTTATTAAAATCGCAGTTCTGAGTGATAAATACTTCATTTTTCATTTTTCTTTTTGTTTCGTTGTTTTGGATCTTGTACACTGATAACAGTTACATAATATACAAAAATTATAATAATTATATAAATATCATATACATTATTTATATACAAATCAATATCATCCATAAATGTAGATATAGTTAAATGAATTTCACTATTTGTGGAGACAGTTGGTCGTACACAAGCATGAATACTTTTTAAAATTTTTATGGAAGAAAAAAAAAAGAAAGGAATATAATAATTGAACTTAATATTTTAATTTTTATATCATTTAGGTAATATATTTTCATTAAATTTATCATTATTACCAACCTTGTGAAAAGAAATTTTAAAAACAATAGTAAATCGCTACGTGGAGGCAATAGTCAACTCGTATGCATGAGGGACATTATCATTTTACAACAGAGATAATGGTATGATGGTATATATGATATTATAATTACATAATTATAATTATATAAAAATTTCTTTTAAATTATTTAAATCAATCATTATATCCAATTATGAGAGGTGGATAAGGAAAACGAATTACCTCGGTTCCTGAGGTGGTAGTCTATCGTACATAAGATCGCTGGTTTTGTATCCCATTTGATAGAATCTTAAAGTGATATATGTTATTATATTAAAATATTAAAATCTAAAAATATTATATATAATAATTTAATAGTATTATGTTGGTCGTAGAATGTTTTATGTAGGTGTAAGAAAAAATAAAATAAAATGATCGGTTAAGAACCATAACACTTCTTCAGAAAACTTTATTAGGGTAACACCAAAATCATTCTTCAGAGGGATTCCTATTAAAATCAAGGAATCTAGTACATTTTAAGGGAAGCAAATAATGTTTTTGGGTAGTTATTTTATAAAATGGAAGGTTCTTTATGTGTGGATTGTATAAATTGGGGGTGTTCTTTTATAAGAGGGTGAGAGGACCCACTCGGAAACCACTTCGAAATTTCACAAAATAATACAAAATGATAATGTCAATCCAAATTAAAATGAATCCAAATGAATATAGATTCAAATTAATGATAGTATATGATCTTAATATATCAATAAAGTAATATTTATAAAATTTAAATGTAAAACATACCCTTATCATTTTCATTAACCCCCACCCTACTCCCCAACAAACCAGTTTTAACCAAAATTACAGTAATTAATTTTTGTTATTTTTACTATTAATTATGAATGAAGTGTAAGATGAACTTATTTCATATTATTAATTATTTTTATTACCAATATATAATACATTTTTGTTACACCCCAAGATTTTATAGTGTGTTATTTCTTCAAAATAATTCAATAACATTCTCTACACGCAACACCAAGTTCAATCGCACCATGACTTACCAAACAAGCTTTTCAAAAGAGGTTATGAATAGTGTTAACTAAATTTTAAACTTTATATAATCCTTATAATTTTAGAATCCATATTATGAGTTTCTTAGACATAATGTAAGAACAAATTCATTTTCAGTATTGCACTTTTACAAAATTTTAATAGTGAACACTTTTTAGATACTATATTTTAAACTTTTTGACTAAATGGGGACATCAAAAATTTAAAATGAAACATCCCAAGCTTCCACGGTACGCTAGTGTGTGTTGTACGCAACACCGAGTTCTAACACACCGTAACCAATCAAACTAGCTGTTATGAATAGTAATACCTACGTTTTGAAATTATATATATTTTATATTTTAATATGGACTTCATTTTTGGATTCGGAATATCGAATTTAGCCTAAGGTGAAATTTTGGTACTTTTCGGATAACTTTCATATTTTGATGAATAGTGAAAATTACTAAATTTTAATTAAAAACAACTTTTATAATAAAAATAATTAATAGTGATAAATTGTGAATTTGAGTGGTTTTAAATTATATTTAGAATATATTTTTACCATTTAATATAATGTTGGTCATTGGACATAATTTTACAATTAAACCGAACATAAACAAGTGTCAATCTTTTGATAGTTATTATCTCTTAAAAACACGTTTTTTGTTTTGACAGCGGGAATTAATTTTAAATTAATTTCTGACACTTCTGTGTTTTGAATTTATGAAAATGGATTCCATATTTGGAATCAGGATGTTCAAATTGTGTAAATAGGTAACTTTTATTTTTAGACATTTTGAATAATTACTGCGGTAAATATTTTATTTACCATGGTTAAAGGTAAATCCTGTAAATAAGGGTTAAAAAATAATATTATAATAATACTAAATTACCCTAAAACGTCTCTTAACCCTATTGGTTGATACATGGTCGACCATGGGAATCTTTGGGTCTATTTTGGGACCCCATGGATCCACTTGTAAGTGATAATGACACTTTATTTTAATTAAGTCAAAATGAATACAAATATGACACAAACATATATCTTTTAGAAAAACAATTGTTACATAGGGTTATATATGTTGGATTTTAGATTATAAATATTCATTATAAAGATAAAAAGATTTCCTACATAATGATATTTTAATTATAATTTTTAGACATTAAATAATTTATTTTATTTTTGACACAATGATGATGCAGTAATTACTATAATAGTGAAAAATTAAAATAATTGATATTATAAATACCCAAATAAATATAATATGAAACTTTTAATGAATTAAACTAATTTTCTAGGATAATATGATATATTAGGATTGATTTAATTGACTTTTTTAGAAGTAATCAATCTGTTATGAGTTTCACAAAAATCAACTATTGAATAGTGTCAAAATTGACATAAAAGAGTTTTTAAAACAAATATTATATTATTAATTGATATTAAATTCCTAAAAATCTAAGGTTCGGCCAAGAGACTTATATCATGATAGGTGTATCATTAATGGACCACTTGTGGGTCGCTTGTATGTATATGGTATGTTTATTAAACATATAATATAAAAATACAAAGAGACATTGTAAAAGTGAAACTAATTAACATAGAGTTAATACTTAAAGATAAGGTTAATATAAGTACCCAAACCAGTCAAAATTCTATTGGTTGAGTGTTTTTCGACCTACCCCCACCTTAACCTTTGAATAGTCAACTTTGTATCCATTGTAAACTGAATATGAATTTATTATAAACTAATATCTCTAGCTTTTCCAAAGGTGCCCCTCACCCCTCTTATAAAAGGGCACTCCTCCTTCTCATTTCTTCACACCTTCAAATCCCTTCGGTTCGGCCAAAACCTTCCACAATACTCTTCCAACTTCCCTCACTAAAACCTAGGGGCCTTAGTTTGATCAGAAATCCAACTTAAAGAGCCCTTTTGATCAAATCAAAAGGAAGAACCCGAAGAAGAGGTAATGATTTCACCACCCTTCTCCAAGTTCATTTCTTCTTCCACTTCTTCTTCCTTTGTTCTTACCATTCTAAAATAATAACTCCAGTATATCACATATACTATGATGTTATTATAAATATGATACAACCATATTCAGTATTCTATCCACCCTTTGAATAACATGTCACCATACGTGCGTACGTACGGCTTACCGTCTCCACGTCGTGGTGTAATTGTTATTCAATATAATATTATTTGGATGGGTATAATAATGATGTGTAACTCATGTAAATAATAAATATAACATGTTAGTGATTCTGTATATATTATATACCATCCATTTATATATTATTTTAATATCAAAAGAATGATATTGTCGCTCGTGCGTACGTACGGACTACCGTCTCCACGAATGCGATGAGATTCATTCTCCATCGTATCCATTCAAGTATAATTATCATTTGATGATTTAAAAATTATGTTTAAAGACTTGATATCATTATGGATATGAATAATATACAACCTATCCTTTATAAACATGTCTTACATAACAAAACATACAAAAGAAAACAAGTAAGTTAACACCCGAAACAACGATAATACTATGATATTATTATCAAATCAATATTAAAAGATCATATATGATATCATATTAATGTATATGATTCTTCTATAATTTAATAACAATTATTTCACCATTATACAGGAGGTTAACCTACCCCAACCAAGGAAAAGTACAAGGTAAGGGATTTTCTTATCTCACATTCAATTCCGTGAGATTTCCATTATTCGCCACTAAATTATTGAAAGTGGTGTATTGTGTACTGGCATTTGATATATATATTATCATGATTATCTTTCTATTCATGTTATTCTGTAAATAATTTGGTGGTTATTAACTTTTGGCCATACGACTCAGTTGATTAACGGGGTAAGGGGTTTTCATCTCACTCCTTATTCCCGTGAGATTCATGCCATATTTCCACCATCACCTTTTGTGTGGTGTGTGTACTGCCCATAATTATATTCTTTGTGTAATACACCTTAATTTATGTGTATTTACATATTCATTGTATGATACCTCTTTCATTGGTTGTATGTTTCATAAGTTACCAAATTGGTAAGGGTTATTTCACAATCTCTTCATTATCCGAGGTTGTTTATATGTAATAATCTACTGGGATCTCTTTATCATCCACATCCATGTTTTCTTAAAAATGTATTTCAAAACATTTTTACTATTTACTATAATATGAGTTAAAGTCATTTATAACCTTTTTTACTTTTATAAGTGGTTTATAAAGGAATCTTTCCGTCGTTTTCAAAAAAAGGTCCCTTTTAACCTTTTCGACAGAATTAAGGTAAAAATGTTTTTTAACTTATACGGAGGGTGCGGCTATTTTCCGCCATTATAAAATCTTCAAAGCTTCCCTTACAAGCTTATAAGATTATTTTCAAAGAAAATGTTTTATTTTATATGGATCTTAAATGATTTCAAAATAAAAGTAGATATTTCTTTAAAAAGAATTTTGATTTCATCTATGTCAACATCCTTTGATGGATTTTAAGATTATTTGAAGTTGATTTATTATGATACAAAATTTCTATATTGTTTTGAAGGTTTTTTGATATGTTTGACCATGGATGTGCTATTTTTTATACCATTCATTGTTTATGGTGAAAGTATTGACATTTTGTATGCTAGTTCCAATAAGAATGTTTATGTTATATTTCAACCTTTACTTCATATGAATGTGTTGGACAAGTATGTTCCAGGTTGGGGACTGGTTAAAGTAAGCCCTCCAGGTTGGGGACTGGTTAAAGTAAGCCATCCAGGTTGGGGATTGGTAAAAGTAAGCCCTCCAGGTTAGGGACTGGTAAAAGTAAGCCCTCCGGTTTGGTCTCCGGTTATTAGAGGCACTCCGGGTTGGTGTCCGGTTATTAGAGGCACTCCGGGTTGGTGTCCGGTTATTAGAGGCACTCCGGGTTGGGTTCCGGTTACAGTTAGCCCCAAGGTCTTGGGACGAGGCCTTGAAAAGAAATTAAAGTTTAGAATTATGCATTCCATCATTATGAAAGTGGTTATGGATATTGCATGTGATTATTCGATTAGTAGAATATCCATGTGAATAAGTAAATGGCATAATTTCAATTTATTGATGCCATACCATGTTGAAGATAAAGTTTAAAAGGCTTTTGTTTTAGTTATACATTGCCTTAAATGTTTATTCTTTTTTATGAAAGTTTCCGCTATATTGTTATCCTTACTGGGCATTTGAGCTCACCCCTTTTCTATGTTTTATTTCTCCCAGGAAGTGAAGAAGAAAATTATGAATGACCTGCAGGGATATTATGTGGGGATATGAGTGTGGATTATGGAGACAATATGTTGTTGTAGTACTTTTTCATTTTATGATGTAATATAAGACATATGAATATATCTAGTGTTTCCAAGGCAACTAAACCAATCGATCTTTCGAGATTTGATCTTTCTTGTGATCATGCCAATGTTATGTAATAATGCACCGACTCTGGGTAACTAGGGTCGGGGCGTTACAGTTGGTATCAGAGGAAGTTTAGTAAAAACCTTAGAAGCTAGATTTAGATAAACTCCGATTAGATCACGTAGACCTAAGATGAACTTTGAGGATTAGTATAGAAGAACTTCCTAGAATTTTGGTATTGTAGAGATTTTGTGAGTTTTCCAAGCAATACATCCCTGTCTAGATACGAACATGTAGAGGCCGCTCTGGCACAGATGTAACTAGAGGTAAAACCAGAAAACACCGCTTTGAGCTAGACACGAACGGGAACTGGTGCACGACAACGGGACTTGCTGCACTCTTGGTTACGACACTCCCGGGGGATATGCTTAGGATAACTCTCATTTTCTTTACAAATCATTATGAAGGGTTTATGAGTATATACATCCTCAATGGAGAAATTTTTATGATTATGGATTATATCCATAAATAGTTCAATTTATGTTAAGTGTTTTATATGTATGGGATTATGTATTTTGATTCATAAACTGATCTAGTGTATGCCATTGTTTAGAAATGGTGCCCAGTAGAAGGAATGAGAACTCCAGAAATGCACATGATCCAAAGAGAAGGAAGGATCATATCTTTCATGGTCTTAAGCTAGAATTTATAAGAGAAATAGTCTCCCATGTATTATCGTCATATGAAGAAATAATATCATGTGTTGATAAGATAAGTAAAGAGTTTACTGAGTCCTATGGCTTTGAAGGGAAGCAAGAGAAGAAAAGGATGGAAGAGAGAAAGATAGATAAATGGAAGAGGAAAAAGAAGATTTTTCCCATATGTGGTAACTGTGGAAAGAAACACCCTGGAACTTGCCTGAAAGGAATGGGAGTTTGTTATAAGTGTGGAGGAAAAGGGAACAAAGTACGTGACTTCAAGGGTAAGAAAATGGTTTCAAATGTACAATGCTTCATTTGCAAGGAGTTTGGACACTACGCGAACCTATGTCCCAGTCATCAGACTATGCCGCAAATGATGCTATTGGATAATAATCAAGTTATGATACTACCACAGATGAAGAGGAATGATTAGAGTTCTTATGTTGATTATGTCAATTGAGTGTTGTATCAACAATGTACTTATTATAATAATTATGGAGTATATAAGGATTGTACTGCAGTACTATTTCATTAAGGACTTGAGATTGTGTGGAACAAAGAAATGTGACTCAATAGCAGGATAAATTTTTAGAAAATATATGGTTGAGAGAAAGATAAACCATAATATGGTTCTGATACCGAGGTAGTGATTTTAGAATAATACATGATTGATTTGGATAAATTATATTGGATATTCTTGACTACCTTGAAGCTGATTAATGATTTGTATATTCCATCATTATTGGGGTTTAAAACATTTTTGGATTGATGAAGTATATCCAGCATTCTATATGGAATAAGGGAGCATGAATGTAACCAATATGTATTATGGTAATTTAGGACGTTTCAGTGTTTTAAAAGAATACATTATGAAGGTATTCATATGCTATTACGGGGTAAAAAGGATCTATATTATGTTTACCTTCCTTATAAATGTTGGACTGTGAGTTTGGATAGAAGTATTTTGGATAGTTCTAGTTTGGATTATTTTGGATTACCATAAAAGGACAACGCGGAGGTCGGGCGGCAACCTGTCGCGTCCGGCAAGGCTGCGAGACTTGAACCCGCAACCGAAGGGCGACAAGGGTGTATCACCTACCACTGGCCCACGAGATGTCCTGGATTAAATAATGTAGTTTTTATTAAAAGATCTTTTAGATGAATTATAAATTCGTTTATTTTGGAACCCTATACGAATAGTGTAAATAGAATTTTTTTTTACATTCTATTATCTTTTAGAGTGAAATATGAGTTTGTGGTAGAAATTTATTAATGGATAAAACTCTAATTATAAAGTAAGTATATCTCCATATGATCTTAGCCAATCTCATAAAAAATTCCTCAATATTAAGAAAAGCAAATTAGAACAAAAATGTTTTCCTAGATGGTACCTTAAATCATCACTAATTTATGGCTTTGGGATTGTTGGCCTTTTCATAGCCATGTTCTCTACCACTCTCCATCAGATAATTGATGGTTAGATTTTCCTTCCATATCCATATTTTCCTACATGGAACCCTAGTATGTGTTATTTTCGGTAATCTTCATACTTTCGACTCTTTATTTTAAATAGAGGCCTCATTAATTCATTTTTTGATGTGGGATTTCAACTAAGATATTTTGAAACGTCAAAAATGTGTTATCCTAATACCCTATGTTTTGTTGAACCGATGGTATTTCAAATCATCATAGATTGATGAATTTAAGGACCTCAATTTTATACTTGTTTGTGATTGATGACCTGAATCACTACCTATAAATATTTACGTTTTTCCTCCAATTATATGTCTCTAATTTCAACCAATATTCTCCTAATAGAGATCATAATTTGGTGGTGATCCTTTCATTTCTCTTTTCCTCATATTAAGATTAAATTTTAGTAACCCAATTTTCGATGTGGGTTTTCCCACAAAGATATTTTCTATTTTCAACATTTAATTTTCGAAGAACAATTTCAAATTGCGAGGACGCAATTTATTGAAGGAGGGGAGAATGTAACACCCCAAGATTTTATAGTGTGTTATTTCTTCAAAATAATTCAATAACTTTCACTACACGCAACACCAAGTTCAATTGCACCATGACTTACCAAACAAGCTGTTCAAAAGAGGTTATGAATAGTGTTAACTAAATTTTAAACTTTATATAATCCTTATAATTTTAGAAATCCATATTATGAGTTTCTTAGACATAATGTAAGAACAAATTCATTTTCAGTATTGCACTTTTACCAAATTTTAATAGTGAACCCTTTTTAGATACTATATTTTAAACTTTTTGACTAAATGGGGACATCAAAAATTTAAAATGAAACATCCCAAGCTTCCACGGTACGCTAGCGTGTGTTGTACGCAACACCGAGTTCTAACACACCGTAACCAATCAAACTAGCCGTTATGAATAGTAATACCTACTTTTTGAAATTATATATATATTATATTTTAATATGTACTTCATTTTTGGATTCGGAATATCTAATTTAGCCTAAGGTGAAATTTTGGTACTTTTCGGATAACTTTCATATTTTGATGAATAGTGAAAATTACTAAATTTTAATTAAAAACAACTTTTTTAATCAAAATAATTAATAGTGATAAATTGTGAAATTGAGTGGTTTTAAAGTATATTTAGAATATATTTTTACCATTTAATATAATGTTGGTCATTGGACATAATTTTAAAATTAAACTGAACATAAACAAGTGTCAATCTTTTAATAGTTATTATCTCTTAAAAACACGCTTTTTGTTTTGACAGTGGGAATTAATTTTAAATTAATTTCTGCCACTTCTGTGTTTTGAATTTAGGAATATGGACTCCATATTTGGAATCATGATGTTAAAATTGTGTAAATAGGTAACTTTTATTTTTAGACATTTTGAATAATTACTGCGGTAAATATTTTATTTACCATGGTTAAGGGTAAATCCGGTAAATAAGGGTTAAAAAATAATATTATTATAATAATAAATTACCCTAAAACGTCTCTTAACCCTATTGGTTGATACATGGTCGACCATGGGCATATTTGGGTCTATTTTGGGACCCCATGGATCCACTTGTAAGTGATAATGACTCTTTATTTTAATTAAGTCAAAATGAATACAAAAATGACACAAGCATATATCTTTTAGAAAAACAATTGTTACATAGGGTTATATATGTTGGATTTTAGATTATAAATATTCATTATAAAGATAAAAAGACGTCCTACATAATGATATTTTAATTATAATTTTTAGACATTAAATAATTTATTTTATTTATGACACAATGATGATGCAGTAATTACTATAATAGTGAAAAATTAAAATAATTGATATTATAAATACCCAAATAAATATAATATGAAACTTTTAATGAATTAAACTAATTTTCTAGGATAATATGATATATTAGTATTGATTTAATTGATTTTTTTAGAAGTAATCAATCTTTTATGAGTTCCACAAAAATCAACTATTGAATAGTGTCAAAATTGACATAAAAGGGTTTTTAAAAAACATATTATATTATTAATTGATATTAAATTCCTAAAAATATAAGGTTAGGCCAAGAGACTTATATCATGATAGGTGTATCATTAATGGACCACTTGTGAGTCGCTTGTATGTATATGGTAAGTTTATTAAACATATAATATAAAAATACAAAGAGACATTGTAAAAGTGAAACTAATTAACTTAGAGTTAATACTTAAAGATAAGGTTAATATAAGTACCCAAACCTGTCTAAATTCTATTGGTTGAGTGGTTTTCGACCTATCCCCACCTTAA
Source organism: Viscum album (assembly GCA_963277665.1). Taxonomy (NCBI): domain Eukaryota; kingdom Viridiplantae; phylum Streptophyta; class Magnoliopsida; order Santalales; family Viscaceae; genus Viscum; species Viscum album. Next base: position 1,391,966,321 of record OY728152.1, read on the forward strand.
CCTTTTAATAGTCAACTTTGGAGCCATTTTAAACCGAATATGAATTTATTATAAACTAATATCTCTAGCTTTTCCAAAGGTGCCCCTCACCCCTCTTATAAAAGGGCACTCCTCCTTCTCATTTCTTCACACCTTCAATGCCCTTCGGTTCGGCCAAACCCTGCCCAAATACTCTCCCAACTTCCCTCACTACAACCTAGGGGCCTTAGTTTGATCAGAAAGCCAACTTAAAGAGCCCTTTTGATCAAATCAAAAGGAAGAACCCGAAGAAGAGGTAATGATTTCACCACCCTTCTCCAAGTTCATTTCTGCTTCCACTTCTTCTTCCTTTGTTCTTACCATTATAAAATATTAACTCCAGTATATCACATATAATATGATGTTATTATAAATATGGTACAACCATATTCAGTATTCTATCCACCCTTTGAATCACATGTCACCATACGTGCGTACGTACGGCTTACCGTCTCCACGTCGTGGTGTAATTGTTATTCAATATAATATTATTTGGATGGGTATAATAATGATTTGTAACTCATGTAAATAATAAATATAACATGTTAATTATTCTGTATATATGATATACCATCCATTTATATATTATTTTAATATCAAAAGAATGATATTGTCGCTCGTGCGTACGTACGGACTACCGTCTCCACGAATGCGATGAGATTCATTCTCCATCGTATCCATTCAAGTATAATTATCATTTTATGATTTAAAAATTATTTTTAAAGACTTGATATCATTCTGGATATTAATAATATACAACCTATCTTTTACAAACTTGTCTTACATAACAAAACATACAAAAGAAAACAAGTAAGTTAACACCCGAAACAACGATAATACTAAGATATTATTATCAAATCAATATTAAAAGATCATATATGATATCATATTAATGTATATGATTCTTGTATAATTTAATAAAAATTATTTCACCATTATACAGGAGGTTAACCTACCCCAACCAAGGAAAAGTACAAGGTAAGGTATTTTCTTATCTCACATTCAATTCCGTGGGATTTCCATTATTCGCCACTAAATTATTGAAAGTGGTGTATTGTGTACTGGCATTTGATATATATATTATCATGATTATCTTTCTATTAATGTTATTCTGTAAATAATTTGGTTGTTATTAACTTTTGGCCATACGACTCAGTTGATTAACGGGGTAAGGGGTTTTCATCTCACTCCTTATTCCCGTGAGATTCATGCCATATTTCCACTATCACCTTTTGTGTGGTGTGTGTACTGCCCATAATTATATTCTTTGTGTAATACACCTTAATTTATGTGTATTTACATATTAATTGTATGATACCTCTTTCATTGGTTGTATGTTTCATAAGTTACCAAATTGGTAAGGGTTATTTCACAATCTCTTCATTATCCGTGGTTGTTTATATGTAATAATCTACTGGGATCTCTTTATCATCCACATCCATGTTTTCTTAAAAATGTATTTCAAAACATTTTTTATATTTACTATAATATTAGTTAAAGTCATTTATACCCTTTTTTACTTTTATAAGTGGTTTATAAAGGAATCTTTCCGTCGTTTTCAAAAAAAGGTGCATTTTAACCTTTTCGACAGAATTAAGGTAAGAATGTTTTTTTAACTTATACGGCGGGTGCGGCTATTTTCCGCCGTTATAAAATCATCAAAGATTCCCTTACAAGCTTATAAGATTATTTTCAAAGAAAATGTTTTATTTTATATGGATCTTAAATTATTTCAAAATAAAAGTAGATATTTCTTTAAAAAGAATTTTGATTTCATCTATGTCAACATCCTTTGATATATTTTAAGATTATTTGAAGTTGATTTATTATGATACAAAATTTCTATATTGTTTTGAAGGTTTTTTGATATGTTTGACCGTGGATGTGCTATTTTTTATACCATTCATAGTTTATGGTGAAAGTATTGACATTTTGTATGCTAGTTCCAATAAGAATGTTTATGTTATATTTCAACCTTTACATCATATGAATGTGTTGGACAAGTATGTTCGAGGTTGGGGACTGGTTAAAGTAAGCCCTCCAGGTTGGGGACTGGTTAAAGTAAGCCCTCCATGTTGGGGACTGGTAAAAGTAAGCCCTCCAGGTTAGGGACTGGTAAAAGTAAGCCCTCCGGTTTGGTCTCCGGTTATTAGAGGCACTCCGGGTTGGTGTCCGGTTATTAGAGGCACTCCGGGTTGGGTTCCGGTTACAGTTAGCCCCAAGGTCTTGGGACGAGGCCTTGAAAAGAAATTAAAGTTTAGCATTATGCATTCCCTCATTATGAAAGTGGTTATTGATATTGCATGTGATTATTCGATTAGTAGAATATCCATGTGAATAAGTAAATGGCATTATTTCATTTTATTTATGCCATACCATGTTGAAGTTAAAGTTTAAAAGGCTTTTGTTTTAGTTATACATTGCCTTAAATGTTTATTATTATTTATGAAAGTTTCCGCTATATTGTTATCCTTACTGGGCATTTGAGCTCACCCCTTTTCTATGTTTTATTTCTCCCAGAAAGTGAAAAAGTAAATTATGAATGACCTGCAGGGATATTATGTGGGGATATGAGTGTGGATTATGGAGACAATATGTTGTTGTAGTAGTTTTTCATTTTATGATGTAATGTAAGACATATGAATATATCTAGTGTTTCCAAGGCTACTAAACCAATCGATCATTCAAGATTTGATCTTTCTTGTGATCATGCCAATGTTATGTAATAATGCACCGACTCTGGGTAACTAGGGTCAGGGCGTTACAGTTGGTATCAGAGGAAGTTTAGTACAAACCTTGGAAGCTAGATTTAGATAAACTCTGATTAGAGAACGTAGACCTAAGATGAACTTTGAGGATTAGTATAGAAGAACTTCCTAGAATTTTGGTATTGTAGAGATTTTGTGAGTTTTCTGAGCAATACATCCCTGTCTGGATACGAGCAGGTAGAGGCGGCTCTCGCACAGATGTACCTAGGGGTAAAACCCGAAAACACCGCTTTGAGCTAGACTCGAACGGGAACTGGTGCACGACAACGGGCCTTGCTGCACTCTTGGTTACGACACTCCCGGGGGATATGATTAGGATAACTCTCATTTTCTTTACAAATCATTATGAAGGGTTTATTAGTATATACATCCTCAAAGGAGAAATTTTAATGATTATGGATTATATCCATAAATAGTTCAATTTATGTTAAGTGTTTTATAAGTATGGGATTATGTATTTTGATTCATAAACTGATCTAGTGTATGCCATTGTTTAGAAATGGTGCCCAGTAGAAGGAATGAGAACTCCAGAAATGCACATGATCCAAAGAGAAGGAAGGATCATATCTTTCATGGTCTTAAGCTAGAATTTATAAGAGAAATAGTCTCCCATGTATTATCATCATATGAAGAAATAATATCATGTGTTGATAAGATAAGTAAAGAGTTTACTGAGTCCTATGGCTTTGAAGGGAAGCAAGAGAAGAAAAGGATGGAAGAGAGAAAGATAGATAAAGGGAAGAGGGAAAAGAAGATTTTTCCCATATGTGGTAACTGTGGAATGAAACACCCTGGAACTTGCCTGAAAGGAATGGGAGTTTGTTATAAGTGTGGAGGAAAAGGGAACAAAGTACGTGACTGCAAGGGTAAGAAAATGGTTTCAAATGTACAATGCTTTATTTGCAAGGAGTTTGGACACTACGCGAACCTATGTCCCAATCATCAGACTATGCCGCAAATGATGCTATTGGATAATAATCAAGTTACGATACTACCACAGATGAATAGGAATGATTAGAGTTCTTATGTTGATTATGTCAATTGAGTGTTCTATCAACAATGTACTTGTTATAATAATTATGGAGTATATAAGGATTGTACTACAATACTATTTCATTAAGGACTTGAGATTGTGTGGAACAATGAAATGTGACTCAATAGCAGGATAAATTTTTAGAAAATATATGGTTGAGAGAAAGATAAACCATAATATGGTTCTGATACCGAGGTAGTGATTTTAGAATAATACATGATTGATTTGGATAAATTATATTGTATATTCTTGACTACCTTGAAGCTGATTAATGATTTGTATATTCCATCATTATTGGGGTTTAAAACATTTTTGGATTGATGAAGTATATCCAGCATTCTATATGGAATAAGGGAGCATGAATGTAACCAATAAGTATTATGGTAATTTAGGATGTTTCAGTGTTTTAAAAGAATACATGATGAAGGTATTCATATGCTATTACGGGGTAAAAAGGATCTATATTATGTTTACCTTCCTTATAAATGTTGGACTGTGAGTTTGGACAGAAGTATTTTTGATAGTTCTAGTTTGGATTATTTTGGATTACCATAAAAGGACAACTCGGAGGTTGGGCGGCAACCCGTCGCGTCCGGCAAGGCTGCGAGACTTGAACCCGCAACCGAAGGGCGACAAGGGTGTATCACCTACCACTGTCCCATGAGATGTCCTGGATTAAATAATGTAGTTTATATTAAAAGATCTTTTAGATTAATTATAAATTCGTTTATTTTGGAACCCTATATGAATAGTGTAAATAGAATTTTTTTTACATTCTATTATCTTTTAGAGTGAAAGATTAGTTTGTGGTAGAAATTTATTAATGGATAAAACTCTAATTATAAAGTAAGTATATCTCCATATTGTCTTAGCCAATCTCATAAAAAATTCCTCAATATTAAGAAAAGCAAATTAGAACAAAAATGTTTTCCTAGATGGTACCTTAAATCATCACTAATTTATGGCTTTGGGATTGTTGGCCTTTTCATAGCCATGTTCTCTACCACTCTCCATCAGATAATTGATGGTTATATTTTCCTTCCATATCCATATTTTCCTACATGGAACCCTAGTATGTGTTATTTTCGGTAATCTTCATACTTTCGACTCTTTATTTTAAATAGAGGCCTCATTAATTCATTTCTCGATGTGGGATTTCAACTAAGATATTTTGAAATGTCAAAAATGTGTTATCCTAATACCCTATGTTTTGTTGAACCGATGGTTTTTCAAATCATCATAGATTGATGAATTTAAGGACCTCAATTTTATACTTGTTTGTGATTGATGACCTCAATCACTACCTATAAATATTTTTGTTTTTCCACCAATTATATGTCTCTAATTTCCACCAATATTCTCCTAATAGAGATCATAATTTGGTGGTGATCCTTTCATTTCTCTTTTCCTAATATTAAGATTAAATTTTAGTAACCCAATTTTCGATGTGGGTTTTCCCACAAATATATTTTCTATTTTCAACCTTTAATTTTCGAAGAACAATTTCAAATTGCGAGGACGCAATTTATTGAAGGAGGGGAGAATGTAACACCCCAAGATTTTATAGTGTGTTATTTCTTCAAAATAATTCAATAACTTTCACTACACGCAACACCAAGTTCAATCGCACCATGACTTACCAAACAAGCTGTTCAAAAGAGGTTATGAATAGTGTTAACTAAATTTTAAACTTTATATAATCCTTATAATTTTAGAATCCATATTATGAGTTTCTTAGACATAATGTAAGAAAAAATTCATTTTCAGTATTGCACTTTTAACAAATTTTAATAGTGAACCCTTTTTAGATACTATATTTTAAACTTTTTGACTAAATGGGGACATCAAAATTTTAAAATGAAACATCCCAAGCTTCCACGGTACGCTAGCGTGTGTTGTACGCAACACCGAGTTCTAACACACTGTAACCAATCAAACTAGCCGTTATGAATAGTTATACCTACATTTTGAAATTATATATATTTTATATTTTAATATGGACTTCATTTTTGGATTTGGAATATCGAATTTATCCTAAGGTGAAATTTTGGTACTTTTCGGATAACTTTCATATTTTGATGAATAGTGAAAATTACTAAATTTTAATTAAAAACAACTTTTTTAATCAAAATAATTAATAGTGATAAATTTTGAATTTGAGTGGTTATAAAGTATATTTAGAATATATTTTTACCATTTAATATAATGTTGGTCATTGGACATAATTTTACAATTAAACCGAACATAAACAAGTGTCAATCTTTTGATAGTTATTATCTCTTAAAAACACGCTTTTTGTTTTGACAGCGGGAATTAATTTTAAATTAATTTCAGCCACTTCTGTGTTTTGAATTTAGGAAAATGGATTCCATATTTGGAATCATGATGTTCAAATTGTGTAAATAGGTAACTTTTATTTTTAGACATTTTGAATAATTACTGCGGTAAATATTTTAATTACCATGGTTAAGGGTAAATTCGGTAAATAAGGGTTAAAAAATAATATTATAATAATACTAAATTACCATAAAACGTGTCTTAACCCTATTGGTTGATACATGGTCGACCATGGGCATCTTTCGGTCTATTTTGGGACCCCATGGATCCACTTGTAAGTGATAATGACACTTTATTTTAATTAAGTCAAAATGAATACAAAAATGACACAAGCATATATCTTTTAGCACAACAATTGTTACATAGGGGTATATATGTTGGATTTTAGATTATAAATATTCATTATAAATATAAAACTATTTCCTACATAATGGTATTTTAATTATAATTTTTAGACATTAAATAATTTATTTTATTTATGACACAATGATGATGCAGTAATTACTATAATAGTGAAAAATTAAAATAATTGATATTATAAATACCCAAATAAATATAATATGAAACTTTTAATGAATTAAACTAATTTTCTAGGATAATATGATATATTAGGATTGATTTAATTGACTTTGTTCGAAGTAATCAATCTGTTATGAGTTTCACAAAAATCAACTATTGAATAGTGTCAAAATTGACATAAAAGAGTTTTTAAAACAAATATTATATTATTAATTGATATTAAATTCCTAAAAATCTAAGGTTCGGCCAAGAGACATATATCATGATAGGTGTATCATTAATGGACCACTTGTGGGTCGCTTGTATGTATATGGTAAGTTTATTAAACATATAATATAAAAATACAAAGAGACATTGTAAAAGTGAAACTAATTAACTTAGAGTTAATACTTAAAGATAAGGTTAATATAAGTACCCAAACCTGTCTAAATTCTATTGGTTGAGTGGTTTTCGACCTATCCCCACCTTAACCTTTGAATAGTCAACTTTGGAGCCATTGTAAACCGAATATGAATTTATTATAAACTAATATCTCTAGCTTTTCCAAAGGTGCCCCTCACCCCTCTTATAAAAGGGCACTCCTCCTTCTCATTTCTTCACACCTTCAAAGCCCTATGGTTCGGCCAAACCCTGCCCAAATACTCTCCCAACTTCCCTCACTACAACCTAGGGGCCTTAGTTTGATCAGAATGCCAACTTAAAGAGCCCTTTTGATCAAAGCAAAAGGAAGAACCCGAAGAAGAGGTTATGATTTCACCACCCTTCTCCAAGTTCATTTCTTCTTCCACTTCTTCTTCCTTTGTTCTTACCATTCTAAAATAATAACTCCAGTATATCACATATACTATGATGTTATTATAAATATGGTACAACCATATTCAGTATTCTATCCACCCTTTGAATAACATGTCACCATACGTGCGTACGTACGGCTTACCGTCTCCACGTCGTGGTGTAATTGTTATTCAATATAATATTATTTTGATGGGTATAATAATGATGTGTAACTCATGTAAATAATAAATATAACATGTTAATTATTCTTTATATATGATATACCATCCATTTATATATTATTTTAATATCAAAAGAATGATATTGTCGCTCGTGCGTACGTACGGACTACCGTCTACACGAATGCGATGAGATTCATTCTCCATCGTATCCATTCAAGTATAATTATCATTTGATGATTTAAAAATGATGTTTAAAGACTTGATATCATTCTGGATATTAATAATATACAACCTATCCTTTACAAACATGTCTTACATAACAAAACATACAAAAGAAAACAAGTAAGGTAACACCCGAAACAACGATAATACTAAGATATTATTATCAAATCAATATTAAAAGATCATATATGATATCATATTAATGTATATGATTCTTGTATAATTTAATAACAATTATTTCACCATTATACAGGATGTTAACCTACCCCAACCAAGGAAAAGTACAAGGTAAGGGATTTTCTTTTCTCACATTCAATTCCGTGAGATTTCCATTATTCGCCACAAAATTATTGAAAGTGGTGTATTGTGTACTGGCATTTGATATATATATTATCATGATTATCTTTATATTCATGTTATTCTGTAAATAATTTGGTGGTTATTATCTTTTGGCCATACGACTCAGTTGATTAACGGGGTAAGGGGTTTTCATCTCACTCCTTATTCCCGTGAGATTCATGTCATATTGCCACCATCACCTTTTGTGTGGTGTGTGTACTGCCCATAATTATATTCTTTGTGTAATACACCTTAATTTATGTGTATTTATATATTAATTGTATGATACCTATTTCATTGGTTGTATCTTTCATAAGTTACCAAATTGGTAAGGGTTATTTCACAATCTCTTCATTATCCGAGGTTGTTTATATGTAATAATCTACTAGGATCTCTTTATCATCCACATCCATGTTTTCTTAAAAATGTATTTCAAAACATTTTTACTATTTACTATAATATGAGTTAAATTCATTTATACCCTTTTTGACTTTTATAAGTGGTTTATAAAGGAATCTTTCCGTCGTTTTCAAAAAAAGGTCCCTTTTAACCTTTTCGACAGAATTAAGGTAAGAATGTTTTTTTAACTTATACGGTGGGTGCGGCTATTTTCTGCCGTTATAAAATCTTCAAAGCTTCCCTTACAAGCTTATAAGATTATTTTCAAAGAAAATGTTTTATTTTATATGGATCTTAAATGATTTCAAAATAAAAGTAGATATTTCTTTAAAAAGAATTTTGATTTCATCTATGTCAACATCCTTTGATGGATTTTAAGATTATTTGAAGTTGATTTATTATGATACAAAATTTCTATATTGTTTTGAAGGTTTTGTGATATGTTTGACCGTGGATGTGCTATTTTTTATACCATTCATAGTTTATGGTGAAAGTATTGACATTTTGTATGCTAGTTCCAATAAGAATGTTTATGTTATATTTCAACCTTTACTTCATATGAATGTGTTGGACAAGTATGTTCCAGGTTGGGGACTGGTTAAAGTAAGCCCTCCAGGTTAGGGACTGGTTAAAGTAAGCCCTCCAGGTTGGGGACTGGTAAAAGTAAGCCCTCCAAGTTAGGGACTGGTAAAAGTATGCCCTCCGGTTTGGTCTCCGGTTATTAGAGGCACTCCGGGTTGGTGTCCGGTTATTAGAGGCACTCCGGGTTGGTGTCCAGTTATTAGAGCCACTCCGGGTTAGGTTTCGGTTACAGTTAGCCCCAAGGTCTTTGGACGAGGCCTTGAAAAGAAATTAAAGTTTAGCATTATGCATTCCATCATTATGAAAGTGGTTATTGATATTTCATGTGATTATTCGATTAGTAGAATATCCATGTGAATAAGTAAATGGCATTATTTCATTTTATTTATGACATACCATGTTGAAGTTAAAGTTTAAAAGGATTTTGTTTTAGTTATACATTTCCTTAAATGTTTATTCTTATTTATGAAAGTTTCCTCTATATTGTTATCCTTACTGGGCATTTGAGCTCACCCCTTTTCTATGTTTTATTTCTCCCAGGAAGTGAAGAAGTAAATTATGAATGACCTGCAGGGATATTATGTGGGGATATGAGTTTGGATTATGGAGACAATATTTTGTTGTAGTAGATTTTCATTTTATCATTTAATGTAAGACATGAATATATCTAGTGTTTCCAAGGCTACTAAACCAATCGATCTTTCGAGATTTGATCTTTCTTGTGATCATGCCAATGTTATGTAATAATGCACCGACTCTGGGTAACTAGGGTCGGGGCGTTACTATTTTACCAAACATCAATTCATATAATTATAAAAAATAAATTTAAAATCAAACATATAAGAGCAACGAAAATGTGTTTTTCTAATGAATTTTTTTCTTAAGTCTAACAAAATTTTATATAATAGTTTAACATAATATTTATTCAAATAGAATAAATTAAAATAATAAAATATATTTTAACTAATATGACATTTAAAATACTTTTACTATATTAGGGAACATTTTAAATTCTTTAATAAAAGAAAATATTTAATGAAAATTCATTTTTTCAATATTAATTGAAAAATTATTCTTTTATGAAATTTATCAAAAAATTTCTCTAAAAAAATATGAAATATTTTTAACATTTTTATTAAAAAAAATTCCAAATTAATTTTATAGAATCGAAAAGACATACATTGAAAATATTTTTGGAAAACAATATGAAATTTCTTTTTAGAAAAACATAGGTTTCAAGAATAAAAGTGTATTTATTCTAATATGGTGGCTATAAGAAAATAATAAATGAATGATAAAAATATAATAAATATATAATATATAAATTTCATTAAATTCATTCCATGATTTTGATTATTTTAATTTATTAATATAAAATCATGTTATGGGTATTAAAAAAATTAAAAAAAATTATTTTACTTTCAATTGTATTTTATGTTAATTTATAATCATTTAATAACAAATAAAATTTTCTTATACTTGTATAAATATTATAAGATTCATATGATTGTTAATCATATTCATGGTTTCTAATTTAATGACTATTTTATAACATTCACATTCAATAATTATATTTTAAATGTATAATGTGATTTGTTAAATATTGGTGTTGCATGAAACATACGATATCAGAGAATGTAAATTTATTTGAAAATATATTTATTTCATAAAATTAGTGGGTTATAAATTTTCACTATTTAAATAAAATTTAAATATTTTGAAAAATACCAAAAAAAAATAACCCAATGATATTATCTATATGAGGGAATAAAAAATTAAATCCTTTTTTTCAAGTTCAATTTGTAACATTTAGAAAATTTATCCTTTAAATAAAAATATCAATTTCAAAAGTAAACTGATTGTATAAAAAATTTATCCTTTTAATCATTAATTGTTCTTGAAATTATATAATTTCTATTTTATCATTCTAAATATATAAATTATTTACTGGAGATTAATTAATTTATTTTTATTAATAAAACATTTCAATATATATCTCAAAAATGTAGTTACTTGAATTTATTCCCGCCAATCAATGATTATATTATATTATTCATATTTGAATAACATTGTATCTATAGTATGTCGACATTCAATTGAATATTTTATTTAATGTAGTAATTGTTATCAAGTATAGTATTATTTTAAAGGATAATTACCAATTGAAATATCAAGGTGTCGTGCTCTCTCCCTCTTACAAAAATTTCATCCTCGGTATTCAAAAATTTAATCTCCAGAATGAATATATATTCACATATGTATAATATTATATTTATATTTTACCATTATAATGAATTTACATTTGAATAATTGGAAACTTATTATATATATATTATTTATAGAATATTTTATATAAAATTATTAGTGTCATACTTATTAATTAGTTTCTGAAAGCATACATTGATAGCTAAGCATTATATCCCATATAAGGATCCATTTATTTATCTTACTATTTAATGAGTTGCAGAATTATCTTTACATCATAATATAGATTTGAAATACTTATGTTATTTACTTCCATTATATAAGTGAAATATCTTCCTTCAATTTTGTTTTGTGCAGTTTTCCATCTTTGTTATATCTCATATGATAAATAACAATGATATATTTTTAATACCTGGAGAAATAAAATTGATCCCAATAGATCATAAGATCCAAAAAAGGATGAAATGTTATTAATCATATATTACCCACTAACTAAAACAAAAAAAATATTTAGGACGTGCTAATATAGCATTCAATAGGAACAAACATTCCCATGAATAAATAATTCATTAACCTAGAAAGCCTCAACAATAACACCCATAGTTCAACTTAACACATTCCAAAAATAACAAACTGTAAAACTCTTCAAAATATAAATGACCTAAATTGAACCCCAAAAATACAAAAATTATTTATCACATGTTCTTCAATGAAAAACAAAATGGTTATTTCCATACAATAATAATCACTCATAAGGTCACATATGAAACCTTATATACCATAATCTTATATTTTCAAAAATATATTGTTTATTTCCTAAAATAATCTTACTCACCATAATACCCCTACAAAAACATATCTACTTCCATAAGATAAGTCATCCTTTATTCTTCTATTGAAATAACATTCTTAAACTTAATATTTCATATATCACAATCATATTATTCTCCCAATATTGTGAACTTCAAAAATAATATAAGTCAAAAAATAACTTTTAAATCCCGTGGCTCCCTATAATATAAAACACATATTCCAAAAAATAAAACAATCCCTTTATCCCTATTAACAAAAATTACCTTAACATCAAAGATCACATTAAATATAATGGTTTTCTTTACCTTATATCGTTTGTCACAATAATAACATTCTTCTTAAATAACCTTCAATATAAAAAAATTTATTATCCTAAGGGTTATATATACATTAGTATTGTCTTCAAATCCAATACAAATGTACTATAAAATACCAATAATCAACTTGTAATATATTCACATAATAAATAAGAATGGTTATCTATACTTTTTAACTTATGATCCTTCTAAAATTTGACAACCCTTAAATAAATTATGACTAAATTATAAATCATTAAAACCTACATATAGAAACATAAATTATTCAACTTACATTGTAAACAATTAACCATTATTTTTCTTCTTATTTAGTAATAATTCAATAATAAAATAAAAAATATAAATATTAAATTATGTTCAAATAACATTAATATCATCATGTTTCATACATCATAAAAAATAAAAACTAATAATGTAATTCATACCATATATATGTTATTTATTATCTTCATCTTCTTCTATATAGAATTTAACTTTTAAAAACCATTACTATCATGCTACTTTTGATCCCCTTGTTGATATTTTTTCCTTAGGCATCGATTTTTTTAATGCCTTTACTCACCATACATAATAAATTTAATGGATTCCTTTGTAATAACTTTACCCCCAGTAATTTAATTAGAAAAACTCTTTATATTTCGTTTATATTTTATTTCTCTATTCTCTCCACTACCATGTACGAAACATCTTTAAGTTATTTTGAGACATATTAGTGGGAGATAATTCCTACATTTCTGACATTTATGCATTTCAATATTTTTATCTTTATAATATTTATAACCTGATATCCTATAAAATTATATTTTATCATATTGTATAAATTAGAAAACTCACATTGGTTCACGTATTATTCATAACAAAAGATTTATTTTTAGGCTTAACCAAAAACATTCTCACTCTAACCACAATATTGTTTGGTTTCATATTTGTAAACCACTGAATTTTACATCATACCCATTGTTAAATTGGCTTCAACTTGTTTCATCCATTTACTAAAACTAAAAATGGATAGTGGGAGTGTATCAATTAAATTCATTATATATAATCTTATGAAGAGGCAAAATACTAAGATATCCTTAACCATGTATAATTTATTTAAAATCAATCAATTAATTAAACCCATATCTATATTATTCATAACATACTAAAAATTACTATTATTGATAAACAATGTCATAAAATCAAAAATATTATATTAAACCCTAAATTTTTCTCATTATACAATATCGTAACAACTAAAGACACAAAACAATTGCATTGTTACCAACAATAATTTCCTCAAAATTTTAAACCTAGATGCAGTGATAAAATTATTCTATGTACAAATTTGATTTAATTCCAACTAAATCGGTCCAAATTTTAACATCCATGATTATAATGTTAATAACACATAGTGAGTCTCCTACATCTCCAAGATCTTTTAGTTTTTAAGGTTAGATAATTGGGAAAACCATAACATAAAAAGATTAAACTTCTCATTTGTGTACATTTTTCTACACAACTATATGTTCTAATATTTTTACATATTTTTTCATTAATGTTAATTTTATTTAATCAACTAATGTGTCCATTTCTCTTACTATAATTCATACACATCAATATGTCCTATATTTGTTTGAATTTATTTGAAGAGAAAAATTAATCATAGTAAGGTATATAAAAAATAAATCTTTTAAATTAATTTTAAATTATTAAAAACCCATAAGGAAGTGTTCATTTTCTCATAATAATATTTGATTTATAAATAATCACTTATAACATCATGAAATCAACTTTTTTCACAATTTTTTTTTAAGATTTTTTTTATGAAATCATAATGGAAAAATAATTTTTATTGAGAGGTTCTTGAAAAACACAAAATCCTTTCCTTGAATGCAAACCATTCATCATTGAGTGATCATAAAAAAATTTAAATCATATAACCATATTATTATTTTATGAAATAAAAATATCCCATGAAAACTCATCAATAACATGAAGATGAAATATATCCAATTATATAAACAATAAATAATAAAATGGATAATAATAATTTATTTCAAAATAATGTAATGAATAAAGTTGAATATTACAATCTTATTGTCAAGGTCCCCTACTATGTCATCGTAAATAATAGGACAAACATGCACAAAATAACCTCTATAGTTTCTCCCAAGAGACCAACTAATGCATCGATGTTCTATAAAATATCACGTCCCACACAAAATAAACTATTTCAAATTCATTCATTAGATTAAATGAGTGAATAAAAACATTATATATAATCTATATATATATATATCCATGAATGAAAATTATCATATGAATTTTCAAAATTTTCCCAAGTAAATTCATTAACTTCCTTCTAAAACAACCTTGAGTTCAGACTGTATATAATAATTACTATATGGTTTATTCAATACATTGATGAAGCATAATATTGAATATAAATTGAAATCATAAATTTTTATTTTTAAATAATCAATTGAAATATAATATGAATATCCGTTGATATTTTCAAACAATGTGTGTCGTTAATCCCCCTAGTTGTGTGCAGTGTGGAGATTGAGTAAATACCAAACCAATATTTTTAGGGGTTGTTACCACAAGGTGAATATATTCCAAATCATATATCCAATAATTCGTATCCATTCATGGACATATTTTTTTTGTGAAACCACTACATTTCTTTATACAAAAAAAATTATAATGTTTACCTAGATGCAAAATACA
This sequence comes from Viscum album, assembly GCA_963277665.1. NCBI lineage: Eukaryota > Viridiplantae > Streptophyta > Magnoliopsida > Santalales > Viscaceae > Viscum > Viscum album. The sequence continues at coordinate 1,391,981,541 of OY728152.1, forward strand.
ATTATAAAATTCTTATATATACTATTAAATAAACAAGATAAAATTTTCTTTCATCTCTAAAAAAAATTAAAAAATCTTAAAAATACCATAAAATTAATATAATTTTCTTCAAAACCCATAGAATCTTATACAGTAATATTGATAATGACTAACAAGGATCACATCAATTAAAGAAGGTCAGGTGGTAATCACTAAAAAGCATTCTTGTGGATATTTTGTAAAAAGCCAACAAATTCTATACATGAATCATTAAAAATGACACTTTTTATCCATCGTAAATAATTCCAAATGTCTAGGAAAATGAACCATAAAAATATTTTATTCATAAATAATAACATTGTTGAAACATTTTCTAAATATGGATATAAATGGAAAATATTTTTATTGTTATTAATTAAAATATGATATTGAGGAAAATTCACTAACCTCAAGACCCAGCCTATTTTTAGGTTATCTAGCATAATTGTATATAAATTTATACTTATAATAAATCTATATAATCATTTTTCTATACTTTTTTGGAATAATAACCTTGGAAAATTGGGTACTCACCTCTATTCAAATGCACATACTCTCATCCCTCAAGGTTCCCAAAGTGGTGATTAAAGGCATAAAAAGATTCTGGTCTCATTTATATGGGATTCCCATTCAGATGGAAAGTATCATTGTGAATCATGGGTTGGGTTGGATAAACCTTTAATGGATGGTGGTATTAATATCAGAAGTGTTTCCAGTGAGATGAAACATGCCCATGCAAAATTGGTATTGGCGGTTCTAGAGCGCCGAACCATGTGGGGCTGCTTCAAGCCGAAAAATATAGGAAATATATTAAAGATCCTAGGATGACCACTTCTATTTTATGGAACCTTATCCACCAGCACATAATTATTTTCCACAATCGCACTCAATGGATAATTGGTAGAGGAAATATAATTTTATGGAATAAAAATAGGTTTGGGGAACCTCTTGGCTTCCCTAGATGCCCAGTTCTCAACATGAGCTTTTGGACAACAAAAGTGAATCTTCACTTTACTCAACTAGTCCGTGATGAGGAACAACATTGGTTTTTAGTCCTCATTGATCTCTAAATAGTTCCTATTTTTTACATGTTCTCTATCTGGTTTTTTTTCATGAAATGATTATCGGCGAATAGTGTCCTCCCCCAATGCGCTCATCAATTGGGTGGAGTTGCTATGGTGTAAGGATATTTTCCATTAATAAAACTTCCTCTTTTAGAGAATATATAATTAAGGCCTTCCTATGGATGATTTAATCAATATCACTGGTATTCAGTTGTCTTCAATTTGTTATTGCTCTACCGATTCCTAGGAATATTCCCTCACCCATTTATTTTTTGATGGGGAATGAACACGCACTATCTGGAATGCCTTTGGGTACATTAGTAATATTCACTCTCAGCTGATTGTAAGAGGTTCTTTTCTAAAACCTCTGGTTTCATGGTACAGATAAAAACAACAAAGAGATGAAGTAATGGGTAGTGATCGTTTTAGGGGGCTGCTGGTTGATATGGATTTCAAGTAACAATTATCGACATGAGGGAGTCTATTGTTCAACACTGTCACTTTTTATCCGAACAAGAAATTTATTGACTGATATTTCTTATCAGCACAAGGAATGGTGTGAGAAACCTTCATTCAGACCCATTAAAAAATATATCTTCCTCTTTGTTTCACCTCTAATCCCTAAGGAAGGTGGTTTTAATGGCTCCTTCCATCTCTTGGACTCAAATTTAACACCGATTTCTCCAACTGTTCTCGTACTAATTACAGGGGTGATGTGGTTCAGGATACCCGGGGTGGTGTTGTCATTGATTTAAAATCCTTCTTTCAGAGAAGTGACTCCCTCCAGGCGCATTCCCGAGTAGTGATGGTAGGTCTTAACCTTTGTAGGAAGATCAAAATTTACCTTTTAACGGTGGAAACCAAATCCAAAATCAATTATTACTCGCGATGTGGCTTCCTCACTACTCCTTGGTCAATTTATTACCTCATCTGTAGGTGAAAAAGGTACATCGATAATATCACAAAGGTTCTTCACACCTATCGCGAGGGAAACAAAGCCGCTGAATTCCTTCCTTCTCAATCCTCTCAAGACATGCCCCTTTCTTGATTTCCTTGCTTGTATTCCTTTGTATATAGAGGATAAGATATATTTATAGGATATTCCCTGGGGATACAATATTTTAGGCCTCCATGAAATCATTGTCTTGTATTTTTTTCCCTTTCCAAAAGTTTAAAAACAATAAAGATGATGATGAGTATGATTAGTCTGGTGTCAAGAGTTATGTTTTTCAAGTATGTTTTGGTTCCGTGATTCTTGTCCTTAAACCTTTGTCATTATTTTATCATATCAATAAATTTTATAATATCATAAATATAATATTTATCCACTATATAAACTTTTAAAACATCATTTTAATGTGGTTATGAATCAATAATTACATCACTTCATGGATATTATAGTCCATACATACGTATGGTTGATATTTGAACTTTCCAAATGGATAAAAAGAAAGGAATGTAAAAAAATTAAAAAATATAAATATATCGTAATTATAATTTATATATATTAAAAATATCATTATTACTACCTATTTGAGATATATATTGAAAAACAATCACATCGTTTTTTGGAGATTGTAGTTCATATATACTCACAAGAAATATTCCCATTTTCAAATATATGGTAGGGTAAGGTTTATAATATTTTATATTTAAGGTGCCAAAAATAATGTTGTAAAAATAAAATATATCTAGTAAATCTGTCATTGTAACCATAGTTGTGTGGTATTATTGAAAATGAAAATTCATTTCTTTATTGAGATGATAATTTTTCTATACACTTGATTGAGGTTTTCATTTTACTAAAATGGGAATGATATAGAAAAGTGTTATAAAATTAACATATAAAAATTTCAGTATAGTAAATATAATTATTTAATTATTCTAATATTATTAAATAAAAATTTCGGAAGTGTAAGAATAAATAAATATGGAAATATTGGTAAAGATAATTACCCCTTATTTGGGTATCCTCCATTTGACTGAACATATGGAAATTAAAGAATATGTTTATGGTCACACCCATAGTTAGAAAAAATAGTATGTTAATATTTAAAAATTACATTTCTATATGTTAGAGATATAACTAAACTCATATGTTCCTTTTTAATGGTTTTATTAATTCATTTTTATGATAGGATTAATTACAATTTCATAAATATTATGTCTCTTATGGCCTTGAATGTAAATTTTAAAATGGGAAGAGGATAAAAAATAGAATATGAATTCTATTTTAGAATATTTAACAACTCAATTGTACTATAATAGTTTTTTTATTTATAAACCAGTGTATAGTATATGATATACATTAAATATACTTATTGTGATTTTCTGGACTACTCAAAAAAATTAGACATCAAGGATATCAAGATACCAGTGCAATTTGAATTTTAATATTTAAAAGAAATTTACCTTTACTATTCATATATATATATATATATCATTACGATATTATATTATTCAAAACATGCCAATTTTAATATTTTTAAAACTACATTCATTAATTTTTCACCTACTTACACAAGCATTACAACAATTATTTGAAGGTGTTCTATGTAATTATAACATTACCAAAAATTAAAATCAAATTAATATCTTAAAAATCATTTATTAATAATAAATTTTATCATCTATATTCATTAATATATAATTTATCTCCACATTGGTACAATAAAACTATAATAAGTGGGGGAGAGTGACATTGTTTGTAAATATTCTTAAACTAAAACAAAATAATGGTCTCAGTCAACATAACATGGAACCGAATTGAAATATTTTAAAATATGGGATTATGATATTATATATAAAATAATAAAATAATGTAATGTAATGTTTTTGGTATATTTTAGAACACTATCCCATAGTCTTAACCCAATTTTACCCAATTTAACCTTTACCATTGTGGAAATCTTTTAATATGGAAATTGTTCTTTATTACTAAAAATGTAATGGAAAATATTTACTATTTTAATCATGATGATTCCAAATATAGAATAAATATTTTAGGATTCAATTTCCAGAAGTGTTAAAAAATACTATTAATATATGTTTATAAAATAAAATAAAAAACTATTTTTTGTAAATTGTATTTTTTTGTATAAAAATGAGTCTATACAAAAATCATGTATAATTTAAATGAACATGAAATTTATAGGATTGATAAAAAGGGGGGATAATTATTTTACATCAAAATAAATAAAACTAAATGTAACATTGAGAAAACATAATTAAAATATTAGAACTGAAAATTATTTTCAATTGAATAAAATCATTACCTAGATTGCAAAAATATCAAACATATATATATAAGATAATTATTTTAAATTAATTATATAACATATCAAATATATATTTGATATTATAATAGTTTTTATAAACCTTGAAATCATATTTTTTATCATGATAATATCCTAAAAGTTACATTATTTATAAAATGAGTAATTCTCACTATCCAATGAAAAAATCAACACTTTCCAAAAATACAAAAAATAAATCAAATATTAATTTTTAATGAAGAAAAATATTATTAAATAATTTTTATTAAATTAAATTTATATCATTTATTAGTTAATCTATCGAATGAAAATACAAAACATATAAGAAAAATGATTTTATAAGAAAATTTTCCATTTTAAAATTTAACAGTTCTTTACATTATATGACTTCATTATTATCAGTAAAATTAGAGTTCATATTTATGATTATTTAATCATTTAATTTACATTATGTAGACATTTCGATATATATTAGATAATTTGGTTACTCATATTCATAACTACCAAACTAAAAGTTAGGTAATAATGGTCATATTTAAATAATAATAATAGTTCCCAGGATTCCAAAATATACATTCAATCTGAATAACTCTCACCTGAATTTTTATCTCTAACTGATATTTTATTGACACTATATAACCTAATAATGAGACAACATCCCCAATTTCCATCTAACCCCAATATAGGACATGCGACTCTACATGCATGTATCTCCCCAATTATGACATCTTGATGAAACTATTCTTCTAGAACAACTGTTGGGTAAAATCTAGATATAAAGAAACCATTCCCACCTAGCTAAAGATATGGAATAGTTAAATTATCCTTGAGGATTTATTACCTCCTCGACTAAATATCTATAAACTCTATCATGGTGATAATATCTAGAACACATGATATAAATTCTAGAACTCTAATGTCTTTAATCATCTGTCTAGGTAAGACTTTTGATGGCCCTATGTAGACCCCATCTATTCCTGGATCGTTTGATCTATCTCTATCATCACCCAAACCAACTACAGACCCATTAGTAATAACATTCCTTCTATTTTCGATCATAGGAGTAACCTACACTGTCTCCATATTGGGCATTAAAATAAATAATGAAAATGGATGCTTATATTTTTTTCATACAATAAATACATTAATGTAAATTGATCTTCCCATGTTTGGAAGAAAACCTACACACAAGCTCTCAATATTACCTTATGAACCTGAATTTTTTACTTGGACAAACCACCAGTATGAGATTGGAATTATATACAAATCTGAATATGTGTCTTGAATTCATCCAAGAATCCCCCCCCACACAACAAGGAAATAAATCAATAATATATGTTTTTAATGATCATTGAGAATATACCATGTCATATGATCTTCTCAATGTATAATCATCCCAAACTCTCTATTGAACTTTTATCCCAAAGGGGAGGGAAGTGGGTCAACATGGTATATTGTTGAAGATATCTGGGGGAGAATCATGGAATCTTTTTTACCATGGGGCTGCCATTATAGAATCCATAGAAAAGTTATCTCACTTCAACTATGGCACCTCGTAGTGCTGTTAAAAAATCATCAGAACTCTGGACTCCACATTTAACTGTAGATAGTTGAATCACCCTATGATAAACTCAACAACACAGAATTTAATGAAAGCACACAAAATTATAAACATGAGGTCTTAGTAAATATTCATCAATAAAATATTTACCGCCAAGATTAGTGTATGTTATTACCTCAACACCTCCTCATATAGAACACCTAGAACCACATTCCATTTGTAGAAGTTAATATCATCCACTCTGACATTATAATATTCATTTTGTGTATCTCTAAAGGATATAGGGTCTTGTACAAATATCATAATTGATTTCTCATATCTAGGTAACCCTCACACTCTATACACGTAGACGATACACCACCATAAATTATTTGTAATCCAATTCTTGTTTATCTACTAAGGATAGTTATATTGAGGCAATCTTCTCAGACACCTCCCCCAAAAAATGATAATGAGACTTCATACTAATGGAATCAACCGCCATTTTTCAAATTCAGTTAGTATTAAAATATAAAAATCATATATCAACAAAACTCTAACTAAAATCTCAATCTTTGGTTATGATCTCTCCACAAAGATTCTTATGAGACTCTTATGTTATATATAATCTATAAACAACTCGCCAAGAAGTTATAACCTACAATTGATTATGGTTTACACTACATCTTCCAAATTCTAATCAACAGAAATGTAGTTCTTTTTGTGTTTTATCAACTCACTATCCCCAGAATCAATCACATATTAGCTCTAAATTTTATCACATCAATGCATATCTATAGAGGAATCATATAATACCACATACATAACCCCCTCATCTAACTAACATAGAACATGAGTACTTTTGAACCTCTAAATAAGAGCCACTAAACACCACTTCTATCACTCATGAAAAATAAATGGATACCCCTTTTAGGAGAGAGTAATCATGGGGTTCAATATCCAAGATAATTATACAATGAATCATTAGTTGTACATCATAATCCTTAGAAAACACTACACCTGAATAATTATCTGGAGGGGCCTTAAGATGCACCACATTGATCATTACGTGTTCTATGAATAATACTCCATTTTGATGAAATTCCCCAATAAGTGGATGTCTTGAATGAAAAATTAACATGTCATGAGTTTATCTTAAAATAAGTTATCTTGATGAATGTCTATAAAAATACTTTAAATATTAGAATGTTCATCCTTTGATTCTGAATTGATGAGGGTATTTTACATGAAGATAACCATTAACTGATATGAGGAAGGCAGAAATAACTAGGTCATATGTTCTATCAGCAATGCTGGGATGTTAATCACACCAACAAGAGTCACTGTAAACGTATAATTTTCATAGCAACATTGAAATTATATTTTCTCAATATAATCCAATATAATATAAATATGGTGGTAGATGGACCTATGGTTGATCATTAAAATCCACTTCTCACCATTTAGCTAGTCAAAAAAGGCCATGGATCCTGAATAGAGGATTATTTTTTTGAAATAGCACCCAATTCATGTGGTTGCAGTCACTAGAGGGAATCAATCTCACATCAGCCTTCTTGGTAGAAAAAATTGGAGTTTCCCAGGGGTATTAGGTTTGATGAAGCCTTTCTTCGTAAATTCCTCTAACAATACATTCAACCCCATGAGCTAACTAAGACATCTGATTTGATAAACAATATATGAAATTGGTACCTTGGTATATATCAATAAAAAATAAATATCTAGATGTTGGTAAATCCCAAAATATCCTCAGGAACTACATAAATATACTCCTTAATTATAGTAAGTTGACAATCAAAGGTTTCTACCACACAAAAAATCATACTCATTAATTAATGGGTGGTTGGCTACAATTTCCCATGTTTAGTCCCTACAAAAATCAAATGATGGTTACACAAGATATTGAAGTAAAATATTAATCCATGAGCCTAAAAGCACATAAATCATCAATGGTATTATTCTATATATTATATAATTTTGGATATCAAAACTCCACCAAGGTTGATATTATTGGGATTTATCCTAGAAACTATGATGTCCCAAGAAAAAATATCTCAACACAATGCATGATTTCATCATTGACAAATGTTGTTGAGAATGTGATCATTTATATTAAGTTTTATTATCCACATTAGTTAGGATAGGACTCATCAAAAATATATAGCAATACAAAAACAATGGAAGGGTTAATACAAGTATCTATGAGTATAGTTTCTTGTGAAAAACAGGCCCAAATCATGTTGTCCACGCTATTTAATAACCATACATTCCCTACATGTTTTCACATTCATAATTTTTATCCCTATATACATGTTCTATAAAATATGGGGGTGGAGATGTTTGAGGAATATCCTAACAATGTCAACCTGGTATCCTCCTCCTAGTGCATAACCATTTCTTTTACTGAAAATTCATACCCATTGACCACCATACCCACCACTATAGAGTACCTAGTCACGTTTATTTGTTTATCATGTAGTTATATCTAATAATGGAATCCTATATGATCCACGTATTATTTGGTAGCTCATCCATTATATGATTTCCTAATTAGGTCCCCTTGGTGACTAGATCCTTTGAGTGACTCAGTGGAAAGTGATCCTCTAGTATGAGACTACACCTGAAATTTCCTCTTATGTCATAACCCATGTGCTTCAAGTTGGCTACACCCAACTGATGAGACTTCTGATGGATAACATCATCCTATAGTTACTACCATATGTCCCTCTGCTAAGATGTTCCCCATATCTAAGGATCACTCCAGATTCTTTAATAATGTGGTGATGTAAACATGAATAACACTTGTCTGAATGTCTATATGGAGTCCACACTCAAACATATTTTCCCATTAAAATATATCATAGATCATGATTGGGGAGTATCTCATGAGATCATTGAATATTGATTCTTAATTAGAAACATAATTGGGACCATGAAGAAATTCAAACTACTCCTATATGCATAAGAACCTCAAGGACATTAGGTAATAGTCCTTATAGAAATGAATGCTGAACAATATCCATGTTAGAGTCACCTCATCGTGGGATATGATAATTAAATTCATGGCGCCCTACATCATAGAAAAGATTATATGATAGAACAAACAGTTTATATAAATGAATAAAAACGTATCATAATTCACAAACCACCATCTCAAACCATCCTTCAATATCTTTATGGTTATTTTCAGCTCAAAATCAAGGTATTATCTATCACAAGAACTCATTTAGTGAACACAACCAATGGAAATCCACATCCCACCCCACTATAATTATTAGATGTCAAAAAGGAGAAATAAGTTATATATTCCCTAAATTAAGGGGTCATGATTTCTTCACAAATAGAATAGGTATAATTACATTCATGATTAGTGGGATAACCCTTGATATAGTCCACAGATGGACTAATTTTTTATCATCTTCTTGAAAACACGAAACACAATCACATTTGATGGAATGTCACAAACCTACCTTGGGATCCTAGATGGTTATATAAGGGGTCTAATCCTATAATTTAAAAATATTACGAACATATAAACCATATATAAGATGTTAAAAAAATAAGGAAATGGAAATTAATGGCCCATTTCTATATGATTCATGATATGTTTATTCAACCCCAATAATCGGTGCCTCGTAGACTTAAAATGATAAGTAAGATTTCAATGTCATGGTGAAGGGATATTTTTACCACCATAAGAACACTAGGTTCCCTAACCAAAAATAAAGCATCAAGGACCCTAAATTACATTGCAAAAAATTCCCAAAAACCAAATCTCACTGGAAATATAAATCAAAAAATCTATATCTAAGAGAAAAATTCTATGATACCACACTAAATGACCAGACCCACTGGGACTATCATGGAAAATGGAATGAAATATGTTCCATCCCATGATGGACCACAATAGGCTAGGGGATGGTGACTATAACTAAATAGGTATATAATAAAAGATGGGATACGTATTTCTAATCCACCAATACTGAACTCGCACCTCCAAAAATTGAATAACAGTACAGAAAATATAAATTAAACTAACTGCAATATATAATTCTTCTAATGATCAATAAGATCAAAAATAATGAAAAAATTGCATTATCCATGAAATGAAATGGTCAATAAATTTATCCAATATCAATTATGAAAACAAACCAATGTAACTTTGATAAAGAGTAATGAACATTGAGCCATCATTGGCCACAAACATCTTCACCTTGAATCACATATTGGTACCTCAATTATCCACCAAAACCATATCCACCAAGGTCACCATTGAACTATATATTATCTAGATAAGACACACAAAACGTGTGAAATAATATTACTACATAGGTTTGTGTATATACATACCCTATATGATTCCCTAAAAACCATAAATAAATATCAAGAAATCTAGTAAGAAAAAAATACTAAAGGTAACATGGAAAAGAACAACCCAAATAATATAATATCCAGATATTATTTAAAATATATAACCCATGAAATTAAAGATATTACTTCTCTTCACATCATAGATATAGGAGAACAAGTATATAGTTTGAAATAATCAAACTACCCAAAACAAGAAAATTATATCATGTCGCTAGAATATAGTGGAGGACACCCATCCTATCAGGTTTCAAAAAAACTCATGAGGGATGATATAACTATATAAATAAAGGACCCACACACAGAATATCACACATTAAAAGATGGAGAATTAATATCTATTAGTAATGCATGGGATATTATCCTCACTAACAAGAACACATGGGATGAGGGAGTAACTTAATTCGATAATTCTATAGTCTCTCAACCCAAACATCTTTATCAACACTATAGAGTTAAGAATACTAATAACATGTATTTCCTCATATATCACCTATGATAATATAGAAATGTGAACCATATAATTGTATGAGAAAATTTTATTTGGATGGATGAATTACATTCCCAAATATGAGTCACAATGAAGGAGATATGATGAGATGCCAATGATGGAAATTTAATCAACATATACCTTGGGGTATACAGATTGAAAACCATAGGGGTCGCCTAGTCATATGCCTTCTTTAACCTAGCATATTAGGGACCACCTACATTTGCATCTCAGGGGGAAATTATATGTGGAATCAACCTTGTCCATTGGTGTGTACTATTAGTGATGTTTATTCATAACCATTGAGGTTACATTGTGTATTATATTGGCCCACATGGTGTGTGAATACAAAAAAGCACCTTGGAGCATACTCCATATATATTCCATTTTGGTTTTTGTATGGGATGAAATAATTTTGTTCTTGACCTACAATATATGTGATATTTTCCCCGTATAAAATCCAAAAAATCACTACCAAGTAAATACATGATGTGTGAGGCTGGAACAAACACAATGTTTTCATTTGTTCAATCCTAGATTTATAGATTTCGCAAAATAATGTCTCCAACCATTTATTACATATGATCAATCCCAAAACTCCTCAAACTGAAACATCGATTAATCATATGCATTCAATGATTTGTTTTTTATTGAAAATAATAAGAAAAAATGGATCAGTAGGGATCTCAGTGAACCCCCTAATCACCCCACATATTATATCATCATAAACCCTAAACCACTATTCCATTATACAACTCATCCATCAATTTTTATTGATATGAAATGTTAGGTCCAAAAGACTCATCCATTCCTTAAGATTTTGTTTTTAAAATAAAAAACTCCTTCTTCATAAAAATATTTTCTTTTCGTATATTTAATTACACTTAAATAAATTTCCTTATAACCAAAATTTCTATAAAATTTTGAGTTAAATATATTTTTTATTAAGATTTTCCAAAATCGGTTTTACCGTACCATAAAAGTTATGAAGGTTCCGAATTTTGGTTCATGGTTATACAATACAAGAACTCCTTAAGACACTATTTTTTCTATCCTCTGTTTTCACTATGATATGGATTTCCCTCTATAATGAAATCCAGTATTATATTTTCCTTATACATAGATTTCCTTTTATATTTTTTTAGAGTTCTTATACTCCGAATTTCTGGTTGTCAGTACTGAAATTTCTTTAAGACAGTTTTGTTGTACCGCTCTTATGCCATACCGAATATTTCTATACCGAATTTCTTATACCAATATTTTCTATACTATAAATTTTATTTTCATACTTCTTTAAATGTCGATGTTCTCAAATATTGGATTTCTATATCGGAAAATTACATTCTGCATTTTTAATGAAAATTTACTTATACATTGTTTTCTATAATTTGATACCAGTTATATTTCGTCATTTCATAAATCATGATACCAGTATCGTAATTTGTAAAACTGGTTTTTCATAAAATATTTCCTTATATTTTACTCCTACTGATTTTATGAAATCTATTCCGAAATTTACAATTCCAGAATTTATAATTCAAAGCATTATTTTCCAAGAATTCTGAATCTTATATTTTCTCTCATATCATTTCTATTTTATTGGATTCTATGTTCCTTACACTTAAGGTGTAAGAAATTTATATTCATGGTTAGTTATATAAAATGATGTCGTTGTTTCTGTTATAAACTAATTGTTGTATGTTTTCCATATGTCTAGGTTCCTCTGCAATTTAAGGAAATATGACTGTTGGGGTGGAACATACCATTAGTTTTCTGAATTCTATAAATAGGACCTCAAATGATTAGATCCCAAGAAGAACAAGAACAATTAGTTCACATGTTTTTATTTTGGGTTTCATCTCTCTAAAAGTGAATGGATCTAGAGTGAGAGGCTCTTATAAAATCTTTGGCTTCATGCAGAATGATTGAACGACTTGTTCAAACCTTGCTTCATGTAAAATTGCTTCATGTAGAGGGGAAACTTCTTTAAAATTATAGACTTCGGGTTGTGAAGTTAGAGGTGCCGATTTTCATACAAATCAAGGGCTTGTAAGGATAGAAAGATGGATACCAATCTTAGGATTCAAGGAATACCCTAGGTTTGGGTAAGACATACTTTCTTGTAAGTATAAAACAATGGACTTTTATCCAAGGTTGTTGGATACCCTCCTCTTTGGGTTAAAATAAGATTTTAAATTTCCTCTTCTTTGTAGAAGTTAAGAAGTTTTATTTTTGTGTAAACTTTCTAACTCATATCTGTGGTTGAAAGAAATTCAATACGCCAGGTTGTAGAATTTCATTATAAGGAATGTTTCTTATGATTTAGACTTAAGAACATTATATTTCTCTGAGAATGTGAATTATTATTACCTTAATAACTCTTTTGAAGTATACAATTCACCCCCCTCTTGTATATTGTGATTTTCACCACTATTGCAATCCTAATATTGGTATAGAGTAGAATATCAAACTCCATACCTTCCTAACAATTGGTATCAGTGGATTTTACCTCTTACTCCAAATTAATTTGTCAATTTTAATAATTTGTTTCAGAGTGTTAGTATCTGAATTAATATCAAAATTAGATTCATAAGTGAAATCATCTACTACATCATATTTTCGGAATCAGATTTTCAGAGTCACATGTCCGGACTGATATTGTTTCTTAAAGATACTCTAGTTCTTATTTTTCTTATACTTTATATTATTCTTAAAAAAATATATTTATCAAATTTATATTCTCTTCATGAACTACTACTAATACTTTTGTCTAAGAATGGTATATTTTATTTATGGAAAGATCCATGCATATTAGATCATTGGACAATTTAAATCCTACCAGACCACTTATATTTGATGGAAATGATTATGATTACTAGAGATATAGGATGAAGAATTTTTTTGTCAATACTGGACTTGATAACTACCTAATGCTGATAATAGATTATAATATTCCAGATAAGGAGTTGAGAACTTTTACTAATCTGGAAAAATCATAATATCAAGAAAATTTTAGAGTCAAAAATACATTGATATGCTCTATTACTAGGAACATCTATATTCAAATTTCCTCATGTGAAGATGCAAATAGTATCTTTATGAAATCAGAAGTTACACATTTTGGAACTGCTAAAGTTATAGAGACAATAAGAGCTATGTTGAGAGATAAATATCATGGATTTAAATTTTCTTTATGGAGAACCCATAAGCAAAGTTCTTCAAAGTTTCATGATCATTGTAAATAGCTTACAATCCATGGGAGAAGAGATTCGTGATTATGAAATACTTGTTGAAAAGATCGTATACATCATGCCTAATTAATGGGATTCTAAAAGAAGATAAGTTGATGAGAACACGAAAGTCACCCAGATTTCCTTAGATGAGCTTTTTAGAACTCTTCTTCAACACGAGACATGAATAAAGAAAGATTTGGATAATATTAAGAAGAATAATGGTAATGGAAGTGTTTCATTCACAACAACATCTAACCATACGAAATCCAAATCTATAGAAAGGCTTACTTGATCTAAGTTAAAGAAGGTTTCTATTCAGTTAGAATCTAGTGATACAGAAAAATCATAGAATGAGTTATCCAATCCTACATAGAGAATGAAAAAGATAATAGATCTGAAAAACTATCAAAATAATTTCAAGAAGAGAGACTATAGAGAAAAGAATGACGGGGAAGTTACATTCTATGAATGCAAAAGAACAGGTCATATCAGACCTGATTTCCATCTTTTGAAAAGGAATGATAAGATGAAAAAAAAAATCAGAGTGAATCAAGAAGAAGTTATATCATTCTAAGCACACGAGAAGTCCTAAATCATATAACACTTGGAGTGATAGTTATGGAGACACTTCTAAAAGTGAATCTTTTGAATTTGATTCATCAGCATAGAAAAATATTGGATTCATTTCTACCACTTCTTTCCAAAATACATGTTTTATGTCCAAGGTAATCTCTGCCGAGGCTTTTACAAATTTATCTCTTGATCAGGATTATTATCCTGAAGATATTACTCCTGATCAAGATACTGCATCTTTAGATAATTAATAAATACCTTCTTATGAATAAGTATCTATATTTTTTAATTTGTTATAAGAAAACAATTGCAAAAATATAAGAAAATAGACAAGGAAAATACTAAATAATATGTTCATACAAAAGAGATTTCAGACCTCACTAGAGATCTTAAAGATAACGAATATCTCTTAAAAACATTCTAAAGACCTTAAGGAAGTAAATTCTAAATAGGAAAAACGTTCCAAAGATCTTAGGAATTCTATTTAAAAAATAAACATTTTTTAGGAAAAATCTAACTCTAAGGAAATAATTATTGAGGATAGGAATTTAGTCATTAGACAAAAATATGAAATATTTTCCCATAAGAAACCTCTTTCCAATTTTAATTCCGCTATAGAAAATTTTAGCAAAATGTTTTACCAAATCAGACCTCGTGGAAATACTTCTGGAGTTCGTTATACTCACCGAAAATGTATTTTTGAAAGTAACTGTTTTATTACATCCAAAGCCCCCTTCTGTACAAATTTTCAAAATGGAGGACATTAGAGGAAAACCTGTTCCTTAAAAATAATTCAATCTCTAGGTTTCCAAAAATCATATTTTTCCAAACAAATGTGGGTTCCTAAAATATTGTTGTCTAACCCGGATCCAAACTAGTTTGGATTCCGAAAATCTAACTTTTATCTTTATAGGAAAATGAAGAATGTATGAACAATATCTGATAAATGGATAGTGGATGTTCTCATCATATGACTGGTAACAAAAGTTATTTCCATAAGATTGTCAAAACAAAAGGTGGAAAAGTATTCTTTGGGGATAATTCTCAATGAGATATTTTTAGTATAGGTAATATCATTCTACTTGGAAAAGTTTTAATTTCAAATGTTTTAATTTTTAATGGTCTAAAGCACAACCTTATAAGAATAATTCAATTATGTGATAAAGGTTACCTTGTTAATTTTAGGAATGATAAGTGTTTAGTTTACAATTCCAAGGATGAATATATTCTTACTACCCATAGGCATGAGAATGTTTAAAAATTAAACATAGAAGGCTTGAGAAGTCATGATTTTCTTTGCTTTAGTGAAATTGAAGATAAATCTTGGCATTGGCATAGAAGGTCAGGACACTGCAACCTTAAGAACTATAGAAATCTCTCAAAGAAAGGATTAGTTAAGTATCTATTGGTTCTATGTTTTGATTCGTTAAATGATTGTGACCCTTGTCAGTTTGAAAACAAACAAAAATCCAGATTTAAATCAATTAGTGAAGTTTCTAAATATAATGGCCTATAGTTAGTGCATATGGATTTATTTGGTCCGACAAAAACTGGATGTATTTGAGGAAAATATTATGTATTTGTTCTTGTTGATGACTACACTAGATATATTTGGGTCTATTTTCTAACAAGAAAATCTGAACCCTTTTTTTATATTATATCTTTTCGAACTCAAGTAAAAAATGAGAAAACCTACTATTGATAACTTTTCACAGTGATCATGGTGGTGAGTTGGTAAATTTGAATTTGTAAACTTTTTTTAGTAACAAATGTATTACTCACAATTTTTCAGCTCCTAGAACTCCTAAACAAAATGGTGTTGTTGAAAGAAGGAACTGAATCATTCAATAGATAACCAGAACCCTGCTGAGTGAATATTCCATAGCAAAACACTTTTGAGCTGAAGCTGTAAGTACTGCCTGTTATACTAGAAATCACGTTTTGATTAAACCGTTCCTTAATATAACTCATTATGAGTTATGGACTGGTCGAAAACCAAAATTTTCTTACTTTAATGTTTTTGGATGTAACGCTTTTATCCTTAACACTAAGGATAACTTACACAAATTTTCACCAAAATCCGATGAAGGAATTTTCTTAGGCTATTCCACTAACATTAAGGCTTATAGGGTATTTAATAAAAACACTTGTACTGTGGATGAAATAGTACATGTTAAATTTGATGAAACAGATACTTTTTCTTTCATACAACCTATTTTTAATCCTCCAGACATATTTTCTAAAAATGATCGACAACTTATAGTTGAAGATTCTTATAATGAAAATATTCATCAAAATATTCTTATAACATTTACCCCTGAATATTGTATACCTTATGTTGATAATCATGTTTTACAAAACCCATATCGGTTGTTACTTGAAAATCATCCAACTAATAATGTCATAGGAGATGTCAATCAACATGTAAGGAGTAGAAATTCCTTATTAAATGAAATTTAACATGTTTCGTTTCATTACCAATTCAACCCAAAAACTCTTGAGGAATCCTTGGGTGATGAAGATTTGATAAAGACTATGCAATATGAACTCAATGAGTTTGTAAGGAATCAAGTCTGGACCTTGGTTGAGAGGCCTAAGGAAACATCTGTTATTAGTGTTAAATGGGTCATCAAAAATAAATATGATGAATATGGTATTATAGTAAGAAATAAAGAAATATTAGTTTCTAATGTTTATAACCAACAAGAAGGCATAGACTATAAAGAAACCTATGCACCGGTAGCAAGAGTCGAATCTATCCTTATACTTCTAGAATTTACAGCATTCCATAATTTAAAATTTTATCAAATGGGTGTGAAATTTTTTTTAAATGGATATGTATAGGAAGAAGTATATGTAGATCAACCACCTGGTTTTAAAGATGTAAAACATCCTAATCATGTATATTAACTTACTAAAGATTTATATGGCCCTAAACAAGCCCCTAGAGATTAGTATGAAAGACTCACATGATTTTTACTTCAAAATAACTATTCTAAGGAAACTATGGATCCAACACTTTCTATAAAGAAATATAAGAATGTTATTTTAATTGTACAAATATATGTTGACGAAATTATATTATAATCAACTCAACAATCCGTAACAGATTCCTTTGCGGGTCTTATGAATTCTGAGTTTGAAATGAGTATGATGGGTGAGTTAACATTCTTTCATGGCTTTTGAATTTATAAAATATCTTATGGAACTTATATATCTCAAGATAAGTACATCAAATATCTTCTTAAATATCTTGGGTATGATAACACAACGAGTATAAGTAATCCTATCGAAACTTCTAATACTCTTGATATTGATGGAGCAGGGAAACCTGTGAATCAAACAACTTATAGAGTAATGATAGGAAGCTTACATTAATTAACAGAAAGTCAACCCGAAATATGGTTTTATGTTTTCTTATAGGAATGATGTCAAGAAAATACTATAGAATCCCATCTTAAGGCTTTGAAAATAATTTTATTGTACTTAAAAGGAACCATGGATTTAGGCCTTTTTATTATTCTGTAAATGTTTTTGAACTAAATTTTTTTAGATGCCAATATTACTAGTTCTAAAACGGATAGAAAGAGTACATAAGAACTGGTCATTTCCTATTTGATTCCTTATTTTCTTGGTCTTCCATGAAATAATATTTTGTATCCCTTTCCAATAATGAAGCAGAATATGTAGCAGTTGGAAGTTGTTGTGCTCAAGTGTTGTGGATGCAACACACACTCACAGATTATGGAATGTGTTTTTCCAAAACTCAAATCATGTGTGATAACACTAGTACCATATCCCTGTCTAAGAACCCAAAACATCTCTCCTGTGATAAGCACATAGATAACAAGCATCACTTTCATAGGTATCACACTCAAAGGATATATAATCTTAAATTCATTGGAACACAAGAACAACTTGATGTTATTTTTACCAAACCATTACCATCCGATAGATTTTAATATATTAAACAGAATGTAAGAATGATATAAGTAAGATAATCATTCGTATCTACTTCAGGTTTATCCATATCCTAACACTAAATTACTCATAAATTCAGGTGGAGTACATACGTATGAAAATTTTAATATTCTTGTTTTCTTAAAAAAAATTATTATTTTTTCAGAATTAATGAATTTTAGAATTGAGTTGTTTTTCCCTAGTATCTGTTATTATTAATCCCTGAATCAAAATTCGTGCAATCTATATTTTTGGAATTTAAAATTCTCAGAATATAATTTCTTCTATCTAGTTTTTAACCCCAAGAAAGTTTTTCTTCAATACTGATAATTTCTTCCGAGATTCCTTAAATGTGCATGTTCATAACCCTAGTTATTTTTCTTAGAGTTCTATTTCTTATTATTTCCTTCTTTTAAGAAATGTTTCTTTGAATTCCTATTTCCTTATGATCTGACTTTCAGTTTTATAAAACCTCAAAATCTTGGTATGAATAATTTTTTTCAAGCATCCTCAACCCTTATATTTTTTTGGGAAAATAACACCTATTTGATTTCCTCATGGAAGATGAAAGGTCTTAGTTCGTCTATATGAGGTCTAACCCACATCATAAGGAACCCATTAGTTTCTTAAGCCCCCAAATCAATGTTCTAATTCTTCAATGTTTTACATTCCAGATTTCTTTATAGATTTCTTACAAATCTGAATGTCAGGCAATTCCGACTAGATGGCAGTCATGGATAATAAAGACAAGATGATATTTCAGGAGAGACTTGTATGTTCAGAATATTTTAATCTGTATGAATCCCTTATCTCACATATTATTAAATGTAATAATTGGGAGAGTATTTGTATAGAAAAGGACAAGGTTCATGTATATCCGGAACTAGTAATATAGCTTTATGACTCTGTCAATTTCTTTGGAAAGGAAAGTAGGGCATATTTCATATTTAAGGATTCTGATAGGTCTTACACCGTTCCAAGCTGAAAATCAGCCTAATTCTAGAAGATTCCCTATGAAGTAGAATCCCTCATAGGTTCCTACAAAACTCCGGATAAATAAGGTTCTTTTGAGAAGAACCATGCTTTAGACAGTCTCGGAATCAAGGGAGTTAGGACTCCAAATATTGCACATTTAACAATAGATCATATATTGGTAGCATTATGGATGTAGGGGTTCTTTATCCCAAGAAAAGGGATAAATATTCCTTAAAGATGTGTGAAATTGTTTTCTTATACTTTCTCATCAACCTCAAGAAGGACAATTTTGTAAAGTATATTTTCCTTACGATTAATGTTATGAATGATGGTACCATCAAATTTCAGATTCTCATGTAACCAACCACTATCTCAATGATTGTTTTATGGTTTTAGCAAAATTGAAAATCACATGAAAGTATTATTTGAAATAATTTAAGATTATGTTACTAAGTGAAGATATGCTAAAGATAATGAAACTTTCTTATATTATTGACTCTTTGATGTTGGTAAAAGTCATAACACAAGAAGTTCATAATTAGTTATTGAAATAATCCATTCACGAATAATCCAAAGCTGCACAAAAGAAGTCAGTACCAGAATCCTCAAAAAGTGTTTAGAAGAAGATAAAGTTGGATGAGGCCTCTAATGTTGGCCATATCTTAATAGGTCAAGCTTCATCTCCACACGTGATAAGGAAACCAAAGGCTTACTCTGATGATATTGTTGTTGGTTGGATGAAACTATCTAAATCCAAAAAGGAAGGGGATCCAGTCTTTGGGTTGAATCCGGCAGAGGAGATGGATTAAAATGTTCAAACTACGGATGTGTTAGAGAAACAAGTTAAGGAGAAGAAGCAAAAAATATAGATAACTGAGACAGAGATAATAAAATCCTTGCTAAAGGGAGTTGAAAAATCCTCATAAAAGATACATGTACCAGATATCACTACAGAACCTAATAAAGAAAAGAAACATCAAGTGATACTGGAAGTCGTTCATGAAACAGAAGAACTACAATAAGAAGATTACATCATTTAAGAAGAAGAAGTTGATGTTATTATACAAATTGATTATTATGTTTCAACTCTGGGAGTTTCTACCGAGAAAGAAGAAGAAGTAAAAGTTGACACCAATGTTGATGTAGTAGAAGAGGTAGAAGAAGAGATTTATGCAACCAGAAATGAAGATGAAATTCATGAATCTTAATATAGTGATTCTGAATGTCAAGAAGATAAAGAAAAAGAATATGTTCAAGAAGAATCTAGAGATGATAAGACTATAGAAAATGAGGAAGTCCCTCAGGGTTACAAACACTCTATGGTGAGGTTTATGGTTGAGGGACCGAAAATGAAAGTCAGTCTAGGCCCGAGGAAAAGTGAACGGGCATTCCTACAAACCCCATGAGAATGGGATTCAACACATACATATTTTTGAAGGTTTAATGGTAATGTACTCGTGCCAAAGATAATAAGGTCATGCAGGTTTGGCCTTTTCATAAAAGAAGCGGAATTTCATAGATCTTGTTTTTCCTTAATTCTCAATGTGTGTATTTTTTGTGAAGCGACATCTCTAGGATAAAAATTACATGCATCTCCACAAGAATCAATCCATATGAACAAATTGAAAAATTATATGGTGTGTGACTGATACCAAACCTGATGTCCCCTCGAGTGTGGACACCACGATGCAGTGCCATTTTTTATTGTGCGGCCAGGACGATAATGTCCTAGTTTAGGGTCATGTGATGGGACCAACCATACACTATAACATCATGAAATATATATATAACAATTTAATTTTATGTGGGACTATAAAACATAGTTTAATGTCTTATAGCTTCGACAGATAGACAAAATATGAGGTTAAAAAGGGAATGTTCATGGTGTGAAAAAGCATACCCGATGTGAATGAGGACATAATCCCATATCACACTATGTGTGATTCCTTGAAATAATCCTCGAGATGAGGTGGCTAGAAAATGTTAGAGAATATGGGACATAAAGGACTAGCCCTCAGTTGAGCTAGATCCAAAGACGTGATGTCAGTGTGTTCCTGTGTATCCCATAAAAATGGAAATCAAGCCATTCGTAGTTCTAGAATGTTCAGTTAAACATCATGTTAAACAACATACAGTGTAATGTCACATGGGACAAGAGCTAGAAGGGGCTATCTCTTTGAAGGGGAGTACGTGATGTGACAATTGTAAACCCGACGTGAATGAAGGAATAATCCCACACATTCCACATCACGCAATCCTATAAAAGATGGGGGCTAAAAGGTAGAATATAAGGGATAAATTTGTGGAAATCAAGCTAGACCCAAACACGAGATGTTTGGGAACTCATACATATCCCATGAGAATGGGAATCAAACCAGATTTAGTACTAGATGATGCGGTATAATGGGATCATAGTTTAATGTCTTAGATCTCGGACCACATGGGAAGCAAAAATCTTCCATGAGGGAACAGACCATGATCCAATCCCTAACCCCATGTGATTCAAACTCGGTGTAGGAAATGGGGGTGGAAGAGGTTTTTGAAATACCTAGAATACATGCCAATGGGAAGTCCGTGCAGAGCCTTTAATGATTCCTTATCGTGGCTTCATCCTCCCAACATGATAATGCACATTGAGGCTCAAATACCTTAGGACACCAAGTGAAGCCCACAAACTCAGGCATCATCTCCAGTTAACTCAGTCAAAAACAAATTCAATTTACCAAAAATAGAGATAAAATTACTAAATCTGGGTCAGAAAACTATGGATTCACGATCCCCAAGTGCTGAAATCCACTCATTAGGTCATTTCATTTCTCTACGTGAAAATTTATTGTTGTTTTTTTTGAATACTCATATTAAAACTAAAATGATCACCAAAACTATACTATTTATTTGGGGGACCCCATGAACTCAAACTAATACCCCACTATCCAAAAGACGTGCATTGTGATCTTTTTTTTATTTGGATGAAAATATAAACGATGAAACATCACATTTGACAGACACACTATCCAAAATCTATGATCATGAAATTATAAAATGATTAAAATCAGAATCCGGGCATTCTAAATTATTTGATATTCAGTTTCAAAGTGTGCAATGTGTATTACCACGTTCAATGTTAAATGAATTTTTCCTTCTATTTTCAGAATTTTTTTTCAAATCATTCATTTTTTTAACACAATTTTATTTTATTTTATATACCCCCCAACATGAAATTACATTGTCCCCAGTGTTTAAAGAAAACAAAATTTAGAATGGGGTAGAGGTAGAGAATGAAAGTTCAAAAAGAAAATTGAAAATGAGGATCATGGAATGAAGTTACCTGGTGGTTGAATTTGAAATTCTTTCGGCTCATTTTAATTTTTTAATATCCATGTCACTTGTAGAGTTCCCTAGTAAAAAAAGGAAAAAAAACAAAAAAAATAATATATATATATATATATAATAAGGAAAGTAAAATATAATTATATATATATATAAATTATAGAATAAGGACGCACAAAAATCCATATGTCAGTGGTAAGCGCACACCCCTGTCTCCCTACGGTCCCGGGTTCGAATCCCCGCGGCTTCGCCGGTTGTGATGGGGTTTGACCCACGATCCAAGATGTGTCCCATTTTATTATTAATATTATATTTTTGTTTTTATTTTTATTATTTTTATTTTAACCTACAAAACCATTAAAATAAAATAAATTGATGATACATTGTCTTCTTTTTAAATTTCTGAGAAAGGCATTACTCAAGGATCACACCACGTGACACGGATGAATATGGTGCTCCCCTTTCATACCCATCCTTACTCATAATAGAAGAACAGTTCAACAGTCTATTTTTTTATTTTTAAATATCAAAATGATTACTTAATCCTATTTAAAATATAAAGTTTATTGAAGCAACAAAATTACTGAAAACTTGAATACCATGGGTTGCCTCCCATGCAGTGCTTTGTTTAACATCGTTAGCCTGACATGAACCCCCCTTAATCACCCAATACCAACTTTAAACATTTTAAGTACCACATGTTTCACCACTTATACTAGGTTGATATTGATTATATGTTTAGAATTTGTTTCATTCACAATTCTATGTTCCAAAATGAGTGGGTAAATCCAAAGAATTTTCAAAATAGTTGATCCAATTTCTTTTTTAATATTTCCAAAGACATTAAGAATCATTACCTCTTTATTGGTTTCAAGATAATAAATTTTTAAAAATAGAAGTTTTTGTCTATCCCCAATTAATAGAAACATGAGGGTGGATGAAAAGTCCTTTCGTTCAAGTTCAGGTGGGCCAACACTTTCAGACATAGGATGAGACTTTGAATCAAACTCAATTTCATTTTAAAAATTACTCAACAGAATTGGTTCCTTTTGGATAGAAGATTCAACCAAAAAATTGGAAAGAACAATTTTAGGAATGGGTATCGACTCAATTTTTGTGATTTCTCTCAATGGTTCAATGGTTGGTGTTTTTGAAAATTTATGAATGTATTTAAACTTAGAAGACCCAATCCATGATGTCAAGTTCTTTTCTTTTGAATCCAAAAATTCAATTTACTCCTGATTTGAATTCCCTTCAACAATTCATTGATCCTCTTCATCTATCCCAAATCAAAAAAAAATTCTCTTCAGTAAATTCATGTGCTGTTTGTGGGAAAAAGAGTCTTCTATCAATGATGAGGAAGGGATACCATTAGTGGGAATGGGTTCTATAACCATCTCAACGTTTTGTAATTCTAATCTCAATGATGAATCCTCAAAATTCATTTTCTCCATTTGTTGACACAATTTTTCAAGTAATTGTCGTGGATCATGGTAGTCAAGGGGTTTAGAAAGATGGTCTATTCCATGTGGATAATTAAGTTTTTGGAATTGCACAGGAGGGTGTTCAAATTGCCTTTTTGGGGATTGAAACTCATTATATATGGGGGTGTTTTGTAAATCATATGAGTAAAAAAATTGTGGTTCATTAGTTTGTTGATGATCCCACATGTAGAAATTAGGATGGTCATTGTACTTCACACATGGGTTTGGGTGATCAAAGTAGGGATAGGTTTCCCATGTTTGGACTTGTTCAAAATTGAAATCCATTGGAGTGAGGGGATTTGAACAGAGAAGAGGGAAAAAATAATGATAATTTCTATGATAACTGACTTAGGTCCCCAGAAACGGCACCAAAATTTGATTCTCACTCAAATTTACCCATGATATGAAGGTAGAACGGTCCTTGTAGTTTACCTTGGGTTATAGAATCCCCAGAGACTTAAGAAGAAACATATAGACATGTACATTATATGGAATGTTTTTGTCTATGAAGTGGCCAACATGGGTTGATTTTATATGGGTTTAAATGATAACTAACAGATTTAAGTGAATTCAGTTTAAAATCATGAGTTGATCCTAGGTTATCGCTCGGTGTGTATTGGACGTATTTCATTTTCAATGATTTCAATTTCTTATATTTGAGATGGGTTTATTTAAGGAGATAAAACAACATCATCACTTACTGGTTTAATTCCTACACCCTTTAATACTAATCACCTATACACTTGATGGATCAATGTTTTTGAGCACTTCAAGGTAAAGGTTCGTATTAGAACATGAAGTGTGTGGCCTTAAATTCAACAAGGACGATGGAGTTTAAAAATCATCAAATAAAAATCTCAATTAAAGAAGTTATTATACATTAATGGGGTTATAAATAACATCCAATACTTCCCCTTTCTACTCCCTTGGATCAACCAATAAGTGTTTTATCCCTCCATTGATTCTATGGTTTCAATGGAAGCTGGAAGTAGACGCATGAGAGAGGAAATTGAGAAGAAGAAGAAACACAATACAATTACAATCAATCCACCATTGTATGATAATATCACAAGGATTGGTATGAACAAGTTCACACCTTGAACCAATGGTATCAAAGTGATGAGGAGAAGAAACTAATAATAAGATAATAATTACTTTAATTAAGAAACAATGACAAATTAAAACAACGTACATGTGGAAGACAAATTTGAGACAACAAAACCGCAGCATAACATTACAATGAAAGAAAGCTCAAAGAATAAAAACTCCTTCACCACCACTGCCTTAAATAGGAATATTTGGAGCCTTGGTTCGAGACTCCAACTGTACAAAATATCCCACTTGATTATGGTAGGCCTAGGGTGGTGGAATATAAAGGAGAGGAGTCTTTTCCACCCCTGACCCGAGGTGGTATCCATCTTTCTTCCACCGATCTGAAGCGCTTGTAAGTCCTTCTATATGGCCAAAGATGAGTGGGAAATAGTATAATAAAATGGATCCCTGGCTGTCTCCTAATAGCCTGAAAAATGCGGGCTCATTTGGAGTTGTGAATTGTCAGATATGATTAGATTAGTGGACTGTTTTTCTGGGCCGAAGAATACAGCCCAGAATTTTAACTCTAACTTGGGACACCTAAATGGACACAATGGAGGCCGAATTATCATTGGATCATGAAGAGTGATATGTTCCTATACATATATTATAGAATCTGAATAAATTTGGGATTCTTTGGGAATGTATGTGGGTCCCCACAATCTCATCAGTGGGCTGGTGTCCAATCTGACTTCTCCAGAATTGTTTCCTTTCATCACAAAATATACTCATCTTCGTCCATGAATTCTTCATTGATCCCTGAATCAAACATGTTCATATTTAAGTGTAGATAAATTTACCAAAATATCAAATAAAAATATTTGTAATTAGATTCCTTAAAACCAGATGAAATATTGGGTACTTTAAATGATGTTCAAAAATGTACCACATAATAGTGCATTTTAAAAAGGTATTACAATGTTCAAAGTGGAAAATGAACTAAAATTTTCTTTACTAATAATAAATAAAATTAATATTATATATATTAACAATGAATATTAACCTCATTTAGTGGCTAATCACCTCCATTCTTGGTTCCCCTTGCAGAGTCAGCATGAAGAGGGTCCTCATACTGGTCAAGCCCAAAATGGGTAGGACCTCCGTGCTTGGTACTGGTGAAGTGAAGCTATCCTTCACACCTCTGATTTCTGATGTGAGGAGGACCTTTTCCAGATGCTACAAGGATATGAGAAATCCCCCCATACTGGAGATTGACCAGATGCGTAACATCTCTATATTGGCAGTCTGTGGTAGGAGTAATGATCCAATACCCAATGTAATGTGTGCAGAAGAGGCTTTTGTATTGAGTGTCACTACTGTGAGGAGGAACCTCGTTCTGATTGAAGTTGCATAGGGTGGACCACCAGGTTGATCATGGAATCAAGGAGGACATGTGTTCTCTATGGTGGTGGTATGGGGAGGACCTGCGTTCTCCATGGTGGTGGTATGGGGAGGACTTCCGAACTGGGTTTCGATGCCACAGGTTGGTCCTCATAGGGTGATCCTTGCACCGACGGCCAATAAAGTCAACCCAACAAGCTCATGGGGAAATTGGGGACTCAATCAAGACCAGGAATATATTTTCCCTTGCTTAGTGTACACATTAGGATGATGATAAACGTCGATGGTGGCCTGCTCCACAATATTTGCTGACGTCGATGCCCCTTGGAGGGCATCCTCTGTGGCCTGCGCCCGATGCTGGTGTCAGGTCAGCTATACCGGGGCCGGTTGTTCAGGTACATATATTACCTACTATTCATCCCATGGGACTGGGTGGTGGCACTAGAGCAGTCTAGGGGGCCCTCCTTGGGGGCCCCTAGAATGGAATCCTAGTCTGGATGGCCCAGACATCCCCCACCTCATCGGCATAGGGGAGGGAATCTTCAAGGAGTTCTGGGGAGAGGCTCCTGAAAAGATTGTACAATGGTGTGGGGAGCAGTGGCTCCCTGCTCTGCCCTTTGGGGTAGCTGTGTTGATGAGGCACAAATGCCTTTAAATCTTGGAGGGCCATATCCCATGTCCGATGATCCCCTCCTCCTTATACCGATTTACGATATTTCTTATCACATTTCGTTGTATAAATTAATAAGGGGATATAGGGTGTGGTCTCCCTACAGTTGTGGGTGCTGAAGACATAACTAAAGTAGTTGAGCCTCCTAATATTGCCGCATTGGCATTGCCCCTATCCCTGTGTCGGTGTTAGGTGGTGATCAGGTTCCTGATGCAGCATCTTCGTTCCTAACAACCAGGGAGATTAAGCCATTACTGCTGAAACAATGAAATCGATGTTCAGTGCCTGAGCCCCATTCTATCTCCCATGGATAGTAAGAAGGATCCACACTAACAAATTCACAGACTGGGATGTCCAACATTTTGACTACCACAACATCTGGTGAGTTTCACATGAGGCCAACTATTTGCATGGTGGGGCCCGACACTAGATGACTGGATCCAAAAACATGCTAATCCACTGATCTCTTGAACTCTACTAATCCCCAAATTGAGGAGATAAATTTCACGTCGTGTTCACCATTTCTGAATCTGAAACATTCGTTGGGGCATGGGAATCTGTGTGTGGATGATGCACTGTTGTTTCCCTGCATTCATGCTTTCCAATGGCGAGAGGCATCAGCCGCTTATTCAGGGACATTTTATTTTTGATGGAAATGGGATGATGGGATGTCAGCTCTTCAATCAATAGATTCCTCCTCATAATTCGTCACCTTGTATGGTTATCCTTTATAGACTAGGACATTTTTCATGAAACTCTTCTCAGTGCCATTTCTTAATGGACGCTGGTTAATTACACTGCTTCTGTGAGAACATTCAATGGGGTCCGGTTAGGGTTGCAACCAACAATCGAGGGAATAGTCCAATTAGACATCACTGGCATGTCTAGACAGTCGAATACTTGGGCATCTGGGTTTCTTCCACTTATTTTATGGCTTCTCAAGGGCACCAAATTTTGAGGAATCCCATGTCACATGCGAGGACTTACATGTCATAGGCATGTTTCTAAGGATTTCCTCAGCTATCCCATGTTTCACATAGGGTATTCCACGAGTTTAACATCTTGCGGAGACGGATCAGATAGATCAGAACACTAACTAGAGGGGATCAGATGGGTGAAACCCCGGGAGGGAACACTAATTTCATGGATAACACTTGGTAAGTTACCCAGTTACTTCTTGGAATGGTGAAGATATGAATTGGAATGATCTCACCGGGATGTGGTATCACATGTAAGAATCATGAAGGATAATGTAAGTGAAGATAATGGAGATTGGGATGTAGTCAACTCAAGGGGAGACAATGATGTTGGGATTGAGCTTTTAAGAGACCTCATACGTATCCCCATGGTAGGGAAACAAATTCCACATAATTTAGGATGTGGGGTATAGAATCGGGGTGTCCGTAGAGGACCGTAACCTGATGATATTCTTGCGGTTATATGTTGTTAGAAGTACAAGGTTAATCTTACGCCACTCAGACAGACTAGCAATGTGGGTCCCAACTGAAGGGACAATAGCGTCTTACTACTAGGTTTGGGTTGAAAACAAATTACCACTAACATGGAATCACAATGGCTTACCGTTGCATGAGGTCCACAACGGCTTAATGTTGGGTAGGGGATCGCAACGAATTACCACTTGGTGGGGTCCCAACATCTTACCATTAGATGTGGTAACAATGTCTTACCGCGGGATGGGTTAACAATGGCATACTGTTGGATGGGGTCACAAAGGATAACCACTGGATGTGGTTCAACCTTAGGTAGGATTCCTAAGTACCTTGTCTAGGATACAAGGATCAAAGTCCACATAGTTCAGGATGGTTGATGCACCTTAACTTCGTGCAGGACGAAAAAAGACTATGTTGTTTAACATCATGCAAGATGTAGATGGTCCAACGTGAAGGTGGTCAAACCCAATGGTTTTTGGGCTTGAACCTCTAGGAGGCCTCCTATGTACCTTGAGATGGAAGGGATCTCATTCAACATTTTTCAGAA
Source organism: Viscum album (assembly GCA_963277665.1). Classification (NCBI taxonomy): domain Eukaryota; kingdom Viridiplantae; phylum Streptophyta; class Magnoliopsida; order Santalales; family Viscaceae; genus Viscum; species Viscum album. Next base: position 1,392,010,970 of record OY728152.1, read on the forward strand.
GGAGTGGGAACGAATGTGAATATGGTTGTGACTAATCTATGTTGTACTAGAACATCAGGGAGGCTTCCTACGTACCTTTCCTTGGCAGGTATCAATGTACATGTAGTTTAGAAGGAGTGGGAACAAACATTAAGATGGTCAGGACAAATGGTTGTTGGGATTGAACCTTGGGGAGGCTTCCTACATAACTTTCCTTAGCATGGATCAAAGTCAATGTAGTTCCAAAGAAGTGGGAACTGACATTAATATGGTCGGGACCAATGGGTGTTGGTCTTGAACATCATTGAGGTTTCCTACGTACCTTGCGTTGTCAAGATTCAATGTCCCCATACTTCAGATGAAGTTGGAACTCATGTGAAGAAGGTCAGGACCAATGGCTGTTAGGCATGAACCTCAGGGAGGCTTCCTATGTACCTTACCTTGGAAAGGATCAAAGTGCACGTAGTTTGGAAAGAGTGTGGTGCTTATACTCTTAGGCATACCATAGAGGATGTCATGGTCAGTGCTTTCTCAAAGCCCACATGATTCATGTTTGGTATGAGAAACCAGAGATAGCAAAGACCTGATGATCATGTCTCGAAAGGTCCATCCATGGGAAGTGGAGTAGGGATTACACATAGTTTGCGACACAAATGGAAATAGGGGATTATGTGTTCTCTACATCCCAAAGAGGAAAAAGCATCTTACACGTGGTTAGCATCCTAGAGTGATGGAGATTTGGACTTACTCCAGGGAGGAGGCCCGGTGGGGACAAAGACCAAAGGGATAGGGATTTGGAACCGAAGAAAGGAGGGATCTAGTGCCCATCCCCCTCGCCCCTATGGCCCTTTTAACTGTGGAAGAGATGAGGATAAGGGATGCTACATCCTGCAAGAAAATCTTGGGGATTACACCAATGTTGTTTACCTTTCCCTATGGATAGACACCACTCTGATTAAGAGGGTCTCATTCCTTGTGAGGAATAATTTCATTCCCTAGGAGACCGGTAGGTGTGCAGAATTTACATGGTGGGGAACCCCACGTATGACTCCTGGGGAGAGGTCACTGTTTAACGTCACGTGCTAAGGAAGATAGTGCATGGATGTTTAATGTCCTTCAGCTCAAACAAGGTGGGTTCACTCCGCACCACTTAAGACTTACCTAACTGATACCCCCACACATGGGGAAGGTAAGGCATCAGTAATTCCATGGTGAAGGGGTGTAATGGAGTGATCCATTGAGGGGTCCACATTAGCATGGATATGAAAAAAAGTAATAGACATTATCATGCCTATGCGAAGAATCCTAAGTCGAAGCAATCCAACGGAAATCCCCGCCCAAGGGACCTTGAAGTTACCTTGTACGAGCCTAGAGGGACATATGAGAAATGGGTGTGTAACTTACATGATATGGGCATAAGAATTTCCCTAATTTGATGTCAAAAAAGAGGGACATCAAAGTAAAAGGGTATGGAAAAGTAGGGCGGCTTGCGCACAAATGGAACAGTTGCGTGGAAAAGGCCGAGGGAGAGGATTCGAAGGATTTCCTGTAATGGGAGAGGGTCATCCACAATTGGCATGCAACCATATTATTTGCATGGAAAATTACATGTTTGCACACAATAAGAGATGTTTGTGCAAAATAGGATAGATTTTCACCTAATTGGTGTGCAACGGGTGCATAACCGGAAAGCGGTGCGGAAAAGGTCGGGTTTTGCGTGCAATTGATGATGTTTGCACACAAGAGGGTGGTGGAAGTTTTAGGCACAAGGGAAAGGGATTGCGTGCAAGGGAAATCGATTACATGAAAGGGATCCAACATTACCAAACATGGGTGAAGGTTAAGCCAATGTGGTCACGGGTGAAGGCAGGCCCCTGTGTGATCATCCGCAGAAAATACCATACCTGAAATCCATCTTTTACGTGCGGGAGAGGTGTTTTATGTGCAAATGAGATGGTTCAGATTCTTCATCCATCGATAGTCGAAGGGACATAATTCTATTTATAGGTGATCGGGGTAACCCGGTCCACATAGAAGTTGATTGGCGCTGAAAAATCATGTCACAATGTCAGTGCATGAATGATTTTGTGCCCAAGGCTGTTCGCGTGGAAGATTCTTGCATTTTCAATAAGCGGAGTGCACGTTTCTATACTGGGGGGAAGTTGTACATAAGTTTCAGCACCGCATGAAAAACTCTTTTTGATCCCGTTGTTATTCGCACAAGAGTGCACTTTTTAATGCACCTTTAGGGTTTTTTCATGTACCCCTTCTGTTCCTCCCAAAATGTGTTGCTGAGTCAAAATATATCCTTGATTTATCCACAAAGTCCCTCCTTCAAGTTTAAATCACATTCTGGAATCTACACTATCATAATAATTTTCATTCTTATCATTTCACTTATGATTTTTATAATATAGTCTCATATGTGTTATATGATTACATTGAGAACATATCCCTTCTATAGAATAATTTTTATCACCTTTATCTTTGTGATTTTTCTTATATCAATAATTGAAATATTTCTTCCCTACTATATTTCTCATCCTTACTATAAGATTATCCAATTAACTTATTAATTGTTTTGATGAACTAGTATATGACTCAATAATAACTTTCTTATATTTAGAATAATTCACTACTATTTTGGACGATTGAAATTTACAAGAAACATTTTATGTAATTGAAATAAAAACTCGTTTATTCTTCTTTATTATCTTTTCTCAATCTATTTTCAATATTCCTTCATACTACATAAGTGTTATAATAAGATCATCAATAGTATGAGTATTAATCCTTCCTATGTCATCCAAAGAATACCTTTTAGATTCCCAATCACGAGGAATAATTTAACTAATTTTGTAAACTAAAATTAAATGTTCAAGATCATTCTATCAAAGAGACAGTAAACTATTTATAATAGTCATGAATCTTTGGATTATTTTTTAAACTGACTCCCTACGTAGAAAATAAAAAAAATTATAATTTTCTATATGTGTAACTTTTTTAGTTTCAACAACTATTGAAGAACCATAATGTGTTTCCTTTAATTTCTTCTATGTGTTGTTTCAAGCTTCACACAATAAAATATAACTATAAATGTTTATTTTCATAGAACATAAAGTATTATTCTTTACTCTTTAATTTAAAAATAAATCCAATTTTCCCTGATTAGTAAAAGAGATGACCTCCATATCAGAAATTTTATATCTACCAGTCACCATCATAAACTTTTCAACTCTAGTATTGATCACAAATGTTTTCATCATGTCCCTCCAATATTTATAATCATTTCCATCAAATATTTGGGGTCTACATGGATTCAGATTCTCAAAAGTAGCAAAAATTAATAATTCCATATTATCAAAATACAAACTCTTTCTATAATACATGTTAGTTTAATAACATTTTATAAACAATCTGTTTATAAATAACTATAATAACATGAAGTAGATAATAAAAGTAAAAAATCAGAAACTATAATATTAGAAAATCCACAAATACAAATTTTTAGATTGTAAGAATAAATTATGTAAAAAATATAGGGTTGTGTTTTGATATAAATGTTAAACTACCACAAACCACAAAAAAAATTAGTTAAAAATATCAAACTCAACAATAATAGAATAATCAGAGGACATGTGTCGAATTCAAAAAATTACAGACATATTAGAGTTGTTAATGGAGCTCACAAAAAATACAATAAAAATGATATTAGAATGATTTCGAAAAACAATTTATAATTAAAATGAAAATCATAATATAATACATGTAGAAACAATTAATATGAAACCTTATAACAATGTAATAATTAATTACTAGATTTATTAACATAATTCTACTCTCTAACATTCAGAGATAAGAAATTCATAAATCCAGACTTCTGATATCCGTTGTTATTAACCAAACTCTAAATATCTATATTCCCTTCCTAGTAATTCCCTTAATACAATGATCAGAATAGCCCTATCTTTCTTAAATAATAACTCCCATGATACTATGATGGGACTAAATTTTTCTACTATTCCCCTAGAATCTTTTGATTTTCCATATCAGAATCACGTGTATTCCTATTCTCAAAATCCATCATACTAAACCCAGATATGACATATGAATAAAAAATCAAAATTCTATAATTAATTTACTATTTATCACTCATAATCCTTAGAATTTTATCACTTTAAAAAATAACAAAGTCTAAAAATGATTTGTTCAAGTTGAGTTGAATATGAATCATCTCTATGATCTATGAACGCACTCCAATTTATAGGAATCCATCAAACACTTATATTTTATTGAATTATATGTTAGTGGTCATGGCCTCAAATTATCTTCACATGATAGCTTAGCAAAACATATTCATTTGATGTCATTTTAATTATCATCATTACAATGTGATTATAAATTCCATCTAATGGAAATAATTACAACACATTGATTATAAGATTTTGTTTTTTCAGAGAACAAATTTATAGTTAATATGATGGACCGTTTTAAGGTATTTTCAATGGATGTAAACATAGTTCTATTCAATGGATACGACATTGATTAGTATCTTGGACAAATAATTAGTCAATATGTTGGGAAAGACATTACTCAGCCTGATGGACCAGACTCCATGTCAGTATAATTTATCTAATTAAATAATATAATTTTTACATTCAATTATATTAGAATTTATTCTAAAATTTCTATAAAAATATGTTTTATAAAAAATATTCTAAAACACATATGATATATTAATTTTAAAAAATACGTTTTTAAGAAAGTTGTTATGACTTTAATTACAAATGAAAAGAAAGAAGTGTATATATCCATGTAAGTATGTCCACTTACCCTATATTTATGATGTGATTGATCGACTATGTGGAGATCAATATTTTTCAATAATTAAACTTCATCTTAGATATTATAAATCAATGTCCAAGAAGGAGGTTATAGCAAACAAATGCTTTTGTATCAGGATTTGTCATTGTGAATTTACATTGATTCCATTTATTACATAAATAATTCCCTTTAAAAGTTAATGGATATAATAAATAGAGTCTTTAGAGATTACCTCTATTAGTTTTTTGTACTATTTATCGATGATATTATTATATAACACAGGTGAAAGAATTACAGGACGATCATTTGAGGATTGTGTTGAAGTCATTGTGGGAAGTTAAGTTATATGAAACATTTAACAAGTATTAGTTTTTGTTATATAATGTTTCATTAATGGGGAATATAATCTCTAGTGAGCGTATATCAATGGATCCTTCAATGATTGAAGTCAATGAGAAATGGACCAGACCGACCACATTGAATGATATTCATAATTGTATCAAATTGGAAGGATACTACTGACTCCTTATGATATACTTATCATGACCATATAACTCAAAAACCCAGTTAACATAAAAGGGATACAAGTTCTTATCGATATATTAATGTGGGGAAAATTTCATTTAATTGAAGTGATGGATAGTTAGAAAACCTTTAATCACACTAACATATAGTGAAAATGATTTTTTGAACAATAGTTATGCATTGAATAATTTATTGTGATGCTTTATTATGAATAATTACATGGTGATATCTTATACCTCATTCAAATTAAAATTTCAAGAGAAAAATTAATGGAGTTATGGTTTGAACATGGAAATGGTTAATTTTTCATTGAAAATATAGAGTTATAATATTTGTGGTGAAATGTGGGACATATACATAGCTGATAAGATCACAACATATATATTTATACGTAAAGAAATAGTCATTCTCTTAATGATATCGTTGGACTTGATTATTGATTATGACTTCTCAAAACATTACCACTATAGGAAGTAGTGGAATATGGTCGATGATCTGAGTCAAAAAGACCATGAATAATTTTCCATCAGATATATTTAATGATATATAATACATATATATATATTTAAATAATATGGATATTGAATCCATGAAGAAATGGGATAAATAATATCATTATAATATAGATCCTCAACCATCCATCCATGTTAGGATGAGAGAGACACGAAATGATGATGAAAATAGTAAAAGAAAGACAGAAAAGTTATTCAGTTGAACCCAAATTGTGATGGAATGATATGATTTAGGATCTATGTTTTCATAACATAAATATAAAACATAAATAATTATTTATTGGATAAATCATCTACTTCAGCATTAACTATACATCATTTATGTAAGAAGATTCATAGAGATATAAAACAGTATTTCTAGTTTGATAACATGATAATGGATATTACAAAGTATATATCTCGATGCCCAGTATGATATAAAGTTAAATATAAGATATAGAAGTCTAAGGGGATTTTTTAACCAATGAAAAAATTAAAAAGTTAATAATTACCTTGGATTTTTTCATTATAATCCCCAAAACATCTAAAGGGAAAAATGTAACTTTGTATATATTTTAACTACTTATTTAATTTGTAAATTTTATTATTAATATGGAATATTTATTCCTTAAACAAATTTCCATGATAATATTTAATAATTTTTTAGGTTTTATGTAGTTCCATATATTATTATATGTGATCAGGATCTTTGGATTAACGAAATGTTATGTAGAAGTATTTAGTAGGAAACGAATAAAGTACTGAGATTTAGTATTTCGTAACATCCTTATTTTTATAGTTATATGAATAGGAATATTCAAATCATATATGTTATTTTGGGAATATATTCTATGGATTTCAAAGGTTTTTGGGATTAAAAAAATTGGATTCTTTTTATCTAAAAAATAGACTTTACATGATATTTCATATGGATCAATATGAATAGCTCTATGGAAGGAAGTGTATAACTCCAATGTGTTTGTATTTAGTTGATGAACGAAATATATTAGAAAAAATGATTACTAAGGAAATAGAAGAGAACGATATATCAATATAGTAGCACATCCTGACAACATAGAGATGAAAAAATTGTTACACTAAAAATCATCGGTGAGATATAGAGTTTTAAGTCAGTGAAAAGGTATTACTAAGAATATATACCATTAATAATTATATAATATTTGTAAATATTGAAATTCCATTCCATAGATATGTTTACGCTTTTAATTTTCTTCATCTTATCATGATGGTTTCATATCACTTGGAGCATTAAATAAATATATCACAAGTTCATGATTTGTTCCATGTATTAGTTTTGAGAAAGTTAATTTCGAATCATTAAAATTTAACAAACATAGAGGATTTACCTCATGAATATGGTCTTCCTCATGAGAAAATGTCAGTAGAGATTAAGGATCATAGAAATTATTATGAAACAAGACCACTCACTTGGTCAAAGATTTTTTTTGAAACCAAAAACCTGATAATGTTATCTGGGAATCCATTGATGTTATAAGGAAGAGTTATTTCAATTATTTTTATCCATGTGATGGAATTTCAAGTGGTAATTTAACACCTCGTGATTTTATGATACATTTATCTTTAATAAATTTAAACTTTTTGATATATTTATTTCCAAAGAACACTAAACACTTGTGATTAATTCTTATACATTATAAAATTAATCACATTTTATGATATTTAAATGAAATTTAATTATATAAAATAATTTACAACTAACATTGGGAATATTATAGATCAAAATTAACTATGTTGAACTAAATTGTTTATAAGCATTGTGTTTACCATGTATGTTTTATTTAAAGGTTTTTACTTTATTTAAATAAATTAATTTAAAATATCAGACTTATAAAAATATTTCTTACACCTGTATAAATGGAAATCATTTGTTATAAATTGGGTTTAATTGAAACTATAAGTAAATGAAGGTAAAAAAGTGTTGTTTCTCTAAATGAAACAGTTTTCATGACCACAATGTGAATCTATATTAATAAATTAAATTTATCACTATTGATTAATGATATTAAAGATATTTATATATATTATATTATATATTATCATTTTTTAAAATTCATTTAATTTTTAAGTAGGTATGTGATAAGGGTAAATTCAATTTTATGTTTAAAAATATATTTTTTTTAAAACTATTTTCGTAGTCTTTTTTCATGATTACATTTAAAATTATTTACCACAAATAAAAATAAAAAATTTTATAAAAAATTTCCCATATGTATAATTGGAATGCATAATTTTTTTAATGTTACCACTTTCATTTTTTTCATTATTATTAATCGAGGTAAAAACTCATTACATCGGTAAAGTTTTAGAGGGATTAATGAGGGGTCAAACTCACATGATATGGGTTAAAGAAATACTAAAAAGTATATAAATACTATTTTTAGTGTATTTAACTAACATATAATCTCATATTTTAATGTTATTCACTTTCAAGAAACTTTCTCATGGGGTGATGTTATTAAATTTTAATTTTCTTAATAGTTACAAGTGTGTCACTCCCCTCACTTATAAAATAGAACATCATCTCCTATCTTTTAGACACAACTTCAGACACTTATACTAACTAATCCTGGAAAATATAACTTCAAAACTTCAATAAATATTTTCTAAATGTTCATATCATCTTAAAACCAAACCTAATAATTATTATGAAGATATTCCAAAATATTTTTCTCAATGAATAGGTATTTTTTCTTACCAAACATTCTCATGTTTCTTTCTCTTTATACCTCATAAAAATATTATATTTACTTATAAATATAATGAAAAAATTATATTTAATACCTTAAAATTAATTTATGTTTATTTTATATTTATTTTAAATCTTATTTATATTTAATGTAAAATAAAAAAAATTCTCATATATGTGTATTTATTACCTTCTGTATGAGGCAAACTCTTATATTTTGAATCATCATATCCCAGGGATTTTTCTATATATTAATTTATGATATATATTATTTTTATAAAATAATTATTTTTTTATAATATATAATATACCTTCATACCTGCCCATTCATTGGGAAATGATAACGTCACTCAAGCATACATTTCGAAAACCACCTCCTCGGTGCGATGTGATTCACATATAATTTATAATTTGTATGTTACGTAATGTAGATATATTTAATCAGTATATATAATATTCACAATCTAAAAGTAATTTTACAAAATTTAATTATTATTTATCTTTGTTTATTACTATCTTTTGAATTGTAGAAACAACAATCTCATGTGTGTAAAAACTTCCATCTTTAAGAAGTATTGTAATTCCTTTATCACCTCAGAATATTATGAATATTTATAAAAGAGTATATAATGAATAAATATTATATTTATGAATTTAATTAGATTATTTATAAAATGAAATCGTGAATAAATTGTATGAACCAAAACTATCAAACTAGAACATGATTGGAAAATGGACCCGTTTTTCTCAAATAATGATTTTATGGAATTATTATTATTAAAAGAAAAATTTGATATTAACGGGGAATAATATGTACTAATATTTATTTATTATTTATGGTATATATTTATAATAAATCTATATTTATTATATTTGAGGTTTGAAGAAATATGATGAAATATGAGGATTGAGGTAACGATCCTTCGTCATAATGTTACTTTATGGAGACGTGTTTCCTATTATTATCATATTTGTGTTTTTTAGGTCTATATACTATCTATTTGACATTTTATATCCTAAATACTTCATAATTCATGGTATCTAATGTTAAAATTCAAGTTATATCATTCCATCCGTTACAATTCAAAAGTTACCAAATTGGTAAAGGTTTTATGTTATAATCTTTTTTTATTTTAGGAATGTCTATATTAAATTTATGTTGAAGATAATTACTTAATAATTATACATTAAAACCCATATATAATAGTTTACCCTAGTTATTTATTGGTTTTATATGTTTTCCTTACACTTTTATCAATTTGGTAGTTAAAATGACATGAAACATGTATTTAAGAAAATCTGACATCATTTATTCCATTATATCAGGAATATTTTTCCTCCATCTCATTGCTAGAAAAGTAAACTATACAAATTCTTTTAAAAGATTGGTATATCCCATATAACCGTTCATATAGTACATACCAATGGTTCTAGGAACCATGGGGTATAATGTTATAGATATTGGGTTATACCAATAGTTTTCTTGAAAATATATGTATATCCCATTAGAAATTTTAAATACCCCTGTTTTTTTTGGAAAACTATTTGTATTGATGTATACCGATGGTTCATGGAACCATCGGTATAAAATTATATCCAATAGTGATTTGTACCAATTTTTTATAGAACTACTATTAAATATTCCTCTCAACAACATGTAGAGCAGGACCATCAAGGAAATTTACTAGAAACTATAAATAAACAAACCATGGTACACATTTTATGTAGTAAAAATATTTTATATTCATTATTTAACCATATACCTATCAATAGTTTTCAAAAAATTTCAATACAATAAAAAATATATATAATCCACCCAATCAATTAGTTTTATTCATTAAACACCATCTACACATATTCTTCTTTACTCTCAACTAAATAATAGAGGAGTTCATTATCACCCTCATCAACATCATCATCACCATCATCCACTTCTGCATCATCATTGATATCACTATCATATTCCTAATCATCATCCCCATCACTATCAACACTACCATGAAAATTGTTTTCTTGACCACCAGTAGGACCATCACCACTATAAAATAGTTTATTATAAAATGAATTCATATTTGATATGTATCTATCACAAACCCTGGTGGATTCTAGATTAAGTGGTGGAGATAATTCTTCTATAGATTTTATAAATTTTCCATTGGCCTTTAAACTCTATCCAAAAACCTAAATGACAATTTTTGGCCTCTGATTTTTATGTATGAGCCCGTGTTACATTGGAATTAGATGTTTCCATGTTGGTACTACAATAACTAACACCTGAAGTGGGCCAATATCTGGTCGGGAAAACAATATTCCCTAGTTGACAACATTATCTCCCTTTGTTATCAACTCTTAATACCTAGTGTAAATGACCATTTGGGAAAAAATATGTCAGCTTCATTATCATCATGGGCCTCCAAAGCAATGTGTTTCAAATAAAAATGAATTTCTTAGTTAAAAACAGATAATCAAATTTGAAATCAATAAACTAATACTTATTATATATTTTATTGTTTGTTCATTAACGAAGAATTCATCATTCTTATGTCTACTGAAGAAAAATATTTTTTCCCTTAGAACACATCCTTCAATTTTATATACCTACATTTGTAATGAAATTGAATGTATTAAACCATTATAAAAAATATATTATGTGGAAATATGATCCACCAACCAATATAAAGGGAGGGTACAGATAAATATATGTACCCATATTAAATTTTATGTCGAAAGGGGTGGATAATTAAATGAAATATAGGAAAAGGAAAAATATTTCATTTTATTTACAAAGGATGGATGAATAAAATTAACTATTAATCCATAAATATCTTTTATATAATTTAATATTAAATATGGAATGTTAATTATAGTAGTACTATAAAGAAAATCCATGAAGGGGAAATATTGTTAAAATAAGTTTATGTGTTTTATTTGATGACACAATAGTTATATTTATTGGAAAAGACATATGAATTGACATAAAAATACATGGTGAATTAGATTCTAAATATTATGAATATAAAATAGATGGGTTTCACATTTAAAAAAATTTATGATGTGTAACAATGAGGAATTTGAGTAATTCAATAAATTATGATGTTTAGAAGTAAACTTATTAGTGGATATCCAGATGATGATTATGTGGATGTTAAAAACATTATTTTGGTGGTGGAAGTTATTGTTTTTCATGAAGTTATATGTTTGAGATGTTTTGTAAAAGAGGAAAAGTTCTTTTTCTAGTTGTAAATTAAATGTCCATGAATTATTGAATGGCCTATCAGTTGAGTGATATGGGGTTCTTTATATTATTTTTTTCTTAACTCAAATGTATAGGTGGGTTAGGTTGTATTTAATATAAACATCCTCCTATTATTTGTGGTGAATTTTTTTCGAAGGATAACTATAAATATATTGATTATGGTTTACGGAAGACTTCACCCATAAGCTTTATTTTTAATTTGGAGAGATTCTTTCAAAGGGATACAATTTGGAATTTATTACAGTGAAATTATAACCAAATGATTTTTTACAGATTCAGTGAAAATATAATGATAGATTGTTTATAGGTTTGTTAGATCCTAACTGGGAGATATATTATTAGTTCAGTAAAACTTCATGTGATGGATTTACTTTTTTTTTAAAATAGATTTAAACAATGTAATTTATTCCTATGAATGTATTTGGTGGATAATGTTGGAGGTGAATTTTTTTCATGAAGATATATATTTACATTTTTTTTGAAATAGGAGCTTATGTTTTTCTAGAAGTAAATTAAATGACCATATTTTATTGAATAATAGTAAGTCTATCTTTATTTGGATTTTTAGACGTGGATGTGTAATTTTCACGCTCTCTAACATAATATGTTTCAATGGAAATTATAAATATGATAATGTATTTTGTAAGGATGAAGTCATGTTGAAATTTAAAACACAGTTTTGTTCCTATAAAATAAGTGATTTATATTCCATATAAGATTGTTGAATAAAAAATTAAGATGTTGAGAAATTGAATAGTGTTCTACCAGGTGTGTACTCCCAGGTTTCTTCCAAGTGTGTATTTCCATGTTCTACCAATTGTGGGAAGAACATATAATTTCTTTTAGATGAATTGATTATTGTATTCTTTTATATTTTGAAATATTATGATCAAAACAAGTGGATTTGTAATTGAAAAAAAAATACAGTGTTCTTTTCTATTCATCTTTGTACTAAAATGTGCTTTGAGAGAAAATCTATCATTTAAATAATATAAATTTTGTGTGAGAAGATAAATATTTCGGGTTAATAGGAATAAAAATTATATTCTACAATTAATTACAAATAATATTGGAAACTAGATAAATGGTTGGACAACTATAATTGGAATTATAGTGGTGTGGATTTAAAAACTGCCCTTGTGATAATTTAAAAACCACCTAGCCATTCAGTCTCATTCCATAAAGTGGGTCCAGAGAGTAAAAATACCAAAGAGCACACATTTTATATATCTGTTGAACCCCATTCTTTGAAATGTGTAGTGACATGAGACTTCAATGGGACCTATCGCTTCTTTAAGAAGTAATTGTATTGAAATGAAGGACCTCTTTTAAGGACATAGTGGATGATGATCAGTATCTTAAATGATTTGTATGTGGGTTTCAGTAAATTTTATTGATCAGTTTATATACCTTTATCGACATTAGTGTAGTTATGTATCATTGGTTTTCAAATACAAGATAGGGAATCTATTCTATGGTACCCATTCATTCACACACACACACATACATTCATGAGTCAAATTTGTATCCATAAATTCTTAAGATCAATTTATGAAAACCAATATATATATATATATATATATATAAACATATATAATTTATATAAGAAATTCTATAGAACCATTTTATGAAATCCATGAAATCAAGTAACATGGCTTGTACAAGAATCCTCAAGTACGAGTACTAATCAATTTCATGTTCATTATCTTTTCAAAGGAAACAAAAATAAAATCTTGTGCGACTACACATGGGGAATAATAGTTTATATATAAGTTTTCTCTAAATAAATTTTAAAAAAACAACATCACCAACAAATAGATTAATTATCTAATACAATAAAAAATATAATCAAAATTAAAATATATTCAATGAATCTAGAAGAATATTTCCAAAAGATAATATCTTCTAAATTTCACTCTATAATTCATACATAACTTTACTTAATTCATGAGTGTGATGCATATTTTAGATTTTTATTAAGTATTGCATCATAATAATAAATATGAATAAGATAACAATATCATATGTTATGATATTACTTTATTTTTGGGTCATGTAAATTTAAACCATTTAGTTTAATGGGGTATTTAACTATTAAGAAAATGATAACGATGTTATTTATCTGTTGTGGGGTTTTATTCCATTTAAATTGATTAACCTCTATTTATTTGTGTTAAATATTATTTTCTTCAATTTGGTTTAGATTAGTCCAACACATTTTGGGTGGTTTTTATTTGACATTGTTGGTTCAATTGTGGTCATTTAATGTTTATTTGATTTGATTAGGATTCATTTTATTTAGTTTTAGTAGTATATATTATTTTAGGCATATGATTTATACTAATAAATGATCGTATATTGGAAGAGTAATGATTTTATTTATGATTTAACTTTTATATAGTTAAATTCAATAAATATTTGGATTCATTCAGTTTTGTTTGTGCATATTAAACCCCAAATGGTCATAAAAACTACCTGGTGGCTCTCGTGGTAAAGTATCTTAGCACACCCCAAAGTGTTCATATACTTTATATCATCCTATTTTTTTCCTTTAATGCATCTTAAAAAGAAATAATTAGTATAAATAATATTAAATAAATTTATAATATAAAGCATTAATTTTTAAGAATATAATAAAATCATTACTCTTCCAATATACGATCATTTATTAGTATTATGTTGCTGTGAAGTCATTAAATAATGGTGTTCCCTATATATCATAGTCAATTATAATCTTCCACTAACATATAACTCATTCTTATTTGATCACCACAATTCTCCAAGTTCTATCAATTTTGTGACCTTCACAGCTTGACAATCAGGATAATTAAATCAACACTATAATGAACATGTTAATTCTTGTAAATTAGACAATAATACATATATAAATTTATAAAAAAATATCCAAATTTCCTCCCACAGCTTCTCATTTATTTTATTACTGATATTCCTCCATGATACATGTTACACTAAATCAATATCAATGTACATGGAAAAGATATCAATGAAACTTCTATATTCACCTTCATTTTTCTATATCATTTGATGTTCCTCATAATATACCATTTTTATGTTTGATGGTACCGGGATTCATGAATAAGGTTTCCCCAATGTCTCCTATTATAACACACCACTAGATATGATAAAATAAAACAAGTATATATAATTCATAGTTCAGTTGAAAAAAATGGTGTGATATGTTTTGACACACTTATAAAAAACCTGATTTGGAGAAATCATTAGGCTCTATTGGATTCTTTGGATTTTATAGATATGATAGAGTTAAAGGTGGTAATATCCTTTGATGATAAAGTAGAGGAGTAAAAAGTGTTGTAGATGTGATGTATACCAGTGGTCTGGGTGTGAATAGATAAGACAGGATCTTCATATAGCTCTAGTAGTACCCCGTTCAATTTTCCATGTTATTAAATCCTATTATTAGGATAAGGAGATGTCTGCTGCGGTTAAATTCAATGTCACTTAACTAAATTGGATGAAAAATATGACATGAAAATTGATATAATACATATGAATAATATTTCAATTTTTATACTCACTAAGGTAACTAGAAGAGGAATCCCTAGCATGCAGAATCATTAATCATTATAATATAGTCCCTTCCTTATAATTTCTACATTATTATTCCTAATCTCTATAATTGATATAAACATAAATAATCATCCAATAAAAAATATAAAATAATATTTATACAATAATAAAAATATATCTAATTGTTGATAAATGAGATGGAAGCCTGATGTTGTATGTTATATAAACTCTAATATAAAATTTGATAGGAACAATTAACAACCACCAAATGTAAAGAGGAAATATAACAATTTTCCCCATCTATTGTTCCTAATAATACTTAATGATCTTCCAATAACTAAAATGGTATCATTAAACCACCAACATGAAAGTAAATTTGGTTGAAAAATACATAGAGTGTACTTATATTGAGAAAAAGATATCTTCTACAAGTATTACACTATATTCCCCATTCAAAACTACAATAATATAATCCATACTATGTTATCTTGAAATAGAACTATTAATTAAATATTTTTGTTTTTAATAAAAAAAATACAATCCTCAAATTAAGAACATTTATACATCTTCTTGAGGATACACAAGTCATCCATTTAAAAAAAATATTTCAATATGTTTCCTAATTTACAATGAATGATGGAAATATAAGGGAATTATTCTTAATTTATGAGGATAAAAAATATATCTTAATGAAAATTTTAATTAGGATAATTAATATTAAAAGAGATGGGTAAAATATTCATTTATATATAAACAACGTTTTGAAAATAGAAACAATAATTTCAAATAAAACAATAACTTATGGCCAATAAACATGAATATAAAAAATAAAAATACCTTTTAAAATCCATTTCAAGTTCATACATAGTGAATATAAATGTGTGAGGAATAAATAATCATCAACACCATTATGATGAACATAAGTAACAAAATATAATAATGAACAATCAGATTATGAGAGATGTGTTATGGGAAATATGTACTTATTAATAGAATATCTCATAAAAATGTTTCACCATAAGGATCATGGGTAAGTACCATAAGGTCTTTGGATGGAAGACATTAGATATATTTTAGAGTGTCATATTATTGTGTTATATTTTCATGGGAGAACCATATCTATATAGTTTATTTAATATTGTCTTTCCAAATCATTGAGGTATATTTTCATGGGATAATCATATCTATATTTTCAAAATTAATGGGATAACCACATGAACACATTATTTACTCCATGGTAGTGGAAAATCATCATAAAAATTTATATAATAATTTAAATCATATCCAACCCAATTTCACTTTTATGACCAACCATGTTTCTATACTAGGTTCCCACCAATGAATACAATTCCCCTCTTATAAATTATTCTATATAGTCATCAGGCATATAATAACCTCCTAATACATTAAAAAATTAAACAAATTTCTATATTTTTTAAATACGTAATCACTTAATAAGGATTCCATGAAAACCATTACATTAGATTTTGGTAAAATTATAAAATAAATAAATTAAAAAACATATATATCTACAGTATTTAATTTTTTTATGAAATAGTATTAAAATTAATATAAATAATACTTTTTCCAAATAATTGGGAATAATCATGACATAATAGGATCTTTTTCGGTTATGATTGTATAGAAAAATGAAAACAATGGTGCACCGAAGAGATGAAGGATTCAGAACTCAATAGTAATATGATTTTGTTGAAGAACATAATCAAAAAAATCCTTGAATGAGGTGAGATCTCTAGAGGATAAAATAGGGAGGGTATTTTCTTATGTGAGGGAACATTGGATATTATGGGTGGGGAGGGGAAGAAGGGAGACTGAGGGTGTTATTCGAAGATCCTATACTAAATTTTTGTAAAATCACTATTAATAAAGGTTATCCTAAACCAATATTTATTAAAAACACATTGGTATAGGATAACCTATACCAATTTTTGTTAAACACCAATGATATGCTCTTATATATTCCAATGGTTTTTATAAAATTTTGATATAGACTATTGGTCAGAACACTACACCAACAATTCCAATAAACCATTAGTATAGAGGCATGAGGACAGAAACATTTTTTAGTAGTGTATATATGTTATTAAAAGTGTTTTATGTAAGTTTTTACCTATAGAAAAATCTTTTATAAATTCTATTTGGACCACCTATATGTATATTTACAAGTTATCAAAAATAATATTTTCAATGTTTTTACATACAAATCACTTTTTACTTTTATAAATGTTTGAAAAGAATATTTTATCTTAATGTATATGTCATGGGAGGCTATTATGCTCAATATCTATTTCATTCTTAATAAATATTTTGTTAAAATTTTCTATGTTTTTATAAATAAAATACTATTCCCATTTGATTCGAATGTTTTTTTATAAGTTACAACGAATTAAAGAGATTTTTTTCATAATTTAAAAGTGTATTTTAAATAATTTTAAAAAAATATATTTTACATCTATGTTGGTACCATTGTAAGATATTCATAATTTAATTGGAATATTATATATTGATTCAATCAACATTTCAGGATAAATATTGATGATTATGATCTTTGGAAGACTACCTAAAACCAATTTCTTCACCCATTTGTTTATTAAGCTATGACGAGAGAATTAATTCCCTAATGATTCCAATAATTTTTTTCTTTGGATGACTTATTATTATGTGATGATTATATGCTTATGAAACATATTTATTTTCGATGGGTTATTCTATAATGATGTTATGAATGTTTTGTGATCATGTAGAACACATTTTTATAGTTTTCAATATGTGATGTGTGGTCCCAAAATTATATAGCCCTATTATGAATTTTGTGAAGATTGATATTTGAGGATATAACATGTGTTGGAATATGTAGTTAACCTAGTATAGTAAGTGACTTCATGAATAATGATAGTCATGGTAGTGAACCTTGTAAATTGAAATGACGGAACGGGGAGGGAACCCAAACACTATGATAGTCTTGGAAGTGAGAGTTGACTACAGGAATGTTTTTATACTCTTATTATTGTGAAACAATATTCCTATAATATACTCTAATTATTATGATATGATCTCATTTCTCATGATTAATTGATGATGATTCCTCAATCACATGACTCATGATGTATGATCTATGATATATTATGTATGCTTTTTTTATTTTAAACCTAGTATCATAACCTTATTATTATCATAAGATTTCATATGCTTGTTAGTAAATATCTCACATATTTACCCATAATAATCATCTCATCTCACATATTATTATGTTTAAATTTACCCCATTTTATGAATATTTTTTTATGTATTGAATTTTAGGGATACTATGAGAGAAGAAATTTATAATTTATATTTACAATACATTTTTATTTAACATTATTAATTATAATATCTCTAAAAACACATAACAAATATGGCTCTGGAATGTGTATAATTGTAATTTTTCATTAATATTCATCATAAATGATGTTTTATTTATGTACGTTATGCTTGGGTATCCACATGAATGGTATCTAAGGAAAAATCATTCATGAAATATGGAAGAAACCATTCACGGGGATATGATCCGTATTTCATAGGGAATTTCATATAAAAATAACCCACTAGCATACCATGTCAAGCTTGTTAAAAAGAATGCTTGAGGTGATACTACATGTTTTTTTAAATATCCAATGAAACACTTTATGAAATATATTTATTTCATGGTTAATATTGTATGTTCCCAATTATGTTCAAAAATAGTTGGTGGTACACAGTATAAGATGAAGTTGTGGATTACCTACAGATTTTGAACTCAAAACACACATGGATATGTTGTAAAGGAAGATGTGTTGGTGAATGCATGTGTGGGGTGAGGAATATGTACATGAAAATGACTAATAAAAGTTATTTTTATGAAATATACAAGTCAATTTCATGTATTTATCTAGTCTTAATGGTTTGATACATCTAATAGTTATCTGTTATTCCATTATTGTAGAGATATTCAAAAAAAAATTATCCCCATTACAATTTTGAGAGTTTTTCATCATGGGAAATGTGATATCACATGTGTGAGATCATAGATATTTATAAGGTGAATTATAATAATGATAATAGGATAAGATAAGGGAGATTTTAGAGAATGATATGTTGGAATATACAATGTTATGTATTTAAAATCATTACACAAAAATATAGAAATCCTAATGTGTCCAAAATATATATTGTAGGTGGGGAATCATATGAACCTAAAGACATGCTTATAAATTATGATTATCTTAGGATTAGTTTTATTTTCCTAACCCCTAATTGTTATAATGACATCAACACCTTATTTCTAGATAACAAAACAAAGGTGAATTGAATGATTTTTGGTATTTCGTGTTTGAATACAATTCATGTTGGTTCATTGACTCATGTTTTATTCTTAAATTAGGTTATTAAATTTTTTAGGAATGACCATTATGTGTTGAGTTAGGTAGTGACATTACTAACTCATTTAGTAGTTAATGAATCACTCCATGGACATTGGGTGGGTTTTTTACCATGATGATGAATGATTTAGAGTTAGAAGTCCTACAAACAAACAAAAGCATGTGATTAGGATGACGTAGATGTTTTTATTAGAAAGAGTTTCCACCATTAGAATTTTATTCACTTATAACATATTATAATGAATCGTGTTTTTATAATTAATAATTTAATGCATTCACACTTCATGAACCTGAATTTGAGATTGGTTAGTACTTTCTCAACATTATTGAACTTTCACAATCATCATCATCCCCCTTCTCTCTTTTCAATTATATTTATATGTGTAAAAAAATTTTGTTTAGGTTTTTATTATTAATTTTTTATACTCTCTAACATAATCATCATTAAATTGGAATCATACTTTCATTATCCTATACTACTTTTTTGTAGATTTAGTGACTTCTATTTCATGTTTTGGAATTAATAAATCAGTAATAATCTTGGGCAATTAATTATTCCCTTTTGATAATATAAATTTATTGTGTAATTATTGGGGACTATGTTATAATATTTCTTTAATATAATATTTTAGAAATTTCATTTCACATTTATTTATGTTTACTAATTTTAGAGTATATTTTCATGTTAATTTTTTTATGTACTTGGGTTTTTTTTGTGTGTTGGAGGTTAAGGACAATATGAATCTTCATATATAAATGTTTATACTAATTCAATCTCTTTCATATTATAAATATTATCTCAAAAATAAAATCCAAATCCAAGGATGTGAGTGGAAACTCAAAAAATGGGGACTATAACCAAAATCGACTCTAGATGAAAAACTCATATACATGCTAGAATCCACATTAAAGGAGGAATTAAAACACATTAAATGGATTCCAATGAAAGGTGATGAATATATATATGTGATCAATGTGGAAGAAAGGGCCAATGTTAAACCTGAGTTCTCATATATAGATTAATCTATGGAAGAAATTTTGGATGAAAACACCCTCACTATTGATATATTAGTTAAAGAAGAAAATTAATAAGAAGAATATAATGAATAGGGAGAAAAAGAAGGTATGAAAAATAAAAAGTAAATAGAAAATATTCATAATGATTTAAGAAAATAGTAATAAAAATATTTAAAATATTAGTCACTAGAAATCTATATAGTCCCAGAGTTATTTCTAATATCTTTATAATTGTATAGGTTTTGTTCACCTTCTCAAAATTACAAAGAATATGAATTGGGATAGGATATAGCTACTGAACATGAAGTTATCATTAAATAATTTGAATAATATCAACTATAAATTGAAATGAAATAACCTTTATTCCATACATGGATATCCCCTGAGTCATTACATCAATCCTTATGGTTTTCCACCACTAGGAACTCTCCTCCTTAATGAAAAATGTGTAATTCATGGTGATGGAGAATCACTACATCTAAAAATTTAAAAAGGTAAAAATTTGTTAATTATGATATTTTTAACTCTATATCATAATCCTTACTTGTGAAAAAAGAGCTACATTTAATATAAATGACCATATGAATTGTTTTTTGTAAGAGGAATCAGGAGTTTTAAAATTTATTTCTTACTAATTAGATTAGAAATATATTAAGATATAGTTTTTAATTCAACATTATCTATTTTAGATTTAATTAATGGACCTTATTATTTAATGATATGATTGATTTTATAGGTCCATAAAGTGATAAAATGCACAAAAAATAAAAGTAAGAGTTTCATGAAGAAAATGGGGTATTTTTTTTTAGAGATTTATACTTTTACTCAAATAATTTTCACATTAAATTTATGGTATTTATAGAATTTTTCATTCCCAACACAAAGATTTATGCAGCACTTTTTATCAATAATAAAAAAATTATATCGATAACCATGATTCTATGTGTAAAATTTAGTTTATAATAAAATTGAATGTCTGAAACAGAGAATGAATAAGTAAATATAAACATGGGAGTGTTAATTTGATTAATTATTATTCTAAGGTACTTGTTAATTATTATATATGTAATTTCTCTACTATTTTTTATACATAAAATTACCTAAAATCATGTTAACTTATTTATTATTAGTATATCATTCTATGAGGGATTTTCTTGAAAATATATTCTTAATTTAGAGAGGATTCTTTTCCTCATATTTTATATCTCTTGAGATATATATGGGACATATAAACCATATAGAACATATATTATGATTTTATAGAATCTATTATTATATGATATATCTTTAAAATTGATATATTTTTCTGTTAATTCGTTTATTCTTGAGATCTACCTTTTAATTTTTTTATACTCTGATCCTATATATACAATGTATGGAATAATTAGGGTAGATGCACATTACAAGCCTTATATTATTATTTCATAAATAAATCTTAGTTTTTCTCATTATATTAATTTTTTCAAGTGTGGAGGAGAGGTTGTTGATTGTGTAAGGGATGATATACATTGAAGAGTAAGTGTGGGGGTGTTCCAATGGTGCGTCGCAAAAATTATTATTAGTTTCATCCATTATTCCCCATTGTGACCCCTAATTAAAACAAATGAATAAATAAAAAATTGAACAAATGAAAAAAAATAAGAAAAAAATTGGTTGTACCTTTAAATGGTCCAAAACCACCATTGATCGACCAATGATCTCAATCATTTGGGTTTGGTTGGTTCATGTAATACTTTTTATCAATCCATCATTTGAAAAAAAATTATCAAATTTAGAAAAAAATATGGTGTATATCTTCTATTATGATTTCATATTTATTGATTACCTTTACATTGAGTTTGGGGAAGTATTAGGTGATATAATTTCAGAAGGATAATTTACATTAATCTGTCTAATTGATTATAATGAAATATGCTTAAAAGTGTAACCTCACTTTTTTTCTAATGGGCTACATGCCAACTGGGCCTTAGGGCTTTGTAATGGGTTTCCCTCTACCCATTTAAAAGAGGAATTTACTTTGATTTAATAATAAAATGAGGCTTTGGCCCCATCCTTTAAAAAAAGTGCAACCACACTTTTTTAGGATTCACTGATTTCTTAATAATGTACTAACTTAACAAAATCCTCATGGTCATGTGATCCTTATTGAAATTACTCATTAAGTTTTATGATTTTTATCTCTAAAAACTGGGGATTTTGAAATCCAATGTAGGCCTATAGTAAGGATCATGTATTAAAGTTTTGCGAATAAATATATTTACATTGTTACCTTAAGATATTAGAGAGAAATATTATATATATCAGAATTGTAATTATTGATAATAATTGATTAATATGATTGAATATAAATTAGTATAACTTCCATCAATTTCAATGTGGAAAAACTAAAATAATTTTGTTAAAATTTTATTTGAGGAATAAATATTTAAATTGATATTTATATGCGAAACATGAATGCTATTCTCCTCATTTATAATCATTTAATTTTATTTATTTCAGTGGTTAAATATTTGTAGTATTTTTCTTCTTTATAACTTTACCAGAGATATATGCTTGAGGAAAATAATTGTTTGACTGTGGGGGTATTCAACGACCAAATATCATGAATATAAATTTTATTATTTGTTTAATTTAATAATTATAATGTTAAATTTTATCCAATTATCCATTATTTTAGTATTTTTATAGGTAGGGAATATTTTAAAATTATTTTTTAGAAATATAAAGAAATTTTTATATTTATTGAACTAATTTTTTTAAAGGATCACATATATTTGAGGTGAAAAATATTATCCTTTTAACTAGGTTATGATGAATCTTATAAGGGATCACACACTGATGGATTATCAAATCTTCCAAGAAATATGTGGATTGGAATGTGTCATAGGAACTAGGGCATGGGATGGAACCTTATCAGGTTATTCGAGCTTCTATGGAGACATCCTAGTCGATGAAAAGTTATACCCCTCTGATTTTTTCTTTGTGGGACGAGGAGAGAAGAGATGTTTTAAATAATTGTCAAATGTGTATCCATTTTTGGATTTATCATGAGCATTATTCCTCATATATGTACTCTCCCCCACATGATGCTTCTATAGCTGACTGAAAACCACTTCTATAATTAAAAAAATAAATTTAATCCACTAACATTATTCCCCAATAGATATTCCTCCACTATAAAGGGCTGATATCACCATGTGAGGGCCAAGGAGCTTATGTAACCCATAATGGAAAACTGCAATGGATTAGAACCACCAAACATGGAACATAATTTTGTGGTAAATCCCAGTATTTGTAGGAAAATAATGATGACAATAATGGTTTTCACAAATCTCATGTTAGGAGAGATCATGGTAAAAGGGGACTTCCCAGGTGTGAAATGCCCACTCCTTCAACATGGTGATTGATGTGGTTGATACGAAAAGGTATATTCACAACTATATAATTTTTTGTATGCAATACATATATCTATAATATGTAGAGGATATGAAATTGCAATAAGAAAATCATTAATGATGTATAAGGATACTGCCTATATGAAATATGGGTGAAAATGCTCATGGGGAGCTTGATCGTGCTTCACAAGGAATATAAAATGAAAAAACAGAAAAAAATTACATTCCATGTTTATTTAAGATCATGGTTGGTCTTTCACAGCATGAGTTTAAAACAAATTGAGAAATTAAGAATATTTATCACTATTTTATGGTACCTGACACTGGTTTCTTCATGATCATGTTTGTAAATGGCTTGTTCTTCACCTTATGAGGTGAATCTCCAGCTTATAGGTGGATCTAAAACACTAATGTCTCATGGATAAACAATATTTGTAAACATGTCAGGGCATTCGTATATATATATTATGGAATATGTATATAAAAATGTATTCTTAAATTCCTTTTCGGTTAACATTAAAATCATTTAGTTGTTTCCTGTAAGACCACGGGGTTTTTTTATAGACAATAGTTAATTGTTATTCTATAGTGGTAGTGATTTTCAAAAATATTTTATCCCCAAGGAAAAATTGAAGCGTTTATCCATATCATAAAGTTAATGCGACTTTTGTATCCTAATAGATATTCTGAATTTTAATTCAAATAAGGATAAAAGGATAAGATAATGGATAATTGAGAGATTGATGTAGTGGATGATACAAATTTTTATATTTGAAATCATTTCCCATAAATACAGGTAACCGACTATACAAAACAGATATATCATATGTGGATAATCATCGAAGCGTATAATGGTGCTTCTACTATAATATTATCTTATGATTTATTTCATATTCATATCCCCTTATGTCTATAATGATGGAATAGACATGTGCCTAGGTGATACAATGAAGGGAAAATGAACATATTCTGGTATTTATTGTTTGAATGAAATTCATATTCGGTCTATGGTTCATGATTTATTTCTAAATTCAATTCTTTGATTCGTACATTAAAATTGTACGATGAGTGTGGTAGTGATATTATTAATTCAGTTTCTAGTGAATGACTCTACCAATTACTATTTGGGGGGTTTCCATGTCTTTAAAAATGGTTTTGAGTATCCTATCCTCTCAAAAACCCAATTTAAATGGTAATAAGAACCATAGTATTTTTATGATAGAGATAGATTATACGATGACCATTTTATTCACATAGAATCAATTATGATAACTCATATTTTCTAATTCATAATTTTAATTCCTTAATACTTCATGAACCATAATTTTTGACTACCTATAAAATTATAACCTTTCCAAAAAACTGCACAGTGATATCAATATGTATATCCCTTTTAAAATAGTTGTATCTTTCTCACATTAAAACTTTTTCACTTGATTATTAATTTATTTTAGTATACTACCTCATCCACATGGGATTTACCTTAGACATGTAAAATTGAATCCAAATTTTTAGCAGACAAAATGATTTTTATTTTCTGTTTTTAAATTTCTAAATCGGTATTGACATGATGGAATTAGCATTTCTTTCTAGACATATCAATATTCCTTGGCATTGAATATTCATTGCTAATCCATCATATAAATCCTTATCCCTCATTTTATTCCTATAATTCCATTAATGATTCATTGAAATATATATAACCCAAACATTAATTAAAAACATAAATTAGAAAAAATAATTAAATTAAATAATCATTGAATAAAAATAACACATATATTATAGAAAATCCATTGATCTTTTTTCATTATCATTTTTACAATATACCACCACAATTATTGGGAAAAAATTATCCATTTTCCAAATTAAATAACATCAAATTTCCTTCTTATAATAATGGTTTCATACTAAATTCATGCAACCAATTAAATAAAAAATATAACCTTATAAATCAATTAGGTTAATCTCTTCTTGTTACGTCATAAAATTTCAATTATATAAGAAACATAAAAAATTCAGTCATATAATCATTTCCAAGAATTCTTTCCATATATTCCACAATTAACTGCACATTAATCTCATCATTCAATTAAAATATTTTCATATGAAGATTTAATCACTATACAATTTTCATTATAAGTAATATAATAAAATTATATCAAAACATTACATTTTTTCTTAAAACCCACCCACTGAAACATGTAATAATTCAAACTGACTAGAAAATTTTTAAAATTTGTATTTAATATAATTCCATTTTAAATATTACACCTTAATCATTATTTCAAAAAAACCATTTTATAAAATATCATTTTAAATACCAATTTTTTAATTAAATAAAAAATTTATTAAATAAAAAACAATTATATTAATTCATAAATTAGGTAAAAATTTACAATAGAACATGGAACAATTGAACCAATTAAATTATAATTATAAAATAATTTAATATGAATATTTACACATCATTACAAACCAAGGTAATTGTTTTTAATGTTATATATTGATCAGAACCTACAATCTATGATTATTTTTTTATTTAGGTATATTTTCAATGTTAAATAATTAATATATACCAAAATATTCGCCAATTACACTTTTAACATCTCATAGTGTATAAAAAATAAAAACTCCCCAACTATTTATCAAAATGATTAGATCTCCAATATAAAACATCAAAAATACTAACTTGAATCTATTTTAATGTTTTCTCAACTAAAGATGAAAAAAAATCAGTTTGACACATGATTTAATTCTATATTTCAATTTATCATATTCTAGGAAGGAAATATTTTCCATATCATTTTGGGATCATTCAATCATGATTTAAAAATTATAAAAATTATGATAATTTTACTAATATTCCATAATAAGACATTATCGATAATTATAATATTATAGAATTTTAGTAAACATGTCTTGTATGTAACGATGCTTTCATAATAGGTCACTAAAAATCCTCAATTATCTTATAAACCAAAAATTAACTTCCACTAAACTTATTCTATCTCATTGTGTTACTCAAAATAATAAACATAACTTAAAAAAGAATCACATATGATGGAATGACAAGATAAGTGATATATATGAATAATACCTTTAATTTTTTACAAGATAACAAAAAACATAATTATATCCAAAACATTCTCTAATATATTTATTTTATGGGATATATAAAACATGAATCAAAATTTTATATAAATAAATAACCTCAACACATGAAATTTCATGAATCGTAAAGAACAAACCAAGGTATAACATAATGAAAAATTTAAGAAATCCTCAAATAATTATTATTTTAGTTTCAATAATTTAATTAGTTAATTTATCATTAATATTTTTGTTTCAATTAAAGAATTTATTTATTAGAGTTTAAATTAAACACCAGTTCCATAAATAATGAAATACTATATATACATTAAAAGAAAATCATATTAAAATAAGGAATGATAATATAAGAAAAAATAAATATAGGAAAAATTTACACTACTTTATATCAAATCTAATATCACAACCTTAAAAAAATAACCAAATTTTATCTGTTATATTTATCTATAATTAAAATAAATAATGATGCATGTACCATTCCTATGTATTTACCTTGAAATCATTTTAATATAGAATTATTATGATCAGTTGGATTTAGGTTTTCGAATGAGATATTGGGGCAGTATGTTGTATCCAAGTCACTCTCCCTTTCCTATATCACTAAAAATTCTTGGATGTCATTTTTACCTAACAAACCAATGCATTCCTCACCTTTTTAACTATAAACTCCATACCAACTCTTAAAATAAGCTCTAATAAAAAAATTTATAACCCACATCCACTAAAAACCCACCAAGTCTAGTAGTGAATATAAGAATGGCACGCAAAACCAACCACTAATGGGAAAATGGTAAGTGACTAGCACTGAGGGTATAAATCATGCATCATATTATTTATTACTCATATTGTTATATGGAATAAAAAATCAAACACTAATCAATGAAAACTCAATATATAAAACCAATATATCAATGAAATATAATTTTTGTAATATCATAAATGAAATTGTAAAGACCTGTAAAATTCAACGGAAATTTTTTCATTATTTTCATTAGGATTTTACAAGAATGCAGTTTCTGACGACGCATGATTCTGAGGCTCAGTGTGCCCGGAATCAATTTTAGAAGTTAGGCTCGTGTATGTTCAGTGAAATAACAAGAGGGATTTTCTAACATTTGAACCGGTGCTCGAAATTGAAATCTTAGGGCACCGATGGAATCGCAGCGCCGGTAATTACTTAAGAACACCTATTTCGGAGTTGCGTTCACTCAAGTGTGGTTACTAAATTTTCGGGTTAAGTAAATTAATAAAATAAAATGTTGGGACCAATTTATTTAATTTTATGTTGTTTAACCTATGTTAAGAGGTTAATGTGGGACCCACAAAGTCCTACACCTATAGGTAGGATATTTGTGAGGTGGGGCCCACACGAGCCCCACCTTTTCAACTTCCTTAACCCCTTCTAAATTTCAGTAACGCACCCGCACCCCCCAATTAAACGAAGTCAACTCTTGCATTTATGCTTTATAATAAACTCCTCTATTAATTGGGCAGTGTACATCATTGCAATTAATTGAGTTAATTGTTTGATTCGTTTTTGAATTTTAAAACGTTTGGTGTGAGTAATAAAATAAGGTAACCCTTATTTTATTATTGTTGGGTTGTTGTGTTGAGTTTTGGGGGAGAATAAGAGAAGTATTGAAGTTCTTTGTTCTTCATTGAAGAACGCGAAAAACGTGAAGAACTCAAAGAATGCTGACCTCAGACGAAGGTCGACAAGAACGTCGGATCCTCGGAGATCGACGATGCGATGCCGATGAATCTTTTCTCTGCGACGTGATGATCCCCCTTCTGCGACGCCTTCTTCCGCGACGTCCCTTCCCACGACGAGCCTTCGTTCAACTACACTCAAAGTAGGGGTTATTTTTTTTCTGTATGTTTATATTCCCGTGGTTCCATCCTTTTAAAATAAAGAACTCGGATCAACTCATCCTCAAGTTGATCCGTGAATGATTTATTTTGCGGGTTGGGAATATTTATTTTCGGGGAAAACTATTTTGGTTGATTTCTTTTGTTCGTGAAAAATCCTTTTTGTTCTTCATCTTTTTGGCCGCTTGTTACCAACATAACAAGAGGAGGTCGAACCGCACGAACATGGCCGAATCTCCTCCCCCTTTGTTGTTTTGTTCATTGCGGCATGAAAAAAGGCGACGCAGTGCAACGGCACTGCGCAGACATGAGAAAGAACGCAGCGAAGAAGCGTGGCACCGTCGCGCTGTGCCATTGAGGCCAAACGAAACCGCAGCCAGATTTGGGGCTGCCGAGACGATTGAAGACTCCGCTGGTTGATTGTTGTGTGTGGATTTAGGTGCGACGACAAACGGGGCCGCAAGGTAAATTTGAAGCCTCTGTAGTGAAGGTCGGGTCCCGGGAGGACCGTTGGTGAAGGCGGCGATCAAAACGGACCACCAGAGCATGTCCGGTGGTCCGCGAAAGACCCCACTGGCGCGCCTTGCCGGCACGGCGGCGTCGGCGGCCGGAGGCAAGGCCGACACCGGCCGGCACCGGCCGGCCGCCAGGCGCGCTACCGAGGAGGGCCGCCATGGCAGGCCGCTGGTCTCGCGACCGCGCGGGATTGAAGAAGGCAGGACGTGGCACTCCGTCGTGTCCGTTGACAAAGTGTGGCACCCACACAGGGCCGCCGTTCATTCAAGGTGGCGGGGGCGGTGCCCCCCTTGCACATCCGCTCGGCCGTTTTGGCCGAGCCACCGGGCCTGGCCAGCGCACCAGGCCGGACCGCGAGGCCGGGCTGTGCCCAGGCCGGGCCGGGCCGTGCCCACGCGGGCTGGACCCGGACCCGGGTCGGGCCGACCCGGTTCGGGCCAACCCAGGGGGTCTCGGGCCGGATCGGTCCAGGCCCGAAACCCCCACTTCGGGACATTTTTCGGTCTTTTGCCCATATCGTGGGCCACTGACCTCTGATCGATGCACCATCAGTTGCGTAGAGATCCCTGGATCGAGGCGGTCATTTCGGTATATTACACACAAGGTTTCGTAGAACTCTGTGTATGGTCGGATTGGTTCAAACACGAAACCAACCGGGCCCTTGGAGCGGAAATGCTTATATCTGGAGCTTCGGACGTCCGATTGACATGTCGTCAACTTTGTTGGTTTCCTGTTGATGAGACGGAACATTTGGAATACTTCTCCTATGATTTGAATGTAGTTGGATTGTGGCCGGGTTGGATAGTACCCAAAATCCAATCGGGCCCCGGAGTGGAAAAGCTGATAACTTTTTGACCGGATGTCCGTTTGACAAACCGTCAGAAACTTTAGTGATCACGTGGAGAAACAGCCCCTATGAATATACCCTATGAGAGTTCAGGGTACATGTGAGGTACGTCCGGGTTGGTTCGCACACGAAACCAACCGGGCCCCTGAGACGAAAAGGCTAATAACTCACAGACCATGCGTCCGATTGATGCGTCGTCTGTTGCGTTGAGACCCCTATGACGAGGTAGTCCTTTGAGATACTTATTCACGGGACTTTGAGATAATTGGATTATCGACCTATATCTTTTGGAGCAGACCCTCCCGGAGATGAGTGTTCGGAGTACGGAGACCGTGTAGCCGGCTGAGACCTGACGACTGCTTGACCGACTCGACTAGGAGTGAGTCGACTAGCCCAGTGGTCGGAGCACTACTTTGTTTGGGTGGAGACCCATGGAGGATGGAGGACTACCTTTGTGATAGTGCAGACCCGCGGTACTTGTCCAGAGAGTACCTCTGCAGGCTATTAGGGGGGTGTGCACTACTGTGTTTGGGTGGCATACCCCGGCAGGAAGCACTACTCTGTTTGGGTGGTTGGCCCGCGGTACTCTACAGGAGGAGTACCTCAACAGTCTTAGTTTAGTGAATAGTACCTCGGAGTCGTGACAGGACCACTGTACACTCCAGGGATGGGGCTCTTCAGCAGTTACAGTTTCGATAATAAAAATCCTAGTTTGAGGTGAGTCTATGATCCTTGTGTTCCCTCATGACTGAGATGGGTCAATCGATAACCTAGGTATATGTACGGGAATATACCTGTGGAGTGGTTATCCGTTGATTTCATATTCTTTATGTTTCCTCATGATTGAGATGGGTTACTTGATAACTTAGGTATATGTATGGGCATATACCTAAGTAGAGGTTATCTGATGAGGTCTTCATTGTGGTTATCCTTGTCAGATTTAGTGAGACATTGAGGGTCTTGGGGTCCCTACTGACTGTCGTTATACTCACCCCTGCACAGGATATGCCCGCACCTCGTTGTGTTAGTTGCAGACGATGGGCAGTGCTGACGAAGGCCTAGTGTTCGAAAACTGGACGATACCCAGAGGGGAACCTCACGATGAGTCAATGTTAGGAGGTGGACTCCACGGTGAGACAATACTTGGAGGAGGTTGATGGGAAAGAGAGTTGTGGAGGCTATCTTTACCTACCCTTCAGGTAGGATTCATGGTGGACGATCCAGGAGCTGCGCTATCTGTACCTACCCTTCAAGAAGGATTTGTGGTGGATGATTAAGGAGCTGCGCTATCTGTACCTAACCTTCAGGTAGGATCCGAGGAGGATGACCCAGGAGCTGCTTCCTTTCTTCCAGCTATTGTATTTTCTGTTGTACTTTCGTTCAGTTGAATTTGTACTTTCAGTTGGGTTTGTATTCTGGCCCATTTACTTTTCATCACTTTTTTTGTACTTAGTGTTTTACTTCCGCTTGTACTCGGTGGTGTTTAGTTTAATTTTATAAATGCAATGCCATCCCAGTTATCGGGATTTACACCTTTGGTGCTAGTTGCCAGCCCATGGCCTATGGAAGTCGGGCTTGGGGTAGCCACGACAAGGGCTCCGAGGATGGGTCCTGAAAAATTGGTATCAGAGGAGTCGGTTCTACTGCATAACTTATAACTCTGATATTTTCTTTCTATGAAGAAATAGTGTTAAGGGTACTGAGTGTGGTTTTCAGTTCAGGGAGTCCAGTGTTGGGGCGGGCGGCCGAATTATCCATACACCAGGACTCTGAAAACTGATTTACGACTTTGTGCACGAAAACACTGATTGCATGTTTATTCCCAGAAGTTTTTAAAAGTCAGCTCAAACCAGGTCAGCTCACCAGGTATAAATCATTTGACTGTGTCACGTATGTTTCTTTCAGGATGCCTTTCCACATACGACTAGCTAGA
Organism: Viscum album; assembly: GCA_963277665.1. Taxonomy (NCBI): domain Eukaryota; kingdom Viridiplantae; phylum Streptophyta; class Magnoliopsida; order Santalales; family Viscaceae; genus Viscum; species Viscum album. The sequence continues at coordinate 1,392,043,425 of OY728152.1, forward strand.
GCCCAGAGGGATCTACGTACTGACAGCCTGTCGAGCGACGATGCTTCGTTACAGGGCCCTCTTGCAGTTAAGGCACCAGCGGTACTACCATACGTTGGGACACCGATGCCACCAGACCCAGCAGTAGGCAATGCACGCCACTTGAGCACGTTTCACAAGTTCCAGCGCCAGAGGCCACCAAGGTTCCGGGGAGAGACATACCCACAGGCGGTTGAGGATTGGCTGGAGGCTGTGGTGAGAGTCTTCAGGCTAGTGGGGACGCCAGCAGACTTCATAGTGATTTTTGCTGCCATCCATCTTCTGGCAGAAGCAGGTAGGTGGTGGATCCACTTGTTCTAGTTTTGTGACGGGATGACCTTCACATGGAAATACATCGAGACCTTCTTCAAGGTGGAGTTTGTTCCAGGAGCTCTACACCCTGAGTGTGTATAGGAGATGCTTCCTTTGCCGCAGGATTTTCGATCAGTACCGGAGTCATCTGTGGGCAGTAGACAGATGATGCAAGGTTCCAAGAGGACCAGATCCATCTATACGAGGATCTAGAAGTGTTATGAATGTGGTAGGAAGGTTCACCTGGAACGTGACTGTCCGACCCCCCCACACAGTCGATCTGCAGGCATTGGAGGAGCCACCGAGGAAGAAGCAGAAGTGGGTGTTTGAGAAATAGCCGGATAGTGGACAAGGCAGAAGAGCTCCGGGAGCAGGTGGACAGGAGAAAAACTAGTGGATACATCCCTTGTACTTCTAGTTCCATATTTCTGTTGTATTCATGTCTTTGTACTATGATCTACAATAATAAAAAGGCACTTATCTTTGTGATGTTTTATTTCCTATCCTATTGTTTCGTTGATACTGAGAGGTCCCGGTTAAAACGGTTGACTTGACCCTCACTTTCAAGATTTCTACTGGAGAAGACCCAGTGACCTCACACTGATGCCGACAGAATGACTCGACCCTTGGAGGCGAGAGTGACAGTTTGTTCTATTGGTAGTTACATCGAGGCCTTATGATGTCATCCATGGCATAAATGCATCATTAATGTCAGGATTGAATGTATTAATCAATGGGAATGGTTCATCAGGGGGATTAGATCAAGTTTCTCTTTTCGGCAAGGGAGAATTTTTAGCAGCTCTTTCAGATCGTAGGCAAAGAAGGTGCAGATCATCCAGGAGCGGATGAAGACTACACAGTGCAGTAAGAAACAGGAAACTGACGCCGGTCATAGAGACTCTAGTGTGTTTAATGTTTCAAGAAGAGGAAGCTTTAAGGAGAGACGAGTCTGTGAAGAAGAAAACGTGGAGGCAGTACTAGGAGAGCATCATGAGGTGGTGTACATTTTAACATGCTACAACCACCCACCTTAGTTATCCCCACCAGGCTCAGGGAGCTGGAGGGCGGAGGGAGAGTGCGGCTGCATGCGGTCAAGGAGTGTGACCCAATGGCTCTAAAAATGATTCAAGGGATAGTCTGTGTCCACTACTAGCTTCCATAGTAACAGACGTCGATATGAATCATTCCTTGCATTCACAAATCTAGTCCCAGACCTAGAGTTTCCGGTAAGCCGTAGACTTGACCCTCATGTCTGGAGATACCATGAGAGAAGACTCAATAATCACACTTACGCCGACGGTGTGGTCAGACCCTCAAGGCAACAGTTTCAGTTGGAATCTCTTGGTGGCAGTGTCGAGGCCTTACGACGTTGGTTTGAGTATGGACTAGGAAATCACAGTTCATTCACAAATTGAAGGTATTAGGCAAAAAGGTTGTGGTTTAAATACGATTTCGGGATGGGTTTTCTTTGGTCGGTGAAAAGGAAACCCCAGGCAGCACAGGATAAACTCACGCACAGGAGGGTGCGACCGAGCAATCTTGAGTTAGTCAACCTTCCCCTCGTGGCGGCAGTTGTTTTGAGTTTCAGTTCTAACCGGAATTGGAGACCTCTAGAGTTCGAGGATGATGATCACGTCCTTATACAGGTCTCACCTCGATGAGGGTTATGAAGATGTGGCCAAGGCCTCAAGTTATCTTCGAGGTTCAGCGGACCTTCTTAGGACCTCAGCTGGGTAGGCGTGGTGGTTTACCACTTGACACATCTACCTTAGTTTCACCTGGTGCACGACGATTTTCACGTATCTCAACTGAGGAGATATGTGCTCGACCCTTTGCATATCATCGACCATGAGGAGATGGACGATGGATATTGGGTAACTTTCACGTAGGTTCTAGTGGGGATTGAGAATTGATAGGAGTGGATCCTACGAGGACGGTCGATTCCTCGGGTGCACTTTCTTTGGCAGTACGGGAACCTCCAGGTAAGCACATGGGGGCGGAAGGCTCAGATGCGTGCTCAATACCGATTTTGTATCCCTAGTTTGTGTTAAAGTGTTATGAGGACGTAAAGCCCTGAGGTGGGAGTAATGTAAAGACCCGTAAAATTCAAGGGAAATTTTTTCTTAATTTCTTTGCGATTTTACAAGAACGCAGTTTCTGACGGCACCTGATTCCGAGGCCCGGAGTGCCCAGAATCAATTTCTGAAGTTAGGCTCGGGTACGTTCAGTGAACGAACGAGAGATATTTTCTATCTTTTGAACCGGTGCTTGGAATTGAAATATGAGGGCACCGATAGAATCACAGCACCAGTAATTAGTTAAGGACACCTTTTCCGGAGTTGCGTTCACTCGGGTGTGGTTACTAAATTTTCTAGTTAAGTAAATGAATAAAATAAAATGGTGCGACCGATTTATTTAATTTTAAGCTATATAACCTAAGTTAAGAGGATAAATTAGGACCCAAAATATCATACACCTCTAGGTAGGATATTTGTGAGGTGGGGCCCACACAAGCCCCTCCTTTTCATCTTCCTCAACCGCTTCTTAATTTCAGTAACGCACCTGCACCCCCTATTAAACGAAGTCAACTCTTGCATTTATGCTTTATAATAAACGCCTCTAATGATTGGGTGGTTTAAAACATTGTAATTAATTGAGTTAATTGTTTGATTCGTTTTTGAATTTTAAAACATTTGGCGTGAGTAATAAAATAATGTAACCCTTATTTTATTATTGTTGGGTTGTTGTGTTTTGTTTTTCGGTAGAATAAGAGAAGTCTTAAAATTCTTCTTCTTCAAAGAACAACGCGAAGAACACAAAGAACGCCGACCTCCGACGGAGGTGGACAAGAATGCCGGATCCTCGGAGATCGATGATGCGACACTGATGAATCTTTTCTCCGTGACGTGACGATCCTCGTTCCACGACGCCTTCTTCCTCGATGTCCCCTCCCACGACGAACCTTCGTTCAACTATGCTCGAGGTAGGGGTTAATTTTTTTGTGTATGTTTATATTCCTGTGGTTCCTTCCTTTTAAAACAAAGTACTAGGATCAACTCATCCTCAAGTTGATCCATGAATTATTTATTTTGCGGGTTGGGAATATTTATTTTCGGGGAAAACTTTTTGGGTTGATTTCTTTTGTTTGTCAAAAATCATTGTTGTTCATCGTCTTTTGGGCCGCTTGTTACCAACTTAACGAGAGGAGGTCGTACCGCACGAACATGGCTGAATCTCCTCCCCCTTTGTTGTTTTGTTCGTTGAGGCACGAACAAAGGCGGCGTGGTGCAACGACACCGCGCAGACACGAGAAAGAACGCGGAGAAGAAGCGTGGCGCCGTCGCGCCACGCCGTTGAGGACGAACGAAACTGCGGCCGGAGTCGGGGCCACGGAGGTGATTGAAGACTCCACTGGTTGATTGTAGTGTGCGGATTGACGGGCAATGATAAAAGGGGCCACAACGTAAATTTGGATCCTCCACAATGAAGGTCGGGTCCCAGGAGGACCGTTGGTGAAGGTGGCGAGCAAAACTGACAACCAGAGCGTGTTCGGTGGTCCGCGGAAGACTCCGCCGGCGCGCCTTGCCGACACGGCAGCGCCAGCGGCCGGAGGTGGCATCCGGCACCGTCCGACCGCCGGGAGGCGACGGCAGCCTGCTAGTCCCACGACCGAGCGAGACCGAGCAAGGAAGGACGCGGCGCTCAGCCGCGTCCGTTGACAAAGGGCGGCCCCCACACGGGGTCATGGTTCATTCAATGAGGGGGGGGGGGCTAGCACATCCGCTCGGCCGAGCCACCTGGCTGGGCCGCATCCAGGCCGGGCTGGCCGCGCTAGCTGGCCAGGGCCACGCCCAAGCGGGCTGGACCTGGACCCAGGTCGGGTCGACCCGGATCGGTCCGGGCCCGAAACCCCCACTTCCGGACCTTTTTCGGTCTTTCGGCCATATCTTGGGCCACAGACCTCCAATCGACGCACCGTCATTTGTGTAGCGATCCTTGGATCAAGGACGTCATTTGGTTATATTAAACTCAACATTTCGGAGAACATTGAGTATGGCCGGGTTGGTTAGAACACAAAACCAACCGGGCCCTTGGAGCGGAAACGCATATATCTGGAACTCCGGACGTCCAATTGACGTTTCGTCAACTTTGTTGGTTTCCTCTTGATGTGACGGAACTTTTGGAATACTTCTCCTGAGATTTGGATGCAGTTGGACATTGGACGGGTTGGATTGTACCCAAAATCCAACCGGGCCCCTAGAACGGAAAAGCTGATAACTTTCAGACCGGATGTCCATTTGACGAACCGTCCGATGCGTTAGTGATCACATGGAGAAACGGTCCCTATGATTATACCCTATGAGAGTTCGGTGTACAGTTGAGGTACAACTGGGTTTGTTCGCACACGAAACCAACCGGGCCCCTAAGACGAAAAGGCTAATAACTCACAGACCAAGCGTTCGATTGACGCGCCGTCTGTTGCGTTGAGACCCCTATGATGAGGCTATCCTTTGAAAAACTTATTCGTAGGACTTTGAGATACTTGGAGTATTGACCTGTAGCTCATGGAGCGGACCCTCCTGGAGACGAGCGTTTAGAGTACGGAGACCGTGTAGCCGGCTGAGACCTGACGACTACTTGACCGACTCGACTTGGAGTGAGTCGACTAGCCCAGTGGAAGGAGCAGTAATTTGTTTTGGTGCAGACCCATGGCGGAAGGAGCACTGCCTGTGTGACAGTGCAGAACCGCGGTACTTGTCCGGAGAGTACCTATGCAGGCTATTAGGGGGGTGTGCACTACTATGTTTTGGTGGCATACCCCAGCGGGAAGTACTATTGTGTTTGGGTGGCTGGCCTGCTGTACTCGACAGGAGGAGTACCTCAGCAGTCCTGGGTTAGTGAGCAGTGCCTCAGAGTCATGACAGGACCACTGTACGCTCCAGAGACTAGGCTCTTCAGCCATTACGGTTTCGATAATAAAAATCCTGGTTTGAGCTGAGTCTATGATCCTTCAGTTCCCTCATGATTGAGATGGGTCACTCGATAACTTAGGTATATGTATGGGAATATACCTAGGTAGTGTTTATCCGTTGATTTCATAATCTTTGTGTTTCCTCATGATTGATATGGGTTACTTGATAACTTAGGTATATGTATGGGCATATACCTATGTAGAGATTATCTGTTGAGAACTTCTTTGTGGTTATCCTTGCTGGATTTAGTGAGACCTTGAGGGTCTTGGGGTCCCTAATGAGTATCGTTATACTCACCCCTGCACGAGCTATGCCTGCACCTCATTGTGTTCATTGCAGACAACGGGCAGTGCTGACGGAGGCCGAGTGTTCGAAGATTGGACGATACCGGAGGTGGACCTCACGATGAGTCAGTATCAGGAGGTGGACTCCACAGCGAGACGATACTCGGAGGAGGTTGACGGGCTAGAGCGTTGTGGAGGCTATCTGTACCTACCCTTCAGGTAGGATCCGTGGTGGATGATCCGGGACCTGTGCTATTTGTATCTACCCTTCAGGTAGGATCCATGGTGGACGATCCAAGAGCTGCGCTATCTATACCTAACCTGTAACGCCCCGACCCCAGCTACCCAGAGTCGGTGCATTACTTCGTAACATTGGCATGATCACAAAAGATCAAGTCTCTAAAGACCGACTAGTTTAGTAGCCTTGGAAAACACTAGATACATTCATAAATCTTACATTACATCATAAAATGAAAAACTAATAACAAAGTCTTCATAGTCCACACTCATATCCTCTTCTGACTATCCCTGCAGGTCATTCATAAAATACTTCTTCACATCCTGGAAAATATTAAAACATTGAAAGGGGTGAGCTCAGATGCTCAGTAAGGATAACAATAATGTGGAAGCTTTCATAAGTAATCATTAACAATTAAGGCAATGTATAAATAAAACAAAATCCTTTTAAACATGAACTTCAACATAATATGGCAAAAGTAAAATGAGATAATGCCATTCACTTCTTCACATGGATATTCTACTGGCCGAATAATCACATGCAATAACAACAACCACTTTCATAATGAGGGAATGTATAATTCCTGACATTCTGAAACATTTTGTCAAGGCCTCGGCCAAGACGTCTAAAATGATTAAGGCCTCGGCCAAAACCATAAATCAAATTGGGAAAGGGCCTCGGCCAATTCCACGTCTAGTTGTCTCATGAGACCTACCGATGCATCGAAGAGCTATAGCGGGCCCCACCCGTCACTTATTAAGTCCAATACATTCCTCATATGAATAGGTTTAAACATATCATAAACCATAACATAATCGTATCACATAAAACATGCATAAAGGAAACATAACATTTCCACATTTCAATCATAAGATATCAATACAACACATTGATATAATAAAAATGCTTTCAAAACCATTTTCAATACCAAAATAAAAGAAAGTTAAAACTTTGTATTTATTTTTCATTAAAAAAAATGATGGCATGTAGAGGAAGCCGAAACTAAAATAATGGTCACGGCGGCAGAGAAGTCGTTGTCGCCGCATAAGTACGGAAAGAAAAACATTCCCTTTTGTCATTTAGCAAAACGTTTCATATAAAAATATTCCTTTTGAATAAACGTAAAAGTCAAAGGGGTTTATACACCGTATAAAATAAAGTTGTGTATAAAACGAAATATGCCTCAATGAAAGGAGATTGAGACGAAGTCCATACAAAGATCATTTTTAAAATAAAATAGATCTATTATGTGTATTCACTATAATTACACATAAAGAAAGTAAAAATACAAGATAGTACATAATAATATCATGACATAATTTGAATGTAGGAGATTAACCCAAAGAATGAAAATTGGGTTAAGAAATTCCCTTACCTCGTGTACGACTTGACTCAACCGTTCTTTAACCTCCTGAATAATAAACTAGAGTTAATATATACATTATTAAGAACCATTTTTAATCTCATTATCCTTTTTATATCACTTATTACAATGTTATGAACAATAACTAATTATTTAAGTTAATAACGGTCGTTTTGTCGATCTTTGGTACTTGAGTCAACAATAAAATTCTTATAATTACAAGTTGTTCATGTGGTGAAATATCCATTATATCCAGAATTATATTCATGATGTAGATATCATATATATGATATATATCCAGTATATACATTCATTCATAATGTCACGTAACATTTAGAGGAAAGAAATGAAATGCACCGTTCATGGAGACGGTAAGCCGTATGTACGCATGAACGCTACTTTCATTTCTATTTCGTATTTAATGGAACAAAATCATAATGATATAAATGTATAATACAATTACAGTATAATATAGTGTATAATACCATTTACTCCATCCTTTATACATCCCACATATGGCATTAACGATTCAAATCACTTTGAGGGGGCGGTAGTCCGCACTTCCTAAAATGAAATTATCGCGTTTTACCCATAATGGAAATCATAAAGTATGACATAAATGAGAAATACAGAAGGATAAGGAAAACATAAAAATAATATATATATCATATATGAATATAGTGTCATCAAAATGGCCACCATTATAGGTGTTAAAAGAATTTGAACAATCATTGTTTCGTGAGGCAGAAATTCTCCATCCACAGAAATAGTATGTTCTTTAACCATTAGATGTAGGTGTGTGTAATTTTAGCTCAAATACATATTATAACAACATCTTAGTATATTGGGGATACTGGTTTTGTTACAAAAGAAATGAATAAAAAGAGTTTAGGGGGTTGGAGAAGAAAAATAAAACAAAACAACATTAGAGAAGGCATTACCTCAAAATCGGGTAACTCTTTTTGATTTGAGCCAAAGGCTTCCTTGGGAAGAGTTCTGCCCAAAGTGAGGCTTCTAGGAGTAAGAGAGGGATGTTGGGAGAGTATTTGGGCCGAGTTTGGCCGAGCCAAATGGCTTGAAGGTGTGAATAAGGTGGGAGAGGTGGGGGACTTTTATAAGTGGAGAGGAGGGGCTCTTTTGGAAAGATTGAAATGTTACATTATTACACAATGCTTTTCGGATTCTAAAGGTCCCACACTTATAAAATTCGAGGATAAGGTGATAAGGGTTCGGAATCTATTCATCAAATTGGATTTGGACAAGTGTAAGCCTTGGATTTTGCATTATCTTCCCATTTTATTTAAATCGTTAAATAATGAGGTCATCGCTGCATCATCATGATGTCATAAATAATTTAATTTATTTAATGTCTAAAAATTATAAAACAATATATTATGATTTAGGAAATCTTTTTAGCTTTCTAATGAATATTTATAATCAAAATTTGGACTTGTGTAACCCCACTTAAAAACTGTTTTAGTAAAATAACTCATGTTTGTGTCAATTTAATTTTAACATTAAATAAATATATATTATTGTCATTTTCCAACTAAAGTGGCTCCATGGGGTCCCCCAGTTTACCCATGGGTTTTATTGGTCGGAAATTACTCATCCAATAGGAGTAGTACAAGTGTCATGCTCCTATCATATTATTAAAACATTGTTTTTACCTTAAACCACACTAATTACCTCTAATCGCGATTAAGAACATAAAAGTTACTATTCACCAAAAATTATTTTAATCTCATTGAACCACATTTTACTTCTTAATGACAACCATGTATGTCGGATTTTCGAAAATCAAATCACAGAAGTGGTAATATTTCATTTAAACGAAAAATCAGTTATTTAACTACCACTTAGTGGTTTCACTATTCATCAAAAATTGAAGTTTTTCAGAACAATGCCAAAATTTCACCCTAAGATATAATTGATATTCCGAATTCAAAAATGATGTCTATTTTACAAAATTCCAAACATATAAGTTGCATTAATTAATTTTATAATTAATTCCCGCTGTTACAACAAATAGCGTGTTTTGAAGAAACAATTTATATCAAAAGATTGGCAATTGTTTATATCCAATTTCAATGTTAAATTAATTCTAATGACCACCATTGGATAAAATGGTAAAAATATATTCTAATTATACTTTAAAACCACTAAATAGTATAATTTATCACTATAAATTATTTTTATTAAAAAAGTTGTTTTTAAGTAATTTTCACTATTCATAAAAAATTAGAAGTTCTCGGAAAAATACCAAAAATTCAACACAGGCTAATTTCGATATTACGAATACAAAAATGAAGTCCGTTTTGAAATATAAAGTTTCTATAATTTTAAATAGTGGTTATTACTATTCATAACGACTACTTTAATTCGTTGTGGTGTGTGTTAGAGCTCGAGGTTGCGTACAACACACGCTATTGCATTATTCGAAGTGAAACGTACCGTGTAAGCTTGGGGTGTTACATTCTCCCCTCCTTCAATAAATTGCGTCCTCGTAATTTGAAATTTTTCTTTGAAAATAGGAGGTTGAAAATATAAAATACCTTTGTAGAAAACCCACATCAGAAATAAGGTTAATAAAATTTATCCTTAATAAGAGGGAAAGGGAAATGAAAAAGTCACCACCCAATTATGATCTCGATTAGGAGAACATTGGTGGCAATTGGAGACATATAATTGGAGGAAAAACGTAAATATTCGTAGGGAGTGATTGAGGTCATCAATCACAATCAACTGTCAAATTTATGGCCTCAAAGCCTTCAATATATGTTGATTTAAAATATCATCAGTTCAACAAGACATAAGGTATTAGGATAACACATTTTTTTGTTTTAATATCCCTTTTCTAAAGTTTAAGAATTAATTTATTCATTGAATAACAGATAGGTATATATATATTTATGCCTGACAATTAGAGTTTCAAACTTCAACTCACCTTTCACTCAAAAAGATAATAGAACCCAAAAATATTATACTTTTCCTAATTGTATAAGGTTCCAAATGTTAACACATACAATTTAGATTAGTAAAATTATTTTGTAATAACCAGGGACTTCATGTAGGGTAGTGGTAGGAAATAAAGGCCTGTCACACTATGGTTGTGGGTTCGATTCCTGCAGCTTTGTCCGACGCGACGGGTTATTCCCCACCCTGCAGGTTGTCCTTTTCCTAAAACTATAGTATTATAATATCCCAAAAATAATCTTCAGAAATGCTTTAACCTTAAACAATACTATCCAAAGATCAACTTAATCCACTCCAACCTTTATAGTTATCCAAAATACCTCTGTCCAGACTTTCTCTAAAAGGTCTCTTAATTCCAAAATCAATTGTAACATCAGATTCCCCAAACAAAGAAAAGTTTCTCTTATTGTCACATACTAAAAATATGATTACCTTAATCATATTAAAACCTTACTGAAATCAAAAAGTATTGCAGTACAATCCATATATATATCTCATTATTCTAATAACCAGAATATAATCCTTGAGTCCAAAAGCACCAATACATTAATTATTCCCCTTCAACTGTAGTCACAGCATAAGATTGGCCTTGATCCCTTGGCCTTTTCTAAGGTAAGTTTCCTTGACGCTTAGGACATTCATTTGCATAATGCCCCATTTCCCTACAATTGTAGTATTCAACTTTGGCAGCCTCTTTCTTTCCCTTGCAATCACAAGCCTGGTGACCCTTTTCTCCACGTTTATAACAAACTCCCATTCCTTTTAGGCAAGTACCAGGGTGATTCTTCCCACAATTATCACATAGTGGAGAATCCTTCTTTCCCTTTTCCCCTTTATCCGTCTCTTGTTCCACCGTTCCCTTCTTTTCTTGTTTTTCTTTAAAGTCATGAGACTTAGAGAATTCCTTTTCTGTCTTGATAGCGCACGAGACAATACCTTCGTATGAAGATAAGGTTTGTGATACTAAAGCTCGGCGGAGAAAAGGTTTTAACCCATCAAAGAAACGATCAATCTTACTTCTTGGGTTACGTATATAATCTGCAGCATGCCTCGCTAACCTTGTAAAGTTAGCCTCATACTTCGCGACATTCTCATCCTCCTTCTGCCTCAGACTTAGAAATTGCCTTTCCATATCTGCTCGATGGTCATGTGGAAAGTATTTTTCTAAGAAAAGCTCGTTGAAATCCCTCCATTCCATATTTGATACTTCATCATCTTCCTTTGTGTTTTGAATCAGTGACCACCACTGATCGGCATCTCCAGTGAGGCGGTAAACTGCCATGACAACCTTCTCCCTTTCACTACTCCCCAAGGCATGGAATATTTTCTCTAAGGAATTTATCCATTGCTCAGCTACTATAGGATTTTTACTCCCATTGATGGTTGGTGGTTGTTGCCTCATGAAACAATCTAGCATTGATCCTCCACGTTGCGGATCAGGGTTCTCCATACGAGTAAGGTTATTATTCATAACCTGAGTGAGTTGTCCCAGTATGGTAATAAGTTGATCAGCACCAGTTGTATCTCCAGATCCACAATAATTATCTTGAGCAGGAGGGCAATCCCTACATGGAGTGCGTGCATTGATACGGTTTCCATTCCTTCCACTAGGCGCCATTTCTAAACAATGGCATAAACTAGATTAGTTTATGAATTAAAATACATAATTCCATATTTGTAAAACACTTTACATAAATTGAACTATTTATGGATATAATCCATAATCATAAAAAGAAATGTTTTCTTTGATAAAGTATATACTCATAATCCTTCATAGTGGTTTGTAAAGAAAATGAGAATTATCCTAAGCATATCCCCCGGGAGTGTCGTAACCAAGAGTGCAGCAAGGCCCATTGTCGTGCACCAGTTCCCGTTCAAGTCTAGCTCAAAGCGGTGTTTTCGGGTTTTACCCCTAGGTACATCTGTGCCAGAGCCGCCTCTACCTGATCGTATCCAGACAGGGATGTATTGCTCGGAAAACTCACAACATCTCTACAATACCAAAATTCTAGGAAGTTCTTCTATACTAATCCTCAAAGTCTATCTTTGGGCTATGTTCTCTAATCAGAGTTTATCTAAATCTAGCTTCCAAGGTTAGTACTAAACTGCCTCTGATACCAACTGTAACGCCCCGACCCCAGCTACCCAGAGTCGGTGCATTACTTCGTAACATTGGAATGATCACAAAAGATCAAGTCTCGAAAGACCGATTAGTTTAGTAGCCTTGGAAAACATTAGATACATTCATAAATCTTACATTACATCATAAAGTGAAAAACTAATAACAAAGTCTTCATAGTCCACACTCATATCCTCTTCTGACTATCCCTGCAGGTCATTCATAAAATACTTCTTCACATCCTGGAAAATATTAAAACATTGAAAGGGGTGAGCTCAGATTCTCAGTAAGGATAACAATAATGTGGAACCTTTAATAAGTAATCATTAACAATTAAGGCAATGTATAAATAAAACAAAAGCCTTTTAAACATGAACTTCAACATAATATGGCAAAAGTAAAATGAGATAATGCCATTAACTTCTTCACATGGATATTCTACTGGTCGAATAATCACATGCAATAACAATAACCACTTTCATAATGAGGGAATGTATAATGCCTGACATTCTGAAACATTTTGACAAGGCCTCGGCCAAGACGTCTAAAATGATTAAGGCCTCGGCCAAAACCATAAATCAAATTGGGAAAGGGCCTCGGCCAATTCCACGTCTAGTTGTCTCATGAGACCTACCGATGCATCGAGGAGCTATAGCGGGCCCCACCCATCACTTATTAAGTCCAATACATTCCTCATATGAATAGGTTTAAACATATCATAAACCATAACATAATCGTATCACATAAAACATGCATAAAGGAAACATAACATTTCCACATTTCAATCACAAGATATCAGTACAACACATTGATATAATAAAAATGATTTCAAAACCATTTTCAATACCAAAATAAAAGAAAGTTAAAACTTTGTATTTATTTTTCATTAAAAAAATGATGGCTTGTAGAGGAAGCCGAAACTCAAATAATGGTCACGGCGGTAGAGAAGTCGTTGTCGTTGCATAAGTACGGAAAGAAAAACATTCCCTTTTGTCGTTTAGCAAAACGTTTCGTATAAAAATATTCCTTTTGAATAAACGTAAAAGTCAAAGGGGTTTATACACCGTATAAAATAAAGTTGTGTATAAAACGAAATATGCCTCAATGAAAGGAGATTGAGACGAAGTCCATACAAATATTATTTTTAAAATAAAATAGATATATTATGTGTATTCAATATAATTACACATAAATAAAGTACAAATACAAGATAGTACATAATAATATCATGACATAATTTGAATGTAGGAGATTAACCCAAAGAATGAAAATTGGGTTAAGAAATTCCCTTACCTCGTGTCCGACTTGAATCAACCGTTCTTTAACCTCCTTAATAATAAACTAGAGTTAATATATACCTTATTAAGAACCATTTTTAATTTCATTATCATTTTTATATCACTTATTACAATGTTATGAACATTATGTAATTATTTAAGTTAATAACGGTCGTTTTGTCGATCTTTGGTACTTGAGTCAACAATAAAATTCTTATAATTACAAGTTGTTCATGTGGTGAAATGTCCATTATATCCAGAATTATATTCATGATGTAGATATCATATATATGATATATATCCATTATATACATTCATTCATAATGTCACGTAACATTTAGAGGAATGAAATGAAATGCACCGTTCATGGAGACGGTAAGCCGTACGTACGCATGAATGCTACTTTCATTTCTATTTCGTATTTAATGGAACAAAATCATAATGATATAAATGTATAATATAATTCCAGTATAATATAGTGTATAATACCATTTACTCCATCCTTTATACATCCCACATATGGCATTAATGATTCAAATCACTTTGAGAGGGCGGTAGTCTGCACTTCCTAAAATGAAATTATCGCGTTTTACCCATAATGGAAATCATAAAGTATGACATAAATGAGAAATACAGAAGTATAAGGAAAACATAAAAATAATATATATATCATATATGAATATAGTGTCATCAAAATGGCCACCATTATAGGTGTTAAAAGAATTTGAACAATCATTGTTTCGTGAGGCAGAAATTCGCCATCCACAGAAACAGTATGTTCTTTAACCATTAGATGTAGGTGTGTGTAAGTGTAGCTCAAATACATCTTATAACAAAATCCTAGTATATTTAGGATACTGGTGTTGTTACAAAAGAAATTAATAAAAAGAGTTTAGGGGGTTGGAGAAGAAAAATAAAACAAAACAACATTAGAGAAGACATTACCTCAAAATCGGGTAACTCTTTTTGATTTGAGCCAAAGGCTTCCTTGGGAAGGGTTCTGCCCAAAGTGAGGGTTCTAGGAGTAAGAGAGGTATGTTGGGAGAGTATTTGGGTAGATTTTGGCCGAGACAAATGGCTTGAAGGTGTGAATAAGGTGGGAGAGGTGGGGGCCTTTTATAAGTGGAGAGGAGGGGCTCTTTTGGAAAGATTGAAATGTTACATTATTACACAATGCTTTTCGGATTCTAAAGGTCCCACACTTATATAAATCGAGGATAGGGTGATAAGGGTTCTAAATCTCCTCATCCAATTGGCTTTGGACAAGTGTAAGCCTTGGATTTTGCATTATCTTCCCATTTTATTTAAATCGTTAAATAATGAGGTCATCACTGCATCATCATGATGTCATAAATAATATAATTTATTTAATGTCTAAAAATTATAAAAAAAATATATTATGATGTAGGAAATCTTTTTAGCTTTCTAATTAATATTTATAATCAAAATTTGGACTTGTGTAACCCCACTTAAAAACTGTTTTAGTAAAATAACTCATGTTTGTGTCAATTTAATTTTAACATTAAATAAATATATATTAATGTCATTTTCCAACTAAAGTGGCTCCATGGGGTCCCCAAGTTGACCCATGAGTTGTCTTGGTCGGCCATGACTCATAAAATATGAGTAGGACAAGTGTCAAGCTCATATCATTTTATTAAAACATTGTTTTTACCTTAAACCACACTAATTACCTCTAATCGCGATTAAGAACATAAAAGTTACTATTCACCAAAAATTATTTTAATCTCATTGAACCACATTTTAATTCTTAATGACAACCATGTATGTCGTATTTTCGAAAATCAAATCACAGAAGTGGTAATATTTCATTTAAACGAAAAATCAGTTATTTAACTACCACTTAGTGGTTTCACTATTCATCAAAAATTGAAGTTTTTCAGAACAATGCCACAATTTCACCCTAAGATATAATTGATATTCCGAATTCAAAAATGATGTCTATTTTAAAAAATTCCAAACATATAAGTTGCATTAATTAATTTTATAATTAATTCCCGCTGTTACAACAAATAGCGTGTTTTTAAGAAACAATTTATATCAAAAGATTGGCAATTGTTTATGTCCAATTTCAATGTTAAATTAATTCTAATGACCACCATTGGATAAAATGGTAAAAATATATTCTAATTATACTTTAAAACCACTAAATAGTATAATTTATAACTATAAATTATTTTCATTAAAATAGTTGTTTTTAAGTAATTTTCACTATTCATAAAAAATTAGAAGTTCTCGGAAAAATACCAAAAATTCAACATAGGCTAATTTCGATATTACGAATACAAAAATGAAGTCCATTTTGAAATATAAAGTTTCTATAATTTTAAAAAGTGGTTATTACTATTCATAACGGCTACTTTAATTCGTTGTGGTGTGTGTTAGAGCTCGAGGATGCGTACAACACACGCTATTGCATTATTCGAAGTGAAACGTACTGTGGAAGCTTGGGGTGTTACATAACCTTTAGGTAGGATCCGAGGAGGACGACCCATGAGCTGCTTCCTTTCTTCTAGCTATTGTCTTTTTTTGTTGTACTTTCGTTCAGTTCTATTTGTTCTTTCAGTTGGGCTTGTATTCTGGCCCATTTAATTTTCAGCACTTTCTTTTGTACTTAGTGTTTTACTTCTGCTTGTACTCTATGGTGTTTAGTTTACTTTTATAACAGCAATGCCTTCCCAGTTATCAGGATTTATGCCTTTGGTGCTAGTCGCCATCCCCTGGCCTATGGAAGGCAGACTTGGGGTAGTCACGGCATGGGCCCCGAGGATGGGTCGTGACAGAAATTAAGTACAATTTCACTATATATAATATCAAATGGAAAAATGATATTACATCAACTATGACTCCAACAATAATCACCACATCACAGGATAGTAATATAACACGTAATCCCCTACTCCATCACAAAGGGATATAAAAATATTATATTTAATTAGGTGTGAGAATATAAGTATACATAGTTGGTTCCTCTAAATAAACAGTAGTGTCAATATGTATAAACTGTATTAAATCATAATAAACAATAAATAATATCATAAGTAAATTATCATCCAAACCACACCAAAGGATCAACCATAAAATCCATATACATGTAGAATAAAATAATATTCCTGAATATATATATATATATATTATAATGATACCATTTACCCACTTCCTCAAAGATCTTGTTGACCTCATGTCCCAATGAAAAAAGTATCGGTTCTTACATCGCTTTTATATTCACATACCACAAACACAACCAAAAAAATCACATCATATCAAAAACGACATTCAACCTCACAAAAATAACCATTGAAGCACATCAAATAAATTGTCACCTAACTAAAACCGTATCTAAATAAATACAGTCAACTAAAAAACCACAAAATAACTTCTCAGATATTAACTACCACATAACACATCACTACCATATGCAACATCACATCGATAAAACCACACTTCATCTATAAATTTGAATGGTATAGGGGAATTTGTTATCTATCTGTATCACCAATATCATGGTTGTTTTTGGTACACCTAAATAGAGAATAGATAATAGATTGGGGTCTCTTAGTTCAATACCATGAAAAATTGGAGAACTCTCTACCCTCCTTCAACAAGGAACCCACTTATTTGATTATTGATTTTTATTCTCCACATGTATTTGATTCCAACATACACAAATAATGGTGTTTCTCTTCTATGAATACAATTTTGACTTCTAGTTATAGAATAGAACTCACATAATAGAATAATTTTTGAACTTCTTCTGTCAATATGAGATCTAGAATGATCCCTTGTTCTTCTACCATCTTTGATATTTAAAAATAAGAAACATCTCTATGTGTGTCACCTAGAAACTTCATTCATTTATTTAAATCACTCACTAAATGTATTTCTTTATTCATACATAGAATAAATGGATTGAATTCCTTAAATAATATCTTCAAAGTTCACATTATTTGTGGGATATAACCTCGATCAAAACACAAATTCTTCTTAGATGTTTCTCTAGATCAATAAACTCAAACGCCAAAACGACTAGTAATATGTCATGGTGAAAAAAATCTAATCATTTTGTTGTAACACACACAAAACCATGGACATAGCCACCCACTAATTTCATTTTAAATAGTTAGCCTTGTTGTGATCCATGACCATTGAAATGAATGTAGGGTGACTTCACATAGATCACCTGATTAACTAATCTATGACATTCCAAGTGAAATTGTATAGTCCTATGCATTTCCACCTCGTTCAATTATAATACCCGAACAGATATTCATCTTTTTGGCCTTGTGATTATATTTTGGCTATTTTCATTGTAGGGAATCATGTCAACCATGATCACTACAAAATTGATATGGTCACCTTCATAGACAATTTTGGATGATAACACATAAATCCCACCAATGGGAGAGCAATGGGCATGACCCCTTCTTATTTTCCAATTTAGATAAACTCCCACCATAATATTCCAAAGGCTATGAGTGTCTCTCGAGACATAGTGAATCTCTAACGTACCAAACATGGGAACCTCCTTTAATAAACTTATCAAAAAGCATATTTTTAGAACATTCCAATAAACACAACCCATATAAGTTTATATGAGGGATTTTATGTAAAAAATTACCACATTGGGGATTTTTTAGAATGCTTAAAATTCACTGATAGTGGATTTCAAACCCCTTTATAAACATCACATTTATGATGTGAATCACTAATCCACTAATCACCAATTTTAAGATTACAATCCATTCTTGGTGTGAAAAAAAATTACAAAAAATTGATTCCCTACTATATCTCTCCTCTAAATTTTCCATTAACATTTGTCGCTCCCATTTCACTTATCTTATCTCACATTCATGAACACTTGGATATTTATACGTGTTTAGAAATGAACGCAAATAGAAGACTTATCTAAAAAATTTATAAGATGGGATTTTGAATCCAAAAAAACGTTTAGAAAACATAACTTGAAAATTAGAGTATCCATAAAGTTGGGGGTTTCCATCTTGAAATCTATTATAAGGATGAATATGGTTAGACTCTATGATCTATCTAATGTTTCTAAATCAAAACTTTTGGATGTGATTTTTAATGATATTGGTCACATGATCTTATGTTGAAACATACTCCCAAATAGTAATTCCATACTCCACCTTCTCAGTTATAAAATGATATTGGGTCTCCATGTGCTCTATCCTTAAATAATGAAAAATTATTTTCCCTATGATTTATCACACATGATATATCACACTTGATTGGAATAGGGTAAATAAAATTAGAATCCAAACTATCAAGTTGTTTTTTATCCCTAACAAATGGTTTAATACTTAAGTGGTAGAAATATACCTATACTCTACAATTATAAATGATATGATGTCCCACTTCTTGATTTTCCATGATATACTTAATCTTTGAATTAAATAAGAACCACCTAATGTTGATTTTGGTTTGACTACCGAACCGGACCAATCCACATCATGAAATACAAAAATTATTATATGAATAATTATAATATAATAACCCATAGTTTTCCATGGGATGGATATATAAAAGTATTATTTCCATAGATTTTATGTGAAAATATTTAAAATCCGTATAAAACTGAGATGTTTTAAATGTAGAAAATAAAATATATCGTCAATTTATA
Organism: Viscum album; assembly: GCA_963277665.1. Lineage (NCBI taxonomy): Eukaryota > Viridiplantae > Streptophyta > Magnoliopsida > Santalales > Viscaceae > Viscum > Viscum album. The sequence continues at coordinate 1,392,062,647 of OY728152.1, forward strand.
ATAAAATGTAGTAATCTTCACATTTTTTTAATAATACTTCACATAAACCATATTACCTTTCTAATATTTTACTAATTTACCCCTTTCCTATGTTATAATTTTAATGGGCCTCAAATCCTAATTTAAAATTATTTCAAAAACCCTCTTGTAATATTTTTTCTAAGAGATAACTATCTAATCCATTTCTTAATTAAATTCATGAAAAGGAAAAATAACATTCCACTAATTAGATTCAACTTGAATTCACACCACTTAAGATATGAAAACATCTTGAATTTGTTTTCATATGAGTTTCTAAATTTTTTATCCAACATATATAAGAACCATAAATCATTGCTCATTTTTATTTTTGATATAGATATTTTGATTAAATCATCTTCTATAAATCCTTAGGTTCCATAAACATTCATCAAAACCGGAATACCAAACTCTTAGGTCTCATTTAAGTTCATACATATCCCTCTTTAGTTAACATGATTTTATTGTAACATTATAAATGTGAAACCCATATAGTTGTTCAATATACAAATCCTCTTCAATGACACCATTAATGAATGAATATTTTATGTCTATATTATTTACATGGAATCCCATTTTAATCTCTATGGATATAAATAACTGAATGGTTTTATGTCATGGTACGGGATCAGAGGTCCCATTAGTATCAATTCTTTATAATTGAGAGTACCTATTACACACAATTCTTTCATTTATATGAATAAAAATATCTATATTCATTATGTTTATTTTTAAATACACACATATTTCTGATGAAATTTTTATCACTTGATCCCAGAAAAAATACCCAGTCTCATTTTTTACTATTTTTTTACATTTTTAATTCATAGACTTTTTCTAACTCTCTTCCATTGTTTATTATTTAAAATATTTTGGATACAACAGTGATAATTAATATACCTTCTTTAAATCCTTCAATTTTATGTTGTGAATATGGGTTCTCTAGTCTCTAATAATGTTTCATTCAATGATTTTATAAATTCTAATTTTTCTTCATGAACCTACTATAATTTCAATACATTCTTTGTAATATGAATTTTAATCAATTTTACCTTCATTCATTTTACCTCCACATTAAAAATGATATTTTCATCACGTTGAGATTCCAAAATTGGTTGGTTTTAAAGGGAAATATGCTCATGTGATATTATCATTTACCCAATTTTACCAACCACATCATCATTTTTATCAATAAAATTTTTATGTTTCTGTTTGTAACACTTCTATGTTATACTATTTGATTATATTTCAAAAAATATGACTTTAGCACCCTGATCATCAAATTGTCTACTCTTCCCCTTATTGATAATAAAAAATTTACTTTAAAATCCCATGATTTACTTGAGTTTAGGTTTCCTTCCCTACCAAATATAACATGGACATCTCCCTTATGTCATACAAATTAATTCTCAATTTGAGATCTACAATAATGTAAGAAAATCTTTGTTACAATATCATTCTTGAAGAGACTTATATAGAGTCATTTTAGGGGATGTGATTTTTATTATGTGATTTCTTTTATCCACTACCGCATATTACTGGGGTGTTGTAATGGATAAAACCTTATGTTGAATTCCGTCATTCTCTAAATATTACTCAACATGATAATATAAAAATTTAATCCAATTGCTAGTTCAAAATTTATGAATGTAACGCCTTGACCCCAGTTACCCAGAGTCGGTGCATTATTACATAACATTGGCATGATCACAAGAATGATCAAGACTCGAAAGACCGATTAGTTTAGTATCCTTGTAATAACTAGATACATTAATAAAGTTTACATTACATCATAAAATGAAAACTACAACAATATAGTCTCCATAGTCCACACTCTTATCACCTCATACTATCCCTACAGGTCATTCATAAATTACATCTTCACATCCTGGGAAAAATAAAACAAAGAAAAGGGGTGAGCTCAAATGCCCAGTAAGGATAACAATATATAGGAAACTTTCATAAATAAGAATAATAATTTAAGACAATGTATAACTAAAACAAAAGCTTTTTAAACTTGAACTTCAACATATAATGGAAAAAATAAAATGAAATAATTCCATTTACATATTCACAAGGATATTCTACTAAACTAATAGTCACATGAAATATCAATAACCACTTTCATAATGATGGAATGCATAATGATAGACTATCATAACCACATAGCCAAGGCCTCGTGCCAAGACTACAAATAAGATTTTGTCAAGGCCTTGTTCTAAGACACTAGATTTTCTCATGAGACCTACCAATTCATCGAGGAGCTATAGCAGGCTCCACCCGTCACATATTAAGTCCAATGCATTCCTCATATGAACATGTTTAAACATAACACAAATATTTGTATTAAAACTAGCATACAAAATGTCAATACATCCTCCATAAATCATGAATGGTATAAAAATAAAACATCCACATTCAAACATATCACAAAACCTTAAATACAATATGGATGTTTTGTATCATAATAAATCAACTTAAAATAATCTTAAAATCCATCAAAGGATGTTGACATAGATGAAAACAAAACTCTTTTTTGAGAAATATCTCTTTATATTTTGAAATCATTTAAGAGTCATATATTTATAATATAAAAAAATTTCTTTGAAAATATTCTTATAATATTGTAAGGGAATCTTCAAATATTTTATAACAAAGGAAAATAGTCGCACCCGCCGTATAAGTTAAAAAAACAATCTTACCTTAATTCTATCGAAAAGGTTAAAAAGGACCTTGTTTGGATAATGAAAAAAGATTCCTTTATAAACATCTTATAAAAATTCAAACAAGGGTATAAATGACTTTAAACCATATTCTGTAAAATAGTAATAATGTTTTGAAATACATTTTTAAGAAACATGGATGTGGATGATAATGAAATCCAAGTAGATTATTACGTATAAACAACCTCAGATAATGAAGAGATTGCAAAATAAACCCTTACCTTGTACTTTTCCTTGGTTGGGGTAGGTTTACCTACTTTATAATGGTGAAATAATTGTTATTAAATTATACAAGAATCATATATATTAATATGATATCATATATGGTCTTTTAACATTGATTTGTTAATAATATCTTAGTATTATCGTTGTTTTGGGTGTTAACTTACTCGTTTACTTTTATATGTTTTGTAATGTAAGACGTGTTTGTCATGAATAGGTTGTATCTTAATCATATCCAGAATGATATCAAGTCCTTAGATACTATTATTAATCATAAAATGAGAATTAAACTTGAATGGATACGATGGAGAATGAATCTCATCGTGTTCGTGGAGACGGTAGTCCATACGTACGCACGAGCGACAATATCATTCATTTGATATTAATATAATATACAATTGGATGGTATATCATATATACAGATTCATTATCATGTTATATTTATTATATACATGAATTAAAAATCATTATTATACCCAACCAAATAATAATTTATTTAATAACAATTACACCACGACGTGGAGACGGTATGTCGTACGTATGCACGTATGGTGACATGTTATTCAAAGGGTGGATAGAATATTTAATATGGTTGTTCCATATTTATAATAACATCACAGTATATATAAGATACTGGAGTTATTATTTTACAATGGTAATAACAAAGAAAGAAAAAGTGGAAGAAGAAAGATACTTGAAAAAGGGTGGTGAAATTATTACCTCTTCTTCAGGTTCATCCTTTTGATTGGATCAAAAGGGCTCTTTAAGTTGGCTTTATGAATAAAAGAATGCCTCTAGGATGAAGTGAAAAAAGTTTAGAGAGTATTTGGGCAGAGTTTGGACGAACCAAAAGGCTTTGAAGGTGTGAATTAATGAGAAGGGGTGGTTCCCTTTTATAAGAGGGGTGAGGGGCAGCTTTGGAAAAGCTATAAATATTATTTTATAATAAATTCGTTTTCGGTTTCTAATGGCTCCAAAGTGGATTATTTAAAGGATATGTTTGGGATGGTTCTAAAACCACTGAACCAATAGGATTTAGTTAGGTTTGGGTTACTATATTAACCTTATCTTTAAGTATTATCTCTTAATTAATTAGTTTTACTTTTACAATGTCTCTTTGTATTTTTATATTATATGGTTAATAAACAAACTATATACATCCCAGAGATTCCCAAGAGGTCCATTAATTATTCAAATATCATGCTATATGTCTCTTGACAGATCCATAGATTTTTATGAATTTAATATCAATTTATAATATAATATTTGTTTTAAAAACTCTTTTTTGTCAATTTTGACACTATTCAATAATTTATTTTTGAAAAACTCACAACAGAATGATTACTAAGAAAAAAGTAAATTAACTAAATCATAACATGTCATATTATCCTCTAAAATTATTGGTATTTATGAAAATTCTCATATTACATTTATTTTGGTATTTATAATATCAATTATTATAATTTTTCATTAATTAGGTAATTTCTGCATCACCATTGTGTCATAAATAATATTATTTATATAATGTATAATAATTATAAATAAAATACCATTATGTATTAAATATTTTTAGTTTTATAATGAATATTTATAGTCGAAAATCCAACATATATAACCCCTTGTACAAATTGTTTTTCTAAATGATATATGCTTATGTCATTTTTGTATTTATTTTAACTTAATTAAAATAAAGTGTCCCTATCACCTACATGTGGCTCCATGGGGTCCCAAAATCGACCCAAAGATGATCATGGGCGGACATGTTTCTACCAATAAGGTTGGGACACGTTTTAAGGTAATTTATTATTTTTATAATATTATTTATTTAACCCTTATTTACCAGATTTACCCTTTAACCATGGTAAATAAAATATTTACCGAAGTAATTATACAAAATGTCTAAAAATGAAATATACCTATTTACAAAATTTGGACATCTTGTTTCCAAATATGGAATCCATTTTACCAAATTCAAAACATAAAAGTGGAAGAAATTAATTGAAAATTAATTCCCGCTGTCAAAACAAAAAACGTGTTTTTACGATATAATAACTATCAAAAGATTGATATTTGTTTATGTCCGGTTTAATTGTGAAATTATATCCAATGACCAAAATTGTATTAAATTATAAAAATATATTCTATATATACTTTAAAACCACTCAAATTCATAATTTATCACTATTAATGTTTTTTATTAAAAATGTTTATTTAAATTAAAATTTAGTAATATTCACTATTCATCTAAATATTAAAGTTATCTGGAAGGTACCAAAATTTCACCATAGGCTAAATTAGGTACTATGAATCCAAAAATGATGTCCATTTTAAAAAATAATATTTATAAATTTCAAAAAGTGGGTATTACTATTCATAACGGATAGTTTGATTGATTGTGGTGTGTTAGAACTCGATGTTGCGTACAACACACGCTATTGCATTATTCAAAGAGAAGCATACTATAGAATATTGGGGTGTTACATTATCCCCACCTTCAAAAAAATTCATCCTTGAAATTTCTAAAATACTACCGCATGAAAGGACTCGGGTGGTTCTTCATCATATGTTTTTCGGGATCCCACGTTGCCTCTTCCATCTTATGGTTTCTCCACAAGACTTTTTCCAAATGAGTCGTTCAGTTTCTCAGTACTTGTTCTCTCATATCAGGAATCTTGATGGGATATTCACAATAAGATAGATCAGGTTATAGTTCTAATTCCTCATATTTGAGTACATGCGTTGGGTCAAGCATGTATTTCCTTAACAGTGATACGTGGAACACATCGTAAACTTTGGAGAGATTTCGCGGCATTACCAAATGGTAAGCTACAACCCAATTCGTTCTAGAATTTTGAAAGGTCTGATGTACCTAGGAGTCAATTTAACTTTCTTACCAAAATGTATGACTCCTTTCCATGGAGATACCTTTAGGAAAACATGATCACTGAATTGAAATTCCAAATCCTTCCTTCGATTATCGGCATAGCTCTTCTATCTACTTTGAGCTTATTTGATTTGGTTTTGGATTACCTTCACCTTTTCCATGGTTTCCTCTACTAGTTCTAGGCCTACAATTTTTCATTAACCAACGGCATCCCAACAAGTTGGTGTGCGACATCTCTTTCCCTATAACGCATTATATAGTGCCATCAAAATACTCGAATTGAAGCTATTGTTATAGGACAATTCTACCAGAGGTAAATATTGATCCCACATACCCTGAAACTCAAGTAAGAAGGATCTCAAAATGTCTTCTAAGGTTTTAATAGTTCGTTTTGATTGTCCATCTATTTGAGGGTGATAGGCAGTGCTCAAATGAAGTTCAGTATCCAAGGATTTCTGAAGAATTTTCCAGAATCTTGAAGTAAAACGGGGATCACAATCGGAAACAATCAATAGGGGTACTCCATGAAGTCTCACCACTTCATTAATATATATTCTTGCTAGACGTTCCAGTGATAGATTTTCTCTTATAGAAAGAAAATGTGATGACTTGGTAAGACGATCAACAATAACCCATATTGAACCATTCCTTCTAGGAGTCTTTGATAGCCCCCTGACAAAGTCCATCGTAATATTGTCAAATTTCCACTCCATTATGGGAAGAGGTTGCATGAATCCTCTAGGATGTTGCCTTCGAGCTTTCACTTGTTGAAAAACCATACATCTTGAAACAAAATCAGCAATCTCCTTCTTCATGTTATCCCACCAAAAATGTTCCTTCAAGTCTATATACATTTTGGTTCTCCCAGGGTGTATAGAGATATTGGAACTGTGAGCATCATCTAGAAATTACCTTTTTAGATTAGGTATATCGGGAACACAAAGTCTCTTCCCAAATTTCAAAATTCCATCTTCATACACAAAGTCTCTCAATCTCTCATCATTCACAGCTTTAATCTTCTTCTGAAATTATTCATCATTCGTCTGAAAACTCTTAATCATTTCTTGTAAAGATAGTTTGGCAACCATTTGAAAAATCATTGATGTTTCACCTTACCTAGTTATTCCCATGTCTATCTTCTATAGATCCATGAAAATTGCATCCCTTTGAACTCTCATATTGTTCAAAACTCTATGGTCTTTTCTGCTCAAAGCATCTTCCACCTTGTTTGCTTTCCTCGGGTGGTAGTGTATCATACAATCATAATCCTTGAGTAATTCAAGCCATCTCCTTTTCCTAATGTTGAGTTCTTTTTCTGAGAAAGTATACTTCAAACTCTTTTGATCAGTATAAATCTCAAATTTTTCACCGTAGAGGTAGTTCCTCCATATCTTCAAAGAAAAGATCATAGCTACTAACATGAGATCATGAGTAGGATATTTTTGTTCATGAATTTTCAACTGATGTGATGCATATGCAATAACCCTATCATTCTACATAAGGACACAACCATGTCCTTTCATCGATGCATCACTATAAATAACAAACCCATCATTCCCTGATGGTAGAGTCAATATAAGAGAATTGACTATTCTTCTCTTCAGTTCTTCAAAACATTCATCACACTATTTTTTCCAAACAAATTTAACCCCTTTACATGTGAGATTTGTTAATGGGTTAGCCAACTGGGAAAACTTCTGGACGAAACGTTGATAATAACCCGTTAAACCAATAAAACTACGTACCATAGTTATACTTGTCGGTGCAGGCCATTATTGTATCGCCTTGGTCTTAGAAGAATCAACATAGATTCCATCTTTAAAGAAAATATGGCCAAGAAAAGAAATCTCCTGAAGCCAGAATTCATACTTGCTAAACATCCCATATAATTCATGTCTTCTCAGAGTCTTCAGGATAATGCGCAAGTGATTTTCACGATTTTCGTAGCTTTTGAAGTATACCAAGGTATCATCAATAAATACCACCAAACATTCATCGAGATATTCCTTGAAAACTCTATTCATCAGATCCATGAATAAATAGGGTGCATTAGTCAATCCAAAAGGCATTACTGTTAACTCGTAATGCCCGTACCTGGTTCGAAATGATATCTTCAGAACGTATTCCTTCTTCACACACAACTGATGGTATCTCGATCGAAGGTAAATCTTTGAAAAGTATTGAGCTCCATGCAGTTGGTGAAGAAAATCATCAATGAGAGGTAGGGGATACTTGTTCTTTATTGTTATAGCATTGATCTCCCTATAATCGATACATAACCTCATAGATCCATCTTTCTTTTTAACAAAAATAAAAGGGGATCCCCATGGAGAAACACTAGGGTGAATAAATACCTTATTACTCAATTCCTCTAGTTTATTATTTAGTTCAACTAATTCTATAGTGGCAATTCTATAAGGGGTATTCGATATAGGACTTGATCCAGGAAGTAAATCAATGGAAAACTCAACTTCTCATTCTGGAGGATGTCCAGGTAAATCTTCTAGATACACGTCTACATATTCTTTCAGAATAGGTACATCCTCTATTTGATAATTCCTTTCCTCATCCATTGCAATTTCATCCTCTTCCTCCCCAATAATTGAATTTAGTTGAGCTACTGGGGGTTGATCTAGATAAGAATTAGATGGTGATGATTCTGCTCTAAAGATAAGGTGTTCCTTATCATCATCATCAAAAATCGTAACCTCTTTCTTCTTACAATAAATCCTCACATCATGGTCTGAAAGCCAATCCATACTGAGGATTATATCAAACTCAATCATAAGTATGACGATGAGATCAGTGGATAAAGAACATTTATGTGCTATAATGGGGACTGATTCACAAAACATTGTTTCAATGATACTTCCATTAGGAGTTTTAACTGACAACTCCTTTGTTAAATAAAATTGGAAATATCTAATTTTTATAGAAAGATGGGAAGATATGAAACAATGCGATGATCCAGAATCAAATAATGCATTTTATAAACTTGAGGAAACCATAAATTACCTTACCCCACGTCTTTCGGAGCTTATACCTCAGCAGTAGTGATAGCATAAGTTTGGCCTTGATCCCTTGGACTTTTATGAGGTAAGTTCCCCTGACGCTTAGGACATTAATTTGCATAATTTCCCATATCCCTGCAATTGTAGAACTGAACATCAGTAGCTTCCTTCTTCCCTTTGCAATCAAGAGCTTAGTGGCCTTTTTCACCACACTTGTAACATACTCTCGTTCCTTTTAAGCAAGTACCGGGGTGTTTCTTCCCACATTTACTGCAGGATGGAAATTCAAATTTTCCTTTCTTCCCTTTATTTCCATTCCCATATTGATCAGCAGATCTCTTCTTCTCTTGATTTGCTTTAAATTCATATGACTTAGAGAATTCATTCTCTGTCTTGATAGCACATGAGACAATGTCTTCGTACGACAAGAAGGACTGTGATACTAATGCTCGATGGAGAAATGGTTTCAACCTATCAAAGAAACGATTAATATTACTTCTTGGGTTACGTATATAATCTCCATCATACCTTTCTATCCTTGTAAAGTTAGCCTCATACTTTTCAACATTCTCATCCTCCTTTTGTCTCAGACTTAGAAATTGCCTTTCCATATCTACTCGATGGTCACGAGGAAAGTATTTTTCTAAAAATAGTTCTTTGAACTCCATCCATTCCATATTTTATGCTTCATCATCTTCCTTCGTGTTTTGAATCATTGAAATCAATTGATCAGCATCTCCAGTGAAGCAGTAAACTGCCATGATAACTTTTTCTCTTTCACTACTCCCCAATGCCTGAAATATTTTCTCTAGGGAATTTATCCATTGCTCAGCTACTAAGGGATTTGTACTCCCATTGACCATTAGTGGTTGTTTCCTCATCAAGCGATCTATCATTGATCCCCCACGCTGCAGATCAGGTTTCTCCATACAGGTAAGTTTATTATTCATAACCTGAGTGAGTTGTCCTAGTATAGTGATTAGATGATCAGCACCAGTTGCATCAACATATCCACTATAATTATTTTGAGTAGGAGGGAAATCCCTACATAGAGTGATCCCATTGATATGGTTTCCATTTCTTCCACTATGCGCCATTTCTAAACAATGGCATAAACTAGATCAGTTTATGAATCAAAATACATAATTTCATACTTATAAAACACTTAACATAAATTGAACTATTTATGGATATAATCCATAATCATAAAATGTGTTCTTTGAAGAATTATATACTCATAAACCCTTAATAATGATTTTTAAAGAAAATGAGAGTTATCTTAAGCATATCCCCCGGGAGTGTCGTAACCAAGAGTGCAGCAAATCCCATTGTCATGCACCAGTTCCCGTTTGAGTCTATCTCAAAGCGGTGTTTTCAGGTTTTACCCCTAGGTACATTTGTGCCAGAGCCACCTCTCCTACTTGTATCCAGATAGGGGTGTATTTCTCGGAAAACTCACAAAATCTCTACAATACCAATATTTTAAGAAGTTCTTCTATACTAATCCTCAAAGTCCATCATATGTCTATGTGCTCTAATCAGAGTTTATCTAAATCTATTTTCCATGGTTTGTACTAACCTTCCTCTGATACTAACTATAATGCCCCAACCCCAGTTACCCAGAGTCGGGGCATTATTACATAACATTGGCATGACCACAAGAATGATCAAGACTCGAAAGACCGATTAGTTTAGTAGCCTTGGAATGACTAGATACATTAATAAAGATTACATTACATCATAAAATGAAAACTACAACAATATAGTCTCCATATTCCACACTCTTATCCCCTCATACTATCCCTATAGGTCATTCATAAATTATTTCTTCACATCCTTGGAAAAATAAAACATAAAAAAGGGGTGAGCTCAAATTCATAGTAAGGATAACTATATAGTGGAAACTTTCATAAATAATAATAAACATTTAAGAAAATGTATAACTAATAAAAAAACCTTTTAAACATGAACTTCAAAATAGAATGGAAAAAATAAAATGAAATAACTCCATTTACTTATTCACATGGATATTCTACTAATCAAATAGTCACATGCAATATCAATAACCACTTTCATAATAATGGAATTCATAATTCTATACTATCATAACCACATAGCCAAGGCATCGTGCCAAGACTACAAATAATATTTTGTCAAGGCCTTGTGCCAAGACACTAGTTTGTCTCATGAGACCTACCGATGCATCGAGGAGCTATAGCAGGCACCACCCATCACATATTAAGTCTAATGAATTCCTCATATGAACAGGTTTAAACATAACACAAACATTCGTATTAAAACTAGCATACAAAATGTCAATACATCCTTCATAAACCAGGAATGGTATAAAAATAACACATCCATAGTCAAACATATCAAAAAACCTTAAATACAATATGGATGTTTGTATCATAATAAATCAACTTAAAATAATCTTAAAATCCATCAAAGGATGTTGACATAGATGAAAACAAAACCCTTTTTTGGAGAAATATACCTTTCTATTTTAAAATCATTTAAGAGTCATATATTTATAAACCAAAAAAATTTCTTTGAAAATATTCTTATAAGATTGTAATGGTATCTTCGAAGATTTTATAATGGAGGAAAATAGCCTCACCCACCATATAAGTTAAAAAACATTCTTACCTTAATTCTATCGAAAAGGTTAAAAAGGACCTTGTTTGGAAAACGACAGAAAAATTCCTTTATAAACTTCCTATAAAAAGTCAAACAAGGGTATAAAAGAATTTAACACATATTCTATAAAATAGTAAGAATGTTTTGAAATACATTTTTAAGAAACAAGGATGTGGATGATAAAGAAATCCTAGTAAATTATTATATATAAACAACCTCGGATAATGAAGAGATTGTGAAATAAACCCTTACCTTGTACTTTTCCTTGGTGGGGGTAGGTTAACCTCATTTATAATGTTGAAATAATTGTTATTAAATTATTCAAGAATCATATATATTAATATGATATCATATATTATCTTATAACATTGATTTGTTAATAATATCTTTGTATTATCATTGTTTCGGGAGTTAACTTAATCGTTTTCTTTTTTATGTTTTGTAATGTATGCCGTGTTTGTCATGGATAGGTTGTATCTTAATCATATCCAGACTGATATCAAGTCCTTAGATACTATTATTAATCATCAAATGAGAAACGGACTGGAATGGATACAATGGAGAATGAATCTCATCGCGTTCGTGGAGATGGTAGTCCGTCCGTACGCACGAGCGACAATATCATTCTTTTGATATTAAAATAATATATAATTGGATGGTATATAATATATATATAATCATTATCATGTTATATTTATTATTTACATGAATTACACATCATTATTATACCCATCCAAATAATAATTTTTTTAATTACAATTACACCAAGATGTGGAGACAGGAAGCCGTATGTACACACGTATGGTGACATGTTATTCAAAGGGTGGATAGAATAATGAATATGGTTGTAAAATATTTATAATAACATCATAGTATATATAAGATACTGGAGTTATTATTTTATAATGGTAATAACAAAGAAAGAAAAAGTGGATGAAGAAAGAAACATGAAAATGGGTGGTGAAATTATTACCTCTTTTTCGGGTTCTTCGTTTTTCTTTGATCAAAACGGCTCCTGAGGATGGATTTATGACTAAAGGAAGGCCTCTATGATGAAGTTAGGGATGTTTGGAGAGTATTTGGGTAGAGGTTAGCCGAACCAAAAGGATTTAAAGGTGTTAATTAATGAGGAGGGGGAGTTCCCTTTTATAAGAGGGGTGAGGGGAACCTTTGGAAAAGCTAGAAATATTATATTATAATAAATTAATATTCTGTTTATAATGGCTCAAAAGTGGATTATTTAATTTTTAAGGTGGGTATGGGTCTAAAAACACTCAACCAATAGGATTTAGAAAGGTTTGGGTTACTATATTAACCTTATATTTAAGTATTAACTCTTAGTTAATTAGTTTTACTTTTACAATGTCTCTTTGTATTTTTATAATATATGGTTAATAAACATACTATATACATCCAAGAGACTCCCAAGTGGTCCATTAATGATACAAATAACATTATTTAAGTCTCTTTTCCGAACCATAGATTTTTAAGAATTTAATTTTAATTAATAATATATTATTTTTTTAAAAAAACTCATTTATGTCAATTTTGACACTATTCAATAATTTATTTTTGTAAAAATTACAACAGAATGATTACTTATAAAAAAGTTAATTAAATAAATCCTAAAATGTCATATTATTCTATAAAATTATTGGAATTAATTAAAAGTCTCATATTACGTTTATTTGGGTATTTATAATATCAATTACTCTAATTTTTCATTAATTTGATAATTATTGCATCACCATTGTGTCAGAAATAAATTAAATTATATAATTTCTAAAATTTATAAATAAAATACCATTATTTAGGAAATATTTTTATATTTATAATGAATATTTATAGTCGAAAATCGAACATATATAACCCCATGTAAAAATTTTATTTCTAAAAGATATATGCTTATGTCATTTTTGTATTTATTTTAACTTAATTAAAATATAGTGTCTCTATCACCTACAAGTGGCTCAATGGGGTCCCAAAATAGACCCAATGATTCCCATGGTCGGACAGGTATCTACCAATAAGGTTACGAAATGTTTTAGGGTAATTTAGTATTATTATAATATTATTTTTTGAACCCTTATTTACCAGATTTACCCTTTAACCATGGTAAATAAAATATTTACCGAAGTAATTATTCAAAATGTCTAAAAATAAAAGTTACCTATATACACAATTTTTACATCCTGATTCCAAATATAGAATCCATTTTTATAAATTCAAAACGCAGAAGTGGTAGAAATTAATTTAAAATTAATTCCTGCTGTCAAAACAAAAAGCGTGTTTTTAAGATATAATAACTATCAAAAGATTAATACTTGTTTATGTCCGGTATAATTCTGAAATTATTTCCAACGATCAAAACTGTATTAAATGGTAAAAATATATTCTAAATCTACTTTAAAACCACTCAAATTCATAATTTTTCACTATTATTATTTTTGATTAAAAAAGTTGTTTTTAATTAAAATTTAGTAATTTTCACTATTCATGAAAATATTAAAGTTATCTGAAAAGTACCAAAATTTTACCATAGGATAAATTCGATACTTTGAATCCAAAAATGAAGTCCATTTTGAAAAATAAAAATTTATAAATTTAAAAAAGTGGGTATTACAATTCATAACGGCTAGTTTGATTGGTTGTGGTGTGTTAGAACTCGATGTTGCGTACAACACGCCCTATTGTATTATTCAAAGAGAAGCGTACCGTAAACGCTTGGGGTGTTACAATGAATCATTACACCGTGTATATTTAAATATATTTGTTGATATATATTGATAAATTTTAAATCCATTTTATTTTGTGTGATTCGAATAATCCATGTCATCTTTCCAAAATCATAAATAAACAACACAGAAGACCTTTTTTCTTAAATTTATTTTCATGAGATTGTCTCAAAAACTTCTATATGCATATTCTCAACCATTGTTAACGCCACTATATTCATTATATTTCAATACATCAGTACAATCTCCCCTTTTTGACATTAATTAAATAAATATGAGTGTGATCATATGTGATATGGGGAATATTACAATCTCCACCAATCTTTCCCAACCGCTCTGGAGATGTTTTTCAAAAATGACCAATCCTCCTATGCCATAACACTTTATCCTCCTTTGGAAGAGTATACAAAAAATTTACTCTCCTAAGAGGTATATATTTCCCTTATTTTTTCCTCAATGTAAAATAAGTTATCTATATTTAGCTTTAAATATACATAAATTTTCATTGAACTCTACCACATGACTATAGTCACACAATTGGATGAAATTGTGAATATTATGACATGGATCATCAACCAAGACGATTTTATTCCACATCAAATAATTTCCTCCAATACATTACGTTAAAAATCTACAATTTTAATTCCCCCACAATTCCAAACATAAATGAATCCATCTTAGATATACTTATAATAAACAATGATGTCTTTATTTATAGTCATGTATAGTGTGGATCCACTTTCCAATATCCACAAGCTTGACTTATCTATTTCCATCATGTAAATTTCAGAAAAATCAGTCTTATCTGAACTCACTTTCATAACCCACATTGGGGATGAGTGTGCCTCCTCAATAGTAGGCTCCATGATATCTTCTTCTTCTTACAAAAATAATAATCTTTTTTGAGTTCCAATGCTTTCTAATGAATGGTATACCTTTTATTTATATCACATTGAGTAATTATTGATGAAAAATTTTCACATAATTGATACATAATTGATTTTTTTATAATCTTATTATTAAAAAAATACCAGTATCCATTACAAGAAAACAATTTTTTAGAAAAAAATTCATTGTTTGGATTTTTGTTTCTCCCAGAAGGATTTACTAACAATAGGGAACACCTAGTAAGTGTTTCTCATATATCCACCATAAAAATATTTAACTATTTATTCATTATAATTAACTATATCCATATGATTTTTTCAATTGTAGTGTTGTGAAGATCTAACTTCTTTCATGGATTAAGTGATTTTGGATTTTAATAAAAAAAAATAATTTTTCTCATCGACAAGATTCACCACTGAATTACCATTATATTTAAACTATAAACATGATTAATAGGCATAAATTATTCCTTATAAATCCCTTTTTCATTAATTATTTATAATTCCTTTTTATTCATTGTCATTATAAAAGTTGTCAATATGTTTTCTTGATATTCACACTTTTAATGACAATTCATATCTTTTTCTTCAAAATCATCAAATATCTTTACACTATCATTGTTCATTTTTTCCAACCCATTAATGATATGGATCTTCCCTTAAAAATTTTGTTTTATTTCAACTTCCTTCTCTAAATATCATGAAATTTTTTATTTGGGTTTTTCAATCTCATACATTACCTATAAATTTTCATATTTTTTTTATATATATCTTTGAATCAAGAATCACTACATCGGCCTTGTTGTATGTTTCTATCAAAATATCAGGCTCTTCAAGTGAAGCCATATTTTTTCATGTATATAAACCCTTCCTACAACTAGTTAATTCTCATTATCCCTAATATCATCCCTTAGATATTTTTCAACACCCATAAATTGACCTTAATCATTACAGTCATTAACTTCGTTTACTTCACCTTCTCTAGAACTATATACTTTTTATAAAGAAATTTTTCACTTTTGAATAAAATCCATTTAAAATTAATTATACATTATTTTTTATGTATCATTGGTTTTTTATCATCATCAATATTTTCTTGATATTTTTTGGGAATTTATCTACATGGTGTCCCGTCTTATCAAATTTGAAACAAGTGAAAGGAAGAATACCCTAAAACCTTCTTATTTATATCATAATATTAGAGGTCATGAATGAAATAACCTCTTCTACATTGGGATTATTACTAATTGATTACTTATTAATATAATTAAAAGTATCCACATGGGAACCTTCCATCATTCTTGACACATTTTATTTGTTACTCATCTTATAATCCAAAAAATATGATGAAATCCACTAAGTGAAATTCTTTTTGATATTTGTTTTCTAGTGAATCATATTTTTCATTGAAATTTAGAGGGATTATTCTCATGATCCTCTTCATGATCTTCTCATCATTGAGATCATCATTTAGGCCTCACATATCATTAATAATTATGTTTATATGATCCAAAAATAATCAATCATATCAGTTTAATGTATTCTAAAATCATTATATTTGTTCTATAAAACATAAATTTGTGCTCCCAGTATATTAGAATATCATTCATAAATATTCAGAAGGTCTTCCCACATATCATGAGAACTATTCCATGACATTACCTATTAGGAAATGGGATTTGATAAAGCCATTCCTAAAGAGTTTTTGGATTTTCAATAGGAATCTAATTATTTGTGGTCTCTCTACATAAAGTCTTCACTTTCAATATTAGATGTGATTCAATAAGTGGTTATTGTGTAACATATTATGCCCAATTATTTGAAATAAATTTTCCTCTGGATTTAAATAAATATGAAATTCTTCCTTAAAAGAATGGGATAATTGTGTGACTTATAATTATCATCATTCATCAATGTGATAAAAATAATAAACGCCATTTTTTAAAAGGTTGTTAAGTACTTACAGATTATTACACCTTGAGAGGGTGGATAATCATGTTTGGGAAGTTAAAAACAATTTTTCATTTAATTAGAACTTTATTATCTTATCTTGAGTAACAATTTTATTTTTCTCTTTATTTTTTCTCAATGAGAGATTAAAGATGTAAATGAAATCTTGATTTTTTTACTTTGTTCACCCGCACTGGGATACGTCCAAGGAGAATGCATGATAATGTGTACAAAATGAAATAAATTATATCTATTTTACAAGTTTAATTTGTAACAATATAAATTCATTATCTTATTTCACTACCATTAATAATTTTTGAACTCAATGACCTACTTGAATAAGGATCTCACGGCTATACATTTTTATGTTTTTATTCTCTCCATGATGATGATCCAAACATACACCAATAATGGTGAATCTCTTTAACACATACAATGATGACTTCCAATGAGAAAATGGAACTTCTATAATATAATCTTATTTTACCTTCTTCCATCTAGATGATATCTAGAATGATACCATTTTATTCCTCCCCACTTGTTTATAAAAAACGTGAAAGAGATCTAAGTGATTTACCTAGAAACATCTTTCCTTTTTATAATCACAATCTCAATTTATATATTCATCCAACATTGGATTAATAGATTAAAATACATTAAAATGTGACCTAAAACCTACCACTATTTGTAGTTTATAAGTTCTGTAAAAGAAATGATTCAATGCCACTTGTTTATATAGATCATCAAACTCAAATTTTGAAATAGAATCCCATAGACCAAGGTGTTCAACATATATCCATTTGTCAGTAACTTAACCAGTACCGTGGGTATAACCTTCTTCTAAACCTATTTCACAGGGGAATCCATATTCATTGAAATTATCTATGAAATCGAAATAGTGCGACTTCCCATGGATCACAAGATGATCTAATCTCCACTACACCAATTGAAATGGAATATTCTTTCCCTTGTCAACACTATTAAATTATAGTCATCAACAATAGCTTCCTCTTGATGAACTGGTGCATATGGGTTGGTCGTTTGACACTGTATTTCTTCTTATAGACTATTCCCACCTCTAAAATGGTAATGTTCACATGTATATATCGTTTTGGATTGGATCACTAAGATTCCACCATTTAAAAAACAATGACAATGTCCCCTTCTTCTTTCCCATTTACGGAAACTCCCTTAACAACATGCCTAAAGATATGGGTGTGGCCCTAGCCATGGTAAAGCTATACTTCAATAAAAATTGGAACCTCATTCAATAAAAATCCTAGAAAACATTTTTTTAACCTATTATAAAATTAAGGGGGATTTTCTTGGGGTCCCAAATTAAATTCAGTGCATGACTAATGGATCATAGGTTATTGGTTGTAGGGTGTCACAACCTGATTTATGTACTTTGTGCCTTGATTCCATCGACTTGTGTCCCACATTAGGGTCTAGAGTGGTTTTAATAATGCAATATAAGCCTTATGTGTTTCTATAAAAATGAAGTTTTCTTTTGGATGTGGGAGGAAAATGAGCCCCCTCGGGGGAAATTAGACAAGATAAAGAACAAATATTTGATGTAGGGATCCAATGTCAACTATACTATGGTTTAGGGTCCTCCACCATAATTGGTCTAACAATTGGTATTGGATCAAAGTGGGAAACCTATAATTCATATGGATTTAATTGAGAAGGATATTGGTGGATTCACTATTTGAATGTATAACATGACCTAGGTGTCATGGGTTGTTGGTTGTAGGGTGTCATGGAAAGATGCATGAGTATCTTGTTGTGATACCTTCAAATCATTTCCCTCAATAAGGAAAAGATTTATAACAACCCATAAACAACCCTGCTTTCATTACAAACATAAACATGATTTATTACATAAAACGTCACATGATACAAAAAAAAGATTGAGAGGTTTAGTGTCTTTGCGGCTTAGGATCATTGCATAAAAACTTAAAAAATGAAATACAACATCTTTATTAAACAATTTCTTTACATTACCACTATATTCCCTCGTACTTAGCATTGTATGGGATAACCTGAGGACACGAATACGAAAATGGTGAGCTATAAAGCCCAGTAAGGGAATGCACATGGAATAACATGTGGAGTATAATAAATGTTAGAAAATAGGAATATCAATAGAGCATAAGAGAAACATGAACATAAAAGCATGATAAAGCATGATAATCATAACAAGGAAATGTGGCCACAACACTTTACATGGAATTAGCATGATCCAAGGCTCACTGAACAGAGAGCATGAGTAAATCCTCATTGCACATGAAGCACGAGTAAACCCTCGTTGCACTTGAATTAGATTGATTCAACACTCATTAAACATGATGTTTCATGATACTATACTTTAACCAATTCATTGGAGCGCTATAAGGGTGCACCCTTCTTAAACATTTCATTTCATTCATAAGTGTGCCACATGGTTCATAAAACATGGATTCATAAAACATAATCATCTATTCCACAATAATGGAAAGTGGAATTCATAAATGAAACTTTATAATCAATAAGTAAATGTGTATAAAGGTGAATACCCTTGATGGAGAAATGGGCATGGTATTCACTACACAATGACATTGGCTTAGAAAATCGGTGCGATTTCGGCAGCGTAACTGCATGGCATAAAAATTCTTAAAAAAGGATGTTGAAAAAGAATGGGGTTCCTCATCATATTTACATGTAATGGACATTAAGGAGGTTATATGTATACATTTCCCAACAATTGTAATGGAATTTAGATTCATAATACAAACGTATTGCTTGAATGTAAAAGAGGAGAGAGAAGTTCCTTTCGGAATTTCGGCATTGTAACGGGTATACATGGGAGGCATTTACTGAGAGATAAAGGGGTCTCCCATCATTCAAACATAAATAGGGAAGAATTAGGGAGGTATGAAACCATACCCCCACATTCATAATTGAAATTAAAAGGGCAAACCAACTTAATGAAAATTGGATGAAAATGAGAAAGGAAGAAAAAACCCTTACTTGGAAGTGTGCTTCCAAAGTATAGAGAGAGGATTGTGAGAGGCTTCTTGGGAGCTTCGGGAACATTGGGAAGATTTTGGAGAGTGTAGGGCAGAGGTTGGATGAACTCCAAAGGATTTGAGTGAGGAGTAAGTGGGTGATTGGGTGGGTTTATATAGGAAAGGTGAGGGAATTCTTTATTATTTAGGTTTGAGACCCCTTATATTAAATTAATCCAAACCACAAACCATCCCATGGTTTTTGCCTATGGTTTTTCGCAGAGGGAAGAGTAAAAAAATATTTTATAAGTCCAAAGTCCGAACTTCTTAAAATAATAGGGTTTCTTATGTGGAGGTGAGTCATACTCCCATGGAAATTAATTTAAAAAGACAAGGAGTTAAATAAGTCTTGAGGGGTCCATTATTTCTTTGAAAGGTAATTCAAACAAACCCAAAATCACATTATTTTAATTGTAAAACATATATTGGCTAAACATAAAGGTTATATTATTTTATTACATCACTATTGGGTTATTATGATGTTATAAAACATATTATATATTCAAACGGTATTTAATTTTTACCCAAAAAATTCGACTGTCTCAGAAAATTATGAAAAATTCACCATTGGATAATTTTGACATACTGATTACATAAATAACAATTATTTTATCTAAATAATTTTCTAAATATGATAATTTTATCTTTTAAAATAAAAACAGACATTTATTGAAAATTCACAGGTTTTGACAGAAATGGCTTTCAAACCTTAATAAAAATTACAATTGCATTCATGAAATTATAAGATCATTTATATTTAATAAAAATAAATTTAATAATAATATTATTCTTTTATTAAAATATTATTTAATTCATAAATACCTTAATTTAATAAAATAGAATTATTTATTAAATAATAACTAAAAACATTATTTCTACATTAAAAACTATTTTCAATGTATCAATAATCACAAGAAAGTATATTCATTATTATATAGATAAAAATAATTAACACAAACATAGTACTATTTATTTGTTACATAACCCCTTAAAACAACCGCATAAGTCCTAAGGGTAAGGTGTTCGATAGTGACAGACTCTTGGGATGGCTCGGATAACATCGCTCGAGTGGTAATTTCTATGAACTTCCACTTTTCCCATAGACGGTCATGATCGAGATTTTCATAAGGGAGCTCAGCATGGGATTGGTCAAGAGTGAAGCCCAAAGATTCCACCTCTTTTTCGAGCTCTGAAAAATGGGCTTCATTGGGAGTAATACTACTAGATGGGGCCATCACTTCTTTTTTTTTTCTAAGTAAATTGGATTTGTTAAAACCCTATATTTTTACTAATCATGTTATCACTGTTCAACGACTATATTAGCAACAGTAAAAATTCTTAACATAAAACCAAAGAAGTTGACATTTTATATAAACATAAAGAGACATTTAATTATATCAAGAGGGATTTACATTAATGAAAATTTGGGTCGTTACAATATTCCCCCCTTAAAAATTTTTCCCTTGAAATTTTCCTTTTCCCATACTAAAACAGATGTGGGTGACTCGGCTTCATCATTTCCTCTGATTCCCAAGTTGCTTCTTCTAACTTGTGGTTTCTCCACAACACCTTGATGAGTGGAATTGTATTATTTAGTTGAACATTTTATCTACGATCTAAGATCTTCAATGGTTTCTCCTCATAAGAACGATCATCTTCTAATTGTACCTCCTCAGAAGAGAGTACATGTGAAGGGTCCGGTATGTACTTCCTTAAGAGGGATAACTGAAAGACATCGTGTACCTTTCCCATGGTAGGGGGATGTTCTAGTCGATAGGCCATAGCCCCAACATGATCAATAATCTCGTAGGGGCCAATGTACCTTGGACTTAACTACCCTTTCATTCCAAACCTCATCACCTTCTTCCACGGAGATATGCATAGAAAAACCATGTCTCCAACTTTAAACTCAAGGTCTCATCGATGGTTATCTGAACAACTCTTTTGTCGAATCTCGGCTGCCTTGATATACTGCCAAATGGTTTTCACCTTCTCCACCATTTCATCGACCATTTCTAGTACGAGCATCTTACATTCACCGACCTCATCGCAACAATCCGGTGTTCTGCAGCTTTTCCCATACATGGCTTCATATAGTGCCATTTGAATGCTCGAGTGGAAACTATTATTATAAGAGAACTCAACCAGAGGAAGATGTTGATCCCATCCTCCTTTATTGTCCATTGATCATGCTCTCAACATGTCCTCAAGTGTTTGGATATTCCGCTCGGATTGGCCATCAGTTTGAGGATGATAGGTCGTACTGGAGTTCAGTTCAGTATTCAGAGCATGTTGAAGACTCTTCCAAAACAAAGAGGTGAATCTTGGATCTCGGTCAGACACAATATATAGTGGAACTCCATGAAACCATACCACTTCCATGATATATATCTGTGCCGGTTGATCCAATGATAAATCCTCCCAAATAGAAATGAAGTGTGAAGTCTTTGTAAGACGATCCACAACAACCCGGATTGCATTGTTGCCTATGTATTTCCTCGGAAATCCAGTGACAAAGTCCATGGTGATGTTCTCACATTTCCATTCTGGTATTGGTAATGGTTGCATCATCCCCTTAGACTTCTACCTATCTACCTTCACTTGCTGGCACACCAGGCACATTGATGTATATTCAGCGATCTCCTTCTTCATATTATCCCACCAAAAGCTTTCTCAGAGATCTCGATACGTCTTTGTGCTCCCTGGGTGAATAGAGAAATTTGAACTATGTGCATCATCCAAAAGTTCCTTCTTCAGATCCGGACCTGATGGAACACATAGTATTTTCCCAAACCGCACATTTCCTTATTCATTAATATTAAACTCCGAGGATTTCCCTTTTTCGATAGCTTCCACTTTTTATTGAATTACCACATCTTCCTTTTGAGTATCCTTTAACCTTCCCAAAAGAGACGGTTGAGAAATCATTTGTGAAAGGTCTATTGATGTTCACTTCTCTATGATTCCCATGTCCATCTTCATCGAGTCTAAGATGATTGGATCTTTTTCAATTCTCATCATTGATAGAATCGCTGGATCCTTTCAACTTAGGGCATCTTCCACCTTGTTCACTTTCCCAGGGTGGTAATGGATTGAACAGTCATAATCATTTATGATCTCTATCAATATTCTCTGGTGCATATTAAGATCTTTCTCTGTGAATATATATTTAAGACTCTTGTGGTTATTATATATCTCACATTTCTCTCCATAGAGATAATGTCGCCAGATTTTCAAGGAAAAGATCACCGCTGCCAACTCCAGATCATGCTTTGGATAGTTTTTCTCATTGATTTTCAACTACCTTGAGGCATAGGATATAACTTTATCATTATGCATTAGTACACAACCTAATCCCTTCATTGAGTCATCACTAAAAACAACAAAAAGTTCCCCACTTGTGGGTAATGTGAGAATGGGTGCAGTGATAAGCCTCCTTTTCAACTCCTTGAAGCTTTCTTCGCATTCATCACTCCATGAAAACTTTACTCCCTTTCGAGTTAGCTTTGTAAGAGGGTTGGACAATCATGAGAAATTCCTCACAAATAGTCGATAATATCCAGCTAACCCCAAGAAGCTACGGATATCCGTTACCGATGTTGGCCTCATCCATCCCTCAATTGCATCTGTTTTGGAGGGATCCACAGATATCCCATTGCTTGTGATTATATGGCCCATGAATGAGACCTCCTTCAACCAGAACTCACACTTGTTGTACATTGCATAGAGATTCTCCTTGCGCAAAGTCTCTAGTACAGTTCTTAAATGCTCCTCATGATCCTCCTTGGTTTTGGAGTATATTAGAATATCATCTATAAAGACTACCACATATTTGTCAAGTTAATCTCTAAAGACTCTATTCATTAAGTCCATGAATATTGCTAGAGAATTAGTGAGTCCTTAAGGCATTACTATGAATTCATAGTGTCTGTATCTTGTGCGAAAAGCAGTCTTGGGGATATCTTCCTTCTTCACCCGTACTTGATAATATCAAGACCGCAAGTCCACCTTGGAGAAGTATTGTGCTCCACATAGCTGATCGAACAAGTCATCAATTATTGGGAGAGGATACTTGTTCTTTATCGTGATTTTGTTAAGTTCATGAAAATCTTTGTAAATCCGCATTGACCCATCCTTCTTTTTGAGGAAGAGGACCAGTGCACCCCATGGTGAAGCACTTGGGGGTATAAACCCTTTATCCAAATTCTCATGTAGTTGTTTCTTCAGCTCGTCAAGCTCTACAAAAACAATTCTATATGGAGTCTTTGATATTGGTAAAACCCCATGTATAAGATCAATTGAGAATTCAACATCTCTTCTAGGCGGAAGACCAGGTACTTCCTCAAGAAACACTTCAACGAATTCCCTCACAATAGGCATTTATTCAAGGATGGTTTTTCCTTGGACATTCAAGGATGGTTTTTTCCTTGGACTCAATCATCTTAGCCGGATACGCGTGCTTATTGGTCAGTAATATCCATGCATGAGATAGTGGAGCTAAAGGAGATTAATCTTCCTCCTTACCCTTGTAATGAATCGTGGGTTGATTCTCCATATGGTGTGTGATTTCCCTATCCCAACAATTTATGTTGGATCTATATAAGGAAAGCCAATCCATGCCAAGAATTTCATCAAAATCCACCAGAGGGAGAAGGATGAGGTTCGCCGGGAAATTCAATCCACATATTATAACAGGGGATGACTTATATTCATGGGATGCAATGATTTTTCCATTTTCCATATCAACTGACATCTTCACTTCCATGATTTGTGGTGGTGATGGGATTGTTATACTAAACTTTCCTGATATAATAGAATGCGTAGCACCTGAGTCAAAATGTACACTCTCTATTCTTCAATGAATAACTAGAGTACCTGTCACCACTTCGTTGTCAGGGTTCACTTCAGTAGAAGTGATGGAAAAAGCTCTTCCTTGCTGCCTTGGAGGTTGTTGGTTTCCTTTGAAAACCCTTGGATTTGGGCATTGATTTTCAAAATGACCCGGTTCTTTGCATTTGTAGCATTGAACAACGCGTTGAGGTTCTAACAGAGTTTTTCTTCTCCTATATCGCAGCCGCGGGTCTTTCTTGTCGACAGTTAACAGGTAGGTGACCTTCTCTTCCACACCTGAAGCATTTCCTCTTCCCCTTAAGTCAATTTCCAGGGTGCTTCTTCCGCAATTTTTAAAAGTGTGGTATGACAACCCTACATTTGTTACAAACATAAACATGATTTATTACATAAAACGTCACTTGATACAACAAATAAGATCGAGAGGTTTAGTGTCTTTAGGGTTTAGGATCATTACATAAAAACTCAAAACATTAAATACAACATCTTTATTGAAAACTTCCTTTACATAACCACTACATTCCTTCGTACTTAGCATTTATTGGGATAACCTGAGGACATGCATAAGAAAAGGGTGATATATAATGCCCCGTAAGGGAATACACACTGAATAACATGAGGACTACAATACATGTTAGACATTAGGCATATCAATAGATTACAAGAGAAACATGAACATAAAGGCTTGATAAAGCATGATAATCATAACATGGAAATGTGGCAACAACACTTAACATGGAATTCGTATGAGCCAAGGCTCATTGCACATGGAGCATGGGTAAACCCTCATTGCACAAGAAGCATGATTAAACCATAATTTTACTTGAATTATCTATATTCAACACTCAATTCACATGATGTATCATGATACTATACTTTACCCAATGCATTGAAGTGCTATAAGGGCGCACCCTTCTTAAACATTTCATTTTATGCATAAGTGTGCCACGTGCATCGTAAAACATGGATTCTTTAAACATAATAACATATTCCACGATAAAGAAATGTGGAATTCATACATGAAACATTATAATCAATTTGTAAATGTGCATAAAGGTGAATACCCTTGATGGAGAAATGGGCATGGTATTCACCACACAATGGAATTGGCATAGAAAGTCGGTGCGATTTCGGCAGCGTAACGGTGTGACATAAGAATTCATAAAAAAGGTTTATGAGAGAGAAAGGGGTTCATCATTATATTTACATGTAATGGATAGTAAGGTGGTAATATATATACATGTCCTAAAAATTGTAATGTAATTTAGATTCATGATACAAAAGTATTTCTTGAATGTAAATGAGGAGAGAGAAGTTCCTTTCAGAATTTCGGCATAGTAACAGGTGTACATGGGAGGAATTTAATGAGGGAGAAATGGGTATACCATCATTCAAACATAATGATGGAATTATGAGGTAGGTTCATTACCATACCACAACATTCAAAATTGAAATTAAAAGGGCAAAACAATTTAATGAAAATTGGACAAAAATGAGAAAGGAAGAAAAACTTTTACTTGGAAGTGTGCTTCCAAAGGCTAGAGAGAGGATTGTGAGAGGCTTCTTGGGAACATGAGGCACCTTGGGAGGATTCTAGAGAGAGTAGGACAGATGTTGGACTAACTCCAACGGCATTTACTAAGGAGGAATTGGGAGCTTGGGAGGGTTTATATAGGAAAGGTGAGGTAATTCTTTATTATTTAGGTTTGGGACCCTTATATTAAATTAATCAAAACCACAAACCATACCATGGTTTTTGACCATGGTTTTTGGAAATGGGAAGAGGTAAAAAATATTTTATAAGTCCAAGTTACGAGCTTCTTAAAATAATAGGGTTTCTTATGTAGAGGTGAGTCACACTCTCATGGAAAACAATTTAAAAAGACAAGATGTTTAATAAGTATTGAGGGGTCCATTAATTCTTTGAAAAGTAAGTCAAACAAACCCAAAATAACATTATTTTAATGGTAAAACATATATTGGCTGATCATAAAGCTTATATTATTTTATTACATAACTAATTGGTCATTATGATGTCATAAAACACATTATATATTTAAACGGTATTTAATTTTTACCCAAATATTTGACTGTCTCAGAAAATTATGTAAAATTTACCATTGGATAATTTAGACAACCTGATTCTAGAAATAACATTTATTTTATCTAAATAATTTTCTAAATATGTTAATTTTCACTTTTAAAATAAAAACCAACATTTATAAAAAATTCACGGGTTTTGACAAAAATGGATTTCAAACCTTAATAAAAATTACAATTGCATTCATAAAATTATATGAACATTTATATATAATATAATTAATTTAATAATAATAATATTATTATTATTTTAATATAATATTATTTAGTTCAAAAATCCCTTAATTTAATAAAATAGAATTCTTAATAAAATAATAACTAAAAACACTATTTGTACTTTAAAACTATTTACAATGTATCAATAATGACAAGAAAGTATATTCATTATTATATACAAAAAAATAATGTACATGAACATAGTACTATTTATTTGTTACATAACCCCTTAAAACAGCCGCATAAGAACTAAGGGTAAGGTGTGCGATGGTGACAGACTCTTGGGGTGGTTCCAATAACATTGCTCGAGTGGTAATCTCTATCAACCTCCACTTTTCCTATAGACGGTCCCATTTGAGCATGACATGGTGAAGCTAAGCTTGGGCTTGGTCAAGAGCGAAGCCCAAGGATGCCACCTATTTTCCGAGCTCTGACAAATGGGCTTCATATGGGGAAATTCTACCGGATGAGGCCATCACTTCCTTGGTCTGAGTAAATTTGGATTTGTTAAATCCCTATATTTATACTAATCATGTGATCACTATTCAGCGACTATATTAGCAACGGTCAAAATTCTTAACACAAAACCAAATAAGTTGAAATTTTATATAAAAATAAATAGAATTTTAATTAGATCAAGAGGGATTTCCATTAATGAAACTTTTGGTCGTTACTATATTCCCCCCTTAAGAAATTTCACCCTTGAAATTTTCCTTTCCCCACAAAAAAATTGATGTGGGTAACTCAGCTTCATCATTTCCTCTGATTTCCAAGTCGCTTCTTTAATCATCTGGTTTCTCCACATCACCTTGACGAGAGGCATTGTCTTATTTCATAGAACTTTTTCTCTACGATCTAAGATCTTCACTGGTTTCTCCTCATAAGAAAGATCATCATCCAATTGTACCACCTCAGAAGAGAGTACATGTGAAGGGTTCAGTATGTACTTCTTTAAGAGGGATACATGAAAGACATAATGTACTTTGTCCATAGTAGGTGGAAGTGCTAGTCAATAGGCCCCAGCCCCGACACGATCAAGAATCTTGAAAGGGCCGATGTACCTTGGAATTAACTTCCCTTTCTTTTTAAACCTCAGGACCTTCTTCCGCGGAGATATACATAGAAAAACCATGTCTCCAACTTTAAAATCACGGTCTCGTCGAGGATTATCTGCTTAACTATTCTGTAGACTCTGGGCTGCATTGATATGATAATGAATGGTTTTCACCTTCTCCACCATTTCCTTGACCATTTATGGTCGAAGAAGCTTATGTTCACCGACCTAATCCCATTATGCCGGTGTTTTTCACCTTTTCCCATACATGGATTCATATGGTTCCATTAGGATGCTTGAGTGGACACTATTATTATAAGAGAACTCAACCAGAGGAAGATGTTGATTCCATACTCCTTTACAGACCATTGAGCTCACTCTCAAAATATCCTCAAGTGTTTGGATAGTCCGCTCGGATTGGCCATCAGTTTGAGGATGATAGGATGTACTGATATTCAGTTCAGTATTCAGAGCATGTTGAAGACTCTTCTAAAACCAAGAGGTGAATCTTTGCTCTCGATCAGACATAATAGATAGTGGCACTCCATGCAACCTTACCACTTCCCTGATATATATTTGTGGCAGTTGATCCAATGAGAAATCCTCCCTAATAGTAATGAAGTGTGCAGTCTTTGTAAGGCTATCCACAACAACCCAGATTGCATTGTTTCCTTTGGATGTCCTCGGATGTCCAGTGACAATGTCCATAGTGATGTTCTCCCATTTCGATTCTGGTATGGGCAATGGTTCCATCATCCCATTAGACTCCTGCCTCTCTACCATCACTTTCTGGCACACTAGAAACATTGATGTATATATATTGATCTCCTTTTTCTTATTATCCCACCAAAAGTTTTCTCGGAGATCTCAATACATCTTTGTGATCCCTGGGTGAATAGAGAAATTTGAACTATGTGAATCATCCAAATGTTTCTTCTTCAGCTCCAGACATTATGGAACACATTTTCTTTTCCCAAACCGCACAATTCCTTCTTCATTAACAATAAACTCTAAGGATTTCTCTTTTTTGATAGCTTCCACATTTTCTTGAATTCCCACATCATCCTTTTGAGCATACTTTAACCTTTCCAAAAGAGACAGTTGCGGAATCATTTGTGAAAGTATTGATGATGTTCCCTTCTCTATGATTCATGTGTCCATCTTGATCAAGTATAAGAAGATTGGATCCTTCTCAATTCTCATCATTGAAAGAATCGCTGGATCCTTTCTACTTAGGGAATCTTCCGCCTTGTTCGCTTTCCCAGGGTGGTAATGGATTGAACAGTCACAATCCTTGATGAACTATATCCATATTCTCTAGCACATATTAATCTCTTTCTGTGTGAATATATATTTAAGATACTTGTGGTCAGTATATATCTAACAATTCTCTCTATAGAGATAATGCCGCCAGATTTTCAAGACAAAGATCACCGCCGCCAACTCCAGATCATGTGTTGGATAGTTTTTCTCATGGATTTTAAACTGCCTTGAGGCATAGGATATAACTTTATCATTCTGCATTTTTCCACAACCTAATCCCTTCTTTGAAGCATCACTGAAAACAACAAAAAGTTCCCCACTTGTGGGTAAAGTGAGCACGGGCGCAGTGATAAGCCTCATTTTCAACTCCTTAAAGCTTTCGTCGCATTCACCACTACAAGAAAACTTTACTCCCTTTCGAGTTAGCTTGGTAAGAGGGTTGTACAATCGTGAGAAATTTCTCACAAATCATCGATAATATCCAGCTAACCCCAAGAATCTACGAATATCCATTACCGATGTTGGCCTCGGCCAACCCCTAATTGCATCTGTATTGGAGGGATCCATAGATATCCTATTGATTGTGATGATATGGCCCAATAATGAGACTTCCTTCAACAAGAACTCACACTTGATGTACATTGCATAGATCTTCTCCTTGCGCAAAGTCTCTAGTACAGTTCTTAAATGCTCCTCATGATCCTCCTTGGTTTTGGAGTATATTAGAATATCATCTATAAAGACTACCACAAATTTGTCTAGGTAATCTCTAAAGACTCTATTCATTAAGTCCTTGAAGATTGCTAGAGCATTAGTGAGTCTGAAAGGTATTACTATGAATTGATAGTGCCCGTATCTTATACAAAAAGCAGTCTTGGGGATATCTTCCTTCTTCACCCTTACTTGATAACATCACGACCACATGTCCACCTTGGAGAAGTATTGTGCTCCACGCAGTTGATCGGACAAGTCATCAATTATTGGAAGAATATACTTTTTCTTTATCGTGATTTTGTTAAGTTCACGATAATCGATGCAAAGCATCATTGACCCATCCTTCTTCTTGATGAAGAGGACTGGTGCACCCGATGGTGAAGCACCTGGGCGTATAAACCCTTTATCTAGATTCTCCTGTAGTTGTTTCTTCAGCTCTTCATGCTCTACAACATCCATTCTATATAGAGTCATGGATATTGGTAAAGTCATGGGTATAAGTTCAATTGACAAATAACCATCTCTTCTAGGAGGAAGACTAGGAAGTTCCTCAGGAAACACTTCAGCGAATTCCCTCACAATAGGAATTTCTTCAAGGATGGTTTCTTCCTTGGACTCAATCATTTGATCCAGATACGCATTGCCCATAGGGCAGTAATATCCATGATTGGGATGATGTAGCTAAAGGAGATTCATCTTCCTCTTTACATTTGTAAATAATCGGGGGACGATTCTCCATATGGAGTGTGATTTCCCTCTCCCAACAATTTATGTTGGCTCTATATAAGGAAGGTCAATCCATGCCAAGAATTGCATAAACTTCCACTAGAGGGAGTATGACGAGGTTTTCTAGGAAATTCAATCCATAGATTAAAATAGGGGAGGACTTATATTCATGGGATGCAATGATTGACCCATTTTCCATACTCACCGACATCTTCACTTCCATTATTTGTGGTGGTGCTGGGATTGTTCTACTAAACTTTCGAGATATAAATGAACGCGTAGAAGCTGAATAAAAAAGTATGTTCTCTATTCTTGAATAAATAACTAGCGTACCTATCACCACTTTATTTTCAGGGTTCACTTCGGCAGAAGTGATGGAAAAAGCTCTTCCTTGCTGCCTTGGAGGTTGTTGGTTGCCTCTAAAAACCCTTGGATTAAGTCACTGATTTGCAAAATGACCCGGTTATTTGCATTTGTAGCATTGAACAACGCATTGAGGTTCGAATGGAGCATTACATTCATCTGTCGCAGCCACGGGTCTTTCTTGTCGACAGTTAACAGCTAGGGGCCCTTCTCTTCCACACATGAAGCATTTCCACGACCCCTTAAGGAAATTTCTAGGGTGCTTCTTTCCGCACTTTTGGAATGTGGGGTGCTGGATCTTCTTAGCACCGTTGGAATTATCCATCGGACCACCAGAAATGAATTCCACCTTACGCTTCTTATCCCCATGATACCCATGTGATTCTCTTATCTCCATTTCGACCTTGAGGGTACATCAGAAAATTTCATCAGGGCTGTCGAAGTCACAGATTGCTAATGCTTTCTGTAGGCTAGGCTTAAACCGACCAAAGAAGCGGTCAACATTGCATTCCGGGGTAACGACAAAGCTGGATGCGTATCGTGCAAGCCTTGTGAAGTTTTCCTCGTAGTCTCCAACAGATTATTCATATTTTTTCTTGAGGGAAAGGAAGTCCCATTCCATCTTATGCTGGAGGGTGCACAAAAAATATTTATCGAAAACCATATTCCGGAAATCGTTCCATTGCAACGCCTCGATCTCTTCCACTGGCTTCGTATTTTTTGATCAACGTCTACCATTGATCAGCTTCACCCACCATACGATAAGACTTCATGAGAAACTTCTCTTGTTCATTCTTAGGGGGGTTGAACATTCTTCTTGACCCATGTTTCTATTCAAAACATGAGTTATCTGAGAGAGAAGCGTGACAATGTTCGCGATTCCCACTCCCATTGGATTGGGCATCTCATTAGTACAGTCATCACACTGATCTTAACAATGGTTGTTAGCCTGAGTCCTCCTATTACTGACCATTGGAAGGAATAAAAGGAAAGTTAGGGGTAACACATAAAGGGAAATCCAAAGAAAAAATTTTATGACTTATAAATAAACATTTATTTCCTTAACTCTTGAGTCTATTTGCTTCAATCTAGGATTTTCATGATCTACTTTCTAACATATATTCTTAGGGGCATCTTTTTTAATTCCCTTAATAAGGATTCATACTAAGATTGTGAATTTATAAAAACATATCACCCGAGAGTGTCATAACCAAGAGTGCATCAAGGCCTGTTTCCGTGCACCAATTCCCATTTGAGTCTTGCTCAAAGCAGTGTTTTCAGATTTTACCCCTAGGATACATATGTGCCAGAGCCGCCTCTACCTGATCATATCCAGAAAGGGATGTATTTGTTTGATAAACCAATTACTCGGTACTTATCAAATCATAGGGATGTTTTTATTATACATAGTCTTGTCTCAAAGGCTTTACTAGGGTTTTCAAATCCTAATCCCAAAAATAACTAAACATATCCTCTGATACCAACTATGACAACCCTGCTTTTAAATATTTCATTTCATGCATAAGTGTGCCACGTGGATCATAAAACATGGATTCATTAAACATAATAATTTATTCCACGATAAATAAATGTGGAATTAATACATGAAACATTATAATAAATAAGTAAAGGTGCATAAAGTTGAATAACCTTGATGGAGAAATGGGCATGGTATTCACTACACAATGGAATTGGCTTAGAAAGTCAGTGTGTTTTTGGCAGCGTAACAGCGTGACATAAGAATTCATAAAAAAGGTTGATGAGAGAAAAAGGGGTTCCTCATAATATTTACATGTAATGGACAGTAAGGAGTTAATATAGATATATGTCCCAACAATTTTAATGGAATTTAGATTCATGATTCAAAAGTATTGCTTGAATGTAAATGAGGGGAGAGAAGTTCCTTTCGGAATTTCGGCATAGTAAAAGGTGTACATGAGAGGCATTTAATGAGATAGAATGGGGTCTCCCATCATTCAAACATAAATAGGTATGTATGAGGGAGGTGCGAAACCATACCCCAACATTCATAATTTAAATTAAAAGGGAAAACAATTTAAATAAAATTGGACAAAAATGAGAAAAGAAGAAAAACCCTTACTTGGATGTGTGCTTCCAAATGCTAGAGAGAGGCTTGTGAGAGGTATCGTGGGAGCTTGGGGAACCTTGGGAGGTTTCTAGAAAGATTAGGGCAGAGTTTGGATGAACTCCAATGACTTTGAGTGAGGAGGAAGTGGGAGCTTGGGTGGGTTTATATAGGAAAGGTGAGGGAATTCTTTATTATTTAGGTTTGGGACCTCTTATATTAAATTAATCCAAACCATAAACCATCCCATGGGTTTTTCCCATGGTTTTTGGAAAAGGGAAGATGGAAAAAATATTTTATAAGGCTAAAGTCCAAACTTCTTAAAATAATAGGGTTTCTTATGATGAGGTGAGTCACACTCCCATGGAAACCAATTTAACAAGACAATATGTTTAATAAGTCTTGAGGGGTCTATTAATGCTTTGAAAAGTAAGTTAAAAAAACCCAAAACACATTATTTTAATGTTAAAACATATATTGGACGAAAATAAAGCTTATAGTATTTTATTAAATCACTATTGGGTCATTATGATGTTATAAAACACATTATATATTTAAACGGTATTTAATTTTTACTCAAATATTTGACTATCTCAGAAAATTATGAAAAATTTACCGCTGGATAATTTCGAAGTCATGATTCCAGAAATAACATTTATTTTATCTAAATAATTTTCTAAATATGTAAATTTTCAATTTTAAAATAAAAACCGACATTTATAGAAAATTCACAGGTTTTGACAAAAATGGCTTTCAAACCTTAATAAAAATTACAATTGCATTCATAAAATTATATGATAATTTATATATAATAAAATTAATTTAATAATTATAATAATAATATTTTATTAAAATAATATTTATTTCAAAAATCCATTAATTTACTAAAATATAATTCTTAATTAAATAATAACTAAAAACACTATTTGCACTTTAAAAACTATTTACAATGTATCAATAAGGAAAAGAAAGTATATTCAATATTGTATACAAACAAATAATGTACGTGAACATAGTACTATTAATTTGTTACATGACCCCTTAAAATAGCTGCATAAGACCTAAGGGTAAGGTGTGTGATGGTGACAGACTCTTAAGGTGGTTCAGATAACATTGCTCGAGTGGTAATCTCTATTAACATCCAATTTTCCCGTATACGGTCTCGTTCGATCTTGACATAGTGAATCTCATCCTGGGCTTGGTCAAGAGCAAAGCCCAAGGACGCCACCTCTTTTCCAATCTCTAACAAATGGGCTTCATATGGGGTAATTCTACTGGATGAGGCCATCGCTTCTTTTGTCTGAGTAAATTTGGATTTGTTAAATCCCTATATTTATACTAATCATATGATCACTATTCAATGGATATATTAGCAATGGTAAAAATTCTTGGCATAAAACCAAAGAATTTGACATTTTATATAAACATAAAGAGACATTTAATTAGATCAAGAGAGATTTCCATTAATGAAACTTTGGGTCGTTACATGGGGTGTTGGATCTTCTTAGCACCATTGGATTTATACATCGGACAAACAACATTGAAGTCCACCTTAGACTTCTTGTCCCCATGATACCCCTGTGATTCCACAATGTCCATTTCAACCTTTAGGGAACATCGGACAATTTCCTTATAGCTATCGAAGTCACGGAATGTCAATGCTTCATGCAGGCCAGGCTTCAGCCCACCAAAGAAGCGGTCAAAATTACATTCTGGGGTAATGACAACACCAGAAGCATATCGTGCAAGCCTTGTGAGGTTTTCCTTGTACGCTACAACAAATTCTTCATCTTTTTTCTTGAGGTAATGGAAGTCCCTTTCCATCTTAAGTCGGTGGGTCCATGGAAAATATTTATCAAAAAACATCTTCTGGAAATCCTTCCATTACAACGCCTCAAACTCCTCCTCAGGATTCATATTTTTGATCAACGTCCACCATTGATCAGCTTCACCCTCCATATGATAAGCCACCAGAAGAACCTTATATTTTTTAGAACATTGAAGGATGGAGAAGATATTTTCAATGGAGTTGATCCATTGTTCGACGATCGTGGGATCAGATGATCCACTAAAAGTAGGAGGCCATTGTCTCATGAAGCTCTTAATAGCGACTTTTTCTTTATTAGGGTGGGTCGAATGTTCCTCTTGACATGGGTTTCTATTCAAAACTTGAGTTATTTGAGAGAGAATAATGACAATTTTTGCGATTCCTTCTCCCATTGGATTGGGCATCTCATTAGTACAGTCATCACACAGATCTTCACAATGGTTGTTAGCCCGAGTCCTCCTTTTACCAGCCATTGCCTGTAATAAAAGGAATGTTAGGGGTAACACATAAAGGGTAATTCAAAGACAAAAGTTGATGACTTATAAATAAAATTTTATTTCCATAACACATGATTCTATAGGATTCAATCTAGGCTTTTCATGATCTACTTTCTTACATATGTTCATAGGGGAATTTTTTTAATTACCTTAATAAGGGTTCATACTAAGATTGTGAATTTATCAGAACATATCCCCCGAGAGTGTCTTAACCAATATTACAGCAAAGCCCATTTTCGTGCACCTGTTCCTGTTTGAGTTTATCTCAAAGCGGTTTTTTCGGGTTTTACCCCTAGGATACATCTGTGCCAGAGCTACCTCTACCTGCTCGTATCCTTACAGGGATGTATTTGCTTGATAAACCACTTAATCAATACTCACCAAAACATATGGATGTTTTTATTATACTTAGTCATGTCTCTAAGGCATTACTATGTTCTTCTAATCAAAATCCCAAAAATAACTAAGCCTATCCTCTGATACCAACTATGACAACCCTGCTTTTATTACAAACTTAAACATGATTTATTACATAAAACATCACTTCATACAACAAGATGATCAAGAGATTTAGTTTCTTTGGGGCTTAGGATCATTACATAAAATCTTAAAACATGAAATACAACATCGTTATTGAAAACTTCATTTACATGACCACTACATTCCATCGTACTTAGCATTGCATGGGATAACCTGAGGACCTGCATAAGAAAATGGTGAGCTATAAAGCCCAGTAAGGGAATACACATGGAATAAATGACGAGTACAATACAAGTTAGACAATAGGAATATCTATTGAGCATAACAGAAACATGAACATAACGACATGATAAATAATGATAATCATGACATGGAAATGTGGCAACAACACTTAACATGGAATTAGCATGAGCCAAGGCTCATTGAACATAGAGCAAGAGTAAATCCTAATTTCACATGAATCAAGACTAAACCCTCGTTTCACATGAATTTTCATGAGTAAACACATATTTCACATGACATATCATGATACTATACTTTACCCAATTCATTGGAGTTCTATAAGGGCTCACCCTTCTTAAACATTTCATTTCAGGCATAAGTGTGCCACATGGATCATAAAACATGGATTCATAAAACATAATAATTTATTCCATGATAATGGAATGTGGAATTAATACATGAAACTTTATAATCAATATGTAAATGTGTATAAAGGTGAATACCCTTGACGGAGAAATGGGCATGGAATTCACTACACAATGACATTAGCTTAGAAAATCGGTGCGATTTCGGCAGCATAAGGGCGTGGCATAAAAATTCATAAAAAAGGTTGATGAGAGAGAAATGGGTTCCTCATAATATTTACATGTAATGGACAGTAAGGGGGTATCATATATACATGTCAAAACAATTTTAATGGAATTTAGATCCATGATACAATAGTATTTCTTGAATGTAAATGAAGAGAGAGATGTTCCTTTCAGAATTTCAGCATTGTAACGGGTGTAAATGGGAGGAATTTAATGAGAGAGAAAGGGGTCACCCATCATTCAAACATAAAGAGGGAAGTATGAGGGAGGTGTGAAACCATACCCCAACATTATTAATTGAAATTAAAAGGGAAAAAAAACTCAAATAAAATTGGACAAAATGAGAAAAGAATAAAAAAACCATTACATGGAAGTGTGCTTCCAAAGGATAGAGAGTGTCTTGTGAGAGGGTTCTTGGGAGCTTGGGGAACCTTGGGAGGATTCTAGAGAAAGTAGGGAAGAGTTTGGACGAGCCAAAAAGGATTTGAGTGGGGAGGAAGTGGGAGCTTGGGTGGGTTTATATAGGAAAGGTGAAGGAATTATTTATTATTTAGGTTTGGGACCCCTTATATTAAATTAATCCAAACCAAAAACCATCCCATGGTTTTTCCCATGGTTTTTGGAAAAGGGAAGAGGAAAACAGTATTTTATAAGGCCAAAGTCCGAACTTCTTATAATAATAGGGTTACTTATGTGGAGGTGAGTCATACTCCCTTATAAATTAATTTAAAAATACAAGGTGTTAAATAAGTCTTGAGGGGTCCATTAATACTTTGAAAAGTAAGTCAAACAAACCCAAAATCATGTTATTATAATGGTAAAAAATATATTGGCCGAACATAAATATTATATTATTTTATTACATCACTATTTGGTCATTATGATGTCATAAAACACATTATATAATTAACGGGGATTTGATTTTTACCCAAAAATTTGACTATCTCAGAAAATTATGAAAAATTCACCGTTGGATAATTTCGACATCCTGATTCCATAAATGACATTTATTTTATCTAAATAATTTTATAAATATTTTAATTTTCAATTTTAAAATAAAACCTGACATTTATCGAAAATTCACGAGTTTTGATAGAAATGGCTTTCAAACCTTAATAAAAATTACAATTGCATTCATAAAATTATAAGATAATTTATATTTAATAAAAATAAATTTATTAAAAATAATAATATTTTATTAAAATATTATTTAATTCATAAATACCTTAATTTAATAAAATAGAATTCTTAATTAACTAATAACTAAAAACATTATTTGTACTTTAAAAACTATTTACAATTTATCAACAATGACAATAACGTATATTCATTATTATATACAAAAATATAATTAACATGAACATAGTACTATTTATTTGTTAAATGACCCCCTAAAACAGCCGCATAAGACCTATGGGTAAGGTGTGCAATGGTGACAGGCTCTTGGGGTGGCTCGGATAACATCACTCGAGTGGTAATTTCTATCAATTTCTACTTTTCCTGTAGATGGTCCCGTTTGAGCTTGACATTATGAAGCTCATCTTAGTCTTGGTCTAGAGAGAAGCCCAAAGATGCCACCAATTTTCTGAGCTCCATCAAATGGGCTTCGTATGGAGTAATTCTACTAGATGAGGACATTGCTTCTTTTGTCTGAGTAAATTGGATTTTTAAAGCCCTATATTTATACTAATCATGTGATCACTGTTCAATGGCTATATTAGCAATGGTCAAAATTATTAACATAAAACCATTGAAGTTGACATTTTATATAAACATAAAGAGACATTTAATTAGAGCAAGAGGAATTTCAATTAATGAAAATTTGGGTCATTACAACCCATATCTCTATTAAAAATTTTATTACACTTAATAAAACATATAATATTGATTGTTCTAGTGTCTTTGGGAAATTGGGTACATTATATAACAACTTAAAACATGAAAAGAAACATCATTATTGAAAAATTCATTAACAAGACCAAAACGTTGCTTCATACTTAACACTAAATCAGATAACCTTAAGACATACATAAGAAACAACTAAGATATATAGCCCATTATTTAAATAAAAAATATAAAAATGAGGAATAAAATACATTTTAGATAATTGGTATAAAATGGGTCATAAAATGAAAATGAATAATAAGGCATGATATATCCTGATAATTTTGACATGGAAAATGTTGCAACAACTGAAAACACCACATCATAAACATAGGTCAAGGTTAAACCCTTTAATAAATCATGGTGGAAAATTTCCCATAAAGGAACCAGGTAAACCACCAGTCTCAATGTGATGTATCATAATATTTTCTATTACCCAATGCATTAGAGAGCCATCAAGGAGAACCCTTTGTAATAATTTCATTCTCATGCTTATGTGTGCCACATAGATCATATTACAGAGGTTTATTCAACATAATAATTTATTAAAAAATCAAAGAAGGTGCAATAAATACATTTAGGTATCCAATCAATATTTATATGTGCATAAAATTGAATACCCTTTAAAAAAATGGGTATTCCATAAAAAATTATTTTGGCATGGAAAATCATGGTGGAATCTCATTAGCGTGAGGACGTTATATATGAATTCATAAAATGGAATAATGAGAAAAAAAGTGGTATCTCATCATTTAGAAAATAAATGTATAGTAAGAGGGAAATTTGAGGAATTTACCCAACATATGTGATTGGAAATATATGGAATAACATAATAAATAAACATAAAGAATTAGGATAACGAACAAAATCATTGGAAAATTTCAGAATGATAATGGTTGTGTATAAAGGTTTGTAAGATTGATAAATGAGAGTGAATGTGGATCTAATAATTTATACAAAAAATTGAATTTCAGGGGTGTATGTAATATCATATCCCAACAAAGTCAAATGTAAATTAATAGACATAACATTCAAAGAGTTCTCAATAAAATAGTATAGTGGAAGATGAGGTTCCCTTATAGAATTTCGGCACAACAATAGCTTAGGGAATGGTAAAAATGATGGATGATAAATGATATATCAATAAAATAACAATAATTGGATAGTATGTGAAAAATAATAAATTAATAGAAATATAATCAATTGAAATTAAAAAGAATAATTTCAAAGGAAGTGCTTTAATTGAATGAATAGTAGAGGAATCCCTTACTTGGATGTGTGACTCCAAAGGCCTAGTAGATGACACTGGAAATCTTAGACAATCATTGAGAGGACTCTAGGTAGCATAGGGATGTGTTTCATCATTCTACAAGGCGTTTGAGTGTGGAGAAATGGAATCTTGGGTGGGTTTATATAGGAAAAGAGGCAGATTTTGTTATTATTTTGGTTTGCGACACTACGTAATAAAATAATCAAAACCACAATTCATCCTATGATTTTTCCAATTTTTATACTTAAGGGGATTGGTTTACATTATTTTATATGTTTAAGGGCATAATAAAATAAAATAATCCTTTTTCTTATGGGGATGTGATTCACACTCTCAAATATATGATTTTTAAATATTAAAATATATTAAAATTGCTGGAAGATTCATTAAGGATTTATAAAATAACTAAAATATTATTAAAATTAAATTATTTTGAATTTAAAATATATATTTGTAATTTTATCCCCTTTTTATATATTACAATACTATTGGTCCATTATGATGTCATAAAACACACAGTATATTTATATAGTATTTAATTTTTATGCAAAAGATCTAATATCTTGGAAAATTATGAAAAACTCACAGTTAGATAATTTCTATTTAATCACCCCAAAAATAATATTCATTTTATCGAAATAATTTTATAAGTATGTTATTTTTATCTTTTAAAATAAAAACCATCATTTATTGAAAATGACAGGTTTCTAAAAACAATATTTTTTTAACCCAAATGAAAATTACATATGACTTTGAAAAAATTATATGATCATTTATATGCAATAAAAGTTATTTAATGATAACATTTTATTCAAATATTAATTATTTCTGGAATCCATTAATTAATTAATATAATTTTAATATATACCAAAAAAAATTGTGCTTTAATGATCAAAAATAAAAACGATTTATAATGTAACAATAAAATGATTAAATTATATTTATTATTACATAAAAAATTAAGTAATACCCATATTTATAATTTCATGATACATATCCCTTTAACACACTATCGTACTCCCTATGTGTAAGGTGTGCAATATTGGCGATTTCATGAGGTCATTCGATGAACATGGTTTGGGTTATTATCTCGATAATCAAGTACATCTCTTGTAAATACTTTCACTCATGCTTAAGTTGTTGAATATTATATTTAGAGTGATCTTGGGAATAATCGTAAAATGATATATCCCTCAAAAGCACTGATTAATGGGCTTCATAATGTAAGATCCCCTAGTGGAGGCCAACACTTTTTTATCTGTGAGAAATGGATTAGTTAGAACCCTATATTTAAAATTGTCATGTGATAACTATTCAACAGCTATATTATCAATGGTAAATATTCATAACATTCATTTAAAACCTCTTATATATCACAAAAAAATATGTACTTGTGTCTCCTATAACTATAATAAATTAAATTAAATAAAAAGGGGGAGCTTTATTGATACTAGTCCAGGTCATTACAATATTCGTCCTTTAGAAATTTCACTATTGAAATTTCATTTCCCCAAATTTAAAATATATGATGGTAGCTCTACTTTATAACATCCTTCAGTTGCAATGTTTCTTATTCAAACGTGTGGTTTCTCCACAACAATTTGACTATGGGCATCATCTTATTTTTTAGATCTTTTTTCTATGATATAATATCTTAATGGGATGCTCCTCATAAGAATGATAATTCTTTAATGGTAACACCAATATATTTAGTACATGTTAGGGGATTTTCATGTACATTCTCAAGAGGGATACATGGAATACATCATGTACTTCATATAGGCTTGGATGGAGTGTTAGTTGATAGCCCACTTCTCCAATGTGATCAAGGATCTCAAAAGGGTCGATGTACCTTGGACTATGATCTCCCTTAATCCCAAATATCATAACTATCTTCCTTGGAGATAGGAAAAGGAATATAATGTATTTACCATCAAACACTAGGTAAAACTGACTATTATCAGCATATCTATTTTTTCGACTTTTGATATACCTGATCTATTGGTGAATGGACATAAATTTAACCACAATTTAATTAAATATTTCATTACCTAGAAGTTTTCATTCCCTAATATCATACCAAGTGTATAGTATTCTTCAACTCTTCTCAAAGAAGGATCTATATGGATCCATTTGGATGCTTGAGTGGAATCATTTTTTTTGTAAGATAACTCAGCCATATGGACATGATTTCCTTATCCTCAATTGTTATCAATTGATCATGCTCTCAATATGCCTTCAATGTTCTGGATAGTATGCTTATATATTCCATCAGTTTTTGGGTGGTAGGGTGTACTGAAGTTCAACTCGGTGTTTATATCATGTTGGAGACATTTCCAAAATATAGAGATGAACCATGGGTAATGACTAGACAATATTTATAGTGGTAATACATGAATATTTACCACTTATTTGATGTATATATGTTCCATTTGATCCATTGATAAACCCCCTTGATTCATAATGATGTGTATAGTCATTGTAAGACAATCTGCAAAACCCAAAATAGAATTATTTATCATTGATGTATTTGGAATTCTTGTGACAAAGTCTGTGGATATGTTTTCCCATTTCCATGTTGTTATGGGTAATAGTTACATCATCCCCTTATAATTCCTCCTTTTAACCTTCACATACAGACATAACAACCACATTGATGTATATTATTGGACTAGTTCTTCATGTTATCCAACTAATAGTTCTTTGGAGATCATGATACATCATTTTTTCCTAGGTGAATGCATAGTGTTGAAATATGTGCATCATCCAATCATTACATTTTTTATCTTAATATTTAATGGAACACATATCCTTGATCGAAATCTCACAATTCCTTCGTCATTGACAGTGAGCTCTAAGTATTTACCTATTCTTATAGTTTCTAATTTTCTTTAACTTCTAACATCATATCTTTTACAAACCTTTAACCTTTAAATAAAAGATAAACGAGAAATAATTTGGGAAATGATTGATTATGTTCCTTACTTTTGGATTCCCATGTCAATCTTCATAAATTCTAAGAAAACTGGATCCATCTAAATTTTCATTGAAGGTAGAATTACTGGATCATTTCAACATAGAGAATCTACCATTTTTTTACATTACTTTGATGGTAGTGGATTGAGTAGTCATAGTCCTTGATAAGATCTAACCATATTCTTTTTTTCATATTCCACTCTTTGTTTATGAATAAATATTTAAGCCATTTTTTTGTATATATTCCACACTTCTCCCTAGAATGATATTATCGCCAAATTTTCAATTTGAGAATCACTGCTGCTAACTCTAGTTAATGTGTGGGATAGTTTTTCTCCTAAATATTCAACATCCTTTAGGAATTGGCAATGAATTTTTCATTTTTCTTCAACACACAACCCAATCCCTTCTTTAAATAATTTCTAAGAATTGTGAAAAGTTCCCCACTAGTGGGTAGTGTGAGAACATGGTCAACAATTAGCCTATTTTTCAACTCCATGAATCATTATACATATTCATTATTCCAATAAAACATGACTCCATTCCCCGTTCTCTAGGTATGATGGTTTTAAATTCATGAACAATTTCTCAAAAATTGGTGATAATTTAAAAATTAATTAAGGAAACTACAGATTTCGTCACAGATGTTTGCATATTATATCATTAAATTACTGTTGTCTTTTATAGATCTACATATATCTCATTTTTTGTTATGATATAACCTATGAATGATACTTCCTTAAACCATAACTCACACTTGTTATATAATTCTTAGAGATTATACTTTCACATGCTCTTTAACACAATGCTCAGATATTACTCACGGTCCTCCTTGGTTTTGGATTATATTATAATATCATCTATAAATGAAACCCTGAATTTGTCGAGATAATATCTAAAGACTATATTATTTATGTCCATTAATATTACCATAGCATTAGTGAGTTAGAATTTCATCACTATTCATAGTGCTCGTACCTCATACAAATAAACAGTCATATAGATATCCTCCATCTTCACCCTAACATGGTATAATCCAAACTAATGATCCACCTTAGAGATGTATTGCGATCCTTTTAGCTGATTTAAAAACTCATCAATAAGATTCAAGGGATACATTCCCTTTTTCATGATATTTTTGAGCTCACGATAATCAATGAAAAGGTGCATTGACCCATCATTCTTATTGATAAAGAGTAACGGTGCACCCAATGGTGAATCACTTGGTCATATGAATCCCTTAGATAAATTTTCATGTAGTTGTTTCATTAGTTCCTTAAGTTCTTCAATATCCATACTATATAGAGTCTTGGATATTGGAAATTCCCTTTGAATAAGGTTGATTGAAAATCCAACATCTCTGTTAGGGGGAAGACCATGAAATTCCTCAAGAAACACATCAGTGTATTCCCTCAAAATAGTCATG
The DNA here is from genome assembly GCA_963277665.1 of Viscum album. Taxonomy (NCBI): domain Eukaryota; kingdom Viridiplantae; phylum Streptophyta; class Magnoliopsida; order Santalales; family Viscaceae; genus Viscum; species Viscum album. The sequence goes on from OY728152.1 coordinate 1,392,107,313, forward strand.
ACATTAAAGATATTAACTTCCATAGACTCAAACATTTGACCTAAATACACTTTTTCATAGGGACAAAATATCCATGGTTGAGATGATGATTCTAAAGAAGATTTATCCTCCTCTGTGAACTTGCATTGAATCGGGTGTTGATTCTCCGAATGGATAGTGATTTCCCTATCATAGAAATTTATGTTGGAACTATTTTGGGAAAGTCATTCCATGCTTGTAATTTCATCAAATTACACTAAGGGGGTATGATAAGGTTTACCATGAAGTTCATCCCACAAACCTTTATAGGGGAGGAGTTATATACATTACATGTAATAATTTCCCCATTTTCCAGTTTCATTGAAATATTTACTTCCATGCTTTGTGGTGGTGTTTTAATAGTTCAACTAAATTTCAAGATAAGAAAAAATGTGTATAAAATGGATGATGACCCTACCCTTAGATTCTTGATTGACATTCTTCATTATCCAATATAGACTTGGGGATGAGTAAATTTAAACTATTAAACAAAAAAATTGGAATCCAATGAATATCAAGGGATAATATATAAATTATATTTACTTATATAACTTATGGATTTATAAGATTAAATATATGTTATTCACAATAAATTTCCTAGGATATATTCTTATAATAATTTCCCCCATAATAATGGTTTGTATTGATACAATTAATTTACCAAAGATTATCCCTCAAGAGTGTCAAACCAGGTGTGTAGTAAGTCCAATTGTGGTGTACCATATAACCCTGAGTCAAGCCCCGAACATATTTTCAGAGTGGTTACCACTAAGTACATCCCTTCCACAACCATGTTTACTACTAATATATAGGTAGGTTTTTATTTTATTAATAAGTCGTTTACTCTATACATACAAAAATATAGGGATGTTTTCTTATATATAGTCTTATATTTAAGTGATTCTCTATAATTATCCATTCCTAAGGATTTTACTATTGTTTTCTAATCCTAATCCGAATAATAACTAATCTTATCCTTTGATACCATATGTTACAAATATACTCTTTATTACACATAAAAACATGTTTTATTTCAATTAATAAAACCTAGAAGATCAAGAGGTTAATGGTATTTCAGATGTTATTCACATTACAAAAAAACATAAAACATGAAAATAAATATATTTATATAAAACATATTTAACATGTCCAAAATGATTCATCATAATTAACACTTCAAGGAATAACATAAGGATATACATAATAAAGGTATGAGAAGAAAAGATTAGTAAGGGAATAAAAAAGGAATAAAATGGGGAAGAAAATACATTTCATACAAAATGAAATATAATAGAGAAGAAAAGGAACATGAATAATAAGGCATGAAATAACATGATAATATTAACATGGGAAATCTGGTTGCAACATAAAATGCTACACCATAAACAACGGTCAAGGATAAAACCACCAAAAATCATGGTGGAAAAAGTCTAATATTGGAATTAGGGAATCCCCCAATATCAACATGATGAATCATGATACTTACCATTACAGAGTGCATTGGAGCACTGTCTGGGAGAACCCTACATAATCATTTCATTCAAATTCTTATGTATGCCAGATAGATCATATAAAATGTATTCAATCTGCATCATAATTTATTCAAAGATCTAGGAATATAGAATACATACATGTGAGTATCCAATAAATATTTATGTGTTCATAAAGGTGAATAACCATGATATAAATATTGTTATGGTATTCAATGTACAATAATTTGGGAATAGAAAATCACAGTGTAGTTTCAGGAGTATAACGACATAATATTGAAATTCATTTAATGGGTTGATGATAGTGAAAGGGTTCTATCATAATTTAAACATGAAATGGAATGAAATATATACATGTAAATACATTCCCAAACATATGTAATTGTAAATAAAAGGCATAAAATAATAATGAAACTTGATGAATGAGGAGAAAGGAAAGAACCCTTACAAACTTTCAACATGGTAACGAGTCTTTATAAAGGTTCAAAGGAAGGATAAATGAGAGTGAAAGGGAATACAGTCATTTATAAATAAAATGGAAAGTAAGGGGATATATAATAACATATCCCATAATAATGAAATATATATAAAAATACATAACACTAAATGGAGATCTTCAAAAAAGAGGAGAGTGCAAGAAGAGGTTCCCTTAGAGAATTTCGAAATAGTAATGACACGGGGAAGAATAAAAATGATAGGAGAAAAATGATATATCATTAAAATAATAACCATTTTATTGTAATGTAATATTAATAAATTAATTAAAATATAATCAATTTAAATAAAAAGGACTAATTTCAAATGAAGTTCTTGAGTTGAAAAGATATGAGAGGAATCACATACTTGGATGTGTGACTTAAAAGGCTTGGTAGTGGCCTGTCGAGAGATTTGGAGTGCCTTGGGAGGAATCTAGGTAGTAGAGGGTAGATTTTGGTCATCATAAATGGAGTTTTAGTGTTGAAAAATGGATTATTGGGTGGGTTTATAATGGAAAAAATTTTAATTTCTTTATTATTTTGGATTTGTACAATACATAAAAGAAATTTCAGAGACAAAAATTATCCAAAGTCTTTTTCCCATGGTTTCTACCAAATGGAATTGGTTTAAATAATTTTATAAGTCTAAGGTATGATGATAATAAAATAATTACCTTATAGATAAGAAGAAATTCAAAATAAAAATTCTATTTGATGTTATTAAAATTTCAGTTTTGTGTTAATTATCCATTAATCGGATGGTGTAAAAATATTATTTGAAGGTTATTTAAAAATAATGGTTCATCTAATTTTTTACTTAACTATTGTGGGAGGCCTAATCGTACATATTTTAACTAGTTAGTGTGTGTATTATTTTCATTATTAGTATTCCCTCTACTCTAAATAATGATTCTGATTAATAATAATAATACTATTAAAATTACAATTATCCACATTTTTTTGACTTTATAGGAGAATGATATTTAATTGATGAAGTAATACCCCATTTTACTAGGTTATTGAAAATGTGAGAGTAAATGTTAGGGTTTGCTACATATTTATCTCCTTCACCGTTATGTAAAAATTATATATTGAATGGATTATCCATCATCTACTAGTCTTATATTTCCCTTAACTATTCATTCTTTTCTACCTCTCTTTTTTCCCGACTTTTATTCCTTCATCCGCAATACAATGTTATACACATATAGGTATTTTAAAATAAATGGTTTATCCATTGGGAGAATTAAATCATTATTTTGGATGGGTCATTTTCTATAAGATGGTATAGAAGAATGGGGTTAACCCTATATACCTCATTTGTGGTTGTGGCATCACTATTTTATTGTATGTTGATTATGTAAACACACCAGGATTTCATAAATTATATTTTAATTGATGTAAATAATATCATATTGATGATCTATTATTTATTAGGGGTATATGATTGATTCAATGTCTTTAAAGCATGATTTTTCATATATATACATATATGAAAATATTCAAAGTAGGTAGTTTTATACCTATTTTGTTATTTGATATAAACATTTATCCCAGTATTTTCATGATTACAATTCCATTTTTTTTGTTTGTATATATATATATATTGGATTGGACATAAATGAATAATTGTTCAACTAAAAAAGAGATATGTTCGGAAACATTGAATACATATGAGATTCATGATGATTATAAAGTGGATTTTATGGTGATAGAAAACTATTTTTATAAATAGGTCAATGTTTATAAACTATTTTAATTGACTAAAATAGAGGAATGTGTGTTCGTTTTGAAATTGTAAAGGATTTTTTTGATCCATTATATTATATTTGAATTTTAGAAGTTGGTAAACGAATTTGGATTGATTTTTTAAAGTGAATTTCATGTATTACATTTTTTTTCAAAAACTGGTGTATTGAATGTTAAATTTTTTATTTACATCATTGTGTATGCCCATTTTTGTTATATATATAATTTTATTTTTTATTAATATTTAATGATTTTTTGTTTTCTAGGGAAATGGGTTGTTTTTATTTATAGTGTATAGTGATGAAATTAATGTTCCATAAATTAATTTTATTAATTCTCTGGATGAGTAGATTATTAGTCAACTCTCACCTTACTAATACCCCCAAATTTATTCTTAGACAAGTTAGTTGGATTCCCCTCTCTATGATAACACTTGAGGGTGTAACACGTCAATGTCATATTATTGAATTATTGAATTATTTTATTATTTTATTACTTTATTATAATTGGTGGACTTCAAGATGAATTTTTTCTATATATTAATTGTATTTCTATGTCACACTATTAGCACACTATTATTAGTATCTATACATCAATATGTTTTGTGGTGTTAATCTCATTACAATGGTTGGTACATGGTTATGGGTAACCATGTGAATTAATATTATGTAGGATGAAATTCCGTCTCATTAGTTACCACATGATTTCCTAATGGTTGGGAGTAATCATGTGGTCAAATTTTTGAGTTTCTTAGATCAATTATTGAAGTTTTTTTATTGTTGGAACATGATTTAACAAACCGTATATCCAAACCATGTAACCAAACCATGCAAATAACCCATGAAAACTTCTTAAAAACTATTTTTTAAAATTTCCCTTTCTTGCCCAAGTTGAATTTATGTCATGTTTCCTTCATTGTGTCATATAATTAATTTCCCTCAACCAAAAGCCATCCCTAGATAATCCTCCATCTACCTCTAATGGATCCCCAGACTTATCTCCTTGATTTATTCACATATTTCTAACACAAATACAATTCTCTTCACTATTCATTTTCTCCCCATTTCTCTTCTTATTATACGTAATTTTTAATATTCTTTATCCAACCCTATTGGATATGGTTTTATAGACTCATGACTATGTTTTTTGAATCATATGATTTTTGATGACTAGGGTTGGAAAATATTTCTACTTTTCGTACAATCATATTCTCTGAAAAAGTGGTTTTATTCCATCCCTTAAAGATATTTGTTTTTTTATAATTTTTTTATATATCATTTAAGGAGGATATTTATTATTCTAAATCATCTTTTCTATAAATAAATAAATATATATATATATATATTTATGTGTGTGATAGTATAGAAAAAATTATGGTCATTCTCAAATGTTTCAATGTCTTTCTAAGTTAACTAAAATGGATTTTACATGGGATTCTCAATACATTTATCAAAAACCATTTTTATGGATTACAAGGTGTTTTTTCAAATGTATTAATGGGTTTTCAAAAGTTAATTAACCACTAATGTGATGTTTTATAATTAAAAATACTTTTCCAAATGATTTTACAGGGAATATTTTGTGTATTTATGTATATTTTGATGTTTTAAGGTATTTTTTATTGTGATTTCATTTTTATTAACCATAAATGCATTTATTTGATAAGATTTTGTTCTTTAAAAACATTTATTTATGTTCATGATATAATCTATGTTGTTTGATTTTATTTTGATCTTAAATATTATTTATTGGACATGTTAGATTATATTTTAGATTTCTCTTTTCTTCAAATGATATTTTTAATCAACGCTTTCTATCAAAATCGTTTCCAAAGAAGTGTTTAATTTTTAAATTTTTTACTCAAAACTACAGGATCGATTAGCCCCATGTATAATTTTTTTTCATATCATCTGTTACATCCATAGTTTAAGCCCAATTAAATTTTGCATTATATTATTTATTTATATTGTATATTAAATTTCATTAATATTTCATGCGAATGTAAATGTAAAAAAGGGATTCTTATTAAAGGGTGTTTTAGGTGAGGTGAGATATTTATATTATGAAAAAGTTCCATATTAAATGTTTTTAATATATTATTTCCAATATGATAAGAAATTCCATCGCCTCCATTAGCTAGTTTCATGGGAACCATGGGTATATTGGTGGGGAATCACGAGATAGTTACTATTCAAGTAATAATTTAACTTTAACTAGTATCCTCTAGGGAATGAAAAGATATGAATATTGGGACTAATTTCCATTGAATCTATGTTAGGGAAATTGAATATTTATATATTAGTTACTTAATCAATTGGAAGACTGGTCATTCTACATTTGTATGACTTGGATTGTCTCACTATAACTTTTGGTGTTGACCATGATATGTATGATATGAATTGGTTAAATACTTTCTGGGTCCTAATTCATCAATTTTTTTTGTCATTATTATGTTATTTTTCATGAATTTTTTATATCTTATGTTTATTTATTTTTGATCACTTATGATCCTTGCCTTATTGTATATCTTTTTTTCATTATATAGAATTCAATCTATCACTTTTACTTCACTCTTGGTACTTGTATTATATATTATTTATTAAAATTAAATTATATTATTGATATAAATTTGATGTATCTTTTTCTTCTATGGCCCTATTTATATTCTAGCTAGTTTTCTAAATGGATTCCATATAAACAATAAGTTATCTCTTACATTACTTTCATAAAACCGAGTGTAATCCTTCAATAGATTTCAAAGTGGTCATCACTTTTAAAATGTTAAAAATTTTAATTGTTTATTAATAATGAGAAATTTTATCCATAAGGAATTAAATATTGTAATTGGTGGTATAATGAACATTGTCCTAAATAAAAGATAATTTTTATCATTATTTGAAAATATGATTTATGGTATATCATATAGTAGGGTTTTCATAAACTCATTGAAAAAATATTACTGGGAATATATAGATCACACATTAAATAAAGTACCGAATGGGTATGTAAATTTTATATATTCAGGTAGATATATAGGTTATGTTTCATTATTATTGGATTTTATTTTTATATTTGTTTATACCGGTAAGGGAATTTGGAGGATATCATTGTTCACATGATAAATATCACATGGTGGATAGGGCTTTGTGACTCATCACAAGATGTTTTTTATTAACCTTATTGAACAAAGTTATGTCATTTGGTATATTTCATTATCTATTGGTTATGTATTTGAATTAATTATTGTATTTTAATGTTATTTTATTTTTCATGTTTGATGTTATGTCTTGTTTGGTTTGACATTATATTTGAAACTACTTATTTATTTTACATGGAAGTCCAAGGAATGAACAGAAGATATCAGATTCTTTTAATGGGAACACTAACAATATGTTGTTATTAAAGGGTGAAATCATTCCCATGTGTTTATATTTGGGACCTTAGACTCTTATCACCAACCCATGGTGATAGATAATTTTCTTTAGTCCTTGTAACAGGATAAACCAAGTGACATAGATGGTTGGACCATATTGGTTTATGATAAATAGATATCAAATCCCTCAAGTTACTTAGGGAGTACTATTAGTATGAAGGTTAGATCATCAGAACTCAAAATATAGAATTATGTTCTCGATCACCATCTTACATGAAGAGGCATGAGTTTCTATGCGTAGTCAGGGTGTGAGTCTTGAATTTGATTTTTTCTTCGACGATTTCTGGTTTATTTTGGTCTAAATTGTTCATATATTATTCTATATTGGGATTATATTTTTTGGTTTTGTAAATTAAATTTTGTTTATGGTGGAAATGGAAAGAGAAATAGGGGCACATAGTTAGTTTATGGTCTGGAAATCAATGTACATGGTTCTAGATACATTTATATGATTTTTTCATGATTCGAGAATAGTCTACAAAACCATATATCTTACCCATGAAAAGTCACCAAGCCCTTTTATTATTTTATTTGGACACATTTAATTTATAAATTCTGAATAATGTATTAACTATTAATTAAAAAATGGTTAAAGGTAGTCTTTCTAGGAGTGTTGGTGTTTTTTGATTAAAATTACTATTGATAATTTGTGTTATTATAATTTGATTCATGTTATAAAATTTCCGTTTCATGTAGAATGGGTGGAATTCATAAAACATTTTTAAAAACAGTGATTCATAAAAATAATTTCAAATATTAAATTTATAACATTTTCAAAAAATTACGCGATTTACATAAGTTTAATATGTGGTGATTTTGAATTAATGTTACATTCTAGAATGAAGTTTTCTAGTTAATTTTTACCATTAAAACTAAAATGGATTCTTTGAACCCCACTAAGGGGGTGTCTTTATAATGTCTTGTGAATATTCTGCTATAATGAATTTTTATTTATAATTTTATCTTTGGTTTTGTAATTAGGCTATGTTATTCGAATGTTTACATGTAATTGATTAAGCTTTTTCTATTTTAATTAAAGTCTGTTCCCCAAAAAGAATTAATAGATCATGGAAAGTCTTTTTTGAAATGTATCTCTTAGATTCGTTTTTATCATGGTAAAGTATGAACATTTTAGTTGTTAAATCTTCTCAATATATATATATATATATTGGAAAACCCTAGTAATTCCTTAATACTAGACTACATAAAATATTTTTTTGAATGAACTCAAAGTCATATTTTTTCATAATCAAGGTCAATATGATGGAATGGAGTGTCTATAACTGATAGGTCATGGAGGGTGTTTCATTAAAGAATTGTTCAGGGTAGATCTTCACCCTTGGAGGCGATGATGAGCTAGCATAGATGCCTACAAATCTGGACCCCTCCTCCCCATTGTAGGGAGGAGTAACACCCACCTTTCTTCCTTGATGCCTAGGACCTTCATCCCCTTCACTAAACTATATTTCCATCATCCTTTTCAGTCAATCCCCCTTTTACTTAGGGTCCCATATTAGCACAACAGCTTGCCTCAACCCTCTTTTTTACCTAAATAATTCCACACAACTTCATATCATCAAAGGTCGACACTTGTGGCTTGATTCCAGGGTATCCGACCATCGGATTATGTTTTTGACATATTTTTTTTATTCATGGGGGCATCAATATAGTGTGGTGGTTGGTCTTATCAGTTGTCTCCATATGATGATCCGTTTCTACTCATAGGTATATCTAATAGTTTCTTGGTCCAGCTCCCGTCATGTTTTCAATAGTTCTGGTTTTTAATTCTTTTGATTGACCTTTGAGACCAGTTAAAATCAAGATGAGCCTTCGAAATCAGTTTGGGTTAGCTCCCCTAATCTGGCACTCCCTTTCTAGAACCCTTTTTTTCTGAATATAGGGTAATCTAGTCGAAAGGTATTTGTTATCTGATAATCACACTTTTGCGGTTTGTTATCCAATCGACCCTCATGTATTCGTTGAGATTACTGTCACTAAGGGTCCAATATAATGGATATAGATCTTGGTTAGTGAAGTGTTCATATAGAAGAAAAGATTTGTTTTTGAGTCGTGGCCTGCATTTTTCGTAGGGTGCCACCAGTTAGGCCATATGGTATCTGGTTTCCATTGTGATCCTAGAGGTTGGAAAATTACAATTCTAGTGTTAAGACTAGCTGGTGGGTGTGAAGTGAATGTGGATCTTGTAGTCCATCAGGCGCTGGATAGTACTGTAAAGGGTGGGTGTGAGGAGGTTCATGGGGCTATTCCAAAGATGGTGGAATCTGTTAGGCAATATGACTATACAGGAGTGGAGCCCAACTCCTGGGAATATCAGCTATAGTAATGGACTTCATTGGACCAGTCAGTTGCAATGTAGTGTGTAAAGTTGATGTTGGTATAGCCGCGAGTAGCATATTTGTTTCCCATCATAAGGAGGATTTAGGAATAACTCCCTTGCGGGCGGGTAGAAAATAGGCTCTGAAGGGGGGTGGATCAGGAACAAAGGTCGTGGATATACCATTTTCAATCAGTATTCTCGAGTTAGGTGTGAAGGACTTGATTGTTGGTGAAGGCTTGGTTCTTGGTGGCACTCATGGCCATGGATGGGAAGACAATAACAAGCAACAGATGTTTATGGGATGAGGATATGAACAACTCATTGGCCCAGACATGGTGCAGGGTATGATTTCCTATCTGGCTAAAAAATACTCTAAGTGGACCAGAGAGGCTGGATGGCATGACTGTTTTGGGGACCTTAGACCCAAACATCCTCGGTGAAACCCCAAAAATTAAGCTGTTGGTTGAGAATGGGGGAACGAAGAATGTCTTGGTGAATAATGCCGGAAAGGAGGGATTCTGTGTAAGAAGAGAGGAATCAAATATGGTCTAGGGATTAAGATAGGAAACTGATTTGAGGGTTTGGATGTTCAAGAACCCCCCCATGACTCAATAGAAGGATACTTCTGGTGATGAAATCTATATTCAACTCTCAGTGGATAGCATGTACTTCTTTTAAGGGAAAGGGCCTCATAGCCCTCGAAGGAAGAAGGGGAAAAAAGGATTTTGAGATCATATAATATGTATTGTTTTCCAGTGGAAAAAGACCAAATGGACTCAAGGATTACTCCCATTTTTAAAAGACTATAGATACGAGGTCGTATAATAAGGGTAGGAATAATGAATGTAAATCCATACATAATAGGGAATGTGAAGAACCTGGGGAGTGTTTGAAAATGATTCTCTAATCCAAAGAAGTATTGTTATAAAATGTTGTCTGACCCAATGTATCAAAAGTGTAGATTGGAAGAATTTATGTAATGAGGTTACAAGTTTATGCCAACGAGAAGAAAGATCTATGCATAGATAAATAATATTGAATATTGGCTTCTTTCTTCAATCAGAGCATAATCAACATGGAGGAATTCATTCAGACAATGGATAGAATGCTCACTCACCTTTAAGAGTTTATCAGATAGGACCTAGAAATACATGATAGTCTACTACAATGGGATCATTATATGGTATCTGAATCAAGTAATACATTTCTTGCATTTGATCATTTTTTAAGACATTTTAGCATGTATTGGTCGTGTCTATGAACTATGGTTTCCAATTTTTCCTAAAAATGGCTTAATGAAAATTTTACATTTTGATGGATGGAGTGTCTATAATTAGTTGATGGAATGTTTGACTCATTGGAATGACATGAAACCGCATTAGAAACATATTTGGTATAATTTTTTAATGGACCTGGATGGGAATGGTAAGTGATGAATGATTCAATTCAACTAGAAGACAACTTGTCCTAGTAATTTTTTAAGACAACATTTATACAATGTAATTTTATTGAAAAATTTAATAATGTAGATTGTGTTGGAACATAGGAGTGTATAATGATAAAATCATGTAGTAAGTGTATATTCTAACCAATTCTCTATATTTGTGATTTTATATTTTAATTTTTTCCTTAATGAATGTCTAAAATATCTATTATTTTAATTATAACACCGCCCAAACCTTGAATTATCAGTGTTCAAACTCTTCTGAACTTATTTTGATTTTTTTTAAAAAATGTACATGATTCTGGAATTATAAAGACTTAGAAAATTGATGGTGTTTGGTTCTCTTTTTGTTTCTTTTGTGACTAGGATGTTCTATCTTTTAATTAGTGAAATCAAAACAAACCTGAGTGGGGACATCAAGTTAATTTGAGTTAGATACCTCATGCAACAACTTTTATTTATAAAATAAATTGGTCTCTTGTGTGGTTTAAATTTGTCTTATTAGGGCACTATAATACAAAATTATTGATATTTATGAAGTACATCCATAAATCTATTCATTTAGTTTACCTTTAAAAAAATTAAACTAAATTATCAATGAACGAAGAAGAAGTCTCTAACAATGCTCGAATCAAGGTTTTTCCCTACAATATGGTGTAATATTATTATGCTTGAAGAGAATCAGATTATAAACTATGTATCCCCTATTTTTTGTATTTTTATTGGATATCTATTATTTACTTGTAATTTTTAGATATCATTAGAGAATTGAACCCAATAATGTAGTCTTATGGGTACTTCTTTATCTTATTCTTATTTATGAGAATTATGAATTTATTTCTTGTGTACTCGTATGAATTATTTTGGTGAATGTTCATTATTTTTTTCCTTTAACTATATCATTCAGTTGTCATAGTGTAATTAGTTCCACCATTTTGATCTGAATTCCAAATGGTGGAGAGACATATAGCATGTCTCCAACATCCAATTAGATGTCCCCATTTATGATGAAATATTGATCATGACTTACATGGTTTCCTCCAGAAAATGAAATCTAGGTTTCCTTGTATTGATTATCTAAAAGAATTATTTATTTGGGTTATTTGTATCAATGTTCATATATTGGATTATTTCCTTGAATATTTTGGGATATTTTTTAAAGTCCTTGTACATCTATAGTTTTATGTTCATTTTCTTGAATCTATCTTGGTTTAGGGTGTCATACTATTTAGAATTTTTCTTCAATTAGAACTCTATAATAATGTAATTTCATATTTATTATCCATGGATAATATGAAGGTATCTTAAATTATATTCCATATATATTAATTAGTGAATTTTAGTGGATAGAATGGGTAATGGTGGGGATAATTATAACACCTTTGTCTCAATTTTTCATATTTTAATTAATTATTTTTTTTTTATTAAAATTGTTGGAGTTGAAGATTATATTTTCATCATTTTATTACATTTTACTAGTCTCACAGTTAGGGAATGATTAATAGCAACTGTAAGGAATTATCATATATATATTGAAAACCATTATTGGGGTTATAAAATGGTTAGAGAATGATTAGCGGAGACTGTGTAGATAAATATTACATCGGGTGAAATTCCATCTTAGTAGCCACAACAAGGTTTTTATAGAGTTAATAGTGACTATGTTGTCAAAACATATGAGGGTTGCATCTCATTTCTATTTGTTGTTAAATTGTTGCCAAATTATTTAACAAACTGTGTGGTCAATCATTGAGAGCTTACCCTAAATTGATTTTTTTTTCAGATTCTACCCTTGTTCAAATTTATACCATATTGTCTTCCTTTTCTCCTCATTTTCATTTGACTCAATGAAGTTGGATACCTAGTAGATCCCACTTTTTCCTCTTATGGTTTTATGGACTATAGTTCTTTATTTCATTATTGTAAGAAAAATTCATTCTCTCTTATCGATTCATCTCCCCCTACTTCCTCTTCTTATTCACCTATAATTATATTCGTCTTTCTTAAACCTGATTGGAAATAGTGGAGGAAAATAATGTCTATGGTTATCTAATAAGGATATTTTTGATTCCTATGGTTGGAGATGATTTCTACTTGTCTTACGATTGAGTTATCCTTTTATGGTGTTTTGGTTACATCTTTATGTGGTAGTTTCTTTTGTGTAACACTATTTATACAACAGGTCATGTGGAGCTTCAGTTTCCTAAATCAAATTAACTATAAAACTATGCTTATTTGTGATAGTATTTCCAAATATATGTTATTAAATAATGATTTGTACCTTTTAATGTTGATATAATGAGATTTTATAGTGGATTCTTGGTTTTTTTATCTAAAACCATTAATCATGCTTATATGGTGTTTCAGAAAATGTATTAATATGTTTTCACAAGTTAATTGAAAACCAAAGTGGTGTTTTGGATTTTCAAATAGATCACAAAATTATTTTTCTTCAAAAAAATTTTGTTTTAAAGGATGTTCTAATGTTTTAAGGGATTGTTCTTTTTTGATATTTCATTATTATTGATATTCAATTTCAATCATTGATATATTATTTTTCAAGTGATATTTATAATATAAGAATTGATTAAAATTTATTTTCAAATAAGGGTTAACGTTTTTAATTATTTACATAAATCTAGAGTCTCATTTGGAACCTTTTATAAATGGTTTTGACATTATAAGTTATTCCCTTTCTTTATTCCTCAATATATTATGAATTATAGGATCTTCTGTATATAATGAGTTAATCCTGATAAAAATTTAATCCTCATGTAAATGGAATGGGGTTGCGTATTAAATATTGTTATAGATGATATTACAGATTGCTTTTAGGATGAAATTTCATGTGTTACAATTTTTATATGTAATTAATGTTATTATAAAATGTTTCCTCTCCTTTATTGGATAGTTTCATGGGATCCTTGGGTATCTACATGGAAAATCAAGTGATGACTATTGTGCTAGTCATTATGAGAATATGGAAAGTATCCTATAGTAAATGAAATGATATGGTTTTTGTGATTTCTCTATATTAGGTCTAGTTTAGTTCAATTCATGGGTTATTTGTATGTAAGTTCATCGATGGATCAACAAATGATTCTATCCGAGTATTTCTTATATTGTCACACTAGAACCTAAGGTATTAACCATGATAATTAGTATTTGAGTTATATCCCATATTATTAATCATTGATATATCATTGGTTTTATTTACTTTTATTATTATATTAGTTGTCCATTATTTTAATTATATAAAATGTGTACTTGTTTTTTCCATTTACTCCTTGAATTTTTTTTTGGGTTTTCCTTTTATGAAATTATGTATTTAACTTGAACATATGTTTTGGTACCTATTTTATATTTGATTTATTAATTTTGGATTATACTCTTTACTTCTCTTTGACTGATCATTTCTCATTATGGCATAGTTTATATTCCAACTATTTTTCTAAATGAGTTTTATTTAATGAAGAAACTAATTCTTTGTTTACATTTAGAAAACCATGTTTTTCACTTATATAGATTTAAAATAAGTCTTCCCTTGAAAAATAGTTATAATTGAATGGTTTATTAAAAATAAAAAAATTCTACCATTTAGGTACTGAAGATATATATTTTTATTTTATAACACAGTCTTTTTAGAGTAAAATCGATTTACTTTCCTTGTTTCATAATAAAATTTAATATATGCCTTACAAATGAAATAAACAAACTTTTAAGTGAAATATTACTAAGAAAATGTATCTTATAGCCTATATAAAAAACATTATTTTTATTTTTCTATTATATATTCATTCAAGTATATTGGTTTTGTTTTTTTGTTGATGGATTGCATCAATATATCAAATGATATTTGTAATTGGATTTGGAGGGGACCTCAGGTCACACGGAGGGGGTCACATAGTGGATCAGTTTCATAGATCATCATAATATTATTTATGTTGTCCTTCTTGACTATATTTATCTCATATGGTTTTTTTTATCTGTATTTTCTATGTATTATCTTATCTTTTGTATTTTAAAGCGTGTTTTGTTATCCATTTTGATGTTATGCCTTTTTTGGTTTGAATTTTGGTTAAAAATACTTATTTATTTTACATGGGAGTCCATGGTATGGATGGATGTTTTCATATTCTCAAATAGGGTCTAAACCTAAAAATTTTATGTTTAAGGGTGAATCCATTCCCAAATAGTTATATTTGGTACCATTACTCTTTTCACAAGCCAATGATGATAGAAAATATGCTTCGGGACATGTAATATGAAAACATGGGTGCTTTTAGAGGTTAACATGGTTTAATTCATGATAATAGATATGTTGGTTGGTTACCTAAATGATTACATCAATATTTTAGAATGATAGTTCCTTGAAAATCATGTCTAATTTTGGATTCACAGTCTATAGGTAGTTTTCAAATGTTGGAAATTACATGAGTTGTGATTTTTTATAAAAGAGGATTTATTATACTAATTTTTATAAATTGATATATTTTATATTGATATGATGAATTACCTATGTTTCATAAAATGAAACAATAAAATAATTTGTTTGTTTTCTTTTTCATTATTTTAGTGATAAATGTAGTTTCTTTATTTATCTGAAAAACATGATTTTTTATCATTTATATTTAATTTTTATAGAATAATTTGTGGGTATCCGACTTCGTATGTGTATATATGCACCACATACATGTGAACTCTAGTTCATATGAAAATATTATTTACCATAGTTTATTTTTGGGAAATTAATTATGGTCTTTATAGTATATATATTTAGAGAGATTTTAATTCCTCTTAGAGCCTATATATGTAGTCGATAATAATCTATGAAGGATTACAACCACATATAACTTATATTATATTCAGGTTTTCACATTTTAACATGATGAATTGTATCTAATTCATTTCTAATTATGTTATATTATTAGAGTTACAAAAGATCCATGATTTGGGATTGTTATATTATTACCTTTTTAGGATATAAGTTCATGATTAGTGGTGTGTAAGATAAAACAATCCCTAATTGTTCATTATTAACAAACGTTGATTTCCAGTAACCTCTAGAGATAATGGGAAACATAGTAGTGCACAAGCTCAGAATTATGGTAATTTAACCTGGTTCCTGATATATTTATATAATTTATTAGGTTTATATCAATATAGTTAGATATTAATGATCTTTAATGTGTCAATATATTTATTTTGGTACCAGTCTTTCGACTATAAATGTAAACGTTATTGAACATTTGATAAAATATGATCAATTTTCAATTATTATTATATATACACTCTAAAAAAATAAAAAAATATTGTATATAAAACATTCCATAAAATATATAGGGTCATGAAATTGAACTTTGGGTGTAATTCCTATTTACATAGATTGTGTTGTAAAACTCATCATCTAGTTTCATTGGTTCAACTACATAATAAAATAAATTCCATGACATAAACCATGATAGCACCTTATAATACAATAATAGGTTTTCATGTGATTTTGTTTATTTTAAAAATGGTTTTATTTGATTTGATTCATTTAATGAATGATTATACAATTAAAGGTGAAGAATTTATATAGGATTATAGAATTTATGATTTTTTGATGAATGATATAAATATGTAACATAGGGTAACATGTGGTTATGTACCTAGTACCTAGTAAGGGAAAAGGGGGTCTTGAATTCCTGGAAGAACAACCATGATTCTAGTTGGCTCTCACTAGAAAATTTTTGACCACTAAGTGGTCAAAAAAATGCTATGTTTACTTGGTATGTTTCTGAGTGTTTTCACACACAAAGGTAAATTGATAAATTTATTATACATGGGTTTGGATTAAATATTGTATGTTCTTATTTCAGTGGGGGTCATTCCATAAAGAAATTATCTCTATAGTCTATCCATTTCCCTCTCTATAGACCTTGGATGTTTTCTCATTCAATAATAAGTAAAATTTAAATATTTATATGGTGTTGTTCACATAATGGTAAGTGATTTTAAGTACCTATATTTTCTAAAAAAATGGAAGTATTTTTGGGTATCTAATTTGTTCTACTATTATTTTATCCTTAATTTTTAGTAGAAATGTTTATTTCATATTCCTTTAGATATATTAATCCTTCATATATTATGTGATTTATTTTTTGGTCAAGAGTTAGGTGACCTCACTAACTCTTTTTCATTTATATTAGTCATTATATGCATATTGGGTATTGATATTGTGCTTTGATGGCATGTGTGAATTTAATGTGATGAGAATAAGGATTAATTAAATGTAACTGACTTTACGTAAATTTTAATGTTCTCCTCATATATTTTATACATTAATCGTGGCTTGAAATATGAATTAAAATATTGGAAGTGTTAAATAAATGGTAGAAATTGAAGTCAAATTCATAATCATGATGTTAACATAGATAAAGGAATCAATAATGAGTATAGTGTGGTGAAAATAAATATTTTGGGTTTTATTATTATAGAGTATTACTTATTGTTATTTGATTTCATGTTATAATATTGAGAACATAAATGAAATATGAATATTATGTTTGGAAATAATAATTTGGATAATATTGTAATTAAGTACTGGAATAATTATTTCCAACTTGAAGGAATATGAGATTTGGGTTAAAACTCATTGGAGTGAGTAAAAAAAATATTTTATGAGTTATGATGTTTTTTAATATCTTTTATGAGTTACATTATTATTTTTAACAATATGATATTATATTTTATTAAATATAAAATAAACATACAAGAGGGATTTCTTAGTTTTATCAAAATAAATGGGAATATATGAAACTAAGAGTTTAAAATTGGGGTTTTATAAGAAATAATGATGTTGGAATTTTGAATTTATGTAATAAGAATGTAAATGAGATTATTTTATATTAATGAGTGATTTGAATTTACAATGATTTGTTATAATGTGGAAATTGTGAATAAATATGGTCTTATTATAGGGGAATTGAAAATTTAATTTTTCATATTATACTGCTAATCATTTTTTATATGAATGTAATAATCTTGGTTGACATACAGGTAACCTAGGGTTAAAATATAACCGAAGATATTGAAATGTGGTACATGGGTTTTCCATAACTTTTTTTCATCTTGATACTACATTATATGACATTTTTTTATAATAATCATACATGGTTAATGTTTTAGATATTATTAATCATAATTATTGTTTATAGCTTCTACCAGTATGGGAAAAGTAAATATATGAATTTTTTTGTGAAATTGTTATTAAATAATTATATAAAATTCATACTAAAAATGATTTAATTAAATAACTTTATAGCTTAAAAATATTGATATTATAGAATGTTAATATAAAATGTTTGATTGGGGTTTTGGAAGTTTCTACAGAGTATTGTTTCTCACTCACTATACATGTTCACCTAATGTACATATAGATTATATGAACGGTGTTGTAGGAAAATGATAAGCTATATATTAGTTAGAAATTTGTGTTAAATTTCATCATAGCTTTGATATATTATTCTATATTATTCTTATAGAGTGTTTATCAACATCTTCTTCTTTTAAGTTAAACAATTAATGAAGTATTACATGGGATTTATTTTTATTCCATTTTTTGAATCAATGATTCATTTGGGGTTTTATTATTTTTAATTTTATACAGTGTAGAAAAATGCATCACTTATTTTAGATATATATTTTTGTGATTTATTTAATTTAATGTTTTTTTCATGTATATTATACAGTAAATATCTCCTCATACAATACTTATAAAATCACGATTCTGTCACTAGACTCTAGTGACCTAGGAGTATACTTGAGTTCATGTATGTTTTTTTCATAAAAATAAAATCATTCCATGGAAACACATTACCAAATATAATAAAAAAAATTACTTTCCAAGAAAATTATATTAATGAAATTTGTATAAATGAGACAAGAGGTCGAGACATGATCTGAAAGCTATTTTTGTGTTCCTATCCTGTATAACCATATTGAAATTCCATGTTTTATTTGGAGAATGAGGTTATGTTTTATTGATTCATAAGTAATATTTTTTGGTATAATTCTGAATTTAATAATGGGTGACTATTGGGTTATTCGTGCATCATTTTTAAGATATAGAAAATAAATATGTGTTATTTGGTGCATGTTAATATATATTTTTTGTAATTTTATTTAGAATAAATGATGGGATTATTAATAAACAAATAAATTTTTTTTATAAAAAGATTTATAGTATTTAAACCTTTAATTAAATACATTGAAATTATTTTGATGATGTAATATTATAGGTTCATTTAAATAATTATATTTTTATCATGTGTCAGAAATAATTCATTGTCTTTTTGTTTGATAAAAATATTATATTAATTACTAGTGGTGTGTGGAATTTTATAGAACCATGTAACCAAATAAGTTTACTAATAATACTAACATGAACGAAATAGATCATAGAAGATCTAGAAAATGGAATATAGATAGTCTAATCATATTGCATTTTTAGAATAACCAATGACACCAATAGGGAAGAATAATAATAATTCATCTTATTATGAATATGAGAATTAATGGAAGACCATTCTTGTAGGTTGTAGTGTATACCGACATGGTTCAATATTTTATTGGTAAACATCCCCTTATTGTTAAGGGAGATATAGGGTCTAACAATATCGAAGAGTGTTCATGTGATGAACTGACCTATGTTAATACATTACATCACATGATCTAGCCTACCACAAGGACCCAAGCACATTATCCATCATCATGAGATTAAAAAAGCTTTGAGTTTATCAAACGAATACCTTGGGATTGATTCCACCATCTACAGGTGATAAACAATATTGTATACTCTTATAGAGAAATTATTATCATATTAAATGTTCATATAAAGTTAATAAATAGTTTCCTAATATAAAAATATCCCCACGATTCATGTTAAATAATGAACAAGGTGAACATCCAAATGTGGATTTATAATAAAATTATAAATGGGTGGTAGATAAAATGTTAATATATAAAAAAAGATTGAAATGGTTGATGGGTTGACATGAAAAATACATACTTCCTCCCAAATACAATCCAACCACAATAAAATTACGTAGAATCCATCTCTCTATGACTCATGGTCACCACATAAGCATAATCATCACCATAAAATGAAGATGAAGACTAAAGAACACCGCCGAAGGAATATGATCCAATTATTTTACCAAAATCAATTTACATTAGATAATACTTAGTCAATATATACACAATGGGGTTTATGTAGGGTGTTATAAGAAACCAATTCGGTTACCTTTGTGAATCTTTATATATTTTTTCTAAGTTAGTTCCTAAGACTAGTTTCAAATATAATTACGAATTTTCATTTTTACTTTTTCTGAATGGGAAAAACAAATAAAATTTTAATTTTCATTATAAAAGAATATACAATGAAAATGAATCTACGTATAAAATATGTTTTAAATACTAAAAAAATAATATAAATAAGATTCATAGGTTAAATACAAGTAATTAGAAAACAATATCAAAGATTATAAAAAAATATGGGATTTCAAACTCAAGAATAATGGTATAACCTAAAAAATCACTAAATTGTGATCCACATGATGGATTATGATGCAATTATAATAGTCAAATACCTCAAAATACCGTTAATATTATTTCACGGATGGAAACCACTAGTTGGGGCATGAAATACTCAATGGTAACAATAAACCTTTATAAGATGTAACCCAATAAAAATCCATGGAATACCGTCTATATAAATTATACATGATTAAAAACTCAATTTAAAAATACATTTAGACTAATAAAAGTCTAAAAAAATATAAATACGTTGTATGTTCATTAAATGAAATTTTAGTATTGTAACTCTTAAATACCATGAAATCTCCATTTTGACCAACTTAAAATCATATAAACCATGAAAAAATGTAATTATCTCAATGTTATTAGATATAGATACCAATATATTATAAATCATGCATAGAAAATTTGATCACGAGGAGTATGCCAAATTAATTTTGGTTACATGGAAAAAAAATATTCTCGTAAATGAGATTAAATCATATTCCTTGAGTAAAAATGCTTGAGATAATAGAGGAACCTAATTTACCCTAGAAACTAAAACCACCATGATTAGGTCGAACCCAAGCCATATATTCCACCCCCATGTAAAGAAAGGATAAAAAAGATATTATATATGGAAGAAGAAGAGAATATAAGAGATGAGGGGGAGACCTCGAAATAAAATGACAAGTTAACCTTATATAATCACTTTATAATGAGGGGAGGAAAAAATCAAAAAATTGAGGTGGATTAGGATGATATCCTTGCAAGACTCTAGATAATTTTGACGAAGATGAAAAATGAATGTGGGGGAAATCAAAATATAAAATATATCAAAATTATATAAATCCAATTTCTAGGAATAATTCTTGGTTAAGAAGTATTGTTAGGGGAAATGTGAGCCAATTTTATGAGAGACACTAAATTAATGGAGTATCAATGTTGTGTTTTCTTATATGTTTACTATTAAACCCATGCAAATCATGTTTCCTATATTGTCTTCCCAAATTTTATATTTTCAATTTCCAAACTCAAAAATTTATAGATATAAATATTTAATATTATAAATACATAATTATGGAATTATGGTAATTGACCTACATTGTTTTTGAAGTCAGTCATTGTTTGAAATTTATATTCTTACTAACTACTATATATGTGGCAATTAGGGTCGAACCCATAGGGAAGGATTTTTTGACCACTAATATTTGAAAAACTAACTTAAATTCCCTACTATTGTCAGTAAAAGGGATTGAATTTTTATCTTTTTAATTTTTTAATTTATTTATTATAAGGCACAAATTAAACAATACAAATATTTACTTTTTATTCTAAACTGTATTATAACAAGGAACAAGATAAAAATAGTAACAAAGAAATAAAATGCTGAAGAGTGAACAATCTAGAGAAATACGTCCGGGGAAAATATCAACTCTGCTGGTTTTGAAATCCTTCCTTATCACGATATTATTTACAACTAATATACTTAAAAGGAGTGCTTTATTTCCTTCTCCAAGAGATAAATCACTCAAGCCGACCAATTTTGGAGTTCACCACTTTTAGATTAATCATCTTGGAAATTCTTGTTTGAAAAGATTAGAGAAAAATATCTACGTATATTTTTGTAGTCTTTAATTTCAATTCAAATGATTAAAGAAATTATTCCTCAATAAAACTCTCCAATTGAATGTGGAATTACAAGATTAATTATTGGTGATATTTTTCAATTAAAGCCAATCAGAATAGATCTCACTAATCAATTCCGATCACATTTAAAATGATAAAGAGAAGGAGAAAGAAATATTAACCAGTAGATTCAATTTAAACCCTAAAATGGAAGTATTTAGCAAATCATCGTCTCTATTCATTTGAAAAAATCACTCAATTACAGAGGAATAAAATTGAAATAAAACAGAGGAAGAAAACTCCCTCTGCTAGTATGAATTGCAGCTGCCCCTAGCCCTCGGGTCTCCAGAGAAATGTTCTCCGAGAAGTGCTCTAGGATTCTCCCTCAAGGTTCTTTCTTTACTCCCTAGTGAAATATCCAATTCCTCCAACTCTGGTGTGTTCATGGAATGAATCGATGATAATGAGTACCCCCCACACAAATTCTGATTCATCTCTATTTTAGTACTCTCTGTTATATACTTCATGTCACTGAACACTTCCACCGACTTCAATTGTCCCTCAGTTGTGCACTGCACACATATTATTTATTTTGTGATTGGCACATCGCGATAGTTTTCCCCTCGTTACTAACTCCCGCTGATTTATTTGTGGGAATTTGGACATATACCTACATATTGAACGAACCTGGACAGTTAGAATAGAAAATAAGTAAATGTTTCAACATAAAAAGATTACTTTTATAAACCAATGTTAAGAGTAATATTAAAAAATTATTAGTTATTATTTTAGATATTATAATTAATTAATCTTCTGAGTTAAATGTTATTATTTATTAATTTATTTAATTATTATAGTGATTAGTTAATAATTAGCTTAAATTAAATATTTATAAATTATTATTTATTAGAGTTTAGTTTTGGAATACTAATTATTACAATTTATAAAAATAAAAATAATTATTATATTTTATAATTATTTTATTCATGAAGTAGTAAATTAATAATGACTAAATTCATTAATGTATTAAATTTAATTATATTAATTTTATTAATAAATCGATCATTAACATTTTAGTTTAATACATTTTATTTTATTTAATTTAAAATTCTAATTTTTTAACTATTATTATTATTAGTTAATTATTTATTATGTTATATGTTTTTATTATTATTTATTTATTTTATTGTTATTTTATATTTATTTGTTAATTTTTAATAAGTTAATTTTTTTTTTAATTTGTCAATCTTTTTCCCAAATCTGTGCAGCTTTTCCTCCCTTGACAATACAACAGTGACTCATTCGGTCTTAAACAACATAACTCAGGCGTTGAACTGGTCTTCCAGTAAAACTTCCAGTACGTAGAGGCTTCAAGAAACATGTCTCCTAAGAGAAATTATTCACCCACAACGTCGGATTCATCTGGTTTCAGTGGTGACACATGATCCCCTTTCCTATGAAGATAGATCCGTGACCTTAAATTTCAAATAGATTAGGGTTTCATGACTCCTCCGTACTGTGTGGGTTCTCATAAATAGTGGAGATATGACATCAGGTGATTTCTAGTGAATGCACTGGTTCTATCTCCAGTTCCTCTCAATTGAAAGGCTGAGTTGGTTCCTCCATGCTGTGGTGCATATTCAGTTAGCTACTAGCAGAAAGACAATGTGGGTTCTTCTTCCATTTGACACGATGACAATGGATCTTGGTGTCTCCTACTATGGCGGAGTGATAAATTGTTCCTAAACCGAACTTCAGATGACATCAATTTGATATTCTGTTCAGATCTGATGCATGTATTATAATAATTGGGGTTTTAGATGTGTTTTTTGGTGCATGAAGAAGCTTTGGAAGATGACATGGTGCGTGAAGAAACTGTCGATGTGGAAACGGTGTGAGGGAGTCACAGTGCAACAGTAATGATATTTTGCAAGGAGTAATGGTGACTGTGAGTCCGTGAGCAAATGGGGGTAGTGCTATGAGACAGTGATGGTAAGAAATGACACAGTGCCACTGTAAAGTGGTGAGACCGTGTAGATACGGTGCGTGGTGGCACTGTAAAATGAAACAGTTGTTGTGACATCGTGATGCTGCACAATAAACAGAGTAAATAAAATAAATTAAAACTTAAATTAAAAAAAACAAAACTAAATTATTAATAAAAACTAAAACATAATTAAAACAATTGAAAATTTAATTACAACATAAATACTAATAAATTTATAAAACCAATTATACTTAAGTTATATTATTAATAACATAAATTCAAATAACATTGATTATTACTATACTAAAAATTGAATTCAGAAAAAATTAAGTTCTTGAAAGTTAATATTAAATTAAAATAATAATAAAACAAATTTTAGTTATATATAAAAGACTACTGTTTTAAATTAATTAAAGAAATCAAATAACTATTATTTTATTAATCAATTTATATTAATTAATTATGTTACTGAAATTAACCAAGATTAAAACATTTATAAAGCTAAATTAATAAATAAAGAATTGTTAAATTGAATAAAATATTTAGATTCTATTAAATTAAATTAATAAATATTTAATACATTAAATGATAAATTTAAACTTCATTTTCTATGTTCAAATTCAGACATAATTAATTAGCTAATTAATTTTAAATAATTAACTATGCAGAACAAAAATAACAATCTAAATAAAAAGTTATTAGTATATAAAATTTAAGTCAGAAATAAATTATTTATTTTAAAGCTTATAATATACTATTAATTATAAAAATTTATTAATTATTAATGTTAATATTAAAAATACTAAATATCCATTATTTATTAAACATTGTTAAAATAAACAATTAAATTTATAAAAATTAATTAAATAGATGTGGAAAAAAATATGTTTTAATAGACACATCAAATTCCCCCACACTTAAACATTGTTTTTCCTCAAACAATCCCTTTCCTTATTATCATTGAAAAATAGAAAAGTTGTTTTTATTAAATTCCTCAAAATGTAAAATTTCAGTAGAGGACTAAAACATGTCATTAGGCTTACAAAATAATTGGCTCATTTGAATCTTACATAGAAGAAATACTCAATGGTAGCCAAGAGAGTAATGAATCAACCAGAAATAAAAGTGGAATCCCCCATATATGGTACTGCTTAGTGACTAACTTCAATCCAGGCTCAAGTCCAGAGTCCAAGAGTGATAAAAAGGTAAAAATTATGTTGAATTATGGCTTTAATAGTAGGAACATTATACTTTGATGGAATCCTATGTTACAAAAAAATTAATTTTTGTTAGAATCACCTTATTGATACAACCTAAATTATTTATATAAAAAACAATTGACCCTTTATTCATCTCGCATTCATCATTACCCTCTCCTTAATAAGCTCATTTTTGACCCGAGACACATTATTTATTTTTCCCAAGCCATGTATCAGGTTCTAAGCACTGTGCAATGCACTTATTCAAAGTGTACAGAGGGATTATAGTAAACAGAAATGCACCCATCATCTTGGGTCTTAGAAACTCACCGTGGGATCCCAGATGCCCAAATTACTCCAGTTTCAAATGTTTTATATAAAAACCTTTTACATTGTCTGATTAAGATGACTAATTTTTATAATTAAAAGAAAAATGAGTCACCTATGATCAAAATAAAACATTTAATTCCAAATTTTGTGATCATAATTCCATTAAATGATCTCCCATGTAACTCTCAGGAATAATTACTAAACCAAAATTTCCATTAGATCACTAAGATAGGTCACTCAGAAATCATCTATTATCATTAATTTCAGATTCAAAAAAAATCTTCACTACAAATAAGTATGTTTTAGTGGGAATTTATGGACTTCCAATTAACCACAGTGAAGCACCATCAAGAATTGGACCCCTCCCCCACACTTAAAACCCAAATTTTTCCCCAATGATGACTTCTAAATATGGATATAAACAATTAATCAATTAAGGATCAAAATAGATTTTAAATTTAATAGATATATGACATGTATAAAGGTCAAATTAAAGTTAAAAAGTCTTATTTTACACAATTAATAAATTAACAACATGGTTCCTTGAAAAGGAAAAACATTAAAATTTATGTCCAGTGATAAAGATTTTCAATATAGCTCAAAAGTTGTTTATAAGGTGTGGGTGCACAATTAATTGGGTGTAACCATGTTTAGAAAAATTTATTCAGTTAGATATTAAATAAATCATACAAAGATCAGGCTAAAAACACCAACATTAATAAGATTTAAAAGACTAGCATCACATACTCCCCCACACTTAGTTTTAAGCAGCGAAAATTTTTTAATAACAAAGCAATTCAGTTTCTAGTAGTGAAGTACATGCAGAATTTTTTATTTACACAGTCACATACAACAAAATTTTATTCCAATACAAGAAGAATTTTAAACCTATGTACAATTTTTCTTTTAGTAGCAAGAAAATCAGCAATATTAAATACAGTTCAAATCATGCTATAGAATTTTTAGTACACATGTAGCAGTTTTTTCCAATACAAGAATAATTTTCCAAGCAGGCATAATTTTATTAGCAAAAAAACGAGCAGAAATACATGCATAATATTAATGTACTTACCTGAATAATTTTTCTATTACTCATTCAGCATGGGAAATTGACTCCTTAAATGGCACAACAACATCATCTTAAGAACATAGTTCATGTAAACTAGTAAAAAAAATTCAGCAGAGATAGAGTATATGGAAGACAACTAAGCAGAACATTACTAAACACTAAACAGTAAAAATATGAGAATAATGAAAGGGCATGGGTTGAATCCCATGAAGCACTAAATTTAAAGTCTTCAGTTATAGTTTATTTAATAAAAACTTCTATGGAAAACAAAATAAAATCCATGGGTTGATTCCCATCCAGTGCAAGGTTTAAAGTCCCCAGCCAGACTAACCTAGCTACTAACCATCGTAACTAGGTGGATGTGGATTCCATAATAAGAAACACCATATGTGTTTGGCCCAATTATTTTTAACAGTAAGATGAGATTTGTGGGAAACAAGACAAATATAAACTAAAACAAAACTCTCATATCCTGAAACAACTCATGCGTAACACCCTTTAACAGTTGAAATCATAATGTTGTCCACTTCCAGAATTGTTTCCGTCTTATCTAGTGTTGAGTTCACAGGAAGGGACAACATAGTAATAGATGCTTCAAATGGTTCATCATTATTTTCATGGAAATCTCTCTTAACATCAACACTCAAGGATTCACATTCAAGGGTGCATGTGGGAAAATTCTGATTAGCATGTTCAAGAAGAGATTCAATAGAGTACTGAAAAGAATTATGAACATTGGAATTCATGGCTGATTCCTCGTCTAGACTACTATCAGTATCATGATGATCATTTTCACCCAACTCAGTTGAAGAAGAAAGTTACAAACAAGGAAGAGAATTTATTTTATCACAAAAAAATTCATGTCTAACCATATAGTAAATCTCTTCGAAAAGATCATCATCTATTAACTCACACTAAAAATATAACGATTCAATCAATTCAATTATGCAACCATCATCTATTGCGTGTTCAACCTCTCAATCATGTTTATATTCAAAAGGATCACATCCCAAAACAAAATCTGTAGTGTGTTCCAGAGTGTTATGTTCAGGGATAGAAATTTTCAATTAATCTTCAATAAAGGCATGTACAAGATTGATCAAATTTAAACATTTACGCCCATGTATATCAAAACTGACTTAAATTTCACTGCACAATGTTTCAGAAAAGTGATTAATATGAGAATAGGGATACAAAAACTCATTAGTTAGTCTTTATTAAAATATTATTCCCTCATCCTCATCATCTAACAATATTTCAGAATTTATTGGGTTTATAGGTTTCAAACATGGAAGAGAAGTGTCCATTAATGTTCAATGATTTTAGTTTCCATGTTATCCATCTTAAGGTTCTCATTAAGATTATACACAACATCAAGTTCATACAAATTTTTCACAATAACAAAAAATTTGGGTGAAGAGTTTTTAACATTCAAATTTTCATTTTCTAGTATATCTTCAACCCAAGTGACTTACTTGTCAAAACTCCTAAAATAGTTATTTTTCTTCAATGTAGGAATTATGAAGAGAACTAGACATTCATTTTCAATATCTTCCAATTCATCTTCATAATTTTCCAACTCAACTACATTAAAATTCATTCTGGGGTCTTTTTCATTTTGTTCTTGATTCAATGAGTTGGTTGTTTCCAAATTTAGGTTAACATAATCATATTTTTCAAAGAGAATGGTTTCCTGTCCAGTTTCACTATCACTCTCTTCTTCAATTTGATTTTCAAATATTTTATAATCATTTTCCTCTTCACTTTCTTCAAATTATTCTTTTTCTTTAACCCCTTGTTGTAATTCCAAAAGCACATTTTCTAATCTTTTAATTATTTGATCATAGTCTTTAGAATCTCTATGTTGAATTTCATGGATTTTAGTTAACCTTGTCATCAAAACATCCTTCCTGGTATCTAATTTGGTTTCAATCAATTCATGTTTACCTAGTAATTCAAGATTAGATTCAATGTTTCCATCTTCTTCAATGTAATCATCTTGTTGTGGCTAGTTATAAAAACACTGCCAGGAGGTGTGTTAGTAACTGCCACAACAAACACAGTAAGGTCTAGTGAAAAATTTTGAGCAATCAAGAAATTACATTTTTAAACTAAAAACAGGTATGAATAAACACACACAGTTTCATAGATGTTTTAAAATATTAAAGGACAACTAAAGCAGTAGGTTTTAGATCACATTTGTTTATGCAATTTTTTTATGTTTTTTTATTCTATTTTTTTCATATTTTTATTTATTTTTATTATTATAACCCTATACTCTCAGCGCGTGTCTTCCCTTGAAACGGTGTAAAAAATGAGACCTATACTTCCATTGAAGTCAGTCTAGTTTTAAAATTTATAATCCAACTAACTACTCTATATGTGTCAAGCATAGTTGAACCAATCGGGATGGATATTTTTGACAACTAATCTTCTAAAAACTAACTAAAAGTCCCGACTGTTGTCAGTAGAGGGATTGAATTTCTATCTTTTTAATTTTTTAATTTTTTTATTTATTATAAGGCACAAATAAAACAACACATTTTTTTAGTTTTTGTTCAAAAATGTATCAAAATAAGAAACAAGCTAAAAACAGTAACAACGAAATAAAATGATAAAGAGTGAACAATCTACTAAAATATGTCTAAAGAACATCTCAACTCTACTGGATTTGAAATAATTCCTTCTCATGATAATATATACAACTAATATCACTGAAAGGAGTGATTTATTTCCCTCGCTAGGAAATAAATCACTCAAGCCGACTAGTTTTGTATTTCTCCAAATTTAGATTAATCAACTAAAAAACATTGGTTTATAAAGATTGCAGAACAAACTCGTCGTATGTTATGTAGTATTTAATTTCAATTAAAATGATTAAAGAAGTTTTTCCACAATCAAACTCACCGATTGAATGTTGAATTCCCTGATTATGTATTGGTGATATATTGCAATTTAATGCAATAAGAATAGATCTCTCCAATCAATGCCGATCACATTTAAAATGATAAAGAGAAGGAGAAAGAAAGACTAACCAGTAGATTCAATTTAAACAATGAACTAGAATTATTTAGCCTATCAACATATTTATTTCATATAATAAATTCATTCAATTATAGAGGAGGATAATTGAAAGAAAACATAGGTAGAAAACTCCTTCTGCTAGCATGAATTGTAGCTGCCCCTGGCTCTCAGGTCTCTAGAGAAAGGTTCTCCATGAAGTGCTCTAGGATTCTCCTCCAAGGTTCTTGATCTTCTCCCCAGTGAAAGATCAAATTCCTCCAACTTTGGTGTGTTTGTGGAATGAATCGATGAGAATGAGTTACCCCCAATTTCTGATGTATCACTATTTTAATACCCTCCGTCATCTATTTCATGTTGTCGAACACTTCCACAGACATCAACAGCCCTTCAGCTTTGCACCGCACATGTGTTATTTTTTTCGCGACTGGAGCGTCGCGATAGTTTTCCCCTCTTAACTAACTCCCGTTGACTTAGTTGTGTGACTCTTTATGTATACCTACCACATGAATGAACCTAGATAGTTAGAACAGAAAATAACTAAATGTTTCAACATTAAAAGATTACTTTAATAAAAAAATGTTAAAAGTAAAATAAAGTAACTATTAGTAATTATTTTAATTATTTTAATTATTATAATTTTTTAATCTTTGGAGTTAAATGTTATTATTTATTAATCTTTTTGATTATGATAGTGATTCGTTAATAATTATATTAAATTAAAAGTTTTGTAATTATTAGTTTATTAGAGGTTAGTTTTGGAATATTAATTATTACAATTTATAAAATTATAAATAGTTATAATATTTTATAATTATTTTATTCATAAAACATTAAATTAATAATTACTAAAATCATTAAAGTATTAAATTTAATTATAATAATTTTATTAATTAATTTATCATTAACATTTTTGTTTACTAGATTTTATATTAATTAATTTTAAATTGTAATTATTTAACTATTATTATTAGTTATTTATTTATTATGTTCTATGTTTTTATTATTATTTATTTATTTTATTGTTATTCTATTTTTATTTGTTAATTTTTATTGTGTTAATTATTTTTAATTTTTTCTGTCTTCTTCACCAATCCGTGAATCTCCACCTCCATTATATGTACAACAGTGGCTCATTCGGTCTTCAATATCATAGAACAGGCGGTGAACTGGTCTGCCAGTAAAACTCCTAGTGCATAGAGGCTTCAGAAAATAGATCTCCTAAGAGGAATTCTTCACCCACGATGTCGGCTTCATCTGGTTTCAGTGGCGACACAGGATCCCCTTTTCTAGAAATATAGATCTGCGACTCAAAATTTTGAATAGAGTAAGGTTTCATGACTCCTCCCTACTATGCGGCTACTCGGAACTAGTGGCAATGTGGCATCAGGTAATTTATAGTGAATGTGCGGGTCTCATCTCTCATTCCTCTCAATCGGCGGGCTGAGTCGGTTCCTCCAAGTAGTGGCGCAGATTCAATTAGCTACCAGAAGAATGAGAAAGTGGTTTCCTTATCCCTTTGACATGATGAAAATGGATCTTGGAGTCTGCTTCTATGGTGGAGAGATAAATTATTCATAAACAGAACTGGAGATGGTGTCAACTTGTTATTCTATTCAGATCTGATACAAGTATTAAATGAATTAGGGTTTTAGATGTGTCTGCAATGAATGAAGAAGTAGTGGAGGATGACAAAGTTCATGAAGAAATAGTGGAATTGGAAATGGTGTGAGGGATTCACGGTGCCACTGTAATGATATGATGCAAGGAGTTACAACGACTGTGAGTCAGTGAGCAACCAGTGGCAGGGCTGTGAGACAGTGAAAGTAAGAAATGAAATGGTGCCACCATAAAGTGGTGAGACCGTGTTGATACGGTGTGTGGTGGCACTATAGAATGAAACATATGTTGTGACGCCGTGACGCTGCAAAAAAACCAAGTAAATAAAATAAATTAAAAATTAAATTAAAAATGAAAAAACAAAATAATTAATAAAAAGTAAAAATTAATTAAAACAATTGAAAATTTAATTACAAAATAAACTTTAATAAATTTATAAAAACAATTAAACATAATTTTAATTATTAATAACATCAATTCGCGTAACATAGATTTTTACTATACTAAAACTTGAATTCAGAAACAATTAAATTATTAAAAGGTAATATTAAATTAAAACAATAATAAAGAAATATTTAATTATTTATAAAATACTACTATTTCGAATTGATTAATGAAATCAAATAAATACTATTTTATTAATCAATTTTTGTTAATTAATTAGGTTAATGAAATTAAACAAGATTAAAACATTTATAAAACTAAATTACTAAATAATAAATTGTCATATGACATAAAATATTTGGATTCTATTAAATTAAATTAATTAAAATTTAATACATAAAATGCTAAATTTAAACTTCATTTTCTATGTGCAAATGAAGACTTAATTAATTAGCTAATTAATGTTAAATTATTAACTATGCAGAACAAAAACAACAATCTAAATAAAATGTTATTGGTCTATAAAATTAAAGTAAGAAATGATTTAATTATTTTAAAGCTTATAATACATGATTAATTATAAAAATTGATTAATTCTTAAAGTTAATAATAAATATAACAAAGATCCATTATTTATTAAAAAATGTTAAAATAAATAATTAAATTGATAAAATTTAAATAAAAAGATGTAGCTAAAAATGTTTTAAAGGCCACATCGGTTATCATATGCAAGAATACTAGGAAATTATATATCTTCTTATTTTTTAACCTTATCGGATGAAAGTGAATCCTATAAGAATTGTGCTTGGGGGAATTATACAACGTAGGTAGGATATTCTGGTCTTATAGTGGTGGACTTTGTGATTGATATAGGATTATTTTTTGAATCTGTTAATTGATAATTTATTTCAATGTATATTATGAATTTATATATGACTTCATAGATATAAATGATTTTAATGCATCTATTTTTTATTATTCCTCCATATTTATAGACATGATCCATTTTTCATTGTCCTTGTGCATTGATGAGGCATCTAAATCTCATCAATTGGAGTATCACTTGATTTTTTAATTCAATATAGGGTTAGAATAGTCTTCAGCATACATTTATAGAGGTGTAAAATTGGGGTATCATGGAAGATACTAATCAATAAGAAGTAATAAGGTCTTATGTTAGTTCTAGTAGATCTAAAAAAATCTAGAAGAAAAATATAGATGATTACTATAAGGAAGTGAGTGATTAGTAGGTTAGGTGAAGACTATTTCTTATTATTCATTCATAGGAATGATATTATTATAGTCTTATCATAGTGATTTTAAGGGATATTTAGGATCCATATATCCTTGTGTGATAATGAAATTTCAGTCCATTGAAAAAAATATATCTCTACAAAATAAATTTAAATTGAGCTTAGAGGGGTGAAGGTTAAGATTGTAATTCCACATATGAATTTCATGGGTGGGAAAGCTTTCCATAATATAACACTGCTCATATTTCATATAATTGACCTATTTACATGGGTGTAGAGGTTTAATAGGGGTTTCATTGATATGTAATTTGTAGCAAAAAGGATTTA
Organism: Viscum album; assembly: GCA_963277665.1. Classification (NCBI taxonomy): domain Eukaryota; kingdom Viridiplantae; phylum Streptophyta; class Magnoliopsida; order Santalales; family Viscaceae; genus Viscum; species Viscum album. Next base: position 1,392,140,638 of record OY728152.1, read on the forward strand.
GGTATCCTAGAGGAAGTGAAAAGGTGGAGGATTTTTTATCTTTTTTGTGATGGGGTAGGTGTGAACGGATCATAGAGAAGCATTATTGATAATTCGAAGTATGATATTGGTTAATTATACTATACATAGAATGTTATTTTATAAAAATTATTCCCTTTATTATATTTATTCTTGGATGGTATTGGATTTGGGTTCGTATATTGAAACTTTATCTTGATTTTTAATTGTGAATAATCTTCTAGGACGAAGAGAGGAACCATTAAACGATACCCAGTTTTTTCAAATTTTTTAGTGTATTTTGAAGTTATAACACATATCTATTTTATATATAAATTGTTTTTATGTAATTATAGTATTGTATTACATGACTTTTTTCTGATAACACATAAATTATTAATAGTGTAGGGTTTTGATTATTCTATTGCTTTAATAGGAGATTGGGATTTTCCTACCAGCAAGGTTGTTGATGATCATAGATAATTTAGGATGATCAAATATAAAATAGTAGGGATGTTTTCTAGATTATTGGAGGGATTCGATAGTATTTTTTCTTTACATGGTTATTATGAATCAATAGATGTTCAATAATGATTTTGTAAAACTGTCATGGGAAAGGATGGTGGTGTTCGTGATTATCATGGTATTGGGTATCAATAAAAACTATATATCTCCTTAACAAATGGAACTATATTATCATATATAATTTAAAAATTAGTTAAAGGATCATTAATACAAGGTATTAATTATTCAAATGTTTTCTTAATGGGGTGGTCTAGTGAATTTTTCTATGAATAGGGATATGATTTTAAATGATTCGGATTATTGTCATAGGAAAAAGACAGTAACCATTAAGAACTGATACCTATTACCATTGATCAATGATTTAATCGAGAAATTGTGTGGCATTTAATGATTTTATAAGATGAAAATTTAGTATGATTATTACTAGTTTAGAGTGAGAGTTAGTGTTTCTCCAAATACGTCATAACAAAAAACCAAAGTCCTTTGTGACTTTTTAGTGATATTGTTTAGGGTGATGAATGAAACATAAATGTTTATAGCCTTAATGAATTATATTTTTTATCTTCATTTATATTAATTTTATATCATGTTTGATGGAGATATATTGGTATGATCGTGAAATTATGACAACTGTGGGAAACATCTTTCAATTTTCAGTGATATGTTGAGTGCTCACTGATTAAATGAAATGATGTTAAAATGTTATTTTTTGGATCTAAGAGGTGAAATTACATTAATATATTTTCCCAATAAAACAAAATATCTAAGAATCCTAAAAAGGTGTCACTAGTGAGGTTGTAAAAACCCCAATTTTTGTAACCTAAATTCTATGTTTATTGACTATAATGGTAAAAAATGCATATATCATGATACGAAGGATCCAAATTTTAGTTTTCTTTGGATAATAGTTTCCTATCTAATCAATAAATTTCACTTAAAACATAAAGTACATCACATGGATATATGAATCATTTATATTCTATCTTATTTATCCATCAAACATACACAACAATCTTCATATATTCTTGTGGAGATGAGGAAAAAAATAATGGGAGAGAAAAAGTTCTCTATAAAGGGTGTAACTCAATGGGAGATCACATGGCCAAAAAATGTCATGCATACTATGACTAGAATAAATATTATAATAATGCCATATTTTATAATAACATGAGTATAATATACTCTCTAAATGAAAAAATAGTATAAATAAATAAATACATGGATAATGAAAATAAATGATCACAAATTGATGGAATCCATAATCCTAGAAATCATAACCCTACTATCAAGGCCTAATGTTAATTCATCATACATAAAAGGGTATTCATACATCCAATACCCAACCCTATTTTTCGCATGATATATTTTGATTCATTAATAGGTAATGTAATTTTTTGTGTGCCACCCATCATATAATAATTCTAGTAAACCTATCATATGAAATGAATGGAGAAAATATATATATCATAATTTTCCTAAAGGAATATATTTCATAAAAAATTCTAGATAATCAATAATTATCCATTTATAAATAATGAAAATATATATTTTTATGATTTACCCTTCCAAATAAATTGTATAAAAATCTTGGTTAAAATCATTCAATTAGAGTAGTGAAGTACAAAATATTAACATTGTATAGAATTAAAGGATATACACTCACGTCCGTAGATTTCCCAGAATAATATATCGATACACCATATTGTATGTTTAAATGAAATAATCATTGAATAAAACAATATAGTCTGTTATGGAAAGAATAAGGATTTATTAAATAACATAAGAATTGATTAGAGGAATAAATAAAATAGAATGGGTTCTCTTATAAACATTATTGGGTATGACTTAAAAATAATAATAACAAGGCATCCAAAAGATATGAATATTCCTAAATACTAATTTAAAATGAAGTATAGTAACCATAATTGAGTCCTATGATTAATAGAGTAAAATAAACCTAGATAGATAGTGATTGATATAGAACATAAATAAAAGGATGAAAGAAAGTGGGACAATACCCTTTCATTGATTGTAGAGGCCCGAAGCTTGATGTACATAGAAATTACATTACTTTTTTAGAAAATCTAATACATGAAAAAAAACACTCAAGGATCATAATAGTTTAGTATCTTTGGAAACTCGGAACATAGTCCTCTAATCATGGTGAATGATGTTCAACATCTCCCATAATGATCTTCCCCTTTTGTTTTCTAACCTAAAAATTTTCTTTATATCATGGGGAAAAACATACAAATGGTTGAGATCAAATGCTTAGTAAGGGTAAACAAAAGAAATATCAATCATATCATATTCAAAAGAACATAAAATTTTGAATATCTTAACCTGGAAAAGGGATCATAATATCATAACATGGGATAAATCATAATGGTGAAATGTAATCCCAATAATCATAACATAAAACATGATACTTTGTGGAATACACACATAATCATAGAAAATCATTTTGATTTTAGTAAAGACTCATTTCCAATACTATCACAGCGGACAAAGTCCATTACTAAACTAAGTTCACTCCTCGTTCCAGTCCTGTATCACTGAACTAGATTAACTTGTCGTTCCAGCCATGTCTATCTCATGAGATATAACTCTTTACCCAATTTATTGGAGGTAGATATAGGTCCCACCCATCTCATAATTATATCATTCTTATGTGTTCCACAAAATCATAAATCATACATCATAGCACAACCCATGTAATAAAAATGGGATTCTTAAACATCATTCCATCAAAACATAATCCATATAAGATAGAATGACATCATAAAATTAATTCTATCAGAACATAGTCTAATCAATTTAAAAATAGGGATATAAACAGAACCCTATATTATCTTAGATGAAAATAATTTTGATAAAACACATGAACTCCATTCTTGAAGAAAATATCCTTTCTACTTCAAAAACATTTTTCCTTTCTTAACATGTCATACAATTTTAAACTAAAAGAAGTTGATTAAAAATAAACATTGAAAATTTTAAAGTAATCTTCATGGAAATAATCATAAAAATCCATTCATGCCGTATAAGTTAATAAAACATTCTTCTCATACTTTAGCCGAAAAAGTCAAAAAGTACCTCATACTGAAAAAGACAAAAGATTCCTTTCATATCATTTAATAAAAACTCAACAGTGGGTAAAATTGGATTTAAAAAATTGTAGGAGGATTTAAATAATATTACATATTGGGTAACCATGGATGTGGATGATAAATATTACCCAGTAAATTCTAAAGTATAAACAATCTCAGATAAAAATGAGATTGCAAGATTTTCTCTTACCTTGGGTCTGATATCCTTTGTACGTGTTCAAACCTCATGTATAATGATTTGAATAATGTAATTGACTAATTATAGAATCATTCTCATTGTTATGATATCATATATGGTCATATTCTTAAATTCTTATTAGTAATATTTCATTGCTACTTGTTATTCAGGTGTTTATTTCTTTATGTTCTTATGTGTGTTTTGTCAAATAAAATCTTATTATTCTTTTTAGGTTATAGATACCTCATATACAGAATTTTATTAGTGTAATATATATCTTATTTACACATTCAATTAATTTATATAATCATTATTCAATGAAGATCATGTAGAATGAGTCGCATCACATCGTGGAGACGGTAGGCCGTACGTACGCACGAGTGATGATATTGTTCCCTTGATCGTGGGATTGTATTGAAGTGTATGTATACTATTTCAGAATCAATATCAATTTACAATTATCATATATAACTATTATTTTCACCATTATACCCATCCAAGTAAGGTGGTGGTGTAAAACAGATTACACCACGGTGTGGAGACGGTATTCCGTACGTATGCACACACGGTGATTTCATTTTCCGTAGGATGGATATAAGGTGAAATAGGGATGTTTCAAATTTATAATAACATATTAGTATATGAGTGATACTGATGTTATTACTTCATAATTAAACAACAAATGAATAAGATTTATAAGAAGAAATGAATTTGAAAGAATTGGTAACATATATTACCTCTTCTTCGACACACCTATTTGAAATCGCCTCATAGGGCACTAGGATTGGTCTTTGAAGAAGATCAGGACCTCTAAGATGTTTCTAGGGAAGTGGAGAAGATAAATTTTTAGGGGTTGGACTGGCATGAAGGCTCAATGTGGTGTGAGGAAGAGAGGGATGAGGTGCCCTTTTATAAGGGAGGAGATGGGCACCTTTGGAATTATAAGAAATATTAATTTATAATAACTTCCAACCAACTTAAAAACCACAAAAAATGAATCAAATCCGAACCTCAGATGAGATAGGGTTTTAAACTCATCAGCCAATAAAATTTAGACAAGTTGGGAATTTATCTCAAAAATTATCAACATGATTTATCCTTATATAATCTATTTAATTTTATTTGTGGAAATAATATTCTAAATTTTTAATCATTATAAATAATTACATATATGTTGTTAATTTTCCATAATTGTATACTTTAATAAATTTTCGACAATATATTTTTTAATTTATAATTTTTAAATATTTTTTTGATTTCTAAACAATTTTATAATATGTAATTTCTATAAATTTCCAATAGGGTCAATTTTAACACTATTCATTTATTTGAGTTTAAATAAATTTTATACAGAAGATATGTTCTAACTAAAATATTTAATATATTCATAACATGTCCTTTTTATCTAGAAAATTAGTGTATAACATTAAATAGTTCATATAATATTTATTTTAATACTTTTAAAATCATTTATTTGATATTTTAATCAATAAAATAATTTCAACATCACTATTGTGTCATAATTAATGATAATTATATAATCCCTAAAAATTATAAATTAATTCATATGATGTAGATAATTTTATTATATTTCTAGATAATATTCATGTTCGATGTTTCATGATGTTTATCACTAAATTAACATTATTATACTTATAAGATTTACGAGAGTGACATGTTGTCACTTTCTTTGGTTTTAATAATAATTATATTATTTCATGGTCAAAAGTCCATGAAATGAATCTAGTCAAAACCTTAGGTGTTATGGGTCGACTTTTATTCATCAAATAGGTTTTTTGAAAGTGTTAGGTAATTTTATAATCTTATATTTACCCTTAATTACCTGATTTACCTTTAACAACGGTAAATAAAAATTACCGTAGTTACCATTCATAATCTCAAAAAAATAAAAGTACCCTATTTACATAATTTGGACCCACTGAATACAAATATGGAATCAATATTTCAAAATTCAAAACACAGAATTTACAGTAATTAATTTAAAATTAATCCCTTTTGTAAGAAAACGGGTTTTTAAACGTTAAAACATTGCCAAAGATTGAAATGTTTTTTCCTATGAATTCAATGTAAAATTAACACTAATGACATAAATTATATTAAATGGTAAAAATATATTCTATTTATAATTTAAAACCATTCAATATTATAATTTAACCATATAAATTAATGTGATGAAAAAAGTTGTTTTAAATTTAAATATACAGAGTTTTTACTATTCATTAAAATATGAAAGTTATCAGAATAATATGAAAATTTTATCCGAAGTAAATTTTTATATCATGATTCCAAATAAGAATTTTATTTTTTCCAATTGAACTTATAAACATGTCAAAAACTATCTTTAATGTGGGTGCGCCAACAAAAAGAGGAAAAACTGTATTTTTTAAAATACTCATTTTAACCGAAATATTTATTTTGTTCACATACCATGTTCTAGAAAATGTGTAAGATGATATAATAATGTTATAACATTAAAAATGTAGTTAATACTATTCATAATGGCTAGTTTATAATAATATTATAACCATATATCGTTCTTTAGTGAAACCCGGTATTGCGTACAACACACGCTATCAAGGATGGTTGCAATTGCGTGTAATGAAATCCAAGTTAGGGTTGAATGCAGTGAAAGACTCTATTGTTGTTGTGTATAACAAAATCCAACCATATCTATTTAAACATTTAATATATATATATATATATACACTCAATGTTCCATAGAATAACTACTATCAAACAAAATTGAAATTTTGTTTAACATGATCCAAGATTAGTGTTGTGTATACTGCAAGCAAATACGGTGCTGCGTATAGTGCAAGATAATCTTGGTGTAGCATGCAACAGAAGATATGAATGAAATTAAAAAGAATATATCTTATAAAATATTGGGGTGTTACATTTTTCTCCCCTTAAAATGAATTTATCCCTCGAATTTCGTCTAAGTTATAAATCGTTTACTATTCATAGAAACCCACATCATAAAAAAGACTAATAAAACATAATTTTAAAAACTAAATTATGAAATGTAATGATTACCCAAATTAACTAATCACTACGTTTCAACATAGGAGAACATAGGTGAAAATATGGATATGGATGAAAAATCTAACTGTCATGTTCTGATGAAGAGTGGTAGAGGACATGGATTATGAAAAAACCAACAATCACAAAGCCATAAATTTGTGATGTTCTAATGTACCTTCTGATTCATCGGATATGATGGCACTAGGACAACATTTTTGTTTTTCAAGATCATTTCCCTAATGTTGAAGAATTTTCAAATGAAAATAAATAATTAATTGATTTTGGTACAATCTCTCCATTTTTCATGCCTTTACCAATTTCCACTTCATCTCTTAAAGAAATGAAGTTGAATTTTTCATTCGTTAAGTGTTAGCAGATCATGTGGTATAATGATGGGTCATTCCATCTGTCTCAAACAAAAGGTTTTCAATAGTTATATACATAATTCCATCTATCGTATATCGTTCCAAAAATGGACTTATACTTCATCTATCATAAAAATTAAAAAAATAAAACTAGTTTCTACTAACAAGGGACTTCATGTAGGTCAGTGGTAGGCGATAAAGGCCCGTCGCACTTTGGTTGTGGGTTCAATTCCCACAGCCTTGTCTGACGCGATGGGTTGTCACCCATCCTGCAGGATGTCTTTTTTCTAAAACTACATCATTATAACATTCCATCAATAATATTGAAAAAATTCTATCCTTAAACAATATTGTCTCATGTCTAGCATAAACCATTCCAATCTTTATGCTTATCCAAAATACTTCTATCCAAGCTCATAGTATACTGAAAATAATTACTTGAAAGGTTATCTACCAAGAATGTGAATACAATCATTTATCCTACATATATCATAAGATATAACTTTTTGGTTACATTCTAAACACATGAATACCTTAGTCATGTATTCTCTTGAAAAATAAATTACCGTAGAACCTTAGTGAAAACATGAATGCTTTCAAAAGGTAACTCTTTCCACATACCAAAATCCCAAAAAATTTATATACTCAAACCACGATATCACTTTGTCCTTATATAAGTCATGAGCTCTTGAATACTATCAAACACATTATTTTCTCTATATCCTTTAATCATGCACATATCTTATTCTTTCCAAAAACATCTTAATAACCATTCATGGTTACCAGTACCTTTCAACATATACATTGAAATACATTAGGAAAAACAATTGTGTAACAGTCCTTAGATGTTTCTTTATTCCTTAGTACCATTAAATTACCTATACAACCTAACTCTTGATAAACATACAATCATTTTACTACCTTGATATTGACCAAGCTTCATCATTTTATTCCTCAACACTTCTTTTATCTCACATATCATTTGTAGTCTCTTCATCATCATCAACATAAATACTACCCATACAACCATGATGAATCTCTTCATGGGATTTTCCCTTAGGTCATCGATTTTCATAATGCCCATACATTCCACATTTAAAGCATTTAACCATTGTTGAGGTATTAGCAACACCATTATCCTTGTCTATTTTGTTAACTAATACTTTTCCATTTCAATTATTGGATTTATGTCCTTCTTTTCAACACCCAACGCATCTTCCAGTTCATTTTAAACATTCCCCATGATGAATCTTCCCACATGACTTACATGAGGGAATTTGAACATTCATTCCTCTACGATCATCATGAAACTCCATCTTTCTCTTGTTAGTTGAGTCAGGAATCTTACCAAAGTTGAGATTATTGATCATATTATCAGATTGATGATTAGTCATAATAACGATGTTTCGCCTTCCAAGTTTCATTTAATTTTGTATATCATGAATAATATCATTCCATTATGCATCATATCCTCCATTATCATGAATCTTCTTGTTTCCGTCCATTTTCTAAAACCCAAAAATAATAGTGTGAGTGGCAAAAATCACGCTAGGAAAACAGCATAATAAAGCGGGAGTACCTTCAATATCTAATATCTTAGGTTTAATTCTATGATCATTATCGTAATTCTAGGACTATAACATATACTTATACTTAACCTGAGTGAAATCCCTAGACATACCTTAGAAATATCTCTAGGGATTCCACTAACGTTTTCGCATCCTAGTATCCAATGGTTGATGAAAAATTTCCGCTGATACCAACTTCAGTGGCCCGAAGCTTGACATACATAGATATTACATTAATTTTGAAGAATATATAATACATGAAAATAAACACTCAAGGATCGTAATAGTTTAGGGTCTTTGGAAACTCGGAACATAGTCCTCTAATAATGGTGAAAGATCTTAAATATCTCCAATAATGATATTCCCCTTTTGTTTCCATACCTAGAACTTTTCATTATATCATGGGAAAAAAACATACAAATGGGTGATCTCAAATTCTCACAAAGGGTAAAAAAAATAAATATTAATCATATCATATTCATAAGAACATAACATTTTGAATATATTAATCTTCAAAAGAGATCGTAAAATCATAACATGGGATAAATCATAGTGGTGAAATGTAATCCCAATAATCATATCATAAAACATGAAACTTTGTGGCATACACACATAATCATTGAAAATCATTTCATTTCAGTCAAGACTCATTGCCAAGACTATCATAGCAGATATAGTCCATTACTGAACCAAGTTCACTACTCGTTCCATTCCTGTATCACTGAACGAGATTAACTTACTGTTCCATCTATATCTATCTCATGAGATATAAATCATTACCCAATGCATTAGATAGAGATATAGGTCCCACCCATCTCATAATTAAACCATTCTTATATGTGCCACAAAATTATAAATCATACAGCATAGCATAATCATGTAATAAAAATGGTATTCATAAACATCATGCCATCAAAACATAATCCATATAAGATAAAATGACATCATAAAATCAATTCCATCAAAACATAATCAAATCAATGTAAAAATAGGGATAGAAACAGATCCCTATATTATCTTAGATGGAAAATAATTTTGATAAAACACTTGAACTCCATTCTTGAGGAAAATATCCTTTCTACTTCAAAACCATTTTTCCTTTCATAACCTGTAATAAAATTTTAAACTAAAATAAGTTGATTAAAAATAAACATGAAAACATCTAAAGGAAGATTCATGGAAATAATCATAAAAATACATTCATGTCGTATATGTTAAAAAACATTCTTCTCATACTTTGGCAGGAAAGGTCAAAAAGTACCTCGTACTAAAAATGAAAAAAGATTCCTTTCATGTGTTTTACTAAAAACTCACCAATGGGTAAAATTGGATTTAAAAAATTGTAGGATGATGGAAATAATATTACATATTTAGGAAACATGTATGTGGATGATAAATATTCCCTAATAAATTCTGATGTATAAACAATCTCGGATAAAAATGGTATTGCGATATTTTCCCTTATCTTAGGTCCGATATGATTTGTATGTGTCTGAACCACCAGTATAATGACTTAAATAATTTCATTGACTTATTCCAGAGTCATAATCATTGTTATGATATCATATATGGTAATATTCTTATTTTCTTATTTGTAAAATTTCATTGCTACTTATTATTCGGGTGTTTATTGCCTTATGTTGTTAAGTGTGTTTTGTCTAATAAATTCCTATTCTTCTTTTTAGGTTATAGATAACTCATTTACAGAATTGTATTAGTGTAATATATATCATATTTACTCATTCAATTTATTTATATAATCATTATTCAATAAAAATCATGTAGAACGAGTCGCATCACTTCATAGAGACGGTAGGCCGTATGTACGCACGAGTGATGATACCGTTCCCATGATCATGGAATTGTATTTAAGTGTATGTATACTATTTTAGAATCAATATCACTTTACAATAATCATATATAGTCATTATTTTCACCATTATACACATCCAAGTAAGGTGGTGGTGGAAAACAGATTACACCACAGCTTAGAGACGGTATTCCGTACGTACGCACGAGCAATGATTTCATTTTTCGTAGGATGGATAGAAGGTGAAATAGGGTTGTTTCATATTTATAATAACATATCAGTATATTAGTGATACTGATGTTATTACTTCATAATGAAACAACTAAAGAAGAATAAGTATAAGAAGTGATAAATTTGAAAGAATTGGTAACAGATATTACCTCTTCTTCGACACGCCTCTTTGAAATCTATTCTTAGGGCACTAAGATTGGACTTTGAAGAAATCCAGGAACTGTAGGAATTTTCTACGGAAGTGGAGAAGAGAAATTTCTAGTGTTTTTCCGAGTGTGAAGGATCAAAGTGGTGTGAGGAGGAGAGGGAGGAGGTTCCCTTTTATATGGGAGGAGAGGGGCACCTTTGGAATTATAAGAAATATTAATTTATAATAAATTCCAACCCCTCATAAAAACCTCCAAAAATAACTCAAATCCAAACTTTAGATGAGATAGTGTTATAATCTCATCATCCAATAATATTTAGACAAGTTGGGAATTTATTTCAAACATTATCAACATGATTTATCCTTATATAATCTATTTAATTTTATTTTTGGTAATAATATTATTAATTTTAAATCATTATGAATAAATAATTTTATGTTGTGAATTGTCCATAATTGTATACTTTATTAAATTTTAGATCATATATTTTTTAATTTATAGTTTTAAAATAATTTTGTTATTTTAAAACAATTTTATAATATGTAATTTCTATAAATTACCAATAGTGTCAATTTTGACACTATTCATTTATTTGAGTTTAAATAAAATATATACAGAAGATATGTTCGAACTATAATATTTAATATATTCATAAGATGTCATTTTTATCTATAAAATTATTGGATAACATTAAATAGTTCATATAATATTTATTTTTATACTTTTAAAATTATTTATTTGATATTTCAATCAATAAAATAATTTCAACATCACTATTGTGTCATAATTAATGATAATTATTTAATCCCTAAAAGTTTTAAATTAATTCATATGATGTAGATAATTTTATTAGCTTTCTGTAGACTATTCATTTTTTATGTTTCATGAAGTTTATCACAAAATTAAAATTATTATACTTATAAGATTTAAGAGAGTGACATGTTGTCACTTTCTTTGGTTTTAATAATAATTATATTATTTCATTGTACAAAGTCCATGAAATTAATCTAGTCCTACCCTTAGGTGATATGGGTTTATGTTTATTCATCCAATATAATTTTTTCATGTGTTAGGGTAATTTTATAATCTCCTATTTACCCTTAATTAATCGATTTACCTTTAACTGCGGTAAATAAAAATTACTGTAGTTATTATTCCTAATCTCAAAAAAATAAAAGTAACCTATTAACATAATTTGGGCCCACTGAATCTAAATATGGAATCCATTTTTAAAAATTCAAAACACAGAAGTTGCAGTAATTAATTTAAAATTAATCATGTTGTAAAGCAAATGGGGTTTTAAAAGTTAAAACATTGCCAAAGATTGAAATGTTTTTGCCTATGAATTCAATGTAAAATTAATTATAATGACATAAATTATGTTAAATGGTAAAAATTTATTCTATTTATACCTTAATACCATTAAATATTATAATTTAACCATATAAATTATTGCGATGAAAAAAGTTGTTTTTAATTAAAATATAGCGTCTTTTTACTATTCATTAAAATATGAAAGTTATCAGAATAATATGAAAATTTTATCCAAAGAAAAATTTTATATCCTGATTCCAAAGAAGAATTTTATTTTATCAAATTGAACTTATAAACATGTAAAAACTATATTTAAATTCGGTGCGCCATCATAAGGCGGCAAAACTACATTTTTTTAAAAACACTCATTTTACCCGAAAAATATATTCTGTTCACATACCATGTTCTAGAAATAGTGTAAGAAGAAATAATAATGTTATAACATTAAAAATGTAGTTAATACTATTCATAACCACTAGTTCATAATAATATTATAACCATATATCTTTGTTTAATGAAACCAGTTATTGCGTACAACACACGCTATGAAGGAAGGTTACGATTGCGTGTAATGCAATCCAATTCAGGGTTGTGTGATTTGAAAGACTCCATTATTGTTTCTTATAAAAAAAATCAAAATATATTTTATTTATACATTGAATATATATATACACTCAATGTTGCATAGAATAACTACTATCAAACAAACATGAAATTGTGTTTAACACGATCCAAGATTAGTTTTTCTTATACTGCAATCTAATACGGTTTTGCGTATAGCGCAAGACAACATGGTGTAGCATGCAGTAGAAGATATTAATGAAATTAGAAAGAATATATCTTATAAAATATCAGGGTGTTACATTTATCTTTGGATCATTCCTTAGGACCATTTACATCCAAAATAACTAACTTATATTTATTAATTACGCTCTCTAGAAAAAAATTTCATGTTTTATAAATTATTATTAATCATTTTTTATTTTTTCTTCACGTAATAGTTTCATATTGTTAATGTGGATCATTTAGAGAAGTTAGATCTATAGTTCAAAAATTACTATAGTATAAATATAATTTTTAAATTTCTTTGCCAATGGTTTTATAATATCTAGAATGTTTATGGTATTAGGTTTATGTTATTTAATAATTTAAGGTGTTTAATATTTTATTATTTAGTTAAAAAATATGGAACTTTAATTTGTTATCTTGTTTTAGACACTTATATTAACCACAACGATAAAATCCTAACAAGAAAATAACTGTGGGTGTTATTTTGGAGGCTGATTTAATGATACTGCCAATGATTTTTTAACATATAGGTTATCTGGTTATTTCTATCCCAAAAAATGAGGTACTTTATCGTTCAATGGAGTTACATTTTATGCTACTTGGGAAATTCATTAAGCGCAAACTGACTTTGAATTTCATAAGGATATCTCATAAAGTAATTGGTTTTTATTGGTTTTCATACTTTTTTGTTGAAATATGTCAACTTAATATATCTCTTCCCATATATAATGGAGTATTATAGACTTTTGGTGAGACACTCAGTAGTTTTTTTGTGATTTTTATATGAAATTTATAAAAATGGATATCATATTTTGATCCTTAGACTGAATCTCTTATTGTTCTTTTCTATCATGGTTTCCTTGGGATATACTTCACTATTTTAAACTAATTTACCTGATTATGATTTCCATACTCATTGGCCATCCATTAATATAATACTTTCCAATAAATATTCTTTAAATACCCTTAGGTTTTATGTTTTTTTTTGCTGAGATTGATATTTCCTAAGAACTCAAAACTCATATTTGGATTCAAAATTGAAATTATGGGTTCTTCTAGGAAGTGGTATATGAAAACATTGTTGATTATTGAAGTTTTTCAGTAACCTTGGAAACTCATTAAAAGATTTTTCAAATAGGTCAGTACATCCTCTCTCTCTTAAATTGATGAGGGATGAAAAGGAAAAACATAAAATGGACTCAATGGAATACAATTATTGGTATACTGTTACCAATAGACCTTATGATGTTTTGGATTATCTTAGGGGATTGAATGAAGTTGATTATAATCCTGGTAAGGATAAGACTGATGATGTGGCCAATGATTTGACTGGTTTGAAATTCGTGACACGTATACTTGATATTAAATAACATTTAGGGTATTTGGATACTTTTCACATAGCACAAGGATCTACCACTAATTCCTCCACCCTGATGTGGGATTAGGAGGACCCCAAAGATCTAAAAAATCCACTCACTATTTACATGAAAAATAATGTCATGTTGAATCATATTTCTTACACTCAAGTACTCAAAAAGGAATGGAACCAATGGGTAATATAGATGGGATTATTACCCCTCATCATAAATAGACAACGAATGGTATAGATTATTCTTCATTAGAGTGAACTATTACCACTAATTCCTTTGGGAGATGGGGTGATGTGAAACTAGACCATCCTCCACATGAAAATGTTTTCAAGGATCATGATCCAATAGTAATAAAGGAAATATATATAATACTAACAGGATTAAAAATCACTATTTGATTTTTAATAAGGGAATTAGTGAGGAGAATTATCCATTGTTTGAAGACCAAGGTATCATGACCTTCAAAAGATGTAAAAAGAGGTTGACAATTGTTCATGAATACTTTCAAATTAGATTTTTTATGCTTTATAAAATTGAAAGGGGATTTGAATGGGATCCCAACATTTGATACCTCTATATTCCTTGGGAATCACTTGTTTTTTAGTGATTTGAGGCTCACATGTGGAGATGATATTTAAAGAGTTCATAATTTAAAACATTCCACATAGATGATTCTATAATGGTAGTTTTTTATCATTATATTGAATCATCCATAGTGTTATGTGCTTCATAGAGTTCTCTTCAGATCACTAATGTGATCATCAGTGGATTTATGGAGTTGTTGATAGATGATCAAAATAAATTAGGCTATCCTCACACTAGCACTATAGAAAATCCTTATATGAGATGGTGGTCATTACTATCAATGATGGATGTCTAAATCTATTTGTAGTGGTTAATGTTTGATGATGTAGTGATAGAAATAAAAATAAATCTCATTGATGTTTATGGGATGGTATTGATATTTATAGGACCGCTTGATCTGTTGAATGGATTTTTGTTTAAAAAAACATTTTTTGGATGCTTCTTTCACCGGTAAGAAAGTATATAGAGAATTTATAGGTATGTAATAATGTTAGGGAGATTATGTTTATATAAATGCTTGTTCATGTTTTTATGCTTTACATACTTGGATATCACGATTGGTTGATGGATAATAAAAAACATCAAGTCCATCACGTTGATCAATAATATTGTTTGGTTGGAGTCATTAAGAAAGGTGAGATGTATAATGAGGATGAAAACAATTACACAATTTTGTTACATCTCACCAGGAATGGATTGAATCTCTGATAATCATAATGCATGTTTAATGTCTCATTTTTTGGGACTTCAAAGATGTATGAACTCCCTTGGTGTGTTGGGGATACTAAGGTTGATTTAAGATACACATTAGGTGATAATTCAATGTATTGTTATATATAATCTTAAACTCTTAATTGGTGAATATTCATTTCACCTTGAGAATTCATTATGTAGTAAATTTTTTCATTTAATAAATTATTAAATAGTGTCTTGGGTCACTAAATCATTGTTGTTTATTTTCAGATACAATTAATTTTTTGTTCATATGGGATATTAGTCATACATTATATTATTTACTATAATAATATTCAGACAAAAGAAAACATTCTAAGATAAACAATGAAAGGACTATGTGAAAATAAAACATCATCATTCACATAGGTAGTATAAAACTACTATAGTTGAACACATATTTTTAGAATGTACAATATAAGAGAGATATCATCAATATTTCATTTTCATATACACATTAGAGTGTAATTATAGAACTATTTTATTTATAATTTAAGGATTAATTTTTTTAATTAAATGGTAATAGAATAATGGAAATGAAAAGACAACTATTTTATAAACCTCGCATTTCTCTTTCAGATTCCTCCATTGATTTTATAATTTATATATTAGAGGGACTTTTTGTTATTCCAAAGGCTCTAGTATTTTCCCAGAAGGGTTTTGAATGTAATTTGGGTAGAGATTTGGATTATAAAGAAGTTCTACAAGTTATGATAAATGGTTGGAAATTAGGTGTATTTATAGGAGGGATATATTGTATGAAAATATCTATAAGCGTATTATTTTGATTTGATAATGTGAATTTTAATGTTATGATGATTAATATTGTTAAATTATAATAAAAATGTTTCAATGACATTTAAAAACCCCCAAAACTCAAATAAATTTTCAAAACTTTTTATTTAAAGTAAATTATTAAAAATAGTATTCTATTAGAATAAAATATAATTTTGGATTTGGAAATTTATTTATAGGTTTGGAAGCTATATTTTTTATATTTTAAAATATTAATTTAGTCATTAAATGTAATTTTAATCATGAAAAATTATTAATACAGAGTGAAATAATTTTTACAGAATAATCATAGACTTAAACATCCCATGTACGAAAAATAGTACATTTTAAATATAATCTAAAATGAAAAATTTTAATAAATATTACAAATAATCACACATAGATAATTTCACCATATTTATAAAAAAAAATATTCCATATCATGGGAATAAGTTTATATACATGAGAATGTTAATGATAAAAAAATTAGTATATTCTAAATAAAACGCTTAATGCTAAAAGATTAATAACTTATTTTAATAAATATTTATTATTATTAAAAAGAATCCAATATTTGAGTGGTTTAAGACTACTAATTCACATCTACTAGGTTGGTAGGTTCCCCTAGTGAATTTTTAGGTATTTTCTGGACATTATTCCAACTTTTATTCTATGAGTTACTAAGGATAATAGTTCTTCTTTCAATGAGTACACCTGATGGTTGAAATTTGCTAAAATTTGAAGTCTTCATGGGGATAGGGAATATATAGAAAAGGTGGGACTTCTCAATTGACTACATTACTTGAGGAACATATGTGTGATTCTTGGTGGGATTGGTTCGGCAGTTGGTCATGTGGGAAAGGTAGATGTATTCATGGAATTAATGTGCATCAATATGGATATATGAATTAAAAAATATATCTAAATGGAATTTGGATTTCACTTATGAAGGATGGGATTTTGGTGAGGCGGCTCCAGGTGATTACATGGATTAAAATTATAGGTGTTTCCCCTCATATAAAAAATATATATAATATATAAAAAGACAGTTATAAATTACTCAATGAGTAATACACAACAATTATATTCATTAATTATATTGTTACCATATGATATTATGTATTTTACAAAACATTGTTACATTAAACCTAAAAATTATATTATTATTACTATGATCATGATATTGTTTTGATGGTCACTATATGGTAATATTACTCATTATAATTATATATTATTATTTCGTCTTATAACAATCATATCATTCTCATAGTTATATTATCAGTTATCTTTCATAGCTTATATATTTCATCATAATTGTATTATAACTTTTATTATTGTTATTACTTGTGGACTATGATATCATAGTGTTTATGATTATAATGCTTCCGTATATATATATTCTATAAGATAAGACATAATCGGTCTAGTGAATGAACTTATATAGTTCTGTCATATGACTATGATAAAATAAAATGAATTTATTATTTATCATAGCATAATCTCAAGCCTTGTATCCCCCCTAAATAATTTCATGCTTGATATTTTAAGTGTAAATAAATTCATGAACAATTGTGGGTATGTTTTCATCATTGATTCCATGGGTTTCTACGTTGATTTATCCTTATTTTGATTCATGAAAGTTACTTTCATCAGTCAAATAATCTAATTTGGTAAAACTTTCAATCTAGTTTCAAGATATATAGACACAATCTTCATGATACGACAATCTCTATTCTCAAAATATTTCTTATGTGACATGTACATGTGTTGGTTTAGCCTTTTACTTCCTTATCACTAAGACATGGAATACCAAAAAAAGGTACATTGATATGTTTCTTGATAGCCCGCACTATCATAGTTTTCTATTTAATTAGTATTGGTCCAATTAGCTTTCTTTCACCCCTGGCCAGCTAAAGTATGATTTTTTTTCCATAAAATCATTCATAATTAAATTTTATTTATTATAGTGAAAGATCTTGTTGAATGAGAATTCCCCCATAGGTATGCACGATTTGCAATTTCATTGGATGTCAAATGGGAACAAACAAAATAGGACTAATAATGTATGGATAGTGCTTTCAGTCTCCCCATAATTTTCAGGATGATAAGACGACCTCAAATGAATATTAGTGTTCAAATATTTTTGATGCCTCTACTAAAATATTAATGTGAAATAGGGAATATGATTGGACACAATTGATAAAGGTTCCCCCTAAATCCTCACAACATTATTAATATGTTTTCATTCATTTTGATCAAGAGAGAGATCAACCTTTTTTGTATGGAAATGGGATGATTTTGTATGTAAATCCATGATAACCCATATTAATACATTCCTCATGGATTCTTTATGAATATAAATAACAAATACCATTGTTATATTGTCCAGATTACACATCTAGTATAGATATAGTGTGTATGAAACAATTTTCAAGTTGTCTCATACCATTTACATGTTTCTATAATGAATATCTTAATAAATAATAAAAAATGTCCGTCTTCATTTTTTCACACTAATAGTTTTTATATAAATCCTTATACATTTTTGTGATACCTAATTGCATAGTGAAATTTGATCGATGAGATTTGTATGGAAATTCCTTCTTCAAATCCGGTTATGATGACATACATAATATATTTCTAAAATTAAAAATTACATCTTTATAGAAGAATTATATAAATTTCATATCTTCTATAACTTTAACCAAATTTTATAGACCCTTCCCATATTTTTGAGACTACATTATATTCTTTTTATTTGGAGAAAATAGATTTTCCCCTTACCGAATAATTTCTAGGCTAATATTTAGTAAATCGATAATCATTGAATCATTGTGTACTCTCATTATGGATAGAAATCCATGATACGTCCAACTCAATGCATTTTTCGCCATGTTTTCCTTTCTGGGAGATAGTGTATCATATAGTCGAAGAATTTAAGTAGTTCCATCCACCTCATTTTCCTCATTTTGAGCTATTTTTTGTGTCAATATTGACATCAAATTATTATGGTCAACATATATGTTACATAATTCACCATTAAAATAATGTATCTATATATTCAAGGAAACAATCACTACTTCTAACTCTAGATCATTCATTTGTTAATTTTTTTTCATTGGGATTTAATTAAATCGATGTATATTATTGAAATCTATCATTTTTTATATGGAAACACCCTAGTCCTTTATTCAATGAATCACTTTATATGATAAATCCATCATTAACTATCGATGAAATCAATATTTTGTTTTTATTTATCCATTATCTTGTTCATTATATCTTTTTTCACATTACGTTGACCATGTAAGTATAACTCCAATACGTGTTAACTTGGCTAACAAGTTAGCTAATAATTAAAAATCATAAAAAAAATCCAATAATTACCAAATATGGTAAGGAAAATACATATTTAAATTATATTCATTTGTTTTAGTCGTACTTAACCAATATTCATCTTTTAAGGGTAAATAAGAACCACTTCCTTAATGAAAATTTAACTAAAAAAGAAAAATGTGGAAGCCAAATTTACAGAAAATAAATTTATCATGTAACTCATTCTCATTAATGGTCTCAAGAAATAACCAGAAATGCTTCTACTATAAATTTTTTTAAACTATATCAATATATCATAAATAATACTAGTAATGATTCTACTATACATTTTTTGAAGATGACTAGGACCTCTATGATGTTTCTAGGGAAGTGGAGAAGAGAATGTTTTAGGGGTTAGACTAGCATGAAGACTCAATGTGGTGTGAGGAGGAGAGGGAGGAGGTGCTCTTTTATAAGGGAGGAGAGGGGCACCATTGGAATTATAATAAATATTAATATATCATAAATTACAACCAACTTAAAAACCACAAAAAATGTCTCAAATCCGAACCTCAGATGAGATAGGGCTGTAAACTCATCAGCCAATAAAATTTAGACAAGTTGGGAATTTATCTCAAATATTATCAACATGATTTATCCTTATAAAATCTATTTAGTTTTATTTGTAGTAATAATATTCTAAATTTTAAATCATTATAAATAATTACTTATATGTTTTTAATTTTCCATAATTGTATACTTTAATAAAATTTTGACCATATATATTTTAATTTACGATTTTTAAATATTTTTTGTGATTTCTAAAAAATTTTATAATATGTAATTTCTATAAATTAACAATAGGGTCAATTTTAACACTATTCATTTATTTGAGTTTAAATATATTTTATACAGAAGATATGTTCTAACTAAAATGTTTAATAGATTCATAACATGTCCTTTTTATATATAAAATTAGTGTAGAACATTAAATAGTTCATATAATATTTATTTTAATACTTTTAAAATCATTTATTTGATATTTCAATCAATAAAATAATTTCAACATCACTATTGTGTCATAATTAATGATAATTATTTAATCCCTACAAAATATATATTAATTCAGTTGATGTAGATAGTTTTATTCTCTTTCTAGATAATATTCATGGTCAAAAGTCCATGAAATGAATCTAGTCCAAACCTTAAGTGATATGGGTCGACTTTTATTCATCCAATAGGATTTTTGAAAGTGTTAGGTAATTTTATAATCTTATATTTACCCTCAATTACCTGATTTATCTTTAACTGCGGTAAATAAAAATTACCATAGTTACTATTCATAATCTCAAAAAAAATAAAAGTACCCTATTTACATAAGTTGGACCCACTTAGTCCAAATATGGAATCAATATTTCAAAATTAAAAACACAGAAGTTGCAGTAATTTATTAAAAATTAATCCCTTTAGTAAGAAAACGGGGTTTTAAACGTTAAAACATTGCCAAAGATTGAAATGTTTTTTCCTATGAATTCAATTTAAAATTAACAATAATGACATAAATTATATTAAATGGTAAAAATATATTATATTTATAATTTAAAACCATTAAATATTATAATTTAACTATATCAATTAATGCGATGAAAAAAGTTTTTTTTAATTTAAATATACCGTGTTTTTACTATTCATTAAAATATGAAAGTTATCAGAATAATATGAAAAATTTATCCAAAGTAAATTTTTATATCATGATTCCAAAGAAGAATTTTATTTTGTCAAATTGAACTTATAAACATGTCAAAAACTAGATTTAATGTGGGTGCTCCATCAAAAGGTGGAAAACTGTATTTTTTAAAATACTCATTTTAACCGAAATATTTATTTTGTTCACATACCATGTTCTAGAAAATGTGTAAGATGATATAATAATGTTATAACATTAAAAATGTAGTCAATAATATTCATAATAGCTAGTTTATAATAATATTATAACCATATATCACTCTTTAGTGAAACCCGGTATTGCGTACAACACACGCTATCAAGGAAGGTTTCAATTGCGTGCAATGCAATCCAAGTTAGGGTTGCATGTAGTGCAAGACTCTATTGTTGTTGCGTATAACAAAATCCAACCATATTTATTTATACATTTAATATATATATATATATATATATATTCAATGTTGCATAGAATAACTACTATCAAACAAAATTGAAATTTTGTTTAACATGATCCAAGATTAGTGTTGTGTACACTGCAAGCTAATATGGTGTTGCGTATAGTGCAAGATAATATTGGTGTAGCATAAAACAGAAGATATGAATGAAATTAAAAAGAATATATCTTAAAAATCTCGGGGTGTTACATTCTTCCCCCTTAAAATGAATTTATCCCTCAAATTTCGTCTCGGTTATAAATCGTTTACTATTCATACAAACCCACAACATAAAAAAGAATAATAAATCATAATTTTAAAAACTAAATTATGAAATGTAACGATTACCCAAATTAACTAATCACTACGTTTCGACATAGGAGAACATAGGTGAAAATATGGATATGGAAGAAAAATCTAACAGTCATGTTTTGATGAAGAGTGGTAGAGGACATGGCTTATGAAAAAGCCAACAATCACAAAACCATAAATTTCTGATGTTCAAATGTACCATTTGATTCATCTAATATGATGGCACTAGGAAAACATTTTTGTTTTTCAAGATCATTTCCCTAATGTTGAAGAATTTTCAAATAAAAAGAAATACTTACTTGATTTTGGTACAATCTCTCCGTTGTTCGTGCCTTTACCAATTTCCACTTCATCTCTTAAAGAAATGATGTTGAATTTGCCATTTGTTAAGTGTTAGCAGATCATGTGGTATAATGATGGGTCATTCCATCTGTCTCAAACAAAAGGTTTTCAATAGTTTTATACATAATTCCATCTATCGTATATCGTTCCAAAAATGGACTTATACTTCATCTATCATAAAAATTAATAATATAAAACTAGTTTCTACAAACAGGGGACTTCCTGTAAGTCAGTGGTAGGCGATAAAGGCCTGTCGCACTTCGGTTGTGGGTTCAATTCCCACAACCTTGTCTGACGCGATGGGTTGTCACCCATCCTGCAGGTTGTCTTTTCTCTAAAACTACATCATTATAACATTCCATCAATAATATTGAAAAATTTTAGCCTTAAAAAATACTGTCTCATGTCTAACATAAACCATTCCAATCTTTAGGCTTATCCAAAATACTTCTATCCAAGCTCATAGTATACTAAAAATAATTTCTTGAAAGGTTATCTACCAAGAATGTGAATACAATCATTTATCCTACATATATCATAAGATATAAATTGTTGGTTACATTCTAAACACATGAATACCTTAGTCATGTATTCTCTTGAAAAATAAATTACCATAGAACCTTAGTGAAAACATGAATGATTTCTAAAGGTAACTCTTTCCACATACCAAATTCCCAAAAAAATTATATACTCAAACCACGATATCACTTTGTCCTTATATCAGTCATGATCTCCTGAATACTATCAAACATATTATTTTCTCTGTATCCTTTCATCATGCACATATCTTATTCTTTCCAAAAACATCTGAATAACCGTTCATGATTACCAGTACCATTCAACCTATACTTTCAAATACATTAGGAAAAACAATTGTGTAATAGTCCTTAGATTTTTCTTTATTTCTTAGTACCATTAAATTACCTATACAACCTAACTCTTGATAAACATACAATCATTTCACTACCTTAATATTGACCGAGCTTCATCATTTTATTCCTCAAAACTTCTTTTATCTCACATATCATTTGTAGTCTCTTCATCATCATCAACATAAATACTACCCATACAACCATGATGAATCTCTTCATCAGATTTTTCCTTAGGTCATTGATTTGCATAATGCCCAAATATTTCACATTTAAATCATTTAACAATTGTTGATGTATTAGAAATACCATTATCCTTGTCTATTGTGTTAACTGATCCTTTTCCTTTTCAATTATTGGCTTTGTGTCCTTTTCCACACCCAAAGCATCTTCCAGTTCCTTTTAAACGTTCCCCTTGATGCCTCTTCCCACATGACTTACATGAGGGAATTTGAACATTCTTTCCTCTATGATCATCATGAAACACAATCATTCTCTTATTAGATGAGTCAGGAATCTTACCAAAGTTGTGATTATTGATCATATTATTAGATTGTTGATTTGGCATAATAACGATGTTTCTCCTTCCAAGTTTAATTTCATTTTGTATATCATGAAGAATATCATTCCATTATCCATCATATCCTCCATTATAATGAATCTTCTTGTTTCCAGCCATTTTCTAAAACCCAAAAATAATAGTGTGAGTGGAAAAAATCACTCTAAGAAAACAACATAATAAAGGGGGAGTACCTTCAATATCTAATATCTTAGGTTTAATTCTATGATCGTTACCGTAATTCAAGGACTATAACATATACTCATACTTAACCTTAGGGACATCCCTAGACATACCTTAGAAATATCACTAGGGATTCCACTAACGTTTTCGCATCCTAGTATCCAATGGTTGATGAAAACTTTCCTCTGATACCAACTTTAGAGTCTCGAAGCTTGGCGTACATAGATATTACATTAATTTTGAAGAATATATAATACATGAAAATAAACACTCAAGGATCATAATAGTTTAGGGTCTTTGGAAACTCGGAACATAGTCCTCTAATCATGGTGAAAGATCTTCAATATCTCCCATAATTATCTTCCCCTTTTGTTTTCATACCTAGAACTCTTCTTTATATCATGGGAAAAAAACATACAAAAGGGTGATCTCAAATGCTCAGAAAGGGTAAACAAAATAAATATTAATCATATCATATTCATAAGAACATTACATTTTGAATATATTAATCTTCAAAAGAGATCGTAATATCATAACATGGGATAAATCATAGTGGTGAAATGTAATCCCAATAATCATATCATAAAACATGAAACATTGTGGAATACACACATAATCATTGAAAATCATTTAATTTTAGTCAAGACTCATTGCCAAGACTATCATAGCGGATATAGTCCATTACTGAACCAAGTTCACTCCTCATTCCAGTCATGTATCACTGAACCAGATTAACGTACTGTTCCAGCTATATCTATCTCATGAGATATAAATCTTTACCTAATGCATTGGATGGAGATATAGGTCCCACCCATCTCATAATGAAACCATTCTTATGTGTGCCACAAAATCATAAATCATACATCATAGCATAACCCATGTAATAAAAATGGTATTCATAAACATCATGCCATCAAAACATAATCCATATAAGATAAAATGACATCTTAAAATCAATTCCATCATAACATAATCAAATCAATGTAAAAATAGGGATAGAAACAGATCCCTATATTATCTTATATGGAAGATAATTTTGATAAAAACACTTGAACTCTATTCCTGAGGAAAATATCCTTTCTACTTCAAAAACATTTTTCCTTTATTAACATGTAATAAAATTTTAAACTAAAATAAGTTGATTAAAAATAAACATGAAAACAACTAAAGGAAGATTCATGTAAATAATCATAAAAACCCATTCATGTCGTATAAGTTAAAAAACATTCTTCTCATACTTTGGCAGGAAAAGTCAAAAAGTACCTCGTACTAAAAACAACAAAAGATTCCTTTAATGTATTTTACTAAAAAACTCACCAATGGGTAAAATTGGATTTAAAAAATTGTAGGATGATGTAAATAATATTACATATTTAGGAAACATGTATGTGGATGATAAATATTCCCTAATAAATTCTGAAGTATAAACAATCTCAGATAAAAATGATATTTCGATATTTTCCCTTACCTTAGGTCCGATATAATTTGTATGTGTCTGAAACTCCGGTATAATGACTTAAATAATTTCATTGACTTATTCCAGAATCATAATCATTGTTATGATATCATATATGCTAATATTCATAGTTTCTTATTAGTAAAATTTCATTGCTACTTATTATTCGGGTGTTTATTGCTTTATGTTGTTAAGTGTGTTTTGTCGAATAAATTCCTATTCATCTTTTTAAGATATAGATAACTCATTTCCAGAATGGTATTAGTGTAATATATATCATATTTACTCATTTAAGTTATTTATAAAATAATTATTCAATGAAAATCATGTAGAACGGGTCGCATCACATCGTGGAGACGGTAGGCTGTACGTACGCACGAGTGATGATATCGTTCCCATGTTCATGGAATTGTATTTAAATGTATGTATACTATTTTAGAATCAATATCACTTTACAATAATCATATATAGTAATTCTTTTCACCATTATACACATCCACGTAAGGTGGTGGTGGAAAACAGATTACACCACGGCGTAGAGACGGTATTCTGTACGTACGCACGCGCAGTGATTTCATTTTTCGTAGGATGGATAGAAGGTGAAATAGGGTTGTTTCATATTTATAATAACGTATCATTATATTAGTGATACTGATGTTATTACTTAATAACGAAACAACTAAAGAAGAAGAAGTATAAGAAGTAATAAATTTTAAACAATTGGTAACAGATATTACCTCTTCTTCGACACACCTCTTTGAAATCTCCTCTTAGGGCACTAATATTGGACTTTGAAGAAGGCCAGGAACCCTAGGAATTTTCTAGGGAAGTGGAGAAGGGAAATGTCTAGTATTTTTCTGAGAATGAAGGATCAAAGTGGTGTGAGGAGGAGAGGGAGGAGGTGCCCTTTTATAAGGGAGGAGAGGGGCACCTTTGGAATTATAAGAAATATTAATTTATAATAAATTCCAAACCCACATAAAAACCTCCAAAAAATGACTCAAATACAAACATCAGATGAGATAGGGTTGTAATCTCATCATCCAATAATATTTAGACAAGTTGGGAATTTATTTCAAACATTATCAACATGATTTATCCTTATATAATCTATTTAATTTTATTTGTGGTAATAATATTATTAATTTGAAATCATTATGAATAAATACTTTTATGTTGTGAATTGTCCATAATTGTATACTTTATTACATTTTAGATCATATATTTTTAAATTTATAGTTTTAATATATATTTTTTTTAAACAATTTTATAATATGTAATTTCTATAAATTACCAATAGTGTCAATTTTGACACTATTCATTTATTTGAGTTTAAATAAAATATATACAGAAGATATGTTCGAAATATAATATTTAATAGATTAATAAAATGTAATTTTTTTCTATAAAATTAGTGTATAACATTAAATAGTTCATATAATAATTATTTTTATACTTGTAAAATCATTTATTTGATATTTCAATCAATAAAATAATTTCAACATCACTATTGTGTCATAATTAATGATAATTATTTAATCCCTAAAAATTGTAAATTAATTCATATGATGTAGATAATTTTATTATATTTCTGTAGACTATTCATTTTTGATGTTTCATGACATTTATAACTAAATTAAAATTATTATACTTATAAGATTTAAGAGAGTGACATGTTGTCACTTTCTTTGGTTTTAATAATAATTATATTATTTCATTTTAAAAAGTCCATGAAATGAATCTAGTCATACCCTTAGGTGATATGGGTTGAATTTTATTCATCCAATAGAATTTTGGCATGTGTTAGGGTAATTTTATAATCTCATATTTACCCTTAATTAACCGATTTACCTTTAACTACGGTAAATAAAAATTACCGTAGTTACTATTCCTAATCTCAAAAAACTAAAAGTAACCTATTAACATAATTTGGACCCACTGAATCCAAATATGTAATCCATTTTTCAAAATTCAAAACACATAGTTTTCAGTAATTAATTTAAAATTAATCATGTCGTAAAGCTAACGGGTTTTTAAAAGTTAAAACATTGCCAAAGATTGAAATGTTTTTACCTATGAATTCAATGTAAAATTAATTCTAATGACATAAATTATGTTAAATGGTAAAAATATATTCTATTTATACCTTAATACCATTAAATATTATAATTTAAACATATAAATTATTGTGATGAAAAAAGTTGTTTTTAATTAAAATATAGCATCTTTTTACTCTTCATTAAAATATGAAAGTTATCAAAATAATATGAAAAGTTTATCCAAAGTAAAATTTTATATCCTGATTCCAAAGAAGAATTTTCTTTTGCCAAATTGACCTTATAAACATGTAAAAACTATATTTAAAGTGGGAGCGCCATCAAAAGGTGGAAAAACTACATTTTTTTAAAATCACTCATTTTACCCGAGAAATTTATTTTGTTCACATACCAAGTTCTAGAAAAAGTGTAGGAAGAAATAATAATGTTATAAAATTAAAAATGTAGTTAATATTATTCATAACCACTAGTTAATAATAATATTATAACCATATATCTTTGTTTAGTGAAACCAGGTATTGCGTACAACACATGCTATGAAGGAAGGTTGCGATTGCGTGTAATGCAATCCAATTCAGGGTTGTGTGATTTGAAAGACTCCATTATTGTTGCGTATAAACAAAATCCAACAATATTTTATTTATACATTGAATATATATATATACACTCAATGTTTCATAGAATAACTACTATCAAACAAACTTGAAATTGTGTTTAACACCATCCAAGATTAGTGTTGTGTATACTGCAATCTAATACGGTGTTGCGTATAGTGCAAGACAATCTTGGTGTAGCATACAGTAGAAGATATGAATTAAATTAGAAATAATATATCTTATAAAATATCGGGGTGTTACATTGATCTTTGGATTATTCCTTATTACCTTTTACATCCAAAATAACCAACTTATATTTAATAATTACGCTCTCTAGAAAAAAATTTCATGTTTTATAAATTATTATTAGTCATTTTTTATTTGTTCTTCATGTAATAGTTTCATATTGTTAATGTTGATCATTTAGAGAATATATATCGATAGTTCAAAAATTACTATAGTATAATTATAATATTTTAAATTTCTTTTCCAATGGTTTTATAATATCTAGAATGTTTATGGTATTAAGTTTATGTTATTTAATAATTTAAGGTGTTTAATATATTATTATTTAGTTAAAAAATATGGAACGTTAATTTGTTATCTTGTTTTAGACACTTATATCAACCACAAAGATAAAATCCTAACAAGAAAATCATTGTGGGTATTATTTTGGATGTTAATTTAATGATACTACCAATGATTTTTCAACATATAGGTTATCTGGTTATTTCCATCCCAAAAAATGAGGTACTTTATCGTTCAATGGAGTTACATTTTATGCTTCTTGGGAAATTCATTAAGCGTAGACTGACTTTGAATTTCATAAGGATATCTCTTAAAGTAATTGGTTTTTATTGGTTTCCATACTTTTTTTTTGAAATATGACAACTTAATATATATCTTCCCATATATAATGGAGTATTATAGACTTTGGGTGAGACACTCAGTAGTTTTTTTGTGATTTTTTATGAAATTTATAAAAACCGATATCATATTTTGATCCTTAGACTGAATCTCTTATTGTTCTTGTCTATCATGGTTTCCTTGGGATATACTTCACTACTTTAAACAAATTTACCTGTTTATGATTTTCAAACTCATTGGCCATCCATTAATATAATACTTTCCCATAAAGATTCTTTAAATTCCCTTAGGTTCTATGTTTTTTTGCTGAGATTGATATTTCCTAAGAACTCAAAACTCATATTTCGATTCAAAATTGAAATTATGGGTTCTTCTAGGAAGTGGTATATGAAAACATTGTTGATTATTGATTTTTTTCAGTAACCATGGAAAATCATTAAAAGATTTTTGAAATAGGTCAGTACATCCTCTCTCTCACTTAAATTGATGAGGGATGAAAAAGAAAAACATAAAATGGACTCAATGGAATACAATTATTGGTATACTGTTACCATTAGACCTTATGTTGTTTTGGATTATCTTAGGGGATTGAATGAATTTGATTATAATCCTGGTGAGGATAAGACTCATGATGTGGCCAATGGTTTGATTGGTTTGAAATTCGTGACACATATACTTGTTATTAAATAACATTTAGGGTTTGTGGATACTATTCACATCGCACAAGGATCTACCACTGATTCCTCCACCCTGATGTGGGATTAGGAGGACCCCAAAGATCTAAAAAATCCACTCAGTATTTACCTGAAAAATAATGTCATGTTGAATCATATTTATTACACTAAAGCACTCAAAAAGGAATGGAAGCAATGGGGAATATAGATGGTATTATTACCCCTCATCATAAATAGACAAGGAATGGTATAGATTATTCTGTATTAGAGTGAACCATTACCACTAATTCCTTTGGGAGATGGGGTGATGTGAAACTAGACCATCCACCACATGAAAATGTTTTCAAGGATCATGTTCCAATAGTAATAAAGGAAATATATATAATACTAACAGGATTAAAAATCACTATTTGATTTTTAATAAGGGAATTAGTGAGGAGAATTATCCATTGTTTGAAGACCAAGGTATCATGACCTTCAAAAGATGTAAAAAGAGGTAGACAATTGTTCATGAATACATTCAAATTAGATTGTTTATGCTTTATAAAATTGAAAGGGGATTTGAATGGGATCCCAACATTTGATACCTCTATATTCCTTGGGAATCACTTATTTTTTAGTGATTTGATGCTCACATGTGGAGATGATATTTAAAGAGTTCATAATTTAAAACTTTCCACATATATGATTCTATAATGGTAGTTTTTTATCATTATATTGAATCATCCATAGTGTTATGTGCTTCATAGTGTTCTCTTCAGATCACTAATGTGATCATCAGTGGATTTATGGAGTTGTTGATAGATGATCAAAATAAATTAGGCTATCCTCACACTAGCACTATAGAAAATCCTTATATGAGATGGTGGTCATTACTATCAATTATGGATGTCTAAATCTATTTGTAGTGGTTAATGTTTGATGATGTAGTGATAGAAATAAAAATAAATCTCATTGATGTTTATGGGATGGTATTGATATTTATAGGACCGCTTGATCTGTTGAATGGATTTTGGTTTAAAAAAACATTTTTTGGATGCTTCTTTCACCGGTAAGAAAGTATATAGATAATTTATAGGTATGTATTAATGTTAGGGAGATTATTTTTATATAAATGCATGTGAATGTTTTTATTCTGTACATACTAGAATATCACGATTGGTTGATGGATAATAAAAAACCCCAAGTCCATCACGTTGATCAATAATATTGTTTGGTTGGAGTCATTAAGAAACTTGGGATGTATAATGAGGATGAAAACAATTACACAATTTTGTTACATCTCACCAGGCATGGATTGAATCTCTGATAATCAAAATGCATGTTTAATGTCTCATTTTTTTGGACATCAAAGATGTATTAACTCGCTTGGTGTGTTGGGGATACTAAGGTTGTTTTAAGATACACATGATTTGATAATTCAATGTATTGTTATATTTAATCTTAAACTCTTAATTGTTGAATATTCATTTCACCTTGATAATTCATTATGTAGTAAATTTTTTAATTTAATAAATTATTAAATAGTTGTTTGGGTCACTAAATCATTGTTGTTTATTTTAATATATAATTCATTTTTTGTTCATATGGGATATTAGTCATACATTATATTATTTATTATAAAAATATTCAGACAAAAGAAAACATTCTAAAATAAACAATGAAAGGACTATGTGAAAATAAAACATCATCATGCGCTTAGGTAGTATAAAACTACTATAGTTGAACAGATATTTTTAGAATGTACAATATAAGAGAGATATCATCAATATTTCATTTTCATATACACATTAGAGTGTAATTATGGAGCTATTTTATTTATAATTTAAGGATTAATTTTTTTAATTAAAGGGTAATAGAAGAATAGAAATGAAAAGACAACAGTTTTATAAACCTCGCCTTTCTCTTTCAGATTCCTCCATTGATTTTATAATTTATATATTAGAGGGACTTTTTGTTTGTCCAAAGGCACTATGATTTTCCCAGAAGGGGTTTCAACATAATTTGGGTAGAGATTTGGATTATAAAGAAGTTCTATAAGTTATGATAAATGGTTGGAAATTAGGTGTATTTATAGGAGGGATATATGGTATAAAAATATCTATAAGCGTATTATTTTGACTTGAGAATGTGAATTTGAATATTATGATGATTAATATTGTTCAATTATAATAAAAATGTTTCAATGAAATTTAAAAACCCCCAAAACTCAAAGAATTATTCAAAACTTTTTATTTAAAGTAAATTATTAAAAATAGTATTCTATTAGAATAAAATATAATTTTGGATTTGGAAATTTATTTATAGGTTTGGAAGTTATATTTGTTATATTTTAAAATATTAATTTAGTCATTAAATGTAATTTTAATCATGAAAAATTATTAATACAGAGTTAAATAAGTTTTACACAATAATCATAGCCTTAAACATCCCATGTACGAAAAATAGTACATTTTAAATTTAATCTAAAATGAAAAATTTTAAAAAATATTAAAAATAATCACACATAGATAATTTCACCATATTTATACAAAAAAAATAAATTCCATGTCATGGGAATAATTTTATATACATGAGAAAGTTAATGATAAAAAAATTAGTATATTCTAAATCAAACGCCTAATGCTAAAAGAGTAATAATTTATTTTAATAAATATTTATTATTCATAAAAATAATCCAATATTTGAGTGGTTTAAGACTACTAATCCACATCTACTAGGATGGTAGGTTCCCCTAGTGAATTTTTAGGTATTTTCTGGACATTATTGCAACTTTTATTATACGAGTTACTAAGGATAATGGTTCTTCTTTCAATGAGTACACCTGAAGGTTGAAATTTCCTAAAATTTGAAGTCTTCATGGGGATAGGGATGATATAGAAAAGGTGGGACTTCTCAATTGACTACATTAATTGAGGTACATATGTGTGATTTTTGGTGGGATTGGTTCGGTAGTTGGTCATGTGGGAAAGGTAGATGTATTCATGGAATTAATGTGTATCAATATGGATATATGAATTAAAAAGTATATCTAAATAGAATTTGGATTTCACTTATGAAGGATGGGATTTTGGTGGGGCATCTCCAAGTGATTATTTGGATTAAAATTATAGGTGTTTCCCCTCATATAAAAAATATATATAATATATAAAAAGACAGTTATAAATTACTCAATGAGTAATACACAACAATTATATTCATTAATTATATTGTTACCATATGATATTATGTATTTTACAAAACATTGTTACATTAAACCTAAAAATTATATTATTATTACAATGATCATGATATTTTTTTGATGGTCACTATATGGTAATATTACTCATTATAATTATATATTATTATTTCCTCTTATAACAATCATATCATTCTCATAGTTACATTATCAGGTATCTTTCATAGCTTATATATTTCATCATAGTTGTATTATAACTTTTATTATTATTATTACTTATGGACTGTGATCTCATAGTGTTTCTGATTATAATGCTTCCGTATATATATATTCTATAAGATAATAAATAATCAGTCTAGTGAATGAACTTATATTTCTGTCATATGACTATGAAAAAATAAAATGAATTTATTATTTATCATAGAATAATTTCAAGCCTTGTATCCCCCCCAAAATAATTTCATGCCTGATATTTTAAGTATAAATTAATTCATGAACAATTGTGGGTATGTTTTCATCATTGATTCCATGGGTTTCTACGTTGCTTTATCCTTATTTTGATTCATGCAAGGTACTTTCATCAGTCAAATAATCAGATTTGGTAACAGTTTCAATCTAGTTTCAAGATATATAGACACAATCTTCATGATACGACAATCTCTCTTCTCAAAATATTTCTTATGTGACATGTACATGTGTTGGTTTAGCCTTTTACTTCGTTATCACTAAGACGTGGAATACCAAAAAAAGGTACATTAATATGTTTGTTGATAGCCCACACTATCATATTTTTCTTTTTAATTAGTATTGGTCCAATTAGCTTTCTTTCACCCCAGGCCAGCTAAAGTATGATTTTTTCCATAAAAATAATTTATAATTAAATTTTATTTATTATAGTGAAAGATGTTGTTGAATGAGAATTCCCCCAAAGATATGCACGAGTTACAATTTCATTGGATGTAAAATGGGAACAAACAAAATAGGACTAATAATGTATGGATTGTGCTTTCAGTCTCCCCATAATTTTCCGGATGATAAGATGACCTCAAATGAATATTAGTGTTCAAATATTTCTGATGTATCTTATAAAATATTGATGTGAAAAAGGGAATATGATTGGACACAATTGATAAAGGTTCCCCGTAAATCCTCACAACATTATTAATATATTTTCATTCAATTTTATCAACAGATGGATCAACCTTTTTTGTATGGAAATGGGATTATTTTGTATGTAAATCCATGATAACCCATATTAATACATTCCTCTTGGAGTATTTATGAATATAAATAACAAATACCACTGTTATATAGTCCAAATTACACACTAGTATAGATATAGTGTGTATGAAACCATTTTGATGTTGTCTCAAACCATTTACATGTTTCTATAATGAACATCTTAATAAATAATAAAAAATTTCCGTCTTCATTTTTTCACACTAATAGTTTTTATATAAATACTTATACATTTTTGTGATACATAATTACATAGTGAAATTTAATCGATGAGATTTATCTGGAAATTCCTTCTTCAAATCCGGTTGTGATGACATACATAATATATTTCTAAAATTAAAAATTACATCTTTATAGAAGAATTATATAAATTTCATATCTTCTATAACTTTAACCAAATTATATAGACCCTTCCCATATTTTTGAGACTACATTATATTCTTTTTATTTGGAGAAAATAGATTTTCCACTTACCGAATAATTTCTAGGCTAAAATTTAGTAAATCGATAATCATTGTATCATTATGTACTCTCATTATGGATAGAAATCCATGATACGTCCTACTCAATGCATTTTTCACCATGTTTTCCTTTCTAGGGAGATATTGTATCATATAGTCGAAGAATTTATGTAGTTCCATCAACCTCATTTTCCTCATTTTGATCTATTTTTTGTGTCAATATTGACATCAAATTATTATGGTCAACATATATGTTACATAATTCACCATTAAAATAATGTATCTATATATTCAAGGAAACAATCACTACTTCTAACTCTGGATCATGCATTTGATAAATTTTTTCATTGGTATTTAATTAAATCGATGTATATTAATGAAATCTATCATTTTTTATATGGAAACACCCTAGTCCTTTATTCACTGAATCACTTTATATGATAAATCCATCATTCACTATCGATGAAATCAATATTTTGCTTTTATTTATCCATTATCTTGTTCATTATATCTTTTTTCACATTACGTTGACCACGTAATTATAACTCCATTACGTGTTAAC
This sequence comes from Viscum album, assembly GCA_963277665.1. NCBI lineage: Eukaryota > Viridiplantae > Streptophyta > Magnoliopsida > Santalales > Viscaceae > Viscum > Viscum album. Next base: position 1,392,176,009 of record OY728152.1, read on the forward strand.
TTGGTTAACAAGTTAGCTAATAATGAAAAATCATAAAAAAATTCCAATAATAACCAAATATGGTAAGGAAAATACATATTTAAATTATATTCATTAGTTTTAGTCATCCTTATCCAATATTCATCTTTTAAGGGTAAATAATAATCCCTTCATTAAAGAAAATATAGCTAAAAAAGAAAAATGTGGAATCCAAATTTACAAAAACTAAATTTATCATGTAACTCATTCTCATTAATGGTCTCATGAAAAAACCAGTAATTCTTCTACTATACATTTTTTAAACTATATCAATATATCATATATAATACCATAAAAAATATATCAAGTTAAATCATAAATTCATTATTTGTTATATCAACAAGAACTAAGGGTATATTTTTAAACGTAAAATAAATTAATTTTGTAATTGTAATTCCCATTAATTTTATGAGAAAACATTTTGGTATATCATCATTCTTATATTTTTATTAAAGAAAAAAATAATTAACGTCAATAATTTAGAAGTACTAACCCCCATTAAGTTTACAAAATAGTACATTAATGTCGGTTAAAGGATTATTATTCTTAATATAAATGACTAGGATTTCTATATAATCATTATACAACCTCAATAACTAAACTTTATTCATTAAAAATATTATAAGTTGTTCATAAGGAGAGACACTAGTGTATACGAGTACCTATCAATCCACTATTTTATTTACTTATTTAATTCCTCTAATTTTAATGATGTAATTCTATAGGGTGTCTTAGATACATGTTTTTCATCATGGATAAGGATAATGGAAAATTCAAATTTAGGATTAGGTGGATGTCTAGGTAATTATTTAGGAAATGAATCAATATAATCTTACACGATCAAATCATCATCAATTATTAGAATATAATTCCCTTTCATATATTTTATTTCATCTTATTCTTCTCTATTTTTTTAAGATAAAACCTTAGAGGAGGTTCTATAGAAGAATAAAGAAATAAATATTATCTTAAAAAACATGTGGTTTTATTTTTTCCTTGTAGATTATACTCCCTTTATCCCAGTAGAAAATTCAAGTATTATATTTTAAAATTAGATCCAACCTAATAATTATAACAATTTAAACTATTGGTATATCAAATACGATTATAACGAGATAACTTCAATGAATTATAATAGATATATCCTTATATATTTTTATTTTAATAATATTTCCATAGAGTTATATAATTGATATCTGCTTCCTTAATGTATTTGGGGTTGACTTGATGTTCTTATAAAACATTCAAGATATAAATGGATTTATTGAACTAAAATGAAATAATGTATTATCTATCATTGTAATTATGTTAAAATTATAATTTGTTAAATCATTTCAGATATTAACTTCCATTGTAGTAATTATATATTTTAAATATTTCTCCCATATCATATTCTAAGGTAGACTCCCTTTACCCTTAAGTAATTGATTATAATAGTTTCCCAACTCCTTGAGATTGAATAATTGTACACATGTAGTGTCTCTATTTGTTTTTTTATTTTTAATCTTGATGAAACTTATATCCTCACTTAAAAAACTCTCAATACCTTTAAACAAGCCCCATGGTGTTTATTCATACAATTATTTCTGATTAGAAATTGTGTCCTTACTTTCTTCTTTTTAACCAATGTTTTATATAAATGGTTATCATCTACCCACTTCCTCTATTTATTTATATTTAAAATAGAAGACATAGAAAAAAAATTCTCGATTTTTATTTCAATTTTTAAAATCATTCTATATGATTAAATGGTTCAGAGTCTAATTCCCTTTAGAGTATTAACATTAGAGTATCAAGATGTTATCAATATATCTTTCTATATTTCATGCATATTACTCTTTTTATCTCTCCATTAGATAAAGTTTTCTTCATACTCAACAACTACTTCATATTTACTTTATCATGAATAATGAAATTAATCTTCCATAATAACTCATTTCCCTTAAATAAAATATTTCTCAAGGAATATCACATTAACAACAATTTATTACATGATTCATATATCTTACTCATTATGAATTATTTTAATCAATTAATATCATTACTCAAAATATACTATTATATGATATAATTCCATGATAAACTAATCCATTTCACTTCATCCTAATGTGATAAATATCTTCTCTTGGTACATAATCCATTATTTTGAGAATAGTGGATTAGTGGTTACTTTGAATGATGGTGGCAGTTACGTCATCAAACATCACAATATTAGGAAGATGGGATTATGATAATAAGTTATCCCATACAATAAAGGGTATTTTTCATAACCATAGTTAACTACTCTAATATAGAGATGTTTTTTTCATTTTTTACACTAGATTCATTGGTTTTTATAGCAGGACAATCAATACACAAACAAAATATTTGGAACATTTTACATTCCTTTTAATATGATCCTTTTATAAAAAATTATATATAATAATTACATTAGGAATAAAACCATGAATTATAATTCATAGTATATAATTCATATTCATTTATTACAAATTCATATCAAATATTCTATATATTCTAGAAAATATTTTTAATTTCAAAAGAGTTTATTTTAACATTTTACCTTGATATGTAATTATATATTTAGTCCAAAAAGGTTTCAACAAAACATTCAATAATACCAACTATAACAATCCTGGCTCTAGTAACCTATTGTTGGTGATTATTTTTTATAATAGAAATAGAAAACATATATCATAACACCCCAGACCCAATGTTTAGTCATATCTATATAATAGATATATACATGGTTAGTAATTTATATTAAAAATATAAAGTACATCATAATAATACATTTATATTTATAATTCCTCCAAGATAATCCATTGGTTATATGTATCATTCTGCCTAGTTTTTAGGGAAACAAGGACCCAATATAAAGGGTTAGATTATATTTTTAGTAAAAAAAATTAAAAATGAATCTAAAATGGTATAAACATTAAATAAATAATATTTTTTGAATAAATGGAGTAATACTAGAATAGATATCAAAAAAAAGATGTTATATAATAAATTATTGATATAATAATTGTAATAAATAATCAAATGTATAACAAAAATTAAATGATCTATTAGTGATGGAGTGCATAATTTCAGAAATCATAATTGTATGATTAATGCCCCATTCAAAAAAAATATAAAATATTATGAATATTTTTAATTCTATGAAATTTTAGCTTATGAGACCTAATGATACATCAAGGGGTTATACAATTTTGGTTTACACCCAGATCATAATAATTCCAATAAATATGTAATATGAAATTACTAGCTATATAATGTATATCATAATATTACCAAATTATACTCTATTGTAAAAAATGATTGACAATAAAAATAATTCATAACAAAATAATGGGAAAAAAATTATCATAAATTCCCTAGTTAAATGAATGGAATTAATTATTAGTCGAATACAATTAAATCAAAGCGATGATGTATATGATACTCACACAGTATCGAATAAACGTGTATACAATCATGTTAATACATTTTACAAAATAAGAATGGGATATATTATATTATAGATTTGTAGGTCCTAATTATAATATAAAATAATAATCCATGAAGGTAACAATAAGGATGGATGAAAAAATACAATATGAATTGAGGAGATGAGGAATGAGAATGGAAAAGTTTACTCTATAAAAATTGTAAGGTTTGACATAAAATTAATTTAAATGGAACCATAAATAAATCAATATCCTAAAAAATAATTAAAAAATAATTAAAATGATAAAATAGACCGTATGAGAAAAAGATGAAAATAGAGGGTGAGAGAGAGTGATAGTTAATCGGAATATAAGTAATAAAAAGAAGAAAAATTGGGATGGTCCCCTTACATTGAGTCTCATTTCACCTTGCATGTCCTCTAACCCTCTAAATATTCAAGTTTTATTTATTAATTACACAATTTAAAAACTTAATTATGATTATTTCATTAATATTGTTATTTTTTATTTATTTAATCTTCACATATTCAGTTCATGGAGTTCAGATCGGTCATTTTGAGATGTTCAGTCCATAGTTCCTGAACTACTTCAGTATAATGATAATGGTACAACGAACTTATTTAATCATTATATAAGCTCTAGAAGTTTCACATTATGGTTCCCATGTCATTATATAATTAAAGGAGTTCAATTTTTTATTGTATAGTTACAAATTATGTTACGTTTCTCAGTAATATTGTTTTGGGCCCTCAAATCAGCCATGGTAATTACTTTTTAACATTATTTAAGTAAATACTATTTATTAATTATAAAAAATAGTAAATAATGTAATTATATTATTAATTTTATATTTAAAATGTAACTTTGGATATAAAACATCACAATTCACTTTGGTAGTATAGACCTACCATAAGTGAACTATGTTTTTAGAATAAAATTTAAGAAGAGAAAACTAGTCAATATTTATTTTCATAAATTAAATAGAGTATAATTATAATAAAATTTCATTATTCCTAAATTATTAGCTAAATTATAGATTGGGTATAAGAATAAAGGAACTAGGAAGTCCTCAGTTTTGACACCCTTAGCTTGCTATTTGCGACACCCATTTTGGAGTGAGCATTTAGAATTTATAGGATGATATTTTCGTTACACCAGGGGTTCAAGAACATGTATATAAAGTTTTATTAATTTAATTTTCTGGATCTTATAGAATGTATTACTTTTTGGGAGTGAGTATAAATGGCTGGAGAAGGCGTGTATTTATATGTAAATCAGAGTAGAATAATTGAATAGAATATTAAATAATATATTATTTGTGTTCATAATAATGAATATTGTTGATTATTATAAATATTAATAGAGATTGAGTAAAAAATAAATTTTTATTGATATTTAAACCCACCTAAAACAGAATGGAATCATTCAAAAATTATACCAAAAATAAAAAATCTAAAATATTTTTTATTAGAATAAAATATAATTTAGACTTTAAAAATTTATTTATCGGTTTGGAATATAATATTATTGTATATATATATATTTATTATTTTATTAACTAAAATAAATTTAATATGTGTATTTTTTTAATAAATTATTGAGTCATTTTATATTAAATTCATGTTATTAAAATTACTATATATGTAAAAACTATATTTTTTAATATTCTCCTAAAAATTAATTTTAAAAAAACAAAAATGTGTCCCATTTGAAAATATCAACATTATTATTATTAAAATGAAATAAATTTAATGAAAATAGTTTCATTATATATGAAATTTTTAATTATTATATTAAAATTCATAATTTATTTTAAAACTGTCCATTTAGTAGAAAAAATGTAAAAAACCATAATTTTACCAGAGATTTATTATTATAAAATATATAAATTAAATTATCATTCATTTGTTAACAAAAATAATTTATATTTATTAATTATGATATTTCCATTTAATATTTTTTATTTCATTAGGCACATATATATTATACAAAACGACCATATTACTATTACAATGGTTTTATTACTATTCCAAGCTTCATCTTATAATGCCAATGATAATATTTCCCATTATAAAGGAACCCAAATTTATCCTATAAATTGATTCATAAAAATATATTAGTTCATTTTCCAATTATATTACAGGAATTATTGCTTTCACCATTAAAAAAATGTGTCATTTATTTTTGATATTAATTCAAAAGTATGATCCCTCATAGTTCATGATTATATTACATCCCTATATAGATATAGATTTTATAGTACAAGGAATAATATTTCTAGAGAAAGTAATTATTTCATTTTTATACTATTGTGATGAAATAAAATGACTTGTGTTGTAATAAAATGTCAATTTATTATAATAAGACATCATGTCTTATAGAAGTCTTGATAGAAACCCATGATTGTTTTGAAAATAAATGTTTATTAAGAGGGTTTTGGTTATTAGTGTTGGTTTTTTATTGTCTTATATCACCTTGTTATGATAATGAAATCATTTAAAATAATTTGGGTGATGTTTGAATGGGTTTATAAATGAGAGGATGCATTTGAAGATATGAATAAGTAGTGACATCAACAACTATTATTATTTTATATGATCTAGGTAAGCACTATTAAGTACATTATAGAACCTCCTAATTGTGTTTAGTTTGCGAGTTGATATAAGAGGGGTGGTTGGAAAGGTATGTCTCTCAACCACCGTTATATCATTAGTTTAATTTACCTAATAATGATTTTTAATTATAAGATGTTTTTCATCCAACTAAAGAGTGTATGGTCTTATTTTATCATTAAGAAATTTTTTATGTTAGTATTTTATGATATTAAAACATCACTGAAATAGGGGTGAATTTTTGGTTACCAAAAAAACAAATATAAAAAAATCTATTAGTTAGTTATTGAAAAGGATTATGAATTAAAATATTTGATATTGTGAGATGGATTCAGAAATAACTCACCAGACACAAGGGTTTGTGTAAGGTCTACTCACTCTTTTGGATTACACATGGTGCACAATGGTTTTGATTCTACAATCTATGTTATTTTCATAATATGTACAATAAAATGTAATTGATTATGTAACAACCCTAACAATAGAATTATAGGGCTACTTGTTACTTTATTTCCTTGGAACTAGATACAATAAATTGTGTCCTAAGGGGTTGAATAAGGTAGTAATATAAGAAAACTAGATACATTCTACTATATCACATTATGTTTGAAAATATAAAACACAACATAGTCTATTATTTAAGAACATTATTATTACATCTAAACTATCCTTTAATATCAATCATAGTACACTTGCTAACATCATTGGGATTTAAAAAATATTAGAACGGTGATCTCACATTCTTATTAAAGGAATACATACAATGGAAGCTGTTATATAATAAATAAGGCATGAATAATTGAAAAGGGAAAAACTTTTGATCAAATAATTCCATATAAATAATAATATGATTCGGAAAAATATCCATGAATATTGGAACTATGAAATTAATCCCATAAAACATCAATAACCAATTTAATAATGATGAAATCCATAATGTTGGGCATCTTGAACTTACCATTGAGGCCTTATGCGACGAAGTCATACTAAATGGGTAAGGCATATACCAAATAACCAAGATGTTTTTTACCATGATATCTAATTATTCGACGATGGTCTATATAATTCTAGGATCCAACCATCACTAACTAATTCCAATGAATTCATTATATGATAAAACAATATAACTGTTTCGGTGCGGATGTGCGTCGGGTTACGCTGTTCCGCCAGGACGCGTTCGCGCGTGCACCCGTCAACCCGAGGGGATGGGCGCGCGGCTTGTGGTCCCGCAGTCCCGCTTTCCAAGGGCGGGCGGCATCCGTCCCTTATTCAGGGGCGTCTGCTCCTTGATCGAAACCGGGATGATGGGATGTCGGCTTCTCCTTCCTTGGACGTCTCCTCGGAACTTGTCGCCTAATCCGGGTCTCCCTCATAGACTTAAGAATGTTCGTGAATCTCGTTCCCGGCGCCATATCTTCATGGACACCGGTTAATTACGCTGCTTCCGCCCGGACGTTCCAAGGAGTCTGGGCGGGGCAGCAACCTGCGGTGAGAAGGCCGGGTGGCTCTGGGTGCTGGGGGCGTGTCGTAACACTGCGGCTCTGCACGTCTGTCTTCCGTCCCTAATAGGGCTTCTCGAAGGCACGATGGCCTGAGGCATCCCGTACTAGGTGCGGGGAACTGTGTCACCTGAGGTTTTCCTCAGCTTCCCGTGTTTAACACGGGGTATGCCGCGAGTTTAACGTCCAGCGGGGACGGCATCGGACCGATCAACACGAAAAGTGGATCAGATGACAGAACCCCTTGCGGGGAACCTCCGACGCTGGGGCCAGCACATGGGCGGCTTCCCAAGTAACGTGGAGTGAAGTGAAGTGGCATGACCCCACCGGGATGTGGCGGCCCGGGTAAGGATCAGGATGGATGATGGAGTAAAGAGCTTGGACCCCAGAGGGGCTTCCTACGTACCGCGCGTTAACACGGATCAAAGTCAACGTAGTTCGGGCATACAGTTTAACGTCATGCTGGACGTCGGCAAGCCGACTCACGAAGAGGTCGAGGCCGCCGGGCGGAGGATTGAACCGAACCACCTCGCACGGAGGGGGATGGAACGGCCGGGTGGATCACAGTTTCACGTCATGCTGGACGATAAAAGGGGAAATGGAAAAGGGGGGCTGTGGGGAGGCACCGTGGAGATACACACGGGCAGTCTCCCACAGGGGCGGATTCATAGGTGAATCAACGCAAGCGTGAACCCTGGAGGGGTCCACTGATGGACGAACCGACGTAAATACGACCGGGACGACCAGGTGGTGGGCTTGGACCTCAGGGAGGCTTCCTACGTACCCTGTATAGAAGACAGGGATCAAAGTCCACGTAGTTCATTCTGTCAGGACTTACGCACTTGGGGCAGCCCGGATACTGCAAAACTCAGTTGGAAGGGACTTGGACCGAAAGCAAAAGACACCTCGATCCCAGTCAGACCCTCTACTGGCTTCGGCAGTGGGGAGGTGCAATGGAGATACACATGTGCAGCCTCCCACGAGAAACTAGGGGTTTGTAATACCCTGCCCCCGTAGGGAAAAGCCACTCCCATTAAATCGTCCCAAAAGGGGGACAATCCCGACATCCCTGCAGAGACGAGCGGGTGGGGGCCACGTCCAAACCGGGGGAGACCCTGCGTGCGGAGCACGGGATCAGGTTGCGGACGGTTTAGCGTCTTGCCAGACGAAGTACAGTTTAACGTCATGTGTTGAGGACGAAGCGGACGGTTTAACGTCTTGCCGGACGAAGTACAGTTTAACGTCATGTGTTGAGGACGAGGCACTTGGCAGTTTAACGTCTTGCAGCACAGACGATGGGGGCTAGGCAGTTTAACGTCGTGCAGCTTGGACGGGTGTGCAGTTTAACGTCATGCTGGGCATAGGTTGCCGGACGAAGCACTTGGCAGTTTAACGTCTTGCAGCGCGGACGATGTACAGTTTAACGTCGTGCAGGACGTATATGCAGTTTAACGTCATGCTGGACGAGTATGCAGTTTAACGTCATGCTGGACATAGGTGCGTGTCACTTCGCGCAAGCCTGGAGGGCCGCACGGGAAGACAACGCACGGTGCGGGCACCCGGGATGAGAATCATCGGGTGGCACACAGGCGGGTACCCTTAGGAGGTCAACGGGAACGACCCTGGAAGATTGCGCGCAAAAAGGAAGCTTTGCGCGCAATACTGCGGGCCGGCGCGCAATCGGGGCGGCTGGCGCGCAATTGGGCCAGCGCCTTGCGCGCGGATGCTTGAGATTGCTCACACCGGGCTTCGGATAGCGCGCGGGGGCAACGGCTCATTCTCTAATGAATGGCCACTTGAAAGAAGGGGGGGTGCGCGCAATCGGGCCGGATTGCGCGCACCCCGGGGCAATTGCGCGCAAGCGGGTTCTTTTGCGCGCAAAGGCCTTAGGGTGAGTGTTTATTCAAATGAAAGGAGCCAGCGGGGATTGCGCGCGAAGGCGGACCCCGAGGCTTTCTTGCGCGAAAGAAAGGAGGTTACCTGAAGTTCGTCATTGCGCGCGGAAGGGGTTGAATTGCGCGCACGGGAGACGTTTCGACTTCCAGCAACCTTTGAAACGTTGGGGGTCGCCTTGTATTTATAGGCAACCCCGGGCGCGGAATCCAGGGTGCGAGCGCGAAATTCTTCTCGCGGGCGCGGAATCGGGCGCGGCGCGTAAGGGAGTCGCGCGGACCCGCGGCGCGCAGAATTGCGCGCCGAGCCGGCGCATTGCGCGCCTCCCGGGGGGTTTGCGCGCGGAACATCCCCTTTGCGCGCGGGCCTCTGAAATTCCGCGCAAGGCCTCCGGGCCCTCCGAAACGTTCTTCCGACTCCAAATATCACGTCACTTTCCGCATCCGGAGCTTCGTTTGGGAACAACAGACTTTTCCGGCGTCTACAAAAGCCCCCCCTCGGAATCTGATCGGCGAGAGGTCGCAACGATCGGGTTCCGAGGGAGACGCCGGAATGCCGAAGTCCTGGGCGGCGCGGGACTTAGGCGCGCAAACAGGGGCGCCGGTCGCGAAATTCGCCGCTGCGGTCGCGCAAAGCGCTTTCCGCGCAGCGCGGGCCCGACCTCGCCTATAAATAGGGGCGCTGGGTTTCTGGAGAAAAGAGGGAGGTCATTCCTGGGAAAGGAGACCTCAGACCTAACCAATGTATCGTCCCCCAACTTGTTCCAACACACGAGCGGGACAACGCTAGGGGCGTTGAGATTTTATCCGAACATAGGGAAATGAGAAAGGGTGAATCGCGTGTCCCGAATCCAGACATCCACAACGGTCGGCCTTCCAGGAAATGCCCAAGACGGTAGGCGGACAGTGGATCGACCATAACAACTGCAATAGACGGACCGAAAAAGGCCATCATTCATATTGCAGGAGGCGGACCACATGTCATCATGAATACCGCTTTGGGGTTCCTTTAGACACAAGGGTGGAAAATCCAGATCAACAGGGCATGCGAAGCGTGGGGCGAAGTGACGATTTGTTCGGACAGAATCCAACGCTCTCAAAATTGCGCCACCGTGGGGAAAGCGTATTAGGCGGATGCACTAATCTGGCCGTGAGTCACCTCAATCCTCAGACAGCACCTCTCTGACGAGGAAACTGTCGCTTCCCATCATTGCGATGGGGCATCCCGAGCTGAATCGGGGAGAATATCACAACTGCACCACTCTACCCGAAGTCAGGCCAGACGGCCGGCGACGAGGAGGGGCGGGACTTATCGATCCCTGAGGCTGGACCCGAGTCGAAATGCCCGGGCGTTCCTACGTACTCCATCAGGCTGGAGATCAAGCCACACGTAGTTCTGTGAGTGCAGTTTAACGTCATGCAGGACGTAGGACCCCATTTGGGGTAGATCTTAGTTTAGGGTCTTAGAGCTCGGACCATAAGGGCTGGATCTTAGTTTAAGGTCTTAGAGCTCGGACCATAAAGGTGGAGGATCTTAGTTTAAGGTCTTAGAGCTCGGACCATAAGGGCTAGAGGATCTTAGTTTAAGGTCTTAGAGCTCGGACCATAAGGGCTAGATCTTAGTTTAAGGTCTTAGAGCTCGGACCAGAAGGGGAGATCTTAGTTTAAGGTCTTAGAGCTCGGACCATAAAGGGGGGATCTTAGTTTAAGGTCTTAGAGCTCGGACCATAAGGGGAGATCTTAGTTTAAGGTCTTAGAGCTCGGACCATAAGGAGAGATCTTAGTTTAAGGTCTTAGAGCTCGGACCATAAAGAGAGATCTTAGTTTAAGGTCTTAGAGCTTGGACCATAAAGGGGGGATCTTAGTTTAAGGTCTTAGAGCTCGGACCATAAGGGCTCAAAGCACGCCACATCGTGGTCATATCCCCTGGATATGCGAAGATGCACTGAGGGATAGTGTCAAGAGTGTCGAGGTTTCGCCTGGTCAGAATGGGAGGTGGAAAATGTGAATCATGCGGCCATTCACTCGAGGACCGGGAGCACCGGCGTGACGATATGAGAATACTGCCGACCGTGGCGGAAAAGCAGCATCAACATCGCACCAACCGTTGGTGGAATGAGGCAGCAAACGAGCATCGACCGCTCAATCGCAGGATTTATATCGATTTGCTGCCCGAGGCCATTGGGGGTACCGGCCCGAGTCGGTGGGAGAGCACTGAGGCATTGTGTCCGAACCGTTCACGGGGGCTCCACCCAGGGCGTAGACGATGGGTCCGAATGAAAGGGAGCACGAAGCCTGAAAAGTGGAGGAAACCTGACCAAGCGGATCCTGACCCTCCTGGCAATAAACCAGAGTACTCTTGACACCGGTGGACCACGGCAAGGGGTCGGGGAACACGCCTTGAGGGTGACCTGAAAGCGGCGGATTCCCCAGAGAAAGGGGGGAATCTCTAAGAGGTGGGGGGCTGGACCCGAAGTTTCAAACATCCGGGCGTTCCTACGTATCCCATAAGGATGGGAATCAAGCCGCACGTAGTTCTTGAAGCGCGGTGCAACACAATCGGGCACCAGCGCGGGGAAGAGTGCGGGTCTGACCCTCGCACACAAAAGGAGCGGCATTTGATATTTCTTGTTTGTCCTTAAAGATGAATGGTTTTTCTTTGTGCGGCGACATGCCCGTGATTGAGAAATCGCTGGCGTCGCCACAATAATCAAGCCATGGAAGGCATTGATGAATGGCGTGGTCATTAACCAGCGCCCAACATGAGTGTCCCCTGAGGAGGACATCACGATGCAGTGCCGTTTCTCGTCGGGCGGCCAAGACGATCACAGTTTACGGTCGTGTGGTAGGACCAGACAACACAGTTTAAGGTCGTGTGGTTCGGACCATGGAGGAATCCGCTTACCGCGGTACGGCGGACACGGCGGAGGTGGGAGCATACCCAGCCCTGCGGTCACGCACGATTCCAGGAGAAGAGTCTTGGGATGGGGGTCTGCGTATGTCCATCACCCGAGGGGCAGAGATGCTAGCCTCCAGATATACTGGGCCCAGAACGCAATTGTTCGGGCGACTCCCTCCTCCTTATGGGGACGAGGGTCCAGCTACGCATGGCCCTTAGGGAGGATATCTGCATATATCCTTGGTGCTCAGATCATGGGAGCCTCGAATGACATCATTACCCTGGTTGGTCTGCCTAACGTGTAGAGGCGTACCGGAGGTCGGTATGAAGAGAGTGTCAAGATCCCACTACAACGCACAAAGGCGGAGTGTGATGAGGACTGCGCAACCAATGTTCAGAGCCCGAGAGAGCTGACATGGCGATCAAGGACGTTGCTGACGCATTCGCAACACAACATCCGATCGCGTCAGCCTAAGACGGGGCAAGCAAACGAGCATCAACCGCTCAATCGCAGGATTCATATCGATTTGCGGCCCAAGACCCGCCGGTAAATCGACCCGGAGCGGTGGGAGAGCACTGAGGCATCGTACCCAAACCGCTAACGAGGATCCCTTTGAGTGAAGGCTCGAACAAGAGGAAGCGCGAGGCCTGACAAGCAACACAGGACTTGTCGGGATTGAATCTGACACTACGAGTCATAGACCGAAGCACCCCAAAACATGTTAACAGATCTCCGGAAAGGGTCGGAGGACTCACCCTGAGAGCAACCGAAGGGGGGCAGGTCCCCGTGATCAACCAAGAGACGGGGCTGGACCTGAGACACAAGCGTCCAGGCGGTCCTACGTATCCCATAAGGATGGGAATCAAGCCATACGTAGTTCTTGAAGTGCAGTTTAACGTCATGCAGGACGATGAGGGGTGTGAGGTAGTCCCACACACGGGGGAGGCGTACGGCGCGGCCAGTAGACCGACGCGAATGAGGACATAATCCCCCGCTCACGCGATACGCCTCGCACAAAAAGGAGGGGAACTGGGGCCAGAGGCCCAACGCGGGATAGGGATTCCCGGGAAATGGGGCTGGGCCTGAAACATGATGTCCAGGCGGTCCTACGTATCCCATAAGGATGGGAATCAAGCCATACGTAGTTCTTGAAGTGCAGTTTAACGTCATGCAGGACGATGAGGAAAAAAGAAGGGGGGAGCAGAAGGCATCCCCAAACGTGGAGGGGGGCGTACAGCGTGACGAGCAAACCGTCGTGAATGAGGGCATAGCCCCGCACTCACACCATACGCCGCACACCCCGGGGCAACTGGGCCAAGGGCCCGAGATGGGATGGAAATTCCTGAAGGATGGGGCTGGGCCTGAAACACGAGGGTTCAGGCGGTCCTACGTATCCCATAAGGATGGGAATCAAGCCGCACGTAGTTCTTGAGTGGCAGTTTTACGTCATGCAGGACGAATGCTGAACAGTTTAACGTCTTGTAGCTCGGACGTAGTGCAGTTTAGCGTCATGCGGGACGAAGCACTTGGCAGTTTAACGTCTTGCAGCGCGGACGAATGCTGAACAGTTTAATGTCTTGTAGCCTGGATGAATGCAGTTTAACGTCGTGCAGGACGTGGTGACACTCAGGCAAAGTATTGCTTGAGGAACCTAGCGTTGGTGGGAGGAGTGACACGCTCACCATCCATAGTCGCTAGGGAGTACGCGCCATTGGGATAGACCTTGTGGACAACAAAAGGTCCCTCCCACTTGGGCTCCAACTTGGGCGGCTTCCTGCCGGGGATCATCGGTGCTCTTAGGGCTAGCACTAGATCACCCTGTAGGAAGGAGCGGAGGCGAACCTTCTTATTGAAAGCTCGAGCCATCCTGCTTTGATGCCTCTCCAAGTTGTGAAAAGCGCGAAGTCTATTCTCATCTAGTGCTTCCAACTCGACTAGACGGGCTTCAGCAACTCTGTCCGGCGCTTGCTGGTCGTAGACCGCAGTGCGCAAGGACGGTAACTGGATCTCGATGGGCAGGACGGCCTCAGCTCCATACACCAGGGAATAAGGGGTCATCTGGGTGGAATTGCGAGTCGTCGTCCGATAAGCCCAGAGGGCGTTGGGGAGCTTGTCCGGCCAACTCTTCTTGTTCTGACCAACCATCTTTTGCAGAATGTTAGAGAGGGTTTTGTTAAACGCCTCGATCTGTCCATTCGCCTGCGCATGATAGCGAGATGTATGGTTCGAGCGGATGTTATACTTGGCGTACAACTTCTTCAACTCGGCTGCTCGGAAATTGGTTCCGTTATCCGTGAGGATAGCGTGAGGCACTCCAAATCGATAGATGATGTTGGAGGTCACGAAGTCAGCGATCGAACAGGATTTGACCTCTCTGAGCGGAATCGCTTCTGCCCATTTGGAGAAGAAGTCCGTGGCGGTCAGAATGAACCGGCACTGGCGAGCTGTCGCCGGCGGGTAAGGTCCCACAATGTCCAGTCCCCAGACTGCAAAGGGCCAGGAATACCTTGTGGTATGGAGAGGCTCCGGCGGCCGATGCACAAAGTTCGCGTGAACCTGGCATGCATGGCACCTCCTGGCGTACTCGATGCAGTCATGGATCATAGAGGGCCAGAAGTATCCCAACCTCCGAATCTGGTGGGACAGCTTCGGCCCAGTTTGGTGGGCGCCGCATGAACCAGCATGAACCTCTTGCATGACTCGTGGGATCTCAACTCCCTGAAGGCAACGGAGGAGAACACCATCAAATCCGCGTTTGTAGAGGATCTGCTCCAGGCCGGGACTGCTCTGGAGGACGAACTGCGATGCGCGGCGTCGAACTCGCTCGCGCTCGGCCCGATCTGACGGAAGAATGCCATGTTGGAGGTACTCAACCAAAGGCGTCCTCCAATCAGGGGCTGATCCGACTGCTATATCTGGGGTACTCGGGGCTCCGGGCATAGGGGCAACCGTGGTGAGATTACTTACCAACGGGCCGCGATCTTCTTCCGGGATAACGGGAGCGATGAGCCTGCGGCGCGTCACGCGGACGATCAGGTTGTCCTGTTCAGGTTCCGCAAGTGACGCAGCCAGGCTGGCCAAAGCATCTGCTCGACCGTTCTGCGACCGGGGAATATGGACAATTTCTGGCCGAGAAGGGAACCGGGCCATCAGAAGGAGGGTGCACTCCAACAATGGCACAAGTTCCGGCTTCCTGACAACATAGTCGCCATTGATCTGCTTAATGACCAGCTCGGAGTCCCCTTTCACACACAGATGGGGCACGTCGATCTCGAGAGCTAACTCGAGGCCGGTGATGAGGGCATGGTATTCCGCCTCATTGTTGGTACAGCCCTCTGACAACAGGAAAGAGTATGGCAGCACGGCTCGCTCCGGGGTAATGAAGACGATGCCCAAGCCCACTCTATTGAGCTTAGGATTATCGAGTCTTCTACCGGTGGGGCTCCGGGAGGCACCGTCAAAGTGCATCTGCCAGCATGGATCGGCTCGATCAACCGAGAGAATGGTCTCATCAGGAAAGCCTAGATCCAGCGGCTGATCCGCGGAGGTCGGGTGAGCGGCCAGAAAGTCTGCCAACGCTTGCCCTTTGATGGCCTTCTGAGACACATACCTGATGTCGAACTGCTGGAGAATCACAGCCCACCGCGCTAGACGGCCAGTCAACATAGGTCGGCTCAGGATATATTTCAACGGGTCTACCCGAGAAACCAACTGTACCTCATGGTGCCGCAAGTAGTGCCGTAATTTCTGTACGGCAAATACGAGCGCCAGGCAGCTCTTCTCGATGGGGGAATACCTAACCTCCGCATCGAGGAGCATGCGACTGAGGTAATAGAGGCTATTCTCTGTTCCCTCGTTGTTCTTCTGGGCGAGAAGGGCACCCAAGGACCGTTCCAGGGCGGTCACATAAAGGACCAGCGGCTTTCCGGATACGGGCGGCATCAGGACCGGAGGTTGAAGCAGGTACTGCTTGATTTCCTCGAAAGCGGTCTGACACTCTTTATCCCATACATAGGTGACACCCTTCTTCATAAGCCGAGAAAAGGGCTTACACTTGCCGGCCAGATTCGCGATGAATCGGCGTATATAGGCTAAGTGGCCTTGGAACCCTTGCAGTTCCCGGACGGTACCCGGGGGAGGCATCTGGCTAATCGCCCTGATTTTCTCTGGGTCGATCTCAATACCCCGGTATCTTACCACAAATCCAAGGAACTTTCCGGAGGTGACCCCAAAGGCACACTTCAACGGGTTCATCTTCAGGCAGCGAGACCGGAGGAAGCTGAACACTTTCTCAAGATCTTTGAGATGGTCCTGACGCTGGCGCGATTTGACAACCAAGTCGTCGACGTAGCATTCCACCAGTGTGCCGAGGATTGGCTTGAATATGCGGTGCATCGCCCGTTGGTAGGTGGCACCTGCATTCTTCAGGCCGAAGGGCATGACCCGGTAGCAAAAGGTACCTTGGGGGGCCCTGAAGGCAGTGAACTCCTCATCCTCAGGGGCCATCCGAATTTGGTTGTATCCGGAGTATCCATCCATGAAGGAGAGGGCTTGGAACCCTGCTGTGGCATCAATCAACAGCTCTGTCACTGGAAGGGGAAAATCATCCTTCGGACAGTGGCGGTTGAGATCGCGGAAGTCGATGCAGACTCTAATCTGCCCGTTCTTCTTCCTGACCGGCACAATGTTGGCCAGCCATTTGGGGTACTGAACTTCCCTCACGAAGTTGGCTTTGATAAGCTTGTCAACTTCGGCCTCAACCATGGCACCATGGGATGGGTGCATTTTCCTGGGAGGCTGCTTGAACCCGCGATGGTTCGCCGGGAGACCTAGGCGGTGGACGGCTACCTGAGGATCTAGCCCCGGCATCTCGTCATAGCCCCAAGCGAACACATCACGGTGCTGCCTGAGAAAGTCCACGTACTGCTGCCGCTCCTCAGAGGGCATGGCGGCACTGACCAATGTGGGTCTTGGATCTGCCTCGGTTCCAAGGTTCACCTGTATTAACTCATCGACCGTGGCGGGGACGCCCTCCTCAAAGGCTGGGGGTGCATCTTCCACGTCCTCTCCACTCGGGGAGGGATCATCCACGGGAGAGACTGCGTTGGAAACTGCATTGGGGCTACCAGATCCTGCTGGGCCACTGGTGCTGGCGCGGGCGGTCGCGGCCGTCTCATCAGGAGACTCGCGGACCGTCAAGACCATGGCGACGTCCAACCGGTGAATCGGGAGGAAGTAAGCGTCATCCAGACTTGCCCAGGGATCGCTTGCAACAGCGACAGGCTCAACCTCACCTGCCAGGATCTGCTTATCCTTGCTCTTGTAAAAGTCCGCGTCCAGATAGCGGGCTTCACATGAGGCAAAAGGAGAGGCATCTCCTTGAAGCACGCCTACTCGACCATTAAGGGAGTATTTGAGGCATTGGTGGTATGACGAGGGAACCGCCGCATGAAGGTGAAGCCATGGCCTGCCCATCAATGCGTTATACGCAGTGTCCTGAGAGACTACCATGAATTCGGTGTTGGCAACCAAGTCACCGAACTGGGTCTTCAAACGTATCTTGCCGACCGGGGTTTGCTCGGTGCGGTCGTACCCCTGGATCCTGAGGTCGGAGGGAATCAAGTCATCCTCAGACAACCCCAATCTCCGGAGCGTCCGAGTTGGAATCAGATTAATCCCAGACCCCGTGTCGACAAGACAACGCCGGACTTCAAGGCCATTGAACTGGCCAGTGACATACAGCGGACGGATGTGTCCCTGTATAGGAGGGTCCTCATCCTTACCAGAGAACGAGATAACTGCCTGACATTCGGCGTCCTCGATCGTTTCGGCGTGGAAGGCCTCTGCAGCCGCAACCTCTGTCTCAAACTGGAGGGGGCTTTTCAGGGCTTCAACGAGTGCCTCGCGCATCTCAGATGACATGCGCAGAGCCTCAAGGATGGAGAGCCTTGCTGGGATGTCGGCCAAGTGCTTCAGGACATCATACTTTTTGGCCAAGCGCGAGCCCCTGGTTGCAGGAGGTTGCTCTGCGGTTGGTGGCATGACGGGCCTTACCGGTTGGATCGGCGGCCGACTGGTACTTGGCGCATCTCGCTGTTCACTGGTCGCAGTCCGGGAAATGGTCACCGTACTGGAGTCAGGAGGCCGGGATGGACTTGTGGCAGGGCGGAGCTGGTCGCGACGCGGCTGAGGCGGTTCTGCCCGGTCCCATACCACAAACAGTGGCGGAGGCGAATCCGTCATCCCCGGATGGGGAGCCTGCGCACGTTGAGCTCGATCTTGAGCCTGCCGCCTAGTCTCAGTGGCGTGCACGGCCTGGCCGGAGGTACCGACGGCTGTGCCCCAGCGACTCCTGCTGCTGCGGTTCTTCCGACGGTGGCGACGACCGGGGACGCTAGGGAGGTCCACCTGGTGTTCTTCAACGTCGGGAACCGAAAAGGGATTTACCAGCTCGACGGTGTTAACCGAAGCGTACCCAATACCGTCATCGGACGAATCATCCATCACCGGGCGGATCCGAGGAGGGACCCCCATCCCCGGGGGCATGAAATCGCCGAGAGTACGGGATAGTGGCGGAACTGGCGGGGCGCGCTCTTCCTTCTTGCGCTGCCGCCGTTTGCTCCTCTTGGAGGAGGCAGACTGGGACGACGATGCCGAAGCAGCACCCGCAGGTTCTGGGGGCTCAGGCTGATTCAAGCGCGCACGGATGATTCCCTGGGCGCGAATGGTCGTCTTGCGGGCCATCCAGTTATTATACTTCTGGGACCCGCGGTCGGAGACCAGCTGCCATTCGTCCTCGTTGCCACTATCGTCATCTGATCCCACGAACACGCCCGCTACCTGTGCTGGAGCTGGGCCCAACCTGATTACATTGTTGTTAATCTGGTCTTGGAGCCAGTCCTTGAACACATAGCACCGCTGGATGGTGTGCCCCAGGGCCCGATGGTAGGGGCAGTAGCGGGGGTTATCCGTGAGATGTGCCTCCTCTGGCCTCCAGCACTCAGGCAATCGCACAATCCTCTGCTCCAGGGCGCTCCGGAAATAACCGGGGACCTGATCCTCATGGAATGAGTACGTCAGGTGTCGCGGGCCCCTGGGAGCGCGGTCTTGACGAGGGGCTGGAGGGGCCTGCCGAGGAGGTGGACCCTGATTATCTCGCCTGGGTTGCGGCGGTACATTACGCGGAGGGGCTGGCCGGTTCTGAGGCTGCCGTTGCTGGGCCGGGAACTGAGCCCGTGGAGGCGGATTCCTGTGAGGCTGCGGAGCTGGCCTCACCGGCAGCAGCTCCAACGGCCTGGGAGCCTCTATCTGGGCCACAGCAGCGGGCTCAGCCCTGCTGGCTCTCCTTGCAGGAATCATAGGAGGCAGCGGGTGTGCCTGGCTGGCCTGTTCCAGGGCTTCCTCAAGACGTTGAGCTTTGTCTGAGAAGTCCCTGAACCCTCCGGGGTAATTCTGAGTAATCAGGGAAGGGACCAGCTCGGTCTTGACGTTCCCGACGCACATTGTCAGCAACTGCTCCTGAGTCAATGGCATGTCAAGGGAATACGTGAGACCCTTCCATCGGGCGACGAAGTCCGCGACTCGCTCATCAGGCCTCTGCTTGCACTTGAAGAGGTCTGCGATACTCGTCTTCCGGGTCGTGGAACTGAACTGGTAGAGGAACTGTCTACGGAGGTCCTCCCAGCTGGTTACCGACCCGACGGGGAGCTGGCTGTACCAGACAAATGCTGGCCCTTCCAGTGTCTGGACAAAGCAGCGAAGCTTAGCGGCCTCTTGCTGCGCCGGAGTCCCCAACATAGGCCCGCACCTCGAGTTGAAATGGGCCAAATGTTGTGGCGGATCTCCGGTCCCGTTGAAGGGGGCGAAAGTGGGATTCCCGAATCCCGGAGGCGCCGGCATGTCATCCACCCATGCTGGGTATGGCTTGCCGTCCGGTGGGATCGCCACCTGCCGAGTCTCCAAGGCTTCCAAGCGGGCAATGAGTGCCGCCATCGGATCGTCCGGACATGGGTTCCAGTCCTGGCGAGGATCTCTAACCACGAGCGCATTGCATGGCCCTTCAATCGGGTCGTCGACCGGATCGTCGAACTCGGCAGCTCGTGGGATGGCTGGCGGAGCGGCCCTTGGGGCAGCGGGAGGAATCCGAGCGGGATCTCTCGGGTAGTCGCGCCGCTCGGGAGGGTGTGGCGAAACATACCGCGCCCTCTTGCCGTAGGCAATGGCCTCTCTCCTGTCGGCGAACACGGCGTAATCACGGTTGCCCGGGAGAGTCTCATCGAGGGGTGGTTGTTCCGGTCCCTGCTGCCCTGGCCTGGGATCACCGTAGTCAGGCCGCCGTTCTGCAGCGCGCTCGGCGAGGAGCTGGTCAACCAGCCTCTTCTGTTCGGCGAGCTGCTGACGTAGCGTAGCCTTCTCGGGATCCTCCTCTGCCTTCCGCATGGAGGCAGATGGGTCGGCGGGCCTTATAGCCTCGCTGTGCTCTTTTCCTTTGCTGACGTTTCGGCTCAACGTCAGTGCTTCAGTGGGTGCGGGGAGCCCCAGGAGGTTCCTCTGATGACGAGTAACTCTCACTGATGGGTCTGACGACGGCTTGTCTTCGGGGGGGAAGCCCCCGTCGAGAAGTTCCAAGTCGTTCCCCTCTCCCGACAGGTCAGCCATATTGACTGTTCCTGTCCCTGGGGATATACCCTCAGGGCCACCCAACGAATCGGGCTGTCGGCGAATCACACTGAAGCGTAGGGCAGCGTACTGCCCCCATCCACGGATATACACGTGGGGAGTGGCTTCCTCGATAACTTTGCGGAGTACTTGAAAGCACTCAACGCATCGTTGTTGGAGGGCCTCGTGGTGCCCAAATGACCCGGGGTGCCGAACCGCGGGGAGCATGGCCAGGTCAATTTGACGGCACTGCTCACCAATATCCTCCAGGTGTAGTTGACTCCCGGGGTATGGCATTTGTAGGCAGTGAAGACGGGAGTGAGTCTCCCGGAGAGTTCGGCGGAAGCACTCGAACTCATCCGGGGTGAGCGATTCGGGTGCATCAAAGCCCGGTCCTGCGACTGGCCAAAACTTCTCAGGGAAGTGGCCCTCTGCAAGGACGGTCCAGAAGCTCCACGACTCAAACTCGGGACCCAGATCTCCTCGGTCCTCTTCCATGGCTGGGAACGGACGGGGAACTGGTAGTGGTGCCGAGGCGGGCCGTCGGGCCGACGGGCTGGCCGGCGGTGAATACGGCGAGCAGGCCGATTGGCCTCCATATCCCGGGCCTCCCCCTGAGGGTGGCGGTGCCCCAGCTACCACATCACGATAGGACGGGCCGGCGAGCGAACATCCTGCCGTAGCATCGGTGCTCGCCGAGGGCGCACCAGATCGTGGTTCGACCGTCGGTCCCCAGAAAAAGTCTCCGGCTTCTCTGATCGAGACGGAAGGCACTTCCGGAGGGGCCGGTACCAACCGCAAGTTTGATCCTTGGGGGTCTACCAGGCCCTCGTTACTCCGGATATACCTTCGGAGAGACGCGGGGATCACATCGATCTCGCTCTCGGGGAGCACGAGGCTGACGTGCCGCATTCCTACCCCTGCCCTTGACTGGGGGGATTGGGGAAGGGGCTCTGTCGCCGAATCGTACTCTGCCTCTGAGTCAGAGAAGCAAACCGGTCGGATCTCTGTCCGGAACTCCGCAACATTCTTCCCTCGGCGTCGACGCCTTGCCTTCCTGCCCCTGGGTGGTTCTTCGGGGCAGGGCTGATCTCTGTCCTGGCGTCCTCCGGCCGCACTGGTGCTGGGGCCAAGAGGACTGGGAACCAAGGTGCGAGGGGCACCGGGACAGATATCAAAGGGGACGCGGGGAGAGATGATTCCGGGCAGGCCTCCGGGCCGGGATTGGGAGGTGGGATGACCCATGCCTCCAGAATCGGCCACGCAGAGTAGACCCTGCCGGTGAATAGCGCTACCGCGAGGTGGTCCGCGGTGGCTACTGCCAGTGCCAGCAACCGGGAGAGTCAACCCAACCTGCCTTTGGGGCGGTCGGGGCCTCGATCCGGGTCGGGCATAGGAGTTCCCCCGCTCAGGATGCACAGAGGCCTGGCGACTGGAGCCAGCAGTGGCTTGGGCCAATGCGGCCGCTGTTGCTAGAGCCCCAAGGTGGGCATCCTCTTCCGCTCGTGCCCGACGTTGGCGTCGAGACAGACGAGCCGGGATGAGCGGCGCGGGCAGGTGGAGAGCATGTTCCTCGACTTGAGGGGCCTGGCGGCGATGTCGCCGTGGCCTGGCGGGAGCCCTTATCGTGGATCCCTGGAGCGGACCTCGGATAGGGTGATCCTGGGCATCTTCCACTTCATCCGCATAGGGAAGGGAACTGTCAGAGCGCTCCGGGGATAAACTCCCGAAGCGATTGGACGTTGAGGTAGGCAGTGGTGCCTCCCTGCGCGGCCCTCGGGGGCGGCGGTGGTGGCGAGGCGCAGCCTCCTCAAGGTCTAGGCGAGCCATGTCCCTAGTGGGGATGACTCCCTCTTCCTCGTATCTCCGCACCAGGGTGTTGATCACCCTTCTCTGGATGACCTCCGAGGGGGAGAGAGGGCGTGGTCGTCCCGCAATTGCGGCTGCTGGGACGGCTGTGGAACGGGCGGGACCGCGCGGAGTAGCCGCGTCGGTGTTTCCCCTGTCCCTGCGCCAGTGGGCGGGTGGCGTTCGGGCACTAGATCGGGCGACCTGATTTCTGAAAGCAGGGAGAATGACCCATTAATACTGACAGGAAAAAGGAATCGACAACCAACCATTAGCGCCACGACGCCTTCCGTGGGGGGAACCCAGGCCCTCGACGTTGCGAGACGGAGTGCCCGATGTCCCTTCCCCAGCCCCTGGCGGGTAAGACTGAATGCTTGGCCGGGCAACACGCCGGTCTTCCAACACCTCTGAAAGCCATCGGTCTTCGTATCGAGGAGAAGAGATTCACGTCGGGTTCACCATTTTTCTGTTTCGGTGCGGATGTGCGTCGGGTTACGCTGTTCCGCCAGGACGCGTTCGCGCGTGCACCCGTCAACCCGAGGGGATGGGCGCGCGGCTTGTGGTCCCGCAGTCCCGCTTTCCAAGGGCGGGCGGCATCCGTCCCTTATTCAGGGGCGTCTGCTCCTTGATCGAAACCGGGATGATGGGATGTCGGCTTCTCCTTCCTTGGACGTCTCCTCGGAACTTGTCGCCTAATCCGGGTCTCCCTCATAGACTTAAGAATGTTCGTGAATCTCGTTCCCGGCGCCATATCTTCATGGACACCGGTTAATTACGCTGCTTCCGCCCGGACGTTCCAAGGAGTCTGGGCGGGGCAGCAACCTGCGGTGAGAAGGCCGGGTGGCTCTGGGTGCTGGGGGCGTGTCGTAACACTGCGGCTCTGCACGTCTGTCTTCCGTCCCTAATAGGGCTTCTCGAAGGCACGATGGCCTGAGGCATCCCGTACTAGGTGCGGGGAACTGTGTCACCTGAGGTTTTCCTCAGCTTCCCGTGTTTAACACGGGGTATGCCGCGAGTTTAACGTCCAGCGGGGACGGCATCGGACCGATCAACACGAAAAGTGGATCAGATGACAGAACCCCTTGCGGGGAACCTCCGACGCTGGGGCCAGCACATGGGCGGCTTCCCAAGTAACGTGGAGTGAAGTGAAGTGGCATGACCCCACCGGGATGTGGCGGCCCGGGTAAGGATCAGGATGGATGATGGAGTAAAGAGCTTGGACCCCAGAGGGGCTTCCTACGTACCGCGCGTTAACACGGATCAAAGTCAACGTAGTTCGGGCATACAGTTTAACGTCATGCTGGACGTCGGCAAGCCGACTCACGAAGAGGTCGAGGCCGCCGGGCGGAGGATTGAACCGAACCACCTCGCACGGAGGGGGATGGAACGGCCGGGTGGATCACAGTTTCACGTCATGCTGGACGATAAAAGGGGAAATGGAAAAGGGGGGCTGTGGGGAGGCACCGTGGAGATACACACGGGCAGTCTCCCACAGGGGCGGATTCATAGGTGAATCAACGCAAGCGTGAACCCTGGAGGGGTCCACTGATGGACGAACCGACGTAAATACGACCGGGACGACCAGGTGGTGGGCTTGGACCTCAGGGAGGCTTCCTACGTACCCTGTATAGAAGACAGGGATCAAAGTCCACGTAGTTCATTCTGTCAGGACTTACGCACTTGGGGCAGCCCGGATACTGCAAAACTCAGTTGGAAGGGACTTGGACCGAAAGCAAAAGACACCTCGATCCCAGTCAGACCCTCTACTAGCTTCGGCAGTGGGGAGGTGCAATGGAGATACACATGTGCAGCCTCCCACGAGAAACTAGGGGTTTGTAATACCCTGCCCCCGTAGGGAAAAGCCACTCCCATTAAATCGTCCCAAAAGGGGGACAATCCCGACATCCCTGCAGAGACGAGCGGGTGGGGGCCACGTCCAAACCGGGGGAGACCCTGCGTGCGGAGCACGGGATCAGGTTGCGGACGGTTTAGCGTCTTGCCAGACGAAGTACAGTTTAACGTCATGTGTTGAGGACGAAGCGGACGGTTTAACGTCTTGCCGGACGAAGTACAGTTTAACGTCATGTGTTGAGGACGAGGCACTTGGCAGTTTAACGTCTTGCAGCACGGACGATGGGGGCTAGGCAGTTTAACGTCGTGCAGCTTGGACGGGTGTGCAGTTTAACGTCATGCTGGGCATAGGTTGCCGGACGAAGCACTTGGCAGTTTAACGTCTTGCAGCGCGGACGATGTCCAGTTTAACGTCGTGCAGGACGTATATGCAGTTTAACGTCATGCTGGACGAGTATGCAGTTTAACGTCATGCTGGACATAGGTGCGTGTCACTTCGCGCAAGCCTGGAGGGCCGCACGGGAAGACAACGCACGGTGCGGGCACCCGGGATGAGAATCATCGGGTGCCACACAGGCGGGTACCCTTAGGAGGTCAACGGGAACGACCCTGGCAGATTGCGCGCAAAAAGGAAGCTTTGCGCGCAATACTGCGGGCCGGCGCGCAATCGGGGCGGCTGGCGCGCAATTGGGCCAGCGCCTTGCGCGCGGATGCTTGAGATTGCTCACACCGGGCTTCGGATAGCGCGCGGGGGCAACGGCTCATTCTCTAATGAATGGCCACTTGAAAGAAGGGGGGGTGCGCGCAATCGGGCCGGATTGCGCGCACCCCGGGGCAATTGCGCGCAAGCGGGTTCTTTTGCGCGCAAAGGCCTTAGGGTGAGTGTTTATTCAAATGAAAGGAGCCAGCGGGGATTGCGCGCGAAGGCGGACCCCGAGGCTTTCTTGCGTGAAAGAAAGGAGGTTACCTGAAGTTCGTCATTGCGCGCGGAAGGGGTTGAATTGCGCGCACGGGAGACGTTTCGACTTCCAGCAACCTTTGAAACGTTGGGGGTCGCCTTGTATTTATAGGCAACCCCGGGCGCGGAATCCAGGGTGCGAGCGCGAAATTCTTCTCGCGGGCGCGGAATCGGGCGCGGCGCGTAAGGGAGTCGCGCGGACCCGCGGCGCGCAGAATTGCGCGCCGAGCCGGCGCATTGCGCGCCTCCCGGGGGGTTTGCGCGCGGAACATCCCCTTTGCGCGCGGGCCTCTGAAATTCCGCGCAAGGCCTCCGGGCCCTCCGAAACGTTCTTCCGACTCCAAATATCACGTCACTTTCCGCATCCGGAGCTTCGTTTGGGAACAACGGACTTTTCCGGCGTCTACAATAACTTAATCAGTATAACTTAATAATCAACAACTATTCGTATTGGAAGAAATAACATAAAAAAATTATATTTCCGAAATCAAAATGTTCATAATACATCCAATGAAATATGACTGATTGTATCATTAGTTAATATCCTCAATAAATCAAATTATTCATCATAGAATATTGACATATATGAAATTACATTTAAAATATCACTGCATTTTTTATTGATGAAAGTAAATTTTTCATTTTTAAACCAATTATTTAAAATCTATAAATTTCCAAAAATATTAGTGAAATATTTTTATAGGAAAAACCCATGGAAACATGTAAAGGATGTATCAAAATCAATATTATTCATAGAATCCGGAAAATTAGTTCGTGTAGTGTATGCTAAAATAATGGCTTCATTCACACCATTAATAAAAAGTGTCATTTTCATAAAACAAGAAGAATAATCATTTTAAAAATTGTTATAGAGAGTAAAACATTTGTAAATTTACATTAATAAATCATTAGAGAACTATAAAAAAATTCTTGAAAACATTTTAATAAAAATATGGACATGGAATAAAAAAATTTCTGATTTAATAGAAAACTAAAACCGATATCCCATAAAAACATTTTTTCAGAATGGTGAGTTCATAGAGACAGGTATCTGAAATGAAATTGTAATTGTATAAATAACTATAGGATAAGAAAATATATTTTTTATAATATAAAAATACTATATAATTTGTAATTCCCTTGTAAGTTCATTAACAATTTTACATAATTTATAAATAAGTGTTTTAAGTAATAATAATCCTCATAAAAAATTCTAATTTATAGCTTTAAAATTAATTAATTTTGTAAAAAATGAATAATATTTTATAGTTTTATTTTTTTGGTAAAATAATATTTTAATATGAATATATATATATATAATATTTTTTACAAAAATTATTTTTTAAAATCATTTATTTAATTAAATGTAATGTATATTTAATATTATATTTTTTAAAAAAATACTAAATTATGTTATGGATATCTTCACTATTAATATGACACTCTAGGATTTAATGGTATATTTATTCATAAATATTTTCAATTTATTACATATATTATAGGCACATAACATTGAGTTTCAGTGAAACAACACGTTTTTGTAGTTATAACCTATCTATGAAACATAATTTTTCCACTAATGTGATTCAAATATTGAAAAACAGAAAGAAACCATTGCGATCATTATGTTTTTTAGAGTCTAATACGATCAACTTAATTTTTTGTATGAATAGTAACTGGAACAATATGAATAGTTACATACCCATACGAATAGTAATGTAACCCTTATAAATAGTAAAATGACCCTTATTAATACTAACCACATCCATGAATGTTTAAATAATTTTTAAACACATTATATATGAGAGTGAGTGTTTTAAAAATAAATAGTTAATTGTTGGTATTTTTGTGAGTGATTAATATTTATTTAAAAAAATTAAATTAAAAAATTTAATTAAAATAAAATTAATTTTCATAAAATATATACCTAAATAAATTTTTTGTTTTCCTGTTTTTTTATGATAATTTTATAGGACCTCAGTTAATTTTTGAATGTATTGTTGAATCATTTTTGAAATTGAAATTTGTATTTTTTATGTATATAATTACATTATTTAAAAATTAAATATCACAAATTTAGAATAAAAATTGGTAAAATTTATTTCATTTTTATGTTATACACTTTGAAAAATTGTTATGATGATTTTTTGTGATTTTTAAGAAATACTAGAATTTTTGGTGAATAATGAAATTCGATATTTTACAAAGTATGCTAAATAAATGAATTTCAGCATCATTCGTGAGTCATGGATGATCTAAATGTCCATTGTTTCTAACTCAAAATCACATATTACTATTTTTAGTTAAAATAATCTAGTATATTAACTGTTCGGAGCCAAAATAATAAAATAACGATTAAAATAATGGAAAACCATCAACTCCTCCACTATAAAAACCACTCATCACTCCTTATTCTTTTCACTCCTCTATGCCTTGTAAACTATAAATTCTCTTCTCAAATATTATTCCTTATTCCCTCCCCACATAAAAGACCCCCTATGCTTTCCAATAGACCACAACCCATTCTCTTAAGGAGGTTCTCAGGGAGGGTATTTCAATATGTATACCCTCTCCATTTTTTTAATTTTTTTTTCAATATGTTTTATATTTTTATCTTCTCATCTTTTCCTCTGTTAAAATTATCACAATTACTCAATTATAAAATATATACTATACTTATATCATGTACATTTAATATACATCATCAATATTCTTATTTTATCTCTTTTATTTTTAAAACGAAATCATCGTCTGGGAGGTGCAAATTTATAACCTTTGTGGACGACGAACCACTATTCTTAATTTTTTCCTTCAACACTGGTCAGGAATCCTTTTTTTATAGTTGAAATAGATTTTTTATTATTTATTATATCTTATTTAATTATTCAAAAATGATCATTTTCACTGGGTACTAAATTATATAACAAAAATAGTTCGTTGTGATCGAAAACCCACTGTAAAAATGTAAACGATTATCAATAAATGACTTATCTAATGATTAATCCTCATACCATGAAACCAAATTATCTATATAAACATTTTAACATATTTATATTCATTAATAATATTTAAATTTAGTCTTTTATAATTATATCCATTCCACATGAATGCCTATACTTTTAATCAAGGGAACTCATCATGAATTTCATGAAACATACAATTGGGAACAACAGAATTCAATTTTATAACTTCTAAAAAGGACATAAATGGAAAAAAATATTATAATAAATTATATTCATGTCTAATAAGTTATTAATTAAATTAATAATTTTTATAATTTCATATTTGAGTACCTTAAGGTCATGTGAAGAACACATTGAGATATAATGTTAGGATTTTCTCATCTGAGTTCCATTTTTGCGAGATATTCCATATTCATTGCTATTTTTTATGTATGGTATTTTTATAATTACCATTTATGTATCATATAATGAATATATATTTACATTCATGGTATTAAATTTATTCTTTTTTTATTATTAATTTCAAGGCATATTATTGGATTGATTACAAAGAGGTAAGGGGTTCCACATGAACCTTCATTTTATCCTTCAGGTTATTCCTTCACCATCGTTACCCAAATTTAATGATTATTTATTTTTGTGTTAATGTTATATATTCATTTTTTATGTTCCAAAATAATATATTCATATCATTTCATCTTTCCTTTTTAGGGATTATATGTTTTAAAATAGTTCCCTTCTTAATTCTTCTCGATAAGCTGCTCTAATTCAAAGGAAATTCATGAATTTTTAACCATTTTCAAGTAATATATTAATATGTTTTATGCAATAATTATTGCTTTAAAATAACTCATTTTATCACGAGAAAATATTTTTTTCATTTCTGGTTTTATAAAAACATTTATTCAATTCCTCTTAAAAAATCCCTATAATATTTTCTTTAAATCGCACTAAAATGTTTTATTTACAAATCTTTATTAACAACTCTTATCACATGATTTCAGTAATTTGGTAGAACATTTATGCATAAAATATAATCTCAATGATTTTATATTTTATTTTCTAGGAAAAACATGTTTATACACTGATTTCATGAAAAAAAAATGTTTTTCTAAAATAAATATTACTTCCAAAATAAAATGTTTCTTCACGTACCATTTTTAATTACCATATATTTACAACTTTTTCACCAATTATTACATACATGTAGAGTATTTAATTCCCTTTGTTATATAAAATAATTAGTCTTATTATTTTTATGGTGTTATTTTGAATCATGATTTATATTTTTCAAGGTGGTATAAGACACTATGGAATGATTACTAATCATTTTTCTCAACATTTTATCAATTATTAGAGTATTTATATAAATTATTATGATTATAATATATCAAAGTGTCCTAGGAAACATTTATCTAAAGATATATTTTATTAGAATTATTAGGAATTCACTGGACATAGAATGTGATGGGTGGCGCCTCCTATAGACAATCAATGCATTAGTAGGTATCATGAGACAAAAGAGAATTGGGTTTTGGAGGAGGTCTTACCCTTGTATTTTTAGAAGCCTTGGTCGAGGCCTCAATGATAGGTTTTTGATGTCCATAATATTCGTTCACTCTTTATGATATTAGTAATAGATAAATCATATGATTATTTTACTATTATAATATCTATGGTGACGTTTCAAGAGATTATTTATATTCCATTTTTCATTTTGTTTTTATTCCTGCAATATTATACTCAGGATTATGTTTTAGTGGAATGACTTATTCACATTTCAATATTTTTTATGATACCTTATATTGAATTTGTTTTCCTTACTTATCATCTGAGATCATCCCATTATGATGTTTTCTTTTCATAGGTTATGAAGAAGAAAACATTGAATTTTCTTTCAAGGATGTTGTTTATTTCATATTATATCAGGTTTTATTATCTTTTTACAATGTATTATTGGAATTAATACAACAATACAGTCTTCCAATACTGCTAAATTTTTTTCCATTGGTATTTTAGTCCATATATTCATGCCAATGTACATAATATAATTCACTAACTTAGGGTTTCTAGGTTTGGGATGTTACAATTGGTGTTAGGGGATGTTTAACAGCATCCTTGGAAACTATATTTAGAATACATAGGTTATGGAACATAACCCTAAAATAGACTTTTAGGATTATAATCGATGAACATCCTATAATTTTGGTGAGGTATATATTATTTGGATCTTCATAAAAAATGCATCTATGTCTAGATACTACATGTGGACACAGTTCTGTAACAGAAATACATATTAGGTTATGACCCTAACATGGTGTTCCAATCTTGAATCGGGGTAACCTAGTACATGATAATGGGCCTTACTACACACCTAGTTTGACACTCCAGGGGTATATTCATAGGATAATTCATATTTTTATTATTTACCATTATGACGGATTTATGATTCTAATGTAACCAATGTATATGTTTCTAGGATTTTGGACACTTAAGTTTATGTTATGTGAAAAAAAAACGATTATAGTTATAGAATGTTCATAATTTCATGAGCTAATATAGTATATGGTATTATTTAGAAATGGTTCCTAGTATAAGGAATGGAAACTACACCAATGCACATGTTGACAAGTGTATAAAGTATCATATCTTTCGTAGTCTTAATCGAGAATCTATAAGGGAAATTTTCACTATGTTATACTCATCATATGGAGAGATAATATTTTGTGATAACATGATATGTAATTAATCATATGAGTCCTATATATTTGAAAGGAATTAACAGAATAAAATTATGGAATTGGAAAATATCGATAAAGGAATGATCGGAATGAAGTGTTTTACAACTTGTAATAACTATAGAAAGAATTACCCAGGAAAATGCATGAACGGAATGGGAGATTATTATATGTGTGGAATAAATGGACACCATGTTCATGATAGAAATAGTATAAAAAAAGTTTCCAATGTAAAATGCTTTAATAGTGAGGAGATGTGACTTTATGTGAATCAATGTATCAATTATCAGATAAATATACCCCAAATGATTCTATTAGTTAATTATCAATCCATTATTCTACCATAAATTAAGTGTAATAATTAATATGTATATTTATGAATTATATCATTTCAGTATTTTATCAGCAATGTACTATTTAAAATATTTATGGAATATATGATGATTATTCTGCATAAATTTTTTAGTAAGTATATGTGACCATATGTTCAATGGTACCAATAATAGATATTCAAAAGAAAGTTAATTTTTTTAAAACACGTGATTTAGGGAAAGACAACCCTTAATATATTTCAGTTTCTGAGATAATTATGATGAAAATATTGATATTGATATGTAATGACTACCTTGGAACTAACTATTGAGTTATCCACATGTGGTCTATTCTATCATTGACAATTATTACAAAACATTTTTATTTAAGGAATATATCCAATAACATTTATTGTAGTTAAATAATACCGATTAATTCATGTTTCCAAGAAGGTTTAATAGTAATTTGTGTTATTACATTATTTTAAGAGGGTCCTTGATGATGTTATTCGTAGTTTTTGAATGTGAAAATTTTGAGCTTCCTCGTGGATAAGTATATTGAAATTTAGTGACCTTATTTTTAAATTTATGAATCATTGTATTTTTGAATGTTTAGCCATTTATGAATGGAATAATTTGATCGTTGTATGCTGTTTTAGAGGTTAATGTATTACTGCACCACATGACGCAACATGTGCTAGGATATGAAGTATGGATAGTTCATGGTGAGATCAAATGATAATATTGTGTTTAATAAATAGAAGTATATATTTATACTCTTATAGAGTAGAAGAATTCCTAAACTCACGAAAAATAGTCTTAAATAAAATATTTTCCTATTATCATAATATTTGATAAGACCAATGAATTTTTTTATAGTAGTCAATAGTTTTTCAGTAATCAACTTTCATCTGAACTTGTTCTCTCTCAGTTTCCATTAGAACTTCATAGATTGATATTTCTTCCATGTCTAAGTTTTTACTTCCAACTAATGTCACCCGTTTCAAAAGAATATTTTTTTGGAGACCACGTCATTTCCCTTAACCACTTTTTAAGAGGATGTTTTATTTTCCATATTTTTTATTTGGGTTTCTCATAAAAGAATTTTGAACCATCCATATTTAAATATCAAAGGGCAGTTCTGAATTCTGAGGACACAATTCTTTTGAGGGGGGATAATGTAACACTATAGTAATTTGTATAATAATTTTATATAATTTAAAATTAAGTGTTTTCATTTATAATAATACTTTTATATAATTATAATTTATATCTTTAAAATTAATTAATGTTCTAAAAAATGAATTCTATTTTACTATATAATTTTTGGTTAAAATAATATTTTAATATGAATATATATATATATATTATTATTTTTAAAAAATACATTTTTTAAATATATTATTTAATTAAATATAATATATAAATTTACAATTATAATTATTTTGATAATTAATAAATTATGTTACAAATAATTTCATTATTAATCTCACACCGCAAAATTTTATGGTATATTTCTTCATTAGCAATTTCAATTCACTTGATAGATTATATGGAGATAACATTGAGCCTCTATGAGATAACATTTTTTTATAGTTATAACCTACCTATGAAGCATAATTTTCTCGCTTTTTTAATTTAAATTTCAAAAAATGTACATACACTATTGAGATTGAAATGTTTTTTAGAGTCTGATAGGATTAACATAATTTTTTGGAAAATAGTTATTGATCCATATAAATATTAATGTACTCTTATGAATAGTATCCTCTCCCATGAAATTATAAATAACATTTTTCAACTTATAAATGTGGGTGAATGTTTTAAAAATAAATAATTAAGTGTTGGTATTTTTTATTGTAAAAAATATTTATTTAAAATTTCAAATTAATAAATGTATTTAAACCAAAATTCACATTCATAAAATGTACTCTAAAATAATTTTTTTAATTTTAATATTATTTTATGATAATTTAATGAGATATCCGTTATTTTTTAAAAGTATTATTAAATCTATTTTTAAATTAAAATATATATTATTTAATTAAATAATGATTTTATTTAATAATTAAATTTTACATATTTAGAAACATATTTTGGATAAATGGATTCCATTATATAAATATATTCATTAGAAAATGTTTTGGGTGAAATATTTTGGTTTTTTCTGAAATACATGAATTTTTATTGAATAATAAAATTTGATATTTTAGGAAATATGCTATATATATGAATTTCGGAATCATGCTTGAGTCATGGATGATGTAAATCATCATGGGTTCAAACTCACAAGAATATATTTCTATTTGTGGTCACAATAACCAATAATATTTTTATTCTTGATCTAAAATAATAAAAAATTGATTATAATAGTGGAAAACCCCTCCTCTCTTGCACTATAAAAACCACACCTCTCTCCCACTTCTCTTTAGTCCCCAATGCCTTCAGGCTCATTAATGTTCTAATTAAATAATCTTACCTAGTCTCTCCTAACCTCTTTGATTACTTGGTCTTTCTAGAAGACCAAAACAGCTTCTCTTAAGGGGATTCTCATGGAGGATATTTCAAGAGGTAAACCCTCTTCCCTTTTCATTTAATTTCATTTTCAATTTGTTTTATATTCATATATTATTATATCCTACTCAATCGAAATTATCAATGTAACTCTAGAAACATCTACATAGAGGAATTATATCCATATAAATGAAGATACATCATCAATCTCTTTATTCTCTCTTTTATTGTAAAAATGAAATCATCGTTCGGGAGGTGCCATTCTACAACCTTCATGGACAACGAACCTTTTTTTATCATTTTATCCTTCAAGCCAGGTCATTAAAATATTATTATGGTTTAACCACATTATAATTTATTTATTATACATTATGTAATTATTTTTTAAACATTATTATCACATTATACTAAAAAATATAACAAAACTAGTTTGTTGTGATCGAAAAACCGCCTTAAAATCAAAATGATTATCACTTAATGACTTATCTAAAGATTTATCCTAATACCATGTAACAAAATGATATATATAACCATTTAAAATTCATCATTTCAATTAATAATAAATATTTTAAATCATGTACAATTATATCTATTCAACATGAACATCCATAATTATAATCAAGCAATCTGATCGTGAATATTAAAAAATGGACACTATTAAATGATGGAATTAAATCTTACAAATTTTCAAAAGGCTATAAATAAACTTAATAAAATTAAAATAAATTTTATAAGTGTCTATTAAGTTCTGAATTAAATTATTAATAGGTAAAATTTCATATTCACTGACCTTATGGTCAAGTGCAGAAAACATTCCATCATAAGGTAAGTGTTTTCTCATCACACATCCATTTGGGTGAGATATTCCATATTCACAACCATTTTTCATATATGTTGTATTTATACATCCCATTTATGGTTCATATCATGAATCTATTTATTATCATGGTATTAAACATATCATTTTTGGATTGTTAATTTTGGGGCATATGATTCAATTTATTACAATGTGGTAAGGGGTTCCACCTGAACCATGATTTTTCCTTCAGGTTATTTATCCAGCATCTATTCCCAAATATAATAATTTTTTCTTTTTTCACATCTTATATATTCCTTTTATATGTTTAAAAATAATATATTCATATAATTTCATCTTTTTATGGGGATTATATGTTTTAAAATATTTTTCTTATTAATTCTTCCACATAAATAGTTCGAATTCAGTAGAACTTTTCAAATTCATACCCATTTTCAAGTGCACTATATAACTTGTTTTAATCAATAATTATTTTTTGAAAATTAAACATTTAATCATGAAAAAATATCATTTTTCATTTCTGGTTTTATGAAAACACACATGTCATTCCTCTTTGAATTATATTTAATATTTTCTTTAAACTACACAAAAATGTTTTATTTATAAATCCTTACTAAAATATATTTTTACATGATTTCACTTATTTGGGACAAAATTTATTCCTAAAATATAAAATCTATGTTTTTAAATGTTATTTTCTAGGAAAAACATGTCTGCAGTTAGATCATATGATAAATAAAAAAACGGATTCTAGAAGAACTCTTCTTTCCAAACTAAAAGGGGTTTTCTCATCTCACTTTTAATTCTATGAGATTTATTAATTGTTCACCACTTATTATTTGAATGTGGTTTATTTATTTCTTTTTTATTAAAAAATAATGAATATTATTATTCTTATGATATTTTACGGAATTATGAATTGAATGTTTGAATGTGAAATGGGACACTTTGGAATGTTTAATGATCATTTTCCTCTAGTGATTATTAATTATTAGAGTATTTTCATCTATGATTATGATTCAAATATTTAAAAGTTGTATGGGTCACTTTGATCTGAATATATATTTTATTAGACATATTAGTAACTTATTGGAGTTAGAAAGTGATGGTTGGGGTCTTATATATCCCCTATATGCATTGGTTGTTATCATGAGACAAAACAGAATTGGGTTTTGGTATAACCTTACGCTGCTATTTTTATAACAATTGGTTGAGGCCTCGATGACAGGTTTATGAGGTCTTATATATGAATTACCTCATCATGATATTAGTAATAGATATATAATGTAATTATTCTACAATAATAATATCTATGGTGATGTTTTATTTGATTATTTATATGG
The DNA here is from genome assembly GCA_963277665.1 of Viscum album. Classification (NCBI taxonomy): domain Eukaryota; kingdom Viridiplantae; phylum Streptophyta; class Magnoliopsida; order Santalales; family Viscaceae; genus Viscum; species Viscum album. The sequence goes on from OY728152.1 coordinate 1,392,212,380, forward strand.
AATTATTCATTTTTTTTATTCATTTCATATTATATTGAAGATTGTGTTTCAGTGGCATGAGTTATTCACTTAGCATTATTGTTTATGGAATCTTATTCTATATCACTTACTATAACTCAACATCTGAGATTAGAAAATTACTATTTTTCCATTGCCTAGGTTATGGAGAATACAACATTGATTAAGCATTCAAGGATGCAGTTTACATCAAATTTTATAATGTTTTATTTTCTTTTTCAAATGTATTATGGGCATCATAACTATAATTTGGTCGTCCAGAATACTAAACTGATAGTTCCTTCTATATTTTAATCCTTATAATCATTCCAATTTATAAAAACAATGAACTGTATATGGGATTCCGAGTTTGGGGAGTTACGTAATTTTCCCAATAAAAACATAAACACGCATAATTGTAAATAAATATATGTTTGTGAACTAAACAGTTATCTCAGACTGACTATCGTCAGAAGTGATTTTATGCTCATTTATAAAATATTTAAATATATTATATTTCCATAAAAAGCTATATATATACCTATAATATCATACATTAATCACCTATAACTTTTCAACTTATTTTTATTACAAATTCTTTATTAAAAACATCATTTTTAGGTGTTAACTATTTTACTTTTCAAATATGATTTGGTTCCATATTTGTAGTAATTAAATATATATCACAGCTAAATAACATATAATTTTTTTTCCTGACATAAATTTCAAATATATTCATTATATATATATATTTATAATCATTCTTGAAGTACAGATATGAAAAATGAATCACATCACTTTTTGTAGGTGGTAGTCCACATGTATGCTCAAACGATGTTATCATTTTTTTAATGTGTGAAATAATTAAAAGGTAAATATTATATTATATTTATAGAATCATAGATGATTCATAAATTTAATATATACAGATTATATCCATTATAATAACCAACTATAATTTAGGTGATGAAAAATGAAGTGCATTTCATCACGAGGTGGTAGTCGGCATGTATGCTTGAATCATTCTTTCAATACCTTTTTGATAGAGAAGTAGATGAATAAATGGTGTAACATAAAATTAATTAAATATAACATTTTTTTAGATATTTATGTTATTATATAGTAATATTTTAAAACATAATTTAATGAGGAATAATAAGAAATAATATAAAAACACTTGGTTAGGAGTAATACCTCATCTTTGGACAACCTTCTTTGGCCTAAACCTTAAGCCTTTTAAGTTCGTTATTTTGATCAAAAATGACATATATATCATGGGGAGTTATTTTTGGATTTATTTTTGTATGTAATTTATAATCTAGAAGGTTCATCATTTGTGGATAAGAATGGATATGTGTTGTCTGTTTATATGTGAGGGAAAGGAAACACTTGGAATTTTTCAAATGAATAAAATATATTAATATCATAATAAATAAAAATGGCATAAAACAAATAATAATATAATATGAGATGGTATATGGTTTAAATAATTACCTAAAATATTATTTATATATGTTTTTATGTCATTTTAAATCTTACCATTTAATATATCCCTTGATAAACATGTTTTAACTTTAAACATGGAAAAACAATTTAACTACGTGTACTGTTATTTATGAACAAAATTTATGTTTTACATCTTAAATTAAAATTATTAGAATTATTAAAGATAAGTTATTAATATTAAAAGTTTCACTTTCTATTATTTGTATAAATTTACTTTAAAATAAGAGTTCAAAATGCAATAGAAGCCATTTTTAGAAAATTGCATTTTTAGATATAAAACTAAATTTACATTAATTATTATCCCTGTAAAAACCACTAGATGAATAATAAAATATTTAATTAAAAAAATTTAAACATGTTGTTATATTAATTAATAAATATTGCGTTATTTACTTAATTAAGAGAATAACATATTACACTCATGAAAATGATTTTTAAAAAAATGTATTTTAAATTCAAAAAATGAAATTGTCCTAATATCATTTATAATTTCAATTAATATGTAATTATTTATATTATTTAAGATTATAATATACTGATTCTACATTATTATAAAATTTATAACATAATAATACTTTAAATGTACCAGATTTAGTGAAAAGATATGATAGTTTTATTAAAATTATATTTTTCACTATTCAAATAAAAAAAACTTTTATAAAAATCCAAACAATTCACCAAATTATAATATTTAAATGAGTAAATAAAACTTGAAATTAATTCCCAAAAATAAATTTTTTAAAAATGGGTTAAATTAATTATAATGTTTTTAAAAAAATGAAGTAATTCTAATTAAAGAAAACATAAATTTTAAGCATAATAAGATTTTACTAAAAATTTTGTACTTATTTATTATGATTCAAAAAATACATATTCATTGTTTATAAAATTTATACATATATTTTATAATGAAGCTATTAATATTTATATATTTAAATTTAATGTCTAGGTAATACTAACCAAATTTGAATAATTTTTTTAATGTATATCACAGTTCGATAAAATCTTGTTGTTTCTTGTTAAGAATTCCATATAACATATAATTATTTTAAACTATTTTCTTGGATGTTAAAATTAAGAATATTTTTCTTATCTACAAGTATAATAAATATCTATATGATCATCAACATGTCATTCAATCTCTGATTTTCCCCACCTCATGTGCCTTTGGAAATTGGATTATGTGTTCCCCATTACTATTCTCCTCAATCCAATCTAAAATATCATTCAATTATCCTGTGAATCTATGGCCATTTATCATGTTTTTTCACTTTTTTAGTATTAGTTTCGCTAGTATAATTTCCTCATATTTATAAACCAGGTTTGTATTTTAGAATTATGGCATATATTATCGTGCGATCCCAATATCCACCAATATCAACACATATATCTCAAAATATCTATTAAACTCACAACCCCATTTTGGAATGACAAGGTTCCATGTATCATAGACACTGTATCTACTCTTATCTATAGTATTGATTTTATGGCATGAATATTCTCATTTTATCTTGATCTCGGTATCTTCTCAAATGCGATGAAGTAGAAACATTTCACAGTATTTAATATTGTGCAATTCAATATTATGTTGTAATATGGGGATCCATATTATGGAATGACAACGTTACACTCCTTATATATCACATAACCAAAAAAATATATCCACTCCTTATAGAATATCCAATACAGAATTATTTTTCATATGAATTATCACACCATAATGCATGTAGGGTGTGGTTTGGATTCATATATAAGAAATAAATACACCTCAAATTCAACAAATCATGGTAATAAATTATATAGTGATTTACGTCTATATAAAAAATATTTAATCCATTTCATTCCAGTCATCTCTAAAAAGCTTATACATCATTCTTGATATTTTATTAATAAATAAAACATTACATAATATTAAATTATCATAAATGAATTATCAAGAAACAATACAAATAATACTATAAATGGGGATGTTATCTATATATCACACATAAGGATGATATTATTTATTTGATAGTTATCCAATTATTATTGTAAAGAAATATGATATAGAGATGTTGAATTAATTGATAACAACTCATATGATACATTTTATTAATTCAATTAACAAATCCTCCTCATTTACTAGCCAAATCCACTTCCCCATCACTAAAGGTGATTTAATTCCTAACATTGGATTTATTGGAAAAATGATAAATGGATCAAGAGATATTTAAATTCTCATTCCCATCCAAGGAAAAACTATTTATCCTACACCCAAATCATATCCTAAAATAATAAATATATTCTCTATCCCTTTTCATGAATTTTCACTTTTTAATCTTTCCATTTTTCAAAAAATGAAACAACTTGGAAGAGGGAAAAAAACTAGGAAACATTCAATAATTTTAAATGATTATTCACTCCTAATAAATAATCCAAGTGTTAAAATGTATCCTTTTTAAAAGAGTTTTCAGGATATATATATGTTTCTCGTTTATTGGAACATATTCTATAGAATGTTATCCATGTTCCACCTTCTGATCTAATGTAAGTGTTTCATTTTTTTCTCAATGTGTTAGTAGGTGTTTAATGTTGGGTGATAAGGTGATGATTCTTATTGGATTTTTCATGATTTATGGAATTTTATTTTATTTCATTCCAAATAAATTATCCCTTATATATGATGTCTAATGTTTTTAAAATGAAAATAATACTTTACAAGTGTTGGTGGATGAATGAACCTTTTGAAAATCATGTGATTAAAGTTATATGTCATTAGGTTAATTGTGAGGCATTTAAGAAGTTTATTTTTAACTGTTTTAGATGGTCATAAATGATTTTTAGACAATCATTAATGTAGATAAATAGACAACTTTTCATAAATGAGTGTGAGAACACCAAATAATTCTGATAAATTAGGTGGGAATGTGAGCATTGACTATAAGGTTTGACCATGAACTGTGATCTTGTATGGGAATGGTGTGAAAACATGAAGGGGTCGTGTGACTATGCATTATAATTGTGAGACTGTATGAAAGAGAAATAAAATTGTGCATTTGAATAGTGTAACCACATGAAGGATCTAATCATTCGTGCATTATAATGGTGCACTCATGGAAACACATGAAAGTAGGTGTAATTGTGGACATGGATGAAATAGGTATAGTCACAAAAAAAAGTAGTGACCAAATAATTTGTTAAAGAATCCATTAGTATGAATAGATTAATTTTCATGTATACTATGAAATCATAGATCATCTATGAGAGTTCTAGATCCACCCAAACATACTTCCATGATGAAGCTTTATTTACATATCGATGAGGTGAAAATAATGCTACATGAATTCATTGATACAAGCATCTGTGTAAGTCTACCAAGAAGATTAAAATACAATGATCAGTTTATTATGACCTCAATCCTAATGTGAAGAATATATAGAATGAAAAATCATGTAAGATTTTTGGAATTTCACATACTACTAACGTGTAATAACTAAGAGACATCTTGAGGTGCTTTTAGCCCCGTCCAGATGTATGCATGAGACTTCACGCATATCATGTGATAAAATTCATTGTTTTATATGAACTAGTAGTTATTTAAAATCAAGTGTATCAGGATTTATGAATCTTTTGTTGAGGAGATATTTGGGGACATTATAAATGAATTAATATCAAGAGCTAATGAGGATCTAATACAGATTTATTAAATCAAATTAAAATATAAATAATTGATATATGTTTTATATATTCACAATGTGGAGGTAATGGGAGAATTGATATTAATATTTTGAGATTTAATTAAAACATTTATAACTATTTTATTATATTTGGTGATTATATTAATAATTGCAACTATATGAGATCTATATTTTCATGTGGGTGGAGAAGAATAATATTGTGTTTGAGACTTGTGTATATTCTTAGAATTTTGACAGTGAGATTAATTCCATTATCTAAGAGAGGATATATTCAATGCATGGAGTCATTAAAAGAGATTAACCTAACTATTAATTGATTGAGAAGAATTATATCACTCATGGTTTGGTGATGTGTCTCAAGACGATTAGTGTTGAAGATATTAAGGGGTATACATTCAGATCTAATGATCCATCTTCTCATAGAGGAAGATTATAGATAAAAATGGTGAATATGAATCCCTGAATAAGAAGATGATAATTCTTGATGGATCCTTGTTAGAGTATTAGGAGTGTATCTTCCAGTGGACTCTAGACTTGGAGAAACATAGAAGGACTCTATTTTGATCTGTCAAAGATCATCTATGGTTATAGAAACTTGTTTCAATATAGAGAATCTATTTTCGGAGTCTAAATAGTGAAATAAGGATTAGGATATTATGTTCAAACCATATAAATATTTTGTTATCTGATCCCTCTTTTACCACTACACATGAGGATCGGCATTGATTTATTAATTATTTAAATTCTATCATTATCTAGTTTAAGAGATTGAATTTAAAAACATAGAATTCATAAAAAGAGGATCACAGATTCACCCCCTTCTAAGTGGTAAATTTGGATTGGTAACTATAGGTGGTATCATAGTTTGGTTATACTTGAATATCCATGAATATTTACTGAACATTGAAAATTTTAAAATTTCAATAGTCTCAGTGTTTACACATTTTATAGGATGAATCCTCACAGTTAGAGAAGTGATAGATATTGTAAAAGTTATTTTCCACCCATTTATAAAGCAGTTTACATATCTTAATCTAATAATATAAATATAATGTTCTTTGTTAAATCTAAATAATATTTCCTGATTTCACTATATTATAATTATTTGAAAATGTTTAGGTCTCACCAAATTACTAATGAGGCATGGGATAAATTGACATGTATCTATGAATGAATGATCAAATACAATAAAACAAAAAATTATATTTGTAGGAGATAATTTGAAGACATAATTATGTTAGATAATGATAGCATTGATGAAAAATTTATAATATCCAATGGAAATACATGAAATAATTACGGTATTTCATAGAATTTTACAGATTCCATCATTATTAGACAGTTGAAAAGGATTTCTCCATATCATTTTGATTTTATAAACTTATACCTTATTGAATGAAAGGATTTGTCTCCTGATGAATTACAACACAAAATCATAGCATATTAGATGAGCAAAATAATAACATTCAAGAAAAATAAAAAGTATGAAATATTCATTTTTGGAATGAGAAAAATTTAAAAAATAAAGACGACGTTATTGAATCATGTTTTTATAATGATTAAGAACATGAATGTGACTTCATCATGATTATATCTCTTCTATTAATAGGATTTAATAGGGGAGAGTGAATGAGAAATAGTACGAAACCAGCAAAATCTTACAACTAAAGTAATATTGGTCTTTTTTTAAACGAACCAATGAATTAGGAAAATGTATTAGACTCATATGCAGATGAGATACTTCAAAAGCACAGATGGGGTAAGGATAATAAGAACAGGAATCATTTCAATAGTAAGAAGTGTAATTTAATAAGAAAAGAAAAATAATGATTAATAATCAAATTTTTATCCAAATGATCCGGATAATTTATTTTATAAATATGAGGAAGGATCTAACTCATTAGCCAACATTGATGATAGATAATAAAATACTGTATTTGAGTTGGAGTTGAAAGAAAAATTAGAATTATGGATGGGTAAGATATAATAAAATAAGAAGAAAAAGAAAAATATTGAAAAAAAATTCTACTAAGAAGGAAAATTATTTCACGAACGATGTGACATACATTGATGATATAGACAAGGATAATATTATAAAATGTGAACATGAAAAGATTTTCATTAATCTCAAGAGGTGTTCTTGTAATGTAAAAAAAAATTGGGAGAGGCACAATCCATATATCACACAATAATTTATGTGTTAAATATGAAATTAGAAAACATTACTGAGGTTACTAAGATAAATGGATAATATTTTTTGACCAATCGGATTCCAAATAAATAAGATAAATCTACACTTAATCAGTTTCAAAACAAAACTGTTTTATCTAACAATATAGATTTTAAAAACTATTATTAATATACATGAGCCATGAAAACCAAGAAGAAATATTTTACACCAATGTAATGTATCAATATGATCAAGGGTTCAAAACCCCCTAATCAATGTGAGGTTCATTCTACAAAAATAAAACCAAAATAAAAATATTGATAGATTTGGATTCAATCAGGAAGAACAATGTTTTAGGGTTTTCAATGGGTTTTTGTAATCAAAGACACAAAGCATATTCTTTCTAGTTATATATGTCATTAACAAGAAAGAAATAGAAACTAAGAGGGAGTTTTAATGAGAATATAAATAAAACATATTAAATGATACATCTAATAACCATATCTGCACTACAATAATAGAAAAAAATAAATTTAAGATTCTTGGAGATGTTTGTGGAAGACACAATTTTTTAGGTCACAAGGATGAGGTATGCATTAAAATATTTCAATGATATGTTTTATATTCCATTAAAGGCATGATTCGAAAAAGAAAAATAATGTTAATTCATGTGAATATTTGGAGAATATTATGAATTTCAAGAATGAGTACCTAGTAGTATAGACAATTCAATTGAAATTGGATGAACCCTTAGAGGTATATAAAAAATTGTGTATAAATGATTGAAAATTGATTCTAAATTTTAGGTGAAAATGATAAAAATTTATCCAAATATAGAGACATAATGATCTAATAGAACGAGGTGGAAAATATATTCCACGCATATAAGAAGTTTACGATAAAAAGGAATATAATGAAAAATATAAAAAAATAAATGAACAATAGTATAATAAAATATTTTCTACATATGATTGAAATAATATAATCATCCATATTTTGAGATATATATAATCATGATTATTTTTCGCATAAAAAATATGTCTCTCCTTGTTCTATATTATTTTATTTGTTTTGAAACTAATTTTATTCCATTAAAGGTGGACTTTGGGGATTCCATTGTTGGAAAACATGAATAGATTTTTTTTTCAGGGACTCTATTAACTACCATGAAATGAAATGATATAATTACATACCTTTAGGTTAGAGAATACTGAGAATTAATTTTTCATTCTATTAATTCATGTAAAACTAGGATTTCTAGAGAATGTGGAAAACCTGAAGGTTGAGGTATGAGAATAAATTTCTAAAAATATTATAAGGTCTATATTAAATTAATTTATTAAGGGGTGTGTCGGTTGACATTAACATGATAAAAATGGGTTGGGTCATTTTATATGATCTTTTTTGATTTTTTATTTTTATGTGTGAAGGATACATATTTCTTTTAAAATAATTGGTTTCTTACAACCCATTTTTTAGATGAGAATATTTTTTGAGGATGATATCATATGCATGGTAGTGTATGGACATCAAAGGAAATTGTGTCCCTATATATCTATTTATTATAAAAAATGTTATCCCACATTGACATAGAGTATACATGTTGGGTCAGAATAATGATAAGATAAAAAAGTGGGGGTGAATTGTATCATTTAAATAATATTGATCATTTCATAATATTAGATTTATTTTTGATTTATAAAATTTTATATTGTTATATTCTATAATTATATAGGGATGTGGATATATAGTAATGAAGAAAATATAATTTTTTATAGTGGTTCAGAATACAAAGATCCCTTTGTCTCCTCCACCAATACTCTTTCCATTATCTTGGTGATTTTAACTTGAAATTTCCTCTTATCAGAAGACCTTTCAACAAAAACTGAGTATATAAAGTTGAAATATCACAATAATGATTTATAAAGTCGTATGGTTCTTTTACATGGAAATGGTTTCTCTACATCTTATTTTGAGAAGCTAATACACTTCCAAAATTGATTTGGATCATCCAAACTTCCAATAAATATAAAGAGTATTATTTGATTAACTTTATTGAATGTTGATCACAATTACAACAACACCTAGCAAAATATTGATCTTACACATCAATGTTGAATGTATTAGAGTATGATAAAATTGAATAGATACTACTATCAAATATTCTTCAATAAGAGTAGAAACAATAAAATCATAGAAGCTACATGACCGTATAGGGTTTAAATATATATTTCGTCAAACCGTAACCTCTTAAAAAATCAAATAGTCACTCATTCATTGCATCAATTCTGTATTAAAAAAATATTCAAAAATATGCATTCATATATCTTCTATAAAAGTCAAAAAATACTTTGTCTATATAGAATAAACAAAAATATTTAATTTAGTTGATTATATCCATGAATTTCACCTGACGTATCAAAATAATTCAAATTTAAATCATTTATGATATTCATAACATCCCAATGAAATATGAATGATTTACTATATTGATTATGAGGCTTTTAATATGTTATAAAAGGCTTTAAACATGTCTTTATTTCCATAAATACCAATTCATAAATCATAGATAATATCCTGGATTGAAAAATCTATCATTGAATAGTCAAACAAAAGGTTCCTTTATGAAATGACAAAATTAAATATATCGGGTCGATTACAAAAGTAGGGATGATGTACCAGACATTTGATTTATAAAATTTATGGTTTATTATCTATACTTTCCCTTTTTTCAAATTTGAGGTTCCATCTAAATGTTGGGTTATGGAAAAATACTTTTCCAATATCATTGTGTAAAGGATCCACAAAATTTTGTTTTAAATGTATGTTTTCTGAACCAAATGCCAAGCTTACAAATGTAGGGTATGAACAATGTTTCTATATTTATTTTGAAACAAATTCAGAATACTTTAACAAATATTATAACCCATAAATAAGATAATATTTTTAAGAAATATATTCCAAATAAATACTTATAGTAATTTCATTAATAAAACAAACAAGCATATTTATGAGTATCCAAATCAATATGATATATAGATTACTATTGTGACAATATATTCCCAACTATATAAAACAATTTGATGACCACCAAACCCATAACATAACATCGAAAATATAATAATTTTAAAAACATATAATTTTTCTAAAAGATAAAAATATAATAGATACTAAATTAAATAACACATCCATTAATTTTTATGAAATTAAATCTATAAATTGAATAAAGTGTGTTAAATTTACCAAAATGTCTCCCCATTATTATAATATCAAAAAGAAATTATTTGAAAATTAATTAAAATACATTTATTGTTTCACATTACAGTAAATGAATATTTTATTATGCTTTATAGAAAAATTAAACATGTGTTCTAGAATTGGAAATGATAACAAATAATAATAAACAATAATTTTAATAAAAAACCAAATTATTAAAAAAGTGTTTTAAATTAAAGAGTTTTTTTGGATAAATATGAATTTAATAATAAGTGCTGGTTGAATTTTAAAATATATTTTTAGTAGAGATGTCTGGTTCTTTAGAAGCTCGAGTGGAATGAAAAATTCCATCAACATTTCCATATTTCGTTGTAATATTTATGATAGGATGCTATATATCTATCTTATAACAATTCATAAGTCTTGGCCCAAATTTTAACATTCAATAAAATTAAATTTCACAAACTCATGCACATTTCCCTTGGATTGAAGAAACAATGAAATATTATAACTTAACTGATTGAGAAGAAATTTTATTCAAGGTTTACTTGAGGTTATATTTTTGAAAAGGATTATATGATTCTCTAAAAACACATTCAAAGGATTACTATTTACCTAAAATGATTGAACCCATCTTTCTTATCATCCATCACTTATGTGATTTCTAGAAACCCTCTGGTTAAATCTAGATAAGTTGGTGCTATAGAAACACATTCCTTGGATTGACTGATATTAATTTTTATAGATTCAATATAACTTCAAAAAAACCATTTTTAATATCTGAAATTAGACTTCGAGATAGATTTAGATTTCAATTTTCCAGACTTATCTTTAACTAACCTTTAAAACTCATTAAAATAACTTCTTGAAAATGAACTTTCTCTGAGATCATGCAATTGATTCTAATATTTTTTCTAATTCTATTCATGGAATAGTTGTTCTTTTAAAAAATTTCAAATATTAACTTATTTATCCTCAATAAATTTGAATACCTAAATTATTTTCTCATAGTTTTTTGAATTGAAAAATAAATCCTTAAATTCTATTGTTCAATGAATTGTAATATTCTACTTCATGAACTTCTGGTGGTTAGCCTCTATCAACCAGGGATAAAGATTTTTCTTTACTATTATCACTATAATATGATAATTCAACCTCAAGAAACTCTTTGTTATTATCATGTTCAATGGTTTCCTTTTCAAATGAATCCACTATAATTGAAATCGATTGGTTCAAGACTAACCTTGTAGTCCAAGAAATTACATTTGGTGCAGCTCATTTCCCTGAGCATTTTGTGGGACTTTTACTTCAGAATAAATTTTTTTATATCCGCTTTTCATAATGATTTAGAGCCTCATGATCTTATTTAATTACTGGTAGATTTTCTTGTGGTTATATTTCACTAGTTACTGTTGTTGAGTCAGAAAGGTTTCTTTATGACTATGTCATTCCTCTAGGTTTTAAAAATCAAAAACACATTTTCTTAGGAAAAATTATATTTATCTTATATTTTTTTTAAGGAAAATGTCCTTTCTCTAAGGAAAGATTTAATATTATCTTTGTTTTAGAAGATTTATTCAAAGTATTTTCAAAACCATGATTATTTTAATATCTATGTAAAAAATTAATATCCTTATAAAAAACATCAGAATCTTATAGTTCATTAAGATACCATGTGTTACAATTTTATAATCAGAATTCTCTAAAATTTAAACCCTAAATTTTATAAAACATAGACTCCTAATTCTTTGATATCAAACTCTAAATTATATGAATTTAAGACTCTGAATTCTCTACATTTTAGACTCTTAATTATCTGAAATTCAGACTCTAAATTTTCTGAAATTCGTCACCAAATTCTTTGAAATTCAGACTCCTAAATCACATAATTTAGATTATCAATTCTCTGAAATTTCAACTCAAATTTCCTTAGAGTTTAGACTACAAATTTATCAAAATTCAAACTCAGAATTCATCAGAATTGGAACCTTGAATTCCTCATAATTTAGACACCAAATTCATTAGAATTAAAACTCAGAAATCCTCATAATATAGACTGAAATTCCTAAGAAATGTGATTCAAAATTTCACAAAATTAAGACCTTTAATTCTTTGAAAAATAGAATCCTAATATTTAGGTTTATAGAGTTAAATTTTTCATATAAATAGATTCCAAATTATATTTTTCCTTTGATTACAGATATTCATATTCAGTTAATAAACATTATTTTTCTTTACATATACTTTTGTAACTATAAAACTATGTCGTACAATTTTTTCTAACTAACAGTTAGTAGAGTGAAACATTTACTGGTCCCTCCGAGAGTCAAGGATATATATGATCGTTGGAGGAGAAAACTGACTATTTATGTTTTTCCTATAAATATGAATTCATTTGATTTATCTTAAAAACCATCTATTTTCTAATGATCCTAGAGATTACATGCTATGATGTGATTTATAGAGGGAGAAATACTCTCATGCCCTGGGTGTTTTATGAACATCTTGTTCAGCCATTAAAATCTAGTTTGAATGATTTTTAAGACGGATTGTAGCAGATTAAAATCAAGGGCTTGTAGGGATTGGAAGACATAGGTATTGACTACCTTACATTTTGAGGCCTTGTGGGGATTGCAAGATAGACTCTGATATTGTTAACGATGGATACCCTGGTGTGGGAAATATAAAAATTCATAAAATTATAAATCAAGGGACCTTTATCCTAGATTGTTGGATACCCTACACTTTGGGTTAAAATATTTCTTACTTGTTTACTTATTAGTTGTTTCATGTTCTATTTTTGATATATTTTGTAAAATAAAGAGAGTATATCTTTCTTATACATTCATGTACTTATTCTAACTCTGATAAATAAGATTCTATATTCATTAAGGTAGAATATTTTCTATGAAAATAGTTCTTAAGATTCTTTTCCAAATTCATATTTCCAGACCCTAATAAAGTTTGTTTCATAGTTAAAAACAAAAGGGTGATTTTGAAATTACCTTGTTTAACTTTGATAAACATAAATTTACTTAAGGTTAAAAACAAATGTTTTCAAATATACTATTCACCCCTCTTGTAATTTAGCATCTATATATATGATTTTTCTCCTAAAATTGGTATTAGGGGAGGTCTGTAAAACACTTATACTCATATATATGTTTTCTTTCTCAAAATTTTCTTGTTATAAATTATTCTTGCTTACTTTTCTTGGTCAAGTTTTGAATAAATATAGTTATATTTGTTTATAAATTTTCAATTTTAACATGTCTTGTAGAAACATATTTTCTTATTGAATGGTATATATGAATGTTTATTCCATTGACAACGTTAATCATACCAGACAACCAATTTTTTAGGGTAATGATAATGAGTATTGGAGAGATAAGATGAAGAAATTTGTAATGAAAACATGTGTAGACAAATTTTTCATGCTTACTGGAGAATACAAAATTCTAGATCAGGAAGTCACAACTTTCACCAATCAGGGAAAACCAAAATATCAACTAAATTACATGGTATGAAATATTGTGTTGTGTTCTATGACCCGGAATATATATATTCAAATATCTTTTTGTGAAGATGCCAATTTCTTTTGGAAGAAACTTAAAGATACACAATTTTGGACTTTTAAAGTGATAGAAAATAGAAGACATATGTTATGTGCTGAATATCATGGATTCTTATTTCTTTATAGAGAACCAGTTTCCAAAGTACAATAAATATTTATAACCATTTTCAACAGTATTGAATCTATCGAAGAGAAAGTTCTTGTGGATGATGTTCTTTTGGATAGGATAATTGATATCATTCCTAATGTGGGGGAATATAAACGTATATCTATTGATGAGAACAGAAAAGTATCTAACATTATTCTTGATGAGCTATTTATAACCCATCTTCAACATGAAACAAGAATGAAGAAAGATGTTGATTTAAACAGATATAAGCATGGTAATGGAAGTGTAGTCTTCACTACTGCATTGAAATCCAAGAATCTAGAATGGGTAACTAGATAAAAAGAATATAATGTTGTTTTCATATCAGAATCAAGTGACAATGAATAGTCTAAAAATGAATTATCCAATCCTGTTCGAATGATGAACATGATTGTGGTAAATAATGGTTTTTAGTACATATATAAGAGGATAGATTGAATGGACATGAAAGACTCTGAAGAAACTTATTATGAATGTAAAAGGGATAGACATATAAGACCTTATTTTCCTATTCTTAAGAGAAATTATTGGAAGGAAAATCAATATGAATTAAACCAAAAGATGTATTACAAATATAGGGATAAGAAATTCCTAAAAGAGAGTGACACTTGGATTTCCATTTGTGGTGACTATTCAGATGAATCCTCAGAATATGAATCATTTTTTCAAAAGAATATTGGTCTTATAGACAGTGTAACTATTTAATTTCATTTTCTTATGACTAAGGTACAAAATGTTGAATACTTAACCTATATTTATTTAAATAAAAATTTTATAAATGAATAATATTATGAATCTTTAGATGATGAATCTTCCACATAAGAAGATAATAACATAGCCTCATTTTATAAGTTTTCTAGATTTTCTAAACAACTTGAGAATGAAAATTTAAAGATAAAAAAGAAGGTAGAGAATGAAAATTCCTGAATTTCTATTTTAATAAAATAAGTATCAGATCATTCTAAAGATCGTGATAAACAAACTCTTGATTTTGAATGATTTTTTGAAAACCATAATGAAGTTAATTTTGAGAAGAATAAAACTTCTACAAATCTTCAAAATATTATTTCTATTGTAAATATTTTTAAGAATTAACCCATGTTCTAAAACTAATGACTTTGAGGATAAAGATTTAGTCATCAGAATAAAATCAAATAATATTTCCTTTATGAAACATTTGTCAAATTTTACTTCACGAAAGATGGAATTTGATAAAATTTATTCACAACATCTTCCTATAAAGAATAGTTATAGATTTGGTTAAACTCACTCAGAACCAATTTTTAGTAATAATAATTTTTTTCCTCAATGTGAACCATTTTGTACTATATGTCAATGTGGTTGACATTTTGGATGAAATTGTTCTTTAAATAAAAACCAATATTAAGGTTTTCAAAAAGCTTATTTTTATACAAAAATGTGGATTCCTATGATTTTACATTCTTAAATTTCTGAATCCAAGAATGTTTGGATTCTGAAATCCTGACACTGTTATTTTATGGAAAATAATGAAAGTAATAACAAGAATACATGGAACATTGATAGTGGTTGTTACTGAAACATGACTAGTAAAAACATTATTACAAAATATTATCAAGATTAAAGGAGGAAAACTAAATTTCAAATATAATTCTCATGGGGAAATTGATTCTATAGGAAACATTATTCTTCTTGGAAGAACATTGAATTAAATTTTTTATTTGATAGATGTAATAAGAACAACATCATTAGAATAAGTCAATTATGTGATGAAGGATACCATGTGAATTTTAGGAATGTTAACTTATTAGTACAAAATTCCATGGAAGAGTTTATTATTTATGCCAATAGGCATGAGAATGTTTATACCCAAAACATTGAAGACATTAAGAGCCAAGGTCTACCTTGACTTAGTGCAATGGAAGATCACTCATGGTAATGGAATAAAAGGTAAAGACAATGTACCGTAGAAACATATGCAAACTCATAATGAAAAGACTTGTTAAGGATCTACCAGAGTTTAGATTTGATTATTCAAAATTGTGTGGTCCCTGTCAATATAGAAAGTAATAAAAATAATATTTTAAATAAATTAGTGAAGTCTTAACTTCTGATTCATTACATCTAGTTCATATGGATATTTTTTGTCCAACACAAACTGAAAGTATTGTATGAAAATACTATGTACTTGTTTTAGTTAATTATTACACAATATTTACAGGGGATTATTTTCTAAAAAAGAATTCTAATTATTTTTCTCATTTCAAAACTCTTAGATACAAAGTTAAAAATGATAAAAACATTCAATTGATAATTATTAATAGTGATCATGGAGGAGAATATCAAAATTTATATTTTGAAACTTTTTGTATGAAGAAACTCATTGCTCATAATTTCTCAACTCCCAGAACACCTAAACCGAAAAGGTGTTGTTGAATGAAGGAATATAATTCTTCAAGAGATAACTAGAACCATGTTGAGTGAATATTCTATTGCTAAATAGTTTTCGGATGAATCTATTGGTACCACTTGTTAAACTATAAATCATGTTTTAATGAGACTTTTTATTAAAAAACACCTTATGAATTATGGACTGGTCGAAAACCAAGACTTTCATACTTAAAATCATTTGGATTAAAAGTATTAATTCTGAATACTAAATATAATTTACATAAATTCACACCCAAATCTGATAATGGAATTTTCCTTGGATACTCCACCACTTGTAAATCTTATAGTGTTTTTTATAAAAATACATGTACTGTTGATGAAGTAGTGCAAGATAAATTTGATGAAACCGATCCTATAAATTTTAAGAAAGCCCAACCAAAATCCTCAAATGTGTATTCAAAAACAAATTATCAATATTTGATATATTATTTTTCCAATAAGAAAAATTTTGATGAATGTTTTCTAAAGTGTTTACCCTATACAATTTTCTACCATAAATTGATGAACACGTTTTACAAAACCCAAATCAATTGTTTCTTAAGAATCATCCCAGTGATAATATCATTGGTGATATAAATCAACCTGTAAACACAAAATGTTCCTTAAGAAATGATGTAGAACATCTAGAATTCGATTCCCAATTAGAACAAAAAGGAACCTATGAATCTTTAGGTGATGGTGAATGGATTAAATCTATGAAAGATGAGAAAAATGAATTTTAAAGGAACAATGTTTGGACCTTGGTAGAATGACCTAAGGAATAATCTGTGATTGGAGTAAAATGGGTATTTAGAAATAAATGTGATGAAAATTCAATCATAGTAATAAAAAATGATATATTAGTTTCTAAAGGCTATAATTAATAAGAAGGAATAGACTATGATGAAACCTTTTCTCAAGTAGGTAGACATGAATCTATTATCATTTTACTTTCCTTTGCAACATTCTTTTGTTTCAATCATTTCTTAATGGATGTTAAGTGTGATTTCCTTTATATATATGTTCAAGAGGAAATTTATGTTGAACAACCTCCTGGATTTGAATAAACAAAACATCCTGAACATTTTTTCATAATTACTGAAGCATTATCTAGACTTAATCAAGCCCCAAGAGCCTCTTATGATTGACTTACATGTTTTTTATAAAAAATTATTTTTTAAGGGAACTATCAATCCAACTATTATTATAATGAATGATAAAAAAATGTTTTGATTGTTCAAAATATATGTTGATGACATTATATTTGGATCAACTTAGTAATATTTAACTGATTCGTTTGTGAATCTTATGAAATTTGATTTTGAAATGAGTATGATGGGTGAGTTGACATTATTCATTGGTTTTCCAATTTCTCAAAAACCATAAAGAAACTATATATATCAATATAATTATATTAAAGACTATTTTAATAATTATGAATATGACAACACTAAAAGTATAAGAACTCCAATCAGTACCTCAAATACAGTTGATCTTGTTGAAGTTGGTAAACCAGAATATCAAACATCATTTAGAGGAATGATAGGAAATATATTATTATTGACAAGTAGTAGTCCAGAATTAATATTATCAGTATTGTTATGTACATGATATCAATATAATCTAAAGGAATATCATTTAAAAATAGTGAAAATAATTTTTCTCTATTTAAAGAGAACTAATTATTTATGAATTTTATATTCTTATGGAAATGATTTTGTTTTTAGGAGTATTAAAATGCTGGTTTTGGTGGATGTAGAATTGATAAAAAAGTACATCCAAAACATGTCATTTATTTGGAGATTCATTAGTTTCTAGGTCAAGCAAGAAGAAAGACTCTGTTGCACATTACACTACTGAAGTTTATTATGTAGCAGCTGGATATTGTTGTGATATAGTGTTGGGGATGCTACACACACTCACATACAATGGCACGAGTTTTAAAAAATCACAAATATTTTGTGACAACACATGTTTCTTTTTCATATGCCAAATCCCTGCCAATCACTCTAGTGGAATATAAATATATATTAGGAATCAAATTCTCAGATATCACACATTGAATAGATATATCATACTCCAATTTATTAGAATGCAAGATTATAATTCTGATAATTTTACAAAATCAATTCCCTCAGAGATATTTAAATACATTAAATAAAAGTTAAGAATGATAACTGTAATGTAATAATCCATTTTAAATTTTTATTTAAACTTATCATCATACATTATGAAACTCATTTTCATAGGGGGTACATTTATTTATTACACACAAAAAAAATCACTTCATATTTTTTTTTCTCGTATCCAATTTTTTTAAATATATTTTCGGATCTCAAATTTTCAGAATCTAAAATTTCCTATACATAATAAAATTTCCCCGAATATAATGTTCCTCAAGAAGAAAAATGTTCAATATTGATTTTTTTTGGGAAATATGGACGTTTTGTTTTTCTTTAGAAATTTTTTAATTGAATTTTTTACCTCTCGGTATTTCTATTATGAATTATGAAAATTCTACTAGATTCAAAATCCTAAAATTTTATTTTTTTTAAAACCATCGAACTTGGAAAATCATTCATTACAATCCATCTCTATCATCGGATTAGAGTGAGATTTTTAAACTTGTTGGATGAAATTGGGATTTCCAAATGTCAACTTTAATCATATATAAAGGCCCCCCTAATCAATGTCCCACATCAGTTTTTAAGACTTCATTGCACCGATGATCTACTTATCTTCAAAATGGTCTTTCAGTTTTCCATGATTTCTTACACTCCAGATGTCGCAGGAAGCTTCCCCATAGAAACAGTTGTCTTTATCTATGGAAATCAAGGACTGCAAAATCTACATGGAGAAGTTGGTTGACCCAAAGTTTTTTTCCATGTATAATTTTTTGATTCAAAAAATATCAAGCTGAATTGATGGGTGAATTTTTGCATTACCAATGAAAAGAGTCAAGAGCCAGTTTATCCTGACTTATGTATATAATTCTATGATACATTATGTTTTTATGAGGAAGGTGAAATTGAAATGTTTTCATTCAAAAGATATGGTAGAATCTATTATCTATCATTCAATATGGTATAAACTATTCATGGAATTCTATATTTTGGTGAGGTAATGTTTTTCTCTCACATGTTTTTAGACAGGTCAGGATGCTTTGAAAATGAAAAGGAAGTTGTGTGCCTTGGAATAAAAGGAGTAAATTCACCAAAATTCACCACCATTAAAAAAATATCAGGATCATAGCTTTGTTGTTATAGGGGTTCATTATCTTGAGAATTGGTGACAATGTCTCTTTAATGAAAGGTGATATCTTTATATTGGATTTTTTGTTTAACCACAGAATGGTAAACCCGGTGAAGTAAATCCTTTTTACCAAAACCAAAATTTATAATGGAACCCTAAAGTAAATAATTATCATGTGTTCGGAGATCTTGTCTAATATCATTTTTCTTTGCATTCAATCCTTCAAAATTCAATATAGTTCTAAAGCTAGAACCTTCAAGATCAAGTTTCTGTGTGATGACACTCCAAGGATAATGATAGTCTACTTTAGTACCAAATCTGGAGAATTTTATGACTTATATGAGAGTGATATTGAAGATTTTATTAAGAAACAGGGAGTAATATAAACATCTAAGAAGTCTTACATAAAGGTAAAATATAGGGAATCTGAAACCAAAGAAAATCTATTGTTCAAGAAATCCAGTCAGCTCCACCAATGCCGAAAAAGAAAAAAACATTATCTGATGAAGTGGTAGTAGAATTCAGAGAGCATTAGAAGAAGATGAACTAAAGAGATATATGATTGGGGCTACATCAAGATAAGGAAAAGGCCTAGGAAAATCATTTTTCTGAAGAATATTACAGGCAAGAAAAAGTGAAGAATCTACAAAAGAAAATTTTCAGAAGCCGAAGATCTCCAAGACTTACTCAAAGATACAAAAAAGGCCTCTGAATAGATTCATGTACCAGACTCCATTATCAATGATCATGTACCAGTAGAGAGTCTAGGAAAAAATTCCAACTCTAGAACCTATTGTTTAAGAAGAAATAGTTCAAGAAGAATAATTCTAAGAATAAAAATACAATAGTGATGATGTGACTAAGAATGTGGAAGAATATCATGAGAAGGAATGTCATTTTGAAAATATTTCAATATGGAATTCCCAGGTTTATTCAACCAAAAAAAATTCAAGGAAAAGAGGAATATGGAGTGGTATAAGTTGATAAATATACTAATGATGGGAGTAGCAACCTGGATTCCATCAAACCCAATGAAATTAAAGATGATGCTGAGAAGGAAGAGGTTGATGAAGATAAGATAGTCCAACTCTTTGATAGTGAGAATTAGTCTCCATGGGCTAAAAATTTAATTTCTAAAGTTAATAAATGAAAAAATTTGGTTAGTGATACACCTAAAAATGTTGTCATTGATAAGGATAAGAAGGATGTTGGTGAGTTATCTAATAGGAAAGATGAATATCTAGACAAAGAATCCTCTCCTACAAGGGAATATAATTCTAAATCTTCAACTTAGATGGGTAATGATTTTGTTGTTCAGTCTCTAAAGAAGTTAATAAAAACAACACCTTTTATCACTAGTATGGATTCAACATGTTAGTTGATTCAACATAATTTCAATCAGAAGTCAGATTAAGTAAGCACACTCATGGAAAAATTCATCATTCTTACGACAGATTTAATGTATTTCCATATTGGTTATGATTATCATAGGATATCATGTAAGGAAATAAGAAAATGGTATGAAAAACCCATTTAAGATGTGAGAATCATTGATGGCATCCATTATTAAGTGAAAGATTCTTCTGATAATTCCGATGATAGAATCAAAAACCATCCAATATGTTTTTCAAAAATGATGAATCTTGGCCAAGTAGCCTAGAAGCAAGAAGATAAAAATCTGAATGGGAATATAAATTTATTTACAAGATATTTGAAGAGAAGAAGGGATCTCAGGGAAGTGTTTCAAGAAACGTTCAATCTTCAAGACAAAGTAGTTAAGTTTCAAGTAGAAATCCCAATGTATCAAGATGAAAGAAATCAAGGGTTTATAAATTAATAATCAATATCAAGAATAGTTTCTCATGTATTTTGAGGATGATCGTAACGATCTCAAAAAGTTAAAGTCTACCTAGAGGACGATCATGCTGACGGAAATGAATTTTTCATCATTTACATGTCACTACATTGTTTTGTTTTAATTTTTACCTTGTGAATAATTCCTGTCATAATGAAAAAAATTTCCTTCAATAATTTTGTATTTTATAGTTTTAATATTTCAGGTATCATTTTTTCATTATCTCTCTTCCTTTTTGAAAATCACAATAGGGGAGAAAATAATGATCAAAAGAATTTTATTTATAAAGAACAGAATTCATTATATAATGAGGTGTCTATGTAAGGGTGATTATACATAAAAAAGACTTTCATATGAAATAAAAATCCACTTCTCTGTGAAATACATGAATATGGACCTTAGGGACTTAAAAACCTAATGGGGAATAGTTTTATTTATCATATCCCATATGTAAATGAAGGTAATTATTTATTTTAATACATAAAAGAAAAATCCCTATTCCTAATATTATTTTTCGAAAGGGTGTTTGCGCTTTCCAAAAATGGGTATATTTTTCATTCAATGAGGTTTCCATATGAAATTTCCATTTTTTTATGTTTTAAAAATCACAAAAAAAAATTTTAAAGGAAATTTATTTTTCTCTAAGAATTTTTTTCTTAAGGAAAATTTTTTTTCTCTAAAGAAATAATACCCTTATCTTGGTTTTCAATGTTTTCTTCCAAGACTTCTTAAAAATGTGTATATTTTCTCTAAGTTAAAAATTCGGACCCTTATCAAAAACATCCAGATCTTATAGTTCCTTAACCTAAAAAGTATTAATATTTTTAGACTTCGAATTCTATGAAATTCAGATATTGAATTCTATGTAATTCAGACTCTTAATATTATGAAATTTAAACTCTGAAATCTCTAAAATTTAGACACTGAATTCTCAGAAATTCATACTATAAATTCCCAAAAATACATACTATTAATTTCTCAAAATTCAAACTCTAAATCGCTCAAAATTTAGAATCTGAATTCCTCATAATTCACACACTAAATTCATTTGAATTCTCACTCCAAATTACATTGAATTTAGACTCCGAATTCCATAGAATTCACACTCTTAATTCCTCAGAATTCAGACTCCAATATTCTAAAAATTCATAATTTTAATTCAATGTAAAACAGAATCCAAATATTCATGTTTTTATAATTTAATAGTTTTTATAAATCGATTCTAAATTCTATTTTTCCCTTGATTCGAAATATTCAGATTTAGTGAAGCCATTTAATTTTAATTACACATGATTCTATAACTATAAAACTATGTCATAAAATTTTTTTCTAACTAACCATTGGTTGAGTGACACACATAAAGGACCCTCCATGATTCAAGGAAAAATATGACCATTTAAGGAGGGTGCTAACCGTTGATGTTTTATCTATAAATAGGAGCTCATTTTAATGAGATTAAAATAAATCTATTGACTGATGATCATAGATATTACATGATATGAATATATTTATATAAAGAGAAACACTCTCATTCCTTGTTAATTTTATGAACATCTTGTTCTATCATGAACATCTTGTTCATATTTATTTATGAGACTTTGATTTTTTCTGAGTACAATAGAGGGCTTCGGAGGATAAAAGAAAGAGGTGTCAACTACCTTAATGTTTTGGGCATGTAGGGATAGAAATATAGTATCTTGTATCCTTATTGAGGGAAAATCTTGTTGTGGGTAAGAAAATTTATCTTGAATGTATGAATCATGGGCCCTTTATCCATGTTTTTTGGATACCCAACTCTTTGGGTTAAAAGATTTCCTCCTTGATTACATTTTTTCGTGTTTTATTTGCACTATATTTTATTAATGAATGAAATTATAGTTTTATTATAATTTCTTATACTTATTCTTAATATGATAAATAATACATTATTTGATTTATGGTATAATATTTCTCTAAGAAAATAGATCTTAAGATTCTTTTCCAGATTCATTGTTTTGGTCCCTAAGCATGTATGATTTTTAGTTGAGAACAAAAAAGTGTTTCTCATGAGGAAAAGGTGAGTTGGATAATGTTGGTGGCATCCAAACCTCGTGGTTCTGGGTTTGAGTCCTTGCAATGAAATTCACACTATATGCTACCAAACCTCCCGAGAACCCCTCTACCCCATTGGAAACCAGCCTAAGCCCAAGGGTCGGCCACCATGGGCCTCGCAGTGGATGTGTGGCGTGCAGGTGGGGAGGACACCCAAATACATCATTACACAAAAACATGTTTGATTAAAAGGGATATTTTTAGATATTTCCTCTACGAAAGTCCCTCCTCTCTTGGTTAGCGGGTATATCATTGTTGCCTCCTTCTGATGATCACCGCTTTCTACCTTTCTCAGATCCTGATTAATTTCCTTCACTCCCTCAAATATCTTTTTCCCCCAGAGTTCCAGATCTCATAAAAGGGATTCCGTAGATCTTGATATAAAATTAGAAGTTTACATATGCTTCCTCCCTACTGAACATGATATTGATCATCCGATTCAAGGAACGACGTCCTTACGTGGATCTCATTGACTGATTCGTTGTCTATTCTTGGGATCAATAGGGGTGCGCCACTGTGGGCATCCATGAATAAAAGAATATTATGATTCTATTTGAATCAGTTGAAGATATGATTTTGGTGTGGTCGTCCCCTCCGTATTCTAGAGATGGCCTTTGATTCTTAGTCTTCCAATGGACATATGATTACCACATGAAGTGGTATTCACTAACATCATAAATTTGGGTATGTTTTCCAGAACAACAACTCCCAATTTATAATCCATATATCATTCGTATGATCGGTAACCTAGTCAATCGGTATCATTGTTCTGAAAGTTGAACTAGGGAAGTATTCCATCGAGTCTCACCAAAGATTTTCATTGAAATAGTTTTATCTAGATCTCTGATAAAATCCATTTTCATTACTTTGGGTGAGAATTTTAGATACAAACAGATAGTTGTGTTTTATTTTTCATTTGAGTAATTCTCCTGGTTCTTAAATATTGAGAATTAGATGTAAATGTTTAGTGGAAAAAAGTTGGTTTCACAGGCATCTTTTTATGAATAGGTCAAGGAGGTCTTGATCCCTCAGTTGCAGAATCTGGAACTAGACAGTGGGGAGCCGGCAGGGTCTGGATCTGCCCTTGGAAATGCAGTGTACGGTACTCTGGAAAAGGCCTTGGAGATCTATTTGAATCTAAGGGTAGATGATTTATTAGATAGACTAAAACATAACCTGGGGGTGTTTATATCAGGATCATTGGTGACTAATTTGCATCATGAAAGGTTCTAACCCTCAGGTTGCAATCAAGATGTGAGGGATTTCTCTGCATGGGTCATGCAGGTAGGGGGTACAAATGATGAAAATGGTTAGTGGCTGAGGATCCCAACTTGGATGCAGTCATGTCCTGGGAAAGAGGGTCTTAATATCGAGCTTGGTAATCACATTGATTGATTTCTGAATGAGGAGCTGATTTTGGAGCAGAACCAAGTTGATTAATAAAAAATTCCTAATGAATGGGATTCTCTTGATCGAACATCAATTGATGCTGATAATGATTTTCATGATATTAAGCTTTCATGTCTGAGGAAGAAGTGAATTCAAAGGGGTAATAAGAAAGGGAGTAAAAACTATTCCTACTTACCACTCTCAATGGAAACTCGATCTTTCAAAAAGTCAATTGATAAAATCTCTAAGGGTCATGCCTCTCAAGGTTTAGTGCTTGAGGATGTGAATTCACAACCACAATTTATAGGGCCTGGTTTTGTGCATTCTTCGGTTCTTTTGATGCATGTACATGACTTGATGGATGAGGTTCATAGGATTGTGTAGTGTAATGATCTTTCAGAGACCCAAAAAGGGGAAAAGTCTCTTTTAAAGACATTGTTACAAAAGTTGAAGGTATGACCTCTGACCCCCAAAGAGGAATATGATGAAGGACTACTCTAATACACTAAAGGATGTTATTTTCTGATCTTCAATGTTAATTAATATGGATATCGAGGAGTTCAAGTACATCACTCAATGTAATTCTCGTTCTTAAAGGGAAACTGATGAACTTGGCCCTGACAATGAATATTTTTTACTATGATTTGTAACATTGTTTAAATTGGATGTGGGACAAGTGCCTTACCCATCCTCGAAGAGTCTTTTAATTTCTTTTAATAAATGATCAGGGTCTTACTTATGACTACGGTTGTTGGGTAAGAATAGAAGTGGGTTTGTGAATTTACTTAGTTTACCTTTTTTAAACATAAATTTCCTTAAGGTTAAAAACAAATGTTTTTAAACATACAATTCACCCCGTATTGTAATGGAGCATCTACAGAAACTATTTAAATCCTAGAGCATCAAACTCAAATTCTAGTACTTAAATTGAAATTTCATGAACTATGTGTTCATCCCTATTTCTAGGCCATATGATAAGGGCCACATTAATAGGTTCTTCCAAATTTTTATCAAGTGATTTAAGAACATATCTTACAGATTCTATTTCTGGGACACTCTACCTAATTTATCAACTTTGTGGATGGAATTAACAATATACTATTGATTCTACTACTTCCTCTCCTTGAATTTGGATCAAAATAGCTGATCCCAAAATTTCATTGATACCCCTGGGTAATAAGACTAGATAATTTTTGTTCTTTGGAACCAGTAGGTATATACATTCATTGTTCTATAATATAGAAGTAATGTATCTTCCGAAGACTTCCAAAATATAGAATGTTTTTGTGAATATATTTTAATTTTTTTTGTTATATCTCTAATAATACATTTTTTATGTAGAAACACTTAAATTACCCTTCCATGATGATAAAAATACATCCATTCCTCCTATTGAAAATATTGATTCATATACCTTAAAATATATCTGACGAATTTAAAATTGACATAAGTCATCATAAAAACCATTATATAAATATCTGGGTAAATAATATTTTTTTGTTTAGTAGTTCTTGGAATTATAGATGACTGAATAAATTTTACAAATACCTTCTTGTCAGTTTCAACATCCTAAATAATAATTTCACTTATCTTGGTGGATATGAAGAGAAAAGACATAATATACTCGGATTTATGTTATCGGTTCTCTACTGATTGAAGATAAAAAATAAAAAATTATTTTCATTGGGACACATAAAAACATTTTATATTCCCACTGAGAGATTTAAAAATATCTATTATATATCTCAGATATGATGACATCCTCTATTTCAAAAAAACTGTAATGATAATTATAACCACCCTGATCTTTATTAACCATTAAAAATGATTTATAACATATAGATTAACACAATACAACCTATAAGATCCATAGTTCTAGTGTCTTTGGGCTTAGGAACATTACATGACAATATAATACATAAAATACATCTTTATTGAAAACTTGTTTTACATGACACCAACATTCCATTGTACTTATAATTACATGGGATAAATTGAGGACATAAATAAGAATGGGTTAGCTATAATGACCAATAAGGGAGTAAACACATAATAAACTAAATAATACTATACATTTTAGAAAATAGAAATTTCAATAGAGCATAATAAAAACATGAACACAAAGGCATGATATGATATGATCATCATAACATGTAAATTTGGAAGAAACATAAAACATTGAATAATTATCATAAATGAATCAGGAAAACCATTATCCCAACATGGTGTAAAATGTCCAAAAAGGAATCTGGTAAACCCATATCCCAACATGACGTATCATGGTAATAATCAATACCCAGTTCATTGGAGCGCTATCATGGTTCTCCCTTCATAATCATTTCAATATCATTCTTTGGTGTGCCACATAGATCATATAACATGGATTCATTCAACATCATAATTTATACCATGATAAAGGAATGTTGAATTAATACATGAAATTATAAAATCAATCAGGATATGTGAATAAAGTTGAAAACCCTTGATAGAGAAATGGTCATGGTATTCACTACACAATGATTTTTTCATGGAAAATTGCTGTGTAATTTCACAAGCCTAACTATGTCACATAATAATTTGAAAAAATGGTTAATGAGAGAAAATTGGTTCTATCATCATATATAAATGAAATGGATAGTAAGTGGTTCATATAAATAAAAGTCACAAAACAAGTAATTTGGAAATAGAAGGTGTAACATAATAATGAAACCTGATGAAATAGGAGAAATGGAATAACTCATATAAAATTTTGGCATGGTAAACAGTGTACATCAGTGGGATTAATGAGAGAGAAATAGGTCACCCATAAAAAAATAACAACGGTATGGGGGATGTTTGAAAACATACCCCATCATTTTTACATGATAAATAAAAAGTTACAACAACATAAGGAAACTTGGAAGAAATGACAATGGAATGTGAGGATCTCATACTTCAATGTGTGATCCTAAAGGCTTGGGAGAGGATTATTAGGAGCTGTGGGTTGCCTTGGGAGTATTATAGAGAGGGTATAACATAGTAGATACGTTCTCGAGGGATTCTTAGTGATGATATGTGTGAATCTATGTGGGTTAATAGAAAAAACTAGAGCCGAATTCAATAATAATTCAAAAACGCAGGTTTTGGAATTTATATAATTATGTTTTCAAAACCACAAATCGTTCGATGGTTTTCCATTGGTTTTTTCTTAATACGATTATAAAACATTATTTTATAAGTCCAATTTCTTAATATAGTAAAATATTAGGCTTTTTTATATGAATGTGAGTCATGTTATTAAAGAAATTAATTTAAAATTATACTATATATTGTACATTTTGGATGATTCTCTAAGGATTTATAATATGAGTAAAAAATGTAAAATCACATTTTTTAATGGGAAACATATATTAGGAAATAAAATAAAATATTATTTAAGACATCAATTTGTTCCCATTCTGAACCCATGAAACACATATTTGATTCATACAGTTTTTAATTTTGACCAAAATATTTGATTATCTCAAAAAATTATGAATCATCTATTACTAGATAATTTTGACATCATGTTTCAAAAAATAATAATAAATGTATCTAAATAGTTTTCTAAATATGTGAATTTTCACTTTTAAAATTAAAACCTACATTTATTGAAAATTCAATGGTTAAAAAAACAATTTTCATAGCCTATTAAAAATTACAATTGAATTCATATAATTTATATACTCGTTTGTTATTCAAAAAAGTAATTTTTTTATAATATTTTATTAACATATAAATTATTTCAAAAATTTCAAAAATTCTATAATATAAATTCATTAAAAATACAGTTTCTATTTATCTTATATTAAATGTAATTCTTATCAAACTTATTACTTAATCATTTATAGACATGAAACATATATAATAATAATTTATAATATTTTTTTATAATATTATTAAAAAAATTAGTTTAATATAATAATGTACATATTTCAAAAAAATACCATTTTGTTCCCAAAAAATTCAATTCTTAAAATTTATAATTCTTTTAAGAAAAACTATCCTCAATAAGGAATTGATGCACTAATAATTTTATTTATAAAATTCCATTCCACAATAATTAAGTAATAACTAGTTACATAACCCCTTATAAAATCCACATATGGCTTAAGGTTAAGGTGTGTGATGGTGACACAATATTGGAGTAGCTCGGATAACATCGCATGGGGGGTGTTAATCTCTATTAACATGAAATTATCCAATATGTAATTTTGTTCAACAAAAACGTATTGAATTTTGGATTAGGCTTGGTCAAAAGTGAAGCCTAGTGATGCTACCTCCTTTTGAGGATCTAACAAATCAGCTTTGTACGGCCTGAGTTTTCTAGATGAGGCCATCCCCTCCTTTATCTGTTTCAAAATGGTTTTTTTAAGAACCCCTTATATATATATATCAATCATGTGATCACTATTCAATGGCTATATTATAAACAGTAATGTTTCATAATGATCATTTAAACCCAGTAATAAAAAAGATCATGTGTTTTATATATCCATAAGAATTTAAAATAAATGTGATTTTATTCCAAATGATCGGGTCATTATAATAACCCCCTTAAGAAATTTCCCCCTCAAAAATTCATTTTCCCACAATAAAATAGAAGAGGGTAACTTTGCCTCATCACTTACTTCGGTACATACATTTCTTCTTCAAGCATAGCGTTATGCAATAACACCTTGGCGAGGGAATGGTCGTATTTTATAGAACTTTTTCTCTACAATCTATGATCTTCACCAGCTTACCCTCAAAGGAGTGGTCATTCTGTAATGGTACAACTTATTGATTTAGTACATGTGATTGGTCAGATATTTACATATTTAAGAGTGATACATGGAAGACATTATGTACTTGAGACAAGTTCGGTGGGTCTTCTAGTTGATAAAAAACTTTTTGTATGTGATCAGGGATCTCAAAAAGGTTGATGTAATGTGTACTAAGCTTTCCCTTCTTCCCAAATCTTATAACTCTCTTCCATTGTGATATTCTGAGGAAAACATATATCAAACATCAAAATCTTGGTCTCATTTATTGTTTTCACCATAGCTATTTTGTCGACTCCTAGAAGCTTTGATTTGTTGCTTGATGGTCATAACCTTCTCCATCAATTCATCGACCATTTCTAGAGCTCGAAGTTTTCACTCTCCAACATCTTCACAAAATGTTGGTGTTTTTCACCTCTTCCCATAAAAAGATTCATATAGAGCCATTTGAATTCTCGAATGGAAGCTATTGTTGTAACAGAACATAACTATTGAGAGATGTTGATCCCATCCATCTTTAAATTCCATTGAGCATGTTCTCATCTTATCCATGAGTTTTTGAAACGTCCTTTTTGATTCAACAGAATTTTTTAGCTGATAGGACATAATAAAATTCAATTTGGAACTCATTTCATGTTGGAGACATATTCAAAATTTTGATTTTAACCTTGGATCACAATTATATATGACAGATAGTGGTACCCCATGTGGTCTTACCCATTTTTTCATGTATATCTAGGAAATTTGATCAAGAGGGAAATATTACGGAATACTAATAAGATGGTAAATCTTGGTGAGATGGTCCACTAAAATCCAGATAGAATTATTTACATTGGATGTCTTCATATGTCCAGTTACAATGTCAATGGTGATGTTCTCTAATTTCCATGTTTATATGGGTAATGGTTGCATCATTCCCTTTTAATTTTCCCTCCCATCCCTCACTTCGAATCATACCTGACACATTGATGTATATTCAGAGATCTTCTTCATCAGGTTATCCAACAAATAATGATCTCACATATCCCAATATATCATTGTGTTTCTTGAGTGAATGAAGAAATTAGAAATGCATGCATCATCCAAAATTTCTGCCTTAACTCCACATTTTATAGAACATATAGTCTTGTCCCAAATCCCACAATTCATTCTTCATTAACATTGAACTCTGAGGATTTTCTTTTTCTGATAGTTTCAACTTAATCTTGAATTCTCATATCATTTTTTGAGCATCCTTTAACCTTTCCAAAAGAGGTGGTTGTGAAATCATTTTTGAATTGATTGATGATTTTCCCTTCTTAGTGATTCTCATGTTCGTATTCATCAAATCTATGAATATTGGATCGTTTTAAATTCTCATCATTGATAGAATCGTTGGGTCCTTTCTATATATAGTATAATCTACCTAGTTCACTTTAAGAGGTTGGTAATGGATTCAGAAATCCTAATACTTGATGAACTATAACCATATTCGTTGGCGCATGTTCATATCCTTCTATGTGAATATATATTTGATACTTTTATTGTTAATATATATTTCACACTTTTCCCTAAAGTGATAATGACTAAATATTTAAAAAAAAAAGATCATAGTTTCCAACCCCAAATCATGTGTGCGATAGTTTTTCTATAGAATTATCAAATTCCATGAGGCATAGGAAATGAAATTGTCATTTTTCCCCAAATTCCATAAAATGGATACTTATAATATTTTCGAGAAGAACATTACCACAAACATAAACATTTGATACAACACATATTATAGTTTTCCCCTAATTATTTAATATCATTTCTAGTGGGGACTCAATGTTCTAAGACAACATAAAAGATATAATAATAGGAAATGAATTTAAATACACTATGGAATACACTACATTAATGTAGTTGTTACATATAATTCATTCATAATTATCCAAATTAGCATAGGTGATTTCATGTTCCCTTGATCATGGAGATTGTTAAGGCTTGTCATGCATCATGATCATTGAAATACAGAATTGTCTAGGATTATGATCACCTTCTCAACATTAGTGACATTGAACTATCTAAGATTCCATTGATGTAAATTTGTTTCCATCCATCACATTATCCATTTTTTGAATTGAAATTGGATACTTTGTTCCCTTCCTTTCCACACATAAAACATATCTTAGTCCCATTCCGACATTCCCCTTGGTACCTCTTTTAGCACTTGTTTCATGATGGAAAATAGTCCTTCTATCCCTTATCACCATTATCAGATGGGATTTCATGAGATTTAATCTTCCAATTCCTTGATTTCCTTTTGCATTAAACAAATTAAAAAATTTTAACCATGATTTTTTATTTCTGGTTTGGCATAATCACAATTTATACTACTTGAACTCCCATTTGATTAAAAATATTGTTCTAGCATTCATCAAATTTCCCTTCACATCAGTTGGTAACATGATTCCACATTTCACCATCGATTAACTATAATAAAATGGAAATTAAGGATGTGTATTTTAAAACATAAAGTTGAAATCAATGACTTTAAATAAATTACATATAAATTATTTTTATCCCCATAACTTATAAATTTCTTAGATTCAATATATTTTATCCTTGATCTTTCTCCTAACCTATATTTTTATGGGATCATTGTTTCCATTAATAATGGTTAGTACTAAGCTTATGAATTTACCAATGAATATCCCCTAGGAGATTCAAAACAAGAGTCTAGCAAGGATCGTTTCCATAAAAAAGTTCTCATTCTAGTCTAAGTCAAATCGGTATTTTTTTTACCCCAAGATACATCTGTGCAAGAGCCACTTATACTTGTTTCTATCTAGAGAGAGATTTATTTTTTTGATAAAACACATACTCTATACTCACCAAAATTTATTAATTTTTTTAATATATAGTTTTATCCTTATATCATTCACTGGGGGTTTATTATCCCAAATGAAAAAACAACAAAAACATGACTCTGATGCCAACTATAACAACCCTATACTTTATTACACACGTAAACATGATTTAGTACACACACATGAAAATTATAAAACCTAGATGATTTACAGGTCTACATTATTTGGGGATTAGGAACTATACAGGATAACATAAGACATAAAATATATCTTTATTGAAAACTTATTTTACCTGACCACAAAATTTCTTCGTGCTTAGCATTGCATTGGATAGCCCAGGGACAAACAAAATAAAATGGTGAGATAAAAAAATAGTACGGGAGTAAACAAGGAATTAAAAGAAGAATCAAATTCATTTTCAGAAATAGATATATCAATGGATCATAAGAGAAACATGAACATAAAGTCACGATATGACATCATCATCATAACATTGAAATTTGAAAACAACTTAAAACATTACATAATTAACATAAATGAATCTGGTAAACCCCATTCCCAACAAGGTGGAAAACATTCTTAAAAGGAATATAGTAAACTGTTATCCCAACCTAACATATCATGATACAAAACATTACAAAATTAATTTGAGAACTATCTAGGACCTCTCTTTATAATCATTTAATTCTCATGATTAAGTGTGGAACATAGATCACATAACAAAGATTAATTAAACATCATCATTTATTCCAAGATAAATGAATGTTGAATACATACATGAATGTATATAATAAATAATTATATGTTCATAACTGTGAATATACTTAATAGGGAAATGGGTATGGTATTCACTAAACCCTGATTTTGGCATTGAAAATCATGGTGCAATTTCAACAGCCTAATGACATGACATAAAAACACATAAAAATGGTTGATGAGAGAGAAGGGGGTATCTAATCATATATACATGAAATTTACATTTAATGGGTCATATAACTACGTGTCCCAACAAACAAAATTTGGAAATAGAAGGTGTAACATAATAGATAAACTTGAAGACAAAGGAGAAATTAAATAACTCTAACAAAATTTCAGTATGGTAACAGATGTACATGATAGGGATTAATTACATAGAAAAAATTATACCATAATAAAAAAATAATATGATAATTTTTGGGGAGGTTTAAAAACATACTCTATCATTTATAATTGGAAAAATAAGGGGTATAAAAAATAATAAAACTTGGGAAATAAAGAGAAATGAAAGAAGGTGAGGATCGCTTACTTGGATGTGTGATCCCAATGGATTTGGATAGACTTCTTGGGAGGATGGTGGCACTTTGGGAGGATTATAGAGAGGGTGGGATAGAGTATGGAAGTTATATAAGGATTTTTATTGAACATAAGTATGATCTTGTGTGGGTTTATATAGGAAATGAGAGGGGAATTCTTTAATATTACACAAACATAGATTTTCAAATCTATATAATTAAATTTTCAAACCCAAAAACTATCCTATGTTTTTTTCACAAGCGTTTTTCCAAATATGAGTGTGAAAAATTATTTTTTGAAGGAAAATGGTAGAACATATTAAAATATTTGACCTGCTTATTTGGTGGTGAGTCACATTTATAATAAATTGAATTCAAAATCATAAAATATATTATATATTTGGGATGATTTGATGATGATTTATAAAATAAGTAAAATAAATCTAAAATAATATTATTTTAATGGGAAAACATATATTGGGATGATAATACACATTATAGTATTCATTACATCATTTGGGGTCATTATGATCTCATAAAACACATATTTTATTTATTCCCTATTTAATTTATTCTTAAAAATTTTACTATCATAAAAGATTATAAAAAATTCACCATTAGATACTTTTGAAATCCTCGTTAAAAAAATAGTATTCATTTATCAAAATAATTTTCTAAATATGTGAATTTTATCTTTTAAAATGACAAATGACATTTATTGAAAATTCAGAGGTTTTGACACAAATAGTTTTCGAACCATAATAAAAATAAAATCTAACTTCATAAAAACTATATACTCATTTATTATTCATAAAATTAATTTGAATATAATATTTTAATTATATATTAATTATTTTGAAAATTCATTAAATCCATAAAATTAATTCATTAAAAATATACATTACATTGTATAGTATAAAAAATTATAACTCTCATCAAACGGATTACCTTATCATTTAGTAATATGGAACTGATATAATCATAATTTATAAGAATTATATTTATAATATTATTAATAAAAACCTTATTTTAATATAATAATGTATATATTCCTCAAAAGTACTATTTTTACCTGAGAAAATCAACTCCTCAAATTCATCCTCTTTTTTAAGAAAGAAAATTCTCATAAAGGAATTGATGGAATAAAAATTTAATTTACCAAAAATTAATACACAATAAGTAACTAATACCCTATTACATAACCCTTATGACACCCGCTTGAGACCTAAGGCTAAAGTGTGAGATGGCGACAGATTCTTGGGGCAGCTCAGATTATATTTTTTTGGTGGTATTCTCAATTAACATTAACATCTCCCTTTAGTGATTTCTTTCAAGATTAATGTGTTGAACCTTGGATTGGGATTGGTCAATAGAAAAGCCTAGTGAATCTAACTAATTAACGAGCTCTGAAATAATAAGCTTCGTATAACCAATGTATATGGGATGAGGATATCCTCTCCTTTATCTATGTCAAATATATTTTTTTAAACCTTTTATTTATATAATTCATGTGGTCACTATTCAAAGTCTATACTAACAAAATTAATGATAATTAATGGTAATTTAAACCTAATAATAATTATATTATGTTCATGTAATTTCTATATACATAAAAAATAAAAAGTGAGAAAATTTTATTCAAAAATTATCGAGTCATTACCATAATTTTTCAACAACTCTTTTTCTTATAAATAAAAAATAAACATGGTTCTTCCTTCAGTATGAAATGATTATATACAATGAGAATCTAGAGAATTATTCAGAAGATGAATTTATTATTGGACAAAATGAATTCTATTACTTTTCCTTTAATATTTTTTTCTAATGCTAATCATTTTTTTCATTCCTCTATGTTCTCCTACTTCTGTCATCGTCATTTCTAAGAATTTGATAGCAGAAAGTTTCATATTCTAGTGTCTTGAAAGGGAAAAAAGATCTATGAATTTAAAATCAGTTTAAAATATTACTATACGTAATATAATAGAGTGAGGATGGTTTTTACGATTGTTTTAGTGATGCAGTTTGACTTCTCAAGTTGATTATATACTGTAATAATTAATTCAATATTTTGAAAAGAGGAAATTTTTCAAAAATCCTAATAAATTATTGTTTTTATTTAGAAAATAATAAAATCAATAATAACTTAATAAAATAAAATTATTAATTGAGAAATTTATGAAATAAATTAATGAAAAAGTATTTAAAATTAAATATTCATAACTCCCCCTTAATAAAATCAAAACATGTAGTAGGAAAGTGTATATTAAAAATATCTTCATGTTGATATTCAATATTAACAATTCATAAGATATATCCTTTTTATGAATATAAAATCTTCGAAAATAAGGTCTTATATCAATATTCTTGGTACATGAATGATTTAAAAAAATTCATATAAATGACATTGGTATTATGAGATATAATTGTATATTGTAAACATTGTGTTGAAATTCTAGTAGGCTATTTTTCATCTGTATCACTTGTGAACAACTAATTCCAAATAGATCTATATTCTGACTCAGCTATTGAAAAAAAGAGATTACTGTTTCTTACTCAGACATGAAACTAAATATTTCCATAGCAAGTGATAGGTTCTTCGTGTTCCATTTCTTTGAAATCTAAATACTCCAAAATCGTCACCTAAGTATGAAAATAAATTAAAATCATTATTTTTTAGATAAAGTTGATATTGAAAAATAGTTTGTTTTTAATTTAAAAAAATTAATTTAACAGCAGTTAGATTGTATTATTTTTGGTTTGACTTAAATATAGCACCTAAACACACACAAAATGTTTTTTCTACTATGCTAGTTGTAAGATATAGTAAATTTCCAATCATACCTCTATATGGCATTTTATTAATTCGATTTCCAGCTTCATCCAAATCATGATTTACATTAGTAAATATAAGAGTTGTTTAGGTATTAATATTTTCTAGTATAAATGATTTTTATAAATCAATAATATACTTTCAATAATTTAAAAAAATTCAATAATATATTTAATAAATTTGAAATCTTAATAAAATATTTATTTTTCCCATTATATTCATTTCAAATTTTTTTCATAAGGTGTAAAAAATAATTATAATTATACTTATTTATTTATCCCAAAATTTCATCATCAACATTAATCATCACTAGTAATATAATAGAGAAAAAAATTTCTAAAAAAGTCTAGGATATCATAATTCCACAAGAAAACAATTTTTTTAATAAAAAAGATTTTAATCAATAATACCAAGCCCTATGTTCTTATTTAATGCTATAAAGATATTTAATATGTTAAAAGATTTAATATGTTATATGAGGGCTTTTAAAATAGAGGGGTTGTTCAATAATAAAATTCCCTATTGAATCTTGATTTAAAAAGGTTTATTCTACATCCAGATGATATAATTTAAAATTCATATGAGATGCATAAGCTGTCAGGATTATAATTTGCTCTAGTTGAGAAAAAGGTGCAATGGTTTTATCATAGTCTATCCTATCTTCTATATTGAATCCTTTTTCTAATAATGTTTCTTTATTTCTTGTAATTATCCCTTTATCATCCTGTTTATTTCTAAATACACGTTTGGTTCCTATTATTAGATAAATGTTTGGCCTATCTACTAATTCACAAATATTATTTTTTTTATTTGGATATTCTCTTATTGAGTATTCATTTACCAATTTTCATCATATAAATCTTCTTGAATAGAATTAGTTTATAATTATTATATAAAGGTAAAAAATCAACTTTATTTCCTATATTTCTTCTAGTTCATACTCTTGAATCTGGATTTCCTATAATATTTTCTAGAGGATGGACTTTTAATGTTCTTAACTTTATAAGAAAGACACATTAAGGTTATTCTATCTCATTTCCTTCTATACTAGATTGAATTTCATATATTTTATGTTCAAAAATCATTGTTAGGTTTTTTCAGGCCCCACATTGTCAAAAGAGTCAATAATTTTATCAATTTAATCTTTCCTTTCATCAAAAGGTCTATATTCATCAAACATCTCATGAACCGATTTTTCAAAAATCCATGAACTTTTATTGTACACTCTATATGATTTATAAGTATCATAATATCTTATAAATATTAATTTACCAACATTTGTATTGTATTAACCTAGGTTTTCTATAGTATTCAATATATACACCACACATCCAAACAAATTAATGAACATTAATTTAGGTTTTCTATTATTTGAATTTCAATTGGGTGTCTTTTTAAAAAGAGGGTTAATTAAAACTCTTTTCATGATATAAAAAAAGTGTTTACAGCTTCTTCCAAGAGAAATGTATGAAGTTTGTTTTCATTCAACATAGTCCTTTCTATCTCATGAGTAGTTCGGTTTATTCTTTTGAAGATTACATTTTGTTAAGGTGTTCTTGGTGTAGTGAAGGGGTTTATAATACTTATATTTGAACAATAATAATTAATTTAGTGTCTCTATAATTCTACATCATGATCAATTATTAATTAAATTAATTTAAAAACATTTTTTTTGAACACGATTACAACAGTATTAAAAAATAATGTCTACTCAAATTTTATGTTTGAGAAAATAAACCCAAGTAAATCATCAAAATTATTCAACTAAAACATAAAAATATAATTTTACATCATAAATTTCTACTATATATTGTCCAAACAAATAAATGTGGATAAGTTCTAGAGGTTTAGATGTAATAACATGGGTAATTTATTTGAAGTATGATTTGTGTTGTTTTAAGATTTAACATTCTTCACATAATCTAACATTATCAATGTTAATAAGAAGAAAATAAAAAAAATATGTTTCTAAGATAATTTATAAAATTTATATATATTACAATGTCCAAGTATCATATTCCATATCTATGAATCATTTGTCTTAGAAGATAAATAATTCACTTTTTGTTTACATAAAGAATTACAATCCATGGTATAAACTTTTTCAATTCTGTATTCTCTAAATTTATGATATTTTTCATTGAAAACTAATTAATAATGGTTTGAAAAATCAACAAAAAATCATCATCAATGAGTGTATAAATACTTATCATGTTGGTCTTTAGTCCTTAGACATAAAACACTTCATTTATTGATATTGACATTAGATCCCCAACATATCCAACATCAAATTTGTTTCCCTTTGCATTGTCTCCAAAGGTGACTAGACCTTCATCCATTTTTTCTAGTTTATTGAAATTCGAAGAGTCTCTACTCATGTATCTTGAGAATCGAATATATATATAACATACAACATTTATATTCTTGTGGTATTTTTCCTACAAAATCATATAAACAATTTTTTTCTTCATTACCCATATATTTTTGGGTCCATCAGTGTTATTAAGTAAATATTTGGGAGTTTAGATTTGCCTAATTTTTCAAAAATATACATTAATAGATTCATTAATATTCATGTAAAAAAATAATTTTAAAATTCTCTTATCTAAATATTTCTTCAATAAAACTTCATAGAATAATTTCCTTTCATTTTAGAGTAAAGAACATGTTTTATTTTTAGTAATTGGAAACAAATAATTTTTTTATATATTTTTTTCACCCTTTCTTCTTATTCCAAATATCTATCTTATAAAAAAATTTATCCCAAATCTGAATTGGAGTTTTTTCTCCTTGGGATAAACTACTGTTGGTAGTTTTAAATGAATTTATTTCATATTATAATTCTTTTATTCTATTGTCATTAATTGTACAGTTTGATGTAGATGTGTTAAATTTATCTTTTAATTCATGCTGTTGTTTTAGAATTTAATAATTATATATTATAAAAACATTACAAATATTTTTCAGTAACTTATGATTTTTTTACTAAAAAATAATATTTTTATTCAAGAATTGAGAAATAAGAAGCATGTTTTCTACTTGAATAATTATCAGAGTTAAATGTAGGTGAATAATAGGTTTGTACCTCATCTTCTTTCATGGACATAAAGAACGTGTTTTCTTTTCAATTTTATGTCTCTTTTTTCTGAATTGGATTCAGAAGATATGAAAGAGTCTTTAGACACAACCCAATTAGCT
This sequence comes from Viscum album, assembly GCA_963277665.1. NCBI lineage: Eukaryota > Viridiplantae > Streptophyta > Magnoliopsida > Santalales > Viscaceae > Viscum > Viscum album. Next base: position 1,392,252,575 of record OY728152.1, read on the forward strand.
TTTATAGCTCTATTCCCTTTTGATCATAATCATTTTTTTCAATTCCATATTTCTTATTTGTTATATTAATTGGGGGAAGTCCTTTCTGATATGAACCATTTGTTTTCATTCATAGAATATTACTTATTTTGATCCTTTCTAGTATTTTATGATGGATTTTTTGATGCATCTATTTTTCTTATATAATTTGAAAACATTTATACTTAACTGAGCCAGTTCCATATCAAGAATCTAAGAATTCAGAATCTTTTTATATTTTAATATCTTCTTTTGAGTTATGTCCATTTTTATGAGATGTAACCTTAATGGAAATATTTTCCCGTTTCACTATTTTATAATAAGCATCTTTAGATTTCATTTTTAATTCATACAAAATTAGGGTACCAATAAATTCTTTCACTGTCATGTTTTTGAGTAGATATGATATTCAAATTACTGAAGATATGACATTCCATTTTGATAAATGTATTATTATTAATTCTAGTGCTTGGTCATATTGTGTAATTCTATTTCCCAAAGAATCAGCATCAATTTTTATTTTAGTCAATCAACCATTCATTTTGATGATGCTTTCCCAATAATGAAATATGAAGGTGTCAAACATTAGTTTAGATGTAGAATTCCTTAACAGCCGAACATTAGTAGTTTATTTATTTGCAACAAAAATTTTCTTATACATTAACTAAATCATAGGATACTAAGAAACCCAATTGAATTCATTGGGATGAAGTCCACAAATAATAGTATTCATCACCATTGAATTGATATCAGACTCAACTTCTTTGGTATCATCAAATTACTTTGGTTTCTCTGGGATTATATACGGAGTGATAATTTTCAAATAAACATTAAATACAATATTTTTTTAGTACATTATCATGTAAGATTTCTATAATCCTTAGTCATAAACATATAAGTATAGAGAATGGATCCACGACATATATTATATAGTATCATCCATTGAGATATCATTTTTCATAGAAATTATTCTTTTAAGAATATTATAGATGATCTGCTTTGTTCAAAAAAACAATCCTTTGATACCAATTGTTGGTTCAGAATAATGTAATGATACACAAGATGGTTGGTTAATTGTTCCTTTTTTATAATCTTGATTGATTCTTTATTTTAGGTTTCTTTGTGATTAATTCAGACATGCATCATTCTCGTCTGTATGTAATTCAATCTATGAATAAATATTAAATATGAAATAAATAATTTATATAGTGGTTTGGGGACAAACGTTCCACCAGTATACTCCACCAACACCATCTTTGTGAGCATGGTCAACTTTACTAGAAATTTTCTCTAACCACAAGTACATTAACAAAAGTGATTACATGTAGTATAGACCATACAATAAGTCTTTACATTTAATTCAAGTCCTTTTTTAGGGAACTGATTTCTGTATTGTTTAGTCTGAGAAGAAGATGTTATTCCATGATAGAGTTCAAGCAGTTGAAACTCCAATAAAACAAACTAGTTAGATTAGATTTAATTGATATGTCCTTCATCATAGTTTTGGAAAATTCTAATATAATATAGATCATATTCATAAAATAATAATTTCTTTAATTAAAAATATCATTGAAGATATCCTAGTTACGATTTATGTTTAATAAGAATAGGAAAAAAACAGAAAATCAATTATATAATAGTACAATATTGAAATATTTATATCACCAAAGTGCAGCCTCTTCAAAAATAAAAGAGTCACTCAATAATTGTAGAAGTTCTATTTTCAAAATATATTCAGAAATATTTAGTCCTATATCACCTGTATTAATAAAAAATTCTATCGAATTATATTTATAGATCACACATATTTTCTTGATTAAGAAGATATATGAATGTCACTTAATATATCACAATCATTCAAATTTAAATCATTTAAGAGAATCATTATTTTCCTTAGAAATAAAAATGATTTACTCTATTAAATATGATCATTTGAATCATGAATAAAATAGCATTGAATAGATCTTTTACTTATGTCAATATTATTGCAAAATTCTCAAATAATATCATGGATTTAAAACTCTGTCATTTGATAGTCAAACATTGGGTTCTTTTACAAAATGAAAATATTAGAAATACAGGGTTGACAATGTGTGATTGATTAAAAAATTAGGGTTGATGTACCACATTTTTGTTTTTTAAGACATACCGTTGATTATGAACATAGTTTTGATTAACCATACATTCCATTTTCTCTAACGCCAGGTTCTATCCAAACATAGGGTTGGTGAACAATACTTTTCCAACCACATTGGGTAAAAAATCCTTAAATTATGTTCCGAAAGTTTGGTTTTTTAATCATACAATATCCTTACAAACTTAGGGTATGGAAATTTTTTCCATAATTCTTTCAAGCCACTTTCAAAATAAATTAACAAATATTATAAACCGTAAATAAGACAATGTTCTCAAGAAATGTATTCCTGAAAAATACTAAATTTAATTTCATTAATAAGAAAAGAAAATTTGTGATAATAAAAATCATTAAGATTTATAGATTAGTTTTGAGATAATACATGCCCAATAATATGAAATAAATTATCTTTTCTTGGAGAACCATGTGGTATCATCCTTCTCTGAGAAACGGTGGAACCGAATCATGAGTTCATTAAGAGGAAAAAATAATCCAAAATATCACTAGTAAGATCCTTTTAATTTTATGTTCAATAAATATATGTAATAAATGAGCATACATATTGACATCAATGATTTTTATTGATATTTATAAAAATAAAATGGGGAATATTGTTGAGCCTAATTAATTGTTTTATTTTTTTCCAATGTATCAATAATTATTTTTTGAGTGGAGATGAGGTTATTATTCTTAATGGATTATTATTGATTCATACAATGGAATTAAATCTCATGTGTGAGTAATTATACATGAAATTATAATTATGAACATGTTTATCTTCAAAGGAATATATTATAAGTGTTAGTTGAGGAGGAACCTTGTATAATTCATCTGACTAATGTTTAAAAGCCTTTGGATAAATCTTAAGTTTTTTGAAAAGTATTGGGGGATGTGTTTGAGAAATCCATGGATTATTTTTAATAAAAACATAAATGTGTTTAAATTAACTACATGACTTACAAGAGAGAGATTATTCCCCATAAGTTGGACTATGAGGTGTAATTATGGGGTTCAATTCTGAGGTACGACTATGAATTGTAACCATGTGTTGGAATAGTGTGACAACATGTTGGAGTCAAGGAAATATTATTTGGAATTGATTTACTAGATAATACAGAAGTTAAATCATGTGTTGGAATAGTGTAGTCACATTAAGGGGTTGACATACATTATGTTCTAATGTTTTGACCGAGAAAATTCATGAAAATCGGTGTGCCATGGACATGAAAAAAGGTTAGATTTACGACAAAGTGGAGGAGTGACCACATGTTTTGATAAATATTCAATGAGAATAAACATAGAATTTTTCCTACATTATTTTAAATCATAAATCCTTGGAGATAGTCCGAGATCCATGAAAATATAATTCCATGGTAAAGCTTACATTATTCATAGGTGAGGCTGAAATAATAATACATGAATGTATTGTTACTTCCATTCATGTAGGTTTTCTGGGAATAATAATATAGGAAATTTAGTTTCTTGATTATCTCAGGCCACTCCCAGAGAAAAAGCTTCATGAACTAATTTTCATAATTTGAGTAATTCTATATATTTATGATATAGAATTATAAAAGGCATCATTATGTGTTTTTAGCTACATCCAGACATATGCATGAAACAACATACATACTGCGTGTTAATAATTCAAGGAGTTATATGAAGTTTCAATTATTTAAAATCACATGTACTTTGATTTATGAAACTTATTATGAGATTGAATTCTATGATATTACTGATGAATTTACATCCAAAATTAATGTGGAAAAAATTTATATTTTTTATCATAAATTAAAAGAGAAATAAATTCTTGCAGTTATATATACTTCTGATGATGAAACCATGAGAGAACTAATTCAAATAATCTTTCATTTAATTGAAACTGTTATAACTATTTTATTATAGTTTTTTATTATTTGAATCAGGGGATTTATAGAAGCTTTATATTTTCCATAGGGAAAATAATATGAATAGAAAGTTTCATAAATGCGAAAAATCTAGGAATTTTGAAAGCCTGGTTATTTTTATTATAAAAGAGAGAGAAAATAAACAAATATAGGATTCCTCAATGTCGATATACCAATATGTTTTAATATATATAATAATCAGATCAATCATGATATGGTGAAAGTATCAAGGATGGTTGCATTGAATCTCTTGAAAAAGTACACTTTCAAACACACTAATCCATCTTATGGTGGAGGAAGATCTTAAATCCAAGTTGTGTAGAAGATGATATGAAGAAGAATAATATATTTCTATGATAAATACTCATTATAGAAAGTTTAGTATAAAATAAATTATAATCTATTATTAAATTAACATAGTTGGACTCTATGATGATTATAATTAGATTGTATATGGTTGTAAGTACTTGATTGGTAGTGGAAAATCATTTTTATGAAGTATAACTACCACAGTAAGGAGTAGGATATTATATATGAACCCTATAAATAATGTGTGTTGAGATATCAATTTTACTACAATAGATGAGGTTAGGATATGTGTTGTTAATTATTGTATCATGATACATAACCGGTTCAAGAAGTTGAATGTATGCGGGGAATTCTTTTTTAAAAATGACCACTAATTCACTCCCCTGTTAGTAGTCTAACTAGTCTCATAACTAAAATACCTTTTTTATATGTATCCACCATATATCCACATGTTTCAACCTATAATGTTATATTATATTCCTTATCATTCTTTTTCCAAATAATTATCACACATAGCAATCAATGGGTATGATACATTAACCATCAGGTCATCATGAGGTCACTTCTTGCGCATTATTATAAGTTTTTGATTGTTAGTCCATAATATACTCAAATTATACTATTATTATGGTGATTATATTTTTCTTCTCTGATTTCCATGAAATATATATTTATCTAATAAATACCACACCTCGTGATGTTTAATTTTTACCAATAAATCACCTACCATGTCTGCATTAGAATAATCTCCAAGAAAATATATATATGGATTTTTGGAAACTCCAAAACTAATTGATAGTTTAATTAAAATATTATAAATTCATTTCACGGTAATATAATGAGAATCTTTATAATTCATTTATATTCATGTAGAATGAGTAACTGTGAACAAGATGTATGGTATAGTTTTTTTATGAATATGAAGCTACCAATAGGTCATTATAAGTCAATTTTATCAAAAATTAATATGTTCCATAAAAGGATAACATTATTACATCTTATATATGAGTGGAGACCGCTCTAAATTTATCCATACTGAACATATTTAATTACTCCTATGAATAATTCTATTATTACATAATGAAAAAATCACCCAGGTTTTTTAACTTTTAATTTGAAAAAACATCCTCCCATCAATCATTAACATCTATATGTGTTTTGTCATTATGGAAGAAATGTATTTATAATATCCTCAATCATATAGTAAACATTTATCCATAATCATACAAAATCACTTTAGTGTTTTATAATTTGACAATGAGATTGATATCCATATTTCTTTTCCTTAATTTCTCACTCCTTAATAGAATTTCCATCATTGAATAGTAAGATAAAAATTCTGGTTTTTTCCCATAAATCACTCTATTTAGTTTTTAAACTCATGGATTATCCCCATCAAGTAGAAAACAGTTTTTTATACAATATTGAACATTTCCTTATGTTCAAAATTAATGAAAACTAATTTCAATTACATTTTTTATAATCTATAAATTTCATTAAGGACATATAAAAAAGATATTTATATCTTATAAATAATTGTAACTGGAAAAAGTCTCATAAACGTATATACCCTTGATTTTAGAGTTCTCGTAACATATAATAAAATCATTATTTCAAAAATCTTCTTCATTCTAATTGATATTATTTATTAAAACCCACTTTTCGCAAATCACATTTTTTGGGAAGTGAAACTAACACCCAAGGGTCATTCCACTCAATATGATTTAGATCTTATTATATCGATGTAATATATTAATTATAGAAAAAATTATTCTTCAATAATATTTGGATCAAATTGAAAGAGAAATAATTTGTGATTTGAAATGCTTAGACTTATTAAGGTTGAACACATTTACTACTTTCTTTATGAATGTTATCAAGATATATATTTTGTAAGTGTTTTTTACATAGACCCTCCATTCTCTAAAACATCCTCATCACTACAAATTTCATAATCAACATTTGAAATTTGATTGATTTTACAATATTGATATCTAACCCCATGTTATATAATACTTTATCCTGGAGGTTCTTCCATCTCATTATTAATATTTAATGATGTTTTGAATGAAAATTAATTTTACAAAAGAATAACACCATAAATGTTAATTATTTTCCTCATATTGTTTTTTGTAACACTAATAACTCCTTCAACTAGGAGTATATCGAAGGAATATTCCGTAAATTTTTTTTTAATTAATCATTCTCAAATTCATTCTGTTGATCATGATGTAACATGGGCTTCCAAATACATTGAAAATTATCATGATTTGTTTATTTCCAAACAATACCTCATAAGATGATTTAAAAATATTTTTTAATAGTAAATACTGGTTAAGAATATGGGAACCTTCAATTAGTCTTGTCTAAAAAATTAATTTTTATGTGTCATACATTGATAACATAGTTATCTACATTTCCCCTAAACTAATGTTCTTCCATTTAGAAACTCTCTTTTATTAGAATCATGTATTAATTATATTATCCATGTCTTATTAAGAGATACTCAAGATATAGTTTAGAGAATCTAATTATGAATTTATAATCCATTTTCAGATGAATTTTTTAATACCACATTCCATTTTTATTTTCATCAAAAAATTAAAAGTCACTAAAAATATATAGACCTTGTGAATTTAAAAAATACAAAATATATTTTCTTTGAGTAAAATAATGAACAATGTTAATAAGATACATAACATTATTTTTTGAATTTGATATCATTATTCAACACACATCTATGTGTAACTAGTCAACATGTTTCTTTATTTTAATATTCCCTATTGTATGCCTCTTGTTTAGTATTTTTTCATTGTGAAATATTTCACACATTTTGATTATTTGAGGATTCATATTAGGTAGATTATATATAGCTTCATATTTTATAATTTTATCGATGTTATTTTGAATGTAATATCTGTTTCTTTAATATTAAATCTCATTTACCATTTTCATGCTCATTTATTGACTATTTTGATCATTAAAAATTTAGAATATATAAAAAACAATTCATTATCCCTTCCTGATTATATTTCAATACTTGAAACTCGTAATTAAATATTAATTATTGATAAAGGTCACCTCATTTCCATTATTTAAAAGCTAAGAACAAGTGCATTTATTCGGCCCAACCCCATAAATATAGAGAATTTCATTGGATTCAGGTTTCTTCATTATAATTTTAGCATTTTAAATTCATATTACATTTAGTAAAATATAATTTTATATTTAACATATCCTCTATAATACCTTTGTATATAATTCAATAAATTCATATTATCATACATGTGTACTGAGAAACCACTATCGAGTAACTGGGGAATTTCACATTTCACTACTTTGTAAAAAATGTTAACCACTAATGCATTTTCATGATCACTGATCCTCATAATAAATTATGGGTTCACACACTTATTAAATTGTTCTAGTAGTAAAATAATAAACTTCTTTTTGATATGTGATGTTTGATCAGTACTCTTATATGATTCCTTAAGAGAGTAAAAACAATTACAAGATTATACCTTATCTTTAGGTTGTTTTCTCATAATGTCATGAATACCATGAAGTTACCCCCTAACTCATATACTCTATTAAATAATGGTAGATAATGATTATACTAGCACAAGAATTATTTTATTCCATAAATGATATGGACCAACTATCTTCTATCAAGTAAAAATATACATAGTTACAAAAATAGTCAACCAAATAATCCCATCGAGTTTCCATTTGATTAGAAATCCATTAATTCCCTTAATATTTATTATACATAGAATCATAGTCCACCACCTTGGATTTTCCTATATTCTACGACTCAAAACTCTTCTTCTTCTTCTATAAATCATATTTTATTAAGAACCACCATTGGATAGTGTATCAATTTTAATTTTCTCTTTCTTATGTAAATAAATTACCTCCGACTTATTATTATTTTTACTACTATAATTTTGCTTACAAGCATGGGTTTTTAGAAAAATATTTCCCGTAACTATAACATAATTAATAATTTATATGAAATCATTATAAATCATTGAATCTCATTTATATCTTTCACTAACTACTTTGATAGAATTTTGAAACTCAAATTGAATATTTTTCATTGAATTATTAGAATCAACCAACTTCAAATAAGTACCCTTAACATACTCATTTTTTGGCAATAAATTTTACCACATAAATTTCAATAACACTATCTCTTACTTTATTGATTGAATTGAGATTGGCCATCTTCCATGAAATATCCACTTCCACTACAGTAATATATCTGAAATTTGATGTATCTAGGGACTTTTTAAGAGTTTAACCTTATTCATACATATTTTTTTATCATTTTCATGTTCCTTGATATCATTTAGAAATACAAAAATATACATTATAATTTTTTATTATTGTGGTGTCTCCTCATCTCTGGTTTCCACCTCATAAGTTCCTTCATTTCATCCCCCTTATTCTTCAGTAGAAGTTTTATTCGAATGGTTTGATTTTAATAAGAATACATTGATTCCTTCCTCCTTTGAATCATGTTTATACTTTTCACATTCCTCATTAAAAACATGTCATCATTTTTTGATGTAAATTTACTTTTCCATTAGGTATTTTTATTTCCTTTTCCTTTAAATAAATTTCCTCCAATTAAATTACTTATCACTTTTCCTATCGTTGATGACATTTTGGATTGATCACTATACTAATATACATTATAATGATCTTTGAAAATCGTTAAAAAGTGTCCAATAATATAGTATTAAAAAACACAACTGCTTTTTTATGATTTTATTTCAATTTACTCCACACATACCTTTATAAAAGAATGATATAAAATTACTAAAATTAATAGAAACATCATTAACATTAGTTTCCTCCTCATTAGACCTCTTTGGTTCAATGTGTTTAGATGATTTAAAATATTTGAATGCGATATATTTCTTACATTTTAAATTTCTCATTAAATTGAAAAATATCCTAATCTCACAGGTTATTATGAAATATTTTTTCTTATCAAAGACCCACTTATAAAAATCTTGATACCTTAGAAAAGAAATATATTTATCTTTTTTTTAAGGAAAATGTTCATCAATCTCAATTCCACCATATATTCCTGAAAAAATTATCTATAAATTTAAAATTTATCATACAATCTTCGTCACACACAAAAATAATTCATCCACTAAATAATCATTAATATTTCAAATAACCTAAAATTTGATCTTTATTTTTTAAAAACAATGATTCATCCACTTTCTTGTATCCCACATTGATATCATTGATCTTACTCTAAATTACATTACTTGTTTTTTTACCCATTACTAATTCTAACTCCTTTTCAAAGAGGTATAGGAGTAATTAATTTCTTGCCCTCCTATAAATATAAAAATAAACTTATCTAAAATATTGTAGGATTATCCAACACTGGTAATCTATACACCATTCATGGTGATAGAAATAATGTATAGTCCATGCAAAAAAAGAAATGGAACCATCCTATTATTCATTAGACTAAATTTCTTCCCATATATATATATACCCTTTATTTACATAAAATGATATTACATTAGAATGGACATATATTTATTAAAACGTATAACAAAACCATGATAGTACCAAATAAGTATAGTGTCTTCAAAAATAGGGAATCATAAACTACTGGTTAATAAAACATCTACATTGTCCCTCATTTATTTCATCACAACTAGAAATTTTTTTGGAATATCATACTTAATACCTTTATTCATGACCTGGGAAAAATAAAAATATAAAAGGGTGATCTCAAATGCTTAGTAAGGGTAAAAAAAAGAAATATCAATAATATAATATTCATAAGAACATAACATTTTAACATTTTATCTTGTATATAAAAGATCACAATATCATGTCATGGGATACATAATAAAAGTGGAATGTAATCCCAATTTTTATAACATAAGAAACGAAATTTTGTGGCATACACATATACAAAAATAAAATCATTTCATATTAGTCAAGGATTATTTCCAAGACCATCATAGAAAACAAAGTCCATTACTCAACCAACTTCACTCCTCGTTCCAGCACTGTATCACTAAACTGGATTTTCTTTTCATTCAAGCCATGTCTATATAGTAAGATATAAATATATACCCAATTAATTGGAACGATATATAGGTTAAACCAATCTCATAATTAATTCATTCTTACATGTGTGAAAAAAACATAAATCCTTCATCACAGCATAACACAAGAAATAAAATGGTTTTTTAAACATCATTCTATCATAACATAATCCATATAAATTACAATTCTATCATTAAAAAAACAAAATCATATTAATAATAGGGATAAAAAATAACCCTATTTAAATAGAATTGTATTAGATTGATAATAACATTGATAAACCACTTGAACATAGTTCATGAGGAAAATATTATTTCTTCTTCAGTTTTTTTTCTTTGCTCAAAATGTCGTACAATTCTAAAAAAATTAAGTTGAAAATAAACATGAAATAATTTATAGTAACATTAATGTAAATAAGGAATAATTAAACCATAAAATATATTCATACCATATAAGTTAAAAAAAATTCTTCTTGTGCTTTTGTTGGAAAATTCAAAAAGTAAATTGTATGGTAATCGAAAGAAAATTCTTTCTGTACAATGTACTAAAGTAAAAAATGGGAAAAAATGACTCTAAACATACATATAATAATATTAAACATTTTATAAAAAACATTTTTTAAGAAAAATGGACATGGATGATAAATATACCCCCCAGTAATTACTTACTTTTAAATAAACTTGGATAAAAAAGAGATTGTATAATTATCACATACCTTAGGTCTGATATGATTCGTATGTATCTGATCCTCATGTATATTGATTTAAATATTGTTAATGATTTATTACATAATCATAATCATTTTTTATTACATTTATGATCATATTTTCATCGGTTCGAAAGTAAAATCTCATTGTTACTCGTTATTCAGGTACTAACAGCTTTATGTTCTTATGAATGTTTTGTTAGATAAGTTGTGATTACAAATTTTAGGTTATAGTTATATCATTTAAATCATAATATTATTATAATATTTATCATATTTATTCATTTAATTCATTTATGTAGTCATATTTGAATGAATATTATGTAGAAAGAATCCCATCTCACTATGGAGATAGTAAGCCGTACGAACACATGTGCAACGATATCATTTGCAAAAGGGTTCAATGGTATTGCATTGGATGGTGTGTAGTATCTCAGAATTAGAATGATGTTATAACAATAATATATAGTTATTATTTCCACCACTATACCCAGCCCTGTAAGGTGGTGGTAAAAAACATATTACACCATGATTTGAAGACGGTAAGTCATGCATACACATGTTCGGTGATTTCGTTTTTTGTAGGATGGATAGAAGCTGAAATAAGATTTTTTTAATATTTATAATAACATATAATAATATTATGGATAATGACTTTATTTATTTATAATAAGAAAACTAAATAAGTGGATGCATAATAATAAATAAATTCTAAAGAATTAGTAGAAGAGATTACCTCTTCCTCAACGTTCCACCTTTAAATATCCTCTTACGGCACTAGAGTTAGTCTATTTGGAAGATTAGAACATCATGAATGTAACTAGGGATATTGAGAATAGAAATGGAAAGGTTTTTTCCAATAATGAATGCTCAAAATGGAGTGAATAGGATATAGAGGAGGTTCTCTTTTATAATAGAAGAGAGTGGTTGTTTTGGAAACTCTCAAAATATTAATTTATTATAAATTAAATTTTGGTTAAAATGCTCCAAAACATACTTAATATGAATATAATATTATTTGGGTTTGAATACCAATCATAAAATAATTTTTAGACATGTTTATATTTTTTCATCTTTATCTTTTTGGTTTAACCGTAATTTTACATTTTTTTATCTCACCATGATATTATGCTATTACACATTGGGTGTAAATTTAATTAAAATATCATGTCAAATGACCTGAAAAAAGTTATATATGACCTATTTGGACTTTTATTAAACATTTGGCCAAATCATTGATTTTAGGGAATTTAATATCATTTAGCAAACTATTTTATATTTTAAGTTTTGAACTACGTCAAATTTGGAGACTATTCTTGCTTGACTTTTAAAAGATAAAATAATAACAACCAAATTACGTCAAGAAAAAAGTCCTTAAATCATCCTTAATAGGTATTTTTCCTCAAAAAAAATATTCTATGGCATCCAAATGTTCAAATTAAATTTATTTTAATATTTTTAAATTTATTTATTTTAATCATTCATTAATGAAGTAATCACTACATCATAATTGTGTCAAAAATAAATATAATTATACAATGTCTAGAAATTATAAATAAAATACCATGATGTAGGAAATACTTTTATATTTATAATGAATATTTATAGATATAGTAATCAGTTATATAACCCTAAATTACAATCTATTTAGTAAAAGATCTATGTTTATTTTACAAATATCTTTTCATTAAATTAATTTTATAAAAAGGAATGTTCACATACATGTGAATCCATGGGGTATAAAAATGGACCCAAGGATTCCCAGGGTCTTAAATATCTCAAAAAGAGTATTACAATTCGTTTTAGGGGAGTTTTATACAATTAAATTATTATTTTTATTACCCTATTTACTAGATTTACCCATTAACCATGGTAAAAAAACAAATTACTGAAGTAACTATTCATAATGTCCAAAAATAAAATGAATATATTAAAATAATTGGGACCTTTTGATTCCAAATATGGAATCCATTTTTTCATATTCAAAACACAGAATTTTAGTAATTAATTTAAAGCAAATCCTTTTGTTAAAATTAGAAAATGGTTTTAAAAGTCAAAACATTACAAAAGATTGAAATTTTTTTTACTATGAATTGAATTTAAAATTAATGATAATGAATGAATTATATTAAATTTTAAAAATATATTCTATATATACTTTAAATTAATTAAATATTATAATTTAACCGTATAAATTATCTCATTTAAAAACAAATTTAATTAAAATTGACCATATTTTTACTATTCATCCAAAATGAAAGTTATTCAAAATTTATCCAAAGTAAATTTTGTTATCATGTGTAAAAATAACATGTTTATGTTGTCATACTGAAATTATTAATGTTTCAAAATCTTAATTTAAAATGGGTTCACCGTTCAAAGGTGTAAAAATGAATATTTTTTTAAAAATCGGTTCTTATACATAAAATTCGGTTTTATTCAAACCATATAACTAAAATAACTATTGGATGATTACCCAAAATATTTTATTAAGTATATAACACATATATGTCTCATTAATTTCGTTACAAAAAAAATTAATCAAAAAAATATAAATATCTATATTTTTTATATTTTTTATAAATAATTAATAAAAAATGAATTCATAATACATTTTGATAAATTAGTTATAATTATTCCCACTAACAAAACAACTAAGATATAATGGTAATTTTATATTAACTGCATCTCAATGTTGTTTTAAACACATGATTGCGTGAAAGGAAAGCTACTGAAGAATATAAATTATTTAAAGAAAATATTTATTAATAACATAAGGGTGTTACATTCTACCCCCTTTAAACTGAATTTTTCCCTCAAAATTTTTCACTTCGAAAAAAATATATGAGGATACCCATCCTTCATCATATCCTCAAGTCCCCATGTAGCTTCTTCAAATTGATGGTTCCACCAAAAAAAACATTATCCAAGAAAGTGGTCTTGTTTCGTAGAACTTTTTCATTACAATCCAAAATCGGTATCGGTTGTTCTTCATAAGAAAGATCTTGCTCCAGCAATACCACTTCTGAGATTTTCATATGGGAAGGATTGGACAGTTACTTTCTCAAGAGAGATACATGGAATCAATTGTGAGCAGGAGAGAGATTCAGTGGAAGTGTCAATCGGTAAGCTATCATCCCAACATGATCCAATATTTCAAAAGGGCTAATATACTTATGGATCTACATTCCCTTGATTCAAAATCTCATTTCTATCTTCTAATGGGATATTAATAAGAAAATCATATCACCCGCTTCAAACTCTAGGTCTTTTCTTCGATTGTGAGAATAAATTTTTTGTCGACTTGAAGCTTCTCTTATGTGTTGTTGAATAGATATTACATTTTATTCTATTTCATCAACAAGATCATGTACTAAAATAATTCATTCCCAAACTTCATCCTAGTAAGTTAGATTTCTATACTTCTTTTTATAGATTGTATCATAAATTACCATCTGAATACTAGATTAAAATATATTATTGTATGAAAATTAAACCAATAGTAGGTATTGATCCCAACCACCATGGAAATCCATAGATAAATCTCTTAACATGTCTTCCAGAGATTGAATTGTCCTCTCAGATTGATCTTCTATCTGATAATGATAATCAGTGCTAAAAATTAACTCTATATCCCGAGTAGGTGGATGACTTAACCAAAACATCGATTTAAACATTGGATCCCGATTAGATATAATGTTAATTTGTACACCATGAAATATTACCACTTATTTTATATATATCTAGGCTAGCTTATCAAGAGAGAAATGATCTCTATTAGCAATGAAGTGTGCCGACATCCTAAGATGATAAACTATATCCTATGTAGCATTAATGGATTTTGAGGATTTGGGAAGATAGATGACAAAATTCATTGTGATGTTTTCCCATTTTGATACTGGTATGGTTAATGGTTGTGACATTCCCTTAGATTTATGTCTCTTAGTTGTAACATGATGACAAACCAAGAATCGAGAGACATATTCGGCGGCATCTCTTTCTATGCCATCCCACTAGAAGTTCTCTTTCCTGTTATTGTATATCATTGTTCTTCTTAGTTGTATTGATAATGAATAATTATGAGCCTCATCCAATAAATCATTCTTTAATTATGGAATGAAAGGAATATAAACCTAGTTCCTAAACCTTATTATTTCATCACAATCATGGTTGAATTTAGGAACATTTCTCACCTTAATTTGTAAATCTACATCTTCCTTTTGTTCTTCTTTAGTCTTCACTTGTATAGATGGTTGAAAATTCATTGGGAAAGATAATATTTCTCCCATTCCATTAAATTTTCAAGATCCATCATTATAAAATCCATAAATATTGGAACCTTCCTGATCCTCATCATGGATTAGCTAGCATGGTCTTTTCAACTCAAAGCATATTCCAACCTGTTCGCATTCCTAGGGCGGTATTGTATTGAGCAGTCGTATTCTTTAATCAATTCCAACAA
The DNA here is from genome assembly GCA_963277665.1 of Viscum album. Classification (NCBI taxonomy): domain Eukaryota; kingdom Viridiplantae; phylum Streptophyta; class Magnoliopsida; order Santalales; family Viscaceae; genus Viscum; species Viscum album. The sequence goes on from OY728152.1 coordinate 1,392,268,201, forward strand.
TTTTATTTGGTTCATATTCATCTCCTATTGTTTGAAAATATAGTTTAATATTTTATAATCAGTATTTTTATCACACCTTTCACCATAAAGATAATACCACTATATATTTAATGAAAAGATTATCCCAGCTAACTTAAAATCTTGTGTCGGGTAATTTTTCCAATTGATTTTCTACTTCTCTGAGGCATAATCCATAACCATATAAATTTTCAAGAGAACACACCCCATCCCATTTTTGGATTCGTCACTATAGATCACAATCCTTTCTCCACTATAAGGCAGTGTGAGAACAAGTTCACTCACTATCCTTCTTTTTGAATCTTTCATATAATGTTCACATTCCTCCAACCAAAGGAACATAACACCATTATGAGTCATCTTATTGAGTAGATTAGTTAATCCTGGAAGGTAATTCAAAAAAATTCTATATTATCTAGCTAAACAAAGAAAACATCAGATCTTAGTTACTGTTGTTGGTCTTGACCATCATTCAATAACCTCTATTTTTACTGCATCCACATATATCCCTTGTCTTTAGATTATATGATCTGAAAATGAATCATTTTGAAGCGAAAATTCACACATTATAAATTTTTCATAAAGATTATCTTTTCTCAGGGTCTTTTGTACCATTCTCATTTGATCTTCATGTTCTTTTTTTTCTCTTGGAATAGATAATAATATTATCTATATAGACTACCACTAACTAATCAAGATAGTTTCTAACGTCCCTATTCGTTAGATCCATGAATATTGTAGGGGAATTACTAAGACCAAAAGGCATCACTATAAATTCCAAGCGTCCATACCTTATAGGGAATGTAGTCTTTGGTATATCCTACTTTTCAACCTCAATTGATGATATCCTAAACAAATATCAATCTTAGAAATGTATTTAGATCCACATAATTGGTCAAATAAGTCATCAATGTATGGGAGATGATATTATTTCTTGATAGGGATATTTTTACGTTCATGATAATCAATAGAGAGTCTTATCGATCCAAATTTTATCTTAATAAACCAAATAGTTTCTCCCCAAGGTTACTTACTAGGGAAAATAAATCCCTTATCAAGATTCTCTTGGAGTTGATTCTTCAATTCCTTCAACTCAATTGGGGCCATTATATAATGTGTCCTTGATATAAGGATAGAACCTGGTATTATTTCTATTGATAAATCAACTTCACGATTTGGTGGAAGACCCAAAAATTCCATTAGAAAGGCATCGTGAAACTATTATACAATGGGAATATTATTAATCATGATTTTCTCCAAACCCATATGAGATAAATAACCTTCACTTATTTAAATCAAGACACATACGATAGAATAAATTTCTACTGTAAGGTTATATTCATCCTTGAATCGATAGATGATAATTGATTGATAAAGAATATGAAATGTGACATCCCTTATTTAGAAATTTATATGGGATTTATATAATGAAATACAATCCATTCCAATAATCAAATCAAATTATACTATAGAAAAAAACATCGTTTTTCCAGAAACTCATTCCTATAAAATTCAATCGAAGAATAATTATAAACATTTATGTCACAGTTGTGCCTTTAGAAGTTGTCATGGCTGACTCAACATATAATTTTTGTGGTAATAAAATGATACCCATAGAATATTATTCATAAATCAAATAATGGGTGGATCTATAATCCAATAATCCATTTTATACTTTAGAGGGGATGGTACACGTACCTTTCACCACATCATTATCTTAATCCACATCGCAGATAGTAATTGCATTTGACTTTAATTTTATTTGGCCTTAAAAGTTCATTGACATCAATCATCCTCATTAAACGTTTGATTAGGGACATTTTTGGCATAATACCCCATTTATTTGAACTTGTAACATTCAATTGTAGGAGTTTTATTATGTGTATCATGTTATTTGTTTTCGTTATTAGATACATTTTTCCATCACATTGGTATTCAATTGCTTAATGACCTTATTTTAGACAATTAAGTCATTTACTAGTCCCTTTAAGAAAAATCTGTCCTTGTTTATTTTCACACTTTGAGCATAAGTAAAAAACACATCTTTTTTTCAGTGTGGTCTTTAGATTTTCCATTGAATTCAATTTTCCTCTTCATATCAACCCAATATGACCAATGGGTTACTCCAATCCCCATCTCAACCTTAAAAGAATATTGAAAATTTTCTCATTCTATTGAAGTCCTTGATGAATAATTTCATTTAGGTATATGGTTTTAACCCACTAAATAGTTAATCAATCTTGATCTTAGGTTGGTTAATAATTGCAGAAGAGTACCTTGAAAGTCTTGTAAAATTTGATTGGTAGGTACCAACGGATTCATCATCATTTTTCTTAAGTTCAAGGAAATATTTCTCCATCATTGTTTAATTTATATGAGGAATGTAATAATTGAAAAATAAGTTCTTGACCTTGCCCCATTCTATGGACCCCACTTCATCTATTTTCCTCATATTATTGAAAAGATTCCACCATTGATCAGCTTTACCTTCCAAAAAATATACTGTTAAGACGACATTATCATGTTCAGAACATTGGGGAACTGAAAATATCTTTTCAGTGGTATTGAACCATTGTTCATCCACAAATGGATCAGATGAGCCGCTAAATGAAGGTAGAAGCTTCCTTGTGAAGGATTCAATAGAATTATTCTCCCTTATTTTCTCATTTGGAATTATAGCATGATTCATACCTTGACATTTTTTTGATCATGGATACAATATTTTTTATTCTAGCTCCCATAACATTCAATTCCTCATGGGGAAATCATTTCATCGCCTGTCACTTTCAGGTTTGACACATTTCATTCAGGTTCCATCCATTGACTAAAACCAAGAAGCATGGTTTGAGCAACACTATACCTAACATGAAAACCACATAATAAAGAATAAAATATCCTTTTGTGAATCATTAGGTTTTTCCCTAGGTTATTCATGGTCATTTCTAAATAACTAGGAGTGTATCCTATACATAGAGATATCCATAAGGCTTTCTAATCCTAGTTTCCAACGGTTAACTATACCTTTCCTCTAATACCAACTATAGAGTCTCGTTCTTTACATACAGTGATATTACATCAGAAGTGAACTATTTTTATTAAAATATATAACAAAACCACTAGAGTACCATATAGGTATAGTGTCTTTATAAATGGGGAATCATAAACAACTTGTTTATAAAACATCTATATCATCGCCCATTTATTTCATCATTACTAGACTCCTTTTTGAAATATCATACATAATGACACTCTTCATGACTAGGGGAAAAACATATAAAAGGGTGATCTCAAATTCTCCGTAAGGGTAAACAAAGAAAATGTCAATCATATCATATTCATAAGAACATAACATTTGAAAATCATAACCTACATATAAATGATCACAATATCATGTCATGCGATAAATCATAAAAGTGAAATGTATTCCCAATATTAATAACATAAAACATGAATTTTTGTTCATACACATATAATCAAAGAAAATAATTTTATATAAGTCAAGGGTCATTTCTAAAACCATCATAGCAGACAAAGTCCATTACTGAACTGAGTTCACTCCTCGTTCCAGCCCTATTTAACTGCAATAGATTTACTTTCTATTCCAGACATATCTATATCATGTGATACAAATAATTATATAATTCATTGGAGGTATAAATATTTCCCACACATCTCATAATGAAATCATTCTTACATGTTCCAAAAAATATAAATCATCCATCATAGCATAACCCATTAAATAAAATGGATTTTGTTTATCATCATTCCATCATAACATAATCCATATAAAATACAATTCCATGATTAAAAATTAAAATCATAGTAATAATAGGGATATAAACATATCCATATTTAATTATAATCATTTTATATGGATAATAATTTTGATAAACCACTTGAACATTGTTCATGATGAAAATACCCTTTATTCTTCAAAAAATATTTTTTTTCTCAAAATGCCACACAATTTTAAAAGAAAAGAATTTAGTTGAAAATAAATATGAAATAGTGTATAAGAATAATCATGGAAATAAGGCTTCATGGTACTATAAAAATACATTCATGTCAGTTAATTTTAAAAACATTCTTCTCACACTTTTGTCAGAAAAGTCAAAAATTACCTTGTATGGTAACCAAAAAAATGATTCCATCCATACCATGTTGTAAAATTAAAAAATGGGTAACAATGACTCATACCATACATAAATGATTATTAAATATTTTATGAAATCATTTTTTTTAATTATAGACATTGATGGTGAATATATCCCTAGTAATTACAAAGATGATAAAAAAATCGGATAAAAACGAGTTTGCAAAATTATTTGTTTATTTATGCCTGATATGCATTGTATGTATCTAATCCTCCAATATAATGATTTAAAAAATGTTATTGATTTATTCTATAATCATAATAATTTTTATTATATCATTTATGATCACATTTTTATCTATTTGTTAGTAGCATTTCATTATGACTTGTTATTTGGGTATTAACAACTTTATGTTCTTAAGTATATTTTGTTAGGGAATTTCTTATTCCTCTTTTTTAGATTATAGTTTTATAATTAATAGCATGGTATTAGAATAATATATATCATATTTATTCATTCAATTAATTTATATAATCATTTTTTAATGATGATTATGTAGAATGAATCACATCGCACTGTGGGGACGATAAGCCATACATACGCTTGAGTGACGATATCATTCCCATAACTATTGGATTGTATTGAAGTAAATGGTGTATAGTAACTCAGAACTAGTATAATATTATAATAATCATATATATTTATTATTTAAACCGTTATAACCATCTATGTAATGTGGTTTTGAATTATAGATTACACCACGATGTGGAGTCAGAATGTCGTACGTACACACACGCAGTGATCTCATTATTCATAGCATGGATAGAAGGTGAAATAAAGTCATTAAATATTTATAATAAAATATACATAAATTATTTATAATAATTTTTTTATTTTATAATGAAACTACTAATTAAGAAGATGTAGAAGGAGAAATAAATTTTAATGAATCGGTAGAAGTGATTACCTCTTTCCCGACCTCCCTCCTTTAAATTTCTTCTTAGGGCACTAGAGTTTGTCTTTTTAGAATAACATCACATATAGAATGTATTAAAAGGAGTTTACAAGTTAAATGGGAAGGGTTTTTCTAAGATTTAAGGCTCAAAATAGAGTGAATAGGAGAGGAAGGATGTGACCTTTTGTAAGAGAGGAGAGGGGAACTTTAGGAATCTCTCAAAATATAAATTTATTATAATTTTAATTTTGGTTAAAAATAGTCCAAAACTCATTTAATTATAATATAAGATCAATTTGGTTTGAATAACATTAATGAAATAATTTTTAGACAGGTTTCATATTTTTTATCCATATCTTTTTGGTTTAATCCTTATTTGACCCTTTTTAATTGTAAGTTGATATCATATTTTTAACACATTATGGGTTAATGTAATTACCATATCAGGTCAAAAAACCCAAAAAAGGTTTTTTAGGACATATTTGGACTTATATTAACCATTTTCATAATATTATATTTTTTATAATTAAATATCATTTAATAAACTCTTTTATGTTTTAAGTTATGAATTATGTCAATTTTGGACACTATTCATACTTGACATTTTATAAAATCATAACAACCTGATTACATTGAACCCAAGGAATTAATGCTTAAATAATATGTAAAGGAAATCCCAAAAAATAGTGTATGGAATCAAAATGTTCCAATTAATTTTATTTAAATATTTATAAATTCATATATTTGAATCTTTCATTAATAAAGTAATCACTGCAAAATAATTCTGTAACAAATAAATATATTTATCTAATATCTAAATATTGAAAATAAAATACCATGATTTGTGAAATATTTTTATATTTTTAATGACTATTTACAGGCAACTGATCAATTATATAACACAATATTAAAATCAATTTTGTAAAATATATATGTTGTTGTTATAATAATCTTTAAATTAAATTAATTCTTATAAAATGTTATTTTCACATCCATGTTAATCCATGGGGTCCCAAAATCTACGAAAATATTACAATGGTCTTAAATCTATCATAAAATAAGATTTAAACATTTTTAGGATAGTTTTATTCTATTTAATTATTATTATTTTTACCCATACTTTGCAGATTTACCCTTTAACCATGGTAAGTAAAAATAATTATTAAAGTTCCTATTAATAATGTCCAAAAATAAAAGATACTTATTCACATAATTTTGAACATCTGATTATAAATAAAGAATCAAATTTTCAAATTCAAAACATAGTAGTTGCAATAATTAATTTAAAATTAGACTCATTATTGAAATGAGAAAAACTATTCTGAAAATTTAAACCATTATAAAGGATTGAAATGTTTTTACCTATAAATTCAATGTAAAATAAATTATAAAGACATAAAGTATATTAAATGGTAAAAAATATTCTATTTATACTTTAAACCCATTAAATATTATAATTTTACTATATAAATTATATCAATAAAAATAATTTGTTTTAAATTAAAATTCTGCATATTTTTAGTATTTATGAAAACATGAAAGCTATTAAAAATTTATCTGAAATTTAAAAAAAATAATTTTTTTTACCCCTATTCAATGTAACATGTTTATATTTCCATATATAAATTATTATTGTTTCTAAATCTTAATTTAAAATGGTTTCTCTATTCACATGTGTAAAAATTATCCTTCAAAAAAAAATCATTCTCATACATATAATAGGGTTTTATTCATACACTAGGACAAAAATATCCATTGGATTATAACGACCCAAAATTTATAATTATATTTGTTTCCTAATTTTTCATGTTATTTTATTTAATACTCAAAAAAACTATATCCTTTAATTAATGAAGTGAGTATAATTAAAATGAGACCGTTGGGTTTCGACTATTATATGACTGTTGGTCATTATGACCGTTGGAAACTATAATCTTAACATTGTGTTTTTATAAATATGGTTATCTTGGTTAATTAATATAGAAAAAAGATTTAATGGCCTCAGCCAATAGACTAGAGCCATATAAAGACCATCTGTCGGAGCTTTGGAAGGAGGTAGCATCACTAGGCTTTGCTATGGATAAAGCCTAATCTGAACTTCAACGTATGAAGCTTGAATGGAATATCTTAATAGAGAAGATCAAGCTGATAGAAATCACCACTCAGGAAATGTTGTTCGAGACACCCCAAGATTCTATCACCATAGCACACCTTACACTTAGGTCCTATGCTGGTGTAATAAAGGGCTATGTAATGAGACCTTAACTTCTTTGTGTAATCCTTTTATATAAATAAATTTTTTAATTCTTCTTATGGAAAATTTTGTGAATTTAAAATATCAGGATACATATAGGATTTGTATTATTTATGAATTTTGAAAAAAGTGGTAATTTAAAATATTTTTTGTATTCATTAAATAATTAATAATGTGAAATGATTTTCAAAAAATGATCTTCTACAGTTCTGATCAATGAGAAATTTAGAGTCTAATAAGATCAACATAGTTTTTAGTGAATAGTAAATTAGAAATAGTAACATACCCACATGAATAGTGCGGAATAGTAATTTGACCAAAATAAAGGAAACTTCACCCATGAATGTATAAATACAATTTAGACATCTTAAAAGTGAAACAAATGATCACAGTTTGAGTTTTTTTTTTTTGTACCCCATAAATATTTTATTTACAATTTTATAATTAATTTTATAATATAAAATGGAAATGTATTTTCACAAAATTTAATCATAAATTTTTTAATTATTGTCTTATTGGTATTTGAATTTTTTATGGGACCTTGATTACTTTTTTAAGGTGTTACAAAATGGGTTATAGTTTTCAAGTTGTATTTTTTAAATAAATAGTGATTTTATTTAAAAATTAAATTTAAAATATTTCGAAATTTATTTCCATAAAATGGAATTATTTTTTGAATTTAGATCATCTATAATAGGTTAGTATTAATTTTTGGTATTTTTCTGAAATAGTGGAATTTCCGTTGAATAGTAAAAATACAGTTTCGAGTTTCAGGTGTTTAATGACATCATTAATCATGTAATAATGATGTAAGATTTCTGGTCGACTTATGAATAGTGATATATTCTAAGAGGTGTCCCAAGTGGCCAATACCATAGGAAAATATCATGGGAAATCCCATGCTTTTTCAAATACCACTCACGAGGTGCCCCTTGGAAATTAATAATTTATTCACTCACTTATCCTATAAATACCAATCCATTTCCCCCATTCATTTCATTCCAAAATCATCCTCAGTGAAGTTCTAGTCTCCTTAACTACCAAGGAGTCATATCAAGGTTCAGTCAAGCCTCTCAATGTCATGACCTCCATGCTTTAAAAGTTACTCCTCAAGGTAAGTGATCCTTTCACCCTCCTCTTTTAAGTCATGACTTTTTTTATGTTGTGTCTTCTAATTTCCATCTATTTATGTTGAAGGTATGTTATTATATGTTATAATTACTATCCATTTAATGTCTAATTTTTCAGATACACTTTCCTCTCTCATTAAATTATTTTTCAGAATTTTTATGTGACGTCATTAGGTTGCTGAATTTTCGTAAATGAAATCACGCTTTCCCTTTCCTTTCAAGTTTCCTTATCATGTGGTGTGTCATTCCAATATCCGCACCAAGATATTATTTATTTTTATTCTGTCCCTATACTAAAAAATTAACCCTTTATGAATGGGAGACCCTTGTCCCCACAATTGTATTATTTTTTAATCCATGTTATATATTTGTTATGCGGTAGAAATTTCATCTCAAAATTTCGCTCCCTTTCTCTCTGGAAATTCTCTTGTTTTATTTATGTGAATACCCAGACCTATTTAGTTTCTATGGGTGTTCATAAATATATTATAATGATATATTTGATTCTATAATTGACATACATATAACCCTCACTCCATTTCCATGGGTTATAAATGATATAATAATCTTGTTTTAAGTACTTTTTAAACGCCACGATTTTGACATGAAACCCATTTCCTTGATTCTATACAGGTTATTTATGAAATGATTGATTATGATCTATGTGGATCACATGAAATAAAATAAAAATTAAGGGATTTACCTAATAGTGCCCTAATGCATTGGGTAATAAATTAACTACTAGAGATGACAAGTTTCACGATACCTTGGTGAATAACCTTGGTAATTTTTATGAAACCTCATGGATAACACTTGGTGATGTGTTCATGAATGTCTAAATGAAATTTTATAGCTATATATTCAAATTATGATTCAAGATATTTTTATTAGGATATTCCTGTTCTTCCATTTCTCAATCCTTTATGAATTTTATAACGTTCTTAATAATATTTCTCTAGATCAAATGTCAATTGATTCACTTGTTTTCTTTACTGAGCCTTCTGCTCACCCTTTTCTTTGATGTATGACTCCATGATATGAGAGGCAGTAATTCTACATAGGATGAACCTATGATGAAGCCTAACAAGTGGATTAAAAGAATTTTTTGTGATGTTTTCATGTATTATGTTCCCAATTTCCAAGACACTAGACTTTAAAGATCCTCTATTTGTAAAATGTAATGAAAAGTTGTGTAATAAAAAGCTGGGATTCCATATGGATGAATCCAAAAAATTATTTTATTATGTATATAACACATATATATCTCATTAATATTATTATCAAAATTAATTTAGTCAAAAAAATAAAAAATCAAATTAATTTTTATTTTTCATAAATAATTAGTAGACAATGAATTAAGAATTCATTTTCATAAGTTAGTTATAATTATTCCCACTAACATAATGGATAGGATATAATATTAATTTTATGTTAAAGGAAACTTTTGGTTCATTTAAACTCCCGATTGTGTGCAAGGAAAGTTACTGAAGAATAAATATTATTTTTTAAAAAAAATATTTCATAAAAACGTACTGGTGTTACAATATACCATGGGAAATCCTTTATTGCTGATGGTGTTTATGGTTTTCATAGATATCATTAATCAAAAATATATAAGGAACAATGAAAAAAATCATTTCCTTTGGAAAATACATTGTAATGATTTTATAGTTATATAAAACAATGTTTTAAGCCTATAGTAGAGTAAAACACCAATGAGAAGGGGTGCATTGGTGATTAATAAAACAAAAAAACACCAAAAATGATATTTCCATCACTGGTTATTGTAACCTATCAGTAAAAAATGATGCGGTTAGGTGAGATAGAGTAATAAAGAACACACATGACTTAAGGGTTTTTAAAGGTTCACTCACTCCTTTTATCTTGTAATTAATCATTTGAGTTGAATGGTTTTGACCCCTCTATCTACATTATTATATATAATTTCAGAAATAACAAAGAATGGATAAAGTGTATGTTCCTAAAAATTTTGTCCAAGAACGATATAAAAATGAATCAAAAAATCTATAAAGGTTTGATTTCGTGCATTGGTTGCCTCTAAAAATTTGATCATGTTTGAACACTTGTTCTTCTCCTTAGTCCCATCCAAAATATCTGTGGAATTCTCCATGAAATGTGTGGAAAATTATCTCAAAGTTTTATAACATTTTGAACAATAATTTTATCCTATTGAATATCCTCATAGTTCTGTACCTTAAAAAAATTTCCTAATGTCATGGATTTTGGAATGATCCACTAATACATAAATATAGGACAACTGTGTATATTGAACTGCTAACTATATATCTACTCATATATAGAGTTGACATGTTGTAGAATTTCCATTATCATGTTAATGTGATCTAAAAATTCAACCAAATCCAATGATGCATAAAAAATTACAACTTGGAATAGTGTTTGGACTGCTCTATTACAATATGTTACTCCAACTTATGGTGTAACAAACTTATATTAATCCAATAGCACTACATAAAACAAGGAACTTTTCATAGTTCATCCTGAATCAAATTATTTATTAGAAGCATTATAATGGAAAACATATGGATTGTATTAAAGGGTTTTCTACATAGGATATAAATTTCTAAAATTTCATCTGATATTGTTCTATTGATTCCTTAACAATGTGATTTGCTTCGACATATGAAATATTCATTCATTTTATTTTTAATATGCTCCAATAAACATAAAAACAATACATGAGAATATTTATAATAAGTAGAACATGAAATCCCCTTAATGGATCTTGGATGAATTCTTAAAGAATTATCCATTTAATACTCCCAATATGGATGTTATCTAAACACTACACTAAAGGATAAAATTTAATTTTTTAGATTTCATCAACTATTAGTGAAAATAATAATACTATATTTTCCACATATATATTTAGATCAACTCAAATATCCAACATTTTTTGATTTACATCATGATATATTTGAAACCCCAATAATCATCAACTTCCCTAGATTTAAAGGTCTCTTCAGTATAAACTGAACATAAAATATTGAGGTGTATATTTTTTTAATGGTCTTTGAATATTCAATATATTATATGACTAAATATATTTAGTCCTTTTATTTATAGATGATATATAGTCTAGGAATTTGGATTTTTTATTATTGATTTATGTTGGAATTATTTGGTGGATTATACTCATGATTCAAAATATGACTGGAAATTTATATCACTCTTCTTTGTGTTTAATAAAGATATTTCTGAGGAAGGAGGTCAGGAAGTCTTAAAACCATTAACTGCAACCGAAATATTGATGGAGAGAGTAATATATGTTCAATATTTTATTTTTAAATAATTGTTTTTTATGGTATATTATATTTTATAGAGTTAATACCTATGTGGTCTCTTGATATTGATTCTATATTATATTTTCATGGAAAAATTATTATTCATTGGGCATTATATTTAGAAATGATGAGAGGTATTCATATTTCATGATAGTATATCCATAGTGGTTTGTACAATATGTACTATTTTATTTATTTAGTTTTTTGGTGGTAAGATGTGGGGTGGTACCTGACAAGATTTGCTTTGAGAATATTTAAATATCAGTAGTTAAATTTAGAATGTTATAGAGCAGTGGGTATGCTTGGTCATTAAATGTTTAAGAGTGGAAATGGGGTGATGTCACCATGTATGTTGACATTATTTTACTAATATTACCATAATGTAGAGATACAATTTCACTTATTTTTGATTAGGTTAATAAAGATAAATATTTTATCATGATCAAGAAAACACATATAGATGATGAGATTGGGAATTTTATGTCTTTTAGATTACAATGATTAATTGTACACCCAACATCACTATCTATAATCATGATATGATTTTTACATCTTTATTATAGTAAGTCTTGAAAATGGATTTAGGTATTCATCTAAGTGTGAGCATGTCTTATCATCCATAAACTGGTGACCAATATAATTGTATTATGTTGGATTTTATATATAATATTTTTATATTAAATCATGCTTTTTGGTTGTATGAAGATAATGTATCTTAATATTTTTTTGGTATTAATAATTTTTACCAATAATATATTTAAATAGAACAATGTTTGGAAATATATGGGAGGTCATAGTGATTTCAAATACGTTACATGGTAGCAGGTGTGAAATATTTTTTTAGGCCTAGTATAGTACAAGAGGGTTCTGATCTAGTGTATATTATTAAGAAGTGACTATTCATTGAACAAATTATAACTATAAAGAAATTCATATTCTAAAAAAAATACACCAACCTATAAAAATTATTATTTGAAATTATTCCATCCTTCTTGTCTAGCCATCATTAGGGCATCGACAATTATCCATGTAATATAAAGTGATCTCATCATTTATTGGACTATTTGAGACCCTATAGAGGGTTGGGAAGGTTTCTTATAGATTGTAATCAATTGTAATGCATCGAGAATTTCATGATATACGTTATACATAATATCTAAGGGAATATTAAGTGGATCCATATCACAAGACTCATTATAAAAATGATGAATTAGAATCTGATATATATTTTGTTTATAGATCAGTATGTCCTGTGGATCATAATTAGAAACTTTTATAAGAAAATTTCATTCCAATTGTACATGTTCTTTGGAATCATGGATAAGTATAAGAAGATACAAGGGAGTGAGAAGTAGATACGAAGTACTAATGGTCAGATTTGTTCATTAATGATACATAATGACACGTGTCAAGGATAAGAGTCATTATATAAGGGATTTTTAAAAACTCTATGTTTTTAAGCGAATTGTTTTCTTTTTTATTGATTTAATATTTTTATTGGTTCAACTGGAGATAAATTATGAAATTTAGGGTGAAGTAAAAAAATGTATGGGAATATTTAATGTGGATGATATAACCATATTTTACACATATATTTTAATATAAAAGTATTTTTTTTATGCTTTAAATGTTTTGTCAATCTGATATTTAACTGCTTTTTTGTATTTTAAGGAATGTTATAAGAAGTTCCTAGAAAAAATCTATGAAGTGATAAATTTTACATTAAAATGGGGTTATGGGACATCCTATGGGAAAATAACAAAATAAAAGGCATAAAATAAAAAGAAATTGTTTAATACAAAGTAATAGTTAAAGGAAAAAACTCATTTACATTGTCAATAGTAATTTGTGATGTAATTAATGAAGAATGATAGAAATAAAAAACTGAAAATGAGAAGGTGGATTATGGTGGATAAACACATGGTTCATGACTTAACATATATGTGACATCCAATGACACACCCTCGATATTTTAATGATTTAATTTAAGGTAACATAATTTATTTCTGGTTACTCTGTTGATAATTTTACAACATAAAATATCATTTTATGACATAAATATGCTATATAAGACACAAAAATGTTCTCCTTTGATGAATTTAATGTCGGGACCACATGTGAGGGGATAATTATCATCCAATATAACTTTTTACACATTTATGAGTATGGATAATGATGCTCAAGAATTATTGAGGCGTATAAGTTGATGGGCTTTGGGATAATTTAGGGTTGCAATTTGTCAAGATGAAGCTCTGGATGAAGGCCTACTACTGCACTTCTTTTTTTATTTCATTCATTTTCTTTTCTCCCATTCTCAAGATGCATTCCTTATACCACATCAACTTGATTAACCAATAAATATATGGGTAAATACATTGAGTGTTCATGGAAGGGGTTGGTTATATTGATTGTTCTATGATGTAGTTTCTATTCTTTAAATGATAAAAATACATCCATTCTTCTTCATTATGGTTTCAATTCTTTATTTTTAGTTTTGAATACCAAATGTGATTGTGTTAGTGTTTGAATATATTAATTTAATTTCCATTGGTAAATGATACATAAACCTCTCCACCCAATTATGGTCTATATAAAAATGAAAAATTTGGTTTTTGTGGTGTGTGCATGATGATTACTATCTTTTGTGTGGAAGTTTATGTTGGAACCATTGGATTATTAAAGAAAAAAATAATTAAATGGGGATTGCCTTAATTAATCAAGAGTAACCATTGCAAATTCACTCCAATATGAAAGAGGGTATAGTGACCTGAGATATCAGTTAGGGATATCCTCAACATCACAATCTGCCTATGGGGGAGAGAATAATTGATTGAGGAATGTCTCTCTCTCCAGTCCGTTGAAGAAGATTTGGAAAAAATTATAATACCCGGATATCATTGGATTATGTCTAGACAAGACCAACCGGATCATCCTCCTTGATCACCTATTTTAAAATCTACTATTTAATTTAATATATTAAAAATGAAATTTCTCAAAATAAAATTAATTCAAATTAATTTTCTTTAAAGAAACTAAAAAAAGTGAAAACCCATTTTGTGTTCAATCCTCTCAGGAGACTACCTATGGTTAACCACTAAACTATACCTAGAGAAATTATTTATTTTAACACATCCCATGATATGTCATGCATAAAACATATCATAGTTTTTGAAGAGGATGTCCCTCAAAATAACCAAAAAATTATTAACATTAAATGACCCATAATTAAAATAACCATGTAATAAATTTTGATCCCGCAATTGATTTTCCATTAGCAAAATTAAGTAAAATAAAAGTTCAAATGGTATTTTATGAAATTAACCTCATATATTCTTTTGAATCATTCACTGTTCACTTTAAACAACTAGATATGGATAATAATCCAAACATAATGCTCTGATACCTATGTGCACCAGTGTTGGATAACCAAAATATCATGTAATTATTCCAAATTTAGAAAATGATTTTGATTTTTAGATTAACAAGATTCAAGTGCTTATTAAATTTCTTGGTTTTATAGGATATGACATGAATCGACACATAAAAAATCATATAGTATTTTCCTAGCATTAAGATATGAGGATTTATGAAAGAGAAGGTTAGGTAGATAGTATTCCCATTTTCACTAGATGGAGATGCAATGAAAGGGGTTTAAAATCTAAAACATGGAAAATTAAATGACTAGGAAAATAAACAATGTTGATTCATGTCGAGGTTTCTCCATCATGTAGATGAAAAATGATCAAAAATGAGATTTATGATATTTATTGATGAACCCAAGAGACACATTATGAGTATTGAGGGAGGTTTGAGAAGCTCTACCCGAGCTACCCATGTCACACCCCAATAATAATTTTTCAGTTATTTAAAATTATTAAATTATTTGTAGCCTCATTTTTGAATTTCTAGTTGAACCATTTTCAAAATTTCGAATTTTGGGATTTCCAGCAAATGTTCCTAGTGAGTGAATGGTTAGTATAAACTATGTGCATAATGTGAGAAGGTGTTTGTAACATAAAAGATACAACCATATTTACTTTATATAATTTCCCTTACCATGTTTCCTACACATGTGTGATTCTCTATGACATTTAGTGCATTATGTATAGTTGGCACATGGTTTTTCCAATCATGCTGGCAAACTGTGAATAATGTTAAAATCCCCATTATTGAATAATTAAAAAATAATTAAAATAATAATAATAACAAAATCCTAAATATACCATCTCCCTCATTTTAACTAGCACACCCACCCCTCCCTTACCTCTTGGTGCCATTATACACCCCACTACTAGGAACCCTCCTAGCACATAACGTCCCCATACACCACTCTAATTCTTGTTTGATCTTGTTTCTGATTTTTTGTGTGATCATCTCCTGTGAGTTTTCCTCTTCCCCTACCCCTGATTCTTCATCATTTTTCCCCTTTCTCCCATGTGGTGTGCACATCCAAGAAAAAACCTAACCCAATTTTGGTTATTTTATTTGTTGATTTAAAGTGCCTAGTATCCATGTGACCCATTAGGTCTTGTTATTTACTTAACTGTTGAATCCATCGAGTTTTACATTGGTATAAACTATATTTTCTTCAATTATAATTCTTTGGGTTAATTTTATTTTGGGATTTTGTGAATTTTTAGTTTCTTATTCTTTTCTAGAGTGTGTTGGAACTCCTCGGGGTTTCTTTGGGTCTTTGTTCATGAATGTGACAACTAGTATTTCTCTAATGGTTAATTTCACACATATACATGGATAAGGAATATATATATACACACCCATCCTATTTTTTATTTTTAATCATACTGAGGGAAATATCAACATTGTATTTAGGGTTATTGATATATATCTGTAAATGATTATATGCATGAAAGCATAGAAGGAGGGGTTTCCATCACTAGAGTCCCTAGTATTTCTTTCTTTCATTGAATTATTTGATGTGGATTTAGGTTTCAATCATCATAGGTGACATGTTTTGAGGCAAGTTCCCTATTTCCATGCCATTACGTTGTAAACAATGATTTCATTCATATTTTATTGGGTATTTTTATTATATTAGGAAGTATATATAATATCAAAAAAATATTGTGATGGATAAAGTTGAGATATTTTTTATTCCATTTTTTGTTATGCTTTGGCCATGGGTTTTTACCTATGAAATGTTTTCCAAAAAATGTATTTTCAAAGGTGATGTATATATATATATTCATGATTTAACTTCTAATTTTTTTTATTTTATTAAGTTAAAAATTATAAAACATATATTTGGCCTTCTAGTGGTATTTACATAAAATTTTAATGACAAATTAATTTTCCAATGAACATTATAATTGGGATTTAAAATATTGATGGATGGAATTAAAATGATAATGTCTGGTTGGTATTTTTTAATCATATTTTGAAGATTCTAGATTCCTTGGATCATCTCCATTGTAGGTGGAATTCTCATGGGAGCTATTGGGAGGTGGTATTAACATGGATGATGGATTTTCATGAATGAGATGTTACAATTGTGATTATTTCCTCACTTTATAATTTTCTAATTCCATGAGATCCTAGGTTTCATTGTATGAATAGAGAGATAGTTTCAATCTAGTCCTGATTAAATGGACTTGATCCACATGTATTATCCATGTGGGTTGTTCCACTACTGAGGATAATTAAGAGTATTCATGATGGATCCTGAATTTTTATTACATTAATAGGTCGACAGATTGTTCTAAACTAAGTACATTTAGGGTCTTTATAACCACCCAGAGTTTTTAATTTATATTTATTTCATAATAATATGTGTTTTATATTATATTATACTCAACAAAACGATATATTTTTAATACTTAAGAGAGTATAAAAGGTAGTGTGACCATCAGGATTTAACCATTATATGATCATTGTTCAAATATGACCATTATTCAACATGACCATGGGAAACTATACTCATGGTAATAATTTTAACTTTATAATTATTGTTTATAATTAGAAATTATAATGGATAATTAATAAAAAAATTAGAAGTGATTACCGTGACCAGTAGAGTTATACTATATGAATCCCATTTTTCAAAACCTTGGAGGGAGGTACAGTCATTAGGGTTCAAAATTGACCAAGCCCAATATGAGCTTCAAGAAGTGAATCTCTAATGAAATCGTATAAGGGGAAAGTTCAAGTTAGTGTAAATTATCACTAGTTCTATATTAGCCTAGTCATCCCATGAATCTATCACCATTGTACACATTACCATTAGATCGTAAATTGATCTTATAAGTGGTTACATTTATATGTTTTTTTTACAAAATTTTAATTATTTCTTTAAAAAAATTGTATTCCATCAATTACATTTTATAAGTATTTTTTTAAAAAAAATATAATTTTAATTTAGATGGAATTGGATACATTTATTTTTTAGACACAAATTTTAATTTTCAAAAACGATATATATTAATATACTAAAATATCGTATTATGAATTCTATTTATATTAATAAAGTAGTATTTTAAAACCAATACTATTTAATTATAAATGTTAAAATAATTTTATTTGTTCCTTGTAATATTTTATGTGTCAGAAATTTGACTACGTATTATCAACCAACCATTTTTTAATAAATATATATATTTATATTTAAAAGTTTAAAAATTATACTTATATAATTATTATGATACAATAAAAATAATTTCTGAAATCATCCTGTAGAAATTATGATAAGGTGAATTTATGAG
Organism: Viscum album; assembly: GCA_963277665.1. Lineage (NCBI taxonomy): Eukaryota > Viridiplantae > Streptophyta > Magnoliopsida > Santalales > Viscaceae > Viscum > Viscum album. The sequence continues at coordinate 1,392,286,691 of OY728152.1, forward strand.
AATTTTCTAAAAAACATTATTTTCCGTGATTAGTTAAAAATTCAGTTTTGGGATTTCGGTATGTTTAATTACTTCATAATTACTACATAATGATTTATTAATTAATAAACCACAATACATGAATAATGATATTTTATTTTATTAACATCATGTATTCTGATAGAATTTAATCCACTTCTAAACCAAGAAGTTTCTTTTAAATGTCTATAATGGAAACTTTTCCTTTAAAAACATTATTTTGTAGAAACATTACTTTTTTATGCCAAAAGATGTAATATAATATGATTATATATAATATTGGGTTAAAAAATATAAAATATTTCCCAAATATCAAAAACCATTGGAAACACTATGTGAAAGTCCATGGTTTTTCATTTTCCACAACCAAAATTTTTAAGGTTTGTATTTAGAAATTATTAAAAAAATCATCGATTTTTTATACAAACTCCCACCGAATTATATATTTCCACTCACTCCCATCAAATACTCTAAAAATTTATTATAGTTATCCCTCTTAAGTAGTATTGACTAGGTTTCATCAATCCCCCGAGGTCCCAATCCTCACTTTCTTAGAGTAACTCATCATGGTAAGGTAATTATCTTTATTTCACTCCAATTGAAGAACATCATCTTCTATATGTCTTCTAAATTTTATTTATTCTCTCTTTAATTACCCTCTTTTTCAAAAACATGCAGAGAAATTATGTTTTATTAATTGGATACCTTTATCACCTCTCATTTTCCCATTTCTAAAGACATGTTTTATACACTTTATGCTACCAAATTTACTTCACAAAATTTCTCTCGTATCCTTAAAAATTCTATTTTATTTTATTATATTTTGGTGAATACAAAAAATTATTAATTATCTAGGGATATTAACTTATATTTAAATGTTCTTTTATTTATTTTGGGATTTACACATAAGAAACCCAAACACACTTTTCATGGGATAAAAATGACATAATGATCTTCCCTTTATGCACTTTTTAAATGCAATGATTTTGGTATGAAATGTATCATTATTCTACATAGATTATTAATGAAATTATTGGTTGTGATCTAGGTGTGAAAAATTAATTAATACATATTATTGGGGTACTCTGATAGCACTGTTATTCATTTGGAAATGAATTTAATCTCTAGAGATGACAGGTTTTATGATACCATAATGAATTACATTGGTATAATTAATTTATAGAACCTTGGTGATTAAACTTTGTCATATGATTACAAATCTATACATTTATTATTGTAGAAACATTTATTTTTTGTGATTCATGTTCTTTTTATTATTATAATCTTTATTTTCATTTTCTAATTCCTTAATGACAATCCTCATGTTCTTGTTGATATTTTTCAAGATCACAAATAAAATGTTTCCCATACAAGAACTTATGAACACCCATTTCCATTGATTTATGTCCCAAGGATATGAGATGTAGTAAATATACATAGCATAAACCCATTGGGATGTTTTCAAACGTATTTAGAAAAGTTTTCTGAGTTTTCATTTATTATATACCTTATTTCAATGAAATAAAACATTAAAAGAACCATTGTATTAATTTTTTAATGAAAATTTATGTAATAAAAATGTGGGATTCCGTAGTCTCTTTACATATTGTCATAGTGTATCCAATGATAACTATTTTGTTGTAATTTTACTATAACTCATTTTTTTTATTTTTTCATAAAATTATTTGAACTATCATGATTTTATTGGAAACTCTTGCCTTAACACTTATCATAATGTATTAATTCTTACACTATTTTTAGAAGTTGTGATATGATTTTAACGCCTTAAATATCATTGGGATATTTATTAATTACAGGTTTCTTCGTATAAAGGGGAGGTTTGGGAAGGTATTATTATTTAGAATAAATTTTGGAGAAATTAAGGAAAATGGATGTTTCGAATTATTAGCTTGTTATATATTTTAAAAAGAAAACGAAACACTTATTTTAAATATTTTTATTTTAAAATAGAATTAAATGGTTTTCTTTTATAAATGTTAGGTATGGGGAATTGTGTATCTTTTAGAATAAATGTGGTAAATTTTAATTATCATGCTCATTCTCCCCATAATTTTTTTATCCGTAGGTTGTTTCAAATTTGGGTTAGTCATGTCGTGAAGATAGTTCTATGGTTAGGGGTGACCCATGAGGTCACATGGTAGCATGTTTAGGTTTTATTTATTTTCCACTAATAATTTGTTCTTTTAGATTATTCTTGTTTATTTATCTTATTATTTTAGACTAAATCATTCCAAATTGGGTTACATTTGATAACTGTGGCATTCTTACATCTTGGGGTGATTGAGAATGACTCTCATACCTTATTTTGAGCCGACTTAGGTGACCAGTTCAGGGTTAACAACAATTGGTTCATGAAAAAATGGTATCTGTGGAATTATTCTTTGTTATTTAGGCATGTATGGTTGTTTAGAAATAGTATTGTAGGAAGTCAAGTGGCCAGTCATGGGTAGGTTACTGATCAACACCTGTTCAGAAGGATGCGTGAATTTATAGGGTGTTCTAAGTTGTTTATGTCTTAAAAACCAAGATTTTTCCTCAGATGTTTTTGATGATTTTTACTTTTTTGAGTGTATATGGTTGGATTTAGAATTACAGGAATGTTTTAGGAAACTAATAAGGTTGGATTTTATTTCTTAGGGAATTAGATAGTACATGGTTACTATGAAGGGCATGGAAAACCATTAATAGACCATGAAGCTGCCTCTATTGGCCCCTAGGGTGATCACGTGATTGGTGAATGGCCAACAAAACTGTGCGAACAAGTTATGTATTGAGGACATGTTTCAATGATTTTGGAACACTAATACATTTAGATTCATGTTTATTTTTTTTGGGTGGGTATAACGTTGTTTTTTATTGTTACCCAGGGGTTTTAAAATGATGTTTGGTTTATGAAAATAAAATTTCCAAAATTATAATATTTTTTTGTTTATGTATAAAAGGGAAATTGTTTTGTAATACTATTTTTTTTAAATAAGTGTGATTTAAAATTTATTTATGATTGACGTATATTTTTTATTAATATAGAAGGGTTACAGTAACATTTTTTTGTATATTATAAAATTGATTTGTAATGGACCTATTGTAATTTTACCCTTGGTGTTTCAATGAGTGCACAAAAATATTGATGTATGTAAGTGGTGAGAATATATTTATTGGTATGTTTGGATGGATGATTGAACTAGAAAAAGGGTGTATGTGTGAGGCTTCAAGGAATACCAATAGTCATTTCATAGCATCTTATGATTGTCTCTGTTTTCGAAATGTGTTTTTTTAAAAATAGATATTTGATTGTTTTGAAAACTGGGTTTATATTATTTCAACCTTTTTTTGTTTGGAGATTTTCATTTTTGTATTTTTCTTTATTGTGATGTAAATGTTATTGGAATGGTGTAATAAGATTTATTTCTTGTATTGTGATTAATATGTGTGGTTTTGGATTGTAATGTATGATTTTTTTCAATGTATTCCCCCACCAACTATTGAGAAATCTTGAAGAGGATTACTGGGTGGCTCTTCCACCACCTACTTTTGATTGATCGAGTATTCTATCAATATTCTGGAACATATATTCTAGAAATTGAACATGTTTTTCCTAAGTATCAAGAATTCATTAAGATTTTCCAAGATTCAACCCCTCTTAGTTTCATCTAGTTGAGACCATTTTAGATGGAGAGACAAATCTAGTTAATATTTTACATGTCCGTAGGAGTAGTGGTGGTGGTTTAGCTAAATTTAATGGGAGGATGGATAGGTATAGGATGTTGGGAAGTTGTATGAAAAATTATGTTATGTATCTTCTTTCAATAATCACCATAGAGTGAGCTATGGGTGTTATATAAGTGTGAAAAGGAAAGGCATAAAAAAATTTCATGCCAAAAAAAAATACCTATAATACCTATGGACATCTGGGTCTACTATAATAGCCTTAATATGGTGTCTCCTGGATGAATCATGGAGCCAGATCATCCCCTTTTATGTTCCCCAAAATATTTGAAGAATCATGGTGATAACATTGAATCATTTTAAGAATAATCTATTACAAGTTTTTTCAAATTGAATACTATCTTGATGGTTTTTCATTTTTGGGGTGGAAATGATGTCATGAATCATTTAAGAATCCTATATTAAAAGAAAGTATTCTTTAGAAACTCTAAATCTTATTTTTGTTTGTAGTGATGTTCAGTATTTCATGATTTATATTTTTCTTTGTATTTAATTATGATTATAAGGGTTTTATTGACCGGGAGAAAATAGTAGTTTTAACATAGTCCTAATATTGTTGGATGACCATAATAGAAAGAGCTCATAGTGAACCTAGCTGTCTAAGCATTCATTATTGTAAAATTCCAGATACCTACCCCACCTGGCTCTATTCACAGTTTCTTGGCTAGTGGATCATGTGATGGATTCTCATGGAGATTCTAAATTGAAAATGATGACCTTTTTGGTTATTAATACACTAGGGGTCAGGGTGTTCCTTATTTTTAGATAGTTTTTGGTGATGTGAGTTCTTTATATTTAGTCCATTAGTTTTATGGTTTGATTTTTGTTATCTCATTTTCCGTTTCACAAAAATGTAGAGCTTGTTTCATGAGTATTTCTTTACCATTTTCTTTGTATCTTAGTGTTTTTGAATTTGAGTTGAATGTGTGTATTGATTATTGGCCTTTTAGTTTCGGATGTTATGTTTTGAGTGGTCGTTATTCCTTTCCTAATTCCATGGTCACCATAATATTTTGGAATATTTGGGGGAATAAAGTGTTAGGGTTGGGAGAATTTTTACACCAAGACTTTTATACATTAATTTTTTTTAATGTTTATAATATTTTTTGAATTTTGTGTTTGATCTGTTTATAAATTTCTTATTTTTTTGATTTCCAGTACAGGCATATGGTTAGCACACAATTAATATAAATCATACACATACCATATGAGGATGTCGGTAACCTTATTGTGCTGACCGAATCATCATCACATAGTTTCCCTAAACGTGTGTCCTGCCTATGTATCTCCATTAAGGCCTACCAATGTTGTGTGCATGGTTAGTGCATGATGTTTCCAATTCTGCAAACAAACCATGAACAGTTTCAAAACCTCCTTTTTTGAAAAAATAATAATAATTAAATTTTATTAAATTAATAATATAAAAAACCAAAATCTACCCTCTCACCCTTTTACCTTTCATGCCCCACCCCTACCATTCCTTTTTCTATCACTTGACACCCCCATAGTTAGGATACCATCCAATATGAAACCTCCCCCCCCCCTTATATTCTTGAATGATCCTACATTTAATTTTTAATGCAATCTCCTCCAATGATTTTCTCCTTTATCCTTCCCATTCTCCTTGCTCTATTTCATGGTTTACATTTCTCCCTTGTGATTCATGTGACTTTGTCAGACCCCAACAAAATATTGGCTATTTTATTTGTCGATTATAGGTTCCTAGGGATCATTAATCCCATTAAGTATTGGTCTTTCCTTGAAGGATAAAGGAAGAAAGTTTTCTGTTGTCTTTTGGTAGGTTATCATATATTCCAATTCATTGGAAAAAAATTATTTTGGGATTTTGTGACTTTTTAGTTCCTAATATTCTTTCTAATCCACCATCAACCTCTGTGGGATAACATTGGACAATCGTTCATGAAGGAAAAAAATAATGTCTCACTAAAAGAGACACCCACATATATACAAGGGTAATACATATATATATATATATATACTCTATGTATAATTATTTCATCTTGATGATGTGAATATCTAAATTGAAGATAAGGGTATTTATAAATATATGCACGTTTATATGTTTGTAAGTGTAGATGAAGGGTTTTGCTTCACCAGAGTCATTTTTCATTCTTGCATCTAAGGACCACTTCAATTTTGATTTGGGTTTCTATTGTCATAGAAAACATGTTTTGAGGTCGGTTCCTCATGTCCAATCATTTATTTTTAAAACTATGGTTTCTTTATTTTTTTTAGTAAATTATGATTTAATTATAATATAAAATAATTATTATGATGGATAAAATTCACCTTTATTATATTTATATATTTTTTTGGGATTTAGGAATGGGTTTTCACTAATAAATAGTTTTTCAAAAAATAACATGTGTTTTGATAGGTTAATTACATAAGTGTTTGATTTGACTTCTAAATTTTTATATTTCTATATGTTGGAAAATATCAAATATGTTTTATCCCTTAAGTTGGTATTTCGTTAAATGGTTAATGAAATTTTAATCCTCTATGGAGTTTCAAAATAAATTTTTAATGTGGAGATGGTTTGTTTTAAAATGATAAATTTTGTTTGGTGATTTGGAATGGTTTCTTGAAATTGGGAACATCCATGGATACTCTCCATTCTAGGGTAAATTTTCATTGAAGCTGAAAGGAGGGGGGATTATCATGGGTGATGGATTTTCATGAATGAAATGTTAAAATTGGTATTGATTCCTCACCTGCAACTTTTTTTCCTCCATGGGATTTTATGGGCAATAGTAAGAGTCATGAGAAAGTTTCTCTCCAATTTAGATTATCAAGATACCCATGGAGTATCCAAGTGGTCTATGCCGCCAGTGAGGCTAGTTGAGAGCATATTAGTTTGTTATTGAATTTGGATATCATCAATAGGTTGTATGTTGGTTTTCAACTATGTAAATATTGGGTATCATCACTTGGTTTCCATGTATATCCATTGATAACTGTTTTTCACGTATCTTGTTGTCACTCGTTTCTTCTATTTTGTCATCACTTGGAATATGTTTTTCACTACCTAGTTTTTAGTTAAATATTTTTTCATTTCATTTTTACTATTATAATGTTTTTTTTTGGAAATTAATATTATTTAGGTACTATTTTTTAAAAATAAATTAAAATAGTTTATTTGGAATTATTAACCTGTTACTTATTTTAAAATTGAAATTAAAATCTTATTTTAAATATATATAACTCAAACTAGCATGAAATTGTTTTCTTTTTAAAGGTAATTCATATGTAATATTTTCTCTTTTAGCATCCCTTCTGGGAATTATAATGCTAATGACTATACAATACATAATTGTTTTCAAATTCAGACTCCTTCCACTCTAGATCACTCTTGGAGAGAGTATGGTTTTATGGTTGGGGTGACCCATGATATAACATTTAGTATGGTTTAGTTTTTATTTATTTCCTGATTCCATTCATTATTTTATTTTATTCTTATTTACTTATATACTTTTTAGGGGATAAATCCTTCCAAATTGAGTTATATTTGACTCCAAAGACTATTTTCCATCCCGATAGAATTGGAAAGACCACACGAACCCTATTGCGGGTAGTTTTGGGTGACCAGTTTGGGGTCTAACTAGGTTGGTTTTTGACAACCCCTATCAAACTGTGGATTATCGTCACTTCATTACATTTTTTTCCAAGGATTTATAGATAATGATTTCAACCAGATTTAATCCTTATTTAAAGGTTCCTTGATATAAAAATTTCTAGAAGAATCCAAAGGCATGATTGAAAAGATTTCACATAAATCTTAGCAATTCAACTCTAGAGGTATTGGAACCATAGGCATTAATTTGGTTAGTAACTTAGATTCACTATCAACATTACTGTAATCCAAACTTATGAAAATGACCTATAAACTAAGAAAATGGTTTTGATATTAAAATATGAAGAATTAAAATGAAATAACGCAATTTTGACTAGTCTCCTTGGTCAATACAATTATCAAAATAATAACAAAAATCATGGCCAATAGGATTACTCGAGTAGCTGGATAAATCATATCGTGGAACCAGTTCGGATTTGTTAAAGGTAGAAATATTCGAGAATTCATTCTTACTCCCTCAGAATGCGTTTACCTTTTTTAGAAAACCACAAAGGGAGGAAATGATTCTATCAAACATGGAATCATAAAGGCCTTTGATACAACGGATTGGGGCTTTATCAGGTAGATTAATCATTGATTTGTATTTTTTGTGACGCTCGTTCATTGGATCAAATCACCTCTTGAGTCATCCCACAACTCAGTTCTTGTTAATTTCTCACCAGAAGGATACATAAATTTCTCTAGGGGGTGCGGAAGTGGGATCCTCCATCACTGTTATATTTTGTATTTCTGAATATTAATTAAGTAGTCTTATTCTTAATATGTCGGACAGGGGGGAACCCTCCAAAATAGAAGCAGCCAAGGGTATCTCTACTCCATCTAAGTTGTTTTTTTCTGATGATAGTTTTATTTTTACGAAGGGATAGAAAAAGAATATAGATCATCTTAAAAAAATCACACACACTATGAAAATATCTTAGGGTAAGAAATTAGCCAAAGTAAGTCATTCATATATTTTGGGAAGAATATCCAAGATTCAGGGAAATCATGGATCATTCATGATCTAGGAATATGGGAGGGCTCTTTCAATTTTATTTACCTTGGGGTGCCTCCATTCCGAGAAAAGCCACACCACTCACATTTCTCAAATTCCATAAGTCAAATAAGAAAGATACTTGCCTCTTGTAAATGAAAGTCCATATCAATGTTTGGACATATATACCTTGTCAAAAAAGTGGTTACCTCAAAGCTTGTCTTCTCTTTTATGGTTTATTCATGGAATGCTTCAATCATCAAGAAAATCACCTCAATGGTGAAGAAATTGTTTGGATATGTAATATAATGGAACAAAAGATCATCACTGCAAATTGTAGTCAATGATGCCTACCTCTCGTGTTAGGTGGCAAGGGCATCAAGAACCGGCATCTTTTCTACTATGCTCTGCAAGAGAAATTCTTATGGAGACCTATCAATACCAAATACACTACCCTTTAATTCCTCATAGGGTTAATCCTTTCACATTTAATTGGAGTGAAACTGACTATATGTTCTCTTCAATTTTTCTAGAAATAAGAGTTGTTTTCCAGAATATAACATACCATTAACACTGGCTGATAAATGTTAACTCTTCTCTAATTTTTTGGCACACCAACCAGACAGGTTCCCATCCCATTGAAAGAATTAATCCTTGGGAACACAAAATTGATAGAAATGATACAATCAAAGAACAACATGAACATTTAGAGAATCTCCCTGTAGAAATTGATGAGATTTTTGACAATCATGACATTATAAATCATCCAGACATTCTCATCTGGGAAGGATAACCAAATGGTAAAATTGACATAAAGAGCTTCTATAGGATTTTGATTCAATGAGAGAAGGAATGGATTTGTGGCTTAAGAAAAAACCAGATGCCTCCTTCAAGGTTTAAAATACATTGGAATCCCTACTATAATAAGGTCTCATTGGATGGAGATATGAAAAGTGTTGGACTTTCACTATTCACAATTTATGTTCCTTGTAATCAACACTGAGAAGATGTTGATAATTTAATCGAATGATGTAATACTACCTCCTCATTGTGCGATTTAGTTCTCAGAACATTTGAAATATGGCCTCAACAAACTTGTTCTCTTCTATTTTTATTAACTCGCCATTAATACTCATCTGTTTAAGAAGCTCATTGTACTACATAGTGTTGTTTGAGCTGAAACACTCTACTTCATTTGGAGGGCCCACAACAATTCCTCTCGGAGAAGAGGAATCGTTGTTAAATCCGCTGCAATTTCCTCTATCTATAAGGATGTGCATCACTCAAGAAACAAAACTAAGGGATACTTCGACACCTCATTATGGGACTTCATGGTCCTAAAAAAATATAATATCAATGGAGTATTTCCTAAGCCTCAAGGAAAAATGGAAATATTCTTCTCTACTTCTTGCCTTGGGTGGACTAAATAAAACACATGTGGGGAGTCATGGGGAAACCTAGGACCAAATGGATTTGGGATGGTCTTTAATAACTATAATGGGGATGTGGTGGAATGTTCTTATTGACTTTGTGGGCATGAAACCGCATTGGAAGATAAAATTTTGGGGGTCATCAAAGCGGTGGAAAACACTTTTCAAATGAACTGGAACAATATTTGGTTGGAATGTGACTCGACAACCATTATCCAAGCCATAAGAGTTTGTGAAATACATTTTTCATGGAATCTCAAAGGAAAGTGGATCAAATATCGTGATAAAACCTTTACATTGATCTACTTTATCACTCAAACTTTCAAGAAAGTGAACTACATTACAGGTGGCCTTACAAATATAGAAATAGCTGAAGAAGGAGAAAAATATTGGACCAATGTTCCTACTGAAATTATTCCTCTTCATGCTCATGATCAATGTAAAATACCATCATTTGGTTTGGTGTAAGTTTCACTTTTTTTAATTCAATATCCTTAGTGCTCACTTTTCACAAAAAAACACATACCAATGTCCTAAGGTACATGGCTTATAAAGTTGTGCGATAGGCATACAAAGATGAAAATTCTAATAGAATTTGGCCAAGATATTTTATCAAAATAAAAACTCACAATAACCTATATTCCAAAAGCAATAATACATGAACCCATGACCATTTTAACAATACATTATGTTACCATACCAATTCTAATCCATCGAAATACCCATTTTCAACAAAATCCTTATTATCAAACATCAATATGTTTTGAGAGGAACCACCAAGGAATAATGATTGAAGAGATGAATCACTCTATAAAATATTAGAACAAAATTTTTTCTCATGTGATGGAATTTATGAACAATAATTTGGAGAAATTACATCATAGATTGTTCCAAATTTCAATGATATTGTTAGAGTGATTATAACGTGAAGTGAAAATATCTCTAACCTCCTAAATAATGAAAGGCTCTCAATTCTAAGTCGAATGATTAATATCCAACTAGCCATCTAGGAGAGTATAAATATAAGGAAGATGATTAAGTGAAAAAAAAAGAAACAAAAAGGACCAAAATTCTATTAAGAAAACAAAAAAATTGAAAAAAGGACATCCAAGAACCATCCCTTTCAAGGATTACTGAGTCAAAGAAGGAGAAAGAAGGTCAAATACACAATATGGTTTCAGGAGACCTTTAAAAAAGTTTTTATAAACACCATTCTTCTAGAATCCATCCAAAAAATAATCAAATATAAAAAATTTCTCAAGTAACTAATCATTAAAAGAATAATACAAGACGTTAATGAAAAAATCAATCGAGGGTGAAGTGTCTCAGCATTAATCACACCTATGATACTATAAAAATGGAAAGATCTAATGATATTTCCTATTCCTTATACTGTTGGTTCTGGGAATGTCATTATTTCTTTATATGACATAGGTTCTTTAAAAAAATATTCATCACTCGATATTTATGTCTTTGCAGAATGGAAAATTAAAAGCCACCCTAGTGTTGGTCTATTTCAAAAGAAAATCTATAGTTTTCCTATAAGGATTTCTAGAATATGACATTAATAAATTCCATGATATACTATTCCTAGATTAATTGTACATACTACTTGGTTGAGTACATCTTCCACTGTGAAACACCACAAAAAGATGAAAATTGATGTAAATCACAGGCCTAGGGAGTTGACCCCATGACCATCACCTCACCCAACCCAAACCCCTACCACCCCACTACCAGGGTTGGCGCAGTTTAATTCTAAAAATTAAAAATATATAATGATATGAGTTAATCACATTAACCCATCATTTGGGGAGTCCATTCTTAAATACAGCAATAAAAATCATCAACATGAATGGAAGAAAACTCACAATGTAACTTAGAGATAGAAAGGTACACTTCAACATTCTCAACTCGATGAAGAATATATCATATAATCATTATCTAAATGAAATGTAACATTAATAAAATAAAAAAATTATATATTTATGTATGATTTGAAAAATTTATTCCTTAGAAGATCATTTTCCCATCAATAGTACCACATAATAGTTATGTGACAAAAGATTGATAAAATATTATTTGATGATTGACGAAGTAATAATATATGAATTGATTAATATATTATTAGAAAAAGATAAAAACTTTTTTGATTTACATAATGAGATAAATAGTTATAGGGTTAAATAAGATGAATATGAGATGATTACCACATAACTTATAAAGTAACTGGATTTGAAGGAAAAATAAGTAGTTGAGATGAAATCTATATGTGTCATTATAAAAAAAGTGTTGAATGGTGCTAGATAAAATGAAATAAAATTTCATAGTTATATAGAAAATATTATTTTACCAATGTGAAGAAAGGATCATGAGAACAATGTTAATCAATACTACATCAAATTAGAAATAGGCCAATTTATTTCAATATTAATGAGTTAAAACCCAAAACTAAGGTCATGAGGGATAATAAGACTAGAGTTAAATATTCTGAAATAAGGGTACAGATGAATATTATAACTATTCCACAACCCATTAGGAAAATAAAAGTGTAGTTTTAAACAAGAAAACAAAAACACAAAATTGGATAGATCAGGAAACAATAATGACCAAAAAAGTTTCATATGTTACATGGTTCTGTGGAAAACAGGGGTGAAAAGCATATTATTTCCTATATAAAATATATATACTTGTAAATAGGTAAAAACCAGTGGAGTATATTTCACTCACTTAATATAATTATCAATGAAGACCCACTATGTTGAACCATTATTTTACTTTTGATTCAATGTGGTAGTTATAGTTTAAATATACATGCATGAATAATCAATTTGAATTCATTGTGGAAACTGTAAAAAATAATTATTGGGGAGGAAGTAATGTTGTCTAGGATTTACTTATAAGTTTTCATTTTTTCTAGTTGATCCAAAAATTTTAATCAACACACTTCCAAGAGGAAACACACATTTTTTTGGTCCACTCTTCCCCTAAGTCCTATTTGATCATGATTAAATTATCCTGATTTATCACTCATTTTTATTCTTATTTTGAATTCCATTGATTTTAAAATGCAAAAAGAATTTTTTTTACAAATTACTTGTTTCAAAAATTAAGCTTAAATCATAAAAAGGGAATTTATGTCATATATATTTATAGAACATAACTATGAGAAATAGACCCTGTGCAACCTGACTGAAGCCCCATTAGTGTGGAGATTTTTATTTTACATTCATTATATTTTAAACACCCAATAACCATACATAAAAATCCATATATTCATGATTTAACTTCTAAAATATTTTATTTTAGTAAGTTAAAAATTATAAAACATATATTGGGCCTTATAATGGTATTTACATAAATTTTTAATGACATATTAATTTTCCAATGAACATTATAATTGGGATTTAAAATAGTGATGGATGGAATTAAAATGATAATGTCTGGTTGGTATTTTTTAATCATATTTTGAAGATTCTAGATTCCCTGGATCATCTCCATTGTAGGTGGAATTCTCATGGGAGCTATTGGGAGGTGGTATTAACATGGATGATGGATTTTCATGAATGAGATGTCACAATTGTGATCATTTCCTCACTTTATAATTTTTTAATTCCATGAGATCCTAGGTTTCATTGTATGAATAGAGAGATAGTTTCAATCTAGTCCTGATTAAATGGACTTGATCCACATGTATTATCCATGTGGGTTGTTGCAATACTGAGGATAATTAAGAGTATTCATGATGGATCCTGAATTTGTATTATAACAATAGGTCGGCAGATTGTTCTGAACTAAGTACATTTAGGGTCTTTATAACGACCCTGAGTTTTTAATTTATATTTATTTCCTAAGAATATGTGTTTTATATTATATTATACTCAACAAAACCATATATTTTTAATACTTAAGCGAGTATAAAAGGTAGTGTGACCATCGGGATTTAACCATTATATGATCAATGTTCATATATGACCATTATTCAATATGACCATGGGAAACTATACTCATGGTAATAATTTTAACTTTATAATTATTGTTTATAATTAGAAATTATAATCGATAATTAATAAAAAAAAAATTAGAAGTGATTACCGCGACAAGTAGAGTCATACTATATGAATCCCATTTTTCAAAACCTGGGAGGGAGGTACAGTCATTAGGGTTCAAAATTGACCAATCCCAATATGAGCTTCACGAAGTGAATCTCTAATGAAATCACATAAGGGGAAAGTTCAAGTTAGTGTAAATTATCACTAGGTCTATATTAGCCTAGTCATCCCATGAATCTATCACCATTGCACACATTACCTTTAGATTGTAAATTGATCTTATAAGTGGTTACATTTATAGGATTTTTTTACATAATTTTAATTATTTCTATAAAAAAATTGTATTCCATCAATTACATTTTATAAGTATTTTTTTTAAAAAAAATATAAGTTTAATTTAGATGGAATTGGATACATTTATTTTTTGGACACAAATTTTAATTTTTAAAAAAGATATATATTAATATACTAAAATATCGTTTTATGAATTCTATTTATATTAATAAAGTAGTATCTTAAAACCAATACTATTTAATTATAAATGATAAAATAATTTTATTTGTTCCTTGTAATATTTTATGTGTCCGAAATTTGACTAAGTATTATCAACCAACCATTTTTTAATAAATATATATATTTATATTTAAAAGATTAAAAATTATACTTATATAATTATTATGATACAATAAAAATAATTTCTGAAATCGTCCTGTAGAAATTATGATAAGGTGAATTTATGAGAATTTTCTAAATAACATTATTTTTCGTGATTAGTTAAAAATTCAGTTTTGGGATTTCGGTATGTTTAATTACTTCATAATTTCTCAATAATGATTTATTAATTAGCAAACCACAATACATGAATAATTATATTTTATTTTATTAACATCATGTATTCTAATAGAATTTAATCCACTTCTAAACCAAGAAGTTTCTTTTAAATGTCTATAATGGAAACTTTTCCCTTAAAAACATTGTTTTGTAGAAACATTACTTTTTGATGCCAAAAGATGTAATATAATATGATTATATGTAATATTTGGTTAAAAAAATATAAAATATTTCCCAAATATCAAAAACCCTTGGAAGCACTATGTGAAAGTCCATGGTTTTTCATTTTCCACAACCAAAATTTCTATGGTTGGTATTTAGAAATTATTAAAAAAATCATCGATTTTTTATACAAACACCCACCGAATTATCTATTTCCACTCACTCCCATCAAATAATCTAAAAATTTATGATAGTTATACCTCGCAAGTAGTATTTACTAGGTTTCATCAATCCCCCGAGGTCCCAATCCTCACTTTCTTGGAGTAACTGATCAAGGTAAGGTAATTATCTTTATTTCACTCCAATTCAAGAACCTCATCTTGTATATGTCTTCTAAATTTTATTTATCCTCTCTTTAATTACCATCTCTTTCAAAACCATGCAGAGAAATTATGTTTTATTAATTAGATACCTTTATCACCTCTCATTTTCCCTTTTCTAAAGACATGTTTTATACACTTTATGCTACCAAATTTACTTCACGAAATTTCTCTCTTATCCTTAAAAATTCTATTTTATTTTATTTTATTTTGGTGAATACAAAAAATCCTTAATTATCTAGGGTTATTAACTTATATTTAAATGTTCTTTTATTTATTTTTGGATTTACACATAAGAAACCCAAACACACTTTTCTTGGGATAAAAATGACATAATGATCTTCCCTTTATCCACTTTTTAAATGCAATGATTTTGGTATGAAATGTATCATTATTCTACATAGTTTAATAATGAAATTTTTGGTTGTGATCTAGGTGTAAAAAATTAATTAATACATATTATTGGTGTACTCAGATAGCACTGTTATTCATTTGGAAATGAATTTAATCTCTAGAGATGACAGGTTTTATGATACCATAATGAATTACATTGGTATAATTAATTTATAGAACCTTGGTGATTAAACTTTGTCATATGATTACAAATATATAAATTTATTATTGTAGAAACATTTCATTGTTGTGATTCATGTTGTTTTTATTATTATAATCTTTATTTTCTTTTTCTAATTCCTTAATGACAATCCTCATGTTCTTGTTGATATTTTTCAAGATCACAAATAAAATGTTTCCCATACAAGAACTTATTCCCACCCATTTCCATTGATTTATGTCCCAAGGGTATGAGATATAGTAAATATACATAGTATAATCCCATTTGGATGTTTTCAAATGTATTTAGAAAAATTTTCGGAGTTTTCATTTATTATATACCTTATTTCAATGAAATAAAACTTTAAAAGAACCATTGTATTAATTTTTTAATGAAAATTTTTGTAATAAAAAGGTGGGATTCCATAGTCTCTTTACATAGTGTCTTAGTGTATCCAATTATAACTATTTTGTTGTAATTTTACTCTAACTCATTTTTTTATTTTTTCATAAAATTATTTGAACTATCATGATTTTATTGGAAACTCTTGCCTTAACACTTATCAGAATGTATTAATTCTTACACTATTTTTAGAAGTTGTGATATGATTTTAACGCCTTAAATATCATTGAGATATTTATTAATTACAGGTTTCTTCGTATAAAGGGGAGGTTTGGGAAGGTATTATTATTTAGAATAAATTTTGGAAAAATTAATGAAAATGGATGTTTGGAATTATTAGCTTGTTATTTATTTTAAAAAGAAAACGAAACCCTTATTTTAAATATTTGTATTTTAAAATAGAATTAAATGTTTTTTTATAAATGTTCGGTATGGGGAATTGTTTATCTGTTAGAATCTCTGTGGTAAATTTTAATTATCATGCTCATTCTCCCCATAATTATTTTATCCGTAGGTTGTTTCAAATTTGGGTTAGTCATGTCGTGAAGATAGTTCTATGGTTAGGGGTGACCCATGAGGTCACATGGTAGTATGTTTAGGTTTTATTTATTTTCCACTAATAATTTGTTCTTTTAGATTATTCTTGTTTATTTATCTTATTATTTTAGACTAAATCATTCAAAATTGGGTTACATTTGATGACTGTGACATTCTTACATCTTGGGGTGATTGAGAATGACTCTCATACCTTATTGTGAGCCGACTCAGGTGACCAGTTTAGGGTTAACAACAATTGGTTCATGAAAAAATGGTATCTGTGGAATTATTCTTTGTTATTTAGGCATGTACGGTTGTTTAGATATAGTATTGTAGGAAGTCAAGTGGCCAGTCATGGGTAGGTTACTGATCAACACCTGTTCAGAAGGATGTGTGAATTTATAGGGTGTTCTAAGATGTTTATGTCTCAAAAACCAAGATTTTTCCTCAGATGTTTTTGATGATTTTTACTTTTTTGAGTGTATATGGTTGGATTGAGAATTACAGGAATGTTTTAGGAAACTAATAATGTTGGATTTTATTTCTTAGGGAATTAGAGAGTACATGGTTACTATGAAGGGCCTGGAAAACCATTAATAGACCATGAAGCTGCCTCTATTGGCCCCTAGGGTGATCACGTGATTGGTGCATGTTCAACCAAACTATGCGACCAAGTTATGTATTGAGGACAAGTTTCAATGATTTTGGAACACAAATACATTTAGTTTCGTGTTTATTTTTTTGGGTGGGTTTAACTTTTTTTTATTGTTACCCAGGGGTTTTAAAATGATGTTTGGTTTATGAAAATAAAATTTCCAAAATTAAAATATTTTTTTTGTTTAACTATGAAAGGGATATTTTTTTTAATACTATTTTTTTTAAATAAGTGTGATTTAAAATGTATTTATGATTGAAGTATATTTTTTATTAATATAGAATTGTTAGAGTAATATTTTTTTGTATATTATAAAATTGATATGTAATGGACCTATTGTTATTTTACACTTGGTGTTTCAATGAGTGCTCAAAAATATGGATGTATGTAAGTGGTGAGAATATATTTATTGGTATGTTTGGATGGATGATTGAACTATAAAAAGGGTGTATGTGTGAGGCTTCAAGGAATACCAATAGTCATTTCATAGAATCTTATGTTTGTCTCTGTTTTCGAAATGTGTTTTAAAAAAATAGATATTTGATTGTTTTGAAAACTGGGTTTGTATTGTTTCAACCTTTTTGTGTTTGGAGATTTCCATTTTTGGTTTTTTCTTTATTGTGATGTAAATGTTATTGGAATGGTGTAATAAGAGTTATTTCTTGTATTGTGATTAATATGTGGGTTTTTGGATTGTAATGTATGATGTTTTTCAAAGTATTCCCCCACCAACTATTGAGAAATCTTGGAGAGGATTACTGGGTGGCTCTTCCACCACCTTATTTTGGTTGATCGAGTATTCTATCAATATTTTGGAACATATATTCTAGAAATAGAACATGTTTTTCCTAAGTATCAAGAATTCATTGAGATTTTCCAAGATTCAACCCCTCTTAGTTTCATCTGGTTGAGACCATTTTAGCTGGAGAGACAAATCTAGTTAATATTTTACATGTCCCTAGGAGTAGTGGTGGTGGTTTGGCTAAATTTAATGGGAGGATAGATAGGTATAGGATGTTGGGAAGTTGTATGAAAAATTATGTTATGTATCTTCTTTCAATAATCACCATAGAGTGAGATATGGGTGTTATATAAGTGTGAAAATGAAAGGAATAAAAAAATTTCATACCAAAAAGAAAAAAAAATACCTATCATACCTATGGACATCTGGGTCTACTATAACAGCCTTAATATGGTGTCTCCTGGATGAATCATGGAGCCAGATCATCCCCTTTTATGTTCCCCAAAATATTTGTAGAATCATGGTGATAACATTGAATCATTTTAAGAATAATCTATTACAAGTTTTTTCAAATTGAATATTATCTTGATGGTTTTTCATTTTTGGGGTGGAAATGATGTCATGAATCATTTAAGAATCCTATATTAAAAGAAAGTATTCTTTAGAAACTCTAAATCTTATTTTTGTTTGCAGTGATGTTCATTATTTCATGATTTCTATTTTTCTTTGTATTTCATTATGATTATAAGGGTTTTATTGACCGGGAGAAAATAGTAGTTTTAACATAGTCCTAATATAGTTGGATGACCATAATAGAAAGAGATCATAGTGAACCTAGTTGTCTAAGTATTCATTATTGTAAAATTCCATATACCTACCCCACCTGGCTCTAATAACAGTTTCTTGGCTAGCGGATCATGTGATGGATTCTCATGGAGATCCTAAATTGAAAATGATGACCTTTTTGGTTATTTATACACTAGGGGTCAGGGTGTTCCTTATTTTTAGATAGTTTTTGGTGATGTGAGTTCTTTATATTTGGTCCATTAGTTTGATGGTTTTATTTTTGTTATCTCATTTTCCATTTCACAAAAATGTAGAGCTTGTTTCATGAGTATTTCTTTACCATTTTCTTTGTATCTTAGTGTTTTTGAATTTGATTTGAATGTGTGTATTTATTATTGGCCTTTTAGTTTTGGATGTTATGTTTTGAGTGGGCGTTATTCATTTCCTAATTCCATGGTCACCATAATATTTTGGAATATTTGGGGGAATAAATTGTTAGGGTTGGGAGAATTTTTACACCCAGACTCTTATACATTAATTTTTTTAATGTTTATAATATTTTTTTAATTTTGTGTTTGATCGTTTTATAAATTTCTTATTTTTTTGATTTCCAGTACAGGCATATGGTTAGCACACAATTAATAGAAATCATACACATACCATATGAGGATGTTGGTAACCTTATTGTGCTGACCGAATCATCGTCACATAGTTTCCCTAAACGTGTGTCTTGCCTATGTATCTCCATTAAGGCCTCCCCATGTTTTGTGCATGGTTAGAGCATGATGTTTCTAATTTTGCAAACAAACCATGCACAGATTCGAAACCTCCTTTTTTGAAAAAATAATAATAATTAAATTTTATTAAATTAATAATTTAAAAAACCAAAATCTACCCTCTCACCCTTTTACCTTTCATGCCCCACCCCTACCATTCCTTTTACTATCACTTGACACCCCCATAGTTAGGAGACCTTCCAATATGAAACCCCCCCTCTTATATTCTTGTATGATCCTACATTTAATTTTTAATGCAATATCCTCCAATGAATTTCTCCTTTATCCTTCCCATTATCCTTCCTCTATTTCATGGTTTACCTTTCTCCCTTGTGATTCATGTGACTTTGTCAGACCCCAACACAATATTGGCTATTTTATTTGTCGATTATAGGTTCCTAGGGATCATTAATCCCATTAAGTATTGGCCTTTCCTTGAAGGATAAAGGAAGCTAGTTTTCTATTGTCTTTTGGTAGGTTATCATCTATTCCAATTCATTGGAAAAAAATTATTTTCGGATTTTGTGACTTTTTAGTTCCTAATATTCATTCTACTCCACCATCAACCTCTGTGGGATAACATTGGACGATTGTTCATGAAGGAAAAAAATAATGTCTCACTAAAAGAGACACCCACATATATACAAGGGTAATACATACACATATATATATATATACTCTATCTATGAATATTTCATCTTGATGATGTGAATATCTAAATTGAAGATAAGGGTATTTATAAATATATATACGTTTATATGTGTGTAAGTGTAGATGAAGGGTTTTGCTTCACCAGAGTCATTTTTCATTCTTGCATCTAAGTACCACTTCAATTTTTATTTGGGTTTCTATTGTCATAGTAAACATGTTTTGAGGTCGGATCCTTATGTCCAATCATTTATTTTTAAAACTATTGTTTCTTTATTTTTTTTAGTAAATTATGATTTAATTATAATATAAAATAATTATTATGATGGATAAAATTCACCTTTTTTATATTTATATATTTTTTGGGATTTAGGAATGGTTTTTCACTAATAAATAGTTTTTCAAAAAAATAACATGTGTTTTGATAGGTTAATTACATAAGTTTTTGATTTGACTTCTAAATTTTTATATTTCTATATGTTGGAAAATATCAAATATGTTTTATCCCTTAAGTTGGTATTTCGTTAAATGGTTAATTAAATGTTAATCGTCTACAGACTTTCAAAATAAATTTTTAATGTGGAGATGGTTTGTTTTAAAATGATAAATTTTTTTTTGTGATTTGGAATGGTTTCTTGAAATTGGGAACTTCCATGGATACTCTCCATTCTATGGTAAATTTTCATGGAAGGTGAAAGGAGGGGGGATTATCATGGGTGATGGATTTTCATGAATGAAATGTTAAAATTGGTATTGATTCCTCACCTGTAACTTTTTTTCGTCCATGGGATTTTATGGGTAATATTAAGAGTCATGATAAAGTTTCTCTCCAATTTATATTATCATGATACCCATGGAGTAGCCAAGTGGGCTATGCCGCCAGTCAGGCTAGTTGAGAGCATATTAGTTGGTTATTGAATTTGGATATCATCAAAAGGTTGTATGTTTGTTTTCAACTAAGTAAATATTGGGTATCTTCACTTGGTTTCTATGTATATCCATTGATAACTATTTTTCACGTATCTTTTTGTCACTCTTTTCCTCTATTTTGTCATCACTTGGAATATGTTTTTCACTACCTAGTTTTTAGTTAAATATTTTTTCATTTCATTTTTATTATTATAATGTGTTTTTTTGGAAATTAATAATATTTAGGTACTATTTTGTAAAAATAAAGTAAAATAGTTTATTTGGAATTATTACCCAGTTACTTATTTTAAAATTGAAATTGAAATCTTATTTTAAATATATATAACTCAAACTAGCATGAAATTGTTTTCTTCATAAAGGTAATTCATATGTAATATTTTATAAATTAGAATCCCTTCTGGGAATTATAATGCTAATGACTATACAATACATAATTGTTTTCAAATTCAGTCTCTTTCCACTCTAGATCACTCTTGGAGAGAGTATGGTTTTATGGTTGGGGTGACCCATGATATAACATTTAGTATGGTTTAGTTTTTATTTATTTCCTGATTCCATTAATTATTTTATTTTATACTTATTTACTTATATACTTTTTAGGGGATAAATCCTTCCAAATTGAGTTATATTTGACTCCAAAGACTATTTTCCATCCCAATAGAATTGGAAAGACCTCTCGAACCCTGTTGCGGGTAGTTTTGGGTGACCAGTTTGGGGTCTAAATAGGTTGGTTTGTGACAACCCATATCAAACTATGGATTATCGTCACTTCATTACATTTTTTTCCAAGGATTTCTAGATAATGATTTCAACCAGATTTAAGCCTTATTTAAAGGTTCCTTGATATAAAAATTTCTCGAAGAATCCAAAGGTATGATTGAAAGTATTTAAAATAAACTTAGCAATTCAACTTTAGAGGTATTGGAACCATAAGAATTAATTAGGTTAGTAAATTAGATTCACTATCAACATTACTGGAATCCAAACTTATGAAAATGACCTATAAACTAAGAAAATGGTTTTGATATAAAAATATGAAGAATTAAAATGAAATAACGCAATTTTGACTAGTCTCCTTGGTCAATACAATTATCAAAATAATAACAAAAATCATGGCCAATAGGATTACTCGAGTAGCTGGATAAATCATATCGTGGAACCAGTTCGGCTTTGTTAAAGGTTGAAATATTCGAGAATTCCTTCTTTCTCCCTCAGAATGCATTTACCTCTTTTAGAAAACCACAAAGGGAGGAAATGATTCTATCAAACATGGAATCAGAAAGGCCTTTGATACAACGGATTGGGGCTTTATCAGGTAGATTAATCATTGATTTATATTTTTTGTGACGCTCATTCATTGGATCAAATCACCTCTTAAGTCATCCCACAACTCAGTTCTTGTTAATTTCTCACCATAAGGATACATAAATTGCTCTAGGGGGTGCGGATGTGGGATCCTCCATCACTGTTATATTTTGTATTTCTGAATATTAATTAAGTAGGCTTATTCTTAATATGTCGGACAGGGGGGAACCCTCCAAAATAGAAGCAGCCATGGGTATCTCTACTCCATCTAAGTTGTTTTTTGCGGATGATAGTTTTATTTTTACGAAGGTATAGAAAAAGAATATAGAGCATCTTAAAAAAAATTCACACACACTATGAAAATATCTTAGGGTAAGAAATTAGCTAAAGTAAGTCATTTATATATTTTGGGAAGAATATCCAAGCTTCATGGAAATCATGGATCATTCATGATTTCGGAATATGGGAGGGCTCTCTCCCTTTTATTTACCTTGGGGTGCCTCCATTCCGGGAAAAGCCACACCACTCACATTTCTCAAATTCCATATGTCAAATAAGAAAGATACTTGCCACTTGGAAATGAAAGTCCATATCAATGTTTGGACGTATATACCTTGTCAAAAAAGTGGTTACCTCAAAGATTGTCTTCTCTTTTATGGTTTATTCATGGAATGATTCAATCATCAAGAAAATCAACTCAATGGTGAAGAAATTGTTTAGATATGTAATATAATGGAACAAAAGATCATCACTGCAAAGTGGAGTCAATGATGCATACCTCTCGTGTTAGGTGTCAAGGGAATCAAGAACCGGCATCTTTTATACTATGCTCTGTAAGAGAAATTCTTATGGAGACCTATCTATACCAAATCCACTACCCTTTAATTCCTCATAGGGTTAATCCTTTCACATTTAATTTGAGTGAAACTGACTATATGATCTCTTCAAGTTTTCCAGGAATAAGAGTTGTTTTCCAGAATATAACATACCATTAACACTGGCTGGTAAATGATAACTCTTCTCTAATTTTTTGGCACACCAACCAGAAAGGTTCCCATCTCATTGAAAGAGTTAATCCTTGGGAACACAAAATTGATAGAAATGCTACAATCAATGAACAACATTAACATTTAGAGAATCTCCCTGTAGACATTGATGAGATTTTTGACAATCATGACATTATAAATCATCCAGACATTCTCATCTGGGAAGGGTAACCAAATGGTAAAATTGACATAAAGAGCATCTATAGGATTTTGATTAAAAGAGAGAAGGAATGGATTGGTGGCTTAAGAAAAAACCAGATTCCTCCTTCAAGGTTTATAATACATTGGAAGCCCTACTACAATAAGGTCACATTGGATGGAGATATGAAAAGCGATGGTCTTTCACTATGCACAATTTATGTTCCTTGTAATCAACACTGAGAAGATGTTGATAATTTAATCGAATGATGTAATACTACCTCCTCATTGTGGGATTCAGTTCTCAGAACATTTGAAATCTGGCCTCAACAAACATGTTATCTTCTATTTTTTTTAACTCACCATTAATACTCAACTGTTTAAGTATCTCGCTGTACTATATAGTGTTGTTTGAGCTGAAACACTCTACTGCATTTGGAGGGCCCACAACAATTCCTCTCGTAGAAGAGGATTCTTTGTTAAATCCGCTGCAATTTCCTCTATCTATAAGGATGTGCATCATTCAAGCAAGAAAACTAAGGGATACTTCGACACCTCATTATGGGACTTCATGGTCCTAAAAAAATATAATATCAAAGGAGTGTTTCTTAAGCCTCGAGGAAAAATGGAAATATTCTTCTCTACTTCTTTCCTTGGGTGGACTAAATAAAACACATGTGGGGAGTCATGGGGAAACCTAGGACCAAATGGATTTGGGATGGTCTTTAATAACTATAATGGGGATGTGGTGTAATGTTCTTATGGACTGTGTGGGCATGAAACCACATTGGAAAATAAAATTTTGGGGGTCATCAAAGCGGTGGAAAACACTTTTCAAATGAACTTGAACAATATTTGGTTGGAATGTGACTCGACAACCATTGTCCAAGCCATAAGAGTTTGTCAAATACATTTTTCATGGAATCTCAAAGGAAAGTGGATCAAATATCATGATAAACTCTTTACATTGATCTAATTTATCACTCAAACTTTCAAGAAAGTGAACTACATTACAGGTGGCCTTACAAATATAGAAATCGCTGAAAAAGCAGAAAAATATTGGAGCAATGTTCCTACAGAAATTATTCCTCTTCATGCTCATGATCAATGTAAAATACCATCATTTGGTTTGGTGTAAGTTTCACTTTTATTAATTAAAGAGCCTTAGTGCTCATTTTTCACAAAAAACACAAACCAATGTCCTAAGGTACACAGTTTATAAATTTGTGTGATAGGCATTCAACCATGAAAATTCTAATAGAATTTTGCCAAGATATTTTATCAAAATAAAAAATCACAACAACCTATATTCCAAAAGCAATAATACAAGAACCCATGACCATTTTAACAATACATTATGTTACCATACCAATTATAATCCATCGAAATACCCATTTTCAACAAAATCCTTGTTATCAAACATCAATAAGTTTCGAGAGGAATCACCAAGGAGGAATGATTGAAGAGATGAATCACTCAATAAAATATTAGAACAAAATTTTTCCTCATGTGATGGAATTTATGAACAATAATTAGGAGAAATTACATCATAGATTGTTCCAAATTTCAATGATATTGTTAGAGTGATTATAACATGAAGTGAAAATATCTCCAACCTCCTAAATAATGAAAGGCTCTCAATTCTAAGTTGAATGATGAATATCCAACTATCCATCTAGGAGAGTATAAATATAAGGAAGATGATTAAGTGAAAAAAAAGAAACAAAAAGGACCAAAATTCTATTAAGAAAACCAAAAAATTGAAAAAAGGACATCCAAGCACCATCCCTTTCTAGGATTACTGAGTCAAAGAAGGCGGAAGAAGGTAAAATACACAATATGGTTTCAGGATACCTTTAAAAAAGTTGTGATAAACATCATTATTCTAGAATCCATCTAAAAAATAATCAAATATGAAAAATTTCTCAAGTAAGTAATCATTAAAAGAATAATACAAGACGTTAATGAAAAAATCAATCGAGGGTGAAGTGTCTCAGCATTAATCACACCTATGATACTATAAAAATGGAAAGATCTAATGATATTTCCTATTCCTTATACTGTTGGTTCTGGGAATGTCATTATTTCTTTATATGACGTAGGTTCTTTAAAAAAATATTCATCACTCGATATTTATGTCTTTGCAGAATGGAAAATTAAAAGACACCCTAGTGTTGGTCTATTTCAAAATAAAATCTATAGTTTTCTTAGAAGTATTTCTAGAATATGACATTAATAAATTCCATGATATACTATTCCTAGATGAATTTTACATAATACATGGTTGATTACATCTTCCACTGTGGAGCACCAAAAAAAGAAGAAAATTGATGTAAATCACATGCCTAGGGAATTGACCCCATGACTATCACCTCACCCAACCCAAACCCTTACCACCCCACTGCCAGGGGTGGCGCAGTTTAATTCTATAAATTAAAAATATATAATGATATGAGTTAATCACATTAACCCATCATTTGGGGAGTCCATTCTTAAATACGGTAACAAAAATCATCAACATGAATGGAAGAAAACTCACAATGTAGCTTAGAGATAGAAAGGTACACTTCAACATTCTCAACTCGATGAATAATATATCATATAATCATTATATAAATGAAATGTAACATTAATAAAATAAAAAAAATTATATATTTATGTATGATTTGAAAAATTTAATCCTTAGAAGATCATTTTCCCATCAATAGGACCACATAATAGTTATGTGACAAAAGATTGATAAAATATGATTTGATGATTGAAGAAGTAATAATATATGAATTTATTTATATATTATTAGAAAAAGATAAAAACTTTTTAGATTTAGATAATGAGATAAATAGTTATAGGGTTAAATAAGATGAATATGAGAAGATTACCACATAACTTATAAAGGAAATGGATATGAAGGAAAAAATAACTAGTTGAGATGAAATCTATATGTGTCATTATAAAACAAGTGTTGAATGATGCTAGATAAACAAAACTAAAATTTTGTAGGTATATAGAAAATATTATTTTTCCAATGTGAAGAAAGGATCATGAGAACAATGTCAATCAATACTACATCAAATTAGAAATAGGCTAATTTATTTCAATATTATAGATTTAAAACCCAAAACTAAGGTCATGAGGGTTAATAAGACTAGAGTTAAATATTCTAAAATAAGGGTATAGATGAATATTATAACTATTCCACAACCCATTAGGAAAATAAAAGTGTAGTTTTAAACAATAAAACAAAAACACAAAACTGGATAGATCAGGAAACAATAATGACCAAAAAAGTTTCATCTGTTACATGGTTCTGTGGAAAACAGGGGTGAAAAGCATATTATTTCCTATATAATATATTTATACTTGTAAATAGGTACAAACCAGTGGAGTATATTTCACTCATTTAATATAATTATCAATGAAGACCCACTATGTTGTACCTTTCTTTTACTTTTGATTCAATGTGGTAGTTATAGATTAAATATAAATGCATGAATAATCAATTTGAATTCATTGTGGAAACTGTAAAAAATAATTATTGGGGAGGAAGTAATGTAGTCTAGGATTTACTTATAAGTTTTCATTTTTTCTAGTTGTTCAAAAAATTTTAATCAATACACTTACAAGAGGAAACACACATTTTTTGGTCTACTCTTCCACTGAGTCCTATTTGATCATGATTAAATTAGCCTATTTTATCACTCATTTTTATTCTTATTTTGAATTCCATTGATTTTAAAATGCAACAAGAATTTTTTTTACAAATTACTTGTTTCAAAAATTAATCTTAAATCATAAAAATATAATTTATATCATAAAAATTATAGAACTTAACTATGATAAATAGACCATGTGCAACCTGACTGAAGCCCCATTAGTGTGGAGATTTTTATTTTACATTCATTATATTTTAAACAACCAATAACCATACATAAAAATCTATTTTTGTGATTTAAAATAATAATTCATTCCCAAAGTTAGAATTCTTTCTTTACTTGACTATCTTAGGAGACATGATTTTCTTAGGAAACACATGATTCTATGTTTTAAAATTTTTTATTCAATGAGATTGACTAATTTAAACATTAATTAACTAATTAAAGGGAATATTAGTATGTTAATTTTGATAAAAAATTATTTAGAGGGATTATTTTATTTAGGTAAATGAAACTTCCCTACAATTTTCATAAATTTAATTTCTAGAATTTATGTATAACATTTTGTTATTAGTATTGAATGATGTGAGTGATAATACCAAATTTTATATCCATTTCCTAACAGTTTATCAAGACCAAATACTTTCCATATTATCATGAGAATTTTTATTTAGGGATATTAGGGCATGAAAACTTTTAGAACCTTAAATGTATCATTTTGTAGCTATGATTGAGAAAAACCACATTTAATATTATTGAGTCCATTTTTATTTTTATTTCCTTATCCTTTATTCCAACTTGTATAATAACCCTTATGTAGATCATACAATCAATGAATTACCTCACTAGGAATAATCCATTTTAATGTTTATTTGGTTTTGTTACTAACCTTCTCAATTTACATTGCAGGATATTCAAATGTTAAAGTGTAGGGGTGAGGGAATTCTCGGTAAAAGTGATATATTACATTGTAAGAATTTTTTTGGGGGTTCTAATTTTGGTCAAATGATAAGACCATGTTACAATAATTATATTAATATTTCAATCTCATCATGAATAAAAACTAAAACAATTAAAAAATTAAAAAACAGAGAATGCGTTTTGTTTTTGGGAAATGAAAAATCATAATAATCAAATAGTTAATTTTAACATATGGGGCTAGGTTCTTGATGAGATACTGGTTCCAAGCATAAACATTGATAAAACATAAAGGGAAATCATTAAGAAGGTGAAATTCATTAATTATAAAAACATTGACAATAACCATTTATTGAGTTCTGTGAGGATGGAATTATACTTTTATGTAGGAAAATTTCAGTGAAATTTTCCTTTGATATCATGCTATATTATATAGAGATAAACATAATATTTTAGCGATAATTTTTAAGCAACAATACCCCCAGAAAATATGTCCCAGGAGTCATCAGATCCTTTTTTTCAAATAAATCATGATTTTTTGTGAATTTTTTATTTATAAAGTGGAAAATGTTGATCCTTTCCTTGCCTATAGAAAAGGATCATGTACTCATGATATTAAAATAACTCCACCTAAATTTTTATCATGATTAATGATTAAAAGAGTCCATTATGAGGTAAATAATGACTTGAAATTCTTTATAATGTTGAATTATTATATATTGATGAATTAAAGGAATTATCATTCATTATAAATGGTAAAAAGTAAAATAATTAGGGTGATTAGTCTCTTTGAAGAGTGTGATTTTGAATTGATTTTTTTTGTGGAACTTGGAAGATTAATCCTCCATTGATAATAATCTGATTTAACTTTATTGGAATTTGAATATAGATAACATTTTACCCTCTTTAATTCATGTTGAGATTACATTCTTGGGGACAAGAGGGTTTTATGTTTGGGGGAATTTATATAATAGTAATTTAAATTTTTTTTTAATTTAAAATACATTTGTTTTACACATTAAATGTTTAAACATGCTAATATTGTTTTATTTTTTTATTTTATTCTTGGGTTCAATAAATGTTTAGAAAAAATCATTAAAGTGATGAATTACACATTAATGTGATGCCCCATGACATCATATAGTCAAAAGAAAAACTCCATGGCTTTAAATTATACAAAATGGCCAAAAAGTGAAAAATATGCATGAAAATACTTATTTACATCATAAATAGAAATTTAAAAAGTAATACTTGAAGAATTCAATGTGTAAAAACAAATGAAATGGATAAAGATGATTATTGAGTTTTAACACAAGGGCCATGTTGTGACACATTTGTTTCATCATTTGATGAATCCCCGATATTTTTAGGATGTAAAATCACTTCCTAGGTACTGCCTCAATAATGCTTACACCACAAAACAAATTTTATGTTGTAAAACAACCACACAACACTAAAAGGATATGTTTTGACAAATTTAATGTGAGAAATGCATGAGAAGACCCCACTATCTGCCAATATGACTTTCAGAAGATTTATTAGGATGAATAATGATGACAAAGAATCATTGAGGCCTATAAACTAATGGTCAAATAGATAATTCAAGGGGACTACTCAGAAAGGGGAAGTTCATGACAAAGGGGGATGCTGCTATTATTTTTTATTTTATTTTCTTTTCTTTTCTTTTATTTTATTCATAATTTTATTTATATCTCTCAAATCATATCTCTTACCAATTCTATAGAAGGGTAAATAATTCAAATGGCCAGGAATGGGGGTGGCTAGACCGATTCTTCTATGTTTTAGTTTCTATTCATTAAATGAATAAAATAAATTATTTTTCATTCTTGGTTTTTATTATTTATTTTATTTTTATAATACTAAATGATATTGTTCTATGGTTTAAATCTATTAATTTTAATTTCCTTATTCAATGATCTATATCTATCTCTACCCAATTATGGTCTATATATGATGGAACAAATTAGGAATAAGTGGAAAGTGACTAATTATTTTCAACACATGTATATAATTGTAAGTTGAAAATATTAGTTTATTAGGGAACAACAATACCTGATCATTGATTACCCTAATTAATCAAGTGAAAATGATACAACATTATTCATATCGGATGGAGGGAAAACTGACTTGAAATCTCAATTACAGATATCCTCAACAAAAAAACCATTTAAGGGTGAGAGATGAATCGATAAAGGAATATCTCTCTATCCAATATAAGATCATTAGGTAAGGATTGGAAAACCATGAAAGTATTACACTGATATTATCCAAGACTGGCCTAATAAATGTTCTGTATTAACTGTTTTAAATCAATCTTTTAATCTTCTTTTCTTAAAATACCAATATCATAAAGTCAAATAACATCATTTTTCTTCAAATTAGCTAATAAATTTATAACCAATTAAGTTCATAATCATCTTAGGAGGATTCCTACGGTTAAGAACGAAACTATAAATAGGGAAAATAATTTTTTTATATGTCCCAACAAAATGAATGTGTTAATGGTTTCACTAAATGTTTATAATAAGTACCATTAGTTTCATAGTGGTCATCTACCTGGTAGAAGACCATAAATACTTGGAATAACCATAATGTGGTTGGTTGGCTCACATCAGATGTTTAGGTGGATAAACATCATGTACTTAAAGGTTCTTGGGGAATTTTCTTTAAAAATGGGTATTTTAGTAAGTTTTTATTCATGGGGTATAGATTAAATATATTTATTTCTAATTAAAGTTGGTCATTCCTATGGGGAATTATCATTATAGTCACTATTTACCTCTCAAACATCCTTGTAAGGTTTATCCTTTAATTCTATGTAGAGTTTTTGTTTATCTATAATGTTATACTCATAATTTTATGAGAATTGAAATACCTTTCATATTATGTGAAATATTGTTTTTGGTTCCTATAACCTTATAATCTACTTTTATACATTTAGTTTAATAGAATTGTGTATTTTTTAGGGATAATTAGGAATTATGATTTCATTCCTAGTGATACTTCTTTTTTATTCAATTCATATGTCACATATCTATTTATTTTTCAATTAATTGATTTTTTATAAATATACATATATTCTATATGGTTTTTAATATTTTAAGGAAGTTTATAATTTTGTATAATGATAAATATTTTAAATTATATGAAAATGATTTTAAATTCATTAATAGACATTAAAATTTTATTATATATTTCATTCATGGATGTAAATTTGATTAAAAAGTAAAAATATCATGGTAATGATTTAAATAAAATTTTAATGGTGTATTTAATTTTATAATGACTTTTAAAATTTATATAGTTGTAAATAATTGTTTTAAATTATAATTGAATAAATAAAAAATAGAAATACAAGGGAGAATATTTAGTTATATCAAATTAAAGGGTAAGATGATATATTAATGATTTAAAATCGGGATTTTTTACAAAATATACTTACTAGAAATTAATATGTAGTTTCCACGAAAGTGAATGATATCTAAGTATTTGAATGACTGTTTTCAAGTTAAAATTATTTATATTAATGGAAAAATGAGAATTTTATTTTATAATTTTGGAATTGAAAATTTCATTTGTGATATTATTACAAAACTCTTTTATTATATGAATTTCACAATATTATCTAACTTACAGGAATCATTTCATTTGGTTATAACCTGAGATGTTGAAATTTGATCCATGGGATTATATAGGGATTTTTTAGGATTATGACTATTTATAATCCATGTATTTGGAAAAGGATTATTTGAGCCATGTTTTTGAATATTATATATCTTTTTTTTTCATCGATTCTACTCCCATTGAATGAAGTAGACATATGAATTATTATATGACACGATTAGTATCAAATTATTTTAATTTATTTTTTAAAATGATATGTTAAAGTCATTAAATATAATTACACAATTTTTATATTGGAACATTAAAGTCCAAGTGATGTTTTGGGTTTTTTTGTTTCTAATGTGATTTATTTGTCACTCCCATTACATACCCATAGGTTCTTGAATATTATATGTATTGCATTTTAGGTAAATTAAAAGGGGCTCGGTAGCTCTAAGATTGCATTGAAAGGCATCGTATAGTATATTCATCCAGCTTATAAAGTCATGTGTGTGTTGGGTGTGGGGTTCCACAACTTCCAATTTTATTTATTTCAATTATATTGTTATTTCTGGATACTTTAGATCTATTTTGATATCTTTTATAGATGCATTATTAATTTATTAATAAATGGGACTCATTTTTTATTTTTTTATTTAATATAATTTTTTTATCAAGAAAGACAATTATAGGGAAAATCCCTCCCCAAAAAATACTTATAAAACCTTGTTGCTAGTCACTAATCACTAGTAATCATAGATCACATTTGAGGTCATATAGAGATTCATCTTGGTGGAATGGTTGTGCAAGTGGAAAATGCTACACATGTGATTATATGATCATTTCCATCTAATAGATTATGAAAATTTTAATTGGTATAAATATAATTCCAATGAGTTTTGTATAATATGAAGTGGTATGTTATTTTCAATGTTTTAATGATTATTATATAAATTATCACATTATAGCATATTTATATGACAAATGGATGAATCATGTGAGGATCCCAACAAAATTGTTTTTATAAAAGTCAGTTTTGAACATATAAATTATTATATAGTTATATATATTTGAATATCAATCGAATGTTTGAGTTAATTATTTATTGTTTTAAAAAAAGAGTGAATACAATCATTAAATGGGTTGATTAATATATTATAGAGTTATTTTACTCATTGAAAAATGTTTACATCTTATTCATTTTATAGAAAGGATAAGAATAATATCCTCTTTAAATTTCATTAATTCGAGAATAATTGTTCTTATGAAATTTATTTCTTTTATTAATTGATTAATTATATCCTTTTCCAATAAATGAATGTTATCCATGGATGTTATGGTAAATCATTAATAAATATTTTTTAATCATATATTGTGTTTTGTGTGTCGCACTAGTGTGTTGATCACATTCATTGGATGTAATATTATAATATGAGGTCATCCATATAAATCATGTGTTTTATGTTCTAGATTATTTTTAATCCTTGTGATTATCTTTAAATAGCAATATTTAATGGTACTTAACTGTTTTCACTTCAAAAATGATATTAGGATCCATTATCAAGTAGATAAAAATTAATTAATTGATTTCATAAATAACATAATCATTTGCCACTTTAAAAAAAATATATAGAATAATAAAGACCAAATACATAAAAAATCGTTAAATCATCAAATCTATTAATTAGATCTATCATAAGGAATTTTTATTCATTGATATTCAAGTTTTTTGTGATTTGTTTTTTTTTAAGTTTTATTGATATGTAATTCATAACATTAAATATATATTATAATATAATAATTTTAATAATTTTTACAAAAAATATTGAAGTACATTTATTTAATCTAATAAATTATGAAATATGGAAAATACTTTTATCCACAAACATGACATAACATCTATTTATTTTTTAATATCATTTTCAGATATTATATACTCGCCAAATGAATATGTTAATACAAATATATTTGAAATACATGAAATTGTCTTTATTTTATCAAATTCTTTGAGTGGGGATTTATTTTATAATTTTAATATGAAACTGATGAAATGAATCCTTTTAAAATGAACGTGTGACCAACGAACAAAACATAATAAAGAAGATTCAAATGGTAATGTGTTAAAATGAATAAATTATGAAATAAGGTTGAGGTCTTAAAGATATTCCATATAATTGTTTTATAAAAAATTCAGTAAAGTGATTCATGTGATTTGAACCATAAGATATTTGGATAATAATTTTTTTATGTTCATATTGATATAAAAAATTTAAAAAAATTTACAAATTATAATAATGTTATGATCCTAGATATTGAATAAATATATCTAAGACAAGTGTCTATGGATAATATCGATTGTACAATTTTTTTTTATGTGATATGTGTAAATATAGGTAATTTTATATGGGAATGTAAATGAAGATATCAAATACATGAATAATATTCTTTTTAAAGAGGAATAATTTGATTAATGTGGTGAATTAATGACATATGTGTCACATTATATCAAATTTGTAAAATTATAACTCAATGAAAAACAAAAAATAGATAATATGTGATACCATGTGAATGGATTTATAGAGATAATACAACTGGATCCTTATTGATGGGTAGGATTCATCATGTCATTTCATTGATATTTGGTTTATTTAGACAACATCATAATTCAAAATCCATTATTTAACCATGTTGAATGATAAAATTATATTAAATAAATATGTTATATACCTATTAATTTTTCTCTATTGACAGTTTTTAATGAGTTGTGGTTATATTATATTCTATGTTGGTTTGGTATTATATATCCCTCATAACAAATTTTTCAATGAATAATATATAGAGATTATAGGTATTGGGCAATGATATTTTTGATTCCCTACTGTAATAAGGTTTTATAGTTGATTTATTTATATACATGATTCCTTTTCTATTCTCGTTGAATTTTTTTTATGAAAACAGAAATCAAGATTATTTTTAAAATATATTATTTTATCCCTGAAACATTTTTTAATTATTTTTTCATCATTAATTAAATTTAATATATGTAGATATATTTTTATAAAATGGATTATAATTTTCTATAAAACACTAAACAATTTTCTTATTTTATCTATAAATAATTTCATTCCCACCTAATTTATCTATATAGATATTTTAACAATCTCATTTACTTTATTTAATAGACAATTCAATATTTCATTGATATTATCCATCCAAGATAAAATCAATAATGATTTATGGTGATCACCTTTTTTAGAAAATAGTATAAAGGAAATGAATCTAACATTTCATTATTTGAATTTCACGTGTATGAAAATTAAAATTCAAAAGAGTTTTTATTTATTTTATATAAATATCAAAATAATGATTTATAATCACTATATATACGTATTCATATGTTTGTGTGATTGTTATTTTCAAAAGTCTGATAGTATGATCTATCATATTAATAATTCAAATATATCATTTTTAACCCTTACAAGTACCATAGGGTGTACTCATTGTATGTAGTAATGAATAAAACATTGATATATGAATTTTCTCACAAAAATAGACAAACTCTAAGAGACTTATATATATATAATTGAAATCAGATGTATGAAAATATACACTTTAAATTTAAATTAATAATCTTTAATTTCTTTTTAAAATGTTTATATATTCTTTTGATTTGATAAAAAAGTTTAATTAAATTTGAACAAAAAAAATCAACATATAAATAACATTTTAGTCCTAAGGATTGGGGTGTAATTAATACTTGGATTGGTGAATCTATGTCGGTCACATTTCATGATTATCCCCAATCAACCATTTCTTACTTACTGATGTAAATGATTCAATATTATATCTTATATAACTCATTCAAAATTCATCAAAATATATATGATCAAAAATAAAAAAAATAGAGGATAAAATGTTTTCCCCAAATGTGGGTGACTCCATCCAGGTTTTTATATGTGTCATAGAAATCCAAGATTAATCCACAAATATTATAAGGTTGATTACAAAGATGCATAATTAGGTAGAACATTCTACCCACAATTATAATATCGTATAAATTTCAACTACAAACATCTTATATTATTATAATAGTTTAAAATAAATAATGTTAAAGATCCAATTAAAAATATGATGCTCTCTATCATTAATAAGTTGATCTTACCTTGTTTTCAAGGTGTATAATAATATTCATCCAAGGGTTACTAAATCTCTCAGGATATGATTTCATTATTCCAAAAATAATATATATATACAATAAAATATATAATTGAAATCCCATTTCATTTATAATTACTTCCTTCATCCATTTATCCATGACTCAATTTATAGAATATATCATTTATGTTCTACATATTTTGGTATATATCTCATTTTTTCTTGAAAATCATCTTGATTTATATCATCTATTAATTTAAATAACAATATTTTTTTGTTATCCTCATATATTAATTATTTCTAATTGGTTATTAACTATCCAAAAATCCCAAATTATGATATAGGATTTTTAATTCCTTAGAGAATCTTCAAAAATATATATATGGCTCAATAATCAATTTTCCATCTTATAAATTGAATATAAAATACTCATTTGTTGAATAATATTGTTAATTTATCTTGTTTTAATTTTATGTTGATTAAAAAATATTATCATTTTCTATTAATTATTTCTATCTACAAATAATCATGATATATTTATGAGAAAATTATTATTCACAATGTATAATAATTTTAAATTTTCATGTAATAACTTCTGGACTATTGGTGAGTAATTATTTAATGTTCGGTATTTTTTTCATGTTATTTTAATTATAAAATGGCCCATAATTTACATATATATATTACTTCAACATTGACGAATTTTTATTACATAAAATAATAAAAACCATGCCAGGACGTTATAGGTTTAGTTTCATTAGAAATTGGGAAATATAAACAACTGGTTCCTAAAACATCCACATTTTCTCCCACTTATTTCATCATAATAGGAATCTTTTTTGACATGTCATACTTAATACCCTTCTTCACATCCTAGGGAAAATAAAAAAATAAAATGGTGAGCACAAAATTCAATGTATAGGTAAACAAGGAAAATATCAATCATATCATAATCATAAGAACCTAACATTTGAAATTCATATTCTTCATATAAAATATCATAATATCATATCAAGGGATAATTCATAAAAGTTCAATGTAATCCCAATATTCATAACATAAGACACGATATTTTGTGGAATTCACACAAAATCATTGAAATTCATTAAATTTTAGTCAATGCTCATTGGCAAGACCATCACAGCAGACAAAGTCCATTACTGAACTGAGTTCACTCCCCGATCCAACCTTATCTTACTAAACTGGATTTAATTTCCATTTTTGTCTTACCTATCTCCTATGATATTAATCTTTACCCTATAAATTGTAAGGAGATATAGGTCCCACGCATTTCATAATGATACAATTCTAACGTGTTCCACAAAAACCTAAAAATGTTCAACATAGCATAACCCATGAAATGAAATGAATTTTTTAACAATCCTTCCATCATAATTAATATAAAACAAATGTATCTCATAAATAACTGAAAATAAATTCATATTAATAATAGGGTAATAAATATAATCGTATTTAAATAGTGTTATCTTATACGGAAAATAATTTCGACAAATTGCTTGAAATTAATTTATGATGAAAATATACATTCTTCTTTATAAACATATTCCTTACTAAAAATGCCACACAATTTAAGAAGAAATAATTTTTTTGTGAAAATAACCTTTTAATCATTTAGGGGATTCTTCAAAGAAGTAAGGAATTATGAATGTTTAAAAATCCCTTCATGTCGTACATGTTAAAAACATTCTTCTTATACATTATTCGAAAAATTAAAAAAACGTACCTCATACCAAAAATGAAAAAATATTACCTTCCTAACATTTAATAAAAATTCAAAAATAGTGATAATTGACATTAAAAAAATTTATAGGGATATAAATAATCTTAAATTTTTTGGAAACATGGACGTGAATGATAATTGTACCACAGTAAATACTTACGTATAAACAATCTCAGATAAAAATGAGATTGTGGGATTATCCATTACCTTATGTCTGATATGCTTCATATATATCTGAACCTCATGTATAATGATATAGATAATGTTACTGATTTATTCCAAAATCATAATAATTTTTATGATATCATTTATGATCATATTTTTATATGTTTGATAGTAAAATTTCATTGTGACTCGTTATTCGGGTATTAACAGATTTATGTTCTTATGCATGATTTTTCAGATATGTTCTTATTCCTATTTTAGGTTATATTTATAATATTTATAGTATGGTATTAGTATAATACATACCATTTTGATTAATTTATTTTATTTATATAATCATACATTTATGAATATTATGTATAACGAATCACATCACACCGTAGAGACTGTAAGTTGTACGTACGCACGAGCGACGATATAGTTCCCATAATTTTTAAATGGTATTGAATTTGATTGTGTATAGTATCTCAGAATAAAAAAAATTATATTAATCATATATAAATATATATAAATATTTTAATTACGTCACTATGCCCATCAATTTAAGGTGGTGGTGAAAAACTGAGTACACCATGGCGTGGAGACGATAAGTCGTACATACACACGAATGATGATTTCATTTTTCATTGGATGGGTAGAAGGTAGAATATGTTTTTTTTTCATTTTTATAATAACATTTCAGTATATTAGTAATAATTATTCTATTAATTTATAATGAAATAACAAATGAAGATAAAGTAGATGAAGGGAAAAAGTGTGAAAGAATCGGTATAAGATATCACATATTCCTCATCGTGCTTCCTTTAAGTCTCTTCTTATAGAACTAGGGTTGGTCATTGATGTCACGACCCATCCCCTAGGGCCCATGTCGTGACTACCCCAAGCCTACATTAAATAGACCATGGGCTGGCGACAAGCAACGAAAGGCGTATTCCCTAAAATGAGAAGACATTGCCTTTATATACAGAATGGCCCTAAAGCCTTCTTTTTTATTTTTATTATAGATTATCCCCCTTTTAAGGGATTAAGGGGAACCCATACATGACCTGTATTCCCATGGAACAAGGCCCGACATGACTCTCAATACATGCCCCGAAGGCCCAGAGGCATACTATGCCCAATACATGACCCATAGGTCCAACCCACTGGAACTTCCCCTACCCTAGATTCTACATCATTGATCACCTAGATCCCCACCATGCATTTCTAATCGGATTTCATTTCCCCATACTAAGTTGCACGGTTCCTGGTCCTGATGGCGGTTCTCATACCCTCTCATTCTTCCAATCTGATAGCTCTGCTTCTGGTGACTGCTATTATTCTTGATCTGATCCTCTTTTGGGGCATGCTCTGTGTGAACTGGGCTACTCTATGATCTTTGTGGCCTGAAGGCCCTGAGGCCTGAAGACCATTGATCACCCAAATGCCCTGGATACCCAAAGGCCCAAACCGGTGGCCCGAAATCCCAAATCAGGTGAATATTTCCGTCTCCTACAGTACTGAATAATACCTACTACAGTACTACTACAGTCACCTAGAAATTCACCTCCACCCGATTTTGAACCTGGGTCTCTTGGATGCCAAGAAGGAGCCCTTAACACTCAGGTACGGGCTCGTTGGCAAGGAATTTCCATTATAAACAGTAATCTCACCAAAACCTATCACACAGCAAGATACATGCATAACATAAACTATATAGTAAACATGGTGTTTACAGAAAGTAAAGGGGCTTAAATACATGCCCAACTGGAAATTACAAGTAAAAATGGAATGTACAAGTAAAAATGGAATGTACAAGTAAAAATGGAATGTACATGTAAAACTAAAAACAACTCCTATGAACACCTTCCAAGGATCCTACCTAAAG
The DNA here is from genome assembly GCA_963277665.1 of Viscum album. Lineage (NCBI taxonomy): Eukaryota > Viridiplantae > Streptophyta > Magnoliopsida > Santalales > Viscaceae > Viscum > Viscum album. Next base: position 1,392,326,580 of record OY728152.1, read on the forward strand.
AGAAGGTACAACATTCAAATGGTCGTCTCTGTCGTACGCCTCATCTAAGCTCCACCTCTGAGCATTCCCTATTCCTGGTAACCTAATCCTCAGTTAGCGATTTATGTCTTCTACATAAGATAGAAAAATGTGCTAGCGTATCCCATGTAGGGGTGAGTATTAAAATACTTAGTAAGGACGCCATGTCCCCTGAAGGTCTCTCAAATACACAAGGGATAAACCATAAAACATAGAAACAACGATCAACCATACATTGGTATATGCCCAAACATGTACCTATGTTATCAATATGTACTCATCTCACATAGGAGGAAAGAATATCACATAGGTAACACCATGAAGGTAGAAGTGCCACACAGGTAACACCACGAATGTAAGAGTACCACACAGGTAACCCCATGAAGATATAGTACCACATAGGTACACCTTGAAGATATAAGACTCACCTCACATAGGTATAAGTAATGTATAGAAATATAGATGATTAGTTGTGAAACTAGATCATCTTATTCTATCAAGAGGCACTACAGCTAATTATACGGAGTTTGACCCACACAGGATCGATAGGCACAATCCCCCAAAATGTCCCACATAGGATCTGACCCACACAGGATCGGTATGCGCTGACCCACACATGATCGCTGAGCACTGACCCACACATGATCACTATACACTGACCCACAAAAGATTATTGATATCTAACCCATAGAGGATCGATAGGTACTAACCCCCTCAATGAAACACACAGGATCTGACCTGCCTAGAGTCAATAGGTAACTAACCTTTGTATTATCCATCTCCAACCTTCACCTCACTGCAACCAACTAGATTCCTCGCACAAGGTGCGCTTGAGTTTCATAGAATCTATCCCTTGAGATATCCGTCGTACCTCGACTTCCACGAAGTCCCATGGAGATGTTTTCCATTGGTCTGTCACGCCATAAGGGAACCAACACAATAGACAGTGCATCAATCAGATTCCATGTCTTTATGTTATTATCATTTCCACTCTAAGGGCCCCATCGGATTTTGGGTTTGATCCAACTAGGAAATACTCCACCTTTATCCAAAACTGAATTGTATTATACCAAAAGTACAATTTTGATCCTTGGATTCTTGTGCCGAAGATGGTTCTTCAAACAGATGCTTGGTTCTCAAGATAATTCCACAAAGGCATATCTGGTTCTCTAGGGGCTCGGGTCTGGTCCAACCTAGTCAGACCGATCCGGCCTGGGCCGACCCTCCCCAGTTCAGGTCAACTCAGATATCCTGGGCTATGGCGGGCCTGGATGGCTGGGCACGACTCAGTGTCATGGCCCGCTGAGGTGGCCTATGGTCGGAAGACTACTATTGTAGGGTCTTCCCTATCAGTTTCTCGGGAGGGAGGCACCTCCCAGGTCACCCGAACCACCAAAGGTCCATTCGGTTTTTAGAATCAGGACCTGCTGGAGAGGGTCCTACTCGGTGTGTCGTGGTCGGCCGGTTCGTCGGCCGGTCCTTCTCCTCCCAGTGGTGTGACAATGCCGCTATCATCCACGACCGACTGGGTGTTGGCCGGCCTTCAGCCTCTATCGCGGAATCCTGCTCCACCTGCAACGTGAACACACACTTCCACTCTACTATGTGGACAGAGAGATGTTATCCGCCACCCTACTCTATCATGGCCGACGGGTCGCGGCCTCTTGCTTAACCGGTGGTGCGGACATGCACCGCCCCCCTTCCTTGTGGTTGGTTGGGTTTCGACCGCCACCTTCATCCATTAGCCATCACATCTTCGTTCTAAGCCCAAAAAATATTATGACTACATGTTCATGATCCTCTAGTCAAGGGATCCACATCCATATGTCCCTCTCAACCAAATATTTTTTTTCTAGCATCATTAATTATTTGGCGTTTATGAAATCATGAAGAACGGGTGAAGATGAAAAGATAAAGGGGCTAGGTATATGTGCAGGATAATGGTCAAGTTAGTTGGTCCATCATCATTGAGAATGCAGAATATGAAGAATTATTAAATAAATTCAATCTAAATTCAAATTAAATCTCCTACCTCGACGTTCATTGTAGTTTTCATGAGGATGAATATGAAGTTGATGAAAGGGACATCGGCATACGTTTCTCCCACAAGACGCTTCCAAAGTTGGTTCCTCATTCTTCGTTTAGAAGTCAATATTCGTTGGAGTATATTTCTCAAAAGGATCTCCCATGCTCTCCTTTCCTTTTCCAATGATTTCGCACATTAATGGGGTGGTTCCAAGTTAATAAGATTATGTTCACTAATTAAACAAAAAATGTTGTCACATTAATTGAATTGAAGTTGGCTCATTAACAAGGGGGAATTCCAAGGGTTAAAAGCATATTAAGAGGGGTTTGGGTGGTCCCCAACACCAAATTCAAATTGGTAGGTTTCAATTTCAAAAATAAAATAAAGCATGTTCAATTTATATTCTCCCACAAAAAGTCTGTAAACTAATTTTCACCCTCAACCTACTGCGGTCGAGAAGTAGGTCTCCTTAGGTGAATATCAGTGTTGCGAGCTCAATGGTGCCCTCAAATTTCAATTCCAAACACATGTTTGAAATTTAAAAAATGTTTCTCATGCATTTTCTGAACATACCAAAAAAAGTTCAAGAATTCATTCCGGGAACCCCAGGTCTCGGAATCACGCACTGTCAAATTTTTTGGACTTGTAATATTTCGATTTAATTAAAAAAGTACATGAAAAAATACAAGTCTTTACATTATCCCCACCTCATGTATTTGTGTCCCCGAAAGACACAACATAAACAAGGGAAACAAGTGGGGGTACTGAGCATGAATTTGATCCTCCAGCTCCCATGGGATCTCCTAGAGGTTCTTGTGCTACCAGTGTACACGCACCAGAGGTATTGAACATCAATTAAGGACCCGCTCCTATCAATCCTCAATCTCCATTGGAACCTCTGAAAATGGATCCCCATCATCAATGACCATTTCTCCCAAGTAAATGATGTGTTAATGATCATGTACATATCTCCTCATCTGGGATACATGAAAAACTTCGTGCACCTAGTGTAACTGAGTTGCAAGAGATTAGTGGTAAGCCACCTCGCCAACTCTGCTGAAGACCTAAAAGGGATGATGATGTTCGGATATGACTTGACACCTTGGCCAAATCTTTGTAAACCTCATCAATGTGAGACCCATATAAATACATGGTCACTATACTCAAACTCTATAGGTCTTCATCTCTTATCAGCATAGGACTTCTGCCAGCTCTGTGTAGTATTCATCTTCTCTTGGATGATCTACACCTTCTCTGTGGTAGCCCATACCATCTCTAGCCCGACAATTTCTAAATCCCCTAGGTCAGTCCAGCACAGAGGTGATCTATAAGGTCGTCTGTACAATGCCTTGAATTGCTCCATACTGATAGTGGAGTGATAGATGTTGTTTTAAGTGAACTTCACCAAAGGCAAGTAATCCTCACAGCTATGACCTATATCAAGGATGCAAGCATGTAGCATATCGTCGAGGGTCTGAATGGTCAGCTCTATCTGACCATTTTTTTGAGGATGGATGGCGGTTCTCAACCAAAGTTGTGTTCCAAACACCTCCTACAAGCCCTTCCATAGTCTAGAAGTAAAACATGCATCACAATTGGATAAAATTGTATATGGAACTCCAGGAAACCATAAAATCTCATGCATGTAGAGGTGTCCCAAGCTCTCGACTAATCCATGCTCTCTGATAGGTAAGAAGTGGGCCGACTTGGTGAGTTGGGCAATGATCACCCAGACAGATTCATGACCCCTGGACATAAAAATATAACTAAAAAGTGAAAAATATCTCAGGTATTTTCCACTCAGGATCCTAACTGAAGGGTAGGTACAAGTCATGATCAGTAGTCCCTACACCATGTCACGCCAAATGGCCACCTCCGAGAACTGTCTAGTCCTGACTCCCTCATCCTTGATCAATGTTTTTCGTCATATGCACAATACACAAAAAGGTGTGGGCATAGCCTTTTTAGGGGTGAGTATAACGATACTCATTAGGGACCTTGAGACCCCTGATGGTCTCCCAGAGTTCCAAAAATAAAATAAAACAATGTAAGACCTCAATCTCAAAGCACAAAGAAATAGATATAAAATATACTTAGTTATATGCCCATACATATAACTATGTTATCAAGACATACCCATATCATACATGAGGAAATAATACCACAAATTCAACACCATGAAGGTAGAAGTACCACACAGGTAACTAAATGAAGATATAAGTACCACACAGGTTACGCCCCGAAGAAAACACCACGAAGGTAGAAATACCACACAGGTAACTCTACGAAAATAAAAGTGCCACAAAGATAACACTACGAAGATAGAAGTACAACATAGGTAACGCCACAAAGATAACAGCATGAAGGTAAAAGTCTGAACTCACAATCAGGTATTACTTAAGTACATAATTACACATTATTTGTCCAAAGCTAGATCATCTTATTCTATTAAGAGGCACTGATTCTGAACCACATATGATCAATAGGTACTAACCCTCGTGGACCCACACATTATTGGTATGCACTAACCCACATAGGATCGCTGAGCACTGACCCTCCCAGGATCTGAGAAAAGCTGACCCACACATGATAGATAGTTTCTGACCCACACAGGATTGATGTTCATTCATCATGTTACAACCTGCCCCAGGATTCCTCGCACCTGGTACACTCATTCTCCTTAGAATCTTCCCCTCAAGATATCAGTCATACCTCTACCACCACTAATCTCCAAAAAGTAGTAACACAATGGACTGCTATGTCGTTAGGGTTCCAACGTGACAGACAGTGCGTCAATCGGACGCTCGGTCTGTGAGTTATAAGTGTTTTAGTTCTGAGTTCCCGGTTGGATTTGGGTTCGATCCAACCTAGTCATACTCCAACTATTTCCAAAACTCAATTGGCTTATACATAAACAACCATATGAGTCTGAGGGTCCCTACGCTATAGATGGTTCGCCAAACGAACCCCCAGATTTCAAAATATGTCCCTTTAAGTGTTTCTGGGTCTGGTTGGGCCCGGGTGCTGTCTGACTAGGACATACAGACCCGGTCTGGGCATACCCACCTTGTTTTGGGTCAAGCCAACCCAGTTCAAGTCGACTTGACCCTGTCAGGGTCTGAAAAATCAGGGCTAGGCCGCGGTGGGCTCAGCTCAGCCCGTTGGGCACACACGGCCCACCTGCGGTGAAGCATGGCCCACTGGGCTCACACGGCTCAGCCCGTGGTAGAGTGTGGCCCACTGGCTCATGTGGCCTACTGGATAGGGGTCCGCTCATGCTGGCATGGCAGGGGAGCAGCCCCCCCCCCCATATTGAAACCAAAGAAGCAGTGCCTTAGGGCGCTGTCATGTGACACGAGACCCGTTTTGGGTCCTGCCACCATGACTAATGAGCCATGGCCCGCATCCTCTGGCGGGACATTGGTCATACCACCCTACTCATCCACAATGGCATGGGTGTGCCCCCTAATTTGACCGCTGCTGCCGATGATCCATGATTGTTTTCTCTGGCGGTGCGGGTGCACTGCCGCCACCCTCACGACCGACCAGTGTCGGCCTCCACCTCGGTCCCCGCTAGTGTCGATCGCTGGTACATCCATGCTAGTGGTCTTCCATGAAGAACACATGGGTTAAACAAGGTAGCGGATGGTTCGGTTCGTGTTTGATAGTTTTTCACCCACCATGTTTGCTCGAAAATGTGAGAGGATTAAAGGATTCAATAATAACTTTGAAAAAATAATTAAACTACACATCAAAATGATTGAGAAACACCCACTGTTGAGGAAGTGGGTCGGTGTCTGTCATCCTCGCAACTAGCCTCCAAAGACGTCTCTTGATCATCGATCTTCAGTTCTGGGTTTCAGAGTAACTCACCACCACTCTCCAGAACAAGCTCCATCTTCCAAGGTTTTGGCATCCTGACACTTTGTCAGCACTTCATTACTTGGTGAAGTAGTTCTGACACCTCCTCCCAAGCTCCATATAAATTGGAGAGGAGGAGGGTGTCCATCGTTTGTGGGATTTAATGGCGGGTCATTAATTAAAAACCTCCCCAATTCCCCAATGATGTAGTTACATAGGACTGAAAGGTCTGATCATTTATGGGATTGGAACGTCATTGGTCCCACGTAGCCAGTTTTCTGCTGGAGGAAAAGTTAAAAGAAGCATTAAAAATTAACTAGGTAATTTGTATTAATCTTTTAATAGTCCCAAAATCTAACTTTTTCTCTGATCCTACTACAGTCGATGTGAATCCTTTGTTAATAGAATATTATCACTACAGATTCAACCGTGCCCTCGTATTTTTATTCCGAGCACTGGTTCAAATGATAGAGAACACTTCTCGCATGTTTAATGAGTGTACCATAAAAAATATCAGAAATTCATTCTGGGCACACTGGATCTCAGAATCACGCATCATCAATTTTCAAAGACTTGTAATAATTCCATATAAATAAATTAAAAAAATTACGTGGAAAATATATTCATTTACATTCTCCATACATTAGGTATTTTCTTCCTCAAAATCCACAACATAGACTAAGAATAGAAATAGGGGTACTGAGCACGAATCTGAACCTCCCACTCCCATGTTCTCTCCTGGAGTTTTCCGTGCTTCCAGCGAATGTGCACATGAGGTATCGACTGCCTATGAAGGACTCACTCCTGTCGATCATCAATCTCTATTAGAACCTATGTAAACGCTGCCCCATCATCAAATTCCATATCACCATGGTTGATTATGTGAGATGGGTCATGTCCGTATCTCCTCAACTGAGATACATGGAAGACATCATGCACCCTCTCCAACTGTGGTGGTAGTGCCAATCAGTATGCCACCTCGAAAATCCTTCTATGTATCATAAATGGTCTGATAAACTTCGGGGAGAGTTTTTCACCTTGACCAATTCTATGTAGTACAGATCGAGGAGATACTAGTAAGAATACATGGTTGCCCTCTGGGAAATCCAGTGGTCTCCACCTCCTATCAGCATAAGATGTTGTTCTTCTCTATACAGTCTTCATCTACTCTTGGATGATCTAAACCTTCTCTGTGGTAGCCTGTACCAACTCTGGACTCATAAGTTCTAACTCCCCTAGGTCTATCTATCACAGAGTCAATCTTCTTGGTCGACCGTACAAGGCTTAAAATGGTTCATTATTGATGGTGGAGTGATAACTGTTGTTTTATGCGACACCACCAAGGGAAAGTGATCCTCCCAGCTGTGGCAAAAAACTATGATGCAAGAATGAAGCATGTCCTGCAATGTTTCTATGGTACGCTCTATTTGACCATCTTTATGAGGATGAAATGTGGTGCTCAAATGTAGTTGAGTCCCGAACACCTCAAATAATCCCATACACAACCAGTATTTGAAACGTGTGTCACGGTCAGAGATGATCGTCGATGGAACCCAATGAAGTCATACAATCCCATTTATGTAGAGGTGTTACAAGACCTCTACTGATCCCTACTCTCAGAAAGGTATGAAGTGGACTGACCTTGGTGAGTTGGTCAATGATCACCCTGATAGAATTTTTTCCCTTATATGTATGTGGAAGCCCTATATCAAAGTCCAATGAGATTTCATCCCACTTCCACTTTGGCTTCTCTAGTGGCCATTCTAATCCTTCTAGAACTTGATTCTCGACCTTCACCTACTGACAAGTGAGGCATCGAGAAAAAAATTCTACCACTTCTTTCATCATCCCTGGCCACCACTGCTAATATCGGAGGCCCTAGTACATCTTCACCACACCAAGATATACTACCAGTGGGGACGTATGGAACTCCCTCAACACCTCCTCTTGTATCTCCATTGGTACCATGTGTTTGATCTAAAGAGGTTTAAGTGCTCCCCACTATCAAAAAATTCATCTCGTTCTTATCCAGAGGATATCTAAGCATGCCGAGCCTCGTAGTCAATGTCCCCAAGCTGCACCTCCCTGACTCGTAGAAGGAGTGGGGGAGCAATTGTCCCAGACTGGAGGTATGCTTCTCTATCACTATCCAGGAAGGATATCTTCAACGCAGCTAGCTGCTATGTCACCTCACTCAGCAACTATAGACCAGACCTCCTACTAAGTGAATCTACTACCATGTTTCCCTTTATATGATGATAGACTATCTCAAAGTGATAGTCATGGAGGATCTCTATCCATCTCCAATGTCTTAGATTCTTGTAATTCTAAGAGAAGATATACTTGAGAATCTTGTGATCAGAGTAGACTGTAAAACATTCACTCATCAAGTAATGTCGCCACATATTTAGGGCGTAGACCACTTCTTCTCACTCCAAGTCGTTGGTAGCATACTTCTTCTCCTGTTGCCTCAGTTTTCATGAGCCGTAGGCAATCAGTGCTCGCTCTAGCATGGGAACACACCCAATTCTTGTTCCTAATGTGTCATAGTAGACTACATAACCATTTCCCTACTCTGGTAGCCTCAAGATAAGGTCACTCATCAGTCTCTTCCTCAACTCTAGAAAACATTGCTAACATCTCTCCATCCCTAATAAGGGGTTTCCCTTATTTGTTAATGCTGAAAAGGGTGTTGCAACTCTGGAAAGGTCAGACACAAATCTATGGTATTATCCATCCAACCTTAGAAAACACCTCACTTCGGTCACACTATTGAGTGGCTCCCAATCAAGTATATCCTCTATCATTGCTGGATATACATTAAATCCAACATCCTATATAATGTGTCACAGAAAGTGGACCTCTCATTTCTAGAATTGGCACTTCGACAGCTTACCAAAAAGTTGGTGCTCTCTGAGTGTATCCAGAACTATCAGAACATTATAGGTATGCTCCTCCTCCATCGTTAAGTAGATCAAGATGTAATCGATGAATACTACACAAAGTGATCAAGGAATGGATGGAAGATCATGTTCATGAGTCTCGTGATCACTTTTGGGGCATTGGTCATGCTGAATGGCATTACCAAGAACTCATAGTGGCCATACTGACATCTAAAGGTCGTCTTGTACAAATCTTCAACTCGTACCCTGAGTTGATGATAGCCTGATCTTAGGTTTATCATCAAAAACCAAGGATCTCCCTTCTACTGATCAAAAATATCATCAATCCTTGGAAGTGGATACTTGTTCTTCATAGTCACCAGGTTTAGGTTCTAGTAGTCCAAAAAGAGTCTCAAACTCACTTCTTCCATCTTGGTGAAAATAATTGGGGCTTCTCAAATAAAAAAACTGGCCCTTATGAACCCCTTCCTCTTCAAGTCCTTCTACTATACTTGTAACTCACAAAGCTCAGCAGGAGCCATCCGATATGCTGGTGTAGATATCAGTGTCGTCCAAGGGTACAAGTTGATGTGAAATACTACCTCTATGCATGGAGGTAGTCCAAGAACATCATCAGGAAAGACATCGTCATACTAGTCCACCTCTATAGGATAGCTCGGACTCTCAACATCAACTACCATGAGGGTAAGTTTGGCCAACTAATGTGTGATCAGCTACACCATCCTCCGAGTAAGTCCATCCTTTGCTGCAAAGGTTCCCTTCTTTCCAGCGAAGGAAAAACTTGTCCCATCCTAATATACTCACTGTACTTTGCACATAATACAGTCAATCTGAGCATAGACTGTGGATAGACAGTCCATACCCAAGATGATGTTTTAAGGCCTCAACGCCGATACTAGAATATCCTGGATGAAGCTCTTGCCTCCTAGAGTAATCTCACACTACTGACACCAATGTGAATTTGTCGAATCTTCTTTCATAGGTGTCTATAGCTGTACGGATGGAGCCAACAGCTCCAACAGAATCTCTGAGCTCCAACTGAGTGTCGTGGCAATAAAAGAGAGAATGGAACTAGTGTCTATAAGTACTGTAGATTAGGTAGAGTAGACAAAGATTGTATCTCTAATCATCTCTGGAGCACCATGATTGTAGGCCTCAACTACCTGGAGTTGAGCTTATCCCTGTCCACCAACTCCCTATGGTCGGGGTGGACCACCTGGAGGTGGTGGCAGAAGATCCTCGAATCGTCATCCATAGCCTGCTTCATGGAAAACCCCTCTTCCATGATCACCTACTTCATGCGGAACTCCTTGATCTAATCTCTACCTCTTCCTCAATGGTCTCATGACTGTCTGCTGGTCGTCTGCATGATGGGACGGACAGTCGCGTGCCATGTGACCCTGCCCGCCGCATGGGTAGCATTTCCTGCCGTTAAGATGTCCTCTTCTATCCTCTGATCCCCGCACCACCGAACTTGTATCCTGAGGTCATCCACCAGAAGGTATGGCCCACATAGGTCCCTGGGCCTTCTGTCTATTACTAGCTGTAAATGTCTCTGCTAACTGATTTTTAGTGGTGGTTGTCTCTATCGGTGCCTTCTCACCTAGGAAGATCTCCACCAAGAGCACTGGCTCTAGCACCCAGCTTGCGTCGGAATGCTGAGTGATATCGTCGTTCCTCTGATCTCTCCTCACAGACCCTTCTCAAAGGTCTAGGCCTTGATGAAAAGGACATGTACCATGTCAGTGGAGTAGTGGGGGAGATCAGTGAGCCTTGCCGAGTATTGGGCCATAGTCATGCTACCCTGTTGTAAGTGCAACAACTCTTGTATACGCAAGGAGCGTAAGGTCACTGGGATGAACTCTTCCCTGAAAAATCTCTCTATGTCCACCCAGATGAGACTCACCACATCTTGTATATGGAGTATAAGACTCCACCATCTCCCAGCTACTCCCTGGAAGATACTAGTATCAAGGATAACCATCAGATCTGCTGATGTCCCCACTAAATGAAAAACTCTGGCCACAGCCTCAAGCCAATCCTCAGCCGCCTATGGGTCCATCTTGTCTCAGAATTTCAGAGGCCTATAACTCTAAAAATTGTACTATGCACTCAGATGATGTGCATCCTATGCTAATTGGACTGGTGGTAACGACTACCAAACAGGTAGTGGTGTTGCAAGTACACCACCCGAAGGTGCTAACGCCGTAAGAGGGCCTTGTACCGAGGCCTCATTTCTCGGTGGAAAGTCATCATATACTCTCATGGGAATCCAAGATGGTTGACTATGTACTTTAATATTGAAAAAAATAGGTGTGTCGCAGTTAATATGTTAAACCTAGGGATCTGACTCAAAAGAGATCACAAAGAGAAACTTTTCAAAACACACGCAATCAATGTTTCTATGAACTGAGTCGGAAATCAGAAGATAGGGTCATGGGGTATGGATATGTTGGTATCTACGTCAATGTTGGATTCACAAAACTAAAAACAACACTCATAACACATAACATAATTGCCACTTAGGAAAGATCAGAGTCCTAGTTCTTTGGTTGAACCGACTCCTCTTATACCACTTTGTCTCGACCCATCCCTCGGGGCCCATTCATTGACTACCCCAAGCATGCCTTTCATAGGTAAGGGATTGAAGAATTTCACCTGAAATGTGTGTCCCTAAAATGGGAATGCATTTCCTTTTTAACCTATATAGACACACAGTCTAGGAACATAACAAGAAGAAACTACAAAGTAAACTACTGTAGTAAAAGTGTATTGAAATTAAAGGGTCCAGAATACAAGCCCAACTGAAAAATACAGGTACAACAGAAAGAAAACATAAAATGAAACAGTGAAAAAAAATTCATGGATCATCCACAAGGGATCTTACCTAAAGGGTAGGTACAGCTCACGATCAGTAGTCCATATGTATCATCATGCCAAATGGCCACCTCCGAGCACCATCCAGTCCTGACTCCCTCAGCCTCGATCAATAATTTCCATCGTTTGTGCAAGACATAAGAAGGTGTGGGAGTAGCCCCTACAGGGGTGAGTATAACGATACTTAGTGGGGACCTCGAGACCTTCGTTGGTCTCCTAGAGTTCCACAAAGGATATACCACAAATCAGTGTCTCACTCTCAATGCATGAAGCAATAAATATCAATTAAACATGGGTATATGCCCATTCATATACCAATGTTATCAAGACATAATCATATCATACATGAGGGTAGAATACAAAAAAGGTAACACCACGATGGTAGAAGTACCACACAGGTAACACCGCGAAGTTACAAGTACCACACAAGTAAAACCATGAAGACAAGACCACGAAGGTAGAAGTACCACATAGGTTACACCACGAAGATAGAAGTACCACACAGGTAACACCATGATGATATAATTACCACATAAGTAACGCCACAAAGATAACATCATGATTGTAAAAGAATTTTATCACTATCAGGTATAACTTACGTAAAAAAGTATAGATCATTAGGCATAATCTAGATCATCTTATTCTGTTAAGAGGCACTGCTTTTGAACCACACAAGATCGATAGGTACTAACCCCCAATAACACATACTAGATATGACCCACACAAGATCGGAATATGCTGACCCACACGGGATCACTTAGTGCTAACCCCTGTGGGATTTAATAGAAGATGACCCACACAGGATCAATATATGCTGGCCCACACAAGATCGATATATGCTGACCCACACAGGATCGATGTTCATTCTTCACATTACAGACTACCACATGATTCCTTACACTCTGTGTGCTCGAGATCCATAGAATCTACTCCTTGATATATGGTTCATACATATACCGCCACTAAGATCCACAAAGGGGTAACCCAAATGACCTTCATGTCATTAGGGTTTCTAACGTGACAGACGGTGCGTCAATCGGACACTCGGTCTGTGAGTTATAAGCATTTTAGTTCCGAGGGCCCAGTTGGATTCAAGTTCAATCCAACCCGACCATACACCAATTGTTTCCAAAACTGTAGTGGAGTATACCAAAAGGAACTCTTTTTGCTAGAGTCCCAGCGTCACAGACGGTTCATCAAACAGATTCCTGGATTTCAAGATATGGTCTTTTAAGTGTTTTGTGTCCGGTCCGACCGGGGCGGACCGACCTAGTCTGGGCTGACACGACACGGTCCGGGTCCGTACTGGGCAGGTTGGGCTGCGGTGGGTCCATCCCACTGGGCTGAGTTCTAGCCCGGCCTGTTGGGCTCGCGCGGCCAGGCCCGTGGTGAGGCTCCGCTTACTGGGCTCGCGCGGAGCGCTTAAGCGGGGTCTGCTCGGGATGTCATTGGAGGGGAGAAGTCCACCCATTGGAAACTAAAACGGTATAACCTAATGGTGATGCCAAGTCATGTGGGACCTGTTGTAGGTCCAGCCGCCATGGCTGATGAGCCGCGGCCCACCCCCTCTATTGGCGCGCCGGTCACTCTGCCCTCCTCATCCACATTCAGTTGGTGTACCGTCTACCTCCTCTAATAGCTATGGCTAAGGAGCCACATCTGGTTCCTTGGACGACGCGGGTGCACCACCTCCCCCCTCACAACCGGCTAGTAAAGGCCACCGATGTGGTCCTGGCCGGCACCGATCGCTCCTACCACCGCACCGATGGTCTTTCAGGGAGAACACATTGTGTAAACAAGGTTCCATATGGTTCAGGTCGTGTTCGTTAGGCCCACACCCTCCTCATTTTCTCAAAAACACGAGGGATTGTTAAAACATTCAACAATAACTTTGAAAAAAATCGAAATTAAACCCTACCTCAAGATTGATGGAGAAATTCCCACAGTTGAGGAAGTGGGTTGGTGTCTGCCATCCTCGCAACTAGCCTCCAATGATGTTGATTGATCGTCGATATTCAGTTTGGGGTTTTGGTGTTTCTCACCACTGCTCATCAGAACCGGATCCGTCTTCCGAGTTTTTAACATCCCATAACATTCTCAGCACTTTGTTTCTTGGTGAAGCAGTGCTGACACCTCTCCCCTAGCTCCATATAAATAAGAGACGGAGATTGTTTCCAACGTTCGTGGGATTTAATGGGGGCTCATTAATTAGGAACCTTCCTAATTACCCAATAGTGCAGATACTTATGATTGAAAGGTCATTCCATTTATTATCTTCACATATCACTAGTCCCACGTTGTCGCTTATCCGTTAGAGGAAAAGATAAAAGGGAAAATAAAAATTAACTATGTTATTTTTATTATTCTTTTAAAAGTCCCAAAATCTACCTTTTCTTCAAGACCTTCTGTGGTCGAAGTGAATCCTCCCTTAAGAGAATCTCGTCACTGCAGATTCAGTGGTGCCCTCTGATTTTTAATCTGGGAACTAGTTAAAATGTTAGAAAAAGCCACTAGCGCGTTTACTGAGTGTACCTTAAAATGATCAAAAATATATTTTGGGCACATCGAGCCTCTGAATCATGCAACGTCAATTTTCACAGACTCGTAATAATTCCATATAATTAAAATAAAAAAATAACATGGAAAATTTGGGTCTTTACAACTTATATACCCTAAATGAAAGTTTTTAGGCTCTGGTGATTAGAGTTCACACTTGAGTCCATTTGGTTTAACAGATTAGTGACACAAACCTGCTGAGGTGGGATGGTAAAATATGGTATCAAAGAGGATTCATTTAAACATCCTTAATATTATGGTGAAATGGTATAAATGTTATTAGAGTTATAGACTTGGTATATATTTTTTATTTATATGTTCACGAAAACATGATCATAGTAAAATATCAAGAAAATATTAGAGTTAAACTTCAATTTTTTTGGTTTTTTTATTGAATAATCCTAATGATAATTTTATATTATGTTTTTTAAAATTAGTAATTTAAAATCCATAAAACATTTATTTTACCGATTATAATTCATCATTTAGAAGTTGTTATTTTTGGATAAAATTAAAATAAATTTTAGTTGAAGTATTGTCGAAAGAGAAATGACATGTCTATGTGGAAACATGTTACATTACAGTTTTTACCATGCTTTACTAAAATTAATGGACTTATTTTTCAATGTCATGGAAATATGTTTTACCCATATGATTCCTTGTCATGACTTATGACCATGTCATAGTGTACCTCATGGTTTTCAAATGTCGTTTAATAATGGTGAGTTAGAGTGTAAAATACCACCATAGAGAGTGTTTTTATTTTTTTGAATTATTTTTTTTAATGTAAAATGGTTTATAAGAAGTTAAAGTAGGTGTCAGCTAAGGTTATTTCCATAAAAATGGAGGTTTATTATAGTGAAATATATTTTGATGATAAATTAATTTGGCGTATTTTTTATGAAATCCCAATATTCTATGATAAAGGAAAAAAATTTAATGATGATAATCATGGTAAAAGTATAATTGTTTATGATTTTAGGGACATATTTGTTTCAAATTTGTGTGTTTTATTGAAAATGAATAATGATAAACCAAGTCATGGTTTGATAAAAATTTGTCTTGGTGTATTTGTTATAAAGTTTCTTAAAGTATGGAAATGTTTAGGTCACAAGGTGATAATGTATTTTTTGTTTATAGTTTGAGGAGACAGTGTATTAAATGGGTTGATAAGAAATTGTTTACATTTACCCCTTCATGGTTGGTCATGTACTGCTCAAAAAATCATATTCTTATTCTTATCTAAATAAATAAATCTTTGGGGTTAATTTATTATATTTTAAAATAGTTCTTATATATTTGGATAGATATATTTTACCATGATTAGTAATGTAATTAATAATTTGATTTATGGTAAACATTTATTTTTTACATCGAATTTGAGAAAAAAGATTACAATGTTAAGAAGTGTGGATATAGATGGAATATAATTAGAGAAATATCTATACTAAAAAATGGTAGAATGGTTATAATAGTTTGGATTTTATTAATATATTAATTTAAATAATTAAGAGGATACCATCTTTCCTAATGCACATGGAGTGTACTATTACACAATCAAAGGTGAAATGTTTTATTTTTTATTCATTTGACATATATTGTTCACTTTATGTGTAGTGAATTTTTCCAATCTGTGATAATAAAATGTTCTAAAACTATGTATTGTTTTGAGTCGATAAAAGAATTTCTTACACTTTGAAAATTTTTACCAAGAAGTAGGATTCAATGGATATTGGTACACTAAGACACCATTTAGGTTGTTCTCCTTGAATGAAGCCCAATGTTGTTGAACTAAGTATAATTTTCTATCATTATTATTCTTTATTGAATTTATCATTAATGTGGAAGTGTATTGTGTTTCAAATAGACTTGAATAAAGACCATTTTATGGTTTTCTTGTTAAATTAACATATCCAAATTTACCCTCTTAGGGTATCATCCCTTTATGAGATCACCAATTGTTATCTGAGAATAATGTTAAATTTAATGGTGTTTTTATCTCTATATAATCCATTAATGTGATTTTTGTTCACTAAGGAATTATGATCATAGATAGGCACAACATAAAACATTAGTATAATTGTATTAGGGACTACATGTGATCATTTGGCATGAATGTGTTCATTTTTTCAATAATGTAATTTCCATTAACATGGATAGTTGAGATCAAATATATAAGGTTGTCAAGGAATTGAATGATAAACCCAAGGTAATAAACCAAGGATATATTTTTTCAATAAAATTAGACAATAATGATATCATTTAAACCATAAAACAACATGAGAGAAAATGTTTTAAAAATTTATAAAGGCTACCCAAATGTATGTGATGAATAATTACATGTTTTTTGAATAAGTGTATGGAATTATGAATAAACAGAGCTGAATTTATTGAATAATTATTTAGTTTAGTGGATGTGATTACTGAGTACATGTTTGGACATAGTTAAACCGTTGAATATTTCAATGTTATGAAGTATATCATTAACTTACTTCAATACAATTATATTTTTTTAAGGAAAATGATCCAAACATTTCATTATATATAGACCATATTTTATTCATATAAGAGTAGAATTAATGAGGAAGATCCTTTAGAAAAGGAAAGATCTTGAAAATTTTAAATCTATGAAATTAATTATCTTATCATTGAGGATGATACAATGGAGAAAAGTAGAATAGGAAAAGTGAATTCTTTACTAAATTATGAAAAATTATAAAATGAAATTTCAAATTAAAGGCTATAATTTCTTGATATCATTGTGGATTTCTTAAGATTATATCTAAAATGTTTCCCAAGAATTTAGGTGATGAATAAGAAGATGTGAAACCTATTAAAATCATCTAGTCTGGTAAAAAAAATTAAATATTTAAGAATAATATATTTATAAAAAAATCATTTTCTTTTAAAATAGGATAACTTTTTTAAATTTATATATATACATGTGATATTGAGTATTTTAAAGACATTATCAAGGATTTTCTTCTAGACATCAAAGAAAACCACTGATATATGGAACAAATATATATTTTAGATATTGAATTATAGTGAATTGTTGACCCTGAGGTATAGTTATAGGTTTATCATAAATAAATATATGTTCAGTGAGATATAATAAAGAAGATTATATTATGGTATATGATTACAAGGTATATATATAGAAGTAAGAAAAAAAATACAATTTCAGTGACGAGATTCAAAACAAGAACCTGTAATTTTGGAACAGGTAAAGAAAATGATTGAGGTGAAGCTCAATGTGGAATATTATGTCTTAATTATTAATGGAATAACCAATACAATGAATATAAGGGTCAAGAAGATGAAAAATCATGAATTAAAAGTCATATAAATTGTGTGAAATATAAAAGAGAAATAAATATATAGGACAACTGAAATGGAATCAAGAAGATAGCTCATATAGTTTATAGAGAAGGTAATGGAGGTTAACATATATCATATAAATAATATTAAGTATTAATTAGAAGAGAAATTTTTTTATAATAAAATAAAATTTTGTGTGGCGAATGATTGAAAATAAGAGTCCACAATAGTTGATGTAAAGACAAAATATCACACTCCTAATGTAATATAGAATTAAAAAATCCAAAAATAACACTGGTCCGCTTATAATGAAACAAAATAATTCAAGTTAAATTATATTATTTTTTGAGTAAATATGGTCTATATGAAAACATATATTCCATAATAAATAGGCACATAGAGGCATAATATCAATGGAGAAATGTGATTATAAATCAATATACTTGATATTTTTCAATGGATACTTTTCTTGGTATAATGTTTATTCACATAAATATTGTTATTTCCCATAAATAAATTAAAGGAATGTTTCAGTAGTGACTTGAAGTTTTGGTATGTAGCACCTTAAATAGTTATCCAGAAATATAAAACCCCAAAATAGGTTTGAACCATTATAAGATAATAAATATCCATCATATTAGTTGGATAATAATATAAATAAACTCACAAATTATAATAAGGAACAACCAAGAATAAGAAAATTATGAAATGTAAATCATAAGGGATATTTATTTAAATGAAATGGATAGATCTCGAGCATGGATTCATGATATTATAGACACATCCTATATGATGATAAATAAGGACCTTATAACTAGTATAAAATATTAAAAGTAATGATTAATAATATTTGGAAATAATTAATGATGCATGATAAATATATAATGGATGTCTTATTTTTTTGGAACATATATGAGAAAGTTTTATGTCCTGGTTTTAAAGGTCTTCATCGTGTTCTCATATGAATAAGATAATTGTGTGGATCATGAAATGTGTAATAATTCACCAAGTGTGTTTTAATATTAAGAGAGAAATATAGTGAAACATTAATGAAAGATAAGCATATAATTGGAATCATTACCTTATAAGTAGAGATTTTTATATTTGATTTCCCTCTAAGGATAATAAAAAATCTATTCCAAAAAAAGATTTGAAATATTAGCAAAAATTTCATTAAATATTTTCCAAAACATGAAGGTTCTTGTGATATCTCTATGATCATACATAATCATAACCATATATGAAATTTTTTCTTAAAGGGAATGATTATTTTGAAAAATTATTAAATGAAAAAAAATTCTATGAGTTGATTATAATTTGTTTATGTTGATGATTGTTGGGTGATATAACTAACTGAGTTTATGGAAAGAGATTATATACACTATTCAATGATGAATAACGTTGGATTGATTGGTTTATGGAGGTGTATTTTAAAAACCAATATTATAGTTTCATTACCGAATATCAATGATTGGTAAAAAATCTTTTTATAAAGAAAATATAATTTTTTATTGAATGTGCAATTGGGTACCAATTTACATCTGGGCGATTATCTTGAAAAATAAAAAATAATGTCCCGTATTTCAAAAGGACATTATAATAAATCAAATGGTATCATTGATAGGAAAAATTGGTCAATCAATAACTTTGATCACATGATGCTCATTATGATAATTTTAATAAAGATGTTTTTATGGAGGTTCTATTGAGATCAATCTAAATTAAAAAATTTCCGAAGTTTCTTCATGTTCAATAGAAATAAACATATTATAGATGTTATCCAAATAATCTCACATTGATGTATATTTTAATCACTAGAATAAAAAATATTTCATTCTCAATAAGTAAACGAACCACTAAATTCTGGAATTGTGAGTGAATGATGTTATTTGTCTAGGATAATCGTGAAATTGAAAAACTTATGGATTATGAAAGTAAATTATTTAAAAATATTTTAAAATCAGAATATTTTGATTTGAAATATGTTTTGATTTTTTTTAACTATTCAGTAATGAAATTCTAGATGAATTGAATGATTATTTGAGTTTCACAAAGGTAGTACAATGTGTTGGGGTTTATTTATAAAAATCATGGAAGATTAGGAAACATGATCATGTTTATCAATAGTGATTACGTAATAAATCATTGATGATATTAATGAATAAATATTAAATCAAGACTTGGCATATCTAGTAAAAATAAGAATAATGAATTCTCTATATAAAACAATATACCAATAGAGTCTATAATTTTTTATGTGACAGGTTAGTATAAAAGATAGATAAATTATTTTAATATAGATCATGATTAAATTAGAAAAAATAAAATATGATAGAATGTTTTGATGCTAGAGAACAGTATTTATATAAAAACAATTGGGTTATAAAGAAAAAAATTCATTAATAAGGCATTGGGATCCAAAACAAAAATGATAAGTGTCTAAAAAATACTCTCATATTGAATGATTTTATTTGTATTAGAAAATTTATCTCATGGATTTATTAGAATTGGTAAATTTATTATTATCTAGACCATTGAAAATTGGCTATAGTTATTCGAACTGAACATCAAAAAAGTTATTATTAATGTATTCCTCAAATTATAGTTTTAAATCAAATATTTAGATAGATTTTTCATTTATAAGGATGGGAAAAAATGTTTTATATGAATATGGAACATTATAATATAAATATTGAACTAAGATATTATTATTCAATGATTGATCACTACTTCAAAAATATTGGATTCCAATATGGGGAGTTTATCATAATTTCTATGTTAAGAAGGATTATGATCAGAGTATGATATTTCCAATATTCTTTGATGATAAAATCATCGTAAGATAAAATGAATCTCATTGAAATAAGTTTCAAAATTTCTTGAGGATGTGTACAATATTTATATTATTGGTGATTGAATTTTTTCGTGGATAGTAGGTGATCCAATGAAAGTAGTGAAATTTTATTTCTTATTCCAAATATTCTAAAGTGGTGGTGAAGAAATTATTACTGTAAGATAGAAAAATTATTACAATTTGTATTGATATACATATGAAGATACTAATGGAAGATGTTGGTAAGGGGATCAATTTAGTGATTTATAGGTAAATCATAAGAATATTATTGTAATTAACAACTTATAGACCAAAAATAATGTTTACTATATTCTTGGTGGAAATGTATCAATGTTTTCCAAATTATACCCAAATTTATGTGGTGAAAAGTATACTTAGGTATATTAGAGGAAAGGTAGATTTAATTAAATTTTATATATTAACTTAGTAATAATATTTATATTGGTATAAATATTCGAATTGGATTGGTTTAATAGGTTATATTAACTATTCTATAGGTGACACATTTTTCCTTACACATTTTTGCATTTCTTAGTTTAGAAAGAAATATGATTTTAAATAAATAAGAACTAAAAAATAAGAATGCTTTAACCTATATTTATATGATATGATAAGATGAGAGATGAGTTGATCTTTCATAAAATTTCTAGAAGGGTGATATTGAATTTTGAATTTAGATTTAAGGGAGGGTACTTTAGTTGTATTGAGGATATAATTTGTTATATTTTGGAGGCATAAATATGCCTGATGAATGATAGAAAATATATATTGAGAGTTAATATAGTTAAAAAAAATTCCCCTCTTCCAAATAAACATTCATTATTGTTTCGTTATAGTAACACCTATATACTATAGCATTATGATTATATCCAAGAATGATTCCATCAACACCAATCTATTCAAACATCCACATATTTTTACCCTTAAATTTAATAATTCAGGGATAGTCGAACACCTTAAGGTGTTTCAATCATAGAGATTTTTTTAGTATATATCTCAGGGATTAATATCAGATTTCATCCTATAAAAACATCCATTTTGAACATAAACTTCCACTCTAATAGACTGAATTCAAAAATATTAAGAATTATCTTCTTTGATCAACGTTTTTCATAGAATCTCATCCAAAAATCTATTTCATGTTTTGGATCTATAGTTTCATTGTGGTGTGTACGATGCACTAAAATTATAGATAATCCTATGTTTTTCAAGATAATCTCTAAAATTTAACATTTAAATTCAGCTCTATTATTAGTATGGATCCTCCCCATATAATTTTCATTTTTTTCTACCTTTATCCAGAAACATTAAGGATTTTTTAGCTCCAATGAATTTTTCTTTCAAGAAAAAATACATATAATTCAATATAATTCAAAAAATAGAAGAAAAAAAGTACTTATCTCCCTGGTTTTATTTCATACTCTAGGGATCTCAAATTTTAGATTGTATTTTCACTCTGGGATGTGTTGAATGTATCTCAACATTTTTATGTACGGATTTTGTAATCATCCATTTTTTGAAAATAAATAATCACCAATCTCTTGTACTTATCTTATCAGGAATATTAGGAATAATTTATATCTTTGTTAGATTTCTCATATGTATATGAAACATATAAACTATCCATTTATTAAACTACTTATTTTCTTCTAACTTTCTCATATATCATGAAAAATGGGAGTCACCAACTAGAAATAAGATTCTCTTTGTTCATTTTTCACTCTTAAGAAATCATCTATCTGCTATACTCTTCATAAAAAAAATATTTTTTAGAAACAAAATTGTTACCTTCATCACATAGTCATGAAAAACATAACAAATTGTGCTTCATCTGTAACGACCCAATCTTTTTTAGTAGTACATTAACTTACTCTTAATGATTTAATAAGATGTTAATGGTTAATGCAGAAAGTGGAGTCGATGGCTTCATCCTATAGACTCGAACCTTATGAAGCCCACCTATCAGAGCTTGGGAAGTAGGTAGAATCTGTGGGCTTCGCTTTGGACCAAGCCCAAGCCGAACTCCAGCGTGTCAAGCTTGAACGGAAACGCCTGCGGGAGAAGTTCAAGTTAGTAGAGATTACTACTAGGGAAATGTTATCTGAGCCTCCCTCAGATTCTCTCTCCATAGCACACATTACACTTAGGTCTTATGCCGGTGTTATAAGGGGTTATGTGATGAGACCCTAGCTTCTTTGTGTAATCCTTTGGGATGAATGAATTGAGATTTCTTCCTTTAGTGATGTTTGTGAAATTTCAAATGTCCAGATAATTTTAGGATGTATTTTATTGATGAATTTTGAAAAAAGGATATTTTAAAATATTTATATAAACCCTAAATAATTAATGATGTGTAATGATTTTCAAAAAATGGTCTTCTACAAAAGTGTTCAGTAAGGAATTTGGAGTCTAATAAGATCAACTTAATTTATGATGAATAGTAAATTATGAATAGTTATTTTACGCTTAGGATTAGTAATGTGACCAAATGGATTAGTAATTTCACTCAAAGAAAGTTTTAATATAATTTAGACACCTAGATTAAGTAATGTGATTCAATATAATGGGTAAATAACAGTTTCATAAATTATTAGCCAAGTATTAGTTTTTTCAGGTGAATAGTGTTTTTTAATTAAAAATTTAATTAAAAATAATTATAAAATTATTTTTATAAAAAAGGACAATATTTTTGAACTTAGAGCATCGATATTATGTTATGGTAATTTTTAGGGATTTTTCTGGAAAAAATGAATTCTCGGTGAATAGTGTTTTTATTTAAAAATTAAAATAAAAATATTTAGAAAATTATTTTTATAAAATGGAGTTCATAAATGTAATTAGAGAATCGATATATGGTTAAGTTGAAATTTTGGGATTTTTCCGAGAAAGATGAATTTTTCAGTGAATAGTAAAAATGCAGTTTTAGGTTTTCGGTATGTTTAATGACATCATAACTGTGTCATGATGATGTCATGAGATATTTTAAGGGTTGGCCGGCCAAGGGTGATGAATTATTGTTTTGGGGGCCCCATGTGGCCTAACTCCATGGTAAGTTCCAAGGGAGAGCGCATGGTTTTGAGAAAAGTATTTGTGAGGTGTCCCTTGGTCATTAATGCCTTGTCCCCTCACTTTCCCTATAAATACCCACCCTTTCCTCCTTTAGTTTTCACTCCCAACTCTCCCCCAACGAATTTTGGGTCTCCTTACCTCCCAAGGAGTCCTCCCAAGGTGCCCCCAATCCCTCAAGGTCCAAACCTTTGAGTTTTAAGAGATAAGTTTTAAGGTAAGAGATCCGACCTCTCTCTTTCTTTTCATGTAATCTCTTTTATGTCATTCCTTTTATGATCCATGTTCTTATGTGAGAGGATGTTATTTTATATTACTCTTACTTCACTTTTCATGTTTATATGTTGAGAGATCCCCTCTTACTCTCATCATTTCGTTTTATGAAAGTTTAAGTGACGTCGTTAGGCTGCCGAATTTTTAAGGGATTCTTTGGCCCTTCTCATTTTTCAAGTTCAATTTTCATGTCAAGTCTTTCAAGTTCCTTTTTATTATGTTGGGGTATGATCTCTATATCTATAATACTGATCTATTATGATCATATTATGAGAGACCCCATTTTATCTTTTCAAATATTTTTTTATTGAAGTTTAAGTGACGCAGTTAGGCTGCCGAATTTTCATAAGAGAAATCTTATTTTCGTCTCACTTCCATGTTTTTCATTTCGTATGGTATATCTTTCAAATTTCATTGTCATGTTCTTAAATACCTTATATTCTGTCCCCCTACTGTTTTTTGGATCATTTATGAGTGGGTTACCCATGTTCCCTCTCTTTTCAATGTCTTCTAAAACCTTGTAACATAGCTGTTATGCTGCAGAATTTTCGTCTAAAAATGCCCCTCTCTTTTCTCAAAAGTATTTTATGTTATAAATTGAATACTCAAAGCTATTATTTATACTAGGGTGTTCACATATATATCAAAATTTTCTATTTTAAATTCTGTTATTTACATACATGAAACCCGCTTCCCCTTTCCGTGGGATTAAAGTGACATAAAGATCATGTCTTTAAATAAGTTTTTAAAACGTTATGATTATGAAATGAAACCCATTTATTTTATGCAATATTTGTTGTTTATGAAATGATTGATGATGATATATGTGTCTCACATGATAATAAAGACATGTCAAGGGTGTTCCCAGATAGCGCTCCAATGTATTAGGTAAAGACTTAATCTCTAGAGATGACTTTTTAGACTGATACCTTGGTGAATAACCTTGGTAATTTTTAATGACACCTTGGGGATGGACCTTGGTGAAACGAAATGATTGTCAATATTGAATATTGCAGCCACATATTCATGTTATGAAAATGTTATTTTTATTAGATGTATCTCATGATTTCTTTCTCGTGCCTTAAAGTTCTTCTCATGTCCTTATTGAAGTATCTCAAGTTCACATGTAAAATGTTTCTCTTGTTTCCCTTACTGGGCCTTCTGCTCACCCTTTCTTTTGATGTATGTCCCCAGGTTATGAGATGCAGTAATGAACCTAGGATGAACTTAAGGAGAAGCTTTTCAAGTGTTTAAGAAGAATTTTTTATGTTCTTTTCATGTATTTTGTTCCTTGTTTCCAAGACACTAAACCTTAAAGATCCTCAGTTCCGTGTAATGAAATGAAAGTTATGTTATAAAAAGACGGGATGCTATAGTTGGTATCAAAGGGAGGTTTAGTTATTTGTGGAAATTAAGATATAAAAACTTTAGGAAGAACCATATAGAAAAGTTTAAATATAGGAAAACTTCCTGGTATTTTGGTATGTATTGAGTAAGTGGTTTATCAAACTAATACATCCCTGTCTGGATACGAGCAGGTAGAGGCGACACTGGCACAGATGTATATAGGGGTAAAACCCGAAAACAACTCTTTGAGCTAGACTCGAACGGGAACTGGTGCACGATAACGGGCCTTGCTGCACTCTTGGTTACGACACTACCGGAGGATATGTTTGGTTAATCACAAGCTTTTTGTGAATCATTATGAAGGAATCATAGAGAGTGTAATTGTCTAAGCATGAAATCTTAGTTAAAAGATTCATAAATGAAATAATTTTCTCACTAAGGTTTTATTCTTTTAGAAAATGGCGGGCAATAGGAGGAACCATGCTGATGGTGACCGCAATGCACCATGTGCTGACAGCCCTCCGATGGAAGCCGGAATGGAAACATTCATGTGAATGATGAACCAATTGACTCAAGTTATGAGTAATAACTTGAATCAAGCTGAGAGGCCGATCTCGCCACGAAGGGAAAAACACTCTTTTGAGTCCTTCATGTGTCAACGACCACCATCATTTCGTGGATCTACTGACCCTTTGGTTGCGGAAAAATGGATAAGCTCCATTGAAAAGATCTTTTCTGTACTCCTTTGTGCGGAACAAGAAAAAGTAACCATTGCTGTTTATCACCTAGAGGGAGAAGCTGATCAGTGGTGGTCACTGTTCAAAAACACAAAGCCTAGAGGAGAGATGGATGTTATGGAGTGGGAAGAATTCCGGGGAATATTCTTTAACAAGTATTTCCCTCGTTCCATGAGAACGAGAATAGAGAAAGAGTTTCTCGAGCTGAAGCGGAAGGAGAACGAATCTGTCGAAAGCTATGAGATGAACTTCACCCGACTTTCACGATATACCTCTAGCTTTGTCATGGATCCAAGTGGGAAGGTTGATAGATTTTTTGGTGGACTGACACCTCTTCTACGGAAGAATTTAGCCAACGGGGACTATGATAGCTACGAGGAGATCATGCGGAGTGCAATGAAAGTCGAGCTAGAGTTTGGTGAGTCACAGTGGTCTCATAAATCAAATGAAAAGAAGAGATTGTTGGAGCCTAGTTTAGGGAAGACTTTTGATCATGGAAGAGGTGGAAAGAAAATACAACTTACCACATGCAATAAATGTGGGAAGAAGCATCCAGGGAACTTCTTGGTCGGAAGTGGAAAGTGATACAAGTGCGGAAGACGAGGCCATTTTTCTCGTAATTTTCATAGTGAGGTGAAGCCTCAACTCCCCAACACTAACGACAGAGGAAATATGGTTTTGGACTTACCCAAAGTCCATTGCTTCAAGTGTGGATAGCTTGGGCACTATGCTAATCTCTGTCCAAATCCAAGGGAAGTGGAGGGGAATCACCATCAACCTCAGCAAAGGCCAGGGGAGCAAGGGCGTGATTTTGCTATCACAACAACTGAAGTTGAAGCTCCAAATGACGTGGTAGCAGGTACTCTTTTTTTCCTCTCAAAACTAACAACTACTTAGATTGATTCTGGTTCTACGCATTCCTTTATTTCCTCCAAGTTTACAAAGAATGTAGAATCAATCCCGGAATTTCTTGAGGTAGAGTTGTCAGTCAAGACTCCTAGTGGGATTATCCATGCATCAACAGTGTTTAGAGACTCTAGTGTTTACTTTAGTGAGAAAAATCTTATCACAAATCTAGTAGTCATTCCCATGTTGGAATTCGACATTATACTATGGATGGAGTGGCTCTCAAAGTATAATGCTAAGATCAAATTCAGAAGTAAGGAAATCTCAGTAGTCTTGAATAAACAACCTACAGTTATCTTCCAAGGAGAGATATCCCGAACTGATCCCTATCTAGAAGCACCTCCTATATCCTTCTTTATGGAGTTAATCGGTGATGATGAAGAAGGAAAAGGGAGCATACAAATAGAAGATGTACCGATTGTTCAGGAATACATGGATGTATTTCCTGAGGAGTTACCTGGACCACCCCCTGAAAGAGAGGTAGAGTTATCCATTGAACTCGTACCTGGGTCTCAACCGATATCAAAGACTCCATAGAGAATGGCAAATGTGGAGCTAGAAGAGTTAAAGAAACAACTCCAAGTCTTTTTGGAGAAGGGGTTTATCCGTCCGAGTGTGTCTCCTTGGGGAGCACCAGTTCTCTTTGTAAAGAAGAAGGATGGATCAATGCGGCTATGCATTGATTATAGAGAACTGAATGGGATCACAGTGAAGAACAAATACCCTCTTCCAAGAATTGATGATTTATTTGACCAACTTCGTGGGGCTCAATTCTTCTCCAAGATTGACCTTCGATCTGGTTATCATCAATTGAGGGTAAAGAAGGAAGATATTCCAAAGACTGCCTTCTGATCAAGATATGGGCATTATGAGTTTACTATTATGCCCTTCGACCTGACTAATGCTCCTGCTATTTTCATGGATTTGATGAATAGAGTCTTTAAGGACTACCTTGATAACTTTGTGGTAGTTTTTATTGATGATATTTTGATATATTTAAAAAGTCGTGAGGAGCATGAAGATTATCCGAGGTTTATTTTGAAAACTCTGCGGAAGGAGAGGCTCTTTGGAAAGTTCAGCAAGTGTGAGTTTTGGTTACAACGAGTGGCTTTCTTGGGGCACATCGTAACCAATGAAGGAATCTCGGTTGACCATGCAAAGACAATGGTTGTGGAGGAGTGGACTCAACCCACAACAATAACTGAGATTCGTAGTTTCCTTGGTTTAGCGGGATATTATAGGAGGTTTGTGAAAAAAAATCACAGCTATCTAATCCACTAACCAAGTTGACTCGAAAAGGGGTTAAGTTCATCTGGACAAAGGAATGCGAGGAAAGTTTCCAAGAGCTGAAGAAGAGATTGGTTACTGCACCAGTGTTAACACTACCCTCTATCGGAGAAGGATTCATTATTTTTAGCGATGCATCTCTGAAAGGGATTGGGTGCGTCCTCATCCAAAATGACAAGGTAATTGCTTATGCATCTCGACAGTTGAAGATTCATGAGTAGAATTATCCTACGCATGATCTAGAGTTGGCGGCTGTTGTTTTTTCTCTAAAGATATAGAGTCACAATCTTTATGGGGAGAAATGTGATATATACACTGGCCACCAATGTCTAAAGAATATTTTTACATGGAAATAATTTAACATGAGACAAAGGAGATGGTTTGATCTTTTTAAAGACTATGATTGTTCAATTCATTATCACCCTGGAAGAGCAAATAAAGTCGTGGATGTGTCAAGTAGGAAAGACCCTGTTGTTCTGGCAACAATGTGGATCCTAGGAGATCCCTTGATTAAAGATATAGTAATACTGGACATGGGAATTATAATGAAAGGGACATCACAAACCCTATACCAAATGATTTCTCAACCTTCATTACTAGAGAAAATCAAGAAGGCTCAAAAAGAAGATCCTTTTCTGCAAGAGAAGTTGGAGGCTGTAAAAGATGGGAAGTTCCCTGATTTCAATATTGATCAAGAAGGTGTATTGAAATTTCGTACAAGACTATGTGTTCAATCTATTCCGGAGATAAAGAATGAACTAATGGATGAAGCTCATAGCTCTACTTTATCTATACATCCGGGAAGCACTAAGATGTATAGAGACCTTCGTGATCATTATTGGTGGGATAACATGAAGAGGGAGATTTTTGATTACACTACAAGGTGCCTGGTGTGTCAGCAAGTAAAGGCAGAACGACAACTTCCTAAGGGGGTATTACAACCGCTAACCATACCAGTATGGAAGTGGGATAATATCACTATGGACTTTGTAACTGGTCTTCCGAAAACATCCAAAGGAAACAATGCGATATGGGTATTGTAGACCGTCTCACCAAGACATCCCATTTTATCTCTATTCGGGAAGATTTCTCTCTGGGTCAACTTTCCAAGATATACGTGAAGGAAGTGGTAAGGCTGCATGGGGTACCACTATCCATCATGTCTGATCGTGAACCAAGATTCACATCAGAATTCTGGAGAAGTCTTCAACATGTTCTGAATACTGAATTGAATTTTAGTACAGCCTATCATCCTCAAACTGATTGCCAATCTGAATGGACTATTCATACACTCGTAGACATGCTGAGATTATGCTCAATTGAATTTAAAGGTGGATGGGATCAACACCTCCCATTTGTTGAGTTCTCCTATAACAACAGCTTCCATTCGAGTATTCAGATGGCACCCTATGAAGTTCTGTATGGAAAGCGATTTTGAACTCCTACTTGTTGGGATGAAACTGGTGAGAGAAAACTTTTTGGGCCTGATCTTGTGAAAGAGATGACAGAATAGGTTCATTCCATCCAACAACACATAAAGTCTGCTCAGAGTCGGCAGAAGAGCTATTCTGAAAATCGTCGAAGGGACTTGGGGTTTGGTGTTGGTGACAAAGTCTTCCTTCGAATTTCTCCCTGGAAGAGAGTCATGCGGTTTGGGAAGAAAGGGAAGCTCAACACTAGGTACATTGGATCCTATGAAATCCTTGATCGCATAGGAGAAGTGGCCTATCGTCTAGCACTTCCACCGAACCTAGCTCAAGTTCACAATGTCTTCCATGTATCTCTCTTGAGAAAGTACATACCCGACCCTTTGCATGTATTGAACCAAGAGGTGGTACAACTGGAACATGACCTCTCTTCTGAGGAGCATCTAGTGGAGATCTTGGACCGTAGGGACAAGGTTCTACGAAACAAGACTACCCACCTTGTGAATGTGTTGTGGAGGAATCATAAATATGAAGAAGCGAATTGGGAGCCTGAGGAAACAATGAATCAAAAGTACCCTCACCTTTTCGACTAGGCCTCAAGTATAAATTTCGGGGATGAAATTTCTTAAGGGGGGAAGAATGTAACGACACAATCTTTTTTTAGTAGTATATTAACTTACTCTTAATGATTTAATAAGTTGTTAATGGTTAATGCAAAAAGAGGAGTTGATGGCTTCATCCAGTAGACTCGAACCTTATGAAGCCCACTTATCAGAGCTTGGGAAGGAGGTAGCATCTGTGGGCTTCACTTTGGACCAAGCCCAAGCCGAACTCCATCATGTCAAGCTTGAACGGAAATTCCTGCGGGAGAAGTTCAAGTTAGTAGAGATTACTACTAGGGAAATGTTATCTGAGCCTCCCTCAGATTCTCTCACCATAGCACACCTTACACTTAGGTCATATGTCGGTGTTATAAGGGGTTATGTGAAGAGACCCTAGCATCTTTGTGTAATCCTTTGGGATGAATTATTTGAGATTTCTTCCTTTAGTGATGTTTGAGAAATTTCAAATGTCCGGATAATTTTAGGATGTATTTTATTGATGAATTTAGAAAAAATGATATTTTAAAATATTTATGTAAACCCTAAATAATTAATGATGTGTAATGATTTTAAAAAAATGGTCTTCTACAAAAGTGTTCAGTAAGGAATTTGGAGTCTAATGAGATTAACTTAATTTTTTTATGAATAGTAAATTATGAATAGTGATTTTATGCTTAGGATTAGTAATGTGACCAAATGGATTAGTAATTTCACTCAAAGAAAGTTTTAATATAATTTAGACACCTAGATTAAGTAATGTGATTCAATAAAATGGGTAAATAACGGTTTCATAAATTATTAGCCAAGTATTAGTTTTTTCGGGTGAATAGTTTTTTTAATTAAAAATTTAATTAAAAATAATTAGAAAATTATTTTTATAAAAAGGACTTTATTTTTGAACATAGAGCATCGATATTATGTTATGGTAATTTTTGGGGATTTTTCTGAAAAAAATGAATTCTCGATGAATAGTGTTTTTATTTAAAAATTAAATTAAAAATATTTAGAAAATTATTTTTATAAAATGGAGTTCATAAATGTAATTAAAGCATCGATATTTTGTTAAGGTAAAATTTTGGGATTTTTCTGAGTAAGATGAATTTTTCAGTGAATAGTAAAAATGCAGTTTTAGGGTTTCGGTATGTTTAATGACATCATAACTGTGTCATGATGATTTCATGAGATATTTTAAGGTTTTTCCGGCCAAGGGTGGTGAATTATTTATTTGGGGGACCCATGTGGCCTAACTCCATGGTAGATTCCAAGGGAGAGCACATGGTTTTGAGAAAAGCATTTGTGAGGTGTCCATTGGCCATTAATGCCTTGTCCCCTCACTTTCCCTATAATTACCCACCCTTTCCTCCTTTAGTTTTCACTCCCCACTCTCCAACAACGACGTTCTGGTCTCCTTACCTCCCAAGGAGTCCTTCCAAGGTTCCCCCAAGCCCTCAAGGTCCAAACCTTTGAGTTTTAAGAGATACGTTTTAAGGTAAGGGATCCGACCTCTCTCTTTCTTTTCATGTAATATCTTTTATGTCATTCCTTTTATGATCCATGTTCTTATGTGAGAGGATGTTCTTTTATATTCCTCTTACTTCCCTTTTCATGTTTATATTTTTATAGATCCCCTCTTACTCTCATAATTTCGTTTTATGAAATTTTAAGTGACGTCGTTAGGCTGCCGAATTTTTAAGGGATTCTTTCACCCTTCTCATTTTTCAAGTTCGATTTTCATGTCAAGTCTTTCAAGTTCCTTTTTATTATGTTGTGTTATGATCTATATATCTATCATAATTATGTCTTGTGATAATATGATGAGAGACCCTATTTTATCTTGTCAAATCTTTTTTTATTGAAGTTTAAGTGACGTCGTTAGGCTGCTGAATTTTCATAAGAGATATCTTATTTTTCCCTCACTTCCATGTTTTTCATTTCGTATGGTATATCTTTCAAATTTCATTTCCATGTTATTAAATCCCTTATATTCTGTCCCCCTACTGTTTTATGGATCATTTATGAGTGGGTGACCCATGTTCCCTCTCTTTTCAATGTCTTCTAAAACCTTGTAACATATCCATTATGCTACAGAAGTTTCGTCTCAAAATGCCTCTCTCTTTTCTCCAAAGTATATTATGATATGAAGTGAATACTCAAAGCTCTTATTTCTAAAAGTGTATTCACATATATATCAAAATGTTATATTTTAAATTCTGGTATTTATATACTTGAAACCCGCTTCCCCTTTCCGTGGGTTTAAAGTGACATAAAGATCATGTCTTTAAAGCATTTTTTAAAAAATTATGATTATGAAATGAAACCCATTTCTTTTATGCTATATTGGTTGTTTATGAAATGATTGATGATGAAATATGTGGCTCACATGATAATAAAGACATGTCAAGGGTGCGTCCAGAAATCTCTCCAATCTATTGGGTAATGACTTAATCTCTAGAGATGACTTTTTAGACTGATACCTTGGTGAATAACCTTGGTAAATTTTAATGACACCTTGGGGATGGACCTTGGTGAAACGAAATGATTGTCAATATTTAATTTTTTAGCAACATCATCATGTTATGAAAAATGTTATTTTTATTATGATGTATCTCATGATTTCTTTCTCATGCCTTAAAGTTCTTCTCATGTCCTTATGGAAGTATCTCAAGTTCACTTGTAAAATTTTTCTCTTGTTTCCCTTACTGGGCCTTCTACTCACCCTTTCTTTTGATGTATGTCCCGAGGTTATGAGATGCAGTAATGAACCTAGGATGAACTTAAAGAGAATCCTTTCAAGTGTTTGTGAATAATGTTTTATGTTCTTTTCATGTATTATGTTCCTTTATTCCAAGACACTAACCCTTAAAGATCCTCAGTTCCGTGTATTGAAATGAAAGTTATGTTATAAAAAGACAGGATGTTATATCATCCCTTTAAGAAAAATGTATCATTTGGATTTTGTCTTTTGTTCCCCAATGATATAAGATCCAACAACATTGATTCTATGTGAATCATTATTTAAAAAATTTAATTTTCCATATTTAAAATATATTACATTATTCAAAAACATTAATTGTCCTTTCATATATTAATAACATCCACTTTTTAATATACATGGCCATTATCCTTTTGTATCTTTGAGGTTTTTTTCAACAAATTAGGATTTTTCATCAGCTTTTTATTTCATCTCATATAACTTTTGAGATTTTTTACAAACCTTTTTTTGAAATAATCACTGTAAGACATCCTTCTATAATATTTCCAGGATGATCATATATTTTACAAGTAGTTTCCAATGGTTGGAATCTACTTTCAAACATCAAATAGTCATTCTCTGGTTTCCTTCATTGAGTGGTTTTATTTCCCATAAAAATTTTCCTCTAATTTATCAAGGAATCAAAATATTGTTGATCATTTAACCAACACATATACAGTTTATACCCAAAACCTCCACCATATTATCAGTTACCATAGAAATAATATTCCCCTTTATAACTATTATACTTCCTAGAGTTGTGTTTCCAATTATAATTAACCTTATTTACCTTATACTTTGGTATTTTTTTAAACTAATGTTTTGTTTAACTCTATAGATTTTTATCTTCATATTATATTTCTTCTCATTTTCTTGAAAAAATAATATTGTGGTATATTTTGGCTTATACTTTTCCACCTTATAAAATTCATGTTTTTCAACTCTTCTTGTTATTAAAACAGAAAATAGTATAAAAATATGATCTTTCAATGGTTATAAAGTCTAAACCAAAAACTACTCCTACATGAGTTTATTTTGAAGATGATAAGATATATATTCAAAATATAAAATTCTCCATAGGTAACCACAACTATAGTGAAAAAAAATAAAAAAGTGGAAGGTTAAAAAAAGGTGATGAAAAGTAGAAACAAAACACTTGGAAGAAAATTAATTACAAAGGGAATTATTATTTGTATGGTTACAACTAGTATTGAGGATTATTTGGGAATAAATCACATATTTGTTGGTTTAATCATCAATATTATAGTCAATCCAAGATAAATTGGATGAAAATTTTTAAGGGGAGTCAACCCACTCAAATAAGGGAACCTAAGAAAGTCTATTTGAAGGTTGAAAATAGATTCCATCCTTTGGAATCGACTCTTGAAAGATTTGATCGAACTATAAATATTGAAAAATTATTTATTACAATTATTCATACACAACATGGTTTGTACAAAAAATATAAAAATTTATATGAGAAGAAATAAACAGGTATTGAAAACCCTTATTTTTTGAAACTACTCTCAAACATATAAAAGTCGAATGACCTTGGATATTAGTTAGAGGGTGTTCTTCATAAATGATAGGAAATTTGATTTTTTTTTTGAATAATTTAAAAGACTATAAAGAAGTTATAATGAATTTTATAAATTATGATTCACTTAGAACCCATGGTGTTTGATTTGAAATCATTAGGGAATAAAACATAAAATCCAAAAAATACATGTTTTCCGATGTTCTTAAACAAAATTTGTTAAGTGTTTCAATACACTATAATATAGTTAATAATTCTCTTTCATAAAATATTTTTTTGGTGAATAGTATAGATGTTATGAAATTCATTATGAGATTCCAATGAATAATGGGAAACATGTTTCAGGTTTGAAACTCCCAAATTTCATGTTTTCTAATACCGATGGAAGAAAATTATTATAGAATAAATAGATAGATCATATGTGTCATAGGAATATGAGAAAGCTAATAAAGATGTAATTTTTTTTTTTGATATTACTGATTTTAAAATAAGAATAGATTTATGTTGCTTTGTTTTATAAAAAGGGATGATTAAAAAGTCCATATATAAGATATGTGAAATACATTAAACTCATAACTTAGATATAATACATTATGACATTTTCAGGCCCATGATTAAGAAAATAAAATCATGGATATAATTAATTTATATAATTAATTGATGAATTAACTAAAATTAAATGTATTATTTTTTTGAATAAAAAATTAGAATCACTATAAAAGTTTATAATTTTTTGGAGAAGTGAAGAAAAGTAATGTGGGTATCCTATGAAGATGATTAATACTAATAATGGTGGTGAATATAAATGTATAATGTTTAGTTATTACCATGAAAATCCTTGAATTATCTATGATTTTAGGTAACCATAAACACCAAAAAAAGTGTGGTTCCAAAAA
This sequence comes from Viscum album, assembly GCA_963277665.1. Lineage (NCBI taxonomy): Eukaryota > Viridiplantae > Streptophyta > Magnoliopsida > Santalales > Viscaceae > Viscum > Viscum album. Next base: position 1,392,361,826 of record OY728152.1, read on the forward strand.
AATAAATATATTTTTGGTGGAGATGTCACCACAAATGTTGATTAGACATGATAATTCATGATATTTTCATATCCATGATTTTAGTGAGAAACTTTATGTTTATAATTTATGTTTCTATAGACTGAAATATGATATTACACCTTATGATTTTTAATACAAAGAAAACTCATGTTTGATACACATAAGGGTGTTCATCATTCCATAAATTATAAAAGATAAGGTTCAAAATATTGTGAAGTTTGATCAGAGAGTTATTGATGGAATCTATCCTGGATACCCTTATAATGGTAGAGGATAAAAGTGTAAATAATAATAAATATTAATGATTTCTTATTCATAATATGTGAATTTTTTTGAATAATATCATACAAAATTTTTTCAATCAATTAAAGATATGTTAGAAAGGGAAGATGTGGACGTTTTTGTTAAACATAAAGAAAATGTTATTAATTATATAAAAAAATTTAAGGCTTATCAAGATGATGTTTCTAATTCATCTATCTCAAGTGATGGATTTCGTTGAAATCAAAAGATTGGTATTGGTATTTAATACAATTTTCTAATAGATCAGATGTAATACATCAGACTGAGGATTTATCTGTTGAATGTCTTCAAAAGAGGTCCTATTAATTTTTTTAGGAGAAGTGGATAGAGTATCAGTAGACAGAAGAATTGATACAGGTTTTACTAGGTGAATGTTTTGTTTACAGTGTCACTAGTTCAAAGTCATTTAAGATGCTTTTGAACAAATATCAAATGTGAATATACCAATAATATCATTCAATGTTTCAAATATCACTAAAGGATGAATCATTATTATCACTAATTCATAAGGATATTTTATAAAGGTAACAGTTTCTTATGTTTTCATTAATCGTCATGAACACTCTAGAATCCATAGATGAATCTAGAAACAAATTGAGTATGATTTTTGGAATTTTGAGTTTTCATTGGGTAGTAAAGTTAAATGGGAATTATAACTTTTTCTCACACTCAAGAATCTATGAATTGGATTAATGTGTATTATGGAGAAATATATTATTCACATTTGTAAAAAAATGATCTACAAAAATAGTTTTGGGAAGAGATACTATATTGAATTTTTAAAGAAAAAGCTTGAGCAAGAAACTTTCCAACCAAGGAATATATTGGTAGAAGAAGATGTTTCTATTGGATGGAGGAGTTGTGATCAAAGGAAAAAATATATAAGATACTAGAAAGGATTAAAATATTTTTAAATAGAAATAATGTGTGTAAAGAGGAATGGATATTAAAAGTACAAGAATGTTATTTTAGGTTTTAAAGTGCCCCAAATATTGTTTATCATTTGTACAAATAGATAGAGAAACTATGTGTATAGTGGAATAAGAAAAACCTCATACATAAGTCTAGGAAAGAATTTCTTGTCTTAATCTAGGAAAAAATAGAATAAGTTCATGAAAAAATAGAGAGTTTTAAGAAGTAAAAATGACACAATAAAAACATACTGATCTTTTTTGATCAAGTTTCTAATATTAGTTAAAAAAATTTAACATTTATTTTATCTATATGAATAGAGAATTTACTATTATTTGATTATAATGAAACACATGAGTTTGGATATTCCATGAATATTATAACCTCACCAAATTATTTCATCCTTGATGAATTCATGGTATTGTATTATTTAAAAACCATTCTAAGGACTAGCTAATCATGATAATCAGTAACGTTAAAAATTATTTTGTTCCTATGGAATGTTCTTCTGTACTTGTCATCATAAAATCTATAACTCTTTAAAAGGAGGTGAAAGTTGTTTTATAGAAGTATTTATCTATAATATTACTATATTTGAAACATTTTTCCAAATTTATTTAGAGAGTCAGGAGAATTTTCTAAAAATATTCATTTAGAATAACATAGTGTTAACTTTTAGAGGATTTATTTTATGGAATATAAAGGTAAATTTTTGGGCCACATAATTTCTAAATAAGGTATTTTTTTGATAAGGTAAAAATTGATGTTATCTATACACTTCATTACCCCACCACTACGAGAAAAATTATATATTTTTTAAAAAATTATGGATATCAAAATAGATTTATTTTTGGGTTTAGAAAAATTGATTTCACCCTGATTAACCAACCCAATAAGGAAACTGAGTTGATGTTTGATGATTCATGTAGGATATATTTTGATAAACTAGAAAAAATATTAACCACATTTCCCAAAATAAACCAACCAAACTGGGATTATCCTTCTGAAATACCCAATGACACTTTCAATACAATTATAAAATATTTACTTGCCTAAAATATTGATAGGAACCCAACAGTGACAACGTACACTTCATAAAATATAAACAAAGATTCGGTTAATTATACCACAATAGAGCAGGTGTTTTTTTATATTACTGTTTCCTTGGATAAATTTTTATCATACATTTTAGTAATTAATGTAACTATTTTCTCTAATCATAAAACTCTTATGTATTTTTCTAGGAAATAGGATGTGAAGCCGAAGATAATGTGATGGATATTGATAATATGAGTGTTTGATTAAAAGACCAAGGAAAATAAAAGCTAATAAAATATGGTTATATACTACATGAGTATACTACTACACACTATTAAGGTAGAAATGATTTTTCAAGCTCTATGTAGCTACCCAAGTTCCCTAGTATACTTTTCCTTTCCAATGATGGTATATCTAAAACACGTGGAATTTACCTAAAAATTTGATTTTATTTGAAATATTCCATATAAGGGTATTGGAATTCATGGTAAATTATCTTATTGTAAAAATATTTTCCTATATATAATTTATAGTTTGTTATGATTATAATTAGATTAAATAAAAAACCGAAATTATTAATGATGAAAAAACTGTGATTTATTTTCTCAAATCAAATATTTTTTATATTTTTAGAATTCCATTAAAAAAATAAGTGATTGAGGCACACACATTTTCAATAATAACATGTAATCCCTCATGTAAATGTATAAAGTGGGTCACAAAACATCCACTATCTACGAACAAAAAACCACTTTTATGGATGGGGTTTTAAATATATAGATAAAAACTGATTATAGAGAAGAAAATTCAACCTAATCAGAAGAACTAGATTATGAATCATGAACATGAATAATGGACATACAAAACTACCTAAACCCCCCCCCCCCCCCCGCCCTTAGGTATGTAAAATTAATTAATTGTTTATGAAATGAATTGTTATCATCTTATAGAGTTGAATAAAAATCCTACTAGGTTTTTAAGATATTTAACATCGATTTTGGGAAATCTTAAGAGAAAAGGAAACTAAAGAATATGGAATATATGGAGTTTAGAATAAATGTAAATAAAAATTCCCTATTTTCTAAGGTGAAATCCATATTTTCTATGATATTCTTATCTAGATAAGATACATTAATATTATCGAAAAAATTATACAATTCTACATTAGGATAAAACTCATGTTAGGTAAACTACATTCTAAATAGTTTTAACCATACATTGTAACTAATACTATTTGATTCGATGAAGCTAAGATCAAGGGAGACAAATCACAAAACCCATTCCAAGATAATTTCTAACAAGTAACGTATTACCATGAATATTTATAAAAATATCTAATTAATATTTCTAAACTCATCCTTATTTTCGATTAATAAGGAATTGCTAGGTTTTCTCTTTTAATCACATTTTTCTAGAATATTTTTTTTAATTTGGGTTCTTTGTTAAATTCATGATGTAATTAAATGGATGTTTGTCTAAACAAAGGGTGGGTGTTAGAGGAAAATTAAATTATGATGTAAATTTTTTATATTATGTTAGTTCTAATTTTGATTATTTTTATATTTAGTTAAACTACTTTTTCTAAATACAGTAAATATAAATTTGTATAGTTTTTTTATGTTTTCATTGAGTCAATTTTTTCCCAATCTAATTAAAATTCTATTATATAGTAGAGAGATTTCATTGGTTCTGAAATTTTTAGAATAGAATGATTTATGAGTGAATTTTCCACTCCTTTCGTGGAAATTCGTTATGAGCACTACGAAATGGAATGTGAGGAAAGATATCTTTATAGAATAAAAATTAATAATGAGTTCATTGTAATTAATAACATAATACAAGTAAACTTGGATTATTTATCCGAGAACACATCAGGGAGACAACTAAAATAATTTGATAAAATTCATTTGAAACTGGATTACAATTGGTAATTATAATCCCACAATGGATCTTTATGAACTTCTATAATAGGTGTGTGAGTAAAACCTATATGCGAATTTTAAATCATTTCCCTTGAATTGTGATTTCCAGACACATGGTTGGGAAAAATTAAAAAACTAACAAATTGCCTAATAGTAAAAAAATAATTCATTCAGGAAAGGGGAATATTGAACACATATAAAGAAGGGGTAAAATTACTTATAACAAATTCATTTGAGTTTTATCAATTAAGAAGAAATTAAAAGATTGATTTATGAAATATTGGAAAAGGGGGTGAAGGGAATTTATTCTTATTAAAATTTTGATTCCACTAAAATCTAATTTTATTCACTCCTGTACGTAGAACACTTTATAGAATATAAATGGAAAATAATCTTATATTAATTAAAGAGTCATGATAATTAAATCAATATAAGAATCTTTATTTTCATTTATCTATGGATTGTAAATAGGTAATTATAAAGGGAAATCATCATTTTTAGTAAATGTTTCTGTTGGTCAACATTGTAATAGTTCAAGTGTTGTAGAGTGAATGGAGCCCATAATTTTTAAAAATTTATCTATATTTCATTCTTAATTAACCCCATTAATCAAATAAAAATAGTGTAAACCATTTACTTTTTCATATTGGCTAATTCCTAACATCATAGAAGAAAGGCCTAAAATGGGGGTGTTTAATTATTTATACATTTTCGAAAATAATTATGAATCAATACATTTATTTTGAAATTTTAAATTTAACTTTTTAATTCAATTTTGATATAAATATATAATTAATTTTAAATGGATTTAATTTTCAATTATAATGGTTTTATTCATTCATCGAAGTCAACTAAAATATAAAATATAATTATAAGTAATCTCATATAGTTATTTTGAATGATAAATTTCATTTTTAATTGATCATATTGAAATATTGATTAAAATGTGTGTTTTAAGGTATTGAATTTTATATTTCATGAGAAAAATATTGAATCAATTGATAATTGTTAAATCATAAATTTGGATTATATTATTAATTTTTGAATTAAATGAATCCAAAATTAATTTTGGAATTAAATTTACTATGTTGAGGGATAATTTTAGAATTATTGAAATTGTAATTATATTTTTAAAATAATTATAAACGTCTACACTGAATTTGGTTTTTAATTTTACAGATTGAAAATTTGGAAAGGCATCAAGAGATTGTATTCTAAAAATTTCAAGCCACAATGCTCACCAATTGATCACACAGAAAATTTACAACCTATACTGAATGGGAGGATAGAAATGGTTAAGATTGAACATATGCATATCTGTGAACCCACTTCATGTGCATCTTGAAGCTATCGTAAGACCATATGAATCTATAACAAATCTACTCTTGGAAACTGCACTACCAATGCAGCATAGAAAATTGAATACACGACCAACCTCAATTGACAATGTCATATTCTGTTGACCATGTTCATTATTCAATCAACCATACCACAAATATAGGTATTCACTTCCTCTTATATTACTACCAATATGGTGAAAACCAACCATGAATCTTGAGTAATATTTTAAAAACATTTCATGTAACATTATGAGAAAATTTAATAGATATAATTACCTACCGAAATCGACCATTCGTCCCCCATTATGGAGTTTATGTTGAATCATCCATTCCCATAAAACATTACATACTGTATACCTTCTGAATCCCAACCCTTTGTATTACTTATGATTTTTTAATCATAAAAATATGAAACATATGAGCTTTATAGAAGACCACTGTATCACATAATGATGATGAACCTCTCATAGATTGATTCAAATTGGGTCACTATTGAATATTATTAATGGTCAAAATTTCAGTTCCAACTAATCATTGAAATTCATAATCAAGAATTCATTAATCAGTATGAGCTAAAAATTTATAATATAATGAGACCATGTATTCAAAAATACAATGTCAAATAGGATATTTATTAATCGTGTTAAATCAGACCAATCAGATTTTGGATGATGCTGAAGATAATAATGATGTAACTTGTAGATGAACTATTCATAGTTATTCACATGGTCTAAGAAATATGGAATAAATTACTCATGTTTGGTGTTTCATGATTGAGGAAAAGAAAAATCTAGGAGTTTCTGAGTTAATAATGAAAATAAATAGATTGATGTAGGGACAAATTTGATGAACCTTATTTTATGATAAAAGTTTTAACCCAAGATGAAGTGAGATGATGCTGAATAGTTTTTTGAACTATAAGGATGAGATGGATCTGGATCATATATTTTTATCTATGGTTGATAAATCACATGGAGAGGCTTGAGATTTGAATAATAATGTGGTATAAAACCTCACCAATAATGAATTCAAACTCACCGAAACAATTGACATAGAATCATGTTGGATGTTTTTTATTTTTTTCAATGGGTAGAAATTATATATTAGCAAGTATTTATTTCATAACCAACGATGAAGGTCTAAAATTATATGCAGTATCATACCATGTGATTAATGTAATTCATTAGATATATGTCTTACTTAAACCACAATAGTTGATCAAGTATTCCCAACTCTAATTCATTCACCCACAACCACACATACCCATTTCATTCATCATTAGTTGACATAACAACACAATAAATTCTATCCACATATACTAAATGTAATGGACATTCACCGATGAAACAAGCCAAATTTAATCAACTAAATGTGTACTCATAAATACCATTGTATATCGCACATGCTGCAACTCATCACCAAACCAAAACATCATATGTCATGAATAACTAGGAATGACTAAGTACAAATGAAAGTTAAAATCACCAACCATGTTTAAGGTTGTAAATAGCTGGTATTCACTTCATTGAATTCATGCCAACCTATATTGGGTCTATCATTGTTATAATTTGAAGACCCACCAATTCTTTTCCAATTTGGAATCCAACCTATCAAAAACTGTACATTCCTATTTTTTGGATCCAAGCCCGAGCTGACACATGCATCAATAATCTTCTTTCTCACATGATCATAGTAAGGAGACCTAAATTTCCACTATATTTGTGAATCACTAAAACAAATAAACTCAAATACTTAATGAATGAGTGTGGAGCTCGATCATGGGAGGTTCATGAAGAAGTTATAGAATATATAATATTCCATTGAAAACTATTCCCACATTGGATGTGAAAGATTTTAAAACATCCAAAGAAACAAATTCATTGAGGATAGTCAATAAAATTGAGGAATCCTTCATAAGTATAGATTCTCCTAAAATATTTGAATAAACTATTGATGGTAAGAATTCTAATTGCAAATTTCAACAAGAATATTTGAGAATTATTATATTAATAGATTAATATTGACTATAATAGGGGATCATACATAAATTAATTCGGGATTCCATAATCACTTGATCAAGCTTGAAGTATGCTACTATTATTATTTCCATTAATTTCATTTTTCTACAATAACACTGGCTATGGAACACTAATCTATTAGTGGAAAAGTTTAGGAGAACCCCTCTTCAAATTTATTAATTAAATATATATTTATAATTAAATTTTATTTATCACTCATATTGTTTGATAGTGATTAAATTTAGGAAATAAATTTTATTCGGTGTATTAAAATTCATCTTCCTCTCCCTTTAGTTTTCACATGTATGAAATCTTGATCTTATACACTACTATGATAATTAGTAGTGTGATGAGTCAGAAGAAATTATAGATATCTGATCACGAGGACTGGTGATATTAGTGAATTAAATTGTTATTTCAGCCCTCTAATTAAATTGAAATAACTATGGGTTGGTATTCATATGAGGGTTTCTTACAACAAATAATACATGGGAGAGAAAACAAAAAATATTGAGTTATGAAATAGGGAAGGGGATATGTGAGGTCACAAAACTTCATTATAATCTGAATTTAAAAATAATTCGTTCTCATTCACTATTTTCCATGCAATAAACCCATTAAAAAAAAGAAAAATACATCTATAATATGTTCCTCTCAAGAGATAACATGAGACCCACTTAATACTAAATTTTCATTAGTAAAAAATCTATTTTTCGAAGGAACCCTTGACAGGATACTCAACAATAGTAACTTCCCTATTTAGAGGGAGTGAAAATAGCTTACATGATAGCTGATGATATATCTCATTATAAGGAAAAAATAGTATGGATAATTAGATCAAATCGGTAATCTAGTATATCAAAAATCATTAATAATATTATCCTTAGTGACTGGACAACATTGGTTAAAATAATAATAATTATGTCACAAATAAACTAAATTTTTACCTTGATTAGAACTGAAATCATTTTATAAAGCTGTTGTAGATAACAATTTGGTCAAATTAATGCATGAAGAGCATGAATGGATTTACAAAAGCAATAATTCGGATGTTTTATTAGGCTATAAAACATGAAACTGATCAGAACTATTGATTTTTTTTTAAAAACTATTGAAGATGTAATTGTAACATAAAATAAGGAACATTTTTTTGTGAAAGTTGTATTATCATACTGATGGCATTAATGTTGACAAAAAAATTCATATATGGATAATCTCAAAACTATAAAATTATTCATAGATATATCCATGAAAAATATATTTAATATTTCTCAAATGAAAATAAAAGAATCATTCTTGAATTTTGACCTTAAATAGGAAGTCTATATTGACAAACTGTATGGACTTCTCATACATGATTATGAAATAAAAGACTATTGAATATAGAATGATTTATATGTGATGAAATAGGAACCAAAGTCTTAGTTCTCACAACAATATAAATACCAAAAAAAGATAGGTTATCATAGATTAGGGGTGTATTACAAAAACTACATGAAGAAAATGTAATGGAAATATATATATATTATTATAAATATTGATGAAATCATATTTGGATGCTCAAATGACACCAATGAATGTAGATTTAATAAATGATGAGGTATGAAATTTTTAAGTATTTAATTTGTTAATTATCCTTTTCCTTGGCCTATTTGTGATTATGAAAAAGAATATGACATTTATCTCCCAAAGTAAATATGTTATGGATGTACTAAAATGGAATAAAATTGAATATTCCAAACTGATGGCTACACCAGTGTAAACCAAGATGACGTTATTAAAAGAGTGTGATGGTGAGAAGGTTAATGTGATACTATATATGTGGATTACCAGTAGTTTTCTATACTTGATAAACACTTGATCGAACAATTTTTCTTCCACATGTCAGGCCACCTTAAATAATATTTTTCAAAAATAAATTCATATAAAGTATGTGAGGTTTATAGTTCAATATATCAACAAAAACATGTATTTTAGGAATTATAATCATAGAAAATTACAACATCAATTGATGGGGTTCACAAATTTACAATAGGAATGATCAGTGAATGATAATAAATCTACATATTGAGGAGTATTATACCATGGAATCTACTTCATTTGTTGGAAATCTAAAAGAAGTAGAACTATATATATTTAAGAATAATAGAAGTATAATTTTTTATTGAAAATAAACCATGTATGCAATTGTTATGGATGAAACACTTGGTAAAATATTTTGGGACTTATGTGGTATCTCTTTTTCTGATCATGTGATTACATTAAATTTCTATAAGAATTAGGATAATACCATTCAACACATGATAAATGGGAAATTTGAAATTAAGTACCATTTCATGATGGATAAAATAAAAAAAAGTTTGTGAAGTTAGATTATGTTCTTACCCAAAATCAATTTGTTGACATCAAGACAAAGGCTCTACCCAAGGGTTATTTTGAACTATATCAGTTGGCTCTTGGATTCCAATCAAATACATTTCATTATACGGGGATAGAAATGTTACCCCACCCCCAATGGGAATTTCTTGGTGATAATGACATGATTTCTCTCCATACTTCCTTTACTATCATTCAAAATATCCTTTTTAAATCATTAAGGATGTTCTCTTTGGGTTCGTTGCTAAAGGGGTAGAAATAATGTTATCAAATATAAAAATTTGGGTAATATGTACTCAGGTTGGTGAACCTTGAAAATTGAAATATATTATCAAAAAGGAGTAGAATTATCCCAATGAGAGAGTTATTGATTGTAGAATTGGTGGTTTTGAGTCTGAAGAATTTAATGTTTTGAACATATAATGTTCAATTGTGTTATCATGATATATATTTCTCTAAATCCTGTTTCTCACATCAAACCATGAATCAAATGTGCAAAGATTTTATGATTGATGAATCACTGGTTAAATCCAACAGAATCTCAACATCAAGTTTGATTAACACTGAATTTTTTCGTTAATGCGGAATGAAATTTGGTTAATTTTTAATTATCAATAAACATAGAGGGGGGATTATTGTAAAAATACCTTTACAAGATTCCATTTTTTTAATTTATTAGAAATTATACATGAGTTATGATTTTGAGAAAGATAGTAATTATTAAATAGTATATTCCCAATACCCACGAACTAGGTAATTGTATTATATTGAAAAAAGAATCCATTTCACAATTTAGACGATTGTGTCATAGAAGAAGTGGGGATGGAGTTATCTCTTCAGACTATGACATCATTCCATTGAATAGTGGACATGATTTAAGAACAAAGAATGTATGATTGTGTGAAAAATATATCCAAACAAATAATGTATATCACTTAAGAAGCCTCCATTCAAGAATTTGGTTATGTTCAGGAATTACATACCAGATTGGGTGGTAGACACAAGTACATGTATAGGAAGGAAGGTGCATGGGTAGGTGTGTGTGGGGAAAATGGTACTTCGAACCTCATGTGTGGGATATAATGGGAGGTTGAAGATGATCACTAATTCTAGTAATAAAATAATGGAAGGGTGGGAGTCATCTAGTCTTATTAAGCTTGGTAATATCAAAAAACATTCCAATGTTAGATGAGGATCAAATAGGATGCACTAAAAAATTGTAGACCATGTCATGGATCTCAACCATAATAAGATTTTATTAACTTCAGTGCCACTAGTTGATTCAAGATTCCAAAAATTTGGAAAAATATTAGTTCATATCTTTTTAAAAGAGGATACATCAAAGAAATAGACACCCCTTATGTCATAGAGGGTTTTATCTTAACATAAATCAATTTAGTGATTGAAAATTCCATATGTTCCTATTTCATTTTTAGGAGGGGTCATCTAAAAATGAGTCATACTTGTGTATGAAGGATGATTAAGAAATAATACAGAGATCATAGGAGCATTGAATTTCAGATGGATTCTGTGGATAGGTCAAATATTAGAGGACACACTATAGGAATGTAGGGAACACTATATATGGTGATTAAAGTCAGTCTCTATGACATAGTTTGTGATTTTATATTATAGTGAATACGAAGAATGATGAGGTTAAGACATAGAAATGGTAATCAAGTTGAAACTGATATATTGAAAAAAAAAATTACACATTTTATTACATGATGTTTATCATAAATATCTATTAATACACAACAAGGATAAAAAGGAATAGTATGATTAGAAGATTTGGATTATAATATATCAAAAAGAAGTCAAAATAAGAACCCTTATTTTATTCTGCCTAATGAGATCATAAAATCCATTTAATCTCTTAAATATTTATGGGATAACCTATGGAATACATGATATAAAGGGGTGAGATAAAAATTCTAGTAATGGAATAAAAATCATAAGGAAGCATAACACGTGAGTTAAAGTTATAACTAGATATTATAAAAGTTAAGGAACGTGAGAAATCAAATGGGATATTATCATAAATAGAATGGTATCAAAAGATCATGGAAACATTTAAATTGGAAATAAAACTATTTTCTGAAATAAACATTAGTCATGACTAACAACCAATAAAACATCACATGGTGGATAATTTCCCTAAATGGATTAGGTTTACTCCCTAATCTCATACATGAAATCTAATGATACAAAAAAATTACCCAATTTTTTAATGGAATATATAATTCAGATCCCAACCATATTATTTACTTCATGTACATACATATGTGTGCCACATAAATAATCAATCATAAGGAATATAACTAAGAGTAACCCATAGAAAGAAATTATTTTCATTATTTGATCTCACAATATAATAAAAATATATTTCATAAAAAAGGAATTTATGAAATGGTCATACAAAATGAATTTAATCAAAAAAATGATTAAAAATGAGATTTATAAATATATAATAGACATAAATAGATAATTTTGAATCACTCAATATCATTAATTAGAGATATAATTTAATGACCTATAACTTCTATATAATTTTTTAAAATTATATAGAGTTATTTCGAGACTGAAAAATCAGACAGCGCATGATTCCGAGGCTCAGAGTGACAGGAATGATCCGTTGAAAAAGTATTAAGTTTAAAAAATTGTGTGAGAGTTGTTTTCCTAAAATGTGGAATAACCCTTAAACGGGTGGCCAGATGAAAAATCCAAGGTCACAGTTGTGTTCATGATGGAGGGTTTCTATATGGGTGACTTACGTTTAGTCGATGTAGGCCACCAGTGAGAAAACCCAACAAATTCAAAACCTTAAATAAAAATATTAAATAAATATATTTTATTTTCAAAATTCTTATAACTCGTTAATGGTGACTCAGATTAAATATCTAAGACCACTGCTGAACTCATGAGGGTATTCTTTCCTTATCAAGATCGTAACATTGGTCAGCTCTTTCCAATAGTAAAAGTTACTTTTTGGATGTATATAAAATAATTAAATAAAAATTATTTTATTACTATAATATAGAAATTCTAAACAATAACTCAAATTTTAAAATATGAGAGTACATTTGAGTTCATTGGGGTGTTTTCCCCTTAGGCGGAGCCTAACTACAAATAGCATGGGTTGAGGGTTAATGTAAATAATTTATTAAACATTTTTTTGAGATACGTTCAGTAAAACTACAGGATGCATTTTCTACCATTAAAATGGTGCTTAGATTAAAAATTTGAGAGAATAATTGTCTTTGTAGTGTTGGGATTAACTGAAGAGATCCTTCACTACAATTGCAGAATGTTAGGGGACAAAGTTAATTTTGTGGACTTCTGAAAAATTAATAAAATAACTTGTTATGTTATTTTATTTCTTTTTCTTTTCTACAACAGATGAGTGGTGGTGGCAAGACGGATGACATGGAAAGCCATTAATGACATGTAACTCCCTTCTTTGTAACCATAACGTTGCAAATTTGGGAAGTTTATTAATTAAATGAACCTCGTTAATTCTTCATGCGGGACAAAATCTTTCTCCCCTTTTATTTATATGGAGCTCAGTGAGGGGTGTATTATGGATTCACCAAGAAATGAATCTCAGGAAATGTTCCACGACGCTAACCACCAAGAGGACGAGGTTGGATTCAGTGATCTATGATGAGAACCACCAAATCACAAACCAATGACAACGACAACGGAGGTTTTGTTGATCGTCATCAGAAAACGTCTTATATAGGTAGGGGATCTGTTTCTAAGATCATCTATGATGATTTCTTTGATCATTCATGCTATTATAATAATGAATAGAACATGGTCCAAAAAAATGGGTCTAGACCCACCACCTCTTCTCTCATGTGGCTTTCTTCGAGGATAGTTACCTCAATTAGATGACAGTGAAAATGAGAGGGTTACATTTTGACAATGGAACCTTGAGAGAGCCATAACCATAGATGATACCATGAAGGGACCACCAGAGCATGTCTGATGGCCCATAGAAGAAACCGCAGGTGCACCATGTCGACGGTGGCCGTCAGTGGCCGGAAGAGACCCATGACAACAAGCTGCGGGTGGTGGAAGGCAGCGGGCAATGAAACGCAATGGAGGCCGAAGGCGGCTGGCCCGAGCTAGCCGTACGGGACAATGGATGCACCCACAGGTGTCTCTGGTGTCATGAAGCAGCTGCGAAAGAAGGGGGGTATCATGGAATAGACGTGACCTACGAGCCGTGCCATGAAGGGGTGGCGCGGCCCCACGCCGCCCCATGTTGGCGGAAGCTGGTCGACCGAACGATTGACCATTGAATCACGGTGGGGCAGCGCCCAACCTGCTGGTCGAAACGGCCCTGTAATCACGGGGCCAGTGGGACTCAGTGGTCAACCTTTAGGCATACCAAGCCAGTGTGGTCCAACCAAGTAGGCTATACTTGTGACCTTGCTGGCCTGTGTGAGTGGGTCGAGCCTCACCTGAAGGGTAGTGCAAATAGGAGCTCAATCCCACGTACAATCCGAGGAAACCCTGATGGGTCAGACCCAGTAAACCGGGCCAACCCCAGTGGGCTGGACCTGAGTGGGGTTAGGTAGTCCCTGGGATCCATTGCATCGAGTCTCTCTAACTGAGTCAGATCGGGCCCAAACCCAACTAGTAGCCGAATAGAGAAACACTTGAAACTAACAAATCAGGTGTCTGTTAGACATTCCATTAGTGGCCTTGGGTCCTATTTTGAGGAGCGATCGCATGGGAATTTTCTATTGTCCCCATAGAGCTAGGATAGACCGAGGTGTGGTCACCTCGTTTCACTAAAATGGGTGTAACTAACATATCGGGCATCCAATCGATGCGTCGTCTGTGAAATAAGGAATCTTGTGGCCAGGAGGTCCATTGTAGATACTCTATGTGTGGTTTGATAGAGTTTGGCGTGTGACCTAGGTTGGATCAAACATGAATCCAACCATACCCTTTTTATAAAAGTGTCAATTCTTCACATATCGGGTATCTGATCTATGCGTTATCTATCACATTGGGAACCCTATGATAGGGCATTCCTTTCATGTACTTCTTTATGGAATATCATGGAAATTGAGGTATGATTGATGTCTTTAGGAGAGAATCCTCCCAGAATCAATCATGCTTAGTATGAAAATATAGTGGATAGCTATAATGTGATTAAATAACATCGATCATGTGTGGGTAAACATCTATCAATCATGTGTGGGTCAGCACTTAGTGATCATGTGTGATTCGGTATCTATCGATCCTATGTGGGTTAGTGCCTAGTGATCCTGTGTGGGTCAACATCTGTTAAAATTTTGTGTGTCTACAGCAGAGCCTCTTGAAAGAAAAAGATGATCTAGTCTTACTAAAAATCATTTGTACTTATGTACTTAAGTTATATACTTGTCTTATATGAGTCTTTTACCTTAATTGTGTTACTTTCATGGTGTTACCTTTGTGGTACTTTAACCTTTAGGGTGTTACCTTCAAGGAGTTAACTTTGTTGTATTCTTCCCTCATTGATCAATTGTGAAAATTACAGAAAAGTAGGAGCCTTGTCTTTCCCCATGTATGAGATGAGTATATTTTGATAACATTGGTATATATATGGGAACATACCTATGTAGTGTTTATGACTACTACTTCATGCTTTTTGGTTGAGTTCTTGCTTTGTGCTTTTTTCTTTTTGGAACTCTGGGAGACCATTTAGGGTCTTAGGGTCCCTACTGAGTATTGTTAAACTCACCCCTGCATGGGCCACTCCCCCACCTTGTGGTGTCTTGGGAAGACGACAGAGAGCATTGATCGAGGATGAGGGGGCTTGGACTGGACAGTGCTCATTGGTGGACAATTTGACATGATGTGACGTAGTTACTACTGATTGTGATATGTACGTACACTTTATGTAAGATCCTCGGTGGACGTTCCAGGATATCATTTTTATCAGTTTTAATTTTACTTTCCAATTGTACTTGTGTTCTGGCACATTTACTTCCAGTATAATTTTTACAATAGCATTTTACTTCGTGGTTGCTTATTTTTGTGTTCATGGATTTTTTGTTTTTACAGGTTTAAATACGACTCCTTCCTATTAGAAGGATTCTAGATTCCGATGCTAGTTGCCAGCCCCTGGCATATGGAAGGTGGGATTGGGGTAGTCACAACACGGCCCTCGGGGGATAGTTCGTGACAAAGTGGTATAAGAGGAGTCGGTTCTACTAAAGAACTAAGACTATGATCTTTTTAATGGAGAAATATTGTAATGTGTATTTAGTGTGGTTTTTAGTTCGGTGAGTCCAGTGTTGGTTTGGTGACTGATGTATCCCTATACCAAGACTCTGAATTCTGATTTCTCATACATTACATGAAAACACTGATAGTGTGTGTTTTGAAAATGTTTTCCCTCGATTTATTTGGAGTCAGATCACCAGGTATAACATAATGACTGGGGCACAGCTTTTCTTTATGAGGATGTCGCCGTATAGACAACCATCTATGATTCCTAATAGAGTACACGATGATGGCCCACCGAGCGACCTTATGTGTATCATCATTCTAGAGATTCTTTGTGAATCAGACCCAACTGATCCTATGTGGATCAAAAAAAGATGCTACCAGTGGACCACACACGCAGACTGAGCACCTTGCATGAGTTCAGTGGAATAGGCCTCTGAGGTTTTGAGGCTAGACATATCCCCAAAAAGCAGAGAAATAACGGGAGGCTATGGCTAGGTTTTTCTACCTAGTTGGGACACCATAAGATCATATGGTGATCCAATCTACTAGTCTTTATCAGTACGTGACCATGAGGATGGTCCGCATAGTGATGAGGATTCGGTACATGGACCGTTCCCGGAGATGTCACCTTCAGGTTGTGTTCCAACTATATCATAGCCCATTGGTTAGTAGTTATAACATGTGGTACCTGTAGAGGACACATGTAGGCTTAGTTCCTTACACATATTTCAGCATCAGATACCCCTTAGGTTCCAAGGAAATCCAAAATCACAGCCGACTAAGGACATACGTAATGAGGTGGCTGAATTTTCATCTTTCCAGGGCACCATTCAATTAGATGGAGGTCCTGGTAGAGAGCCTTCTATGTGTCTCAGTAGGAAGATGACAAGGTTTAGATTACCCTGATCTTGGGAAGAGGTGACTTTTCTATGGATAATATTAAGAACCTTCCTCAAAGAAGGGGGTCTCTATCCATAAAAGGATATGGGGTGAGTGTTCCGTAGAGCTTCTACAGCTTCTAAAGGATGACATGTCAGATATTGATTATTTATCTAGTAGTACCGACCGTCACAAGTACCCGATGAATATAGTTTGGTCAGTGATTTGAGGATTGAACCTCTGAGTGTGGTGTTTTTAGGGACATTTGAGCTAGGAATATTCTTCTATGAATTCCTACATTGTTCAGGTCCTAGAGAGAACCTTTGTGGTTGAATGTTATTTGGATGAGTGGATACAGTCGGTGAATGTTAGTAGTGGGAAAGAAGGAAACTGATGTCAGTCTCAGAGACTTGGGTGAGTAAAATGTTTCAGGAAGTGTAAGTGATAGGGACAGATGAATCAACAGGTCCATAGATGTGGAAGTGGAGCTTGGAGAGAAGCATGAGGTGCTATAAATTTTTACATGTTACAATCACCACCCCAATATGGTCCCCACCAGGCTTAGGGACAGGAGAAAATGGGAAGGGAGTAGCTGAAAATGATCAAGGAGTGTGACCTAAGGGCTCTATGAATTATTTGAGGCATGGTCTGTGTCTACTACTAGCTCATGTATTAATATAAATAAGTACAAATACTTCCTCCTAAAAATGAATCTTGTTCAAGACCTAGAGTTTCTAATTAAACTAATAACTTGACTATTACATCTGAAGATACCTTCAGGAGGAGACTCGATAATAACACATATCCCGACAGTTTGATCTGACCCATGAGGTGAGAGTTTCAGTTAGAACCTCTTTGTGGCAGGGTATAGGCCTTATGATTTTTTTTGGGGATGGACTGGACATCCAAATTTTATGATTAGGTTGAATTTTTATACAAAAAGGAGTTAGTATATCTATTGCATTGAAATTTGGTTTTCCATGGTCAGTGAAAAAGGAAACCCAAGAAGCACTAGATAAACTCCTACAAAGGAGGGTGTAGCTGATCAATCTAGAGTCGGCCGACCTTAACCTCATGGCAGTAGGAGTTTTTAGTTTTCAGTTCCCAACAGTAGTGGCAGAGTGTGGGGACATCTTTTCAAAAGATGATTCCAGGATTACCTCCCTGAAGGAAGAGGGAATACTGTTACAGATGGGTACAACTGAAGATATTCACCTGGCATCTCCAAGGAAGTGGAACCGTTTTCAGCTTCGAAGAAGAAGGGTGAGACTCTCATGTGGATAGATAAGTGTCAGTAGAGCTTTCAAGATCTGAGACAGAGACTAAAAAGTTCCCCATCTTGAGGCTACCAGAAGACGGTCTTGGGTATGTTGTATACTGTGACACATCAGAGACCAGACTAGGTTGTTTCTTGATATAGTAGTGGGAATTGAACCCTTACAGCTCCTGGATGTTTAGATAACACAATTATAAAAAATCTACCCATGACCTGGAGTTAGAAATAGTGATATTTTCACCAAAAATGTGACGACACTACTTGGTGGGTGAACGATATACCGTTTACTATGATCAAAAGAGTCTCAGGTATATCTTCCAAAAGAAGGAACTAAACCTGAGACATAGATGATGGATAGAGTTCCTCTAGGACTATGACTTTGAGATATTCTATACTCTTAAAAAGGGAAATTTGGTAGTAGACGCACTCAGCATGATGTCTGGTCTACATCTATTAAGTGAGGCATTAGAGGAGCTAGTTCCGTTGTGGATATCCTTCATGGATAAAGATGTAGAATCTTACTTCTTTTATATGACTGTCACTCCCCAAATTCATAAGTGAGTTCAAGAGAATCATCTTTGGGATGTTGACAGCGTGGCCCGACGTGATCAGATATCCTCAATATGGTCTCCTGAAGAATTCTTTAAAGGAGGGGAGCTCAACGTTCTCTTCAGATGATGCACTATGGTACCAGTGACTCTTCGGTAAGATTTTTTGAGGGAGTTCCATAAATCCCCTTTAAAGGTACATCCTGGAGTTTCGGAGATGTGTTGGGACCGCTGGAATTAGTACTGGTGGCTATGGATGCAAGAAGTAGTGGAAGAGTTTGTATCATGACACCTTACTTATTAGAAAGTGAAGACTGCACATAGCTGAAATAATTTTTATGTCAATAACCGATGGAGACACTTGGTGTCCAAGGAGGGAGACCATGTATTCCTATAGGTCTCACCATAATGAGGATTGCTAAGGTTTGGCTGGAGCAGAAATCTGTCTCTAAGGTCCATCGGACCTTTCTAGATTCTCAACAGAGTGGGCAAGGTGGAATACCATCTATCTCTTCCCCAACAGATGCACTAGGTGCATAATGTTTTCCATGTGTCACAGCTGAGCAGATGTGTGAATGATCCACCGCACGTTATCGAATGGGGCGAGTTGTACTTTGACGATGTGGTGACTTTTATGTAATTCCTAGTAGAGATAGAAGAACGATAAGACCGAGTCCTTTGTGGATGGTTTATTCCTCTAATTCGAGTATGGTGGCAGCATGGGAACCTCTAAGAGAGAACATGGGAGTGGGAGGCTCGGATTCGTTCTCAGTACCTTCATTTGGTTGATTTTCCTTTGTTTTGGATTTTGGGGGTATAAAGCCCTAAGTTAAAGAGAATATAATGTCTCAGAATTTCAATATAATTTTTTAAATTATATGGATTTATCTTGAGAATGAGAAATATTATGGCTCATGATTCTGAGTCCTATAGTGCTCAGAATTATCCATCTAAAAAGTGTTATGTTTAATATAGTGTGTGTGAGTTGCTTTACTAAAAAATTGTAGTAAATCATATATGGATGCCCAAATCAGAAATCCAAAGGCACCATTGCATTCAGGATGGAGTGTTTACCCTTGCCGCAACTTATGTTTAGTCGGCGTAGGCCTCTAGTGAGAAAACCCAAAAATGGAATAACCATAAATAAAACAATTAAAAAAATTAATTTATTTTACAAATGCTTATAACTCATGAATGGTGACTCTGATTAAAAATCAGTGACAACCACTAAAATTGTGAGGATATTCTTTCCATAGGTAGACTATAACATTGGTCGTTGTGGTCAAAGAGTGGATGTTAGTTTTTGGTCGTAAATAAAATAATTAAGTAAAAATTATTTTATTGTTAAAATATATAACTTCTAGATCGTAAATAAGATTGAAAATTCAAGATTACCATTGAGTTATTTGGGGCATGTTCCCCATAGTCAGAGAATAACCTCGACCAGCATAGGTTGAGGGTGAATTCTAATAATTTATTAGTTTTTCAAGATACGTTTAGCAAATGTGGGGGTGGAATTTACTATATTTTGAACTTGTGCTCTGTTGTAAAATTTTAGGGAACCGTTGAATTCATAGTCTCAGGATTTTCTTAATGGGGGATTCACTTCGACCGTTGTTGGGCCATGAAAATGTTAATTTTGCTGACTTTTGAAGGATTAATAAAATAATATGTTATTTTATTTGATTTCTTTTTCTATTATCTAATAGACGAGTGGTGGGGGCGGGACCGATGAAATGACAAGAAATTAATGACATGACTCTCCATTGTTTGTAACTACTATGGTGGGAATTTGGGAGGTTCATTATTTAAATGAACCTCATTAATTTTTCATTTGGGACACACTCTTTCTCATCTCCAACTTATATGGAGCACATGGAGGGGTGTAGGATGACTTCACCAAGTGACAATGCTCATGAAAAGTACTGCGATGCTAAACACCTAGAGGGAGAGGATAGATTCAGCGAACGGTGACGAGCACCACCGAATCGTGAACGAACAACAACGATGAAGGAGGTTCCATTGATTGTCATCAGTGGAAGTCATATAAAGGTAGGGTGTTTGTATCTAAATTCATCTATGATAATTTCGTTTCTCCCAATTTCTGTCATATTAACGCGGAGGGCATGGGCCAAACAAACAAGGCCCGGACCCTCCACCACATCACTCATGTGGCGTTCTTCAGTGACATTTTCCTAAAGTTTTTGGAAATGTGAATTAGCGGGTCATGTTTTGACTATGACACCCTGGGAGAGCCGTAGGCGCAGATGGTACCAAGAACGGACCACCAGAACATGTTCGATGCTCTGCAGAAGAAACTATCGGTGCTCCATGTCAGTGGCGGTCGGAGGAGGCCTACAAAAATCGGCTGTGGGCAGTAAATGGCAGAGTGCGATGGCACACCGTGGTGGCCGAAGGCTGGAAGCTCGAGTCGGTCTCATGCGACAAGGGTGGTGCCCGCAGGTGCGACCGGCAGTGCGATGCAGCCGAGACATAATGGGGGTGGTGAGGAATAACCATGACCAGTGAGATATGTCAAGAAGGGGAAGCTCAGCCCCACACTGTAACAACCCGACATTTTATGAGAATTATTCTTTTAAATTTCATTGATGTCTTTTGTTGTACACTACAGCAAGACTATCTTGCGCTATACGCAACCCCGTACTAGCTTATAATATACACAACACTATTCTTGGCTCATGTTACACACAATTTCAAGTTCATTTTGTGGAAATTATTTTACTCAACATTAAGTATAGATTTTGTTTAATTTATAATTGAAATAAGTTTCGATTATGTTATACGCAACATTGAGTGTATATATATATATATATATTCATTGTATTAATGAAATATGGTTGGATTCTTTTATACGCAACAACAAAGGAGTCTTTCACTATAGGAAACCCTAACTTGGCTTACATTACATGCAATCACGACCGTCCTCGATAGTGTGTGTAGTACGCAATACCGAGTTTCACTAAACGAGATATTATTATAATATTATTATTAACTAGCCGCTATGAATAGTAATACCCACTTTTTGAAATTTTATAAATTTTATCTTTCAAAATGGACTTAATTTTTGGATTCGAAATATCTAAATTAGCCTAGGGTGAAATTTTGGTATTTTTCGGAAAACATTCGATTTTTGATGAATAGTGAAAACACTGGGTTACTATTTAAAAACCGACTATTTATTTAAATAATTATTTATTTTATATAAAGTTATTTTAGGTCAAAATTGATACATAATACCTATATAAGTTCAATGCAATTCATTAGAGTCATTTTATAATAATTTTAGATATATAAAAAATTTATTGAACTTTTCACAGTCTTTTACCCACCTCCTAGGAGAATTTCCAAATTCACATGAAACTTAAATTTACCGCTTCTGTGATTGGAATTTAGAAAATCCGAGAGACACGGTTAATATCTAGGACTAAAATGTGGTTCAATGAGATGAAAATAATTTTTGCTAAATAGTAACTTTTTACTTTTTTTACCACGGTTAAAAGTAAATAGGGTAATTAAGGGTAAAAATGATATTATTATTACCCTAACACATGTCCTAATTCTATTGGATAAGTGTAATTCGACCAAAAACAACCTTAGGAATAAAATATGACCATTTAGGCCCACATGGATTAGATTAGGACATTTAATATAAATTTATTTAAAGAAGGGTTAAAATTGTTAAAATCAAAGTTTAATAAGTAAATCATTTATAATATAGGGTTATACATAAGATAAATTCCAATATAAATATTAATTATAAAGATAAAACGATTTAATACATAATGGAATTTTATTTGTAATTTTTATACATTAAATAATTTAATTTCTTTATGACACAAAGATGATGCATTAATTATATTATTAATGAAATATTGACATAATTGATGTTATAAATACCCATGTAAATGTAATTTAAGAATTTTTATGAATTCCAATAATTTTCTATGTTAATATGACATGTTAGTATTGATTTAATTAACTTTTTTTGAACTAATCGTTCTGTTATGATTTTCACAAAAATAAATTACCAAATTGTGTCAAAATTGACATAAAATAGTTTTTAAAACAAATATTATATTATTAATTGTTATTTTATTCATAAAAATCTAATTTTAGGCCAAATGACTTATATAAGGTTATATATATTAATAATAAACAACTTGGTGTTCGTTTGGCTTGTTATAGTAAGTTTATTAACCTTATAGTGTAAGAAAACAAGAATACACGGTAAAAGTTAAATTATCTAACTTATTGTTAAATCTAAATGATAAGGTTAAAATAGAAACCTAAACTTGTATAAATTCTATTGTATGAGAGTATTTCGACCCATCCCCACCTTAGATTCGAAATAAATCAATTTGGATCTATTAAAAACCGAATATGGCTTTATAATAAAATAATATTTTTACTTTTTCCAAAAGGTGCCCCTCTCCTCCCTTATAAAAGGGAACATCCTCCCTCTCTTCCTCACACCACTTTGAGCCTTCATGCTCGTCCAAACCCTGTCAAATTATCCTCTCCACTTCCCTAGAAACATCCTATAGTTCTTGGTCTTCTTAAAAGACCAATTTTAGTGCCCTAAGAGAAGGTCTCAAAGAGGCGCCTCAAAGAAGAGGTATTGTCCGTTATAGTCTCTACGCAGTGGTGTAATCAGTTTCTCCACCACCACCTTAAATGGATGGTTATAATGGTGTAAATAAATAACTATATATGGTTATTGTGAAGTTATATTGAATATTTTATATTATACATACACTTCAATACAATTCCACAATCATGGGAATGATATCATCGCTCGTGCGTACGTACGGATTACCGTCTCCATGAACGCGATGAGATTCATTTTCCATGATTAACCATTCAAGAATGATTATAATGTATATATAATTAATAATAATGAAATATATGAAATAATTAAGCTACTGGATTTATGTGTGTATATATATATATATGTCATCTACTTACTTCCATTCAAGTCAATAAATAAAGGAAAACAACGTTCATGCATACGTATGGCCTACCGTCTCCATGAACGGTGTGTTTCATTTAATTTATCTATATATATTATATATATATATATAATGAATATATATGATATATAAATCATGTTTTAAATTTTGGAAATAATTAAATAATGATATAACTAGTAATAATATCATGAACAACAAGTCAAAACACGTATGATAAAAGAAACAATTTTACCCAAAAAACAACTTTAACATTGAATTGACAAATGAACGGGTAATATAAATACCTAAGTGAACCATATATGATATAAAACAATGAATTTGATTCTCTAATAAGTCAATGAGAATATTTAAATCATTATACAGTAGGTTCGTATACATAACAAGCATATCGGACATAAGGTAAGTGATAATGTTGCAATCTCAATTGTTTTCTATCCGAGATTGCTTATACGTAAGTATTTACTGGGGTTATATTTATCATCCATCTCCAAATTTTATAAAAATGTTTTCATGTATGTTTAAAGTCCCTTTTACCCATTTTTGACTTTTACTACATGGTATGTAAGGAATCTTTCTTTTTGTTTACCATACGAGGTACTTTTTTACTTTTCAGATAAAAGTATGAGAAGAATGTTATTTTTAACTTATACAGTGTGAATGTATTTTTATGGTTTCATAACGCCTCATTTTCATAAATCATCCTCTACAAATTTGAATTATTATTTTCAAAAAAACCGTTTTCTTTTAAAATTTCATTGAATTTTTTGAAAAGAAAATAATTTTGAAGAAGGAAGGATATTTTCCTCAAGAATTCATTTCAAGTGTTTTATCAAAACCATTTTCCATCTAAGATGACATTATTTCATATGTGTATGTTTCAAGTAAAATTTCTCTATTATTTACATGGTTTCACTTTTCTTATTACGAAATGATATCGATTTATTTTTTATGGATTATGTGAGATGGGATGATGTTTATGAAACCCATTTTATTTATTGGGTTATTATGAATGATGTATGTTTATTTTGTGGCACAAGTAAAAATGATTTAATTATGAGATGGGTGGGACCTATATCTTCCTCCAATGCATTGGGTAAAGATTTATATCTCCTAAGATAGACATGGATGGAATGGTAAGTTAATCCAGTTCAGTGTTACAGGACTGAAACGAGGAGTGAACTCGATTCAAAAAGGGACTTTATCCACTAAGATGGTATTTGCAGCAATGTCTTGGATACTATGTAAATCATGTCATGTGCTTAATGTTTTTCCACAATTACAGGTTTTATTTTCATGATTTTTTATCATGATTCATGTTCCTTTATTATATATGCCTTATGTACTTCTAAGATTTATGTCTTTACTTGAGATTTTGATGTTTAGATTTTATATTCAAGTTATTGCATTCAAATGTTTATGGATTGTTTTATGTTCTCTATGTTTACCCTTACTAATCATTTGAGCTCACTATTTTTATGTTTTCTTTTCTCCAGGATATAAATAAAGGTTTTAGTAAGAAAACGAAAAGGGGAAGATCTTTACGGGAGATGTTGAAGATCTTTCACCATGATTAGAAGATTTCGTTCCGAGTTTCCAAAGCCACTAAACTAATACGGTTGTTGGGTGTCTCTTTTTTTCATGTATTAAGTATTCCAAAAAAGTAATGTAATGTCCATGTATGTCAAACTTTGGGTCTCTACAGTTGGTATCAGTGTGAAGGTTTAGTTAACCATTGGAAACTAGGATGTGAAAACTTTAGTGAAATCCCTAGAGATATTTCTAAGTTATGTCTAGGGATGTGCCTAAGGATAAGTATATGTATAGGTTACAGTACTATAATTATGGTAAAGATCTTATAATTTAACCTATGATGTTAGATATTGAAGGTAATCCCCCTTGATTGTGATTTTTCCCTCTCAAACTATTCTTTTGGGGTTTTAGAAAATGGATGGGAATTGGAAGATTCATGATAATGGAGGATATGATGGACAATGGAATGATATTATTCAGGAGAAAATTAATGAAATTGGATCTGGAGGTCCACATATCATTATTATGCCTAATCATAAATCTCATAATATGATCAATAATCTCAACTTTGGTAAGTTTCCCGACTCAGCTAATAAGAGAAAGATGGTGTTTCATGATGGTCATAGAGGTAGGAATGTTCAATTTATATCATGTAAATGATGTGGGAAGAGGAATCAAGGAGAATGTTTCAAAGGAACTAGAAGATGCTTTGGGTGCAGAAAAGATGGACACAAATCTAGTAAGTGAAAAGGAAAAGGTTCAGTTAACACAATGGATAAGAATAATGGTATTTCTACGATATCAACAATGAATAGATGTTTTAAATGTGTAATGTATGTGCATTATGCTAACCAATGCCCTAAGGGAAAATCTCATGAAGAGAATTAGCATGGTCATATGGGTAGTATTTATGTGGGTGATGATGAGGAGACTACAAATGATATATGAGATGAAAGAAGTGTTGAAGCTTGGTCAATGGGTTAAGAAGGTAGTTGAATGATTGTATGTTTATCAAGAGTTATGTTGTATAGTTAATTTAATAGTACTATGGAATAAAAAAACATCTAAGGATTGTTACACTATTGTTTTTCGTATAGTATTTGAACGTATATGTTGAATGGTACTGGTAACCATGAAAGGTTATTCAGATATTTTTGGAAGGAAGATGATATGCACATAATGAATGTATAAAGAGGAAATAATATGATTGATAGTATTCATGAGATCTTGATTGATATAAGGACTTAGTGATATCATGGTTTGAGTATATAGAATTTTGAGGATTTTGGTATGTGGAAAGTGTTAACTTTTAACTACATTCATGTTTTCACTAAGGTTCAATGGGTATTCATTTTTCAATAGAATACATGATTAATGCCTTTGAATGTTTGGAATGTGACCAACAAGACATATCTTATGATATATGGGAATCAAGGATGGTATTAACATGCTTGTTATATGAACTCTCTGGTAATCGTTTTCACTATAATATGAGATTGGACAGTAGTATTTTGGATAAGCCTAAAGATTGGAATGGATTATGTTGGGAATAAGTTAGTATTGTTTAAGGCTAGAAATTTTTCTATATTATTGATGGAAAGTTATAATAATGTAGAAAAAAAGGACAACCTGCAGGACGGGCGACAACATGTCACGTCAAACAAGGATGTGGGAATCGAACCCACAACCGAAGTGAGACAATCTTTTATTTCCTACAACTGGCCTACAGGAAGTCCTTGGTTATTAGAAACTAGTTTTATTTTATTATGTCGGATGATAGATGAAGTATTAGTCCATTTTGGAACCATATCTGATTAATCTCACCATAGATGGAATTATAACTTTTTTTAACTTTTGTTTGAGACAAATGGAATGACCTATCATTCTATTGCATGATCTGCTAAAACATCATGAAAGACAAATTCAACTTAATTTCTTAAAGATATTAAGTGGAAATTGTTCAAGGCACGAACCTCGGTGAGATTTTACCAAAATAATGTAAGTATTTATTCTAATTCAAATTCATCAACTTTAGGGAAATGATCTTGAAAACCAAAAATGTTGTCCAAGTGCCCTTATATTTGATGAATCAGATGGTACCCTAGATCATCACAAATTTATGGCTTTTTCATTGTTGGATTTTTCATAGCCATGTTCTCTACCACTATCCATCAAAACATGACGGTTAGATTTCTCTTCCATATCCATATTTTCACCAATGTTCTCCTATGTGGAAACCCAGTGATTAGTTTATTTGGGTAGCCGTTATGTTTCATACTTTAGTTTTTAAAGATAAGTTTTGGTATTCCTTTATACAATGTGGGTTTCTATTAAAGAAACTTTCAAGTAGAAATCCATTTATAACCTCGACAAATTTCGAGGGAGAAATTAATTTTAAGGGGGGTAGAATGTAACAACCTGAGATTTTATGAGAATTATTCTTTTTAATTTCTATGATGTCTTTTGTTGTACACTACACCAAGATTATCTTGCTCTATACGAAACACCATATTTTCTTGCAATATACTCAACACTATTCTTGGCTCATGTTACACATGATTTCAAGTTCGTTTTGTGGAAATTAGTTTACGCAACAATAAGTATAGATTTTGTTTAATGTATAAATGAAATAAGTTTTGATTATGTTATATGCAACATTGAGTGTATATATATATATTCAATGTATAAATGAAATATGGTTGGATTCTGTTATATGTAACAACAAAGGAGTCCTTCATTAGACGCAACCCTAACTTGGCTTACATTACATGTAATCATGACCTTCATTGATAGCGTGTGTAGTACGCAATACCGAGTTTTTCTAAATGAGATATTATTATAATATTATTATTAACTAGCCGTTATGAATAGTATTACACACTTTTTGAAATTTTATAAATTTTATCTTTAAAAATGAACTTCATTTATGGATTCGGAATATCGAAATTAGCCTAGGGTGAAATTTTGGTATTTTTCTGAAAACTTTCAATTTTTGATGAATAGTGAAAACACTATGTTACTATTTAAAAACCGAATTTTTATTTAAATAATTATTTATTTTATATAAATTTATATTCGGTCAAAATTGATACATAATACCTATATAAGTTAAATGTTATTCATTGGAGTCATTTTATAATAATTTTATATATATAAAAATTTTATTGAACTTTTCACCGTCATTTACCCACCTCCTAGGAGAATTTCCAAATTCACATAAAACATAATTTTACCGCTTCATTGAGTGGAATTTCAAAAATCCGAGAGACATGGTTAATATCATGGACTAAATTGTGGTTCAATGAGATGAATATAATTTTTGATGAATAGTAACTTTTTACTTTTTTTACCACGGTTAAAAGTAAATAGGGTAATTAAGTTTAAGAATGATATTATTGTTACACTAAAACATGTCCTAATTCTATTGGAAAATTTTAATTCGACCAAAAAACCTTAGGAATAAAATATGACCATTTAGGCCCACATGGATTAGATTAAGACATTTAATATTAATTTATTTAAAGAAGGGTTTAAAAAGTTAAAATCAAAGTTTAATAAGTAAATAATTTTTAATATAGGGTTATACATAAGATAAATTCGACTATAAATTTTCATTAGAAAGATAAAAATATTTCTTACATAATGGTATTTTATTTTTAATTTTTAGACTTTATATAATTTAATTTATTTATGACACAATGATGATGTAGTAAGTATATTATTAATGAAATATTGACATAATTGATGTTATAAATACCCAAATAAATGTAATTTGAGATTTTTTATGAATTAAAATAATTTTCTATGTTACTATGACATGTTAGTATTGATTTAATTAAAATTTTTCTAACTAATGTTTCTGTTATGATTTTCAAAAAAATAAATTACCAAATAGTGTCAAAATTGACATAAAATAGTTTTTAAAACAAATATTATATTATTTATTGTTATTTTATTCCTAAAAATCTATGGTTAGACCAAATTACTTATATAATGTTATATATATTAATAATAAACAACTTTGGGTTCGTTAGGCTTGATATAGTAAGTTTATTAAGCTTATAGTGTAAGAAAACAAGAAGACACGATAAAAGTGAAATCATCTAACTTAAAGTTAAATCTAAATTATAAGGTTAAAATAGAAACCTAAACTTGTATAAATTCTATTTTATGAGATTATTTCGACCCTTACCCACCTCAGCTCCAAAATAAATCAATTTGTAGCTATTAAAAACCGAATATGGCTTTATAATAAAATAATATTTTTAGTTTTTCCTAAGGTGCCCCTCCCCTCCCTTATAAAAGGGCACCTCCTCCCTCTCTTCCTCACACCACATTAGGCCTTCATGCTCGGCCAAACCCTGCCAAATTCTCCTCTCCACTTCACTAGAAACATCCTAGAGGTCCTGGTCTTCTTCAAATACCAATTTTAGTGACCTAAGAGGAGGTCTCAAAGAGGCGCTTCAAAGAAGAAGTAATGTCTGTTACCGATTCTTTCAACTTTATTTCTTCTTCCACTTCTTCTTCTTTAGTTGTTTCATTCTGAAGTAATAACATCAGTATCACTCATATAATTATATGTTATTATAAGTATTAAAAAACCCTATTTCACCATCTAATCCATCCTATGGAAAACGAAATCACCGCGCGTGCGTACGTATGGAATACCGTCTCCACTCTGTGGTGTAATCAGTTTTCCACCACCACCTTTAATTGATGAGTATAATGGTGTAAATAAATAACTATATATGGTTATTTTAAAGTGATATTTATTCATTAATATTATACATACACTTAAATACAATTCCACGATTATGGGAATGATATCATCGCTCGTGCGTACGCACGGATTACCGTCTCCACGAATGCGATGAGATTCATTTTCCATTATTAACAATTCAAGAATGATTATAAAAAATATATAATGAATAATAATGAAATATATGACATAATTAATATACTTGATTTATTTATACATATATATATATTTCATCTACTTACTTCCATTCAAGTCAATAAAGAAAGAAAAACAGTGTCCATGCGTACGTACGGCCTACCGTCTCCATGAACGGTGTGTTTCATTTCATTTATCTATCTATTATATATATATATATACTGAATATATATGATATATAAATCATGTTTTACATTATTGAAGTAAGTAAATCATTATATAATTAACAATAATATCAAGAACAACAAGTCCAAACACGTAGGATAAAACAAACAATTTTACCCAAAACACTACTTTTACATGGAATTGACAAATGAACGGGTAATATAAATACCTAAGTGAACCTTATATGATATAAAACTATGAATAATATTTTTTTAATAAGTCAATGACATTATTTAAATCATTATACAAGAGGTTCAGATACATACGAAGCATATCATACATAAGGTAAGGGATAATGTTGCAATCTCAATTGTTTTCTATCCGAGATTTCTTATAAATACGTATTTACTGGGTATATATTTATCATCCATGTACAAGTTTTATAAAAAATGTTTTCTTGTATGTTTAATGTCCTTTTTACCCAATTTTGACTTTTACAACATGGTATGTAAGGAATCATTCTTTTCGTTTACCATATGAGGTACTTTTTGACTTTTCTGACAAAAGTACGAGAAGAATGTTATTTTTAACTTATACGGTGTGAATGGATTTTTTCAATTTCATAACACCTCATTTTCATAAAGCTTCCTCTACAAGTTTACATTATTTTTTTCAACAAAACCCTTTTCTTTTAAAAGTGCTTGGCATTTTTTGAAATGAAAATGATTTTGAAGAAGAAAGGATATTTTCCTCAAGAATTCATTTCAAGTGTTTTATCAAAACCATTTTCCATCTAAGATGACATTATTTTATATGTGTATGTTTAAAGCATAATGTATCTATGATTTACATGGTTTCACTTTTCTTAGTATGAAATGATATCTATTTCTTTTATATGGATTATGTGAGATGGGGTGATGTTTATGAAACCCATTTTATTTATTGGGTTATTAAGAATGATGAATGTTTATTTTGTGGCACAGGTAAGAATGATTTCATTATAAGATTGGTGGGACCAATATCTCCCTCCAATTCATTGGGTAATGATTTATATCTCATGAGATAGACATGGCTGGGACGGTAAGTTAATCTGGTCCAGTGTTACAGGACTGAAACGAGGAGTGAACTCAATTCAGAAAGGCACTTTGTCCACTAAGATGGTCTTGGAAGCAATGCGTTGGCTACTATGGAAATCATATCATGTTCTTAATGTTATTCCACAATTACAAGTTTTATTTCCAAGCTATTTTATCATGATTCATGTTCCATTATGATATATGCCTTACATACTTGCAAGATTTATGTCTTTACTCAAGATTTTGATGTTTAGATTTTATGTCCAAGTTCTTACATTCAAATATTTATGGATTGTTTTATGTTCTCTATTTTTACCCTTACTGAGCATTTGAGCTCACCCTTTTTATGTTTTATTTTCCCCAGGATATAAATAAAGGTTTTAGGTAAGAACACCAAAAGGGGAATATCTTTACGGGAGATGTTGAAGATCTTTCACCATGATTAGAATATTCCGTTCCGTGTTTCCAGAGACACTAAACTAATACGGTCTTTGGGCGTCTCTTTTTGTCAAATATAATGTATTATGCAAAAGTAATGTAATGTACAAGTATGTCAAGATTTGGGTCTCGACACGTGCTATTCCGCATTGGCATAAGCTAGTGGGATGAATGACCGACCTTTGAATCGCGGTGGAGAAGTGCCCCACCAGCTGGTCGAAACGACCCCACAATCATTGGGACATCGGGACTCAACGGTCATCCTTAGGGTGGTCTGAGCCTGCGTGGGTCAACCATGTAGGTAGGACCCACAACCCAGTAGGCCATATCCTCCCAGTGGGCCAGACACTCCTGCAAGTAGGGCTAGACCCACGGCTAAGCATGCCAGCTTGGGTGGGCGGAGCGCCACCCGTTGGGGTAGCCCAACCATGGCCCGAGCCTGCGAACACGACAGGCTGACCCCAATGGGCCGGACCTAGTGAACCGGGCTGATCTCCAGTATGTCGGACCCATGCCAGGTCAGGTAGACCCCGAGACCTGTTTCATCGGGTCGGTCTGACCGAGTCGGACTCGCCCGGACCCAAACGATACCCGAAAAAGGAAACACCCGTAACTGATGAACTGGGAGTCTGTTAGGCATTCTGTCAATAATGTTAGTACCCCTTTTTAGAAGTAGTCCCATTGGAATATTTTGTTGGGCCCAACTGAGTTGGGCTAGACCGAGGTGCGATAACCCCTGTTTCACATAAATGGCTGTGACTAACAGATCGGGCATCCGATCGATGCGTCATCCTTGACATGAGGAACCTTTTGGAAAATTGGTCCTTTGGAGATACTCTAATTGGGTTTTTATTGAGTTTGACAAACAAACTATGTTGGATAAGACATGAATCCAACTGGGCCCTTTTTACAATAGATCCCATACCTCACAGACCGGGCATCTGGTCGATGTGCCGTCTGTCACATTGGGACCCCTGTGAAAGGGTGGTCCTTTAGAATACATCTTCATGGAACTTTATAGAATTTGAGGTATGAAAAATTTATTAATGAGTGTATCCTCTTGGATTCAGGTGTTCTTAGTACGGGAATCTTGTGGCTAGCTGTAACGTGAAGAAAAATCATCGATCTTATGTGTGTCAGCATCTATCGATCCTCTGTGGGTCAGCGCTTAGAGATCCTTTGTGGGTTAGCATATATCGATCTTGTGGGGGTTAGAACCTAGAGATCCTATGTGGGTCAACATCTATCAATCCTATGTGCATTATCAGTTGAACCTCTCAAAAAAATAAGAAGATCTAGTTTTACAACCAATCATCTGTACTTCTATACATAAGTTATATACCTTGTGTCAGATAATCCTTTTACCTTCGTGGTGTTACCATCATGGTGTTACCTATGTGGTACATTTACCTTCAGGGTGTTACCTTTTTAGTGTTACCACTGTGGTACTTTTACCTTCATGGTGTTACCTTTGTGGTGTTACCATTTTGGTACTTTGACCTTTGTGGTGCAACCTTCCCAGTGTTGCCTTCATGGTGTTACCATTGTGGTATTCTTCCCTCATGGATCAGTGTTGAAAATGGCATAAAAGTTATAAAATTATATTTTCACAGGTTTGAGATGAGTATATTTTTATTACTTAGGTATATGTATGGGCATATACATAAATATAGTTGATAACTATAACTTCTTGCTTTGTGATTGGGGTCTTGCTTTGTGGTTTTTCCTTTTTGGACATTTGGGAGACCTTTGGGGGTATCAATATCCCTAATTAGTATTGTTATACTCACCCTTGCATGGGATATTCCCACACATTGTTATGTCTTGTGCAGATGATATGCATCATTTATCAAGGCTGAGGGATCCAGGACTGGACTGTGATCGGAGGTGGACCATTTGACGCGACAAGACTCATGAATAATGATCACGAGCTATACCTACCCATCGTGTAGGATCCTTGGTGGATGTTCTAGGAGATATTTTCTCTTTCATTTGTACTTGTACTTTACAGTTGGTCTTGTATTCCAGCCCCTTTACATTCAATATACGTTTTACTACACTAGTTTATGTTGTGGCTTTTTCTTGTTGTATTCTGGGATTGTGTGTTTATATCGGTTTAAAGGCAATTCATTCCCGTTATAGGGAGATTCTTTTCTGGTGCTAGTTTCCAACCCATGTCCTATAGATGGTGGACTTGGGGTAGTTAGAAATGGGCCCAGGGGGGATGGATCATGATAGATAAAGAGAGTTATAGAGATAGATGTCATAACCTGATGAAAAGAATTGTTTAAGGAGATCTCTTACCTTGTAACTGATTCAAAAAATGTGTTCTTTATCTTAATGAAATATAAACATAGGGTTATTTTTTACATTTTTTAATTTCCCTTTTCATGTTTATTATTCCTTTTATTAAGAACATATTTTACTGCTTAATCATTTAGTTTCTTGTCGGACGTTTTCACGATGTTCGACTCATTTTCCAAAAATCACTTTGGTAAGTTTACTAAGGTCAAATATATTATTATTTAATAATCTCATGAATAATAATAATGAATTAATTATTTTTTTAATATATAAATTATACTTTTAAAACCAAACATGAATGATGGTTACAAAAAGTGAACTACGTTACAATCATGGAGATGGTAGGTTATACGTACGGATGAGTAAAATTTAAATTTTTCAACAATTAAGATGAAAAGAAAATAAGTCTTATTTTATCAATATATAATGATAATTATATAATAAATATCATATTATATCTTTAAATACACTTTTATATACCATCCATATAACATTTTAATAATATATGAATCACATCACTTCGTAAGGTTGTAATCTGTTGTAGACACGAACGATGTTTTCAATTATCAAATGATGGTAAGGTACAAAAGTAGATGATATTATAATTTTCCATAATTCTTAATATTTTAATATTATAAAATATAAAAAATAAATATATTGTTATGAATAACCCGTACTATCGATGAATGAAATGAATTAAATCATTTCCAAAGGAGTTATTCCAGCATACACATAAACGATGGTTTTATATCCCATTTTATTGAAGTGTAGATTGATTAAGGGAATTACATTCAAAGAAAATAATAATAGTATACTGGAGATAATTATGATATTATATAATCATGGTTAAATAATATTTTATGGTTCTGAATGAAGTAATAAAATAAAGATGCTCAGTTTAGAAGAATACCTCTTCTTCAGACCAGCTCTTTATGATTATACCTAAAGCCTTACTAGATTAGATTTATGACCAATGTAAG
The DNA here is from genome assembly GCA_963277665.1 of Viscum album. Taxonomy (NCBI): domain Eukaryota; kingdom Viridiplantae; phylum Streptophyta; class Magnoliopsida; order Santalales; family Viscaceae; genus Viscum; species Viscum album. The sequence continues at coordinate 1,392,397,071 of OY728152.1, forward strand.
GATTATATGATATGTAGAGGGAAATAGATATTTTATTTTGTTATTTATTGGATAAACCAATTTATTTTTTATGTTCACAGTGGATTGGATTGGGGTGACCATTTATAAGCGAGGACAAGTGTCATTCTTGTAAATTCCCAAAACTATTCAATAAGGGAGAGTCGCTATCAATACATGTTTCTAAGAAATATTAAAAAACTATTATGGGGGAAATAAGATAAAATAAAACCTATAAAACTACAACTAAACATGTTTTAGACATGTTATCCTATTTACCTCAATTTTTAATCACATTTATCATTTTATTTTTTCAACTATGGTAACTATTTGTTTTATTATTTTACTATTCATTATGACTAAAAAACGTGGTTGAAATTTTTATGTATTTCTAATTTTTATGATTAAATATATTTAATACATGTTATAAAATTCTACTCAAATATTTGGTAGAACTTAATTTAAAATTAAACCTGCAGACGCGTCAAATGAACAAGTTTTCGTGAAATTCATTTTTCAAGTATATCCGGATTCTATAATAACTATATAATACATAAAAATAATTAAAAGAATATAAAAATATATTTATAGATATATAATATATATAAATTTAATTTAATTCATTCATCATTATGGTTTATTTTTATTTTTTCAAATGGAGAATCAATATGCACATTAAAACAGGGTTAAGAGAAACGTTTTTCTATCTAAAAATGAACATATATTAAAATATACTATAAATATGATTTAAATTTAATTAATTTGATTAAATTTAACTAAATAGTTAATATTTTACTATTAAATAAAATGATAATAAAAATTGGATTTTTAAATTAAATAATTTTTTAAAACCAAATGAATGTTTTACCAAAAAATGATATTTTTACTATTCCCAAAAAATCAAAATTTTCCAAAAAAAATCCAAATTTTTACCATAATTTAATTTAGATATTATAATTAAAAAATTGTTATAATTTTGTAAAATAATATTTCAATAATATCCATAAAGTAATTATAATATATTTTCACTAAACCAATAAAAACATTTTTGACATAAATGTTTTTTTTCAAAAATTGAGTGCTTATTTCCTAAGAATATTAAAATTAATTTATATTTATTAAAAACATGATATATATTTCTTAATTAGTTAATTCTATATGTACCTTCCAATTTTATTTCTATGTTATAACGGTAATTTTTGAATAATCATGGTTTGTTTGGGTTTGTTAATGCATGTTGCATATACTGTCGAACACAATTTTCCCTTTTAAGAACACATGTTTTTTCATTCGTCCCTGTTATTGAATTTCACCATATATATTTATATTACATAATACAGTGAAAACTGATTAGGGTACTTCTTCTCCATATCCTATTCCAGTCCCCCTGTTTCTTTCTCAAACTTGCAGTTTTGCAACAATTCTTTGACTATGTGAGTTGTATGTTTTCAAAGGACATTGTATCTTTGATCTAATATAATCACCAGATTCTCCTCAAATTAAATATATTTCTCTAATGGAATGAAATTTTGATTCTTTACATTTGATTGATTTGGTATGTACTTTCTCAAGAGAGATACAAGGAACACACATGTACTTCAGATAGGTTAGGTGGGAGTGTTAGTCAATAAGACACCACTTTGATGAAATGAAGGATCTAAAAGGGGATGATGTTTCTAGTACTAACCATTACATTCTCTAATATCCCCATCAATTTATTCCATATATATATATATATATGAACAACATATCTCTAACCTCAAACTAAATGGCTATTCAATGACTACCATCATAGATTTTCAATCGAATTTGTATGGATATAATTGGATGGTGAATGTTTTGAAAATTCTATATCATCTCTTGGAAAATGTCATGTCCCACCATATTCCTTTCTCCAACACAATCCTAGTATGTCATATTCCAACCCTACTTCCCATACAGAGCCTCATATGATTCCATTTTAATTCTATAATGGAATTTATTATTATATGGTAACTCTAAAAAGTGTAAGATGTTGATCCTAAAATATTTAGAATTACATTGAACAGGATCTAATCATATCCTATAGGGTTTATCTGGTTATATTAGATTAACCATCTATATGATGATAATGATAATAAATACTGAAGATGAGTTATATATCATATTCCTGTGGAAGTGATCCCCTTAACCATGAGGTAAACCTCAGATATCGATCAGATAAAATGGAGTGTTAAACTCTATGAAATATTACCACTTACCTCATGTATATAATAGAGAGTTGGTAAAGAGATAAATAATCCTTGATAAAAATGAAAATTTACATCTTTTTATGGTGATCAATGACCACTCAAATTGATTTATTACCTTTAGGTATCTGGGGGAGTCCTGTGAAAAAAATACATAGCTATGTTCCCCAATTCTATATTGGTATTTGAAATATTTTCATCATACAGTTAAAATTCTATAGCTCTACCTTGACTTATTTTAATACTGAGAATTGGGATACCAATTCCATAATCTCACTCCTCATGTTATCCTATTAGAGGTTTTTCTTCATATATCTATGCATGATTCCACATCATGGATGCATAGAAATAGATGATCCAACATCCCAAACCAGGTTCAACACATCGATTCTCTGAGGTGATTGGTTATGTGACCTCAAGTGTGCCTCCATATACACTAATAGATTCAAAATAGTACTTTTTTTATAATATACCAACATGTGGATACTATAACCTCTTTATTAATGTATCACAACAACAAAATAACAAAGTTATAACAAAAATACAATAACCAAAAACTAAAAAAACGCAATAATTATAACAATCCCGTATTACATAATTATCCTTAAGAAAAATATATCCCTAACTAAAGAGTATATAATTCATTGTAAATAAGTTTCAACTATCAAAAATAAAACCCAAAATAAAGAAACTAACAACTCCCCCAATTAGGTCTAGAAACGAAGTCTAGGTCCCTCATTGATGCTGCATCCTGGTTCATCCACCTTACATAGTTCATTTGCATTATCCTCTCCTCCATACCTGATGTCTACATGGGTACCGATCAGAAATCCCAGCTAGTTTGTGATTACAACTCATTAGGCCATCACCGGATGCATTTAAAAAATATATTGTCAATAATAGTGTAGGTAGATTTATAAATAATAAATCACAATACATAATATAAATAGTTATCCCATTTCATTATTCATTAATTGTCCACATAGATCCCCTGGATCAGGATAAAACCCATTCTATCATCACATACATTGGCCCGTTTTGGACCGTAAACTACCCCCAAGGGATATTACATATCACAATTCTATTGTTATCATTTCTCATTTCAATTCAAATGATATCACGAATAATTTGAAAAAATTTCCAATTCCAATATCATTGTCATAGAATATTCTATCTAACACCCCATGGGTATCTAAAGCATATATCCTTACCCCACACCCCAATTTTATATGGGTATTTGGAGACTCAGTCCCTATCCTACACTGTCTAACATATATGGGTATTTGAAGCCTCAGTCCTTATCCCACACTCACAAACACGTATGGGTATTTGGTTTCTCATTCACTGTCCCACACTTAGTAACACATATGCATTTTTTAGCCTTAATACATATCCCACACCTCAAAATCACATATATCACAAATATATAAAATCACATTATCAAAATATCACACAAATCACAATTTTTTGGGCAGAAATCCCTCAAGGTATCATTGAACCATTATTGAGGTGTTTGTGTTTGTTGACACGGCTGATTTGATTGGTGACAAAGATGTTTTCCATGGATATTTTTCAAGTTATAGAAATATTTTTGACAACCTATGTTAAAAAATTACATTGAAAATGGAATGGAAAATCTAGGGGCGATACAAAAAGGACAAATCTAAGGTGGTGCTATTTTCCAGTGTTTGCCAAATTTTTGGGCCTCAAAATTGGAAAATGGATATTCCTGTTTCTGGAAAAGGATTTTGCACGAAATATTTAAATTGGTATGGAAACATACATGTAGGTCATGTTTCGATAGAAAAATGTTGAAAAATGGAAAAGCCATGAATTGTGTGAAAGATGTGGTTGTGCGAAAGAAACTTGCATGCCCAATGTGACCTCAAATGGGGTTTTGTGCTTTGGAATAGGATCTTCGAGACACAGTGAATATTCCATGTAGGGGTCAGTAATGCATATAAATAAGAGTTTATCCCATCATTTGGGAGATATCAACACTAAGATAAAATACAAGCATCAGATTGCGTAATAATATCATATAAAGGGAGTTGCGCAAAAGATTTTGAGTTGTGAACAAGCGTAGAAAGTTCCACGTAGGTCTTTATTGTCGTGTAAGATTCAAGTTGTGCGTAAGGGGTGTTTCGTGAAAACAGTGTAATCATGAATACATGGAATTAATGTTGTTCACAAGACACAGTAAGTGTTGCATGAATGATTTAGAGTTACTTAGTAGTACTATGGTAAAGTGGTATTCATCAGTGGATGAAAGTAGGACATCAATAGAGCATCTACAAATAGTGGAGGATTAATTCATTTGTGATAATAAAAATACATACAAGTCATTAATCTCTATGTGGTTCTTCTGAAGAAGTAGGTATCAGACTTCAATTGAGAGAGTAGTGAGCTTTCAAATTGTGAATGGTTGTAAACCCGGAGGGACAATGAATCCCCTTCGAAATTGTATGAAACAGTGCACTTTTAGTGCATTTGGTACATAGTAACATCGCCATTGTATGCTCCTTGGACGTAGCCCAATAAGGGTGGACCAAGTAAAATTGAGGTGTCTTGTGCATGCTTTAATTTTGGATCATACTCTTCACTGTGAAGGAGAGAGAAGGGAGTTTTATCAAACGACAAAACAAGAACAAATGGCGGTTGTTTTAATCTGTCTTACAATGATTCCCCCCCCCCTCCAGGTATCTAGCCTAGTGGACCTAAAAAATTCATATACAACAAGGTTATGAATAATTAACCTTCTTATCAAATGTTCTAATTAATATGTACCTTTTATGTTTGTCAGAACAATAATAATTATTTATTTTTATCACATGGAAAAATATGAACAAGTAATCATTAAACCTTTTTTCCAAAATTTAATCAAATATCCCGCTAACCCTATAAGGTTATATCAATCACAATTTATTTCCATTATCAATTAAATCAATATCTCATCAATTATCCAATTACACAATCCCATTTAATTTAATAATTACACAATCCCAATATCCCATCAATTGCATAATCACGTAATTCTATTAATTAAATAACTAAATAATTAATCCAAATCAACCAATTTTATTTTTCCCCAACTCAACCCCATTCATTGTCACATGTAAATTTAATTTAATCAAATTTAATACCATATGCAACATCCAAATCATGGAAATTGAATTTACACAAATACATACATGCAATTTAAATTAAGACTATTGGATTTTCAATTTAGACCACCTCCCTCAAGATATATGATGAATGGTCTATAATATAAATCCTCAATTCAAGTTTAATAAACAATATCATGAAACAAGAATGAGATCTAGATCCAAAACCTAGATATAAGATCAAATAGATTCAGATTTATCAAAACCTAGATCTAAACCCACACCACGAGAAAAAAACATTACTTATCATCAAAAAAGAGAGAGATGAGAGATATATGAATCTCAATTGGTATAGATCAATCAAACATATAATTTATTCACTAAGAACATAGTTCAGAAGCCCCTAGAATCCATCTTGGAGCCTCCAAAAAATAGAAAAATGAGTTAGGGTAGATTCCAGGTATTTTGGGATATAAAATTGGGTTTGTGAATTTTTTATGAATTTTCAAGGGTTTCTTTTTACACATGAATGGTTTCTTATATAGGGTGTATAGTAATACCTAATCATGCACCAAATTGTGTACCTTTTCTCAGGGGTCACACATTTACTACTAGGAGGCAACACAGTTTTAAAAATCATGCACCAACCATAAAAATACCCACTTTTGGTTTGGCATGGCATGTTGGCTTGGGTGAACGATTGGAGAAAAATGTGTTCCTACATTGAAATGGCCCTCTTCCTTGAAAATTTCATCAAATTAACCACAACACTACATGTAGTAAAACTCAAAAAGATATTATCTTAACAAGGAAAAGAGTACCATTAAAATAACTCAATACATCACTAAAAAGGGTTAGGATCATAAAATCACCCCATATTATAATAACTCATCCTCGAGATATAAATTACTGAATATTTATAATTATGAGGTTAAAATATCGAGCCACTAAGATCATTTTTCCACTTCTATCTCTCATGTTTACTCTTTACCCACTCATGTCTCTACATTACACAAACTATCATCACGGCCTTCCCCCGTAACTCTTTCTAATTGTGTTCCACAACACGTATCAGATGCTCCTCAAAAGAAATATCAGTCTCAAGATCAATATAATATGCATTGATCACACGATAAGGGTAATGATGATACCTCCAAAGTCATGACACATGAAAAATTTCATGCATAGCACTATACCTCTGTTGAAGATCCAATTGGCACACCAAAAACCCAATTCTCTCAACAAACTCAATCGTTCCAATAAACCTAGGTGCCAATATCCAGTATCTAGGAATCATACAGTGAAAAAATCTAAGATATAACCAAAGGAAAACATGATCACCCTCTGAAAAATATATGGTTCATCTACGTCTATCAGCGTGTAACTTTTATATACTCTTATCCATAGCCACATCTTTCAAAATCAACTAAACTTATTTTCATGTTTCCTGCATGATACGCAATGCCAAAAACCCTGACTCACCCTCCTTTATCAAACATAGAGTCGATCTACATGGAATACAACAAATAACCTCAAATTTTTCCATCTAAATAGTTTCCGGATAACTTTTGTAATTGGAGAACTCCACAAGCACTATGTGAATCTCTCAGGACCCACCAAATTCATGAACACATGCTCTTACTAAATCCTCATGCACTTGAATAGTATTCTATGAATACCCATATGCCTGTGGGTGGAATGTTTTACTGAGTAACACCTATTTACCATGATCCTTATACAATCTCATCCAATATCATGAAGTATAACATTAGTATTGTTCTAAAACAACACTATCTGGAACCCTATGATGATGGAATATCTCACAAACATACAATTATCTTAACTGATCAACATATAGAGAGTGCCTAGTATATGCCTAAAATGAAATAATTTCATTAGTAAGTCCACAACCACCCATATAACAACATTCTTATGAGGCATCCTCAGGATACACACCATAAAGTATATGGTAACATCATTCCACTCCCATTACAGAATGGGAAATGACATTAGTAAACAACTAATCCTTTTACGCTCATTATTCACCTGTTTAATGGTGCAGTGTCATGTCATGAACCTTAAAATTTCATTTTTCATTCCTATCTACAAATACTATCAATGTATATCATGTCACATTTTGGTCAAACATGAATGTACTGACCACATCGATGAATGAAAGCCACACACCATCTCATCCAAAATACTCATTGAAACAATAACCCAATTACTAAAATATATGATCTCATCCTCATCTATAGTCTAATTTGATGGAGACTCTAAACATTCAAGGACTTTTTGTAGGGCAAAAAATTTCATATCATTATACTACCTCTCTTTAATTCAGATCAAAATTGTATGCTACAAAAAAACTGATGTAAGTGCCATCTTCTTCTAACCCTATAGATCTACAACCTGCATCTAAACCTATATGGTCATCATATTCCACTCATAACAAGACTACTAAACATCCTAAGTCTGATTTTCCCTTCTTAGAGTGTAAACATCATTGTTTCTCTTCTCGGGAATATATTCTAGCTCAAAATAAAATAACAGTGTATACTTAACCCATATATATTAATGGAGATTCAAATATCATTATGAAAAGATATAATTCGTACTATTTTTATTAGTATAAAATGTAACATATTAACCAAACATTTAATTCCACCAACACTTCAAATCATAAATCACTGCCACAAATTTGAGATCATGTGTAGGGTAGTTCTATTCAGGTGACCTCAACTCCCGAGACCCATGGACTGAAACATGATCTCCATGTATCAAAAAATCTAAAATAATGATCCCATAAATATCACAAAACACTTTACTCATCACCTGGCTCTAGTAGAATCAATATTAGTGCAGTTTTTAAATTCTTCATTAACTCCTATAAGGAATCCTCACAAGATCCCGACAACTCAAACTTCTCTCCCTTCCTGGTCTAACCCTAAACTGGTGCTTCCATATAGGAAATGTCTTTGTTGAATCTTCGATAATATATTTCTAATCCTATAAAACTATGGATATCCAAAAAAATCTTGGGAAACCCTGAAGAAAAAACTACACACACCTTATCTGGGTCCACTAAAACACATTTTTATGAGATGATGTTACACATGAAGTGTACCTGATTAATATAGAATTGGAACTTATATAGCAAGGTTTATAGTCTATGCTCTCTGATCTTACTCAAGAATATGTCAGGATGTTGGTAATTCTCTTCGTGAGACTTGGAGTACACGGACATATAATCCACAAATAATACAAAAAATTGATCCAGGTACGGGTGGAAAATTCAGTTAATAAAATACATAAACATTGTAGGAACATTCGTCAACCCAAATGGCATCAAAAATAACTCATATAGGCCATAAATACTTCAAAAAGAAGTATGAGGTATATCTAAAGGTCAAACTCTAAACTGATTATACCTCAATATCACGTAAATCATAGAGAAAAACATTCCCCCCAAACTAGTCTAATAGATCATCGATACATGGAGGGTGAAACCATTTATTCACATTTATCTTTTTCAACTTCTGGTAATCAACACACAAGCGCGATGTACTATCAGCATTAGTTGAAAATAATACTGGAGAACCCCAAAGAAATTTACACATACGGATAAACCCCTTACCCATCAAGTCGTCTAGATTTGTCTAATGAACATGAATCTCTGTTGGTGGAATTCTATGTGGTGGAATAGTAAATATCTTAGCCAATGGAATAAGCTCAATCATACATTCCACATATTTATCAGGTGGTAGCCTTGATAAGTCCCTAGGAAACATGTCCAAGAACCTGTCCACTATGGGTGGAAATACATCATTCTTTAAAACCCTATTATCTAGTAGCAGACATGCATCTTGGGTGGGTATCTCCTCTAGTTTTTGATAAAATATCCCTAAACGGCCCTCCTAGATATTCCACATTCCACAGTGAATATAATTTTCACCCTCATGAGACAAAAAATTCACTATCCTATGGTGATAATATATGTTGGATCGGAATTCTAGTAGGCATTCAATGCCAAAAATTTGTTAAAATCCTAATATATATATAATGTAAATATCCAAATGGATAAGATAATCTCCAACCTTGATAGAACACCCATTTCATAAAAATATACCTCTCGACCATACTCCCAATGGTATATCGATCATCATAACCCCATTCAAAAACTCTACTACTAAAATCAACCCATTCAAAAGTTGTGTTGATATAATGTAATGAGAGGCACCGTTATCAAATTGGGAACTAGTGAGAATATAAACTACAATAATATTACCTGTAACTATCAACATTCCAACCATGTAATCCAAAAGTGTAGGTTAGAATTCATAAATGTTACCTACCCTTATTCCATATGATGAATTCTGAGCCCCCTGAGTTACACCACGTCTTTGATATGGGAACTCATTCCCTTAAGAACTACCTCCACTACCTATACCAATATAGGAAATTTAACTCCATTTACTAGACTGATATGGTATATTATACCCCCTTCCAACACACTAATTATGCCGAGTTTCAACATAATTACCCATCTTTCATGTGTTCTAGAAGAACCTTTATAGATGTCACACCCTACTACAAGCTCAATGCTCTACTAGTGGTTGGGGAAAATGTCAATGAAGGTGATCAGGCCTACCACACTGGTAGAAAACAACTCTGGTAAGATCATGAGTAATTTATCATTCCCCCTATTCACTATAAATTACAATGATCCGGTCAAAATTATCATAATGATGACTAATACCCTCATAAGATATACCTTCTAATCATCCATGATAAACCACATGTCCTCTAGTGGAATCTTCTTTCTGGTTTCCCTTAGATAAAAGATTCCAATCCACCACATCAAAAACATTTTTAACCAAAATCAACAAACATGGGGCTAAATCTCACATTTAATTTCATCATGAAAACACCTTGTCATAGCTTTCTCATCCCCTGTTAGCGCGGGAACAATGAAATTCTATTCAGTATGGTTACTAGTATAGTCCATCATAGACATACTTTCTTGGGTAAAATACATGAACTTAGCTTCCCTCTAACTCCCCTATGTCTCTAAATAAATGTTCTTTAGGAAAATTTCAAAAAATTCCTTCCATACCATACCATCCACATGCATTATCTTAGCCTGAAGATCCCACCATCACTTCACTGATCCTCATGAAATATAAGTATCCAACTAGAACATATTATTAGTAGGATTCTCTAAATTTCCATGTATCTTCCAGATAGACTCAATCCAAAACTAATCTACCTCAGTTCCACCCTCTATAGTGAAATTCATAGGGTTTTATAACTGAAAACCCCATTTCAAGTTATACATACTTGTTAAAACCCATTATCGGTCTCTATCCATAAATTTTTAGAAGTGAAAAAATTTCTCCTGAAACATCCTCCCATATCATTTTCTCGACCCAATCGATGCATCAGGTTCCATTTTTGGAGGTTCATTTTTATCCATATCCTTATACCATCAAATCAGAAAACAATGTCATAGAGGCATATCACTACAATTCCAAACACACACCATAAGACACATTTTATAACAATATGACAGTTAATAAGAGGGAATCACATTATTGTTCATAGTGAGTATCTCAAGAGGGGGTGAATTGTGTACCTAATAAAAATTTCTATAAAAAATGGATTCTGTTAAAATCCATAAATATTAAAAATCAATATCCAACTTATCAAAAATAAGTATTATTATATATATTGCAACTCTTCAAAAATATTTTTATTAATATTGTTTATGTCTTCGATGAATAAGTTATAAGATATTATTGAATCCTTTGAAATCAATTTACATGATCAAAATATTTTGTGAACACAAATTAAGATAAACTACCAAACTGTAAAAAAATTCTAGGAAAAATAGTTTTCAATTTTAAATTAGAAATAAAGTAAAACAAATTTTAAAAAACACAATGGAAAAATACATACAATTGTTTCAGTCTCAAGATGAGACATAGTCTTCTCCACTTGGTGATCACCATCCACCAAGAAGAATATATATAATATAAACATATGATCCATAACATATATTGGGGTTTAAAACATATAGAAATGTCAATGTCACACATGACCTATTCTATAGTTTTTCTTGGGATTAATGATAAAGAGGAAACATAAGAAACCCTACCACTACTATCCATTATAAAAAAACAAATAACAAGAATTTTTTATAAGATATCATGTATCTCTAAGTTTAGTGCAGGAGACAGTGCATGTATATAAAATAGAGTATAGCACACACTAGTCAAATGTAATAAAAAAATAAATAGAAATGTGTAATCTAGGGGTAGAGAGATTATGGATTCTCAATATGTTGTGATTAAACTTGTAACTAATGACTTAATTCAGTAATAAAGGTTGATTTTTGTTTTCTTGAAATATTTAGAGGATCATAGTTTCAAAAACTATTGCTTTTAGACTGGAGGAAATCACTCAATGAGACGATACAGTTTGGATTCCCCATCAAGGTCTCACAATAAGTAATCTCTTTTTTATTTGCAATAGAATAAACATGATATTTTTGGTAGTTCAAGAGTCTCTACTATTTCTATCCTATATTATCTATTTTGAAAAGAGTGTGCTACATTTTTATTAGCAATAACAGCAAGGAGAATATCCAAAGATGATTTCTCACACTACATGTTTGGACATCCTTTCTGTCATGAATTTATGGCACTATCATTATAATACTAATTAAAATTAACCTCAATAAATAAATATGTTATAATGATATAATTAACTAAAAATAAATAAATAGAAACTATTGTAGAGACCCGAAGCCTGACGTACATGGACATTACATTACTTTTGCAGAATACTTAATACATAACAAAAAGAGACACACAAGGACCGTAATAGTTTAGTGTCTTTGGAAACTCGGAATATAATCTTCTAATCGTGGTGAAAGATAATCAACATCTCCCATAAAGATCATCCCTTTTTTTCTTACCTAAAACCTTTCTTTATATCCTGGGGAAAAGAAAAAATAAAAGGGGTGAGCTCAAATGCCCAGTAAGGGTAAACATAGAGAACATAAAACAATCCATAAACATTTGAATGCAAAAACATGAACATAAAATCTAAACATCAAAATATTATGCAAAGACATGAATCTTGGAAGTACTTAAGGCATATATCATAAAGGAACATCAATCATGATAAAATAGCATGGGATTAAAACATGTAACTGTGGAAACCATTCATCACTTGTTATTATTTCCATAGTAGCCAAGGCATTGATGCCAAGACCATCTTAGTGGAAAAAGTCCCTTTCTGAATCGAGTTCACTCCTCGTTTCAGTCCTGTAACACTGAACCGGATTAACTTACCGTTCCATCCAACTCTATCTCATGAGATATAAATCTTTACCCGATGCAATGGAGGGAGATATAGGTCTCATCCATCTCATAATGAAATCATTTTTACTTGTTCCACAATATAATCATAAAACATTCATCATAACCCAAAGTATAGAATGAGTTTCATAAACATCATCCCATCATCTCATAATCCATATAAAACAAATAGAAATTTCATAATAAGAAAAGTTAAACCATGTAAATCATAGAGACATTAAACTTGAAACATACACATATCAAATAATGTCATCTTAGACAAAAAATGTCTTTGATGAAACATTTGAAATGAATTCTTGAGGAAAATATTATTTCTTCTTCAAAATAATTTTCTTTTCACAAAATGCCATGCACATTTAAAATAAAAGTATTTTGTTGATAATAGTAATAAAATAGTTTGAAGGAATCTTCATGAAAATAAGGATTTATAAAACTGTAAAAATCATTTCATGTCGTATAAGTTAAAAAAACATTCTTCTCGTACTTTTGTCGGAAAAGTAAAAAAGTATCTCGTAAAACAAAATATTACATACATACCATGTATTAAAAGTCAAAAATTGGTAAAAGGACTTTAAACATACATGAAAAAAATTTATAAAACTTATACATGGATGATAAATATAACCCCAGTAAATACATACGTATAAGAAATCTCGGATAGAAAACAATTGAGATTGCAACATTATCCCTTACCTTATGTCCGATATGCTTCATATGTATCTGAACCTCATGTATAATGATTTAAATATTTTCATTGACTTATTATAGAATAATATTCATTGTTATGATATCATATATGGTTCACTTATGACTTTATATTACCCGTTCCTTTGTAAATTTCATGTTAAAGAGTGTTTTGGGTAAAATCGTTTCATTTATCGTATGTCTTTTGACTTGTCGTTCTTGATATTATTACTTATATACTGATTTAAATAATTCCAAAATGTAAAACATGATTTATATATAATATATATTCATCATATACATATATATTGTAGATCTATAAAAGGAATTAAATGCACCGTTCTTGGAGACGGTAGGCCGTACGTACGCATGAACGTTGTTTTCGTTTCCTTATTGAATTGAATAAAATTAAGTAGATGACATAAATATATATACAAATAAATCCAGTATCATTATTATGTCATATATTTCATTATTACATATTTTATATACTTTATAATCATTCATGAATGGTTAACATGGAGAATGAATCTCATCGCGTCGTGGAGACGGTAGTCCGTACGTATGCACGAGCGATGATATCATTCCCATGATCGTGGAATTGTATTGAAGTGTATGTATAATATTTCAGAATCAACATCACTTTGAATTAATCATATATAGTTCTTATTTACACCATTATAACCTTCCAAGTAAGGTGGTTGTGGAAAATAGATTACACCAAGACGTGGAGACGGTATTCCGTACGTATGCACGCGCGGTCATTTCTTTTCCCGTAGGATGGATAGATGGTGAAATAGTGTTTTTTCATACTTATAATAACATACCATTATATGAGTGATACTGATGTTATTACTTCATAATGAAAAAACTAAATAAGAAGAAGTGGAAGAAGAAATAAAGTTGAAAGAATCGGTAACAGACATTACCTCTTCTTTGAAGCGCCTCTTGGAGACCTCCTCTTATGGCACTAAAATTGGTCTTTATAGAAGACCAGGAACTCTAGGATGTCTCTAGGGAAGTGTAGAAGAGAATTTTGCAGGGGTTGGCCAAGCTTGAAGGCTCAAAGTTTTGTGAGGAAGAGAGGGAGGAGGTTCCCTTTTATAAGGGAGGAGACAGACACCTTTGGAAAAACTAAAAATATTATTTTATTATAAAGTCATATTCGGTTTTTAATAGCTCAAAATTGATTTATTTTGAAGATAAGGTGGGGATAGGTCGAAATCCGCTCATACAATAGAATTTATACATGTTTATGGTTCTATTTTAACCTTATCATTTAGATTTATCTTTAAGTTAAATAATTTTTCTTTTACAGTGTCTTCTTGTTTTCTTACACTATAAGGTTAATAAACTTACTATAACAAGAAAAACGAACCCCATGTTTTCTATTATTAATATATATAAAGTCATCTAATTCATTTGGACGAACCTTAGATCTTTAGTAATTAATAATATAATATTTGTTTTAAAAACTATTTTATGTGAATTTTGACACTATTTGGTAATTGATTTTTTTGAAAATCATAACAGAATGCTTAGTTCGAAAAAAGATAACTACATCAATACTAACATGTCATATTAACCTATAAAATTATTGTAATTCATAAAAAATTTCAAAATAATTTTATTTGGGTATTTATAACATCAATTATGTCAATATTTCATTAATAAGATAATTACTGCATCATCATTGTGTCATAAATAAGTTAAATTATTTAATGTCTAAAAATTACAAATAAAATACAATTATGTATGAAATATTTTTATCTTTCTAATGAATATTTATAGTCGCATTTATCTTATATATAACTCTATATTAAAAATGATTTACTTATTAAATGTTGATTTTAACTATTTTAACCCTTCTTTAAATAAATTAATATTAAATGTACTAATCTAATCCAAGTGGGCCTAAGTGGTCATATTTTATTCCTAAGGTTTTTTTTGGTCTAATTAAACTTATCCAATAGAATTAGGACATGTGTTAGGGTAATAATAATATCATTTTTACCATTAATTACCCTATTTACTTTTAACCGTGGTAAATAAAAGTAAAAACTTACTATTCACCAAAAAATATTTTCATCTCATTGAACCATATTTTACTTATAGACATCAACCATGTCTCTCAGATTTTTAAAATTACATTCACAAAAGTGGTAAAATTATGTTTTATATACATTTGCAAATTTTCCAAGGAGGTGGGTAAAAGACGGTGAAAAGTTCAATAAAATTTTTATATATCTAAAAATATTATAAAATGACTCCAATGACTTTAATTGAACTTATATAGGTATCATGCATCAATTTTGACCTAAAATAAATTTAAATAAAATAAATAATTATTTAAATAAAAATTTGGTTTTTATATAGTAACCCAGTGATTTCACTATTCATCAAAAATTGAAAGTTTTCAGAAAAATATCAAAATTTCACCCTAGTCTTATTTTGATATTCAGAATCCAAAAATGAAGTCCATTTTGAAAAATAAAATTTACAAACTTTCAAAAATTGGGTATTACTATTCATAATGACTAGTTTATATAACATATCGTTGTTTAGGGAAACTCGGTATTGCGTACAACACACACTATCATGGAAGGTCGCGATTGCATGTCATTCAAGCCAAGTCAGGTAAGCATGTTGTGCAAGCTACTTTTGGTGTATTTTACAACACAATACTTTAATGAAATTAAAAATAATATTTTTCATAAAATCTCGTGGTGTTACATTCTACCCCCCTTAAAATGAATTTCGCCCTCGAAATTCGTCTGGTTTATAAATGGTTTATTACTCGAAAGTTTCTTTAATTGAAACCCACATCGTAAAAAGTAATACCAAAACATGGCTTTAAAAACTAAATTATGAAATGTAACAGTTACCCAAATTAACTAATCATTGGGTTTCCACATAGGAGAACATAGGTGAAAAATATGGATATGGAAGAGAAATCTAACCGTCATGTTCTGATGGATAGTGGTAGAGAACATGGATATGGAGAATCCAACAATCACAAAGCCATAAATTTGTGATGATCTATGGTACCATCTGATTCATCGCATATAAGGGCACTAGGACAACATTTTTGGTTTTCAAGATCATTTCCTTAAAGTTGAAGAATTTGAATTCGAATAAATACTTACTTTATTTTGGTACAATCTCACTGTTTTTCATGCCTTGAACAATTTCCACATCATCTCTTAAAGAAATTTTGTTTAATTTGTTATTTGTGAAGTGTTAGCAGATCATGTGATAGAATGACAGGTCATTCCATCAGTCTCAAACAAAAGGTTAGCAAAAGTTATTAAATATACATAAATCGATCTATAGTGAGATTAATCGTATATGATTCCTAAAATGGACGTATAATTCATATATCATACCACTTAATAAATTAAAAAACATTTATACTAACTGGGGACTTCTTGTAGGCCAGTGGTAGGCGATAAAGGCCTGTCACACTTCGGTCGTGGGTTCGATTCCCGCAACCTTGTCCGACGCAACAGGTTGTCGCCCGTCCTGCAGGTTGTCCTTTTTCTAAAAATACATTATTATAACTTTCCATCAATAATATAGAAAAATTTCTAGACTTAAACAATACTAACTTATTTCCAACCTAATCCATTCTAATATTTAGGATTATCCAAAATACCGATGTCCAATCTCATATTATAGTGAAAACGATTACCAGAGAGTTCATATAACAAGCATGTTAATACCATCATTGATCCCCATATATCATAAGATATGTCTTGTTGGTCACATTCCATACATCTGAAGGCCTTAATCATGTATTCTCTTGAAAAATGAATACCCATTGAACCTTAGTGAAAACATGAGTGCTTTCAAAAGTTAACTATTTCCACATACCAAAATCCCAAAATTCTGTATACTCAAACCATGATATCACTTATTCCTTATAACAATCATGAGACCATGAATACAATCAAATATCTCATTATCTTCTTATCCCTTCATTATGCACATATCATCTACTTTCCAAAATATTTCTATCACTTTTCATGGTTACTGGTACTATAAAATTATTGACAACCACAATAGACTAATAAAAAATATTCTAATACCCCATAAAAGTACCTCAACAACATTATTCTTGAATACCAATACATAAACACTTCAATCCATTCTCTTCAATGATTTTCCTGGAATAAGTCCTTCCTTGATTTAGAAGTAACTTTTTAGGTCAGGGCATTGAGTTGGGTAATTCCCATGTTCTCCACAAATAATACATTGAACTCCATAACAGTCTGTCACTCTATGACCCTTTTCTCCACACAGATAACATTTGTCCCTCCATTTTAGGTATTCCTCAAGGTTCTTCTTCCCTTATTTAGAAATCTCAATATTCCTTTCTTTAAGCTCCTCAACATGCGAACATGCATAAAAGTCTATCTTCCTCTTATTTGATGAATTAGGCATACCACTAAATTCCACCTTGTTAATCATATATCGTGATGACTGATTCAGCATAATCACAATATCTTTCTCTCTAGGAATTATGCAATTTTTTTTCTCATATTCACCAATTTGTCCATTGCATTCAATGTTAACTGAATTCCTTCTGGTTCCCTCTATTGACTAAAACACAAAAAGAATTCTATGAGAGGAAAAAATCATGCCAGGGAAAACAACATAATAAAGGGGGAGTACCCTCAATATCTAACATCTTAGGTTAAATTCTAAGATCGTTACCGTAGTTCTAGGACTATATCCTATACATATACTTATGCTTAGGGACATCCCTAGACATACCGTAGAAATATCTCTAGGGATCTCACTAACGTTTTCGCATCCTAGTTTCCAAAGGTTGACTAAACCTTTCCTCTGATATAAACTGTAGAGGCCTAAATCCTGACGTACATGGACATTACATTACTTTGGCGGAATACTTAATACATAAAAAAAACAGACACACAAGGACAGTAATAGTATAGTGTCTTTGGAAACTCAGAATATAATCTTCTAATCATGGTGAAAGATCTTCAACATCTCTCATAATGATCTTCCATTTTTTTCTTACCTAAAACCGTTCTTTATATCCTGGGGAAAATAAAACATAAAAGGGGTGAGCTCAAATGCCCAGTAAGGGTAAACATAGAGAACATAAAACAATCCATAAACAATTGAATGAAAAAATGTGAACAGAAAATCTAAACATCAAAATCTTGAGCAAAGACATGAATTTTGGAAGTACGTAAGGCATATATCATAAAGGAACATCAATCACGATAAAATATCATGGGAATTAAACATGTAATTTTGGAAACCATTCATCACTTGTTATGATTTCCATAGTAGCCAAGGCATTGTTTCCCAAACAATCTTAGTGGACAAAGTCCCTTTCTGAATCGAGTTCACTCCTCATTTCAGTCCTGTAACACTGAACCGGATTAACATTCCATTCCATTCATGTCTATCTCATGAGATATAAATCTTTACCCAATGCATTGGAGGGAGATATAGGTCCCACCCATCTCATAATGAAATCATTTTTACTTGCGCCACAATATAATCTTAAATCATTCCTCATAACCCAAAGAAAAAAATGGGTTTCATAAACATCATCCCATCATCTCATAATCCATATAAAACAAATACACATTTCATAATAAGAAAAGTGAAACCATGTAAATCATAGAGACATTAAACTTGAAACATACACATATGAAATGATGTCATCTTAGACGGAAAATGGTTTTGATAAAACATTTGAAATGAATTCTTGAGGAAAATATCCTTTCTTCTTCAAAATCATTTTCTATTCACAAAATGCCATTCAATTTTAAAATAAAATAATTTCTTTGAAAATAGTCATAAAATCTTTTGGAGGAAGCTTCATGAAAATAAGGCTTTATGAAACCGTAAAAATCCTTTCATGTCGTATAAGTTAAAAAAACATTCTTCTCGTACTTTTTTCAGAAAAGTCAAAAAAGTACCTCGTAAAAGAAAGATTTCATACATAACATGTAGTAAAATTAAAAAATTGTTAAAAATAAATTTAAACATACATGAAAACATTTTTATAAAACATAGATATGGATGAAAATATAACCCCATTAAATACATACGTAAAAGCAATCTCGGATAGAAAACAATTGATATTGCAACATTATCCCTTACCTTATGTCCGATATGCTTCGTATGCATCTGAACCTCCTGTATAATTATTTAAATAATGTCATTGACTTATTATAGAATCATATTCATTTTTATTATATCATATATGGTTCACTTATGACTTTATATTACCCGTTCTTTTGTAAATTCAATATTAAAGAGCGTTTTGGGTAAAATCGTTTCATTTATCGTATGTGTTTTGACTTTTCATTCTTGATACTATTACTTATACACTGATTTACATAATTCTAGAATGTAAAACATGATTTATATAAAATATATATTCATCATATACATATTTATCATAGATCGATAAAAAGAACAAAATACACCGTTCATGGAGACGGTATGTCGTACGTACAGATGAACGTTGTTTTCGTTTCCTTATTGAATTGAATGAAATTAAGTTGATGAAATAATATATATACACATAAATACAGTATCATTATTATTTCATATATTTCATGATTACTTATTGTATATACTTTATAATCATTCATGAATGGTTAACATGGAGAATGAATCTCATCACGTCGTGGAGACAGAAGTCCATACGTACGCAAGAGCGATGATAACATTCCCATGATCGTGGAATTTTATTGAAGTGTATGTATAATATTTCAGAATCAATATCACTTTTAAATAATCATGTATAGTTATTATTTACACCATTATACCCATCCAAGTAAGGTGGTGGTGGAAAATATATTACACCACGGTGTGGAGACGGTATTCCGTACGTACGCACGCGCGGTGATTTCATTTTCCGTAGGATGGATAGATGCTGAAATAGGGTTGTTTCATACTTATAATAACATACCAGTATTTTAGTGATACTTATGTTATTACTTCATAATTAAACAACTAAAGAAGAAGATGTGGAAGAAGAAATAAAGTTGAAAGAATTGGTAACGGACATTACCACTTCTTTGAAGCGCATCTTTGAGATCTCCTCTTAGGGCAATAAAATTGGACATCGAAGAATACCAGGACCTCTAGGATGTCTCTAAGGAAGTGGAGAAAATAATTTTGTATGGTTTGGCCGACCTTGAAGTCTCAATGTGGTGTGAGGAAGACAGGGAGGAGGTTCCCTTTTATAAGGGATGAGAGTGGCACCTTTGGAAAAACTAAAAATATTATTTTATTCTAAAGTCATATTCGGTTTTTAATAGCTCCAAACTGAGTTATTTTTAAGATAAGGTGGGTATGTGTCGAAATCCTCTCATACAATAGAATTTATACATGTTTAGGGTTCTATTTTAACCCTATCATTTAGATTTAACTTTAAGTTAAATAATTTTTCTTTTACTGTGTCTTCTTTTTTTCTTACACTATAAGGTTAATAAACTTACTATAACAATCCAAACGAACCCCAAGTTGTTTTTTATTAATATATATAACTTTATCTAAGTCATTTTTCAGAGCCTTACATTTTTAGGAATTAATAATATAATATTTGTTTTAAAAACTATTTTATGTCAATTTTGACACTATTTGGTAATTGATTTTTGTGAAAGTCATAACAGAATGATTAGTTCGAAATAAGATATTTAAATAAATAATAACATGTCATATTAACCTAGAAAATTAGTGTAATTCATAAAAAGTCTCTAATTACATTTATTTGGGTATTTATAACATCAATTATGTCAATATTTCATTAATAAGATAATTATTTCATCATCATTGTGTCATAAATAAATTAAATATTTTAATGTCTAAAAATTAAAAATAAAATACCATTATGTAGTAAATATTTTTATCTTTCTAAGGAATATTAATAGTCGAATTTATCTTATGTATAACTCTATATTAAAAATTATTTACTTATTAAACTTTGATTTTAACTATTTTAACCCTTCTTTAAATAAATTAATATTAAATGTCCTAATCTAATCCAAGTGGTCCTAAATGGTCATATTTTATTACTAAGGTTTTTTTTGGCCTATTTCAACTTATACAATATAATTATGACATGTGTTAGGGTAATAATAATATCATTTTTACCCTTAATTACCCTATTTACTTTTAACCGTGGTAAATAAAATTAAAAAGTTACTATTCACCAAAAATTATTTGCATCTCATTGAACCACATGTTACTTACTAACATCAACTGTTTCTCTCGGATTTTTGAAATTTCATTTACAAAAGCGGTAAAATTATGTTTTATGTAAATTTTCAAATTCTCCTAGGAGGTGGGTAAAAGACGGTGAAAAGTTCAATAAAATTTTTATATATCTAAAATTATTATAAAATGAATCCAATGAATTTCATTGAACTTATATAGGTATTATGCATCAATTCTGACCTAAAATAAATTTAAATAAAATAAATAATTATTTAAATAAAATGTTGGTTTTTAAATAGTAACCCAGTATTATCACTATTCATAAAAAATTGAATGTTTTCTGAAAAATACCAAAATTTCATCCTAGGCTAATTTAGATATTCCGAATCCAAAAATGAAGTCCATTTTAAAAAATTAAATTTCAAAATTTCAAAAATTGGGTATTACTATTCATAAAGGCTAGTTTATATAACATATCGTTGTTTAGCGAAACTCAGTATTGCATACAACACACGCTATCGTGGAAGGTCGTGATTGCATGTATTGAAAGCCAAGTCAGGGATGCATTTTGTGCAAGCTCCTTTTTGTGTAGTGTAAAACACAAGAAATTAATTAAATTAAAAAGAATATTTTTCATAAAATCTCAGGGTGTTACATTCTACCCCCCTTAAAATGAATTTCGCCCTCAAAATTTGTTGGGGTTATAAATGGTTTACTACTCTAAAGTTTCTTTAATAGAAACCCACATAGTAAAAAGTAATACCAAAACTTGGCTTTAAAAACTAAAGTATGAAATGTAAAGGTTACCCAAATTAACAAATCACTGGGTTTCCACATAGGAGAACATAGGTGAAAATATGGATATGGAAGAGAAATCTAACTGTCATGTTCTGATGAAGAGTGGTAGAGAACACGGATATGAAAAAGCCAACAATCACAAAGCCATAAATTTGTTATGATCTAGGGTACCATCTGATTCATTAGATATAAGGACACTAGGAAAAAAATTTGGTTTTCAAGATCATTTCCTTAAAGTTGAAGAATTTGAATTAGAATAAATACTGACTTTATTTTGGTACAATATCACTGTTGTTCGTGCCTTGAAAAATTTCCACTTCATCTCTTAAATTAGTGAAGTTGAATTTCTTATTCGTGAAGTGTTAGTAGATCATGTGATAGAATGACAAGTCATTCCATCTGTCTCAAACAAAAGGTTATCAAAAGTTATTAAATATACATAAATCGATCTATAGTGAGATTAATCATATATGGTTCCTAAAATGGACGTATACTTCATATATCATACCACTTAATATATTAAAACACATTTATACTTACTGGGGACTTCTTGTAGGCCATTGGTAGGTGATAATGGCCTGTCACACTTCGGTTGTGGGTTCGATTCCCGCAACCTTGTCTGACGCGACGGGTTGTCGCCCATCCTACCGGTTGTCCTTTTTCTAATACTACATTATTATAACTTTCCATCAATAATATCGAAAAAGTTTTAGCCTTAAACAATACTAACTTATGTCCAACCTAATCCATTCTAATCTTTAGGGTTATCCAAAATACTGCTATCCAATCTCATATTATAGTGAAAACGATTACCAGAGAGTTCATATAACAAGCATGTTAATACCATCATTGATCCCCATATATCATAAGATATGGATTGTTGGTCACATTCCAAACATCCGAATGCCTTAATGATGTATTCTCTTGAAAAAGGAATACCCATTGAACCTTAGTGAAAACATGAGTGCTGTCAAAAGTTAACTATTTCCACATACCAAAATCCCAAAATTCGGTATACTCAAACCATGATATCACTTAGTCCGTATAACAATCATGAGATCATGAATAGAATCAAATATCTCATTATATTATTATCCCTTCATTATGCACATATCATCTACTTTCCAAATTATTTGAATCACTTTTCATGGTTACCGATACCATAAAATTATTGAAAACCTTAATAGACTAATACAAAAATATTCTAATACACCGTAAAAGTGCCTCAAAAATATTATTCTTGAATTCCAATACATAAACACTTCAATCCAACCTCTTCAATGGTTGTCCTGGAATAAGTGCTTCCTTGATTTAGAAGTATCTTTTTAGGTCAGGGCATTGAGTTGGGTAATGCCCACGTTCTCCACAAATAAGTCATTGAAGTCCGTAACAGTCTGTCACTCTATGAACCTTTTCTCCACACAGATAACATATGTCCCTCCATTTGAGGTATTCCTCAAGGTTCTTCTTCCCTTCTTTAGAAATCTCAATCTTCCTTTCTTTATGCTCCTCAACATACGAACATGCATAAAAGTCTATCTACCACTTATTTGATGAATTAGGCATACCACAAAATTCCACCTTGTTAATCATATATCGCGATTACCGATTCAGCATAATCACAATTTCTTTCTCCCTAGGAATTACACAATTTTTTTCTCATAGTCACCAATTTGTCCGTTAGATTCAATGTTAACCAAATTCCTTCTGGTTCCCTCCATTGACTAAAACAAAAAAAGAATTCTATGAGAGGCAAATATCATGCTAGGGAAAACAACATAATAATGGTGGAGTACCCTCAATATCTATCATCATAGGTTAAATTCTAAGATCGTTACCGTAGTTCTAGGAATATATTCTATACGTATACTTATCCTTTGGGAAATCCCTAGATATACCTTAGAAATATCTCTAGAGATCTCACTAACGTTTTCGCATCCTAGTTTCCAATGGTTGACTAAACCTTTCCTCTGATACCAACTATAGAGACCCGAAGCCTGACGTACATGGAAATTACATTACTTTGGAGGAATACTTAATAAATAACAAAAACAGACACACAAGGACCTTAATAGTTTTGTGTCATTGGAAACTCAGAATATAATCTTCTAATCGTGGTGAAAGATCTTCAACATCTCCCATAAATATCTTCACTTTTTTTTCTTACCTAAATCCATTATTTATATCCTGGGGAAAATAAAACATAAAATGGGTGAGCTCAAATTCCCAGTAAGGGTAAACATAGAGAACATAAAACAATCCATAAACATTTGAATTTAAAAACATGAACATAAAATCTAAACATCAAATTCTTGATCAAAGACATGAATCTTGGAAGTACATAAGGAATATATCATAAAGGAACATAAATCAAGATAAAATAGAATGGGAATAAAACATGTAATTGTGGCAACCATTCATCAATTGTTATGATTTCCATAGTAGCCAAGGCATTGCTGCCAAGACCATCTTAGTGGAAAAAGTCCTTTCTGAATTGAGTTCACTCCTAGTTTCAGTCTCGTAACACTGAATCAGATTAACTTACCGTTCCAGCCATGTCTATCTCATGAGATATAAATCTTTACCCAATGCATTGGAGGGAGATATAGGTCCCACCCATCTCATAATGAAATCATTTTTACTTGTGCCACAATATAATCTTAAAAGATTCCTCATAACCCAAAGAATAAAATGGGTTTCATAAACATCATCCCATCATCTTATAATCCATATAAAAAAAATAGAAATATCATCATAAGAAAAGTGAAACCATGTAAGTCATAGCGACAT
The DNA here is from genome assembly GCA_963277665.1 of Viscum album. Taxonomy (NCBI): domain Eukaryota; kingdom Viridiplantae; phylum Streptophyta; class Magnoliopsida; order Santalales; family Viscaceae; genus Viscum; species Viscum album. Next base: position 1,392,422,268 of record OY728152.1, read on the forward strand.
TAAACTTGAAACATACACGTATGAAATAATGTCATCTTAGATGGAAAATGGTTTTGATAAAACATTTGAAATGAATTCTTGAAGAAAATATCCTTTCTTCTTTAAAATCATTTTCATTTCACAAAATTCCATGCACTTTTAAAATAAAAATATTTTGTTGAAAATAGTCATAAAATCTTTTGGAGGAAGCTTCATGAAAATAAGGCTTTTTAAAAACGTAAAAATCCATTCATGCCGTATAAGTTAAAAAAACATTCTTCTCATTCTTTTGTCGGAAAAGTCAAAAAGTACCTCGTAAAAGAAAGATTCCATACATACCATGTAGTAAAAGTAAAAAATGGGTAAAAAGGACTTTAAAAATACATGAAAACATTTTTATAAAACTTAGACATGGATTATAAATATAACCCCAGTAAATACTTACGTATAAGAAATCTCGGATAGAAAACAATTGAGATTGCAACATTATCCCTTAGCTTAGTTCTGATACGCTTCATATGTATCCTAAACTCTTGTATAATGATTTAAATAATGTCATTGACTTATTATAGAATCATATACATTGTTATGATATCATATATGGTTCAATTATGACTTTATATTAACCGTTCTTTTGTAAATTCCATGTTAAAGAGCGTTTTGGGTAAAATCGTTTCATTTATCGTATGTGTTTTGACCTGTCGTTCTTGATAATATTACATATTTACTGATTTACATAATTACATAATTTAAAACATGATTTATATATAATATATATTCATCATATACATATATATTATAGATCGATAAAAGAAATGAAATACACCGTTCATTGATACTGTAGGCCGTACATACGCATGAACGTTGTTTTCGCTTCCTTATTGAATTGAATAAAATTAAGTTGATGACATAAATATATATACACATAAATAAAGTATCCTTATTATTTCATATATTTCATGATTACTTATTGTATATACTTTATAATCATTCATGAATGGTTAACATGGATAATGAATCTCATCACGTCGTGGAGACGGTAGTCCGTACGTACGCACGAGCGATGATATCATTCCCGTGATTGTGGAATTGTATTGAAGTGTAGGTATAATATTTCAGAATCAATATCACTTTTAAATAATCATATATAGTTATTATTTACACTATTATACCCATCCAAGTGAGGTGATGGTGGAAAATATATTACACCATGGCGTGGAGACGATATTCCGTACGTACGTACGCGCGGTGATTTCATTTTCCGTAGGATGGATAGATGGTGAAATAGGGATGTTTTATACATATAATAACATACCAGTATATGAGTGATAAGGATGTTATTACTTCATAATCAAACAACTAAAGAAGAAGAAGTGGAAGAATAAATAAAGCTGAAAGAATCGGTAACGGACATTACCTCTTCTTTGAAGCGCCTCTTTGAGACCTCCTCTTAGGGCACTAAAATTGGACTTTGAAGAAGACCATGACCTCTAGTATGTCTCTAGGGAAGTTTAGAAGAGAATTTGGTAGGGTTTTTCCGATCCTGAAGTCTCAAAGTGGTGTGAGGAAGACAGTGAGGAGGTGCCCTTTTATGAGGGAGGAGAGGGGCACCTTTGGAAAAACTAAAAATATTATTTTATTATAAATTCATATTCGGTTTTTAATATCTCCAAATTGATCTATTTATAAGATAATGTGGGGTGGTTCGAAATAATCTCATCCAGTAGAATTTAGACAAGTTTAGTGTTCTATTTTAACCTTATCATTTAGATTTAACTTTAAGTTAAATAATTTTTCTTTTAATGTGTCTACTTGTTTTCTTACACTATAAGGTTAATAAACATACTATAACAAGCCAAACGAACCCGAAGTTGTTTTTATTAATATATATAACCTTATCTAAGTCATTTTTCCGAACCTTAGATTTTTAGGAATTAATAATATAATATTTGTTTTAAAAAGTATTTTATGTCAATTTTGACACTATTTAGTAATTGATTTTTGTGAAAATTATAACAGAATGATTAGTTCGAAAAAAGTTTACTAAATCAAAATTAACATGTCACATTAACCTATAAAATTAGTTTAATTCATAAAAAGTCTCAAATTAAATTTATTTGGGTATTTATAACATCAATTATGTCAATATTTCATTAATAAGATAATTACTGCATCATCATTGTGTCATAAATAAATTAAATTATTTAATGTCTAAAAATTACAAATAAAATACCATTATGTAGGAAATAATTTTAGATTTCTAATAAATATTTATAGTCGAATTTATCTTATGTATAACTCTATATTAAAAATTATTTACTTATTAAGCATTGATTTTAAGTATTTTAACCCGTCTTTAAATAAATTAATATTAAATGTCCTAATCTAATCCAAGTGGTCCTAAATGGTCATATATTATTCCTAATGTTGTTTTTTGTCGAATTAAACTTATCCAATTGAATTAGGATATGTGTTAGGGTACTAATAATAACATTTTTACCCTTAATTACCCTATTTACTTTTAACTGTGGTAAATAAAAGTAAAGAGTTACTATTCACCAAAAATTATATTCATCTAATTGAACCACGTTTTACTTACTAATATAAACCGTGTCTCTCCGAATTTTGAAATTACATTCACAAAAGTGGTAAAATTATGTTTTATGTAAATTTGCAAATTCTCCTAGGAGGTGGGTAAAAGACAGTGAAAAGTTCAATAAAATTTTTATATATCTAAAATTATTATAAAATGACTCCAATGAATTGCATTGAACTTATATAGGTATTATGCATAAATTTTGACCTAAAATAAATTTAAATAAAATAAATAATTATTTAAATAAAAATTTGGTTTTTAAATAGTAACCTTGTGTTTTCACTATTCATCAAAAATTAAACGTTTTCAGAAAAATACCAAAATATCACCCTATTCTAATTTAAATATTCCGAATCCAAAAATGAATTCAATTTTGAAAAATAAATTTTCCAAAATTTCAAAATTTGGGTATTACTATTCATAACGGCTACTTTATATAACATATCGTTGTTTAGCGAAACATGGTATTGCGTACAGCACACGCTATCGTGGAAGGTCGTGATTGCATGTAATGCAAGCCATGTCAGGGATGCGTGTTGTGCAAGATCCTTTTGGTGTAGTGTACAACACAATACATTAATGAAATTAAAAAGAATATTTTTCATAAAATCTTGTGGTGTTACAACTGTGATGGTGCCTTAGCTCTGGAAGAATGAAACTCGCGATAAAACATTGAGGATACATTCCTCTAGTGGTATGTTGTTCTGGCGGTGTCTTAAACATAGTGAAACTTCCAGAACGCTGTAGGTGTCTCAACTATCTGTGTATGATTTTGTGGTGTGTCAAAATAAGATACATACTTCAACATTGGTGGTATGCATCTGGTGGAGTTACATTGATGGTATCTCATACTTAGCCATATTTTTATTCTACCGACATGACATCCTAATAATGTCTCAATCAATGATGTCTCATGCATTTTCAATTATCCAGGCAAGCAATATGATACTCAAACTGAGTGATGTTTTAGAGGTATCTTTGAATTTGATAATATAATGGACTATACACTACATATATAAACTACTTCAAAATTAATGAAAATTTATTACACAACATAAGAAAACCATTGTAGGTCCGTAGAGGTTTAGTGTCCATAGAAACTGGGAAACATAAGAAAGTATTTCATAAAACATCAACATTGTCTCCCACTTATTTCATAAAAAATATAATATTTTTTTACATATTATACTTAATAACCATATTCATGACTTGGTGAAAAGAAACATGTGAAAGGGTGAGCTCAAATGCCCAATAAGGTTAAATATTGGAAATATCAATCATATCATAGTCATAATAACATAACATTTCAAAATATTATCCAACATATAAAAGAACAGAATATCATTTCATGGGATAAATGATAAAATTAAACGCAATACCAATAGTCATAACATAAGAAATAAAATTTCTTGGAAAACACACATATGAAAAAAAATCATTTCATATTAGTCAAGGCTCCTTTCCAATACCATCATAGACAACAAAGCCCATTTCTGAATCGATTTCACTCCTCATTCCATCCCTATATTACTGAACTTTAAATATTTTTATTTCTAGACATATATATCTCAGGAGATATAAATTTTAAATGGTTAGTTGGAGGGAAATATAGGTCTCACACATCTCGTAATGAAACCATTCTTATAGGTTCTACAAAAACATAAAAACATTCACTATACCATAACCCATGACATAAAATGGGTTTCTTTAAAGTCATTCCATCATAATTGGTATAAAAAAATGGATTTCATAAATAAAATTCCATTATAAACTAAAAAAAATCGTCATAATAATTGGGTTAGAAATATAACATCATTTAAATAGTTTCATCTTAGATGGAATGTAATTCTGAGAAAACACATGAAATTAATTCTTGATGAAAATATCTATTCTTCTTCAAAAATGTTTTCCTTCTATAAAATGCCTCACCATTTTAGAAGAAAGAATTTTTTGTGAAAATAACCTTCTAATATTTTTGGGGAATTATAAATTTAATAAGGAATTATGAATTTTTAAAAATACTTTCATGCCTTATAAGTTTAAAAATCACATTTTTCTCATACTTTGTCTGGAAAAGTAAAAAAGTACCTGATATGGTAAACAAATGAATGATTCCTTCCATACCATGTAATAAAATTAAGAAATAGGTAAAAATGAATTTAAACATTCATATAATAATGGGTAATAAATTATGTAAACATTTTTAGAAAAAATGGACCTTATAATAAATATATCCTCAGTAAATAATTATGTATAAACAATCTGGGATAAAAAATGATATTGCCAAATTATACCATGCCTTAGTTCTTATATCCTTTGTATGTATCCAAAAATCCAATATAATGTTTTAAATAATTTTTTTGAATTATAATATATCATAATCATTTCTATGATATCATATATTATTATTTTATCATCCATTTGTTAGTAACATTTCATTGTCACTCATTACTCAAATATTAACTACCGTATGTTCTTATGAATGATTTGTCAAATAAGTTCATGTTAAACTTCTTAGGATATTGTTAAACTGTTGAAAAAATGATATTATTATAATATGTATCATATTTAATCATTCAATTCAGTTATATATTCATGTTTCATTGAATATCATGTTGAATTAATGGAATCACATTGTGAAGACAGTAGGTCGTACGTACGCACGAGCGATGATATCATTCCAAAAATTATTGAATGGTATTGAATTGGATAGTGAATAATATTTATGAATTATTTAAATGTTATAAAAACATATACAGTTATTATTTACATCATTATACCTATCCAAGTAAGGTGGTGGTGAAAACCAGATTACACCATGGTGTGGATACGGTAAGTCATACGTACACACACGTGGGGATTTCATTTTTTATAGGATGAATATAAGATGAAGTATGGTTGTTTCAAATTTAAAATAACATATCACTATATTATTGATTATTATGTTATTACATTACAATTAAAAAACTATTGAAGAGTAAGTAGAAGAAGAAATATGTTTTAAAGAATTAGTAGTAGAGATTGCCTCTTCCACAATGTGCTTCTTCTAAATCTCATCATAGAGCACTAGAGTTGGTCTTGGAAGATGAAAAGAGCCTATAGAAAGAAAATATAATTTTATAAGTAATAATTTTAGTGGATTTATGAACTTGATGGCTCAAAACGAAGTGACGATATGATGGATGGAGTTTCCTTTTATAATTGTGGTGAGGGTCACTTTTGGAAACTCAATAAATAATAATTTATAATACAATAAAACCCTAAAAAAATATGAAATTCCCCAATTTAGAAGATGAGGTGATATAGCATTGTAATATAAATATAAAATAAATTTTGGGAAAGTTATTTTGTAATATAAACAATATATTTTTAATTGAAACATATTTATGATTTTTAATTTTAATTGTGGTTGTAACATTCTAAATATTTAATGGTCATAAATAATTAATTATATGTTGTTCATTGGTCATAAATGGATATTTTAGGACATTTTAGAACTTATAATAATCACTTTGTAATTATTATATATTTTTATGATTTTAATATAATTTAATAAAATGTTAATTTTGTGAAATATCTGCAGTTTCAGTTTTGAAGCTATTAATTTATTTGACTTTAAATAACTTCCACACAAAAGATTAATTCAAAAAAAATTAATGCATTCCTTAAATTTCATAGTCACCCAGAAAATTCTGGGAGAAAATTAATTAGTTCATATGATATTTCTTTATATATATTTAATTTCCTTTGTTTGATGTATCTATTAAAAAAATAATTTCTACATCTCTATTGTGTCATTATTAATTGTAATTATTTAATATCTAAAAATTATAGATAAATTTATATGATGGATTTATTTATTTCATATTTTCATAGACTATCTATAGTCAATATAATCTTCTATATATCAACATATTAAAATTAATACACTTATATAAAATGAGATTGTGACATTTTGTCACATTCATTATTTTTTATTATATTCATGTCATATTCATAGGTATGTGGCCATTAAGTGATTCCATTTCGTAAAATATATGATAAGGGTCTAATTTAGATATGAAATAGGATTTTTACATGTTTTAAGGTAGTTTTATAATATTATACTTACCTTTATTTACCTGATTTACCTTGAACCATGGTAATAAAAATAATTACCAAAGTAACTATTCATATTACCCAAAAAAAATAAAGATATTTACATAATTTGGAATTAATGATTAATAATATAGAATCTATTTTTCAAAATTTAATACACATGAGTTGCATTAATTAATTTATAAATAATCATGTTGATGAAATTAGAAAATGGGTTTTAAAAGATAAAATATTGCAAAAGATTGAAATGTTTTTAAATATAAATATAATGTAAAATTAATTTATATAACTGAAGTTACATTAAATGGTAAAAATATATTATATTTATACTTCAAAAAAATTCAATAATATAGTTTAAAAATATAAATTATTTCAATGAAATAAGTTATTTTCAATTGAAATTTAGCAGATATTTAATATTCATCAAAACACGAAAGTTATCATAAAAATATCAGAAACTCATCAAATGTAAATTTTTACATCCCTCTTCAAAATAGAATATTTATGTAGTCATATAAATATATCTAATGTTTCAAAATATTAATTTAATAGTGCTTCACCATTCAAAGATGTAAAATTGAACTTTTAAAAAATTGGTTTTTATACATAAAATAGGCTTTTATTCACACCCTATGACTAAAATATACATTGGATGAATATAAAAAATATTTTATTAAGTATATAACCCATATATCTGTCAGTAAATTAATAACCAAAAGTAATTCACTCAAAAATACAAATATCTTATTTATTTTTATTTTTCATAAATTATTTATAGCCAATAAATCCAAAATGCATTTTCCAATGCAAGTTATAATTATTCCCACTAACCTAACATCTTTCCTATTATGGTAATTTTATAATCATGGAATCTCATGGTTATTTGAATCTCACGATTGTGTGAAAATCATGCTAATGATAAATAAAAATTATTAAAAGAAAATATTTCATTAAACATTCATGTGTAATATTCTACCCACCTTAAACTGAATTTCTCCCATGAAATTAGTCACTTGGAAACAATCACATGAGGATTACTTTCCCTCATCATATCATCAACTTTCCATGAAGCTTCTTGAAATTAGTGGTTTCTTTATAATAATTCAACACTATGAGTGGTATTGTTTGTAGAACTTTTTCGCTACGATCTAGAATCTCTTTTAGTTGTTCTTCAAATGAAAGATCATGCTCTAGCGGTATGACATCTGATCATAGAACATGTGATGGATTGAGTATAAACATTCTTAGGAAAGATACATGGAACATGTCATGAACTTGAGAGATATGTGGTGGAAATTCCAATCAGTAAGATACCTTCCCAACATGATCCATAATTTTAGAAGGACCAATATACCAAGGGCCCAACATTCCCTTCTTTCTAAATATCATTACTCTATTCCTGGGAGATATATGTAGAGATACTGTATCACCCACTTGAAACTCTAGGTGTTTTTATCAATTGTCAGCATAACTTTTTTTGACTCTTACATGATATTATGTATTGTTTAGTATGCCTGGCCTTTTTTCCATTTCATCATCTAGATCAGGTCCAAATAAATTCATTTCCCCAACATTATCCCAACATGTTTCAGTTGTGAACTTTTTTCAATAGAGGGCTTCATAAGGAGCTATCTGAACATTGGAAGTAAATATCTTATTATATGAAAATTCCACCAATGGTAGGAGTTGATCCAAACCACCTTTGAAATACATAGAGAAATCTATTAACATTTATTCTATATTTCGAATTTTCCTCTTATACTAGCCATCTGTCTGAGGATGATAAGAAGTGATGAAACATAACTCTATATATAGAGCATACTATAGACATCTCTAGAACATCCAGGTAAACCACAGATCCTGCTCGGATATAATAGAATGTGGTACTGTATGAAATCATAACACTTCTTTTACATATATCCTGGAAAGATGATCAAGAGAAAAATTCACTCTAATAGAAAAGTAGTGTGATGACTTCATAAGGTGATCAACTATAACCCATATAGCATCAGTGTCTTTGGATATTTTGTGAAGTGTGATGAAAAAATCCATAGTGATGTTTTCCCATTTCCATTGTAGTATGGGTAATGGTTGTATAATCTCTTTAGACTTTTTTATCTTAGCCTTAACTTGCTAACAAACCAATCATCGAGGAACATATTTAGAAAAATCTATTTTCTTTCCATCCCACAAGAAGTACTCTTTTTGGTCTGTGTACATAATTTTTCTTATAGGGTGTGTAGAGAATGAATAAATATGAGCCTTATCCAATATCCCCTTATTTAATTCTAGTATGGGAGGAATAAAAACATGGTTTTTAAACCTTATTATTTCATCATAATCATGATTTAATTCAGGAAAATTTCTTACCTTCTTTTGTAGCTCAACATTTTTCTTCCGTGCCTCCTTAATCTTCAATTGTGTTGATGGTTGAACGTTAATTTGAGAAATAAAAGATTTCCCCCCATCCTTTAAAATTACCTAATCCATCCTTTTCATGTACATAAATATTGGATCTTTTGTGAAACTCACCAAGGATTGGCTAGTATAGTCCTGTTGACTTAATTCATCTGTGTAACACCCCAAGAATTAATAGTACGTGTCTTCAAAGTAATTCAATAACTTCCCCTACACGCCACATTGAGTCCAAGCGTACAACGACTTACCAAACTAGCCATTAAAAAGAGGTTATTAATAGTATTAACTAAATTTTTAACTTTATATAATACTTATAATTTTGGAATCCATATTATGTGTTTCTTAGACATAATGAAAAAAATCATTTTTTCAGATAAAAGAATATTTTTTTAAAAAAATGCAATCTTACCGCAATTTTACAGAGAACACTTTTTAAATACCATATTTAAAACTTTTATATATTAAATTTGACAAAATAAACATCATCTTTTGAATCGGAAAAAAATTTAGTTTCAATAAATGTTTGGTGTTTTTTCTGTTAACTTTCGTATTTGGGTAAATAGTAAAAAATACAATATTTTACCTGAAAAAAACATTTCTAATCAAAATAAATTGTAGTGTTAAATTATAAATTTAATGGTTTGTAGGTGTAAATAGATTAAATTTTTACCATTTAATCTAATGTTATTCATTGGTAATGATTTCACTTTGAAATCGAACATAAACAAGTATCAATCTTTTGTTTGTTATTATTTCATAAAAACACACTTTTTGGTTTTGACAACGGGAAATAATTTTAAATTAATAAATTCAATTTATATGTTTTTAATTTGTTAAAATAGATTTTATTTTTGAAATCATAATATCAAAATAAGCTTAGGGTGATATTTTTCTATTTTTCTGAGAACATTCAATTTTTGATACATAGTGAAAAACACTAAGTTATTGGTTAAAACCAACATTCTATTTAAATAATTATTTATTTTATTTAAATTTATTTTTGTTCAAAATATATACATAATACCTATATAATTTCAATGTAATTCATTGTAGTAAGTTTATAATAATTTTAGATATATAAAAATTTTATTGAACTTTTTACCCTCTTTTACCCACCAAATAAAAGTATTTCCAAATTTACATAAAACATAATTTTACCACTTCTGTGAGTTGAATTTAAAAAATCTGAGATACATGGTTGATATAAGTAAGTAAAATGTGGTTCAATATGATTAAAATAATTTTTGGTGAATATTAGCTTTTAACTTTTATTTACCACGGTTAAAAGTAAATAGGTTAATTAAGGGTAAAAATGGTATTATTATTATCATAAAATATGTCATAATTCTATTATATAAGTATAATTCGACCAAAAACAACCTTAGTAATAAAATATGAACCTCTTTGTTCAACATGGATTAGATTATGACATTTATTATTATTTAATTCAAAGAAGAGTTAAAAGAGTTCAAATTGAAGTTTAATAACTAAAACATTTTTAATATAGGGTTAAACATAAGATAAATTCAACTATAAATATTCATTAGAAATATAAAATCATTTCCTACATTATTTTATTTTATTTATAATCTTTATAAATTAAATAATTTAATTTATTTATGACACAATGATGATGCAGTAATTACCTAATAAATAAAATATTAAAATAATTGATATTATAAATACCCAAATAAATGTAATTTGAGACTTTTTATGAATTACACTAATTTTATAGGTTATTATGACTTATAAATGTTTGTTAGATGTTTTTTTGAAGTATTAATTCTTTTATGAATTTAGAAAAAACAAAATACCAAATAGTGTCAAAATTGACAAAAAAGAGTTTTGAAAACAAATATTATATTATTAATTGATATTCTACTCCTAAAATATATGGTTCAGAAAAAAGACTTATATAATTATAGATTTATCATTAATTAACCAGTTGGGATTCTCTTGGAAGTATATAGTATGTTTGTTATCCTTATAATATAAAATTACAAAGAGACATGGTAAATATCAAAGTATTTAACTAAGAGTTAAATCAAAAAATTAAGGTAAATATAATGACCCAAACCTGTCTAAAACATATGTTTTGAGTGGTATTAGACCCTTCCCCACCTTATAAATTGAATAATTAATTTTGGATCCATTATAAACAGAAAATTATTTTATTATAAAATAATATTTCTTGCATTTCCTGGGGTTCCCCTCACCCCTCTTATAAAAGGGCACTCCACCTTCCCTCAAATTCACACCTTAAATGCATTTTGGATTGGCCAAACCCTACCCAAATAAACTCTCAACTGTCCTACCTTAATTCTAGAGGCCTTAATTTAGTCATAAATCCATTCAATGGATCCCTTATGATCAAATAAAAATGAAGAACTCGAAAAAGAGGTAAATATTTCATCACCTCTTTCAAGTTCCTTTCTTCTTCCACATCCCCTTTATTTTATTTTTTCCATTCTAAAATAATAACCCCAATATATTATATAAAACTTGATGTTATTATAAATTTGTTACAACCAAATTCATTATTCTATCTATCCTTTTAATGACATGTCATCATACGTGAGTACGGAGGACTTACCGTCTCCACATTGTGGTGTAATTGTTATTCAATACAGTATTATTTGGATGGGTATAATAATGATGTGTAGTAGATGTAAATAATAAATATAACATCATAATGATTCTTTATATATGATATACCATCAAATTATATATTATTTTAATATCAAAATAATTATATTATCACTCGTGCGTACGTACTGATTACCGTCTCCACAAACGCGATAAGATTCATTCTCCATCCTATTCATTCTAGAATAATTTTCATTAGATGATTAAAAATAATGTTTAAAGAGTTAATATAATTCTGAATATTAATATGATATATCCTATACATAAAAAACATTACTTACGTAACAAATCATATAATAGAAAACAAATCCGTTAACACCCTAAACGACGATAATACTAAGTTACTATTAACAATGCAATGTTAAAAGATCATATATGATATCATATTAATGTATATGATTATTTTATAATTTAATAACAATTATATCACCATTATATAAGAGGATAACCTACCCTCTACCAAGGAAATGTACAAGGTAAGGGTTAATTCTACAATCTTTTCATTATCTGAGGTTGTTTATTCCTAATTATCTATTGGGACCTCTTTATCATCCACATACATGTTTCTTAAAAATGTATTTCAAAACATTCCTAATATTTACTAGACTATGGGTTAAATTCATGTATACATTTTTTTGACTTTTATAAGATGTTTATAAATAAATCTTTCCTTCATTTTCCAAACAAGGTCCTTTATAACCTTTTTGACAAAATTAAGGAAAGAATGTCTTTTTCTAACTTATATGGCTGGTGCGGCTATTTTCTGCCATTATAACATCATAAAATATTAAATTACAAGCTTATAATAATATTTACAAAATAAATTTTTTCATTTATAATTATATAAATTTTAAATTATTTCAAAACCAAAAGAGATATTTCTCTAAAAATGGTTTTGATTTCATTTATGTCAATATCCTTTGATGGATTTTAAGTTTATTTGATGTTGATTTATTATGATAAAAAACTTTCATATTGTATTGAAGGTTTTTTGATATGTTTGACTGTGGATATGTTATTTTTATACCATTCATGGTTTATGGATAAAGTATTGAAATTTCATATGCTCATTTTAATACGAATGTTTTTATTATGTTTAAACCATTTCATATGAGGAATGCATTCGAGTAAATAAGTGATGGGTGGAGCCCTATATAGCTCCTGGATGCATCAGTAGGTATCACGAGACAAACTAGTGTCTTGGAACAAGGCCTTGACAAATTCTTATTTGTAGTCTTGGCACAAGTCCTTGACACTATGGTTATGAATGTCTGGCATTATGAATTCCATCATTAAAAAAGTGGATATTGATATTGCATGTGATAATTTGACTAGTATATTGTTAATGTGAATAAGTAAATGGCATTATTTGATTTTATCATTTCCAAATTATGCAGAATTTCAAGTTTAAAAGTCTTTTGTTTTAGTCTTATATATTTCCTTAAATGTTTATGCTTATTTATGAAAGTTTCCACTATATTGTTATCCTTACTGAGCATTTGATCTCACCCCTTTCTATGTTTTATTTTTCCTAGGATGTGAATAAATATATTATGAATGACATGTAGGGATAGTATATGGGATCTTATTGTTGTTTATGGAAACAATGTTGTTGTAGTTTTCCATTCTATGTTGTGATGTAAACCTTATGAATGTATCTAGTACTTCCAAGGATATTAAACTAACCGGTATTTTGAGACTTTAACTTTTGTGATCATAACAATGTTATGTTACAATGCACCGACTCTGGGATTCTGGGTTTGAGGCCTTACAGTTGGTATCAGAGGAATTTTATTACAAACCTTGGAATCTAGATTTAGAAAAACTCTGATTATAGAACAATACCCTAAGATATACATTGAGGATTTGTATGTAAGAACTTCCTAGAATTTTGGTAATGTAGAGATTTTGTGAGTTTTCCATGAAAATAAATCCTTTCCTAGATACGAGGAGGTAGAGGCGGATCTGGAATAGATGAACCTGGGGGTAAAACCCAAAAACACCTCTTTGAGCTAGACTCGAATATGAACTGGTGCATGAAAACGGGCCTGGCGGCACTCTTAGATATAACACTCCTAGGGTATATGCTTAGGATAATTATCATTTTCATTACAAATAATTATGAAGGATTTAAGAGTATATTCCTCGACAAAGAAAATATTTTTATGATTATTGATTATATCCATAAGCTGTTCAATTTACGTTAGGTATTTTACAAGTTTGGAATTATTCATTGCAATTCATAAATTGACCTAGTGTATGCCATTATATAGAAATGGCACCCAGTAGAAGTAATGTCAACTCTAGAAATACGTATGATCCAATGAGTAAGTAGGATCATATCTTTCATGGTATTAAGCCAACCTTTAGAAGTGAAATAGTGTCCCATGTATTCTCAACACATGATGAAATAGTATCATGTGTTAATAGGATAAGTAAATAATTATCTGAGTCCTATGGCTTTGAAGGGAAGTAAGAGAAGGAAATGATGGAAGAGAGAAAGATGGATAAAGGGAAGAGGGAAAAGAAGGATTTTCCCACATGTGATAACTGTGGAAACAATCACCTTGGTAATTACGTGGAGGGACTGGGATTTTGTTATAAGTATGGAGAAAAAGGACACCAAGTACATGATTGCAAGGGTAAGATAAAAGTTACAATTGTAAAATTCTTCATTTTCCAAGAGTTGGGACACCATGCGAATCAATGTCCAAATCAACAGAGTATACCCAAAATGCTGATATTGGATGATAATAAAGTTATGATACTACCAAAGATGAAGATGAATGATTAGATTTATTACATTTTTATTAATGTATTATGTAATTTGAGTATTGTATTAATGATGTAAATTTTATAAGAATTATAGAGTATATAAGGATTGTACTGCAGTACTATTTCATTAAGGACTTGAGATTGTGTGGTTCAAAAAAAGTGACCCAATAGCAGGTTAAATTTTTAGAAAATATATGGTTGAGAGAAACATAAAACATAATATGGTTCTGATACTGAGGTACTGATTTTGGAATAATACATGATTGATTTGGATAAATTATATTGGATATTTTTGACTACCTTGAAACTGATTAATTATTTTTATTTTCCATCATTGTTGGAGGTTACTACATTTTTGGGTAGAATGAGTATATCTAGTATTATATAAGGAATAAGGGAGCATGAATGCAATCAATAAGTTTTTATGGTAATTCAGGATGTTGTAGTGTTTTAAAAGAATACATGATGAAGATTTTCACATGTTATTACATGGAAAAAAGGACTTTCATTGTGTTTACCTTCCTTATATATTTTGGACTTTGATTTTGGAAAGAAGTATTTTGGAAAAGTATAGTTTTAGATTATTTTTGGATTTCCATAAATTGAAAACCCGGAGGTCAGGCGGCAACCCTTCGCATTTGGCAAGGTTGTGAGACTTGATCCCACAACTGAAGGGAAACAAGGGTGTATCACCTACCAATGGCCCATGTGATGTCCCGGTTTGAATAATGTAGTTTTTTTAGAGGTCTATTTGATGAATTATAAATTCATTTTCTGTAACCCTATACAAATAGGATAAATAGAATTTTTTTATGTTCTATTATCTTTTAGAGTGAAAGATGAGTTTGTGGTAGAAAGTAGTTAAAGGATGGAACTATAATTGTCAAGTATATATTCTTTATTCTCTTATTATATGAATAAATAAATTCTTAAACATTAGTTAAGGGATCTTAAAACTAAAAATGTGTTATCCTAATACATTATGTTTTTTTGAGTTGATGATATATTAAATCAGCATAGATTCATGGCTTTGAGGCCCTCAATTCTAAAATTGTTTTTTACTGATGAACTCAATCAATCCCTATAAATTTTTACTTTTTACTCCAATTATGTTCCTTTAACTTCCACCAATGTTCTCCTAATCGAGATAATAATTTGGTGTTGACTTTTTCATTCCCCATTTCCTCTTATTAAGACTAAATTTTATAAAACCAATTTTAGATGTGAGTTTTCCCACCAAGGTATTTTCTATTTTCAACCTTTTATTTTCGAAGAACAATTTCAAAATTAAAGGATTCAATTTATTGATGGAGTTAAGAATGTAACACCCAAAGATATCATAGTTTTTTTCTTCAAGGTAATTCAATAACTTGCACTACACGCCACACCATGTTCAAGGGCACCACCACTTACCAAACTAGCTGTTCAAAAGAGGATATGAATAGTATTAACTAAATTTTGAACTTTATATAATCCTTATAATTTTATAATAAATATTATGAGTTTCTTAGACATAATGTAAAAACAAATTCATTTTTTTCATATAAAAGAACATTTTTAAAAAATGAAATTTTACCACCTTTTAATGGAGAACCCTTTGTAAATCCAATATTTAAAACTTTTATATAATCTATTTGACAAAATAACCTTCTTCTTTATAATCGGGACATAATAATTTAGTTTCAATAAATTTTTGGTGATTTATGATAACTTTCATATTTGGGTGAATACTAAAAAATACAATATTTTAACTAAAAACAACTTTTTTAATCCAAACAATTTGTAGTGTTAAATCATAAATTTTAATGTTTTGTAGGTATAAATAGATTATATTTTTACCATTTAATCTATTGTTATTTATTGGTAATAATTTCTCTTCGAATTCGAACATAAACAAGTATCAATCTATTGTTAGTTATTATTTCTTAAAAACACACTTTATAGTTTTGACAACGGGAATTAATTTTAAATTAATAAATTTAATTTATATGTTTAGAATTTGGTAAAATAGAATTAATTTTTGATTTCTGAATATCAAAATAGATTAGGGTGAAATTTTGGTATTTTTCTGAAAACATTCAATTTTTTGATGAATAGTGAAAAACACTCAGTTATTGGTTAAAACTGACTTTTTTTATATAATTATTTATTTTATTTAAATATGTTTAATGTCAAAAAAGATAAATAATACCTATATAAGTTTATTGTAATTCATTGTAATAAATATATAATAATTTTATCTATATAAAAATTTTATTAATCTTTTTACCGTCTTTTACACACCTACTGGGAGTATTTTGAAATTTACATTAAACATAATTTTACTGCTTCTGTGAGATGAATTTAAAAAATTTGAGGGACACTTTTGATATCAATAAGTAAAATTTAGTTCAAAAATATGAAAATTGTTTTTGGTGAATAGTAACTTTTAACTTTTATTTGTCACAGTTAAAAGTAAATATAGTAATTAAGGGTAAAAATGATATTATTGTTACACTAACACATGTCCTAGTTCTATTGGATAAGTATAATTCGACCAAAAATAACCTTAGGAATAAAATATGAACCACTTTGGTCCACATGGATTAGATTAGTACAATTATTATTATTTAATTCAAAGAAGAGTTAAAAGAGTTAAATAATATGTTTAATAACTAAAACATTTTTAATATAGGGTTACACATAAGATAAATTCGACTATAGAGATTAATTAGAAATATAAAAATATTTCCTACATAATGGTATTTTATTTATATTTTTTAGACATTAAATAATTTAATTTATTTATGACACAATGATGATGCAGTAATTACATAATTAATAAAATATTAAATTAATTTATATTATAAATACCCAAATAAATATAATTTGAGACTTTTTATGAATTCAACTAGTTTTATAGGTAAATATGACATATTAGGGTTGGTTAGATGATTTTTTTTTTGAATCAATAATGATGGTAGGAATTTAGCAAAAACAAAATACAAAATTGTGTTAAATTGGACATAAAAGAGTTTTTAAAACAAATATTATATTTTTAATTGATATTAAATTCCTAAAAATCTAGTTTTTGGAAAAAAGACCTATATAATGATAAATTTATCATTAATGAACCACTTGGGGTTCTCTTGTACGTATATAGTATGTTTATTAACCATATAATATTAAAATACAAAGAGTCATGGTAAATGTAAAACTATTTAACTAAGAGTTAAATTTAAAAGATAATGTTAATATAGATAAAAAACGAGTCTAAAACCTATTGGTTGAGTGTTTTTCGACCCATCCCAACCTTATTCTTTAAATAATTCATTTTTGAGCCATTAGAAACTGAAAATTATTTTATTATAAAACAATATTTCACGATTTTCCTAAGGTTCCCCTCTCCCCTCTTATAAAAGGGCTCTCACCATTCCCTCAAATTCACAGCGTCAAAGCCTTTTGTCTTAACCAAACCCTGCCCAAATACCCTATCAACTGTCCTCCCATAATCTTAGAGGTATTCCTTTTGTCATAAATCCATCCTATGGAGCCATTATTGTCAAATAAAAAGGAAGAACCCGAAGAAGAGGTAAATATTTCATCACCTCTTTCATGTTCCTTTCTTCTTACACTTCCTCTTTCATTGTTGTTTCCATTATAAAATAATAAATCCAGTATATTTAATATATTTCTATTTTATTATAAATATGTTACAACCAAATTTATTATTATATCCATCCTTTGAATGACATGTCATCATATGTGTGTATGTACGGCTTACCATCTCCATATCGTGGTGTAATTGTTATTCAATATATTATTACTTGGATGGGTATAATAATGTTGTCAAATTTATGTAAATAATAAATAGAACATTATAATGATTCTTTATATATGATATACTATCAAATTATATATTATTTTAATATCAAAACAATGATATTGTCGCTTGTGCGTACGTACGGATTACCATCTCCATGAACGTGATGAGATTCATTCCCCATCGTATCCATTCAAAACTAATTTTCATTAGATGATTAAGAAAATGTATAAAGACTTAATATCATTCTAAATGTGAATAAGATACTTCCTATCAATAATAAACATTACTTACGTAACAAATCATATAATGGAAAACGAATCAGTTAACACCCGAAACGACAATAATGCTAAGATATTATTAACAAATAAATGTTAAAAGATCATATATGATATCATATTAATGTATATGACTCTTGTATAATTTAATAAAAATTATTTCACCATTATAACAGAGTTTAACCCACCCTCTACCAAGGAAATGTACATGTTAAGGGTTAATTCTACAATCTCTTCATTATCTGAGGTTGTTTATACGTAATTTTCTACTAGGACCTCTTTATCATCCACATCCATGTTTCTTAAAAATGTATTTCAAAAAATTCTTACTATTTAATAGACTAAGGGTTAAATTTATTTATACCCTTTTTTAAATTTATAAGATGTTTATAAATGAATATTTCCGTCATTTTCCAAACAAGGTCCTTTATAACCTCTTCGACAAAATTAAGGTAAGATTGACTTTTTTTAATTTATAAGGCGGGTGCGGCTATTTTCTTCCATTATAACATCATCAAAGCTTCCTTTAAAAGAATATAAGAATATTTACAAAATAAATGTTTTCTTCTATAATTATATGAATTTTAAATGATTTCAAAATAGAAAGATATATTTCTCTAAAAATGTTTTTTATTTAATCAATGTCAATATCCATTGATGGATTTTAAGTTTATTTGATGTTTATTTATGATGATACAAAACATCCATATTGTATTGAAGGTTTTGTGATATTTTTTAATGTGTATGTGTTATTTTTATACCATTCATGGTTTTTGAATTATTTATTGACATTTCGTATGCTAGTTTTAATACGAATTTTTATGTTATGTTTAAGCCTTTTCATATGAGGATTGCATTAGACTTAATAAGTGACGCGTGGAGCCCTCTATAGCTCCTCGATTCATCGTTAGGTCTCATGAGCCAAACTAGTGTCTTGACACAAGGCCTTGAAAAAATCTTATTTGTAGTCTTGGCACAAGACCTTAACTATGTGGTTACGAATGTCTGGCATTATGAATTTCATCATTATGAAAGTGGCTATTGATATTGCATTTGATTATTCGGATAGTAGAATATCAATGTGAATAAGTAAATGGGATTATTTGATTTTTTTCTTTTCCATATTATGCTGAAGTTCAAGTTTAAAACACTTTTTTTAGTCTTATATATTTCCTTATATGTTTATGCTTATTTATGAAAGTTTTCGCTATATTGTTATCATTAATGAGCATCTGAGCTCACCCCATTATATGTTTTATTTTCTCCAGGATGCAAAGAAGTATATTATGACTAATCTGCAGGGATAGTCTATGATATCTCAGTGTTTTATATTGAAACAATATGGTTTTAGTTTTCCATTATATGATGTAATGTAAACCTTGTGAATGTATCTAGTACTTCCAAGTATAATAAACTAATTAGTCTTTCGAGACCTGATCTTTTATGATCATGCCACTGTTATGGAATAATGCACTAACTCTGGGCTACTGGGGTTGGGGCGTTACAATCTTCCTCCTTGTTTTCTTTCCTAGGGTGGTAATGTATTGATTAGTCGAAATCTTTAATCAAAACCAACCATCTTTTTCGGAACATATTTTTCATCTTTTATGTGAATATATAAATTAATCTTTTACATTCAGAATAAATATCACACCTTTCACCATAAAGATTATGCATCAATATCATTAATACAAAGATTACCAACGATAACTCCAAATCAAGAGTTGGGTAATTTTTCTCATGGATTTTCATCTTCCGTGAGACATTAGCTATCACCATATCAATTTTCATGTGAAAACATCCCTAACCATTATTGGATGCATCATAGTATATAACAAACCTTTCTCCACAACAAGGTTGTGTGTGAGTTGTTGCACAGGATAAACTTATATTTTGTTCTTTGAAATTCTATTCACATCCCTCCATCCAAACCATATTAACTCCTTTCCATGTAATATTGGTTAGTGGATTAGATAATCATTAAAAATCGATAAAAAATGTTGATACTATCCATCAAAACCAAGAAAACTTTGGATCTCAGTTACCTTTCTTTGTCTCGATCATCTTTCAATAACCTTAGTTTTTGCTGGATCCATAGATATCTAACTTCTGAGATTATGTGACCCAAAAATGAAACGTTATGAAGCTAAAATTCACCCTTGATATATTTGGCATAAATCTTATCCTTTCTTAGGGTATTCAGTATAATTATCAAGTGATATCCATGTTCTTACATGCTCTTTGAATAGAAAATAAATATTGTCTATAAAGACTACTAAAAACCAATCAAGATATTCTATAAAGACTAAATTCATTAGATCCATGAAGAAAGTGGGGGAATTTGTTAGACCAAAGGTAATCACTAAAAATTCATTGTGTTAATACCTTGTATGAAATTTAGTCTTTGGTATATCCTCATTTTTGACCCTTATGAATGATATCCTGAATGAAGATCAATCTCAGAAAAGTATTGAGCTCTGTGTAGTTGGGCAAATAAGTCATCAATGTGGGGAAGTGGAAATTTTTTCAATAAAAAATATTTATATTTTTCCAACATGGGCATATCTATTTGTAATTTTACATTTCCATGTTGGTAAAACATTTTCCCAACATATATGTCATGTCACTAAATTATTGGTAAAAAATCGGTCACTAAATTTTATTGTGATTGATAAATTAGTTCTGTCAAAAATATTATAATACCAATAGATAATATATATGTTGGTAAAAATGTTCAGAAAAATATTTATACAACGAATTTAACTATTTGTAATCTGTAAAGACCCAGACCCGGCCAGCCACCCGAACAGTGCCAAATGGGTCGGGTGTCACTACCTTAGGCGCACCTCCTCTGAATGCCAAAGGCTGCCGACTAGCAACGAGGGTGTGTTAGGTATAGTGGGGAGGCTATACCCTCACGGAGGAACTAAAAGTATTGTTCCAATTAATAGACTAAAATATGCAGTGGAAATAAATGACTCGGCAGACTCAAACTAGACTCGCATAGCAGAAGCACATTCAATAACAATAAACAGTGGAAGCAATATAAAAACAGCAATAGAGGAAACTAAACAGAACGTCATGCCAGCAATCAACTGCAATAACTGCTAATACAACCAAGCATGAATCCAAACAAGTCATACAAATCAATATATATACATCACTGCGCCAATGGCTAACCAACTATAGCTACAATATAAAATAAACATGTGGATGCAAGAAAAGAATACTAAACAAGTAGCTCTAGTATGGCACGACCTCAGGGTCTGTGCCAGTCTCCAAGTCACCAGCACTAAAGTCCAAATCCTGAGGGTGACCCTTAAACTGCATGAAATTTCATAATGTCTACACGCGTCCTGAAGGGCCCATGTAGGGTGTGATACAGGTCTCAGTAGGATACCACCCAGAGGTGCGTACCTAATATAAGTGTGTAGGCACACATGTTTATATAAGATAAATGTGAACAGTGCAATGCCCAAAAGTAAACAAAGAATACACTGGTGCTCAGCAGCCACCATGAAGTGTCAGCTGCTTCGGCCAATGCTGGAAAGTATGATCTGTAGCCCGACCCCTCATGCCACCTGACACCATGTTTCTCAAGTACTGACGTCCCGAAGGCACACCCAACCTTCGTAACCCAGCTCGAAAGCTCAACCTTCCCATGGCACAACATCCGGAGGAACAATGATACCTGTCCTCAAAAGATAACTAGAGGGACAGCGATATCTGCCCTCAAATCACGGCGAGCCTATTCCCCCAACCTGGCCGCCTCAAATTTGTCTCCCGAAGGCTCCTCACCTGCCATGTGGCTTCCTATGGCAAGCACCCCCAAACCAAATATACCTAACCGCATCTACTGGGGGTCTCTACCCAGGGAGTGGTCGTACCACCTCATCTCGGAGTCTATCTGTGCACACACTACTCAAATGTACCTGATCAGCGGTAATCACCTCATTATGTCCCAAGCCACAACACCTCTGACACCTCGTGTCCCTGCGAACGAATCCCTCAAGTCAGATGGCCTCTCCATCAAAGTAACCCGGGCCAAATCCCAACCTGACAGTCCAACTGCCTCAACCGACATCCATGACGCCCAATCCCATGGTAGAAACCACCCAAAGTAACCCGAGACAAAGGCCCCAACCTATGATCCTCATCAGTCAACAACATATATCCGGGCCATGCCCAACAATCATGCAGTCCAACACAAGCAATCCAAACATTATAAAAACATACTTGAAAGCATAACTTTTAACAGACAACTACTAAATGGTCCAAATGCACTAACTTGTGCTAATCCAAACCAACACCTAAGTTCTTAACACCTTACACAAGCTAACATCATTCTTTAACAATCGAACTCAGCATTTTAATTCAACAACATCAATGCCAGTCAAAACTCAGCAGTTAATATTGGTCCAAAAAACACGCATTCCAACACCCCGGCCGAATTGCCCCAAACGAGAAATGACCCCTAAACCGGTCTATCTCAATCTCAACAGGGTTAGGGAATACCCAGAGGCATTCCACAATGCATATAATTAAATAAAAACAAATAAACAGGGTCTCGCTCAACACCCGACATCGCGCCCGAAGGTCTCAATCCCCCAAAAGTCTACGAAAACATGAAAGAAGGTATGCACCACCTACCTCATACTCGTACGATGACACTCCTTTGATTTCAGCCTCTGAATCGGCCTGAGTCGCGGTAGATCTGTGTTTCCGTCAAATCTGGAAATTCCATTCAGATTGAATCTGCGGATCAACAGGTTAGGGATCAAGGACGAAGAAGGATGAGCGGGGTTAGCCTTTCTGATGCGGTCTCGCTACCACTGACGGATCGAAGAACGAAGGTCGTACGAAGATTTTGGAAGGGTTTGAGTTTTTCGGAGGTTCTCAAAAGAACTGTCCATCCAAAAGGGATGAAGAAGAAATTTATGGAAATAAGACGCGACGACGCTCTGAACGATCAAATAAAAAAAAGTACACGGCTTGTATTTCCAAAGTACACGCCATGTAGATGTGTTTTTGTACTCTGACTTAAGCGGAGTCCAACACACGGCTTGGACTGGGTATACGGTCAGCACACGGTCAGGGTCTCGGCCGCTACACGGGGCAAGGGTACAGGGCGTGTCAAGGAAGGCTACATGCCGTGTAGATAGAAATTTACACCTGGGCACCACACGACATGTACCTGGCCTCTCACGGGTAAGGGATACATAGTGTGTCTATAAATACATGTCGTGTAGTAGGAAGTTCTACACGGTCTTCACATGGCATGTACACGGCGAGCACACGGTCGGTCACTCTGGTAACTCATACACAGCGCATACTTAAAGTACACTGCATGTAGTCTGGAAATTTCTAGAAACTGCCCAGATTTTCCAAACTTCTCAAAAACTAGTCAAAAGATTAAACATGGTCGGAATTTGACGCGTTTCTAAAAACTAGGGTTCTTACAAACTCCCCACCTTAACATAGATCATCCCCGAGCTACCAAATGAAACCAGTAGATGGCACTGAACACGACCATCCCAGTTAAACAACCCAGACGACCCCGGCCTCAAGGTTCTGGATAAATTCCTAAAAAGGGGATCCCCACCTTAGGAATCGCCTACTCGGTCTCAACTCGAACAAATCTCAAAGAAAAAAATAAACAAACAAGGCCCAACGACCTATTTCCCGGACCCATGGTCCTCCCGTGACGCATCGTCACCCCTGCATCTCCACGGTGCTCACGTGTCGCTTCTGAAACCCAACGTAACTCTCGCCGCATCAGCGTCCGCCTCCCTGAGGTCCTGCATCTAATAGATGCTCAATTCAAACCTGCTGCCATGCACCTCAAGTAACCTGCATCCACGATGCCCCGATGCCCATGGCACCTCAAGTAACCTACATCCTTGCTGCTCCTGTTGCCACGCATCTCAAATATATAAATAAAACATAAAACACATCTGATATGATTCCAATCCCACTAACTAGTATCTAGTCAGTCCACAAGTATCTTGTGCAGCCTGTGCACTCAACCAGACATGCCTCAAGAGGCCATGCCAATAGAAAGTAATGAAACTCACGGCCATACCCGCAGTGTACCTGCAACAGTCGTTGGCTCTCCAGCCTGATCAATCCCTGGAAGCTCCACAGCGTGCACCTGGCCTGAAGCAGGGATGCTCGATGCCTGACCTCCCTACGGTGCTACCCCAGTCTCCGGCCACGGACCCCTCAGCTGGGTCCTACTATCCCTGTCACGTCCTCCGCGTGCAGCTGGACCTCGTCCACCCTCTTCTGGTACCGAACCTGAACCAACTCCTGATGCCACGGTCTGTCCTAGTCCGTTACTGCCGACTGTCTGAGAAGGCTTCCTACAAAACCTCTCCAGATGCCCGACCTGTCCACACGCCCGAATCCTTCGGGGGCCTATCACACTGAGCCCGAACATGTACCGGTTGTCCGAACTAAAAGCAAACCACCGCTAAACTGCCACGAGGTGGTCTAGCTGAGCCCTTTGCATGCCTGCCCTACTGGAACTCATCTCTCCCTCGCTTCCTGCTATCTGAACCGTCAGATGGGGTTGTCACCCTGACAAAACGAGATTTCTCTCTCTCATTGACCTTAACTATGAGCTCCTAATTAACTGCCTTAGAGAAAGAACTCAGCCTGAAGATGTTCACCTGGACCTGAATGGTGTGTCGTAAGCCATCCTCGAAGCACCTCACCCTAGCTGCATCATCACTCACCATACCAGGTGCAAAATGGGACAACTCTATGAAAGTAGCTGCATAGTCCATGACGGACATATCTCCCTGCTGAAGACTCAAGAACTCCCGAGCTCTCTCTTCCCTCAGCGTCTCTGGATAAAAGTGCTCGAAGAACCTGTCCTCGAAGTCCTTCCACGCCAGTCCCTCATGCCTACGAGCATGTACCTGCACATCCCACCAACGTTTTGCCGGTCCTCTCAGCATTTACGTCACCAGTTTGACTCTCCACCTCGGAGGCGTCTCGAGCTACTCGAAGATCAAGTGCATACTCTCTATCCATTTCTCTACCGCCTGTGGACCACCCTCACCTTGAAAAAGTGGAGGGTGATGCGACTGGAACTCCCCTGTCAGATATGCCATAGAAGGCTCTATACCCTGCGCACCTCTGTCAATCCCCTGCAGGACACGTACTAGGCTAGGTCGGAGCTGCTCGTCAAGCCACGGTCTGAACGCTGCCAAACCCGGCTGCTGCCCTTCATGTACTGGATCCTGAACCTAATCTTGTCCCTGAGTCTATACCTGCGGCTCATGCTCTGCCTGCACTGGATTCTGAACCTGATCTTGCAGCACCATATCTTCTCATGCATATTACTCCATTGTGTCATGAAGAAGTAACCCACATAATACCATAAATGGTCAGACAGCCCACATAAATCTATATAACAATATATTCTACGTAGATAAATAAAGCAGTAAAAGGAAGTGCATAATAACTACCTTTACTCCCCCTCACTGCAACCCATGACCTCGACATCCCGACCTCACGGCCTCCTTACCCTCCCTCAACAAAGCCAAGTATCAATAGTACCTAGGGTTGTTCTCGTCCTGACAACCAACGTTACCTCAGTCCCGATGACCAAGTCTCCCAATCCTGACAGTTACACTACCTCAACCATAGTACCCGCCTGCTCTCATAAGAGCCAGACCCATATGTCCTGCACATGCAATTCTACAAAATACAAATCATGGCATATACATCACCATAAAAAAGAAATTTTATTAGGAGTTGTAAATATTCACATTTCAAAGCATACTTAGCATGAGAATTGATTTTATTCACATGGTATTATCACTTCACAAAGCATACGTGCGGTTATGAAATTGAAATACCCTAAAATGTGCCTATCAAAATCCAAGAAAGAAACCCTTGCCATACTGGCCAAGGTTTACAAATCATAATCAATAACATCGCACAACAAGTGATCCACTGAGGTAGAAATTATATCATTTGTAATCTGAGAAAAAGCAAATAGGTATTCCCACCCCCGGCAACTCAATCCATCCCTCATACATGGGGATATAGGCACCCAAGAACAAGTTCAAAAATCAAGTTCCAACAACAACCTATCTCCAGTCTACCATATCCCAAATAGTAAAACCAGCAGAAATAAAAAGAGAAGTCTCAATCTCATTAGCATCCAGAAAAACACTGCTACTAAATCCTTGTCAAGAACCCCTTTGATACTGCTTTCTAATGACCCAGACCCGGCCAGCCACCCGAAAAGCGTCGAACGGGTCGGGTGTCACTACCTAAGGCGCACCTCTCCTGAATGCAGAAGGCATCCGACTAGCAGCGAGGGTCTGTTAGGTATAGTGGGGAGGTTATACCCTCACAGAGGAACTAAAAGTACTGGTCCAAGTAATAAACTAAAATATACAGTGGAAATAAATGACTCGGCAGACTCGAACCAGACCCGCATAGCGGAAGCACATTCAATAACAATAAACAGCGGAAGCAATATAAAAACAGCAATAGAGGAAACTAAACAGAACGTCATGCAAGCAATCAACTGCAATAACTGCTAATACAACCAAGAATGCATCCAAACAAGTCATACAAATCAATATATATACATCACAGCGCCAATGGATAACCAACTGTAGCTACAATCTAAAATAAACATGCTAATGCAAGAAAAGAATACTAATCATGTAACTCCAGTATGGCATGACCTCTGGGTCTGTGCCAGTCTCCAAGTCAACAGCACTAAAGTCTAGCTCTTGAGGCTGACCCTTTACCTACACGAAATTTCATAAAGTCTACACGCGTCCCGTAGGGCCCGTGTAGGGTGTGAGACAGGTCTCAATAGGATACCACCCAAAGGTGCCTACCTAATATAAGTGTTTAGGCAGACATGTTTATATAAGAAAATAGTAAACAGTGCAATGCCCAAAAGTAAACAGAGACTACACTGGTGCTCAGCAGCCACCATGAAGTGTCAGCTGCTTCGGCCAACGTCGGAAAGTCTGTTCTGTAGCCCGACACCTCATGCCACCTGACACCATGTGTCTCAAGTACCGACATCCCGAATCCACGCCCAACTATCGTAACCCAGCTCGAAAGCTCAACCTACCCATGGCACAACATCCGGATGAACAACGATACCTGTCCTCAAAAGACAACCAGAGGGACAACGATATCTGTCCTCAAATCACGGCGAGCCTCTGCCCCCAACCTGACCGCCTCAAAGCTGTCTCTCAAAGGCTACCCACATTCCACATGGCTTCCTATGGAAAGCACCCCCAAACCAAATATACCTAACCGCATCTACCAGGGGTCTCTACCCGGCGAGTGGTCGTACCACCTCATCTCAGAGTCTATCTATGTTCACACTACTCCAAAGTACCCTGTGAGCTGTAATCACCACAGTATGTCCCAAGCCACAACACCTCTGACACATCGTGTCCCTACGAACCTGTCGCTCAAGTCAGATGGCCTCGCCATCTAAGTAACTCAGGCCAAAGCCCATCCTGACAGTCCAACTGCCTCAACCGACGTCCATGACGCCCAATCCCGCGGTAGCAACCACCCAAAGTAACCCGAGCCAAAGGCCCCAACCTGTGATCCACATTACTCAACAACATATATCTGGGCCATGCCCAACAATCAAGCAGTCCAACACAAGGAATCCACACATTATAAAAACATACATGAAAGCATAACTTTTAACAGACAACTACTAAACAGTCCAAATGCACTATCTTGTGCTAATCTGAACCAACACCTAAGGTCTTAACACCTTAAACAAGTTAACATAATTCTTTAGAAATCGAACTCAGCATTTTAATTCAACAACATGAACGGATGTCAAAACTCAAAAGTTAATATTTGTCCAACACACACACATTCTAGCACCCCGGACGAATTGCCCCAAAAGAGAAACGACCTCTAACCCAGTCTCTCTCAATCGCAATAGGCTTAGGGAATACCTAGAAGAATTCCAAAATGCATATAATTAAATAAAAACAAATAAACAAGGTCTTTCTCAACACCCGACATCGCGCCCGAAGGTCACAATCCCCCAAAAGTCTACAAAAACATGAAACAAGGTATGTACCACCTACCTCGTACTCGTACGAGGACACTCCTTTGATTTCAGCCTCTGAATCGGACTGATTCGCGGTAGATATGTGTTTCCATTAAATCTGTAAATTCCGTTTGGATGGAATCTGTAGATAAACAGTAGAGGGATCAAGGACGAAGAAGGGTGTGCGGGGTTAGCCTTTCCGATGCGGTCCCACTACCACTGACGGATCGAAGAACGGAGGTCGTACAGATATTAGTGAAGGGATTGAGTTTTTTGGAGGTTCTCAGATGAAATTTCCATCCAAAACGGAAGAAGAAGAAATTTATGGAAATAAGACGGGACGACGCACCGAATGATCAAATAAAAAAAAGTACACGACATTTATTTCCAAAGTACACGCCGTGTAGATGTGTTTCCATACTCCGACTTAAGCGGAGTCTAGCACATAACTTGGACTGGGTATACGGTCATCACACAGTCAGGGTCTTGGCCACTACATGGGGCAAGGGTATACGGCGTGTCAAGGAAGGCTACACGCCGCGTAGATGGAAATTTACACCTGGGCACCACACGACATGTACCTGGCCTCGCACGTGTAAGGGATACATGGTGTGTCTATAAATACACGTCGTGTAGTAGGAAGTTCTACACAGTCTTCACATGGCATGTACTCAGCGAGCACACGGCCGGTCACTCGGGTAACTCATACACAGCATGTACTTAAAGTACACAGCGTGTAGTCTGGAAATTTCTAGAAACTGCCCAGATTTTCCAGACTTCTCAAAAACTAGTCAAATGTTTAAACAGGGTCAGAATTTGACCCGTTTCTAAAAACTCGGGTTCTTATATAATCGAAATAGGAACAATTAATATCTATTTAGGAAATATTTTTTAAATAAAAAATTATTTGGTATTATTAAAATATCTAATGGAAACACTATACAATATTTATTAAACCAATTATATATAATATAATAATAACCATAATTTTATAATAATTACAAAATTAACATTTATAATTTCATATCAAAGAGATGTGGAGATGGTACACTGAAGACAACCATGAATTCGATTCCATGACATCATTTCAATCAATCCACCAATCCATCGTCACACAAAATTGAATACACAATTATGATCCATTGAAACTTTTTTCACATAAACCCCACAAAATGGAAGAACTAATAATTCACTAAAATCCACATAAAAAAAACATAGTCCAAACACATCCATCTTTCCACATTGAATCTAGGAAGAGAAACTCTAGTAAAATGATCCACCGCTAGTGGACCTTCATGTGTAGGGAACATCGATGAAAATTCATTGAAATCATAATTTCTCCATTAAAAATGACATCCAAAAAGAATGTATGTAAACATACAGAGCAATAACCAAAACCAACCAAAAGAAAACATAGTGAACCATAACCTGAAAAAAAAACGACCAAAACAAACAAAACATGTCACCTACAAATGGTACAAGGATGGTCTAGAAGCTTCTGTAGAGTCAACCAATGAACAATACTTCACTATAACCTATATAAATATCACAAAATAATTAAACAAAATAAAAGAAAATAAACTCACAACATAAGAATGAAAACGGTTGTAAAAGTGTACAAAAAAAATGAGAAACCAGGGCATTACCTGAACAATAATATCATTGATGACATAAGGGACTACCAGATTTTAGTTGACATTAAATACACTTGCAAGGACCGTGAAAATATCACAGATCTAAAAAACATGTACCCTTTAACCATCACAAATCAGATAAATCCAATGAATAACCAAAATCTAGATAATAATCAAGGACAAGAATCCCACCTAACACTCAGTAATTGATGGTGAAATTTTCAAAGAATTAGGAATCCAATTATTAATTTGATTTCCAAAATATATTTCAAATTAATAAAATATCTAAAAATTTATTTCTCATCAATGAGTTCTAACTCTATAATTTCTAAACATGGATCATCCAATTAAAAAATCGGATATACAGTCTCAAGATGAAATTAAAAAATTTCTTAACATATTCTCATGTTTTCATTAGGACTGCTTCTCAAACCTTTTAATGAAGTATTGGAATGTATAACCACACATTAAAAGATTATATGAAAATAGTGAAAAATATCAGAAAGAATATAATGATGGTGATGATGTTGATAGTATCTCAAACTGAGATATGAAAAAGTGTTACAGTTTATTCAGTCTTTCAGAAGAAGGTATCTTCCATAGAACTATGTACCACTGGAGTTCAATAAGCAGTTTCAAATAAGAGTTTCCAAATGTATGCTAAATTTTTTTAGAAATTCCCACCGAATCCCCTGATACAAGAATAGGTTAAATAAAAACAAACTGAATGGCAGATTCACGGGAAACATTGTAGATTTTTGGGTTTTCATCTCACTTCATCTGAATAACCACTTATGTAGATCCAAAAATAGACCTATGAGTATGGTTTCGTATAATAATGACATCAATTCACAACATCAAAATAAATATCCTATAAATTTAAATAGAAAATAGATGGCTTATGTTACAGAATCTAAAACATTTCTTGAAAATTAAAATGGGAAATTGTTTCATGAAAAAAATGCATCCTTGGTTTCTTAACTAGAAAAGGGTCTATTAAACAAATATTTATGTTGTAAAAGTAATTTATCACATTATTATTTTTCTTTCTATACATGATATTCCAGGTGAGATTTAATGGCCTTAACCTATTCTATAAATATCCCTTGTCTTTTGATATTGAAAATTGAAATACCTAATTAAACAACTATCAAGTCACCACACTGCTACATTTGATCAAAAAAATAATCTTGTTTCATTAATAATTTATTTTTGAAAAAATATGAAAAAATTTACATGATAAATAAAAACAACAACAATAACAGTGTTTGGTTCAATAAGGATTTGGGGAGGGAAGGGTAAGGATTCAATATAGGGGATCAGTGGGGAAATAAAATAACATCTCATCAGTTTTAAGGGGATGTACAGAAGAGAAAATTATTTACATTGGTTTGTTGAGTGTTGGGAGGAAAGATAAAATAAAAACACCTTGTCTGGTTAGCAGGGGTAGAGGATGTAAGTTGATTTATGTTTATAGATAATTTTAGTTTATTCACACTCTCTTTCAAATCAGCTAGTTTCTTTATTTCCCATTTTATACCCTTTGAATTTATGAACTAAATAAAGATATATCGTGCAACACAAAAATCCATACCTTCCCCATCCCTCCATAAAATTTCAACGAGTAGGTAAGATTTTTAATAAAATAACCTTCCATTGCTCACCTACCTTCCCTCCAATGGAATAAAACATAAGAGAATGCAATGAAAAGAAAAAAAACTAGAACATTAAGAAAGATGGTTAATGGAACTCAATATATGAGAATCGAATCTGACAAATATGATTCCCCTAGAAGGGTATACATTTTCCCCACTAAATTGGAAATGTTTATAGCTAAGATAAAAACATAAAACCGAAAAATTCATGAAATAAATCAATTAGTAGTAGAATAAAAAAATATTATAAGGTAAAAAAGAATAATTATTAGTTTTATCATCAATGCATGTGTAATGGTGTATCATTCTTGAGGAAAATATATTAATCATTTTATATTTAAATCTCCTGAAAATTATCCATATTATGATTAATAGAAGCCATTATAACTTCTCTGAATCAATTTCCTCATAGAAATACAAATTCCATGTATAATTCTATAGAAGGATTTTTTTTCAGGATCCACTTCACCATACTGTTCAACACTTTTGAAGAGATCAGTTAATAAAATATCCTAATTTTTAACCCACTGAAGATCAATTTTGAAACCCAATTTTATATAAGGAGAAACAAAGATTAAAGGATTTCACTTGTGAACTTTTAATTTTTTTCAAGGAAGAAAATTCATTTTCAATCTGGTTGAGATCAGTTTTCAAACATAGTCATAGGAAATTCAAATAGAACATGATTAATGGTGATTAAATGTAACCAAGAATGAAAAATATTATGCATTTACAACTACCTCTTGAATATTCAATCTATTATTTAAAAGGTGAGTACATTGAATAGTAGATATGATTTCCTACCACTGGTGATCCCACAAGAGAACCCTAGATAAACCATCAATGTTATGGGAACCAGACTTTGAGACAATAACATGAAATACACATTTACGAATTCATTGCCTTGGATTTCCCAGATCATGTATTTTGGGATTATTTTATAGTGATGGTATCAATATTGTTAGTGTGAAAAAACTAAAATTCACAATGAAGTCTAATTGTGTGTTCCTGCAGTGTAGGCAGTGATACATGCATTCATGTCACTAGAAGACAAGAATATTGACACTAAATTCATTTTAAACATATGCCTTATTAACAATATATGATAACAAAGAAGTAATTCTTAGTATACCTTTATGAAATCATGATGGATGCAAAAGTATCAAAAATATATAATTGAGAAATAGGGGTCCATTTGAAAAAACATCTCACAAACGTCAAATTGACCTTATCACTTTTAATAAATGCATACGTATAACCAATAATAGTTTGATTATTTAAAAGTTTTATTCAACCACCTATCTATTGCCTATTATTATTTAATTTATGTTTAATTTTTCTTCAATATTATAAAAAAAGTAACTTCTATGTAGAAACTATTGTGATCCGTTTTAAATAAGTGTGAGACGAAGAATTACTAACCCAATTAAATTATGAAAATATATGTGTTTTATAATTTATGAGAATTCAAAACCAAATTTGAAATTTTCATCGCAGCAAGAATTGAAAACTGTTCATCCTATATGGATACTCTCTACATATACATAAAACTAAAATTTCAAACAAATATTTCTATGTAACTCAAGTAATCAATCTAAGGAATAGAAAACAAAAACCAAAATATCTATCTAAAACCATGAAAAATACATCATTACTAAAAATATTCCAATAATAAATCACGACTAGAATGAATTATAAGGAATCAGAACATGTGATGATCGAAGAAATGAATTTTTTACCATTATAAATATAAGATAATGATCCAATAATCAATAAAGAATAGTAGATAAAATGAATAATAAACCCTAATTACATTCTAAAAACCGAGTTATGGAAATGAATTACTTTTTTGAGATTCAATATGGCCCCTTTTGATACTCATTATCCAATATAAAAACATCCTGAATTTAAAAATTCGAGATTACTAAAGTTGAAACCACACTAATGAAAAAATGTATAGCATGCTGAAGACAAGAAAAATAGTTCAAAAACAGGTAAACGTGAGGGTAGAAATTGAACCTCATCTGGGATGTTGGGGAGGTGGCAACTCTCTAGGCTAAAATATTGTAATGCTAAAGTAGATGAGGATAATTGAAGAGGCGTGAAAAAGAATAGGCTGCTGTAAAGGTGTAGGGTCTCCGATGAGGTGGGAAAAAGTGGGTATAATTATTTTTTAAAAGTACTTTTCTATAATATATTTATAATATATATATATATCAATAAATATTAAATGGTGGGTATAAATATTTGCTATATTTATAATTTATATACATATAAGTTATATATAAGTTAAAAGTATTTATAAGTATTCATATATATATCAATAAATATTATTATGTTATCAAATTATCAATATTTTATATTGATGTACAATAATTTATTCTTATTGAAAATTGATACGTTTATACTAAATAAGAAACAAATATTTATTTAATAATTGAAAAATTCATTTTTCATATTAGATATTATATTATAACATATATTTCTAGTGGTAAATTTTTTTTTAATTATAATTTTTTAAAAATATCTTTTTATTGATATAAAAAGTGTATCTATTGGTACAATAAGGTAATAGAACTAATTTTAAATAAAATATTGGTTGGTATTAATCAATTAATACCAATGGATATATATGTTGGTAAAAATAATTGTCAGTACTGGTAAATAAGGAACAAAAAATATAATATCTATTGTAATTACTAGTTTTTACCAACCTATATTTTATCTAATGAATAAAATATGTTGGTACAAGTCAATTTTTTGTAGTGTTTCTTGATAGTGATTGTGTTATGTTCCCAATAATCTATGCAGAGTCTCATTGATCTATCTTTTTTCCTAACATATAGAATAGGTTCTCCCCAAGGTGACACGCTAGGGAGTATGAATACCTTATCAAGATTTTCTTGGAGTTGATACTTAAATTCCTGCACTCAATTGGGTTCATTATATAAGGTGCCTTTCAAATAAGCATAACACCTGGTATGAGATATATTGAAAATTGAACTTCATGATTTGATGGAAGACCTAAAAATTCTTCTGTAAGGACGTCATCAAACTCTTATACAATGGGTTTATTCATAATTGTGAGTTTCAACCCAAACATTTTAGATAAATAGCCTTAATTTGTACGATTCAAGGCCCATAAGATGGAAGAAATTTATACTAGAAGATTATGTTAATCTTTGAATCGGTATATGATTATATATTTATCTAGAATAGGAAATGTTACACTCCTTACATATAAATTGAAATGATTACCATATAGAGAACACAAATCCATGTGAAGAATCATATCAAATTCTAATATATAAAGGTTCATAAGATTTGCAGGAAGCACGTTCCCACAAACATCAACTAGAGAAGAATTAAACACTTTTTATGTGACCATTGTTCCATTAGGAGTTATCACAACTAACTCAACATCTAATTGTTGAGGTAATATGGTGATACCCTTAGAAAATTATTCAGAAATTAAATATTGGGAAGATTGAGAATCAAATAAAACATTTTCTACTTTAGAGTGGTTGGTAAGTGTAACTTTCACCACTTAATTATCACACTCAACGTCGTAGATAGAGATTTCATGTGACTATGCATTGTATGTGGCCTTAATATTTTATTTATGTTGATCATCATCAATAACACTTGGAATAGGGAAATGACTGGCATAATTAACCATTTTGTTTCACTTGTAGCAGTGATGTATAGGTGGTTAATTCTATATATCCTTTTATTTATTAGCATTATCAGATATCTTTTTCCCATCACCTCAGCATTCAACTACACAATTACCTTCCTTTCCACACATAGAAAATTTACTAGTCCCATTAAAATAATTCCCATCATGTTTTTCTGCACACATTGATTATAAGGGGAAACTGATATTCTTTTCGATGTGGTCTTTAGATATTCCGTTGAATTCCATTTTTCGATTCTTATCAAACCCATATTATTGAGAGGTTACATCAATATCCATCTCAACATTTAGAGCACATCAAATAATTTCTTTGTAGCAATTGAAGCCTCTTATGGCTATTTCCCTTCAGATACATGGTTTTAAGCCACTAAAGAATCAATCAATTTTACACTCAGGTTAGATAATAATTCCAGAAGTGTACCTTCCATGTCTTGTAAAATTTTCTTAGTATGTACCAACAGATTAATCATCATTTTTTGTAAGTTCATAGAACTCCTTATCCATATATGTTTTCTGAAAATAATGAAATTGCATGTTAAAAAATAAGTTCATGAACTCATCCCATTCCATAGACTCATTTTCATATTTTTTCAACATCTTATTGATATGATTCCTCTATTGATAAGATTCACCATCCAAATGACATACTGTTATGATAAATTTATCCTATTTAGAACATTGTAGAACTAAAAATATCTTTTCATATGTACTGATATATTTTTTAGACACTAATGGATCGGCAGACCCACTACATGAAAGTGGATGCTTCCTCGTGAAGGATTCAACAGAATGGTTCTCCCTCATTTTTCTCATTTGGATGTATGTCATGATTCATTGATTTAAAAAGTCTTGTTATCATGGAATTAAGATTTTTTATTCCAACTCCTATAACATTTAGTTTCTCATGGGACAATCATTTCATTTCCCATCGCATTCAATATAAATGTGTTTCTTTCGGGTTCCATCCATTAACTAAAACCAAGAAGCATAGTGTGAGAAACACTAATAATAAAGTGAAAACCATATAATTCAAAAATAAAATTTCAATATAGGAATAGTTATGTTTTATCCTAAGATATTAAGGAAAATATCTAAAACACTATGATAATATTCCAACCAGTACTTCAAAATATCCT
Source organism: Viscum album (assembly GCA_963277665.1). Taxonomy (NCBI): domain Eukaryota; kingdom Viridiplantae; phylum Streptophyta; class Magnoliopsida; order Santalales; family Viscaceae; genus Viscum; species Viscum album. Next base: position 1,392,459,048 of record OY728152.1, read on the forward strand.
TAGGGTTTTTATTAAAGTTATCTAATCCTAGTTTCCAAAGACTAACTATACCTTTTATTTGATACAAAATATAAGGACCTATACTTTAAAAATATATTTTGCTTCAACATTTAACAATATTTATTACATAACCAAACAAAAAACCACACCAACACCAAGGAGGATTAATGTTTTCAGAAACTATGAAACATAAACCATGAGTTCATAAAACATCTACATTGTCTCTCGCATATTTCTTCAAAAGTGCACTATTTTTTTACATATATTAGTTAGTACCATTATTCATGTCATGTGGAAAAGAAAAATATGAATGGGTGAGATAAAATGATCATTAAGGGTAAATAAGAAATATATCAATCATATCATAATCATAAGAACATATCATTTGAAAATATTATCCTTTATATAAAAGAATAGAATATCATGTCATGGGATAAATCATAAAAGTGAAATGTAATCCTAGTAGTCATAATATAAGACATGAATTTTTTTTTGAAAAAACACAGAACGATAGAAAATCATTTCATATTATTCATGGATCATTTCCAAGACCATCATAGTAGACAAAGCCCATTATTGAACTGATTTTACTCCTTGTTCCATCCCTATATTACTGAAACAGATTTACTTTCCATTCCAGTAAAGTAAATATAATGAGATATAAATCATTACCAATTCATTATATTGAGATATAGGTCCCAACCATCTCATAATGAAACCATTCTTACATTTTCCACAAAAACATAACATCATTCACCATAGAAAAACTCATGAAATAAAATGGCTTTCTTAAATAGCATTCCATCATAGTGGAAATAAATCAAATGGATTTTGTAAATAATATTCTATCATAAATGCAATGAAAACAATTTAATTACTATGTTAGAAATATATCCTCATTTTAAGAGTGTTATCTTATATAGAATGTAATTTGGATAAAACACTTGAAATTAATTCCTGAGGAAAATATCCTTTCTTCGTAAAAATCCTCTTCATTCCTCAAAATTCCACAAAATTTTAGAATAAATAATTTTATGTGAAAATATAATTGTAATCATGTAGCATATACTTCAATGAAATATGGAATTATGAATGGGTAAAAATCCATTCATACTATTCAAGTTAAATAAAATTCTTCTCATACTATTGCCAAAAAAGGCAAAAAAGTACCTCATATGGTAAAAAAAATATTGATTCTTCCCCCACCATGTAGAAGAGGTAAAAAATAGATAAATTTAATTTAAAGATTCATAGAGTAACATTAAACATTTTATGAAAACATTTTTATAAAACCTGTATGTGGATGATAATTATATCCCTAATAAATACTTACGTATGAACAATCTCGGATAAATGTGAGATTGAAAAATTATCACTTACCTTTTGTTCGATATCAATCATATCTATCCAAAACTCATGTATAATGATTTAAATAATGTTAATTGATTATTCTTGAATCATAAACATTTTTATGATATCATATATTATTATATTATCATATGTTTGTTAGTTACATTTCATTTTCAATCGTTATTCAGTTATTAAGTACTTTATATTCTTATGCAAGATTTGTTGAATAAGTTAATGTTCTTAGGATATAGTTAAATCCCTTACATAATGGAATTAGTATAATATATATCATAGTTATTCATTTATTTTATGTATATAATCAGGGTGTAATGTCGATCATGTATAATAAATTGCATCACATCGTGGAGATGGTAGGTCGTACGTACGCCTGAGTGATGATATCATTCCCAAAATTATTTAATGGTTTTGTAGTGCATGGAGTATAATATTTCATAATTTGTAACATGTTATTTAAATCATATATAGTTATTATTTCCATCATTATACCCATCCAAGTAAGGTGGTGGTGAAAAGCATATTACACCACGACATGGAGACGATAAGATGTATGTATGCATGCGCGGTGATTTAATTTTTCATAGGATCGATAGAAAGTGAAATATAGTTTTTTCATATTTATTATAACATATAAGTATATGAGTGATACTAATGTTATTACTTTAAAATTATAAAACCAATGAAAAAGATGTAGAAGATGAAATAATTTTTGAAGGAATCGATAGAAGAGATTACCACTTCCTCGACGTGCTTCCTCTAAATCTATTTTTATTGCACAAGAGTTGGTCATTGAAGATGACAAAAAACTCTAGAATTAAAATTGTAATGTTTATAAGGAAACATTTTAGGTATGGATGAGATTTAGGGATCAAAATTATGTGAATGGGTGAGGTAGTAAGTTCCCTTTTATAATTTAGTTAAGGGGAACTTCTTGAAACTCCATAAATGATAATTTCTAATAAAATAAAACCATACTAAAAAACCCTGCAAAATGTACCAATTTATATTATAAGATGATATATGGTTGTAATAGAAAAAACCAATAAATTTTTTACATGTTATTGTTTCAGTTTAAACTACACCTTTTTAATTGACACATAATTATTCTATTTAATTTTAATTGTGGTAATAATATTCTAAATATTTAAGGTCATAAGTATTTACTTATATGGTGTTAATTGACTATAAATGGATAATATATGAAATTTTAGATCTTCTAATAATCACTTTGTATATTTAAATATTTTTATGATTTTTAAATAATTTAATAAAATATCCTTTTTATAAAATATCAATAGTGTCAATTTTGACACAATTCATTTATTTGAATTTAAATAAAATCCACATTAAACATAAATTCAATCCAAAATATATAAGTCACTATAGACATTTCCTAGTCACCTATAAAATTATCAGAGAACATTAATTAGTTTATAAGATATTTCAATTAATATTTTTAAAAACATTTTTTTATATTTCTATTAATAAATTTATGTCTACATTTTTATTGTGTCATCATTATTCGTTATTATATAATATATAAAAATTATATATAAATTTTTTATGATGTTGGTGAATCCTTTAGATTTATAGATACTATCTATAGTCTATTTTATCTCCTAGTTATCAAAATTATAAAATTAATATACATATATAAAATGAGATTTTGACATTTTTTCACATTCGATAGTTTTTTTTGTATTCCTGTCATATTCATAGTTATGTGGCAATTAAGTGAGTCCATTTACAACAATAGATGATAAAGGTAAAATTTAGTCCTCAAATAGCATGTTTACAAGTGTTAAGGTAATTTTATAACAATATTTTTTTACCTTTAATTACATTATTTACCTTCAACCATTGGAATAAAAATGACTACCAAAGATACGATTCATATTTCTCAAAAATAAATTCAATCATTTTACATAATTTGGACCTATGGATACCAAAAATGGAATCCATTTTTCAATATTCAAAACACAGGACTTGCGGTAATAAATTTAAAATTAATCTCATTGTTGAAATGATAAAACTAGTTCTAAAAGTTAAAATATTATAAAACATTGATATTTTTAAAATTAGAAGTTAATATAAAATAAATTCAAATGATTGTCATAAAATTAAATGGTAAAAATATATTATATTTAAACTTTGAAACCATTTAGTTATATAATTTTATAATATAAATTATTTCAATGAAAAAATTTATTTTCAATTAAAATTTATCTTATTTTTAATATTCTTCAAAAATGAAAGTTATCACAAAATCATCAGAAATACATCCAATGTTAGTTTTTATATCCCACATAAAAATAACATGTCATTTTTTATATAAAAATTATTAATGTGTCAAAATCATAATTTATTGGGTGTTCTCCACTTAATGGTGTAACATTTAAATTAAGAAAAAGCTTTTTATAATTCAAACCGGGTTTTATTCATACACTATGACTAAAATATCTATTAGATGATTATCAAAAATATTTTATTAATTATATAACTCATATATATCCCATTAAATTCATTACCAAATGTAATTCAATAAAAAATAAAAATATCTAATTGATTTATATTTTTAATAACTAATTGGTTGCTAATGAATTTACGATGCATATTCATAAGTTAGTTATAATTATTCCCTATAACCTAATGTCTTGGATATTATGGTAATTATATAATCAAGGCATCCCATGGTTCATTTAAAATCACATTTTCATGGAAATAACGCTACTAAAAAATATATATTATTTAATGAAAATATTTAATAAAAAAAATTTACTGTAAGAGATAATTTGTGTACCAGTGGGGTTCCATAACCAAAGATTTTTCATACTTTGATTGATTTATCACATTTTTTAGAATATAAATTAAATACAAGTAAATAATAAATTTATTAGTATTATGAAAAATATAATTTTAGGTTCATTAAATCTAGGCGGTCATCAATATCCCGTTTTTTATGATCACAAATCATGAATGGAAAGAATATAATTACTATAAAAAAAATTATTCAAATGTATATCAGAAGAATAAACATTATATCCAATATATTCTTACAACTCTTCATATTGGGAGATGGTCTTAAAGTCATAATAAAATAATAGTATCAAATTTATTAAAATAAAATTATGTATTCAATAAAAATTCTCCCCCTTTTATGATTATCAAAAAATGGTAATGAATATTAAAATAGAGTAACAAAGAGATTTGGAATTCCAGATAATATTGATAAAGTAACCATAAGAGGTAATAAAGATATTAAAAGGTATATATCATAAAGATATTACAATCCAAATCCCATCAAATACATTAGAGTCTAATCCATCAAAATATAGAAGTTAATGGAGGGTAGAATGGTCCATCAGTTATTTACCTTTAACCATTGATGGATCATTTTTCTGATCTGAGGAACCTTGATAAGCTCAACCTTGATAAGCCTGAGCCGAAAAGGTGTAACACTAGAAGATAGTCTAGAAACAGTTCGAGGATGGTCTTCTATAAGAACAACTATCCTGAGGTGTTTTATAGCATGAGTGTGAGACATAGGAAAAGATTTAAACTGATAAGGAAAAGGTACAAAAGGGTCTTTTACAACTCTATTTTTGAGAGAAAGATGATGAGTAATAGGAACAGCTTCCAGAGAAACCACTCCATAACCATGGTTAGGAAGAAATGAATTCATTAGTTTTATGAAATCTATGATAATTTTTCCACCCTGTTCCATTTCACTGAATAAATCACCTTTTTTCTTACATGAATCTATTTAGGATAGGGGTCATCCCATTATGTTTTCTTGAATTCTATTTGAAGGCTATAGTCACTATAGGCAGTCTCAATTTCTCAACCAAGTTTTGAAAATGGCTATCCTTAACTTGATTTTTATATATTCTAGAGAGATTGAAATTTTTATATATAGTAATAGTTTCTCTTTTAGTATTCATATCATTGGCATACATTTGGATCATAACATGATCATGCACAGTAACCTGCAAAAACTTATTTAGAATTAATAAAGGAATAATGGTTTCTCTATATAATTATATAAATAAGTATCCCCATGAAATTTAATGATACCATACAAAGAATCTATGAACTCATATTTCCTTTTCTTAACCAATGATTTGATAGAATCGAGCTCATTTATAATACTCTTATTTTCTATTTCCACCTTATAGATATGATTCATCGATTTTGGTCGAATGTTCTAGATAACTAACTCAAATAAATAACTTTCATATATTTCACTAAGATTTATCAAGAGTGGGGTTTGATTTCTTATACACATGTGAAAATTAGAAATAATTCTTTCACCAAACACTTTCATGCCAGCATGTGTGACAATATCCATTGTAACAACTAGAGGAACTGGTGTAGGTTCTGATATAGGAGGTCGCACAAAAATTAACTTCTCAGGTATACCTTCAATAACAAATTGGTCCATCAAGGATCCCATTGGATCATCTTCCATATAGACTTCAGGTTCATCATTCAATGGATGAGTTCTTGAAAATTTAGATATATTTCCCCACTACTCTTCCACTAGTTCAACCCAACTCTCAGAAACAGAAAATATGGCAGTAGGCCCCACACTAGCAGAAACAATTGATACTTCATAAATCCTCTGATTTTCTAAACATTTAGTAGCTTCTGGTTTTCCAACACTACAAGGATCGTCTTCAAAAATTGTATCAATAGTGGGTGCATTTTTCATCACAACATTTCTTGGAGCATCAACAACAGTTTACTCACAATACTCTTTTTGTTCCAAATTGGAATTATGAAAATAAACCTGTGGATCATTCCCAAACAATTCTTCAATTTCCACCTTTTTATCTTTCTCAATAACATTATGTTCCACAGTAGTTATATCATTGATCTATTCATCCACAGTAAAATATGAAACCACTTTACCTGTGAAAATAGAACTGGCCTTAGCAACATCACTTGTTGGGGTTTCATGAAAAATCTCAACTTATGGGGATTTATCCCCATCCAAAATGCATCATTATTCTGAAAATAAATTTCAACATACTTATTCCTGATTCCCCCAATAACATTATCATCTTCATAAGAATGTTATTCATCACTTCCATAATTTGACACATCTTCTTCATTACCATCTTTTTCTTCCATTTCTCCTACCTCATCATTATCATAATCATGAGCTCCAGTTTACTTAGAACTTTTATATTGATCTTCTCTAGAGAACTCATTATCTTCTTCCAAACATTTCATAATTTTACCTCTTTTTTGAAACCACCTAGGTGGACTAGGAGATCCATAGGTGATGGGAGAAGATTTAAGAGATAAATTAGGATCACTATTTCATCAATAGATCGTTCCTTTTGTATTTTTTCAATAACAACATATTATTCATCCTCATTAGAGTATTTTGTTCCTCATCATGTTCCAAAATATGATCAACTTAATCTATAGATCTCCTAGGATGATCAATTGTATTATACTCTATATATAATTTTTCATAATATCCAACCCATTTTATTTTCCATGGGTTCCATTTTATCTACATTTTAGAGAATACGGAACTTATTATGTAGAAACCACCAAAGTCAATAACAAATTCATCATAATCGTGAACTATTCCCTTATCCTTTAACATAGAATAAATAATATTTAGGTAGATAAATAAATTAGATCTATTCTATGATTTCTTCATCTCCCACATATTTACCATTAAATATCTACAAAGATTAATCTTATGAAATTTGGTCCTCAGGGAAAGAAGTTACAAATATTGGTATCTCGATCTAGAAAAATCTCTCTTCCTTGGAAAACTAATATGATACAAAAAATTGAAAAGCATCATACACCTTCCATCAAGTTTAGAAGCAATGGTTCTTCTTGTAGAACCATCTCTTATTAACATAGAAAGGTATTCCTCATAAATAAATAGGGATTATACATTGATGATGATAAAAAAAACTCCATAATGTGGTACTTTCAAAAACTTATCCCAATTTTATGAAGAAATACCAAACATCGGACCTCGTACACAACTTTTTATCAAATTTTCACCATCCTGATTGAAACCAAACTGCACATGCTAATAGAAATCATATACTAGCTCTGGGTAAAAAGGTCTCTCGTTTAATAAGAACCACTCCATCCACCCTTTGTTTTTTAGAAACATGTGTACTAGAGACTTACATAGTAGTAGCCACTTCAAATCTACTTTATTTATATTGTACACTAATATGGTTAGAATTTTGGGGGTTAACTGGAGAAATCGAAGCAGGAACACTCGATTTCGTCTTCCGCTTCATTGAAAATATGGACTTAAACATAGAAGACACCAAGGGTCTCTTAATTCAAGGAAGTCATATCATCTTGGAATACTTAGAAAAAGGTTATGTAAAGGTTTACAAAAATGAAGGATAAGAGTTGTGATCTATATGAGGGAGATACGAAAATATAGCGTGTGGAATTGATTTTTTGGAAAAGAACTTATTCCATTTTTCTATCATTTGGGTATTTGGTATTCTAAGATAGAAATTATGTGTTAAATTTAAATCAAAATCGAGGTAAAATAGGCATTGGGATTTACCAGGATAAATAAATAGGAAAATAAACATGTGTTTCGCATTATAAAGAGACAAAAATCATTCAAAAAGGGATCGAATCAACGGTATGAAAAGAAATGGTATGAAAATCAATTCTATGAAAAAAAGGTATGAAAACCTATGGAATGAAAATCAATGGTACAATAACCAATGGAAAACATAATAGAAATTTATCATTCCTAATTCATGGTTGATATAGTTCATTCCACTATGAAAAAAATGATTATTATCGAAGAGGTATTTACGATGGGGAAGAATCCCACAGTAAAAGGTCTTCCGTGAGGGAATATTTTTTATAGGACCCTCTACCAGTCGCAAGTAATTAGTTATTGCAGATGGGTAGATGGTACTCATCTAAAATGGTTTGGTGCACATTGCATGCCAAACTACATGAAGGGTATCTACAATGGGAAAAAGAGCACATTAAAAATACATGGAGGAATTATTTAGTATTTCTGATGGAATATACATCACATCACAAATAATATGATGGTGGGTTGGTATTTGTGACGGTTCTCATCTCAAATACATTTTTAACCACCACCCCTAATAAATAGGGAGTTAGTATTTGCAATGGCTCCCATCGCAAATACTATTATTTGTCACAATAATACCATCACATGTTATAATGTGAAAACTAATATTACTAGTAAATCCCTCATCCATTTTCCTCTCATTTCACCCATTTCCCGACTCCTCTCTCCCTCTCTTCTTATATTTTCTCTCTCGTGATTTTTATAAGTTAAAATTTTAAATTAGAGTAATATTCGTGGATTAAATCTACCGAAATATTCACTTCAAATAAATATATCAATTATTTCTATTTTTTAGTGAAACCATTTTATTCGAAATTATTCATAATTATTTTTATTTAGCTGCGATTAAATTAAATTAGAATTACTTAATTTTTTTTACATTATTTTTTTACAGATACATATTATTATTATTATTAGTTAGTATTAATTATTAGTTATATTAATTAATATTAATTAGTATTCATTATTACAAATGAGAAAACTATTAATAATCCTTAATAATTAGCCATATTTAGTACAAATTAATGATATTAAGTTAACATTATCATTAATAAGTATTAAATTGAAAAAAATAATTATAAAAAAATAATAAATAGAAAAAATAGTCATAATTGTTAATAATTCTTGTTAATTACAAAATATTTGTAATAATTAGTCATAATTAGTAATTATTCCTAATAAATATGATTAATTAGGAATAATTAATAATAATCAAGAATAATTATGAACAATTAAGAATAATTTGTATCAATTAAGAATAGTTAGTAAATATTAATAACAATTAGGAATAAGTAGTAATAACTGTGAATAATTAATAATAATTACGAGTAATTAGAAATAAATAGTAATATATAGTAATAAATAGTAAAAATCTACAATAATCTATAATAATTTATAATAATTATGAATAATTATTTTAAATTATTTAAAATTATGAGTAATTAGAAAAAATATCAAAAATAGTAATAAATAGTCAAATATGATGATGTTGAGGAGAAATATGAAAAGATAATGAAACTGAAACTCATTTTGAAATTGATGATGTTGAGCAGGAATATGAAGACATTGCCATTGTCAGATATAATGATGAGGATGTAGATGAATATTCACACAGTTAAATGTCAGTTATAATCATATATAATATATATATATCTATATATAATAGTTTTTTTTTACTATTTTCTAACAAAAGTCAATTAATGTTTCAAATGGAACAGGTTTTATTTCATCATTTATAGGAGGCTGATCTACCTTTGGATGAGAAGGATGTTGGATCATCTGACCCTCAGACTACTTGTTGTTCAGGGGGGCCCTAAGGGGGCATGGTTTTGCCCAATTGATGATTCCTAGACCAATCTAGGAGTGACGTCGACATCTTATCTTCAATCCATGCATGTAGAGGTATGTTTACCTATGTATTTCAGTTAGTTCCCATTAATTTATTTATATACTAATTGTATGATTGTTTTTTCTTTTTTATAGATTTTTATATATAGCTATTGGGAAGGGGAGTGCAATATTTTGCAATTATTTTTTTAAAGCAGGGGTCAAATTGGATGAGATTCCCATTGATGTCCAGTACCACAAGTTTGATCATTGAATGGTAGTTAGATAAATAATATTTATTCTGTAATTTATTTAATTAATAGCTTCATATTATATTTTATGTGTATGTTTTGTGGTATCCCATCGATGAGAGCATGTGTGGTGATATCTAGAAGGCATAAGAGGGGTTTTTTGTGTGAGTGTTGGCATCAGTTTTAGCACAATTTGGGAAGGAATGAATTGACCAGAGAAATAGTGATAGATTATGATGAGTCTGGTCACACCCATTGACCTGATTACATTTCATCTCACATTTGGGATAGATTATGTTCATATTTTTTTGTCTGACGTTTTTAGTGGACATCATCAGTAGGTGTACAGAACTTGGAGATACAAGAGGTGACACATCGAGTAGGTACTCTTATATTTAGTATGTATATGTAACATGTGGTAAATAATTTTGTTAAAATTATTTATTTAACATTAATTGTAATAGTTTATTTTATATTCAAATAGGTATTCGAACATCCGATTGTTACAGAGTTTGAAATTTATAGGAGTATGTACAACAATCTGTTCACTGGAGAGATTAGAAGTTATCGCCAGAGGCATATTATGGTTAGCATAATTCCGTTTTTAGTTTTAAATTTAACTAGAAATAATTTTATAACTATTTTATTTTTAAATTGAAACTAAATGATTTATACGAAGAAAATGAATCTCAGACACAGACTAAGAGTCAGGTCGAGACTGAGGGTCAGTCCACTAACCACCAATTTGATGAGGTAGTATAGATGCAGGTGATCGAGTATACCTTTAAAAAAGATCAAGTTGTCACTGTCTTCTCATGATTGACGCCTGGGAGTTATTATGTTACCATTTTGATTTTGGGGTCCAGCTCGAGGTGAGATCATAGAGAGTCATCATCATTTGCTGCATAGTATCATGAGCAGCTACAAGCTCATAATGAGCATATAGAGAGTATTCATAGGGAGTATAAGGAGATTCTTCAATGGAAGCCATATGAGTTGCACCAATGGTAGTAGTAGTAGTAGTAGTAAGAAGATCTTCGATGAAAACAACACAAGAAGATGGAGTAATGCGACGTCTGAATCGTGGATTAGGGATGGTGTTCCCCCTACCATATCCTCCAGAAGAACCCCCCACCAGTGATATTTTTTTATGATAAAAGATTTGAATTAATTATTTTTAATATTATGTTTTTAATTTTCTATATAGTATATTTTTTATATTTAACGAATATTAAATTTTTTATTATTTATTTATTTATTTTTTATTTTATTATTATTGTTTCTTATATTTTTTGGCTATTAGGGTTTTTATTTTTTCATACTTTTTCATTATTATGGAAATATTAATATTATTATTTCATTAATATTTATAATAATAATATTATTTTATTAATAATAATATTAATAATATTATTTCATTATTTTGTAATTTTTTATTTTACTAATGTTGATATTATTTTATTATTATTATTATTATATTATTATTATATATATTATTATTAGAAGTATAATTATTTTAAAATATTATATTATTTTTATTTTATAATAATATATTATTTTTAATAATAATATTATTTTATTCAATTTTTATTTATAATTTAGTTATGTTTTTTGAAACATGACCTTTTGTGATGACCCATCAAAAATACATCTTCTAAATAATATTGGAAAAACTAATGGTGATTAAAAATTTTGTGATGGGGAACTCCATGACAGAATTCCTTTTTTAAATAATCTCAGGGAAACTATTTACAACAGGTCCACATCCCATCCCAAAGAGTCCAGCTTCTATTAGTGTTCTCTTAGATTTAAAATGATTAGTAAATATATCATCCAACTGATGGTTATTACCAATAAATTAAATACGGATACCCCCTTTGAAAATGATCTCTCAAAAAGTGATGTTTGATATCAATATGTTTTGTTATGGAATGAGAAATTGGATTTATAGATATATTTATTGCACTTGTATTGTCCCCATTTTTAGGGACTTATCGTAATTTATATCCATTCTCTAGTAGAGTGTGTTTCTTCCACAAAATTTGTTCATAGAAACTAGTTTTAACTATGTATTCAACTTCAGTAGTAGATAGTGATATAGAATTTTTCATTTTACTACACTACGAATCTATAGTCATTCCCAAAATGTTACATGTTCGAGAGATGATTTTTTTACCTAATTTCAATCCACCTAAATCTACATCAGTGAAACATACTAAATCAAATTATTGTCTTCAAGGGTAATAAAATCCTAAATTAGATATATATTTGATGTATTTGAAAGTAATTTTATCATCGTGTAAGTGTGACTCATTTATATTTTCATGAAAATTAGAAGACATATAGAAACTAAAAATAACATATTTTTGGATAATAGTAAAGTAGAGAAGAAATCCATTCATATCACTTTTACTGGTTTAATCAATTGGTTTCTTAGTTTCATTAACTTCCAAATTGCATGTGGTACACATAAAAGTTTCTCTATATTTAATATTATCCCGATTAAAACATTTTCAAATATCTTTTTTTTATTTACTCTGATTTAAAATAATTCGTTATTTAATTTGAAAAATCTTAAATCCATGATTAAAATTGAGTTCACCCAATAATATCATTTTAAATTAATTTTTCATCATTTTAGAAAAATCAGTATAAAGTGGTTTTTTGATGATCCAAAAATAATATCATCAACATAGATTTTTACTACTAAAAATACTTTTGAAATTATTTTTTAAAATATTTAAGGATAATAAATTAATTTTTAAAAACCATTTGAAGTTATAAAATTACTAAGCCTATCATACCAAGAACAAGTGCTTCCTTTAAGCTATATATAGATTTAGTTAATTTATAAACTTGATTTGGAAAATGATGAATTAAAAAATCATAGGGTTGTTCTATAAAAATATCCTCCATGATAAAACAATTTATGAATTAAATTGTGACATCCATTTGATGAAGTTTAAAATCTTGATGAGCTGCATAGGTAAGCATGATTCTTAAAGACTTAAGTCAAGATAAAGTTAAAAAAGTTTCCAAATAGTCAATTTCTTCTTCTTGACTATAACCTAGTGAAAAAATTCTAGCCTTCTTACCATAATTCATGACTAATCAACTTTATTCCCAATTTCCCATTTAACAACAATAGTGACGGTCCCATTTGGTCTATCTACAAGTTCCCTCACATTGTTTCTTTCATACTGATTTAACACTTCTTTCATTTCTACTACCTAAAATTCATCATTAATTAAATCATTGATGTTCATAGGTTCCAGATGAGATAAAAAAGATTAATTTTCAACCTGATTTCAAAAAAATATCTAGATTGGATTCCTCAATATATAGATTTTAAATAGTATCTAATAGATGGTTCTTGAGAGTTCTGTTACTTATAGAGATGATAGGACTGGTTACTTCTATATTTTTTGGATTATGTTTTAGAAATTATTCTGAATTGGAGGATTCTTCAACTTGTGTTACAGAAGAATCTAATGGTTTAGAATTTATGTTCAGAGAAGGTATGCCATCCTCAAGTATTTCTAATGAATTTTTAGGAAAATGTGGATCATTTTCATAAAATTTTACATGGAATGATTCTTCCATAATTTTGAAATTTCTAGTGAAATCTCTTGAATTATTACTATATAATGAGTAACCAAGGAGAATTACTTCATTTCTTATGGAGGAAAATTTTCTAGATTATCCATAATTTTATGAGTAAATAAATTGTAACCAATAAATGAAAATTAATAAATTGTGGGATTAATATTATTCCAAACTCATAATGGGTATTCTTATGGATAGGTCTAGTAAAAACTCTATTAATGATATAGTTGTTTATATTGACAGTTTCTTCCCAAAAATAGATTGGTAGGTCAGACTCATTTAGTATATTTTGTGATATCTCTTATATGGTTCAATTTCATCTATCAACAACTCCATTATCCTATGGAGTCTTAGGATCCTATAAGTTATGTGTATATCCATTTTGTGAGAAAAAATATTCAAAATCATGATTTTTAAACTCACAACAATTGTCGGTTCTTAATGTTTTAATCCTATGTCCACTAAGATTGTCTACAGAATTATACCACTTGGTAAAGTAAGAGGAGGCTTCACTTTTGTGAGATAGAAAATATACCCATGTATACATAGGATAATCCTCTAAATGAAAATAAACATAGTTCTTCACATTAAGACTATAAAATATTGACATTCCAAGAAAAAACATATTGACTAACTCCATGGGATGAGATGTTGACACTTCTTTCATTAGTTTAAAAGAATCATTTATGATGTTTACCTTTTTGAAAGGGGTTATAGACTTTATCAGTTGGGATATTAAGCATTGGTAGATCTGTAACCAACCATTTTATGTCTAGATTCATATGTATATGAAGGTTTCAATGGACTAATCTCATATTCCAGAGCCAATATTCCTTATGAAAATCACTCACATATGAAAAAGTATGAGAAATAATTGAATTTAAAGGAGAAACATAAAAATTGTCTATAATGACCCATACTTTACATACATTGTTAATACATCAAAATTGAAGAACATTTATTACAACATATAAAAAACCAGGAAAGGACCGTATAGGTATAGTGTCTTTAGAAACTGGGAAACATAAACAACTAGTCCATAAAGCATCTACAATGTCTCCCATTTATTTCATCATATCTATAGTCCCTTTTGGCATATCATAATTAACAACTTTCTTCCTGAAATGGGGAAAGAAAACATACAAAAGGGTGAGCTCAAATTATCAGTAATGGTAAACAAAAGAAATATCAATCACATCATATTCATAAGAACATAACATTTTGGAAATCATGACCTACAAAAGAGATCATAATTTCATAACATGGGATAAATCATGGTAGTGAAATATAATCACAAAAATCATAACTTAAAACATGAAGCTTTGTGGAATGCACACATAATCATAGATAATCATTTCTTATTAGTCAGGCCTCATTTCCAATTCTATCTTAGTGGACAAAGTCCATTTCTGAACCGAGTTCATTCCTCGTTTCAGCCCTGTTTCACTAAACCTGTTTAACCTGCCGTTCCAGCCATGTCTATCTCATGAGATATAAAATCTTTACCCAATGCATTGGAGGGATATATAATTCCCACCCATCACATAATTATACCTTTCTTATGTGTGCCACAAAATCGAAAAAGCATAGATCATTGTATAACCCATGTAATAAAAATGGGATTCTTAAACATCGTGACATCATAAAACAATTCATATAAGATAAAGGAATTCATAAAAATAATTCCATCACAACATAATCAAATCAATGTAATAATAGGGATATAAATATAACCCTATATTATCTTATATGTAAAATAATTTTGATAAAAGACTTAAATTCCATTCTTGAGGAAAATATCCTTTCTACTTCAAAAACATTTTTCATTCTTAACATGTCATATAATTTCTATCTAAAAGAATTTGATTAAAAATAAACATGAAAACTTGTAAATGAATCTTCTTTGAAATGATGTTTTAAAAATCCATTCATGTTGTATAATTTAAAAAAACATTCTTCTCGTACTTTTGTCGGAAAAGTCAAAAAGTACCTCATACGAAAAATGACAAAAGATTTCATTCATGTATTTTACTAAAAACTCACCGAAGTGTAAAATTGGATTTATAAAATTGTAGGTGGGTGGAAATAATATTACATATTGGGGAAACATGGATGTTTATGATAAAATACACCCCAGTAAATTCAAAAGTATAAACAATCTCGGATAAAAATGAGATTGTGATATTTCCCTTACCTTAGGTCCGATTTGCTTCGTAAGTGTCTGAACCTCTTTTATAATGATTTAAATAATGTCATTGAATTATTCCAGAATCATACTCATTGTTATGATATCATATATGGTCATATTCTTAGCTTATTATTAGTAATATTTCATTGCTACTTGTTATTAGGGTGTTTATTACTTTTTGTTCTTATGCGTGTTTTGTCGAATAAATTCTTATTATTCGATTTAGGTTATAGATACCTCATTTCAAGAATGGTATTAGTGTAATATATATCATATTTATTCACTCAATTCATTTATGTAATCATTATGCAATGAAAATCATGTAGAACGAGTCGTATCACATAGTGGAGATGGTATTCCGTACTTACGCACGAGCGATGATATTGTTCCCATGATTGTGGAATTGTATTGGAGTGTATGTATACTATTTAAAAATAAATATAACTTTACAATAATCATATATATTCATTCTTTAAACCATTATACCCATCCAAGTAAGGTGGTGGTGGAAAATGGATTACACCACGGCGTGGAGACGGTATTTCATACGTACGCACGCATGGTGATTTCGTTTTCCGTAGGATGGATAGATGGTGAAATAGGTTTGTTTCATTCTTATAATAACATATCATTATATGAGTGATACTGATGTAATTAATTAATAATGAAACAACTAAAGAAGAAGAAGTGGAAGAAGAAATAATGTTGAACGAATTGGTAACGGACATTACCTCTTCTTTGAAGCGCTTCTTTGAGACCTACTTTTAGGGCACTAAAATTGGTCTTTGAAGAATACTAGGACCTCTAGGATGTTTCTACGGAAGTGGAGAGGAGAAATTGTCACGGTTTGGCCGATATTTAAGGCTCAATGTGGTGTGAGGAAGAGAGGGATGAGGTTCCCTTTTATAAGGGAGGAGAGGGGCACCTTTTTAAAAACAAAAAATATAATTTAATTATAAAGCCATAATCGGTTTTAAATAGCTCCAAATTGATTTATTTCAAAGATAGGGTGGGGATGGGTCGAAATCCTCTCATCAAATATAATTTGGATAATTTTAGTTTAATATTTTAACATTATCATTTAGATTTAAATTTAAGTTAGATAATTTTACATTTACCTTGTCTTTTTTTGTTCTTACACTTTAAGGTTAATAAACTTCCTATAACAAGCCAAACGAACCCCATGTTGTTTATTATTAATATATATATATATATATATAACCTTAACTAAGTCATTTGGACTAACCTTATATTTTTAGGAATAAAATAACAATTAATAATATAATATTTGTTTTTAAAACTATTTTCTGTCAATTTTGACACAATTTAGTAATTGATTTTTGTAAAAATCATAACAGAGAATGATTAGTTCGAACAAAGTTAATTAAAGAAATACTAACCTGTCATATAAACCTAGAAAATTAGTGTAATTCATAAAAAGTCTCAAATTACATTTATTTGGGTATTTATAACATCAATTATGTCAATATTTCATTAATAAGATAATTACTGCATCATCATTATGTCATAAATAAATTAAATTATTCAATGTCTAAAAATTACAAATAAAATACCATTATGTAGGAAATATTTTTATCTTTCTAATTAATATTTATATTTTCGAATATATCTTTTGTATAACCCTATATTAAAAATTATTTACTTATTAAACATTGATTTTAACTATTTTAACCCTTCTTTAAATAAATTAATAATAAATGTCCTAATCTTATCCAAGTGGGCCTAAATGGTCATATTTTATTCCTAAGGTTGTTTTCGGTCGAATTACACTTACTAAATAGAATTAGGACATGTGTTAGGGTAATAATAATATCATTTTTACCGTTAATTACCCTATTTACTTTTAACAGTGGTAAATAAAAGCAAAAAGTTACTATTCACCAAAAATTATTTTCATCTCATTGAACCACATTTTACATACTGACATCAACCATGTCTCTCGGATTTTTGAAATTCCACTCACAGAAGTGGTAGAATTATATTTTATGTAAATTTGAAAATTCTCCTACGAGGTGGGTAAAAGACGGTGACAAGTTCAATAAAATTTTTATATATCTAAAATTAGTATAAAATGACTCCAATAAATTACATTGAACTTATATAGCTATTATGTATCAATTTTGACCTAAAAAAATTAAATAAAAATAAATAATTATTTAAATGAAAAGTCGGTTTTTAAATAGTAACAAGTGTTTTCACTATTCATCAAAAATTGAATGTTTCCAGAAAAATACCAAAATTTCAACCCAGGCTAATTTCGATATTCCGAATCCAAAAATGAAGTCCATTTTGAAAAATAGAATTTACAGAATTTCAAAAATTGGTTATTACTATTCATAACAGCTAGTTTTAATAATATTCTAACAGCATGTCGTTGTTTAGTGAAACTCGGTATTGCGTACGACGCAAGCTATCAAGGAAGGTCACAATTGCGTGTAAAGCAAGCCAAGCTACTATTGTGTGTAGTGAAAGATTCCATTGATGATTTATATAAAATAAAAACAAAATATATATTATAAATGTCTCGGGTGTTACATTCTACCCCCCTTAAAATGAATTTCCCCATCGAAATTCATCACTTGTAACAAATAGATGAGGATAGCTCTCCCTCATCATATCCTCAAGCTGCCATGTAGCTTCTTCTAATTGGTGGTTCCTCCATAAAACATTCACCAAGAGAGTGGTCTTGTCCAGTTGGAATTTTTCACTATGATCGAGAATCTCGATCGGCTGTTCTTTATAAGAAAGATCTTGTTTCGGCGGTACAACTTCTGAGCTGAGTACATGTGAAGGCTCAGGTATGTACTTTCTCAGGAGAGATACATGGAACACATCTTTAACTTGAGAGAGACTCGGTGGAAGCGCCAATCTGTAAGCTACCTTCTCAACACGATCCAGTATTTCGAAAGGACCGATATACCTAGGGCTCAGCTTTCCCTTCTTTCAAAATCTCATTACTCTCTTCCAAGGAGATTTTAATAAGAACACTTTATCACCCAATTAAAACTCTAAGTATTTTCTTCGGTTGTTGGCATAACTTTTTTGTCGACTCTGAGCTGCTCTTATGTGTTGTTGAATAGATCAGACCTTTTCATCCATCTCATCAACAAGATCAGGTCCTAATAGCTTTCTTTCCCCAACTTCATCCCAGCAAGTTGGAGTCCTGCATTTCTTTCCATAGATATCTTCATAAGGATCCATCTAAATACTGGAGTGAAATCTATTAGTATAAGAAAATTCCACCAAAGTTAGGTGTTGATCTCAACCACCTTTTGAATCTATAGATCAAGCTCTCAACATATCTTCTACAGTTCGAATTGTCCTCTCAGACTGACCGTCTGTCTGAGGATGATAAGCAGTGCTGAAACTGAACTCTATATCCAGAGTTTGCTGAAGAATTCACCAGAACATTGAGGTAAACCTCGGATCCCAATCAAATATAATATAAAGTGGTACTCCATGCAATCTTACCACTTCCTTTACATATATCCTGGAAAGCTGATCCAGAGAGAAATCCTCTCTAATAGCAATGAAGTGTGCAGACTTTGTAAGATGATCAACTATGACCCAAATAGCATTATTGCCTTTGGATGTTTTAGGAAGTCCTGTGACAAAGTCCATAGTGATGTTTTTTTCATTTCCATTAGGGTATGGGTAATGGTTGTAACATCCCCTTAGACTTCTGTCTCTCAGCTTTAACTTTCTAACAAACCATTCATCGAGAGACATATTCAGCAACATCTCTTTTCATGCCATCCCACCAGAAGTACTCTATCAGGTCCCTATACATCTTCGTGCTTCCAGGATGAATATAGAATGAAGAACAATGAGCCTCATCCAGCAGCTCCTTATTTAATTCAGGTATGTGAGGAACACAAACCCGATTCCGGAACTTTATTATCCCATCAAAATCATGGATGAATTCAATAACATTTCTCACCTTCTTTTGTAACTCTACATCTTTTTTTTGTGCCTCTTTAATCTTAACATGTATAGATGGTTGAACATTCAATTTAAAAAGATACGATTTTTCCCCTTTCATTATAATTCGAAGATCCATCCTTTGTAAATCCATAAATATTGGATATTTTGTGATCCTAATCATGGATAAGCTAGCATGGTCTTGTCGACTTAATGAATCTGCCACCTTGTTTGCTTTCCCAGGGCGGTAATGAATTGAGGAGTCATAATCCATAATCATCTCCAACCATCTTCTTTGGTGCATATTCAGCTCCTTTTGTGTGAAAATATACTTTAAACTTTTTTGATCAGTATAAATGTCACACCTTTCTCCATAAAGATAATGCCTCCAAATCATTAATGAATATATTACCGCAGCTAACTCCAAATCATGAGTTGGATAATTTTGCTCATGGATTTTCAACTATCGGGAGGCATAATCTATCACCATATCATTTTGCATAAGAACACACCCCAATCCCTTCTTGGATGCATCACTGTTGATCACAAACCTTTCTCTACTACAAGGCAGTGTGAGCACAGGTGCACTGGATAACCTTCTTTTCAACTCCTTGAAATTCTCTTCACATTCCTCTGTCCAAACAAACTTAACTCCTTTCCAAGTCAAACTGGTGAGTGGATTAGATAATCGTGAAAAATCTTTCACAAAACGTCGATAATATCCATCCAACCCAAGAAAACATCAGATCACAGTTACTGTTGTTGGTCTCGACCATCATTCGATAACCTCTGTTTTTTCTGGATCCATATATATCCCATATTTTGAGATTATGTGACCCAAAAATGAAACTTTTTGAAGCCAAAATTCACACTTGGTAAATTTGTCATAAAGCTTCTCCTTTCTCAGGGTCTTAAATATAATTCTCAAGTGATCTTCATGTTCTTCCTTTCTCTTTGAATATACAAGAATATCGTCTATAAAGACTACCACAAACTGATCAATATAGTCTCCAAAGACTCTATTCATCATATCCATGAAGATAGTAAGGGCATTAGTAAGACCAAATGGCATCACTATAAATTCATAGTGTCCATACCTTGTACGGAAATCCGTCTTTGGTATATCCTCCCTTATGACCCTTAATTGATGATACCCTAAATGATGAACAATCTTGGAAAAGTATTGAGCTCCACGTAGTTGGTCAAATAAGTCATCAATGCGCAGGAGAGGATATTTGTTCTTGATAGTGTTCTTGTTAAGTTCTCGATAATCAATTGAGAGTCTCATTGATCCATATTTCTTCTTAACCAATAGAACAGGTGCTCCCCAAGGTGATGCACTAGGGCGTATGAACCCCTTATCAAGATTCTCTTGGAGTTGATTCTTCAATTCCTGCAACTCAATTGGGCCCATTCTATCAGGTGTCTTTGAAATAGGCAAAGCACCCGGTATGAGTTATATTGAAAACTCAACTTCACGATTTGGTGGAAGACCCTGAAATTCCTCTGGAAAGACATCATCAGTCTCCCATACAATGGACATATTCTTAATCGTGAGTTTCTCACCAACAATTTGAGATAAATAACCTTCATTTAGTGGAATCAAGACCCATAAGATGGAAGAAATTTCCACTGGAAGGTTTTTTTCATCCGTGCATCGATAGACGATCAAATATTGATCTGGAATATGAAATGTGACTTCCCTTCTTTGGCAATTGATATGAGCTCCAAATAGAGAAAGCCAATCCATGCCAAGAATCACATCAAATTCCACTATAGGGAGGATCACAAGATTTGTAGGAAGCACTTTCCCACAAACATCAATCGGAGAAGAATTATAAACTTTTGATGCGACTGTTGTTCCATTAGGGGTTGTCACAGCTAACTCAACATATAATTGTTGAGGTAATATGGTGATACCCTTAGAAAATTCTTCATAAATAAAGGAGTGGGTGGATCCAGAATCAAAAAAAAACATTTGATACTTTAGAGTGGATGGTAAGTGTACCTTTCACCACTTTGTTATCGTACTCCACATCGCTGATAGAAATTGCATGTGACTTTCCTTTGTCTTTAGCCTTAATAGTTTGTTGACGTCGATCATCAGCAAAAACCCTTGGATTAGGGCATTGATTGGCATAATTCCCCATTTCATTACACTTGTAACATTGATGTGTAGGAGGTGCACTTTGTGTAGCCTTTTCATTATTCGCATAACTAGACATCTTCTTCCCATCATTATGGCATCCAAATGCCCGATGACCTTCCTTTCCACATTTGAAACATTTACTTGTCCCTTTTAGAAAACTCCCTCCATGTTTATTTCCACACTTTGAGCATAAGGGAAAACTCATATTCTTTTCAGTGTGCTCTTTAGATTTTCCTTTGAATTCTATTTTCCTCTTCTTATCAAACCCATATGACTGATGGGTTACTCCAATCTCCATCTCAACTTTGAGAGCACATAGAACGATTTCCTCATAGCTATTGAAGTTTCTTATGGCTAACGCCCTTCAAAGACATGGTTTTAAGCCACTAAAGAATCGATCGATCTTACTCTCAGGTTGGATAATAATACCAGAAGCGTACCTTGCAAGTCTTATAAAATTTGCTTCATAGGTACCAATGGATTCATCATCCTTTTGATTTAGTTCAAGAAACTCCTTCTCCATCTTTGTTCGAAGAATACGAGGGAAGTACTTATTGAAAAATAAGTTCTTGAACTCGTCTCATTTGATGGACTCAATTTCATCTCTTGTCCTCGTATTCTTGATATGATTCCACCATTGATCAGCATCACCTTCCAAACGATACACTATTAAGATGACTTTATCATGTTCAGAACATTGAAGAACTGAAAATATCTTTTCAGTAGTACTGCTCCATTGTTCTACAACTAATGGATCAGTAGACCTGCTAATTGAAGGTGGACACTGTCTCATGAAGGATTCAACAGAATGTTTCTCCTTCCTTTCCTCATTTGGAAGTCCTTAATGATTCATAGCTTGAGAAATTTGTGTGATCATGGCTACAAGATTTTTCATTACATCTCCCATAACATTAGGTTGCTCAGGGGGACAATCATTGCATTTCCCATCGCATTCCGCATTAACACGGTTCCTTCAGGTTCCAGCCATTGACTAAAACCAAGAAGAATAGTGTGAGAAACACTAATTATAATTGGAAAACCACATAATCAAGAATAAAATTTCACACTTAAGGTCTTATCCTAGGTTATTCATGGCCATTTCTAAAACACTAAGATTGTGTTCTATGCTTAGACTTATCCTTAGGATTATTACTAAGGCTTTCACATCCTAGTTTCCAAAGTTTTACTATACCTTTCCTCTGATACCAACTATAATGACCCATACTTTAAATACATTGTTAATACATAAAAATTGAAGCACACTTATTACAACATATAACAAAACTAGGAAAGGACGGTATAGGTATAATGTCTTTAGAAACTGGGAAACATAAACAACTTGTCCATAAAGCATCTACATTGTCTCCCATTTATTTCATCATATCTATAGTCCCTTTTGGCATGTCGTACTTAATAACCTTCTCCCTGACCTAGGGAAAGAAAACATACAAAAGGGTGAGCTCAAATTCTTAGTAAGGGTAAACAATAGAAATATCAATCACATCATATTCATAAGAATATAACATTTTTGAAATCTTAACCGGCAAAAGAGATCATAATTTCATAACATGGGATAAATCATGGTAGTGAAATGTAATCAAAATAATCATAACCTAAAACATTAAGCTTTCTGGAATACACACATAATCATAGATAATAATTTCTTATTAGTCAAGACTCATTACCAAGACTATCTTAGTGGACAAAGTCCATTTCTGAACCGAGTTCATTCCTCGTTTCAGCCCTGTTTCACTGAACCGGTTTAACCTACCGTTCCATCCATGTCTATCTCATGAGATATAAAATCTTTAACCAATGCATTGGATGGAGATATATGTCCCACCCATCTCAAAATGATACTATTCTTATGTGTGCCTGACAAAGCGCTGTCGTTTGCGCTCTCAAAAATATTTATACTAAGTGCAGTACAGTGGCTGACCTAGGTTGTTCTCCTGAGGATCTTTTGTGGTTAATAAATCACTACTTCTAGTTCACCTAATCTAATTATTTTTGTTGTTTAATATTTTATGAAATAAATGTAATTTAATAATATAAATGAAATTCATAAATCAGAAGAAACTATAATTTAATTCTAAATTACCATGCAATGCTAAACAGAATGTAATTAGGGAAGAAAGGAAGTTCTCCTGAGAGAATATTCAGGGAGCACCTTCACTAGCCAATTTCAAATATTCTTAGTGTACACACTCCATCGTGTCTGTGCACACCTTATTCTACACCGGTTATGAATGAAAAATATACTAAGCGATCTCCAAGCACACCTTCCATCCACCTCCTTAATCGAGGGAAAATGGTTGTAGATTAAGAAGTTAATCTTTAGACAACCACAGTGAGGATTACACCCACTATAAATTATCCTTAGAATTAACTCAAAGAATATTAAAAGCATGGTCTTGGGTTCAAGAACCTGATTACTATCTTGGGATATCCCTCTTATTAGTTACTCATGATCATGAGTATTATAGTTCACGATGGTAAGATGAGAAGAAGAAAAGAGGGTTAATCGGTGGACACAAAAATAAAAACAATGCATGAATTTGTTAGAAATCTAAATTACTATTGAAAACTAAAAATAAAGAAAAGATATAAAATAAAAATAATGGGGGAAGATATTCGGTCGGCCTCCCTCGGTGGAGATCTCATCCTTGGTGCCTTGAAGAAATGGATGGAGAATGGGATTTCTTTTCCACTTCTTGTTATGATTGCACTGACATTCTATTTAGGATTTGGCACTGTTTGGGATGGAAGATTCCCTGGATTCTTCGAAATTATTTCAACAAGACTTCCCACTGTGTCTGCTAGCTTGTCATCCTTATCTGCTAGGACATCATACATGGATTGTAGCTGTTCCACAGAAGGTTGTGTGCTGGTGGATGGTTGTTCATATGTATTTCTTTGGATTGGTGGAGGCTGAAAAGATTGTTGGTGTTGGAAGGGCTGTTTATAAAATGGTTGGAAAGGAGGGGGGTTCTGGTATTGCTGCTGGTGGTAAGGAGTTTGACTGGGGTGCTGGTTAAATGGTCTCATCTGGTTTTGTTGGTTCCCATATCCTTGTTGGGATTGCAGTTGATTTTGTTGGAATTGTCTTGGTTGAAATGCTGCAGCACATTATTATGCCCCCTGTATCTCAGGGCACTGGTCAGTATAATGAGTGGAAGAATAACATAAACCACATACCTGAGCTGAAGCTTGTTGTCCATTTTCTTGGGTTACAGCCATTTGACGTACTAATCTTGCAAGGTCATCAACTTTGGTTTCAATCAATGTAGATGAATCAGATGTTTTTACCTCATGTATCCCCATGGTTCCCATTCCTCTTAGTCCAAATTGTTGTGAGTTTTGAGCAATCTTCTCAATTACTATTCTGATATCTGCAGGAGACATGTCAATCAGGGACCCCCCTGATGATGCATCTAGAAGATTTCGATCATTATCCATAAGTCCTTGGTATAAGAACACAAGGAATTGGTGTTCCTCCATTTCTTGATGTGGGCAGCTGGAACATAGCTTCTTGAAGCGCTCCCAGTACTCGTAGAGGGTTTCTCCATTTGATTGTCGTATGATGTAAATCTCCTTCTTGATGGCAGTGCTCCTTGATGTGGGAAATAATCTTTGCATGAAACTTCTTTTAGGTCATCCCAATCACTGATCTCCCCTGGTTACAGGTTGTACAACCATTCTTTAGATGTTCCTTCAAGTGAGAAGGGGAATTCCCTCCACTGAAATTGGTCTTCGGGTGCTCCTCTTGGCCTGAAGCTTGAGCAAGTGTATCTGAATTCTTGCATGTGACGATTTGGATCTTCTCCTGAAAGAACATGAAACTTTGGAAGCCCAGAAATCATATTTACACGTAATTCAAAATCATTTGGTTCAGTGGGTTCAATTAGATGGTTATTTTGAATGGCAAATTGTGGTGCACATAGATCACGCAGGGTTTGGTTGGGATTTCTAGCCATGATTTTAGGTTCAGAGTGAACACTAAGAGTTTCACTTGAATATGAGAGATCTATTTCTTCAAAGATTTCTGGTAGATTTATTTTTCTTAGTTGGGTTAATATTCTTTCAATTTCTGGATCAAATTCAATTAATGGTTCTTTTGAGGTGCGGATCATTCAATTTTGTTTTTTTTTTGATGCAATGCCTCCCCGGCAATGGCACCAAGTTTGACGCACTCCTTTCGTAGGGCGTGGAAAATCAAATATTTCCTAAGTTAAAATTTAGTAATGTGGTTGACCTAGGATTTCTCCCAAAGAGGAGTGCACACAAAACGGGTTGTCACTTTAAAACGGGGGAAAAATGTTGTGAAAGGAAATTTGGAATTCAAATGATTGAAAAACTATGAAATTAAAAGGGTGATTAGGTCAGGGTCGGTTTCCTAATTATAATTCTATCCTTGTTCAATTTAATTCAAACCTCTTCTTCTTAGTTGATTAAAGTGAGTTTCCACAAACGTTTCCTCTTACTTCCTTGGTGAAATTGTTATTGTGAGAGAAAACCTTACCAAGATCTCGGTTTGGTCAACTCTCCTTCCATGTGTAAAATAGTTGTATTGAATATCCTTAATTGAAATGGGCAATACCCGATCAGGTTTTGTTTGTCCTAAACAATCAAGAACATTCACTAAACCTTTTACACGTACTGACGATTGTTGAGTACTTCACCACTAATTCCTTGTTTATTCCATCGTATATAAACCAGAAATTAGTGGAGGGAGATATTGATTATTTTACCAAGGAAAAAATAAATAACGGAATTAATATTCAAGAACGATCGCACTTGACTATAAAATCTGCTATAATAAATTGAAAATAACTTTGAAGAAGAAAGAAATTTATTCAATTGCATCCAAGAACTCAAGCATTACAATGTAGAAAACCAACCCTTCCCCAATCACTCCAAAAGTTTACCCCACCATGGTAAGGTTAATCGAGTTGAATAGGGAAGAAGAAGGCATTACAAAACTACGAAAAAGAAAATAAATAAAAGAGAAAGATGAAAAGTTCTCCTTCTTGGTGTCCTAGAAGGAATGGGGTGGAGAATGGATGGGGAATGGATGCTTTGAGAGGGTGGAACTCTCCTCCTTTTATAGCTAGAATGCTTCCCCTGAATGTAGATGCGTTGTATCCCCATTAAATGACATATTCACGCATTTCTCCCTTATTAAATGATGTTCATAATTTCCTTGGTCGTGTCCCCTAAAAATACCAGCGGATTTGGACATGTATTCCGAGAATTATGGCCAT
This sequence comes from Viscum album, assembly GCA_963277665.1. Taxonomy (NCBI): domain Eukaryota; kingdom Viridiplantae; phylum Streptophyta; class Magnoliopsida; order Santalales; family Viscaceae; genus Viscum; species Viscum album. The sequence continues at coordinate 1,392,486,259 of OY728152.1, forward strand.
TTTACTATGAGCATTTATTCTCTCCAGTCAGACTCCCCAAAACGAAATCCTCCGGATTAGGATGCTTTAATGTCCCCATAAACGGCCACTTCACTCGGTGATTCCTTCATAAAAGATGCTCAAACATTCCTTGCGCGTCCACCCACCGATGTAAACATGCTTTGGGCCCACATTGGATGAGTTATGGATCCCACATCAAAACTAGGAAGAAATGAAAACCGTTTTCTTGATCCAACTTGTGAGCTTCTTTTGAGCTTCCATATTGCCGATTCAGATTTCAGTCCAAATATATTAAATGCATCCCTAGATGTGTATAATTTGGAAAAGAAATAATTTTTCAATTTGGATTAGTGTAGATAATGTTATGTCCAAACTACCAAAATAATTTAAAACTGTTAAAAATCCAAAATGGCCAATTTTTACTATTCAGTTCGAAATAACACCATTATCAAAAAAATGAAACAATTCATCTTAGATGAAAAATTTTGTGGGTTTAAAACAATTATATTCAATATAAATTAATTGAAAATATTTTCTCTATCAGTGCCACAAAATCAAAAAATCATACATCATTGCATAACCAATGTAATAAAAATGGGATTCATAAACATCGTGACATCATAAAACAATTCATATAAGATAAAGGAATTAATAAAAATAATTCCATCACAACATAATCAAATCAATGTAATAATAGGGATAGAATCAGAACCCTATATTATCTTAGATGGAAAATAATTTTGATAAAACACTTGAATTCCATTCTTGAGGAAAATATCCTTTCTACTTCAAAAACATTTTTCTTTCTTAACATGTCATATAATTTTAAACTAAAAGACATTGATTAAAAATAAACTTGAAAAATTGTAAAGGAATCTTCTTTGAAATAATTATTAAAAAATCCATTCATGCCATGTAAGTTAAAAAAAACATTCTTCTCATACTTTTGTCGGAAAAGTCAAAAAGTACCTCGTATGAAAAACGACAAAAGATTCCTTTCATATCTTTTACTAAAAACTCACCGAAGGGTAAAATTGGATTTAAAAAATTGTAGGTGGATGGAAATAATATTAAATATTTAGGGAACATGGATGTGGATGATAAAATACACCCCAGTAAATTCCAAAGTATAAACAATCTCGGATAAAAATGAGATTGTGATATTTCCCTTACCTTAGGTCCGATTTGCTTTGTAAGTGTCTGAACCTCCTGTATAATGACTTAATTAATGTCATTGACTTATTCTAGAATCATACTCATTGTTATGATATCTTATATGGTCATATTCTTATCTTATTATTAGTAATATTTCATTGCTACTTGTTATTTGGGTGTTTATTACTTTTTGTTCTTATGCGTGTTTTGTCGAATAAATTCATATTATTCTTTTTAGGTTATAGGTACCTCATTTAAAGAATGTTATTAGTGTAATATATATCATATTTATTCACTCAATTTATTTATTTAATCATTATGCAATGAAAATCATGTAGAACGAGTCGCATCACATCGTGGAGACGGTATTCCATACGTACGCACGAGCGATGATATCGTTCCCATGATCGTGGAATTGTATTGGAGTGTATGTATACTATTTAAGAATCAATATCACTTTAAAATAATCATATATATTCATTATTTACACCATTATACCCATCCAAGTTAGGTGGTGGTGGAAAATAGATTACACCACGGCGTGGAGATGGTATTCCGTACGTACGCACGCGCAGTGATTTCGTTTTCCGTAGGATGGATAGATGGTGAAATAGGGTTGTTTCATAAATATAATAACATATCAGTATATGAGTGATACTGATGTTATTAATTAATAATGAATAAACTAAATAAGAATAAGTGTAAGAAGAAATAAAGTTGAAAGAATCGGTAACGAACATTACCTCTTCTTTGAGGTGCTTCTTTGAGACCTCCTTTTAGGGCACTAAAATTGGACTTTGAAGAATACCAGGATATCTAGGATGTTTCTAGCGAAGTGGAGAGGAGAAATTGTCAGGGTTTAGCCGATCTTGAAGGCTCAATCTTGTGTGAGGAAGAGAGGGAGGAGGTTCCCTTTTATAAGGGAGGAGAGGGGCACCTTTGGAAAAACTAAAAATATTATTTTATTATAAAACCATAATCAGTTTTAAATAGCTCCAAATTGATTTATTTTGAAACTAAGGTGGGGATGGGTCGAATTTATCTCATCCAATAGAATTTTGAAATGTTTAGTTTAATATTTTAACCTTATCATTTAGATTTAACTTTAAGTTAGATAATTTTACTTTTACCGTGTCTTTTTGTGTTCTTACACTATAAGGTTAATAAACTTACTTTAACAAGCCAAACGAACCCCAAGTTGTTTATTATTAATATATATATATCCTTATCTAAGTCATTTGGCCGAACCATATATTTTTAGGAATAAAATAACAATTAATAATATAATATTTGTTTTAAAAACTATTTTATGTCAATTTTGACACTATTTAGTAATTGAATTTTGTAAAAATCATAACCGAATGATTAGTTTGAAAAAAGTTAATTAAATCAATACTAACATGTCATATTAACCTAAAAAATTAGTGTAATTCATAAAAAGTCTCAAATTACATTTATTTGGGTATTTATAACATCAATTATGTCAATATTTTTGATTAATAAGATAATTACTGCATCATCATTGTGTTATAAATAAATTAAATTATTTAATGTCTAAAAATTACAAATAAAATACAGTTATGTAGGAAATCTTTTTATCTTTCTAATTAATATTTATAGTCGAATAAATGTCATAATCTGATCCAAGTGGTCCTAAATGGACATAATTTATTCCTAAGGTTGTTTTTGGTCGAATTACACTTACCTAATAGAATTAGGACATGTGTTAGGGTAATAATAATATCATTTTTACCCTTAATTGCCCTATTTACTTTTAACCATGGTAAATAAAAGTAAAAAGTTACTATTCACCAAAAATTATTTTCATCTCATTGAACCCCATTTTACTTACTGACATCAACTGTGTCTCTCGGATTTTTGAAATTCCACTCACAAAAGTGGTAAAATTAAGTTTTATGTAAATTTGAAAATTCTCCTAGAAGGTGGGTAAAAGACGGTGAAAAGTTCAATAAAATTTTTATATATCTAAAATTGTTATAACATCATTCCAATGAATTAAATTGAACTTGTATAGTTATTATATATCAATTTTGACCTAAAAAATTTTAAATAGATATACATAATTATTTAAATAAAAAGTCGGTTTTTAAATAGTAACCTAGTGTTTTCACTATTCATCAAAAATTGAAAGTTTCTAGAAAAATACCAAAATTTCACCCTAGGCTAATTTCGATATTCCGAATCCAAAAACGAATTCCATTTTGAAATATAAAATTTACAAAATTTCAAAAAGTGGTTATTACTATTCATAACGGCTAGTTTTAAAAATATTTTAATAGCATATCGTTGTTTAGTGAAACTCGGTATTGCGTACGACGCAAGCTATCAAGGAATGTCGCAATTGCATGTAAAGCAAGACAAGCTAGTGTTGTGTGTAGTGAATGATTCCTTTGATGATTTATATAAAATAAAAACAAAATATTTCTTATAAAATTCTCGGGTGTTACATTCTACCCCCCTTAAAATGAATTTCACCCTCGAAATTCGTCACTTATAACAAACATTTGGGGATACCTCTCCCTCATCATATCCTCAAGCTCCCATGTAGCTTCTTCTAATTGGTGGTTCCTCCATAAAACTTTCACCAAGTGAGTGGTCTTGTTTCGTAGGACTTTTTCACTACGATCGAGAATCTCTATCAGTTGTTCTTCATAAGAAAGATCTTGTTCCAGTGGTACAACTTCTGAGCTGAGTACATGTGAAGGATCAGGTAGGAACTTTATTAGGAGAGATACATGGAACACATCATGATCTTGAGAGAGATTTGGTGGAAGGGACAATCGGTAAGCTACCTTCCCAACACGATCCAGTATTTCGAAAGGACCGATATACCTAGGGCTCAACAATCCCTTTTTTCCAAATCTCACTACTCTCTTCCAAGGAGATATTCGTAAGAACACTTTATCACCCACTTCAAACTCTAAGTCTTTTCTTCTGTTGTTGGCATAACTTTTTTGTCGACTCTGAGCTGCTCCTATGTGTTGTTGAATAGAACATACCTTTTCTTCCATCTCATCGACAAGATTAGGTCCTAATAGAATTCTTTCCCCAACTTCATCCCAGCAAGTTGGAGTCATGAATTTGTTTCCATAGAGAGCTTCATAAGGAGCCATCTGAATACTGGAGTGAAAGCTATTATTATAAGAAAATTCCACCAAAGATAGTTGTTGATCCCAACCACCTTTGAAATCCATAGAGGAAGCTCTCAACAAAACTACTAGAGTTTGAATTGTCCTCTCGGACTGACCGTCTGTCTGAGGATGATAAGCAGTGATGAAACTCACCTTTGTATCTAGAGTATGCTGAAGACTTCACCAGAACTTTGAGGTAAACCTCGAATCCCGATCCGATATAATAGAAAGTTGTAGTGCATGAAATCTTACCACTTCCTTTACATATATCCTTGCAAGCTGATCCAGAGAGAAATCCTCTCTAATAGCAATGAAGTGTCAAGACTTTTTAAGATGATCAACTATAAACCAGATAGCATCATTGCCTTTAGATGTTTTAGTAAGTCCTGTGACAAAGTCCATAGTGATGTTTTCCCATTTCCATTCGGGTATGGGTAATGGTTGTAACATCCCCTTAGCCTTCTGTCTATCAGCTTTATCTTGCTGACAAACCAAGCATCGAGAGACATATTCAACAACATCTCTTTTCATGCCATCCCACCAGAAGTACTCTTTCAAGTCCCTATACATCTTCGTGCTTCCAGGATGAATAGAGAATGAAGAACTATGAGCCTCATCCAGAAGCTCCTTCTTTAATTCGAGGATGGGAGGAACACAAACCCGATTCCTGAACTTTATTATCCCATCACAATCAAGGTTGAATTCAGGAACATTTCTCACCCTCTTTTGTAACTCTACATATTCTTTCTGTGCCTGTTTAATCTTAACATATATAGATGGTAGAACATTCAACTGAGAAAGATATGATTTTTCCCCTTTCATTACAATTCCAAGATCCATCCTTTGTAAACCCATAAATATTTGATCTTTTGTGATCCTCATCATGGATAAGCTAGCATGGTCTTGTCGACTTAATGCATCTTCCACCTTGTTTTCTTTCCCAGGGTGGTAATGAATTGAGCATTCATAATCCTTAATCGGCTCCAACCATCTTATTTGGAGCATATTCAGCTCATTTTGTGTCAAAATATACTTTAAACTTTTATGATCAGTATAAATGTCACACCTTTCTCCATAAAGATAATGCATCCAAATCTTTAATGCAAATATTACCATAGCTAACTCCAAATCATGAGTTGGGTAATTTTGCTCATGGATTTTCAACTGTCGTGAGGCATAAGCTATCACCATATCATTTTGCATAAGAACACACCCCAATACCTTCTTGGATGCATCACTGTAGATCACAAACCTTTATCCACTACAAGGAAGTGTGAGCACAGGTGCACTGGATAACCTTCTTTTCAACTCCTTGAAATTCTCTTCACATTCCTCTGTCCAAACAAACTTAACTTCTTTCCGAGTCAACATGGTGAGTGGATTAGATAATCATGAAAACTCTTTCACAAAACGTCGATAATATCCAGCCAAACCATGAAAACTTCGGATCTCAGTTACTGTTGTTGGTATCGACCATGATTCGATAAACTTTGTTTTTGCTAGATCCATAGATATCACCTCTTTTGAGATTATGTGACCTAAAAATGAAAATTTTTGAAGCCAAAATTCACACTTGGTAAATTTGGCATAAAGATTCTCCTTTCTCAGGGTCTTCAATATAATTCTCAAGTGATCTTCATGTTCTTCCTTTCTCTTTGAATATATAAGAATATCATCTATAAAGACTACCACAAACCGATCAAGATAGTCTCTAAAGACTCTATTCATAATATCCATGAAGATAGAAGGGGCATTAGTAAGACCAAATGGCATCACTATAAACTCATAGTGTCCATACCTTGTACGGAAAGCCGTATTTGCTATATCCTCCCTTTTGACCCTTAATTGATGATACCCTGAACGAAGATCAATCTTGGAAAAGTATTGACCTCCCCGTAGTTGGTCAAATAAGTCATCAATGTGTGGGAGAGGATATTTTTTCTTGATAGTGATCTTGTTATGTTCTCGATAATCAATGCAGAGTCTCATTGATCCATCTTTCTTCGTAACAAACAGAACAGGTGCTCCCCAAGGTGATGCAATAGGGCTTATGAACCCCTTATCAAGATTCTCTTGGAGTTGCTTCTTCAATTCCTGCAACTCAATTAGGTCCCTTCTATAAGGTGTATATGAAATAGGCAAAGCACACAGTACGAGTTCTATTAAAAATGAAACTTCACGATTTGGTGGAAGACCTGGAAATTCCTCTAGAAAGACATCATCAAACTCACATACAATGGGAATATTCTTAATCGTGAGTTTCTCACCAACCATTTCAGATAAATAACCTTCATTTAGTGGAATCAAGACCCATAAGATGGAAGAAATTTCCACTAGAAGGTTATGTTCATCCTTGCATCAATAGACGATCAATGATTGATCTAGAATATGAAATGTGACTTCCCTTATTTGGAAATTGATATGAGCTCCATATAGAGAAAGCCAATCCATGCCAAGAATCACATCAAATTCCACTATAGGGAGGATCATAAGATTTGAAGGAAGCACTTTCCCACAAACTTCAATCGGAGAAGAAATATAAACTTTTGATGTGACTGTTGTGCCATTAGGGGTTGTCACAGCTAACATAACATCTAATTGTTGAGGTAATACGGTTATACCCTTAGAAAATTCTTCAGAAATAAAGGAGTGGGTGGATCCAGAATCAAATAAAACATTTTCTACTTTTGAGTGTATGGTAAGTGTACCTTTCACCACTTCGTTATCGTACTCCACATTGTTGATAGAAATTGAATGTGACTTTCCTTTGTCTTTAGTCTTAAGAGTTTTTTGACGTCAATCATAATCAACAACCCTTGGATTAGGTCATTGATTGGCATAATGCCCCATTTCCTTGCACTTCTAACATTGAAGTGTAGGAGGTTCACTCTGTGTAGCCTTTTCATTGTTCGCATCACTAGAAATCTTCTTCCCATCATTGCGGAATTCAAATGCCCGATGACCTTCCTTTCCACATTTGAAACATTTACTTGTCCCTTTAAGACAAATACCTCCATGTTTCTTTCCACACTTTGAGCATAAGGGAAAACACATCTTCTTTTCAGTGTGCTCTTTAGATTTTCCTTTGAATTCCATTTTCCTCTTCTTATCAAACCCATATGACTGATGGGTTACTACAATATCCATCTTAACTTTGAGATCACATCGAACGATTTCCTCTTAGCTATTGAAGTCCCTTATGGCTAACGCCCTTCAAAGACTTGGTTTTAAGCCACTAAAGAATCGATCGATCTTACTCTCAGGTTGGATAATAATATCATAAGCATACCTTCCAAGTCTTGTAAAATTTGCTTCATAGGTACCAACAGATTCATCATCCTTTTTCTTAAGTTCAAAAAACTCCTTCTCCATATTTGTTCGGATAATACGAGGGAAGTACTTATTGAAAAATAAGTTCTTGAACTCGTCGCATTCGATGGACTCAATTTCATCTCTTGGAATCGTATTCATGATAATATTCCACCATTGATCAGCATCACCTTCCAAACGATTCACTACAAAGATGAATTTATCATGTTCAGAACATTGAATAACTGAAAATATCTTTTCAGTAGTACTGATCCATTGTTTAGCAACTAATGGATCAGTAGACCCGCTAAATGAAGGTGGGCGCTGTCTCATGAAGGATTCAACGTATTGTTGCTCCTTCCTTTGCTCATTTGGAAGTCCTATATGATTCAAAGCTTGAGAAATTTGTGTGAGCATGGTCCAAGATTTTTCATTCCAGCTCCCATAATGCTTAGTTGCTCAGGGGGACAATCATTGGATTGCCCATCGCATTCCGCATCAACACGATTCCTTCGGGTTCCATCCATTGACTAAAACCAAGAAGAATAGTATGATCAACACTAATTATAATAGTAAAACAACATAATCAAGAATAAAATTTCACTCTTAAGGTCTTATCCTAGGTTATTCATGGAAATTTAAAAAACACTAGGATTTTGTTCTATTCTTAGACTTATCCTTAGGATTCTTACTAAGGCTTTCACATCCTAGTTTCCAATGGTTGACTATACCTTTCCTCTGATACCAACTATAACGACCCATACTTTACATACATTGTTAATACATCAAAATTGAATCACAATTATTAAAACATATAACAAAACCATGAATGGACCGTATAGTTATAATGTCTTTAGAAACTGGGAAACATAAACAAATGGTTTATAAATCATCTACATTATCTCCCATTTATTTCATCATATCTATAGTCCCTTTTGTCATATCATAATTAATAACCTTCTTCCTGACCTGGGGAAAGAAAACATACCAAAGGGTGAGCTCAAATGCTCAGTAAGGGTAAACAAAAGAAATATCAATCACATCATATTAATAAGAACATAACATTTTGGAAATCTTAACCCGCAAAAGAGATCATAATTTCATAACATGGGATAAATCATTGTAGTGAAATGTAATCACAATAATCATAACTTAAAACATGAAGCTTTGTGGAATACACACATAATCATAGAGAATCATCTCTTATTAGTCAAGACTCATTTCCAAGACTTTTTTAGTGGACAAAGTCCATTTCTGAATAGATTTCATTCCTCGTTTCAACCCTGTTTCACTAAACCGGTTTAACCTGCCGTTCCATCCATGTCTATCTCATGAGATATAAAATCTTTAACCAATGCATTGGAGGGAGATATAGGTCCCAACCATCTCATAATGATACCATTCTTATGTGTGCCACAAAATAAAAAAATCATACATCATTGCATAACCCATGTAATAAAAATGGGATTCTTAAACATCGTGACATCATAAAACAATTCATATAAGATAAAAAAAATTCCTAAAAATAATTACATCCCAACATAATCAAATCAATGTAATAATAGGGATAGAAACAGAACCCTATATTATCATAGATGGAAAATAATTTGTATATAACACTTGAATTCCATTCTTGAGGAAAATATCCTTTCTACTTCAAAAACATTCTTCTTTCTTAACATGTCATATAATTTTTAACTAAAAGAAGTTGATTAAAAATAAACTTGAAAACGTGTGAAGGAATCTTCTTTGACATAATGTTTTAAAAATCCATTCATGTTGTATAAGTTAAAAAAAACATTCTTCTCGCACTTTTGTTGGAAAAGTCAAAAAGTACCTCGTACGAAAAACGACAAAAGATTCCTTTAATATCTTTTACTAAAAACTCACCGAAGGGTAAAATTGGATTTAAACAATTTTAGGTGGATTGAAATAATATTAAATATTGAGGAAACATGGATGTGGATGATAAAATACACCCCAGTAAATTCCAAAGTATAAACAATCTCGGATAAAAATGATATTGTGATATTTCCCTTAACTTAGGCATGATTTGCTTCGTAAGTGTCTGAACCTCCTTTATAATGATTTAAATAATGTCATTTAATTATTAAATAATCATACACATTGTTATGATATCATATATGGTCATATTTATAGCTTATTATTAGTAATATTTCATTGCTACTTGTTATTCAGGTGTTTATTACCTTTTGTTCTTATGCATGTTTTGTCAAATAAATTCTTATTCTTCTTTTTAGGTTATAGATACCTCATTTCCAGAATCTTATTAGTGTAATATATATCATATTTATTCACTAAATTAATTTATATAATCATTATTCAATGAAAATCATGTAGAACGAGTCACATCATATCGTGGAGACGGTATTCAGTACGTACGCACGAGCGATGATATCATTCCCATGATCGTGGAATTGTATTGGAGTGTATGTATACTATTTCAGAATAAATATCACTTTACAATAATCATATATATTTATTATTTACACCGTTATACCCATCCAAGTAAGGTGGTGGTCGAAAATAGATTACACCACAGCGTGGAGACGGTATTTCGTACGTACGCACGCGCGGTGATTTCATTTTCCGTAGGATGGATAGATGGTGAAATATGGTTGTTTCATACTTATAATAACATATCATTATATGAATGATACTGATATTATTAATTAACAATGATACAACTAAAGAATAAGAAGAAGTGGAAGAAGAAATAAAGTTGAAAGAATCGGTAACGGACATTACCTCTTCTTTGAAGCGCTTCTTTGAGACCTCATTTTAGGTCACTAAAATTGGTCTTTGAAGAAGACCAGGACCTGTAGGATGTTTCTAGGGAAGTGGAGAGGAGAAATTTTCAGGGGTTGTCCGGGATTTAAGGATCAAAGTGGTGTGAGGAAGAGAGGGAGGAGGTGCCCTTTTATAAGGGAGGAGAGGGGCACCTTTGGAAAAACTAAAAATTTTATTTTATTATAAAGCCATATTCAGTTTTAAATAGATACAAATTGATTTATTTCGAATCTAAGGTGGGGATGGGTATAAATCCTCTCATCCAATAGAATTTTGACAAGTTTAGTTTACTATTTTAACCTTATCATTTAGATTTATCTTTAAGTTAGATAATTTTGCTTTTACCGTGTCTTTTTGTGTTCTTACAATATAAGGTTAATAAACACACTATAACAAGACAAAAGAACCCCATGTTGTTTATTATTAATATATATATAACCTTATCTATGTCATTTGGCCAAACCATAGATTTTTAGGAATAAAATAAAAATTAATAATATAATATTTGTTTTAAAAACTATTTTATGTCAATTTTGACACAATTTAGTAATTGATTTTTGTAAAAATCATAACAGAATGATTAGTTCGAACAAAGTTAATTAAATAAATAATAACATGTTATATTAACCTAGAAAATTATTGAAATTAATAAAAATTCTCAAATTAAATTTATTTGGGTATTTATTACATCAATTATATCAATATTTCATTAATAAGATAATTACTGCATCATCTTTGTGTCATAAATAAATTAAATTATATAATGTATAAAAATTACAAATAAAATACCATTATGTAGGAAATCGTTTTATCTTTCTAATTAATATTTATAGTCTAGTATATCTTATGTATACCCCTATATTAAAAATTATTTACTTATTAAACTTTGATTTTAACTATTTTAACCCTTCTTTAAATAAATTAATAATAAATGTCCTAATCTAATCCAAGTGGGCCTAAATGGTCATATTTTATTCCTAAGGTTGTTTTTGGTCGAATAAAACTTACCCAATAGAATTAGGGCATGTGTTAGGGTAATAATAATATCATTTTTACCCTTAGTAACCCTATGTACTTTTAACTGTGGTAAATAAAAGTAAAAAAGTTACTATTCACCAAAAATTATTTTCATCTCATTGAACCACATTTTACTTACTGACATCAACCGTGTGTCTCGGATTTTTGAAATTCCACTCACAGAAGTGGTAAAATTATGTTTTATGTAAATTTGCAAATTATCCTAGGAGGTGGGTAAAAGACGGTGAAAAGTTCATTAATATTTGTATATATCGAAAATTATTATAAAATTACTCCAATGAATTACATTGAACTTATATAGGTATTTTGTATCAATTTTGACCTATAAAAATTTAAATAAAAATAAATAATTATTTAAATAAAAAGTCATTTTTTAAATAGTAACCCAGTGTTTTCACTATTAATCAAAAATTGAAAGTTTCCAGAAAAATACCAAAATTTCACCCTAGGCTAATTTCGATATTCTGAATCCAAAAACTAAGTCCATTTTGAAAAATAAAATTTACAAAATTTCAAAAAGTGGTTATTACTCTTCATAACGGATAGTTTCAAAAATATTTTAATAGCATATCATTGTTTAGTGAAACTCGGTATTGCGTACGATGCAAGCTGTCAATGGAGGTCGCAATTGCGTGTAAAGCAAGACAAGATAGTGTTGTGTGTAGTGAAAGATTCTTTTCTGATTTATTTAAAATAAAAACGAAATATTTCATATAAAAGTATCGGGTGTTACATTTTCATTTATCAAGGAAGAAAAGATTAAATAATTCTGAGAGAAAAAAACATTATATGATTCTATCTCAAACATAACATAGAAACCATCATCAAAAAATTTAGATATGATAAGTAGATTCTCTTTTAAACCATCTACATATAAAACATTAGAAATTAAAACTATATTTTTGTTACCAATCTATCCTAGGTCAATGTTTTCTACTTTTTCATTATCACCAAAGGTGAAATGGCCACCATCCACCTTGATATGACTCTTAAATAATGAATAGTCTCATATCATGTTTTTTGAACAACTATTTTCCATGTAATATATAATTATAAATGGGATTATTATCAATTTTTAATACAAACATGTTTTAAAAATGAAATTATTTTTTCCCACAAATATGTTTGTGTCCAGCAATGTTTATAATAAATGGTTTGGGAATCTATATTTGAATAATGGGTTTCATTTAAACATACTTCATACTTTGGTAAATAAAAATGTTGTGGGATCCCTTTTAAAAATGTTTAGTAGTAGGGATTTTAAGTCTGGACTTAGGACCAAGGGTACTTATATTTATCCTTCTTTATCAACATCTATATCCAATTCCTGTAACATATTTGGGAGTAACATTATTTGTAAATTTTTTTTCCAATATATCTCAAAAATTTGTAAAATTTTTAAGGTATTTCATTAATTGTTCATTAGAAATTTTAAATTTATTGTTTTCATTGAGAAAATGAACATTCCTCTCTTTCTCTATAAATAGATCAGAATAACAGTTTTTAAATAGTGCATGTTGTCATTTCAAAACCATGAATTTATTTTTTAACTCATTAAAAGAATATTATAACAAATTTCTATAGTCAAATTATTCTTCATTTGAAATATTTTCATCAACATGATTTTCATTATCAGACTTATTTGATTCGTCATACTCATGTATAGGCAGAATATCAGAAATAGTGGGTTAGGTAGACACCTCTATCTTTAGATATAAATCACATGTTTTCTCTATAATAATTTGAATCAGGTGAATATTATGAGTCACATAAAAAATATTCATATGCAATCTATATGCCTTTCATAGACTTCTTATATATTCTTCCCTTATCTTTTTATTTATTTATTTATTTCAGCATTGGATAGTAAAATTTTATGTGACCTTTCCTTTTTTATTCATAGAAAGAAAATTCCTTTTAATCATCATTCTTTTTCTTCCAATTACCTTTATTAGAAAATTTTCCTTTATAGTTCAATTTTCTAAAAATATTATTCCTGTAATGTTTTTTAAATCTTTTAGTAGGGTGATCCATTTCCTTACAACTATTAGAAGTAGATTCACTATCACTAGAATAAACAACTTGTACCTTTTATTTTTCTTTTTCCTTATGTTGTCTATTTGTAGCAGTCATGAGAGCTAATAACTTTATATTAGGATCCTCATCCTCCTCATGGTTTATCTTAAATTCTTCTTTGTACATCATATGTTTATCTATCTGTTCCTTTACTATAAAGTTACTGATATCACAAGATCCTCTGATTAATACTAAAGTTCCTCTCCATGATTTAGGTAGACATCTCACCAATCACATTATCTAGTCCTTGTCTATTATAATATTTCATAGTGATCTCATGGTATTTACAATCTCATTAATCCTAATATAAATATCATAAATAGGATCATCAGGATTTATCATAAAATTATCATATTTTATAGTGAAATTGATTAGCCTCATTTGTTAAACATTTGTAGTTATTTCATGTGAGATGGCTAGAGTATCTCAAATCTCAAAATCTATTTTATAATCAAAAATTATATTAAACTCTCCATCACCTACAGAAAAATATATGGCATTCATGACATTGCGGTTATTATTATAAGTAGCTTTAAGTGAATCATCCCACATATTTGAAGCAGCAGTATGAATTTTGTACTCATCCACTATAGAATACCAAATTTCAAACCCCATACTTTCAGTATTAATTCTAAATTTTTTTCCATTGAGCATAATTAGTCCTGTTGAAGAAAGGATTACTATTGGTAAAAAACCTCCTTGATTATTATCCATACTAAGAGACTAGTATATATATATAATGAATATAAAATTTATACCTAATAGATATTTTAATACCATTAACACACTATTAAAATCACAGTTAAAAAGTATCAATCCTCTATTACCAAATGTATTTTGGAGTTAGTACTTCAAGAGGGGGTGAATTGAGTACCCAATAAAACTCTCAATGAAAAATGGATTCTTTAAAACAATCCAAATATTCAAAAAACAACAGCCTTTCATATCAAAATAAGTAGTCTGTTATATATCTTAATAATTCTCAAAATTTATCTTAAGATTGATTACGTCATAGAGAAATAATATATATATAATAAAATTTAATCCTTTGAAATAAATTTAATTGATCCAAATACTATATTGAACACAAATTAAGATAAACTATCAAATTATAAATTTTCTTTATAGGTATAATTGTTTTCAAATTTGAATTGGAAATAAATTAAATAAAATTAAAAACACGGAGCAGAAAAATGAATACAAGTGGTTTAGTCTCAAGTTGAGACTTAGTCCTCTCCACTTGGTGATCACCCCCTACCAAGCAGTTTATATTTTATATAAATATATGATCCACAAAATGGATCATGTTTTATAGTGTATAACTGTATCTGGGACACATACAACCTATTACATTGTTATTCAAGTGAGTAATGTCAATCAGGACACATAGGGACGTCTGAGACTCTTATCCATGAAAAAAACAAATAAGAAGCATGTTTGGGAAGATATCTTGTATCACCTTGTTTAGGGTAGGAGACATTTGGGGTAAATAAAATAGAATATAACACACATTTCTCAAATATTATAAAATATAAATAGAAATGAGTAATCTAGGGTTAGATATATTGGGGATTCTCAGTATTTTGTGATGAGACATTAAACTATTGAATTAATTTAGTAATAAATCTTATGTGGTGTTTTCATGAAATATTCATAGGAATAGAGTGTCGCAAACTCTTGTTTTCTGACTAGTGAAAAACACTGAATTAGATGATGTAACTCATCTTCCTCATCATGGGTTCACAATAAGTTAGATGTTTTTTATTTTTATTAGTTTTTGCCCAATATTTTAGGTAGTTAGGGCTTATCTACAATTTTTCCCATGTATTTTATATTTTCCATGAAGTGTACTGCATTTTTATCAAACAAATAAGCAAGGATAATATCTATAGATTCTTCATCATTCTACATGTTCTGAAATCATTTCTATTTTATATTTATGGCATAATAATTAAAATAGTAAATAGAATTAACATCAATAAATATATCCATTAGAATGATATAATTAAATATAAATAAATAAATATAAATAGTGGAGATTTCTTAATATCTTGAAGAAAGTCACTGGAGATACAACATTGACTGTCGTTAATATGGTGGTGTGTTGTTCTGGAGGTGTCTTATACATATCCAAATTTTCATAATCCTAGAAATGTCTCAACCAGCAGTGTATGATCTTACGGCGTGTTTAATAAAGATATAGTATTCAACATTGGTGGTATGAGTCTAGTGGTGTAACATTTACGGTATCTCATAACTTTCCATATTTGTGTTCTAATGGCATGAAATCCTAATGGTTCTTTGATTAATGGTGTCTAGTACTTTTTCAATTTGTCAGTTCAATTGTATGATGTTCTGATGGTGTGATGTCCAAGTGGTATCTCAGACTTTGAAAAAATTTGCACTATTGGTGTTCCATGTCAAACAGTGTCTCGTACATTGAAAGATTTATCACCTATTATCAAAATATATATTTCATATAGGTAAACATGAAATTCATTATTATTATTGAAAATGTTATTTTTTAGATCATTATAACCTAGAGGACAACACACATCAATCTGTAACAATTCATCCCCCATTTCCCACCACACAGTCAATACTGAGGTACTATCCCAACCATTTACCATACTACATCTAGGTCATGGTTAATAAGGGTAAACACATCCTCATATTCCAATTTTTTGTCAAAAACCTAATTAATCACATTTTTAATCACATTTTTAATCATTTTACAACTTTTAATTCCATATCAGGTATCATTTTTAGTTTATTTACACAATCATGGAAAAACCTTTCAATTTCAATAACATACCGAAAATTTTCTTTTCCATGCATGCCTAAAAATGATGCATGTGACAATAATTCCTGATCCCATAGATTTTTTCATGAACACTCAAATATTTTTCCATATATATAGATGATTTGAATCTTATAAAATCTCTAAAACATGTTTCACATCAAAAAAATAGTGTATAACTCGATCTGAAATAACATTCAATTGCAATAGAAAACAACAATAAAAAATCCCACCCTAGGTACTTGGGGTTTCCCCCATACATGGGTTAGCTAATATCACACATGAGCTCATGTAGAAGGCCTGGATCTTCCTAGTATATTTTCTACCTTTTATAAAAAGTAAGAAAAAAAGGAAAAGAAAACTCATCTGATATAATATTGTAACATCTCGTCATAGGTTCCAAAATCGGTGCCCCAAGATGGTCAGTCGCATCACCTGAAACATGCCAGCCTTTACGCAAGAGGCTTTAAAATAATTGTGAGGGTCTAATATATCAACATGGGGATACTATAACCTATTTCTCAATATATCACAATAATGAAAATAAACAATAAATAGGAAAAAAAATAACCAATAGTCGTAATAATACAATAACCAATACAAACAAGTATCACATGATGAACCAAAAATTAAAAAATATCCAAAAATAAAGAGTATATATGTCACGAAAAAAAAATTAGTGTCAAAATGAAAATCCAGAATAATGTAACTGATAATCCCACAATTAGTTCCAAACACCACATCTAGTTCCCTCATCCATGCTCCATCCAAACTCATCCACCTATCATAGGGGCCTTACCCTTATCTCGTCCTGCAACAAGAAGCCTATTCACGCACCTATTAGGAAGCCTATGTAGGGTGTGATTACAACTCATTGGGCCACCAATAATAATGTCTAAAATGGTATCTCGTTAATAAATGTTTTTTCAGTTGTATAAATAATAATATACAATGAATAAAGTAAATAGTTATCACATTTCATGATTCATTAATTAAACACATAAATCCCCAGTTTCAAGATGACACCCATACTATCCTTACCTTCTCCGGCCAGTTCTAGAGTCCGAACTATCCCCAATGGATATCACATATCACAATTCCATGGTTATCATTTATAATTTAATTTCAAATCATATCACTACTAATTGTAACCATAATCCAATTCCAATATCATCGTTGTTTGATGTCATGTCTAAGACCCCATGGGTATTTGGATCCTCTATCCCTATCAAAAGCCTCAATGTGACATGGGTATTTGGAGCCTTTGTCCATGCCCCACTCTCTCCATCACATACGAGTATTGAGAGACTCAATATCTTTCCCACACTCACTTACACATATGGGTATTTAGAGCTTAAGTACTTATCACACACTCACTAAAACTTGTGGGTATTTGGAGCCTCAGTCCCTATACTACACCTCCAAGTCACATATATCTCAAATGTCACAATAAGAAACAAATAAATTTTATTTACATTATAGTTATGTATAATTAACATTATTAATAAAAATTCTCATTAAACTATACCTTTTCAATTTTTCAAAACATAAAAAATCTATTATTTCAATCACATGGAGTAATATGAACAATTCATCAGTATACCCATTGGCCAAATTTAAACAAATAACCCACTAACCTTTTATGGTTAGGCCAATCATACATTTTTTACATTATAAATTAAATCCATATCTCAATAATTAACTAATTACAGAATCCCATTTAATTTAGCAATTGTACAATCCCAATATCCCATAAATTTCATAATCATTTTATTCTATTAATAAAAAATCAAACTAATTATTCATATCCATGCAATTTCAATTTTACCCAATTCAACCCAATTCATTATCACATGGAAATTCAATTAAATAAAATTTAATTCCATATATAATTTCCCAATCATGGTAATTGTAATTGCAGAATGACTTACATATAATTTGGATTAGGACTATGCGATTTGAAATTTAAACCACCTAACTCAATATAGATGATGAACGATCACCAATGGAAATCCCAAATTGAAGCCTAAAAACCAAGATCACAACAAAGAATGAGATCTAGATCTAAATCATAGATCCATGATCATACATAGATAAATATATATAAATATAGATCTAAAACAACTACAACAGATAATAAAACATACCTCTCCATCTAGAAATTGAGACATAAGATATAGATGAATCTCAGTGGAAGGAAATCACTTACTTGGAGAAGTGCATAATTTTCAACTGAATCTTTTATTTTCAAAGAATGGAGATTGGAAGCCCTTGGAATACATCCAAGGGACTCCAAAGATGATGGAAACGAGTTAGGGTTGATCTAGGGAGTTTAGGGATATATTATTGTTCTTAAAAAAAGTTATAAAATTTTTGTGGTTTATTTTTCCACATTCACATTTTCTTATATGGGGCATATGATTTTCCCAAACCATGCACCTATCTATGCGCCTCATTCAAGGGTTTTTGTGATTACTACTAAGAGGGAAAAAAGTTTGAAAAACTATGTGCTAACCATGTAAATCCGTTCAATTTGAATTGACATGGTTTGTTTCTCTGGGTTTACAGTTTTAGAAAATTGTGGGCCAACCATTTGCTTCCCCTCTTCCTTCCAAAATTCACCAATTTCACCATTAAACTCCTAATATTAAAACCTATAAAAATATTATCAAAACAAAAGGAAAACAGTACTAGAAAATGATCTCAAGACACCACTAAAAAATGTTGTTATATTATATTTGAGCTATGTGCATCATCCAAAGTCTCCATATTCAGCTCCAGTTTTGGTGGGACACATTTCCTAGTTATGAGCTAGATAATCCAATATTGAAATAAAGATAAACATTGGAATACTTTATATCTTATTATATGCCACAAATTAATTTTCTATACCTCCTTAATCCTCTCAATAATGTATTATTGAGCAGTTATTTTGAATAGTTGGGATGAAAATGCTTTTATTATTCCCACATTTATGATTTAAAAGTCGAATAAGATTGGAAATTTCTTAATTCTCATCCTTGAGAGAATTTTTGGGTCCTTTTTAATTAGAGAATCTTCCAATATAATTTATTTCCCATGATGGTATTAGATTAAGCAGTCACATTCCTTGATTAGATCGACCTATATTCACTAGTTAATCTTATTCTCCATTTGTGTGAATATATATTTGAGGCCATTGTGATCTTTATATATTTCACATTTCTCCCCATAGAGTTAATGTCACCAGATATTCAATGTAAAGATCACTACATCCAACTCCAGATCATGTGTTGGATAGAACTGTTCATGAACTTTCAATTTCCCATAGGTGCAGGCTATCACATTTTCATTATTCATTAGCACACAAACCAAACCAATTTTAAATAATTGTTATATTCCATAAAAAGTTCCCCACATTAGAGTAGAATGAGTAGTAGTATAGTGATAAGCCTCTTTTTCAACTCTTTGAAGATATTTTTTCATTCATTGGTCCATAATAACATTACTCCTTTAGGATTTAGCATGGTTAGATGGTTTGGAAATCATTAGAAGTTCCCCAAAAATCATCAGCAATACCCAGATAGTCCAATTAAAATACAACTCTCTAAAAAAATACTGGTATGGTCCACTCTCCAATTTCACTTGTCTTAGATGGAACTATAGATATCCCTTTTCAAGTGATAATGTTCCCCAAAAATGATAATTAAATCATATAGAACTCACATTTTTAACACTTTATATATATCCTCTCCTTTCACAAATCCTTTAACATTATACTAAAATTCTCCCCATGCTCCTCCATGATTTTTGAGTATATCAGAATATCATTTATAAAAAATACTAGAAATTTGTTGATGTAATCTATAAAGACATTATTCATTAATTCCATCAATATTTATGAGGTATTAGTGAGTATGAAAATCATTGTTATGAACTCATAGTGTACATACATTATTCAAAAGATAGTTTTGGGAATATATTCCTTCTTTACCCTTAATTGGTGTTATCCAGACTGAATATCCTCTTTAATGATGTTTTGGGTTGCACATAGTTGAACAAACAGGTAATCTATCAATGGAAGGAAATTCTTATTATTTATCAATATTTTTTGAGAAAATTATAATCCATGTATAGGTTCATTTACCCATCATTCTTCTTGATGAACAGGATATTTGAACTCTATGGTGATGCAATTGGGAGTATAAAACATTTATTATGGTTCTTCTATAGTTTCTTATTTATCTCCTCAATTATTAGAATTTTTATTATATATGTATTCTTGGATATTCGAAAAGATATAGGTATTATATATATTGAAAATCCAACCTCTCATCTTGGAAGAAGTCCTAGAAACTCTTTGTTAAACACATCAGTATACTCCCCCATAGTGTGAGTGTATTCAAAAAAAATATTATCCATAGTCTCAATCATTTGAGTAAGATATGATTGTTCATATGAAAAAAAATCCTTTACATAGATGATTAAAACAAAGAAGATTCATCAACCTCCTTACACTTTTATATATTGGATGGGGAACTCTTAATTCAGTGGGTGATTTCCTTCTCTCTAAATTTTATGTGGTCTCTAAATAAGGAAAGAAAATCCATTTCCATATTTTTATAAAATTATTATAAAGTATGTATCTCAAGGTTTTTAGAGATTTTAATCCAAAAAATATGGATAGGGTTTTGTTATATTCTTGGGATGAAATAACTGACCCATTTTTCATCTTCACTGATAACTCAACTTCCGTGTTTTGAGGTGGTTATGGTATAGGTATACTGAAATTTCATGATACGAAATAATGTACTCAACCATAAAAAATATTATATATTCTTGAATGAAAAAGAGAGTGTCCCTTTCACACCTTTATTATTGTTATCCACCTCCAATGTTGTGATTTTATAAGCGCACCCACTCTCTCTTATCCTTAGATATATTTTTCAGTAGTTTTCATTGTCAAACCTTTTTAGTGTATTTTTTTCATAGTGTATTAGTTCGTTATGTTTAAAACATTAGAAAATTCGCAGAGTATTTAATAGAGAGTTCTTTCTTTTTTTTCATTGGAGGGTTTATCCCATAAAAAATTAGTATATGGGTTCCCTTACATAGCGCATCTAAAGAAATTACATGAACCCTTTAGTAAATTTCTAGGATGCTTCCACCCTCACTATTGATAAGTAAAATTTTCAAATTTCATGGCATCATCATATTTCTCCAACATACTGAAAGAATTAAAATCATTTTTTATAACAGTTTTATATTTTTAAATATATTTTTTTCAATAGCATATGTGACACTGAACAATGAGCTTGAATAACCAATTAAATCTATCTCTTTAATTTTAATCTCATTGATATCTTGTGGAACACACAACCCTGAGTCTAAATGAACCGTAATATAATATATCAATATAACCTAGCAATGAAATTGAAATGTTTGAGTTATAATAACTAAATTATGAAAATTATATTGTTTACATGTGTAAAAAATAATTGGTTATCTATTTATTAAGGATGAAAAATCATTTTACAGAAAAAGAATTATTTTTCTAAAAAAATGTATGTTCACTAAAAAAAGGTTTAGTCAATATTTGCATACATAATTTAAAATTATTAATTTCCCAATTTTAGAAGATTTATTTGATAAAATGATATATATTTTTTAAATAAGAATATAAAAATTATCTTAGGGTGAATTTTTTGTATTTTTTTAAAATGTTTCATTTGTTAATGAGTAGTGAAAATATAGAATTTTAATTGAACAATGCCTTTTTGTTTAAATAATTTATAAAATTTAAATATATTTTAATTTTTTTAATTTAAAATTAGTTCAATTATATATAAATTAATCCAATTTATCTCATTGGACTCATTTTCATATCGAATTTATACATAAGAACATTGTAAACAATAAAACTTTTAGTGAGATAAATTATTAATTATATTTTTCTAATTTTGTGAATGGAATTTATAAATTAGACTAAATAATTAGAAACATAATAATTTCTGTTATATAATAATTTAAACTCAATTTGTGGCCAAAATTAATAGTAAAAACATTAAAAATTAATTACTATAGTTAAGGTAAACATTGATTTGATGGGGGTTAACTAAATATATATGGGAAAAAATGACCCGAAAACATGTAAAACACCCATTTTATATAAATACATCGAAATTATATCTTATAATATCTATAATTACACTTTTTCGGATTTTTTCATGATATAAATATGAGTATTAATGAAACTTTTAAAAAACATTATGCCACTCGCCTCACTTATAGATGGCCACCCCATCTCTTTTCTTCTTCACACCATTAAACCTATTTAGTTCAGAATTTACCTACCAAAAAACTACCTAGATTCCCTCACATCCTTCTATAATCCTTATATTAGGTAGAAAACCATCATAGGATGGCTTTTGGAAGAAATATTAGGAGGATCCCTAAGGAAGATGTAACGTTATTCAACCATCATTTTTATTTTATTTCTTCCTCATACTATATAAATTATTATTAAACCATTATGATATAATAACCTTTGTATATTGCTTATAATAATTAGTTTTTATAATAAGTTAATTCCCTTCAATAATCCTCACTTTCATTAAATGTGTTGTGAAATCATCATACATGTGTATGATGGACTACCATCTCGGGAACTGATGTTGTATGTTTTTCCCTTCCCACATTTCATAGTTGGGTATAATGATGGATATAAATTATATATATGATATATATAGAGTCATTATATCATATTTATACCTTTTTAATTTTCATAATTTAGTTGATCTCATAACATCGATCATGTGTACGGAAGACTACCGCCTCACAAAGTGATGTGATTAGTCTTTTACTAACATGTTACATATAAGGTAATAAGGATACATTTATTTTCTATATTTTATATAAATGAAATAATTATGATATTAATTATGAAGTTGTCACTCTTAAAATATATTATATCATTTTAATTTTTTTACACTTATAGATGATTACATCATTCATGTACATGTGAACTATGACCTTCACGAAGCGATGTGACTCACTTTTCATCACAAAACCACACAGATGACACATATAAGTATATCTAAAAAAATAATATTATATATATGATATTATAATAATTTTGGAAAGTTTTAATATTACCTAACTTAATTCCCTAATGATCGTTGAAAAATGGAAATATCGGTCATGCATACGTATGACCTGCCATCTCTATGATTGTTACATATTCCATCATTCATAGCCACAATTAATTAGTAGATATAAAATTAAAATGGGTCTAAAAAGGAATAATTATTTCCTGATTATTATTATTTATGTGATGTAACTATATAATTTATGAAATTACTGAATCCTTCATGATTATACACGCATGAGGAAACAAGGCAATTAACACCTAAAACAATGAAATTAATAAAAGATTATTAATGAGAAAGAGATAAATTGTTATTAAATGATAATAGATGATATTGTAAATATTAATATGGTTCTTATATAAGTAAATTAAAATTTTAGAACCAGTATACCGGAGTTTAAATCAGGTTTAACTAAAATGAAACATGAGGTAATAGATTCTGTTTATGTTTCCTTTAATTGAAGAAAATTTTAATATTGTGCATAAATATATTTTATATGGTAAATATACAATAACATTAACATTTAATTTCATTATTTATTAATAATTAATGGGATTTTATATATCTATTTTAAATTTTTCATCTAAGGGGGTTCTTTTACTTAAAATATAACAAGTGGTAAAGAATTTCATAACTCAATTTTGTTTCACTGAGTTATATTACTCAATCTTTTTATTTTATATTTTAAGATTATAAGGGTAATAATTTTTTTCAATATATTATTTTATTTAAAATTGTTTTATATTGATTTAAATTTGATATAAATAATCTATTCATTCGTTAATTCTCACTTCAATGTCATGATCATTGTTAGGGTTTATCTCACAGTCTCATTCTAATCAAGATTACTTATTCTTGAATTTTAGTTGAAGGAAATTGTATGTTAATTCTCTAATAAACCCATTTATGTTACTCATCCTGTAATTATTCTTCATATTTTCATGTAATAGTTCCATTATCCCACACTTTGGAATTCAAAATATTTTAGAAAATGTTTTTATGAAAAGCATACTTCATTTATCTATTCGATCAAAAATCTATTTTCTATATAAATCCTATTTTAAAAACAATCCAAATTGCTTTTATCCCTCTCAAAATGAATTATTAAAGACATTTTTATTCATTTTTGACATTTTAATTTTTTTTAACAAAACATCATTTCCTTTTCAAAAAAATGACATTTTTTATTTTTAAAAAAATGTGAAAGGAATATATTTCTTAACATGTATGAAATTAGTGAATTTATTAACATAATGACCACACAGTGTTTTAAAGAATATATTACTGGTTTTTTAAAGGTATCTTCAAATAAAATCATTTTCAAAATGTTTTATGAAATTTTTTAAAAATAAATTTTCTATATAAAAATGTTATTTTCCTCAAGAATCCCTTTAATGAACCATTTTATTTTATTTATATACATCAATGACAAAAAAACATTATTTTACATATACTCCACTGGGGATATGTTGATGTGATACCATCTTTATTCTTCCCCTATATAGTTTCTGGTTATTTTTACCAGATATAGTATTGACACTCATTTCCTTGATTCATTTTTATTCATTATCTTTCCCTTGAAATATTAACAATACTATAATAATTGAACATTAAATGTCCCAAAATATAAATTTTATTTATCATGGATATAGTTATTTCTTACACTAGGCATAATTTCTATGTATAGTGTCCTATATTGAATGTAATTTAGTTTATATGAGGAAATATTGATAAATATGTATTCTTTACTCAATATATTAATTTTATAAAAATGAATATTGTTCATGAGTTAACTATATTATTAGATATATGATGAATGGTTTGGACATGAAAACACTAGGGGGGCCATTTATATATATCCCATTGATGCATCCATAGTCTCGTTAGGTGAATCGCTATTCAATCATATATCTGTTGGCCAAACCATATGAGGTTATACCTAGTAGATTTACACAATCAAATGAATGGTATTTAAGATATAGGTATCATGTGCCTGATACATGATGTGCTATGATAAATATTTGCCTTATTTCATATTTATGTTATTATTATCCTTGAGATTTTCTCTAGGATACTATCTATTGATGCATTTGATGATCATTTGTTGATTAAATTTCTTGTGTTTTTATTTATTTAACATTCCATATTGATTAATATTTATCTAGTTATGATAGCCATTTTATTGAATAAATGGAATTTGTTTTCAATTTTTTATTTTTTCATGTTGATTTACATAAATTACATGTGTTTCTATTTATTTACTTTTACATGTTTTTTAATCTCTTTGATTCTTGATTTCATGCAATGTACATAACCCTTACTGAGAATTTGAGCTATCCCATGTTCTTTTCCTTTCCCAAAAATACATGATGTGTATTATGAATGGTATGAAAGAATATTTTAAAGTAAATAATTTTATTCTCGAAAAAAAATAATTTTTAATTTCTTTATTAAAAAGCAATTTGGGAATAATGTGTGTATCTTGTTTACAAAGACAACTAAACTATTTGTTCCTTCATGATGGTATTCCTGGTATTTTATTCCACTTAAATAAGTCTATCACTTCATCCAGGATACTGGTATAAGGCCGCGGCCTTAAACCTTACTTAATATTGAATTAAATGAATAATTCACAATGGGGAACTTTTCAGGTTTACAGTTTTAGAGAATTAGATCTTAACTATTACATCTCCAAAGATTAAAAAGTAGACACATCTACTAAGTTTCCATAAAATAAAAACTCTTAAAAAGAAACATGTCTAGTTCCATGTTTTTGACAGCCTGACATTTCCTTGATCCCATCCTTGGCACTATTCAACTTTATGTCCTGTGAAAAACATTTCATAAAAAACTTGGGATGAGCATAAAAATCTCAGCAAGGGATACACAAAGAATGAAAACTGTTAGTTTTTTAAAGAAACAAGTAAACAATGTATACTTTATCAAAGTAATACCTTTCACCTTTAGGAAGTAGTAAAAACTCTTCACTGAATAAAATATCATTACATACCCTTTTGTAACCAAAAGATTACCATAAAAACCATATAAAGAACACATAACATACAAAGGTAACTTTGGACATAAACATACTTAAATGGAATAACCATACAGTCGACTTCCACACATACTTAAAGGAATAGCCATATGGCCGATTTCCATACCCCAACATTGGAGGTTATAACGTAACCACGCGTCTTGGTATTCACGGCCCCACCCATCATAATGTCCAAGTACCATTATAAAATCATAAGACATTAAACAAATATAATGGAAAGAAAACATTTCCCCATTTCGATCACAATATATCACTTAAATATATCGACATAACAAATCCTTTATAAAAACCATTTTCAATACCAACATACATAAAAGAGTATATGGTATTTATTTCATTTTAAAAAACATTACGGCTTGTTGAGGAAGCCAAAGACCAAATAATACTCACGACGGCAGAAAAGGTCGTTGTCACTGCGTACATTAAAAGAAACATTCCTTTTTTCGTTTAGTAAAACGCTTCGTATAAAAAGATTCCTTTTAATAAAATTAAAATTCAAGGGGGTTTATACACCGTATAAAAGAAAGTTGTGTGTAAACCCAAATATGACCCAATGAAAGGAGATTAAGATGAAGTCCCTTACAAAGTCGGTATCCTTAGATTTAGGATAAATCAATTACATGATTATGTGTGAAAAATACGAATACAAAAAATATATTAGGATATTAATTGTAAAAAAATCATAGGTCATTCACACATAATCATGTAAAAAACAAAACCAATGAAATAGATATTTAACTCAATGAAATGAGATTGAGTTATGATTTCCGATACAAGTCCGTCTAAATGACATAAGATGAGATGATTATGTGTAGAAATAGTATATTCACACAAAGGTTTGTGGAAAATACAACATAGAGATTCCCCACATAATCTTGGAATAATAAAATCAAGAATTATAGGATTAACCCAAATAATTGAAAGTGTGTTAAGAAGTTCCCTTACAGAAAATCGACAGCCTAACAACGTCACTTCAAAATTCATAAAAAGAGTTGATGAGATATAGAAAGGGTATCTCATCACTTGGACATAAAATTTATATAAATAAGGATATATAAGAACATATCCCAACATAATAGTATGTGAATTAAAAGATATAACAAAAGAAGTCTTTTAAAAAGAGGAGGGTGAAAGGTTCCCTTACCGACTTGGGTTACTTTCGAAATGTACACCCCATTGAAGAAGGGTCATACAATGAATATTTAAATACCCATAAATGAAATTATATTAAACAAATATTATAATAATGGGAATTACATACACCATTCAATGGAAATGGTTTCAAATGTAGCATAAATCTCACAGGACTAAAAGTGAGATAAAAAATCCCTTACGAAAACTCGGCAGCCTAACAACGCCACTTAAAACTTCCAAAAATGGATTGATGAGATCAAATAGGATCTCTCATCATATTAAAATAAAATGTAAAGGAAGAGGAATATAAAATAACATCCCACATCATAACAAATATGAGCTTAAAATAATTGACATAAAGGAGAGTACATAAAAAGAAAGAGAGAGGTTATATCTCTTACGAAAATTCGGCAGCCTAACGGCACCACTCAAAACATCCAAAATGGATTGATGAGAGAAAATAGGGTCTCTAATCATATTAACATAAGAATTACAGTAGGATTAATATAAAATAACATCCCAATCATAAGAAATATGACCTTAAATGGAATGACATAAAAGAGTGTACTTAAAAAGAAAGAGAGGAGTAGGATCCCTTACCTCGAGTTCGACTTGACTCAATCATTCTTTAACGTCCTGAATAATAAACTTGTGTTAATTTACACTGGCTTAAGAAAATTTTTCATGTTCATTATTACTTTATATCACTTATTTCCATGTTATAAGCATTATGTAATCATTTAAGTTAATAATGTTTGTTTTGTCGACATTTGGTTCTTAAGTCGAAAGTGGACTTCTTACAATTACATGTTGATCGTGTGGTCAAAGGTTCATTATCTCCAGTATGATATTCGAGATTTGGATATCATATATATCATTTATATCCAGGATATACAAGTATTTATAATATTACATAATCATTTAGAGGTAAGAAATGAAATGCACTGTACATGGATACAGTAAGCCGTACGTACGCATGAACGTTACTTTCATTTCTATGTCATATTAATGGAATTAAAACCAAATGAGAGGTATGTATATTTTAATTCCAGAATTATATTCATCATTTAAATGTAACATATATAATATATAATAACTTTAAATCCAACCTTTATACATCCCACATATGGCATTAATGAATCAAATAACTTTGAGGGGGAGGTAGTCCGCACTTCCTAAAATGAAATTATCGTGTTTACCCACAATGGAAACCATAAAGTTATCCACAAAAGAAAAATAAATAAGATTAAGTAAAACATAAACATATTATATATCATATGTAAATATAGTGACATATTCATGGACACCTTTGAAGGTGTTGTATGAGTGTTGAATAATCATCGTTTCGTGAGGCAGAAATTCACCATCCATAGAAACAGTATGTTCTTTAACCATTAGATGTAGGTGTGTGTAATTGTAGATATAATTATTCATATAACATCATCCTAGTATATTTAAGATACTGGATTTGTTACAAAAGAAAAGAATAAAATGATTTTAGGGTGTTGGAGAAGAAAAATAAAACAAAAGTACACAAGAGAGGACACTACCTTTAAATCGGGTAACTCTCATTGATTTGAGCACAAAGGCTTCCATGGAAAATATTATGCCAAAGTGAGGCTTCAATGATGGAGATAGGGATGTGGAGAGATGCAATGTCCGGGTTTGGACGAGCCAAAGGCTTGAGAGGTGTGGATAAGGTGATAGAGGTGGGGGCCTTTTATAAGAGGAGAGGAGGGGCACTCTTGGAAAGTTAGGAAATGTTACTTTATTTTAGAATGAGTTTCGAATTTTAAAGGTCCCACATTGATGTGTTTCGAGGATAATGTGATAAGGGTTCGAATTAAACTCATCCAATAGGTTTTGGGCATGTTTAGGTCTGAGAGTTTACATTATCTTTCCATTTTATTTAAATCGTTAAATAATGAGGTAATTACTACATCATCATGGTGTCATAAATAATTTAATTTAGTTAATGTATAAAAATTATAAAACAAATACTATGATGTATGAAATCCTTTTATGTTTCCAATTAATATTTATAGTCAAAAATCTGACTTGTATAACCCCATATAAAAATTGTTTTAGTAAAACAACACATGTTTGTTACATTTTAATTTTGACATTATATAAAAAGGTATTAATGTCAATTTCCTACCAAAGTGGCTCCATGGGGTCCCCAAGTTGACCCATTGATTGTCTTTGTCTTCCATGACACATCCAATGTGGGTAGGACATGTGTCTAGGTCATTTCATATTATTAAAACATTATTTTTACCTTAAATTACACTAATTACCTCTAATCACGATTAATAAACTTAAAAGGTACTATTCACCAAAAAATTATTTTAATCCCATTGAACCAAATTTTACTTCTTAATGAAAACCATTTATGTAAGATTTTTGAAATTAAAATCATAGAAGTGGTAAAGTTTCTTTTAAACAAAAAATCAGTTTCTTTAACTACCACTTAGTAGTTTCACTATTCATCAAAAATTGATGTTTTTCAGAAAATTACCAAACATTCACCCTAGGATATATTTGTTATTAAAAATTAAAAAATGATGTATAATTTAAAAAATTCAAAACATATAAGTTACATTAATTAATTCCCGCTTTCAGAGCAAATAGCGTGTTTTTATGAAACAAAAAGTATCAAAAGATTGACACTAGTTTAAGTCCAATTTCAAGATGAAATTAATTCAAACGACCAATATTGGATTAAATGGTTAAAATATATTCTAATTTCACTTTGAAACCAATTAAAAATATAATCTAATCATATAAATAAATTAGATTAAAAATAGGTTTTGAATCAAAATACAACATTTTTCACTATTCAGTAAAAAATGAACATTATCGGAAAAATACCAAAAATTTACACAAAGTAAATTTTGATGTCCTGATTCTAAAGAAGAATTTTATTTTGTCAAATATAACACATAAAATTGTCAAAAGTAGATTTAAAATAGGTTCGTCATCAAAAGGTGGTTAATCGACCTTTTAAAGAATATTAGAATGTTTACGCTTAAAATTGGATTCATTCGAATTTTTAATCCTCTAACATTTATTGTAAAAAGTAAAAATATTTGACAAACATATATAATCATTTATTAGTTAGTTCTGTTCATTCCTGCCATTACAACGACTATGCATTAACTACAATTTAAAATAATATTATTTTATTATTAGAGTGTAACGGAAGATTCCCAAGAAACCCGTTGTTGCGTATTGGGTACGCCATTGAGCATAGCATCCCCTTTAAAGTTATATTAATATTTTTTATTCAAAAATATGGATAAATGGGAAAATTTCATATTTTTTATTTACCTGGGGTGTTACATCCTTCCCCCCTTTTGGAAATTGTGTCCTCGCAATTTTAAAATTGGGCTTGGAAACTTCATTGAAAATCCCACATCGAAACAAGAGTCAGTAAAACAATCACTTTAAAAATAAATAAATAGAAGTAAAAAAGGTCACCCAAGTTAACCCAAACTAGGATTCCAAGTATGAAAATATGGACATGGAGGAAAAAAACAAAGGGTCATGTTCTGATGGAGAGTGATAGTAAACATGACTAGGAGAAAGTTAACCATAAGAAAATCACAAACCTGTGATTGGTTAAATGGTATTCGATTCCCCAGTAGGAAAAGTTAACAATCAAAATTTTTGGTTTTAAGTTACTCTTCATTGAGGAATTTATTTTTTGAGCTTGACTAAATCATAATGAATCATACTTAATTGTCACATAGACTTTCAACTTTTACTAGATTCTTTAATCAAACTCATATTTTCTCCAAAAGACGAGTTTTTAGGAGGACTTGTTCACATTAAGAGTACTATAATCAACTTCTAGAGAATCAACTAATACACAAAAGAGAACTATATACTTCTAATGTCTTTAGACTTTAACCAAAACCAAAACCAAAAAGGTTAGTACAAGATCAGATAATCCAGAAAAGGATAACCCATTATAAAAAGAAAATCAATTCTTAATCTTCAAAATTTGTTCAACAAAACCCAACGTTCCATGAAGACCATAAGTAAACCAAACAAAGATTGAAACCCAAATATTTGAAGGATTTAATCACATAGTCTTCCAAGTTAAATCGTATCATTTATCTCCAAAAAACATCAGTTTCTCTTAAAGTCTCGTATTGAAAATTAATTAACTTAATCACATATCCTCCATGATAGGTTAATAAATTTCCATAGATAACCCAAAATCAACTTACTCTTAATTCATAAAATAGTCTAACTAAAAAGAAGTAGTCAAACTAACCAGGGACTTCATGTAGTCCAGTGGTATGCGATAAATACCAGTCGCACTTTGGTTGTGGGTTCGATTCCCGCAGCTTTGTCCGATGCGACGGGTTGTCACATGGTCTGCGTGTTGTCCTTTTTCCAAACTATATAATTCTCAAATAATTATCCAAAAAGAGATAAAATCATCAAAAATAACCATAACATAATTTAACCTCAATTGTATCTCATTCCTTTCACTTTCCATCATAACATATAGTGACCCATAATTACCTCAAAAGTAAGGATCATATAAACCCAAATGGTTCTTTATAACTATGTCCACACAAGAACAGATAACTATTCCTTGAATAAAAATTTCATATATCAAACATCAGGGTTACACATACTATAAAAAGTCTTCTATTGTAACCCCATCATCAAAAGTGACTTAATGCTCATAAGAATTTCACCATAACTCTTGAATCCCTTATATGTTGACTTCTTACTCATTAAACATTCTTCATGATGCATTAACCATTCCCTTCAAAATTATTCTGAAATAATTCTTTCCTACAAACAAAATCACGAATCATTTCATAAGATTCCAAAATAGGAAAAAAAAATTTATGAAATAATCCATACCTTTGATTGGGCATTGTCAGTTTCGTCATCCTCAATCAGAATGGAATTAGGTATTGGTAAACGAATATTTGTACGATCTTGGTGATCCCATTCACGAAACTTATTCATAGGAAATGTGTTTTCATAATGACCATGCACACCACATTTAAAACATTCAATTGATCCCTCAAAAAGAACTTCTTTCCCTTTCCTCAAGTCAAATGGATGCCTCCTTTTTCTATGGAAGGTTCTTACATTATGACCTTCATTTCCACATCTATAGCATATTTCTGTCCCTTTGAAACATTTTCCTAGGTGTTTCTTTCCACATCTTTGACACATAGGTTTTTGAACAAACTTGCCTTTATGATTATTACCTATAGTTCCGTAGGGATTTTTTTCTCGCATATATGATTCCTTATAGAAATCACAAAGGTTTAGGTGGTCAATAATGACTCTAGAAAGTTGGTTGAGGATAAAAACAAGAGTTATCATTGCAGCTCCCATATCATTTAGTTGCTCGCTCAGAAAACTATCACAATTTCCTTCACATCCACTGTTAATTTGGTGCCTTCTAGATCCAGCCATTTACTAAAAGCAAAAAGGTCAGTGTGAGTATATCAACAAAACCATCATGTACTAGTGAGGAATATAAACACTAATATATACTTACTCATTCACTTTATCTAAAACTAGGACTCTTTCTGAAATCCTAACCATTATGGTAATGTCACTTATGCTTAGAGAATACCCTAACCTCTAAAGTTATCTAAACCGACCTCTGATACCAACTATAAGGCCATGTCCTTAAACCTTACTTAATATTGAATTAAATTAATAATTCACATTGGGGATCTTTTCCGGTTTAGAGTTTTAGAGAATTATATCTTAACTATTACATCTCCAAAGATTACAAAGTATACACTTCTGCTAAGTTTCCATAAAATAAAAACTATTAAAAAGAAACATGTCTAGTTCCATGTTTTCGACAGCCTGACATTTCCTTGATCCCATCCTTGGCCCTATTCAACTTTATGTCCTGTGAAAAACATTTCAAAATAAACATGGGATGAGCATAAAAAGCTCAGCAAGGGATACACAAAGAATGAAAACTGTTAGTTTTTCAAAACAACAAGTAAACCATGTATATTTTATCAAAGTAATACCTTTCACCTTTAAGAATTAGTAAAAACTCTTCACTGAATAAAATATTATTACTTACCCTTTTGTAACCAAAAGATTACCATAAAACCCATATAAAGAACACATAACATACAAAGGTAACTTGGGACATAAATATACATAAATGGAATAACCATATGGTTGACTTCCATACATACTTAATGGAATAGCCATACGGACGACTTCCATACCCAATGCATTGGAGGTTATAATGTAACCACCTGTCCTGGTATTCACGGCACCACCCGTCATAATGTCCAAGTACCATTATAAAATCATAAGACATTAAACAAATATAATGGAAAGAAAAAATTTCCACATTTCAATCACAATATATCACTTAAATATATCAACATAACAAATCCTTTATAAAAACCATTTTCAATACCAACATACATAAAAGTGTATATGGTATTTATTTCATTTTAAAAAACATTACTGCTTGTTGAGGAAGCCAAAGACCAAATAATACTCGCGGCGGCGGAAAAGGTCATTGTCCCCGCGTACGTTAAAAGAAACATTCATTTTTGTCGTTTAGTAAAATGCTTTGTATAAAAAGATTCCTTTTGAATAAAATTAAAAGTAAAAGGGGTTTATACACCGTGTAGAAGAATGTTGTGTGTAAAACCAAATATGCCTCAATGAAAGGAGATTGAGATGAAGTCCCTTACAAAGTCGGTATCCTTAGATTTAGGATAAATCAATTACATGATTATGTGTGACAAAAACGAATACACAAAATATAAGTGGATATTATGTGTAAAACAATCAGAGGTCATTCACACATAATCATGTAAAAACAAAACCAATGACATAGATATTTAACTCAATGAAATGAGATTGAGTTATGATTTCCGATACAAGTCCGTCTAAATGGAATAAGAATTTATCAATGAGATGATTATGTGTAGAAATATTATATCCACACAAAGGATTCTGTAAACTAAAACATAGAGATTCCACACATAATCTTGGCATAATAAAATCAATAATTAGAGGTTTAACCCAAAGAATTGAATGTGGGTTAAGAAGTTCCCTTACAGAAATTCGATAGCCTAATGACGTCACTTCAAAATTCATAAAAAAAGTTGATGAGATATAAAAAATGGTATCTCATCACTTAGACATAAAATTTATATCAATAAGGATATAGAAGAACATATCCCAACATAATAGTATTTGAATTAAAAGACATAACAAAATAAGTCTTTTAAAAAGAGCAGGGTGAATGGTTCCCTTACCGACTTGGGTTACTTTCGAAACATACACCCCATTGAAGAAGGGTCATACAATGAATATTTAAATACCCATAAATGAAATTATATTACAAAAATAGTATAATAATGGGAATTAAATGGACCACCCAAAGGAAATGGTGGAAAATGTAGCAGAAATCTCACGGGACTAAAAGTGAGATGAAAAATCCCTTAAGAAAACTTGGCAGCCTAACGGTGCCACATAAAACATCCAAAAATGGATTGATAAGATCAAATAGGGTCTCTCGTCATATTAAAATAAAATTTAAAGCAAGAGGAATATAAAATAACATCCCCCATCATAACAAATAGGATCTTAAAATAAGTGACATAAAGGAGAGTACTTAAAAAGAAAGAGAGACGTTATATCTCTTACGAAAATTCGGCAGCCTAACAGCGCCACTCAAAACATCCAAAATGGATTGATGAGAGAAAATAGGGTCTCTCATCATATGAAAATAATAAGTACAGTAGGATTAATAAAAAAGAACATCCCAATAGTAAGAAATATGAGCTTAAAGGTAATGACATAAAAGAGTGTACTTAAAAAGAAAGAGAGGAGTAGGATCCCTTACCTCGAGTCCAACTTGACTCTATCATTCTTTAACGTCCTGAATAATAAACTTGAGTTAATTTCCACTTGCTTAAGAACCTTTATAAATTTCATTATTCTTTTATATCATGAATTTCCATGTTATAAGAATTATGTAATCATTTAAGTTAATAATGTTTGTTTTGTCGATATTTGGTTCTTAAGTCTAAAGTGGAATTCTTACTATTACATGTTGTTCGTGTGGTCAAAGGTTCCTTATCTACATAATGATATTCGGGATTTGGATATCATTTATATCATTTATATCCAGAATATACAAGTATTAATAATATTACATAATCATTTAGAGGTAATAAATGAAATGGACCGTACATGGAGACGGTAAGTCGTACCTACGCATGAACGCTACTTGCATTTCTATGTGATATTAATGGAATTAAAACCAAATGAGAGGTATGTATATTTTAATTCCAGAATTATATTAATCATTTATATGTAACATATATAATATATAATAACTTCAAATCCATCATTTATACATCCCACATATGGCATTAACGAATCAAATCACTTTGAGGGGGTGGTTGTCCGCACTTCCTAAATTGAAATTATCGTGTTTACCCACAATGGAAACCATAAAGGTATTCCACAAAAGAAAAATAAAGAAACATAAGTAAAACATAAACATATTATATATTATATATAAATATAGTGACATCTTAATGGCCACCTTTGATGGTGTTATATGAATGGTGAACAATCATCATTTCGTGAGACAGATATTCGCCATCCACAGAAACAGTATGTTCTTTAACCATTAAATGTAAGTGTGTGTAAGTGTATCTAGAATGCTTCTTATAACTACATACTATTATATTGAAGATACTGTATTTTTTACAAAATAAAAGAATAAAATGAGTTTAGGGGGTTGGAGAAGCAAAATAAAACAAAAGAACACAAGAGAGGACACTGCCTTTAAATCAGGTAACTCTCTTTGATTTGAGTTCAAAGGATTCCTTGGAAATGATTCTGCCAAAAGTGAGGCTTCAATGAGGAATATAGGGATGTGGATAGATGAAATGTCAGGTGTTGACCGAGATAAAGGCTTGAGAGGTGTGGGTAAGGTGGTAGAGTTGGGGGCCTTTTATAAGAGGAGAGGAGGGGCACTCTTGGAAAGTAAGGAAATGTTACTTTATTTTAGAATGAGTTTCGAATTTTAAAGGTCCCAAATTGATTTTTGTCGAGGTTAAGGTGATAAGGGTTCGAAATCCACTCATCCAATAGGTTTTGGGAATGTGTAGGTCTTAGATTTTACATTATCATTCCATTTTATTTAAATCGTTAAATAATGAGGTAATCACTGCATCATCATGGTATCATAAATAATTTAATTTAGTTAATGTCTAAAAATTATAGAAAAAATACAATGATGTATGAAATCTTTTTATATTTCCAATGAATATTTATAATAAAAAATCTGACTTGTATATCCCCATATAAAAATTGTTTTAGTAAAACAACACATGTTTGTGACATTTTAATTTTAACATTAAATAAAAAGGTATTAATGTCATTTTCCTACCAAAGTGTCTCCATGTGGTCCCCAAGTTGACCCATAGATTTTAATGGTCGGTCATGACATATTCAATGAGTTTAGGACATGTTTCTAGGTCATTTCATATTATTAAAACATTTTTTTTACCTTAAATTACACTAATTACCTCTAATCGCGATTAATAAACTTAAAAGTTACTATTCACCAAAAAATTATTTTAATACCATAGAACCACATTTTACTTCTTAATTACAACCATGTATGTAGGATTTTTTAAATTCAAATCACAAAAGTGGTAAAGTTTCATTTAAACGAAAAATCAGTTTCTTTAACTACCACTTAGTGGTTTCACTATTCATCAAAAATTGATGTTTTTCAGAAAATTACCAAAAATTCACCCTAGTCTATATTTGATATTCCAAATTCAAAAATGATGTCTAATTTAAAAAATTCAAAACATATAAGTTACATTAATTAATTTAATAATTAATTCCCGATGTCAGAGCAAATAGCGTGTTTTTATGAAACAAAAAGTATCAAAAGATGGACACTAGTTTATGTCCAATTTCAAGATGAAATTAAATCAAACAACCACTATTTGATTAAATGGTAAAAATATATTCTAATTTCACTTTGAAAACAATTAAAAAGATAATATAATCATATAAATAAATTAGACTAAAAAGAGGTTTTGAATCAAAATACAACATTTTTCACTATTCATTAAAAAATTTACATTATCGGAAAAATACCAAAAATTTACACAAAGTAAATTTTGATTGCATGATTCTAAAGAAAAATTTTATTTTGTCAAATATAACACATAAAATTGTCCACAATTGGATTTAAAATAGGTTCGTCATCAAAAGGCGGTTAGTCGACCTTTTAAAGAATGTTAGAATGTTGATGCTTAAAATTGGATTCATTCAAATTTTTAATCCTATAACATTTATTGTAAAAATTAAAAATATTTGACAAACATATATAATCATTTTTTAGTTAGTTCTGTTCATTCCCGCCATTACAACGTCTAGGCATTAACTACAATTTGAAATAATTTTATTTTATTATTAGAGTGAAACGTAAGATTCCCAAGAAACTCGTTGTTGCGTATTGGGTACACCACCGTGCATAGAATCCCCTTTAAAGTTATATTGATATTTTTTATTCACAAATATGGATAAATGTGAAAATGTCATATTCTTTATTTACCTGGGGTGTTACAACTGGGGTTGGGGTTTCTATATTTAAAATCAGAGGAAGTTTATTAGAAACCATGGAAACTAGATTTAGGAAAACCTAGATTAGGGATCAAAACCAAATTATACACTTTAGGGATAAGTATGGAAGAATATAATGAAGTTTTGGTAAGTTAAATATTATGTGGTTGTTCCTTTAAATACATCCCTCTATTAATACAACATGTGGGAGTGGTTATGAAATAGATTGTCCAAGGCGCAATAACTCTGAAAATGGAAGATTGGGATTGACTCAATCAACACCTGGTGCATGAAAACATGTTTTACTATCACCTTGTTTGAAAAAATATGGGTATATAATTAGGATAATTCATATATTCTTTACAACCAATTATTAATTATTCAAATAAATGATTCTTGGGTCTTTATTATTCTGTATATATGATGAATAGAATTCAATTAAAATTGGGAAAGGGTAGAAAAAATCCCAGAATAAGATTAAAGAAAAATGTTCAACGGTGATGAATATGTAAAGAAAGGATTCATCCAAGTGAAGTACAAGCTTCTTCACATACTGCCTCTCTACATATTTTTCCTATGCTTCATGAGGTTCCCTATGAATGAAATAGTTTACATGAGGAGGAAGTACTATTGACACCTGAAGAATGAGACGAAGTCATTTGTGGGGATGGGTGCTAATTTCCACCCCCAAGAATTATTGTCTCCCATGAATGGAATAGTTTTTGGTATGGGGTGGTACTCGTGATACTCTCAGATGTGAAATGTTTTCATTCGGGGTCAGGAGGTGATTTCGTCCCCCGTGAATGATAACCCCCATTAATGAAATCATTCATGGTATCGGGAACCCCCTAGGATCCTGTAAAAGAAGTCTTGTGGCCCACCAAAGGTAACCAACCATGCTAATACTTAGTCCATATGTTCCTCTATATAGGGACACCAGGGTGGGCCGAAAACGGAATCAAATGAGGAAGAAATTTTGGCGAAAAAGTGAACATGGTAGGAGGAAATCCCAAACAAGAGCCAAATCATAGTGATTTCATTTACCAATATTTAAAATCCCACCCCATATTATTAAGGTTAAAATAAAAGAACAACCAAATGTCTCCAATATTAAAACATTTTTAAGACACCATTTCGAAGGGAGAAAATAGATGACCCCTTTATGGACCAACCCCTCGCATAGAGAAACGCTTTGTTGGAGGAACCGTACCCCATGTAGAAAAGTGCACGTGAGAGGAAAGTTTTCCTATGTTGAAAATAGTTACATCGGAGGATCCCTAGTTCGCAAAGAACTATACAAAAAAATACATTACCCTCACCCATATAGAATTATTTTAAGGAGGGGGAACCCCATACTACCCAAGAACATGCTATGTATAATGAGGAATCATAGGATGTTCTGTACTTTAACTCCCATCACTCCCTTTCCATGCCTCATCGAGCCTTATATTGGTTCGTCCACAAACCTATCCAATAGTGTTATACCAAGTCTTTTCCAAAGCCACCTAAACTATATGATTAGATTATTGGACACATCTGTATTTCCTCTTGAGTCTATATACCAGTGTTAAGTGGATTCACATTTGTATCCTCCTAAATAAGGCATACCTTCAAAATATTTCATCCCTAAATTCCATTGTTAACGAGCATTCCAAACATGGGGATCTCATGTGAAAAAATCAGATCCATGTAAGTGTGAGGATCATATTTCCATTTCCCTTTGATAGAGAATGAGATCCTCTCCCTACAACCAATTTTAGGCCATCCCTCATGGATTAATCCCCTATCATTTCTTGCTGGAGGAAACACTATTTCTCTTCTAAACCTTATCCCAAGGACTTAGCTGGATTGATACCCATATGGAACAATACAATTTACTCAAATAAAAGAGGATATGAGAACACTCAAACCCATTTAAATCTGTCTTTGGTCTTCAGTATCTAATCCATCAATGCATACAGTGGATCATGTGATCTTTATATCTACTACTTCTTCTTGTTTATCATGTAGATCTAGACTCATTTGATCATAGAGGTTAGTGGATATCATGACATCCACCTGATCCCAAACCTCCAAATAGGTCGCTTTCATGCATAATCCCAATCACATGATCAACATGAATTCTTTATAGATGTAAGCTCCTACTTCTATTCAAATGGTCTTCTTCCATTCGTAATTCCCAACCATACGCACCATGGGCCTTCTCCATAGATGTGTGACCCAACTTAAGGAACTATGTGGGATTTGATTTCTAACTAATTTATGTATGTAGAAATCCTCCATGGGGTCCAATCCCAACACCAAAATTCAACCTAATTTCCTCTAAGACATTTTCCTAATAGTTTCTGTCTATATTTGATACCACATACCTTTCAGGATTCCTTGATCTACGTCCCACAGCATCCTTGAATAGGAACCTTTTTCTCTAACGTCCTTACCACATGACATTAAACTGCAAGGTTGGGTCCTTATCATATTTATTTAAAAGGCTATAAACCTTGTTAAATGGAACTGAACTACATGGATTATGATTTGTCACATGAGGATATGTAGGAATACCATCTTATGGGTTTGACCCTGACATAATGAAAAATTCTATCACCCTATATGATAGAAAGCACTAGAGAACCTCACCATGTGTGTTAAAACTATCATCATCCTAATAAATGACTGAAGAATATCTAATCCATCTATAAAAGGGTACCATTGATTAAGAGACATATATAAAAATAGTCATCACTATCAATGAATAATCATTGATACCTATAGATCAATATAATACCTTGTGGGTTCTTAAATGGTCACTAAATCTGGGTGATTCACCTATACATACATGGGAATGAAAAAAGTAATAATTAACGTATATTAAATCCATAAGAGAGTCCTTGAATAGGAAATAGTTCCACCCAAAATGGTCTGATGAGACTGACTTCCCAACCTCTCCATAAATGTTAGTTATTATATTTTATTAGACAAGTTACCCAATGAACTCATGTTTTTGTAATGTAGGTCCATGAGTATTTATGGATATGAGAGTTGTTGGGAATTTCTGGATCCACTGTCAAAACAAATTGGAGATGGTTTAGAGATGTTTTCCCAAATTTCAATAATTGATTGAAATTTACCCCCTATTATAAACTCCCAAGAGAAAAACAATATTTCATTGGAAAAAAAAAATGGTGAATCCGATGTGAAATAAATTAGTAACTAAATGTTCTTAACAAGATAAAAATGATAGACTGTCCAGTCCACATAGGTTCTTTTCGTTCCTATCATATTAGTCAATTCCACAATTTCATTAGAATCAAAATAGTGAACCTGATGTGAATCCTTAACCATGGTGGCAATGTTCCCTGCGTCAAGCCCCATTTTCATCCAAAATCGAATTGTTCCAAATGAAACAATCAATTACATATGTGGTCCTGTGATGTTATGTTGATGTGGTTTTAATATATATTTTTTACATATATTGTTGGCACTCTTAACTAGAACCCTCTTCAATCCAATGAAATATCACAAGAATTTAGGGACACGCACATCAGCCATTGCATAGAAAGGGACCACAACTAAACCAAGGATGTCATCGCCCACCAAACACCTTAAACGTTGGGTCTCAAGTAAATTGTTCCCAAAGTACAACCAGAATGGTACTCTACCAACACACTATGTATATAGAAACGTCATCCAATCCATGAAGCCCCATTAGTCATATTCCCAGAAATGGTTGGTAATCCATAACTACAAGGATGCAGTATCTATCTCAATTCGTTTTGGGATCCAATCTCTAAAACATGATAATGAGTTCCTCCCATACTGTAGGTAGTCTGATGCATTAGTTTCCAATGACTTTACCCTAGTATCAAAGGGATACTACCCATAGGCCTCTATCAAAAAAATTTCCACCAACATCATGTGGCCCAACATCCTCACCATGATGAGGATACTGCCCTATCACCCCCAGCTAAATTTAAGCAGAACTAGGTCCCCATGTCATCCTAAAAAGATCTATGATCGGTCAAATAATAATACAACATTATCGAAATCCCAAATAAAGAATATTTCTAAAAAAATACAGTTGAAACCTACAAGAAGATGTATATTTCTACTTCATCATATGAAGTTAGTCAGTTAAATATGATGAAAAACCATGAACAAACAAAAAATTCTTCTCATTCAAATCAATCCCATCTTGAAAATATGGTTGAAAATTATGGGTAGATGAAAATTACAACTCATACACAAGATGTTATTCTTTCAAATATGCTGGAAAATGAGAAGATACAGACCCCCTAACATATGTCTAAATCCCATCAATCATATATGATGAGAAACTATAGGAAGACAAAAATTATTACATATGCATACCAATATCATCAATGAAATATGATATAAATCTATAAGAATATTCAAATACCTAATTTGGAAAATCAATACCTCCATAATAATATGTGCAAAATTAGAGAAACCATTAATCAAATCCTGGATAAATGTTAGGGGTAAACTCATATCCCTGTCCATCAATAGAGGACTTTCAATAAATACTCATAGGAAATGGAAGACTGGAGCATGCCCATATTCCTTCTCCAACACCAAAATGGGTGTATATTATATTGAAAACTATGTATATATATATCAAAAAATAGTATCATAGATGGAGGATCAAAAAATAGTTCTATACCATATCATATTGGCTTTCCATAATGTAATCACATCAATAGAAATAAAAATGATTTTGGGCCACAACCCTACCCCCTCAAGTGGGGTGACACAGCAACATAATGGGTTAGTTACTCATGATCATACATGAATCCTTACTTCTTCCTAGAGGGGGGTTCATCAAAAATATTACATGATAAATGGACTACTGTATTAAACAGAAATACTCATTCCAATTGGGGGAGCTGGTCTACTTTAGTGGTCACTATAGTGTAGACATATATATTTACCATAATTCAATAATATTATCATCATATAGAGTA
The DNA here is from genome assembly GCA_963277665.1 of Viscum album. Lineage (NCBI taxonomy): Eukaryota > Viridiplantae > Streptophyta > Magnoliopsida > Santalales > Viscaceae > Viscum > Viscum album. The sequence continues at coordinate 1,392,529,527 of OY728152.1, forward strand.
AAAATATTAGGATACAATAGAATAACAAACCTTATATGAAATCCTTCATTAATAGAAAATGTGTCCTAGGATCCTACTGATTATTTTTCCAAATTAAGGAAGTGGTTGTTGGATTTTTAAATTTCCTCCCCACAATATTATTACCACCTGCTTTGGATGTCCTCCCTAAAGCATAATCCATGAAGGATTCCTTAAAGGGAATAAGATGATCAATCATGAGAGTCTATCTCTGCTTGAGTGTCATAGTATTCCTAGTCATGGAAATAATATCAAATAGCAATAAGGTCCTCCCCTTTTTGTCGTCCACCAGGAAGGTCCTTCCTAGGGTGTATGCCGCCTAGATTCTCCCTAAATTCAGACATCGAGCAATGATGGTGTTCCCCAAAATGATAAATTTCACTAAAAATGGCCTCATATTTATTTCATATTCCCTAAATGTCTACTCCATGGTACACTCTGTAGAAATTGCCTCTATAGCCAGACATCAAGCTATGATGGTAGTCCTCTCCATGATTGCACCTGATGTGAATGCCCTCCCCACAGTGACACCTTATTTCAACAATAATTATGCCCCATTAAATTTTCCTCCATAAAGTTATTCCCTATAGTATACACTAAAAATCTTCTCCATGTATTTAGACATCAAGCTATGATGGTATTCTACTTCATAATAGCATTTTCTATGAAGGACCTCCTCACAGTGACACCTTATTTCAGTAATAAGGTCTTACCCTTGCCTTCATATTTCATTAAAGGTCCTCCCTAGGTTATACAGTCCAAAAATTATCCCAAAAATATTAAATCAAGGTATTATGGATGTCCTCTCCATGATATAACCCGATGTGAAGTTCCTCCCCATAGTGACATCTTATTTCAGCATGATGGTCCTTCCCTTGCTTAGTTAATTATGACAAATCATTCATACTCTGAGGCTCATGGAATGATGAGATTATACATGATAGAAACAATATCAATGAAAAGAGATATCCTTTATCTACTAGGATTTTTCCCCGTAAAATGATCATATTCCATTCCAACCCCCAACTATTCCAATACCAATTAGACATTCGCAATCCGAGCTTCTTGTAAAAAAATATTCCAGAAGAACCCTTGTTGGGAAGATCAAGTATAGGAGTGTCTAGAATAAGAACAAAGGTATGTGATCCTCATGAGAATATTATTGGATAGGGATTATATACCCAATATGTTATTTCCATCATCCACTTATCAGTTCAGCATTCTAGAGTCATAGACAAAAGAATCGATACACAATATCCAATGAATATATAGACAACTCTCCACCACATAAAATAGAAATTATTTCCCTATGATGGGTACGTAGGCCAGGAGAAAATATTTCTACATCTTCTTCACCATATCAACTTGGAAGCACTTACATAAGCGTGGAGACCATGATCATAGAAATTATGGAATGATCTTAAATCGGTATAAATTGATGCAATGCATGAGTTTCATATTCTAATTTTCAACAAACAACATGGTGTTCATATCTAGGGGTTGGTGGGAAAAGGATGTTTAAATTTGACCTCATTCCTAGTACATAAGAACCAAATTTAAATGATGCCTTGTATTGTCATTATTCTACGACGATTATCAAATAGAACCCTTGTTCAGGAAAGGCGAGATTCTCAATAAGAATAGACCGTGAATAAGTGTCAAATTACTTAGGAATGATGGGAGAAATCCATATAAATACACATGAAATAGGTATTTGAGAACATTCAACATGATTCTCAATCAAGGGAAACCAATCATCGAGCACTATTAATTCCCTTAAGAGAAAATAGCTTTCATGCAGACTAAACATCATATCAGACTCACACACAAACTAGGATGAGTGAGATTAATAGAGTAGTGATCGTAGTAGTTACAGCCATAGTATGTGATTGGCCCCAACCCTATGGGATGGGGATATTTTTTCCATAAAATTCACCCATAAGATTGATAAATTTAGATAGAGTAATGACAATAAGATAATGGGAGCAACCCCATCCTGCAGGGCTAAGTGCATTTTTTCCTCAACTACCGCCTCAATGGAAATCATCCTTTTCTCGTTTTAGGAGGACAGAAAGAGGTATGGTCTCCCTGTCTATCTTCTCTTATAACCCATTTCCCCTAGAAGGGAGGAATATGACCAAGCTATATAGAGGTTTCCTTGAAGTTATTCATTCTATGAAACTATTAGTGGATCATGGAAAGTGAGGGAGAGGTCCAATATAGCAGGAAAATATCCATAATATCGTTCAATAGCCAGTATAAAATGAAATGTGCAATATGAATTAGTGAACACTGTGGATATAAATCCTTTATATGGCACCAAAATAATTATAGAAGTGAATTTAAATGATGGTTCTATCCAAGATGCGGTTCACACTAAGGATGAATGGTTTTGTACCCAAAACCAAAGAATCACCTTAAATTTGGGTGTTCCCTATGTTAATCCCATATTTCATCCTCAATGATTCTATACCATTAAAAATAATAAAAGCATGGTTATGTATGAAACACCTCCCACTATCGGTGAGGAGGAGATCCATATACTCAATAAAATATTAAATCCGCAGGATGATGATATAGAAGAGATGAGCTGAATCAATGTTCATTTTCTTCGAGGTAGAATTCCTATTGAATATTATCCCCTATCAGAGCCTTAATGTACAAATCCACGAGGTGTACCTCAGCAGTAAAGATTTATCCCAATGATTGAATTAAGGAAAGGATATATACCCAACAGGTCTCCTGGACCATAGGTATACCTAGACCTTATCAGGGATGAATATCAATATTTACCTCCATTAAGGATGAAACATGAACTAGTTTAGGAAAATCCCCAAATGATATCCCTGACTGGATATCAACCTCAAATAAGGACTGAACTAGAAGGCTTGATCCAATCTATTTCTGCACAAGTCTAAGCTTAGTTTCAAAAAACACTCATCAAGTGATTATCAAAAACATTGAATCATTGACTAATCAATTATAAGCTGTGGAGGAGCGGAATGCTATAGTGTAGCTGGAATGGATACCATACCCTGACTAGGTGAGCGACAACACACCCCCACAAAATTTTGGGAGTCATTCATTTCCCATATTCAATGGCTCAGGTGACCCAAAACAACATCTGACACACTATGAATTCCATTGTAATCTCATGATGGAAACACCTAAGAAATAAGATGTATTGAATCTTAGATGCTTTGTGAAAACCCTTCACGGGCCATCCTTGGGATACTACACCAGTTTTACAGTGTAGTTAATAACGAGATGAGAGGATCTCCATTGGAAATCACTCATTTAGTTCATATTAATGCTGAAAAAGACAATAATCAGTGGCCTCTGGAATAGAAAATAGTATGAAAATGAGAGAGTCTTAGATTTCACTTCCATCTAGAAATGGTCATACTACTATCTAAACCAACTGCTTCCCCATGAATACAATCTATCCCACTTTATTGATAAAAATCATGAAAATCTGTGAATGCCACTAATCCCAGTGAAATATTCAAATGGATTCGGGATTTCTATTCCATTTCCTAAAAAATGGATGACCCTATATGACTAAATAAGATCATATATCCGATAACTCTTTCAATCTTGAGGAAGATATAGGGAAATGATTATGTGGAATCTATGGCACTTAACCCAACCTTCATGCCTACTCAAGATCAAATTCTTGAATTGTATCATGAAACACCCACTAAAATCAACAGAAATCCCCACCTCAACTGGATGAGTAGAGGGGACCCTGGCGGTATAAATTTTTGGGGATAAAGAAAAATGTTTACTTGTTCATAGATGATCTAGTCTATGTCTATTTTATAGGTTCCATGGAAAATGATTTTCTTCACCTACCAGAGTCAAAAAGTGATGACCATGTAGGTCTTGATGATGAACCATATTAATTCCCCATTCAAAAGATACTGGGATACAACATCTAGGAATTTTTTTTGTTCAAAGACCTCTTACAGAAAATGGTAGATTCTAGAAGAGTAATGTTGGGAAGACCATCTGCATAATTAGTGTATGTTTCTTCCACGACCAATGGATGATGGTGCTTATTAGGTTACCACCATAAATGTTCTTAAGTGATCCCAATCAACCTCTTAAAATATTTCATTGATGAATATTTGTTTCCCATTAATTATATTGATCATATGGGTCTATGTTCAAATGTATTTTCATCAATCTTCATGATTTCATTCATGACGACTGATTCTAGTAGTGTTGAAAAGATTGATTAATCCCAATACATTGGTGAAATATCATATCAAATAACAATTATTCCACCCCTAAAGCTCTAGGAAATACCTTCCTCGCTAGTTGAGGAGGAAGAGGTTTTCTTCTCACTAAAAGTTGATAAAGATTATTATCCTCCATCTTTCAGTCCATCCTCTTGAGAATTTCAATGAAATACCACATTTTTATCTAGGTCAGAAGAAGTTTCTTCATATTCAAAATACTAAGATATCAGATCCTCTCAAAACTATATAGAAATTGACCCTAGACTTACTCCACATATGGAACAATAAGAAGAAGATAATGAAGAGGAAGATGAAGAGGACCTTTGGGATTCCCCTCCATCATTTGAGGAGGGAGTCTTTACCACTATTGATGAACATATAAAAATTAATATATGTACTAAATAAGACCCATGACCCACGTTGATTAGTACATTCATGTGTTTTTTAGAGCATGAGGTATATGCATCCTTGCTAAAAAAACATCAAGATGTGTTCTCCTAGAACTACACAAGAATTGTTGCGCCTAGATCCGAAGGTGGGAACTCACCACTTGGTCCTACCAGAGGACCAAAAGGGTTATGAAAAAGAAGATAGATGGACACACCTGACAAAAACAACCAAAATTAAGGATAAAATCTACAATCTCATTAGATACATATTCATTCGGGATGTTAAATATACAAAATGGATGGAAAATATCATACATGTTTGGAGGAATACTGAGATAATCAGAGTCTGCATCAATTTGAGAGATCTCAAATGACCACACTTGAAGGATAATTTTCCATTTTCGATCATAGAACTACTAAACTATGTAACAACCATGTATGAGTATCTCTACTTTATGGATGGAAATTTAGGGTATAATTATATTTGAATAGCCTAAGAAGATGATGATTACACTACCTTCATCCCCCACAATGTGTATTTTGTTATCTTGTAATTCCCTAATGATTAAAGAATGATGGTGCTATATACCAACCTATTGCACATCATGTCATAAAACATTTCTTATGAATTATTTTTAGTGCTATGTTGAGGACATAGTGGTTAAATCCTAACAATTCTATAAACACCTGGTCAATCTTGAGACCATTTTCAATAAGATGCGACAACACATAAACCTTCTGAATTACTCATTTAGTGTCACCTTAGTGAAATTTCATGGCTTATTTATATGCCATCATGGCATTGAAGTCGACCCCAAGAAGAAAAATGTTATCCTTGGAATTTCACATCCTCAAAACCTCACAAATTTGAGAGGAATTCAAGGTTACTTGTCCAATATTAGGAACTTCATAGGAAACCTTGTATGAAAATATCTTCCCTTCACTAGGTTTATGAAAAAGGGGGTTACATATTAGTGGAATAAAGTTTTTATGTAAGAATTTTACTATCTCATGAAATATAGTTTGATCTTGCCTATGCTAATGCATATTATTGAAGTAAGGATGTATATTCTTTATGTGATGGCCTTAGAGATATCATGGGGTGCCTTCCTCGGTCAAAATAATGAATCAAAAAATGAAAATAGACTTTATTAGTTTAGATGAACCATTATCAATGATGAGAATCGACATTCATATATTGATAAGTGCTTCTTGGCGCTAATCATTGTAGTTCAAAAATGAGGCACTACCTATTGCATCATCAGCTATGTTTGGTCCCTCACAGTAACCTGCCCAAATACATTTTCATCTATCCAATGTTTACCATATATCTACCATAGTGAGTGGACATCCTTCATCATTTTTACACTCATTTAATTCCTTAGAAAATGGTCAAAACTTAGACCTTACTTGATTTTTAGGATGAGAACCCCTTGATAAAATCAATGACATTAGAAACTGAATTTCCTGATGAAGTTGTTCTTTTCTTTTCAAGAGGGATCACAGTTATGGGGAATACATTTTGATGGAGCATCTAGAATCCCAATTAAATATATTATTGAAAACCCCAATCTCATCAAAGTGGGGTTGGGATTCATGCATATATCTCTATCAATGATAGTCATACCTTAATCCTTCCTATTTTTGGATGGTTTAACAAACTAGAAACTAGAATATCAATCTCTTGTAAACAGTATGGACTTGGAAATTCATATACAAGTCAATAACATAAGTATAAGAGGTTGCTCCTAAATGGACATTAAGTAGGTTAAAGATGATTATGCCATAATAATGAAGACCTAATCAGCCTTCTAAACCACATCTAAGGACTAATGGAGAAATTCCATTTGGAACTGACATTGTCTCTTGTCCCATGGTCAAGAATATGCATGAAAATGCATTGGAAAATAGAGCCACAACACAATCTGATTACGAGCGGGATGAGACAATCATCATCAGTACACATCATAATATGGTATCATGTTTCATTAAAAATATCATGGAATAGATCGATGAGATTAGCCCCATCTTGGAACCACACGATCCAACTACTAGCTGGATAAATCCCATTTTGGACTGACTTATAATAGAGAGCCCCTACTAGATAGATTCGAGAGAGTGGATGTCTAAAGATGAGAAACTAATTTTTTCTATATGATAATAAATATTCAAATGTTCCTTTATAAATGCAGCCTTGATGGGGTCCTTCTTAGGAGAATTTATGGAGAAGAGACCACTGATCTCCTGAAGTAAGTGCACAGAGGAGCCTATGACTCTCACATGTTAGGAGTCAAGATTTCCCCCCAAATTCAATGACTTCAGTACTGCTGGACAACTATAATGTAGGACTTCACTAAAGTCTCCAAAAAGTGATATTCCATCCAGGTTCATGTAAACTTAATTCACCACCCCCTAGAGTATTTGGACACATCCAATTTTTCCTGTAAATTTTATATATGGGGAATGGATGTTGTGGGACTATATCCTCCTCATAAGACCAAGAAATTCATGTACATTCTTACTGCAACTGATTTCTTCTCTAAGTGGACTGAATATATACCCCTAAAATAAGTTAGGGAAAGAAATATTTTCAGGTTCATGAAATCCAAAATCATCACTGGATTTGGAATACCTCCTCATATAATAATAATGAACAATGTCACTAATTTCTATTATTCTTAATTGGATAAGTTGTATTAGGAGTATAACATCAACTCCAATCAATCATCCTACTACCATGTAGTGGCTAAAAGATAGATAGTGGCCTTCAATAAGACCCTATCACATATACTATAGAAGATGGTAAATAAGAATAAATGTTCTTGGTCGAACAAGTTCCTATATTCCTTGTGTGATTAACGGACTATGACCCACACTACAACACATGAGACTCCATTCTATTAGTATTCAAGAAAAAGGAAGTCCTTCCCATCGAGGTTCAATTTCCCTTGATATGTACTTCCATCTGTAATCAGTTATCCATATATGATAAATCCAACTAACGAAAAAAATTGGAGAAATTGGATGAAACAATATTACATACCTCACATCATTTGAAATTCCACCTAAACAAGATCACATGAGACTTTAATAAAAAGGATAACCTCTGATTTTTCCTCAAATGAATGATGGTGTTCCTCCACAGGACTCTAATGATACCAAGAAATAAATCCCTGATGTTGGTGCCAAAATCGGAAGGACCTTACAATATATATAATTTATACTCTACTAGAGCATATTATATGATTTCAAAGGATGTACAATTGACCAAGACTCCCACCAATGAAAGGATCATGAATAAATATTTTGTGAAATCAAAGGACATGATCATCATGAATGCCTGACATTAAAATGTATGGTATATTGTTCTATTTATTTGATTGTGAACCATGTAATAGCCAGTTTCCTAGCCACATGATGATAAAATTCATGTCCACATCCTAGGAATACGATGATAAAACTATATACAAGCCTCATAATTAATTCATATATTGTGTGTGGACCTCTGTAATCATTATACATGATAGGTTTGTTTTGTCAGAACAGTTTTCAGGTCCCCTATTGGAGTGATCACCCCTTGATCCAAACTCTATGAACATAAACTATGAATTAATTTCCAACCCGCATGATGTTAAACTACATGGAAATGTTCTTTTCATTCGATGGTACACCACATATGAACTCGGTCATTGATGGAGAAAGAGAAAATGCCCCTATCCTTGTAGGAGAGTGAGATCCACATAGGGTGTCTCTTTCTCGAGCACTATGTGTGGCTTTATTCCTACCATCATAGCATAAGTAGTGATTTTCAAACCACATGTTCTAGGCCCAGCTATCCAAAATAGAATTAAAAATCCCCCCTCTTGGTATGATCTGGACATGCATAAGGATTTCTCCATGATAACTATGTGTGGATTGATACCATCACATTAAAGATACGTAGTGATGCCTGAACCACTCACATTACACCCAACCACAAATTTACCCCTATTTATAAGATGATTTTCATGGACACCATTATCCATAAGGAATATATCCACATCAAGATTATGTTACTTTTTGGTCTACATAATCATCCTTCCCATAAATATAAGACATAATCTTCCTGATCGTATAAAGTTAAACTACATGGTGCATCATCCATATCACAAGATAATAAATTGTGTGACACCAATTTCCTTGAGATATGATGTTGAATTGTGCAACACCATACTATTCTCATCTGAGAGTACATTGCCTATAACATCAATCATTTACCATGCCATATTGATGACTACATATATATTGATTCCAATACATAAACGATATGTAGTGATACCTATATTTTACATCTTCTTCCAGCCATCCGAAAAGTAAAAAAAGGAACCCCCCCCCCAGCATATGGGCTTGATCTATGGAAGCATATTTTCATCATGATCTATGTGTGACATGATTACAATTCTACAGGATATATAGTGACACATATACCACATGTACTAGATCCATCCATGATATATTGGGATAATTCCCCCCTTTACATATATATCAGACCTTCCTAGAGAGTTGTCATTCAGAACTATGTGTGGCATGATTACTATCATTACAGAGTACATAGTGATGCTAGGATCATTAACCACAATTCCAGATGCAACAAAGGATAAAATTTAACTCCTCCCAAAGTATGGGTCGTACCTATATATGGAATTTTCTCAAATCTACATGTGTCTTGATTCCTATCATCACAAGTCACATAGTGATACCTAAATTTCTAATTCTGCATCCAACGAAAACAATCTCCCTCTTTCATGTTGAGTCCCCTTCATCCTTACAACATGATGTTAAATTTCACAGAACCTATGTGTTGATTAATTATCACTATTATGATATATGTAGTTATTCCCAAATTCTATGCCCTGGTCCAACCACCACAAATTAATAATTCCCATATCCTTTATTTAATCACATCTTTGTGGTGGAACAATCCTTTTCCACACATTTTTTATCACACCAAAAATAAATCACATTGGATAATTTGTTTGGGCAGGGGATTCCCCACACGATCAGTATTTGTCAATCCACATCAGGGGTTCCATGGTCTTGGTGGAAAGAGATTAAAGGCGACACCAAATATTTACAAGATACATAGTGATGCCTAGATCTAGGGTCATTGTCCCAACCACTGGGTAAAGAAAAGGAAAAATGACCCCTTATTCGGTATAAAAATAAAGATCTATATAAGAGAACTCAATTTTGGGTTCCTCATTTTGGGATATATCAAGGAAACATAAATGGAACCCTTATATACTAGTTAGATATATGTGGGGAATTCCAAACTCTCTATCTATTAATGATATAAATTTTTATTAAATACCAATACACATTCCTTCCATTCATCATACTCATCACCCCATACAATTTTAGATCTTTAAAATATTCCTCTGGTCATCGAAGATGAATGGATTGTGTCCCGAGGAAACCATTTTTTTAATATGAATAATATTCCTTATTTGGTTATGCATATGATTCCCACCAAAAAGGCATGTCAGCCAAAGTTAAATTTTCCCATGGTGAGGCCTCCTTTATCATTGTAATCCCTGATGGAATTTTCCCCATATCACTTCTCTTAATACAAATCCCTAGAATTTGGGTTTATGCTTTCATTACACTCATTTCCATGTTATGTTAGAACATCCCAAACCATAAGCCTTATATTACAAATAATTTCTTTGAAAATTGTCCTTGGAATATTACATAAAACTATAATACCCCATTTCATATTTATCATAAAATGTTAAAACTACATGACCAGTGTCCATGTTACATGACAACAAACTGCATGATATTTATAACTATGTGTGACTATATTTCTACCATTTTAGGATTCATAGTGATGCTAAAATGTTCAATCTTATGACCAACTGTAAAAAAAGTTAAAAATGATCCCTCCCAATGTACAGGTCATAATTTCCTGCAGAAACTATACCATGGATATATATGACATGATTCTCGCCTTGTCGAGATATATAGTGATGATGAAACCTTATATCTCAAGTCTATCAATCACAAAAAAATTCCCTCTTATACATTGGTTAGGCATGTGTAATGGAAATGATTCAACCAAATAATTGTAATTTTGACATGAAATCCCATTTAATGTACAAGAAATCTCCTTTCAAAAAAACAAAATCTGTGTATGGAGATGTTTGAGTCCCAATAAACCTCCATGGCCCTAAAAATAGAGGTCTTCTGTTCTGAGGAAAACTTTTTTTGACTAAGAATAGTATTCCCACATTGGATGTGCATAAGATTCCCCCAAAAAACACATGTCAACCAAAGAGAAATTCATCTTTATTAGAGGGTTTACCTACCCATATATGACTCGATAATTCTTTTCATACCACATCAATCCTTAGATTTTAAAACCCCTAGATTATAGTTTAAAACAATTACATTTCATGCCTGAAGATGATGGAACATTCTTAAATAGATTACCGAGGAACGGGAAAATCATTTACCCCTTGAACAAAGCTACGTGGCCTTAAAACATAGTCCTCAAACATCATTTCCATAACAAATTAAACTACATGTTCCATGTCCTAGTAGCTTGATGTTAAAAAACGCCTTTCTGCAGCCCTACATTACACAATCCAAATTCTTGAAGGAATGTTTTCTCATTCATGGACAGTATCGATATAGATACACATTTTATTTTTATAATACATTCCCTTGTCATGCCATACATTATGGTCTTTAGGAATTCGAGTTATCAAAAATTTCCTAGAAATAGAAAATAGAGGTCTAGTGTCCTTAGTACACCTTCACCTTACCATAAACAATATTCTTGAGTTTGTTATGTATAAGTCACCCACTAAAAAGAACTTTCAATAAATGATAAATTCATCCCCCAAAGATGATTTTCCTTCCCCCACACACCCTGACAAACTCATTTTGGAAACAATGATTATGTTTAATACTCACATACATTCCTTGAATCAATTCATAGATTCAATAATCACAAAATCATAGTGACAAAAAATCCCACATTCATTTTTGAGAAATATTTGGAAATTCTAGACAAATAATCCATACCGAGTCCCTAACCCCATAATTCAGGGTCAATGTTATTCTACCTAAACATAGGTAGAATTAGAATAGTTATAAAGACTTTAAACTTTACACAAAATGATACATAATCTCTATATGTGGAAAACCCACAAAGGACACCCCTAAAAAATTTGATTTCTACCTCTCTTAACCTTTTCTCTACATGGTTTAGGAAACAATCTTGAAATGAAAAATTGAAGATGAAAATAACATGTATGGTAAAAAACCAATAAAGAGTGGCCTAATATAATACCAATTTATTCCCATTAATCCCAAAAAAAAAATAGATTTAGGACAATGTTATGGAAATCACAGAAAATATAAAAATATTTTAAGTTTTTCTAAGTAACTATATAAAAAGTAAGTATTATGCTCATAGAGTCCCTTAGCTCAGAAAAAAATTAGAGCATTACATGATCATGTCAATTTGGCTACCCCTAATGGTAGATGAAATTAAAATTCATTGGATATTATATTTCAGGATTTGAAAAGTTTTGATTGATTAGCATTGTAGGAAAATGTAACATATATGATTTTGAGGGAAAAGAATTTCCATTTTATTAATTGATAACAAAGGAGAATCCACATCATAGAGTCCCTTCTAGACACTACTAAAAAGTGAAAAATAGAGAAGACCATAGAATAGTTATTGTGTCTATAATGAATATCAACTCGCTTTGGTCTAAAAATCAACAGAATCCTAGAATGATACATCAATGAATGTATGGGTTTTTACAAGGTTCAGTCCCAATATAGGTAACTAATCCTTTATATATTCCAACCACGTTCTAGGAACCATATTATCACTAAATGATTCATTTATTATAATATAGGGTAGTTTTTCTTCCTTCAATATTATGATCTTGTATATTCTAGTACATGATAAAGGAAAAAAAATTGAATCTTTTTAGATTGACATTAGCAATTTTTTTTGTCTATACCATTACCACCGCTCTTACATCATGCTCTCATGTTCCTCATATGAACAAGATCAATAGTTCAATTATGGATGTATCTACATTTGTGAATGAGATATTCTTCCTCAAGATATATATTATACTAATAGATAAGTATTAATAGTTTATCATGAAAATGATCAATGATTATAAATATTTTATAATACATGAAGTGTGTATGAGAATATTCAAAAACATAACAGTATTTGTAATTAATCGTGTTTTTTGTCCTAAAATAAAAAATATGTTAGACAGATTGTTAACAAAACACTGAAAAAATATACCATTTTAAGGTTTCCATAGAATTGGTAGGTATAATTAGTTATAACCAAATTATGATATATGTATATATATATATATATAAAGAAGAAAAAATCAAAATAAATTTTAGTTAAAACATTGATACAGTAAGTGCAACAATGATACTAATAAAATTTTAATATGAAATTAATTATTTCCATGAATATTATATATTTATTTTTATATTGGTTCAACAATATATTAATTAGTAATTTATAGAAAAATAATAATAGTCAATATACTAAAATTCCATTTTCTGTAAAAGTGGTTTTTCTCAATATATTATGCTTTTCATTAAAAATATAATTTGTAAATATTAATATGTGAATTAGAAAAAAATATAATCATTTGAATGATTCATAATGATTAATTATATTAATTATATTTTTTAGGATTGTTCTAATAAAATTGATTTTTAGGTGAATAGTTTAAAATACAGTTTTTACATACAAAATGAAATTTAAGAAATTATTGGTATATAAGAATGTATTGGAAATTCAAGAGTCATTTTTCTAAGACCAAATATTTATTTTTAAAGAGGCTATAATTTTAAAAATATTATTTTTAATGAACCATTTCATATTATGATATATTTTACAAGAAAATATTTTTCATAGATTATACATTTAGTATTTTAAAATTAATTTTTAACACATCAAATTGTCTTGGAAAGAATGGATTTTAAATTTGGAATAATTAGGTAGAAATTATATAATAATAACCACATTCATTTTGTCCATATAATATATATTATTTTTTTATAAACTAGATACATTGGTGAAATTGATAAATTGAAAAAGGAGTAAAATAAGAGTTAAAAGGTGAAAAATGATAAAATAATGTTTTCATTGAGTGTTTTAGGAGTGTTTAGAACTTATATGTTATTCTCTCTATTTGTTTTTAAATTACTAAGACAATTTATTTGAGAGTGACATCCCTTTATGGATTTTTTTATTATTTACAAAAATGACACCATATTTCAAATATAAAAGCAGCACTCATCTCCTAATATAAAGTAACACCAAACCCCCTTTGGTTCAGAAAAAAAATTCCAGAACTATAATCCAAACTCATAGTCTCCCTAATGAGTTTTTGTTCTTATAAAAAAAATTATCCATCAAAGGGCTTATCAAAGGAAATAACCTAAGTAGAGAGGTATAAATTTCTAACCATTTCTTCCAACTTTTTTCCCATATGCATTTATTATTTCACAAATTTCTTTTAACCATATCGAAAAACTAACATAAATATACTTAGTATAAATTTTTTATTATAATTTTGTTAGAATCACTAACCCCCATTCCCTCTTCCTTTAAGAAAAACAAACACATGAATTGTGTGTGTGTGCGGATTGTTGCCTCCCTGAATAAATGTGTTTCATTTCTCACCACCGCCTTAATTTATGGTTTTAGTTTTTATTTTTTTATAATATATGATATATATATATATATAATTAATATATAATTAATATTTTTATTTATTGATACCACAAAAACTAATGATCATTATAAGTTAATCCGTCATTTTTGGTAAATAAACCAAAACCAGTTCATCATTGTTTTTTTCTTCATGGAAAACTAACATGTTGTTTAATTGTAACAATATAAGAATATATAAAACATAAATTTCATTATATTTAATAGTTTTTAAATTATTGTATTTTTGTATAGAAATAAATTTCTATAACTCTTTTACGGACCTAGTTTGAAAATTTTATGATGATTAACATGAGTTATTAAAAAAATTATAATAATCTAATACATGAAGGGAATTTTTATTAATGAAGTGTATAAATGTAAATTTATATGAATAATGATTATAAATAGGTAATTAATATTTTTATATTTATGATATAGGAGGTAAAATCACTTACATAGAATTCAATGTTTTGGGTAAGGGACTTGGTCGCACAAACTACTTCCATTGAGTTAGATGATTTATAATGGATTTTCCCCTATATAAACTATATTTTTCTTTTTAAATAAAATTATGCTTTTTATTTATCTAGAAAAATATTTTTATACAAATTCATTTCCATGAATGTTTTTATAACATTTTTTAAGGGGATTATTTTTTGAAAAGTCACTTGTAACCCAACCAGTGCCACGTGGAGGGGGCGTCCTATGTTTGGGATGCTTCAGCGAGCTAGAGGCACGTCGTGTGTCGACCGCATGGGGAGTTTAGCTGTCCATGTGGTGAAAGTTGCAGTCTCTTGATCATGGTGGAGGGAACCACCTCTAAAAGAACACAGGGAGAGAAGGCAGTCAGATTCGGCATCCATCTATGTCCCTACTGGGTGACGAACTGGTCCCCCTCTAGCCGACCAGGCAGGCCAGTGGGCCACACCCGACCCAGTGCGTCGGGCCGGACCTATGGCCCAATGGGCCCATGACCCAAAGAACCTGACCCAGACCGAGTTGGGACTACGTTGGGTCGGTAAACCCAGGTCAGGTTGTTGGACCCTATGTCGTTTCGGGTTAGTCCGATCAGGTTGGCTCAGACCTGGACCCAACCAGCCCCTTTTTGAGAAAACGTCAATAACTATCAAACATGGAATCCAAATTGACACGACTTCTATTGCATTGGGACCCTTGCGATGAGGTATTCCTTCAAAGATACTCTTACTGAGTTTTGGTGAATGTTGGGTTTTAGCTGGTTTGGATAGTACTCAAATCCAACTAGGCCCTTTTTACAAAAATGCCCATATCTTATAGACAGGGTATCCATTTGATGTGTTCAGTGTTGTCTTGGGACCCTTAGGATGAGACGATACATTGGGTTACACTACATGGGACCACCAGGATGTTGAGTTATTACTGATGTATTGAGAAGTAAATCCTACTAGAATCAAGTGTTCTAAGTGTAGGATTCCAGTGGCTGGTTGTGACGTGAAGAATGAGAGTGACCCACGGTTGATCAGCATGCGAGCGTCCCTTCATGGATCAGTAGTAGAGAGACCATTTTTTGATCAACAGTAGAGAGACCCTTCATGGATTAGTAGTATATATACCCTTCATGGATCAGTAGTAGAGGGACCCTTCAAGGATCCAACTTGGAGAGACCCTTTGTGGATCAGAATAGGAGTGACCCATGTTGGATAAACAAGAGAGAGACCCTCCATGGATCACAATGAAAGATACCATCCATTGATCCGCATTAGGGAGACCATTCATGGATCAGAAAGAGAGTGATCCATAATGGATCAGTTGGAGAGTGACGCTACGTGGATCAATAGTAGAGCCTCTAAACAGAATAAGATGATCTAGATTTATGAATATTCATCTTTATATCTCTATGTAAGTTATACCTACTATGAGATAGGTTTTTTTATTTGTTATTTTCTTTGAGATATTTCTTTGTGTTATATTCCTTTTTGTATTTTTGTGAGAGCTAATTTGGTCTTGGGGTCCCTACTGAGTAGTGTTATACTTACCCCTTCCTGGGATTCACTCACACATGTTATGTCTTGTGTAGAAGAAAAACTTATTTGACTGGGCCTTTGGGGAGCCAGGGATAGAAAGTGCTCAGAGTTGGATCAATAGACATTTTGTGATGTAGTTACATCCGATAGTGATATATACCTACCATTCAGGTAGGATCCCTCGCGTGAAATTTCTGAAGATTGTACTTCTTTCGCTATACATTCTTTTTAGTTGTGTTTTTATTCCATCCAATTTTATGTTTTGTAGTACTTGTACTTGTTGTTGGTTAGAGTTTCATATTAGATTCTGTAGTATGATATGTGTGTGTTTGTAAAAGTTGAAAGGCAATGCTTTCTATTTTTGGAATATTTCTTCTCAGTGATAGTCACTAGACCCTAGCCAATGGAAGGTGGGTTTGGGGTAGTGATGACATGGGCCCCAGGGGGATGGGTCATGAAAAAGTGGTATCAAAGGGTTGTCAGTTATACCAGAAGAACCAAGAGTCTATATTTTTTATGGGGGAAATAGTGTTATGTGTCTTGAGTTCATCTTTCGGTTTGGGGAGTCCATTGTTGGTGTGGCAGCTGACATATCCATTCACTAGGACCCTTAATTCTATTATATGGATAAGTACATGAAAACAATAGTGAAGCATCTGTTTCCCTATAGGATGCCTCCACGAAGTCATCCAGTCTTGATTCTAGTGAGGGAGCAAGAAGATATCCCACTAAGCGATGAAGTGTTAGTGTAGGGACCACTTACAGTGATAGAACCTCCAGGTTGTGTACCGAGAGCACAACCACCTGAAGAATAGCAGTTCCTACCAGCCCCACCAGCAGAAAATGCACATCGACTGAGCAAGAATCAAGATTTACAAAGATAAAGGCCTCTAAAGTTTCTAGGCTAGATATATCATCAGGATTATGAGGATTGTCTGCAGGTAGTTACATGTGTTTTTCTCCTGGTAAAGACACTTTCAAACCAGATATTGGTCTTAGACACAAGACTTTTTTAGGGTAAGGCAGGGAGATGGTGGAGCATGATACTCCAGAAACATGAGGATGTGACACTTTCCTTGATGAACATCGAGAGCCTCTTTAGGTAATAGTTCTTACTAGTGACACTATGTTCAATTCAAATTAAGGAGCTACTACACCTGTAGTACAGTAGTTTAACTATGTCCTAGTACTCGGAAAGGATTACCAACCTCTACCGCTACTCCACCGACATGGGATAAGCCCCTTTATTCATGGCCTGAGCCTTAGAGCGGGGACTCCAATGGGAGATCAAGGAATCAATAATTTTTCTTAGCATCCTGATGTAGGATTGAGTGCTAGAGAGAGCTCTACAGTTAGATATATTCCTAACTAAGTAGGAACCAATGATTAGAGCATCCACCAGACGACTGGTGGTCGAGTCATCTATAGAAGGCAGTAGTCAGATGAGGCAGAGGCCCAAATGGGCCCACCCTTCTGAAGGACAGCCCTAGGAATAATGGTTAGAGGTGTAGAGCTTGTGAGGTAGATGAGGTTAGTTTAGGGATAGATATTGTTACTCCTACAGAAGGTAGGGACACATGGCTTGTGACTACCCGACCCACTACACATATGACCAGTAGATATTCGAGGGACTACTATGGAATTGGAATAGGTTCGAGTGAAGAGGTATATGATGTAGAAAATTTGGTAGGGGAGCAGGACGAGCAGCAAGCGGTGGAATACAGTTTGAGGTACTACCTACCCCCCCTGGTGGTCCACCACGGGCTTAGGGAGCCATCAGATATGTTCGAGCTCATCTTCAGGTAGTGAAGGCCTACGACCATATCACTCCATAGATGATTAAGGGTATTATTTGGGTCTTCTATACCATTGCTATAGTTCATATAGATATATTTTTTGGTCACTATTTCTTTTCCACAGACCTCGTTCAAACCTCAGAGATTCCAGTGGAGCCTTTGGCTTGATCCTTCTGATTATTGACTCTTACAGGATGGGATTCAATGATTACACATTGGTGCTGATAGTGTGAACTTACTCTAGGAGGGGAGAGCTACAACTGTGATCTATTAATAGTATCATTGAGGCCTTACTACATCATCTTCAGTGTGGACTAGTTATCAATATTTCTTGATCAGATCAACTATTTTAGACATAAAGTGTGGTATGTCTGTGAGGGTGGGACCAGGTTTCCTTCATCGGTGAGAACGAAACCTTTGCAGCACAGGATGGACTTTCCTAGATGATGGTGTATCGCATCACTAAACATTTGTCTAGCATATCCCTCAGTGTGATGTATGAGAGGATTCTATTCTTTCCTGTAGTGGTGGATGAGTACGGGGATTTTTTTCCAGAGGATGTTTCGAGATTACCTCCCTTCATGGACGTAGTCTTTTGCATTGACTAGTACCCCAGGATAAAGCTAATATCCAAACATGCATAACATATTTCTCCCACACAGCTCTCTGAGCTAAAAGAACATTTTGTGTACATGCAGAGTAAGGGGTTCGTAATACCTAGTATTTATCCATGGGTAACCCCGGTGTTGTTTTCCAAGACTGCATAAGGGAGCATCAGACTATGCGTGGACTTTCAGCGCCTAAACTAGGAAACAGTGAAGATCAAGTATACACTATAGAGGATTGATGACCTCTTTTATTAGCTAAATGGTGTGAGATAATTATTGAATAATGAACTCAAATCAGGATATAATCAGCTTTGGGTATGGGATGATGACGTACCGAACACAACCATTGGATACCGGTATAGCTAGTATGATTTTTTGGTGATTCCTTTTGGCATGACTGGTTCCCCAAAGTTTTTCATGGGACTCATGAACAAGATATTTCAACCTTAGTTCGATATTTTCATGGTAGTCTTCATTGATTACATCTTGGTTCACTCGGTGTGAGAGGAGGAGCCCACTACACACCTGCGGATAGTCCTAGATACACTCTGAGAGCACCAGCATAAAGGTAAGATCTAGAAGTGCTAGTTATGGATTTAGGAGGTCCACATTCTAGGACATGTCATCTCAGAAGCTAGAGTTGTGGTGTATCCCGTGAAGAAATAGGCGGTTCTTTCGTGGGAGCCACCCAGAAGTGTGTCTGATGTGTGGAGTTTCCTAAGGTTGGATTGGTACTCGAGGAGGTTTGTACATGATTTTCCCAAGTAGAAGAAACTTTTTATAGCCTTAAAAAATAATGGACAACCCTTTTTATGGACATAGAGGTTCCATTATAGTTTTCAAGAGCTGAGGTGGAGACTGACAAGTTCCCCCATCCTAAGTATAAGAGAATATGGTTTTGGGTATGTAGTCTTCCATGTTGAATCAGGGAATGGGCTAGGTTGTGTCCTGATGCAAGAGCGAGTAGTGATCATATAAATCTCACGGTAGTTGATGGAGAATGAGAAAAACTATGCAACCCATGACCTAGAGTTTACAGAGTGGTCATTGCCTTGAAGATGTGGTGACACTACTTCATGGGTGAATGGTTTACTGTCTACCCCGACCAAAAGACTATTAGGTATATCTTCTCACATAAGGACCTAAACTTGAGATAGTGGAGATGGATGAAGCTATTCCTGGACTATGACTATGAGAAAGTCTATACTCCGGCGAAAGGGAACATGGTGGCTAACACACTCATTAAGAGGTCTAGTTTACAGCTGCTGAGTGAGGTGATTATGCTGCTAGGTGTGATGTAGATATCCTTCTTGGATGATGATGGAGAATCTTACCTCCAGTTTTTACTTTTAGTCCCTCATTACTTCAATTATTTATGGATGAATTGCTTATGGATGTGTACTGGGATCCCTGACATGCTCAGATATCCTTAGGAAAGTATCATGATTTATTTTCGATAGGTGGGGAGTACGTCATCCTTTTCAAGGGGCGCATCATGGTGCCACGAATATTACAGGAGGAGGTGTTGAGAGAGTTCCATAAATACCCTTTGGAAATAAATCTTGGCATGGCGAAGATGTACCAGGACCTCAGACATCAGTACTGGTGGATAGGGATGAAGAAAGGGGTGGAGGAGTTTGTTTCATGATGCCTCACCTGTCATCAAGTGAAGGCCAGGCATCAGGTCCTAGTTTTCATGACACAAACACTTGGGGTACCCAAGTGAAAGTGGAATGGTACCTCCACAGACATTGATATGGGGTTACCATGAATGCCTTGAGTCCATGACTCTATCTGGGTGACTGTTGACCTATTTACCATGACAGCTCATTTTCTACCCATTCTGGTCAAGGAATTGGTAGAGAGATTGGGGTTACTCTATGTACAGGTGATAGTATGACTTTATGGAGTTCCATCAATGATCATATAAAATTGTGATGCATTATTTACATCTTGATTTTGGAAGGGGTTGTATGAAGTGCTTGGGACTCAGCTACACTTACGAAGAGCTTTTCAACCCCAGACAGATAGTCCGAATGAGTGGACCATACAAACATTGGAGGATCTGCTTCATTATTCTGTCATGAATTTTGGATGCAATTGAAAGGACCACCTACCACTAGTGGAGTTTGCATACAACAATTGATATCCCTCCACCATTGGAATGGAACTGGTTGAGGCCATTTATGGGCATCAATGATTATCACCTCTATGATGGACAGACTTAGGGGATTCAACACACGTGGGCTTAGATTTGGTACGAGCTACCATTTAAAAGGTACCGATAATACAAGAGTGGAAGAGGAAATCATAGAGAAGGAAGAAGTTTTATGCTGACAAGTGATAGAGACCCTTGGAGTTTGAGAACGGAGACCATGTTTTCCTTCAGGTCTCACCCTGACGGGGATTGTAGAGATTTGGTCGGAGAAACATGTTATATATGAGGTTCATTGGACCATTCCACATTCTCAGCAGAGTTGACGAGGTGGCATACCACCTAGAGCTTCCCCCATAGATTCGCCAGGTGCACGATTTTTTTCATCTGTCGCAACTGGGGAGATATGTTGACAGTAAATCACACATCATTGAATTGGGTGAGCATGACATTAATAATGGGGTGATGTTTGCAGAGTTCTCGGTAGAGATAGAGGATTGACATGAGTGGGTCCTTCATGGACATTCGATTCCTCTAGTTCATGTTCGGTGGAATCCTGGGAACCTCCAGGAGAGCACACTAGAGTGGGAGGATCAGATTCATGCTCAGTATCCCCCACATGTTTGATTATCCTTTGTTTTGGATTTTGGGGATGAAATGACCTAAGGTGGGGAAAATGTATTGTCCCAAAATTTATGTATAATTTTTTAAAATTTTATGGAATTATTTCGAGTTCAGGCACCGAGACAACATGTGATTCTAAGGACCGAGGTTCCCAGAATGTAATTTTGACCTTTTATTAGTTCCCATAAGTAAATATGTGAGAAGTTTTTTCTATGATTTGAACCAGTACTTGGATTAAAAATATGAGTGTAAAATTGAACGCAGAATACCAAGATTCACCTTTAATGGACTTAACATTGGCCAACAAGGGACTGAAGGAAAAGTAAATTTTTATAATTTTTGGAAAATAATAAAATAACATAGATAATGATATTTTTTTTCATTCACAACGTTGAGCTTTGGACAATGGGATTTCGGGTCGGTGATGAGGCGATGAAGAGGCTCAGTAAATTCAGAACATTAATGGCACATTGTGTTAGAATTACACATATGTTGTTTCATAAATGATACAACGTAACATAATCACTGTGATATGTTTTTTATATTAAACTAATGCATTAGAGAGTTGAGAATTTAACCATAGGAATTATCTAATGAATATATGGCATAAATCCTCTCCATATAATAACAATGAATGCCAGATAAACTCTCGTCAATGATGAACACTAGAGGATTGGAGCACGACGGAAAATCTCGTGCTGAACGGGATCTGATCTGGTAATTTATTAATAGGAAAGAACGACAATGGATCAAAGGTTGATAAAAACTTGGATCATCATCCATCACCTATGATAGATCTGAATACATCTAGGGATTGATTTGAGCAAGAGTTCCCATTTCTTCATTCTAAATAAATGAACCTGTATCAACCCATGAACATGTTTTTTTGGATCATGTGTTCAAATGGGAGGGTGATTTCAATTGGGTTTTTAACAAGGATTGTGTATATATTGATATAACTATGATCTTGAACACCCCTGTTTCAAACTTGTAACATAGAGGGTGAAATAAGACAAGAAGAAGGCATGATCCCCCTCGGCCTTATGCGTTCTACATGGATGAATTATCAAAATGGTGACAAGGAGGGTTTGATGTTCTCATAGTGAATTTGTAATCCTATTATCTAGGAGGCATGAATAGTTTGAGAAACAGACCACTAGATCAACTCTGGTGTCCTACAGAGGGAACAGTCAACACGCCAGCACCTGTAGCGACAGCCATCAGCCGCTTCGGGGGGACTGAGGTGGAATGTCCATTGGAGCCAACCAGAGGTGCGTGGAAGGGGAGGGCTTTTTTCATGCTACCTGGGCACACTGCAGGGATGCGGTCCATCTCCCATGTGCTGGAGTCTAACCGATCCTGGTGTTGAAGTCGTGGTCGCTTGACCGCGGGGCGAGCAGGGAGTTGTATGCCGCTTCTAACCGCATACTGTCAAGGGGATGAAATGGTATGCCTCTAGTAGATTGGGTAGGCTAATAGGACGGACCTGCAACCTTACAAACCTGACCCGAGCACGGTCATGTTCTAGTCAGGTCGGCGGACTCGGACCCAAATCGGATCCTTTTTTGGAAAAACGTCAACTACTTGCAAACTGGGCATCTGATTGATGAGTTTTTGTTTTCTTGAGACCCTTTCAATAAGGAGTTTCTTTTGAGATACTCTACGTGTTTTTTTCGAGGTTAGAGTATGGATGGGTTGGATCAGACTTGAATCCAACCATGCACTTTTTACAAAAAAAATATGCATATCTTACAGACCGATCGTCTGTTTGACACATCGTTTATTGTGCTGGGACCCTGATGATAAGACGGTCCAATGTGTTAGTATATGTGTGACTTCCTGGTGGTTAAGGTATGGCCGATGTATTGAGTAGAAGATCCTCCTAGAATCATGTTTTCTATGTTTGAGAATCCAGTGGCAAGCTGTAACGTGAAAAATGAGGTCAACCCTCCGTGGAAAAGCATTAGAGCGACCCATTGTGCATCAAAAGTATAGATACCCTTCTTGGATCAGCGGTATATTGACCCTTCATAGATCATAAGTAGAAAGACCCTTTGTGGATCAACATGAGAGCGACCCTTCATTGATTAGCATGGGAGCAACCATTCGTGGATCATTATATGAGCGAACCTTTGCGGATCAGTAGTAGAGCGACCATTTGTATATCACTAGCAGAGCGACCCTTTATATATCAGTATCAGGGAGACCCTTCATGGATCAGTATAAAATCCACTCAATATAATAGGATTATCTATATTTATGACTAAAAATCTATCGTTCAGTACAAAATTTTTACCTGGTGTGAGTTGTGTCTTTTTCTTTGAACTGGACTTTAAGATCTTGCTTTGTGTTATTTTACTTTGTGGATTTTTATGATACCTGATTTAGTCTCTGTTTCCCTACTGAGTATTATTATACTCACACCTACACGAGATTTTCCCGCACCTGTTGTGTCTTGTGCAGATGACATACATCTTTGACTGGGACATTGGGGAGCAAGGGTTGGACAGTGCTAAGAGGTGGATTTATAGATGTGGTCTGCAGTATTAACATCTGACGGTGCATTGTACCTACCCTTCTGGTAGGATCCTTGGAGGGTGACCTTCAGAGATTGTACTTAATTTTTAATACATTATTTTTAGTTGGTCTTGTATTACAACTCATTTTACATTCTCCAGTACTTGTACTGGTTTTTGGTTCCCGTTTCAAATTAATTTGTTCAGTATGTGTTGCATGTTTGTATAGGTTGAAAGGTAATGCCTTCCCTTTTTATGATATTCCTTTTTGGTGCTAATCACCAGCACCTCGCCTATGGATGGCGGGCTCGAGGTAGTCCAAAAATGGGCCTCAATGGATGGGTTGGGACATGAGATGTAAATAAGATGGTCTATTATGGCCCCTTAAAGGATAAATATTCTAATGTACTTTAAAATAACATGATTATATAGATTTAATCCAATAATTTTGAACATATATATCATTAATATATTATTATTTATGAAATTTAATGTTTATATCATGTAAACGTTCTTAAATAATGGAATGTTTAGATTGGGTGACTATATTTGGCATTTGATAAAATGTTTACTTATTTGTTGAGAATAGAAAAAAATGTTTTGAGAATTAAGGTTTGAGAACCTTAGTATAATAACATAGATATGACTAATTTTATTGGATAATACCCTAAAATATTGAAAATTCATTTTTGTGTGTTTTTCTTAGAAAAATAATCCCTATCAGAATGTTGAAATGTGTATGCAGGATCTTACATAGTTGTATCTAGGATTAATAACCCAAAAAATGTTCTGTTGGGTATTAACTCAACTAGGAATTTGGTAATGAAAAAGAGGCATAACTAAACACTTTTCTAGACACTCTTTGGGGATATGATTTGTTTGATGTCATCCTCATTATGAACAACTATTAAGGATTGATTTTTTGGTTACTTTGAAGAATTTTTTTAAGATGTATGATAAAACCAAACATAAATTTTAACTATGAATGATATAGGTTGAATTAAAGAAATATTTTTAATAACATTCAATTTTATAAGAATAAGAAATTTTAAAGTTTAAATCATGTCACTCTATTATTCCCTTATAATTTTAACATTTCATCATTCATGGGAACTCATTTTTTTTAGTAATGGTAATAAATAGAAGGAACTAGATTAACAATGGGTGTGAGGGAGAATTTTATGGTTTCCCAAATGAAAAAACCAATGGAGTGGGAGATGAAGTACAAGAATTCCTATAAATTATTAATAAACTCTCTCAAGATATGAATAATAATGAGAATCTCATTGACCTATTTAACACACCAATGAAATAGAAACTTATTATTATGTTTTTCATTCAAAAACATCCACCCTCTTTCAGAGGCTCTTCAAACCCATTTATCACCAAATAATGAATCATGGTGATGTAAAATAGATTTTCCATTATATAGAATTCAGAAAAAGAAATTGTGTTCTATTTTTTTTACTATTTGTATTTCAGGGATTGAAAACAGAAGACACTTATTAAGAATAAAATGAATAAATAAAAAGAATACTCATTCAAAAGATAAATGTTCAAGAAAGAGTTATTTAATAATTATTTTCCTTGAAGTATTTATATAAAGATTGAATGGGGAATCATGGAGTTGAAACAAAATAAGGATGAATAAATTATGAAATATGAAGAAAACTTCACAATGCTTTCACGATACACCTAATATTTTATCTATAATCTATAAAGTAAAATATATCATTTATTCATTGGATTAAAATTTATTTTTCTAATGGATTTTTCCATAAGAGAATTTGGAAGGCATGAAGTTATTTTTCAATGTGTTATAAAGGTGTATATATAATATGGGTTCTCTCAAAACTACATAGATTGAAAAATGAAGGCGAAATACCTAGAGAACCCTGATTTTAAGTCAAATGGGGTAAAGTTTCAAATGCCAACTTACCAAAAGTTTAGGAGAAATCACAAAGGTAGTTTCAATAAAGGATCAAGAATGTGTTTTAAGTGTATTGATGTAGGCCACAAATCCAATAACAATCAATGTGAGGATAAGTGTCCAATTAACAAAACAATGGATAATAAGGTCCTAGATTAAGATATACCCACAAAAAAATTCTTCAAGTGTAATTATTTTCCACACAATGTGAATAAATTCCCCAAACCACGAGCCATTAAAGAAAATTGGCCTCAGTGCCCTCATAAAAAAAAGAGAAAAATGAAGGGGAAGAACAATCACATCCTTTTAAGGTAGATCACAACAAAAATTTATGTGACAAAATATTACTCTTTATTCAAGATATGAAAGTACCTTATTCGAATTTGGTTCATCTCATTTTTTTATATCATATGAGATTACTATGAAAGTGGAATCACCACATCAAACAATGGATATCACACTATATTTGAAAACATGTGGTGGAACAATGACCTATTATATGGTATATAAATATTCTCTAATTGAGATGTGTGGTTTCATACTTCTCTGGGATCTATTTATTCTACTTGCGGTTGAATTTTACGTGATTGTGGATACAGATTTTTTATCCCTAAATAGATCCCATATCAATTATCCAGATAATGATATCTTATTTCTTATTTTATAAAATCCAATTCTCAAGTGTCAACATAATGAGGATTTTTTGTTGGATGTAAATTAAATAATATGGGTTTAGATACCCAATAATGATGTAATATTGGCTCAAATGACCAAGAAGGAAGTCAATATTGTTGAAATGACTATTTTATGGGAATATAAAGTTGTACTTCTAGACGAACTTCATTGTATACCTTGATAGTGTTAAATAAATTTATTCAGTGAACTTATACCTAGATTTATACTTATATAAAGGATTTCATATATGATGGTTCCTATTAAATTGTAGAAATTAATGAAGTAGATAAATATGAATTTAGAAAAGTATTTTACATGCCCCAGTGATTATCCATGGGGAATACTAGACCTCCCTGTTAAGAATAAATATGGAAAATGTGGATTTTCATTAACTACTTTTATCTTAATAATATAAAACTTATTTATAGATTTTTTTGTCCCATAATGATGACCAATTCAATCGACTTAGAGGTGGTCAATACTACTTAAATATTTAGCATCGATCTAGATATCACTAATTAAGTTTAAAATTGGTTGATATTTAAAAAATAACATTCTAAACAAGGTATGGACACTATGAGTTTATAGTGATGCCATTAGGATTGACTAATTACCCCATCATCATCATGGATGTAATGAATATTGTCTTTAAAGACTACATGGATATGTTTTTTGTTATCATTATATATTAAATTCTAATATACTCAGCATGAAAGTAAGAGCATAAATATAATATATAGATTTTTTTTGTTGACCATTATAACATATATGTTATACACCAAATTTATAAAATATCATCCATATAAAAAACTATGACATTCTTAGGTCATGTAATCAATAAAAATTGAATATATTTCGATCCCTCAAAAAAATAAGTCATTAAATAATGGCCCAAAAAACCATAGTAATTGAGATCCATACTTCTCATGGGTTAGTGTGATATTATAGATGGTTTGAGAAACATTTATCAGGACTATCGGATCCACTATACATGTTAACACACATGGTAGTAAATTTACATTAGATAGAGAAATCTAGAAAAAAACAGTTAAGGAACTGAAGAATATATTGGTCACACCAACTGTAATTACATTACCCTATAGTGGGAAATGGTTTATAATATATAGTGATTCATCAAAGAAGGTATTGGGATGTATCATCAAAAAAATGAAAAGTTAATTTATTATAAATTTTGAAAATTAAAACCCCAAAGGAAAAATTTCCCAATATATGATTTGGAGCTACCAAAATTCATATTTGGATTAAATATTTTATGGAATTATCTCTTTAGTGATAACTGTGACATTTAGACTAATCATAAGAGTTTGAAATATATATTCACAAAGGATGATTTAAATATTTTTGAAAATAGGTGGTATAAACTGATCAATTAATATAAATAATCTATACATTACAACCCTGAGAAGTTAAGTAATGTGTTAGAT
Source organism: Viscum album (assembly GCA_963277665.1). Taxonomy (NCBI): domain Eukaryota; kingdom Viridiplantae; phylum Streptophyta; class Magnoliopsida; order Santalales; family Viscaceae; genus Viscum; species Viscum album. The sequence goes on from OY728152.1 coordinate 1,392,557,687, forward strand.
AATTTAAGCTAGAACGATCATGCTAGATTATCGATGAATACGGTTGAATGATACCCACTATTAGTTGATTTTCAAATGGAAAATCTGGAACATAAAATGTAATGTGAGAAATCATATCCCACCCAAGTAAACAATTGATCAACCATTGTTTTAAAGATCAAATAGGCCTAAATATATTATGTACTGTTACAAAAAAAACTGAAAATATTTTAGAGATAAACATTGATAAAATAGGATTCATATTTTTTGTAGCACATATATGTATCTCTTAAATGGTTGAATTAAAGAAGGAACTTTTTGATGATGTGCATATCTCATTCATAAATTTAAATACAAGAAGTATAAAGATGTATATTGATCTAAAAAACTTATGGTTGGAATGTATAAAGATTTATATTATAGAATATGAATCTTGATGCTTGGAAACACAAACAGTTAAACCTAGAAAAAAACATTCTAAGTGTTTGTTGCATCCATTACCTATACCAGTATGAAATATGGGAAAAATTACCATGCATTTCATCATAGGACTCTATAAAATGTCTATTATCCATAAATCTGTTCGAGATACAGTTGATGTCATCACAAATAAACTAAATTTTCTTTCCATAAAAGAGTATTTATACCTTAACTAACTCATCCAATATATATAAGGGAAGTTATGAGCTTGTATAGAGTACTAGAATCGGTTATATCTGATAGTGATAAAAAAATTACCTTCAGTTTCTAGATAATTCTTATTAATATATTAGATATGTATTTGTATTTTAGAACTTCTTATCAACATCAAATTGATGGTTGGTATGAGATGAAAATTAAAAATCTAGAGGATATAACGAGGTCATATTTTATTTATTTTCAAGGATGTTCAGATCGATTCTCTTACCTGGTAGAGTTGTTATATAGAAACAATTTCTGTTCTAGTATTCAGATGGCACCATATAAGTCTATTTTTGTAAGATTTTGGAAATCCTATGTACAAGGATGATTTTGGAGAGTGAAAGTTGAATGTTCGTTGACATTTAGAAGAATTGATGGAGAGTTTCATACCATTCAACTATATAGGATGGAAGCACAAGTAAGGGATGTATCTTATCACATAGCACTCTCGTCTGTCCTCTTCCAAGTACATGATGTTTTTCATGTGTAACTATTGAGGAATTATATATTATTCCCTTCACACATACTGAGCTTAGATGTTTTGAAATTAGAACATGATATCTCATATGAAGAACAAACAGTTGAATTCACTACTAGAAAAATACCCTTTACCAATGGTTTGGGGAACCGTTGGTATATCCTATACCAATTGTTTAGAGAAATTTTGGCTATTAAGATGTGGGGATATGTCTATACCAATGGTTTAGGAAAAACCATTGGTATTGACATATCCTGAAGGTTTTCAAAACCATTGGAATAAGTAATATAAAAAATCTATACCAACGGTTCCATAAAACTGTTGGTATATGTATTTAAAAAAAGAAGCATTCTATTGGTTTTGATCCATGTACCTCCATTTTATGATTTAATGACCTAACCACTAACCTAAACTGACATTTGTGAACATAATTTCATAAATATATATATGTATTATCATATATATATTAAAGATTGATTTATTTAAGGTTCGTTGTAAAAACATTCAAAAAAAATTACATGTAACTATACTAATGGTTCTCAAAACCAATGGTATAGACCTATACCAACAGTTTTGAGAACCATTGTTATAGATACATTGATGTTGGGACCTATGGAAAAAGGTTTGGTCAAGTTGTTGGTATAGGGGGACCCATGCCAACGGTTTGTCCAAAACCCTTGGTATAGAGTCTCCATTATGGACCTATACCAATGGTTTGGCCAAAACCGTTGGCATAGGTCCATAATAGATACCCAATACAAACTGTTTTGGGAAAACTGTTGGTATAGGTCCATATAGGTGACCTATACCAACGATTTCTCCAAACTGTTAGTATAGGTCCCCCCTATACCAATGTTTATGGGAAAACCATTGGTATATGTCCAGATTAGTGACCTATACCAATGGTTTTGGTCAAACCATTGGTATAGGTCAATATAAGTGAACTGTACCAACGGTTTCCCAAAACCATTGGTATAGATATTATTTCTAGTAGTGATTAATTGATCAAGAGGACAAGTTTTTGTAGAATAAGACCATTCATATAATAATTATCTATGGGGAAATCATAATTAATGAAAATAATTATGAACATATTGATTTAATGAAGAAGAAGTTCCCTTTCATGATTTTATCCAGGTAATAAAATTTTGAGTATGAATTTTTTTAAGTGTGTTATAATTCAATGACTCGTTATTTTCCTCCTTAATGAAAAACTATGTCTAGTAGTTTGGGAACATGTTAAAATAAAACATAAAAAAATATAGACCACTTATAGGCTGCTATAGAATTATCAAGTCTAAATATTGATAAATAAATTATCTAATATATATATATAAAGAAGAAAAAAATATAGTTCACTTTAAATAGCTACTTAGTTAGTAAAACTAAGAAACTACTAAAATATTTTATTAAAAATTTAATTATTTACCATAATAAAATAGTTTCATTTTAATGGAATATTAACACTATATTAATTATTAAATTATATGAAAAAATAATTGATAATATACCAATATTTATTTTCATGTAAAAACATTTTTCCTTACTTTTTATGTTTTAAATTATTTTTTTTTAAATTGTAAGATGTGAATTTGAAAAAATAACAATATTTTTGGATTTATAATGTTTATATTATCTTTAGATTAATTTTTGGTATTTTTATAAAAAAAAATTAGTCGGATAGTGAAAAATACCATCTTTTCAAATGACAGGAATTTTATGACATTATTGTTATGTAAGTATGAATTAGGAATTAATAAAACCATCATTTACGAAAAAATATATATTTAATAACTCAATTTATAAGATTAATTTTGGTTAAATTTTATAGAAAAATATTTTATATTTTATACATTATGTTATATTTTTAAAAATTGGTTTAAATAAATTATACATTTTGTATTTTGAGATAAAATTTCATGAATTTTAAAAATTATGTCCAAAATTATAGATTTAAAATTTTGATTAATTATTTCCTAGTTATATAATAATAACCATTTAATTTTTTGGCTATGAAAAATAAATTCCATAGGAAAAAACTAGTAATAGTTGTGAAAACCCAAATTGTAAAAACGTGTAACCTAAGAGGTAAAAGGAAAAACATGTTAAAAACAGGTTTTAATTAATTATTTGAGGTTTTTATAGAACTTATATCTTATAATATATTTTATTTTTCAATTTTTTCACCACTTTCATTAATAGTGACTTTCCATTATTTAATTTTTTGATATTTTAAAATATACCTCCCCTTTTCACTTATAGAAGTGGAATCCCTCTCCTCAATTCCCCTTAAACCAAACCCCGTTATATTTGACCCAAAATCTATAGATACCTATCCTATAAACATATATACAAATTAATTATTTTTTTTATTTTGATAATACAATCCCTTAGTTGTTTAACCCTTTTCATAATGAAGATTACTCATGTAGTGAGGTCTAGATTTCTAACTATTTCATCCTATTTTAATTTTCCTCATATAAATTTCTTCTATCAAAAATATATTTTCTCCATATATATATGATAAAACTACTGAAATTATTATACTAGTATTTTATTATAATAATTGTATAATCATTAACCCCATTAACCTATTCATTTAAGAAAAATGAAAACATAAATTGTGATTGTGTACAGACTACCACCATGAATAAACGTGTTTCATTTTCCCCTACCTCTATCATGGAGGTTTTTTATTTATATTTAATGATTAAATATTATATATAAGTAAAATATATCACTAATATTGTTATTTATATATAACAAAAAAATAATAATCCTTATACATTAATCTATCGATATCCCTAAATAACATATAACTAGTTCATCAATGTTTCAGTCTTCGTGAAACGTGACAAGAACTCTCATTTAATGGAATTATAACAATATAATTATTAATAAAACACCAATTAAACTACCTTTAATGGTTTTTATACGATAATATTTGTCATAAAAATGAATATCTACACTGTTTAAACAAAACCTAGTTTAAAACAGTTATGATTATTAACACTCAATGTTAGAAATAATATATTATAAAAATCCAATATATGAAGATATATTTTATTAATAAATATTATATTTGGAAATTTATATGAATAAGGTTCTAAAATATATAATTAATATGTTTATATTTTTTATCATATTAGTTAAAGTATATCCATGGAAATCAAGGTTAAAGGGTAAGGGACATTTTAACTCAATCTTCTTCTCTAAGTTGTATGCTTTCTTCATGATTTCCTTTCCACTATATTCACTATCTTTTACGATTTAAGTGATATTATTTTTTTATTTATGGGAAATTTTTTTTGATCCAAATCCATTTCCAGGAATGGTTTCCTTTTAATTATTTTTAAAATAGGGTATTTGTTTAAAAAGAGACACGCAACTTTGTGTTTCACAAAATTGGATACAAGATCATTCCATAGAGAAATTCATTGAATTTTTTTGTTATCTTAAAATAAAATATTTTAAATGGAGTTATATTTCATAGTTCACCAAATATATTCTTCAATTATGTGATTATTTTTGGGTTATCAGGTTTTAAATATCAAAAAATTTAATTCAGGATGCCATTTTATACCATTTGGATGTTTTATAACACCCATATTATTTATATTTGTTTTTTATTTAAAGTTAACTCTTTATATTTGTATGTTTTTAATGGAATTTTATTTTAATGGGTAATTTATGAAAAATTAATTATTTCCATTTTTATGTTCTATAAAATCCATTTTATTTATATAGTTTCATTATGATGTGAAAAGTGATTAATTTTTAAGTGGCACATGTATGACATGTTGAATAATGGTTGGGGACATACATTTCCATAATATTAATTGGTTAAGATTTTATATATCATGAGATAAGTATTGAAATGTAAATTTGTGTTACTCATATGCTTGGGCACTATTGGTTTGGCTCCTTAAAGTTATGCTTGCCTATGATACTCTTTGTGCCCTGGTTATGGGATTCCATTCATTATGATCCAATACTCTCGTGATTAAAAGATTTTGTTAAATGATTCTAATACAAGATAAAGATATTATGTTTCAATGTGGATATTTTTATGGCTTTGAGTTCTTGTTCTATGTAATTAATGGCTAACTTACTAGTGAATCCCAAGAAATTTACTCATATTATTACATTATTTTGGATCAAAATATCTAATAATTTCATCCACAATGATCGTTAGGACTAGTGTATTTGTAATACTTGGTACAAGATATATAAAAAGGGGAAAAACATCAAATACTTATTTTACTCTTCATTATTAGTTAAAAATACATTTTTTCTCCTAAAAAAATATAGGATAACTAGAGTAATATATAATATTAAGGGATGAGATGAAAATCTAAGTCAGGTAAGAAACATGAAAAGAAAACATAATTTGTGAGTCAACTTTAAAATATGATATCATATAATAAAGGATCATGAGTGATCTCAAGGAAGTATAACATAAATAAAATGGTATTATAAGCTAATGGTAAAATAGAAAGTGTGGAACAAACATATAAAATGTCATGAAAAAAAGTCAAGGATAATTGATAGGGAAACATCAAATGGTGGATAGAAACCTATAATGGAATACATTTACTTCCAAATTAACAAATCATGCCTCAAGATACTAAATATTTACCCAATTTATTGGCGGACTATCTATGTACACCCATAATAAATTTTTCCTGATTTTTTGTGCCACAAAATGGACATAATCATAAGGCATAAATAAAAAAATTACCCATGGAAATAAAATGAGTTTCATAATCTTTTCTCATATCATAATTAGAAGAGATTTTATAAGGAATTATTTTTATAAATGATATTAAGGATTGTATTACAACATAAAATGAATGGATAATGAGATAAGTATATATGTAATATATATATATATAATTTATAGGAAATATATTTCATCAAAATATGATGTTATCGATGAAAATATCTTTAATATTTAACATGGAATATTTCTTGAGGAAAACAACTTTTACAATTTAAATTCACTTAATTAAATTATAAATATTTCCAAAATATCAAAGAATTTTATTAATAAAAAATAACCATTTATAATTTTTGAGGAATCTATAAATTATTGAGTGGTCATGAAGGTAAGAAATTCTGATAATGATGTGTTACTTAAAAAACATTTGATTCATAATTTTATAAAATGTTAAAAACTATATTGTTCAGAAAATGATATAAATATTCATTTTAATCCATTTTTATAATGATAAACATGTGTAAAAAAATATTTAGTAAATCATTTTAGAATATAAAAAATATTAAATAAAATATTCAAAGTAAAATAATGATATGGAAGAAGAATAATTTTTCATTAAATAGAGAAATAATTTTTCCTTTCCTTGAAAACATTATCTCAATAATTTTATGAACCAAAGATAAGAAATGGAAATATTACCTGAAAATTTCATGACTAAATATAGGAAAATAAAATGGAATCGGTTTATTCTAAAATGATAAAATAATTTCCTTAGAGAAAAATTATCCATAAATGATACCGATTAAAATGATATTAATGAATAACCCCTTACCACTTTGGTATATTTAGAATCATAACCCTCATGAAAGAAATAAAATAAATTAAAACATTAAATAAAATGAATATAAATATGACCATGATATAACATTTCAAATGAGAATTAGTTACACCTAAAAAATGAATAGGTGTGTAAAAAAATATGTCTCAATGGAGTAGAAATTGAGATGAAATCTCTCACAATGATCATGCAGTTGATGTGGGTATTAATCAATGAATTTATTATGTGTTTCAATTGAAAATAGATATTAAACAAATTTAAATACTACAAAAAAATAAAAATAAATATATTAGACATGTAATATTAGATTATCAAAAGAAATAGAGGAGGGATACAACCAAATGAAATGAAATTCATTTATAAAATTTCATACCAATTGGTAAATTTCATGTCACATGTCCTTGGATTAAATAATTCAAATAAAAACATTAAACACATTTAATTATGATGTATTCAAGATATTACATTTAAAAGGGGCATTATATAAACCATATAAAATAAATTGGTGCAAAATATTAAATAATTCCATAATGAAAGGAACATGATAATCATCCCCTTATGGTTTATGAAGAATATTAATAAAAATGACTCTAAAGATAGAGATAATTAATATTAAGTTAAAATACCATTAATATGAATAAACAATGATTTAAATATTAATATTTCAAAATATATGTAATAAAACCAACCCTATTACCCCAATTATGGTGTCTTCTTATTACACTACCATAAGATAAAATAATTCACATCCCAAAGGACCAAATAGTTTTATAGTCTTGGTAAACTAGATACATAAATGAATCCTATAATATAATTGAATACAAAAATTACCACATATTTTTTTCCAAGAATATCATTACTCCCTCTATAATATAATTTTCAATAATCCATTGTAAATATCCTAGATTCCTAGGAAAGGGAAAAAAATAAAGGTGAGATCAAATTATCAATTAGAATTAAATAAAGTGAAAGCTATCATTTGTAAATGAAGAATAATCAATATGGAATAATCATAATTTTAAAGTAAATAAATAAACACACATTCCATTTAAATATCATTAATTTCATTAATAGATAAAAATAATAAAAATGGAAAGGTAAATAAATGAACACAGATTCCATTTAAATAACTTAACTATGATGGATAGATGTGAAAAAATCAATATAGAATGGTAAAAACAGAACACATATTCCATCTAAATAACTTTACTATATTGAATAGATAAATAATAATCAATATAGAATGGTAAATAAATGAATACACATTCCACTTAAATTAATTGACAATCAATAATTGATAATTCATAATCAATATATTATGGTAAATAGTTGAGCACACGTTCCATTTGATCAATAAACTGAGAATGAAATGCTTCCAAATATAATATCATTGTGAAAATATCATGGATAATAATAATAAGTTAATTATAAATGTATTAAATGATTATTTATTTTATGTAACGATCTCTAGTACCATAAAACCTCTACTATCAGGACCTCTCAAAAGATGGTTTAAAACTATAGGTAGAACCCCGTTTAATTTGGCCAACATATTTGTATTATTAGACCAATTGATGTATTCAGGTACTATATAATTCTGGCCCCCACCCCTCACAACATTACCAAATCTTTCCTCACATATCAAATAATTAATTATATTCATGAATACAATTCCTTTTCAAAAAATATTTGAATTGTGTTATCAATAAGGATTTATCAATATTTCCCTATTTAAGAAAATAAAATTCAATGTAAACACCATTTGTAAGAATGGTATATGGTTTTTTCAATATTAATATCCATGATACAAATATTATGGAAAATATTTAATTGAAACACTAAAAATAATAAATAAATATTTATTCCTGTTAATTATAAGAATGGGGTAGTATATACACCACAAAAAAGTGAATAGAGGTATATTAACAAATATATCCCACTGAAATACAAACTAAGAAAAAATCCCTTATAATGATTCATATTATTTTAGTGATAATCAATTAATAACTTATGTTTATCAATTATAAATCAAATTAAAAAAATTCGAATTCAACATAATATTTTCACGTTTATTTACACACATAATCAAAGAATGTCGAATACATGGAAGATGTGGGATAACCTAATGAAAAGAAATTGAGTTGTGAAATTTTCTACCACTTGGTAATTTTAAATTCAAATATATTTAGATTAAATAAATCAAATTAAAACATAAAATACCATTATTTATTTGGTATTCATGATATTACAGGTAAAATTATTAGTTTGTGCGCCATATAAAATAAATTAAGCAACCAATAATAGAATCCACTTGGTAATTTTCAAGTCAAATATTATTAGAATAAATAATTAAAATTAAAAGATAAAATACCATTAATTATTATTTATTCATGGTATTAAATTTAAAAGTACTGTTATGTAGAACATATAAAATAAATTTGGCACACAATAATAGAATATACCACAATGAAGGGAAAATGAGAAGAAGTGCCTTACCTGACACTAACATTAAGCTGAACATGATATAACCTCATGTATAATTATTTTTATAGTGTTATTAATATATTGAATAAATTTATGAAGATTTATAATATCATATATTATCCCATTGTAACATTTCACCATTTGTTTGTTAAAAATATTTCATTATTTTCACATTTTTGGGTGTTAAATGTCTTGTTTTGTCATGCTTGTTTTGTAATGAGTGTTTCATTTATTGAAAATTTTCTATAGTTACATAATATAAAAAAATTTATTAATTCCATTAATAATTTTTTTTCATTATATATATTTGTATAATAATTATTTTATTTTGAAGATAGATAATGGATCACATTACCCGATGGAGACAGTAGGTCGTAGTACAGACGAGTGAGGTTATCATTTCCATAATTTGTGAAATGGTATGGAAGTGTGTGATATATTAATTTTATAAAATCAATAAAATTTTATATATATCACATATATTCACTAAATTTATCCTTATTTCAATCTATGTAAATTGTAAGTGAAAAACAAATTATATCGCTTCGCATGGTAGTAGTCCTTCGTACACAAAAGAAACATTACCATATTTTAAAGCGAATGGAAAGTAAGAAGGTATATGTGATATTATATTTCCAGAATTAAAATTATATAATAAATATCATATATGTGTGTTAAATTCATCGTTATATCCATATTTTAAAGGTGGTGACTGAAAGCAAATTATAGCAATTCAAAAGGCGGTAGTCCATCGTACAGACGATCAAGAATTTTTTTCCCATTTTATGGATGAGAAGATTTATATAGGTCATTCCATTAGTATAATGACATTTAAGTATATTTGATATGATTATTTTATAATATAATCATGGTATGGAAATAGTTTAAGGAGGTGGAATATGGAAAAAAATGCATGTTTAAGAACATAACCACTTCTCCAGACAACCTTTTTTGTTTTCCCCTAAAATCCTTCCTAGGATAGATTTATCATCAAACCAAGATCCATAGAAATTTGGGATGGTATTGATGAATATATTTGGACAGTTATTTTCTGAACAAAATGGATTTATAAGTGTGAGGAGAATGGGTATCCTATTATAAGTGGGGGACACGACACATATGATTTTTTTGGAAAATATGAAATTTCAGCGATGTTTTTATCAATAAAAAGAATCCAAAATTGGTCATTATTAACCATTAGATAAGATAATATATAAAAACATCCATAAAATGGGGTTTTAAATGTCAGTAGGTTATTTTAACCCTTACCATTTTAGTTTGACCCTTTTAAATCTGTTTTTAAATTAACCTTGACAATTAAGCTTTTAATATTAATAATGGTCAAAAATTAATTTTAAATAATTATATAATATAAATTATTATGATTCCAAATATAGAATCCATTTTTATAAATTCATTTCATATAAGTGGTTGAATCCAATTTAAAAATATGACTGCTGACACCAATAAAAATCGGGACTCCAAATAAAAATTTCTCTTATGTATAAACATTTTTAATATAGATATGAAATTTAAAATATATTAAAATTAATAATATGCATTAAATTATATTATAATTTATCTAATTTAACTTTAAAACTAATTTGATGTGTAATTTAACCTTATATATTATTAATTCAAAACTGCATTTTTCAATAAAAATCGGTATCTTACACTATTTATCAAAAAATGAATCCTTTCAAAAAAACAAAAAAAATAACCCTAATATAATTTTGATATAATTATTTCAAAATTTATATCCATTTCATAAGATTTATGTTTAATTATTTTAAAAAATAATAATTTCAAATTCTGCATGAAAATCGTGACTAAACCGGCTTTTTCGAAAAATACTGTTTTTTTGGAAAAAATTTCCTTTCCATCCAAATGATTATTATTTCATCTTTAATAAATATATAACCAATTAATTTATTTAAATATTTTAAAACCCTATAATTTTCATTATTTATTTATTTTTATTTATGCCTACCTATTTAACGGGTAGTTTATAAAGATATATTATATTACAGTTCATTTTGACATGAGGTAGTGTGTTCTTCATGATGACGAAGAGGATAAATGTACCTAAAATAAATCATTCATGAATTATAAGTGTGTTACATTATCTTCTAATATCAGTGTTTCATCTCATATATGATATTTAAAATAATTTTCATCATTGGAAATCTAATGGTGTTACATTCTCTACACATTCAATAAATTGAATCCTCATAATTTAAACTTTCTTTTGCTAATAAAGTGTTTTACATTTGGAAATACCATTGTTTAAAAAAAACAAAACATAATGGGTTTAATAAAACTTCATATTTTAGGAGAAAATAGAAACACTAATTTCATCTATAATAACAAATAATAAAGTTTCCAAGTAGGATAATAATGGAGGAAAGTAAATATATGGTCAGGGATGAAAAACATAAATAATTAAAGATAGTGATAAAGGTCATTAATCAAAATAAATATAACTATAAATGAAAATAAAAGGATCTAATAATATAAATATATGATGATTTAAAATAACATTTGATTCATCAATTTTAAATGTAATAGGATATCATTTTTTCATGATTGTATTACTAATGTCAAGGAATTCCATTATTGACTAAAAATATAAGGAAATATACTTCCATTATAACTTTCTATTTTATATGAAATATTTCATTTTTTTATTTTTCATCCATGAATTTAAACATCATTTAATAATCCTGGAAATGAATATCCAACATGATTTTTTAATCCTGAAGCACTAAAATTAACATTTAATGGATCATAAGTTCCATAAAAGAATAATAATCTATTCTGAATGTATTTTGGTAAGAGAAAGGGTTCTAGAATGGGGTACTAATCCCTTCCTTTTCTATTTAAATGCTTCAATATTGACTAATGTGAAAGCCTTTTGAAGTCCCAATAGTTTTAGGGTTATTTAGGTCTTGTTCGGAGCTCGGGAAAAAAAATTGGGTATTTAAATCCTAGTACCCAGTTCATGAAAACCATATAGGGTAGCCCACACGTTTTGACTAAACAATGAGAGACTGGGTAGAGGGGTGGTACATGTGGCATAGTTTGGCCAAACCATTCAGAATTTGTTTCATGGCCAGGCAGTGAGGTCTTTGGATTTTACAAAACATGGCAGTGTCACTGCACATAGTTTCTAAATAGTTTTTAAACCATGCGGGTAAACCATGAGGGTACCACATGGCCTATAGGAAGTCTTTCATGGTTCTTAAATGGTTTTCCAAACCATTTTCATAAACCGTGATTCCCCTGTATTTTGATAAATTTACAAAATTTATGTTAAAATTAATTCTTTTAATAAACTAATTTCTAACTATAAACCCACACACACAACAAAGGGGTTTGAGAGAATTCCAAAGGAGACTATTCATATATTTGAATATTCCTCTCTATCCGACAACCAATTCAAGGATGGTTGGTCTCATTCGATTAGTGTTAGTAAGATCTACTTTCCGTTTTAACAATTTTCAATTCTTCAAGTTATCATCTACATGATTTTTATATAAGATCATATGACCTAATTTCTTATTCTTAATAAGTTCTTCATATTTCTTCTAATATGATTTGATGTAGGACTTTATATTGGATTGGAAATCCACTTCCAAGCTAAGTTAGGTGAACCATAATATTATTTTGAATATTCATGCTTTCTTCAGCAATCAGCAGTTATGCCGCTGATCAAACATTTTGGAATGGCCCTAAAAAAGAAATATTAAATTCAAATAGATGAAATAGAACCTATTAGTGATTCCCATAGTTTCCTTCATGATGTGTTGTTGTATGTTTCCCCAACTTGAGGCCACCCATGGTTTGTGGCATGACTTTTCCAGGGTTTAGACCTTTGATGAGCCACCCAAGGGATGTTCTCTTGAGTTTCCTTTATGTATGAAGCTCGATTGGAAATAAATGGACTTGAATTAAAGGCTTATGAGATATAATACTTCCTTGTTCTGCATAATTATGTTATTCCATGATTGAGTTAATTAGATAGCTTAAATTTAATTAACTGAGTGGGTGGGTATTCCCATGAGATATGATTAAATGTGAATAGTGATAAATGGATGGGTATATCCATATAACATGTTTAAATGTGAGTTTCAGATAGATGATTGGAAATACTCATTAAATGTCATGATGTGAATTGTGAATAATGAGTGAGTAAAAAAATTTGATATTATCAACATAAATGGGGATACATGAGTGGGTAGACTCATGTGGTATAATTGGTTATATTATGTGATTAATGAGTTGGTATACTCATTGTATGGATTGAATGTAAATGTTTATATATGAGTGGGTTTACTCATATGATGATCTGTGTTAAAAGATATGAAATGATTGAATAGTTTATATATCCCATGGATGTGTCTCTATCGATATTGAATGTTCTATTGCACACCATGAATTAAAATGCTCCCTGGGTCTTGATTCTGTGGGATTCCATGGGGTTTGGTAACCCTTGGATCTGGAAGTCATGGACATGAAGAGGACTTGTCCAATATGAAATTATCCTACGACTCCAACTAGCGTCTATACCAATATTCTCCTAGGAATCGATGAGGATTCCTTTGTTATTGACACCCTTAATCAGGCCCTTCATGATCTAACTCCTAATATATAGCATGACTGTGAGGAATATGATATGATTGGTTGAACATTATTGACATAGATTTTTCAGAAACTTTTTATATAGAAAGGAATTGGTAGACATATTATATATATGAGGATTCATAATTAATAATTATTATTTATTTATATTTCCTATATCTGCATTGTATAGGAGCTGACACTTGTTTTTCAGGGAGCCTTGAGAGGCTAGTAAATTTCACTTGAGTAGTAGTGGAAGTTCCATGGTAATTTAAGTTTACTTACCGCTCACATGATTACTATTTACCTAAATAGTCTTTTTTATTACACACCTTATAATTGTATAGATCTTTTTTGGTTGCCTACTGGGTTGTTATCTCACACCCTATTTAGGCCTCCCTTTGTGATAGAAAAATATAGCATGGTTCAATATGTTGATATAGGAAAGTGCCCTAACACAAGTTGTTGATTTCTACTTTAGAGCTGGAGAGCACGAGAAAAAGATAAGGCTTTTGATTCTACTGGGACTCTTTTTGGTATTTTTTGATTTTTTGATTCATGTACTTTACTATATTTTCATGTACCTATTTAGAAAGCTTTCTAGAAATAGGTATCAACTACATCATTCCATATGAGACACTTTAGGCTTTGTTATATATTCTAGAATTGTTAAATTTCCTTTTATCTGTTTTTTTATCTTCTTTAGAAATATGTATGTTATAGAATTCAACTAGGATAAAATATAGTGATTTGGTCATAGTTTTCTCATTAACACACTAAAATATTTGCTTCTAGTCAATAGCCTCTGGTGTTTGGGGATATGGGAATGAGGCCTTGTGACCAACTGGGCTTGGGAACTGTTGAGTGGCTACCATGTTTGGGAAATTACAAAGTAGTTTGATAGGATGTTTTTTTTTTGTAGTTTGACTTTCTATTTGGCAATAATAAACTTGTATAAGTTGGAAATAGAGTTTGGTAATTAGTTGTGCCCGAGAGTAGCAACCCGCATACAGGGAAAAGCCAAATTTCCTTGAATGAAATTATTATCTTCATGGTTTGGACTATTATAGTTGAATTGATTCCATAATTTGATATCATACATGATTTATTTTGTTACTGTTCATACAATTATATATTCTATTTTTCTTGCAACCAAATGAGGTGAGGGTATTCCATCTCTTGCATCATATAGTAACTTGTTCAAAATCACATTCCATGCATTGTATTATTCCATTTAGGATTCATTACTCATTTCATTTTATTATGATAGGTGTTTTGATAGCTACATCTATTTTTTATGATATATTTTGTTCATTTGATAGAGGATTGATTCCATATTTCAGTTCATAATGTGTGTGGGCCCTTATGGGCTGGGAGGTGACAAATATTTTTAAATGCAATTGTTAAATTGAATTGGATATGTATGGATTAAATGGGAACTAAATTATTGGTTCATGAGGTTTTATTTCCCCTCATGGATTTTGAATTAGTGATATATTGGTTAATACTTTTGAATAATTGATTTATCTAAGTGAAAGTTTTAAATAATGTCAATTTAAATGAGAGTGAAATGGAAACATTAAGTGACGAACTGAGGGATGACATAGACTCGACATTTGAGTGGGAAAGAGGCGGAGTTTATATGGGTTTTTGTGACTATTCTATTTGAAGTTAAATCTTTACGAGCATATTGTGGGTTGTGACTTGGTTTTAGGTGTATTTTGACATTTCTAATTGTTTTGATGTGTTAATAATGGAATCACTATTTTTGGATGTGTGTGTTTGTAATTGTTGAGGAATTTTACAATGAAGACCTCAATTTATACTCCGGGATGGAGGCGACAAACACCCTCTGGATGTAGTGGTCCATGGGATACTTGAATATCTACTTTAGTGACAACTGTGGCACCGACTATTGTTCCTGACATAGGTGTTGAGGCATACTTTCACAAGGGTATCTTTCTCTATATGCTAACGTTCTATGAAGCACCACAGCTTTCATTGTCTGTGGATATGATGACATGGGTGTTCCAGTAGTATCATCCTATCACATTTTTGGGGGATGGCGGACCATAAGTTGTTGAGATATGGGTAAAGACTATGTTATATATTTTCAAGGATCTTGAGACACCTCATGAGAGGAGGCTGAATCTCCCCATTTATATATTACATGAATCATCCAAGCACAGGAAGGATGTTCGAAGCGAGGCTAATGGGATACATAATATGGGATGGGATCATTTCAAGACATTATTCTGTAACTATTTACCCCCCGAGACTCTATATGTATATCCAAATAATGATTTCATGTGTTTAGAGTAGTGCATGATGAATGTTATGGAGTAATTATCACACTTTACAGAGTTGAATAAATTTTCATTGATGTAACTTACTGATGAGATATCGCAAAGAAGATGCTTCGAGGACGTTCTTAGACCTTATATCATATCCTAGGTAAATGAGTTCAATTTGAGCTCCATCACTAAAATTGTAAATTAGACACTAATTACATTGGGGAACCTGCAAGAGGATAGGGGTGTTGAGCAAGGTAGTGATGTTTCTTGACCAAATAGTTCTACATCTTCACGAAGGAAGCACAAATTTGAGGCTTCTTGTGGCATGAGTACAAGTCAGGTTGTGTGTATTAATAACATAATGTTTTATCATCCGTGAGGTAAGTGAAACCACATGATGAATTTGTGTGACTACGACCCAGTTAAATGTCGATCTTGGGGAAATATAGGCTACGTGTAGAGTTTCTACCGAACCTTCCCTCTAGTTGGGAGTAGTATGAGGTCATCTTTGACACCATGTTTAGGAGATGGTTTCTCATCTATAAGTCCAGATGGGAGATGGAGTAGGGCTGGTTGGAAAGACTGAGGTAGTGGAGGTCATGGTTGTGGTAGTAAGACACCAATTTCACTGAGACATTAGAGTTAGCCTACTCTGGGCAGTGAGGTTTTATCATAGGGACTGGAATAGGCTAGGTTTTGTCTGTACATCCTACCACTAAGGTTCAATGTTCTATAATTTTTATTGTGATAGATATTATCTTTTTATTTTCTACTACGTCATCTGATCTTTCAGATATAGGTGAATCTCATAGTTTTATATCTATACCATTTTTTAATGAACGCGGGCTTGTTTTGTTGCCTTCAAAGGGATTTCTGATGCTAGATACACTATTGGGAGTTTGAATAGAATATATTCACCAATGTAGGGAGTTACCTCTTCAGGTTTGTGGGTGTAACTTCTTCTGGTATTTTTATATCCTTGAGATGATAGGAATTTATGTTATACTCAAGATGGATTGGCTATTAGCTTATCGATATTTCATTGACTATTATCATTGAAGGGTGACCTTCACATCATAAGAGGGTGAAGTATATACTCACAAGGGTGAATGGAATTTTTTAGGTGATATGATATATTCTTGAGAATCGTGGGATGGATAGATTGACATCCCAGATTTCTAGTTTTTATCTGGATGATCAGGGGTGAGTTTGGAGGACATTCCTCAAATGGTTGAGTGCTTCAGGGATGTCTTCCAGGATGACTATTCTAGTTTAACTCCAAAGAGAGAGGTGTAATTATTCATTGATCTAGTGAAATAATCTACACTAGTATCCATTCCTATTTATAGGATGGATGTGATGGAGTTTCAGGATATCTAGAGGGTACTAGGGGATTTGGAGGTGAAGCAGTTTATTCGACTCGGTAATTATATATGGGGTTCATGAGTCCTTTTTTTGAAAATGCATACTAGACTCTTATTTTATGCATGTATTATCAAAAAAATTAACCCATAGGCAATTAAAAACTAAAATCCCGTTTCTATGGATAGATGACCTGTTTTATCAGCTTTGAGGAGCCTGAGTGCTCTAAAAAATCGATTTGAGGTCAGGATATCACTAGGTACGTGTTTGACCTACAGAAAAACCATGTAAATATTTTTGTAGTAGGTATAGTCTATATATGTATCTTGTTATTCCATTTAGTATCTTTAACATTCTAGTGGTTTTAGGGTGCTGATGAATCGAGTGTACCTTCCTTACCTAGATCATTTTGTGGTGGTTTTCAAGGATGATATCTTGGTTTATTCTCACATTCAACATGAATGTGATAACCATATTGATATCATTTTGAATACACAAAGAGTTAATTAGTTATATGATAACCTCAAATGGTTCCACCTTGGGATAGACCAAATTCACTTCCTAGGAACATCATCTCAAAGACAATAGTATCTGTGGACCTAGAGAAGGTGAAAGCTGTAGTTTCCTGGGAACAATCCTAGAATTTTTTTGAAAAATAGATTTTCATGGGGATATATGGTTACGACAAGTGTTTCTTACTGGGCTTCTCACACTTAAAATCACCTTTTATTAGCTTTAATAATATGTTTTGAAGGTTTTATGTTCAAATTATTTTGAGATATACATTTAGTAGCTAAAAGGGAGGTTGAAAATAGCATATATCCCCATACATCCATAACATGAAAAGAGTTATATTGTATTTTGTGACACATTGGGTATCTATTTGGGAGTAGTGATGATGCAGGGAGATGGAGTCGAGGAATATGGATCCTGGTATCTGAGCCCACATGAGATGAATTACCCAACGAATGATCTTGAGCTAGTGGTTATTGTTCACAAATTGCACTATTGGATACACTATTTACATGGAGAGCATTTTGTGGTGTATATGAACCCAAAAATCATCAAGTATATATTTGAAAAACATGATATGTATATAAGGAAGAAAATGTTTGTGGTCTACCTCGAGTATTTTTCACATGGAGCTTACCTACATTCCTGGTAATGGAAATATAGTGGTTGATGCACTGAGTAGGAAGAACCAGATACATGCAGGGCATTAGGAAATAAGCGAGTGTCATCTTATGGCATTGTTCTATTATATGCACTTGGAGGTGCAAGCAATTCAGGGTAAAACATACATATCATCCTTAGTTGTGACCTCTACCCAACTAGAGTGAGTAATTATTAGGCGGCTATTTGATTCTAAAGGCCCAGTCCTATAGGAGAGAATGGTAAGTGAGGATCCATGTCCATGTTAGACCATAGGTGATGATAAGATCTCATGTATTGAAGGTAACATTTGGATTCTAGTGGAAATACCTGAGGAGTTGATGTGTGAGTTTCATGCCTTAGCATGAGCAGTGCATCCCAGAGTCACAATGATATATCATGACTTGAATTATCGGTATTGAGGCCACGTATGGAGCGTGAAGTTTTTGTTATCATTAAGAGGTGGTCTACCTATTAGAAGGGGGAGCAGGAACATAAGAAACATTCCTGACATTTACAATAGTTACCAATCCCATAGTGGAATGGGATGATGTCCTGATGGATTTCATGACTGGTATAATGTGGTTGGCTCGAGGTAACTGTGTTGTGTGGGTTGTTGTTGAAAAGGTCATGAAGTATTATCATTCTGTATCCATCAATGACTCCTTTAGTAATGATGAGATGGGATGGCTGTACATCTATGAGATTGTATGTATTTGTAGGGTCCCATGTACTATCATTTTAGATAGGGATGCCCACTTTTCAACACATTCCCTATAGTTTTTTCATAGGTAATTGGGCACACATGTGATTTTAAGCACATCATACCACCCTCAGACTATTGGCCAGTGAGAGGGTATGATGAAGTTGCTAGAGGACATGCTAGGAGAATGAATCCTAGATTTTTGGGGCTCTTGGGAGTAGCATATACCCCTAGTTGAGTTAACCTACTGCCAATAGCTATTAGCATACTATTTTGATGGATCCTTATGAGGATTAGTATGGTCGGCCATGAATATTTCCTCTATGTAAGTAAGATGAATGTGATGTAACCTTAATAGGACCACATCTCATGTATAATAATTATAAGGAGTTCTAGTTGATTGAGAAATTGATTTATAGTACACAATATCAAAAAAAAAATATGTCAATTGCCAGAAATGAATTCTAGAGTTCGAGATCAAGGATTTCGGTTTCTATTATTTTTCCTCAAGGTTGGGACACAGGAGAATCTGGATAAAGTTTAAACATTCACCGTGATATATTGGGTCATTCGATATTGTGGAGAGAGTAGGTTCGATAGCCAATTAGTTGTAGTTACCTCATAGGTAGTGAGACATGCATGACATCTTCTATGCATCTCAGCAGTTCCATTATCATTCAAAAATGTCTCAATCTTTTATGCATGGGGAGGTTTAGTTATGGGTTAATGTTTCTTTTGAGGAGTATTTAATTCATATAGTATATTGGAACACAAAGGTTCTCAAAGTCCAGTCAATTCCTCTATTATGGGTGTTATGGGAGAAAATCCATTTATATGATATGACTTGGGAATGGGAGAATGATGTATGTGCTCTATAGAAAGATTTATTCTGAAAAGAATCTTAACCACCCTTCATATGTAAATTTGGGGACGAACTTCATTATGGGGGAAGATTGTAAGAACCTATGTTTTTTGTGGTATGTATCCCTTCGTTTTCTGTTTAAATGCTTAAATATAGCAATACATTAATTCCCTTTGAGGTCAAAGAGGTTTTAAGGAAATTTAGGGCCTATTGAGAGCTTCAATCCTATGTTTTGGGTGGTTTAATCCTAGGGCATGGTTAGTGAATACTATGTGCGATTGACTTCATAGTTTTCCTAAACCATGAGAGTTCGGGCATAGGGGTTGTAAAGGCCATGCTATTAAGAAAAACCATGAAAATGGGCCACACAAATGTGCATCTGGGTCTATAGTTTTTTCATAACATGAAAAAGGCTCATTTGAATTGTTTCAACATGGTTTGTAAACTGTGTGAGTGCCCCTTGTCTTATAAGAAGTCATTCATGGTTGGTGCATTGTTTTCCAAAACATGCACTTCAACCGTGCAACCCCTATATTTTGAGAAATTTAAAAATTTTAGATTAAAATTAATCATTTTTAAATATATTTATTACTCTAAAAATTTATTCACAATAGAGGGTTTGAGATATTTCCATATGAGACTATTATTGGATTTGGGTATTCTTATTTGGGTAATCGTCGATTCAAGCATGGTTTTTCTCATTATATCAACATCAGTATGATATAAATTACATTTTAACCTTTTTCGACTCTTCTGGTTATTAGATGTGCTATTTAGATTTAGGATCATATGCCATAATTTCAAATTCATCATATGTTGTTCATATTTCTTTTAATCTATGTTAAACCAGGACATGATACTAGATGAGAAATAAACAATAGAGCTATGATAGGTGATCTATACTTTTCTTTTGAATTTTATGGCTTTCTAGAGGTATCCACTGTTATTATACCCTTTGTAGTTTCTGTTGCAACCCCGAGATTGAAATGGAAAATTTAAATAGATGAAATATGACCTATAAGAGATTCTCATAGGTTCCTTCTAGATGTTTCAGTGGTTGTTTCCCCAACCCAAGGCCACCCATGTTGTGTGCATTGACATTTCCATGGTTTAAAAAAATTGATGATCCACCCAAGGGGTGTTTTCTTGAGTATCCAAGATGTTTCATGTTCAACTAGTATTAAATGGAATATAATTACATTGTTAGGATATATTCTACCTCGTTACTCTGTATTATTATGTTTTTCCATTCATGAGTTTAATAGATGGATTAAATGGAATTAAATGAAAGGGTGGGTATAACCATGTGATATAATTAAAAATGAATGGTGAAAAATGGATGGGTATATCCATTTAACATGTTTAAATTTGATTTTGAGATGGATGAGTTGGTGTACACATTTAATTATATAATCGAATTATGAATAATGAGTGGTTAAAATCAATTAATATTATCAACATTAATTGGGACACATGAGTGGGTAGACTCATGATGTATAATTGGTAATGAACTTTGATTAATGAGTATGTATTCTAATTTTATGGATTGAATGTAAATGTTTATATATGAGTAGGAAGAATCATATTATTATCAACATTAAAAGATATGAACTGATTGAATTATTGTATAGATTCCATGGATTCCTATCCACTGATCTTTAACGTGGAAGGGATTCCTCAAAATGTGGTGCTCCCTGGGTCTTGATTTCGTTAGATTACATGGGATTTCTTAACCCTTTGATCTGGAATGATTCGAATTGTAGAGGAAATGTCTGATATGATATGATCCTAGGAAACCAAACAGTTCCTACACCAATTTTCCACTAAGATTCTTCTGGGAAATGAAGAGGATGCCTTGGTTTTGGACACCTTGGATCTGGCCCATCATGGTGTGACTCTTGATATTTGGCATGACTATGAGGATTGTGATATGCTTGGTCTAACGGCCTGGTTGTGTATATTTTGGACACTTTTTATACAAAAAGTTCCTGTATGACTTGATATATATTTATATATATATGGAAATATGTTTAGACTGCATTTTTTATTTATATTTCATATAGCCTCCTTTTATGGGATTTAACCATTTTTTTTAGAGAGCCATGAGAGGCTCGCCAGTTTCACTTACATAGTTGTGGATTTGATGTGAAAACATAATTTTCATTACCTATAACCAACTAATTGTTTATCTTCTTGGATTATTATATTGAACACCTTATAATTGTATAGATCATGGATATTTACCTACTGGTATGCTATCTCACACCCTGTTTAGGCCTCCCGGTAACATCCTGGTTCCGGGTGCTGCCCAAGGGTGCCTCGAACTCGGTTGACCACATGACCTCAAGTGCATTTCCCCAGATGCTATAGATTTCTATATAGATGTGAGGGATATGGTTTGATAGTGTGTAAACTATTCCCTTATTGGAAAATCATAAAATGTGGAATAACAAATAGTAAATGATTGTTGAAGAAGTAATAACCAAAAAAGAAGTAAACAGTAGAATATTGATATTAATATAACAGATAGAGCATATATAAATGATTCATGTCACTTGTTCATAGTAAAGTATCCAAAAATGTCATAATGCAAGGAAACAAAACTGAAATCCAAGTACAATTGAAAACAAGTAAACACCAGCAGCATCGTAAGCATCATATTGGTAACATTCTCTCCAACTCTAATAGAAATCATGTACCTGTTGATGTAGGGCACTTTTCCTTAACTATACCAGCAACCATATAATAATTTTGGGTCCAAAATCATGACACAAAGAGGGTTTGAGATGAATTATAGCAGGAAACCACAAAAATATTTGCGCCTAATAGTCAGTATATATATATATATAGCAGGAAATATGAAAAATGAAGCAATAAACCATGAAGTACCCAAATGTAAACAATCCTACAGTTTCTAATTACATTAATTTACATTTTTCAATAATTCAATCCATTTGATAATGTAATCTTAGGATATAAGATATGCTCTATATCCCCCTGTGTAATAGTAACAAAATAGATATATCAGGATACCATCTAATCAATCAAGAAAGATTGATTCCAAGAATGTGCTTTGGCTTGACAACTCACCACAGTCATTCAATTATCCACAAACATTCCTCTGGGATAGATCTCATGGTCTAACACCTATGGTCCCACATAGAATATATTAATGATAAACAACCTCTCGGGTATCTCCCACGGTCAATACCCCAAGGTCTACATAGCATCAATAATTAATAAACGACCTCCAGTTATCTCTCACGGTCAATACCACCTAGGTCAACATATCATCAATAATTTATAAATTACATCTTGGTAGCTCTCATGGTTAATACCCCCTGGGTCACCATATCATAAAAAATTGTTAACGGCATCCTGGGTTGCTCCAACAGTCAATACCCCTGGGTCAATATCTATACAAAGGCTCCCATGGTCCTATAAAAATAAATATGTAAACCCCCATAGTTTTTCTTGTCCAAGGCTCTCATGGTCTATTGGAAAAATGGTGTGCATATCATTACAACAAATCACATGTAATATATAATTACTATATGGATCAAATTCATAATAATAGAACATGAAATTCTTATTATCAATAAAACTGCACCCTAAAAAATTCAAATCATGGAAACAAGTTACACCTCATAAGATACTTAGGCCAAACGGGCATAAACAGTCAAACTAGGGAAACACACCCAAGGGGTGTCCTGTAATTAAGTCATGTAACCTTATTTATATTCTACAACCCCTTTTCAATAAGTCAAACCCCAACAGGTAAATAATACAGTTAATTTCCCAATCAAACAGCACCCCAAACATTGGTATGAGAAAACATTACCATATATAATCCAAAGATGAATAAGAAAGTCACAAACCACCTACTCGGATATCGTACGATCGATATAATTGAACGTTGGCCCTTGAATCATCCTAGAACGATGTAGATCTAGATGAAAGGGTATAATAAATCATGTGATGAAAACTCACAAGAGAGGAAGAATTCGGAATAAGGACTCTAGGGTAAAAGATAACTCACTAGAGGTAATCCAACGCAACTTAAGGCATCTCAATCAGAACTCGGTTGGAGAACCATTAGGGGATTGAAGTTCCTGGCTATTCCATCACTCTCATATAAAAACTGAGGGGAGAAGAAATAAATTCAGAGGATGAGACTTGACACCGCAATAATTTATCAATTAAAAAGAAAAGTACGTAGTGTGTTAATTAATTTTACAATCAGTGTATTAGCCTCAACCGGCCCCTGCTTTAGTTGGTCTACCAGGGCACCTACTGAGGCATGTACTCGGCCATTACTGTGCTAGTACATGACTGTACGAGGTATCATGATTCACAACATTTAATCATTTGTACAAGATAGGTACTTCAAAAAATCCAAATTATTTGTTTTTCTCAAAATAAACCAATATAAAGAACCATACTAGAAATAAAGATTCATTTTCATAAAAAAATCCCCCTTAAGGAAATTAATCCCTGAATTACCCTTCAAGGGGTGGTGGAGAAAAAACCTCAAACAACTCTTTCCCCTAGGATCATACTTCAGCCTCCCTCTCCCATGTCTCATCATGTACTCACATGTGCTGCCATAACACACATACCTGGAAAATAGACCAGCCACAGAGAACCTTCATGTTGTGATCCACAATCCGAATAGGGTTCTCCTTGAAAGATGAATACAACTAAAAATAAACCTCCTTAGGTTGAAAAACATGAGAATCGTATGAAAAGTAATGTGGTAGTTGAGAAAAATGAAAGACTTTGTATATAGCCTGGTACCTCTAAGGTATCTATAAATGAATAAAAACTGGCATGTATCTCTCAAAAACCTCAAACATCCAGATGTATCACAGTGAATTCTTTCCCTACCCCCGAATCTTCATGTTTCCCATCTTCGGTGTGATAGGTAGGAAAACCTGATCTTCAACCTTGAATTTCAGATGACACTTCTAACGATCATCATAAGACCCCTAGAGAGATTGTGTAGTATACATCATCTTCTGAATCAAATCCCTCTTCATCATGGTCTCCTAGACAAGATAAGGTCCCAAAATAGCAACCTCTCCTACCTCTATCTAACATAGGGGTGATCTATATGGCCTACCATACAAAGCCTCATAAGGTTCCATATGAATTGTTTCCTAAAATATATTATTGTAGGAAAACTCCACTAGGGGTATGTGTCTCTACCAAGATCCCTCAAAATCCAAGATGCATGCTCGAAACATGTCCTCCAAAATTTTATTCATGTCCTTGGACTGGTCACCTCTCTGGGGATGATATATTGTACTCAGAAGTACCTGGGTACCCAAAGCCTTATGTAGTCCCTTCCAGACACAAGAAGTATACCAGGAATCCCTACATAAAATGATAGAGTGTGAAACCCCATGAAAATGTAAAATCTTTAGGATGTATAATTTTCCATGCTCATCAACACTAAATATTTCCTTGATTGGAAAAAATGATCAACCTTTGTGAGTCTCTCGACAAAAACCCAAACAACATCATGTCCTTGTGATGACCTTGGAAAACTCGTTACAAATTCCATCGTGACATCATTCCACTTCTATGCAGGAATGGGTAAATGATGTAATATCCCTTCTGGTCACTGATTCTCTACCATCACCAACTGATAGGTGGAACATCTCATAAAAAAACAAGAATCATCCTTCTTCATGCATGGCCACCAATACTAATGGTGTAGATCTTGATACATCTTGGTGACACCAGGATGAACAACCCATGCGGTGGCATGAAAATATCACTAAATATCCTCGCATAAATCTACTGACACCCATACATGAAAATGAAAACACAATACCTAATCCATTCCTATGGTCTACCTAAGAGTATGGTCCTCTCCTAACACACTCTCCCATGAGTCTAGGATTCATAATTAGATGACTTCCTCATTTTCACTAAGTCTAGTAGAGTAGAGTTAACAGCTATAGAAAAAGAAAATCTGCCCATTTCTATCACACACCTCTAAATTAATCTTAAAGAACATAGCCATAAGCATCCACTCATTGCTGACCTCCAGAACTGCCTACATCTGAGTCCTCCTACTCAATGCATCGGCCACCTCATTGCCTTTCTCAGGTGTGTAGGCAAGCTCATTGTCAAAAGATAGAAGGTACTCAACCCACATTTGCTATCTCAAATTCAAAACATGTTCAAAAAATATATACTTGATGATTTTATGGTTAGTTTCTACCATAAAATTATCTCTCAATAGTTAATTTCTCCATGGATGAAAAGCATGTACAACTGTAGCCAACTCAAGATAATACATCCAGTAACTTCTCTCATCCGGTCTCAACTGCCGAGACCCATACTCAATGACTCCTCCCCCTGTATAACCACTCCTCATAGCCCAATACCTAATGTATCACAATAAATAGTGTATCTCTTTCCTGTATCCATCAAAATCAGTATCGGTACTGAATAAATTCTCCATTTCACCTCATGAATGGCTGAATCACTGGAATCTATCCACAATTAATTTTCACCCTTCTTAGTCAGGCCCATCAGTGGAATTTCTAAGAGTGAAATGTCTTATATAAACCATTTTTAAGAACCAACCAGTCCCAAATAACTCTTTACCTCAGAGGAGACATTCATCTAATCCATGGAAACTACTAATCTCCCTCTCTATGGATCTACTAATACTACTGTCTATGATATGACATGATGAAAGAAGTGAATCTGATCCATCCAAAAGTGGAATTTGAGAGAATAACATATTACTGATGATCTCCTAGTGTACTCAATACAATCTCAATATAGATAGAATGGTTGTTTTTAGTGTGATAGTACACCAAGATATCATCCATGAAGAGTACCACAAAATAATCCATGTAAGGATGGAATGCATAGTTCATCAGTGCCATGAAAACTATCATTGTGTTCATGAGACAAAATAGAATAACCAAATACTACTACAGACCATACCTACTCCAAAAAGTAGTAGGAGGTATATATGATGGTCTAACGTGAAAATGATGATAACCAGATCTCATTTCACTCTTTTAGAACTCTTGGGATCTTCAATGCCGATCAAAGTGATCATTGATCATCGGTAAGGGATATCTGATCATAATTGTCATCTAGTTTAGCTTTCGGTAATCCACACAATGTCTAAGGGTACCGTCTACATTATTTTCCAAAAGGACAGGTAAACCCCAAGGAGAAGTACTGGTTTGGATTAAACCCTTTTCTAGCAACTCCTCTAACTGCTTCTTAAGCTCTTGTAACTCTAGTGAAGCCATACTATAAGGAATAATAAACTCCTATGTAGCTCCAAGTACAATCTCAATAGAGAAATCTACCTCACTCTCTTGAGGTAAACCTGAAAAGTTTTCTAGAAGGACATCCTGAAATGATCCACCACTAGAGGAATGTTTAAATGAGATGTTCCCTAGTCATCTAGATATAAATTAGAAATAGGGGGATAAATTCCTCCCATCCCATGATTCTTGGGACCAGCTCGGCACGCATGGACATCCCATTCTTACTTGTGTTGAAATGACCGGCCCTCTAGTGACATGAAACTCACCCTATGGTGATAGAAGTAAAAAAAGGCCTGAGAGGAGACTAATAAGTCCATTCCTAGAATGAAATCGAATCCCAACATCTCTAATGCATATAGGCCCCATAAGAAGTGACATCCACTAACCTCAAGAGGGAACTCCATACACTAACGTACACTAGTCGTCCTAATCCCCAATGGAGTGTCTAGAATTTTAACATTATCTGATGTAAAGATACATAGCCCAAGGATTTCCAAAATGGAAACAGATATGAAACATATTGGAAGAACCTATAACAAAAAGTATAGTAGCTAAAAATGAGGAAACTAAAATCAAACATCTAACCATAAAGGTTCTAGGATCCTATTATTACAGGGTCTACTCCATGGAAAAATTCTGACACATATTCCAGCCCTGCCTAGATACCCTGAGCTGGTCCACCCTGTTTTCGTAGAAATCCTATCGTTTGGATACCCCTCCCATGACCACCTCCTTGACCTAAACAGCCTGATGAACTCTAGTTCCCAGACTGAGGAGAAACTGATGGCCCAACTTCTGAATGTGGAGTCATAACAGAACGCCTCACACTTTCTTCTAGAGAGAAAAACTAGAAAAACGTGGAATATGACCCATGATTCTACAATATCAACACTAAAATGGGTCTCTCAGGCACTGAGGTCTTGTGTTCCCACTCTTTCATTCCTATTATATCCACATCTGGTTACCTAAATGTATATTCTAGCTACTAGAATATCCATGTGAAGGCTCCCTGTGGAACTTACTTCTATCAAACAAAGGAGTACCAGTCCTAGATACCCAACCACCCTGGCTGGTAGATCCCAAATCTCTTATATTGTTCTCAGTAATATGCGCATGTTTTACGGTAGTAGTCATTAATGTCATCCTGAAAACAATCACCTTTGATCAGATGTCTTACGTGAGACCATCATCAAAACACCAAGCTAGTGATAACTCCTCACCTCCAAAAACATGTGAGAAGTGATGAAGTTATGTGAAACGAGGTGAGTAATCCATAAATAAAACAGTGCCCTCATCAATATGCAAGAACTCCAAGGATTGATTGTCCCTCAACATCTCAGGGTATAAGTAATCATATAATTATTTAGGGAACTCTTCCCAAACCATATCCTGATGACGCTCCACCGGTGAGATAACATCCCACCATATCTTGGTGGAATCATATATCATATGCGTCGTGAGATTCACCCTTTTCTCTAGAGGCGTCTACAAATTCTTGAATATATAAAGAATATCCTCCAACCATAAATTTTAAGCATGTGATCCTTTATCCCCTGAGAAGATGGGAGGATGCTGCTACTGGAACACCCACGTCAACTCTACCATAGTCGGGGTAGGATGTGGTGATCCTTAGAAATTTTGTATCATGCATATAAAGACTTCGTGGAACTGTTCATAAAAACCTATGTCTGTTATAACATATGGTTCTAAGACATACATGATGGAAGGATCTGGTAGTAGTCCCTGATCTACCATTTCTGGTGTCTTTCCATCGCCTTGTACTTGGTGTACATCTATATGATGTCTTGGAGGCATGAATATTAAAGGTAAAGTACACACCTCAATTAAAGGTTATCAAGGATGAAAACATTTATGTGAAGGAATAGAATAAGAGAAGGAGACAACTCAAGGTTTACAAAATAGTGTTAAATGGAATGTATAACTACTACATGGCATGTTCCCTTAAGCCTTTAACATGGGCGTGTACCTCTACCAA
Organism: Viscum album; assembly: GCA_963277665.1. Classification (NCBI taxonomy): domain Eukaryota; kingdom Viridiplantae; phylum Streptophyta; class Magnoliopsida; order Santalales; family Viscaceae; genus Viscum; species Viscum album. The sequence continues at coordinate 1,392,587,163 of OY728152.1, forward strand.
CCTGGTCATGTAACACCCCTACACACAACATGTTCCTCCTAAGACATGACTTGTACATGAATGTTCCCTCCTTTCCAGGTTCTTATACATGGCTAGAACTACACAGTTATCTCCTAGTGTAACACTACACAGATTTCTCACTCTATACACAGTGTGTATCACTTATGTACCATCAACCCATTTCATTTGTCACAAAGTTGTATACATAGTTGATTACTACACATCGTATATAAACGAGACAGGGCTTACATCCTATGTTTAATCCACCCATGTCGTTGTTCACACATCCAGATACATGGTTCTTTATAAAAAAGTGTGTATAATCAAGACACGGTGTGTTCTACCAAAATTTTCCTAACCATGTGTCTCTTCTCACACATTCAGTCACACGGTCAAGAATTACATTGCGTGTACTCCCAATACATGGTATGTACTTAAGAAAATTCATTCTTCTTTATCATAAGAACACATGGCGTGTGTTAATTAAATCACATGCCGTGTTGTCTAGGTTTCGAGACAGTAAGCCTCTAAAACATCTCTAGAACACTTAAAAACATAAAATTTGTCCTAGGAATGCCGAGTTACAACCCATGAGAGAACATATTCCACATGAATCAAATTTTTTGGCATTTTATTCATGTCATAACATAACATAATCGAATTAAAGTTCAAACATGATCCACAAAATTATGATCAAAGAGGACCCATAACACCTCTAAAACCAAATCTTGGAGTCCATAAAAAACATTACATATACTAATACACAATCAAAAATATCATCTCTTCTATCATGACATATATCAAAACAACTTGAATATCTATCACAACATCTATCACAGCAACATGAAATTAGTAATGCATCCTAAATGGCATGACCAGAATACATGACATGGGATCTCTAACATGATCCTATATGATGCATGAGATGGAATAACCTCATCTCATCAGGTTTCTATAGAAATATAACCACAATGATATTAATAATAATAATAAAAACAAGTGAAACATCCAATGATAAAATCAAATAAACTGTAACAATTGAAAATCCAGATAAATTACAATATTCGAAGAAAATTGGATTATCCTTGTACACGGGTTAGATACTCCTAGGCACAACATATTACCAACTCCCTATCCCTTATTATCATTTTCTATAGGATCCAATTAGTATTAAAAAGTAATAAATAACTCCTTTTATACCACTTTGTAACATCCTGGTTCTAGGTGCCACCCTAGGGTGCCCCGTACTCAGTTGGTCACCTGAACTCATGCACATTTCCCCAAACACCAGAGGAAGATGACTAGCAGTGAGGTCCAGGGTCTGAGTGTGTTGAAACTATGCCCTCATTTGCAAAGTATACATAACATAATACCTAATAGTAAATAATAATGGAAGAAGTAATACAAATAAAGATAAAAACATTAAAAGGATGATAAGAATATGACAACCGGAGCATATATAATTGATGTATGTCACCGGTGTTTAGGAAAACATTAAAACAAGTCACAATGCTGAGAGAAAAACAGAAACCAATGTAAAACAAAAAACAAGTAAACTCTAGCAACATTTTAAGCCTCAGATTGGTCCCATTATCTCCAACTCCAATAACAGTCATATACCTGATGAAGAAGGGCTCTTTCCCTTATCTATACCTGTAACCACATAATCCGTCAGGTTCAAAAAGCATGGCCCAAATAGGGTGTGAGACAAATACCAGTAGGTCACCACCAAAATATCCATGCTTAACTGTCATTTAATATATATATATATATATATCAGGCAATATGAAAAATGAAGTAATAAACCAGGAATTACTCAAAAGTAAACAGTCCTACAGTTTTCAATTACATTCATTTAAATTTTTCAGTTATTAAATCTATTGGATAATGTAATATTAGGATCTAGGATAAGCTCTATATCCACATATCTAATAGTAACAAAATAGATGACTCAAGGGACCATCTAATAAATCAAGTTAGACCGAGTCCATGCTTGTGATTTTTCATGACAACTCATCACGATCATTCAATTATCCACAAATGACCCTCTAGGAAAGATGTCATGGTCTAACCCCTATGGTCCCACATAGTATAGAGTAATGATAAAAGACCTATTGGGTAGCTCTCACAGTCAATACCCATTGGTTTACATAGCTTCAATAATTTATAAACGACTTCCAAGTATTGATATATCCCTTTCCTTAAAACAATATTTTTAAAAATAAAATATCCTAAATAAAGGGAATGTCAGTTATTATTTGTGGAAATAATTAGAATCTTACAAAGTAATAAAAAAATAAAATAATGGATATATTTGTGGGAAAATTCATTAACATTGTATATGTTAAAATTGAATAATCCATTTTTCATTTTTACAAAAATATTGATAACGTCATGTATAAAATACATAAAAATATTCCATTGGATATTTTTTGAGTTAAGGTATAAAGAGACATAAAATTTACATTATGGTTTTTATATTAATATTAATATATCCATAAAATTATTTTAATAATATGGATATGAATGAAAATTATATAGAAATTAAATTTTTGAAATATTTAAAATGAGGTTTTAAGGTAAATTGTTTCTTACGTCAAGTCTGAATTGTCACATAAATTATTTATATTCAAAAATAATAAAATTTTGTTAATTATTTAAATTTATAATAAATATTTGAATGTTTATTATTCAATTAATTTCACTTATATTAATTTTTTAGTTAATTACATAATCTATTAAATTCATGTCAAATGTTTTTGTAAACATTCCACTTATCGTCCTAAAATGGAATGGATAAGTTAATTATTGTCAATGGGGACATTGTTCCATAATCTCCATAATTATAATAATTATAATAATTGTAATAATTATACATTAAATAAAATTTTACAACTTTTTATGAAATTCATACATGAAAAAGTAATGACATCACCACATGGAGCTAGTAGCCCACATGTAAGCACAAACGACGTTATCATTTTTAAAAGGATGGAAATGTAACATAATAGATAATATATTATCATTAAATAATTATAAAAATGATATTAATGTCATATATAATAATTAAATACAACATAATAACCATCCTTGTGAGGTGGTGTTGAAAAACAAAACTCATCACCTCATGGAGGTGGTAATCTAGACGTATGAATGAATGGTGTTTTCATTTCCCGTACAATGGAAAATGAGATAAAAAAGGGTTTTAGCATAATAATGATAACACTTTAGAATATATAATATACTGGTGTTTTTATTTCATTATGTGTAACGAATATTTGATTGTGTTAGAAGAATAAATAAACATGAAATGGGTTGGTTGTGACTTTTACATTCTCTTAAGATAACCTCTTTGGATTACACCGTATGCCTTCTTGGTTTTGTATTTTGGTGAGTCCAAGGGTGCTATTAAATGGGGAGGTATGTTTTGAAGAGATTTAGAAATTTATTTTTCCAAAACTAGAGTTCTCAAAATGTGTATATAATAGAGGATAAAAGTTCCCATTCATATTTGAAGTGAGGGGCACCCTTAAAAATACAAAAAATATTAAATTAATATAAATTAATATTCATGTTAATGTGAAAAAATTAAAAAAAATTAATATGGCATTATTTTTATATTAACTGAAATCATCTAAAACAATTTGGAAAATTTTAGCAATTTTTTCACCAATATCTCTTAGATTAACCTCTCATTAACCCTTTTGACAATAACCGTGATATCAAATCTTTCTATATAATAAAGTAATGAAATTTACTATAAAATAAAAAGTTACCCATAAGTTCATAATGATTGGTATTATAGACAATAAATAGTTTAATTGTCTTTATATATTATTTTTATGAATTTCAAATACTTAAATTATATAATATTTAACATAATATACCATTACTTTCCTTTTAAGAACTATTCACATAGTTTGACTTTAATGAGATCAATATAGAAAAAGTATTCTAATAGAAACATTTAAAGAATCACTAATATGTTATATTTATGTATTTTTTTGAAAAAAAAAACAATTCATCCAAAATTTATTACATTTAATGTATTTTGAAAAAAATTAAATTGATATTTCTATTACCTGAACCAGAACTATATCCGCATTCATAATGCATTTAGGGTAATTATTCCATCACTACAACTTAAAAATAAATTACAATGATAAATAATTTATTAATTTTTCAAATAAACATTTTTAAAATAATATGAACACTTTTTATCCCTATCAAACAAATATTATATATATATAAATAAAGAGACCAGTGTTTTATTTTTTTTATTTACATAAATTTATAATATGTTTTTATGATAGAAAATTATTAATCACATAGAAAAATTACAACCATTGTATAGTTATTATAAAATCACAGATATCAAAAAAACACCAGTGTTACTAAGATTTTTTCCATATCTAACAGTTTTATCCTTATTTTACATGTTTACTGTTACTAAAGTGATATATATTTAATACAGTTACAATTCATAGTGACCTAAAAAAAAGTTTATTATTTAACAAATTTGAACCTCATGATTATAATTATATAATCCATTTAACTAAATTCAAATTATATATGTGGTAGACATCAATTTTAATAGAAATGAGGAAAACGCAATGCATAACAATTTTAATAAATGTATTTTTATCCAAAAAATGAAATTATACCAAAATCAATTATAATAATTATTCCTATGAAATTCATTATATTATTTAAAATTTAATGACACTTATTTTACTTTAATATCAAATATTAAAATTAATGAGACATTTAAATTTTGTTATTCGATGAAAAAATTACAGATTTACAATAATCAGTATTTTTCAATTATCACTTTGAATGCAATAATTTTAGAAAAATAAAAACAATTAATCATATAACTATAATGAAATGATGATTTCAAAAATAAAACCCATTTTTTATAAAAAAATTATAATAGAGTCGTAAATTAATTTTAATATCTATGAAAAAAATTAAATAAAATCCATTTTGAATAAAATTAATTTATGATGCCTAAAATAACCATAATATTTAAATATTAATTATTTAAATGGTATATATAATCAAATTAATTAATTTTAATAATTTATCAAAAATTATATACTTAATCCATTTAAATAAAAATACATTGTTCTCATAACAACTGTTTTATGAAGAACATTCATTTTACTTTCAAATGATTTTATCTTTACTTTCAAACAATTTATATTCATAGTGTAATTTATTATTAATTTATTATTAGAAAAATCAAAATATATTTCATAATACTATTATTCCAATTCAAATCCCAAATACCAATGGCTATGTCATAATGGTCATATAATAATATGTTGGGTTTTGTTTAAGCTCGATGATGTGTATACCATATACTATAAAATATATTTTTTAATGAAAATAAATTATAACAAATTAGTGAGTAACATTATAATCCCTTAAGTAAAATAGGTCCTTTTAATTTTTTCTCAATTAGGATAACAATGGTTTAAAATATATTCTGAATTGGTTCCATGGTGTAGGAAAAAATTTATTATCATGGAAGGAAATATTGTTTTAATATTTAAAATCACCTTCCTTGAAATCTCACATAATTAAAAGTTATAATAAAACATAATTTTGAAAATAAAAGAACGAAAATATTAGGGTCCCCTCGAATAACAATTAATTTGATTCCCACATAAGGATAACAATGGTGGAAAGTAAAAATAGAGACCTAGAAGCTAGAAATAGCATAAAATGAATAATAGAGAGTGGTAGAGAACCAGATCATGAGAATGTTAATTGCCACAGAACCATAAATGAGTAATGTATAAATAAGTAAATCAATTCCTTAAAATTGAAGGTAAAAGGGTATTTTTTTCAGGATCATATTTCTAAAGTAGAGGGATTATTTATTATTAATATATAAAACATTATAAAACATATATACTTGATTTCATTCCATTTCATAAGAAAAAATTCAACCTTTTGTTTTCCCTTCGATCAATTTACACTTCTATATTATCTCTTAATCCAAGGAATAAATATTAAAGAAGAAATTTTTATTTCTTAAGTACTAAAATTTACTTTCAAGGGATCATAAAATACAAAGAAATATGACAGGTTATTAAACTTATTTTTATCCATTAACCAAAACAAAAAATGACAGGCCCAAGTTAAGATAATATCCAATATGAATAAACATTCACTTAAAGAAATGATATATTAATCTTCAAATCCTCATCAATAACACCAAATGTAAAATTATAATCATTCCTTTTTTAACAGACCATAAAAGACATCAAAATATTCCAAACTATGTTCACGACCTAAAAATTAGAAATATTTGTTCACATATTCATCCATGATATACAAAATATTTATCTATAAAAAACAAAAATCACTCCTAAAATATATATATATATATATTCCCTAATGATATATTATCCAAAATATTATAGTATTTTCTATAAATATCCATAATCAACATAATGACAACATAATATAATAGATAATTCCCCCTTTATTTCTATGAAAAACTTATATTATATCCAAAAATATATTTATATTTTCCATAATCATATAATGGTCAAAAAATAGAGGTATTTTCTTAAAAACATTAATCACCTATCCACTAAATCAGTTTTTAGTCTCATGGTTATCTATATGATAACTCATATGTTCTCTAAATATAATAACACTTTTATACCATAATTAAATCCAGACAAAAATCATATTAATCCTAAAGTTTATCAACACTTTTGAAATTATTTTCAAAAGATATAAAATAATTACTCCTTAAATAACATTTTTACAAAGATACATTAAAAAATAACAGTTATATTAATATTAAATCCTCCAAAAAACCCATAACTAATTTAAACCCTCATTACATAAAACCAAAAAAAGGTATATATTCCATTAAAACTATGGATAAACATAAAATTATCAAACCATGAATCTATATAAAACTCTTAAAAATAAAAAAATAAATCATCATAACCACTAAAGATATATGAACCACTCCTTTGATAGCAACTATGTGGATACAACTTTAAAAGTTTATATAATGCTGAGTTTTATAACAATAATTCATTTTATTACATATTTAGGATATTTATGGTTTATATTTTTATATTATTAGTTCATTACCATTACATAATAATCCAATTTATAACAAAGAGTAAAATTCCACTTAACATCCATTTTTCCCCAATTTAGTACTTTAAAAAAATTATTTTCTTAAAAAACATTCATGAATTTCAACTTAACTTCATCGCTTTTCATAAATATCCTTAAATACTTTAAAAAAGAATTGAGAATGTGTGAAAAGAATTAAATACATAGTAAGGGTCGTATAAAAATAAAAATAAACTCATTAATACATTTTAGACCATGAGATCATATTAAATAATTTTACTTTAACATAATAAAATTTGTGCTCAAATAATCATTTAATTACATATAATATCGGAATTATTACCTAGATTTGTTTAGAAAATTATTTCTAATATAACATAATTTAAAAATAAACATCTCGAGGGATTATTAAAAAAATGATAACCCATGAAAAAATTTTCTTAAAAACAATCATTTTTACCCTTAAAGGGAATAATCATTCTTATAAACAAAAGATCATTAGCATACCTTATAAAATAAAATTATTTAAATGAAAACTCATTATAAAGAATTGAAAATTATTTTATGTTAATTGGGGATTCATCATCATAGAACACTTATAATAACAATTAAAATATCAATTATCAATGTAATAAACTTCCTATTTAATTTCTAGGTAATTCTTCAGAAAACCTAATCAATACCAAATGAACTGGAAAGCTATATTGGGATCACCAACAATAATAAAAAAAATCAAGGACTATAGAATATATTAAAATATATAGTCATTCGATTCCATCATCAAACTCCAAAAAATATAAATTTGAACCTATAAAAAAACATTTTTAGATATTGATATTTCTCTGTCCTTTAAAACCAAATTTTAAAATCTAAAATACCCAGAACAATGTGAATGATGGTTTTTCTATGAATAAAACATGAATGATTATAAAGGGATATAAATATCATAAAATGGTTTCAATGGTGAGAAAATTCATTTATTTCATATGTGTAAAAATATAACATTCCTTTTTCCCATTACAAATTAAGTCAAAACATCCCATATAAAATATTTCAAAAGATTACTTTTGAAAACCATTGAAAGAAACTAAAAAGTTACATAATATTTCCGTTATAATTAATTTATCTCAATAAATATATATTCATGATATTATTTTAGGAATATGGTCACCTAGGAAAATTATTTAGAAATTAAATCATTGAATCATTTAGAAAATTTTTTTAAGGTAAAGTGTCCCTCACCTTACGTATGACTTATCATGTTTATTATTTTTCATCTATAATTATAAACATATATTAATTTTTTAATTTTTTAATAAAATTTGTCTAATTTTTATGCCTTTTATTTTACTTATACCCATGTTATAATAAATTGTATAATCTATTAAGTTCACATTGGATGTTTTGAAAACATTTAGCTTATGTGTAAGAAATGGAATGGGTAGGTTGACTATGGTCAATTAGGTAATAGTAAATAATCTAAAAATCTTAATAATTAAATAATTATCATTTTAATATACTAAATTAATTTTTAAAACAACCCACAAAAGTTTTAAATGCTAAAAAATCAAATCTCTTCATAGTGGTGGTAATCCACACATACGCAGAAATGATGTTATCATTTTTCGGTGGATGGAACTGTAAGATAATAGGTGATATCATATCTTGAAGGAATTATAATCATGTCCTGAATATTTAATGTATTTATTAAATCAATCATAATTATCATCCTGATGAGGTGATACGGAAAAAATAAACACTTAGCTTTGTGGATGAGGTAATCCACACTTACAAACGAGCGATGTTTTAATTTATTATGGGATATAATATAATATTAAAAATTATTGTTCCATAATCATACTAAAATATAAGTATATGGAATATTATAATTTTATTATTCAATCATGGTGAAATAATATTTGATTGTATTAGAAGAAAAAATACACAAGATTTTTTTAACTTATACCTTCTCTATGGATATCATCTTTGGATTACACCTTAATAATTCGTGGTTTTGTGTTTTGGGGTAATAATACCTCTATTACATGGGGAGGGATTTTATTGAGAACATTGGTTAGGGTATATAGAAACTATATTGCTCAAAATGTGTGAGTAAAAGAGTATAGGAGTTTCCCTTTTATATGTTAAGGGAGGGGAACCCTTGGAAATACATTGTATTAAATTCCTAAAAATTAATTATCTTGTTACAGTAGATAAAAATTAACATATTTCAACTCTATGATGATTATGATTCTAAATAATTTAAGATAATAAAATATAGACAAGTTTATGCGATTTTTTAACCCTTATCTCTTAATTTTAATCCCTAAGAACCCTTTTGATGATTACTATGCTATCAGAATTGTTTACACGGTATGAGTCAATATAGTAACGATAAAAGTAAAAGTGACCAATAAATGGAAAATGGATGATATTCTAAATTAAATCTCATTCAATTGGATTAAAATAATATATTTATGAATTATAAATCATGAAATAAAATATTATTTAACAAAATACACCATTAAATTAATTTTTTAGATTATTCACATAGTTTTTATTTAATAACATCAGTATAGTAATTTAATATCAATATAAAATTCTGACATATCAGTTATATGTTACATTTATTAAAAAAATGAAAAAGTACTGTGTCAGTCTTCTGTAAGAATTTAATGTAATTAATCAATAACTATTAATTAAAAATAAATCACCATGAAAAATAATCATTCACATTTCAAATAAGCATTTATAACTAAATATAACCTCTTTTTATACCTATAAAAAATATCATAGCTATTATAAAAAATAGAGTTACATTTTGTTTTCATTTATTAATTAAAATTATATTAAGATCATTATCATAGGAAAGTGGTAAGAAATTTCCTCACTTATAGATCATTTATTTTTATGGTAAAAATAATTATAATAAATAAATAAAATTGTTAGTGTGATTTTTTGGCCTTATTTCAAATGTTTATCCCTATTTTACTCATTTTACCGATACCAAGGAGACAAATATTTATTATGGTTAAACTTCATAATGAAAAAAAATAGAGGGGTACTATTTAAAGAATCTAAAACTCAAAATTCTTAACATGTATCATAATTTTCAAGATTTATAATCTAAAAGTGAAAGAAATCAATTCTAATATAAATACGTAAATCACAACAAAAAATAGTTGTTTGAAAAATGTGTTTTATATCAAAAAACTAAACTTATTCAAAAATTATGTATAATAATGATTACTATGAAATTATTTAGAATTATTATATTATTAAAGGAAAATTATATTTATATAATATAAATTTTTTTAAAAAAAATTATACCTTTAAATTACGAGATTTATTTAAAAATTGTATTTTTACAGAAAATTTGTATTTTTCACTATACAATAAAAATTAAATATTTTCAGAAAAATAAAAAAATATAATTATACTTTTATGAAATGTGGATTATAAAAATTATTTCCATTTTTCTAAATAAATTCTCTAATAGTGGAAAACATTATTTATAATACTCGTGAAAAATGAAATAAAATTAATTTTAATGAAAATGTAGTTTGGTAGAATAAAATGAAATTATTGTTATTATTTGCCTAATAACCACAATGAGATGATATTTAATTCAATAAATTGGATATATTAACTACTAATTTAATTATAATCATTTATCGATAATGATAAATTTAATATACTAAGAGAAAAATTACTTGCATAGAGAATGTTTTTATGAAGAACAACACTCTTACCACCAATATTTTTTTTCTTCATTTTTATCCAATTGATAATCAATGTATGATTAATTATTCATTTATTAATGAAATAACTTCTATATAATCATTCCATATTATGGTTATTAATATTCATACCATCCAAACTAATAGATAATTTATAACAGTCATATAATAATATATCAAGGTTCATTCGAGCTCGGTGCTATGTATACCACATGTTATAAAATATATTAATTAAATAAAATAAATTCCAAAATCATTGGGTTTTACAATATGTGCCCTAGATATATTAACCCCTTTTAAATGATTGTTCCTATTAAGAAGTTATCTTATCCCTTGGACCCCCCCCCCGCAATGAATCACTCCCATGTTCACAATGTATTCCTTGAATATTTTTTTTAAAGTACATATATGATCCTTGGTATGTACTAAATGTAGTTATTTTACCATAGGATCATGATCATTCTTATGAGAAACAACTAGTAGTGATTCTAGATCGAGGAGAAAAAATTATATCGAACATGGACAATCACCTGGTCAGTGGTTTGTGTGGGAACCATATGTTTAAGGAAGTTATATGTGAACCAAAAGATGTAATGAGGTTGAAGTATACTCATTTTCTATTATCCTAGTAATGGAATTTAAATGGAAAAATTATTTTAAGTTGGTGGAATGTAAAACCTCAATATTTTATAATATATTTATCTTTAATAAATTTGATATGATAAATATCTTTTGAATCCTAAATAACACGACATATATGAATAATGATTATAGATTATAATAGAATTATAATATGTATTATTTTTATAAAATATAATTATGGGGAACAATTTTTAATTCACTATGAAAATATTATTGTTCCTAACGGATAATTTGGAAATTTTATTAGGAGCATTGGTTTTTTCATACCTATTTTATTTAAAAAATAATTCAAAAAATTAAAAATATATAAAATTATTTTCTATGCATGTGAAACATGAAATTATTTTTTATAAATGAAAATATAGGCATTGTAATTTAAAAATATATATTTTCCAGAAAATTGTATTAATTATGTTAAATGTATTTTATCTTATTAAAATTGAATTAATCCCCATTAATGAATTATTTTCATAAATAGTGTATATATTATTTTCAATAAAATATATTAAAATTAATCTATATCTTTTTACAAGGAAAGTAATAGGAAAAATATTGTTTTATGTGAAAAGGTATATTTTTCTAAGAATATTTTTCCGCATTTTCCACAATTAATTTAAAATGAATTTCTGAAACATATAGAAATTGAATATGATAAAATGGTTTCTATATTTGGAATAAAGATTTATAAATTTAATAATGTTTTCAATTTAATTTTTTTCAATTATGAATTGTAGTCAAGGTAAAAATTCAATACAATAATAGAGATTAAAAGGGTTTATATGGGGTTGAGTTAAAGAGATAAGTGTGAAAATAACCAAAAAAATGTCTAAAACCAATTGTTTATATTTACATCAACCCTATATTATCTCATATTTAATAGAAATCCGATTTTGAAACAATTTTACTTTATTGTGAGTTTATTTTATTTTTATATTCTCAGTATTTACAAGTTTTGCGCTGACCTCACTTATAAAAGGGCATATCCACTCCACTCTTTTCTACACCATGAAGGGATGTATTTTATTTTTCATCACCATATCTCATGGATGGTCATATATATGAATCTAATCGATATATGTTTTTATAAAATTATTATTATTATATAAATATAATATAATATTTACCATCTTACCCTTACATTTGTTATAAAATGACATTGTCGCTCATGAGTACATGTAGACTACTGCCTCGATGAAGATATGTGATTTGTTTTTGATTTATTATATATATATATATATATGGAATATATATGATGTTTAATATATAATAATGATTCATTAAAGGTTAATTATCATATACCTTTCCTTTTTTCTATCAATCGAAAAGTAGAAAATCCTTCATGTGTATATACGAACTATTATCACCACGAAGTGATATAATTAAATTTCCATAACCACCCATTATTAATGGTTATAATATGGTATTTAATGAATAAATATTTTATTTTATAAATTATTAATATTTTTTATATTATGAATGTATGTCTAAGTTGTAATAACCTGAACCGTTTAACCGAAGCATGCAAAAAAAAAAAGAAACCAAATCCCCCTAATAATGATTTCAATAAATAATTGTCTATAAAAGGGTAAATTTAAATTATAGTAGAATTATATATATTAAGATATATATGAATATTGTTATATATTATATTTATAATAAATAAATATTTATTATAAGGGAGGTTTGAATGCATACAAAGCATAAAAATACTGTAGGTAAGGGTTTATGTTACAGTCTCTCTTATTTTCAAGATTGTCTTTATTTAATTTAAATTAAGGGAAATTATATGATCATTATCCTATAAAAACCATATATTTTATTATATAATGGTTATTTCTCGAGTTTTAATGTTTTCAATACGTTTTTGTCACTTTGGTACTTAAATGACTAGGAATGTTTTTAACAAAAAATTAGATTATTTCTTATTTTCTGTCAATAACCTTTATTCTCAACGTATTTTTCTTCAAAATGGTTTAAGAAATTATTTAACTATACATAAAACATTTAGAAAATTTATTTTGACTAACTTTTACTTTCCATACTAAATATTAAAAGTAATTTCTTCAAATGTTTTATGTATAACTCACTTTTGACATTTTGTAAATGTATGGAAAGGTTGTTATTTTTTAACATGTAAGTGATGAAAATACTTCTCCACCATTATTTTTGGGGAATTAATATTTTTAATATATACCCTAAATTAAATTAATGTTTTCTATGGATTTTGAAAAATTATTATAAATACTTTTTTAAATTAAGTTATTTATCCATGTCAACAACTGTTACGTATTGTTTTACTTCATTAAGATATGATATACTGATACAATCCAACTTTTTTCTTTAGATGTATTATGATTAATATTTTTTAAATAGGATGCCATGAAATATTTTATTTTCATAATTTTTAATTATTTTATGATGATATTTGGATAAAACCCATTTCTTTTCCACAAATTATGCTATTATGAAATGATGAATGCTGTTAATATATTATGGAACGCATATGTTGGGTTTTCATTATATATCTAGTGGTCGTAGAATTATATATCCCTATAATTCATTGGGTAAAGAATGATATCTCATAGGATAAAATTAATTGGAATAGGGAATGAACCCAGCTTATTAAGGGATGCCATCCACTATAGAAAACTTGGTATTAAACTTTTAAAAAGAATATTATTTAATGGAGAGTTAACCTTATCCACTAATGGAATTTTGAAACATTGATATTCTTGATAGTATCCTATACTATGGAAATAATTTAATTAGGTGTGACCCTAAGAACCTATGGAAATATTCCCACTATTATAGTCTTAGTAGTGAGCCTCGACTAAATAACATATTTTCTATGATTATGTGTATGTAATAAACTCATTTCCTATGCTTATGATATCTTCTCATTGATCATGATTGAATTTTAATGATTCTTCACTCATATAAATTATCTCTTTTGTTATAAAAAATCCTTATATTATGACTCATTATTAGATATCTTTGACTAAGTAGGTATGGGTTTCATAATTTATGATAATGTTCTCATACCATTATGCTTATCTATTTCTCACTTGTGATCATTGATTTATATCTAGTTTCCAAAGAAACTAATCCTTTTATAGTTTTGAAGTGTGTATTATTATGATATATATTTAATTATCATCTAAAATTATTTAATATCTGTATATGTTATTCTTGGGTCACCTCAACCATGACATACTAATTTTCTCCTACATTGTTATCTTAGACGAAAGATGGTTCCATATGTAGTATGAAAAGTGTATTTATAACATATATTTTTAATGTTTATTTAAAATAGGTGTTTTGATAGAAAGGGATTTAGAGAAGGAAATAGTTTAAAAATATTAGTTTGATTTAAAAATTGTTGTCTACGTTTTATAAAATTGTTTTATTGTAATATTTTGTTTTCCTATGATTACTTGTAAAAAGGTATTTTCTTAATATATATCAAACTATAATGCATGGAATTCCATTTAAAAGGAATTTTGTAAAGTCATTTGTGAAAACCTGCTAGATTTAGTTTTTCTCACACCATAAATATACAATTTTGTGTATGAAGTCCCTTGGTTTTATTTTGGGAAATATGACTTCAAAATTACCCGTGTTGGGTGTTCAAGATATTCGTGCTTGTTCGATTGGGACATGGAAAGTGACCCAAGGGGGAATGTGGTGATGGATGATAGTATTCGGTTTTTGTTTTTTAATTTTAGGATAACCTTATAATAGTTATGTTTATCATTATTACGATTTAGTTTATAAGATAATTTTTTCATTATATTTTTTGATTTTTCTGATCTACTTCTTTTTTTGCATGGGCATCTGACAAGAATATGGGTCATGCGAGGTTTTTAGGTGGAATTCATGTAACAGCCCAAGATTTTATAAAAAAATATTCTTTTAATTTTATTAATGTCGTGTGTTGTACGCTACACCAAAAGGAGCTTGCACAACACACATCCTTGACTTGACTTGCATTACACGCAATCGCGACCTTCCTCGATAGCGTGTGTAGTACGCAATACCGAGTTTCACTAAACAACGATATGCTATAAAAATATTATTAAAACTAGTCGTTATGAATAGTAATAACCACTTTTTGAAATCCAGTAAATCTTATTTTTCAAAATGAACTTTATTTTTGGATTCGGAGTATCGAATTTAGCCTAAGGTGAAATTTTGGTACTTTTCGGATAACTTTCATATTCTGATGAATAGTGAAAATTACTAAATTATAATTAAAAACAACTTTTTTAATCGAAATAATTAATAGTGATAAATCATTAATTTGAGTGGTTTTAAAGTATATTTAGAATATATTTTTACAATTTAATACAATGTTGGTCATTGGATGTAGTTTCACATTTAAACTAGACATAAACAAGTGTCAATCTTTTGATAGATATTGTTTCTTAAAAACACGCTATTTGTTTTAACAGCGGGATTTAATTATAAAATTAATTAATGCAACTTTTATGTTATGAATTTGGTAAAATAGACTTCATTTTTGAATTCGGAATATGAAATATAGCTTGGGATGAAATTTTGGCATTGTTCTGAAAAACATCAATTTTTGATGAATAGTGAAACTACTAAGTGGTAGGTTAAAAACTGAATTTTGCATAAAACTTAATTTTACCGCTTCTGTGAATGGAATTTCGAAAATCCGAGAGACACGGTTAATATCAAGGACTAAAATGTGGTTCAATGAGATGAAAATAATTTTTTGGTGAATAGTAACTTTTTACCTTTTTTACCACGGTTAATAGTAAATAGGGTAACTAAGGGTAAATATGATATTAATATTACCCTAACACATGTCCTAATTCTATTGGACAAGTGTAATTCGACCAAAAACAAACTTAGGAATAAAAGATGACCATTTAGGCCCACTTGGATTAGATTAGGACATTTATTATTAATTTATTTAAAGAAGGGTTAAAATAGTTAAAATCAAAGTTTAATAAGTAAATCATTTTTAATATGGGGTTATACATAAGATAAATTCGATTGTAAATATTCATTAGAAAGCTAAAAAGATTTCCTACATGATGGTATTTTATTTGTAATTTTTAGACATCAAATAATTTAATTTATTTATGACACAACGATGATGCAGTAATTATCTTATTAATGAAATATTGACATAATTGATAATATAAATACCAAAATAAATGTAATTTAAGACTTTTTATGAATTCCACTAATTTTCTAGGTTACTATGATATATTAATGTTGATTTAATCAACTTGGTTCGAACATTTAATTCTGTTATGACTTTCACAAAAATCATATATCAAATAGTGTCAAAATTGACACAAAATAGTTTTTAAATCAAATATTATATTACTAATTGTTATTTTATTCCTAAAAATCTAAGGTTCGGCCAAATGACTTAGATAATGATATATATATTAATAATAAACAATTTGGGGTTCGTTTGGCATGTTATAGTAAGTGTATTAACCATATAGTGAAAGAAAACAAAAAGACACGGTAAAAGTTAAATTATTTAACTTAGAGTTAAATCTAATTGATAAGGTTTAAAATAATATCCAAACATGTCTAAATTTGATTGGTTGATGAGATTACAACCCTATCTTATCTAATCTTCGAATATGAGTCATTTTTGGAGGTTTTTAAGTGGGGTTAGATTTATTATAAATTAATATTTTTAAGAATTCCTAAGGTGCCCCTCTCCTCCCCTATAAAAGGACACCTCCTCCCCTTCCTCCTCACACCAATTTGAGCACTCAAGCTCGGCCAACCCCTGCCAAAATCTCTTCTACACTTCCCTAGCAACATCCTAGAGGTTCTGGTCTTCCTCAAAGACCAATTCAAGTGCCCTAAGAGGAGGTCTCAAAGAGGCACTTCAAAGAAGAGGTAATTACCGTTACCAATTCTTTCATCTTTATTTCTTCTTCCACTTCTTCTTCTTAGGTTGTTTCATTATGAAGTAATAACATCAGTATCACTCATATACTGATATGTTATTATAAGTATGAAACAACCCTATTTCACCATCTATCCATCCTACGGAAAAAGAAATCACCGCGCGTGCGTACGTACGGACTACCGTCTCCACGACGCGATGAGATTCATTCTCCATGTTAACCATTTAAGAATGATTATAATGTATATATAAGAAATAATAATGAAATATATGACATTATAAAGCTACTGGATTTATGTATATATACATATGTATGTCATCTACTTACTTCCATTTCAAGACAATAAGGAAAGTAAAACTGCGTTCATGCGTACGTACGGACTACCGTCTCCATGAACGGTGTTTTTCATTTTACTTATCTATCTATTATATATATATATATACTGAATATATATGATATATAAATCATATTTTATATTCTGGAAGTAAGTAAATCATGATATAAGTAATAATGATATCAAGAACAACAAGTCAAAACACCTAAGATAAATGAAACGATTTTACCCAAAACGCTTCTTTAACATGGAATTTACAAAAGAACGGGTAATATAATGTTATAAGTGAACCATATATGATATCATAACAATGAATATGATTCTGGAATAAGTCAATAACATGATTTAAATCATTATACAGGAGGTTCGGACACTTACAAAGCAAGTCGGACCTAAGGTAAGGGAAATATCACAATCTCATTTTTATCCGAGATTGTTTATTCGTAAGTATTTACTGGGGTGTATTTTATCATCCACATCCATGTTCCTTCAATATGTAATATTGTTTCCATCCACTTAAAATAGTTTAAATCCAATTTTACTCTTCGGTGAGTTTTTAGTAAAGAATATGAAAGGAATCTTTTGTCTCTTTTTCATACGAGGTACTTTTGGACTTTTCCGACAAAAGTACGAAGAATGTTTTTTTTAACTTAAACGGAATGAACGGATTTTTACGGTTTTATAAAGCCTTATTTTCATGAAGCTTACTCCAAAAGATTTCATGACTATTTTTAATAAAATCTCTTTCTTTTAAAATTGCATGATGTTTTGTGAAAAGAAATTGATTTTCAAGAAGAAAGGATATTTTCCTCAAGAATTCATTTCAAGTGTTTTTTCAAAATTATTTTACATCTAAGATAATAAAGGGTTCTGTTTCTATCCATATTTTTACATTGATTTGACTATGTTGTGATGGAATTATGTTTATGAATTCCTTTATCTTATATGAATGGTTTTATGATGTCATGTTGTTTTAAGAATCCCATTTTTAATACATGGGTTATGAAATGATGTATGATTTATGATTTTGTGGCACACATAAGAAAGGATTCATTAAGAGATGGGTGGGACCTATATCTCCCTCCAATGCATTGGGTAAAGATTTTATATCTCATGAGATAGACATGGATGGAATGGTAGGTTATACCGGTTCAGTGAAACAGGACTGAAACGAGGATTACTCGATTCAGAAAGGGACTTTGTCCACTAAGATAGTCTTGGCAATGAGTCTTGACTAACAAGAAATGATTCTCTATGATTATGTGTGTATGCCACAATGAGTAATGTTTTAAGTTATGATTTCATTTTCACTTCTATGATTTATCCCATGTTATGATATTATGAGCTCTTTTGCAGGTTATGATTTCCAAAAGCTATGTTCTTATGTATATGATGTGATTGATATTTCTTTTGTTTAACCTTACTGAGCATTTGAGCTCACCCTTTTATGTTTTCTTTTCCCCAGGATATAAAGAAAGGTTTTTAGGTAAAAAAAAAGAAGATCTTTATGGGAGATATTGAAGATCTTTCACCACGATTAGAATAATACGTTCCGAGTTTCCAAAGACACTAAACTATTACGATCCTTGTGTGTGTGTTTTTGTTATGTACTATGTATTCCGCAAATGTAATGTAATGTCCATGTACGTCAGGCTTCGGGTCTCTACAGTTGGTATCAGAGGAAAGGTTTAGTCAACCTTTGGAAACTAGGACGCGAAAACGTTAGTAAGATCCCTAGAGATATTTCTAAGGTATGTCTAGGGATGCCCCTAAGGATAAGTATACGTATAGGATATAGTTCTAGAACTATGGTAACGATATTAGATTAAACCAAAGATGATAGATATTTAAGTTACTCCCCCTTTATTACGATTTTTGCATCTAACACTATTCTGTTTGGGTTTTAGAAAATGGCTGGAAACAAGATGATTCACAATAATGGAGGATATGATGGACAATGGAATGATATTCTTCATGAGAAACCAAATGAAATTGGATTTGGATGTCCAAACATCATTATTTTGCCAAATCAGCAATCTCACAATATGATCAATAAAGTAAAATTTGGTAAGTTTCCTGACTCGACTAATAAGAGAAAGATGGAGTTCCATGATGATCATAGAGGAAAGAAAGTTCAATTTCCCCTATGTAAATCATGTGGGAAGAGGCATCAAGGAGAATGTTTCAAGGGAACTGGAAGATGCTTTGGGTGTGGAAAAGAAGGACACAAAGCAAGTAAGTGCAAAGGAAAAGGGTCGGTTAACACCATGGATGAGGATAATGGTATTGCTACGACATCAAAAATGGTTAAGTGTTTTAAATGTGGAATGTATGGGCATTATGCAAACAAATGCCCTAAGGGAAAGACTCATGAAGAGAATCAGTATGGTCATATGGGTAGTATTTATGTGGATGATGATGAAGAGACTACAAATGATATGTGAGATGAAAGAATTGTTGAAGCTCGGTCAATGGTTTAAGAATGTTGTGGAATGATTACATGTTTATCATGTGTAATGTTGTATAAGAAATCTCATGGTACTATGGAATAAAGAGACATCTGAGGATTGTTACACTGTTGTCTTTCCTTGAGTTAGGAAAGTGTATGATTAATGGTACCACTATCCATGAAAGGTTATTCAGATATTTTTGGAATGTAGATGATATGCGCATAATGAAGGGATAAGGAGAAAATTAAATGTTTGATAGTATTCATGAGCTCATGATTGATATAAGGACTAAGTGATATCATGGTTTGAGTATATAGAATTTTGAGGATTTTGGTATGTGGAAAGTGTTAACTTTTAACTACACTCATGTTTTCACTAAGGTATTCAAGAGAATACACGATTAAGGACTTTGAATGTTTGGAATGTGACCAACAAGACATATCTTATGATATGTGGGGATCAACGACAGTATTAAATCTCTGGTACTCGTTGTCACTATATTATGAGAGTGGACTGCAGTATTATGTATAAGCCTAAAGATTAGACTGGATTATGTTGGACATAAGTTAGTATTGTTTAAGGATAGAAGATTTTCGATATTATTGATGGGATGTTATAGTAACGTAGTTTTAGAAAAAGGACAACCTGCAGGACGGGCGACAACCCATCGCTTCGGACAAGGCTGTAGGAATCGAACCCACAACCGAAGTGCGACTGGCCTTTATCGCCTACCACTGACCTACAGGAAGTCCCTGTTTAGTAGAAACTAGTGTTATTATATTAAGCAGTATGATATATGAAGTATAAGTCCATTTTAGGAACCATATGTGATTAATCTCACTATAGAATGACTTATGTATATTTAATAACTTTTTCTAACCTTTTGTTTGAGACAGATGGAATGACCCATCATTCTATCACATAATTTTCTAACACTTCACAAATAACAAATTCAACTTCATTTATTTAATAGATGAAGTAGAAATTGTTCAAGGCACGAACAAAAGTGAGATTGTACCAAAATAAAGTAAGTATTTATTTTAAGCAAATTTTCAACTTTAGGGAAATGATCTTGAAAACCAAAAATGTTGTCCTAGTGATCTTATACCTGATGAATCAGATGGTACCTTATATCATCACAAATCTATGGATTTGTGATTACTGGCTTTTCCATAGCCATGTTCACTACCACTCTCCATCAGAACATGATGGTTAGATTTCTCTTCCATATCCATATTTTCACCTATGTGGAAACCCAGTGATTAGTTTATTTGGGTAATCGTTACATTTCATACTTTAGTTTTTAAAGCCAAGTTTTGGTATTCCCTTTTACGATGTGGGTTTCTATTAAAGAAACTTTCAAATAGTAAACCATTTATAACCCTGACGAATTTCGAGGGCGAAATTCATTTTAAGGGGGGTAGAATGTAACAGCCCAAGATTTTATAAAAAAATATTCTTTTAATTTTATTAATGTCTTGTGTTGTACGCTACACCAAAAGGAGCTTGCACAACACACATCCTTGACTTGACTTGCATTACACGCAATCACGACCTTCCTCGATAGCGTGTGTAGTACGCAATACCGAGTTTCACTAAACAACGATATGCTATAAAAATATTATTAAAACTAGTCGTTATGAATAGTAATAACCACTTTTTGAAATCCAGTAAATCTTATTTTTCAAAATGAACTTTATTTTTGGATTCGGAGTATCGAATTTAGCCTAAGGTGAAATTTTGGTACTTTTCGGATAACTTTCATATTCTGATGAATAGTGAAAATTACTAAATTATAATTAAAAACAACTTTTTTAATCGAAATAATTAATATTGATAAATCATTAATTTGAGTGGTTTTAAAGTATATTTAGAATATATTTTTACAATTTAATACAATGTTGGTCATTGGATGTAGTTTCACATTTAAACTAGACATAAACAAGTGTCAATCTTTTGATAGATATTGTTTCTTAAAAACACGCTATTTGTTTTAACAGCGGGATTTAATTATAAAATTAATTAATGCAACTTTTATGTTATGAATTTGGTAAAATAGACTTCATTTTTGAATTCGGAATATGAAATATAGCTTGGGATGAAATTTTGGCATTGTTCTGAAAAACATCAATTTTTGATGAATAGTGAAACTACTAAGTGGTAGGTTAAAAACTGAATTTTGCATAAAACTTAATTTTACCGCTTCTGTGAATGGAATTTCGAAAATCCGAGAGACACGGTTAATATCAAGGACTAAAATGTGGTTCAATGAGATGAAAATAATTTTTTGGTGAATAGTAACTTTTTACCTTTTTTACCACGGTTAATAGTAAATAGGGTAACTAAGGGTAAATATGATATTAATATTACCCTAACACATGTCCTAATTCTATTGGACAAGTGTAATTCGACCAAAAACAAACTTAGGAATAAAATATGACCATTTAGGCCCACTTGGATTAGATTAGGACATTTATTATTAATTTATTTAAAGAAGGGTTAAAATAGTTAAAATCAAAGTTTAATAAGTAAATCATTTTTAATATGGGGTTATACATAAGATAAATTCGATTGTAAATATTCATTAGAAAGCTAAAAAGATTTCCTATATGATGGTATTTTATTTGTAATTTTTAGACATCAAATAATTTAATTTATTTATGACACAACGATGATGCAGTAATTATCTTATTAATGAAATATTGACATAATTGATAATATAAATACCAAAATAAATGTAATTTAAGACTTTTTATGAATTCCACTAATTTTCTAGGTTACTATGATATATTAATGTTGATTTAATCAACTTGGTTCGAACATTTAATTCTGTTATGACTTTCACAAAAATCATATATCAAATAGTGTCAAAATTGACACAAAATAGTTTTTAAATCAAATATTATATTACTAATTGTTATATTATTCCTAAAAATCTAAGGTTCGGCCAAATGACTTAGATAATGATATATATATTAATAATAAACAATTTGGGGTTCGTTTGGCATGTTATAGTAAGTGTATTAACCATATAGTGAAAGAAAACAAAAAGACACGGTAAAAGTTAAATTATTTAACTTAGAGTTAAATCTAATTGATAAGGTTTAAAATAATATCCAAACATGTCTAAATTTGATTGGTTGATGAGATTACAACCCTATCTTATCTAATCTTCTAATATGAGTCATTTTTGGAGGTTTTTAAGTGGGGTTAGATTTATTATAAATTAATATTTTTAAGAATTCCTAAGGTGCCCCTCTCCTCCCCTATAAAAGGACACCTCCTCCCCTTCCTCCTCACACCAATTTGAGCACTCAAGCTCGGCCAACCCCTGCCAAAATCTCTTCTACACTTCCCTAGCAACATCCTAGAGGTTCTGGTCTTCCTCAAAGACCAATTCAAGTGCCCTAAGAGGAGGTCTCAAAGTGGCACTTCAAAGAAGAGGTAATTACCGTTACCAATTCTTTCATCTTTATTTCTTCTTCCACTTATTCTTCTTAGGTTGTTTCATTATGAAGTAATAACATCAGTATCACTCATATACTGATATGTTATTATAAGTATGAAACAACCCTATTTCACCATCTATCCATCCTACGGAAAAAGAAATCACCGTGCGTGCGTACGTACGGACTACCGTCTCCACGACGCGATGAGATTCATTCTCCATGTTAACCATTTAAGAATGATTATAATGTATATATAAGAAATAATAATGAAATATATGACATTATAAAGCTACTGGATTTATGTATATATACATATGTATGTCATCTACTTACTTCCATTTCAAGACAATAAGGAAAGTAAAACTGCGTTCATGCGTACGTACGGACTACCGTCTCCATGAACGGTGTTTTTCATTTTACTTATCTATCTATTATATATATATATATACTGAATATATATGATATATAACTAATATTTTATATTCTGGAAGTAAGTAAATCATGATATAAGTAATAATGATATCAAGAACAACAAGTCAAAACACCTAAGATAAATGAAACGATTTTACCCAAAACGCTTCTTTAACATGGAATTTACAAAAGAACGGGTAATATAATGTTATAAGTGAACCATATATGATATCATAACAATGAATATGATTCTGGAATAAGTCAATAACATGATTTAAATCATTATACAGGAGGTTCGGACACTTACAAAGCAAGTCGGACCTAAGGTAAGGGAAATATCACAATCTCATTTTTATCCGAGATTGTTTATTCGTAAGTATTTACTGGGGTGTATTTTATCATCCACATCCATGTTCCTTCAATATGTAATATTGTTTCCATCCACTTAAAATAGTTTAAATCCAATTTTACTCTTCGGTGAGTTTTTAGTAAAGAATATGAAAGGAATCTTTTGTCTCTTTTTCATACGAGGTACTTTTGGACTTTTCCGACAAAAGTACGAAGAATGTTTTTTTTAACTTAAACGGAATGAATGGATTTTTACGGTTTTATAAAGCCTTATTTTCATGAAGCTTACTCCAAAAGATTTCATGACTATTTTTAATAAAATCTCTTTCTTTTAAAATTGCATGATGTTTTGTGAAAAGAAATTGATTTTGAAGAAAAAGGATATTTTCCTCAAGAATTCATTTCAAGTGTTTTATCAAAATTATTTTACATCTAAGATAATAAAGGGTTCTGTTTCTATCCATATTTTTACATTGATTTGACTATGTTGTGATGGAATTATGTTTATGAATTCCTTTATCTTATATGAATGGTTTTATGATGTCATGTTGTTTTAAGAATCCCATTTTTAATACATGGGTTATGAAATGATGTATGATTTATGATTTTGTGGCACACATAAGAAAGGATTCATTAAGAGATGGGTGGGACCTATATCTCCCTCCTATACATTGGGTAAAGATTTTATATCTCATGAGATAGACATGGCTGGAATGGTAGGTTATACCGGTTCAGTGAAACAGGACTGAAACGAGGATTACTCGATTCAGAAAGGGACTTTGTCCACTAAGATAGTCTTGGCAATGAGTCTTGACTAACAAGAAATGATTCTCTATGATTATGTGTGTATGCCACAATGAGTAATGTTTTAAGTTATGATTTCATTTTCACTTCTATGATTTATCCCATGTTATGATATTATGAGCTCTTTTGCAGGTTATGATTTCCAAAAGCTATGTTCTTATGTATATGATATGATTGATATTTCTTTTGTTTACCCTTACTGAGCATTTGAGCTCACCCTTTTATGTTTTCTTTTCCCCAGGATATAAAGAAAGGTTTTTAGGTAAAAAAAAAGAAGATCTTTATGGGAGATATTGAAGATCTTTCACCACGATTAGAAGAATACGTTCCAAGTTTCCAAAGACACTAAACTATTACGATCCTTGTGTGTGTGTTTTTGTTATGTACTATGTATTCCGCAAATGTAATGTAATGTCCATGTACGTCAGGCTTCGGGTCTCTACAATTCAGGTGGATGTTATCTAATTCTCAGGGTGAAATAATTCCCACTAATTATTATTGATACCCTATAATTGTATTACAACCCATGGAAAACAATAATACACCAAGGTTATGTCATGATTCTCCTCATATGCCTTGTTTTCAGGTGACTCATTTTAGTTCATGACAACAAAGGAAAAACATTGAAGAATGTGGTGAGATATATCATTTTCTCCATCCAATATTTCTTTCTCCTATACGTATATTCCCTCAAAAATATTCTATAAAATAATTAGTTAATTAATGAGTATATAAAAATTATATAAATGTTACTATCATATTAGAAATTAATTATAAAATCGTTATAATATGAATTATTCTTCCTCCATCTTTTTGAGGAGCCCCATTAATTTCCAGTTTACCACATTTGAGGATGATGTCAATTCTTCATATATCGCCTTCTATATGGATGGTCAGTATCTATTATATATAAACAATTATTATATTTATACAATATAATTATTTTTTTCTATTCATAATTCTGATATATTTCATCTTTATCCCTCTTTTTGGCACATCTTGACAATGTTCTCTTAACTGTACATAATGACATTGGTAATTATTTATTTATCACAACCTTCATGACTAATTCAATTAAATAATTTATATTGTGTAAATATTTATTTTAAATTTTTTTTAATCTCATAGGGTAAATATGACTATTGTATAAATAAAAATGAATCAAGAAAATGTAATAAAAAACTGGGATAATTCAAAAAAAACATTTCATAGAAACATTTCTTCCTTAGAAGAAATATTAATAAATAATATCTAATGAGTATAATTTATCAATAATAAAATAAATGATTTTAATTTAATTATAAATTTATTTTTTAAAAAATAATAATTTAAATATACATGATGTGTAAATGTGAAGAAACAAAATAAGACAAAAGGTATGGGGGCCCTCAACCCTCCTTGTCAGGTTTATCCTCACTTTCTATTTGTTTTCCCTCTGAATATTATAAAATATATTCTAAATTCCATTTAATTTTATTTAAATATTATTATTTTTTTGTGATTTATGTTTTCTTAATTCATTGGGATGAATTGCTTTTATCCTTCATGATTAAGGATATAGTGTTTATTCTCAAAATCTCGCTTTAATTAATCCAATATTTATTTTTTTATTTTTGATGAAAAATGATCTTTTCATTGTAAAATATATCATTGAGTAAAAAAATGATATTTATCTTTATTATTTTCATATATTTCATGTTTATTTGTTGAATGTTTCTTATAAAATCACTGGGAAACCCATTCCTTTCTAACAGTTTCATTTCTTATTTATAATTCAGATATGTTTCCTTTACTTAGGACATGTATTCATATGTGAATATTATGATTTTATGGGTGGGATATAAATTATATATCCCTCAATTTAATTGAGTAAAGTGTTGTATCACTTAATATTATTGTGTGTGAACATGATTCTATATTTGTTTACATTTTATATAGTGATCTTTACACAAATATGTTATGTGTGAAAATGATACCATATTTATTCATATTTTATGCATGGGAATGGTTTGGTTACCTTTGACCATAATGTTATTTTGTTTCACTGTTATTAATATTCTACATTATATGACTTGTTCATATTATTATTATTATTATGGTCTTATGATAATGTTATTATGATAATGATTTTTCTCGCCTGTATATTCATTTTAGTCATGTCTCATGATCCTTCATTTTATTTATCCCCTTACTAATAATTGATCACACAATTTATTTGATTAATTTTCTTGTTTTATTTTACCTATTTTGAAGATAATGAAAACTAATAAGATGACTATACTAAAAAATAATAATAATGATTAAATTTTTATAGGTAATAATGTTTTATAAACCAAAATTTTCCAAGACATTAAACCTCTCAATTTTGGGGTCTTTAATATATTAAATTTTTTATTAAAAAATTATGTAATAAAAATGTATGTATGGTATATATTTTTATATCATAAGCATGTACCCTTTATATGTTTTTTACAGAGGGACAATACACCTAGATTATTGTTGTTATATGTCATATGACTTTATATATGTAGGTTTGTGGATTTAAACTTCAATTTTGTAAATTTTTAATGAATATAGAAATTTATTTTTGTAATATAATTTTGTATTTTACTTTTCATAGGGTTATGAGTCCATTGTGAGTTGTTTTCCACCCATTTTTGTGGTTTCAAAATCATTAAGTCACCCGGTGAGTATGAAACCAGTTATTCCTATACATGAATTTGGTTTTAAATGATTTACTAGTTAATGTATGAATATTTATGATTTAGATATATGATTAGAGTTTTTTAGGATATAGATTTGATCTTATGATTGATTTATTATCCTCTATTGTAGGTTGGTATCTATTACATCACTAAGACTTTTCATCACATAGTTATATTATGTTTTTGTATCATTATTATGATTAGTATTAACAAGTTTTTATGACACAAAGTGATCTTACTCCATAAAATGGGATGGAATTATGTCATTATAATAGTAAAAAAGGACCGTATAACTTTATATATGATTCATTTATGGTCCCTTGATTGAATGAGTTGTAGTATCCCATTTTATTCTTTGTTTTTGTTATGTGTGTCATATTTTATAAATTTTATGGAATTTATTTTTTAAATTTAATTTTAAAATGAGATTTCGATTTAAATAAAGATTCAAGGGAAATAGTGATTTAAATATATTTTTTAATGGTATTTTAATACAATTAAGGGTTTGTGTAAGATGTTTTTATGGTATTTTTCTAGGGCCTAGATTATGTAAAGATGATACCTCATGTAATTTTCAAATGATTCATAAAGATAGTTTTGACATGGAATCTAATATAAATAAATAAGGGATAGTTTGGACACTTATTATAGTGTATTTGAACTCTTAAGGGATATTTCTAATTTTCCAAAAAATGGATGCTTGTGTATGTACATATTAATTATAGTTTCCTTAAATATTAATTGTTACGTGTGATGATTCATGGTAGCATATGGACTGTTAGAGCAACCTTTCCTTGGTTGAAGTATTAGTTAGGTAAAACTGATATATATTTTGGGTTTCCTTTGGGAATAAGTATTTTAGAACCATTAGATTCCCCTAATATAAGTGTGAGTTATTTTGATTCACCGTGTAATGATTGTAATATTAAAAATTTTCATTTGGGGACTTTTATAAAAACTAGATGGGTTGTATGGAATTATTCATTACTTATAGGAGAGCCTCATGTTTTGGATTTTTTGGTTGTGGTGATATTTAGTCCATATGCTCTATGATCAGTGCCTTAGGATAGGTTCATAAGTTTAGTTGTGATTTACACGAATATACCTTGTAAATAAAAATATATAGGTTGAGGAAATTGGAAATGTGTTATCTATATTGTCGAGGGGAGTATGATGATATTCCATCATAATGGACATTTTACAATATAATCATGAGACAAAGTAACAAAGAACATAGCCTGAGTGGTAGTGTGATGTATATTATGGACCTATTAATGGAGTGTCAGCACACATGGGAGGTGATATTTACCTTGAAGTTGAGGGTAAATGTTTAGATCATGGACTACATGTAATTTTCATGAGGTACCATACATTTTTTATTAACCTAGTTGAGATGTGAATATAATAAGTTGTACTCTTCCCCTTTGGTATATATACCTGGGGTGATTAAATATGGTATTATTGGAAGGAATGTGCCTAAGAATTGGTAGTTGTAAACATCAACATGAAATATATAGGACCTAAATCCTTTTAAAGATCCACTTGAGGTAAGTCCATATCCAAAGAATTCCCTTTTATTGATGTTGTTGGAATTTAAAATTTATTTGATTGAGGATGATGAAGCTAGATATATATACCATCATCGAGTGGTTGAAAACCACTGTTATGATATAAAGTATACAAGATCGATCTAGTGTTTCTCTATGGGTACATTGGGGGATAACACCTATGATGACTAGTGAGATATGATTGGAAAATGTGTGAGAATTCGGATAGTAATTTATTATGTTTAAACACCATTATATAGTTTTCCCATTTATTTTATCATGAGATTATTTATTAAGGTTATTTGGTGCTTTAATCCTTCTTTAACTACTAATTTATTGTTTTTTATATTTATTGGTATCTGACTGATGGGTGGGAGGGCCTTTATTTCCTATTATTGTGATTCTGGAATCAATCAGTATTTCCCATGATGTTTCTTGGTTTTGTTATTTGATGGGAATCTAGAAGACTAATGGGTTAGGTGGGTCTCTAATGAGTGAGTATAATAGATTTATTGATACCTCCCTATGTTAACTTTTTTGGATATGAGATATACTTAGGTATACCTCTTTGGGTTGGGGGTTATACTAGTTATCAATCATTGTAAATTGGTCCCTATTATGAGTTAGGTTTTGTGTGTTTGATTCTTTGAGATATGTGTGTGTTGTACACAATATATAATATGGTGTTATTATATATTCATTTTCATGTTTTGATTATGGGTGGGTGAGCTTCAATAAGAACTAACTTACACTCTCTTGCAACATTTTATTAAAAATCAACATGATCACTTTCAATCATTGTGTCGAGGCAAAACGGGGAATCTTACCTGATCGTTGGACTCCCCACCTATCCACATACATGATATTAGTTTTAATGTATGTGGGTACACCATCAGGTTTCATTTCATATAGAGTTATTATTTTAGAACGAGACACATGGGTTGGTTCTATTTTCTATTATTTCAAACAAGTAAGCATGAGATATATTATGTGTTGGGACAAAGGCTATTGTAATTTTTTATTTATATTTGTTGTGAAGTATTTACATAATCCAATGTTCTGATTATTATTATTATGCATTGTATTGTACCTAATATCAATTGAAGAATATTTTTTATACAAAACTTTTATATTTTAGTACATCTAATATACTTTTACGTCTTTATAATTTTAATTCATGGGAGGGGAGATCTTGACCACGTATTATATTTTTATAGGGTTTATATGATACCCATGATTTTAATAGGTCGTACTGAATTTTATGTATAATCTGGCATGACCCTTGGGATTTATATTGAAGGTATAGTCTCCCTAATACCTTTTTAGTACCACAATTCTATTTGATAGCCTTTGTAATATGAGTATGTTCTCTTTATGTCTTGTAGTTTTACTTACTAGGGGGGTTATTTGAGTGACCGGATATGGGTTTCTACAAAGTGGTATATGAGCATGTTTTTTGTTACATAAATTTCAATTAGTTGTAGAGATATGATATTGGGGGTTGGGTGGAAAACTGAGAGTATGAATAACTATCATGGATTTTTCTAAAACCCATGCTTCCAAAGGATATCTAGATTGAAGACCATAAACTATTGGTATGTGTGAGGTATTGTACTGAAAATCCCATCATGGGATGGTTGAGAATTGGGATGAGTCATGAGGCACAGCTAGGATATGGTGACATCATTTATGAATAATGATTGTATAATTCTTAGGGCGTGATACACATTCCTATGGGTGATTTTTTTTTATCAAATATCTTTATTGGAATCCAATTTTAAATGAATTAAAATATAATATATTCATTGTTTTCTTAAGAACAGTAAAAAATAGTTATTATATTAATATAGATCCAAGGGTATTTTTTATTGAATCTTTGTTGTATTTAATTGGCTGCAATAATAAAATGATTATTAAGGGTTTGTGACATTAAGGAAAAATTGTGTGTTTGAATTAAAACTCATATAGTGTCATGATGAATGTGTTCAATGGTTTTAGATTTTTAGGTTTTGATAAATATGTTTCTGATGGTTTTGGAAATATATTTCAAAATGGTTTTTGATGAAAAATCATTTATTTATTAAAGGGATTAATTTGTTGGAGAATTTTGTATTATTTTAGTTAAATAACCTTGGATTCTAAGGTTTGGATTCAAAAAATCATGAGAGTTTTAGTGTGTGATATGTAATTTCATCTAGTTTTTAAACAAACTATTGGTAATTGTGTAAAATGGGTTTCTTTATCTTCAGTGGTCCAATAGGTTTTGATATGAAATTTTGGTTTTCATGTTTTAGGGTGTAAATTAGGATTGATTAGTGAGAGACTTGTGTTTGAGCTATAATAAGCATGTATTCATTATAATGATTGAGTAATAAAATATGAAATTGAGGAGTTATATATTATTTAATACATGAATTTTTTTTTCATTTTCCAATTCCTATAGTTGGGTGCACCATTATTCGTAACCATACATTTTTTGTTGGTCCACATAGTGAAGAGAACAATAATATGCAAGATTGACTGGGTTTTAGAGCTTAAGTGTTTTGTATTGATGGGTTCTAGCATATACTATCCATGATTTTTGGTAATGTATGTTAGTATGGTTCTCATGATAGAATGATTTATTATAAGGTAATAGATATATAGATCATATTGGAAAAATTCCATTGAGGTAATTGTGGTTGTAGACAGTTTATAGGAGTCTTAGTGATTAGGTAGAAATGATATTGGTGTATAATCCACTTAGTTATCAAATTTTTTCATCATACACAAGATTATAATTTGGTGATAGAACACGATGAGTTATTAATGAATTGGTGAATAGTGTCGGTCACGATTTATGGGTAAAGGAATTTCATTAATTCTCAAGGATTTGAAGCATTATAGTGGGTAATATTAAATGAATCACATATTTAAGAATTAGTGGGTAGGGAGGCATGTGATTATTCTAACATTTTGGTGGATGTGTGATTTTGAATATTGAATTTGTATTGAATGAAGGAAGTAGGGTTATATTAAGATTTAATTTAGGCTGTTTTAGAGAAGGAAATATGTCTCTAAAGTGTCCATAAATAGATTTCAGGTGTTCAGTTAGTGAAAAGATAAGGGTGATGGTAGTTTTCTTCCATCGGGTTCCAGGTCCAGGTCCACTTATTACATGGTGGATCCAATACATGATAAAAAAATTATTTAGATAATGTGTGATTGATCTTTTACCTTATGTTCTTGATGTGATACAATGTACCTAGGGGAAGCCTTGTAGGTACCCATAAGTAACCCAATTTTTTTTAAATTGGGGGTAAAATGGAAATTTCTCACATTATCACTTTAGAGACTCAATTGTTCGTTTTTAATAGGTACTATGTTAGGATAAGTGGATCCACCCCTTTTCTCCCACATTCCCTATCACATTACCCCTTTTTGAGAAGATCTGATGATTTTCTTTCTATTAAGGGCATTCCAACCCAATTTTACACTTATTTTCCTCTCATTTTATTCTTATTTTTTAGTGTATCCCAGTTAGGTATTAGATGTTATATTCCATCATAACAAAGTGTAATCACATTATAATGATGGTAATTTAAAATTTATTGTGTATATAAAGATCAAGAATATAACATTATGTAGGTTACACACCATTATTATAGAGAAATATCACTTTATGGATTTAATCAATGAATTTTGAAATTTTGTATAAATTAGTTCATTATTTCATGTTATATAATTATTTTTTCTCATGGTATAGGGCCTCACATCTGTTGTGGGTGGTCTAATACCCATTGGCTTTATTTTTGAAAAAATATAGCAACCTAGTGAGTGTGACACCTATTATTTCATTCTTGGAATTTGGTTTTATTTGGTTTAATGGTTGATGTATGAGTTCTTATGTATAATATTTGTTCTCATGGGATAAGATAAGGTTAGTGTTAGATTGGGATCGATTTATAGGTTACTGGTTTAGTTATGTGTACTTTTTATTATTTATTATTTTACTAACATATTGATATTATGTTAATGTTTCATTATTGTTGTTTTTAGCATTTTTTATGTTATAGTGTGATCTTACTCTATAAAATTAGATGGAATTATGTCAAATAAGTAGTCAATATAGACTATATAATTTAGTACATAGTTTACCAATGCATCCTTGAAAAAACAAGTTTGAGTGAAATATTGTTTGTTTTATTGGTGGAATGAGTTATACTTTTTAATGTATTTTTTTTTTGAAATTCAATTATAATTAAGTTTTTTTAATTATAAATTCAATAGAAATTAGTGATTTAAAGAAATTCTGAAATGGACTTTCAGAAAATATGGGATATTTGAGGGGGTTTTCAGAGGTTGTTGGCCTATATAAAAGGGTTAGTATAATAAAATGTAATGAATTATAAAATTATTTGTAAAGAGGGTTTGGAATTGTATTTGAAAAAAATACACGAGGGTTACTTTTGGTACTTATTTTTGTCAAATTTATCTCATGAGTTCTATACCTAATTTTTTAGTACATTGATTCTACTGCATATACCACTTGATTATGGTTCATGTACGTAAATTATTATTTCATGATGATAAATTGTAGTTTAGGAATAGTGATAAAGGATATAGTGACCTAGGGTTCTCATTAATGGATATTATATCATTTTAAATGAATATTCATAACATTAAAAAAGTACGTGGATGAGGACTATAATAGTTTATTTTCTTTGGAAACATTGAACATAATCTTTTAGTATAGTGAATGATCCTCAATGTTTCACAAAAAGGCCATCTCATTTAGTAATCCTACATAAAACCATTTTTCATAACATGGGGAAAGGAGACATAAGAAAGGGATGGATTATATGCTCAGTATGGGTAAATAAAAGTGATAAGTAAGAGTAACATGAATATAAGTGTATGCGAACATGGTCATAACATTTTATGATCATAACCTACATATTAAAGATCATACACTTGAGTCATGGAATAGTTATTAGAATATCATAAGACACGAGTCATAAGGGAATCTAGAGAAAAATCCATGATATCATAATATAAGAATAAGGCATGGAATTATGGATGACACATAAATATATAAAATTATTTCTATATTAGTGATGGATAAAATAAAAGTCTAACTTAGTGGAATGGGTTTAATCCCCAAACCATAATAGTTGTCAAGGTTCACTCTTAAGACCATCATAGTTGTCAAGGTTCACTCCCAGGACTATCTTATCAGAAAATGCCTCATACTGAATTGGTTTCACTCCCCATTATAGTTATTTCTATCTTATGAGAAATTTTTTTTACCCAATTAAATAGAGGGATATATATCTTCCACTTGTTACATAATGAAATCATACAAACATGTGACACAATATAATAAAAAATTCATCATATCATAACCCCTAAAAGAGATGGGTTTCATAAAAAACATATTATAACCCATGAAATGAAATGGGTATCATAAAAATTTCATCATATCAAAAAATATGGAAAAGATAATGTTTTAATAATAATTTCATCATAGAATAAACTATGAATGTAAGTGGGTTTATTTAGTGTTTTATCATGGAATAACATAAGGAAGATAAAAGGGTTTCATAAAAATTTATCATTTTAAAAATAAACCATTCAGAGAAAAAATAAGAACGGTTTCCTTAGATCATATTAATTTTATGGAATAAATTATATCAAAGTATTTCATCTTATATGGAGAATGAATTTTAATTTTCACTTAGTGCATTCTTTAATTAAAATCATATTTTATTGAAAATTATTTTTAAGATATATTGTATTTTTAAAATAATTTTTCTTAAATACAATTTTAAAACTTACTAAGTGATATTTAAAAGTTATTTAAAACATTTCATGAGGAAAATAATTTTAAAATCTTAAAACATTTTGAAAACCGTTTTTGAAAATAAACTTATCAACATATAAAAGAATCTTCATAAACCATTTTAAAAACTTGTTAAAACATTCTTTTTTTAAAAATACTTTTCCTTTAATATGATATTAATAGAACATTCAAAAAAATAGAAAAAGTTTTTAGATAACCATTTTTTGAATAAAACCGTTTTCTTACAAAGAGAGAAATAAGGTAAGATTTTCATAAAAAAACATTATTAATAATATTAAGGACCAAATACTGCAGAAATGGTACCATTGATTAAATATTTCATGAATTAACCTAAAAAATAAAATTCATGATAATAATTGAGAGATGGATCATAATATATCATCAATAGAAGAATAAGCATAAACATTCTAGATAAATGATGAGATTGTAGCAATAAAATCTTAACACTTTGGTAACATTGAATCAAAATACCAATAAAATAATAACATTAAATAATTCTTAAAATAACATGAAATAAGTATATTCATGATAACCTGTAAAATGGAATGTATATAAACCCCATTAAACAATATATATTCACAACCTAACATGTATCACAAAGAACGAAAATTGAGACATAATTCTATTACTGCTTCAGTAAATTTGAAACTATAACCCCATGAAAGATATATCCTCCAATGTATGTGTAAATAACATAAATTTTACTTATATTAACCATAATTTATATCCATGGTTAATATATATACCATATTGAAGAAAGAGGTGGTAAACATAAAATGTGTCTCAAAATAGTAAAAATCGATATGTAAATCCCTTTCTACTTAAGTAACATTGAATAATCTAATACATGAAATAGTTATATAAATTTATACATTTACGTTAATGAAATAAATAAAATTCATCATATATCATGAAATATGTTATTATATACACCACACAAAATAAATGAGTGGAGAATATGACATAAGTGTCATAGAAATTTTTGTGGGATCAAAAATTCCCTTACCTTAATTCTTGAATTCATTTAAACATATTCAAACATCTTGTATCATAAACATAAGATTATTATAAATTAAAAATTAAATAATATTAATATATATCATATCATAAATTATTTTATTATGACTTTATATTACCCATTTATTAATAATTACATATTAAAGTTACTTTTTAAGAAATAACTGCATTGTTTTTCTTATATGATTTAATTTGTACTGTTTTTGGTCATATTACATTAATAATGATTTCATTTTCACATAATTGATAACTATGATATAAATATCTTATATATTAACTATATATGTACTTATAATAATCTATAAAAGTCAGATATATGAAATGATATACATCATTCCTGGAAAGGGTAGGTGGGATGTACGTATAAACACAGTATCCATTTTTTTGTCAATTTGATGGAAATAAAACTATATGAGATATTATAATTCCATAATAATTTTAATTCCCTATATATAAAATATTTTTATTAATCTCATCCTTAATAAAAATCATGTAATGCATGAACGAATCATGTCACATTGTGATACTTTATTCCACTAAACACACAGACAACATTATCGTAATCCCACAAAATAGAAAGAATGAAGTCATGTATCATATAAAAATTAAATAATCATTATAAAATTATAATAATAATGAATATAAAAAATAAATTTCATTCCCACCATTATTTTCAACCTTCATAGGTGGTAATGAGAAAACTAATGCCATTTGTTCGTGAGGTAGTAGTTTGTCGTACAAACGAATGATGATTTTGTAACTCATTTGATGGACATGTGTGTATTTGTAGGTTATAAAATTAACATAAAAATATACCATTTTATTAACGATAATTAGGATATTACATAATCATGATATCAAAATAATTAATCGGTTTTGTGGAATAAGTAAAACAAAAACATCTTTGGATTAACATTAACTCTTATTTATGTATTTCTTTTTGGTTTGCACCAATAGAATTCCTATGTAACATCCCAATTAAATAAATAATATAAATTTTCATATTTATCCATATTTGTGAATAAAATGTTAATAATAATTTAAAGGGAACTCTATGATCGATGGCGTTCCCAATACACAACAATCAGTTTCTTGGGAATCTTACGTTGCACTCTAATAATAAAATAATAATATTTTAAATGGTAGTTAACGCCTAGTTGTTGTAATGGAGGGAATGAAAAGAACTAACTACAAAATTATTATATATGTTTGTCAAATATTTTTACTTTTTCCAATAAATGTTAGAGGCTTAAAATGTGAATGAATCCAATTTTAAGCGTAAATATTCTAATATTCTATAAAAGGTCGATTAACCGCCTTTTGATGGTGAAAATTTATTAAATCTACTTTTTGACAATTTCATATGTTATATTGGACCAAATAAAATCCGTCCTTAGAATCGGGACATCAAAATTAACATTGTGCATGTTTTTGTTATTTGTTTCGATAAAGTTCATTTTTAATGAATAAGTGAAAAATGTTGTATTTTAATTCAAAACCACATTTTTAATCTAATTTATTTATATGTTTAGATAATATTTAGAATTGTTTTTAAGGTTAAATTAGAAAATATTTTTACCATTTAGTCCAATGGTGGTCATTGGAATTAATTTCACTTTGAAATTGGACTTAAACTAGTATCAATCTTTTAATAGATATTGTTTCTTAAAAACACGCTATTTGTTTTGACAGTGGGAATTAATTGTTAAATTATTTAATGAAAAATATATGTTTTGAATTTTGTAAAATAGAAATCATTTTTTAATTAGGAATATCAAATATTTCTTAGGGTGAATATTTTGTATTTTTCTAGAAAACATCAATTTTTGATGAATAGTGAGACCACTAAGTGGTAGTTAAAAAACAGATTTTTCATTTAAATGAAACATTACCACTTCTGTTATTTGAATTTCAAATATATAAAATACATGGTTTTCATTATGATATAAAATTTGGTTCAACGGGATTAAAATAATTTTTTTGGTGAATAGTAACTTTTATGTTTTATTAATCGTGATTAAAGGAAATTAGTGTAATTTAAGGTAAAAATAATGTTATAATAATTTTAAATTACCTTGACACATGTCCTAGCCTTATTGTATGTGTCATGGACGACCACAATAATCCATGGGTCAACTTGGGGACCCCAAGGAGCCACTTGGGTAAGAAAATGACATTAATAACTTTTTATTTAATGTTAAAATAAAAATGTCACAAACATGTATTGTTTTACTAAAAAAAATTTACAGGGGGTTATACAAGTCATATTTTTTACTATAAATATTCATTAGAAACGTAAAAATATTTACTACATAATTATATTTTTTTATAATTTTTAGACATTAAAGAAATTAAATTATTTATAACACCATGATGATGCAGCAATTACCTCATTATTTAACGATTTAAATAAAATGAAAAGATAATGTACAATCTAAGACCTAAACTTGTAAAAAACCTATTTTATGGGTGAATTTCGAACTCTTATCACCTTATCCACGAAATATATAATTTTGGGACCTTTAAACTCCGAAAATCATTTTATAATAAAGTAAAATTTTATAACATTCCCAGAGTGCCCCTCCTCTCCTCTTATAAAAGGCCCCCGCCTCTACCACCTTACCCAAACCTCTCAAGCCATATACTTTGCCAAGATCTACTCATTTTATCTCTCCACATCCCTCTCTTAATTGTGGAATCCTTAACATTGTAATATATCTCTTCAATAAATAATTTTGGTTCAAACCAAGAGGAGTTACCCGATTTAAAGGTAATGTCTTCTCTTATGTTATTTTGTTTTATTTTTCTTCTCCAACCCCCTAAACTCGTTTTATTCATTTATTTTGTAACAAAAACAGTACATTAAATAAACTAGGATGTTGTTATGAGAAGTATTCGAGCGAGTCTTACACACACCTCCGTCTAATGGTTAAAGAACATACTGTTTCTATGAATGGAGAATTTCTGCCTCACGAAATGATGATTGTTCAATATTATTTTTACACCATTCATGATAGCCATTATGATGTCACTATATTTTATATATTCTGTATATGGTATTTATGTTTTCTATATTCTTCTGTATTTTATATTGAAAACATACATTTATGCTTTGCATGTTGTGCAAATGTGATAATTTCATACGAGGAAGTGTGGACTACCGCCCCCTCAAGTGATGTGACTCGTTCATGCAATACATGGAATGTATAAAGAATGAAATTAATGAACATATGTGAACTATATAACATATATATTATACTGTAATTATAAAATATATATCTCTCATTTATTTTTAATTCCATTAATATGACAAATAAATGAAAGTTGTGTTCATGCGTATGTATGGCCTACCGTCTCCATGAACGGTGCATTTCATTTATTTTTATCTCCAAATGTTATGTGATAGTATAAAATGTATATTTAATGGATATATATATGATATTTAAATCATTAATACTATTCTGGAAATGATTTACTTATAACTACATGGACAATCATTTTCAAACAAGGTCATTTTTGACTCATGTACCAAAACCTCTGATATGAACTCATATTATTAACCAATTATTATAAAATTATAATATGTGATATGAACTAAATAATAATATTTAAAAGAGGTACTTAAGAAATCATAAATTGACCATAGTTTATTATTCAGGAATAAAAAGAAACGAACAAGACAAGTCGGACTTGAGGTAAGGGATCCTACCTCTCTCTTTCTTTTTAAGTACTCTTTTTATGTCATTTCTTTTAAGTTCATCTTTCTTATGTTTGGGTATGTTATTTTATATTTATCATACTTTAATTTTTATTTTCATATTATGAGATACCCAATTTGACCTCATAAATCCATTTTTGGAAGCTTTAAGTGGCGCAGTTTGGCTGCCAGGTTTTCATAAGGGATTTTTCATCTCACTTTTATTCTCGTGAGAGTTTTGCTACATTTTCCACCATTTCCTTTGAGTGGTGTATGTACTACCAATTATTCAACTATTTTTGTAATATATATTCATTTATGGGTATTTACATCAATTTTTTATAGTCCTTCTTTCATGGGGTGTACGTTTCGGAAGTTACCCAATTCGGTAAGGGAACCTTTCACCCTCCTATTTTTGAAAGACTTCTTTTTGTTAGGTCTTTTAATTTACATATTATTATGTTGGGATATGTTCTTATATATACTTATTACTATGAATGATATGAGAAAGTGATGAGATACCCTTTTTATCTCCCATCAACTCATTTTCTTAATTTTAAAGTGACGATGTTAGCCTGTTGAATTTCTATAAGGGAAATTCATAACCCGCTTTCAATTCTTTGGGTTAAACCTATACTTCATGATTTTATTAAGCCAAGATTATGTGTGGAATCTCTATGTTGTAATGTCCACAAAACATTGTGTGGATATACTATTTCTACACATAATCATCATATTGATAAATTCTTACATCATTTATACAAACTTGTATGGGAAATCATAACTCAATCTCATTTCATTGAGTTAAATATCTATGTCATCGGTTTTGTTTTTCCATGAGTATGTGTGAATGACCTCTGATTGTTTTAAACTTGATATCCACTTATATTGGGTGTATTTATACTTGTCACACATAATTATTTCATTGATTTATCTTTGCACTAATGACATGATCTTTGAATGGGATTACTTCTCAATTTCACATCCTTGAGACACTTCTTGATGATATGAACTTTTATTATTTTAAAGTGTATATAAAGCCCATTTTACATTCCATATCCATATTATGTCTATACTCAAGTAATTTAAAAGTTTTGAAAATGTTCTAATTTCATGTGGCTTATAATTTAAATGTTCAAAATAGAAAAGGGCTCATTTATTAAAACATTATTTTAAATGGTTTTAAAGATTTATTCTTTTAAACATTTATCATCCATGTCCATGTTTTAAAAAAAAATTTAAGGATTTATTTATATGGAAATAAATG
This sequence comes from Viscum album, assembly GCA_963277665.1. Taxonomy (NCBI): domain Eukaryota; kingdom Viridiplantae; phylum Streptophyta; class Magnoliopsida; order Santalales; family Viscaceae; genus Viscum; species Viscum album. The sequence continues at coordinate 1,392,628,435 of OY728152.1, forward strand.
TTTGAAAACCATTTCAAAACTTTCTAAGAGGTAAGGTACTTCTTCTCAATCTCCTTTCATTGAGGCATACTTTGTTTTATACACAACTTTCATTTATACGGTGCATAAACCCCTTTGAATTTTACTTTTATTCAAAAGGAATATTTCATGTACGAAGCATTTTACTAAACGACGTAAAGTATGTTTCTTTTTAATGTACGCGGTGAAAATGACCTTTCTTCCACCGTGAGTATTATTTGATCCTTGGCTTCCTCAACAAGTCGTAATGTTTTTAAAAGTAAATAAATAACATATACTCTTTTATGTATTTTGGTATTTAAAATGGTTTTGATAAGGGATTTGTTATGTCAATATATTTAAGTGATATATTGTGATTGAAATATGTAAATATTTTCTTTCCTTTATAATAGTTTTATGTGTTATGATTTTATAATGGTACTTGGACATTTGACAGGTGGTTACGTGATAAACCATATGATGGGTGGTGTCGTGAATACCAGGACGGGTGGTTACGTTATAACTTCCAATGCATTGGGTATGGAAGTCAGTCGTATGGCTATTCCATTAATTGATATGCATGGAAGTCGACCATATGGTTATTCCATTTTAGTATGTTTATGTCTCAAGTTACCTTTATATGTTTTTTGTTCTTTATATGGGTTTAATGGTAATCTTTTTGTTACAAAAGGGTAAGTAATGATCCTTTATTCAGTGAAGATTATTTAATAATTATTAAAGGTGAAAATTATTACTTTGACAAAGTATTCATGGTTTACTTGATGTTTTGAAAAACTAATAGGTTTCCTTCTTTGTGTATCCCTTACTGATCTTTTTATGCTTAACCCAAGTTTTTTTGAAATTTTTTTCACAGGACTTAATGTGGAATAGGTTCAAGAATGGGATCAAGGAAAAGTAATTCTATCTAAAACATGGAATAAGACATGTTTCTTTTTAAGAGTTTTTATCTTAGGGAAACTTAGTTGAAGTGTCTACTTTGTAATCTTTTGAGACGTAATAGTTATGTCCTAACTCTCTAAAACACTAAACCTGAAAATATCCTCTATATGAATTATTCATTTAATTCATGATTATGTAAGCTTTTAAAGCAGGGTCCTTAAATTTGGTATCACAAGTCGGTTTAGATATATTTAGAGGTTAGGGTATTCTTTAAGCATAAGTGACATGTTGTGTATAACCACAATGGTTAGTATTTTGGATGGATTCATTGGTTTTTTTGAAAGTTATAATGAGTTTGAGATAACTTAGATAAATATATCTTGGTGTTTATCTTACTCTTTAGTACATGATGATTTTGTTGATATACTCACACTGACATTTTTGGTTTTAGTATATCGAAGGATCTAGCAGACACCAAAGTGACAATGGGTATTATGGAAACTGTGGTGGTTCTCTGATTAAGAGACTAGATGAAATGGGGGATTCAATGAGGAATATCATGGTTATTCTAAACCAAATATCAAGGAGTCATGATTAACCACTTTAACCTTGTTGATTTCTCTAATGCATCATATGTGAGAGAATCAACTTGACATGGAAGTTCAGGTAATAATTATAAAGGTAACCATTAGGTTTTATATAATCCTTACTTTTGAGGTAATTATGGGTTACTATATGTTATGATGGAAAATGAAATGCATTATAAAAACATGAGGTTAAATTATGTTATGGTTATTTTTTAATATTTTATCTCTTTTTGGGGAATGTTTTAAGAATTATATAGTTTTGGAAAATGGACAACACACAGACCGTGTGACGACCCGTCACGTCAGACAAAGTTGCGGGAATCGAACCCACAACCAAAGTGCAACTGGTATTTATTGCCTACCACTGGACTACGTGAAGTCCCTGATTATTTTGACTAATTATTTTTATTTAGATGATCTTATTAATCTAGAATAAGTTGATTTTGGGTTATCTATGGAAATTATTAACCTATTGTGGAGGATATGTGATTAGGTTAATTACTTTTAAATATGATACTTTAAGAGAAACGTATGTTATTTGGATATAAATGTTAAGATTTACCTTAGAAGACTATGTGACTAAATCCTTCAGGAATTTGGGTGTCAATATTAGTATGGTTTACATTGAAGAATTTTATGGACAGTTGTTTATCGAATGGTCGTCATTGAACTTTGGGTTTTGTTGGGAAAATTTTGGAGATTAAGAATAGATTTTCTTTTTATAAAGGATTATCCTTTTGTGGATTATCTGATCTTTTTCTGACAATTTTGGTTTTGGATAAGGTCTAAAGACATGGGAAATATATATTTCTCTTTTGTGGATTAGGTGATACTCTAGAAGTTGATTATAGATCTCTTAATGTGAACAAGTGGTCCTAAATACTCATCTTCTGGTGAAAATATGAGTTTGTGTAAGAAATATAGTAAAAGTTGAAAGTCAACATGACAAGTAATTATGTTTCCTTATGATTTAGTTAAGCTCATAAATAAATTCCTCAATGAAAAGTAACCTAAAAAAATTTTGTCTGTTAACATTTCCTACTGGGGAATCAAATACTGTTTAACCCATCACCAATTTTTGATTTTCTGGTGGTTAACATTCTATTAAACATGTTTTCTATCACTATCCCTCAGAACATGACCCTTTTTTTCTTCCATATCCATGTTTTCCTACATGTAATATTAGTATGGATTAACTCGGGAGACCTCTATACTTCTCATTCTTTCTTTTAATGTGATAGTTTTACTGAATCTTGTTCTGATGTGGGATTTTCAATGAAGTTTCTGAGCCCAATTTTAAAATTGCAAGGACGCAATTCCCAAAAGGGGGGAAGGATGTAACATCCCAATTAAATAAAGAATATTAATTTTTCATATTTTTACATATTTTTGAATAAAATGTTAATAATAATTTAAAGGGAATGTTATGCTCTATGGCGTACCAAATACGCAACAACTAGTTTCTTGGGAATCTTACGTTGCACTCTAATAATAAAATAATATTATTTTAAACGGTAGTTAACGACTAGCCATTGTAGTGGCAGGAATGAACATAAATAACTACATAATGATTATATATGTTTGTAAAATATTTTGTCTTTTTCCAATAAATGTTAGAGGCATAAAATGTGAATGAATCCAATTTTAAGTGTAAATATTATAATATTCTTTAAAAGGTCGATTAAATGCCTTTTGATGGCGAACCTTTTTTAAATACATTTTATGACAATTTCATATTTTATATTGGAACAAATAAAATCCTTCTTTAGAATCAGGATATCAAAATTCACTTTGTGTATGTTTTTGTTATTTTTTTCGGTAAAGTTTATTTTTAATGAATTAGTGAAAAATGTTATATTTTAATTCAAAACCTCTTTTTAATCTTATTTATTTATATGATTAGATAATATTTTGAATTGGTTTTAAGGTAAAATTAGAATATATTTTTACCATTTAGTCCAATGTAGGTCATTTGAATTTATTTCACTTTGAAATTGGACTTAAAAAAGTCTCAATCTTTTAATAGATATTTTTTCTTAAAAACATGCTATTTGTTTTGACAGCGGGAATTAATTATTAAATTAATTAATGAAACTTATATATTTTTTTAATTTTTTCATATAGAAATCATTTTTTAATTTGGAATATCAAATATATCTTAGGGCAAATTATTGGTATTTTTCCGAAAAACATCAATTTTTGATGAATAGTGAAACCACTAAGTGGTAGTTAAAAAACTGATTTTTCGTTTAAATGAATCTTTACCACTTCTGTGATTTGAATTTCAAAAATCCGACATATATGGTTCTCATTAGGATGTAAAATTTTGTTCAATGGGATTAACATAATTTTTTGGTGAATAGTAACTTTTAAGTTTTATTAATCGTGATTAAAGGTAATTAGTGTATTTTAATGTAAAAATAATGTTATAATAATATGAAATTACCTTGGAATATGTCCTACACTTATTGGATGTGTCATGGCCGACCAAAAAAATCCATGGGTCAACTTGGGGACCCCATGGAGCCACTTGGGTAAGAAAATGAGATTAATAACTTTTTATTTAATGTTAAAATAAAAATGTTGCAAACATGTATTGTTTTACTAAAACAATTTTTACAGGGGGTTATACAAGTCATTTTTTTGACTATAAATATTCATTATAATCCTACAAATATTTCCTACATAAAGATATTTTTTTACAATTTTTAGACACTAAATAAATTAAATTATTTAAGACACCATGATGATGCTGCGATTACCTCATTATTTAATGAGTTAAATAAAATGAAAACATAATGTAAAATATAAGACCTACACTTGTCAAAAACCTCTTGGATGGGTGGATTTCGAACTCTTATAACCTTATCCTTGAAATATAGAATTTTGGGACTTTTAAAATCCGAAAATCATTTTATAATAAAGTATCATTTTATAACATTCCAAGAGTGCCCCTCCTCTCCTCTTATAAAAGGCCCCCACCTCTACCACCTTACCCACACCTCTCAAGCCATTTACTCAGCCAAGATCTGATAACTTTTCTCTCAAAATCCATCTCTTCATCAAGGAAGCCTTAACATAGGTATATATCTCTTCAAGAAACAATTTTGGTTCAAACCAAGAGGAGTTACCCTATTTAAAGGTATTGTCTTCTCTTGTGTTCTTTTGTTTTATTTTGCTTCTCCAACCCCCTAAACTCATTTTATTCATTTATTTTGTAACAACACCATTATCTTAAATATACTAGGATTTTTTTAGGAGAAGGATTCTATCTTCTCTTACACACACCTCCGTCTAATGTTTAAAGAACATACGGTTTCTATGGATGGAGAATTTCTGCCTCACGAAATGATGATTGTTCAATCTTATTTTAACCCATTTCATGGTGGCCATTATGATGTCACTTTATTTTATATATGATATATATGGTATTTATTTATTCTATATGTTTCTGTATTTTATATTTAAAACATACCTTTATGCTTTGCATGTTGTGAAAATGCGATAATTTCATATGAGAAAGTGTGGACTACCGCCCTCTCAAGTGATGTGACTCGTTCATGCAATACATGGAATGAATAAAGAATGAAATTAATGAACATATGTGACATATGTAACATATATATTATACTGGTATTATAATATACATATATATCTCATTTATTTTTAATTCCATTAATATGACAAAGAAACGAAAGTAGCGTTCATGCATACGTACGGCCTACCGTCTCCATTAACGGTGCATTTCATTTCTTTTATCTCCAAATGTTATGTAATAGTATAAAATGGATATTTACTGGATATATATATGATATTTAAATCATTAATACTATTCTGGAAATGAATTACTTATAACTACATGGACAATAATTTTCAAACAAAGTCATTTTTGACTCATGTACCAAAACGTCTGATATGAATTCACATTATTAAACCAATTATTATAACATTATAATATGTATTATGAAAAGAATAATAATATTTAAAGGTGGTAATTAGTAAATTATAAATTTACCAAAGTTTATTATTCAGGAATATAAATAAACGAACAAGACAAGTTGGACTTGAGGTAAGGGATCCTACCTCTCTCTTTCTTTTTGAGTACTCTCTTTTATGTCATTTCTTTTAAGCTCATACTTCTTCTGTTTGGGGATGTTATTTTATATTATTAATAATGTAATTTTTATTTTCATATTATTATAGACCCTATTTGATCTCATAAATCCATTTTTTGAAGTTTTAAGTGGCGCCGTTAGGCTGCCGAGTTTGCGTAAGGGATTTTTCATTTCAGTTTTATTCCCGTGAGATTTAGGCTACGTTTTCCACCATTTCCATTGAGTGGTGTATTTAATTCCCATTATTCTACTCTTTGTGTAATATATCATCATTTATGGGTATTTACATCAATTTTGTATAGTCCATCTTTCATGGGGTGTGCGTTTTGGAAGTTACCCAATTCGGTAAGGGAACCTTTCACCCCCCTATTTTTAAAGGACTTCTTTTTGTTAGGACTTTTAATTTACATATTATTATGTTGGGATATGTTATTATATATCCTTATTTCTATAAATTCTTTTACCAAGTGATGAGATACCCTTTTTATCTCTCATCGACTCATTTTCTTAATTTTAAAGTGACGCAGTTAGACTGTCGAATTTCTGTAAGGGAACTTCATAACCCTCTTTCAATTATTTAGGTTAAACCTATACTTCAAGATTATATTATGCCAACATTATGGGCGTAATCTCTTTGTTTTAATGTCCACAAACCTTTGTGTTGATATACTATTTCTACACATAATCATCACATTGAAAAATTCTTATGTCATTTATATGAACATGTATGGGAAATCATAACTCAATCTCATTTCATTGAGTTAAATATCTATGTCATTGCTTTTGTTTTTCCAAGAGTATGTGTGAATGACATCAGATTGTTTTAAACTTGATATCCACTTATATTGGGTGTATTTATACTTTTTACACATAATTATGTCATTGATTTATCCTTGCACTAATGACATGATCTTTGAATGGGATTACGTCTCAATTTCTTTTCTTTGAGACACTTCTTGATGATATGAACTTTTATTCTTTTTAAAGTTTATAAAAAACCCCTTTAACATTACATATCCATATTATGTCTATAATCAAGTCATTTAAAAGTTTTTAAAATGGTCTAATTTCAGGTGGCTTATAATTTAAATGTTCAAAATAGAAAAGGACTCATTTATTAAAACATGGTTTTAAAAGGTTTTAAAGATTTATTCTTTTAAACATTTATCATCCATGTCAATGTTTTAAAAAAAAATTTAAGGACTTATTTATATGGAAAATAATGTTTTAAAACCTTTTAAAAAGTTTCGAAGTCGTAAGGGACTTCATCTCAATCTCCTTTCATTGAGGCATACTTTGTTTTATACACAAATTTATTTTATACAGTGTATATACCCCTTTAACATTTACTTTTATTCAAAAGGAATATTTTCTCTACGAATCATTTTACTAAACGATATAAAGTATATTTATTTTTAATGTATGTGGTGACAATGACCTTTCCACCGCCGCGAGTATTATTTGATCATTGGATTCCTCATCAAGTCGTAATGTTTTTAAAAGTAAATAAATAACATATAATCTTTTATGTATTTTGGTATTGAAAATGGTTTTGATAATGGATTTTTTATGTCAATATATTTAAGTTATATATTGTGATTAAAATGTGGAAATATTTTCTTTCCTTTATAATTGTTTTATGTGTTATGATTTTATAATGGTACTTGGAAATTTGACGGGTGGTTACGTGATAAACCATATGAAGGATGGTTCCGTGAATACCAGGATGGGTGGTTACGTTATAAACTCCAATGCATTGGGTATGGAAGTCAGCCGTATAGCTATTCCATTAAGTGATATGTGTGGAAGTTGACCATATGGTTATTCCATTTAAGTATGTTTATATCCCAAGTTACCTTTATATGTTATGTGTTCTTTATATGGGTTTTATGGTAATATTTTGGTTACAAAAGGGTAAGTAATGATCCTTTATTCAGTGAAGATTATTTACTACTTCTTAAAGGTGAAAAGTATTACTTTGACAAAGTATTCATGGTTTACTTGATGTTTTGAAAAATTAACAGTTTTCCTTCTTTGTGTTTCCCTTACTAATCTTTTTATGCTCAACCCATGTTTTTATTTCAAATTTTTTTCATAGGACTTAATGTGGAAAACGGTCAAGGATGGGATCAAGGAAAAGTCATGCTATCTAAAACATGGAACTAGACATGTTTATTTTTAAGAGTTTTTATCTTATGGAAACTTAGTAGAAGTTTCTACTTTGTATTCTTTTGAGATGTAATAGTTACGTCCTAATTCTCTAAAACTCTAAACCTGAAAAGATCCTCTATGTGAATTATTCATTTCATTAATGATTATGTAAGTTTTTAAGGTAGGTTCCTTAAATCATAAGATAGATTTATGCCCAATGTAAGGATTATAATATGAGATGAGGGATTTTATGATGTTTTTTGGGTAGTTAATGGATGAATCAATTAGTTTTTAATGTGTGAAGAGAATGGAGGAGGCGTATCCTTTTATAAGTTGGGGGGTGACACATATAAATTTTCTTACAAGTTGTTAAGTGTGCCCACTTTTTTTATCAAAAAATGACTCATTAATTAAACAAAATTATATAAATGATGATTTAAGTTCGATATAAGGACAAAAAATTTGTGTTTGAATTTTTTATATGTCATTTTCTTCCTTAAGATTAATGTTTAGTTCATTAGTAATCTCGCGTTTCTCTAAATCATTCTAATTAATTTAAATTGTTTTCACTAATATTTTTGGTAAAAAGAATTAATTTATCCTAATTATAAACTATAAATTATTCTTATTTAAAATATAGATTATATTTTTATTAATTAAATTCACATATGTTACATAAATTAATTTAAAATTAATCCAACAGATGCAACAAGTAAGCGAGTTTATAAAATGAAAATTTTCAAAAGTTTACAAAGTTTCTATATCCAATTTAAATATTAAATTTATTCCAATGAAATAAATTGGATTAATAGATTTAAAAAAATATATAATTAAACTTGAAAAAAACTTCAAATATATTTTTACTATTTAAATAATTTGATCAAAATGGCTATTTTAAATTAAAATTAATTATTTTGACTATTCATCAAAAAATAAATCTTTTCATAAAAATCACAAAATAACCAGAAGATAATTTTTATTTCTCTATTTAAAAACTAATTTTTTTTGTCAAATATAATTTATAAAAGTGTCAAAATTTATTTCTAAAATAATCGTGTCTTTAAAATGTTGTAAAATATATTTTTAAAAAATACAACTTTTTATGCGTAAGATTTGATTTATTATTTTCTCTTATTTAGAGAAATATTAAGATAGGTGTTAAATATTTAATTAAATATATAATATATAAATTTCATTTAATTAATGAATCAAATGTTTTTTGATTAATTTATAAAGATAAAACGTGTTGGTGCATAAAAATAGTATTTTCAAAAGGAATTTCGTTATTTTCAATCACTTCTCACATAAATTTCTAATTAATTGGATACCAAAAAAATAATTCTATAAACATGAATAAATAATATTTTTATAATCTAGTCGATCCTTTTCATATTCTCTATTATAACATCTAGCTGATAACTTTAATAATATTTTAATAATAAATAATTTTTTATCTAAACTCATTTTTTTGTAACAAAAGCTAAGTAAAGTATCTCATGTAATGAAGTATAAACTTGTTATTGAATGAAATAAAAAACCAAAATTAGTGTTGTGTGTATTGGAATTTAAACTTAGTGTTTCACATATTGCATGCTTAACTTGGTGTTTCGTATAAAGAATGATTTATTTGGTGTAGCATCCAATGTAAGCCATCAAGAAAATTAATTTATTCAAAAATGATATTTCATAAAAAATCTATGTGTAAAATTGGTCCACACGTAAAATGAATATTTACATTGAAATTCAGTTGCGTCATTAATGTTTTCATACGTGATTCTTCCTTTCATAGAAACCCACATCATAATAATGAATACCTAAACATCCTTTAAAATTGAAAGTTGAAAAAAAATGGTTACCCTAAGGAACTCAAAACTAGGCTTCCACATTGGAGAACATGGGTGGATCATGCAGATTTATAGTTGTAAGAAAAGCATAAATAACAATATATTGATAGATATAGCTATTCATAATAAACTAGGTGATCCATAGAAGGGTTTTGATCATAACACCATAGATTAAAGAGGTGTGAAATAGGCAATTGATATCTTAAAAATGACAATAATAGTGCAACATTTTATTTTAATACCCTTGGCCAAAAGTTAAATAATTTTCATAAGAAGTTTGGTTACCTAATATCTTTCCATTTTATAAGCATAATATCACTCTTCGGTTATGAATTGATCACTTTCAACTTTATCTCTTACTCCATGAAATAAATAAGAAGTTGTCATTCCTAATGCACTAAAAGATCATGAGATCCATATATATAATGATAAGTCATTTAATATGTCTTTATCAATCATCATTGAAAAATGGTTAACATGAATTATCCAATGAGAATAAATCCTCAAACGGTGAGATTAGACTCTAATATTAATAACCACCCCATAAGATTAACATAGACCATTTCATAAATGGTTAACATTTTAACCCGTTCGGAAGGTAAAAATAAAAAACGTTATAAAGAAGGTCACTAATTTTTTCAAAATCATCTTAACATTAATTCCCCATATATTATTAAGTATCTATTGGTTATCAGATACCCAACTTCTGAATACCTTTATCTCTTACTCTATTGAATCATGGTAATAACCCAAATTTCCATAAAACCATATTGAAAAAATACACGCTCCTTCATTACAAACATAGAACAAATTTTTTTTGGATATAATCATGAAATCCAAAAATTATATAACCTCCATCCATGATAAAATAAACCACTTTTCTGTAAATCATTAATATATTCAAATGTAATTAGTATTATCTAATTTACATTATTCTGGTCTAATATATCTTTATCCATTCTAAAAATATATTTTCTCAACATCATGACCATAATAAGGGTCACCATAAAATAATAAAATATTTTATATAAAATACATCCTATTCATTAAATAAAATTTCTTGTTCATCAGCATCACTCAAAATATTCCTTCAAATCCATAATGAAAAACATATACTTAAAAATACATATATATTTCATAATTCTAGGATCCCAATACAAAAAATACTTCAATGATACCACTATCTTCAAAATGTATTAACTAAGATTCACGATCTTCTTCCTCAATACCTCATTCCTTTAATATTCTAATCATTTTCTCTTTATTATCAACAAAAAAAACAATACTCATACAACCTATCTGATTCTCTTCATGAGATTTCCCTCTAGGATATTAATTCTAATAATGAAAAAAAATCCCTACACGAGAAACACTAGATTGTAGTTGGTTAATTAGTTTGAATAATATACATGTATTTCATTAAATTTCACATTAATATCATTTCTATATTTTCAAAATTGTTGACCTCACTTCCACATTTAAAGAACCTCCCAGATCAATTCATAATATTTCATGGAAGATTCTTTATACATTTTGGCACATAGGATACTGAATATTCTTTCCTATATAGTCTGTGTTACTCAAAATATTTTTTAACTCTATAATTCTCTTATTTGGGGAGTCATAGAGTTGGTTAAGGTTCATGTTTTTAATAATGTTTCATGGTGATCAATTGGACACAATATCTTTCACCTCAGTCATTATTCTACTTGGTTTATCATTAATAAATTTTTCATCACATTCGATGTTAACCCAATTTCATATGGTTCCCTCCGTTGAATAAAACTAGAAAGCATAGTGTGATAAAACAAGCATAGTGTGAAGCTACATAGTCATTAAAAGTAACTAATATGATTTCTAAATCACAACACCATCTTTCTAATATATAAAACCAAAGGATTATCCTAGTTAATTCATAGTCATCATCTATTTAAAGCCTTTATTATGGTTCATTATGATATTTTAAATTTCTAAATCATATCTCGAGAGAGTGCCAAACCAGGTGTGTAGCAAGGCTCGTTTTTGTGCACTATTTCCCGATCAAGTCTAGATCAAAACGGTGTTTTTGGGTTTGTTACCCATATTTGAGTCTCTTCTATATCCACCTCAACTTGTAGAATCCAAATAGTGATGTAATTTTTTGGAAACTTATATCTCAATCCTTTACCAATATTTTAGGTAATTTTTCTAAAATTTGAATCATACATAGATATATATATAGATTCATCCCATGAAATACCATTAGAAATATCCCTAGGGATATTAATAATGTTTTCTTATCCTAGTTTCCTAATTCTAACCAAATATTTACTTTGATAACAGCTATAGAGATCCAGGATTCGCATTCATGGATTTTATATCATTTTAAATGAATATTTAGCATGTTACAAAAGTACATTCCGGAGGATCATAATAGTTTAGTGTCTTAGGAATCAGGGAATATAATCTTCTTGTCTGATAAAATATTTTCAACATATCCCAAAAATATGTTCCCATTTTTTACTTCTACTTAAAACCTTTCTTCATAACATGGTGAACGGAAACATAATAAAGGGTCATCCTTGATGATATATAAGGGTAAATAAATGATATATTCAAGAATAACATAAACATAAGGGTATGAGAATGTGAGTATAAAATATGAAGATTATTCCATGCATATCAAAGATCATACACATGAGTCGTGGAAACAATATTAGAAGATGAAAAAAATAATCAAAAGTGAATAATGAGAAAAATCCAAGAGAGAGTAAAATAGATATAAGACAAGTAATTTTGGTAGACTTGTGAATATATTCAATAATTTACATAGTAGTATAGGCTCACTACCAGGGATATCTTAGTAGAATGGGTTCTCTCCCCCAAACTATCTTATTAGTCAAGGTTCGCTCCCAAGACCATCATAGTTGTCAAGGTTCACTCGAAAATCCATCTTAACAGACACTCTCCATTCCATAAATAATTATCTCAGGAGATATAAATCTTTATCCAATGAATTTGATATAGATATAAGTATCACTCATCACATAATTAAATCATATATATGCATGCAACAAGAGAATAAAATATTCATCATATCATGACCCATAATAATAGATGGGTTTTGTAAACAAGTTACACAACCAATGAAATTAATTAGGTATCATAATGATTTTATCATATTGTAACCTATGTAAAGGATATGGGTTTCATAATCATTTATTTACAGAATCCCCTATGAAAGGAAGCTGGTTTCATAAGTTTTTTATCAGGGAATAACCCATCGAATAGAAAAAGATTTCGTAAAAAACTTTTCATATTATATATAAAACATACAATGATAGAATAAGAATGGTGTCCTTGTATAATATTACTGGTAAATAATAAACATTATCAATTTATTTCATCTTATTAGGAGAAGTATTTTTAAATTTCACTTTGATAATTTCTAAAGAAACATAAAATTTCTTTAAAAACGATTGTTTTACGAAATAAAACCTTTTCAAAAATCGTTTTCTTTCAAACCCTCTTTGAAAACATTTTTATTAATATTTAAAAATAATTTAAAATATTTCTTGGGGAAAATAACATTTCCTTTTCAAAAAACTCTTTTAAAATCATAACCTTTCTTGAAAACATTTTCTTTCAAAATATATATGAAAACTTGTAATGGAATATATAAAAGAAATTGTAAACATTTTTTTAAACATAAATTTACTTTAAAATAATTCTACTCAAAAATTAGTATAAAATATAGTTTAACAAAATATTTTTTTTACAAAATAGTTTTTTGAATAAAAACATATTTTCGATTATAGGGAGAAATTAAATCGTATTTTCATAGAAAAGATTTCTTATTAATATTATGTACCATTGAGAGAAAAAATTGTACCATTACATTAATATATCATGAATAATCATATGATATTAAAATTCATGATAATTCTTGATAGATGGATCATAAAATTTCATTAGTGGATGCATAATAATTACTAATACTAATAAACGATGAGATTGTGGCAATAAACTTTTACCACTTTTGTAACATTGAATAAAAACAACCATGAAATAACAATATTAAATAAAGATTAAAATGAAATTTAACAAATTATATTCATGATATAATATGTCTAGTGGTTATTGTATTAACCTCATATAAGTATATAGGAGCATAACATAATATGTGTCCCAAAGTAGGTAAATTGAGACAAAATTCTCTTTCCACTTTGGTAACATTAAAAGAGTAATCCCATGAAATATAGATCATAAAATGTATTTGTAGATAAAAGAAATTAATTATGATAATTTTAAAGTATATTAATGGGAATTATATACACCACAAATGATAAAGAGGTTGTGAATATTGCACATGTCCCACTAAAGTAAAAAGTGAGACGTATATCCATTACTTTTTGAGTAACTTTTGAATCATGAGATCCATAAAATAATAACATAAATTGAAAATGTGAATATCATTAAGTAAATTAAATTTATTATATAAATTTCAAAAATATGTATATACTCCAAACATAATAAATGAGTGGTGAATACGACATAAGTCTCACAGAAATAACATTGAGACATGAAATCACCTTATCTTAAATCTTGACTTCATTCTTACATGCTGAAACATTTTGTATAAAAAAATATAATATTATTATACATAAATAAAAGAACAATATTCATATATATCATACCATACATTATTTTATTATGACATTATATTACCCATTTATTAATAATTCCATTTTGACATTATATTTCAGGTAATAATCATTTTTTCATATATGTTTAGATTTGTAATATTTGTAGTCCTCTTACTTTAATAGTGATTTAAGTATCTCAATAATGATAAATATTATATAAATATAATATATATTCATTATATTTTTAATTATTATAATCTATGAAATATAGAAATAGGAAATGAAATACATCATTCGTGGAGATGGTAGGTCGTATGTATGCATTAAAATTGTTTCTATTTTATTATTAAATTGAGAGAAAAAAATGAATGTGAGATATAATCATTAAAGATTATTTTTAATTTTATATATATCACATATTATTATTAAACCCATCCTTAATACATTACATATAAAGTGTGAACAAATCATATCACTTCGCGAGGTGGTAGTTTGGTGTACACACGAAAGGTCTCATCATATTTTAAAAAAATAGAGAGCATGAAGTTATGTGTGATATAAAAATTAAATAATCGTATTATAATCATAAATATATATATATATATATAATATAAATATCACTTCTATTATTATTCCAAACCTTGATAGTTGGTAATGGAAAAAACGAATGACATTAGTCCGCGATGCGGTAATCCGCCATACACAAAAATGATGATTTCCTAACAGATTTGATGGACGTGCGCGTAGATGTTGGTCATAAACATAAAATAAAAAATATCAGTAAATTTATGATACTGGAAATATTATATAATCATGATTTAAGAATTATTAAATGGTTTTGAGGAAGAAATAAAACAAAAACATTTGTTGTGAACATTGTCTCCTATTTAAGGATATCCTTTCGGTTTGCACCAAAGGACATAATAAGTGGGATTTATTACCAAAAATATGTATTATAGAATTATATGAGGTAAGGTAAAATTTATTTGGTAAGTTATTGGGTGAAGCAATTGGTTTTGAAGGTGCAATAGAGGGGAGGAGGGATGGCCTTTTATATGTTCGGAGAGGACACACATGGAATTTTTTGACATAAGTTATATATACCACCGTTTTTAAATAAAAAGGCCTCAAAACATTGATACATAAAGTTTTATGGTCGAAATATTTCCATATAATGGATTTTATAAAATTTTCTTGGTTATTTTCTCCTTAATTTTAATGTTTAGTCCCTTAGTAAACTAATTTTCCATTAATCACTTTGATTGATTTTAACTGTTTTCCCAAATATTTTTTGTAAAACATTATGTTTCAATTATTTTTCATTATATATTGTTATTATTCCTAATATTTAATCCATTTTTAAAAAATAATTTCATTTAATTTTATGAAATCAATTTAAAATTAATTATGAAGATTCGAGAAGAAAGTAGGGAGGTAAATTGAAAATGTTCAAATGTTTACAATGTTTTTATATCCAATTTCAATATGAAATAGATTTCAATTAAATAAGTTGAATTAATATATGTATAATTATTATAATTATACATTTTAAACCATATTAACTATAATTTAACTATATAAATAACTAAAACAAAAAAGTTTTTTTTAATTAAATTATATTATTTTTCAGTATTCATAGAAATGAATCTTTTTAGATAAATCTAAAGAATTCACACTAAGATAATTTTGATGTTATAATTTTATAAATAAAGTTTATTTTTTAAAAAAATTTTTATAAAAGTATAAAATTTATTTTTAAAATAATTTCACTATTAAAATTTGGTAAAACCATATTTTATAAAAATGAAACTTTTTATGCGTAAAATTAGATTTATTTTTATTACATATCTAGAGAACACATAAGATAAATGTTAAATATGTATTTGAACATATAATATATAAATTTTATTATATTAATTAATAAAAATTTTAAATTTTAAATTATTTATATAAAACATTTTTGTTCATAGAAAAAATAATTTTTTTTAAAAAGCTATGTTTTTATTTTAAGATTGTTCTTAAATTTATTTATAATTAATTGTTTACCAATGATTTAATATTATAGACATGCATAAACAATATTTTAAAAATTTATTTAATAATTTTCCTAACTTATATCTAATGGTATGGTGATAACTATAGTAATATTTTTATAATAATCCATGTTTTGTTTAAACGCAGCGTTGTGTGTAATACATTCAAAGCCTGGTGTTACCTGTATCATAATATAAACTTAGTATTGCATGTAACACAATCCAAAATCATTATTGAACATACCAAAAGCTAAAATATATTTTTCCTGGAAAGAAATATTAACATGGTGTTGGGTTTAAAAAAATATCAACTTGGTTTTGTGTGCAATGAAAGCCTTCAAAGAAGTTTAATTTATTGAAACAAAATAATTCATAAAAACCCATGGTGCTACAAAGGACTTTCCAGGGGTGATGCAACAGTTTGAAAATATTGAGTAATTTTTTTGTTTTAATTTAGGGGTAGTTCCATAGTAACATATAAATACTCTAGATATATGTGGGAGTTATTATGATTGATCAGGTGACGGTCCATACATTAATAATTGAAATTCATTCAATTGTTAAAATATTTACTAGTTATTTAGCCTCCCTGTTTCATTATTGAAGATACTCTTATTTTGACCATAGTGGTTGAAGTGGGAGTTACTCCCCTTGTAAATTGATTCATGTATTAGGAAGTGTTCTTTATATTTGGTCCTAGTGACAGGTTGATCTTTGGTATCAATTTATAGAAGGGTTTAGGATATGTGAAATACCACTTTTGTGTTGCTGGAAGAATTATGGTGAGTTTCCCCTACGAATAATGATTGTGTATTCCAACTACGAGATAACATGATAGTATACATATCCTTATAAGAAATTTTACTTATGTGACATACCACTATATGGACTATCTATACCCTTGGAAAGTGACATATAGGATGGACTTTGAGATCTATGTTTAGCTTATTGAGAATCTTTATTTTTTTATGAGGTTGTTTACACTAATGATTCACCTAGTTGATATATGAATCATTCTTAGTATGGAATTCGTCTTTGGTTTCTATATGTAGAGAATATATTGACAATGAGATAGGTGGTATAGTGGAAAAAACATGGGTGGTGTTTGAGGGTTTCATAAAATATAGGTGACTTGCATCTATCTAAGGACATGTTTAAGGTAAAACCATAGACATTGAACACCAATATTTTTTTAGTAGTTATAGTGTTGATGTAATATATAAGTGATCAAATAGTATCCAAATAGTGATATTATCATGTAGTTATAGGTTTAATGTAACACCATAAGTTTTTTTGGAATATATTTTTTCAAATAAATTTAATTTCTATGGTAACTTGTGTTACACGTAATAACGAGTTCAAACAAGGATCAATATACTATTAAAGGTTTGTTGTTTAATATGTCAATTATATCCTAGCCATTGGATTTAAATATATTAATAAGAATAAATAAATTATTAAATGTATATGGTTTACACATATTTAATGTAAATTCATTGGTTATAAATTAATTGAAAATTAAAATGAAAATCTTTTGAATATAAAAGAAAATTTTCTCAAAAAATTCCATTAATGTATGCACTATGTTTATATCTTATAAAATTATATTAGTTATTGATAGTAATTTATTATAATGGAAATTATATTTTAAATATTAAATTAATTTTTTTATCATTTATCTAATATTTTTACTGGGTATTTGTAAAAAAAATTCTAGTTTTTTGCTTAAAATCTATATTACTCTAAAAATAGGCTTCAACGAATTTTATGAACGTATTTCAAAAGTAACATTTTTCCCCTTTTTGAAAAATTATTTGAAGAAAATTAGTTTTATTTTTTAAATTAACATATTAATATTATCCTGGAGTTATTTTTTGGTAATTTATTGAAATCATTAGTTATTTTTGGTTAATAGTGAAAATTACTAATTTTTATTAATAATGCTATCTTTTTTAAGTAATTTAAAATGTTTAATTTTGATTTAAAATGATTTTAAAAGTATCATTAGTTTTATTATATTATTATTAATCCAATTTTTTCATTATACTTATTCTTATGTTAAATTTTAACATTATATAATTTTGATTTTTTGGGAAACCCATTTTTTTATCATGTTTGTGGGTATTATTTTAAATTATATTCCACCACATATATGAATTGAATATTCTAAAATGGATTATTAATTTAGAATATTAATATTTTATATTATATAATAAGCTCAATGTAAATTTTTTTCAAAAATAATTATAAAAAATGTAATCATTAATTACTACGGTTAATGTTTAAAATGGGTTTTAAACATTAAATTTGAATGTGTTAAAATTATTTATTAATATGTATAAGATATTTATTTTTTAAAATGGATTTATTATTCAGAATATATATTAATTATTTATCTAATAATTTTTATTTCATTTTTATTTTTAATGTATAAATTACATAGTTAATTGACAAGAGAATTGTTATTGTGGGGAGAACTAAAATGTTAAAATTGAGTAAGCTTATAGACTGAGATAATAACCTGTTAAAAACAAGTTTATTGTTTTGGGGGAGGTTTGGACTAGACATATTATTCCTAAAATAAATTTTTTATAAATGTTAGAAGCACAATTCAGAATATTTACATCCCATTTTTTTTAGTTTTGGGTATTTACAAAAACATCACTCCTCCTCAATTATAAAATGAGACCTCCTCCCCTCACATATTCACACCTCATAAACCATTTTCCTCTACAAAAACCAAACCAAATGTCTCCCAAATATCCTTAGAAACATTGTTTAGGTTTTTTTATTCCAAAAATACCAACCCTAAGGTCCTTAATAATTGATCTAAAGGATATTTTTTAGGCGATGGTGGTTCAAAAGTGTGTAAAGAATGTCAATAATTGAGGTAAAGTATTTATAGTGTTTATTTCATTTATATGAGAAATATTCCATATTCATTGATTATTTATTATGAGTGGAGTATATACTAGCTCCTTTATATTCTATATCATGCACATTTTTATTCTAATGATATTTAAAGATTAATTTAATGTTGTTATTCAACAGGGATTATGATTCAATAGTGAACAAAGTGGTAATAGATTTTCCTCTCACTTTTATTTTCATGATAAACATTGTATATTAACAAAAATTTTCTTTTGTGTGTTGTATATACATCCCATGAATTTATTTTATGTTTATTCTCATGAAAAAATGTGGGATGAACATATCCAAACAAAGTTATTTATTTCTTTGGGATTATAATTCACAATTTACCAATGTGGTAAACGTTTTATGTGATTGTCTCACTGTTTACAAAGATTGTTTATGATTAATTTTCTGATGATGAGATATTTTGATTTACCTATAAATAATTTCATATATTTTCTAGTACTACGGTTATTTCTATAGAATACATATTTTTTATTTTCCTCTCTTATTGTATTAATTATACCAAAATAATGTTTTTAAAGAAAAGAAGTCTTTATTTCTCTATTCAGTTGAAAACCCTTTCTCTTCAATGACCAAGTTATTTAAAAATGTTTTAAGTAATTTTTTCAATTTTATTGAAATATTTTTTAAAATCAGTTTTACTTATGGTTTAATATTAAAAAATGGTTTAAAATGAATCTTCATGTAATTTTCATAATGAGGAAATTTTTAATTTTTACCAAAAATTTAAAAGTAATCCTTGTATTAACATAAATGGAATGAATGGAATTTTCCAATAATTTAAAAAAATAAATTATTTATATATATTTTTATATTTGTAGGTATATTTACACATAAATTGTTTTCTTAAATGTTTGGTAAATCTTTAGATTCTAAATAAGTGGTCTGAAAAGGGAATGGATATTTTCCTCAAGATTATTTTAATGACATTTTTATGGAATTTCTATACATCAATGACAAAAAACATTTTAGTTTGTTAGGATTTACTATGTATATGTTTTAATAGTACCATAATTATTCATTCTATAGATGTTTTGTCATTATATTAAATATTTGTTTTTGAAACTATTTTGTTTTACACTAGTTATACTATGTTGAAATATTTATAAAACCCATTTCCTTTTTGACAGGTTATGACATGATGAATTCTTTATAATATCATGGCACATAAATGATTATATTATGTTATGGGTGGTACCTATATCTCTCTCCAATTTATTATGTAATGATTAATTATTTATGAGATAAAAGGGTATATGATAGGTTATCCCACAACTGAAAACGAGGGTACATAGGAAATTTTCCCAAGCTTGAAATAATAGGTTAGAAGGGAGGTTATCCCAAGCCTTAATTCATTTACATGGGTGGTTAACACAAGACAAAAAATATATTAAAAGAGAGTCTATCCTAAACTAAATGTAGTTACACAGGTGGTTATCCCAATCCTAACATGTTATGAATATCATGTTGGATATCCCTGAAGTATGATTTTATATGCTTATATGTTTTCCATAAATTTATTTCTTATTCCATTGTTATTCAATGATGGATCATGATCATTAATTCCTTTCAGAGTCATGTCTTATGAACTACCTAGTCTTATTACTTGACTCACATTTATGATATATGATACGTACGGAAAGGTTTTAAAATATTATTCTAATGTTTTCATACACTTATTCTCATGTAATTATTATGTGATCAACAATAACTTTATTTTTTAGCATTACTAATCTTCTTAGCTCACATTTTGTTAAATTTATTTTCCTTATGTTATGGAGAAATTTATTGAATATAAAATTTATAGGAAGGGAACGTATTTTGAAGTATATGGTGAGATATTACATAGCTAACTTATGAACTAGTGGTTTATGTGTCCATGTTTCTAAAGGCACTATGCCTAAAATATTATGGTCTGGATCATTATGTTATGTAATAATATTATTCTCTTAGGATGTCATATATATATATATATTAAGTTCACATATTTATATTTGGTATCATAGGAAGGTTTAGTTAACCTTTGGAAACATGGATGAGAAAACCATAGTGAGAACTGAAAGGATTCGTCTAAATTTATGAAAATATCCTGGAATATTGGTGAAGGATAGAGTGTGTGGTTTCCGAGAAATGATATCCTTGTATACATAATACAAGTGTACTTGTCTCTAAAATAGTTATACCAATGGTTAATAACACCAAAAAGGGTGAATTGGGATTTAACATGATCATCATCTAGTACACGATAATGGGCCTTAGTACAGACCAGGTTCGACAGTCCCAGGGAAATATTTTTTGGAAATTCCCAAAATCTTTACGAACCATCATAAAGGATTCAAATAATGATCATGAATGACTTACGACAAACCTAAGGTGTCATATATTGAAAGAATGTGCCATTATTTAGACATCTTATAAGTTATTTCTCATTGTTATGTGGTTCCTAACTATGAATATCATTTTTAACACTGTACTTTTTGTATTTTAGTAAATAGTGGGAACTAAAATTAACTACATTAACAAAAAATGTGTTAATGAGAAACCAATTGGCATGGTGACTAGAGTGAAGGATATTGTGATTTTTCTTAATTAGCTATCATGGTATATAACATCCAAATTTCACCTTAAATAACTCTCAGAATGACCAAATAATATACGGATTTATTTTTCTGAGATATTGGCTGGGACAGGCCATAGAAGAAATAATATTTAGTTTCCTATATGTCGATAATGTTCTTAGATGCACTCTGTGGAATGTATTAAAAGAATTAAAATATTATTTATTTGTGGAGAATAAGGTAATATAGTATTTAATTTCCATTTAAAGATGAAATGTTTAGTTTAATTAATGGATGAAAATAATGGATTCCCAAAGGAGTTGTCAATAGTTAAATGTTTTAATTATATAATGTATGGGATTTTTTAAAATTGATGTCCTAGTGAAAATAAAAAGAATTGGATCAAGATTATCATATGAGTAAATGTTTTACTACTAATGATTAAGAGACTAGAAATAACATATTAATGGAATGAGGTATTAAGGAATAATATGATCATTCATAGTTAATGGTTTAAGAATAAAGTGGAATAATTTCTGTGTTCTTCTATTCAAACTCAAGAATTATGTTATATAAATCATGAAATATATAAGTATTATTATTTAGAAATTTTGAATTAATATTTTTCAATAATATATTTAATGGTATTGAGGTTATAAAAATTTATGTAATGTAAATGTGATATTTCATGGTGGAAACATGATTAAGAAAAAAATAACCCTATATATGTTCTAGTTGCTGAGAAAATGGGAGAAACCCATGGATGGTGCCTCACTCGCATGGTCTCTACCTTTGGGATCCTATATTAACCTCTCCCTCTTAGGGTTTTCTCCCTCTCCATTGGAATTTGAACATTATCATCCTTTTTATATCTAGATTCGCCTCACTCCAAGTTCTATTCTTTTCCTCTTCCTCTTAGTTTCTTGCTCATCAGATGTCTTCTCTCATTTTTTCCTCTCTTCGGTTTCTCCTCTCTCTAAGATGTTTCCCCCTATTCTTTTGGAGGGTTTTCATTTTCTTCCCTCGCAATCTTTCTCTACCAATTATCCATGATACTCCCAACCATATCATGTGTGGAATCACTAGTTTTCTTGATTTATTTTGGACTATGGGGGTGTTAATGGAGTTTCAGTGATTTTGCTCATGGTGACCTCCTCTCTTGTTTCTATATCTCTCAGGATTATTTTTAGGGATTCAGTCCAAGATTTTTATTAGTATTTCAATCCATATAATTATCTCTTTTACTCTTTTTAATTCTTTTTTTGTGATTTTATTTGGCTCTCAAAGTTGGGCTCTGTCGAGGAGTTTAGATGCCCGTTTCTTTTCTTTGGAACTTAGTCTTCACCTCTCTCTCTGAGTATCATTTAAATATGGATTCCCAAGTTCTCTTGGACATGAGTTAGAGTGGTTAGGTGTCTTTTGGAGACCTCATTTTTATTGGACCTGGATGTATGATGGTGTGGGCTATGTGGTTCGAATTTCTGGATAGAGGTGTTATGTGGATGGTGTATTGCTCGATAGTTTTCAGTGGCTATGTTCTTAGCTCCTTGGGTGGCTCTCTAGTTTTTCATGGACATGTTGGTCCTTTCATTCCATTGTTGGTGGGTTCTCATGGTCATCTAAGATTTCACCAAATGGATTTCTAGTTTGGTGATGATGACGGTTGGGGCATCAGGGTGTGTTACCCATGGAGTTTATAGGTCATTGTTTCTGATGGATTCCTTGGTGCATGGACACTACAACATCAACATCAACAATCATGATGGTGTTGATGGTGTTGAATTTCTCAGTGGTTTTTTTCGGATTTTAGATTGTCTACTGTGATTAGATAAGGTTTGAGGATGATTGTCAGTCTGATGTGGATGTGGCGATATTGTTTAAATGAAAAAGATAAAGAGACGTGGTAAGGTGGGTGATGATTTAATCATTCTTTGAGGTGTGAACTTTTTTTAATTTTATTTTTTATATTTCAGGGACATCTGATATTTATGTTTTGGCACTACTTCAATTTGGTTTTGTTTGTATTTGGTGTTATTTGAATCTGGAATCCCAACCTTATGAGGATTCTACATATCTAAAATGTTTATTTTAGAAAAAGAAAAAAAAAATTTGGTGGTGAATCATAACCTTCACCATCAAACCATAATGTTGAGATAATAGTTTTTAGTTAAGATGAAGAGACGATTGAAATGGATACATTAAATTGTAAATTATTGATGTCCTTGGAACTGATTAATGATTTGTTTAAAGAGTGGGTTATTTTATCATTGATGGAGTTTACAATATTTTTAGATTTATGGAATATATTCAATAATAAAAAATTTATATAATGAATGAGGAAGAATGTATGTTTTTATAGGGGATTTATAGTAACTCTAGTCATTAACATGTTTCATAAGAATATATAACCAATGTATTCACATATTTATTATGTGACAATTAAGGGAAACATTATTATATTTGGGGGATAAATGTTAAGTTGATTTTGGAAATTTATTGACATTATTTATAAATTTTTTAAATTTGGAAGTGTCTTATGGTTAACCAATTATGGAATGTTTTAAGTTGAACTTTGGATAAGGTCTTATGGATTAATTTATTATTTAATAATTTAAGATTTATCCATATTGGATATCATATGCTATAATTTTTTTTGGATGATAAATAGATATA
Source organism: Viscum album (assembly GCA_963277665.1). Lineage (NCBI taxonomy): Eukaryota > Viridiplantae > Streptophyta > Magnoliopsida > Santalales > Viscaceae > Viscum > Viscum album. Next base: position 1,392,652,855 of record OY728152.1, read on the forward strand.
GATGGAAATAATTATTATTATTTTATTTATTTTTTATCTCTTATTGTTTCATTCATGAAAAATATGTGATTATTTCCTGGAGTGATAGATGAAGTGAAAATTTATTAACGAATAACTAAAAAATGAGATTGTGATTTTAAAATAGAAATAAATAAACTAAATATATTTACTTTTTATATCTATCCTGATAGTTAAAAATTAATTTACAACACACATAAAATATTTTTTTAATAAATTTTATTTTTTATATTGAATTTTTGGGTTCAAATTATCTGAATTTCTCCATTTTGTTTTATTCTAAAAACTTAAATTTACAAGGTAAATAAAAATAAGATAGTTACCATAGAGAAAAAAGACATGGTAAAATTTATTAAACTTAATGGTTAAGTGAATTAAAATTTTTTAAACATGTTATTTATTTTGTGTTTAAGTTGTTCCTTAATTGTATCATCCCCCCAATATGTTATTTATCAATTTGTTTGCACATGTATTCAAACTGACTTTCCATTATTGAACAGTTTTCAGTATTCAAAAAACATCTACTCATCAATTATAAAAATGGATATCCTCCCCTCACTTCTTTACACCTTTTAATATATTTTTATTGAACCAAACCTTCCAAAATCTCTCTCTAAAATCCTTAACCATGTTTTATAGTTTTTGGTCATCTTAAAATACCAACCTTAGGATCCTTAATAATAGATCAAAATGATAATTTTCTATGTGAAGGATGTTTGAACATGTATAAAGAACCACAAGAAATAAGGTAACGGATTTCTAGTCTATCTTTTATTTTTAGTATAAATATGTCATATTCACAACTAATTTCTCTGGTGTGGTGCCTATATTTCCCAATTAACTTTTTAAATCATGAATTTATTTATTCTCATTACATTAATGTTTTATTTAAAGTTGTTATTCTATGGGTATTATGTTTCAAAAGTTACCATAGTGGTAATGGATTTTCATATCAGTCTTATTTATATGGGACACATGCCAAGTTCACCAATTGTTTCTTTTTTTGGATTATATAATTCACATGAATTTATTTTATGATTATTATCCTGGAAATTATGGTATATACATATCCATATAATTTATTTCATACATTGTTATTACGATTAAAAATTTACGAATGTGGTTAATGTTTAATACTAGGATCCCATTTTTTATCAGGATAATTTATGACTATGTTTTTGATGTTGAAATATTATAATATACCACTAAAAACTCATTTATTTTATTTTCCTATGGTTATTTCTGTCTTAAAATATTAAATAGAGAAAAATAATGTTTGTAAGGAAAAACAAACTTTATTTTTCACCTTGGTTGAAAACACTTTGTCTTCCAAACTATGCTTTCTAAGAATGTTTTTAATAATTTTTTTACTATTATAAAAATGTTTTTTAAATTCATATTTACCCATGGAATAATTTTTAAAAAATGGATTAAAATGAATCATCATGAATTCTTCTAAATAGGGTACTTTTAATATTTAAAGAAACTATGAAAGTAAACTTTTATTAATATACACCTCATTAATAGAGTTTTTAATTATCATGAACACTCAATTATCAAAATATTAATTTAATAGTTTTAATTATTATTTTAAATGAAATTTTTTTTTAATATTTTTTAGTGTTTAGATATTAAAAATTTGATATCTAAATGCAAAGTAAATTTTTTTCAAAAATGTTTTAATTTTCTTTGTATGAAATTTATATTATTAATAGAAAAAAACATTGATTTTCTTATTATTTATTTGGTATATGATTTAATGGTCTGATATTAATTCATTCTTTGGATTATTTATGATTATTACAAAAAAATCATGAAATCGGTTTCTTTTCAATAGGTTATGCTACGATGAAATATTTATAAAACCCATTTCATTTTTCATGGGTTATGAAAAGATGAACGTTTTATGATATTTTTGAACATATATTTATGGATTATATGATGGATGGGGACTTAAATCACCCTCCAATTCAATGGAGAATGAATAATGATCTATAAGAAGAAATAGTACACATGTGGTTACCTCAGGCCCAAAAAAGAGGGTTCATGGGAGGTTATCCCAAGGCTTAAACAAGAGGGTACACGTGAATCAATCCCAATACTGAACAAGAGTACATGAGGGGTTATATCAATACTGAAAGAGGGTATACTAGAGATTATCCTAAACCTAAAGCGGGAACATGGGTGGTTAGCCCAATAATATCATGTTATGAATGTGTTGGAGTATATTCATTATATAATATTTTATATAATTATGTGTAGGAAAAAATATATACATTATCCCAATGGTTTGTTCTCATGGATCGTGTTCTTTGATTCCAAAATGATTCATGTGTTATGAACTGCTAATAATTATTCTATGACTTAATTTTATGATCTTTGATATCCAAGGTATGGTTTTCAAATTATATTCTCATGTTTTCATACCCTTTTGCTGAAGTTATGCTAATGTGATAATTGATCTCTCCTTTTTTTCCATTACTGAGAATTTCATATCATGATTTATTATGTTTTTTCCCATGTTATAAAGAAATGTATTATATATGATATTTCTAATATGGGTGATAGTTATGGATAATTTAGTGGGAGATGATGTGGCCCACTTATGAAATAGTTGTTTTTGTGTCCATGTTTCCAAAGGCACTATACCTAAAAGATTATAGCATGGATCATTATGTTATATAATGAATAATAATATATTGATATGTGATATATTTTTATGATATGTTTAGGTTGTTATACTAACTTTAATAATTCATTAGATATGTGAGATCAAGATATTAGTAGTTTGTGGGTAGTCTAGTAAATTACTCCAGCAAGGGTTGATGAGACGAGATGGTGCCTGACATATGTGATTAGATTTCTTCCTTACAGATAGGCCACAATCATTTATCTTCCCATTTGTTTTATCATGATATTTTTAAATTTAATTTAATTATTCCAACCCTATTTGACTTCCAATTTTTAGTTTTTATGTTATTTGACTTTTTATTGATGGTTGGTCTCGGTTTGATTTCTCAGTATTCAGAATCTAGTATTGATCACTATTTATTATTATATTTTGGACGTTTTCTCATTTTTATATGTTGTGAGATGACTAATGGGTCACGTGAGACTCTAATGTGTGTTTCATGTGGCTTTTATTGGACCTCCTTAGTTTAAATCTATGGAGATGATATATCCAAAGTTATACGTCATTGTATTAAGGAAATATATCTATCATCAATCATATTACAGAGGACGTTTTTCTATGTTGGGTAGGGATAATGTGAGTCTTCAAGGTTATTTTTTATTATTCGTGCATAGGAAGTGGTTTGGCTTGTATGTTCATGCTTTGGTTTTTTTTCTATGGATGAGTGAGTTTCACTAAGTATTGAATTTGCCTATCTTCTAATTTTTTCTTCTATATCCACTTAATCACATGAACTCAGGGTGTCCGGGGAAGTGAAGGAATCTCACTGGGTAATTAGACTCATCCCCCAATTTTATACATGGAATATGTTTTCATATACTTGGGTAGACTATCAAATTTCATTTCAATAATATGTATTAGAATATATTTTGATAAATGGTTTAGGTCAATATGTTTCACAAAAAAAAACCTCAAGAAACCCCAAAACTGGGCACTTGAGTTGGTTTGTGGGATAGCCTGAAGGGTTTTCTCCATCCCTATATGCTGGAAACATGTGCCTGGGAATCGATAACATACATCAGGAATTATTTTAAATTTAAATCCATCAATGATATTAAAATTATATCACAAATTAATCAATCACATTAGTTTTGTAGAATAAACATCCAAACATTTCATAAATGATCATGATTGACAATATTAAAAAAAGGAAGGGGAGTAAAAAGACAATGCATTAGGGTTTGACCAAAGTACAACCAAAACTCAAAAGGGAATCCAAAATGAAGCTACTTATCTCTATGTGACATGAGGTACAAACTCCGACCATGTCACCACTGTAGCCATTCTCCATGAAAAATAGTAAGCACTACCTTCATGCGACACGTTACATTTATATGAGTTGGATAGAACAAATTATACATAAAACCGTATGGTTTATATAGAGTGTGAGTAATATATTTCCGTATGGTCCCACCAATAATTCCATGATTATCCATTTATATAAAAAATAAAAATTACATTTAAAAAATATATAAATTAAACATTCTTATTAAATTTTTATGAACATATAGAATGAAGAATAAAAAATAAAAACCAAGAACCATGGTTATCCATGAACTAGTCTGGGCCTCATCCTAGGATCTTGATAAAATAATTGATCAATTCAATAAATGTCTTTCCAAAAAACTACTAGGGAGATCATCATCTTGTTCCTAGTATCATGGTGACACCGGAAGATGGTACCCCCAACCAATTTCCATATATTAAGTAACTGTTGTAAAATAGTCAATTATCTAGGGAGGGAGAACATTTTCCTAACATATATTTCCTAGTGATACCAATATGGTACCCAAGTTTTAGATGTTACATCACTATTTCCATTTCCAAATAACTTCATTAATTACACATTCCCCATAAATCAACTTTCAATTCAGATTATAAGGAAATCATTTATAGATAAGCCAATCATATATCAAGTGTTTTCAAAACAACATGTCTAACATCATAAAATATTATAACATACTTTATAAATTTAGGAAAACAGGTTTAGAGTTGAGAAAGTGAAATTAATGAGAATTCCATCCTTTCCACCATATGGACACAACAAGAACCTCATAAACTAGATGGATAAATCCTTCCGATTATCTCAATCTATATAGAAAAAACTCCCAACACCACTAGATGGAAATTAGTGGAACCAATACACAATGTTTTTTCTGAACTCTACCTCTCATCATGTTTTTTCATAGTAACAAAGTAGTGGTCCCACCTAATCACCACAAAAACATGATGATAAAACATCACACAAAAAAATGTAGAAAAAACAAGAATTAATTTTTTTAAATAAATTTCGTTCATACCCCAAATAAAACATCATGAATTTTCATTAAAAGAGAAAAAATAAAATACAAAACACATTTGTCACATCCTCCCCACTCTAGAATGGATCATATAATGAATTCATAAAAACACATTAAATTTACATCTAAAATATTGAGCACCCCACCACAATATATAGAGGTCTTTATCTAGTGAAAAGGATTCATCAACCAATGGTATTTAAGACCAACTTCTCATTGAACTATGAAACTATTGATAAATTATTAAACCATATGATTAAACCATCAAAAGAAGGTGACTTGTTTGTAGCCTGAGAAATGAGTTGTAACCTTGATAAATGCCATATATAGGAACTTTGTTCCGAAAACCCCATCTGATGAACTTTACTTAGGGAATTTAAATCCACAAAAACATTTCTATAAAACTAACCAAATTTTTTTCAACCGGAAACCATCTTCCAGTGATCATTATTAGATGATCATTTGTAATGACCCGTCCTCGGGGCCCATTCCATGACTACCCCAAGCCCACCTTCTATAGGCCATGGGCTGGCGACTAGCACCAAAGGCGTAAATCCCGATAAAAAGGGAAGGCATTGCCTTTATGAAACGCAAACAACCATACAAATAGAGAACAAGCGGAAGCAAACACTAAATAAAGCAATAAGACAAGTGTGCTGAAAGTAAAAACGGGGCAGGAAATACAAGCCCAACAGTAAAGTACAAGGAAAAGAAAAAACAACAGGAAGGTGTCAAGATACTCCTGGATCGTCCTCTGGAGGTCCTACCAGAAGGGTAGGTACAGATGGCCACCTCATCTCTCCACGTCTGACTATCACCTCAGGGTACCATCTCGTCATGAAGTCCACCTATGGGTATCGTCTTGTCGTCAAGTCCACCCCCAGGTACCGTCTCTTCATGAAGTCCACCTCTGGGTACCATCTCGTCATAACGTCTACCTCCAGGTGCATCTCGCACTACAATCCTCAACCAAAATCAGTGATGTACGTTGTCTGCAACCAACACAACATAGTGCAGGCGAAGCCTGTGTAGGTGTGAGTATACGATACTCAGTAGGGACCCCGAGACCCACGTTGGTCTCCCTGGATCCACATAGGATAAAACACACAGAAAATATATAAACACGAGGTATCATCCAACTCTACGTGGGTATATGCCCATACATATACCTAATTCATCAAATCCAGTTCAACTCCAACTCCTGAGCTCAAGTACAACACAGTCCACACAAGAAGTACAACCCAGTCCACACATGAAAGTACAACCCAGTCCACACAGGAAAGTACAACCCAGTCCACAACAGAAAGTACAACCAAGTCCATAAAGGAAAGTACAACCCAGTCCACAAAGAAGAGTACAACCTAGTACACATAGGAAAGTAAGTCAATCACATTAATAATAAAGATTTAAAATCAAGACATAGCTCACATAGGTATACTTCTTCGTTAAGTGATAGAGATTATTAGATGTATCCACTGATTCATCTAGCTAGGACCCACGTAGGATACTAGAATAGAAGTCATCGCCATCGAACCCATGAAGGATTTCAGTACGGAAGTTATCACCGTCAAACCCACGGACGATTTTAGTACGGAAGTCTTCACCGTCGAACCCACAGAGGATTCTAGTATGGTTGTCATCAGCGTCGAACCCACGGAGGGTTCCAGTATGATTTTCATCACCATCGAACCCACGGAGGATTCCAGTACGGTTGTCATCATCGTCGAACCCATAGAGGATTCCAGTACGGTTGTCATCACCGTCGAAAACACAGAGGATTCCAGTACGGTTGCCATCACCGTCGAACCCACGGAGGATTCCAGTACGGTTGTCATCGCTGCCGAACCCACGGAGGATTTTAGTGCAGTCTTCATCGCTTCCAAACCCAGAGAGGATTTTAGTGTAGTCGTCATCGTCATCGCAGTTGCAGCGAGCTCTAGGGTTTTTGCACACAGCACGCTCGTTTCCGGGAGGGTCCGCTCTCCGAGCCCAAGGGGTTGATACATCAACTGACACATAGTCTGAAGTTGATGTATCCCAAAGTTTCGTCTCGTCGATAGGAACTCAACACGACAGACGGTGCGTCAATCGGACGCCCGGTCTGAGAGTTATTGGCTTTTTCATTCCAGGGGCCCGGATGGTTTTTAAGTTGAAACAAACCTGACCATACACCAACTTTTACCAAACCTTGAGCAGAGTAAGCCAAAAGGTCCATCTCACTAAGAGGAATCCAACAAAGTCGAAGGCACGTCAAACGGACATCCGGTGCTCAAGTTATGAGCATTTCTGCTCCGAGGCCCCGGTTGGTTTCGTGTTCGAACCAACCCATCCATACCCAAAGTTCTCCAAAACCTTAGGTTTAATAACCGAAATTACCTTCTCAATCCAAGGATCCCAATGCAACTGACGGTGCGTCGATCGGAGTTCTGAAGCCAATGATATGGGCAAAAGACTAAAAATAGTCTGAAATGGGGGGTCTGGGCCCGGCCCGGCCCAACCCCCCCTGGCTCAGCCCGAATCGGGTCGACCCGACCCAAGTCCGAGTCCGGCCCGGACCGGTCCGCGTGACCCGCCTCGACCTAGCTGGGGGGTGCGCTGGCTCGGCCAGTGGCCGAGTAATGGGGGACTGTTTCCCCACTTTTTCCAGTGGACGCAGCGCTGGGCGCCGCGTCTCCCCCAGATCCTGCGCGGCCGCGGGATCTGGTCTCCCCCCGCCGCCGCGGATGGCAGCGCCTTCCGCGGACCACTGGGCGTGCTCTGGTGGTCCGTTTTACCTACCATCTGTGTCTTCGGCTCTCCTGGGACTCTTAGATTACTGCGAAGGGTCCAAATCGTCTTTGCAGCCCGCTTCATCATTTCTCGTCGATCCGCACATCAACAAAGGGGGGAAGGATGGTCGGTCGTGTTCGTGCAGTCCGGCCCCCCTCCCGTTAGTTCGATAGCAAGCATTCACTAAAAACTAAGATTGTTAAAATAATCATGACCGTAAAAAACCCCTACCTCGAAATTGACATCGCATGTCGGGCGTCACGATAGAATGGCGTCGCGGAAGAATGGTATCGATTCCTTCGACGTCAGAGGAAGAAGAACATTTTCGTTGGTGTCGGTCTCCATGGTAGGCATCTTCTCCCTTGACGCAGAGGGAGAGAAGAGTAGTTGGTCGTTCTTCGTCGAGCAAGAACGTTCTTCTTCGTTGGAGGAAAACTCTCCCTCCCCTCCTTCTCCTCCTTTGCTCTCCACCATGAAATTATGCCCCTCAAGAAATTATAGATTTCTCTCTCTATTATTTTTATGGAACAAAACCCAAGAGTCATCCCTCATAAAAGTGAAAAAACATGGATTAAATATAGAGAGATGAATTCAAAAAGATTTGAATTAAAAGAATTAATTAATTCACTTCATTGATGGTGGAGTGTTTGAAAACATATTAAAACATGGAATTCCAAGAGTTCAAGGGGGTTTCAAGGGAGTTAAAAAAAAAGGTAGTGTTTGTGTGGGACCCTCAAACAATATCCTCCCTTTAGAGATATAAACCACCAAGTAAATAAAATAATGTCACACACTATTTTATTTAATTTATAAAAGAAAACCCAAAAGCAAACTTCTGCTCTCGACCAAACACAATTGCGGGGAAGGTCTTCTTAAGTGAAAATCGGCGCCGCGAGTTCATCGGTTCCCTCGGATTTAAATTTCGAGTTCCGGTTCAAAAGATAGAAAAACCTGCTCGTTCCTTCACTGAACGTACCCAATCTAAACTTCAGGAAATTATTCCGAGCACACCGGGCCTCGGAACCAGGTGTCGTCAGAACCTGCAGTCTCATAAAATTCCAAAAAAATTTAGAAAAAAAATTCTTGAAATTTCAGGGTCTTTACATTACTCCCTCCTCAGGGATTTAGGTCCCCGTAAAGTTATAACATCAACTTGGGAAACGAAAGTAGTACTGAGCATGCAACTGAGCCTTCCACTCCAATGTGTACTCCTGGAGTTTCTCGTGTTGCCAGTGAAAGCGCACCTGAGGAATCGACCGTCCATGTAGGACCTACTCCTGTCGATCCTCATTCTCCACTAGAACCTCGGTGAATGTCGCCCCACCATCGACGTCCAACTCCCTATGGTCGATGATGTGTGAAGGTTCATGCACGTATCTCCATAGCTGAGATACGTGGATGACTTCGTGCACCCGGTGCAACTGAGTTGGAAAGGCCAAGCAGCAAACCACCTCGCCAACCCTGATGAGGACCTAGAATGGTCCGTTGAACCTTAGAGATATCTCGCCGCCTCGGCTGCATCTCTGTAAACCTCATCGAGGTGAGACTCATATAAGAACGTGGTATCCATACTCAAACTCTTGAGGCCTCCATTTCCTGATTAGAAGTAAAACTCAAAAATCCTCTTGCCCCGAGGGTAAGGTTGACTGACTCAAGAGTGATTGACCACACCCTCCTGTGCATGAGTTTTTTCTATGCTGCTTGACGTTTCCTTTTCGCCGACCAAGAAAACCCATCCCAACATTATAGATAAACCACAACCCTTTTTCCTAATATAGTCAATCTGAGGATGAACTATGAATCCAATCCACACCCAGACCAACGTCGTAAGGCCCCGATGTTTCCCCCAAGAGGTTCTAACCGAAAATCTCGCCTTAAGGGTCAGATCACACCATCAGTGTAAGTGTGATTATTGAGTCTCCTACAAAAGGTATCTTCATACATGAGGGTCAAGTCAATGGCTTAACTGGAAACTCTAGGTCTGGGACAAGATTCATGGAAGGAATGGATGATTCGTATCGATGTCTGTTGCTAAGGCAGCTAGCAGAAGACACAGTCCGTACTTCGAATAATCCTTAGAGCCCTTTCAGCCGCACTCATTGACCGCATGCAGCTACTCTTTCCCATGCCCTCCAGCTCCTTGAGCCTAGCGGGGATTAGAATGGCGGGTGGTTGCAACATGTCAAAATGTTCACCACCCCACGCTTCTCTCCTAGCACTACTTCCACGTCTTCTTCCCTAAAGATTCATCTATCCTTTTCACTTCCTCTACTTGAAACATTTTACACGCCCAAGTCTCTGAGACTCACGCCAGTTTCCTACTTTCCCACTGCTAACCTTCACTGACTACATCCATTCAAAAAAATAATTCTCAACCACAAAGGTTCTTTCTATCACTCTAGAATAAGTAATAATGCATAGATAAAAGGTGATGGCTCGGATGTCCTTAAATATACCCCGCTCAGAATTCCGAGCCCTGAAGCACCGATCACATCATATTCATCGAGTACCAAGAATAATTTGGTACGCCCCGATGAATTCTCAACTACTGACATGTCATCCTGCCGAAGCTGTATAAGCTATAGGAAACTCTCAACCACCACCTCAAGCCAGTCCTCAGCTGCCTGTGAGTCAGGCTTTCCTCGGAACCTGAGGGGTATTTGATGCTAAAACATGTGTAAGGCACTAAGCCTACAAGAATCCTCTACCGGTACTTCCAGTTTTAACTGCTGACCAACAGGTAGTGACATAGCTGGAACACTACCCGATGGAACTATCTCAGGCATAGGTCCACGTACCGAAGCCACATAAATATACAGACCAACCACATGGTCACACACTGGGAAACTCCATTATCTAAGTCCACCATCCACTCTACTGGTGCCTCAACTAGGTGGAATACTCTAACAATCGCCTCCATCTAGTCCATTGCTGCCTGGGAATCTGACTCGCCTCATAACCTCAGAGACCTATGCTGCTGGAACTTGTGCAATGTACTTTGTCAGCATGCACCATCCACTAGTACGACTGGTGGCATCTGCTTCCTAACAGGTGGTGGTGCTGCTGGTACACCACCCGAAGGTGCCAACCTAGCAAGGGGGCCCTGCACCGGAGCCCCGTCGCTCGGTGGGACATCATCGTGCACTATCTCAGAACTCCAACCAACTGTCTATGTGGAGACATCCTGAACAGATGCGACATGGTCAATGATTTATACCTGGTGAGATGACACAAATTAATCACAAATAAAACTTTTGAAACACACATGCAATCAATGTTTTCATGCACCGAGTCAGAAATCATAAGTTCGGGTCCTGGTGTATGGATACGTCGGCCGCCGCACCAACACTGGACTCCTTGGACTGATAACCACACTCAATACCCTTAACACTATTTCTTAACATAGAAAAAAGATCAGAGTCCTGAGTTCTGCGGTAGAAGAAAACTCCTCTGATACCAATTTGTCACGACCTTTCCTTGGGGCCCGTGCCATGACTACCCCAAGCCCGAATTCAATAGGCCAGGGGCTGGAAACTTGCACTGAAAGCATAATTCCCGATAAAAAGGGAATGCATTTCCGTTTTGAAATGAAAACAACCAGACAACCAGAGTACAAGCGGAAGAAAACACTAAGTTAAGAAATAATAAAAGTGTGCTGAAAGTACAAAGGGGGCCGGAAATACAAGCCCAAAAGTAAAGTACAAGGAAAAGACAAAACAGCAAGAAGGTGTCAAGCTGCTCCTGGATCGTCCTCCGGAGTTTCTACCTGAAGGGTAGGTACAGATGGCCACCTCAGCTCACCACATCCGTCTGTCACCTCTGGGTACCGTCTCGTCATGAAGTCCACCTCCGGGTACCGTCTTGTCGTCAAGTCCACCTCCAGTTACCAACTCGACATGAATTCCACCTCTGGGTACCGTCTCGTCGTAACTTCAACATCTGGGTGCCATATCTCTCTACAAGCCTCAGCCACGATTAGTGATGTCCGTCGTCAGCAACCAACACAACATAGTGCGGGAAATGCCCGTGCAGGGGTGAGTATACGATACTCCGTAGGTACCCCGAGACCCCCGTTGTTCTCCCTAAATCCACAACGGATAAAACACAAAGAAAAGATACAAATAGAAAGTATCATCCAACTCTACTTAGGTATATTCCCATACATATACCTAAGTCATCATATACAGTTTTTGCTCCAACTCACGAGCTCAAGTACAACACAGTACACACCGGAAGTACAACCTAGTTCACACAAGAAAGTAAAACCCAGTCCACACATGAAAGTATAACCCAGTCCACAAAGGTAAGTACAACCTAGTCTACCATGGAATGTACAACCCATTCCACAAAGGATAGTACACCCCAGTCCACATAGGAAAGTAAGTCAATCACATCAATGATAAAGATTGAAAATCAAGAATCAGCTCACACAGGTATACTTCTTCGTTAGGTGATAGAGATGATCAGATGTAGCCACTGATTCATCTATCTAGGACCTATGTAGGATACTAGAATATTAGTAATCATCGTCGAACCCACAAAGGATTTCAGTACGGAAGTCGTCGCCGTCGAACCCACAGAGGATTTCAGTACCGAAGTCTTCAACATTGAACCCATGGAGGATTCCAGTATGGTTGCCATCTTCGTTGAACCCACGGAGGATTCCAGTACAATTGTCATCACCGTCGAACCCATAGATAATTCCAGTATGGTTGTATTCATTGTCGAACCCATGGAGGATTCTAGTACGTTTGTCATCACCGTCGAACCCATGGAAGATTCCAGTACGGTTGTCTTCACCGTCGAACCCATGAAGGATTACAGTACGGTTTCCATCGCTGCTGATGCCACAGAGGATTTCAGTGCAGTCTTCATCGCTGCCGAACCCATGAAGTATTTCAGTGCAGTCGTCATCGTCGTCGCAGTCGCAGCCAACTCTACGGTTCTCGCACACAGCACGATCATTTCCGGGAGGGTCCGCTCCACGAGCCCAATGGTTTGATACATCAACAGACACGTAGTTTGGATTTGATTTATCCCAAAGTTCCTCCTCATCGATAGGAACTCAACACAACCGACGGTGCATCAATCGGACACCCGGTCTGAGAGTTATTGGCTTTTTCGTTCCAGGGGCCCAGATGGGTTTTAAGTAAAAACCAACTTGACTGTACTCCAACTGTGATCAAACCATGATCAGAGTAATCCAAAATGTCCATCTCACTAATAGGAATCCAACAAAGTTGACGGCAGGTCAAACGGATGTCCGGAGATCAGGTTATGAGCGTTTCTGCTCCGAGGGCACGGTTGGTTTGGTGTTCGAACCAACCCGTCCATACCCAAAGTTCTTCTAAACCATGAGTTTAATATACCGAAACGACTGTCTCGATCCAGGGATCCCAACTCAACTAACGGTGTGTCGATCGGAGGTCTGAAGCCCAAGATATGGGCAAAAGACTAAAAATAGTCCGAAATGAGGGGTCTGGGCCCGGCCCGGCCTGGTCCAACCCCCCTGGGTAGGCCCGAACGGGGTCGACCCGACGCGGGTCCGGGTCCGGCCCAGCCAGGATGGGCGCGGCCCGGCCCGGTCCGGGCGACCCGCCCCGGCCCGGCCGGGGGGGTGCGCTGGCTCAGCCAGTGGCTGAGCTGGGGGGGATCGTTTCCCCCCTTTTGGCAGTGGAAGCGGCGATGGGCGCCGCGTCTCCCTCAGATCCTGCGCAGCCGCAGGATCCGGTCATCCTGCCGCCGCCATGGCTAAATCCGCGGCGGTTCTTGTCGGGGCGCCGCTGCCTCCGAGCGGCCGGCTGGTGCCGGCCGCCCCCTTCCACGGACCACCGGACACACTCCGGTGGTCCGTTTTACCCGCCGTTTGTGCCTACGGATTTCCTGGGACTCATAGATTTCTGTGAAGGGTCTAAATCGCCTTTTCAGGCCACTTCATCATTTCCCGTCAATCCGAACATCAACAAAGGGGGGAAGGAGGGTCAGCTGTGTTTGTGTGGTCTGGGGCCCCTCCCGTTAGTTCGATAGCAAGCATTCACTAACAACGAAGATCGTTAAAATAATCATGAATGTAAATAACCCCTACCTCAAAATTGACATCGCACGTTGGGTGTCACGATATAACGGCGTCTCGGAAGAATGGTATCGATTCTGTCGACGTGGGAGGAAGAATAACATTGTCGTTGGTGTCGGTCTCCACGGTCGGCGTCTTCTCCCTTGACGCGGAGGGAGAGAAGAGTAGTTGGTCGTTCTTTGTCGAGAGAGAACGTTCTTCTTCATTGGAGGAAAAATATCCCTCCCCTCCTTCTCCTCCTTAGCTCACCACAAAAAAATTAAGCCCCCGAAAAATAATAGAGTTTTCTCTCTATTATTTTTATGGCACAAAACCCAAGAGTCATCCCTCATAAAAGTGACAACGCATGGATTAAATGTGGAGAGATGAATTCAAAATGATTTGAATTAAAAGAATGAATTAATTCACGTCATTAATGGTGGAGTGTTGGAAAAAATATTAAAACATGGAATTCCAAGAGTTCAAGGGGTTTTCAAGGTAGTTAAAAAAAGGTAGTGTTCGTGTGGGCCCCTCAAACATTATCCTCCCTTTGGAGATATAAACCACCAAGTAAATAAAATAATGTAACACACTATTTTATTTAATTTATAAAAGAAAACCCAAAAGTAAACTTCTGCTCTCGACCAAATGAAATTGCGGTGAAGGTCTTCTTAAGTGAAAACCGGCGCCACGAGTTCATCGGTGCCCTCGGATTTCAGTGCCGAGTTCCGGTTCAAAAGATTGAAAAACCTGCTCATTATTTCACTGAACGTACGCGAGCTAATCTTCGGGAAATTATTCTGGGCACATCGTGCTTCGGAATCAGGTGCCGTCAGAATACGCAGTCTCCTAAAGTTCCAAAGAAATTGAGAAAAAAAAATTCTTTGAAATTTCCGGGTCTTTAAATCATTATCAAATCATCATTATCTAATGACCTATGTCTAATAAAATATATCTAAGGAAGCTATTGAATCACCACTAACCCAATAACCTAACACTTTAAAATTGAATGATTATGTCGGATATCGTAAACTTTCTATGTCACTTCATGATCATTATGATATTGTCAAGGTTATCTACTCTATTTGGTCAAACAAATCCTACTGATGCAAAATATTTCCTCTATATTTTTTAGACAATCACATTTCTGATAATATGAGTAGTATTTGTTTCACTGAAATATATTACTACACCACCAATGTATCATTTAATAGGATTTATATAAATTGATATTTTTTGTCAATGTGTTTTATTCATGCAAGTAATATTGGACTTCAGGAAAGATAGATGGCAATATAACTATCACAGAATAACTTTTCTCTCTAATATCCTTTTTCCTGTTACATTATAATGTGAGTCAACAATCACATTCTCTTGTTTTGTAGTATAAATATAATTTACATAATATTATATAATGTAATAGATGAATATAACCAATATATGATTCAAAATGTTTTTCCAATAAAAGTAAACACAAAATTTTTTGTAATTTTTTTGATTCCATGTATTTGAAAAAATATACATCTATAAAACATTTAAACAAATCAGCATATCTTAAATATCTAGTTATATCATTAGATCCATTCAACTATCAAATGATTTATTTCATTGCATCAATATTTCTCATTATAGGATTTCACAAGAAACATCTAACAACTCTCACTGCCAAAGAAATGAGTAGTCCTATAAAAAAAATTGAATACATCAAACTTTTGACAGCCAAATAAAAAGGAAAATTTTCCATGTCATGAATTTCATCATCTATTAATAGTTCATGGAATTTATAAATTTATAAATTTATTGAAAGGTTTGTTCATATAGGTTTATAACTAATCATTCTAAACTCTTAGAATACCATAAATATGTATTCCTTCCATGATAAGACCAAATTTTCAATTTTTCTGTCCCTCTCAATTATTTTCTGCAAGATCTTACTTTCATGTATAAGATTATTCATGTCAAAATTAATCCTCAATTCCTCAATTTGATGAAAATATAGACATGTAGTAAATATAACATCAATATATTAAATCAATATGCTATATAGTCAATCATCCAATTGTTTCTGATAATAAGAAGAATTAAAATCACATTGACTAAATCTTTCTTCAAGTACGATAGTGTAAAACTTTTGATTCCAATATCATGGAACAGTCCTCGATACATAAATACTTTTTTTCAAATTATCAACTAGATGCTTCTAATGATGAACTTCATTAACCTAGGATTGAACCAAATATATTTATTCCTCCAAATCCATTGAAGAAAGTGGTGTTTATATCCATCTACTCTAGGTTTAGGTTGTCAATGGAAAAAATGTTTAATACCGTTTTAATAGTTGTGTGCTTCATCCCAAGAGATAATATTTAAACAAAAAAATTCCATTGTTATGAAAGCCCTTTAATAGAATGATTTATTTATATATTTTACGAATATCATCATCCTCTTTCAAAAGAAAAAAATGAATTATTTTCTAGATATCATTTTCCTTTTGGAAGTTCAGCCAAATCCAAACTATTGTTAAGATTTAAACAATTCATTTCCTCTTCAATGTATGACTCCCATGGTTTCATGTATATGAGAGTATATTCATCTTATATACATTTGGGATCCCCTATTTTTATTATATGTATATATCTTACATTAACTCCAAACCTCTAAACAATTTTTCAGATATGAATGGATCTTCTTAGAACAACTGTTGGACAATCCAATGAAACCTCTCCATCCTGTAAGGATTCATCTAAACATTATATATCTACTACATGTCTTTAAATAAATTCTTTTTCATGTATAAGGACTACCATAGTGCTAAACTATGTAGTTTTAAATGATGTTTCTAAATATAGAGTTCTTATGATAACATCTATATGATCATCTTTAAGATCAATATTTGATCTAACAGTAACTTCTTTCTCATCCAAGTGTTATTCTTTACAAATAAGTCCTTTTTGAAAAACAATATCTTCTATGTATGATTTTTTCCATCATCCTATAGATGGTATCCAAGTTTCTCACTATCATATATGATGAGAAAGAACACATTGTATTTCTTCTCCAACATATCATTTTCATTAACATTAATAATAAAAAAATACATATAAATAATTTAGTATGGTTCAAATCTATTATATTTCTAGACCAATGTTATTCTAATATATATTATCCCACACCTAATTCTAGATTTATTTTCACAAATTACACATTTGTTTTTTTTAATCTTCCCAAATTACCTTGGGAATTATATAGTAAAGACTCATTCTTTTAGATTATTCATGAAACTTTTGATTTATCCTTTTTGTTACATCCTTTTATTGTGGAGATATATGAATATTATTACCATTTGAGATGCCATTCCTATGATAAAATTTATGAATGTCGGGTCTAATGTACTCTGCACAACTCTCTATCCAAAGACACTCTAACTTTTGTTCACACTCTTTTTTAGACCAAACATTCAACTAAATAAATGCTTATAAAATATGAGATTTAATATATCAGAAGTAAACCCTTATCTATCAGGTGTAATCATCAATGAATGATACAATGTACAAAGACCCTCCATTGGAATGAATAGGGTAAGGTCCCTAAACATCAAGATAAAAAAATTCATATTTTTGAATCCCAAAATTTTTACAATCCATGTTAAAGGAAACTCGTATTTGTTTCCCTTTCATAGAAAAATCACATCTTCCATGTTTCATATGATTGAGTTTATGTATTCCCTTAGAATCTAGAAATTTTAAATTATTTTTACTAAGGTGAACAAACCTACAATGCCACATTTCTAAACCATTTGATGATGTGCGTCAGACCACTACAACTTTATCCTTGCATCCAGTGAAGTGTTCGGTTATTTTTATTTATTCCCTAACAACTCAATACGGAACCTATATTTATCTTATAGACTACATTCATAAATTACATTCCAAAACATACATCATCATATTTTCCCACTACTATGAGGCTATTTGGTTACTTAGAATTTTATGAACATCATCCAATATAAATAATCTTCCATTTTCCATTTGAATATTGACATACTCATTCCCAACTATATCTAGAGATTTATCATCCTCTGTATGTACTCTTACCAATATTTATATTATAAAATATACTATGTAAACTTTCTCTTTAGTTAAATGAAAAGTTGTACCTGAGTCAATAACCCATGAATATTCATGAATGATCACACTTAGTATCAATATGGTGCCTCCATCTGTTATTTTAAAATAGTTTTTATCTATAAATAAAAAACCTCAAACCAGTTATTTCAATATTAATTGATATTTACCTTTTTTTTCTAAAATATAACTTATAGGACCTTTTCCCCAACTTTTTATCTTGGACTTATAATCAAAATATTTCCTCTTATGATAGTCCTTACAGTGAGGTGACTTCCACCATACGATTTTATTATAATAAATTTAGGATTGATCTAAGACTTCCTTCCAACTCAACTCATCGATCATTATTTTTTTTAATGTTATCAAACATAAGAAATTTCTTACCACTAGAGTTGGATACTCTTGTTGTGATGGAATCTTGATATTTTAAGAGCGAATAAAGAAGAAGAAAATACCATACATCATTTATGAAAGTTACCTTCATTGATTAGAGATACTGTCACAACATATTGAAGTCATTCATCTGATTCTTTTTTGGTATTTAATCTGATAACCTAAAAAATAGAATTATGCACTACATTAAAATTTAGAAGATATTCATTTTCATTTCAAATAATTTTGTCAATGGTTTCATGAACACTACAATAGTTTTCTTCTAATGAATGTTGAAAGAATAATTTCGAGAAATTGAGATCCAGAACATAGATAAGGCCTTCATATATAGCATCATTCAATAATTCCTGTATACCTTATCTGGACATAAACCAGAAAAAGTAGAATCCAGATCATTCTGTATAAAAAGATACTCCATTTTTATTATCTAAAAAAGAAAATTATATTCTATTAAACATATTGGTATGAACCTTCAAGTACAATGAATTCATTCTTCTAATAAAAGTATAAACAACTGAAGTCAGGAAAAAAACATGAAAGATAAAGAGAATAGAAACATGAATGATATGATTGAATGAAAACCAATCTATGACACCACTTTTTGAGAAATTTTAATTGATGAGAACTCTTTTTTCACCTAACAGAAACATCAATCACTTCATGTATCATCCAAGACATCTATTTGATTATCCTAGCATGTATAGTAAAAAATCAAAACACCACTGGATAGACACTATTGGAACCACCAGAAAATGTTTTTATGATAAGTAACTCCTATAATGTATTCTCACTAAAACTAATATGGGGTACCATATAATCACCAAAAATACTCAACAAACACAATTCACACAAACAAAAAAACATATTGAAAAAACTATTTAGGTGGTTTTGAAAAACATCATACATCTATAGTGGAACACACAAAAAAATCATTAGGGAGATATAAGTTAAAACAAAACAAGTCACTCACTTCTTATCCATATTAAAAAGTATCAAACAATGAATTTATAAACTCACATCAACTACATTTCTAATATATATGGGATACCACCTCAATATAATGATGTATTTACTGGGTAAACAAGTTTTAATCACCTACATGGTTTATGGTCATCCTCTAATTTATCTATGTAACCAATGATACAATGGTGAACTATCTAATGAAATCATCAATAGCTGGTGATGAGATCTTACCCTTAAGAAATGAGTCGAAACCCTGTTGAATTCCATATGTTGAAACTCCATCCAATTTAATCCATATTATGGACTCTATCTAGTGAATTCATATCCAGTGAAACATTTCCATTTGACAACATTGAATCTATTCAATTCAAAAACTTCATCAAATGAAATCAATTTGATGATATTCGTGCAATTATATTTTTTTATTACCTCCATCTGAAGAACCAATATTTTTAAGCTAATGAATTTCCAAAAAACCAAGCATTTACTTAATCAATAAATTTCATAACATGAAACAAATTATCATTATCAATTAAAACCATTGGTAATAAATGTAAATAAACAAACACCATGAATATGGACACTTTTAAATAAAAAAATTGACTATAAATATAAAGGTGCAAACCAAACTATTAATATTTAAAAAACTATAGTTTGTCATGTAAGATCTCTGATATAAGTAAAGAGGGATCTTATGGTGGAATAATGATACTCTTATGTGATTGGTCTATGAATAAGTTGATGAATACTCCACTTTAAATCCAAAAATGATGAAAGTGAGAGAGGGGTTTGTGAATCTAGGTTTAGAATATTGAGTGGGAGGTAGAAAAAAAGGAAAGTATATTAAAAGGGTTAAGGTTAACTATATAATTTCATGTTTTAAATATTCATTTAATGTTACATTATTTGGATGTATTGTTTTCTAAAATTTTCACTTATTTTACATGATAGAATTACCTCTTTTGTACACTCATAGATTTTGTTTTCTAGGTTAGGAAACCTGTATACTAACCATGAGAAAGGAAAATGTCAAATTCTATACTTTTTTCACATGATTTCCACGCAGTCACTTCTATCCGTGAGTTAACATTTCAACACACACTATTTTCCAAAAAAACAATAAAAATTCAACATAAAATTTCCCATTAAAAAATATAATAAATAAATATGGATATAAGGGGAAAAACGTTAAAATAATATGATGGGTGTGTCATTACTCCCAAATATATTACTTTATGTATCCATAAAGCCAGCCTAAATCATTATTAGGGAATAGTTGAGGCCATTATTCCATAAAATATGACTCTCCCTTTCTCATGTATCATGAGAATCTAATTAGTGCTACCATAAAACTCAAACATTTCATATGGATTTCCCACATAAAACTTTTTAATGGGATTCAACAATACATTCTATATTCTCAGTCACTAATGAATTAGGATCGAGTTTGAGTTGCTCTAAATTTTATATGTGAGATGTTTCGGGTATATACCCCTTCAATTTCAAAATGTGTAATTAAATATGAATTGAATTAAATAGAGGATAGAAAACCTATTAATATTAAATCTTTCCCAATCTCTCAATGATTTTAAAAGGTTTTAGATACCTCAGATAATACTTCCCAATATTTCCCAATCGGTGTTGAACTAATGGAGGTGAAAACTTAAAAACCACTTGGTCACCAACCACAAACTACAAGGGATAGATATGAAATTAAATATATTAATTTTAGTGGGTTTAGTGGTTTCCAATAATTTCTAAATGTTCTAAACCTATGATAGCATCATCTATATGATGTTTAGCCTCACATGATAGGCCTAACCTACAATCTATCAAATAGGTGACAAATAGGTCCATTCATAAATAGATTTGAAAGGAAATTTTATTAAATTATGATAACTATTTGTATAGATGAACTCAACAAGTGTCAAACGACTATCCCAAGATATAAATGAAAAATGTTTGTTCAAAACATATCCTTTCAATTTTAGACTGCAAGGTCTATCAAGACATCATATTGAGGATGGTAAGTCATACTCAATATGGACTTGGATTAAAATTACGATTGGATTCCATTATTGAAATAAGAAGTAACCCGTTGGTCTTTATTAGAAATAATAATATATCACACCATTTGTATCCTAATAATTTCCTACACATAAATAATATTTTCATCTTCCACCTAGGTAGCATCATTGATGGTAATGAAATGAGTATAAAGGTTAGTCAGTCAATCACAAGACAAATATCATTCTAACATTATTTTTTATTTGGTATCCTGATGAAAAATTCCATGAAATCCTTGTCATACTTACAGGTGAGAATTGTTATCAATTGAATTAGACCTAAAGGAATCTGATGATTAGTCTTAATCTCCTATAAAGTAATGCACCAATACATGAAGTTCTCTATATCCATACTCATACTTGGGAATCATAACTGAATCTTTGGGACATAATACATCTTTATTATTCCTAGATGTAAATTCCACTTATATTTGTGAGTGTCCCGCATCAATACCCTCAAACTAGACATTATAATCACATATCATCCCTGAAAGAATAATACACCCTTGGGAGATTGATTCCACTCACTTCTGGTCTATCGATCATTTAAAACCTTAATGATGTTCTGTTTTTCTTCATTACTTACTTTCTAACAGAGAATATTCTTAATTAGATAAGTATTCATCTAGATAATAATAAGGAACCATAAATCACTTTCATTCCTTACGTCTATATATATATATATGAGTGAGGATACCCATCAAACTCCCTTCATCATTGGACTCCTTAAGAGTCTAGGAGGGAAAATTGTGACAATGAACATTAGCTGCCACAATTTCTTAAGATAATTTTTAGGGAATTTCTTAAATGAATCCTTGAGTCTATTTTTTTTATTTCTATTTCCGAATAATCACGTCCTTCTGGGAGAATTATTGTTAAAAATTAATGATTTGAAGAAACAATGAACATTTCCACCAAATAGTTGATGGCATCATCACTTGAGGCAATGCATAAGCACTGCGATTTCGAGGTCATCGTTGAAGTAGTTCATTTTGATTTGGTTCTCATTAGTGAGGTAAATATACCACAACATGGATACCCTATATAAAAAATATCTACAACCCATACTTGATATGTTGTAGTAGAACACATGGAATTTTCCAACCTCTAGTAAAATCAGGATAATGAACAATTTCAACCCCTAATTTCTCTCATCAATGTTTTCTTATCACAGTGGAATCCATACGAAAATCACTCATTTTCAAGTGAGGACTATCAAGGGTGACATTATGTAAGAAACATCCTTCATGAACCACATGTAGTATCCTGAAAAACATAATAATTTCTCAATATCAATTACATTCTTGAAATATTCTCAAGTAATCATGACCCTGATTCACTTTATATCCATTGAAATTCAATGATTTCATACAACATTCCAAATAAACATGATCTCTTGGATCCAAAAACTTTACTTGGATAACTTATAAAAGAGAAAGTGATCCATTAGGTTTCCCAATATACTCCTCAAATTTCCCACACACTCATCCTCTATCTTTGAATAAAAAAATATAAAATAAAAATATGATGAAAATGGTTTTCAGTTACCTATGGAATATATTTTTCATCAATTCCACCAAATCCATAAGATCATTGGTTAAATAAAATGGAATTACTTGATACTCAAAGTAGTCATACCTTCATCAAATATTATTCTTGGGAAAAGCAGTCTCTCTCACCCTAATCTAGTGATAGCCTAAGTGAAGATAAATTTTTGAGAACCATCTTTCCCACTATATTTGGTTGAGGTATTCATCAACACAGTTTCAGGTGTGCTTATTCAATATTTTAAACTTGTTTAATATCCATTAACCGATGCAAAAGTGGAAATTTTTATTGTTCTTCTTGGAATAAATCATTAGAGAGACCCACCAAGACATGATAGAGTGAATAAAGAATTCAGATTCTAAGTCATCTAACTAAATATCAATCTCATTTAACTCATTAGGATCCATTCGATATGAAGGAAGTGATATCGTATGAGTCCTAACAACCAAGTAAATCTTGAACTCCACTTCCCATTCATGGGGTAATCTTGAAAAATTATATAGGAACACATTAGGAAATTACATAATAACAATATAAAACTTACTCTTTGGAATCCCTTAATCCACATCTAATAGAATCATTTACACCAAATATATGATTCATCCAAGTTTCATAAGATGAGTTCCCACCTGACTATACCACAGGTCTCATTCTCCCATGAATTCCTGATTTCTCTCAATTGGGATGGTGAAAGTCACTCTCGGGTGGAATAAATTGATATGTACCTTAAAGTTCATCATCTAGTCCATCCTAGGGATTACATCAAAAAGGTCTATTTCAAGAATATGGAATTACCATACCATCTTTAATTATGACAACGAGATAACACATGAAGTGTTTTAGAAACATTTCTCTCTTCTTCTACCAAGAAGTTTGACTATCATCATAACATAATACAATTTATTGGTATGTAATATCAACAACATAATAGTAAAACTGGATATTATAGAGTGGGAGGCAGAAATATCAAGTAAATAAATCAATATATATGAAGTTATAGGAATAGTAAATCACATAGTAATGTGCCTTACCGTAGACTGAAATTGTTCTTTATTCACTAAATATAAATATTTCAACATTGAGTGAGTTGGTTTCTTATTGATGTAACACCCCAGGTAAATAAAGAATATGAAATTTTCATATTTATCCATGTTTGTGAATAAAATATTAAGATGACTTTAAAGGGGATGCTATGCTCGATGGCGTACCCAACACGCAACAATGAGTTTCTTGGGAATCTTATGTTGCACTCTAATAATAAAATAATATTATATCAAATGGTAGTTAATATGTAGCCGTTGTATTGGCGGGAATGGATAGAAATAACAAAAATATGATTATATATGTTTTTAATGTTTTTACATTTATCCAATAAAAGCTAAAGGCTTAAAATACGAAAAGAATTCAATTATAGGTGTATATGCCCTAGCTTTCACTAAAGGTTCACTTATCGCCTTATGATGGAGAACCATCATTAAATATAGTTTTGTTCACTCTTAAACATTCTTTTGGACCAAATAAAACTCTTATTAAGAATCGGGACATCAAAATTTACTTTGTGTTAATTTTTGGTATCTTTCCGATAAAGTTCATTTTTTTAATGAATGGTGTAAAATGTTGTATTTTAATTCAAAACCTTTTTTAATATAATTTATTTATATGATTAGATTATCTTTTGAATTGGTTTTAAATTGAAATTATAATATATTTTTACCATTAAATCCAATAGTGGTCGTTGGATTTAATTTCACTTTGAAATCAGACTTATACCAGTGTCAATCTTTTGATACTTATTGTTTCATAAAAACACGCTATTTGCTCTGACAGTGGGTATTAATTAATTAATGTGACTTATATGTTTTGAATTTTTTAAAATAGACTTCATTTTTGAATTCAGATTATCAAATATAGCTTAGGGTGAATATTTGGGATTTTTCTGAAAAACATCAATTTTTGATGAATAGTGACACCACTAAGTGGTACTTATAAAAACTGATTTTTCCATTTAAATGAAATTTTCCCATATTTGTGTTTTGAATTTCAAAAATCCGACAAACATGGTTTTCATTAAGAAATAAAATGTGGTTCAATGGGATAAAAATAATTTTTTGGTGAATAGTAACTTATTAAGTTTTTAATCGTGATTTGGGGTAATTAGTGTAGTTTAAGGTAAAAATAATGCTTTAACAAATGAGATGATCTTGAAAAATGTCCTACCCTCATTGGTTGTGTCATGGCCGACCAAGAAAAGCCATGGGTCAACTTGGGGACCCCATGGATCCACTTTGGTTGGGAAATGACATAAATAACTTTTTATTTAATGTAAAAGTAAAAATGACACAAACATGATATGTTTTACTAAAACAATTTTTAAGTGGGGTTATAAAAGTCATCTTTTTTATTATAAATAGTAATTTGAAAGCTAAAAATATTTCCTACATCATAGTATTTTTTTATAATTTTTAGACATTAAATAAATTAAATTATTTATGACATAATAATGATGCAGCGATGACATCATTATTTGACGATTTAAATAAAATGGAAAGATAATGTAAAATCTATGAACTACACATGTCCAAAACTTATTTGATGGGTGGAGTTCGAACTCTTATCACCTTATCGACGAATTATATCAATTTGGGACCTTTTAAAACCGAAACACATTTTCAAATAAAGTAATATTTCTTACTTTCCAAAAGTGACCCTCCTCTCCTTTTATAAAAGGCCCCCACCTCTACCTCATTTCACACACTCCTCAATCCTTTGGCTCGGCCAACACCTGCCCATTTACTCTCTCCACATCCCTCTACTCATACTAGAGGATTCCCTTTGGGCAGAATCCTTTCAATGGAAGCCTTTAGGCTCAAATCAAAAGGAGTTACACTTTTAAAGGTAATTCATTCTCTCATGTTCATTTGTTTTATTTTGCTTCTCCAACCCCCTAAACTCTTTTTATTTACTTCTTTTGTAACAAAACGAGTATCTTCAACATACTAGTATGTTTTTATAATATTTATTCTAGCTACACTCTCACACAACTACATCAAATGCTTAAAGAACATACGGTTTCCATGGATGGCGAAATTCTGCCTCCCGAAACGATGATTGTTCAATACTCATTTAACACCTTAAAAGGTGGCCATTATGATATCACTATTTTTATATATGATATATAATATTTTTATGTTTTCCTTAAGCTTCTGTTTTTTTCATTTTGGGCATAACTTTATTGTTTCCATTATGGGTAAACGCGATATCATCATTTAAGGAAGTGCGGACTACCGCCCCCTCAAAGTGATTTGATTCGTTAAATACCATATGTGGGACGTATAAATAATGGAACTATGATATTATATATTATATTATACTGTAATTATAATATACCTTTATATCATTATTATTCCATTCTATAAAATACATAACAGAAATGAAAGTAGCGTTCATGCGTACGTACGGCTTACTGTCTCCATGAACGGTGCATTTCATTTCTTACCTCTAAATGATTATGTAATGTTATAAATTCATGCATGTACTGGATATATATGACATATATGATATATACATCATGAATAAAATTCTGGATATAATAAACATTTGGCCACACGAACAACATGTAATTGTAAGAAGTCCACTTTCGACTTAAGAACCAAATATCGGCAAAACAAATATTATTAAATTAAATGATTACATAATGTTTATGACATGGTAATAAGTGATATAAAAGTAATACTGAACTTGAAAAAGGTTCTTAAGGAAGTATAAATTAACTCAAGTTTATTATTCAGTAGATTAAAGAACGATCGAGTCAAGTCGGACCCGAGGTGAGGGATCCTACTCCCCTCTTTCTTTTTAAGTACACACTTTTATGTCATTCCTTTTAAAGCTCATATTTCTTGTTATTGGGATGACCTTTTATATTACACATACTGTAATTTTTATGTTCATGTGATTAGAGACCCTATTCTCTCTCATCAATCCATTTTGGAAGTTTTGAGTGGCACTGTTAGGCTGCCGAACTTTCGTAAGAGATCTAACCTCTCTCTTTCTTTTTAAGTACTCTCCTCTATGTCACTTCTTTTAAGCTCCTCTTTGTAATGTTGGGGGATGCTATATTATATTCCTCTTTCTGTACATTTTATTTTAATGTGATGAGATACCATATTTTATCTCATAAATCCATATTCGGATGTTTTATGTGGCGCTGTTAGGCTACCGAGTTTTCGTAAGGGATTTTTCATCTCACTTTTATTCCCATGAGATTCATGCTACATTTTCCACAAATTCCATTGAGTGGTGTATGTAATGCCCATTATTCTACTCTTTGGGTAATATACTTTCGTTTATGAGTATTTACATCAATGGTCTATTGTCCTTCTTTCATGGGGTGTATGTTTTGAAAGATACCCAAGTCGGTAAGGGAACCTTTCACCCTCCTCTTTTTTTAAAAGACTTCTTTTGTTGGGTCTTTTAATTTACATATTGTTATGTTGGTATATGTTCTCATATATCCTTATTGATGTAAATTTTATGTCCAAGTGATGAGATACACTTTTTATCTCTCATCAACTCATTTTGATGTGATGCCGTTAGGCTGTCAAGGGAACTTTTTAACCCAATTTCAATTTCTTTGGGTTCAACATGTAGTCATTGAATATGTCATCCATTGAATATGTGTGAATGACCTTTTATTGTTTTACACTTAATATCCACTTATATTGGGTGTATTTTTCACACATATTTTTGAGATTGATTTGTCCTTAATTTAAGGATACCTTCTTTATAAGGGATTTCATCACATTTGACATTTCTATTGAGGGTTCATTGTTGTTATGCACCAATTCACTCTTATATGGTGTATATACTGTCCTTTGGAGTATTATATCATGAATCCATTTATTCTCATGATATTATAAAGTTCCGACTAA
The DNA here is from genome assembly GCA_963277665.1 of Viscum album. Classification (NCBI taxonomy): domain Eukaryota; kingdom Viridiplantae; phylum Streptophyta; class Magnoliopsida; order Santalales; family Viscaceae; genus Viscum; species Viscum album. Next base: position 1,392,680,711 of record OY728152.1, read on the forward strand.
ATGTTATTCCTCAATTATTGTATTCAAGTGTCTCTAATTTTGGTAAAACCCCTTTAACCAAAATATCGTTTTAAATGTTTTAATTATTTGTTCTTATTAATATCCATGTTTTCAAAATGGTTTTAAGGATTTATTTATATGGATATTTATTTTTTAAAATGTTAAAAGCTTCAAGGTGGTATGGGACACTTTGATTCAAAAATCTCTTTATTAAATGTTTTAAATGGTTTTGGAAATGGTTTCTTTTTTGAACGGATTCATTATTTCAATATACTAAAATGTTATATTGTGATTGACATGTGGAAATGTTATGTTTCCTTTATACATGTTTTATGTGATAAGTTTATGGTTCTTGGGCATTGTTATGAAAACGGGTGGTTCCGTGATAAACTAAGGGCGGGTGAGCCCGATATAGCTCTCCAATGCATTGGGTAACGCGAAGGAGTGAAACGTTAAGGTTTCTCCGAAGAGATTTAGGTAATATACTGTGATGGGTATTCCAAACGTAACCAAGAGGGTTACTCCCTACGTAAGAATGTTATGAATGCCACAAGTTACCTTTATGTCTTATGTTTTCTATGATTTATTCATGGTTTGATGAGGTAGGTTAAAGTGCCTTTGTTTTATGGGTAAAGTATGATTTAATTCTTATGTATATATGAACTCATGTTTCCATCCCATATTTTTATAACCCTTACTGAGATTTTTATGCTCATCCCAAGTTTTTGAAATGTTTTTCATATGTAAAGGGAAAGGTACATGATGTGATGATAGTGTCATGGATGTTTCAAGAAAGAATCCATGTTTTATTTTCAATATGTTTCCGTTGATGGGAAGAATGAATACTGTCTTTTACGTAACCACTTTGTTTAAATGTGGAATGTAATGCAAGTTTCATGATCTAATTCTCTAAAACTCTAAACCTGAAAATATCCTCAACGTGTAATCTTGTGATAACTTAAGATTATGTAATGTTTAAGGCTGGGGCCTTATAGTTGGTATCAAATGTCGGTTTAGATAACTTTAGATGTTAGGGTATTCTCTAAGCATAAGTGACATTACCATAATGGTTAGGATTTCAGAAAGAGTCCTAGTTTTAGATAAAGTGAATGAGTAAGTATATCTTATTTTTTATCTTCCTCATTAGTACATGATGGTTATGTTGATATACTCACACTGACCTTTTTGGTTTTAGTAAATGGTTGGATCTAGCAGGCACCAAAGTGACAATGGGTTTGAAGGAAACTATGGTGGTTCTCTGATTAAGAGACTGGATGAGATGGGGGATTCAATGAGGAATCTCATGGTTGTTCTAAACCAACTATCAAGGATTCATGATCAACCACTTCAACCTTGGTGAGTTCTCTAATGCATCATGTACGAGATGTACAACTCGATGTGGAAATTCAGGTAATAATTATTAAGGTAACCATTAGGGTTTATATGATCCTTACTTTTTAGGTAATTATGGGTTACTCTATGATATGATGGAAAATGAAAGGAATGAGATAAACTTGAGTTTAAAATATGTTATGATCATTTTTGAAGATTTTATCTCGTTTTGGGGGATGTTTTAAGAATTATATAGTTTTGAAAAAAGGACAACACGCAGACCATGTGACAACCCGTCGCGTTGGACAAAGGTACGGGAATCGAACCCACAACCCAAGTGTGACTGGTATTTATCGCCTACCACTGGACTATGTGAAGTCCCTGGTTAGTTTGACTGATTCTTTTTAGTTACATGATTTTATGAATGAAGAATAAGTTGATTTTTGGTTATTTATAAAAATGATTAACCTGTCATGGAAGATATGTGATTATGTTAATTACTTTTCAATACGAGACTTTAGAAGCAACTAATGTTGTTTGGAGATAAATGTTATGATTTAACTTGGAAGACTATGTGACTAAATCATTCAAATATTTGGGTTTCAATCTTAGATTGGTTTACTTTGAAGAATTTTATGCACAAATTGTTTATTGAATGGTCCTCGTTGAACTTTGGGTTTTGTTGGAAAAAAATTGGAGATTAAGTATAGATTTTCTTTTTAATGGGTTATCCTTTTCTGGATTATCTGACCTTGTACTAACCTTTTTGGTTTTGGTTTTGGTTAAATCCTAAAGACATGGGATGTATATAGTTCTCTTTGGTGGATTAGGTGATTCTCTAGAAGTTGATTATAGTACTCTTAATGTGAACATGTCTTCCTAAATACTCATCTTTTGGAGAAAATATGAGTTTGTGTAAAAGTTGAAAGTCAACATGATAAGTGATTATGTTTCCTTATGAATAAATTCCTCAATAAAAAGTAACTTAAAACAAAAATGTTTTCTATTAACTTTTCCAACTAGGGAATCGAATACCGTTTAACCCATCACAAGTTTGTGATTTTCTTGTGGTTAACTTTATCCTAAACATGTTTTCTATCACTCTCCATCAGAACATGACCCTTTTTTTCCTCCATGTCCATGTTTTTCTACATATGGGTTAACTCGGGTGACCTCTGTGCTTATCTTTATTTATTTTAATGTGATTGTTTTACTGACTCTTGTTCCGATGTGGGACTTTCAAGGATGTTTCCAAGCTCAATTTTAAAAATTGTGAGGACGCAATTCCCAAAAGGGGGGAAGGATGTAACACCCCAGGTAAATAAAGAATATAACATTTTCATATTTATCCATGTTTGTGAATAAAATATTAATATGACTTTAAAGGGGACGTTATGCTCGATGGCGTACCCAACACGCAACAACGAGTTTCTTGGGAATCTTACGTTGCACTCTAATAAAAAAATAATATTATTTCAAATGGTAGTTAACATGTAGCCGTTTTATTAGCGGGAATGGATAGAAATAACTAAAATATGATTATATATGTTTTTTAATATTTTTACATTTATCTAATAAAAGCTAAAGGCTTAAAATACGGAAAGAATTCAATTTTAGGTGTATATGCCCTAGTTTTCACTAAAGGTTCACTTATCGCCTTTTGATGGAGAACCGTCATTAAATATAGTTTTTTTCACTCTTAAAAATTCTTTTGTACCAAATAAAACTCTTATTAAGAATCAGGACATCAAAATTTACTTTGTGTTAATTTTTGGTATCTTTCCGATAAAGTTCATTTTTTTAATGAATAGTGTAAAATGTTGTATTTTAATTAAAAACCACTTTTTAATCTAATTTATTTATATTATTAGAATATCTTTTTAATTGGTTTTAAATTTAAATTAGAATATACTTTTACCATTAAATTCAATAGTGGTCGTTGGAATTAATTTCACTTTGAAATCAGACTTAAACCAATGTCAATCTTTTGATACTTATTGTTTCATAAAAACACGCAATTTGCTCTGACAACGCGAATTAATTAATTAATTTGACTTATATGTTTATAATTTTGTAAAATAGACTTCATTTTTGAATTTGGAATATCAAATATTTCTTAGGGTGATTTTTTGGGATTTTTCTGAAAAACATCAATTTTTGATGAATAGTGACACCACTAAGTGGTACTTATAAAAACTGATTTTTCCATTTAAATGAAATTTTTCCATATTTTTGTTTTGAATTTCAAAAATCCGACATACATGGTTTTCATTAAGAAGTAAAATGTGGTTCAATGGGATAAAAATATTTTTTTTGTGAATAGTAACTTATTAAGTTTTTAATCGCGATTAGTGGTAATTAGTGTAGTTTAAGGTAAAAATAATGCTTTAATAAAAAGAGATAAGCTTGAAACATGTCTTACTCTCATTGGTTGTGTCATGGGAGACCAAGACAAGACATGGGTAAACTTGGGGACCCCATGGATCCACTTTGGTTGGGAAATGACACAAATAACTTTTTATTTAATGTAAAAGTAAAAATGACACAAACATGATATGTTTTACTAAAACAATTTTTAAGTGGGGTTTTACAAGTCATATTTTTTATTATAAATATTTATTGGAAATATAAAACGATTTAATACATCATAGTATTCTTTTTATAATTTTTAGACATTAAATAAATTAAATTATTTATGACATAATAATGATGCAGTGATGACATCATTATTTGACGATTTAAATAAAATTGAAAGATAATGTAAAATCTATGAACTAAACATGTCCAAAACTTATTGGATGGGTGTAGTTCTAACCCTTATCACCTTATCCAAGAATTATATCAATGAGGGACTTTTTAAAACCAAAACACATTTTCAAATAAAGTAATATTTCTTACTTTCCAAAAGTGCCCCTCCTCTCCTCTTATAAAAGGCCCCCACCTATACCTCATTTCACACACTCCTCAAGACTTTGGCTTGGCCAAACCCGGCCCATTTACTCTCTCCACATCCTTATCCTCATCCTAGAGGATTACCTTTGGGCAGAATCCTTTCAAAGGAAGCCTTTAGGCTCAAATCAAAAGGAGTTACACTTTTAAAGGTAATTCATTCTCTCATGTTCATTTGTTTTATTTTGCTTCTCCAACCCCCTAAATTATTTTTATTTACTTCTTTTGTAACAAAACTAGTATCTTAAATAAACTAGGATGTTGTTATAAGATTTATTCGAGCTACACTCTCACACAACTACATCAAATGGTTAAAGAACATACGGTTTCTGTGGATGGTGAAATTCTGCCTCCCGAAATGATGATTATTCAATACTCATTTAACACCTTCAAAGGTGGACATTATGATGTCACTATTTTTATATATGATATATAATATGTTTATGTTTTCCTTAAGCTTCTGTTTTTTTTCATTTTGGGCACACCTTTATGGTTTCCATTATGGGTAAACACGATATCGTCATTTAAGGAAGTGCGGACTACCGCCCCCTCAAAGTGATTTGATTCGTTAAATACCATATGTGGGACGTATAAATGATGGAACTATGATATTATATATGATATATACTGGAATTATAATATACCTTTATATCATTAATATTCCATTCTATAAAATACGAAATAGAAATGAAAGTAGCGTTCATGAGTACGTACGGCTTACCGTCTCCATGAACGGTGCATTTCATTTCTTACCTCTAAATGATTATGTAATGTTATAAATGCATGCATGTACTGGATATATATGACATATATGATATCTACATCATGAATAAAATTCTGGATATAATAAACATTTGGCCACATGAACAACATGTAATTGTAAGAAGTTCACTTTCGACTTAAGAACCAAATATCGGCAAAACAAATATTATTAACTTAAATGATTATATAATGTTTATGACATGATAATAAGTGATATAAAAGGAATAATGAACTTGAAAAATGTTCTTAAGGAAGTATAAATTAACTCAAGTTTATTATTCATGAGATTAAAGAACGATCGAGTCAAGTCAGACCCGAGGTAAGGGATCCTACTCCTCTCTTTCTTTTTAAGTACACACTTTTATGTCATTCCTTTTAAAGCTCATCTTTCTTGTTATTGGGATGATCTTTTATATTACACTTACTGTAATTTTTATTTTCATGTGATGAGAGACCCTATTCTCTCTCATCAATCCATTTTGGAAGTTTTGAGTGGCGCCGTTAGGCTGCCGAACTTTCGTAAGAGATCTAACCTCTCTCTTTCTTTTTAAGTACTCTCCATTATGTCACTTCTTTTAAGCTCCTCTCTGTAATTTTGGGGGATGTTATTTTATATTCCTCTTGCTGTACATTTTATTTTAATGTGATTAGATACCCTATTTGATCTCATCAATCCATATTCGGATGTTTTATGTGGCGCCGTTAGGCTGCCGAGTTTTTGTAAGGGATTTTTCATCTCACTTTTATTCCCATGAGATTTATGCTACATTTGCCACAAATTCCATTTAGTGGTGTATTTACTGCCCATTATTATACTCTTTGTGTAATACACTTTCGTTTATCAGTATTTACATAAATGATCTATTGTCCTTCTTTCATGAGGTGTATGTTTTGAAAGATACCCAAGTCGGTAAGGGAACCTTTCACCCTCCTCTTTTTTTAAAAGACTTATTTTGTTGGGTATTTTAATTTACATATTGTTATGTTGAGATATGTTCTCATATATCCTTATTGATTTAAATTTTATGTCCAAGTGATGAGATACACTTTTTATCTCTCATCAACAAATTTTGATGTGATGCCGTTAGGCTGTCAAGGGAACTTTTTAACCCAATTTCGATTTCTTTGGGTTCAACATGTAGTCATTGAATATGTCATCCATTGAATATGTGTGAATGACCTTTTATTGTTTTACACTTAATATCCACTTATATTGGGTGTATTTTTCACCCATATTTTTGAGATTGATTTGTCCTTAATTTAAGGATACCTTCTTTATAAGGGATTTCATCACATTTGACATTTCTATTGAGGGTTCATTGTTGTTATGCACCAATTCACTCTTATATGGTGTATATAATGTCCTTTGGATTATTATATCATGAATCCATTTATTCTCATGATATTATAAATTTCTGACTAAATTTTGCTCCTCACTTATTGTATTCAAGTGTCTCTAATTTTGGTAAAACTTCTTTAACCAAAATATCATTTTAAATGTTTTAATTATTTGTTCTTATTAATATACATGTTTTAAAAATTGTTTTAAGGATTTATTTATATGGATATTAATGGTTTAAAATGTTAAAAGCTTCAAGGTGGTATGGGACACTTTGATTCAAAAATCTCCTTATTAAATGTTTTAAATGGTTTTGGAAATGGTTTCTTTTTTGAACGGATTCATTGTTTCAATATACTAAAATGTTATATTGTGATTGACATGTAGAAATGTTATGTTTCCTTTATACATGTTTTATGTGATACGTTTATGGTTCTTGGGCATTGTTATGAAAACAGGTGGTTCCGTGATAAACTAAGGGCGGGTGAGCCCGATATAGCTCTCCAATGCATTGGGTAACGCGAAGGAGGGAAACGTTAAGGTTTCTCCGAAGAGATTTAGGGAATATACTGTGATGGGTATTCCAAACGTAACCAAGAGGGTTAATCCCTACGTAAGAATGTTATGAATGCCTCAAGTTACCTTTATGTCTTATGTTTTCTATGATTTATTCATGGTTTGATGAGGTATGTTAAAGTGCCTTTGTTTTATGGGTAAAGTATGATTTCATTCTTATGTATATATGAACTCATGTTTCCTTTCCATATTTTTATAACCCTTAATGAGCTTTTTATTATCATCCCAAGTTTTTGAAATGTATTTCACAGGTCAAGGGAATGGTACATGATGTGATGATAGTGTCAAGGATGTGTCAAGAAATAATCCATGTTTTATTTTCAATATGTTTCCGTTGATGGGAAGAATGAATACTGTCTTTTATGTAACCACTTTGTTTAAATGTGGAATATAATGCATGTTTCATGATCTAATTCTCTAAAACTCTAAACCTGAAAAGATCCTCAACGTGTAATCTTGTGATAACTCAAGATTATGTAAGGTTTAAGGTTGGGTCCTTATAATTGATGACCTAAGGAATAGTCAAGACCCAACTCCTCAAATAAGGGGATAAATTCTTACTCCTGATCCCATGATGATGGGTCCCACTTCCTATGATGAATTAGCATATATTGAACATCTATTTGGTACTAAAGAGATTTGACCATAATGGGAAGGGAATCTTGTCTTTTAGAATCTATAATGATGGACCATATTCTTGTTTGAATGGCACACTCTATGTGATACACGATATGAAGAATTTGTATGATTAGGCTTCCCACACTATTGTAAGATATAGGTTCTAAACCCCTTATCTATTAATGAAGAATTTTGGGGTTGATTCCTATAACTTCGTCAATTTCTGATCTTATATCCCTGACACTTCCTCATGAGCATTGAGGGCGTGACTCTACTTTCAATGGGTACATGAATAAATCCAATAAAACTTGAAATTATTTTATATTTTACATCTACCATCAAATATTGATAAAACACCTCATCATACAACTTTATTTTCAATAATAATACATGAGATCAATTTAATGGTCATAGGACCATCTCCAAGCATTTTGTTTTCATCCCCTCCATATAGACGACATTAGGAGTGAAGATGACCAACACAGTAAACCAATTTGTGTATTCCATGACTAACAATTCCCTTACTAAAGGCTCAAAGGTTCCTAATATTATTTTATAAAAAATATTATGGTAAAATTCTCATGTTAATAAATCTTTTAATTCCTTCCATTGAAGATTTTTAGGCTTCTTTTCCTGAATGACTGATTAATAACACTTATGGTTGGGGACTTCATGTATAAATTTAGAACACATTACAAAGATGGGGTTCAAATTTCTATAAAATATGAATATATAATTAGTTATCTATATCCAACCATCAACATTTTGGGGATCATTTCTTCCTTGAAAATATGTAGGATTACACTTAATAAAATTTTGAGGTTAATCGTTTTCATGTGTTGTATCATATTCTTTACCATGAAATTGACATGAAATTATCTATTAGTCTATGCCTTAAATATATTAAACTAGTTAATCAATGATATTCTAATCAACCATTTTATTTGATCGTGGAAAATTATCCCCAACACCTTTTATAAGATTCATATGCCTCTTTTATGGGGGTATAATTCCACATCAAATCAATAAAATAGAAAATCATCAACTCCAATAATAAATAATTAAACACAAGTATAAATCATAATTATGAAACAAAATACCCATATTTTAAACAAATAATCACAAAAAAATAACTCTAAAAACCTACAACCTTCCATGGACCTAACATTCATATAAGGCATGTTACATATGCAACTTTCCCATCAAAAAGACTGACGCAATTCGAAAATGAAAAACAAAATTCCCAACATCACAAATAAATTCATTGGAGTATATTAAGTGTGTTGTCTAAATATAACATTATACCATTTACTTTATCAATGATATTTTTATCTCTATTATATCCTAACATTAGGAATAATAGAGAAGAAAAATGTCATTTCTCTGATAACATTTAGTCAAAACCCAACCCTAATCCACAAATAAACGGGACACCTGATTTATTCCATGGTAAGGTTTAATAGTAGTTACTTATACCCATAGGAATTTAATAAGTTTATTGGAATCAATAATAAACCTAAGGAATTATTTTTCAAAAGAAATCAATATATGATATGAAGACAATATCAAAAAGTAAATCATGAATTTTCAAATAAAAAATAAACATCGAAAAATGGAATAAACAATAATAAATGACCATATATAAAACATAGAAATTGGATTCAAAAGTTATATATAAGGATTCAATAAACTACAACTAAAAATGATAATACAATCCAAAATGAAGATATGCATTTTTGTGTGACATGGTGAACAACCTCCCTCCAAGTCACCACCACCAGCAATCTCTATGAATAAGAGTAACCATTTCCTCAATGAGATGTGTTTATTTAATATAATTCCAACAATAAATGTCTACATACACCCATCTGTTGTATGTAGGTTTTGGGTAAAATAAGCCAATAGGGTCCCACCAAAGAATTCTATTTGTATCTATTATTTGATAAAATTAAAAAGATAATCTGAAAATAATTTAGAAAGTAACTATGATTTTGAAACTATAAATAAAATAGATGATGGATAATAAATAATAAAAGCCAATAAACACTAGAATCCCTAAGGTAACTATGTTTGGGCCTTATCCTAGAATCCATGAACTCTTAGTTATCAATTCAATATGATTCTTGTGTGTGTGTCTACTTGGGTGAGAATTTTCATGTGTCTACTCGTATGGTGACACCTGATCAGGGAAACTTAACCAATTTGCATATAATTATTTAATGTTGTAATATAGTTAAAATATAGGTAGGGTAAACAATTTCCAAGAATAATTGTCCAAGTGATCACACTTATGAACGAAGGGTTCACATGTTCCATCACTACTTCAATTTCTAATTCACCATCATTAATAAAAGATTCCATATAAATTCACTTTCAATTATAAATAGAATAAAAAAAATTTGAGATTAAGAAAACTAGCATTATGGGTTCTTAAAACATTATGTGTTTCATGAAAAAAATAAAACATACATTATACATTTATGAAAGAAACATTATTTCATTAATAAATGGAATAAAATGAAAACCAAATATTTAGCAATTAAAAACATTGGAATATGATGAAAACAAAATACATGGAGAAGATATACACAATTTTACAAAAAATGAGACTATTATAATCAAATTTTACACTTAAAAATTCAAATTTAGTAATCACTACATTTTCATAGCCATAGGAAAGAGGAAACCCCGTGATAGTAGGGAAGATGGAGCCTAGGGAGGAAAGAGGAGATAGTTACCCAGAGGAACAATGAATAAATTGATTAATATATACTTAAAATCCCCCTAAAGAGGATAATAATTTAGTGGTTCACATTCCTAGGATGAGAAAATCTAGTGGGTTGAGAGAGAAAGTAACTATGTTTAAAAGGGTGTATGGATAAAAAATTAATTTTATGCTTTTAAATTTTTTTGTTGGGCACAAGGTTTTAAAAACTGTATGCCAACCATGGGGTCAACAATTCCTCTTCTAGGAACCTTCATGGTTATCCCTCCTAGTTAATATAACTATGCACCAACCATATGAAATTGAAATATCTAATTAAAAACTTGTATCTCATGATTGTCACACAGTTATGCATAATTGTTTTTGAACCATGTGGTCTCCACTATTTTACCAAAACATTGAAACATAAATGGAAAACTCCTATAAAGAATAGAGAATAAATAAATATGTTAATATGTAAGACAATACTTTAAAATAATATCATGGGTGTGACATGTTGGGTATATAATCGAATTCGTTCATATGAGTTAAATTTTTAGTTGGTCCAAAGTCCATTTTACTTTTTTTACTTCAAAGTTACTACACTACATTAATATAATCCAGTGTGTCAGATATTATTGTTGTGAATTTTATTATACCTAATATCTATTTATGAAATCTTTATCTACTACTTTGTTATATTATGATATATCAAGTAAAATTTTATAACTATATTAGTTTGACCACATGTTCCATCATGGATCTCTATTTTATATCAACTAATTATTTGGATATATGTTATATAGATGGGGAATAATGAAATATTAATATATTCAAACATGAACCTTCTTATTTAATTTAAGGGAATATTTTCCCAATGATTTGTTTAGGCACTAATCACTGGTAAGTAGCCTCCAGCGTACGGGTATAATTTTTAAGGCTTTATAATCCCCCTAATTGGGGGTTGTTTGAGTGACCAAGACTGGGTAATTATAGTCAATATATATCCATAAGTCAAGATTTCATACAAATACTATTGATAAATAAACAACTTAATGATATTTGAATCAAGCTTCATTATCTAGTTGTGAATAATTATGAGAACATGGGACTACAAATCTTCATAATAACCCAGTGCATAATTTTTAGAAAAATAACATTAAGATAGTGTATCACATTATTACATTGAATGTTGAGAATGGTTTTTAAAATTGGATTATGTGACTACTCAATAGAAAAAAATTTACAATTTAATGAAGGCAGTTTTTGAATATGTTTTTCGAGATATTGGTTTACTATTAGAGTTTAACCATATCTATCCACTATAAAAGTGTGTAGAAAGAACCACCACTCTTTAAAATGTTTTTTTGTTCTATAATTATGTTGAATCAAGTGTTTTTCTAAAAATTTGTATCATTTCATGGAATATTTTCTATCATGATTAAATTGATTGAGATGTTAATTTTCTCTTTTATCATTCAAATATGTTCTCATTGTACTTTCAAAAATAGAGGATATATTAATTTAATTTCAATTGGGAGATCATAATCTATATTTGGCAGTGGAAAAGGTAATATCAATGAGATTTCCAATGTTGTTTATAAAGGTTCAGAAAACTATTTGGGAAGTATTAAGGGAGAGTAACATGAATGAATTACCTATGGGGTTATATGGATTTTTAATTGTTTGACACAATATGTGGAAAGTGTTTTTAGGTGACATGTTTTTCCAAATAAGGAAGAAAATGAAGTGTATTATTTATTAACCATTCAATTAAATATTATATCACATAAAGAGAGTGAATCATGTGGGATTAGAGTAAATTATTCATGAATTTGTATATTATGATTGAAGATTATTTTTGAGGTGTTTAGAAGTATAGTGTGATCTCAATAAAACTAAAATTGGATATTTAAAAAAACACTAATGAGAATATTTACATGTATTAATTAACAAATATTTGATCAAAATTCATAAATGTGTTATTATATCATCAATAATTAATAATTTAAAGTTTCACGAATTTTAAAGGATGTTTGAAAAGCATTTAGTTAAGGATTTAGTGGATGTTCGAACCCATGTTGGGGTGGTAATTGGCTACATCATGGTTTTTATAACTCTTCTATAATATGGAAATAATTGTTTGTCATAGTTCTGGAGACCTTGTTTCACATATTTTTCTCCACCGTGACTTGTGATAGCATCTAAATGGGGATTAATGTGGGATGGTGTTCGATATTTTTTCTAACTAGTTGTTGGATTTGTTTTGTGCTATAGTATAAGCATACATTGATGTTCAGTGATGGAACCTAGCACCATCCCATAAATTAGGCCTTGGTGATCATATAAAATGTAATGAATTTCTAGTGGATAAATTCTACAAAATGTGTTGTAGTTTCTAGAGGTAATATTCCACACCATAAGACAAATAAATAAACCCATAGTTGTTTCAAAATGACAAGAGGTTTGGTGACATGTCATGTCATGATTCGTGGTGACTAAGAAGTGAATATTAACGATGTAACCATTACATGGAACATAGTAAATCTCAAGGAGTAGCATATATCAAGGAAATATATTGTATATATACAAAAAAGGTAGATGGTGTGTCAATGGGGAATATTACATGTATATAATGGTGAAGATTGGACATTTCATTGTTAGATTCATGTTGAGAACATAAATAGTGGTTGTCTTGGTGATAGAATATACCAAAATTAATTTATTAAAATAGGAGGAAAAATAAATAGAAAAAATAAGGGGGTTTAAACCTTAGTCAATTGACCATATCCAGTCCATAAAAGGTAGTAACAAGCTAGACGGACAATCCTAGAATGGTTCAAAAGAGGAGTATGAAAGAATAAATGGGTTGAAATTACTAATATATTAATGTCACATAGGTAGAACAGAGTAGAACTTTGGGATATGGTGGTTATAGTGTGGGGCTTCACTATAGGAATATATTGATCTTTCATTGCCATGTCACTGGTTTTTATGTAATAGTTTTATAAAGGTAACATCAATTTGGGATTCAATAATAGATGAAAGAAATGGAATGACTAGAAATGTCCATGGTAACATGGACATGCGCATATGAGGATATAGTGACATTTAAATCGGGATAAGGTTAACACAATTCCTAGAGGCCATTTTTTTAATTTCAAATTACCTATATAAAATGGGGAATAAAAACATGTTCATCATGGTATAAATATATAACTTATATAATAATAGTTGATGTGGGTGCCTAGATAACTGATACTCTATGGAGATAGATGTGTCAAGTATTAGGTTTTCTATAATTAAAGTGAACATAAAAAAGTGACCATTGTATTTGAAGTTTTGAAGGGTGTTTTACCTATAGAAATACTATGTTTTGGTCAACACTATTCTAGTTCATGGTCAGTAGATTTATAATGTTTTTGAAAAGAAATTTTTTTGAAAATGACTGCAAGATATAAACTACAGAGTGTAGAGGTTCACATGGATTAAGTATACATGTCATAGTTAAGATGGTCGCACTCTATTGATTTTGATTCATTAGTCCCTCTTTTTCAAAGATTCTAACTTATTGGAGGGAATAGTTGGAATTAAATAATATATATTGAATCCAAATTAAAGGGGATGTTTGTATGAGTTTGAATCAGAATTGAGTAATAATTATATGATGTATTTTCCCATAATGTTTATTACTTTTTAATTTTCTTAAATAAGGATAACTAGGATTGTTTCCCTTGATATAAGGAAAATGAAGTTATGAAATTAAGGAGATGTATATATTTATATAAAAATTGAGTTTGACATTATAAAAAAGTAATGGGAATGAAGCTGATTTGATCTATCTGATATTGAGAGAAAATTATAGTATATAAGATAATAAATTGTATTCACTTGTTGAAGAACGATTTCATAGAAGAATAAAAAGTTTCCTTGATGACTCATGGATGGATAAGTTGTTTTTATGGTTATATTCTAAATGATCCTATGAATGATAATTAGTGTGCTTAAGGGAACTAATCTACACTCAATGTATATAATACATTGAGGTTGTTTAGTATTGGAATCCATGCCAATGTGGTAATTCCATTATGTAGTAGTGAATGGAAGAGGAGGGAAGGAAGTGATCCTGGGGGAGCAATAATATTTCTCCAACCATTATAATGGGAGTGACCATTGAAATAGGATAAATCACCAAAAAATATTATTTTATTATATTATGGTGTATTGGTGCATTTTTTTATTGCATGATACTTATATTAACCCAGTGTGAGTGAATCATGTAAAATTTATTTTCTCCTACTTGCATTATTTTCAAAATTCCATATGATATACTTTGTGTGAGTGATTTAACAATAAGTGAACATTCATATTACAGGATAAGAACTAGAGAGGTATCAATCAAATAATTATTAAAATAAGGTCTAAATGGTTACTATATTAATTAAGAGGTCATAATTATCTAGGCATGTGATAGTTTAAGGAACAATTATTTTAATTATAAAAGTTCAATACCCTCATTCGCCCCCCCTCATCTCAAGTAATCTCTCACAAAATGTCTTTGTGGGCCAGATATATGGTATTTAAGGTTAGATTCATTTTATTGTATTTTTTTCTAAAGATATTTTTTGTTCTTGGAGTAAAATTTTATTATTCTCTTACTTTCTATTGGTGACATGTGAAAGGTAATAATTTATGGATGAATCAGAACTCCATATGAATTACATGTTCAGGAACTGTTTTTTTTTTTGGAAAAGTGAGATTCAGATAAATTAGGCTTGTAGCTATCTGAAGGAAGGTATATATAATTAAAATAACGAATCCTTTAATTTTTTTCCAATGATTCCATATATATTTATAAGAGAATGATATCCCAAGTTTTTTTAAATTAATTTAGGATAATGAAAAATAAAAAAGTATAAAGGTGGATGTTTTTCACTTATTAGAAGAGATAGGCCAATGGTTGTAAAAAGAAACGGTGAAATTTAAGTACGAGAATAAGTCTCATGGGATCCAAGTTAGTGTAATAAATATTTATTTTAATAATATAAACAACATGAATAATATATTAGATGAAGATTCAATTTATTTAATTAAAAAACAATAATTCCTAGGATAAGGAATTAGAATATTTGTCTTTAAGAATTTTTAATATCAAATATCGTTCAAACGATAAGTTCCTTGACTCAAAATAATTTCAAAACCTAAAATATGTGAATGATAAACTTATTACACACCTAAAAAATTGGTCAAGGGTAAAAATGGATGAAAAAAATATAAGGCAATACTTAAGTATTAAATTACATATGTGAACTCCATGATGATGGAAAAAAGAGATATTTTGGTAAGACTTTCCCATTCCTTAGAGGATGAGGTGGATAATGGAAACATGATCATGGAAGACATGAATGTCTTTCATAAAATAAAAAATAATTCAATGACATGAAAATGGGTTAATCTTGTCAAGAAGAAATTGTAATAATCATATTTGAAGGATAATTCTATTCTAAAAGATACTTTTCAATTTTTTTGTTTTCCTTTAATAGGTGAAAGTGAAATGAAGAGTAAGTATTCCAAATTAAAGGATAACGATTAAAGAATTTTTATGTGATAAAGCCCATGTATTGTGTGAAAATTTGAATTATACTAGATGGAACCCTTCTAAGACACAAGAAGAAGATAACTATAGAAATTTATAAGAAAATGGAAGATTCTGGATGTGATGGAGACACATATAAAAATTTATTTATAAGAGGTAAGGAAAAATAAATGGGTTCAAATTAAACATATGAAGACATGTTTTTTTATTATTGTAGGGATAATAATATTCCCAATTTTTTCTATGAAGTATTTGAATATATATCTTGTTGTGAAGGTGATATAAATGATGAAAAAAGATAAAAACCACAGTAACAAAGGTATTCATTTTATTTCCATGATTTCTTATATATAATCATATCATGGGAGGATGTTTCATGATAATTTCAGAAATAATAAAAAGGATAAACTAACATATATAATTTAATGAATATTTTCATGTGATTTATAGTTTTAAATTATTATCTGAATAAGAAATACCCGATGAAAGTAGCTTTAAAATGAGTTAAAACCTACTATAAACACTAAAATATATTAGAAACAAAATATGAAAAAATAGAAACTAGAAATGAGTTATAATGATTTAGAAACTGTAAAAAAAATACGTGAAAGGAGTGTCGTAAGGAAAGGTATATACTAAAAAATAAAATAACTCTTATTGGGATAGATAATAAAGTATGATGGTTTTGAGAATAAATGATCAACCAATAAATCCTCTTGATATCATTGTTGATAAATATACATAAAGAATTTGTGCATCAAATTTGGAAAAAAATGGAGATCTGGTCTAATGAGAATGGGAAGAAATTTGAATCCACTAAAACCACTTAAGATCTAAATATGGATTCCATACTAAAGGATAAAGGAAAAAAAATTCTTTTAAGATCAATCATCTTCTTCAACATTAGGAAACTAGATGTATCCTTTACTCTAATGTCTTTAAAAACAAATTAACTATTATTGATGTTTTTTCAAATTTTAAAGGATATAATATCTATATGGATAATTTATAATAATATTTTAGTGGAGTCAATTCATGATTCAAGGTTCTAATTGATGATTGGTAGGAGTATAGGAAATATATTGTTGAAGATGAAATTATAGAAATAATTTTTGAATAAAAAAATATCCAATGAGTGGTGTCTCAATTGGTATCAAGCCATGAATATATAAAAGAACATATTGAAGGATAAGTAACAACAAAACGATTTCATGATTTAATTATGATAATTTAACATGTAGTTTATTATTTTTCATCAACAGATTGTTTTTATGGTATAAAAATATATAAATGTTGTATGAGTTTTAAGATGAATTTTAACTATATATTCAATGATGATGCTTAAAGTGTAAGGGGGATTTTGAGAATAAAATAAAAGGTGGTATCCCCATTAACCAAAGAAAGAAACCTAGTGGAGATTGTGTAGAAATATAATCATTATAAACTATTATCAAGTTATTTTTAACAATTAGTTCTAATATTAATATTTTATGGTGATATTAAAAGAAAAAATGATTAGGACCCTGACACTATAAATCTAATGTTGATTCAATAATGGATTGGTGATTTTTTTGGATATTTTAGGAAGTATAACATGGTAAAAATAAGAATTATAACTACTTGAAATTTAAATATGTGGGTGAGTATAATGGAAAACAATGATTTTATTGGCCTAATCACTTGTTTCATACACTAAGGTTAGAATTGGTAATGTTAGAGGTTATTTTAATATCACAATTATAACTATTAAGACCACTCACTAAAAATATTTTTAATATGTACACATAGTTTAAATAAGATGTTGAATATTTAATGATAAATATATAATTTAGATACTGATGAACAAGTGGTATTTTGGATATTTAATGATCAGTTGAAATATTCATTCACTTTGTGGTGTCTATTTTTAAATAAAGGATACCAAAAATATGGATATTTTTTATGGGTCTAGAAAAATATTGTAAAGGGTAATCTTAGTCTCTCAAATTTTATACAAGGAATATACTAACAATAGGGTATAAGATCAATTTATGATACCTCTATTCCTACTTGGAGATGAAAAATGACCCATTAATGAAAATAGTAGTGATAAAAGAAAAAACAATTATTAAAATAAGTATCACAATATATAATCTTGGGTGTTTTAGAAAATAAAATAAAAAGGTAAATGGTAATAATGATGACTTTTAAAACCTTTTTCCTAAGGTAAAGGTCCTTTAAAGATCATAAATTTGTTACTTGTGGAAGAAGGTTATGATATTTATTTATGTGAAAGTGGGATAAAGAGAATCATTAATTCATCATAGGTGGATAATAAGTTTTAAAAACCCTCAAATTGGGTAAGGAAATCTTTTTTACCTTATGATAAGGTATTAATTTTATGATGAGAGGTGTTTCAAAAAATAAAAAGGGGTGATTGATGACATATAAATTAGGATTTGTGTTTTATTTGACCTCAATAGGAGTTAGATTTTTTCTTTGTATAGTATGATTTAACCTTTAATATTTTTTGATAAAATAAGAAACCATAACATTTATCACATAATGGTGGTCCTTGAAATTGTGTTAAAGTTTATGGGTAATAATTCTAACAAAGGAAATAGATTTTCTGGAGGTAACTGATCACACCATGGAATAAATAACCATTCATGGGGTAGTTGAAAAATATTGAGTGGTTTAAGGCCACAACTTGAAAAAAACATAGTTCTAGATAAGGGAATACAGAGAGTGAAACCACACCAAGAATGACAGAATGTCATTTGGAGTAGGCTAACTATTGGAAACAACTAGGTGGTACACATCATAGTGGATGGTGTTTCAATAGAGGATTTTTACCTATATGAAATGGTGAATCCTAAATGTGTCATGGTAATATATGTGTCAATAATTATATTTGTGAATTACCATGTTTAGTGAATATACATGTATAATTTTAGAAGCGATATAATGAAGAATAAAATAATGAAATCCAGGGGCCTTAGCTAGTCGACCAAAACAAGTCCAGTCATGATACCAATAATCTTGAATATCCAATCAATAATGGGGAAATAGAGGAGTATCATAGCCTATGTGGTTTGATATAGTATGATTGAAACAGTGTATTGGTAGCATTGGAATGTTATCTAGGATATTGTAATTGTATTATTGGGGAACACCAGGGGAATGCAATGAGATATCAAAACCATATCACAACTTATTAAGAAGTGGTTTTACAAATGAAACTTTGATGTTGTATTTAAAGAGTATATAGACAATGGAATGAATAAAAATTCCCATAGTAACACATCCACAACACAGAGTAGATGTTTGTGAAACTAAAAGGGTTATAAAATTAACAGCACAACAAAAAAATTTACTATTTTAGAATTACAATGCACCCACATAACATGGGGAATAACAAAATGGTTGTTTCTAACCATAGGGGTCTTATTTAAAAATTAGTTTAAGTGAGTTTCTAGATAATCACCATGTCATAGAGGAGTATATTAGAAGAAATATATTTTTTATAATTGAAGTGAAAATGAGAAAATGAATGTGGTTTTAGGTGTTTTGAAGGGATTTTTACCTATATTAGAATAATTTTGTGGTTAACATTATGTTATGACATGGTGAATGGATTTATAAATTAGTGTGCATTAGGTTTTTTATATAAATTAGAGGAATATATAGGATGTATTTCATATTGGTGCATGTATACACCTCATTATGAAGATGGACACACTGTGGTGATGTTGAGTTACTAGTCCCACATGTTCAAAGATCTTATCTTATAGAAAGGAATAATTAAAAATAAACGAGACATCGTGGATAAATATTATAGGTAATATTTAGATGAGTATAACTAAAACTTCAGGAATATTTGAAGGATGAATTTTCTAATCTTTCATGTTACTTACATGAGGCATTTAATGTGTGAAATGAGGAGAATTTTCGTAGATTTATAGAAATTGTTGTTCTAGAGTTATAAAGATATCTACCTTTATAAATGAATGGACACCACTACTATGAGAAATTTGTCGGATTAAGGCTGATTTGATATATCCAACATTTTAGAGGAATTCTAGAAAGTAATTGAAGAAAGTTTTGACACTCATTGAATAGATTATTGAAGAAGAAGATGGAGTTCCAATGATGACTCGTGGAATGTAGAAGTTGGTTTTCATGTTGATATTCATAGAAAGAATTTGAAGGAGATACATGGAGATAAATAACTCTAATATACACTCATTTAATCTATAATAATGGGATTTTTCTCTATTTACTTTGATTCTAATGTGTTAATCACTTTGTGGAGAAATTAATGGAGAACAGTGCATGAGGGAAGTGATTCTTGGGAAGTAATGATCTATTTATAACAATTTTAATTGGAGTAACCCAATAATATTGTAAACCCTCCACAAAACAGTCCATTTATTTTATTTTATGGAGCTTATAAATTTTTTATAACATGATCCTTGGATTATCCCAGTGCATGCAAACAAATAAAAACCCCAGTGTCTTTTATGATTTATTGAATACATTATAAGGACATAATTTGTCTTTGTGGGTAAAGAATAATTAAAAATACCAATTTAGGTCCCTTGTACTATATAGGTTACCAATAGATCATTATTACAATAAGGAATAAGGGTTTACCCAACTAATTATGTGCTAAAAATAATTTATGTAAGTTATATTTTAAGAGAAACTTTTTTATTTGGAAGAGTTTCATTCCCTGATTCACCCCTTACCCCTCTTATTGTATCTCTCACTAAAGACCCTTGTGATCCTAATAAATTATTACCATCAAATATTGGATTTCACAAATTTCATTTGTGTTAAAAAATAGAAAGTCGTTGGGAAAACATTGTATAGCGGATATTAAGGCTAGATTTTTGGAATTATAGAGTTTGATGCAAGTTGGGAGATAAGATATCAAAATGGGTATAGTAGTGGGAAATTTCAAGAGATAGGTAGGTTGTTCATGTTATAAGATGTTTTTATGATCTTGGTTTTTTTCAAAATCATTATATGCCAAGGGGAAAAAATTATGGGCATCATGATATAGAGGAAAAATTTGAAGAGATAGAGGATATAATAATTTAAACTACTGACATAATCTCGATAAGAAACAATATCGAAGAAAATCATGGTTTTATGACCCTAAACAATAGTTAGTCTTTATTAACATTTTTTAAATGAAGAAAACAACCATACTTTATAGAGATAATAGATTTTAAGGTAATGGATTTTTAATCCAACACACTAACTCTACAAGTTGTGGTTTACTATTCATAATATAATGGATGGTCACAAACTATTTAAAATTACAATTTTAATTAATTACTAAATGAAGTAATATTTTGTGTTTAATTGAGTGTACATTTTTTTATTTTTAAATATTTGTATAGATAATGTTTTTCATGATTAGAGAATAAATAAATATATTTTTCCAGGTAATGATTTTGTTTTTAATAATAATTTGAGATTATGTTTTCTTAAATGATGATGTGTGAATAAGAAAAAAACAAAATTATAGATAGATTACTCAATAAAAATAATATTTGAAAGATGTGAAGTGTTTGGGTATTATTCATTTACAATGATAAAACTATAAGAGAATATTATTTGTTGTGATGACCATAGAGTTTATTGCTACTCTAATAGAGGTAAGATATTTTTTATTATAATATTAAAAATTGAACTAGTGAGGTGTCATTTATACTTTTTGGGTATTACAGTAGTAAATTTAAATCTTGTGAGTTGTAGTGATCAAATAAAGATAGATATTACACTGTGATAATTACATTCCAGAAATGTGAATTATAGTATTTTTTTCATCAAAAAATTACTAAGTGTATTCTTTTAAGATATGTTATTGTGTGGGTGAATCAAGTAAAGATTATTGCGTCTTTTAATATATATTTTTATATATTTTGTGAAAAAAATTATTTTGACTAATCATGAAACAAGATTTTTTAAGGGTTGATTTAAAATTAATATACCATGATTCGACCCCTATTAATGATGTATCCCTATATGGGAAAACTATTTAATAATTGAGATTTATGGATTTCATATTCACTTTAATTTCTATTTTATAGTAGGTCATTGTTGCTTCATTTTGGAATAATGGGTAATATATATATATATATATGTGTGTGTGAATGTGGATTTATTTCCTTATTGATTTATTTTTAGTTAATTGATTGAATTATAAGTCCACCAATCATTTTTTTAATAAATAAAATTTTGATAATGAATTAGTTAATTTATTTTAATTAAATAAATTTTATGATCTCAGTTTTATTTGAGTAATTACCATGTGATCATGTGTATTAAATGATGTGTGGTGTCTTTGTTTAATGATAATTTTGAGGAAGATTACTAATTAGTGTATTAATTTTAGTATATTTGAGGAATAAAATAATTATACTAATGATAAATGTGGGAAAGAGGTGAAGTAATATAGATCTAAGTAAGAAAATATAGAAAAAAAAGAGTTTATAATATATCATTTGTACAAAAACCTTTGACATTAGTTTTAAACAAATAATTTGTAGTCTACTTAAAGTGATTCAACTAATATATTAAATACCTTCAAAAAAATGTGAAAATGGTAGCTTATATGGTTCAATATTTTTATACACATAATCCGCATATTATTAGGGGAGGTTATGGGAATCATAGTTTTCTAGGGTGGGTGAATGAAATATATTTGAAATTTCAACTGATTGAATCAGCAAAAAACATAAAGCTAACTTGTACTATTTTTATTCATCTGTAACCAATGTGATGCTATTGGGGTTTTCATATTCTATAAAATATGATGGAGTGATTTAAATGGATTTATTTTCTGTATATTTTATTTGTGAAAATCTATAAATAGAGATTAATAAAATATATAGGATAAATATTCATGGATCTCATGAAGTAAAATATGTTTTTTATCAATTATGCATCTATATATATGTACATTAAATTGTATTTATCCAACCATGGGAGGAGATGCATCTTTTAAAGATCATAATTTCATGAATGATTACAAGATAAAGATTTAATAAATGGTTAATAAAATTACATGGTTTTATAGAAGGGTTGAGTAATTTTATTTTATAGGAGAAGGATTTAGAGTATAAAAAATCATGATTTAGGGGGAGTTAATGGACGTGAATGTAGTATGAAATGAAATAGGAATAATTAGTGCAAGGAAACTCCAAAATTGTAATGATTAGTGGAAGTTTTTGTTCATCCCCTTCTTATAGATGAAGATAACCTTTGGGGTACTACCAGTGTGTCAAGTAAGGTCAGACCTATCTTTTATATCCTATTAAAAAAAGGGACTCTCATTCTTATAGAACAATAGTATATCATCATATTCTCTACTGGATAGGGGCCTAGAGGTTATATTTTTTGGATTTTTCTTCAATAAAATCATCTCAGGAATGGGATGATGAATTTAAGTAAGGATATTACCATATATTGTTTTATATGTCTCTTTTTGGGGGTTTTAGGGAATTTAATGGATAATATCAATAGATTGGAGAGTTAGGAAACAAATGGGAATGGCCAAGGTCCATTGTCTGGTTAATTATTTACTATGTAAAAGGAAAAGGTTGATGTTAGTTGTAGATATTTTATATTTATAGTTATGATATTGGTTACCTCTACCCTGGCTAATATAGTATTTTATACCTTTTATTCTTATTCACTCATTTTTGTTATCTTATATTATGATTTGGGCTTGGATATTGAGTTTTTTCTACACTCTTGACAATGAATAATCTACCAGGAAGAAGATAAGATCTCAAAGGAAGATTCCAATCATGTGTCATTGTAATTATAGGTTTTAGATATTCATGAGACTCATTAACTTTGTAGATAAAATTTAATTTATGTTATTTTTATGATTTATTTTAATATTTTTTTTATAGGCTCCCATAAAATGTTTCCAAAGATGGGTGACATTATTTACTTTTTTATGAACCCGGAGTTCTTCTCGAGAATATTGATTATTTTGAGAGTATGTTCGGCCAGCATATTGGATTTCTAAGGATGAACACATCTCCTAGAGTTAGAATGGTTATCTAATCTGGTGATAGTGTTAATCTTGTTTTATAACTTATGTGGTTGATAGATATCAAGAGGGGTTTCCTAATGAATTTATAAGCTTATAACCAGAAATATAGGTGATGTTTAAAATTAACCTGGTTTTAGGTACCAGCCATATCATTATTCATCCTTCCCAAATAGATTGAGATAAGTTCCAAGAATTTAGATCTTAATTAAAATATATTAAATTCATGGGATTCATTTTCCAATGTGTGTCATATTATGTGAACCAATACTATCTTCCCAAAAGAAATATTTAATTTTACACTTCTTTCTTGATTATTATAGTATGAAAAACGTAACCATGAATAACATATACCCATTAGAGTGGATTGATGGGTCGTTTGACAAGATATTGGGAGATTGATTATTTCCTAGGATCAATATATGAATGGGTTGACAACATGTTATATTGAAAATAGATTATATTTCAAAGAAGTATTTTTAAACTAGATGTGTCCATTTTGAGTTTTTATAGATATTATCCAGGATGAAGAATGTATCAATACATTGTATGGATAGGAAAAATAATTTTCAATCATTATATAGATTCATTTGAAATAATTTTTATCAATGATATATTGGTATACTAATGATATTATTTTTAATGTTTAAATAATTAATATATTACTTTGGAATCATTGAGTTCTCATAAATTATATTTTGACACATCAAAATAGTATCACCCATGGTTCAATTAAACTAATATTTTCTATCTAGGGAAAAAATATTAAATTACACCTAGCATTAATAAATAATTGGATTCTAAAATTTTATAAATTTCATTTAAAAATAATAATTCCATTTTTTTTAATCAGAATTAAAAAATTTTACCTATGGTAAATTTTTTAAATTTTTTTAAAATGATTTATTTTTTTATAAATAATAATAGTAAAATAATGACTTTTTCAAATACTGTCACGAAATCAAGTAATTTAAAAGCACCATTATATTTTTGGAATATATATTAAATTGAAATATGATCATTTAATTTATAATAATTTAGTTTATTTACTTTGAATTATAAATTTCAATGATTTTTCTATAAGTTAATTTTTATTCTTTAAAACACATTTTTCTTAAAAACACTATATTTCCTTGAATTTTATTCATTCATATTAAAATGAAATTCTTCTACTTCTAAAAACTGAATCATGAAAAATGTATAATATATTATGAATTATGAGGTTAACATTTGGTTAATACATCACCTTCAGTTTTTTCTCTTATGAATAGTAACCATGGTAAATATGTTGTCACCATAGTATGGGTAAAAAGGTTAAAACGTGGTTAAAACCAAGAAACAAAGTCTCAAAATCAACCCAAAAGTTTTTAATTTCATTTTATGGGATAAAATATTTTATATACATACCAAATATAAATATATGTAATTTCGGTTCCATTTAATGTTGATAATGACTTTTATATTATTTTATGTAAAGAAAATTCCAAAATGCCACTCTCTTGAATTTAATATCTATAAATTTTTTACAAATGTTTAAAAATAAAATTAGATCAATTTTAAATGTTTATCTGAAATAATATATATTTTTATCATATTAATTTAATTTTAATTTTTAGTAATGAAATAATTACCTTAAACGGTTAAACAATGTTGACACACAATTTGTGCATGTACTAGAAAAATCATATATTTATTTTAGAAACTATAAAAGTAATATTTTATTCGTGATTTATTATGGGCCATAAATTTTAAAAATTAATATATCATATTATGTATGTTTTATGTGTTTATATAATAATTAAACATCAAAAATGATGTTTTTAATGTCAATTTTAATGAATAATTTTATAAATCGATTTAATGTTATTTTAAAAATATAATATTTTATTAATTTTTTAAATCATTAAAATATTGTAAGGGGGAAAATATGATGAAAAATATTCAATAATTTAGTTCTATATCCATCTATGAGAACAAATGTGCCTTATCAGTAAAATTATAACCCTTTAAGATTGAAACATCTACTACCACATTTGTGGTTAAAAAAGGTTTATGAAGGGGTTAAACCATAATATAAGGGTAAAAATGACCTAAAAACCTTTTCAAACCTCACATATTGGTTTTTTTAATTTACCATTGTCATGATTGAATATTAGTTAGTTTGGAGGCTTTTTTCAGTAAATTCACTTAATAACATTTTAAAACATTGAAAAATTACAGGTGTGACCCCCACCTTAATTATAAAATAGAACCTCATCCCCTCACTTTTTCACACCTATTGAGCCATTTATCCTAAATGAACCCTAAAACA
This sequence comes from Viscum album, assembly GCA_963277665.1. Classification (NCBI taxonomy): domain Eukaryota; kingdom Viridiplantae; phylum Streptophyta; class Magnoliopsida; order Santalales; family Viscaceae; genus Viscum; species Viscum album. Next base: position 1,392,706,954 of record OY728152.1, read on the forward strand.
ATATCACCCTAAAATCCTTACCATGTTTTAGAGGAGATTTTATTTCCAAAATCTTTACCCAAGGTCCTTATGAAGAGATTCAAAGAAGGTTTCTCTTAAATAAGGTAATAACCTTAACCAAGATCTTTTTTTACGTATTCTTTTAAAACCTAAAATTAAGTCCTATAAATTAAAATCTTAATAAACAATTATCTAAATATAATGATATTTTATTATGTTTATGGAGTAGTATTTATCCATCTCTTCTTCAATCAAATGTGAATATAAATTATTGCTCCTATGTACATGTGGAATACCTCCTATACATATAAATATAAAAAAAATCCACAACATTATTTAATGGATATTTATTATGAGGGGTTTAAATCTTAAATATTATGGGTATGAAATAATTATTCTTCTATAATTATAATATAATATATACCTTCATAACTTCTAATATATTAGAAAATGATAATGTCTCTCATGCAAACGTGTGGACTGTTATCTCCACAAAGCGATATGATTTTTTATTTTAAAATTTACATTAGTGGAAATAAAGATATATTTAATGAATATATTTTATATATATGATATAATAATGATTTTTTAATGGTTAATTATTATTTACCTTTATTTTTCTCTATTCATCGAAAAGTACAAATGGTGTTCATGCATATGTATGAGACACAGTCTCCACAAACATTGTATATACTTTTTCTATATAAACTATTAAATAATGATTTAATATATGTATAAAATTAATATATATGATATTTATATCATGATTTAAATCCATCAAATAATGGAACAATGAGAAATATTTAGGGACTGGAACAGCCTTATAGAAACATACAGGAAAAATGAAATAGGTAACACTCAAACATGATGACATTAATAATGAATTATTAATAAATAGGAATTGAAATGCTATAAGTAGAACATAAAATATATTATAAGTATTTTTAGGTTTTTTATAGAATTATGATCATATAAATTTATTATGTAGTTGGATAAAATTACTTAGAAAGAATGTTAGACCTGAGGTAAGGGTTTATTTCACAATCTCATCCTTATTCAAGATTTTTTATGTTTAAGATTATATTAGAATAATTATATAAAATTTATAAATTAAAACCCATAAATTTTCTTCTCCTAATGTTATTTCTTAAAATTATATGTTTTACTTTCATTTTTTTATATTTATGATCTCCATAGCCAATAGAACATTTTTACGAATAACGGACTTTGTTATCTATTTGGTAAGGAGTAATTTATTCTTTGCCCATGTTTTCTTTAAAAAAAATTCATGAAATTTTGTAATATTCAATAATTATTTATTTAATTAATTTTCCACGTGTTTTAATTTATATAAAAATTTTAAAATTAAATCTTCTTATCATTTTCTGATAAATGAACTTTTGTAATTTTATAAAAAAATATGAATGGAATCACTTTTTAATGTACACAACATGATCATAATTTCTGTCATTAAGATCGATCAATGTTTTTAAGATTCATTTTCAAGTTTACATGGTTCTTTACAATGAAAATTTTTTCCTTAATATTTTTTCAATTTTTATATTTTAATATATTTGATTTTAACATGAAATGGGTACTTCTATAAAGAAAACTTCTAGTTATATTTCTAATGTATTTTCATCAATTTGAAAACATCATGGTGAATATTTTTCTCTATTAGAGATATAATCTTTTGATATCATCATATATATTTGTAACATCCCAGATAAATAAAGAATAAGACACTTTTCATATTTATTAATATTTGTGAATTAAATAATAATTTTACTTTGAAGGGGTTTCTATGTTCTATAGCATAACTGATACACAACAACGGGTTTCTTTGAAATCATATGTTTCACACTAATAATATAATATTATTATTTTAAATGGTAGTTAACTTCTATCCGTTGTATTAGAGGGAATGAAAAAAACTAATAACAATATTATTATACATGTTTTTTAAATGTATTTACATTTATCGAATAAAAAGTTAGAGGCTTAAAATATGAATGAATCTAATTTTAAGCATAATTTACATTAAAAGCTCGATTTACCACATTTTAATGGAGAACCCTCTTTAAATATAGTTTTTGTCACATTAATATATTCTATTTGACCAAATAAAATCTTTCCTTAAAATGGGAACATCAAAATTTAATTTGTGTAATTTTTTGTAATTTTTCCAATAATGTTCATTTTTAAATGAATAGTGAAAAATATTGGATTTTAATTCCACACTGCATTTTTATATAATTTATTTATATGGTTTGATTATATTTTTAATTTATTTTAATGTGTAATTACGATATATTTTTAACATTTAATCCAATTTTGGTCACTGGAATTAATTTCACTTTGAAATTGGACATAAACAAGTGTCAATCTTCTGGTAGTTATTGTTTCATAAAAACACTCTATTTTTTTTAACAATGAAAATTAATTTTAAATTAATTAATGAAACTTATATGTTTAGAACTTGGTAAAATAGACATCATTTTTGAATTGGGAATACCTAATATAGACTAGGCATAATGTTTTTGTATTTTTCTGAAAAACTTCAATTTTTGATGAATATTGAAACCACTTAGTAGTAGTTATAAAAAGTGACTTTTTCATTTAAATTAAATTTTACCACTTCTGTGAATGGAATTTTAAAATTCCGACATACATGGTTGTTATTATTAAGTAAAATGTTGTTCAATAAGATGAAAATAGTTTTTGGTGAATATTAACTTTTGACTTTTATTTACCGCGGTTTAAGGTAAATAGGGTAATTCAAGGTAAAATGAATATTGTAATAATTCAAAATTACCTTAACTGTAACACCCCAGGTAAATAAAGAATATGACATTTTCATATTTATCCATATTTGTGAATAAAATATTGATATTACTTTAAAGGGGACACTATGCTCGATGGAGAACCCAACATGCAACAACGAGTTTCTCGGGAATCTTACGTTGCACTCTAATAATAAAATAATATTATTTTAAATGGTAGTTAACATGTAGCCCTTGTAATGGCGGGAATGGATAGAAATAACTAAAATATGATTATATATGTTTTTAAATGTTTTTACATTTATCCAATAAAGGATGGAGGCTTAATATTCGGAAAGAATTCAATTTTAGGCGTATATGCCCTAGTTTTCACTAAAGGTTCACTTATCACCTTTTGATGTTGAACCATCATTAAATATAGTTTTGTTCACTATTAAAAATTCTTTTGGAAAAAATAAAACTCTTATTAAGAATCGGGACATCAAAATTTACTTTGTGTAAATTTTTCGTATCTTTCTGAGAAAGTTCATTTTTTTAATGAATAGTGTAAAATGTTGTATTTTAATTCAAAACCTCTTTTTAATCTAATTTATTTATATGATTAGATTATCATTTGAATTGTTTATAAAGTTAAATTAGAATATATTTTTACCATTAAATCCAATAGTGGTCGTCGGAATTAATTTCACTTTGAAATCAGACTAAAACCAGTGTCAATCTTTTGATACTTATTGTTTCATAAAAACACGCTATTTGCTCTGACAGCGGGAATTAATTATTAAATTAATTAATGTGACTTATATGTTTTTAATTTTGTAAAATAGACTTCATTTTTTAATTCGCAATATCAAATATATCTTAGGGTGATTTTTTGGGATTTTTCTTAAAAACATGAATTTTTGATGAATAGTGACACCACTAAGTGTTACTTATAAAAACTGATTTTTCCGTTTAAATGAAATTTTGTCATCTTTGTGTTTTGAATTTCAAAAATCCGACATACATGGTTTTCATTAAGAAGTAAAATGTGGTTCAATGGGATAAAAATAATTTTTTGGTGAATAGTAACTTATTAAGTTTTTAATCGCGATTAGTGGTAATTAGTGTAGTTTAAGGTAAAAATAATGCTTTAATAAACTGAGATGAGCTTGACACATGTCCTACCCTCATTGGTTGTGTCATTTCCGACCAAGACAATCCATGGGTCAACTTGGGGACCCCATGGATCCACTTTGGTTGGGAAATGACATAAATAACTTTTTATTTAATGTAAAAGTAAAAATGACACAAACATGATATGTTTTACTAAAACAATTTTTAAGTGGGGTTATACAAGTCATATTTTTTATTATAAATAGTCATTGGAACGATAAAAAGATTTCATACATCATAGTATTTTTTTTATAATTTTTAGACATTAAATAAATTGAATTATTTATGACATAATAATGATGCAGCGATGACATCATTATTTGAAAATTTAAATAAAATGGAAAGATAATGTAAAATCTATGCACTAAACATGTCAAAAACTTATTGTATGGGTGTATTTAGAACCCTTATCACCTTATCCACGAATTATATCAATGTGGGACCTTTTAAAACCTAAACACATTTTCAAATAAAGTAATATTTCTTACTTTCCAAAAGTGCCCCTCCTCCCCTCTTATAAAAGGCCCCCACCTCTACCTCATTTCACACACTCCTCAAGCCTTTGGCTCAGCCAAACCCTTCCCATTTACTCTCTCCAAATCCCTATCCTCATCCTAGAGGATTCCCTTTGGGAAGAATCCTTTCAAAGGAATCCTTTAGGCTCAAATCAAAAGGAGTTACACTTTTAAAGGTAATTCATTCTCTCATGTTCATTTGTTTTATTTTGCTTCTCCAACCCCCTAAACTCTTTTTATTTACATATTTTGTAACAACAAAAGTATCTTCGATATACTAGGATGTTGTTATAAGATTTATTCGAGCTACGCTCTCACACAACTACATCAAATGGTTAAAGAACATACGGTTTCTGTGGATGGCGAAATTCTGCCTCCCGAAACGATGATTGTTCAATACTCATTTAACACCTTCAACGGTGGCAATTATGATGTCACTATTTTTATATATGATATATAATATGTTTATGTTTTCCTTAATCTTCTGTTTTTTTCATTTTGGGCATACCTTTATGGTTTCCATTATGGGTAAACGTGATATCTTCATTTAAGGAAGTGCGGACTACCTCCCCCTCAAAGTGATTTGATTCGTTAAATACCATATGTGGGACGTATAAATGATGGAACAATGATATTATATATGATATTATACTGGAATTATAATATACCTTTATATCATTAATATTACATTCTATAAAATACGAAATATAAATGAAAGTAGCGTTCATGCGTACGTACGACTTACCGTCTCCATGAACGGTGCATTTCATTTCTTACCTCTAAATGATTATGTAATGTTATAAATGCATGAATGTACTGGATATATATTACATATATGATATCTACATCATGAATACAATTCTGGATATAATAAACATTTGGCCACACGAACAACATGTAATTGTAAGAACTCCACTTTCAACTTAAGAACCAAACATTGGAAAAACAAATATTTTTAACTTAAATGATTACATAATGTTTATGACATGGTAATAAGTGATATAAATTGAATAATGAACTTGAAAAAGGTTCTTAAGGAATTATAAATTAACTCAAGTTTATTATTCAGGAGATTAAAGAACGATCGAGTCAAGTCGGACCCGAGGTAAGGGATCCTACTCCTCTCTTTCTTTTTAAGTACACACTTTTATGTCTTTCCTTTTAAAGCTCATATTTCTTGTTATTGGGATGATATTTTATATTTAAATTACTGTAATTTTTATGATCATGTGATGAGAGACCCTATTCTCTCTCATCAATCCATTTTGGAAGTTTTGAGTGGCGCCGTTCGGCTGCCGAACTTTCGTAAGAGATCTAACCTCCCTCTTTCTTTTTAAGTACTCTCCTTTATGTCACTTATTTTAAGCTCCTATTTGTAATGTTGGGGGATGTTCTTTTATATTCCTCCTGCTTTACATTTTATTTTAATGTGATGAGATACCCTATTTGATCTCATCAATCCATATTCGGATGTTTTATGTGGCGCCGTTAGGCTGCCGAGTTTTCGTAAGGGATTTTTCATCTCACTTTTATTTCTGTGAGATTTATGCTACATTTGCCACAAATTCCATTGATTGGTGTATGTACTGCAAATTATTCTACTCTTTGTGTAATATACTTTCTTTTATGAGTATTTACATCAATGATCTATTGTCCTTCTTTCATGGGGTGTATGTTTTGAAAGATACCCATGTCGGTAAGGGAACCTTTCACCCTCCTCTTTTTTAAAATACTTCTTTTGTTGGGTCTTTTAATTTACATATTGTTATGTTGGGATATGTTCTCATATATCCTTATTGATTTAAATTTTATGTCCAAGTGATGAGATACACTTTTTTTCTCTCATCAACTCATTTTGATGTGATGTCGTTAGGCTGTCAAGGGAACTTTTTAACCCAATTTCGATTTCTTTGGGTTCAACGTTTAGTCATTGAATATGTCATCCATTGAATATGTTTGAATGACCTTTTATTGTTTTAAACTTAATATCCACTTATATTGGGTGTATTTTTCACACATATTTTTGATATTTATTTGTCCTTAATTTAAGGATACCTTCATTATAAGGGATTTCATCACATTTGACATTTCTATTGAGGGTTCATTGTTGTTATGCACCAATTCACTCTTATATGGTGTATATACTGTCCTTTGGAGTATTATATCATGAATCCATTTATTCTCATGATATTATAAAGTTCTGACTAAATGTTATTCCTCAATTATTGTATTCAAGTGTCTCTAATTTTGGTAAAAACCCTTTAACCAAAATATCGTTTTAAATGTTTTAATTATTTGTTCTTATTAATATCCATGTTTTCAAAATGGTTTTAAGGATTTATTTATATGGATATTAATGGTTTAAAATTTTAAGCTTCAAGGTGGTATGGGACACTTTGATTCAAAAATATCTTTATTAAATGTTTTAAATGGTTTTGGAAATGGTTTCTTTTGAATGGATTCATTATTTCAATATACTAAAGTGTTATATTGTGATTGAAATGTAGAAATGTTATGTTTCCTTTATGAATGTTTTATGTGATACATTTATGTTATGGTTCTTGGGAATTGTTATGAAAACGGGTGGTTCCGTGATAAACTAAGGGCGGGTGAGCCCGATATAGCTCTCCAATGCATTGGGTAACGCGAAGGAGTGAAACGTTAAGTTTTCTCCGAAGAGATTTAGGAAATATACTGTGATGGGTATTCCAAATGTAACCAAGAGGGTTACTCCCTACGTAAGAATGTTTTGAATTCCTCAAGTTACCTTTATGTCTTATGACTTCTACGATTTATTCATGGTTTGATGAGGTATGTTAAAGTGACTTTGTTTTATGGGTAAAGTATGATTTCATTCTTATGTATATATGATCTCATGTTTCCTTTCCATATTTTTTATAACCCTTATTGAGATTTTTATGCTCATCCAAAGTTTTTGAAAAGTTTTTCACAGGTCAGGGGAAAGGTACATAATGTGATGATAGTGTCAAGGATGTGTCAAGAAAGAATCCATGTTTTATTTTCAATATGTTTCCGTTGATGGGAAGAATGAATACTGTCTTTTATGTAACCACATTGTTTAAATGTGGAATGTAATGCAAGTTTCATGATCTAATTCTCTAAAACTATAAACCTGAAAATATCCTCAACGTGTAATCTTGTGATAACTCAAGATTATGTAGGGTTTAAGGCTGGGGCCTTATAGTTGGTATCAAAGGTCGGTTTAGATAACTTTAGCGGTTGGGGTATTCTCTAAGAATAAGTGACATTACTATAATGGTTAGGATTTCAGAAAGAGTCCTAGTTTTAGATAAAGTGAATGAGTAAGTATATCTTAGTGTTTCTCTTCCTCATTAGTACATGATGGTTATGTTGATATACTCACTCTGACCTTTTTGGTTTTAGTAAATGGCTGGATCTAGCAGGCACCAAAGTGACAATGGGTTTGAAGGAAACTGTGGTGGTTCAATGATTAAGATACTAGATAAAATGGGGGATTCAATGAGGAAACTCATGGTTGTTCTAAACCAAAAATCAAGGAGTCATGATCAACCACTTGAACCTTGGTATGTTCTATAATGAATCATGTACGATATGACCAATCGATGTGGAAGTTCAGGTAATAATTAAAAAGGTAACCATTAGGGTTTATATGATCCTTACTTTTTAGGTAATTATGGGTTACTCTATGATATGATGGAAAATGAAAGGCATGAGATAAACTTGGGGTTAAAATATGTTATGATCATCTTTGAAGATTTAATCTCATTTTGGGGAAGGTTTTAAGAATTATATAGTTTTGGAAAAAGGACAACATGCAGACCATGTGACTACCCGCCGCGTCGGACAAAGCTGCGGGAATCGAACCCACAACCAAAGTGCGACTGGTATTTATCGTCTACCACTGGACTATGTGAAGTCCCTGGTTAGTTTGACTGATTCTTTTTAGTTATATGATTTTATGAAATAAGAATAAGTTGATTTTGGGTTATTTATGAAATTGATTAACCTATCATGGAGGATATGTGATTAGGTTAATTACTTTTCAATATGAGACTTTAGAAGAAACTGATGTTGTTTGGAGATAAATGTTATGATTTAACTTGGAAGACTATGTGACTAAACCCTTCAAATATTTGGGTTTAAATATTATATTGGTTTACTTTGAAGAATTTTATGGACAAATTGTATATCGAATGGTCCTCGTTGAACTTTGGGTTTTGTTGGAAAAAATTTGGAGATTAAGAATAGATTTTATTTTTAATGGGTTATCCTTTTCTGGATTATCTGACCTTGTACTAACCTTTTTGGTTTTGGTTTTGGTTAAAGCCTAAAGACATGGGATTTATATAGTTCTCTTTTGTGGATTAGGTGATTCTCTAGAAGTTGATTATAGTACTCTTAATGTGAACAAGTCTTCCTAAATACTCTTCTTTTGGAGAAAATATGAGTTTGTGTAAAAGTTGAAAGTCAACATGATAAGTGATTATCTTTCCTTATGAATAAATTTCTCAATAAAAAGTAACTTAAAACAAAAATGTTGTCTATTAACTTTTCCTACTGGGGAATCGAATACCGTTTAACCCATCACAAGTTTGTGATTTTCTTGTGGTTAACTTTCTCCTAAACATGTTTTCTATCACTCTCCATCAGAACATGACCCTTTGTTTTTTCCTCCATGTCCATATTTTCATACTTGGAATCCTAGTATGGGTTAACTCGGGAGACCTCTGTGATTATCTTTCTTTATTTTAATGTGATTTTTTTACCAAATCCTGTTCCGATGTGGGACTTTCAAGGATGTTTCGAAGCTCAATTTTTAAAATTGCGAGGACGCAATTCCCAAAAGGGGGGAAGGATGTAACACCCCAGGTAAATAAATAATATGAAATTTTCATATTTATCCATATTTGTGAATAAAATATTGATATGACTTTAAATGGGACGCTATGCTCGATGGCGTACCCAACACGCAACAATGAGTTTTTTGGGAATCTTACGTTGCACTCTAATAATAATATAATATTATTTTAAATGGTAGTTAACATGTAGCCATTGTAATGGCGGGAATGGATAGAAATAACTAAAATATGATTATATATGTTTTTAAATGTTTTTAAATTTATCCAATAAAGGATAGAGGCTTAAAATACGGAAAGAATTCAATTTTAGGCGTATATGCCCTAGTTTTCACTAAAGGTTCACTTATCAACTTTTGATGTTGAACCATCATTAAAAATAGTTTCGTTCACTCTTAAACATTATTTTGGACCAAATAAATCTCTTATTAAGAATCGGGACATCAAAATTTACTTTGTGTAAATTTTTGGAATCTTTCCGATAAAGTTCATTTTTTTAAATGAATAGTGTAAAATGTTGTATTTTAATTCAAAACCTCTTTTTAATCTAATTTATTTATATTATTAGATTATATTTTGAATTGGTTTTAAAGTTAAATTATAATATATGTTTACCATTAAATCCAATAGTGGTTGTTGGAATTAATTTCACTTTGAAATCAGACTTAAACCAGTGTCAATCTTTTGATACTTATTGTTTCATAAAAACACGCTATTTGCTCTGACAGTGGGAATTAATTATTAAATTAATTAATGTGACTTATATGTTTTGAATTTTTTAAAATATAATTCATTTTTGAAATCGGAATATCAAATATATCTTAGGGTGAATTTTTTGGATTTTTCTGAAAAACATCATTTTTTTGATGAATAGTGACACCACTAAGTGGTACTTATAAAAACTGATTTTTCCGTTTAAATGAAATTTTTCCATCTTTGTGTTTTGAATTTCAAAAATCCGATGTACATGGTTTTCATTAAGAAGTAAAATGTGGTTCAATGGGATAAAAATAATTTTTTGGTGAATAGTAACTTATTAAGTTTTTAATCGCGATTAGTGGTAATTAGTGTAGTTTAAGGTAAAAATAATGCTTTAATAAACTGAGATGAGCTTGAAACATGTCCTACCCTAATTGGTTGTGTCATGTCCGACCAAGACAAGACATGGGTCAACTTGGGGACCCCATGGATCCACTTTGGTTGGGAAATGACATAAATAACCTTTTATTTAATGTTAAAGTAAAAATGACACAAACATGATATATTTTACTAAAACAATTTTTAAGTGGGGTTATACAAGTCATAGTTTTGATTATAAATATTCATTGGAAAGCTAAAGATATTTCATACATCATAGTATTTTTTTTTATAATTTTTAGACATTAAATAAATTAAATTATTTATGACATAATAATGATGCAGCGATGACATCATTATTTGACGATTTAAATAAAATGGAAAGATAATGTAAAATCTATGAACTACACATGTCCAAAACTTATTGGATGGGTGGATTTCGAACCCTTATCACCTTATCCACGAATTATATCAATGTGGCACCTTTTAAAACCGAAACACATTTTCAAATAAAGTAATATTTCTTACTTTCCAAAAGTGCCCCTCCTCTCCTCTTATAAAAGGCCCCCACATCTACCTCATTTCACACACTCCTAAAGCCTTTGGATCGGCCAAACCCTGCCCATTTACTCTCTCCACATCCCTATCCTCATCCTAGAGGATTCCCTTTGGGCAGAATCCTTTCAAAGGAAGCCTTTAGGATCAAATCAAAAGGAGTTACACTTTTAAAGGTAATTCATTCTCTCATGTTCATTTGTTTTATTTTGCTTATCCAACCCCCTAAACTCTTTTTATTTACTTATTTTGTAACAACACCAGTATATTAAATATACTAGGATGTTGTTATAAGATTTATTCGAGCTACACTCTCACAAAACTACATCAAATGGTTAAAGAACATACGGTTTCCGTGGATGGCGAAATTCTGCCTCCCGAAACGATGATAGTTCAATACTCATTTAACACCTTAAAAGGTGGCCATTATGATGTCACTATTTTTATATATGATATATAATATGTTTATGTTTTCCTTAAGCTTCTGTGTTTTTTCATTTTGGGCATACCTTTATGGTTTCCATTATGGGTAAACGCGATATCTTCATTTAAGGAAGTGCGGACTACCGCCCCCTAAAAGTGATTTGATTCGTTAAATACCATATGTGGGACGTATAAATGATGGAACTATGATATTATATATGATATTATACTGGAATTATAATATACCTTTATATCATTATTATTCCATTCTATAAAATATGAAATAGAAATGAAAGTAGTGTTCATGCGTACGTACGGCTTACCGTCTCCATGAACGGTGCATTTCATTTCTTACCTCTAAATGATTATGTAATGTTATAAATGCATGCATGTACTAGATATATATTACATATATGATATATACATCATTAATACAATTCTGGATATAATAAACATTTGGCCACACGAACAACATGTAATTGTAAGAACTCCACTTTCGACTTAAGAACCAAATATCGGCAAAACAAATATTATTAACTTAAATGATTACATAATGTTTATGACATGGTAATAAGTGATATAAAAGGAATAAGGAACTTGAAAAAGGTTCTTAAGGAAGAAGAAATTAACTCAAGTTTATTATTCAGGAGATTAAAGAACGATCGAGTCAAGTCGGACCCGAGGTATGGGATCCTACTCCTCTCTTTCTTTTTAAGTACACACTTTTATGTCTTTCCTTTTAAAGCTCATCTTTCTTGTTATTGGGATGATATTTTATATTAAACTTACTGTAATTTTTATTTTCATGTGATGAGAGACCCTATTCTCTCTCATAAATCCATTTTGGAAGTTTTGAGTGGCGCCGTTAGGCTGCCGAACTTTCGTAAGAGATCTAACCTGTCTCTTTCTTTTTAAGTACTATCCTTTATGTCACTTCTTTTAATCTCATGTTTGTAATGTTTGGGGATGTTCTTTTATATTCCTCTTTCTTTACATTTTATTGTAATGTGATGAGATACCATATTTGATCTCATCAATCCATATTCGGAAGTTTTATGTGGCGTCGTTAGGCTGCCGAGTTTTCGTAGGGGATTTTTCATCTCACTTTTATTCTTGTGAGATTTATGCTACATTTGCCACAAATTCCATTGAGTGTTGTATGTACTGCACATTATTCTACTCTTTGTGTAATATACTTTCGTTTATGAGTATTTACATCAATGATCTATTGTCCTTCTTTCATGGGGTGTATGTTTTGAAAGATACCCAAGTCGGTAAGGGAACCTTTAACCCTCCTCTTTTTTAAAAGACTTCTTTTGTTGGGTCTTTTAATTTACATATTGTTATGTTGGGATATGTTCTCATATATCCTTATTGATTTAAATTTTATGTCCATGTGATGAGATACACTTTTCATCTCTCATCAACTCATTTTGATGTGATGCCGTTAGGCTGTCAAGGGAAATTTTTAACCCAATTTTGATTTCTTTGGGATCAACATGTAGTCATTGAATATGTCATCCATTGAATATGTGTGAATGAAATTTTATTGTTTTACACTTAATATCCACTTATATTGGGTGTATTTGTCACACATATTTTTGATATTTATTTGTCCTTAATTTAAGGATACCTTCTTTATAAGGGATTTCATCACATTTGACATTTCTGTTGAGGGTTCATTGTTGTTATGCACCAATTCACTCTTATATAGTGTATATACTGTCCTTTGGAGTATTATATCATAAATACATTTACTCTCATGATATTATAATATTCTGACTAAATGTTATTCCGCAATTATCGTATTCAAGTGTCTCTAATTTTGGTAAAACCCCTTTAACCAAAATATCGTTTTAAATGTTTTAATTATTTGTTCTTATTAATATCCATGTTTTCAAAATGGTTTAAATTATTTATTTATATGGATATTAATTGTTTAAAATTTTAATCTTCAAGGTGGTATGGGACACTTTGATTCAAAAATCTCGTTATTAAATGTTTTAAATGGTTTTGGAAATGGTTTCTTTTTGAATGGATTCATTATTTCAATATACTAAAGTTTTATATTGTGATTGAAATGTGGAAATGTTATGTTTCCTTTATGCATGTTTTATGTGATACATTTATGTTATGGTTCTTGGGCATTGTTATGAAAATTGGTGGTTCCGTGATAAACTAAGGGCGGGTGAGCCCAATATAGCTCTCCAATGCATTGGGTAACGCGAAGGAGTGAAACGTTAAGGTTTCTCCGAAGAGATTTAGGGAATATACTGTGATGGGTATTCCAAACGTAACCAAGAGGGTTACTCCCTACGTAAGAATGTTATGAATGCCTCAAGTTACCTTTATGTCTTATGACTTCTATGATTTATTCATGGTTTGATGAGGTATTTTAAAGTGCCTTTGTTTTATGGGTAAAGTATGATTTCATTCTTATGTATATATGAACTCATGTTTCCTTTCCATATTTTTTATAACCCTTACTGAGATTTTTATGCTCATCCCAAGTTTTTGAAATGTTTTCCACAGGTCAAGGGAAAGGTACATGATGTGATGATAGTGTCAAGGATGTGTCAAGAAAGAATCCATGTTTTATTTTCAATATGTTTCCGTTGATGGGAAGAATGAATACTGTCTTTTATGTAACCACATTGTTTAAATGTGGAATGTAATGCATGTTTCATGATCTAATTCTCTAAAACTCCAAACATGAAAAGATCCTCAATGTGTAATCTTGTGATAACTCAAGATTATGTAAGGTTTAAGTCTGGGGCCTTATAGTTGGTATCAAAGGTCGGTTTAGATAACTTTAGAGGTTCGGGTATTCTCTAAGCATAAGTGACATTACCATAATGGTTAGGATTTCAGAAAGATTCCTAGTTTTAGATAAAGTGAATGAGTAATTATATCTTAGTGTTTATCTTCCTCATTAGTACATGATGTTTATGTTGATATACTCACACTGACCTTTTTGGTTTTAGTAAATGGCTAGATCTAGCAGGCACCAAAGTGACAATGGGTTTGAAGGAAACTGTGGTGGTTTTATGATTAAGATACTAGATAAAATGGGGGATTCAATGAGTAAACTCATGGTTGTTCTAATCCAAAAATCAAGGAGTCATGATCAACCACTTGAACCTTGGTATGTTCTATAATGGATCATGTACGAGATGACCAATCGATGTGGAAGTTCAAGTAATAATTAAAAAGGTAACAATTAGGGTTTATATGATCCTTACTTTTCAGGTAATTATGGGTTACTCTATGATATGATGGAAAATGAAAGGCATGAGATAAAATTGAGGTTAAAATATGTTATGATAATCTTTGAAGATTTTATCTCATTTTGGGGAATGTTTTAAGAATTATATAGTTTTGGAAAAAGGACAACGCGCAGACCGTGTGACTACCCGTCGCGTCGGACAAAGCTGCGGGAATCGAACCCACAACCAAAGTGCGACTGGTATTTATCATCTACCATTGGACTACGTGAAGTCCCTGGTTAGTTTGACTGATTCTTTTTAGTTATATGATTTTATGAATTAAGAATAAGTTTATTTTGGGTTATTTATGAAAATGATTAACCTATCATGGAGGATATGTGATTAGGTTAATTACATTTCAATACGAGACTTTAGAAGCAACTGATGTTGTTTGGAGATAAATGTTACGATTTAACTTGGAAGACTATGTGACTAAATCCTTCAAATATTTGGGTTTCAATCTTAGATTGGTTTACTTTGAAGAATTTTATGGACAAATTGTTTATCTAATGGTCCTCGTTGAACTTTGGGTTTTGTTGGAAAAAATTTGGAGATTAAGAATAGATTTTCTTTTTAATGGGTTATCCTTTTCTGGATTATCTGACCTTGTACTAACATTTTTGGTTTTGGTTTTGGTTAAATCCTAAAGACATGGGATGTATATAGTTCTCTTTGGTGGATTACGTGATTCTCTAGAATTTGATTATAGTACTCTTAATGTGAACAAGTCTTCCTAAATACTCGTCTTTTGGAGAAAATATGAGTTTGTGTAAAAGTTGAAAGTCAACATGATAAGTTATTATGTTTCCTTATGAATAAATTCCTTAATAAAAAGTAACTTAAAACAAAAATGTTGTCTATTAAATTTTCCTACTGGGGAATCGAATACCGTTTAACCCATCACAAGTTTGTGATTTTTTTGTGGTTAAATTTCTCCTAAACATGTTTTCTATCACACTCCATCAGAACATGACCCTTTGTTTTTTCCTCCATGTCCATATTTTCATACTTGTAATCCTAGTATGGGTTAACTCGGGAGACCTCTGTGCTTATCTTTCTTTATTTTAAATTGATTGTTTTACCGACTCTTGTTCTGATGTGGGAATTTCAAGGATGTTTCCAAGATCAATTTTTAAAATTGCGAGGACGCAATTCCCAAAAGGGGGGAAGGATGTAACACCCCAGGTAAATAAAGAATATGACATTTCAATATTTATCCATATTTGTGAATAAAATATTGATATGACTTTAAAGGGGACGCTATGCTCGATGGCGTACCCAACACGCAACAACGAGTTTCTTGGGAATCTTACGTTGCACTCTAATAATAAAATAATATTATTTTAAATGGTAGTTAACATGTAGCCGTTGTAATGGAGGGAATGGATATAAATAACTAAAATATGATTATATATGTTTTTAAATGTTTTTACATTTATCCAATAAAGGATAGAGGCTTAAAATACGGAAAAAATTCAATTTTAGGCGTATATGCCCTAGTTTTCACTAAAAGTTCACTTATCACCTTTTGATGTTGAACCATCATTAAATTTAGTTTTGTTCACTTATAAACATTATTTTGGACCAAATAAAACTCTTATTAAGAATCGGGACATCAAAATTTACTTTGTGTAAATTTTTGGTATCTTTCCGATAAAGTTCATTTTTTAATGAATAGTGTAAAATGTTTTATTTTAATTCAAAACCTCTTTTTAATATAATTTATTTATATGATTAGATTATATTTTGAATTGGTTTTAAAGTGAAATTAGAATATATTTTTACCATTAAATCCAATAGTGGTTGTTGGAATTAATTTCACTTTGAAATCAGACTAAAACCAGTGTCAATATTTTGATACTTATTGTTTCATAAAAACAAGTTATTTGCTCGGACATCGGGAATTAATTATTAAATTAATTAATGTGACTTATATTTTTTGAATTTTTTAAAATATACTTCATTTTTGAATTCAAAATATCAAATATAGCTTAGGGTGAATTTTTTGGATTTTTCTGAAAAACATCAATTTTTGATGAATAGTGACACCACTAAGTGGTACTTATGAAAACTGATTTTTCCATTTAAATGAAATTTTTCCCTCTAGAAGTAAAATGTGGTTCAATGGGATAAAAATAATTTTTTGGTGAATAGTAACTTATTAAGTTTTTAATCGCGATTAGTGGTAATTAGTGTAGTTTAAGGTAAAAATAATGCTTTAATAAAATGAGATGAGCTTGACACATGTCCTACCCTCATTGGTTGTGTCATGGCCGACCAAGAAAAGCCATGGGTAAAATTGGGGACCCCATGGATCCACTTTGGTTGGGAAATGACATAAATAACTTTTTATTTAATGTAAAAGTAAAAATGACACAAACATTATATGTTTTACTAAAACAATTTTTAAGTGTGGTTATACAAGTCATCGTTTTGATTATAAATAGTCATTGGAAAGATAAAAAGATTTCCTGCATCATAGTATGTTTTTATAATTTTTAGACATTAAATAAATTAAATTATTTATTACATAATAATGATGCAGCGATGACAACATTATTTGACGATTTAAATAAAATGGAAAGATAATGTAAAATCTATGAACTACACATGTCCAAAAATTATTAGACGGGTGGATTTCGAACCCTTATCACCTTATCCACGAATTATATCAATGTGGGATCTTTTAAAACCGAAACACATTTTCAAATAAAGTAATATTTCTTACTTTCCAAAAGTGCCCCTCCTCTCCCCTTATAAAAGGCCCTCACCTCTACCTCATTTCACACACTCCTCAAGCCTTTGGATCGGCCAACCCCTGCCCATTTACTCTCTCAACATCCCTATCCTCATCCTAGAGGATTCCCTTTGGGCAGAATCCTTTCAAAGGAAGCCTTTAGGCTCAAATCAAAAGGAGTTACACTTTTAAAGGTAATTGATTCTCTCATGTTCATTTGTTTTATTTTTCCTCTCCAACCCCCTAAACTCTTTTTATTTACTTCTTTTGTAACAAAACCAGTATCTTAAATATACTAGGATGTTGTTATATGATTTATTCGAGCTACACTCTCACACAAATACATCAAATGGTTAAAGAACATACGGTTTCTGTGGATGGTGAAATTCTGCCTCCCGAAACAATGATTGTTCAATACTCATTTAACACCATCAAAGGTGGCCATTATGATGTCACTATTTTTTTATATGATATATAATATGTTTATTCTTTCCTTAATCTTCTGTTTTTTTTTCATTTTGGGCATACATTTATGGTTTCCATTATGGGTAAACGCGATATCTTCATTTAAGGAAGTGCGGACTACCGCCCCCTCAAAGTGATTTGATTCGTTAAATACCATATATGGTACGTATAAATTATGGAACTATGATATTATATATGATATTATACTGGAATTATGATATAACTTTATATCATTATTATTCCATTCTATAAAATATGAAATAGAAATGAAAGTAGCGTTCATACGTATGTACGGCTTACCGTCTCCATGAACGGTGCATTTCATTTCTTACCTATAAATGATTATGTAATGTTATAAATGCATTAATTTACTGGATATATATGAAATATATGATATCTACATCATGAATAAAATTCTGGATATAATAAACATTTGGCCACACGAACAACATGTAATTGAAAGAAGTCCTCTTTCGACTTAAGAACCAAATATCGGCAAAACAAATATTATTAACTTAAATGATTACATAATGTTTATGACATGGTAATAAGTGATATAAAAGGAATAATGAACTTGAAAAAGGTTCTTAAGGAATTATAAATTAACTCAAGTTTATTATTCAGGAGATTAAAGAACGATCGAGTCAAGTCGGACCCGAGGTAAGGGATCATACTCATCTCTTTCTTTTTAAGTACACACTTTTATGTCTTTCCTTTTAAAGCTCATCTTTCTTGTCATTGGGATGATCTTTTATATTACACTTACTGTAATTTTTATGTTCATGTGATGAGAGACCCTATTCTCTCTCATCAATCCATTTTGGAAGTTTTGAGAGGCGCCGTTAGGCTGCCGAACTTTCGTAAGAGATCTAACCTCTCTCTTTCTTTTTAAGTACTCTCCTTTATGTCACTTCTTTTTAGCTCCTCTTTGTAATGTTGGGGGATGTTCTTTTATATTCCTCTTTCTGTACATTTTATTTTAATGTGATGAGATACCCTATTTGATCTCATCAATCCATATTCCGAAGTTTTATGTGGCGCCGTTAGGCTGCCGAGTTTTTATAAGGGATTTTTCATCTCACTTTTATTTCTGTGAGATTTATGCTACATTTGCCACAAATTCCATTGAGTGGGGTATTTACTGCCCATTATTCTACTCTTTGTGTAATATACTTTCGTTTATGAGTATTTACATCAATTATCTATTGTCCTTCTTTCATGGGGTGTATGTTTTGAAAGATACCCAAGTCGGTAAGGGAACCTTTCACCCTCCTCCTTTTTAAAAGACTTCTTTTGTTGGGACTTTTACTTTACATATTGTTATATTGGGATATGTTCTCATATATCTTTATTGATGAAAACTTTATGTCCAAGTGATGAGATACACTTTTTATCTCCCATAAACTCATTTTGATGTGATGCCGTTAGGCTGTTAAGGGAACTTTTTAACCCAATTTCGATTTCTTTGGGTTCAACATGTAGTCATTGAATATGTCATCCATTGAATATGTGTGAATGACCTTTTATTGTTTTACACTTAATATCCACTTATATTTGGTGTATTTGTCACACATATTTTTGAGATTGATTTGTCCTTAATTTAAGGATACCTTCTTTATAAGGGATTTCATCACATTTGACATTTCTATTGAGGGTTCATTGTTGTTATGCACCAATTCACTCTTATATGGTGTATATACTATCCTTTGGTGTATTAGATCATGAATCCATTTATTCTCATGATATTATAAAGTTCTGACTAAATGTTATTCCTCAGTTATTTTATTCAAGTGTCTCTAATTTTGGTAAAACCCCTTTAATCAAAATATCGTTTTAAATGTTTTAATTATTTGTTCTAATTAATATCCATGTTTTCAAAATGGTTTTAAGGATTTATTTATATGGATATTAATGGTTTAAAATTTTAATCTTCAAGGTGGTATGGGACACTATGATTCAAAAACCTCTTTATTAAATGTTTTAAATGGTTTTGGAAAGGGTTTCTTTTTGAATGGATTCATTATTTCAATATACTAAAGTGTTATATTGTGATTGAAATGTGGAAATGTTATGTTTCCTTTATGTATGTTTTATGTGATACATTTATGTTATGGTTCTTGGGCATTGTTATGAAAACGGGTGGTTCCGTGATAAACTAAGGGAGGGTGAGCCCGATATAGCTCTCCAATGCATTGGGTAACGCAAAGGAGTGAAACGTTAAGGTTTCTCTAAAGATATTTAGGGAATATACTGTGATGGGTATTCCAAACGTAACCAATAAGGTTTCTCCCTACGTAAGAATGTTATGAATGCCTCAAGTTACCTTTATGTCTTATGACTTCTATGATTTATTCATGGTTTGATGAGGTATGTTAAAGTGCCTTTGTTTTATGGGTAAAGTATGATTTCATTATTTTGTATATATGAACTCATGTTTCCTTTCCATATTTTTTATAACCCTTGCTGAGCTTTTTATGCTCATCCCAAGTTTTTGAAATGTTTTTCAAAGGTCAAGGGAAAGGTACATGATGTGATGATAGTGTCAAGGATGTGTCAAGAAAGAATCAATGTTTTATTTTCAATATGTTTCCATTGATGGGAAGAACGAATAATGTCTTTTATGTAACCACATTGTTTAAATGTGGAATGTAATGCACGTTTCATGAACTAATTCTCTAAAACTCTATACCTGAAAAGATCATCAATGTGTAATCTTGTGATAACTCAAGATTATGTAAGGTTTAAGGCTGGGGCCTTATATTAACACATGACCAAACCTTATTGGTTAATCCATTTATGACAATGGGAATAATTGGGTCTATTTTGGGACTCCTTTGATCCCATTGGCAGTGATAATGACACTTTAGATTAATTAATTTAATGTAAAGGCAAAGATGACATAAACAAAAATTATTTAGTAAATTAATTTTTATATGGTGTTATATAAGTAATATTTTTTACTATAAATATTCATTGGAAATATAAAGATATTTCCTACATTATGGTATTTTTTATAATTTTTAGATATCTAATAAATTATATTATTTATGACACAGTAATGATGCAGTGTTTACCTCATTAATAAATCATTTAAATAAATAAGATTATAAATATTAAAATAACATCCAAAACTTGTCTAATTCATATTGGATGATTATATTTCGACCATGAGTCTTCTTATCTAGGAATATAATGATTTTTGGACCTTTAGAAACTGAGTATCATTATATAATAAAATAATATTATTACACTTTCCTAAAGAGCCCCTCCTCCGCATTATAAAGAGCCCTCACTTATAACAAATTCCACACACCTCTCAAGCCTCTAGTCTCATAAAAAATCTACCCAATTAATCTCCCTACATCCCTCTACTCCTCCTATAAGCCTTATTTTATGCAGAATTCACTTCAAGAATTCCTTTTGGTTCAAACCAAAGGAAGTTACCCAAATTAAAGGTAACAGTTTCTCTTACATTCTTTTGTTTTATTTTGTATTATTTTACTTCTCCAACCCCTAAACTCTTTTCATTACATTTATTTATAACAACAACAGTATCATAAATATACTAAAATGTTTTTATAAGAATTATTTTAACTACAGTTACACACACGTCCATCAGATGGGTGATGAAAATATTGTTTCTGTGGATGGCAAACTAACGCTTCACGAGACGATGATTGTTCGATTATCTCCTACCGCCTATCATGGTGGCCATTAAGATAAAACTATTTTTATATATTATATATATTATTTTTATTTTTTCTATATTCTTATGTATTTTACATTTATATCCTACCATTATGGTTTCCATTATGGGTAAACGCGATAATTTCATTTGAGGAAGTGTAGACTACCGCCCCCTCAAAGTGATATGACTCATTAATGCCATATGTGGGACATATAAAATATAGAGTTAATGATATTATAAATGATATTATAATGTAATTATAATATAATTATTTATCATTTTTTTAATTCCATTAATATATGAAATGGAAATGAATGTAGCGTTTATGCGTACGTACAACTTACTGTCTCCAAGAACGGTGCATTTCATTTCTTACCTCTAAATGTTATGTACTACTATAAATAAATGTTTATAATGGATATATATGATATATATGATATTAAAATCATAAATATAATTTTTTATATAATGAACGTTTGACTGTGTGAACAACTTGTAATGATAAGAAGTCTATTTTTGACTCATGTACCAAATATCGACAAACAACCATTATTAACTTAAATGATTTCATAATATCTATAACATGGTAATAATTTATATAAAAAGAATAATAAACCTGAAAAAAGTTCTTAAGAAATTAGAAATTAACTTTAGTTTATTATTCAGGAAGAACAAGGAACAAACCAGTCAAGTCGGACATGAGGTATGGGATTTTCTTATCTCACCTTTAATTCCGTGAGATTTCCATTGTTTGCCACCTATTCATTGCATGTCATTCATTTTGTACTTCCATTTCATATATATTATCATGATTATCATTATATTTATTGTATTATGTGATTAATTTTTTGGATATTAACTTTTGGTCATACTAATCGGTTGATTACAATGTGGTAAATGGTTTCATCTCACTTTTTATTCCCGTGAGATTCATGCTATATTTGCCAATATTTACTTTTGTGTGGTGTATTTACTCCCCATTATTGTACTATTTGTGTAATATACTTTCATTTATGATTATTTACATCTTCATTTTATAATCCTTCTTTCATGTGGTGTATGTTTTGTACGTTACCAAATTGGTAAGAGAACCTTTCACCATCCTCTTTTTAAAAGACTTCTTTTTTGTTATGTCTTTTAATTTACGTCTTATTATGTTGGGATATGATATACTATATCTTTATTGATTAAAAATTTATTTCCAAGTGATGAGATACCCTTTTTATCTAATCAACTCATTTTATGAATTTTAACGTGACGTCGTTAGGCTGTTGAATGTTTACAAGGGAACTTTTTATCCCAATTTAAATTCTTTGAGTTCAACTTGTAATTCTTGAATATGTCATCATTTGAATTTGTGAAAATGACCTCTGATTGTTTTACACATAATATCCTCTTATATTGGGTGTATTTTTTTATTTTACACATAATTATGTGATTTATTTATCCTTAATTTAAGGATACCCTCTTTATAAGGGATTTCATCTCAATTTATATTTCCATTGAGAATACATTGTTGTTATCCACTAATTCACTATTATATGGTGTATATACTATCCTTTGACATATTATATCATGAATCCCTTTATTCTAGTAATATTATAAAGTTATGATTAAATTTGATTTCTCAATTATTTGTATTCAAACGTCTCTCATTTAGTAAAAAACCCTTTAACTAAAATATCATTTAAAATGTTTTAGGGACTTATTATTATAAATATTTCTATTTAATTTCCATGTTTTAAAAATGTTTTTGAGGATTTATATATATGGATATTAATTTTTTAAAAATGGTAATTCTTCTAAAATCTCTAAAGTGGTATGGGAAACTTTGATTCAAAAATATCATTTTAAATTCTTTTGAAAATGATTCGATAAAGAATTGTTTATTTAAATATCTTGATTTGATATATTGGAATGTTTAAATGTTATCTTTCCTTTATACATGAGATATATGTTATGATTATTTTGTGGTTATTAAGCTTCTTGTCACATATACAGGTGGTTTCGTGATAACCATAGGGTGGGTGAGCCCGAGATAGCTCTCTAATGCATTGGGTATCGTGATGTAGGTAAACGTGATTTTTATCCTCAGAGATTTAGGGAATATACTGTGATGGATAATCCAAGTGTAAATACCTATGTAGCTGTGATAGATACAATGTATGTTTGATATGGATTCCATAAGTAACATTTATGATTTATTATTTGTGTGTGTTATACATAAATCTTATGATTTCGTAGGGTATGTTATGATTTAAAAGTATAGTTTCATTGACTTGTATTTATTGATGGGATAATGTTTTCCTCCCTTATTATGTAACCCTTATTGAGCTTTTTATGCTCATCCCAAGTATTTGAAATGTCTTTTATAGGACTTAAATAAGATTAGGGTCCATTATGGGATCAAGGAAAAGTCATGCTATCTTAAACATGGATCTAGACATGACTCTTTTTTCAAGATTTTTTATTTTGTGAAAAAAATGGAATTTGAGTATAAGTTTCTACTTTGTAATTTTTGGAAATAAATGTAATAGTTAAGACCTAATTCTCTAAAAATCTAAAACTAAAAAGTTCCTCAATGTGAATTACTCGTTTAATTCAATATTATGTAATGTTTTAAGGTCGGGTCCTTATAGTTTGTATTAGAGGTCGATTTAGAAAAATTTAGTGATTTGGAGTTTTCTTTAGACACATGGTTAGTCCCCATGTCTATTATTTCAAATAAATACTTGTTTTATAACTTTTTTAGATCATGTAAAGTTAGTTAAAAATGGAAGAAGGAGTATCTAAAATAGAATTTCTATCTATGCCTGATGACATGCTTGTAATAATTATTGCAAAGTCATGTTTGGATGATTGTGAAACCTTTTCTAACATACAACTCAATTTCAAGTAGTTGTTTGAGATATCAAACACCTCTACTATACCTATTTACCATAGTGGATCATCGGTTGTATTTAGAAAAATCCTATTTTCACAATATCTTCATATTTTCAAGAAAGGTAAATTTTATCAATGAATTTTCAAATATTTTACCTTATCAGAAGATTTTGAAGCATATTATGATTTTAAAAAAGGTGCTGAAGAAGGAGACCCTTGTGCAACCTATTTATATTTTCTTTTACAATATATTCCCTCATTACATACCTATGGTATTTTAAAAAGACCATTAATTGAAATTTTTAACTCCAATTTGGTCTGACTATTTTATAGAAATCATATTTTATCAGATCTTTTGAAATTACATGTCATACATGATTACTTTCCAAAATAGTTTTTCTGTGAACACCCATATGACCCATGTTGTACAAGGTGCATTTGGATGGAGGAAGCAAATGATTTTGAAGGATCTCTAAATCATTGTCACAATGCATGGACCTTCTACCTACGTGAACAATATGACGATGAAACCAAATGGACGCCATGATCAAGGTTTGATGTTCTTAATTTTGAGGATTGTTTTATTTTATCATATGGTGGTGAAATAAGACTTAAATAATTAGGATGTTCAGACCATAATGAATTTGGATGAAAATGAGAGGTATATGGAAACCATTGAGGTTAAAAACATTTTAGGGTTTTTTTTGAGTTTTATAAAATAGACACCCCATAGGATGGGTGACAACCCGTCACATTCGGCAAGGCTTCAGGAATCAAACCCACAGCCGAAGGGCGAAAAGGGCGCATAGCCTACCACTAGCCTACTTGAAGTCCCTGGTTAGAATGACTTATTATTTTAGTAAAATGTTTTTATGGAACAAGAATAAGTTGATTTGTTGAACTTATGTTTTATCAAATGGATATATTCAGTATAGAAAAATGATTTAGAGATTATGTGGTAAAGGTTTTTATGGAAGACGTTCTCTCTTTTGAGGAAACACTATATACCAAAGGAAGATATAATACTATGGGATTTCAATTGTGGAATAATGGTTGAAATTTTAGTTTGGAAGAATCTATGTTTTTATTATGTACATATGATGATTTTATTTATTTATGAAAATGATTACCCTATCATGGAGAATATGTGATTAGCTTAATTACTTTTCAATATGATACATTATGAGTAATTGGTGTTATTTGGAGATAAATGTTAAGATGTATCTTGGAAGTATATGTAATTAAATCCTAATGATATTAGGGTTTCAATAATAGTTTGGATTACTTTTGAATAATTTTATGGACAATTTTTTATTGAATGGTATCGGTTGAACTTTGGGTATTGTTTTACAAATTTTAGAGATTAAGAGTAGTTTTTATCTTTGTAAAAGATTATCCTTTTTGGGTATTATCTTCTCTCTCACTACCCATTTTGGTTTTAGTTGATGTCTAAAGACCAGGGAAATATATAGTTCTTCTTTTTTGGATTATGTGATTCTCAAAAAGATGAATCTTGTGCTTTTTATGTGACCAAGTCTTTTTGAATTCTCTATGTTTAGAGAAAAGAATAGTTTTTGGTAAAAACTTATTAAAGGATGAAACTCTACTTAAAGTTAAGTATATTTTCATATGTTCTTATTATATGTAGTAAATGAATTCCTCAAAATTATGAAAAGGAACGTAAAACAAAAACACTGTTGGATTACATTTCCTACTGGGTAATCAAATATCATTTAACACATCATAAGTCTGTGATTTTCTGGTGGTTAACATTCTCTTAATAATGTTTTCTATCACTCTCCATCAGAACTTGGCCATTTTTTCTCTCTTCCATATGCATGTTTTCCAACATGGTATCCCATTACGGTTTTTCTCAAGTGACCATTATACTTTTGTTTATTTATTTTAAAGTGATATTTTTACTGGCTCTTTTTCGATGTGGGATTATTAATGAAGTTTCCAAGCCCTGTTTTAAAATTTCAAGGACGCAATTCCAAAAAGTGGGGAAGGATGTAACATCCTAGATAAATAAGGTATAAGAAACTTTTCATATTTTTTGTTATTTGTGAATTAAATATTTATTTTACTTTAAAGTGCTTTCTATGTTCGATAGTGTACCTGATACGCAACAACGGGTTTCTTTGAAATCATATGTTGCACACTAATAATATAATATTATTATTTTAAATGGTAGTTTACACAAAGATTTTTTATTGGAGGGAATGAAAAAAATAACTACAATATGATTATACATGTTTGTTTCATGTATTTACATTTATCCAATAAAAAGTTATAGGCTTAAGATATGAATGAATATAACTTTAAGCATAATTTACATTAAAAGGTTGATTTACCATTTTTAATGGAGAACCCTATTTAAATTTAGTTTTTATCTCATTAATACATTCTATTTGAACAAATAAAATCCTTATTTATAATGGGGACATTAAAATTTAGTTTGTGTAATTTTTTGAAATTTTTCCGATAAAGATCATTTTTTAATGAATTGTTAAAAATATTGTACTTTAATTCAAAACTGTATTTTAATATAATTAATTTATAAGGTTATATTATCTTTTTAATTGGTTTTAAGGTGTAATTATAATATATTTTTACTATTTAATCCAATTTTGTTCATCGGAATTAATTTCACTTTGAAATTGGACATAAACAAGTGTCAGTCTTTTAATAGTTATTGTTTATTAAAAACCCTATTTATTTTAACAATGAGAATTAATTTTAAATTAATTAATGCAAAATCCATGTTTAGAATTTCGTAAGACATCCTTTTTTTAATTTTTAATATCAAATATAGCTTAGGCTGAATTTTTTTTATTTTTCTGAAAAACTTCATTTTTTTAATGAATAGTGAAACCACTTAGTAGTAGTTAAAAATATTGACTTTTTAATTTAAATGAAATTTTACCACTTATGTGAATTGAATTTTGAAAATATGACATAAATGTTTATTATTAATAAGTAAAATTTTGTTCAATAAGATAAAAATATTTTTTGGTGAATAGTAACTTTTGACTTTTATTTACCGCAGTTAAAGGTAAATAGGGATATTCAAGATAAAACGAAAATTTTAATAATTCCAAATTACCTTAATAGTTGTCCAAACCTTATTTTTTGAGTCATTTACGACCATGGGAATCTTTGGGTCGATTTTGGGACCCTGTGGAGCCACTTGGGAGTGATAATGACACTTTAGATTAATTAATTTAATGTAAGGGAAAAAATTACTTAAACAAAAAACTATTAGTAAATTAATTTTTATATGGTTTTATATATGTAATATTTTTTACTATAAATATTTATTGGAAAAATAAAATGTTTTCCTACATCATTTCATTTTTTCATAATTTTTAGATATCAAATAAATTAAATTTTTTATGATAGAATAATGATGCAGTGTTTACCTCATTAATAAATCATTTAAATAAATAAGATTACAAATATTAAAATAACATCCAAAACTTGTCAAATTATTATTGGATGATTTTATTTCGACCATGAGTAATTATATCTTATACTCTAATCATTTTTAGATTTTTAGAAACTGAATATCATTTTATAATAAAATAATATTTCACACTTTCCTAAAGAGCCCCTCCTCCCCCTTATAAAAACAACTCACTTATAACCAACTACACACACCTCTCAAGATTTTAGGCTCATCCAAACACTGCCCCATTAATCTCCCTATATCCCTCTACTCCTCCAAAAAGCCTAACCTTAGGCAGAAGGCACTTCAGGAATTCCTTTTGGTTCAATCCAAAGGAAGTTACCCAAATTAAAGGTAACAGTTTCTCTTAAATTCTTTTGTTTTATTTTGTTTTATTTTACTTCAAACCCCTAAACTATTTTTATTCCTTTATTTTATAACACAATAATTATCCTAAAAATACTAGGATGTGTTTATAAGATGGATTTGAACTACACTTACACACACACCCATCAAATGGGCGAAGACATACTCTTTCTGTGGATGGCATACTAACGCCTCACAAGACGATGATTGTTCGATTATCTCCTACCACCTATAATGGTGGCCATTTAGATGACACTATATTTATATATGATATATATAATGTTTATTTTTTCTTTATGATTCTGTATTTTACATTTATATCCTACCTTTATGGTTCCATTATGGGTAAACGCGATAATTTCATTTGGGAAAGTGCGGACTACCGCCCCTTCAAAGTGATATGACTCGTTAATTCCATTTGTGGGATGTATAAAGGATAGATTTATTGATATTATATATGATATTATACTTGAATTATAATATACCTATTTATAATTGTGTTTTAATTACATTAAAATAAGAAATATAAATGAAAGTAGTGTTCATTCGTACGTACGGCTTACCGTCTCCATGAACGGTGCATTTCATTTCTTACCTCAAAATGTTATTTACTATTATAAATACATATATATAATGGATATATATGATATATATGATATATAAATCATAAATATAATTCTTGATATAATGAAATTTTGACAATGTGAACAACTTGTAATTATTATAAGTCTATTATTGACTCCAGTACCAAATATCGACAAAACAACCATTATTAACTTAAATGATTTCATCATATCTATAACATGGTAATAAATGATATAAAAATAATAAAAATCTTGAAAAAGGTTATTAATCAAGTATAAATTAACATTATTTTATTATTCTGGAAGAATAAGGAATAAACAAGTCAAGTCAGACGGGAGGTAAGGGATTTTCTTATCTCACTTTTATTCCATGAGATTTCCATTGTTCGCCACTTATTCATTTCATCTTGTGTATTTTGTACTTTAACATCATATAAATTATCATTATTATCATTATATTCTTGGTATTATATGATTCATTTGTTGGATATTAACTTTTGTAATACGACTTAGTTGATTACAACGTGGTAAGGGGTTTCATCTCACCTTTTATTCCTGCAAGATTCGTGCTTTATTTTCCACTATTTCCATTTGTGTGGTGTATGTACTTCCCATGATTATACTCTTTGGGTAATATAATTTCATTTATGAGTATTTAAATCTTCATTGTATGATCCTTCTTTCATGTGGTGTATGTTTTGTACCTTACCGAATCGGTAAGGGAACCTTTCACCCTCCTCTTTTTAAAAGACTTATTTTTGTTATGTCTTTTAATTTACATCTTATTATCTTGGGATATATTCTACTATATCCTTATTGATTTAAAATTTTTGACCAAGTGGTGAGATACCCTTTTATCTCATCAACTCATTCTCTAAATTTTAATGTGACGTCGTTAGGCTATCGAATTTTTACAAGGGAACTTTTTAACCCAATCTCAATTCATTGGGTTCAACTTGTACTTATTGAATATGTCGTCCTATGAATATGTGTAAATGACCTTTGATTTTTTTAACATAATATCCACTTATATTGTGTGTATTTATATTTTTCAAACATAATTATTTGATTTATTTATCCTTAATTTATGGATACCATCTTTATAAGGGATTTCATCTCAATATACATTTCCTTTGAGACTCCATTGTTGTTATCCACCAATTCACTCTTATATGGTGTATATACTGTCCTTTGACATATTATATCATGAATCCCTTTATTATCATGATATTATTAAGTTTGGATTAAATGTAATTCCTCAATTATTTGTATTGAATAGCCTCTTATTTTGTTAAAAACTCTTTAACTAAAATATCATTTAAAATGTTTTAGAGACTTATTATTCTAAATATTTATTTCTAATGTCCATATTTTAAGAATTGTTTTGAGGATTTATATATATGGACATTAATTTTTTAAAATGGTAATTCCATTAAAATATCCATAATGTTATGGGACACTTTGATTCAAAAATATCATTTTAAATGGTTTTTAAAATGATTCGATAGAGTAGTGTTTATTTCAATATCTTGATTTGATATATTGGAATGTGGAAATATTATCTTTCATTTATACTTGTGATATGTTTTATGATTATGTTATGGTTTTTGTGCATTTTGTTACGTATACGTGTGGTTCTATGATAAACCTAGGGTGGGTGAGCCCAATATAGCTCTCCAATTCATTTGGTAACATGACTGAGGTAAATGTGAGGTTTCTCCTAAGAGATTTAGGTAATAAACTAAGATGGATATTCCAAGTGTAACTCCCGATGTAGCTATGAAAGATATAATTTATATTTGATATGGATTCCATAATTAACCTTTATGATTTATGAGTTGTGTTTTTTATTCATAAATCTTATGATTTCATATGGTGTGATATGATTGAAAATTGTAGTTTCATTGAATTGTATTTATTGATGGGGTAATGTTTTCCTTCCAAATTTTATAACCCTTACTGAGTATTTTATTCTCATCCCAATTATTTCAAATGTCTTTAACAGGACTTAATGAAGATTAGGGTCAAGGATGGGATCATGGAAAAGTCATGATATCTTAAACATGGATCTAGACATAACACTTTTTTCAAGAGTTTTTGTTCTATGAAAAAAATGTAAACTAAGTAGAAGTTTCTACATTGTAATTTGTGAAATGAAATTTAACATTTAAGACCTAATTATCTAAAACTCTAAACCTAAAAAGTTCCTCAATGTGAATTACTCATTTAATTCAATATTATGTAATTTTTTAAGGATGGGTTCTTACAATATTACTATAGGTGGATTATTATTATACTATTTTTTTAATTGGGTAAAATCATAACATTTTGTAATCTATTTTTTCAATATGAGTTTTTACATTGATTATGTTTCACCCATTTAATATGATTAATTCATTAGACATAGTAACTGATAATAGGGGACCATTATATCCCCTTTATGCATCATTAGGTATCATGAGAAAAACAATTTTTGGTATTTTGACTACACCTTACTTGTTTATGTATTTTTTCTTGGTACATGGTCATGACTATAATGATCATGACCACCACATCCCAAAGTCAGTGGTTACTTTTTTATATAGTCATAATATAAAACTGATCCCATTCTAAAAGAAAAAATAGTTTAGTAGCCACAGTATTCTAGATACAAACATAAATCTCACATTAAATTTGAAAACATGAAACATAACTTTGTGAATGTAAAAAAAATTTCTTCTATGAACTCACTCAAAGATTTATTATTCATTTCTTGGGGAAGGGAAACAATATAAGAGTGAGGTCAGATACTCAATAATAGTTATATAAACTATAGCTATCATGAATAAATAAATCATAATCAACAATCAATTATCAATATGGAAATTTAAATATCTGAACACACATTCCATTTAATCAATAACTTGACTATCTTGATTAGATAATGATTAATAAATATTGAATGTTAAATAACTAAACATCCATTCCAACTAATCAAAAACATGAGAAGAAAATGAATCCATGGATAATATCAATTCAATAATCCCATGGATAACAGTAATTTAATTTCTAATAAAGGAAATTACTAATACTAGACATCATGATCTCAGAAATAATGAAATCTATACTATCAAGACCTTTCACCATATGGGTTAAAACTATTGGTAAACTCCCATGTAATTATATCTTACTAATTCGCCTCATGGGACTATTGATGTATTAAGGGGATATATAATTTTGGTCCCCAACCATAACTCAATGTCCAATACATTCCACATATATCAAATAATTAATTTAATTCATGGAAAATATTCCTTATCAATAAATGTATATATTGAATAAATAATATGGAATATCTATATTCCAACATTGAATCATATAACATTAAATGTAAAATTATATATATATAAATGATATAAATTTTAAGCAATAATCATATTTATGATAAATAATATGGATATTGAGGGGAAATGTAAAGTCCAATGATCATAAGAAAGTGAATAT
Organism: Viscum album; assembly: GCA_963277665.1. NCBI lineage: Eukaryota > Viridiplantae > Streptophyta > Magnoliopsida > Santalales > Viscaceae > Viscum > Viscum album. The sequence goes on from OY728152.1 coordinate 1,392,739,238, forward strand.
TTTATGGGAGAGTTAATGATTAAAAATAATAATCAAGAAATAGAATTTCATTACATTCCCAAGTCAAATTGATCATAATAAGTCTAGATAAATAATAAATATGTTATAACTAAAACATATCTCTTGCAGATTATATGTAAAATAAATTATTCTTGACAATGATGAATATAAATACCAAAAAAATATTTAGAAATATTCTTGAGGAAAAAAAAATTTTAACTTTGAATATCTATTTAGACAAACTATAAATATCCAGAATATTAGGAACACAATTTTATTTTACAAAAATAATCTTTTTTATGTTTTTAAGTAATATTCAAATAAATCAGTGGTCTTGATAGTGATATTTTCTATTCATGTTGAGTATGTTAAAAATATATATTCATTTTTACATTTTATAAAAAAAATTAAAAACTAAATTATTTGTATAAAAAGGAAGATTCAATCAAAAATTTTTTGAAAAAATTTAAAATATGAGTAAAATTAATTTAAAAAATCCTAATAAAACATTTTTTAAACTTTTTTTAAAAAACCTGGGTTTGGAAAGAATGTATTTTAATATAAATAGATACATGAAGTTGGATTTTATTAAAACAAATTCTAAATCATTTTATGTAAAAAAGGAAGAGGGAACTAAAACATGGTAAATTCTTGAATAACCGGAGGAGAATATTATTAAACGTTTTATTGTAAAATAGTAATATAATTTCATTAAAAAGAAATTCAATCATAAACAATAATTATTAAAATAATATTCAATCATAAATATCTTACCACTTCTATAAATTTTGAATCATAATCTCTATGAAAGGAATTATATCAAATGATAAATTAAATACCATAATATAAATTTATCCATGATATAACATATAAAATTGGTAATAGATACACTTCATAAAAGAATATTTGTTTAAATATGAAATATTTCCTAAAGAAGGAAATTTCAGTTGGGAATACCTTAAAATGATCATAACAATGAATTGAGAATTAATTAATAAATCAATTTTGTTGATTAAAAATAAATCCAAATAGAACAAGAGGAAATTAAAAAATATAATCAAAATTTACTACATACATAATATTATAATATCAAAGATAATAAATAATTAATATATCCTAATGAAAAAAATTGTGTTATGATGTTCTTTACTATTTCGTAAATTTCATGTCAAATCCCATTGTATTTAATAATTCAAATTAAAACATAAAATACCATAAATTATAAATTATTCATTTTATTAAAAGTGAAATGGGATATATTTACCCTATATAAATAAATTAGGTGCATAATAATAAAATATTCCTCAATGAAAAGAAATTGAGACAAAATCCCATACCTCACACATCCTTTTTGTTGAAAGCACATTAAAATGTTGTATAATGGTTTTAATAATTTCATTAATTTATAAGAGAACCATATTAATATTTATAACATTACATATGATCCTATTATAAAATCATACCACCAATTCATTAAAAATGTATTTTTATAACTATTGTTTCAAGTGTAAATTACCTTGTTTTCTCATGCATGATTTATCATGAAGGTTATGGTTCTTGTGTAGAAAATATAGTTACATAATTCCCCGAATGAAATTATTGTTATAAATAGAACATTTACATATTGTATTAATTTTTTATAACCATTTTTGAATGTTGTATATAGAGAATGTGCCACATTGCTTCATTGATATGGTTGGTCATATGTACGCACGAGCAACAATATCATTCCCCTAATTGGTTAATGGGTAAGAAAATGGATGGTTTATTAATTTTATGAATTTAATATATTTTTATATTTATTGAAAATAGTCATTATTTTCTTCATTATGACTCTTCATGTGAGTCGGTTATGGAAAACAAATTACGCCAGTTTGTAAGGCGGTAGTCTGCTGTACAAACAAGTGACGGATTTGTATCCCATTTGATGAAGGAGGGGATGGAAAAATATTATGTCAAAAAAAATAAAATCCCAGTATATAAGTGATATTTTTTATTACATTTTAATTTATAAAAAAAATTTATGGTGTAAAATAATGAATTAAAAATAAGATTATATTGAAGATAATTGACTTCACATAGACTAACCTTCTTCTGATATGGATAATGATGTTTTAAAGATATTTTTGTAGGGTTTTTTTATCTAAATATCTTTTGAGGTTCTAATAAGTTAGGGATGTGATTCCCCTTGTATAATTAAGGAGGGGATTTTTGTAAATACCCAAAACCAAACAATAATGGAAAGTCATTATAACCACAAGTACCTCAAAAATAGATACATAATGGATTTGAGGGTGGTTAATATCAATCAAAATAAATAAAAATTAAAAAGAAACATTTTCAAAACATTTCTCCATTATCCTCTATGTTTACTTACATTTACCATTTTCTTTTTCACTATAGAAAATAGTTTATTTTACTTAAGTAATTTATCAATTAAGAATAGAATAAATTTATAATTATTATAAAATTTAAACCGAATAATCCAAAATATGATGCCAAATTTCAAAAATAAATATTCTATGTGTGTAGAAAATTAATTTTAACACAGAAACATGTAATGAAAAAAACCTAATTTTAACCATAACTATATTGAATAGATTTTTTTGTATTTAGTAATCATTATGAAAAAAAATATTTTTTGAATATTTTAAATTATTAATTATTATTATTAAAAATATTAAATCTAGTTTATGAAATTCAATAAAAATGTTGGGAAATTTTAATTTAAAATAAAACCTTCAGATGTTTCGGAAAAGTTACTTTCAATAAATGCATTTTTTAAGCTTAAGATAATCTTACATTATTTGTATAGAAATTAATAATCATGAGATGGATCTAAATTTATATAATAATATATATAATATATAACTTATTTTTAAATATATTTTCATTATATATTATTTTAATTAATGAAAATGGAGGAACATTAAGAATTTAAAAAAAGTTCTCAGAAAATTGTGATTTTAAATTTAAAAATACAATTACCTAAAAATAATTTATAAGGATGATTAATGTTTAATTAATTATTCAACATATAATTACATAAAAAATTTACTTTTAAATAAAATTCAATGAATAATGGTAATTTAAAATTACTTAATTTAATGAAAAGACATAATAATATTTGAAAAATATGAATTGTTCACTTTTCACTGAAAAAATCAACCTTCATAGAAAAATAAAATTATTTCACTCTATGATAAATCTTATAAAAAATTTTAAAAAATGAAATCCTTTAATAAAATATATTTTCAAATACTTTTATAGATTTATTATAATTATGAACGAAAAATGTAAAATAAATCACTTTTTTAAAAAACATGTTTTTTGAAGAATAAAATGACATTACTGAATATTTGAGTGATGGTTTTCTATGAATTTACCAATAATTTTTTTATTATGAACTACATATATATATATATATATATATATCATAATTCAGTTAATATTATTCAAACCTTCCAATTCAATGACTAGGTTATAATGGTCATGTTTACTTTGTATCGCAGGGTTAGTTTAGGCTTAGTGTTGTGTGTTCTATATGTTATCTAACATAATGTTGTTATTTTAAATAATGGGGGGGTCATGTTTTGAAATATATTAAATAGATTAAATTTATTTAAAATAAATATAATTTAGAATCTTAGAGTGTTACATTTACCCCACATTTGATATATTGTTTCCTTACAATTATAACTATTACTTGAAAATCAAGGGTTTGAATGTTGAAAATTCCACTATTGAAAACCCGCATTGTAAAAAAGGGTGAACAATAATTTCTCTTGATAAAAGACAAAAATAATATTTAACTTCATCTAGAATAACATGTAACTAGGTTTCTGAGTATGATAAATTTTCTGGGAATTTAAAATATTCACATGAAAAAAAAAATATTTATGCAGAGTGATTGAGAACACTGATAACAAGAATGTGAATGATCAAGAGATAGATAATTAACACAAAACCATAAATCTATGATGAGTTAAAATACCATTTGATTCATCATATATGATGATTATATGTTGACATTTTTTTCTAGATCCTTATCCTAAAGTTGATGAAATATTTTACTATCTATGAATATAAAGAAATATACATACTTGATATCTTTATATTTCATAATCAAAATTTCATCCTTTTCTTTGGCTTCATTCTCTCTCCACATAATTTATTTCTCCAAGAAATTAATATCCAAATTGAATTTTTATTTCTGAAGCACTAATATTTACTTTTCATGGATCTTGAGATCCATAAAAGAGTGACATGTCCTTCTATTTGTCTCTAAATACTTTCTAAAACCAACAGGATTAGAGCATGTTATCCAATATAATACATTAATCTCAAATCCTCAATAGTGACACACCTAATTCGACATTAATATTTATCCATTAAATCATTTAATTAAAAACAATGAAATATTAACCCAAACAACACATAGGACAGTTTTATGCATTAAATCCTTATCACCATTTGGATTTGGGTTCGAACCTCATGCCCTTATTAGATACAATGTGTTTTCACCAAACATCTCGGTTATACATTTTTCGAAACTATATTAATATAATTTTTATAACATTCATAAATTGTGAGGAACAATATTTTCCACAACATCAAATATAATATAAAACATAAAGGATACCAATTAGAATAGTCTTATTTCCTTAAAATTTAAATGCATTCTTTATTTAAAAAATTATTTATATTCTAAACTAATGGGTTGTCTTATCATAAATTTCTATAAAAATATTCTTAATCATGATAAAATACCATCACAAAAATACTCAAAAAGTTATTTTTAAGACATTGAACTTATTATCAACCTTAATATCCATTACTATATAGTTAATACCAGATAAATACATACATCCATTCAAAAATTAGCACAATCCTTAGATGTTTCATTATTCTTATAACCAAAATATCATTTATAAAAATATTTCTACATTTTAACTATTGAATCCAAAAGAAAATAAATACATCAACCATTTTACTTTAACATAAGTCATTCATTGTTCTAGGACTTAACCTTTACAAGAGGGAATCAACTTAGATAATTCCCATGTTTACCATATTTAACACAAATAACTATAAATGGGTCTTTAGGAAGAAATTTATTTCGCTATATAAAACTCCACACTTTTCCTTACAAATTGTTTTCTATAAGATATTATTTTCCACACATTAAACATTTTTCTGTTCCTTAAATACATTATCCTAGGTGTATCATTCCATATTTCTGGCATGAAATAAATATATCCTTATTTCCTCTATGTTCTCCACCAATAGAGTTCTTAGCGGTCTATATCCTTCTCTTGTTTGGTTAGTATGAGAGTTGGTTAAGGTGTGTGTTGTTAATCATATATCATAATAAATGATTAAGAATAATCAAGTTGTCTTCGACTCCAATCATCATCCATTTTGGTTTCTCATAAAAACATGTTTTCTAACATATAAATTAATAGCACGATTCCAATGGGTTCTAGTCAATGAATAAAACCAAAAAGCAGAGTTGAGAAATAATAATCATAGTTGAAAAACATGTAATAATTAATAGGATGTCTAAATCATGAAATGTGCTATTAATTCTAAGACACATTAGTTTTAAACTAGGTCATTAATTTTTATCATCTTTTTAGATCCATCATAATGGTTCATAAATATAATGTGAATCATCTTAATAATATCCCCCTTGTTTGTCAAACAAGGTGCATAGTAAGGCCTTTTTCATGTACTAGGTGATGATCAAGTAAAATCTTAATTCTCCATTTTTGGAGTTATTGACCCCAAATAAAACTCTTACAGAACCACGTATTCTTGTAGTATCCCAATTGGGATGTAAATCTTATAAAAACCACATAAACTCTTTCATAAAAAACATTAAGATATTCTTATATACTTATCCTCAAATTCTGTCACGGGGTTATGTTTCCTAAATGATGTCTTCCTAAATATAGTTCCCTAGGTTTCTACTAAACATTTTATAATATGAATTGTAAAGACCATGACTACAGTATCCTAGAGTTAGTGATTAATATTTTTATATTGGAATAAGATACAAGCAATCACATCCCAGAGGACGTAACTTTTTAATAGCCTTTGTAAACTAGATACATAATTGAATATCACATTGTTTTTTAAAACACAAAAAACCACGTAGTTAAAGTAAAAATTTACATATCCTATAACTCATTCAATATTTCCTTCTCCATATCTTGCGTAAGGAAAACAAAATTAGGGTGAGCTCAAATACTCAGTAAAATTTATATAATGTAGAAGATATCATTAATTACTAAATTATACTCAATGAGGATTAATTAATATAGAAGGGTAAATATCTAAACACATGTTCCATTTAATCAATAACTTGAATATCATTATTAGATAAGGTGTAATGGACATGTCATGGTAAATAACTGAGAACGCATTCTATTTAATAAATAACATAAGCACAAAATCAATCCATGGATAATATCAATGAAATAATTTCATGGATGATAATAATAGAATTCTTAATAAAGGGAATGCTTAATATTGGATTTCATGATCTCAAAAATCGTGATATCTATAATGTAAATGCCTTTCACAAAACAGATTAAAAATTTGGGTTAACACCCATTGAATGTTAGCTTGATGATTAACCTCGTGAGACTATTAATTCATCTAGGGGATATATAATTCTACGCCTCTCATATCACGGAATGTTCAAGTAATTACTTATATATCTAATGATTACTTTAATTAGTGGACACTATTCCTTATCATTAAAGGTCTGTATTGAATAAATAATACGGAATACCAATATTTCCACAATCAATGAAATATCTTTAAAAGTAAAACACCCTATTTTAAAATGATAAACAATTTATGTATTAAGAATACCCTTGAAAAATAATATGGATATTTAGTAGAAATATAATGTTTAACAATCATATGAAAGTGAATATTTCATAAGAAATTTAATGATCACAAAAATTAATCATGAAATATTTTGTAAATACGTTCCCTTGTCAAAATATAATTAAACAATCCAAATAAATAAAAAGGATGGCCTTAAAAAAATAATATCTCCAATGGAATATATTTAAAATAAACATTTTTTCATTGAGTAATAGAAATACAAGAAAATTATCCTCAAAAAAATCTTGAGGAAAATATACTTTTAACTTTATAAATCCCATAAAAACTATAAGTTTCCAGAATATTAGGGAAACTTTATTTAAAAAAAATAACCATTTCACCTTTTAAAGAAATATTCAAATAAATTTTTGTTCATGTTAGGCAAAAATCCCTCAAGGCATCATTGATTTTTTTTTGAGGTGATTGTGTTTGTTGACAAAGTAAACATTTGTGTTGTGATTGTTGACAATGAAAACCATGACATACAAATTTGTTGACAAAGGGGATTTCATGGTGGAATGTAGAGTTCATGAGCTGTCGTAATCGATCCATGTTTGATTCGAGAACGTTGATAATGGAATGGACGATCTGGAGGTGGTACAGAAAAGAACAGATACAAGGTGGCGCCGTTTTCCAGTGTTTGCCAAATTTTTGGGCCTGAAAATTGACAAATGAAGAAAAGTGTTTCTGGAAAAGGTACTTGCGCGCCAAGGACTTGGAGTATAGGAAACTTGTACACCATATGTTTTTCAAGATCATAAGATCAAAATATTGCTAAGAAAATAGGTTCGCGCAAGTTTGGTAGTTGGTCGCGCAAGTGTCTAAGAGGACAGAGGACTTGCACGCCGAGACTGGGTCGCGTAGGTGACTTGCGTGCCGTCACGCAGGATGGTCAATTTTCCTATAAATACTGGACCACCCCTCTTCATTAATTACAGTATTTCAACACTTTGAAGATTCCGAGCTCCCATTGCGTCGGTGTGGTGGTCGCGCAAGTGGTGGTGTGTCGCGCAAGTGGGTCTTGCGCGCCAGATTTGAAGAAGGGAGATTGTAGGATGTTGTGCGCCAATATTGGATTGGGCATAAAATGAAGTGAGTCATGCAAGTTTGGAGTTGAGGAAGCTTGTGTCTCGCAAGTGGTTGAGGAAGACTTGCGCTTGTTGTGACTTGCGTGCCGATACTTGCGCACCGAGTTAGACTTGCGCACCAAGTAAGGTTTAGTTTCGGCAGTGATTTTCGGGCTGCATGGAAGCTAGATGATTTCCTGATACCTTCGGTGCAAAGAGATATTCATCCACAGGTGAAAGTTGTACTTCAACAGAGCATCTACATACAAGGGAAGATGCATTCTTTCATGCAAATGAAGAGACCTACAGGTCTATAAACTGTGAGTGGATCCTTTTCGACGCAGTGAGAAAAGGAAGAGGAAAAAGGTGATCCTCTCCACCGGAAGTGAGCCAGAGAGAGAGAAATAGGGAGTGACCCTTGGGAAACCAGTGAGCTAACCCAAAATCTTGTAAAGGCAGTGATCCTGGGACAGAGTGACTTTACCCGAACATTGTAATCCACAACGAGTGATGTTTAGTGGAATTGGTACGACCGGAAACTTGTCGGCATATGCTCCATGGACATAGCCCTTTGCAGTGAACCAAGTAAAATTGCTATGTCTTGTGCATGATTTACTTTCAATTTACTTTGTGCAACAGGAAAGAGAGAGAAGAGTTTTTTGCTTAACAGTTAAACAAGATCAGAACGGGCGTTAATTTTAAATTAGTCATACCCTAATTCACCCCCCCCCCCTCTCAGGGTATTCAGCCTTGTGGACCAAACAATTGTTATCAGAGTGAAAGGTTGATATTAGGTCTTCTGTAAATGGAGGTCACTAATCATAAAGGGATTCCGATCTTCGATGGATGTAATTTTCAGATATGAAAGAATCGAATGCAACACTATTTCTGATCCTTGGGAATGGATGTGTTTTTAGCAGCTATGCATGGTATCATAGCTGATATTAATAGTGGTGAATTATCAGAAGATTAGCATAGAGAGTTGGATGTTGATTCCAAAGCAATCAATGCCTTAGGGGGAGCCCTTTCCAATCCCATCTACTTGATGGCGATGTCATGAAAAACGTCACATGCCATGTGGGAAAATCTTTAGAATATATATGAAGGGGATACAAAGGTCAGAGAGGCAAAGCTGCAGGTGTTGTGGAACAAATATGGAGATATGAAAATGAACCTGAATGAGTCTGTTGACGCATTCATTGACATGGTTAACATTGTTGTGGAAGATATGTGAGGTCTTGGAGAAGTCATTGAAGACATAAATATCGTAAAGCGCATCTTGAGGAAACTTCCACCTCGGTTCAATCTGAAAGTTTCAGTACTGGAAGATAAAGATCCAAAAGAGCTGACAATGGAAAATTTGCATAGTACCTTGGTTGCTTATGAAATGAGAAACGATGATAATGAGGTTGTGGAAAAGGGGAAGTCCAAAGAGGTGGCATTTAAGGCCATTAAGAAGCATACCATTGAAGATTCTCAGGAAGAAGAAGAGACAGATGAGGTAATGTCATTCCTCTCCTCAAATCTGCAAAGAGGAAAGGGAATGTTCAAAGGGAAGCTTCCACTTGCTTGCTTTAGATGTGGAAAAGTTGGTTATCTTGCTGCAAGGTGCCCCAAAAAGTTTCAAGAAGAAAACGATGAAGATGAAGTTGAAATTCCCATGAAAAAATCTACAGCCTATGTTAAAGGGAAGAAGCAGTTCAAGAGAAATTTATTTAAGAAGAAGAATCTTCTTTCACAAGAAATAGACAGTTCAGATGAGTCTGAGGGTGATGAAATTGAAGAGATAGAAAACTGCAATGATCGTGGAAAAAATGCAATGGTGGCTGTTTTCAGTAGTGCTCAAGAAAAGAAAGAAACCGAAACTGATGAGGAAGAAGAATAAATTGAAGGGAGTGTTGACATGGAAGCTGAATTAGAAGCAACTCTTGAAGAGATAGATGTCTGGAGAGCGAAAACAATGAAATCCAACAAGGTGGTACATGATGCCAAACTCTACATGCAACAGCAAGAAAAAGAGAAGTCTGAGCTAGTGAATGAAATTGAAAATCTTAAGTATTCCTGGCTAGAGCACACAGAAAAGGTAGATGAGCATAAGCTCAAGATTTAAGAACAAAAAAGGGAGATCGATTGCTTGAATAGAAAAGTGAAAGATCACGTCAAGCGTATCGAAGAGCCTAAAAAGGAAGTTGTCGGTCTACGGAGAAAAGTTAAAGACCAGGAAAAACCATTGAATCCCAACACATTCTTGGGAACGCAGGTTGTTACGAAGACTGAAAAGAAGAAATAAGGGCCTAGTAGTTCAGTAGGAAAGAAGCAGCAATTGATCTCAGAAGTTAAGGATGATTCATGGCTTAATCAAAAAAAAATCTGTGGCAGTTGAAGTCAGACCGCAAGCACCCGTCCCGAGATTAAAGGTGGATTTTGGCACAAAGTAGAATCGGAATATTCAGAGATCCCAAAGGGAAAACCGTAGTGCTGAGGTAACATGAAGGAATGCACCTTATATCAGTTGTTATTGTTGTGGAAGGATGGGACATTCAAAGTATGTGTGTTCCATAACCAAAAGATATCGAAGGGAACAAGAACAGAGATGGCAGCCAAACAGAGAATGGTTTTCCATAACATATTTCGAAGGACACTATTTTTGGTGAGGAGGATTTGGGCACATGGCTAGGTACTGCACTTCGACCATTCAGACAATTGTGCCAAAGTAGAATCAAAACGTTATCAAGCAGCAGACCGATAAACCGACAAGTGAGTTAAAAGTTTAGAACATATTTTCAGCTCTGCAAGATGAAGTTGTTCCATCGTACTTTGTGAATTTTCATGAGTCTCAATCTATACTGAGTATGGAGACAAAAATATGGACCAAGAAGAAGAGAGCAGAGAAGGTAGTAGTTACTGAAATTGCCCTTAAAGAATCAGATCGTTCTGGTGTGTAGATTCTTGATAGTGGTTGTACATCTCACATGACAGGCAACAAGGATATGGTTACAGGCATAAAATATGACAAAGAAGGATTTATCAAGTTTGGAAATGATGAAGGCCTGAATATAATTGGATCAGGAAAGGCTAGGTTTGGGGGAAAAGAAATCAGACGTGCTGATGTCTTGGTTGTAGAAGGTCTCAGTCACAATTTGCTCAGTGTCAGTCAATTGTGTGACTCAGGACATTCTATACGGTTCACCAAGAAGACCTGTATTGTCATGAGAAAAGATGGGGAAGTTTTTCTTCAGGGAAAAAGGACAAAAGGGAATCTCTACCTTGTAAGTGGAGAAGAAGATATGTGCCTCTTATCCAGAGAGGAAGAAAACCAGTTATGGAAGAAACAACTTGTTCATCTATGCCAACCATCTATGGATGATCTGGTAAAGTGTGATGCTGCTAGAGAACTTTCTAAACTATCACGTGATCACACCCATACATGTGATTCTTTCCAACAAAGGAAGATCATCAGAAAGACATACTGGCTAAAGAAATAGAAATCAACTAGAGTGCTTGAATTGGTGCATGCTGATGTATGTGGACCTATCTCACCACGAGCTATAAATGGGAAAAGGTACTATGTTCTTTTCATTGATGATTATAGAAGAATGGATTGGGTATTTGTTGTTACCCATAAGACAAAGGTGTTCAATTGCATAAAGCAGTATAGAAGGGAATCAGAAAAGATGCTTGGGCAGAGAATTCAGAAGTCCCGTACTGATAACGGTACAGAATTCACAGACACTCAAGCTGAGAACTATCTCGAAAATCATTGGATAAGGCATCAAGTTTCATCCGTGAGAACTCCCCAATAGAATGGAGTGGTTGAAAGGAGAAATCAGATCATCAACAATATGTCCAGAACAATTCTTATTGATGAAGACCTACCAGAGAAATTTTAGAAGGAAGCAGTTTTGACATCGGTCTATGTTTCAAACAGGTCTCTGTTGTGTCTGAAGCATGGGAAGACTCCGTATGAACTGTGGTACGGAAAGAAGCCAATGTTGAAAGACTTTAGAATCTTTGGAAGTAAGTGTTTCATTCTCAATAAAAAAAATCATAGGAAGTTTGAGGCACGAGGAGATAAGGGGATATTCCTTTGCTACTCAGGGAAAAGCAAGGCATATAAATGCTTCAACAAGAGGCTGGGAAAAATTGTTAAGAGAAATTATGTCACTATAGTAGAAAATGAACAGAATACTCACCGATCTAGTGAAAAGTTCTTGGATGAAAGTGATGATGAGGTAAGCAACACAAGGGGAGAAGAAGTGTCAGAGGTTGACTCAGAAGAAGAACCTGATGATGAACAAGAAAGTGTTAATTCTGTGTCTGTAAGGAAGCCAAAGAGTCGAGCTGAAATTGATAAGTAGAATATCATTGGTGATCAGACAGCTCCATTTCAGACTCGAAGAATGAAATCGTTACAACAAACATCATTTTTGTCTCAGGTGGAGCCGAAATGTTTTTCCTATGCAGTTGAAGATGAAAACTAGGTTCAGGCTATGAATGAAGAGCTTGATCAGATTGAGAAGAACCAGACATGGGAGATTGTTTTGAGGCCAGCAGAGAAGAATGTCATCAAGACTAAATGGGTCTATCGCAACAAGATGAATAAAGATGGCACGGTGATTCAGAAAAAAGAACAACTAGTGTGAAAGGGATACTCCTAGATAGAGGGAATATATGTTGATGAGACATTTTCACCAGTTGCAAGGCTAGAGACAATCAGATTATTTTTTGCCATAGTAGTGCAAAGAAAGTTCAAGGTATTCCAAATGGATGTGAAATATGAATTCTTGAATGGAGTTCTAGAAGAGGAGGTGTATATTGAGTAGCCAGATCGTTTTCTCGTTCATGAAGATGAGAACAAAGTTTTGAGGCTGAAGAAGGCGTTTTATGGGCTGAAACAAGCACCAAGGGCATGGTACTCAAGACTTGATCAGTACTTAAAGAATCTTGGTTTTCAGCGTGGGGGAGTTGATTACAATCTTTATTTCAGCAATGAAATTAATCAAAGGATGATGGTGTTTGTTTATGTCGATGACATAATTTTTGGCAGATCAGATGAAGCTCAGTGCAGAAAGTTTTCCGAATTCATGAAAAATGAGTTTGAAATGTCAATGATTGGAGAACTAATGTTTTTCCTTGGACTATAGGTGACACAAGGAAGGAATGGAACATTCATTTCTCAGTATAAATATGACAAGGAGGTCCTGAGAAGGTTTGGAATGGATAATTCCAAGGAGATGAAAACTCAAGTTTCTACCTGGATGAAATTATCAAAATATGAGGATGGAAAGGAAGTTAATATCACAGAATACAGGAAAATTATTGGAAGATTGTTGTAATTGACCGTGACAAGGCCTGATATTGTTTTCGCAACATGCCAAGCAGCTAAATATCAGAGTAATCCCAAGGAAAGCAACATGACAGCATTGAGAAGAATACTTCGGTATATCCAGGGCACAGTGGATTTTGGATTGACATATACTGACAAATCTCAGACATAGTTATTGGGATATACTGATGCAGACTGGGCCGGTTCAACAGATGATAGAAAATCAACGTCAGGTGGTGCATTCTATCTTGGTGTATTGTGTATCTCTTGGATAAGAAAGAAGCAGGATTGTATTTCATTGGGCACCGCAGAAGCCGAGTATATTGCGGCCACTCAAGCATGCACACAGTTATTGTGGATGAAGCTGCAGCTTGAAGATATGGGAGTTGAAGTGACGTCTCCGATCGGAATCCAGTGTGATAGCTCAAGTGCTATCAATCTTAGCAAAAATCTCATCCATCACTCAAGGAAAAAGAACATTGAGATAAAGTATCATTTTATCAAGGAGAAGGTTGAGCAGGGAATCATGAAGTTGGAGTATGTGCCTACAGAGTTACAGGTTGCAGACATTCTGACAAAGGCCTTACCTAAGGAATCTTTTGAGAGGCATCGACTAGCTCTGGAAGTTCAGTCGATTACACACAATTGAAATAGTGTTGTTGTGGAACCAACACACTCCCCGAGGTATGATGTGTTTTCCCTAATGTGCTGATATGTGTTCTCTACTCTATTACAAACTGCAAAGGAGTGGCCTTTGGGTTCGTTGACAAATGGGGAGAAAATAGTGATTGGTCAATAGGGAGACAGTGTGTCAATTTCATAAATCATGTTTGATAAGGGTAGAAGCTGACAGGTGGAGCAGCCAGATAGGGGGAGAGCAATGAGAAAAGGGGAGAGTATTAAATCTGACGATGCTAGAAGTGATCGATCAAAGAATAGATATCACGACAGTTTTGGATCGTGATAAAAGCAGAAGAGTAGTGTTGGAGTGTGGTAAAAATATTTCCAAACAAAAATTGGTCTTCCAACAAGTCCTTCAACAATTGGTATCAGTTTAGTACAAATTGGTATCAGTTTGGTGTCAACAGTGGATGTCAGAGATGATGTGATTCATTGATGAACTTTTCATTTTCTCTTGTTTCTCACACCAAGCATTGCTCATGTGGGCTTAGAGTATGTGTTGATTAATCGTTGATCACTATCAAAATCACAAAAGGCGAATGGTGGATGAAGAATCAACAATGTATCTTTTTATGGAAGATTTTTCAACATACCCAAAGGGGGAGATTGTTGGGAAAAAATCCCTCAAGGCATCATTGATGTATTTTTGAGGTGATTGTGTTTGTTTTTTAAAGTGAACATCTGTGTTGTGATTGTTGACAATGAAAACCATGACATACAAATTTGTTGACAATGCAAACAGGGAGTGACCCTTCGGAAAGCAGTGAGATAACCCTAAATCCTGTAAAGGCAGTGAGCCTGGGAGAGAGTGACTGTACCCGAACATTTTAATCCACAGCTAGTGAAGTTTAGTGGAATTGGTACGACCGACAACTTGTCGGCGTATGCTCCTTGGTCATAGCCCTTTTTCGGTGAACCAAGTAAAATTTCTATGTCCTGTGCATGATTTACTTTCTATTTACTTTGGGCAATAGGAAAGAGAGAGAAGAGTGTTTTGCTTAACAATGAAACAAGATCAGAACGTGCGTTAATTATAAATTAGTCATACCCTGATTCACCCCCCCCCCCTCTCAGGGTATTCATCCTTGTGGACCTAACAGTTCATAATAATGGTAAATTTCCATTCATGTCTATTATGATAAATTTTAGATTCGTATCACATTTTTGTAAAAAATGAAAAAATTACCTTTCTTAAAAATTTCTAGGAATATACCTTTTGAGTATTTATGTAAAAAATAAAATTATGGATAAAATTTATTCTAAAAATTATATTGAAAATTTTTAAAACATTTTTAGAAAATATGGATTTGGAAAAATTATATTTTCAACTAATAAGAGAAATTAAGTCGAATTTTATTTAAAACATTTTCTCAATAAATTTGTGTAAAAAAGAGTGAAAAATAAAAATATTACATGGAAAATTAATTAATAAACATAGAAGAAAGAAACTTAATGGTTTTATTAATAAATTATCAAATAATTTCTTCCAATTTTAATTCAAGAATAAAAATCCTGATTAAAATGATATTTAAATTTAAATCTCTTACCAGTTTGGTAACGTTTGAATCACAAGCCTCATGAAAGTAATAAAATAAAATGAAACATTAATTTCCATAAATATTAAGATATTCATGATATAAAAAATCAATTGGGTGGTAGATACACCTCAAAAATGATGATAGGTATATAACATGACATATGTTACCAAGAAGAAAATATGAGACGAGTAACCACTAGAATGATCATAAGGTTGACGTTAGAATTACTAAATGAATAAATCAATTGTATAAAATATAAATCCGTATAAAATATTTATATACAACATAATATAATTAAAACAATTACACTAATAATCCCATAATATCAAATACAATGAAGAATTAATAAGACCTAATGAAAAGAAATTGAGTTATGAAATTATTTACAAGTTAAAATTTTTTAATTCAAATCCTCATGGATTAAATAATTCAAATTAAAAAATAAAATAACATGAAGAATGAATTATTAGTCATATTACATGGAAAAGGGTCTGTATTTACACCATATAAAAAAATTAGGTGCATAACATTACAATATTCCTTAATAATAGGAAATTGAGGCAAAATCCCTTACCTCACGCTTCCCTTTATTTGAATGATTTTTAACCTTCACATATAATGGTTTAAAACAATTTATTTCTTTATAATAAAACCATTTTCATGTTTATAATAACATATATTATCCTCTTATAACGTATTACAACCCATTCATTTTAATATTTTGGTATTGTTGTTGTTTTGGGTGTTAATTCCCGTGTTTTCTCATGTGTGTTTCATCATGAATGTTCATGTTCTTGTTTATATGATATATTTCCATCATCTCCATCATTATATTAATGTTATAAATACCATATTTGCTTATTGGGTGAATTTTTGAAACCACTAATTAATGTTTTACAAGGAAAATGAGTTGCATCGCTCCATAGAGATGGTATGTTGTACGTACACATATGAAACGATAGCATTCCCTTAATCAGTGAAAGGGTAAGGATGTGGATTTTATATTTACTCTTCTGAATTAATATAATATAATATGTGACATATATTTATTATTTCCAAACTTATGACTATCCATGTGATTTGGTGATGGAAAACTACTTATATCAGTTCGTGAGGGGGTAGTTCGCATACAAACAAACGATGGCTTTGTTTCCCATTTGATTGAGGTGGTGATGGGTAAATTTTATTTCTTAAACATAATGACATCCTAGTATATGGGTGATAATGTTTTTATAATATTGTATGTTTTAAGACAACATTTAATGTCGAAAGGGATGAATAAAAATAAATATCTTAGTGAAGACAATTACCTTCACTTAGAAGAACCAACATTGGATCACTTATAAAGAACCATAGGATCGGTGTTTTGTGAATAACAACACCTCAAGAATGTGGATAATTATGTTGGGGAGATATTTAGGAAGAGTTTATGGATCCAAATTTTTTGAGAGTTATAGATTCCAATACTTTTTATATATAAATATCACATCCTAATAGATGAATATTCAATTCATAACATAATGATCCATGCCAAAATCGTATATGTCTAAAGCCTGTGAAATCTTGTTCATATAAAACACCGATAAATTAAAGATCAATATCACCTCCCTATAAGTTATTTATAACTATAACCCTTATTATACATATCATACTTATTAATTTTGTTCATAATCATGGCAATGGAAACATAAGAAAGGATGAGGTCAGATGCTGAGTAAGGGTAAACTGGGTTTATTTCAATGATCAATTGAGAATAACATGAATATAAAGATATGATTACATGATAATAACATTTTAAAATATTTCCCTAGATTTAATAAATCAATATCTTAAGTCATCTCATAAATCTTGGTAGTTCATAATATGTGAAAAATAATGTTATTAAATGTCATGATCCATGAGATCATAACATTGGAATAAGTCATAAATTTTTTAGAATAATATAAGCATAGAAAATCATTTACTTTGTAGAGAAGGATAATTTATAGGAATGTCATAGTGTAATGGGTTATCTACCCAAACACATAAAAGTTTTTAAGGTTCACTACCCTAACAATGATAGGGGACAAAGTCCCATACTAAATTGGTTTCACTCCCCATTCCATTCTTATTAATCACATGATATATCAATCATTACCCAATAAATTCTAGCGAGATGTAGGTCCCACCCATAACATAATTAAAATCATACATATGTTTTCCATAATATCATAAATAATTAATAACATCATAACCACAAAAAATACATGGGTTTCACAAACATTTCATCATAGAATAACCCATTAAAAAGAACTGGGTTTCATAAACATTTCAACATTTTGTCACAACATAACCTATAAAAAAGAAACAGGTTTTATAAACAATGTCTCATAATATTCATATTCTATATAGAGAATGAATATGGATTGTATCCTTGAATATTAACCCAAGGATGTCATATGTGAAATAAAGAGTTGTGTTCTTTGATGAATAGAAGTACCATTAAAACGTCATTAAAACATTCTTGAAAAAAATAACCATTGCATTTTGAAATCACTTATTAAAAAAACTATTAAAAAATAATTGAAAAACTTTTCCTTGAAAATAGCCATGTTAAATTCTAAATGAATATTCAAAAAAACTATTCATGATGGTGGGAAGATATTTTCATGTCATATAAGTTAGAAAACATTCCTTCCATAATATTGTTTGAAAAGACGTAAAGTGCCTCGTTTATAAAATGAATACAAGATTATTTACAAATTATTTTTTAAAAATGTAAAAAATGAGAAAAAATGAAATTTAAAAATTATTTTAAAATATAATAAATAATTCTTTGAAAAAAAAAGTAGAAAGCATTTATATGTAATAAAAATCTTTTTTCGATGGAAGAGATAAATAAAATATATTTTCATTAAAAATGCATAAACCCTTAGCATTTTGGTAACTATTGAATCATGATCTGAATGAAATAAACAACATAAAATAAAACATAAAAACTGATGAATAAAAATAGATTCATGATATAATATTAAAAATAAGTATTATACAACCCACACAATAAAAATTAGTGGTGAATATAGAATATGTGTCATGGATGTAAAAGTGAGACATGAAACCTTTATTTTAGGTCGTAATTCCTTCGTATGCATTGGAATATCCTATATATTAAATATATTTTTAATATAAATATATTAAAACCCATAATAATATATATAATACAATACATGATTTACTTATAACCTTTTATTATCTAGTTATTAAAAAAAATTATTAAAAGCACTTCTCTTGGTGATATCTGCTTCGTTTTTCACATATGTTTTGGTTTTGTAGTTTTCTTCCTTTTATTTTGATCACGGTTAATTATATCTATAATATTAATCATTAAATAAATATAATAAGAACTCATTATATTAATTTTTATATTAATTCACAAAATTAGAGATAGAAAATTGAACTACACCATTCTTCGAGATAATAGGTTGTACGTATTCATGAATGCCATTTCCATTTTTATAAGGATGAAATGAAATAAATGTAAATAATAAATAACATCTCCAAAATAACTATTATTTAATATATATATATATATATTCATTAGATTTATCCTTTTTACCATCCAAGTAAAACATAAATGAAAATTGAGTCACATCGCTTTGTGGTGGTGGGAGTCTACACAAATGCACAATCGACATTATCATTTTTCAACGATATAGAAGGTATGTTGGTATATGTAATATTATAATTTAAGTAGTAAAATTATTTAATAAATATCATATATAAATATTCATCCCATCATAATTCCAATCCATATAATATGATGATGAAAAAATAAATTGTATCACTACATGGAGATGATAAGTCGCATATACACACGAGCAATAATTTCACTTCCCATTTGATATGAAATGGGGTGTATAATTGTTTTTCAATAATCATAAAAACAATTAAAAATATTTATGATACATAATACATTATTTTATAACAAATTCCACATATTATCAAGAGGTGAAGTAGAGTAGGAAATAATGTGACAATTTAAGGAGATTACCTCTACTTTGAAAGACACCTTTATATAACATATAAATGGATCTAACGTCGATATTTTGGGAAGACCAGACCCTCTATAGTATTTCTAGGTCATAATAGAAGACAAATTATTATATTTTTTTAGATATATAAGTCTCATTGTAATGTAAATAAGTGAGGGAGGAGGTGACCATTTATAATTGAGGTGAGGATTTATTTTAGAATTACTCACAATATTAAATTATAAAAATAATAATTATCAATCCAAATGACTCAAAATAAATAATTATTTAAATATAATGTAGTATAGGGTTGTAATAACATCAACCAATAATACATATAATGGTTTTGGTGTAATTTTAAACCTTATCATTTTTATTAACTGTTAGTTAATCGATTTTAATTTTATCCATGGTAATATATTTTTCAATAATAAAGGGTTTTAATTTTTACTTTTATGGTGAAAATTGAATCATAAATACCTAAATAATGGAATTTAAAACCATATAATATGCACCTTGTATTATTTAAATATTTTTATAAATTTTAACTAATTTATGAAGTATTATTTTGAAAAACTAACATTATTGTTGAATTTGACACTATTCATTTAATTAGACATAAAAGACAAAAATAAAATTCCTTAATTGAAATATAATCATTTAACAGAACCCTAATATGTTATATAAGCCAATAAAATTCGTGTAAAACTATAAATTACTCAAATTAGATATCAGTTGGCTAGCCACATCCTAGGAGCAGTTAACATGCGGAGTCCTAGTTTTCCTGCAGTGGTGGATCAGTATGTGGACGTCTTTCCCGACGACGTTCCAGGACTACCTCCTCATAGAGAGGTAGACTTTTATATTGATTTGAACCCCGGGTGGCCCCGGTATCCACTGCAGCATATCGGATGGCTCCCACCGAGCTTCGAGAGCTACGGGTATAGTTGGAGGACTTGCAGGGCAAGGGTTTCATCTGACCCAGTGTTTCACCCTGGGCTTCCCCGATATTGTTCACCAAGAAGGAGGACGGGAGCTTGAGACATTGTGTCGACTATCGTCGCCTGAACCAGGTGACAGTAAGGAACAAGTATCCGCTACCGAGTATTGATGACCTCTTCGATCATCTCAAGGGAGCACGGTGGTTTTCAAAGATAGACCTCAGGTCAGGCTATCATCAGCTCAGAGTTCGGGACGAGGACATGTAGAAGACGACCTTCAGATGTCGGTATGGCCACTATGAGTTCTTGGTTATGCCTTTCGGCGTGACCAATTCTCCAGTAGTGTTCATGGGCCTCGTGAACAGGATCTTTCAGCCATACCTCGATCGATTTTTTGTGGTCTTCATCGACGACATTTTGATATACTCGATGACTGAGGAGGAGCACGCCTACCACTTGAGGGTTGTACTAGACATACTCTGAGATAACCAGCTTTATGGAAAGCTCTCGAAGTGTCAGTTCTAGATACGTGAGGTCCACTTCTTGGGACACTTCATCTCTGAGGCGGGAGTTGCCATGGATCCTGCGAAGATCGAGGCAGTGCTAGCTTGGGAGCCACCCAGGAGCATGACGGAGGTGCGGAGTTTCTTGGGATTAGCTGGATACTATCGTAGATTTGTGCCAGACTTCTCCAGAGTTGCGGCACCAGTCTCACCTTTGAAGAAAAAGGGTAAATCCTTTGTGTGGTCAGATAGATGTCAGCAAAGCATCCAGGAGCTAAGACAGAGATTGACCAGTGCCCCTATCTTGAGGTTACCGGAGGAGGGAGCAGGGTACGTAGTCTGCTGCGATACATCAGGTATCGGACTCGGATGTGTCCTGATGCAGGAGCGGGTGGTGATCGCCTATGGATCACGTTAGTTGAGGCCGCAAGAGCATAACTATGCTACCCATGACCTGGAGTTAGCAGTAGTGGTCTTCGCTCTGAAGACATGGCGAAACTACCTGATGGGTGAGCGCTTTACAGTCTTTTCTGACCATCAGAGTCTCAGGTACATCTTCTCTCAGAAGGACCTGAACCTGAGACAGCGGCCATGGCTCGAGTTCCTCCAGGACTATGAATTTGAGAGAGTCTATACTCCTGGGAAGGGTAATGTGGTAGCTGATGCTCTCTGCAGGAGGACTGACATTCAGCTACTTGAGGTGGCGACAGAGTAGCTAGTCGCTTTGCGGATATCCTTCGTGGATAGAGATGGAGCAGCCTTCCTTCAGTCTCTCACAGTCACCCCTCCACTACTGCAGCAGGTTAGAGAGGCACAACGTGGGGACGCTGACTGTGAGACGCGACGTGCGAAGATATCCTCATGACAAGAACATGATGGTTTCTCCTTTGGAGCAGAGCATGAAGTCCTCTTCAGAGGACATACCTCAGTACCAGTTGCTTTGGGAGGAGGTGCTGAGAGAGTTTCATACTTCTCCCTTGGCAGTACATCCTGGAGTGGCGAAGATGTACCAGGACCTCAGACGACAGCACTGGTGGCTGGGCATGAAGAAGGTTGTGGTAGAGTTTGTTTCTTGATGCCTCACCTTCCAGTAGGTGAAGGCAGAGCATCAGGTACCAGTAGGCTTGGTACAGCCCTTGGAGGTCCCGGAGTGGATGTGGGACGGGATATCTATGGACTTCATGACTGGACTTCCACACACTTCTAGAGGTCACGACTCCATTTGGGTGATTGTCGAACGACGCACCAAGTCGGATCACTTCTTACCCATCAGGGAGCCGGGCTCAGTGGAGAGCTTGGGACGTCTCTACATTCATGAGATTGTATGACTTCACGGTGTGTCATAATCTATTGTCTCCGATCAAGATGCTCACTTTACTTCCCGGCTTTGGAAGGGGTTGCAGGAGGCGTTCGAGATGCAGCTACGTCTGAGCACCGCCTTTCACCCTCAGACAGATTGTCAGACGGAGAGGACCATTCAGACTCTCGAGGACATGATCTGTGCATGTGTCCTTGACTTTGGTTGTAGCTGGGAGGACCACCTACCCTCGGTGGAGTTTGCGTACAACAACAGCTACCACTCCACCATCAGGATGGCACCATAAGAGGCGTTGTACGGCTGACCTTGCAGATCTCCATTGTGCGGGACAGACCCTGGGGAGTCAGCACTTGTGGGACCGGAGATGGTCTAGGCCGCGACAGAGACAGTCCAGGTCATCCAGGATCGGATGAGTACATCTCAGAGCCGGCATAAGTCTTATGCTGTTAGGAGGCAGAGGCCACTACAGTTCGTGGATAGTGACCACGTCTTCTTGCGTGTCTCACCTCGACGTGGATTACGAAGATTTGGTGTAACACCCCATGATTTTATTATTTTTAATTTATTTGATGTCATGTGTTTTATGCTACACCATTATTATCTTTTACTATACGCAACACCGTATTAGCTTGATGTATATGCAACACAATTCTTGGATCGTGTTATACACAATTTCGAGTTCGTTTGATAATAGCCATTCTACACAACGTTGAGTGTATATATATATATATCTTCACTGTAGAAATGAAATATGGTTGGATTTTGTTATACGCAGCAACAACAGAGTCTTTCACAACACGCAACCCTAACATGACTTTCATTATACGCAATCTTGACCTTCCTCGGTAGCGTGTGTAGTACGCAATACCAGGTGTCACTAAACAACGATATATAGTTATAATATTATAAACTAGCCATTATGAATATTATTAACTATATTTTGAATTTTATAACATTATTATTCATCTTAAACATTTTCTATAACATGGTATAAGAACAAAATAAATTTTTTTGGTAAAATAAGTATTTTTCAAAAAATGAGGTTTTGCCGCCTTTTGATGGCGTACCCACTTTAAATCTAGTTTTTGACATGTTTATAAGTTCAATTTTACAAAATAAAATTATTCATTGGAATCAGGATATAAAATTTCACCTTGGATAAATTTTTCATATTATTCTGATAACTTTCATATTTTAATGAATAGTAAAAACACGCTATATTTTAATTAAAAACAACTTTTTTTCATCGTAATAACTTATGTGGTTAAATTATAATATTTAATGGTTTTAAAGTATAAATATAATATATTTTTAAAATTTAATATAATGTATGTCATTAGAATTGATTTTTCATTGAATTTGTAGGTTAAATCAATTGAATCTTTTGCAATGTTTTAAATAAAAACCTGTTTTCATTCGACAATGGGATTAATTTTAATTTAATTTCTACAACTTATATGTATTGAATTTGAAAAAATTTCTTCCATATTTGGAATCAGTGGGTCCAAATTATGTTAATAGGCTACTTTTTATTTTTGGGAATTATGAATAGTAACTACGTTAAATTTTATTTACCATAGTTAAAGGTAAATCAGGTAATTAAGTGTGAATATAATATTATAAAACTACCCTAACACATGAGAAAATTCTATTGGACGACTAAAAGTCGACCCATATCACCTAAGGGTCGGATTAGATTCATTTTATGGACTTTTGACCGTGAAAATAATTTAAATATTATTAAAACCAAAGAATGTGACAACATTCACTCTCTTAAATCTTATAAGTATTATGATTTTAATTTAGAGATAAACATCATAAAACATCGAACATGAATAGTCTCCAGAAATCTAATACAATTATCTAAATCATGATAATTTATTTATATTTTTTAGGGATTAAATAATTATCATTAATGGTGATACATTAATGATGCAAAAATTATTTATTAAGTGAAAAATCAGTTATATAGTTTTTATTGAAATAATAATACCCATTAAAAGGCCCAAAAACCAGACCAAAACTTATTTTTAGTGTATATATATACCATTATCATCTAATGACCTAATATATAACCGTTTGGAGTCTTATAAAAGTGATTATGACACTGATATTATTTTATTTTAAATGATTCCAAAGTTGTCACCTTCATAATTTAATAAATATAATAATTTAAATATTTTGATTTTAAGATGATAAATTCGAGTAAAAGTATTATTTTGAAAGGTAATAGATTTATATTCATCATAGGATTTTATTTTTAATTTTTATTCAACAAATAAGTATATTAAATAATTATACAAAAATGTTGTAGTAATTATTTTATTAAGAGATTAACCAAATAAATGGTTTTAAAAATAATAAAATAAATATTATATGAACTATTTAATGTGATCCACTAATTTTATACATACAAATGGCCTTTTATTAATCTATTAAAGATTTTAGTTCGAACATATCTTCTGTATATATTTTATTTAAATTCATATAATTGAATAGTGTCAATATTGACACTATTGTTATTTTATAAAAATAACATATATAAAATTGCTTAAAAATCAAAAAAATATTTAAAAATTATAAATTTAAATTTATATGGCCTAAAATGTTATAAAGTATCCAATTATAGACAATTCACAACAAATAAATAACTTTTTGTTATAATTTAATGTTTAGAATGTTATTACCACAAATAAAATTAAATCAAGTTGATAATGTTTAAAATAATTTCTTAACATGTCTAAATTTTATTGGTTGTTGAGATTACAACCCTATATCATATTATATTTTAATATTAGTCATTTTCTGAGGTTTTTAAGTGGGGTTCTATTTATTATAAATTAATATTTTTAAGATTTCCAAAGGTGCCACGCTCCTCCCTTATAAAAGGGCACCTCCTCCCTCTCCTCCTCACACCAATTTGAGCCTTCAAGCTCGGCCAATCCCTGCCCATTTACCTTCTCAACTTCCCTCGAAAAATCCTAGAGGTCCTGATCTTCTTAAAAGACCAATTTTAGTACCCTAAGAGGAGGATTCAAAGAGGTGTGTCAAAGAAGAGGTAATAACCGTTACCGATTCATTCAATTTTCTTTCATCTTAAACTTCTTCTTCTTTAGTTTTTTAATTATGAAGTAATAACATAAGTATCCCTCATATACCTATATTTTATTTTAAGTATGAAACAACCATATTTAACCACCTATCCATCCTATGGAAAATGAAATCACCGCGCGTGCGTATGTACGGAATACCGTCTCCACGCCATGGTGTAATCTATTTTCCACCACCGCCTTTACTTGGATGGGTATAATGGTGAAATTAATGAATATATATGATTATTGTAAAGTGGTATTGATTATTTAATATTATTATTGCACTTTAATAAAATTTGACGATCATGGGAATGATATCATCGCTCGCGCGTACGTACGGAATACCGTCTCCACGACGTGATGAGATTCACTCTCCATGATAACCATTAAAGAATGATTATAAAGTATATATAATAAGTAATCATAAAATATATGACATAATAATGCTAATGGATTTATGTATATATATATATTTATGTTATCTACTTAATTCAATTCAATTCAATAAGGGAACGAAAACAGCGTTCATGCGTACGTACGACCTACCGTCTCCATGAACGGCGTATTTCTTTCCATTTATCGATCTATTATATATATGTATATTATGAATATATATTATATATAAATCATGTTTTATATTATGGAATTAAGTAATCATGATCTAAGTATTCGTATGAATAATTTCAAGTCAAAACACGGACGACAATTGAAACGATTTTACCCAAAACACTCTTTAACATGGAATTTACAAAAGAACGGGTAATATAAAATCATAAGTGAACCATATATGATATAATAACAATGAATAGTATTCTTTAATAAGTCAATTACATTATTTAAATCATTAAACAGGAGGTTTGGATACGTATGAAGCATATCAGACCTAAGGTAAGGGATAATTTTTCAAATCACATTTTTATCGGAGATTTCTTATTCGTAAGTATTTATTGGGGTTATTTCTATCATCCATGTCCATGTTTTATAAAAGTTTTTTCATGTATGTTTAAAGTCCTTTTTACCCATTTTTGACATTTACTAGATGGTATGTAGGGAATCATTCTAATACGAGGTACTTTTTGACTTTTCCGACAAAATTACGAGAAGAATGTTTTTTTTTAACTTATACGGAATGAATGGATTTTTATGGTTTTATAAAGCCTTATTTTCATGAACCTTACTCCAAAATATTTCATGAATATTTTCAAAAAAATCATTTTCTTTTAAAATTGCATGAAATTTTGTAAAAAGAGAATGATTTTGAATAAGAAAGGATATTTTCCTCAAGATTTCATTTCAAGTGTTTTATCAAAACCATTTTCCATCTCAGATGACATTATTTAATATGTGTATGTTTCAAGTATAATGTCTCTATGATTTACATGGTTTCAATTTTATGATATCCATTTCTTTTATATGGATCATGTGATGATGGGATGTTGTTTATGAAACCCATTTTATTCGTTGGGTTATTATGAATTATTTATGTTTATTTTTGTGGCACAAGTAATAATGATTTCATTATGAGATTGGTGGGACATATATCTCCCTCAAATTCATTGGGTAAAGATTTATATCTCATGAGATAGACATGGATGGAATGGTATGTTAATCTGGTTCAGTATTACAGGACTGAAACGAGGAGTGAACTCGATTCAGAAAGGGACTTTGTCCACTAAGATGGTCTTGGCAGCAATGCCTTGGCTACTATGGAAATCATAACATGTGCTTAATGGATTCCACAATTACATGTTTTATTCACATGCTATGTTATCATGATTTACGTTCCATTATGATCTATGCCTTATGTACTTCCATGTTTTAAGTCATTGCTCAAGATTTTGATGCTTAAACATTATGTTCATGTTTTTAAGTTCAAATGTATATGGTATGTTTTATTTTATCCATGCTTACCCTTACTGAGAATTTGAGCTCACCCTTTTTATGTTTTCTTTTCCCCAGGATATAAATAAAGGTTTTTGGTAAGAAAAAAAAGGGGGTAGATCTTTATGGGAGATGTTCAAGATCTTTCACCATGATTAGAAGAATACGTTCCAAGTTTCCAAAGACTATAAACTATTATGGTCCTTGTGTGTGTGTGTTTGTTATGTATTAAGTATTCCGCAAAAGTAATGTAATGTCCATGTACGTCAAGCTTTGGGTCTCTACATTTGGTATTAGAGGAAAGGTTTAGTCAACCTTTGGAAACTAGGATGCGAAAATGTTAGTGAGATCCCTAGAGATATTTCTAAGGTATGTCTATGGATATCCCTAAGGATAAGTATACATATAGGATATAGTCCTAGAACTACGGTAACGATCATAGAATTTAACCTAAGATGTTAGATATTGAGGGTACTTCCCCTTTACTATGGTGTTTTCCCTAGCATGATTTTTGCCTCTCACACTATTCTTTTTGGGTTTTAGAAAATGGCTGGAAAAAGGAAGATTCACGATAATGGAGGATATGGCGTACAATGGAATGATATTCTTCATGAGAAACCAAATGAAACGGGATTTGGAAGTCCAAAAATCATTATTATGCCTAATCAGAAATCTTATAATATGATCAATAATCTCAACTTTGGTAAGTTTCCCAACTCAGATAATAAGAGAAAGAGGGAGTTTCATGATGATCATAGAGGAAATAATTTTCAATTTCCCTCATGTAAATCATGTGGGAAGAGGCATCAGGGAGATTGTTTCAAAGGAACTGGAAGATGCATTGGGTGTGGAAAAGAAGGACACAAAACTAGTAAGTGCAAAGGAAAAGGATCAGTTAACACCATGGACAAGGATAATGGTATTGCTATGATATCAACAATGATTATATGTTATAAATGTGGAATGTATGGGCATTATACAAACCAATGACCTAAGGGAAAATCTCATGAAGAGAAGAAGCATGTTCATACGGGTAGTATTTATGTGGATGATGATGAAGAGACTACAAATGAAATATGAGATGAAATAAATGATGAAGCTCAGCTAGTGGTTTAAGAAGTTAGTGGAATGATTATATGTTTATAAAGAATAATGTATGGTACTATGGAATAACGAATCGTCTAAGGATTGTTACACTATTGTTTTTCCTAAAGTATATGAAAGTATATGTTGAATGGTATCGGTAACCATGGAAGGTTATTCAGATATTTTTGGAAAGTAGATGATATGTGCATAATGAAGGGATAAGAAGATAATGAGATGTTTGATTGTATTCATGAGCTCATGACTGATATAAGTACTAAGTGATATTATGGTTTGATTATATAGAAATTTTGTGGTTTTGGTATGTGAAAAGAGTTAACTTTTGACAGCACGCATGTTTTCACTAAGATTCAATGGGTATTCATTTTTCAAGAGAATACATGATTAAGGCCTTCGAATGTTTGGAATGTGACCAACAAGACATATCTCATGATATATGGGGATCAACGATGGTATTTACATGCTTGTTATATGACCTTTTTAGTAATTGTTCTCTTTATACTATGAGTTTAGAAAGAAGTATTTTGGATAAGCCTAAAGATTGGAATGGATTATGTTGGAGAGAAGTTAGTATTGTTTAAGTATAGACCTTTTTTTGATATTATTGATGGGTTGTTATAGTAATAGAAAAAGGAAAACCTGTAGGACAGGCGACAGCCCATCGCGTCAGACAAGGATGTGGGAATCGAACCCACAACTGAAGTGTGACTGGCCTTTATCGCCTACCACTAGCCTACAGGAAGTCCCTGGTTAGTATAAACTAGTTTTATTTTATTAAGTGGTATGATATATGAAGTATAAGTCCATTTTTGAATGATATAAAATAGATGGACTTATGTATATAACTATTGATAACCTTTTGATTAAGACAGATGGAATGACCCATCATTCTATTACATGATCTACTAACACTTCACAAATGACAAATTCAAATTCATTTCTTTAAGAGATGAAGTGGAAATTGTTCAAGGAACAAACAAAGGTGAGATTATATCGAAATAAAGTAAGTATTTCATCTAATTAAAATTCTTCATCTTTTGAGAAATGATCTCGAAAACCAAAAATTTTGTCCTAGTGCTCTTATATCTGAGGAATCAGATGGTACCTTAGATCATTGCAAATCTATGGCTTTGTGATTGTTGGCTATTTCATATCCATGTTCTCTACCACTCTCTATTAGAACATGAAGGTTAGATTTCTCTTCCATATCCATATTTTCACCTATGTTCTCCTACGTGGAAACCCAGTGATTAGTTAATTTGGGTAACTGTTATGTTTCATACTTTAGTTTTTAAAGATAAGTTTTGGTGTTCCTTTTTACGATGTGGGTTTCTATTAAAGGGACTTTCAAATAGTAAACCATGTATAACCCCGACGAATTTCGAGGGCGAAATTCATTTTGAGGGGGGTAGAATGTAACAACCCAAGATTTTATTCTTTTTAATTTATTTGATGTCATGTGTTTTATGCTACACCATGATTATCTTGTTCTATACACAACATCGTATTAGCTTGCAGTATACGCAACACAATTCTTGGATCGTGTTATACACATTTTCAAGTTCGTTTGATAATAGTCATTCTACAAAACATTGAGTATATATATATATATATATTCATTGTATAAATGAAATATGGTTGTTTTTTGTTATACACAACAACAAAGGAGTCTTGCACAACACGCAACCCTAACTTGGCTTTCATTATACGCAATCGTGACCTTCCTCGGTAGCGTGTGTAGTACGCAATACCGGGTTTCACTAAACAACGATATATGGTTATAATATTATAAACTAGCCGTTATGAATAGTATTAACTACATTTTGAATTTTATAACATTATTATTCATCTTACACATTTTCTAGAACATGGTATAAGAACAAAATAAATTTTTCGGGTAAAATAAGTATTTTTCAAAAAATGCAGTTTTGTCGCCTTTTGATGGCACACCCACTTCAAATCTAGTTTTTGACTTGTTTATAAGTTCAATTTTACAAAATAAAATTATTATTTGGAATCAGGATATAAAATTTTACCTTGGATAAACTTTTCATATTATTCTGATAACTTTCATATTTTAATGAATACTACAAACATGCTATATTTTAATTAAAAACAACTTTTTTCATCGTAATAACTTATGTGTTTAAATTATAATATTGAATGGTTTTAAAGTATAAATATAATATATGTTTACCATTTAATATATTTTATGTCATTATCATTTATTTTACATTTAATTCGTAGGTTAAATCAATTCAATATTTTGCAATGTTTTAAATAAAAACCCATTTTCATTCGACAACAGGATTAATTTTAATTTAATTTCTGCAAATTCTGTGTATTGAAGTTGAAAAAATGTGTTCCATATTTGGAATTAGTGGGTCTAAATTATGTTAATAGGCTAATTTTCATTTTTTGGAATTATGAATAGTAACTACGGTAAATTTTATTTACCGTAGTTAAAGGTAAATCGGGTAATTAAGGGTGAATATAATATTATAAAATTACCCTAACACATGCCAAAATTCTATTGGATGTCTAAAAGTTGACCCATATCACCTAAGGGTCGGATTATATTCATTTTATGGACTTTTGACCATGAAAATAATTTAATTATTATTAAAACCAAAGAAAGTGACAACATGTCACTCTCTTAAATATTATAAGTATAATGATTTTAATTTAGTGATAAACATCATAAAACTTCGAACATGAAGAGTCTCCAAAAATCTAATAAAATTATCTACATCCTGATAATTTTTTTATATTTTTTAGGGATTATATAATTATCATTAATGGTGAAATATTAATGATGCAGAAATGTTTTATTTAGTGAAAAATCAGTAATATAGTTTTTATTGAAATAATCATACCCATTAAAAGGCCCACAAACCTGACCAAAACTTATTTTTAGTGTATATCTATACCATTATCATCTAATGACCAAATAAATAACCGTTTGGAGTCTTATATAAGTGATTATGACACTTATATTATATTATTTTAAATGATGCCAAAGTTGTCACCTTCGTAATTTAATAAATATAACAATTTAAATATTGTGATTTTAAGATGATAAATTCGAGTAAAAGTATTATTGTGAAAGGTAATAGATTTATATTCATCATAGAATTTTATTTTTAATTTTTATGAAACAAATATGTATATTAAATAATTATACAAAAATTTTGTAGTAATTATTTTATTAAGAGATAAACCAAATAAATGGTTTTAAAAATAATAAAATAAATATTATATGAACTATTTAATGTGATCCACTAATTTTCTAGAAACACATGGAATTTTATGAATCTATTAAAGCTTTTAGTTTGAACATATATTCTGTAGATATTTTATTTAAATACATATAAATTAATAGTGTCAAAATTGATACTATTGTTATTTTATAAAAATAACATATTATAAAATTGTTTAAAAATCACAAAAATATTTAAAAATTTTAAATTTAAATTTATATGGTATAAAATGTTATAAAGTATCCAATTATGGACAATTCAAAACAAATAAATAATTTTTTTTTATAATTTAAAATTTAGAATGTTATTACCACAAATAAAATTAAATCAAGGTGATAATGTTTAAAATAATTTCCTAACATGTCAAAATTTTATTGGTTGATGAGATTACAACCCTATATCATCTTATATTCGAATATGAGTAATTTTTGGAGGTTTTTAAGTGGGGTTGGATTTATTATAAATTAATATTTTTACGATTTCCAAAGGTGCGCCGCTCCTCCCTTATAAAAGGGAACCTCCTCCCTCTCCTCCTCACACCAATTTGATCCTTCAAGATCGGCCAATCCCTGCCGATTTCCCTTCTCAAATTCCCTATCAACATCCTATAGGTCCTGGTATTCTTCAAAGACCAATTTTAGTACCCTAAGAGGAGGATTCAAAGAGGCGTGTCAAAGAAGAGGTAATATCCGTTACCGATTCATTCAATTTTCTTTCATATTCAACTTCTTCTTCTTTAGTTGTTTCATTGTGAAGTAATAAAATTAGTATCACTCATATACTTATATGTTATTATAAGTATAAAACAACCATATTTCACCATCTATCCATCCTATGGAAAATGAAATCACCGCGCGTGCGTACGTATGGAATACCGTCTCCACGCCGTGGTGTAATCTATTTTCCACCACCACCTTACTTGGATGGGTATAATGATGAAAGTAATGAATATATATGATTATTGTAAAGTGATATTTATTCTATAATATTATACATACACTTTAATACAATTATACGATCATGGGAATGATATCATCGATCGCACGTACGTACGGAATACCGTCTCCACGACGCGATGAGATTCACTCTCCATGATAACCATTCAAGAATGATTATAAAGTATATATAATAAGTAATCATAAAGTATATGACATAATAATGCTACTGGATTTATGTATATAATTATTTTTGTCATCTACTTAATTCCATTCAATTCAATAAGGGAACGAAAACAGCGTTCATGCGTACGTACGGCCTACCGTCTCTATGAACGATGTATTTCGTTCCATTTATCGATCTATTATATATATGTATATTATGAATATATATTATATATAAATCATGTTTTATATTCTGTAATTAAGTAATCATGATCTATGTAATCGTATGAATAATTTCAAGTCAAAACACGGACGACAAATGAAACGATTTTACCCAAAACACTCTTTAACATGGAATTTACAAAATAACGGGTAATATAAAGGCATAAGTGAACCATATATGATATAATAACAATGAATATGATTCTGTAATAAGTCAATGACATTATTTAAATCATTATACAGGAGTTTTGGATACGTACGAAGCATATCGGACCTATGGTAAGGGATAATTTTGCAAATCTCATTTTTATCTGAGATTGCTTATTCGTAAGTATTTACTGGGGTTATTTCTATCATCCATGTCCATGTTTTATAAAAGTATTTTCATGTATTTTTAAATTCCTTTTTACACATTTTTGACTTTTACTACATGGTATGTAAGGAATATTTCTATTACGAGGTACTTTTTGACTTTTCCGACAAAAGTACGAGAAGAATGTTTTTCTTAACTTATACGGAATGAACGGATTTTTATGGTTTTATAAATCCTTATTTTCATGAAGCTTCCTCCAAAATATTTCATGACCATATTCAAAAAAATCCTTTTCTTTTAAAATTGCATGAGATTTTGTAAAAAGATAATTATTTTGAAAAAGAAATGATATTTTTCTCAAGAATTCATTTCAAGTGTTTTATCAAAACCATTTTCCATCTCAGATGGAATTATTTCATATGTTTATGTTTCAAGTATAATGTATCTATTATTTACATGGTTTAAATTTTATGATATCCATTTCTTTTATATGTATTACGTGATGATGGGATGATTTTTATGAAACCCATTCTATTCGTTGGGTTATTATGAATGATTTATGTTTATTTTTGTGGCACAAGTAAGAATGATTTCATTATGATATGGGTGGGACCAATATCTCCCTCCGATGCATTGGGTAATGATTTATATCTCATGAGATAGACATGGTTAGAACGGTAAGTTAATCCGGTTCAGTATTATAGGACTGAAACAAGGAGTGATCTCGATTCAGGAAGGGACTTTGTCCACTAAGATAGTCTTGGCAACAATGCCTTGGCTACTATGGAAGTCATAACATGTGATTAATGGATGCCACAATTACATGTTTTATTCCCATGCTATGTTATCATGATTTATGTTCCATTATGATCTATGCCTTATGTACTTCCATGTTTTAAGTTGTTGCTCAAGATTTTGATGCTTAAACATTATGTTCATGTTTTTAAGTTCAAATGTATATGGTATGTTTTATTTTGTCCATGGTTACCCTTACAGAGCATTTGAGCTCACCCTTTTTATGTTTTCTTTTCCCCAGGATATAAAGAAAGGTTTTAGGTAAGAAAAAAAGAGGGAAGATCTTTATGGGAGATGTTGAAGATCTTTCGCCACGATTAGAAGATTATGTTCCATGTTTCCAAAGACATTATACTATTATGGTCCTTGTGTGTGTGTTTTTGTTATATATTAAGTATTCCGCAAAAGTAATGTAATGTCCATGTACGTCAAGCTTCAGGTCTCTACATTTGGCTGAGGCGGCAGGTTGTCTTCATGCTTCATCGGACCATTCCAGGTCCTCAGCAGGATTGGCGAGGTGGCTTATCGCCTGGTTCTACCACCTCTGTTGCACCGGGTGCACGACGTCTTCAACGTATCTCAGCTGAGGAGATACATGAATGACCTGTCGCATATCATTGACCATGGGGAGCTAGACGTTGATGATGGGGAGACTTTTGTGGAGGTCCCGGTGGAGATTGAGTATCGACAGGAACAGGTCCTACGTGGACGGTCGATTCCACTAGTGTGCATCAGGTGGCAGCACGGGAACCTCCAGGAGAGCACTTGGGAGCGGAAGGCTCAGATGCGTGCTCAGTACCCACTTTTGTTTCCCTAGTTTTGGATGTATCTTTACGGGGACGTAAAGCCCTGAGGTGGGAGTGATGTAAAGTCCCGTAAAATTCAATGAAATTTTTTTCTTAATTTTCTTTAGAATTTTACAAGAACGCAGTTTCTGAAGGCACCTAATTCCGAGGCCCAGTGTGGCCGGAATAATTTTCCGAAGTTTAGCTCAGGTATGTTCAGGGAACGAACGAGCGTGGTTTTCTAACTTTTGAACCAGTGCTCGGAATCGAATTCTGAGGGCACCGATGGAATCATAGAGCTGGTATTTTCTTAGAAACTCCTTTTTCGGAGTTATGTTTTCTTGGGTGTGGTTTTTAATTTTTGGGGTTAAGTTAAGAAATAAAATAAAGTGGTGCAACAACTTTATTTTATTTCACTTAAAGCCACTTAAGCCAAGTTAAGCGGATAGGGTGGAACCCAAAATATCGTACCCACATGGAAGGATATTTGTGAGGGGGGGCCGTCATGAGCCCCACCATTTCTTCCCTCCTAAGTAACGCACCCGCAAACCCCCTCTTTAATGAAAGTCAACCGTGTATTTTTCTGGTTAAGAAACACCCCATTAAATTGGGCAGTTAAATTGTTACAATTATTTATTTGAATTAATTGTTCGTTTCTTATCTTTTGATTTTCAAATTCATAAGTTGATAATAAAATAAGAAGAGGACTTATTTTATTATTGTTGGGGGTTTGTGTAGTGTTAAACCTTTGGGAGAACAAAGAGAGGATTCTTCGTTCTTCGACGAAGAATGCGTAGAACGCTCTACCACCAACGAAGAACGCCAACCTCCGACAGCGAGAGATGCCTTCCTCGGAGATCACCCAACGCCAACGGAAAACCACATCTTCCACGGTGATCCCCTTCTTCCATGACAAACCTCTTCTTTCGTGATGGTTAATTCTGCGATGAATGCTTGTTCGATGACAGCGTTGAGGTAGGGGTTTTATGCGTTTCTATTTTGTGTTTTTCTTCCATTGTTTTTCCCCTTTCAATTGAACCGCCTGTTATCGCATTAACGGGAGGAGGTCGGACCGCACGAACATGGCCGACACTCCTCCCCTTTTTGGTTGTGGATTTTTGATGTGGCGAACAAGGCAACGTGGTGCCAAAGCACCGCACAGAAATTGTAAAAGGGAGAGCAGAGAAACGTGGCGCTGCCCCACCGCGTTGTGGGAAGAAAAAAATCCATGGCGCCGTCGCACCACGCCGTAGAAGATGAAAAAAGGACGCGACACCATCGTGTCGCGCCGGAGGACCTCAGAAGCACCGCGGATGGAGTGGGGCCGTAGCGGAGGGGTGCGGTGCCGTCGCGCCGTGTCGGACGGACGAAGGTCGCGACCGGTTCCGGCCCACGGCGGAACAGCGGAACCGGCGGCCGGTATCGGGCCGACGGCGTCGGAGCAAGGGAACCGGCCTTGGCGGTCCCGTGGCGGTAGAAGCCGGCCGGCCGGACCATGGAGGAACCAGGGGTTCGAAACCCCCGGCTGGCCAGATGAAGCGGCCCCATTAAGGGGCCACGGTTTACTTCACGCGGGGGCAGCGCCCCCACCCCGAAATGGTTTGGTCGTTCGGCCGAACCCCTGGCGGCGTGCTAGCGCGCCGCGCGCCGGGCGACCGCCCTTGCCGGTCCGCCGAACCGGACCACCAGGCTGGGCCGCGCCCAGCCGGACCGGGCCGCGCCCAAGCGTGCTAGACCCAGACCCGATTCGGGTCGACCCGGTTCGGGACGACCCTGGGGGTATCGGGCTGGGTCGGACCCGGCCCGAACCCCCTATTACCGAACCATTTTCGGTCTATTTCCCATAACTTCGGCTACGGGCTTGTGATCGACGTACCGTCAGATGAGATTTGATCCTTGGGTCGAGACGGTCATTTTAGTATATCGCACTCAAGGTTTCAGAGTACTTTGGGTTTGGCCGGGTTGGTTCGTACACGAAACCAACCGGGCCCTCAGGGCGGAAACACTTATAACATGAGCTCCGGACGTCTGATTGACATGCCATTGACTTTTATGGATTCATCTAAGTGAGACAGATCTTTTAGCTTTCTACACTCGAGGTTTGGACGCAGTTGGAGAATGGTCGGGTTGGTTGTGCCTTAAAAACCAACCGGGCCCCTGGGACGAAAAAGCCAATAACTCTCAGACCGGGCGTCCGATTGACTCGCCGTCTGCGACGTTGAGTTCCTGTTGACGATACGGAACTTTTGGATACATCAACATCGGACTATGTGTCAGTTGTAGTATCAGCCTCTCATCTCATGAGGCGGACCCTCCCAAACGAGCTTGTTGTGTGCGAGAACCCTAGAGATGGCTGCGAGTGCGACTACGACGACGACTGTACAGAGATCCTCAGTGGATTCGACAGCGACGACTACAACACTCAGCGATCCTATATGGATCAGTGCTACAGATCCTGTGTGGGTCTGATCCTGTGTGGGTCAGCGCTCAGTGGTCCTGTGTGGGCCAACGCCTACAGATCCTGTGTGGGTCCGATCCTGTGTGGATCATTACGGGGGTTAGTTACCTATCGATCCTTTGTGGGTCATATTATTTGTGGTTCATTGCGAGGGTTAGTTACCTATCGATCCTGTGTGCGTCAGATCCTTTGTGGGTCATTGTGGGGGTTAATACCTTTCGATCCATTGTGGGTCCGACGGCTTAGATGAATTAGTGGATATATCTGATCATCTCTATCGTCTTACGAAGAAGTTTACCTGTGTGAGCTGAATCCTATTTTTCTTTCCTATGTGGATTGTGTTGTGCTAACCTATGTGGATTTATGTTTTGATTTCCTTTGTGGACTGGGTTGTACTTGGGCTGGGATGTTGGATCCGAACGAGAATTGATGACTTGGGTATATGTATGGTCCTATACCTAAGCAGCGTCGAATGTTACTTCATGATTGTATCTTTCCTTTTTGTATTATCCTTTGTGGATTCTGGGAGACATTCGGGGGTCTCGGGGTCCCCACTGAGTAGCTTATACTCACCCCTGCACAAGCTATGCCTGCACTACGTTGTGTTGGTTGTAGACGACAGACAACGCTGATCGTGGTTGAGGATTGTGGAGCAGGATGGTACCTGGAGGTGGACCACTGGGCGGGACGTACTCGGAGCGGTCGGCTGGACCCGAGGAGCAGTGGAGGCTATCTGTACCCACCATTCAGGTGGGACTTCCAGTGGATGGCTCGACGATGCAGATCTACTTTATAGTTGTTGTTTTTCCTTTCCAGTTGTACTTTACTTTCAGTTTGGGTTTGTATACTGGCCCACTTACTTTTCCGCACTTACTGTTGTACCCAGTTTTTACTTAGTGTTTACTTCTACTTCTTGCTTTCTCTGGGGTGTTTGTTTACTTTACAAAGGCAATGCCTTCCCTTTTTACCGGGAATTATGCCTTGGTGCTAGTCGCCAACCCCTGGCCTATGGAAGGTGGGCTTGGGGTAGTCATGGCATGGGCCTCGAGGACAGTTCGTGACAATTCATAACTATTTCTTGTCCCTGTGTGAACACATAAAATATATTTAAATCTAAGAGAGTGGCATTTTGTAACATACGTTGATTTAAATAATATATATTTAATTCTCAGGTACATGTTTCTATTAAACAACTAAATTTTATAAATAAGGTGTTTATAGTAGAATTAATATAATCTAAACAAGAATTATGATAAAAAGTTTTGTCTTTAACACTTAGTTTTAACCCATATTAACCAAATTTTCTATTTACTAAGATGATAAACTTTAACACGGTTACAATTCATATTGGTCAAATATAAAAGGGGACTATTAACAAAATTATAACAACTTAATTCCAAATATGGAAAACATTTTATTAAATTAAATATATATTAGTGTAAAAACTATTTTAAAAATAATCCTGAAAATGCGAAGGAAATAACTTTTTAAACAAATACATTTTTCATTATAAAACATTGTTCATTATTATATAAATCCTAAAAAATATTAAATGAATGTTATAAAATTTTATTAAATATATAAAATTTTTCATTCAATAAAATATTTCATAAACAGTGATAAAATTAATTTATTAATATAAAAAACATTAGTTTTATAAGAACAAATTTTCAAGAAAAATGCCTTTATATATATTCAAATATTTTTATACCAAATTCTAGAATAAAATTTCTTCCAATGAACATAATTAGATTATTTAAAATAAAATATTTCTAATTTTACTTTTAAATAATTTTAAAACGAAATTTAATTTTTAACATACTTTGAAAATATATATTTTTCAATAAAACAAACAGTATTTTTCCTTATTCCCTGGAAAAACAATCCTATTAAAAAAATCCAAGAAATTCACATTATGAATATTTTGACATTATGATTTCAAAATTTTAGTCATTTTTATGAATTTTTTTAGTTTCAAAAATTAGATATAATATTTTCTCATAAAAAGAAAGAAAAACCATTCTGAAGGAAATCTATTTTTAATCAAAATTTAACATTGCTACAAATTCAATGCTTATTTAATAAAAATTAATCAATACATTTATATTGAGTAGGATATTTTTATATATCTCATAATTTGTTTAATATTATTCACTCCCTCTAATTTAATAGTTTGGTTGTAATAGTATCATAATAATATTTTGATAATATGACATGGTTCATTTAAACTCATTGTTTCATGTAACACAAGCTATCAAATAAATAAAATTAATTAAAGAGAAATATTTTTTAAAATATCATGGTGTTACAGTATCCCATCCTTAATAAATTTCTACCTTTAAATTTTAAATTATTATAGGTAATCAATGGATTTATATTTGAAAAGACCTTTGTTGAAAATTGACATTGTATAAAGAGTTAATAAAAAATCCTAGAAATGAGGGAAAATGAGGTATGAATGTCACTACAAAATTATGTTTTCAAATAAGAGAACACCAAATGTAATTTAAAACAACGAAATCGAATAGAAAACTTATTCTAAGAGATTAACAAAGATATATAAAGATGATGATAAGGATAAAGTTGGCAGCTACAAAACCATGAATCAGTGAGTGGTTAACAGACCATCGAATCACTAGAATTTAAAGTTACATAACTATATTTTTTCCTTAAGATCTGTTTCCAAGAGCTAAGGAATTCCATTACAATCTTTAATAATAACAAAAGGAAATATAGTTATATTAGAATTATAATGTCAATGTTTAATTAATTTCCACCACAATCTAATCTTCTACTCTAAATGTTGAATATCTGAGATTATTTTTCCCCCTTAAGGAACTAAAATAAACTTATAATAGATCAAAATTTTATATGAAGATATGTCCTATATATATTTGAATTAATTAACACCAAAAGTAGTTAGCATAATATAATTATTAAAATTAATAAACCACTATACTAATAAATATAACTTTAATCATGAACACCCATAATTACCTCAATAACCCCAACATTAAAAAATGTGTTAATATTATATGATATATCATACCCTTCATCGTACATTATAAAACTAATAATTTCATTCTGACCAAATAATCCATCATGTTAAATCAATTTTTAAACCAAATTGATACATATAACTCAACCCAATGAACCATATCCAAAATATAATTAATCACCATGATAAAATACTATATAATCATTTAATGTAGTGAACTTCCTCAAAATATCAGGAATAAGGTATTGATATTAACTTGAAATCTATTCCATTATGTGACCATAAATATCTTTTAAATTATCAGGGTGTCAATGAATAACATTTCAACCATCAAGATTTACTACATTCTATTATCTATTATTCCATAATTAAAATATCATAAAATCATATATCAACCCCAAAGGGTATTTAAACCGTAATAGAGAATCAATATACCTTCACATAAAACATTAAAAGTGTGTATTGCTGCCTTTGAACATATGATAAACCATAAAATTAGAAACCAATAATGGTATCCATAAAATTTATTTTAACCTCACATGAAATCATATATGTGTCTGAAATTAACGCAATACTTATTCCTTAAATAATTCCACCACTATTGAATATTTTTCGTAAATATAAAATTTAAATAAACTTCATCAAAGAGGACCTAAATAAAGTTTTAATAGATTGAAAACCAATTTCAAGGATACAGATAATATTATTATAAATCATCTATTTATCCAAAATTAAGATTATTAAATCAACATCATACACATAAAATGGTTTATATTTTTCTAAATGATGGGCTTTCAAAAAAATCACCTTTCCACTAAATCATTTTTCATGGTTATTATTACCATTTAAAATGTGTTTTAAAATACTTAAATAAATACTATTATAGAAAAATCCTTACAAGATTTGTGATTTTAAAATACGAATATCATTAATATAACACTTATACAGCATCAATATTGAATAAAAAATCAAAAAAACATCATTTATACTGCTTCCTACTTAAACCATTATCTATAATTCATCAAATTTCCACCCATTACTACATTTATATAAAATGAAATATGAATCATGTTTAAGATTTATCAACTTCAATTTAATCATGCTTCTTCTCTTTAACATGAGTAATATTTTTAAAACAGCCCATATCTTTGATACATCATTCATATTCTCTTCATCATAGTTAGTAAAACCAATACATGTATAACATTGTTGATTCTATTCTAGAGATTTACCTCAAGTGTATTGATTTTTATAATTCCCATAATCTCTATAATTAAAATAGTCACCCATAGATGTTGCCTTAGGGATTTAATTATTCACATGCATTGTGTCGACTAAACTATTCATTTTTCTTAAGAAATTACATTCCCATTGTGCTTTTTTTCCACACTCAAAATATCATTCCATTCCTATAAGTTATTTATTTGATTACTTATTCCAACATTCTATACATGTTGGAAGCTGAATATTCTTTCCTCTATGGTCTTTAGGAAAGTCCATCTTTATCTTGTTAGGTATCCTAAGAAACTTATCAATGTTTTAATATTTAATCATATAAATAGATATTTGATTAGGTACACTCACTTGGATTCACATTCCATATATTATTTCAATTGGTTTCTCATGATGATAGTCATTCCATTGACCATAAAATTCAATGTTAACTTGATTCCTTCAGGTTAAATCCATTGACTATAACAAGAAACATTAGTGTGAGAAAAATTAATCATAGTGGGAAACCACATGACCATGCAAATAATTT
This sequence comes from Viscum album, assembly GCA_963277665.1. NCBI lineage: Eukaryota > Viridiplantae > Streptophyta > Magnoliopsida > Santalales > Viscaceae > Viscum > Viscum album. The sequence continues at coordinate 1,392,781,292 of OY728152.1, forward strand.
AAATTATGTTAAAATTTTGAAAAATTATTTTATGATAGCATAGGTTTAACCAAGTTCATTCTTGATTATTTCAAAAATAATAGGATTCTATCTTATTTGTAAAATTAACCCAATGTTTCTTCTTAATGTTTACTCATCCAATTTTTGAAGGTGAATCTAAACCTTTCTTTAATACCAAAAATATTGACCGATAATATTTATACCTAGATACTACATCTTAATAGATGAATATTAATTTCATAATATAATGATCTATGATAAAATCATATAGGTCGTGTACCTTTGGAAATGTGGACATATAAAAAATTAGTCCATAAAATTCTAAAAAATATCCCACTAAGATATTAATAAATATAACCCTTATTTGAAATATCACACTTAATAAATTTATACATAACTAGGGGAAAAGAAACATATGAAAGGTTGGGTTCAGATACTCAGTATAGTTAAATAAGGGAGATATTAATGATCATATGTGAATGACATGAACATAAGGGTATAATAACATTAGACTAAATTTTTTAAATCATACCCTACATATCATAAAACATAATATTGAGTAATAGAATAAATATTGAACGTTCATAATATGTGAATCATAAATTAATTAGATATCATGATCTATAAGAGTATAATATTTTCATAAGGCATAAGTTTGTTTCATATACATAATTATAGAAAATGATTTCTTTAATAGATAATACTCATTAACAATACAATCATAGTGGAATGGGTTCACTCCCAAAACCATATAAGAAGTCAAGGTTCACTCCCAAGAATATCATAGTTGAAAATTTTCATTAATGAACTAGGTTCCCTCCCCATTAGAGTCTCTTTTATCTCATTGGATATCAATATTTACTCAATTCATTAGATAAATATATAACCCCACTTTCCACATAATGAAAATTGGGCTTATGTATTCGAAAATATCATAAAACATTCATCATTATAGAACCCATGAAAAGATATGGAATTCATTAAAATTTCATCATAACAAAACCCATGAAAAATTAATGGGATTCATATACATTTCAATAATTCATAACAACATAACTTGTTGAAAATAAATAGGTTTAATAAATATTGTTTCATTATGTTCATAAAACATACAAATAAAGAATTAGGTAGGTATTATTGGATCATATGTCGTGGAAATAATAATTGAAATCATGGGTTGTTTCCTTTGATGAATATAAATACAACTAAATTATCGATAAAAATTATTCAGGAAACTAACATTCCCATTTTTAAATCCCTTATTTAAACAAAACTATGAAAATATAAAGGAAAATTTTTTATTTGAAAATAAATTGTAAAATTGTAAATTAAAAATACAAGAAAAAATGAGTTATAATTATGGAAAAATACCTTAATACATATAAGATAAAAAAACATTCCACCCATACATTTTTTTTAAGAAAATTTATATTACCTCATTTGGAAAATGATAAAAAAATTATTCTCAAACCATTTTTAAAAAAAATCAAAAATGAAAAAAAAAATTAATTTAAAACATTATAAGAGAATATTAAAAATCCTTCATTAAATGTTTTAAAAAAATAGTGATTTGGAAGAAATTGTTTTATCTACCGAAGTGAAAAATAAAATAGATTTCCATAAAAACACATAAACCCTAACCATTTTTTTATCTTTTTAATCGTAACACCCATGAAATAAATAACCCAATATAAAACATTAAATACCATGTATATAAATATATTTAAAATATACCAAATCAAAGGCTAATTATATTGTCATTACCCCTCCCCACAAGGTGTACCCCTCCTGGGAAGCCAATTTGAGAAGGGAGATAGTGATCCCCGAGTCCCGCCTCAAGTAGGTTCCAGGATGGCGACTATCACCGAGGGTATAGTAATCACAAAAATGGGAGACATTACCCTCTAATAGAACACATATGAAAGAGAAAAATATGATAGACAATAACCAACTCCAACCCATACTGAAATATAAAATAAATCTCAACTGTGAATATATAATGTCAAGAAATAATTATTGTAACTGAAAGTGAAAACTGCAAGTACAAAAAGAAAGTAAGAATAGTAGAAACCACGAAGCCCAAACAGCTCCTACTTCCCCAAGCTAGTAGTAACCAGCCTGATCTCTAGCCTACTCCAAGTGACTAAGAAAACTATTTATGTATACATAGGGTGGGAATAACATTATACTCAGTAGGGTCCTCCCTGGATCCTCCCGGGCAAAATTAATGAAACCATGCTAAGGTACAGTCAACAATTAGTGAAACCAACTCGTCACCTAAGAAGGTATACTAAGTTCCCAGACTCACCATGGATACTCTCACTATGAATTGCATACATTATTATATAATATAATAAATAATATCATGTTATTCTACTACAAATTCCCACATGTTTTTCCACTTTTCCCCAACGTCGCACGTCATAAGCCATCTCTCTCTAAAAAGGTCGGCCCGAAGACACCTAGGTGATCCCTACCACATGAACTTGTGCAACAAAAAACATGACTGTAGACACCTTGGTGAATCACCACACCATCTAAACAACCAAAAGTAACTAGGTAGTTTTCAAGATCCAACATAGCCAGCATAACGTGTTTCATACGCCAGGTATTATACCTCAAGACATTACAGCTCATACACCGAGTAAGGATCCTCGAGCTATCCCAACCTATACATGTTACACCTATAGTATTCCATATGAAACTATATCCAGAATATATGTGTGTGATTAACTAAATTCCATCATAGCCCTCTAAACACATATATTGGGAAATCTAACTGTTGTGCCTACCAGTACATGTAACTTCAAAGAGAAAAGAGCAAGGCCAATGGGGGTATTCATCCATCCATCCTCCCACTATAATATTTAGTAAAACACCCATTGGGATCAGAATATGTGGGGTGTTAGTTGACCTAACTGAGAGGGTGGGGTATCATATAGAAACACAAAATGTACATGATATAATATAGCGCACAACCACACAATGGGAAAAAACATAGTCTCAGACTCAACATCAGCTAACGTCTCTCGAACTCCTGGCTGCCACTGCTATGACTAAGTATCCTATAAGAACAAAATCATTTAAAGAGAAACATTAAATTACATTATACCTTTTTATCAGTTATAATTTATGTTAATTAATTCATTACCATTAATTTAGAATTAACAATTCCACATTACATTTTAGTAGCATTCCATCCCAGATCAACAATTCCATTGAATTGTAACCTCAACATTGCATCCTAGCCAGCTCCAACCCCATGGGTTCAACATCATTTATTCAATAATTTTTTAATATAATTATTAATTTCCATAATTATAGGAATTCTATAAAAGAATAAAAATGCAACTAAACATAGGGGGAGTCAACATGGTGAGTAGATTAAGTACCTGTCATGTTTTTTTCCACCTATATCAAGAGAATAGACCCATCCTCCATCGCGAATATAAACACAGAAAGCATGTGGCATACCCTACGCATCATCACCCCTTTTAGAAGGATGGTAATAATGATCAACTACCACAATTGGTGTTGAAATTAATGTTGATAAACAACCAATAAGAATCGGCAAACATCTAAACATTCACATCAAACCTGTTTCATCATCTTTGGTGTCCTCCCCAAAACCCACATGTAAAAACTGATGCATATCTTCACTCTAGGTGTCAACCACTGCCACAACCAATGTGCCTCCCTACCCCCACATTTCACAATTTCCATCCAAGCTCACATCACAACACAAGTAGAAGGAAACAAGCATAATATCAACTAGGTTCTTTGCCATTAAACAAGGCACACTTCCTTTAGATTCCATGAGCTCTCACAGCTCCAAGTATAATTCTCTTGACCTTTACAAGAAATAGGGTAACTCATAACCCTACGAGGAATTATCTTTTACCAAGAAACCCATTCTTTCATCCATCTTGAATAAACCTGTTCATTATTAGTAGGTACCAATAATGAGAATCCTAAAAAATATATCATAGCCATCACAAATTAATTAAACAATTAATATCATGTGACTTTAAACAACAATCACCATCATGCATCAGTTTTAGCAACCAACTGGAATAAGAATTTACATCTACATCAATTTGATTAACATCATATTATAATAGAAATAACCAGATTAATTTTCATGAATCTTTATCTTTATTCATTTAATAATCAATTAATTTCGTCTTTATGTTATTTACCAATTTCATGAAGAGAAAAATGATAACAAAAAAATCCTAGATATCCCACAATCTATAAAATCCAGAGGCAAACCGTTATCACAGTGTCAAGAAACAACATGCGATCAAACCCATTATTTCAATATAGTTTATGTATTTAATTATGTCAATTACATTGTGATCCAAATGGCTAAATCATGATAACTCTATGGTTGCACATAAAGGAATAGAGAAAAAACAAATCCCATACCTTAAATGGTTTCCCACATTATATTATTTCAAATAGATCAAAGCAGTGGATCATGATCACCTTCTCTGCAACAACTGCATCCACTAAAGGATGTCGCGGCACAACCGCATCAACAACACCCAAATGAAACTCCATTAGAACCATGGACACCAAAAACCATAGAATAGAAAGGAGAAATGGGATAAGATGGATTTATGAAAACAAAGAACGAAGTTTGAACTTACCACAGATTGAAGACAGATCGAAGAAGTAATCCCAAGATCAATCATAGCTAAAGAGATCTCTAAAATGCCATAGAGGGGTCTGTTGGATTAACTAGGATGTGAAAGGGGGGATCCATTGTTGTAGTGTTGGAAAGACTCGAGTGGATTGTATGTGTTTAAAACATATTGTGGTGGGTCAGTACATGACGTGTTCTTCCCATTCACATCGTGTACTTCCTCGAGGTCAAAATCTACTAAAAAAACACATTGTCTCGGTGCTTTGTTTTATTTTTCTTGAACTCAAACCTAGAACATCGTGTACCCCATGGTCACGTCATGTACCCCCAATGAATCTAGATTTCTGTTACCAAACCTTTCCAAACTTCTTCTAATCCTTCTATGAGAACCGCATTCTTCTAAAACAAACAATGGGTCAATCCATGCGTATTTTTGGCCTTACATCAGATTCCTTTCTAAACATTATCATCCTCGAGATTCCAAAACCAACACAGAGAGGAAACATAAAGGTTTTGTCTGAAGAACCACCTCGTGAGATACCTCTGAAGGATTTCTCCACCATAGAAGCTCAACCACATAAAAAGAACAATGTTATGCCTCTTGACAACCACAGCCGGCTCTTAAATGTTCTCGCAGGGGAGAAACCTCTCGAAGAGAGAAATAACCAACTAGACACAAAGAAAGACATATCATAGATGGGAAAGGTCTAAAACCAAAAAAAATATCATCATTACAATGAAGGATCTAACCATCAAATAACTCTCGGTAGTAATCACATATATGAGTCTCAAATTCTCAGGTACTCTCCTCCATGCCACCATGTCACCACAAGACATGAACCAATGGGATATAATGTTTCTGCAACACCTTCTCATTGATGTCTTGGATCTCCACAGGATGCTCCTCGAAGGTCGCAACATCATCAACATCGATACCTCCCCAATCGATGGCGTGAGATTCATCATGAATAAAATGACAGAGCTATGAAAAATGATATACATCATGTATTTTTATCATCTATGGGGGAAGTTATACTTGATACACCATGACTCTAACATGATCCAACACATCAGATGTCACATCAAACTGGGGAGAAACCATACTCCCATGACCAAATATTCTCTTACCATAACAGGGATTCACCTTCATAAACACGTGATCCCCAACATAAAACTCCAAAGGTCTCCTCCTTTGATTGACATATGATTTCTGATGATCATCTGTTGTCTTCATCCTCTCACAAATCACCTGAACCATCTCTGTCATATTCTAAACTAGCTCTGGTATGAGAATTTCTGACTCTTCCACCCTAGTCTAGTACAACGGACAATGGAATGGTCATCCATACAATGCATCAAATACCACCATACTAATGGTGGGATGAAAACTATTGTTGTAAGATAACTCCACCAATGGAAAGTGCCTCATCCACAAACCTCCAAAATCTAGGACACAAGAGCACAACATGACTTGAAGTGTCTGGATGGCCTGCTCTTTCTAACTCTCTATCTGTGGATGGAATAAAGTGATAATGAATAGTTGAGAACCAAAATCATGTCATAGACATCTCTACACCCTATATATAAAACAAGTATCTCGATCGAAAATGATCATTCTCAGGACTACGTGGAGTCTCACCACCTCATCCAGATATTTCCTCGACAAAACCTCCACTGAGCTCAACTCCTTGACCACTATGATGTGGGATGATTTTGTTAAACAATACACTACCACCCAAATAGTGCCATATCCTTTCTGAGATCAATGTGTACCAGTATGAAATTCCATTGAGATTTCATCCCACTTCCTTAGAGTAATATCTAATGGTTAGAGAAATCCACTGGGGACACGGTTCTAGGCCTTTACCTTTTAGCAGACCAAACATCGAGACACAAACTCTGTAACTGCACGCTTCAACCCAGGACACCAAAACTGACTCCTCAATCCATAGTAAATATTTTTCATTCCAGGATGCACCACTAAAGGCAAACTATGGAACTCTCTAAGAACTGACTCATGCATCTCCAAAGGAACAAAAATCCTTCCCTGATACAACGACTAGTGTTTTTCATATTTATACTAACCATCAGGGGTCACGCCACAAAAAAACTTGGCCTCTCTAAACCACCACCTCTAGAATCCCAAAATATAACTCTTCCACCTAATGCACTAGAGATGACTACACCGTCATCTGGAAAAGACAACCTCTACCCACAAATTCTCTTATATTGAGGTGTAATGATAAATGTTATTCCATCACTCTCCATGAATCATCAGATTCATACACTACATCACTACGTGACTTCCTTATCAGTGAATAAACCATAGAATTCCCCTTTTTAGTGGTATATGATGTTTCAAAGTTGTATTCCTATAATAACTCCATCCATCGACGCTGCTGCATTTTCAATTCATGTTAGGAGAAAACATACCTCAGGATCTTATGATGGGTGAAAACCATAATGTGCACGCCAATGAGGTAATATCTCTATAACTTCATAAAAACATCACAACTGCTGACTCAAGATCCTAGGTTGCATAGTTACATTCATGGGGATGTAACTTCCGAGACCCATAATGAATTACTGATCTCTGCTACATCGAAACACATCCTAACCCCAGATAGGACGCATCGCAGAAAACATCAAACTGAACTCCCTTTGCTGGATGACAAGGAACCAAAGCACTTAACAACTTATTATTTACATACTAGAATGCTTCCAAACACTTATTATTCCACAGACTTCTTGATCCTTCTTAATCAATTCTGTTAGTGTAGTCTCAACTCGAGATAAATTGGTTACAAAACTCCGTTAGTAGCATGTGCGACCAAGGAGACATTGCACATCTGCCACTATCTTGGGGGATACCCAAGACACAAATACTTCTATCATTAATGGATACACATGTACTACATTAAGGGACACAGAATTACCCCTGAAACAGACTTCTAGAGCCCAAAACTCACACTTATATATCATACAAAACCGCTGATGTTGAAAAAGAACTGCCAAAATGGTGTGCAGATGCTCTGCATGCTCCTCCTTAGACATGGAGTACAAAAGGATGTCATCAATGAAAACCACCATGAACCTACCCCAGAATTCATAGAACATAGCCTTCATCAATCCCATGAATACATCTCAAGAATTAATCCCACTGAACGAAATTACAATGAACTATAAATTCCCATATTGACAATGGAATGTAGTCGTTAGGAAAACCCCATCCATCACACTCATCTGATGATATCGTGACCGCAATTAGATCTTTGAGAAACAACTTGAACCCTTCAGTTGATCAAATAAATCATCAATCTATAGAAGAGGATAGAGATTATTGACTATCACTTTTTTATGTGCCGATAATCAATATAAAACTACAAACTACCATCAGCCTTCTTCACAAACAAAACGGGTTCACTCCATGGTGACTCACTCGGCAAAAAAATAGGCAATGTAACTGACCATAAAACTATATACGTGTCTCTAGTAACTCATATGGGGTCATATTATATTGATATATAGAGATAATAGATTCTCATGGCTACATCTCGATCCCAAACTCGATCTCTCGTTGGGGGGGGGGGAAATGCTACATCCTCTTCTCGAAAGACATCAGGGTAATATTATATAACCCTAGGAAATGCCAATTTTTTAACCTCTAATGAACTCAGCTTCAGCTCAGCCATCAAGGATGATAAGGATGGAATACACCACTAACCCATCTGAGGGTCTCACTCGCCATCAAGAATTGTTATCTCTCCATCAATATCAAAGAACCCCACCTTCCACCTGAAGAAATCCATGATAGTCTACACCGAATAAATCCAATTCATGCTAAGGATGACATCATATAGTTGTATCTGTAAACATAAAAAATCTCCCCAAGAGCAGTACTTCCCCAGTACCAGCTCACTATCTCTACATACTTCAAACAAGTCAGCTCGACCTCTAACTGGCATATTAACTGCCAAGGGAACTAGAAGCCTCTCTACCTCAAGTCCCAAATTCTTGAAAAGGGAATGTGATATGAATGACTATTTCAACCCTAAATCCAACAATTGATATAACTATGTGTAAAACAGTTAAAGGGTACATCAAATGATGTCAAGCTCGCCTAGAAAAAGCAACGCTAAAGAAAAATCTGACCACAACCATCTCCATGACCGCTCTAACCATGATGAAGACCACCACCATGGTCCCGCTCTACTCTCTATGTATATGGATAATCATGGGGTTGTCCTATAACTACCCCATATTCCATCTATTGATACAATGATGGTGCAACTTGCTACCATTCCTTCAGCTGGAATTGCCTCAATAGAGGAACCTATAGTGGAACACTGGTGCACGATGAATGATCTGAAAGGTTGGGCACTCTAGATGTTGATGAACTCAACCAACAAAAGAAAAACAAACATCTGATCCCTTGGCATAGTTCAAAGAGTCTTTTCCCCAAGAGAAACATGATATTCAGGGCTGGGACCTACCCCCGGCTGAAGGTAAACACTTCTTCCCTAAAAACCAAGAACCCCGGACCACAGATCTAATTCATGAGGAATCATGAAGACTCCCCTCTCATGATGATACAGTACTTCACAATGACTTCTTTATGACCTATACTCTCGAAAACACATCATGATATGTCGTCAGCATAAACGGGGTGACCTTTCATTAGATCTCTGGATAAAGATCCTCCTCGAAATGCCTCTCCCTGGCCTCCTCATCTGGCAACAGGTCCGAAGCATATCATAAAATTTTCTAGAAATGGATTCAAAACTCTCGCACACTGGAGCTCCCCTATCGAAGGGTAAGAAGCTCCTAGTGGCTAAAATCCTTTGTGGTAAAAGAATGAAACTCAACTCTAAACTTGTCTTCCAACTCCTCCCATGAAATTGTCGACTCCTCGTGATCCCTGAGAAACCAGATCAACTATTTCCTCACTCTTCCATGAAGCATTTTTACAACCAAATACACCTAGTGCTTCTTCTAAGCATGAATAATACTGAATCCTATCTCAACCTCCTCGAACCAGTCATCAGTGGATACATCTGAAATAGATCCCTCGTACTTCTCCAGACAGTGGCGCTGAAACTCTCGGAGTGTCCTCCTCCAAGTGTCATCGTCATCAACCTCTACTATGTGGTGATCTTTTGGTATAGCTTGTTGGAAATCGTCTGTGTGAACCCGACATGGACGTTGACCAAGAGACATATATTCAAAATAACTAATATTTAGAGATCCTAAACATAGAATATAAAATTCTCAACATTAATTAATTAATTGTTTTCTTTTATTCATTTTGGGTTATCCTATCACAAGGTCTACCCATTCAAACATAGTAAAAAAAGAATGATGGATGGTCCTTTCCTAGGTCTCTACCCTTCAACAAGAATCACTTCATTTAGTAGCCATTGTAAACTTAATGGTCCAGGCATCATATTACATGGGGGCCCAATGCCTATGTTTTAGCTGGTCTCTCGTGTTTACATCACTTTCTAAACATGGCTGACACCTTTTCCCTTCCATGTAATGCAACCTCACATGTTATTAACACCAAACTCCATCTTATCGCTCAACTAGAGCTCTAATACCACTTTATCACGACCCCCTCCACACAAGGTGTACCCCTCCTAGGCTGGAAATGTGAGAAGGGAAATAGTGACCCCTGAGTCCCACCTCAGGTAGGCCCCGAGTTGGAGACTAGCACCGAGGGTATAGTGAACACCCAAATTGGGGGTATTAACCTCTAGGAGAACGCATAAGAAAGAGAGAAATATGGTAGACACCAACCAAATCCAACTCAGACATAAATATAAAAGAAATCCTATGTACACATATGTAATTAAATGCAAGAACTATTATAACGGAAAGGTATAACTACAAGTTCCCAAATAGAGTAAAAATAGTAGTAACCATGAAGCCTGAATAGCTCCTAAAACACCATGATAGTAGTAACCAAACTAATCTCCAACTTACTCCAAGTAACCTAGAAAATAGTTTATATATACATAGGGTGAGTATAACAGTATACTCAGTAGGATCCTCTTAGAATCCTCTTGTGAAAAAGTAATGAAAGCATGATAAAGAACAGTGGAGAACAAGTGAAACAAACTCATAACCTAAAAATTTATACTATGTTCCTAGCCTCACCATGGCTACTCTCACCAAGTATAGAATACAATATTATATAATATTATAATGAATATCAAGGATTCCCTATAACCACTTCCCCAATGGTTTTCATATTTTCCCTAATGTGACACGTCCAATGCCATATCCCTCTAAAAAGGATGGCCCGAAGACACTAGGGAGAGCACTACCACATGTACCTCGTGCAACACAATGCTTTCCCACAGACACCTAGAAAAAGAACCAAACCATCAACACAATAAAAAAAAACCAGATAGTTTCTTGGAGCCAACACAGCCTGTATAACGTGTATCATACGATGGGTATTAAGGCTAAAGCCATTACATCCCATACACTAAGTAAGGATCCTCAATCCATCATAGACTATACACATTACACCTATAGTAGTCTATAAAAAACTATTTATAGAATATATTTTTTTGAATAACCACAATCCATTACAGTACTCTACGCACAGATATCGGGAAAACTAACCATTGTTCCTACTAACAAAATTAACTACCAAGAGAAAAGAGTGGCGCCAAAGGGGGTAGTCAGCCATTAATCCTCCCATGAAATGTTGGGGAAAACACCCCCCCCCCCACACCTAGGGTTAATAATCCCCAGGGATTCAGTTTCCCTAATCGACAAGGAGGGTAGAGTATAGAACCACAAAAATTTCATGATATAATATATATCACAACTACACTATGGGGAAAACATTGTCTCAGACTGAACTGTAGCTAACATCTCTCAAATTCATGGCTACCATTTCTATGACTAGGTATCATATAACCACACAACAATTTAAAGAGCTAAATTAGATTAATTTATCACTTTTTATTAGTTACACTTTATGTTAATTAATTTTTTAAACATTATTTAACCATTAACAATTCCGCATTACATTTCATTAGAATTCCAAGAAAGATTGATAGTTCATTTGAATTGTAACCTCCACATTGAATCCCATCCAGCTCTAATCCCATGGGTTCAACATCATTTATTTAATCATTTATTAATATCATTATTGCATCCCATAATTTCAAGAATTCTAGAAAAGTAAAACTAAGCTACTAAACACAAGGGGGATCAACACGATGAGTATATGAAATACCTGTCATGTTTTTTCCACCAACAGCAAGAACATAGACCCATCCACCCTTCAGAAGCTAAATAAGAAAAGCATGTGGCATACCCCATGCATCTTTTCCCATTTTGGAAGGAGGGTAAGAAATACCATATACCTTGAGAAGTGGGGAATTTAGGTTGGTAAACAATGAAAAAGAATCATAAAACATCCAAACATGCACATCCATCTTGTTTCATCATCTATGGTGTCCTCCCTGACACCCATGTGCATAAACTGATGTATCTCGCCACTCTAGGCGTCAACCACTAGCCGAACCAATGAGCCTCACTACCCCCACATTTCATAATAGTTATCCAGGATCACATCACAACACAAGAAGTAGGGATCAACCATCATATGAACTGGGAACTTGGCCCTTAAACAATTCATTCTTCTTCCAGAGGCAATGTTCTCTCACATCTCCAATTACAAGGCTCTAGGAATTTACTATTCTGAGGGTAACTTAGAACTCTATAAGAAATTATCTTTTATCAAACAACATATTCTTTCATCCATCATGAATTAACCAATTCATTAATAGTAGGTTCCAACTATGGGAAACCTAAACCGAAAGATATCATAGCATTCAAAAATTAATTAGAAATTAATTTTACATAACTTTAAACAACAAGAACCAAGATGGATCAGGTTTAACAACCAACTAGAATAGGCATGAAAATCTTTGTCAATTTTATTAACATCAGATTACAACAAAAACAATTGGATTAACATACATGCATCTTTAACTTTATTCATTTAATTATCAATTAATTCCGGCTTTACGTTATTTACAAATTTCATGAAGATAAATATACTAAAAAAGCATATATATATATATATATATATATATCCCATAATATATAAAATCAATCGGAAAACCATTATCATGGTGCAAAGAAGCAACATGTGATCAACCCAATTCTTTCAGTCCGGCTCATGTATTTAATTATGTCAATTACATTCTGATGCAAAGGGCTAAATCATGATAACTCTATGATTTCACATAAATTAATAGAGAAGTAGCGAATACCCTACCTCAAAAGGATTATGATGTTCATTTATCATGAATGGATCAATGAAACAGATCATGATCGCCTTCTCCACAACAACTACATCCAGACGAGGATGTCAAGACACAACCGCATCAACAACACCCAAAAGAAACTATATTAAAACCATGGAGATCAAGCGTCATAGCATTGAAAGGAGAAATTAGAGATGTCGGATCGATGAAAACCAAGAATATAAGTAGATCTTACCTCAGATTGAAGATGGATCGAATAAAGAAGCCTGAGATCGATCCTAGCTGAATAGATCTCTAAAACATGACGGAAGGGTCTACTAGGTCGCCTGGGATGAGATTGAGGAGAGCCTTGGCCGTAGGGTTGGAAAGACCTGAGCGGTTGGTATGTCTTTAAAACATACAGCGGAGGATAAATACATGACTTTTACTTCGCATTATCTTTGTGTACTACCTCAAGGTTAGGTTCAACTGAAAAAAATGTCTCCTCATTTATTTGTTTTAGTTTATTTTTTTGAACTCGAACTAGTCACGTCGTGTACCCCATAGTCACATTATGTACCCATGTTGCTTCCAGCTTTCTACAACCAAACTCTTCTAGAAATCTTTTGAGCCTTCTCTAAGCACCCTAGTCTCCAAAAACATGCAATGGGTTGATCCAAACAAATCTGGACCATTACATGTGTACACCACACAAAATAAACAAGTGGATAATATGATATATGTCTCATGAAAATGAAAGTGTGATGAGAAACCATTACCCTAAGTCCAACTTCCTTCATACGCATTTAAATATAATACATAATAAAAATATATTTATTATAAATCTATTTAAATTTATTTTCATATATATAACACCATATTTGATTTAATTATTACATTTTTACACCCTTTTAATTACTATTCTTTATTAATATCACTCCTCTGGGTGATATTGACTTCATTTTTCATGTATATTTTGGTTTGGTAGATTTTATAATTTTATTTTGATCATGGTTCCATCATATCAGAAATTTAAATCCTGAAATAAATATAATATTTATTCATTATATACATGTTTATAGTCAATCATAAATGTTGATATAGAAAAATTAACTACATCATTCATAGAAACAATAGGTCATACGTACACATGAATAGTGTTTCCATTTTTCAATGGATAGAATAAAAGAAAGATAAGTAATAATCTAACATTAAAGAATAATTTTTATATCATATATACCCTATATACTCATTAAATACATCCTTATTACTATTGAATTTAAATATAAATAAATAATGAATCTCATCACTTCGTGAAGGGGGTAGTTCATACGTACGCACGATCAACACTATCATTTTCCAATATTTTGTAAGGTAATTATTTAAATGTGTTATTATATTTATAGATGTATAATTATGTCAAAAATATAATATATAAACATTAAATCCATCATAATACCAATATATAAAATATAGATTTGAAAAAAATGAATTGTATCATGATGTAAAGATGGTAATTTGTACATACGCACAATAGATACTTTCACTACTCATTTGATGGTAAATAGGATGTATAGTAGTGTTTCAATAATAATAAAAACATTTTAATATATTTTAGATTCAAAATTTATTATTTTATGGTAAATAAAATGTATTTAGGAGATGTAAAGAAGAGTAAAAATTAAATTGACCGGCTAAGAAAATTACAACTTCTTTTCAATGACTCCTTTAGATCTCCCCTAAAGGAAACTATGGATCCTAATTTGGGAATAAAATAACCCCTATAATGTATATATAGAAATTTTAAATTGAAATTTGTAGATTTTTGTTAAGATAGTTGGAAAAAATGGTATAAATAAGTGTGGGAGGAGGTGACCTTTTATAATGGAGGTGAGGGAATCTTTTGAAATTTATCAAATGATTAAATTATAATAAATTATTTATAAAAAAATGCAGCAAAATAACAATTTATTCAAATATATGTTAGTATAGGTTTGTAATACAATCAAAAAAATTATAATTTATATATGTTTTTTGTAATTTGGAGCCTTAATATTTTCATTAACTCTTAGTTATTCAATCTAAATTTTAACAACCATAACAACCTTTTCAATAATAAAGGGTTGTACTTTTTACATAACAGGATAACATTGAACCATAAATAGACATGTTATGAAATTTTAAACCATAACACATCATCCATGTCTTATTAATGTTTTTATTAAATTTATATAATTTAATAATATATTTGTTTTATAAAATATCATTATTGTAAATCTTGACCCTATTCCATTAATTTGACTTAAAATAAATAAATAAAATTTATTAATTCAAATATAATATTTTTAAAAAATAATAATATGTCTAATTCAGTTACAATATTCATGGGAAACTATATTATTCTCAAATTATATCACTTTTAACATTTTCAAAGTCATTTATTTTATTGTTTTCATTACTTGAATAAAAATTATTTTAGAAAAGTGTAAGAATTTAAGGTTATTATATGATACCTATAAATTAGAAACAAATTACAAAAATAAATATAATTTCATTATGCACAAAATTACTATTAATATTTTAAGATAACAAGTTTTTTTCCCTATCTGATCACAAAAATAATATTTAAAACTAAAAGAGTAATATTTTTAAATTTCATTGATTAAAATAATATATAAGTCATTTTCATGGGAATGTATCTGCTATTCAACAAAATTTTGAGACTATGGTGTTAAAGATAAAATTTCCTTAATCTAATATAATTTAGGGTTATTTTTTGGCCTCATCACATATTTTTAAAATAGATTAACCAGGTTTACCCTTTACCGAGGTGGTAAATTTTATAACTATTACTATTAATATTTGATGAAATTAAAAGGTTCATATTATCCAAATTTTAACCTCATGATTCCAAATATGGACTAAATTTTATAAAATTAAATACATATAAGTTCCAAAAATTAATTTATAAATAAGCTCACAAGACGTGACCAAAACAACTATTAAAAAAATTTATTTTAATCATAAAACATGGTTTTTTCTTCTCCCGTATTAAAAAAAATAAACGAATGTTAATTTTTTTTTTGAATATATAATATATTAATATCATTAAAATATTTTACAAAAATTGATTAATTTATTTTATTAAGACAAATTCACATTGAATGAATAAAAAAATTATTTCATTTAAAACAATTTATGTATAAAAATGTATTTATACCAAATTAAGACAAAAAATCAATTTCAATAAACATAATTAGATTATTATAAATATAATAGATCTAATTTTACTTTTAATTAAATTTATAAAAATGGATCTTTGTGGATGCTTCAAACAAAAAAATTGTTTACAATAAAAAATATTTATTTTTTACTATTCATTGGAAAATAAATATTCTCAAATAAATACTAGAAATTCTTCATAATTATTTTTACATTATAACTTCTAAAATGTAGTTATTTATATAAATTATATATTTTTTAAAATATGTAAAATTAAATATAATATTTTCTCATAATAATAAATAAAAACCATTTTCAATTAAATCTATTTTAAGCATAACATAACTTTCCTAAAAATTAAATTCCTATATCCTAATAATTAATCAATAAATTTATATTGAGTATTATATTTTTATATATATCATAAATTAGTTAATCATATTCATACTAATCGATTTAATGGCTTGGTTATAACTATCACATAATAATTTTTTAATCATATAACAAAGTTCATTTTGCCATATTGTTGTGTGTAAAACAAGATATCAAATAAATAAATTTAATTAAATAGAAATATTTTATAAAATATTGGGGTGTTAAAAGAGTTGTGAACATGTGAGGGAAGGTATATCCATTTTATAATTGGGGAGGAGTGACATTTTTGTAAACACCCAAAACTATTCAATAATGTGATGACACTCTCACCCGAAAGGCCTCAAAAATAGACAAATAATGTAGTGGAGGTATAGTAAGGTAGATAAAAATCTCCATAACATAAAAATAACCCTGTTTTCCATTATCATATATGTTTCTTACTTTTACCATTTTATTTTTCACCGTGATAATTAGTCTATTTAACCTATGTAATTAATCATATAATCTTTAAAAAAATTGATCCTTATAAGATAATTTTTATATAATGTGTGAACATATGAATCCAAATTTTTCAAATAAAAAATTTATGTATATAGAAAATTAATTTGAAGACAAGTGAATATAACACCTAATACATCGTTTTAACCTTGACCATAGTAAATAAACTTTTCTATATTTAATAATCATTATGAATAAAATTATATTGATCATATTATAGAATATTAATTTTACTGACTAAAAATATGGAACCAATTTTAAAAAACAAAACTCACAAAATTTGAAATTTTTTATTTAATATAAAACCTACATATGTGTTGAAAAATAGGTTTTCAAGAAATGCATTTTCAAGCATAAGATGATCTGATATTAAATATAAAATTTATAATCATCATGAGATGTAATTAAATTCATATAGTAAGTTAAATAATCTATAATTTTAATTTAAAAAATTAATCACTAAATATTATTTTAATTAATTAAAATGGAGGATCATTATGCATTTAAAACGGATTTATGAAAATTACTATTTTAAGCCTAAAAATATTATATCAAAATCAGGTATAAATATGACAAAAATGTAGTTCATTATTTTAAATATAATTAAATAATACTTTTTTTACTCTAAAATAAATATATATTAAGGATTTGACTTTAAAAATACTTAATTTAATGAAAATACATAATAGTATTTGAAAAATTGATATTTTTCTCTATTCACTAAAAAATCAACCTTCTCTGAAAAATCAAAAAAAATCACCCTATAATAAATGTTTTGGTTGATTTAAAAATGATATTGTTTTTAAAAATGAAAATTTCTAAAAGTGGTATAAATTGATGACAATTATAATCATAAAATTCAAAATGAAACCATTTTTTTTAGGAATATATATTTTTATGAATAAATTAATTTTACAAAAAAATGGGTGATTTTTTTTTTAAGAATTTGAAATAAAATATGTATTTATTAGGAACTATCTCTATATTTTTCATAATTTGGTAAATCATATTCACACCCATTGATTCAACAGATAGGTTTTAATAATCATATAAAAATATTATCTCTCAGTTCATTTTGGCTCGTTGTTTTGTGTCGTGTACACTATCAAACATAATGTTCTTATTTTAAAATCTCAATGCTGAGTGTAATAAAAGTTATCAATGATATTAAATTTATTTTTAAAAAATATAATTTAAAATATCTGGGTTTTACATTCATGGTATGATTATGATGTCTATTATTAGGTAGTTTATTGTTATAAAACTAGTTATTGTTATCCATGTGATTATTTATGTTGTTATGTTATCCTTGAATTGATTTCCCTTTTATGGTATTAGTTATATGGAATATTTTATTATTGTCTATTTTGGCCATATAATTCTCATTCTACGTATTTTATGATAGATTCTATTGTTTTCATACCCTTACCAAGAATCTGATCATACCCATTATGATGTTTTAATTTTCCCAAGATACTAAGAAGGGTTCAATGAATGAAATAAGATTTAAAAGAAGAAATAATAAATTTATCATACAAATTATTATATTATATTGAATTTTTCAATACATAATGGGAAATTATATATGTATCTAGTCTTCAAATATTATTAATCTATTTGATACTTCATGATGATATCACTTTAATTTTGTCCTAATGTAGTAAAATATACACCAGATCTGTGCTACATGAGTTGGGGTGTTACACTAGGTATTAGAGAAACTTTAGTAGAAAAATACAGAACTAGATTTTTGAAATCATATATTAGAAAATATAACCATATGAATATCCTTGTGAATAAGTCTAATTATAGTATAATATCATAAATTTTTTAGTACAGAAAATATTATGTTGTCCTCCAAGAAAAAAATCCCTTTCTAGATACTAAATGTAGACATGGTTTTGGAAAATAATCATTTATGCATAATAACTCTGAAAAGTGTTGGTTGAGTATGTTCTAGTGATCATTCTAGCGAGTGGGGAGTATTCCCTTACTACTCACATTGTTTGACACTCATGGGGGAATAATTGGGTTATTTCATTTATTCATTACAATAAGTTATGAAAAATGTGAAAATATTTTTATGATTTTTGAATTCTTCAAATGATACAAAGCATATGATTCTATTATTAGCTTTGAAAAAAATTAGAGTTTTCTTGTGCTTCATTATTTTCTGACTTATGCATTATGATTCACAATGTTACGGTCTAATTTAGAGTATTAAAATGTTTATAAGAGGTGATTAGTAAAAGGAATGGAAACCGTATAATTAAAATTAATTTGTGTGTGTATTTTCCTATAAATAACCATACTCTTCCTATATAGATATTTCATCTTATTAGAAAAATATTCATTACATAATATAAATATCATCACTATAATAATATAGTTCTAGTTACTTTTTAAATTTGGATTCATAAACAATATGTTCATATAAGATTTACATTTCCACCCACATAATATTTGATAAATTTCACCCATCTAAAAAATATCATACTAAAAACAACATTTATACCTCATAGAGGGGAAACATAAGAAAGGGTGAGATCATATACACATTAAGGGTAAACAAGAATGATAATAATGATCCCATAAGGATAACATTAGCATAAGGGTCTGAAAAAATGATCTTAACATATGAAAATATTACCAAGAATATCCTAGATCATAATATTGACTTAAGTCATAAATATTGGATTTTCATGAGAGATGAATCATAAATTAATCAAGGAACATGATCCCTAAGAGCATAATATTATCATAAGACATATATTTGTGATATAAAAATAAGAATAGAAAATAATTACATTAGTATTCAAGGATCACTTCAAAGTCTATCATAGAGTATTGGGTTTACATTCTATCTCATCATATTAGTAAAGGTTCCCTCCCAATACAATCATAGTAGAGAGAGTCCCATACTGAACTAGGATCACTCTCAATCCAATCCGATATATATCATGAGCTATATATATATACACAATTCATTTAAGGGATATAAAATTATGATCCCACAAATCATATAATAAAAATAATATATATCTACTTCAGAAGATCATAAAACATTCAATATATAAAAACATGTAAAAATTAAAGAGGTTTCATAAACATTTCATCCAGTCATAACTCGTGGAAAATGAATGGTTTTCATAAACATCTTTCCATAATAATTATAAATTATCCATAGAAAGAATAAATATGTTATCATTAAATTATATACTTCTTAAATATTAGGTAACATCTTTAAATGTTATCTTAAGTGGAAAATTTATTCAAAAGATCACTTGGAACATTTCTTAAGGAAAATAGCATTTACAATATAAAATCAACAATTTAAAATATAAAAAATTAAAAAATATTAAATAAATCATTTTATTTGAAAACAAACATGAAAAAATTTCATTTAATATTTAAATAATTTATTGGTAATGATGGTAGGAAATTAATTTCATTTCATGTTCTTTAAAATAATGATTCCTTTCCCATTTTTGGTAAAAATACAAAAGTACCATAATCAAAAAATGAAAAGAAGAATCATTTGAAACATTTTTATAAAAATTTTAAAATGGATAAAAATGGATTTAAAATTTCATAGGATAATGGTCAAACATTATCGAAAATATTTTTGTGAAACATGGACATTGAAGAGAAAAATTATAGACAAAATATTAAAACATAGTTAGTTGTCCTTAAAATTATTCTTTACATATCTAAAGTTATTAAAGAGAGTATAATTAATGGAAAACATGTAATGATTAGAAATAACATGAGTATAATAGAATTAATGAGATCATTGAGAGGGTTTTCATGAAATTTAATCATTAAAAACATAATCATAAACAATCCAAGTAAACAACGAGATTGTAAAATAAAATATGCACCATGATTTTCACTTGCTTCAAAAGTGATTTAAAATCCTATAAATTAAATTTAAATTTATGCTATTTCTATAAATGATTGATTAACATAATAATATTATTATATATGGTCTAATTATAATATTTCAACACCCATTTATTAATAATGACTTATTAAATTCATTGTTTCTGGGTGTAATTTTTTTTAATTTTCCAGAGAATATGTGTTTAGTAGTTTCATTCCTTGTACATTTATCAAGGTTACATGATATAAATAATTTTATTCAGGATTTAAATATCTTATATATATTAATTATATATATATATATTCATAATATTTATAGTTAGAAAAATTATTTACATTATTTATGGAGACGGTAAGTTATACGTACACATGAACATAGTTTTAATTTTCCCAGGAATCGAACGAAATAATGGTAAAAAAGTAATTCAACTTCAATGGAGAATTTTTATAACACAAAAATATTATCTATTTATTAAATATATCCTCATTATTAACTATGTAAAAAAACTAAAAACAAATTACATTGATTTGTGGAGGTGTTAGTCCACACATATGCACGATTAGTGTTATTGTTTTCTAACGTGTGGAAAAAATGTCAATAATTGTTGTTACATTAACATAATAAAAATAAATAATATTTATGATACTAAATTATTTATTTTATATTATATAAAATTAATTAATTCGAGTTAAAAGAATAAATAAAATTGAAAAATCCCCATTAAGAGTTATACCTCTTCATTGAGAAACCTCTTTTGGCTTACAACTAAGTCCTTGATGGGATTTTCTTTTGGAAATAACATATGCTCTATGATGTGGTAATGGAATATATGAATTTATCATAGTCGAATTTTTTTAAGATAGATGGCTTATGGTGGTGTAATGATGATAATGGATATTTTCCCTATTATTAGTGTCGGGAGAGCCACTCTTGGAATTTTTAAAAATATAAAAATGTAATAAATCCATTCTGTGAAACAATATTTCAAATTATATGAATTTGAAGATAAGTTAAGATTTGGTTGAAATAAAATCATCCAATAAATTTTTTACCATTTTATTTGTTGTTTTAAACCAATATTTTTGATTTAATAAATTTATTAACCCTTTTTAACGTTACCCACAATAACAACTTTTCCAATCTTAATGGGATATAATTTTATTTATAAGGTTATAATTGGACCATAAACAGAAAATGAATGATATTTTTAACCAATTTTCATCCTAATTGAACTCTTGAAATATTTTTATGATTTTTAAATAATTTAATAAAATATTATTTTTCATAAAACATCATTATTTAAATATTTTACACTATTCACATAATTTGACATTGGAAACAACTTGAACGTAATGGAATTCGAAAAAAAATAATTCACAAATACTTAAAATTTTATATTTATATATATAATTAATGGAATAAAATAATTCGAATATATTATATTACTTTAAATATTTTTAAATTCATTTGTTTTTTTCTCTTAATTGAATAAATATTGTGTTTGTTCAGAATAAGAATTTAATGAAATTATTCAATGAATCAAAACTATTAATAAAATTAGATAAAAATTAGTTATTATTTTAAATAAACAAATATATTAAAATTTATACTATATTTATACTTGTTTAAAATTTCTACTGATGTTAAAGTCCCGAGAGTGACATTTTACATTTACTCTTCTCATAAATTAATATAAAGGTTGTAGTCATAGGGAAATGGAACCAAGTGTCCATATATTAAAATTTTGGTTATAAATTTATTATTACACTAATAAAATTGGATAATGGAAAGTGTATGGTAAATTTTAATTCCTTATGCTAAAATTTTAACCCCATTTTACCCTTATTGAGGTGAAAAATATTTACAAAGCTTATTATTCATAATGACCAAAAATAAAAGAGGACAATATAACCAATTTCATATTCCTTATTCCAAATATGTAATCCATTTTTCATGTTTCAATTTCTAAATGTAACATAAATTCATTTTAAAATAAGGGCATAAAATAAGATGAAAACTATGTTTTAGAAAAATACATTTTCGAAATGAAACTAGATTTAATCATATTTCATTCCTAGTAAAAAACTAGATGAATATGAATTTTTTTATTGAATATATAATATATAAATTTCATTAAAATAATTCACCAATACCGATTAATTTAATTTATTAAGATTTAAAAACATTACCCTTATAAAAACTATTTTTTTATAAAAACATAAATTTTACATGCAAAAGTTTTTTATTTCAATTTATAATCTATTGATAACTAATGAATTAATTTCATAAATTTTTAAACCATATATTTTTTATAATTTATTTAGTCCAATTGAAAACCTCCAATCAAATTTTTAGGTGATAAATTTTCTATTAAAAATTAATATATCCACAGTTTATCGCAGTTCCGTTAAACATTGGGTTTCTTGTAATGAACCCTATAAAAGAAATGAAAAATATTTATGAATAACTATATCATAAAATATCTAGGTGTTATGTTATACCCCCTAAAATTTAATTTTACCCTCAAAATACTTCCACACAAATATAAACAAATGAGGGTATCTATGTTTCATCACATCATTGAGTTCCTAAGTTTCTTATTCCAATTAATGATTCCTTAAGAGTACATTAACTAGGTGAGTAGTCTTGTCATGAAGCACTTTATCATTATGATCCAATGTTTATACTAGTTTCTATTAAAAGGAAATATCATTCTCCCTAGTTTTGAAATCTATGTTTAGTGTATGTGATGGATCTAGAATGTACTTCCTCGAGAGACATACAAGGAACACATCAAAAACCAAAGACAATTTTAGTGGAAGTGACAAGTGATAAGATATCATCCCTACTCAATTAATAATATACAAGTGTCCAATATACCTAGGTCTCAACATTCATTTATAAATACCATAACCTTATTCCATCAGGAAATTAAAATAAATACCTTTTAACCAAACTCAAAGTCCATATTTCACTTATGATTTTCCGCATAACATTTCTATCAACATTGAGTTTCCTTGATATGATTCTAAATAAATATATATTATCTACCATTGAAATAGCTATCTCAAGTCCTAATAGATTTATTTTCTAAATCCATCCAAACATGTTTCATTTATCTTTACTTCATTCCATATAGGTATTTATAATGAGTCGTCTAAATGTTCAAGTTAAAACTAATATTGTTTGAAATATAAACTAGAGAAAATTGTTGATCCTAAACACATTTGAAATCCAAAGAAAAAGATCATGGTATATCATTAATGGTTTGAGTGTTTCTCTCAGACTGACTTTCTATATGAGTATGATATGTAGTATTGAAACTCAACATAAAATAAATAGGCTACGGAAGACTTAACCTGATCACTGAGGTACAAAACTGATCCCGATTTGATACAATATAATGTATTCGTCCATAAATGATATGCACATCCTTAATATATATATTCTAGAAAAAATTTCAAAAGATAAATATTATTTTATATCAATTAAGTGTGATTACATCAAAAGGTTACTGACTACAACCCTAATAGCATTATAGAGTTTAGATGATTTGAGGAGTCCAATGAAAAAATACATGGTGTTGTTTTTCAATTTCCATTCTAGTATGGGTAATGGTTTTAACATCCCCTTATACACCCATCTGAGAACCATAACTTGATGACATACCAAGAACATAAATAGATACAATGCAGTATCTCCCTTCATGATGTCACACCAAAAATAGCATTTTGGATCTTTATACATCTTCATATTTATAGTATAAATATAGAATGATTAACTATGAGCCTTTTCCAATATCTCTTTATTCATATATGGCATGGATGGAACACACACATGGTTCTTAAACCTTATTATTACACCATCATCATGGTTGAACCCCTAAACATTTCTAAACTACTTTTCTCAGCTCCTCGTATCCCATTTCACTTATTTAATTATCACATTGATATATGGTTACAAATTAATTTGATCAAGATAATATTTTTTCCCCAAAAATAAATAATTCTTGTTCCATACCTTCTAATATAGAAATATTAGATCTTTTGTGATCCTCACCATAGAGAATCTAGTTTGATTATGTTGACACAGATCGTCTCCCACCTTGTATACCTTCCCATGGTGGTAATGTACTTATCATTCAAAATATTTAATCAGATAAAACCATATTCTCTAACACAAATCAAAATTTTTTTGAGTGAATATATTATTTAATTTTTAATGACTAATATATATCCCCCATTTCTCTATTAATATAATTCATCCATATCATTAATGAAAAAACTACCATAGCTAACTCCAAATAATGAATTTTGTTAATTTTTTCATGAACCATCAATTTTCATGTAGCATAAGCTACCACCATATCAATCACAATGAGGATAAATGATAGTACCCTATTTGATTCATCACTGTAAATCAAAAACCCTTCCTTAATGTAGGGTAATTTAAGTACATATTCACTAACTATCCTTCGTTTCATTTAAATGAAATTTTCTTCACATTCATTATTTCCATGGAACAATGCCCACATATAATTTAACATGGTTAGTGGATTTGATATTCATGATAAATTATCCATAAAGAATTTAAAATATCATTCCAAAATATGAAAACCGTGGATCATTTTCATAATGGTCGTTCTGGGAAAATGTTCAATAACATTAATCCCTGATTGATTTATAACTATACCTTCTATTGATGTTATATAACTTAATAATGAATCTTTTTATAGCCAAAATTCACACTTTTTAAATTTTAAAATTATTTTATCCTTCCATAGGGTATTTTTTATCACCCTCAAGTTATCTTCATGCTATTAATTTATATTTGAATATTAAATAATATCTTCAATAATTACTACAAAAAATAGATTAAGTTAGTCTATAACCACTCTATTCTTTATATTTATTATGATATAAGGGGAATTAGAAAGACAAAATAGTGTCAATATAAATATATTTTGTCCACACAATTAAAAAAATATTTTGTATGTCCCCCATTTTGATATTCAATTATTGATTTTTAGAATTAAGGTCAATCATGGAATACTTTTGAAATCCACAAAATGGATTAAAAAATAGATCAATATGTTAAAGAGGATAATTGTTCTTGATTTTTATTGTGTTCAGTTCTGGATAATGAATTCATAGTCACATTAATCCGTCTTTCATTTTAAAACAGAATAATTACACCTCCAAGGTGACATTGTCAGATTAATGAAATCCTTTTCAATATTCTCGTAATGTTTCTTCTTCATATCATGAAACTAAATTGGGTCCACTCTATATGTATTCTCTCAAATATGTGTATAACCATGTATGAGTTCTATTGACAACTCAACATCAAATTACGTATAATACTTGATAACTATTTCATAAAAACATTAAAGACTACCATGAAATAGAATATATTTGATGTTGAGTTTATCCAAAACCATCTGAGATAAACATTCCTTTTAAATAAAAATGAAGACCCATATAATGGACATGATTTCCATTAACAGTTCATATTTATCATCACATTGATATACGATCATAGGTTCATTTAGAATATGAAACATGACTTCCATTCCTCAAAAATTGATGTTGGATTTATATATAAAATTCTCATCCATGTATACCATAAAATCAAATGCAATTAGATTTAGAATAATGAAATTTATAGGAATCACATTTTTTTACCTGAATTGTGTCATAACCAAGAATAAAAATGGTCATACATGTATGGGGTAGTATATCCTTTTTATCTTGCAAAGGGTGTTCCATGGCTAAGCGATCTGAATGGGTGATTATGGGGTGTTATGGTTTTTTCAATCAATCCACTTTGGGCATGAAATTTTCATATGGTCCACAATGGGTTTATTCGCAGATCCAGAAACACCCAGAAAACCCCCTTATCCAACATTCATGGACTCATTTTCTAAAGGCATACACTTTTTGGATGATTTGGAAAATGACACATAAGGACACCAAATGGTTGATAGGACGGGAACTCGGGTTCATCTCTCCCTTTTAGGGAGAATTATTTCCAACTCTAGGACTCTATAATAGATTTAGGATTTTTTTTATATGGTCATGAATCCTTGGTTCATTCCTAAGCATGTGTCCGCTGATTACTCCTATGTCATAAGATCATCCATAAATATTCTTGTATCCATAATCTCTAGTATGTATATTTAGTTCTTATTTAATGTTACCCTCTTATTGGATAGACCTGTAATTCCTTAGTTTATCACTAAGAAAATGTGTGTTTTGAGCCATATGAAATTGTTCTCAAGATTTTATCATCATCCAGGGGGCAGGAATCATTCCCATGTTGGGATTGAACCCACATGATGGGATTCCTATGTATCCTCGTGAGAAGAATCAGAACGAACATAGTTTTCTGTCACTACACATCAACTTTTATAGTCATGTTCAAAGGACAGAACCATGTAGTATATTCTCTTTTGGAAAGGGAATAAGTGAAATGACTTCAATATGATGGTTTCAGTCTTGTACCTCAGGAACATTTCCTATATATCCCAGCTAACTGGGAATCAAATTTGATATTGTTTTGAAATTTGGGTGTTATGCATGGAATCTTCCCATTAAAGGGTGCATGATTTGTGTGTTACATCCAGAGGGAAGGTCCATTTGAGCTTATGCCTTAGACATGCATCCTGTGTATCCTAGTTAGAGAAAGAATTAGATTTTTCCTAGATCAAATACCACATGGATCATTATGATTCCATGATTTCCACTAATCTCTTAGACCATGTGGGTCATGATCAGTGCGAGAAACAAGAGGAAGAGTTAGATTCAAAAAATCATGCATTTCCCATATCTGCTAGTGGAAAAGGATAAGGATGATAATGGTAGAGGTCGGAGATACGACACTTCCCTGAAGAGGGGCCAGGGGCATACCTAAAGTAGAGTGCACAAGGATTTCTTCTAGGAAAGGGGAGGAGAATTCATCATCAAAGGGTAAAGAAAGTGTGATTTCCCTTATTTATCACAAGACCTCATCGAAGGGAATGAAAAATATTGCCCCTAATCCCTAGAATGGAGAGTTATATGTGAGCATCCCATGGTTAAAACCTGAATTACCACCATGGGAATATAAACATAGAGACATTCTGGGGGTCCTTTTTATTGTAGGGATTAACCACATGACTCTACATACTATGGTTATGTCAATATAGAGAGAAATGTTGATGTGCCTTATGGTTTTATCATATGGTTCAGGTGACTTAGGAACATGATGTGGCATAATTGTTTTCAACTATTTCATGAAGGGGCTATGGATAATGTGGTGTAAATAGAAGGAAATGATTGAATCCAAAGGGAGGAACACCCGAGCATACCCCATTCCTCTTACCATTTATTTATATAGGATAGGGTTTCCTCTAAATAGTGTGTTGCTAAGCTTTTTAAGGGCTTTTCTATGTATTGTGATGGTATGTGGACCTAGATTTGGTCTGCATATCATTATTCTATATGGGACCAAGTTTCTCCCGCATAGAATTTTGCTATGCGACGCTGTGTTCTTTCCATGTTCCATGACGCTATGCAAGGCTGGGACATGTCCGCATAGCAAAATGTTATGTGGTATAGGGTTCTACCCTCATAGCGTATGGCTATAAATAATTCAATATTAAAAATGGGGCATTGGTTTTCTACTTTTTGGTAAATTCATCAACAAAGGGAGGAGGGTTCATGGTCTTCTGATCAATATTATGCCTCCTTCATTAATACTATAAGACAGGTTATACATGTAAGGAATCATCAAAAGAGCATGGATTTTGTGGATCTCTCTTATTCCATGCCTTTTATTGGTCAAGTACTCCAAAAAACCTCCACCCTCTTTAGTCCACCTTAGGGTCCTTTTATAGAGAGGGAGAAGAGCTGGATCAGTGGGTTGTAGAGAATCCTTTGTGAAGGACCACAAGAGGAAACTAGTCCATGGATGAATCAGCCATGGGGGAACAAGGTCATCATCTGACCTAGAGAAAATTACTACCTTTTAGCCATTAACGACATTGTTTCATTATTGGGAATCCACTGGCTTCACCTCACCTAAAAACCATTTATGTTCATGTGGGATTTTATACAGGGAAGATTTCTACACCTCATTTCCACAAATGACATTGTTTACCGATAGACATCATCATCTGCATCATGCGACCAGATTAGTTCATGGGCACCTCAAGAAGTAGATTTCCATGCAGAGCATAATTTAGTAAAGTAGATCTCCTTCATATTGAATGTGGACCATTTGATAATATAGAAACTGTATTACACTGGGGGAATTTTTTGTCCTCCATTCCGTGAATGAAAGCATTTAGGGAGCTTCCACCACTTTCTATCTCCCGCAAACCATTTGGTTCATGGGTGTCCTCACAAAGTAAATAACTATGTTGAGTAGAAATCCATGAAGGATGTTTCCATTCATGGTATGAATTTTTCATTTTCCCATTTTCTCCATTAAATTTTTTTCCATCAATTATTCAACCACTTTGTTTTCTTACTTTTCCAAATTCATAGGATTATTTTATTTCCCTTTGAAAAATTTCAAGAACCCCAAAAATTCCCCCATCTAAATGGGGTCTGATTGGGATAAAAGGAGGATATTCTGATATAAAATTAATCCTAATTTAAATTATATGTCAGATAATGCTCAAATTTTTCTTGAGCCAAGGGAATCAATAAGAATTTTTTTAATTTTTTTCAGGTTATATGTAAAATCCTATGAACTTTGTGCCTTTTCTGTTATCACCATAATTTTTTCATAAAACCATTTTTGTGTGGGATTAGTGTTCATAACATATCTTTTTCTAAAGCCACCCATTGTTTGTTTTTGACTTAACAGGATTTGTATCTCTTATTTATTTATTTATTTTGCTCAATATTTTTCCTAAACTAGGAAGATCATAGGTTTAGTAAGCAGATAATCGACCTCTGTCTAGCGTTCCCATTGCTGCCTTTCATCCTAGCGAGTTTCATCTCTTTTTCATGGAAGTAGTTAAAACTAGACTATCATTATGGATGTTTTAGGTCAATCAATGGATACAGATATTTTAGGTTTAATAGTTTCAAACATGATTTTTAGGGAAAGGTCCCCAATTTAGGATTCATTGGCCAAAGATATCCAAATATCATTCAGATATAAAAGATGGATTTTCCGTGACACTAATTTTGTGGTTTCTAGATATATGATATAATATGGGGGATGGATTCCATGGGGTATAAAGAAGATGGAAAATCCTCTCCTATGGAATAATATACATTTTTTGACCACCCTTTTTTATAGGAATCTTATGAAAAGCCTTCGGAGTATTGTCTGCATAGTCAAACAAATGTTTCCTCAGAACACTGGTCATCCATTTCTGATGGACATGAAATTTTATAGGAATTTGAATTCATGTTTTCATTGAAGGACATGATGAGTGTCCTGTTGAGGGTATGATGTCTGAAATTAGTGGTGGAATTTTCATCAACTATGGTCGAGAAACCACTCCCACATAAATTTGTCATCTATAATGAAGTGTTCAAGCATGGTGAAGTTTCATATCACATAATCAGGACATTTGAGATATATGACTTAAATTTATTTTACTCTAACCAGAGGGGGAAATGATTTATATTATACCTAGTAGTTTGACAAGAAATGCTCTATCAACATTAGGCATGAAAGCACATAGAGGGTGTAAACTGTAATCTAGGGGTTTCTGAAACCGATTGTGAGATGATATTTAAGCGTAATATGGGCATATGGAGTTCAAAACTTCCTTTATAAAGGAATAATTTTCCTTTAGTTAATACGGATTTTTTGGGAAACATATGTAGACCCACTAGTGAATTGTCTGTATAGCCAAAAAGGTCTATATAGGACACTAACCATCCATTTCTGATGGTCGTGGATGGTTATGGGGAATAAGGCCTTTTGGAAAATAGAGTATGGTTTGTGAAGGGGGATTCCCAAGCATGAAAAGGGAATTCGAGGCCAATATTTTCTAGGAATGGGTGGAGATATTCTTCCCATACAGGTGTAAGAAGGATCCTATGCAGGTCTATCCCTTTTTTAGGAATGTAGGGGAAATATTTTTCATAGATGGACTGATGGTATGATATTCGAGTGTCACTACGAATCATATAATGATTGGAATCAGGCCAAAAGTACTTATTTTAAAATTTAAAGTTTATACATATACTGATCTGGTTCACGCTTATGAATGGGGAATTTTTCACTTGCATAAGAGCTCACTAATGAGGCGGGAAGCAAATTGAACTTCCTTTTGAAGATTTATTTCACTCATGGTAACATGGGAGAAATATATATTTTTACATTTCTAAACCCAAGATAAAACATTGGGTATCTTGGATCATGCATTTTTAATGTCATGCAATTTGGACATTGATATAGAAACCCCAAATTATTGGAGGATAATTGGACTGGGATATCCCAACAGGTCCAATATGTCGGTAGGAAGAAAAGTGTAAACCATGATTCCAAGGGATCTCATATTGGGATAAATCATATAGGTCTTGGATGTCATTAGACACACATAGGTAGAAAAAGCATCCTGAGAATAAATTTTCCTTTGGTTATAAGGCCTTTTTAATGAGTAACTTATGAAAATGCATCATGGAATTGTGTCCATAGTCACAAATATGTGTCCCTAGGACACTGACTATCCATTTCCAATGGTTAGGGAGGTTTTTGAATATCATCGATTACTCAAATCACAGCATTTGATTGATAGAAAGAGTATATCTTGAAATTTTTATAAATATCCTGGACATTATTTCCCACAAAATTTATGATTTCCCTACATAGATCTGATTCATACGTATAATGGGTAATTTCAATGTCTTTATAGGGGTGGGACTCAGTTTTTAGGATCTAGGTGTCCCTAAATTAGACTCCCTACGGTGGTCTAGTTGATAGGTAGGGAGTGGGGTCATTTTAGCAATATGTGTTTCCTTTGGAGGTGGTTGGATCTAAGTTCCTTTACTGT
Source organism: Viscum album (assembly GCA_963277665.1). NCBI lineage: Eukaryota > Viridiplantae > Streptophyta > Magnoliopsida > Santalales > Viscaceae > Viscum > Viscum album. The sequence continues at coordinate 1,392,813,190 of OY728152.1, forward strand.
AGTGATTCATTGACCAACTATATGGATTTATTTTCCATGGTGTTATGGGGAATCCATGCTGAGGTCCCTAAGACAATGTGAGTTGTGCTCATTGTGAGAAACAGGGGGCGGTAATAATTTAATCCACCACCTAGGGATGACGCGATTAGAGAAAAAGAACATTTTATGTTGGGGTGATGTTGTGCGGATTTAACATCATTCAACAAGGATATTTTATCATGTAGTTTAACATCGTGCTATTCTGAAAATTATCATATTGTTTAACATCATGTGCAGAGGATATATATTCCATGATGTTTATCATCAAGTGGTGATGATGTGGATGGCTGGATATGAAATAAGGTACATGTGATTCTTCTTAAAATGGTCTCTCAAATAGGGCATGTGCAGAAGCCCCTTTCTTTGACTTATCTTTTATGTAGATAAGGGAACATTTTTTGTGTTCCACAACTACATCTAGGTCATAGATTCCATGTGTCACTACATAACACATGGGGTGATAGGAATGAAACCAAATATCATTCTTCCCGGAAATAATCCCACGTAGTTCTAGCTCACATACAGGGGAAATTGTTTTACTTTTTAGGGTGCCTAGAACTATATGAGAATATGGTTGTCACTATATATCCTATGTAGACAGGAATCAAGCTATACATTGTTCAATGATTTTTCATGGTAGGTGACCAATGCTGAATGTAGTATCCTCTCAAGTGAGAACATTGTTATAAAATGCAGTATAACATTATGTAGTGAGGGCACTGTCAGAATAGTTTAACGTCATGTTTCCAGGATTAACTATCATAAAATCAGGAGTAAGTATGGGATAATTGGGTTGGGATATCCTAAATTTCCCTGAATGATATGGGGATAAGAAATCATAAACAATAATCGTAGAGACCCTTAGATTAGGATGAATGGCCCAAGGTTTGGAATCTATTAGGTGTACAATGGTATTAAAATTTTCTTCTGAGGATGAGTTTTCATTTGGATGAAATGTTTTTTTTTGTGCGCAACTTATGCAGAGCTACTAGGGCATTGTCTGTATCTCCAAACAAAGGTGTCCACATGACACTACCATTCAATTTCCAATGGACTACGAGCTTTATGGGGATCCAATATTTCTCAAGGCATGGAGTTTGATGGATAGAAAGGGTTTATATGGTTGTAGAATAAATATCTAGATCATGATTATTTGTGAAGTATGAAATCCCCCACATAGATTTGAATTGTATATTGTGGTGGATGATCTTTCGATAAATCTATATTGTATAAATCATGTTTTGTGATCCTTTCCATAGATTTATTTTTTTGTAGGAGAAAAACGAATTTCTTTCCGGCGTATGGGTCCAAGGATATAGAATTAGGGTGTCACTCTATATCCCATGAAGGTAGGAATCAAGATACAAGTAGTTCTAAAAGTATGCTCCTTATACTGGTATGACACCTGAATAGAGATGGGGGATTTTTTGAAGCGTGATTGGACCAGGATATAGAATTCTAGTGTCACTTTGTATCCAGTTATGGTAGGAATCATGTCACACATTTTTCAAGTAATTATCCCTACACAGGCTTGGTCCACGTGTAGGTAGAGGGGGGGATTTGTAAACCATTGTTTCGAGGTAGTAAGCATGTCATGTACGTTCACTCTTTGTTCTTTCAAGGAAATACCTTACCACCATTCCTAAGCATACATGAGATATGCTCAGTGTGAAAAACTGGGAATATCAGGGACTTATCTCATAATAAAGAAGAATATGTTAGTAAAAAATAGGAATTTTGTATCATGAAGTTTTTGGACCAAGATCTAGGATCAAGGTATCTCTCTAGTATCCCATAGACAGAGGGGAATAAATACATATATAGTTCTGTGAAGATAATTCCTTGACATGGCATGGCCCGTACATAGAGAGATGGGAAATTTTTTAGGGTGGTGGTGGCTGGTACTAGTATATTGAGTCTAGGCATCACTATATATCATGTGCAGATAGGAATCATGACACATGTAGTTTTAGAGAAAGAGGGTCCCCATGTGGATTTGACTTTCACATAGAAATAGGGAAATTTTATCTTTCTCCAACACATATATGACTCATGTCTAGTGTATCATTGATTATAACATAATGATCCCTATAAAATTTTGTGTCATTTGGTTAGGACCACAGATACCTTTCAGTTTAAAGTCATGTGGTAAGGATGATAGATCCTACCGTTTAACTTCATAAGATCTTGATGTTTTGGCCATGAAGTTTAATGTCATGGGGGGAGGAAGTTTTGCCCATGCAGTTTAACATCATGCGGTGAGGAAAAATCCATCATGCAGTTTTACGCTATGTGATCAGGATAAATTATCATGTATTTTTTCATCATATGGTCATGACTATTACTGTTGGATACAAGAAATATTTATTCATAAACCTTGCACTGGTGGGAGTTTTGGTGAGCTTCCCATCATTGAAATTAAAGAATATGCTCCATTGGTTTAGACCTTATGTATTTCATATGGTACATCCCATTTTAGCTCCAATTTTGGGGGTTTATTCCCAAGTATCATAGGTTTTATGGAGACCAACACCATTTCTACTTCATGGAAGGATCGAAGAATAACATTTTTTTGATGTGTCATGAAATCCTGTTTTTGTAAACATCCAAATTGTGAAATGTGTGAAATCCATTTTCATCCAGTCACTCAAACTCATCAAACCAGTTTTATGATTTCTTGTCTTTGGATAGTTAGTCACAGATAACTATGTGGAGTGATAGTAGTTGAACTTAAATGGGTATAATTGACTATGTCTCTTATACTAATGAATATGGGGTGGGTTGAGTGGAAATGTGCGTCATGGTCTGGTAATACCACAGAGCATGGAGGAGATATTCCAGCCATAAATTATTGTCCTTATCTAGCATCTTTCGGAGTATATTGGATTGGGTCTTATTGAAGGCCTATATCTATCCGTTGGCCACTACATGGAAGTGGGATGAACAGTTGGCCTTGATACCATACTCCTGATATAATTTTTCCAACTCAGTAGAAATGAAATTGGTTCCATTTTCCATCAGTATTTTATGAGGGACACTAAATTTGGTGATGATATTGTATTTCACAATGTTGACAATTCTTCTTTTCCTGACAACTATATGGGGTAAAACTTCAGACCATTTGGAAAAGAAGTTAGTAACTATGAGGATATACTTGATTTTTTTCCATGGTGGGAGTATATAGTCCCACTGAATCCTTTTACATTATGGAAAATGTATAGGAGTACATAGATGTGTGATATAACTCTAGCGGTTGATGAATGAAATTGGCATGAACCTCATAAGAATGAAACTTTATGGTGAACTTAGAGCAATCTTGCATCAATGTTGAATAGTAGTATCCATGTCTTCAAATTTTATGACAGTTCCTATATCCTAACTAGTGTACCCCACAAGCTATGGTATGCACTTCCTTCATAACGATAGTGGTCTCTACTCCATTAATGAATCTAATAATGATCACATCAAGACCTCACTTATAAAAGTCCTTTTATGGATTTGTGCCATCATAAGGAACAAAGTTCATTATTATTATTTAGATTTTTTTGCTTCCATATTTGTCTGGTGAGAGTTATCCTTTTTTAAGGAAATCTATTATGTGAGTCATCTAGTTGGTGGTAGTACCATATTTCATCGTGATGGGATTGATCTCATCAAAATCTTCTGTTTTGTCCTGAACGAATGGTAAGATCATCTGATGGTGGGAAATTATTATGATTGTTTTGTCTCGGTTTGAATTGGATAGGGTGGTGGTTGCATTTTCCAACACATCATCCTATGCCTTTTTTGGCTGGGGTACATGAGATAATGTCAGCTCTGATGAGAATTATGCCATCAAGTCTCATACATGGTCCAGTAAATGGATTTTCTCTATCTCCTTGATTTCATAGTCACCATTGACTTTCTTAATTACAAGTTCTAAGTCACCATCTATCTTCGCGTGTTCTATTTTTACTTGAAGTTCTAGCTCCATGACTACAATGAGGTTCTAGTACTCTACCTCATTGTTTTTCTCACCTCCGATAGTAGGAAGGAAGAGGTAAATACTTCCTTTTCTAGATATTTGAGTATGACTCCTTGCCCCACGTTGTTGAGATAGGGGTCTTCCATCCTTTTTATCTTTGAGCAACTGGATGCACCATCACAATGAATCTCCTATATTTGGGATTCCCTTTGAATAGATAACACTTCTCCATCAGTTAGTTCAGCATCTAATATAGTTTTCTCTGTAGAGGGGTGTTATTCCCGGAGATCTAATAATGTCTAGAAATTGATGGATTTATAAGGTTTTAACCACATATCAAACTTTTGTAGGACGAATCCCACTATTTAAAGAATCTATTCAATATCTAATGACTAATAATAAACTTAAAGGGGTTGATATGAGAGGCAAAATAGACCTTTGTAGTGCTGAAGATAGTTTCATAGCTTATATACCACAAAAATCAAGGTCAAACAACTATTTTCAACATTTGAATAATGAGCCTCAACATCAATCCTAGTTTAGATGACTTAATAGAGACTACTTTCACAGCCGGTGTCATTTTTTTGTGTGGGGAAAGATCCTAGGGATTTCTCTAAGGATGTAACATATAGAATTAGTGGCCCTCCTTCAATGGGAATCACTATAACTAGAATACTCAAGATATATTTCTTGAGGATTCCAAATACATCTTGAAAATAATCATTCCATTGATATTCATACCCATTTTTCATCAACCTAGTGAGAGGAAAATATTTTCTTGGAAGTTTGGATATGAAATACTGATTAAAAGATAAATATCCTTGAAGTCCTCTCAACTCTATGAGGTTGCAAATATGTGACATTACATGGATAGCCTATGTCTTCTCAGGGTCAACTTCGATGTCATTATGGCGTATGATGAAGTTGAGTAATTTTCCAAAGGTAACTCCACAAACACATTTTAAGGGGTTTATTTTCAAACTATGCTATCACAGTTTATTAAAGATGGTTTCCAGATCTTCCAGGTGGTACAAGCATTGGTTTTATTTAACCAAAAGATCATTATCATAGCATTCTATTAAATTTATTATGACTGTATTTAAGGTGTGATACATGGTGTGTTGATATGTTGCACCAACATTCTTCAGACTGAATGGCATTACCTTGTAGGAAAATAATCATTGGGGGCCTGAAGGCAGTGTCCTCTTCCTTTTCTCATTCCATTGGGATTTTTATATCATTAATGTTCATCCATGAAGGAGAGATCTTGATATCAATTAGTTTCATCGATCAACAATTATTTGATTAGAACCGGGAAGTTATCTTTCAGACAATGCTAAATAAGATCCCCAATTTCAATGAAAAATAATATTTAACGGTTATTATTTTTGAAGGGGAATATATTTTTCATCTAGATGGGATATTGGTCTTCATGAATGATGTTTTATATGATGAGCTTGTTAACTTCAACCACTATTTTGGAAGCATGTTATGAGTGCATCCTTCTGGCGGCTTGCTTGTAGCCATGACGATCTTCTGGTAGGACCAGGTGATGAGTGGTAACCTCAAGATCAATTCATGGATTTTTTGTATAATTCTGAGAGAAAAAATAATGATTATTCCTTAGTAAGGAGATTTATAATTATTTCTATTCAAAATACATGGTCGCACTAATTAGAGAGGGCCATGAGTCTTCTTAGGTAGCTAGATTTATTTCTCTGAGCTCATCAATAGTGGTAGAGAAATCCACCTCAAATATTGGAGGGGCATCCCTAAGGTATACTTATTGCTTCTCTTAAACATAAAATTCATAATCTTCTTCTTTTGATGGGTAAAAAATATTGATATGAGCTCTTTGGAGTTGAGAGAAGAGTTGAAATTTGGGCTTTTAGAGGCTAAGGAAACATCTCCTGATCTGACTGATAGTTGGGAGTCTTCTATAGAGAATTGAGTGAGTTAATTCCAAATTTCAACATTCTCATATACCTTAGTGGGTGAGGTAGAGATCATCTAGATCCCTACAGTTGGATTGAGGGAATTTCCATTTGATCATTCACCAATGTTTTGGGGGATATAAAAATTTTCAGCACTATTAGGATTGGTATTTATGACTGAAATCATGAGAATTGTCAAATACACATCTAAATTTAGACTCATTCACTCCACCAAATTGATTGGAAGTATTTATTTTTCACTATGATTCTAAAGGTTCATCATGGACCATTTCCAAATTGTTTGGAGTGGTGACCCAATCAATCCCATTGACTGAGGTTTCCTTATCTTCTTGCTCGTAGAATCATACATCGTTATAATTTAACTTTTACAATTCAAATGGGTCTTATTAATGTTCAAGGTTTCACTTTATCCATTGAAATAATATTTGATTCAACGATTTTATGATGAGGGAATTGTTTAATGATGATGTAACTAGGGCCTTCCTATAAGGGTGTTGAAAGTCATGTTCTGCCAAACCACTAGAAATTATTAGTCAGCCACAAGGTCACCAAATCATGTTTTGAGTGTGACCAGGCCGAGTGTCTTCTACTCACACTTATCATAGCCCAATATGGTTTTGATGCAATGCTTCAAGATATCCTCATTGCAGCCCAACCGGCGAAGTTTCCATAGTGGGATGAGATTAACCGTGGAGCCGTTTTGATGTTTAATTTTTAGATATTGACATCATTTATCTTTCCAGACATATATAAAATTTTTATGTGTACCTATATAATGTTGTCTTCATCTATATCAATTAATGAGATGATAGCATGGAATTATGTAGGGTTGGTCTCAGTCTGATAAAATTCAGCAGTGCCTACTTCAGCTTCGAACTCCTGGGGGCTTATCAATGCTCTTATAAGCACTTATCAGATATATTTTGACAAATCAATTGAATCAAGGATTGAAAAGTTGGCAGGAACAAAATCCAATTGTTTTAGAATTTCATATTTATTATCTAATTGTTCATGCTTCCCAACATGGGGATGACCTTTCGCAGGCTCCTTAGGGGCTTGAGAATTGGAGGAATATGGACCAGTCCCCATGATAGGAGCTAGCGGTGATTATTTAAATTGTGAATTTTGTTGAGTAGGTCTACCTAAATTCTATGGATTATTAGATATTTGTTCTTACTATGATGGATATTCTAGGATGATCGATCCAAACATTATTCTGGTAGGGGCAGGGGAATTTTCTTTTTCTTGTTGGGTTCCCTGAATGGATCTTCTGTGGGTTTCTTTAATTTTGATTGTTTAATCTGGGGTGTGGCCAAATATTTAGTTTCTACCATGACTTTATATTCCTACATATCCTCGGCTTTTGTGGCCTCTTCCTCTGTTTTCCCAATTGGGTGAATGGAACATGGGTTTATATTTGAACTCTTCATTAGAGAAGGGATCCACTAAGTGAATGTCATTAATGGAGCCAATGATTTGTTCCTCATTTGATGATGACTCTTCCGGATCTACTTATTCTATTGGTGTCATTTGGTGGGGAGGTTCCCATCCATTTAGAATTGATGGTATAAAATATAATAGTGTCAAAGATAGTTTTGGCCTTAGTTTAGGTTCATATTGTTTCAATTTCCCTCCACCTTTATGGTCAAACTGCTTTTTTGGATACTAGACAATTGAAGTATTGTGGGACTGAGGATGTTGACTACGTTGTATCGAAAGTTGACAGAGGCATAGTAAGTTTCTTAAACTGTGCTTTGAGTATTCCATGGGATCAGTTGAATGTTTTCAAATTCTTCTAACTATCAATATTTTATTCCCTTTTTCTAACAACATTTTCCCACTCTCCTCCATCATTCGTATTAGTGGTGGAAACATATGCCACTTGTGCTGGCAGTGGTCCCAATTTCAATTTCCTAGAATCTATCATTTTTTAAGAGGTACTTGGAGATGAAACACGCCTGAATTGTGCATCCCCATATCTGGTGGAAGGAATAATATTCTGGATGGTTATCAAGACCTACTTCATTATCCTTCTTTTCCTCTGGTATCTAGATAAAGTTTTAGTTCATGGTGTTTATGATGTAGCCACATACTTGGTCATCTCGAAACAAATAAATATTATTCTTTCATTCCTTGAATTGATTACACCTAGGCACTCTCTTCTTTTCTTGACGAGGTGGATGATACTGTTGACATCCATGGGTCTCTACATGATTTAGTGTAGTCCTTGGAGCTTGGGAGGGTTCATGTGGTGGATTAAGCATAATGGATGCCACTTCATTTATTCCTAATATTATACATACGGTCGATGGGTATGACCGTGCCTTAAGATTAGTCCATTGTATGTAATCCTCTATCCTTTGGGAAATAAAAGAAAAATCATGAATCCCACTCATATATTTTACTAAGATGAGTGTTGTTTCCAGCTTATCATGGAGGTTATCAATGCATATAGAAATCATCACTCTTTTGGTTACGTTCAGTTCAGAGAGTATGTTAGACCTTTCCATTTGGAAATAAAATCTGAGACTCTTTAATTCTTTAATTATTTTTTATTCATATGGATGTTTACTATTGTTTTGGGAAACATTAAACTGAACTGGAAGAGGAACTTCCACAAGAGATCCTCCCATCATGTTATTGACTGACATGGAAAACCAATATACCATATAAAGGATGAACCTTGTAGGGTTTCCACAAATCATATGTGTTTCACGTATTCTTTTTTATCTGGGGTTTCTATAATGGAATCAAAATAAGATTCATAATGCATCATATGTTGTTCTGATTCACCTGATCAAATAAATATTGGGAATATGGGGTTCCCGAAATTCGGAGGCGGAGGAACATTACTCACCAAGTCTTGGTAAGGTTTCAATTCCAATTTTATCAGAGCATGCCTCCCTTCCATGGATTCCAATATATATTCCAATTAATCAATGTTATTAATGATCCCATGATATGCATCATGTTGAACCTGAGCATGGGTGGGCACAATAGAGGAAAAGACTGGTCAGGATAGCACTTTTGGAAATTGAGGTGCATACTAGATCGGGGGAAGCCATTCTGGATTTTCTAAAAAAAATAATAGTTGTTTCCTCAATGGAGGGAAATATTGATATTATACTAGGATTGGGTTTAGGTAGAATGACAATCTCAGTTCTTCCTATAACGATCATTTTGAACTTTCTTTATTTGGAAGTATGATCCCTTTTGTTATACGTGCACCTACTTGAAGGGTATATTGAATATCTACCTAGAGAAAATGTCTGATAGGTGGAATTTCTTAGTGTATCTTGGCATTGATTCGCTTCATTCTCATTTGGGGAAGGAAATTAGTGTATGATCCTATTTTTTCCTTTGGTTATTGGGAATTTGAAGATGAGATAGTGTGGGATGGACTGAGAGAGCACCCAAATTTAGGGTGGCCCTCTGATTTCGGGTGTGCACACATCTGGATTCAATGCAGATCAGATTTTGAGTGGATCCAATATCTCCATGTTCATCTACATTTACATAATTTTCAGCATGGTCCGTAGGATTGACTTCTGTGAAGTTCACTAATTCATAACACATGGTTGGTGTCTTACTAGTCTCCAAAGGTTAGAAGATATTCGTGTGTCCTTTATTGGATCTTCTCCTTCCATTCTGAGATCCTTAATGAGTTTCTTTGGAAAAGGATAACTCACAGGGAACCCTTATATATCCTTTTTGTATACCTCTCATGTGTGGGGAAATGAATCACAAGATGCTATGGAATGGGTGTCATCTCTATTCGATGTCCTCCCAATGTCGGAAAAGACTGGTGTCTATTGGGCGTGCAGTTGAGGTAAAAATGGCCCCATCCATGCATGCTGGGGGTTCTCCTTTTTCGATATTTTTTTTCCTTAGCTATATTTTTTGATATTATATAGTAATTTTGTGTTAAAAATTCCACTATCCCTATGGGATGGGTCTAATCTCATACTACAATTGTTGCTGCTGCTATTTTCAATTTCTTGATCTTACACATTTCCATTCAAGGTTAAGCCAAATATGGTGTCAGGTCTGCAATTGAATTATTTGAATTTGAGGACATGAGAATTTCTTGATAATTTGATTCCTTTAGTAAGAATCCTACTAAATGATTTTAATTACCCTAACTTTTGAATAATTTTTGTTTCCTGGTTTTGTGTATTATATTATTTTATACTCAACAAAAAAATATCCTTTAATTAATGAAGTGAGTATAATTAAAATGTGACCATTGGTCAATATAACCATTTGAAACTAAACTTTTAAAGTTATGATTATTTTCTATAAATACACGTGATCATGGTAAACTAAAATAGAAAGAGGATTCAATGGCCTCATTCAGTAGACTCGGACCATACGAAGCCCATATGTCGAAGCTTGGTAAGGAGTTTGTGTCACTAGGCTTTGCTTTGGTCCAAACCCAAGATGAGCTCCACCACATTGAGCATAATTGGTATCCCTTGCGGTAGAAGTTCAAGCTGGTAGAAATCATCAATTTAGCAATGTTTCTAGAGCCGCCCTAAGATTCTATCACCATAGCACACCTTACTCTTAGGTATTATGCATGAGTTACAAGGGTCTATGTAATGACACCTTAGTTACTTTGTGCAATACTTTTGTATAAATAAAATTGTTATTTCTTATTATGGTAAAATTAGTGAATTTCAAATGTCTGGATAAGTATAGGTTGAATTTTTAGTAGTTCCATATTATTGATAAGTTTTGGAAAAGATTATTTTAATATATTTTTGTATACTTTAAATAATTAATAATGTGAAATGATTTTCAAAATATGGTCTTCTACTGTTTTGATCAGTAAGAAATTTAGAGTCTAATAAGATCAACTTATTTTATAGTGAATAGTAATGTATGAACAGTCATATTACCCTTATGAATAGTAATGTGAAAAATGGAATAGTAACCTAACTTAGGAAAGTATAAATATAATTTATGTATCTTGAATGGAAATGTGATATTATAACATAAGTAAATAATTATTTTAGAAATTATTAGTTAAGTATGATTATTTTTTCAGGTAAATAGTGTTTTTTACATAAACATTAAATATCTCATAATTAGAAAAATACTTTCATAAAATGGATTTTATTTTTGAATTCTATGAATCAATATCAGGCTAGGTGGAATTCATGAGATTTTTTTAAAATGTTTTGTTTTTCTGTGAATAGTAAAAATACAGTTTTGAGTTTTGGTGTTTTTAATGGAATCATTAATGATATAATAATGATGTAATAATTTTGGACGACTTGTGTACAATATGATATGTTATGAGGTGTCCCAAGTGGCCAATACCATGAGAAAATACCATGGGAAAGCCCATGGTTTTTCAAATATCACTGATGATGTGTCCCTTGGAAATTAATAAAATATTCCCTCATATTTTCTATAAATACTGACCCATTACTTCATTCATTTCATTCAAAATTTCTCCTCAACTAAGATCTTGTCTTTTTCCTCCCATGGAGTCCTCTCATGGTTCCCTTAATCCACCCAGGGTCCCAACCTTTTATCTTTTTTAAGTTACTCTTCAAGGTAAGGGAACCTTTCACCCCCCCTCTTTAAAGTGATGACTTCTTTTATGTTTTTTCGTTTCCATCTTATTATGTTTGGGAATGTTATTATATGTCTTTATTACATTAAATTTTTTGTATAAATTATTTGAGACCCTTTCCACTCTCATCAATTTATTTTTTTTTTTGAATTTTAAGCGACGTCTTTAGGATGCCGAATGTTTTGTAAATGAAAACACATCTTATCTTTTCTTTCAATTTTCCTTTAAATGTGGTATGTCATTAAAATATCCATACCATGATATTATTTCTTTTTTATTATGTACCCATAATTTATTATGATTTATATATGAGTATATGACCCTGGTTCTATCTCTTTTCAATATTTTCTAAAACTGTGTTGTATAGCCATTATGATGCAGAATTTTCTTGTCAAAATCTCTCTCTTTCTCAAAAAATTAACTTTTTTTATTTATATGAATTCTACGAACAATTTAGTTTATATGTTTATTCATAAATACACACAAATTATATATTTTATTCTTGAATTTAGATACATGAAACCCTCATTCCTTTTCTTGGGGATTTAAAAGACATAACGATCATGTTTTTAAGCACTTTTAAGACGTTGTGGTCTTGAAGTGAAACCCATTTCTTTTACTCTCTATGTGTTATTTATAAAATGTATGATTATTATATATGTGGATCGCATGAAAATAATTACATATTAATTTGAACCCTAATATCACTCTAATGCATTGGGTAAAGAATTTAATCTATATAGATGACAATTTTCACGATACCTTGGTGAATAACCCTTGTAATTTTTATGAAACCTTCGGGATGAACCATGGTTATATGTTCATGATTATTTAAATTAAATTTTGTAGAAACATATTGTTTTTATTATTCATGTTCATTTTATTATAGTATTCCTCTTCTTCCATTTCTCATGTCTTTATGATTTTCATTAATTTCTATTAATCTCACAAGTAACCTGATTCCCTGTCTTTTCTTACAGGACATTCTGCTCACCCTTTCATTTGATGTTTGCCTCTAGGCTATAATATGAAATAATTGTATATATTATGAACATTTGTTGAAGCCTCACAAGTGTATTAGAATAAAGTTTTATGTTTTCATGTATTTTTTCCCAAATTTCCAAGACACGAGACTTTAAAGATCCTCTGTTTGTAAAATGTAATGAAATGTTATGTAATAAAAAGGAAGGATGTCATAGTTGGTATCAAAGTATAGTTTAGTTATTTTTGTAAATTAAGATATGAAAATTTTAGGAATAACCCTATAGAAAATTTTATATATAGGAAAACATTCTGGTATTTTGGTGAAATATTAAGTAAGTGGTTTCTAATCAAATAACTCTTTTCTGGATATGAACAAGTGGATCTGGGTCTGGCACAGATGTACATAGGAGTGAATTCGTCGACAAGGAGTTTTGGTCTTGACCCAGGGTATCCGGGTACATGGGAATAGGTCCTTGATTCACTTTTGGTTTGAGACTTTTTGGGGATATGTATGGTTAATCACAATATTTTTATGAATCATTATAAAGGATTTATAGAGAAATGTAATTGTTGTTAAAGAAAACTATGTTTCTGAATGATGTTTTAATACATAAAAATATTTAATAGTTAAAAGATTTTTAAATGAAATAAGCATCTAACTAAGGTTTTATTCTTCTATAGAATTATTGGAAATATAATGAACCTTGCAAATGGTGACCTCAATGGACCATGTGATGACAACCCACCGATAGAATCCAGAATGGAAACATTCATGATAATGATGAACCAACTGACTCAAGTTATACGAAATAACATGAATAAAGCAGAGAGACTAATCTCCTCGTGAAGGGGAAAAAAATTGAGTCCTTTATTTTCTAACGACCAACAACCATCAGTGGATCTATTGACAGATTGATTGCAGAACAATGGATCAAATCTATAGAGAAGATCTTTTTTTGTGCTCCACTGTTAGGAACAAGAGAATTTCAGAGTGGTTTTTTTCCATTTAGAGGGAGAATCTTATCATTGGTGGGAAATGATTAAAAACACAATGCCAGTAGTATGGGTTGAAGATATGGAGTGGGAAGAGTTTAGAGGGGTCTTCTTCAATGAGTATTTCCCTTGTTCTATGAGAAAAAAAATGGAGATGGAATTTCTCGAACAAAAGATGAAGGAAAATGAACCAATGGGAAGCTATGAGATGAAATTCACAAGATATTCCCATTAAAACTAAATATTTTCCATGGATCCTAATGTGAAGGATGATAGATTCTTTGGGGGACTAAGACCATATCTATGGAATAATCTAGCCAACCGAGACTATGACAGCTATGAGGAGATCGCACAGAGTGCAACTAAAGTCAAACTAGAGTTGGTGAGATGAAATGGTCTCATAAATCCTATGAAAATAAAAGATCAATGGAGCCCTACATAAGGAGTACCTTTTATTAGGGAAGAGGTGGAAATAAAGTGAAACGTGCAATGTGTAATAAGTGTGGGAAGAAACATTTGGGGAACCGCATTATCGGGATTGGGAAGTGCTACAAGTGTGGAATAGATGGCCATATTTCCCGAAATTTTTGTAGTGAGTTGAAGCCTCAACTTCCAAATGATAACGAAAAGGGGAAGACGGTGTAGGCCCTACCTGATGTCCAATGCTATAATTGTGGAAAACTTGGGAACTTTTCCAATCATCTTCCAAATATGAGGGCAGGGGAGGGGAACCATCAACACCCTCATCAAAGGACAAGGGAGAAAGGTCGTGATTTTTCTATCATGAAAACTGATGTTGAAGCTCAAAATGATATGGTGTAAGGTACACTTGTTGTTCTTTCAATTCTAGACAGTACTTTGTTTGATTTGGGTTCTAAGAATTCTTTATTTCTTCCATTTTAGAAATGATTTTAGAATCATCCCCTGATTTTCTAAAAGTATAGTTATCCATCAAGACTCCCGGTGGGATTACAGAGGAATATTTAGTGTTTTGAAACTCTAGTATTTACTTTAGTGAGAACAATTTTATCACAAATCTAGTATTCATTCCATTTCTAGAATTCGACATTATACTAGGTTTGGACTGGATCTTAGAGTATAATGCTAATCTCAAATGCAAGATCAAGGTAATATTAGTAGTATTGAAGGGAAAACCTATAGTTATCTTCCAATGAGAGATATATCAACCTAATATTTATCTATAAGAACCTCTATATCCATCATTATGGATTTGATCATTGAAGAAGAAGAAGGAAACGAGAGTATAAGGATAGAAAATGTCTCCATAGTCTAGGAATACATTTATGTGTTTCCTGAGGAGTTACCTGGACCACCCCCAGAAAAGAGAGTTAGAGTTCTCCATTGAACTCATACCTGGATCTCATCCAACATCAATGACCCCATATAGTATGGAAAATGTGGAGCTGGTGGAATAAGAGAAACAACTCCAAGATCATTTGGAGAAGGGGTTTATCTGACCGAGTGTGTCTCCTTGGGGAGCACCTATTCTCATTGTGAAGAAGATTTATGGATCAATTTTCCAATGCATTATTTATAGGGAACTGAATGGGATCATAACGAAGAAAATACACCCTCTTCCATGAATTGATGATTTATTTGACTAACTTTGTGGGCCTCAATTCTTCTCTATGATTGATCTTCGATCTAGTTATCATCAATTGATGGTGAAGAAAGAATATATTCCAAAAACTACCTTTCAATCAAGATATGGGCATTTTGAGTTTATTGTTATTCCCTTTGGACTAACTAATTCACCTGCTATTTTTATGTATTTGTTGAATAGAGTCTTTAAGGACTATTGTGATAAATTTTTGGTAGTTTTTATTTATGATATTATGATATATTTCAAAATTCACGAGGAGAATGAGGATCATCTAAGGGTTATTTTAAAAACTCTATGGAAGGAGGGGATTTTTGTAACATTCAGCAAATGTTAATTTTTGATGCAAAAAAAGTTTATTTCTTGGGGAACATTGTAACCAATGAAGGAATCACAGTTTACACTGCAACGAAAAAGTTTTTAGAGGAGTGGCCTCAACCTTCAACAATAACTGGGATTCATAGTATCCTTGGATTTGTGGGATATTATAGGAGGTTTGGGAAAAAAATCATGATTTTATAATCCATTAACCAATTTAACTCGAAAAGGGGTCGAGTTCGTCTAGACAAAGGAGTATGAGGAATGTTTCCAATATTTGAAGAAGATATTGGTTACTACACCTGTGTTAACTCTAGCCTGAAGTGGAGAAGGATTTTTTTAGGGATGAATCTCTGAAAGGGATTGGGTGCATTCTCGTGAAAAATGAAAAATTCATTTCTTATGCATCTCGACAGTTGAAGACACTTGAGCATAACTATAATACGCATGATCTAAAGGTGGCTACGATCGTTCTTCTTCAGAATATATGGAGGCACTATATTTATAGGGAGAAATGTGATATATACATATATCATCAATGTTTGAAGTATATTTTCACACAAAAGGAATTTAAAATGAGACAAAGGATATAGTAATAACCACTTAAAGACTATAATTTTTCAATTCATTATCACCCTAGAAGATCAAACAAAGTTGATGATGCATTTCTAATGAATGACCCTATTGTTCGGTCCATGATGAGGATTCAAGGATATTCTTTGATTAATGGCCTAGTAAAGCTGGACATGAGAATTATAAGGGAATGGACATCATCAACCCTATTCGAAATGATTTCACAACCATCATTACTATAGAAGATCAATATGGCTCAATAATAATATCCTTTGTTATAGAAAAAGTTTGAATCTATGAAGGATGACAATTCTCCTGAGTTCAATATTGATCAAGTAGGTGTACTGAAATTTTCTACAAGACTAGGTTTTTCATCTATTCTAGAAATAAAGAAAGAGATGATGGATGAAACTCATATATCTACTTTTTCTATACATATGGGATGTAATAAAATGTATCGGGACCTTCGTGGTCATTATTGGTGGGTTAATATGAAATGAGAGATCGCAGACTATAATTCAAGGTTTCTGTTATGTCAGAAAGTGGAGGCAGAGTGACTACATCCTAAAGGGGTATTGCAACCACTACCCATACTAGCATGGATGTGGGATAGTATCACTATGGAACTTTTCAATAGTCTTCCAGGAACATCCAAATAAAACAATGTAATATTGGTTATTGTGGACCATCTCACCAAGTCTTCCTATTTTATCTCTATTCAAGAAAATTTATCTATTGATCAACTTGCTGAGATTTACATGAATAAAGTTATATGGCTACATGGAGTTCCAATTTCTATCATATCTGATCAGGATCTAAGGATCACATCAAAATTCTAGATACGGCTTCAACATGCTTTCAGTAGCGAATTTAATTTCAGTACGGCCTATCACCCCCAAACTAATGGCCAATCTGAAAGGACTATTCAAACACTTGAGGTCATGCTGATATCATGATCAATGAAATTTAAAGGTGGATGGGAGAAACATATACCGTTAGTTGAGTTCCCTAACAACAAGAGTTTCCACTCAACCATTCAAATGGGACCCTATGAAGCTCTATATGGGAAGTGATGTTGAACTCCAAATTGTTTGGATGAAGCTGGTGATAGAAATATTATTGGGTCTAATCCTATGCAAGATATGACAAAAAGGGATCATGACATCCAACAACACATTAAGGCTGCTAAGATTCATCAAAATAGCTATGTCGAAAACCGAAAAAGGGACTTAAAGTTTGATGTTGGTGACAACGTATTTCTTTTAATTTCAACTTGGAAGAGAGTCATCTGGTTAGGGAAGAAACAGAAGCATAGCCATCGGTGCATTGGTCCCTATGAAATCTTTGATCACGTAAGATCAGTGGCATATTGGTCTTCACTTCCACCAAATCAAGCAATAGTTCCCAATGTCTTCCACGTATCCCTCTTGAGGAAGTACATACCTAACACTTCACATCTACTAAATCCATAGGTGGTATAAATGGAACATGACCTCTCTTATGAGGAGAAGCTGGTGGAGATCTTAGATCGTAGAGACAAGGTTCTATCCAAAAAAAATACCAACTTAGTTAAGGTGTCGTGGAGAAACCAAAAATGTCAAGAAGACATGTGGGAAATAGAAAATTCTATAATGTAGATGTACCCACACATTTTCTTTTTAGAGGGTACGAGTTAAAATTTCAAGGATGAAATTTCTTAAGGGGGGAAGAATGTAATGACCCTAACTATTGAATAATTTTTGTCTCCTGATTTTTTGTATTATTTTATAGTATACTCAAATAAACAATATCTTTTAATTAATGAAGTGAGTATAATTAAAATGAGACTATTAGGTTTAGACTTTTATATAACTATTGGTCAGTATGACCAATGTAAACTAAACTCCTAACATTAGGATTATTATTTAGAAACATAGGTTATCATGGTTAATTAATACAGAAATAGGAGTCAATTTCCTCATCCAGTAGATTCCGGACATACAAATCTCGTCTTCCAGAGCTTGGGAAGGAGGTTGTTTCACTAGTCTCTACTCTGGACCAAGCCCAAGCTGAGCTCCAACACGTTAATATTGAATGGAATCACTTATGGTAGAAGTTCAAGCTGATATAAATCACCACTCAGGAAATGTTGTTCGAGCTGTCCCAAGATTCTATCACCATAGCACACCATACTCTTAGGTCCTATATAGGAGTTATAAGGGGATATGTAACAAGGCCTTAGTTACTTTGTGTAATCCTTTTGTATAAATACAATTGTTATTTATTATTGTGGTAAAGTTGGTGAATTTCAAATGTCTGGATAAATATCATATTAATTTATAGAAGATCCATATTATTTATGAATTTTGGAAAAAATGTATTTTATAATATTTTTTATACATAAAATAATTAATAATGTGAAATGATTTTCAAAAAAATGGTCTTCCATTGTTGTAATCATTAAGAAATTTAGAGTCTAATAAGATCAAAATATTTTTTAGTGAATAGTAAAGTATGAATAGTAATAGTACCCTTTTGAATAGTAATGTGACTAATATAATAGTAATCTAACTTAAGAATGTACGAAAATAATTTAGGCATCTTGAATGGTAATGTGATATTATAGCATAAGTAAACAATTGTTTCAGAAATTATTAGTTGAGTATTAGTATTTTTTGGGTAAATAGTGTTTTTTCTTAAAAATTAAATATCTCATAATTAGAAAATTATTTTAATATAATGGAGTTCATTTTTCAATTCAGAGCATCGATATCAGTTTAGGTTTAATTTATGAGATTTTTATAATATTTTTTGTTTTTCGGTGAATAGTAAAAAAATGTTTTGAGCTTCGGTGTGTTTAATGTCATCATTAATTATATAATCATAATGTAATAATTCTGGTTGACTTGTGTACAGTAATATATGTTATGAGGTTTCCTATGTGGTCAATACCATAGGAAAACACTATGGGCATGCCCATGGTTTTTCAAATACCACTAATGAGGTGTCCCTTGGAAATTAATAAAATATTACCTCAAATTTTCTATAAATACCAACGCATTACATCATTAATTTCATTAAAAATTACTCCTCAAAGAAGCTCTAGTACTCTAACATTCCAAGGAGTCCTCTCAACGTTCCCTCAATCCCACCAAGGACCCAACCTTGGAGCTCTTCAAGTCACTCATCAAGGTAAAGGAACGTTTCCCCCTCATCTTTTAAGTCATTACATCCTTTATGTTATGTCTTCTAGTTTCCATGTTATTATGTTGGGGTATGTTCTTATATGTCCTTATTTTTTCCATTTTATTTTTAAATTATGATATACCCTTTCCACTCTCATAAACTTATTTTTCTGAATTTTAAGCGATGTCGTTAGGCTGGGAAATTTTTCGTAAAAAAATCACATCTTCTCTTTTCTTTTAAGTTTTATTTTTTATGTGGTATTTTATTAAAATATCCATACATTGAACTTATTTATTTTTTATTTTGTACCCATATTGTATTATGATTTATTTATGATTTGGTGACCTTTTTCCCCTCTGTTTTCAATATTTTCTAAAACAATGTTGTATAGTCGGTATGCTGCAAAAGTTTCATCTCAAAATCACTCTCCCTCTTTTTCTCAAGAAATTATCTTATTTTATTAATGTGAATTACCAAACAAATTTCGTTTATATGGGTATTCATAAATTCACAGAAATGAAATATTTGATTTTATAATTGACATACATGAAACCCTCATTCAATTTCCATGGGTTATAAAAGTTATAATGATCGGGTTTTTAACCACATTTAAGAAGTCATGATTTTTAAGTGAAACCCATTTATTTTACTCTCTATGGGTTATTTATGAAATTTTGGATTATTATATATGTGTCTCACATAAAAATAAATACATATTAATGGTTCACCCTGATAGCACTCCTATGTATTGGGTAAGGAATTTAATCTCTACATATGACAACTTTCATGATACCTTGGTGAATAACCCTAGTAATTTTTATGACACCTTGGGAATGAACCTTACTGATACGTTCAAGAATATATAAATTTAATGTTGTAGCCACATATTCAAGTTATTATTAATGTTATGTTTATTATGATATGCAACTTCTTCCATTGCACATGTCATTATGCTTCTCATCAAGTTCTTATTGATATCACAAGTAAACGGATTCCCTTGATTTCCTTATTGGGCCTTCTAATCACCCTTTCGTTGGATATATGTCTCTAGGTTATGATATATAGTAATTTTACATAGGATTATCCTTTGGTGAAGCCTTACAAGTGTATTAGAATAATTTTTTTACCTTTTCGTGTATTTTTTCTTATTTCAACATCACTAGATTTTAAATATCCTTTGTTTATAATATGTAATGAAAAGATATTTAATGAAAAGGTGGGATGACATAATGTTCATTATTTCATGGATCAGGATTTTTTTCAGTGTCACATTATTGTAGATCTTTATAATTTTTAATCATACTTAAGGTCAGTTATTATTGATAATGTTTCCATTACTGAATGTGGATTTCATTTAATCATTGTCTTGGGATAATTAAATTACAGGATGTCGTTTGCAATGGATTTTTCTAGATAGGAAGTTGGTGAAGTGAAATGATATATACTCTCCCAAACCTTGTATATGAACAGTAGAGCGCATCTCACTGATATGTAAATGAAACTTTTGTAGCGAGTGGAGGTAGATCAATTTGACATCTTTCTTCCACCTCTGATATTTCGGTCATCATACAGATGAAGGATATTTTAGGTAAATTTGATGGTGAAGCTCCCCAATTTATTTACATGGTGTCCATAACCATCATAGGGTAAATACTTTTCTTTTAGATGGTATATAGTTGTCTATATATTTAGATTAATGTTATATATTCATTCTTTGGACAACTCTCTTATTATGTTGAACTATTAAGTTGTTGTGGGAAAAACAGAATTGGTATGTCATCCCTATATAATTGTCTTCTCATGAGAAACATATCATTTTTCTCTTTTTCTAGAGACTCATATACGTTTTCTTCCCAACTGTAATTCTTCTTGATGTTTTTGTTTGAAGAATTGTGGATAAAAAGAGTCTCATCAATATATGAATGGTACAGTGGTGTCTTGGAAAATTATTGTGGCCCTAGAACATCATCTATCAGAGAAATAGTTTATATTATCCTAGATAGAGTATCTAAAATGTCTGACTCTATCTTTCCTTATTCCTCATAAGAAGAGTGTTTTCTCATGTATGGCCCAGCAAGGGGAGAACCTTATTGCCGATGAGAATGTTGACTGCGCGGAGGACCTACGTACTTGATGTTATGGTGGAGAGGACTACCATCACAACTTAGTGTCCAACCATAGATAGAAGTTTTATAGTTCATACCCTTGGGAGGACCTTCATAGTGGACTGCATTAAGAGTAAGAACTTATTACTTCTTGATGTCACTACGAGGAGGGAATTCGCAGTAACTACCATCACGGTAAGGACTAACATCATTGTTATATTTCTGAATTCACGGAAAATATATATAGTGGGCATCTTCTAGAGGACCTCCAGGAATGGCTATAATAAGGGTAGTGCCTTCTCACTACTTGAGATCACAATGGTGAGGGTCTTTATAGTGACTACTATCATGACGAGGACTATCATCATAGCATCGAGTCCAACTGTAAGGAGAATTTATGCAGTGTATACCCTAGAGAAGACCATCATGGTAGAAAAAATCAACAGGAGGAATTTCATTCAATATGATCTTTGGCTAAGGGGTAGGACTACCATGACACTCACCATTAGATAGGTTTTCATAATCAATCGTTTCTTTTCCCATGAAGTTATCCTTCATGGGTGGTATGAGGAGGACCATCAAAAATGCTGGAAGTAATATTGCAAGAAGAACTTAACAATTTCTACTTCCACTCCCATAATTTTGTAATGGGTTTATGGGATCTTGAACCTCTATTAATATGTGGTTTATGGAATCAAGAACTCTAGCTTCTAGCTAATCAGGATCATGAATGTGGTCATTATTTTCTAGTTTCCTTTGGCTCATTTAATTTTTGGCACTCTATTATGGGAAACGGGGTCTTCCTACTATTGGTAATGGCCTTCATATTTGGGTTCATGTTTAGTTAATTAATTTGATGTCATCTGGATATGATGAGAGTAATATTTTGTTTTGATAAGGATATATGCCTTCCCTAGAGTGGCCATAGTGGTAGGATATTGTCCCCTAGTTAGAACGGATGTTCTCTCTTGATCTGGTTGTCCTTATATCTCATAATATGGTCTTCGACCTTCTTGGACTAGTGTAGGGATGTAGGTCTGGTCCCGACTGACTATCTTATTTTGTGGATGAGTCACCCCACTTGAGGAGATAGGCTTGTGGGATCGATTCCTTTATATTATCATGAACATGATAAAGTCTTCAGAGTTCTAGAGGATATGATCAGGAATTCATATCTGGTCCTCCATCATCGCTAGAATGTGTTGAGAGATTACTTTGGCTATAATAGGGATAAATTCCCATTCTAATGTTAGAGTTGGAGTTTCTAACTATTCCAGTCCTCCATGGTTTTCCTGTGGGAACTGGTAGTTCCCCTGTGTTAGGGTAGAGGGACAAGGCATTCCTTGGTTTATAGCTAGGATACACCAGTTATTTCCTCTGATTGACACCATATTTGACTGGTGGTCTTCAAATTTTATAGCTGGAACCTGCATCGTATCATTATCCACTATATTTGTCTCATTGTATTTTTATTAATCTTCATGAATTTAACTCTTACTTTATTTATTTCCATTATATTTGACTGATGGTATTGACATGAGGTAGCAGTAATTTGAATGTTTCCATACTTGATTTCCACTTTATTTGACATGTGGGATTTATATTCATTGGATGGGATGTGTGAATGCCTGTATTTTTTCATCTAATTTGGATGATGGTGTTCATGCACATTGTCTGGGATTTGAATCTACCTGTAATTTGTAACTCTGTTTTCATGGTGAGATTGGTGAGTATTTGTGGGAATTTTTCTTTCTCATAATGTTCCACCACATTTTCATGGTGGGATTCATAAGAGTGACAGGGTATATGCATCCATTTGTAGGATTCCTTTGTATTTCTGTGGTGAGCTTCAGAATTGGTTTCAGGATTGAATATCTTCCCATAGTATGCTGTAATATTTTCATTGTGGATCTCTACATGAAGAACATGGGTGATGACCCACTCTTGGTTATAAGTTTGTTTCCCTTGGCGAGCATCCATGGGGACTGCTGTTCGTTGAACTTCAGTAGTAGTCCTCAGTGTGGTATCATTTTAAAAATGAGGATATTGGGATGCATGTTATTATTGTGGAAGTCTTCTCGTAGGGTCCCTTTAGTGAGACCCTTTTGTAGCAGGAACGAAGTCATGGGTGACGACTTTATCTTCCTCACCAAGATAAGGGAGGTAAAAAATTTCACGTTATTGGGATATAATCTCGAAATGATTAGAGATGGCCAGAGGATCCAACCAGTTTTGGAATTTTGGTCACTGTTAAAGAGGTGGATGGTCAGATTTTACTGACTGGAGGGCCTGTCTTGTAGCCTTAATTGCAGAGAGACTAGCATACTGGTGGTACTATTAGATCATTTCATTAGAAACCTACTATTGGAGACACTGTTTGTGTGATGGGGTCCTATGATTTTTGGAATACTCGGATAGTATTTTGATCGACATGTTTGTCTATGAGAAGTTTGAGGATTCCATTAGATTGAAGGTAACTCTATAGACCTGAAATATATGTGACAAGAACATACTAAATCCCTATCAAAGTAGAATATCATGACCGCATAGATATTTGATGATCTACCATGGCCCTCTTTCTTATTGGACGTGAATATGGCCTGATGTGGGCTAACATAACCACCTTGGTTAAGGATTCATGTCAGTTTCACTATATTTTTTTAAACCCAAATCACATCATACCCAACAATGAAAATGGTCTGATGGGTACTGGGTAGTAAATCCTTTTTATCATACGAAGTATGTGACGTAGTTAAATGGGATCGGTGGGTGATTGTAGGGGGTTATGGGTTTGTTAAATCGATCCATGTCTGTTACAACTTCATTAGATGGCCTCAAATTAGTTTATTTATGGAACGAGGAACACCCCATGACCCCCTTATCCATGATTCATGGACCTACTTTCCAAATCCAGGAACTTGTTGGATGATTTGTCCAACGACACTAAAAGATTCATATTGGTCAAGAGGATGGGAATTCGGTCTCATCACACCCTTTTGGGTGGAATTACTACCTATACTAAGACACTCTTATAGATTTACCATGTGTTCATATGTTAACGATACATTGGTTCATTCCCAAGAATGTGTCGGCGGATTACTCCTATATCGCAATATCAACCATATATATGCATGGGTTCACAATATCGTATGTGTATCTGAGGTTCTTTAATAGCATTACACTCTTATTGGATAAACTAGTAATTTCTCTATTTCTCACTTGGACAACCTCAGTTTTAATCCTTATGTGATGGCGCTCTGGATTTTATTATCATTCAGGGGGACAATAATATTTTCAATGTTGTGATCATACCCATAGGATAGACCTCCTAAGTATGCTTGTGAGAGGAATTAGAACCCAATTATTTTGGTATATCTTTACTGGACATGTCACCTTTAAGGTTGTGCGATAAGGACCCGACCATGCAGTTTATCCTCATGCAGCAAAGACACAAGCGAACCAACACTAATATGAAGGTGTTGGGATTGAACCTTGGGGAGGTTTCCCACATATCCCAGTTAATTGGGAATCAAATTACATGTAGTTATGAAATCCATGTCTTACGTATGGAATCTACCCTTTATAGGGGGCATGATTTGGGGCTTACATCCATAGGGAAGGCCCATTTTAGCTTGATCCTTATTCAAGTATCCTATGTATCTAGGTTATAGTAATAATCATAGTTTATATATTTCAACTATTAGGTGGATTATGCGGATGCAATGATATCACTAATATCTAAGCTCGTGTGATTCATGCTCAGTGTGAGAAACAAGAAGAAGTAGTAGATCTAGAAAATTAGAGACATTACCCTCTCTGTTGGTGTAAAATGAGAAGAATGGTGATGGGAGAGATTGGGGATATGACACTTCACTATAAGGGGGAAAGGGGATTACCTTAGATCAAGTTCCCTAAGATTTGTTCTGGGAAAGGGGAGGGTCATTCCTCATCAAAGTGGGAAGAATGTGTGATTTTACCTTATCTATCACCGGCCCTCATTGAAGGGAATGACTTGTGATTACCCTTAATCTCTAGAATTGGGAGGTACATGTAACACCCTGATATTTAAAGAGATATATTATTTTTTATCATATCTTCTGTTGTACTCTACACAAAGATTACCTTGCGCTATACGCAACATCATATTAGCTTGCAGTATATGCAACACTATTCTTGGATCATGTTACACACAATTTCAAGTTCGTTTGATAGTAGTTATTCTATGCAACATTGAGAGTATATATATATATATATATTCAATGTATAAATTAAAGATGGATGGATTATGTTATATGGAACAACAAAGGAGTCTTACACTACACGTAACCCTGACTTGGCTTGCATTACACGCAATCACGACCTTTCTCGATATTGTGTGTTGCACACAATACCATGTTTTAATAAACAACGATATATGGTTATAATATTATTATAAACTAGCCGTTATAAATAGTATTAAATAAATTTTGAATTTTATAACATTATTATTCGTCCTAAACATTTTATAGAACATCTTATGAGAACAAAATAATTTTTTCGGGTAAAATAAGTATTTTTCAAAAAAAATGCAGTTTCCCACCTTTTGATTACGCATCCACTTTAAATCTAGTTTTTGACATGTTTATAAGTTCAATTTGATAAAATAAAATTATTTTTTGGAATCATTATATAAAAAATTACTTTGGATAAAATTTTCATATTATTTTGATAACTTTCATATTTTAATGATTAGTAAAAACACACTATATTATAATTAAATAAAAAAAATTTCATCACAATAATTTATATGGTTAAATTATAATATTTAATGGTTTTAAAGTATAAATAGAATATATTTTTACCATTTAATATAATTTATGTCCTTTCCATTAATCTTACATTGAATTCATTGGTAAAAACATTTTAATCTTTGGCAATGTTTTAACTTTTAAAACCCATTTTTTAACAATGTGATTAATTTTAAATTATTTACTGCAACTTCTGTGTTTTGAATTTTGAAAAATGGATTCAATATTTTGATTCAGTGGGATAAAATTATGTTAATAGGTTACTTTTATTTTTTTGATATTATGAATAGTAACTACAGTAATTTTTATTTACTACAGTTAAAGGTAAATTAGGTAATTAAGGGTAAAAATAAGATTGTAAAATTACCCTAAAACTTTCAAAAATTATATTGGATTAATAAAATTCGACCCATATCACCTAAAGGTCTGAATAGATTCATTTCATGTACAATTGACCATGAAAATGATGTAATTATTATTAAAACTAATGAAAGTGACAACATGTCACTCTCTTAAATCTTATAAGTATAATAATTTTAATTTAGTGATAAACATCATGAAACTTAAAACATGAATAGTCTCAAGAAATATAATAAAATTATATACATCATTTAATTTTATTTAAAAATTTTAGGGATTAAATAATTTTCATTAAAGGTGACACAACAATTTTGTTGATATTATTTTATTGATTGAAATATCAAATAAATGGTTTTAAAAATATTAAAATAAATATTATATGAACTATTTAATGTGATCCACGAATTTTCTAGATAAATAAGACCTGTTATTAATATATTAAAGCTTCTATTTCGAACATATCTACTGTGTGGATTTTATTTAAATTCAAATAAATAAATAGTGTAAAAATTGACACTATTGTTATTTTATAAAAATAACACAATATAAAATTGTTTAAAAATCACAAAAATATTTAAAAATTATAAATTAAAATTTATATGGTCTAAATGTTTATAAATTATCCAATTATGGACAATTCACAACTCATAAGTAATTATTTATAACAATTTAGAATTTATAATCTTATTACCACAAATAAAATTAAATAGATTAAATAAGGATAAATCAAGTTGATAAGGTATAAAGTAAATTTCAAACATGTCAAAATTTTATTTTTTGATGATATTACAACCCTATATCATATAATATTTGAATATAAGTGATTTGTGGAGGTTTTTAAGTGGGTTTTGATTTATTATAAATTAATATTTTTGAGGTCTCCAAAGGTGCCCCTCTCCTCCCTTATAAAAGGGAACCTCCTCCCTCTCCTCTTTACACAACTTTGACCATTCAAGCTCAGAAAAACCCTTCCCATTACTGTTATAAACTTCCCTAGTAATATTATAGAGGTTTTGGTATTCTCAAAAGACCAACTCTAGTCCTTTAAGAGGAAGTTTAAAGGAGGCACGTCGAGGAAGAGGTAATCTCTTATACTGATTCTTTCAAGTTTCTTCCTTCTTCCACTTCCTCTTATTTATTTGTTTCATTATAAAGTAATAACATCAGTATAAATCAAATATAGATATGTTATTATAAATATTAAACAACCATATTTCACCTTTTATCCATCCTATGAAAAACGAAATCACCCCGTGTGCGTACGCACGGAATACCGTCTCCACGTCATGGTGTAATCTGTTTTTCCACCACCACCTTACATGGATGTGTATATGTTGTATATAATAACTATATATGGTTATTATAACATCATATGGATTCTGATATATTATATCATCCACTACAATTCCATTCAATAATAATGGTAAAGATATCATCGCTCGTGCGTACATACGAATTACCGTCTCCACGACGCGATGAGATTCATTCTCCATGTTAACCATTCAAGAATGATTATAAAGTATATAATAATGATATATATTACATAATAATTCTACTAGATTTATTTATATATATATATATATATTTCATCTACTTACTTCCATTTAAGTCAATAAGGAAAGTAAAACAGCGTTCATGCGTACGTACGGCCTACCTTCTCCATGAACGGTGTGTTTCATTTCATATATCTATATATTATATATATAAATATATAATTAATATAAATTATATATAAATCATATTTTACATTCTTTATGTAAGTAAATTCTGATATAAGTAATAATAATATCAATAACAATAAGTCCAAACACATACAATAAATGAAACAAATATTACCCAAAACATTGCTTTAACATGGAATTGACAAAAGAACGGGTAATATAAATACCTAAGTGAATTGTAAATGATATCATAAGAATGACTATGAATCATTAATAATTCAATAACATTATTTAAATCATTATACCGGAGTTTCGGATACGTACAAAGCATATTGGACCTAAGGTAAGGGATAATTTTTCAAATCTCATTTTTATCCGATATTTCTAATACGTAAGTATTTACTAGGGTTATATTTTTCATCCATGTCCATAAAAATGTTTTTCATAAAGTGTTTAATATTCTTCAATGTATGTTTAAATTCATTTTTACCCCTCTTTGACTTTTACTTTGTGTTATGGAAGGAATCTTTCTTTTGTTTACCATATGTGCTACTTTTTGACTTTTTCGTTAAATGTACAATGACAATGTTTTTATGACTTATACGGCATGAATGGATTTTTATGGTTTCATAATGCCTAATTTTCATGAAGCTTACTATATATTATTTCATCACTATTTTCAACAAAAATCCTTTCTTTTAAAATTGCATGGCATTTTGTGAAAAGAAAATGATTTTGAAGAAAAATTATATTTTCCTCAAGAATTTATTTTAATTGTTTTATCAAAACCATTTTCCATATAAGATGACATTATTTCATATGTGTATCTTTCAGGTATATGTTCTCTATGATTTACATGGTTTCACTTTTCTTATGATGAAATGATATCCATTTGTTTTAAATGGATTCTGTTATGATGGGATGATGTTTATGAAACCCATTTTACACTTTGGGTTATGATGAATTATTTATGTTTATTTTTTGGAACAAGTAATAATGATTTCATTATGATATTGGTGGGACTTATATCTCCCTATGATGCATTGGGTAATGATTTATATCTCTTTATATTGACATGGATGGAATGGTAAGTTAATCTGGTTTGGTGATACAGGACTAGAACGAGGAGGGAACTCGATTCAGTAAGGGACTGTCCACTAAGATGGTCTTGATAGTAATTCCTTGGATACTATGCAAAATCATATAAAGTGTTTAATGGTTTTCTACAATTACATGTTTTATTCCCATGCTATTTTATCATGATTAATGTTCTTTTATGATCTATGCATTATTTACTGCAATGTTTTATTCCATTGCTCAAGATTTTGATGTTTAGATTTTATTCTCATGTTTTTAAATTAAAATGTTTATAGAATGTTTTATGTTATCTATGTTTACCCTTACTGTGCATTTGAGCTCACCCTTTTTTATGTTTTTTCTTTTCCCCAGGATATAAAGAAAGGTTTTATGTAAGAAAAAAAGGGGAATATATTTATGGGAGATGTTGAAGATCTTTCACCATGACTAAAAGAGTATATTCTGAGTTTCCAAAGACACTAAACTAATACAGTACTTGTGCATCTGTTTTTTTGTTATTCTAAAAAAGTAATGTAATGTCCATGTACGTCATGTTTGGGGTCTTTACAGTAAATCTGATCATCCTCAGGTCAAAACATGCATTACCCTGGGAATGTGAAAATAGGGACATTCTAAGGGTTTACCTTATTTCAGGTATTACCCACATGACTCTACTTATCATGGGTATATGAACTCATAAGGGTGTGTTAATGCACTCTATGGTTTTATCATACAGGTCTGGTGGATTTTTAAGAGGCTTTTCTTACTATTGATGGACTGGTTCATAGAGGTGCTATGTATAATGAAATAGAAATAGAATGAAATGATTGAATCCATAGGTTGGAATGCCCAAGAATACCCTGTTTTTCATACCATTTTTTCATACATGATGGTTTTTCCTCTGAAAAGCTTGTTGCTAGGTGGGTGAAGGGGTTTTTTTGTGCACTATGATGGTACGCGGACCTGTATTCAGTCTGTATTGCATGTTTCTACATGGGACCAGGTCCTGGTCATGTATAATGATTCTACCTAGGGATGGGATTCATCCAAAAAGAGAAATGTGATGTGTTGTAGGGTTCTACCCACATATCCTATTGCTATGCAGGATTCCAGATTTAGGAAGGGTCTTTAGTTATGCGCTTTATAGGAAATTCATCCATGAATGAATTTGGGTTTCTGGTTTTCAAATTTGTATAATTTTTCCGTCTTTGATGTTATATTGTGAGTTAAAATAGCATGGAATCATCAGAAATGTCTATCTTTTGTAGTTCTCTCCTCTTATGTGCCTTCAATCACCCATGTCCTCCAAAAATACTTGTACCTCTTTGATCCCTCTTGGGGTAAATTTATAGAGTGGAGGAAGATTTAGATCAGTGGACCATAGAGGATACTTCGTAATGGCCCATAGGAGAACCCCAATCCACATATTACTCGGTCAGCAGTGCATGGGATCATCATTCGTGGAAGTGAAAATTACCCCCTTGTTCCAAAAAATTACTTTAATTCATTTCTGGGATGCTTTCATCTTTTACTTGCTCCTGAGCCATTTTAGTTTTTATGGGATCATATGTGGGGTGGATTAATCCACCTCCTTCTCTCAAAAGACTT
Organism: Viscum album; assembly: GCA_963277665.1. Taxonomy (NCBI): domain Eukaryota; kingdom Viridiplantae; phylum Streptophyta; class Magnoliopsida; order Santalales; family Viscaceae; genus Viscum; species Viscum album. The sequence goes on from OY728152.1 coordinate 1,392,843,984, forward strand.
CATTTTTAGGGGACCAAAATTTTCATCGCCATCCCACGACCAGATTAGTTTGTGGGCGCCTCAAAAAAAAGGCCCACCAGGAGGAGTAGTCATCCGTGAAAGAGCTCTTTTTCTCCTTGCCTGCAGACAGATTGAATCTGTGAAAAATGTAGTATATGGGGTCAATTTATCTGCCTTTATCCTATTAATGATAGTTTTTGTGCATCTGGAACACCTATCTATCTCTCGTGAACTATTTAGTTTGTGGGTGTCCTTAAGAAGTGGATCTCCATCAAAAGCGGTAATCCTTAAAGGATATTTCCCTTCATTCTATGGCTTTCTCTTGTGCTGATTTTTATCTGTTAAATATTTTTCCTTCAATTATTCCGCCTATTTTTTTCTTCCTTTTCCAAATTCATGGAATATTTCATTTACCTTTGAAAATTTTCCATTTCCAAACACAAATTCACACCATCATCAACTAGAGATGAATTATATACTTGAGATGTGATCATCATATCATTAAGGATTTTAAATGCGAATTCAATATCTAATAATTGAGTTTATATTTTGATACCCTTATCAAATTATTATAATTTAGAATAAAAGGTAGATACATAATCAGATATGACATTGGATGTTATTGATTGGATAGTAAGTGTAACTTTTACCACTTCTTTATCCACACCAACATTAGTGATCACATCAGATTTACATTTGATCTCCAGTTAATGGGATTTAAAACATCGATAATGATCATTTACCTTTAGGCTTGAGTTTTATAAACATAATTATCATACTCCTATCATTTTAAACACTCGAATGTGGGTGGTTCATTCAGGGGAGATTTCTCTATATTATTGTCCCACTACTTCTTCCAATCACTTCAGAATTCAATTTCCTGATGACCTTCCTTTCCAAAAACACATTTTTTTAGTCCCATTGCTACAATTTACTCCATGATTCATTTTATACTTCAAGTGGAAATTAAATCTCATCTTCTTCACTAGAGTAATTCTATGATTTCCATTAAAATCCATCTTTCTTTTCTTATCAAATCTATGAGATTGATGGGTAACTACAATACGTATTTACACATTGGGAGTACATAAAATGATGTATTCATAACTATTGAAGTCTATTATATCTAACACAATTCATATACTTGGTTTTGTAACACCACAATAATTTACAATATATTCCTTTTGGAATAAATTTAATTTCTTTAATCGATTGTGGTGTATGCAACAACACGTCAAAATTAAAATAATCAATTAAAATATTATTTTAATGGTAAAATTATAACCTAGACATTAATTAGGAAAGAACTAATAGTATTAATTAAATTTTAAAATTATTTTTACATATTGATTATAAATAAAATAATATTGACTTAAAAGAAAAAATAAATGTTTCTGAAAATCATTATTATTTCTGAAAGAAGATTTAGTCCTCCTTTGGACACATAATTTAAAAGTAATTATAATAATTTTCTAAAATTTATTTTAAAAATTAAATTAAATTTTCAAATCATATTATCAAAATTATATTAAGTTCAATTATTTGGATTTCTTTAAAAAGCTTCATTTTATGATGAATAATGAAAAATATAGAATTTTAATTGAAAAATGAATTTTCATCTAAATAATTTTTAATTTTTAATTATATTTTGAAAATTATTTAAAGTAATACTTGTTTCATTTTATATCAATTAATCTATTTTAGTTTTTTGGAATAATGTACATACTTATTTTTTATATAAAAACATTGTAAACATTTGAACATTTTCTATTTGAAAACCAAATTTCTTATCTCATTTTTGGGAAACATTTGCAATTAAAATTTACCAATTATGTGGTTAGAGTTTCAAAAAATGGATACCATATTTGGAATCAAAATAATAATTATTATCTAATAAGTTTAACATAATTTTTTACCAAAATTAATGGTGAAAGTAGTAAAAATTAATTACTTTGGTTAAGGTAAAAATAAGAATACATGGGGGTTAATGTCATGATCCATCCCTTGGGGACCGTGATGTGACATACCCCAGACCTGCCTCCCAAAGGCCAGGGGTTGGAGACTAGAACAGAAGGCTTTAACCTGCAAGTGAACCTATACACACGGCCACACAACCATGTCCCAAAGCTGGAAAAGTAAACAAGAATTCCACAAAACAACCACTGAGTACCACTAAAACTAAAAGACAAATTGGCCAGAATGAAAAACCAAAAAAAGTTTAACTGGAAAATAGGAATGTATAAAAGAAACTCTAGATAACCTTCCGCTGAAAACCCCACTAGATAGGTAAGTACTGAATAGCTGCAGGAATCCAAAGAAATATGCCTCGCCCACTTGGTTTCATAGGGTACCACTAAATTTTGATCTACAAAGTTCTCCATCAAGGTGTCTGTCGTTTTCAATAGACATAACACGTACGGGCGAAACCCATGTAGGGATGAGTAAAAATATACTTAGTAGGGACCACAAAACATAAAATAAATACCACAAATCAATCCATAAACAAACCAAAACGCATGATCACATAACATTATCATGAAGCGAGAAAGCTCACAAGAGGTATATTCTAGAGTAGGAAAGTAAGACCATCAGTCATATTATCGAACACCATGGGTTGCTAGAGAACTCCTCCTAAATGAGTATAGTGGCATGTCGGGTCACAATAAATCAACATTCCACTAACCTTAGGACTAATGTGGTACTCATTACTGATTAGTTTTGTGGGTATGTTGGGTAACACAGAAGTTTCTCCCCACCGTGGGCATATCAGGTCACACATAAGTCACTTCCTATATTTTTCCATACAGAGGTACTCCTCCAATCGAGTACTATAGGTCTGTCGGGTCACACAGAAGTCACTCCCCACCATGGTCCAACCTGGTCACATAGAATCCACTTCCCACTAGGCCATAGTATCTAATCCACATTGGGTCGCTAGTCAGTAGTCTTTTGGTCTCATTGAACCATAGTGTTTCCAAATGTAGCATGATTGATTTCAATATAATCACTCCCCAAGACATTCATTGAATTACAACTTCTAGTAAATCTTCCATAGAGTATTAAAAAAAATCCACCTCGTTTTAAGGGTTCCAACACCACAAACGGCTCGTCAATCGGATTTCCAGTTTGAAAGATATTGGCATTTTTTTAAAAAGGGTCCATTTGGGTTCGGGTCCTGTACGACCTGGTCAGACCGACCCAGTCCTAGGACCACAGACCCGGGTCTGTCAACCCAACCTGGAACTAGCCCAGCCTGGGTCTGGTTCCTTGGTCCATGGTTCTGGCCCTACCAAATGGGGTGGGCCCAGCCCGTTGGTCTGGCCGGTCCACCATAAGCGGACCGGTTGTCCACCTGGCAGGGATGTGGCAGGCAGTTGCTTCATGCTCCCCTCACCCCATGGGTCATCCACAGAGCAGACGCCTCCTTGTCGTGGTTAGTTGGCCAGCCCGGACGGCCAGATATCCCACACACAGTCAGAGAACGCATGCGACTAAGATCTGAAGCCCGTGATTATGGGCCACTCCATCAACGTGGGTGAGGGGGAGCGTGATTGTTGCCATCCCAACGGGTGGCTCCTCCCAATGCACCATTGTGGTGTGCTTCCTCCCACCTTCATCCAGCACTAGCGCTGATTCTCTAGTGGGCTATTTTGTGTATCATTGGGTCTACACCAATGGTCTATTCATCGCACTGACTACGCCTTCAGCCCCTATGGTGTATCAAATTCCCTATGAAGGCCTTGAATATGCCTTGATTCCCCTTTCAAAAATGCTCAGCCATGAGGAATGAAAAAGTGGAGGGGATCAGTCCTTGTTTGTGTTGTCCATCACCCTCAGTGTTGGAGTTTTAAAATAGGGGTGGTTTGGGGATGATATTCGACCAATAGTAGTTTAATCCTGAATAGAAATCCCAAGAAATATTACCTTCCCTCGAGAAATGATAATCTGCTGATCAACCAATTCATGGGTTGATCTGAATTCATCATTTAGAACAACGAATAGGGAAAATGTAAATCCAATAAACCCCTACCTCGATCGATGTTCATCATTGAAGTGTTCTTCCCTAGGATTCAAGCTCCATTTAAATTTTTTTCTTCCCAATCCAATTATTCGTAAAGTGTCGATGTTTATAGCAATCCTGTCAGCATTCATTATTCATAGTTGGAGGTAATCCTTTTTTTAGCTTCGTCAAAGAATTTCAATAGTTTATTTTTTGTTCCCCCAATGCGTTAGCCTATTAAAAATATTACACGTCGTTGTGTTTCTGTTATGATGTGACATCACGGCGTTATTCTCGTTAATTTATGAAATATCATACTTGTTAATTTCAATTTATGATCCACTGAGGATATTATATTAATGCGCCTCATTTCCACAATACAACGCCACCGTTCTTTTCTCAATGGTGAGAAAAGAAAAGAAAATAACTTTTTTAATTTATTTTATTATTTTCCAAAAATTCCAAAAACTAACTTTTTTATCCGACCCTTTTCGAACTATGTTAGGTCCTTTCTAGGATAATCATGACATTCCAAGTTCAACGGTTCCCCTAGATTTTTGATCCAAGAACCAATTCAAAATATATAAAAACACACTTGCACGTTTACTTAAATGAACTTAAAAAAAGATCAAAATTATGTTCAGGGCTCACCAGACCTCGGAATCATGTACCGTCAAAGCGTGTTGTCTCAAAAAAATTCCATACAATTTAAAAAAATATATACAGAAATTATGAGACATTACATTCTCCCCACCTTAGGTCTTTACATCCCCAAAAACCAAAAAAGGGCTTATAAAACAAATGGGGGTATTGAGCATGAATTTGAGCCTCCCTCTCCCATGTTCTCTCCTATAGATACTTGTGCTACCACCGAATGAGAACCATAGGAATAGACCTTCCATGAATGACCTTCTCTTGTCGATACTCTATCTCCACTAGGAACTCTACAAACATCACCCCATTTTCATTTTCCATCTCACCCTAGTCGATGACGTACAATAGATCATGCATGTACCACCTCATCTATGACATGTGGAAAACATCATGCACCTGGGGGATATTTGGGGGAAGATCTAGGTGGTACGCAACCTCACCAACTCTATTGAGAATCTGAAAAGGTCTGATGAACCTCAGAGATATCTTGCCACCCCGAAAAAATCTTTGCAATCGTCATCGGGGTGAGACCAGAAGGAACACATGGTCTCTCTCCTCAAACTACAGGGGTTTCTGCAACCTATCCGCATACGATTTATACCTTCTTTGTGTAGTCCTCATCTGCTCCTAGATAATCTTCACCTTCACAGTGGTAGCTCATACCAACTCTGGACCCATGAGTGTTGACTCTCCTGGGACTATCTTGCATAGAGGGGATTTTCATGGCTACCCGTAGAAGGCCTCAAATGATATCACCCCAATGGTGGAGTGATAGCTATTGTTGTCTGAAAACTACACCAGTGGTAGTTGGTACTCCCAAATTTGACCAAAATCAAGGACATAAGCATGAAGCATGTCCTCCAGGGTCTATATGGTTTGCTCCATCTGACTATCTATCATGGGATGAAAAGTTGTGCTTAAGCGTAGCTGAGTCCCAAATGCCTCCTACAACCCCTTCTAAAACTAGGATGATAATCGTGAATACCTATTTGAGACAGTCGTCGAAGGTACCCCATAAAGCTGCACTATCTCATGGACATAGAGGCGTCCCATGCCCTCTATCGATCCCTTCTCTCAGATGGCTAGGAAGTGAGCCCACTTGGTGAGCCAGTAGACAATCACTTAGATAGAATCATGTTGCCTAGTCATGTGTGGTAACCCTTTCAAGAAGTCAATGGAAATAAGATTTCACTTCCATTTTGGTGCCTCAAGTGTTTGTGCCAAGCCTACTGGGACCTAATGCTTGGCCTTCACTTGCTGACAAGTGTGGCATCGTGAAACAAACTCTACCACCCCTTTTTCATTCATAGCCACTAGTACCGACATTATTGTCCTGGGTACATCTTCTCCACACAATGATGTACAACCAAAGGGGGTGTATGGAACTCCCTTAGCACCTCCTCCCATAACTTCACTGGTACTATGGTGCATCCTCCGAAAAGTTTTATATGCTCCCCACCTATTGAAAATCCATCAGGGGCTTGTCATGATGATAACTAAGCATGTCAGGCCTTATATTCAACATCCATATGTTTTTCCTCCATAACATGATGTAATATTGAGGGGGTTCTTGTAAATGAATGAAGTTAAACTTCCCCATCATCATCCACAAAGGATATCTGCATCATGGATAGCTTCTCTATCACCTCACTAAGTAGCTCTAGACCAAACCTCCTACTATGCATGTTTGGAACCACATTCCCCTTCCCCATAGTATAGACTATCTCAAAGTTATAGCTCTAGAGGAACTCCTACCATCACCACTTTCTCATGTTTAGGTCCTTCTATGAGACAAAATACCTGAGACTCTTGTGGTTAGAGTATAAGGTAAATCGTCCATCCATCAAGTAGTGTTGTCATATCTTCATGGTAAAGACCACTATTGATAACTCTAGGTGATGGGCCATGTAGTTATGCAAATATTGACTCAAATGTCAAGAGCCATAGGTGATCACCACTTGCTCATGCATCATAAAAGAACTGAGTCTGGTCCATGATGCATCGCAGAAGACTACAAAACCAACACCCGCTTCTGGTAGTATCAAGGTGGGGGAAACCGTCAGTATCCGTTCAACTCTTGGAACTCCTCTAGTAGTTATCCACCCATAATAAGGGTTTTCCATTCCATTTCAAGGATGATAAAGGTACTACTACCCTATAAAATTAGGGTACGAAGCCACAATAGCATATATCAAACCCCATGATACTTCGCACCTTAGTCACTCTCCTAGGAAGCTCCCATTCAATTATTACCTCTATCTTTGCTGGATACACTGCAACTACAGCCTCTGAGATGATGTGTCCTAGAAAGTAGACCTCCCAAATATAAAACTATAACATCCAGAGCTTACCATAAAACTAGTGCTCTCAGAGTTTATCTGGGACTATCCAAAGGTGTGTAACATGCTCCTCCTCTGACGTCGAGTACACCAAGATTTAATTAATGAAGACCACCATGTAATGATAGAGGTAAGGCTGGATAATATTGTTCATGAGTCTCATGAACACTGTTGAGACATTGGTAAAGCCTAAGGGCATAAAAAAGAACTCATAGTGACCACACCAGCATCTGAAGGTTGTCTGTGGTATGTCCTCATCCAATACCTCAAGCTGATGATATCCTGATTTGAGGTCTATCTTTGAGAACCACCTTTCTCCCTTCAACTGATTGAAGAGTTCATTAATCATTGGCAGTGGATACTTGTTCTTCACGATCACCTAGTTCTGGTTCCAGATGTCCATGCACTACATCAACCTCTTGTATACCTTCTTTTAAAACAACACTCAGGTTGTCCATGGTGAAATGATGGGTCTCACGAGGCACTTCTTCGACAAGTCCCCCAGATGTTCCCCCAATTCACGAAGCTCCACGAGAGCCATCTTATATACTCGTGTGGAAACTGGTGTTGTCCTTGGGTACAAATCGATTCTACCTCCCTATTAGGAGGTTGTCTGGGAACATCCTTAGGAAAGGCTTCCTCATACTCGTCCTCCAATATAGTAAATCTCATACTCCTCTTGTCCACCACACCAAGGGTGAGGCTAACCAACTGGTGAGTGGTCAACTGCAACCTCATATAAGAAAGTCCATCCTCTTTTGTAAATTTTCCTTTCTCACTGTTGAAGGAAATCTCGATACCATCCTCACAGAAACATAGCACTTGGTTCCTAAAACAGCAGATCTGAGAATGGAATTTTATTGACTATTCCATACCCAAGATGACGCTGTAAATCCACGACACTGCTACTATGAGATCCCAGTCGATGATCTCGCCTCCAAAAGTAAGATCACACTACCAGAACTAGTGTGTAATGGTTCAATACCCCCTATATGAATCTCTAATCATAACAATTGAGCCAAAAACTCCACTGGAATCTCCAAGCCTTGAAATAGGTTTGTGGATAGTAAATAGAGACTAGAACCTATGTCTAAAATAGTGGTATATATATTATAGAAGACACAGATCATACCTCTAATAATATATGGAGCATCTTGGTCATAGGCCTTCATCGCCTGAAGCTTGCATTGCACCTATCTGTCGGCTCCCTGAGCCCATGGTGGACCACCTGGGGGTGGTGGTGTAGCACCTCGAACTGTTATCCACTGCTTACTTCTCGGCCTACTCCTCATCTATGACTGCCACCCTGCGGACCTCCTACCTTCAACCTATGCCTCTACCATGATGGTCCCTCATCTTTATGTTGATCATCAGTGCAGTGGGTCAAGAATTCATGAGCCATGGGTCCCTTCCCTCTACATGTGAATAAGATCCTGGTTCACTACTAACTCCCTCTTCTATGGAAGCCTCGTACTACCAACCCCGAGTCATAGGGTCATCCCCAAAATGATGTGGCTCACTTGGGACCCCTTTTCTGTTATCTGCTTCTCACCAATGAAGACTCTGACACCTAAGGTCTTCTATTCGCCCCATCTGTTGGTGTCTGCTCCACTAGGAAGCTCTCCACATTAAGTTATCTCTATAGAACTCCCACCTTAGTGGGGATGTTAAGAGACACCAAGGATTCCCTGATCTCCCTTCTTAGTCATTGCTCAAAGATTTGGCCCCTGAAGAAAAGGTAACACACCATATCTGTGGAGTATTGAGAGTGGTTTATAAACCTCACAAAGTAATCTTCCACTAACAGGCTGCCCAACTTTAGGTGAATATTCGCTTGTATACACACAGAGCACAAAGTTATGGGGAGGAACTCCTCTTTGAAAAGACACTCAAAGTTTTTCCAGGTGAGAGTCTCCTAATCATGCATCTGGATAGTCAAGCTCCACCATATCACTACCAATCCATGTAGAAGGATCGTGGCTCGGATCTCCATCGGGTTATGTGGTGTCCTCATTAAGCAGAAGACCCACTTCACTACCTCTATACACTCCTCAACAACCTATGTATATGTATCTCCCCTGAACTTGGGAGGTCTCTATCTCTGGAAATAGGGCAAGGTGCTGAGCTAGCGCGTGAGCTCTACCGGTAACTCCGGTGGTAACTACTGATCAATGGGTTGTGGAAACACGGGAGCACCACCCGGTGGAGCAATCTCTTTGACTGGTTCCTAAACCAATGCCTCATCACTAGGTGGGATATACACATGACCACGTATTGGAAGCATAGTTGGTTGTTTTCATAGAGGCATCCTGAAATAGATCAAGATATTCCCCAATCAAAAGACTATACCTGGTGAGCTAACTCTTATTCAGGAAGATCATAAGGATACACTTAGACAACCAGTGTATTCATTTATAGATCCAAAAATAACAATTCAGGGTCTGGGTGTGTGGATACATTGTCTGCCACAACAAAACTGGACTCCCTAAGTTTGAAAGTCAAACTCAAAAAATTCAACAATGTTCCCCAAATCAAAACAATAGACTCTCAATCATTGAGGTAGAACTGACCTCCTCTGATACCACTTTGTCACGAACCATCCCCCGGGGCCCATGCTATGACATACCCCAAGCCTGCCTCTTGAAGGCCAGGGGTTGGAAACTAGCAATGAAGGAATAAACATAGAAGTAGAAGAAATTTTCCAAAGTAATTTTATGCATGCACACACAACCACATCCCAAAGTTGGAAATGTAAAAAATTATTCAAGTAAAAAACCTCTGAGTAAAAGTAAAACCGAAATTCAAATGTGCCATAATACAAACCCAACAAAAGAGTAAATGAAAAATCGAAAAGTAAAAAAAGAAACTTTGGATAACCATCCGCTAAAAACCCCACTAGATAGGTAAGTACATAGTAGCTGCTGGAGGTCATAGAAGTATGCCCTTCCGGTCTGGTCTCATTAGGCACCCTCGAATCCAGATCCACCAAGTCCTCCGTTAAGGTGTCAGTCATCTTCACCAGAAACAACACGTACGAGTGAAACCCATGCATGGGTGAGTAACAATATACTTATTATGGACCCGAAAATATAAATATAATTCCAAAAAGTAATCCACAAACATACCACAAAGCATGATCACTGAGCATGATCATGAAGCAAGATAGCTCACACCATGTATGTTCTAGAGTTGGAAAGTAAGACCATTAGTCATATCATAGAACACCATGGACTACTATAGAAATATTCCTCTATGAGTACAGTGTGCCAACTGAGTCATAAAGAAGCAGCTCCTCAGTAACCTTATGTCTATTGTGGTTCTCATCACTGATTAGTACCGTGGGTAAGCTAGGTCACACAGAAGACACTCCCCAATATGGGAATGCCGGGTCACATAGAATTCGCTTCCCACCTATGATCATACTGAATTACTCCTCTAGTCGAGTACTATGGGTCTGCCGGGTCACATAGAAGTCGCTCCCCACCATGGGTCAGTCAGGTCACATAGAACCCACTTCCCAATGGGCCATAGTATCTGATCCCCACAGGGCCACTCGTTAGTAGTCACTAGTCCTCAACCAACTACAATGTTTCCACACATATCATGCTTGATCTCAGGATAATCTCTACCCAAGCCGTTATTCAAATTACACCATCCCTGAAATCCCTCATAAAGTATGCAAACAGATCTGCCTCGTCGCGAGGGTTCCAAGGCCACAAACAGCTCATCAATCAGACATCTGGTTTGAACGAAATTGGAATTTCTTCCAAAAAGGGGATGATTGGGTTCAAGTCCGGTCCGACCCAGTCAGACTGACCTGGATGGGGTCTGCCGACCCAACCAGGACCCGGTCTAGCTTGGGTCTGGTCTGTTGGGCCATGGGTTTGTCCTGGCCCGACAGGGCGGGTTTGGCCTGCTGGAGTGGGTCCGTCCCGCTATCCCATCTGGTACGCATGAGGTAGACTAGTTCTCTGCCTAGACAAGACACAGTAGTTGGCCACGTCCAGCTCCCATCACCCAGTAGGTCATATACAGCCTTGATGCCTCCTACTGCAGTCAGTTTTCCAATCCAGCCAGCTGGATGTCCTGCACGCGGTCGGAGACCGCGTGCCACTAAGATCTGCAGCTCGTGGCTGCGGGCTGATCCACCGACTTGTTTGAGGGGTTATGTCTCTTTTGCTAGTTGTTTTCCCTACCGGAGGCTCCTCTCGGCATGCCGCCTCCAACTCATGCCTCCAACGGCACCGCCGCACCATCAGTCTCTTTTACGGACAACCAGGGCCATACCGGTGGTCCGTTCGTGGCACTGACTGCGCCTCCAACCTCCGTGGGGTTTCTCCTTCACTTCGAAGGCCTTGAATCTGCATTGCCTCCCATTTCAAAAATTCTCATCAGTGAAGAAATCACAAGTAGAGGGTTTCAGTCCTTGTTCGTATTTCCCACACCCTCTTTGTTATAGTTTTAAAATAGGGGGAGTTTTGGGGATGATTTTCAACCAAAGATAATTTAATCCCAAATAGAAATCCCAAGAAACATCACCTTCCCACAAGAACGGATGACCTACAGATCAATCTGTTCATGGGTTGATCTATATTTTTCATTTAGAATAAATAATGAGGAAGATTTAAAACAAATTAACCCCTACCTAGATCTACATTCATCGTTGAAGTGCTTCTCTCTAAAGGATTCATTCTCCATTGGCATTCGTCGCTTACCAGTCCCAGTCTTCATAAAGCATCGGCTTTTCTAGGAACCTGTCAACATTCATCATTCATCATTTGAGTGAATCCATTCCGTAGGTTTCTCAGATAATTTCTAAAGTTAATTCTCATTCCCCCAATGAATTATCCTACTAAAAATACTTCACTTAATATAATTTCCATTACTATGGGACATCACGTCATTAGGCCTTTGCATTTATGAAATAATGTACCTATTACACGCTATTTATGAGACACTATGGAGCTTCCATTAATGTACCTCGATGCTGTACTGTAGTTCCACCGTCCATCAATCAACGGTGGGAAAAGAAATTATAATAATTTTTTATGTTATTTTATTATTTTTCTAAATTTATGAAAACATACTTTTATGTCCGACCCTTGCTGGTCGATGTTATGTCCTTTCTTGGTGAATACTGATGTTCTAATTCCAACGGTTCCCTCAGATTTTTTATCCACGAAACGATTCAAAATTTTGAAAACCCTTCTTGCATGTTTACTTAAAGGAACTTATAAAAAGTTCAAAATTCCCTTCTGGGCTCACCGGACCTCATAATAATAGGTTGTCAAAGCATGTGGTATCAAAATAATTCCATATAATTTAAAAAAAATATAGAAATTCTGAGACATTATAGATAAACTATGCAGATATGGATTAGAAATGTCCAAAAAAATTCAACACCCATTGGATGGAAATATTTCAACCTTATCCCGTATATATTCTTGAATGGCATGTTTTGGAGGCTTTTGGCACTATAAAAAATTGTTTATGGTGGAATATATTCAAAAAAACTACAAGTGTACCACTCACTTAACTAATAAAAGGCCAAACCATATCATCTATTCTTCACACCTTCACACCATTTTGGTTCGGCCAATACATACCCAGATAACATCCCATCATTCCTCCCCTAATTCTATAATCCTTAGTTTCAGTAAAAATAAAACTTAGGAAGGAGTTTGGTGAAAACCTGAGGAGGTTACACAAATAAGTGATAATGTTTAACAACTAAAGTATTTATTTTATTTCTTTATCCACCTACTTAAATTATTATTAAAACATGCTGATATATTATCCTTAGTATCTTCCAAATAAAAAGATATTTTTGTTTAAAGGGTATGTCCTATAAATAATTCTACTTCAATAAAATTGTTTACCAATCATCATTTGTTTCTATGATGGAGTACTACTTTGTGAATAAATGTCATTCATTTTTCCATTAACACCAATCAGGTTGGGTATGATGACGGATATAAAGCACATACAGGATAATTATAAACTAATTATACCTCTTGATTCATTATATTATATATAATTTTTTTACTTCCCTTTCCTTCGGGGATACATAATGTTGCTCATGTATGGAAAACTAGCACATCACAAAGCGATGTGATTTGTCTTTCAATAATGGATAACATTGAAAGTGAAAAGGATATATTTAGCAAATATTTGTGAAATAAATGAAATGAATGAAATAATTATGATATTAATAACATATATTTCATTTATAAAAGATAATATATCATTTTTCACACACTAAAATAATGATAACATCGTTTGTGTATGTGTGGTCTACCACCTTCACGAAGAATCATGACTCTCTTTTCGTCACCACACCTCATGAACTATATATATAGGTATATTTAAAGATATTATATGGTATTTATGATATTATTTTTCTTATGGAAGGATAAAATATTACTTACCTCTTTTCATAATGATCATTTAAAAATGGAAACGTTACTCATGCATACGTACAACCTACCATCTCCATGATCATAACGTACTTCATTTCTCAAAAAAATCATTCATGATTGGTTTTAAAAGTATAATGGTGGAATAAATTTGATAATTATTTCAGGATTATTATTCTTGTGGTGATGGAGCTATATAATATCCATAAGAACCATAACTTTTATAACAAATAATGAATGGGAAAATAAGGAAATTATTACCTAAATAATGAAAACAATGAAGTATTATTAACAATTAGGTCCTAAAATGTTATAAGGGTATAATAAATGTAATTACAAATATGATTATGTCCATGGAATAAATTAATATCGTGCATAAAAAATATTCAGGAGGTTAAATCACATTCAACTAATGGAAATCATGAGGTAGGGGACCTTATCTCAATTTCGTTTTATTGAGACATAATGTAATGTTATGCACCTAATTCCGTTTATATGGTGTATATAATTCCCCTTTAAAATGTAATCTAATTATTAAATTATATCTCATGGTATTTTACGTTTCAGTTTTAAATATTTCATCCAAGGTTTTTTACTTCAAAATTACCATGTGGAAAAATTGAATAAACAATCATACATTCTTTTGTGATTATTAACCTTATCATGAAACAATCACTTTCTTATGATCGTTTTTTATTAAAAACTACATTTATATTAAATATTCATATTGTATAATGATGGATAAAATTATTCCATAAAAAATATACCGTTTTTATTTGTGGGGATTAATTCGATTGTTATTTGATTAACTAGGGAAATATTGATAAATATGTATCTTTTACTCAATATGGATATTTGATAATGTGGCATATTGATTCATTAATTTAATTGATTTACTGATACATGTGGAATTATTCGGGCCTATAGTGATGGGTGGGGAATAATATAATATATCATATTGGTGCATCAATAGGTCTCATGAGACAAATAAGTATGACAAATTAAAAGAATCTCTACTTGTAGTTCTAAACTATCTTGTAAAAGTCCTTGACAGTAGAATTATCATAATTCTTGAGATCATAGAATCCAATTATTAATAATTTAATTTACATAAAATTCATTTTTTATTATTATTCATTATTTTTTTCAAAATGATATTATCTTTTTATTCTCTTAATTTTTAGATTATTGATTAAATAGAATGGGTGTTCATTTATTTACCTTTAAATATTGATTATTCCTTATCTATTTAGGGAATCAAGATTATTTAAATGTAATGTGTGTTCAATTATTTAACTTTTCATATTGAATATTCCCTATTTAATTATTATATCATTGTTATTGACTAAAAGGTATGTTAGTTGAGTTATTTTTCATGCCATACTGAGACATATTTATTGATTCATGATATATTATATTGTACCTAATTCTTACTGAGAATTTTATATCACCCTTATTTTGTTTCGTTTCACTAGGATATGAATAGTATATAATTTAATAACTTTTCAAGGATGATATTCATTTACTTTTTTATGTATTATGTTTTATTTTGTACTCCCAATGTTAAATGGGTATCATGTACATATCTGGTTCTCCAAAACTTTTAAACCAATCGATCAGTCAGGATTTGACCCTTAATATCAATAACAATTTAATAAAATAGACACTAGAATTAGTATGTAGGATTCATTTTTTTTATAGTTCGTAGAAAAGTATTTTTAGTAGAAACCATGTAACTATATTATGTGGGTTTTCTTAGTAGTAAATACTTAACTTGATACCATAAGTGGGCATTGTTTTGGTATAGAGGAAATTTGGTGTAATAACTCCAAAAAGGGGTCATTGTGATAGACCTGATCGTCATGTAGTGTATAAAGATGGACTCACTGTGCATCTGGTTTGACACTCCCATAAGATATTATTTGTATAATTAAAATTTTATTTACAAATCATTTTGAAGGATTTAAAAATAAATATATCACTAAACAAACAATATTTATGATTTTAAGATTAATAATGTATAAATTTTAATTTATGAAAAGTGTTACACGATACATGGAATTGCACATTATGGTTCAAAATTCATAATTTCATGATCTATTCTAGTATATTTTATTGTTCAGAAATGGTTCCTAGAAGGAAGTAGGGTATCCATACTCATGGAAATTGTATTTATATCTCTACTGAGGGATATAACATATATGGTATTTGAACTGAGCATATTATGGCTATGTTTGTGAAGCATAGTCAGGTTATGACAAATAACCTTTCATGGATGGAGAAACCTCTTACATAATGATATTATATAATTCTATATCACTTTATGTGATAGAATCCCCCATCATTTGGTTTGAATATTAATCTTTTGAAATCCAATAAAAGTATTAAGTACCTAGATAACATATTTATAGCATTGAGATGCGTTGAAAAGGAAAGGGTTACACTTGTGGTGTATTATCTCAAAATAATTGCTGATAAACAGTGGTCATTGAGCTATATTACTTGGGATTAATAAGAAATATAACTCTTGTAATGGAAATATTTTAAGGAGACATTGATTGACAAATTTTTCCCTCAAGACTAATGAATTTAAATGAATATAATTTTCCATAGCATATAGAAAAAGAATGAACAAAGTTTTGTGGAGTGTGAGGCTAGCTTTACATGGTTATCTATGTATGATATGGATTATATATACAATATAAAGTTAAATATTCTCTATTTATTTGAAGGTATTAAACCATGTATCTGAAGGGAACTTATCTTTCAATATTTTTTTCCATATGATGAAATAGTTTTATACGCCATAAAAATGGATATGAAATTTTTGAGAATCAATATATTTAAGGTGAATAAAGAGAAGAATACTTCATATAAATACCAAAAGAAATATAATGCATCAAATAAGAATAGGAGGATGGAGAAATTTTCATCTTGTAAAAATTAAGGAAGGAAACATCATGGCAAGATCATGAAAGGCATGGAATTGTGTTACAAGTGTGAGAATGAGGGGAATTCGGCACATGAATAAAGGTAGAAGAAACAAATAAATGATCTATAGTGTTTTATATGTAATTAAAAGAGGAATCATTCAGACTAATTTCACAAGAATCATTGTAATCCACCACAAAATAGGCCATGGGGATAAGGCTAAGCTTATACAATCAGTATAGCTAAAGTGGAAGTACATATGATGTGGTGATAGGTAATTTAATCCTATCATCAAATTTATCTAATGATATATTTTTTTATGGATACTCTCTCTCTTTTTTGTATTCTGAGTTTTCAAAAAAAAGGCCATATCCCTTTTAATTTAATAAGGTAGCTGTCAGTCAAAACTCTTATGGGAAACCCCATTATAACATGGATGTGTTAGTAAGTCCCAATTATGAAACATAAATGTGCTTTAGTTGTTGACCTAATTATCATACTAATGGTTAACTACAATATAATCCTTGGTATAGAAAATATTTCAATGAATGATGGAAAAAAATTATTATAAGAAGAAGGAAATTATTATTAGTGAGGAAGATATAGAATTCATTATATTTAGAGAAATGAAATTGCCATCTAATACATATCTTGATCTACCACCAGTATCTCTAAATAATTATATTCCTTTTGAAGAAGAAGGGTCAGAATCTAGGGTTGGTGAATTTAATCTTCAAATTGAGGATAAAACTATTATATAGGAATAAATTGATGTATTTCATGGGTAATTAACTTAAAATCCCCTTGAGGATGAATTTGAGTTTTCCATAGATTTAATACGTGATGTTTGACTAATATAAAAGACTCCCAATAGAATGGCCACTATGTAATTAATAGATATGATGAAACAACTAGAGGATTTAGGTGATAATGGATTTATTCACCCAATTGGTTCACCATGGGGAGCCTTTATTATCTTCATTAAGAAGAAATATGGATCCATGAAGATATATAGTGATTATAGGGAAATAAATGTTATTATGATAAATAATAGGTATCCTCTAACTCATGTTGGTGACTTATTAAATCAACATCCTGTTGCTCAATATTTTTAAAAAATTAAACTTCATTTCGAGTATCATCAATTGAAATTAGATCAGGAATACATTCTCAATACATATTTTTAAATGAGCTATGGACATTATGAGATTATATTAATTCCATTTGGATTGACTAATTCATCCCCATTTTTTATAGATCTAATAATGATATTTAAGGAATATATCAATGATTTTTTTGGTATTAATTGATTATATTTTGGTGTATTATAAAAGATATTAGGACTATTAGAATCTATTGTCGATTATATTTCATTCTCTTAGAGGGAAACTTTTATATGTTAAATTTAGTATGGGTAATTTTAAGATTCAAGAAGTTTCTTTTCTTAGTTATATTCTATCCAATAATAGAATCTAATCTGATCCTATGTAGATAAAGGTAGCCAGAGAATTTACTACACCAAAGAACATAATTGTGGTGCACAGTTTCATTGGTTTGGCATGCTACTATGAGTGATTCATTCAAAAAATTCCTAGATTGGGTAAGCCATTAACAAATCTTATGCATAGAGGGATTGTGTTTGTTTGGAAAAAAGGAAAGTATGGAATATTATGATGAACTAAAGAGGATATTTGTCAATCCTCAAATTTCAAATCTACCATATGGGAGTGATGGGGTTTTTATATATAGTTATTCATTGAATAAGATACTTATTTGTTTCCAAATGATAAATGATAATGTTATTGCATGTGTATCTAGTCAATTGAAGACTCGTGACTAAAGCTATCTAATCTACAATCTTTATTTGGAAGATGTAATATTTTCCATGAGGATATGGAGACGTTATAACTATGGTGAGAGATGTGAGAAATACATAGACCATAAGAGCCTAAAATATATATTTTCACGAAAAGATGTCAATATGAGGCAAATGATATGGCTTCAGTGACTAAAGGATTATCATTTCTCAATACACTACCACATGGGGAAAGAAAATAAGGTAGAAGATTCTTCGAGTATGAATTATTATAGAGTTCTTACTCAAGTAATGATTAAGAGGGATCATGTTTTAATGGATATAATAAATATGGATATGGTAATAATTAATAATGTGGATAAATCAATAATTTTTTAAATGATTTTAAAACCTTATTTGTTAGAAAATATAAAACGTTCTCATTCTAAGGAGGAGAACATCCAGAAGAAAATTACAGTCATGAATAATTGGGATCTACCAAACATAATTTGTAAAGATGGTGTTCTGATGTCTAGGAAGAGATTATGTGTTACTTCAATACCTGAGATAAAAAAGGGAATTTTTGGTTTATTATTATTACATGAATTTATATATAAAGCTTGGATGCATAAAAATGTTTAGGGATTTGTGAGAAATTTGTCTGGGATAACATGAAGTAAAAATTGCTAATTATGAGTCTTGATGTTTCTTTAATTGATAGGAAACAATTGTGAGATAGTATCCTAGATGGTTTTTGTAAACTTTTCATATTTCTGTGTGAACATGGGATGATATTATTAGGAAATTTTTCATGGGAATACCAAATACTCCTAGAAATAATGACTTAGTTTGGGTTATCATTGATAGTCTAACAAAATATGTACATTTTATCACTACAGGGGAAGATTTACTACATGAGATCCTCTCAATTATCTACATTAATGAATTTATTAGACTTCATGGAACGTGTCTTTCAATTTTTCATAATCATGATACCCATTTTTCATCAAAGTTAGGGAATATTATTCAAAAGGCTCTTAATACTGAGCTATATTTGAGCACTGCTTACCATCATAAAACTAATGCATACCATAAAAAGGATAATTAACAAAATGTAATTCATGTTGAGTTCATTATCACTATAATTTAATGTAAATGGTACTTTTATTTACCTTTTGTATTGTTTACCTATAACAATAGTTTCCATTCAAGTATTCCAATAGTGATGTATGAAGAATTATATAAAAAGTGATGTCATGCTCAGATTATTGAGATGATGTTGGGGAAAGGAAACTCATAGGCCTATAACTTGTTGAAGAGACAACAACAAAGGTAAATCATATTCAGTCTCACATTAAATAATTTCAATGTGGGTAAAAGAATTATGCTGATAATTAGAGGAATGATTTGGAATTCCAAGTGGGATACCATGTTTTCATAAAAGTATCTCCATGGATGGGTGTAATATTGTTTGTTAAGAAAGTGAAACCAAATACTAGGTACATAGGACCCTTTTAAATTCTTTAATGAATTGGAGTTTATGCTTATCTTTTGAAAATGACACCAAATCTCTCAAAAATACATGATATGTTACATATATCATTGTTATGGAAGTGCATGATAAACCAAAACATGTTCTCACCTATGATGAAATATAATTATAACCTAATATATCATACTATGAATAACTCATCTATAATACTAATACTAGAGAGCATGTTATGAGTAATCAGATGACATATCTGGTGAAGGTACTTTGGAGAAATCAAAAAATGGAGGAAGCAATGTGGGGACCGGGGGATATTATGAAGAAGAACTACCCTCATAAATTTGGAAGTTTTTATAAATGATATTTAATGGGTGAATGTCTTTAGGATGGGAGAATGTGACACCCCAATACTTTATAGTATATTTATTTTGGAATAAATTTAATTTCATTAATATCTTATGATGCATACAACACCGTTAAAAAATGAAATCTATTAAAATATAATTTAAAAGTGACCATTTTAACATAGACACTAAGTTTTAAGGAATTAATAATAATAAATAATTATGAAATTATCGTTACCTATTAATTAAAAAATAAAATGAGAATCATTTAAATTAAATGAAATTTTTTCTGAAAAACTATATTTTTTCTAAAGGATGTTTTAGTCGCACTTCAAAAACATAATTTAAAATTTATTTTATGAATTTTATTAAATAAAATTGAAAAAATTAAATAAATTATTAAATAAACAAATAAAAACTAACTTATGGTGAATTATTCGGATTTTATTGAAAAGATTCACTTTTTTAATGAGTAGTGAAAATGCTGAATTTTAATTGAAAGGTACATTTTAGTTCAAATAATCTATAATGTAAAATTATGCTATGATTTTTTTAAATTATAACTAGTTTAATATTATATCAATTATTCTAATTTAGGTCATTAAAATAGTTTTCATATTTACTTTTAATATAAAAACATTCTAAAATTTTGACCATTTTCTCTTGAAAAACATGTTTTCTCATCCTATTTGTGGGATTAATTTTAAATTAAAATATTCTAGTTATTATGAATGGAATTTATAAAAAATTTATGAAATATTTGGAATCTTAATGTTTAATTATCTATTAATTTAAACTCAATTTTTTACCAAAAATGAATGCTGAAAATAATTAGAATTAATTATCACTATTATGGTAAAAAATTGATTTATCCAGCATTAAACTAAGAAGATAAGGTTTAAAAATAAACTAATAACTGATGAAATTCCCATTTTGGGACATTATTTTACCTTATATGCTATAATTTAGATAATTAACCATTTTTTTCTTGTTTCAGGATAAAAACTTGTGTATTATTGAATCTTTTCAAAAAAATACAAATGTCCCACTCAAATCACTTATAAAAGGCCAACAACTCTCATCTATTATTCACAATATAAAACAATTTTAGGTCATAATATACCTACCAAAATAACTCAAAAAATTCCATCCAATCATCCTATAAACCTTATTTTATCCATAAATCCAACCTTGGAAGGATTTTGGTCCAACCCTAAGGATGTTACCTGAAGAATATGTAATTTTCAAAAACGAACGTCTTTATATTATTTCTTTCTCCTCTTAATTGAATTAGTATTAAAACTTGATTATATAAAAATTAATTATATTACATATACTAATATGTTTTTATGTTATTATTAAAGGTTATAACCATCTCCACTTCAAGAAAATGGATTATAAAATCATTATCCTTGTGTACGATGGTCTACCACCTCGGGAACCAATGACATTCCACATTCCATTACCACCTCACATGGTTGGTTATTATGATGGATTTAAAATATTTATTTGATATTTATAATATAAATATTCCTCTTAGTTCATTATATCATATATACCTTTTAATTTTCTATTCCTTAGGGATATAACAACGTCACTTGTGTCTATGGCGGACTAATGCCTCGCAAAGCGATGTGATTATTCTTTAACTAGCATGTAACATGGAAAGAGATAAGGATAAAATTAATGAATATATGAGATATACCTATAATAATTATTAAATTAGAGACATTTATATCATTACTAAATTATATAATGTTGTTTTATTTCATACACAAAAAAAACTATTACATTGTTTGTGTATGTGTCGACTACCACCTTCATGAATTATTGTTCACTATCTTTTTATCACCACACCAGATGAATTATATATATAAGTATACTTAAATAAAAAATATTATATTTATGATATTATTATAATTTTATAAAGATAAAATACTACTTACCTCTATTCCATAATGATCATCAAAAAATTGAAATGTTACTCATGTGTATGTAGGACATACCTTCTCCATGATCATAACATACTTAGTTTCTCGAAACCATATTTATGGAATGGTTTTAAAAGTAAAATAGACATATAAATATGATAATTATGTCATTATTATTATTCTATATGGGATCAAACTATATAATATGCACAATAACTTGAACTTTCATAGAAAACCTTGAATGAGAAATTAAGATGATTAACACCCAAAACAAAGAAAATATTTAAATATTATTAACAAACGGGTGGTAAACTATTATAATAGGATCATATAAGATATTATAAATATGATAATTCTTTCAATATAAATTAATAACATGCGTGAAACAATTATACAAGAGGATAAATCATGTTCCACTAATGGAAATTGTTAGGCAGATGACTTTGTTTAAATTTCCCTTCAATGAGGCATATTGTAATGATATACACCTAAATAATTTTATATAGTGTATATAAGGTCACATTTAAATTTAATATCATTATTAATTTATAAATCATGGTATTTTTAAGTTTCAATTTTTGTTACTTCATCCAATGGATTTGACATGAAGATTACCAAGTGGTAAAATTTATTGAACAATCTCACTTTCTTTTGGGATAGTTAACATTCTCTTGAAACATACCATTTCTTGTGATCATTTTTCATTAGAAAATAAATTTATATTAAATATCCATATATTTTATCATACATATTATTATATCTCAAACTATACACCATTTTTATACATGGTGTTTTCTCTGAATTTAATTTGATTAACTAAGGAAATATTGATAAATTTGTATCCTTTAATCAATAAAGATATTAGATGATAAGGAATATTGGTTCATGAATTAAATTGGTTATTTTATATATGAGTAATTATTTCGAACAGATGTGATGGTTAGGGCTTGATAAAATATATCCCCTAGATGTATAGGTATATCTCATGAGACAAATAAGCTAGCCAAATTAAACGAGTTTGAACCTATAGTTTTAAACTACATTTTGAAAGGACTTAATAGTAGAGGTATCTTAATGCATTAGATTAAGGCATAACATAATGAAGTATTAACTTTATTTATAATTTTCTTACTATTAGTATCCACGATATTTTCAAAATGATATTATCATCATATGGATTTCATTATCATACTATTGATTAAATAGAATGTGTGTTCAGCTATTTACCATGCCATATTAATTATTCCTTACATATTCATGCATTAAAGTTATTAAAATTAGACATGTGTTATGTTATTTAACTTTATATATTGATTATGACCTATCTAATGATGATATCCAATTTATTGATTAAATTTAATGTGTGTTCGGTTTTTTACCATGCCATATTTTTTATTCTTTATTAATTCAAGATAGGTTTCATTGAACATAACCCTTAATGAGCATTTCAGCTCACCATTATTTTTTTCATTTCCCAAATATATTAAGAAGATAAAATTGGATAAGTTTCCCTGGATGGAATTTATTTTTTGTTGTGTATTATGTCTTATTTTATACTCCCAATATAAAATGGGCATAATGTATGTATTTGGATCTCTTCAACTAAAAATAATAATTACTCTTTAAAGATTTTACACATTGTATTTATGCCAATTTAATAATTCATATAATATATTTTGGCTACCAGATTCTAGTTGTTTTCAGGTTTCAAGCCCCTAAATATTCAATCAATCTTACTTTCAGGTTGGATGGTAATATGAGCTTCATACCTCTAAATTCTTGTAAACTTTTCCTCATAGATACTAATAGATACATCATACTTATAATTTAGCATATGGAATTCATTCTCTATTTTTATATGAATGATATGAGGAAATATATTATTGAAAAATGAGCATTTAAACTCATCACATTCCATGTATTCAATTTTTTATTATTGCCTTTTGTTCTTGATAAGATTCTACCATTGACCTTTTTATGCTTCCAAATGAAAAAACTAAAATAGCTTATTCAGGATATAACAACAAGATGATGTAAAATATATTTTCAATGGGATAGTTTCATCACTCAATAAATAGAGGATATAAGGACCCAATAATATATGTTTTATTTTTCCCCATTATGGACATAACAAAAAAATTTCCCAAGTTTTCTCATTTTGAAGCTCAACCTGATTCACATCCTAATAAAGTCATGTAAGCATAGGGATGAAATTTTACATTCAAGCTCCCTAAACATTTTTTTTCTCAGGAGTGAAGTTATTTCATTAACCATCACATTAAAAATTAATATGATTACTTTGGGTTCAATCCATTTACTAAAACCCAAAACCATATTTTAATCAATAATAATCATAGTTGAAAACCACGTAACAATAAAAAGTTATTTATAAGGTGTCTAAATCAGTGAACCTTGTTTTCAATCTATGATAGCTCTAGTTTAACCTAGTCCATTCGTGGAAATTATATATTCAAATCCTTAATATTGGATCATAAATAAAAAGTGAATTAACCAAATAATATCACATGAGTGTGTCAAACATGTTATGCAGTATCAGAATACTAACCATGCACTACAGTTCAATATATGATAAACTCAACTAACACTTTCCAAGGTTATTACACTATGATGAATCTATTCTAAAACCATGTCCACTTTTACTTTTCCCAAAATTATGTTTTTTCTAGGAAAACCACACTCATTTTTTTACCGTAACTTAGGACATTATCCTAGACATAGGATTATCCTAAGGGTTATCAATAATTTTTTCTCATCCTAGTTTACAATGCTTCACAAAGAATTTCTATAATACCAATAATAGTGGAACATGCCTTTCATACATAGATATTGTATCTTATATGTTGAATATTCATTTCATAACATACTTATCTACTTCCAAATCATATAGGTCTAGTGCCTTTGGAAACATGGATATATAAAAAATCATATAGGTTTTACATCGTCTCTCTCTTAATTATTCACAACATTCACCCTTATTATACATATCATACTGAACAATTCACTTCATATAATGTTGTACCAAAAAATGGAAAGTGTGAGCTCATATTCTCAATAAGGGTAAACAAGGGAGATAATAATAATCGCATAAGTATAACACAAGTACATGGGTATGAAAACATGATAATGACATTTGGAAATAACAAACTGAAAATATAAGATCAAAATCATACATTATGGATTAAATCTTCGTATTTCATAAGAAAAGAATCATAAATTAATTATAGAGCATGGTCCATGAGATCATATCATTATTATAGGACATAGATGTGTGGAATACACATAGGTATATAAAATCCTTTCCTTAGTAGTCAAGGAAAACTTCAAAGAAAATGACATTGGATTTGGTTCACTTTCTATTATATCTTATTTTTCAAGGTTCTCTCTCAATAATTTCATTGTGAGAAAGTCCTTTACCTAAATGGGCACACTCCCATTCTAGTACTATTTATCATATAAGATATCCATCTTTACACTTTGAATTCTATGGTAGTATAATATTGATCCTGCCCATCAAATAATGAAAATAATATATTTTTGTGCCACAAGATCCTAATACACTAATCATATCATGAACCATAAAAAATAAATAGGTATCATAAATATTTTATCATGGCATAACCCATATAAAAATGGGTTTTATAAATATTTCATCAATTCATTAGAGAATAACACATGGAAAATGAACAGGTTCCATAAATATATTTTCATCATAATCATAAAACATACAAAAAAATAATTATTATGGTACCATTAAATAATATATATAGTAATTAATAGATATCATAAAGTGATGTTCTCTTAGATTAAAGAATCATTTATTATATCACTTGGAATATTTCATGAGGAAAATACTACTTTCACTTTGAAATAACTTATTTGAAATCTAAAAATTTATAAAATATTAAAGAACTTTTTTATATAACCTTTAATAATTGTTATATATGCTTAAAATTATAATTTGGACATGATGGTAAGAAATTTATTTCATGCCACGAACTTTAAAATAATGATTCATTTCACATTTTTTTATAAAAACTCAAAAGTAACTCATTCGGAAAATGAGAGGAATATTCCTTTGAAAATAGTTATAAAAAATAAAACATGGGTAAAAATGATCTTAAAATTTCAGAGGAGAATATTTAAATATTTTTTTTAAAACATTTAAATGAAAAATGGAAATGAAAAAGAAATATTATCGATCGAATAATAATGCAAAGTCGATTTTCATTAAAAACATTATTCTTGTCTCTTGAGTTCTTAAAGAGATAAAAATGAAAGGAAAAAATTTAATATTTGGAAATAAGTATAGGATATAAATTTTCATGTTATTTTTGGGTTTTATATCATGAAATGACATCATCAGAAATATAATCATAAATAATCTCGTTAAACAATGAGATTGTAACATAAAACCCTTAACTTGAGTTCAAAATGCTTCAAAAGATATTTAAACTCCTATATAATAAATTTAAATTTATTATAACTCTATAAAATTGTATTGTACTAACATATATTGTCATATATAGTCCACTTATATACATTTCAACACCTATTTATTAACATTTCCTTATTAAAATTGTTATTTTCAAGCATTAACAAATTAAATTTTACTGAGAATTTTTGTTCAGTGGTTCCCATCCTAATTCCTTGATCATGGATATATAACATTAAAAAATTTATTTATTACTTAAATATCATATATATTAATTATATACATATTTATATCTGCCCATAAAATGCAGTGTTATAAAAATTATTTATATTGTTTATGGAGATGGTTGGTCATATGTACACATGAATGTTGTTTTCATTTTTTGACTGATGGAAGGAAATAAAGGTAAATAAGAATTCACATCACTATGATCATTTATATATAAAATATATCTTATATATTAATTAAATATATCCTTATTACCATCCATGAAAAAATTAATTGAAAAACAAATCATGTCACTTCATTGAGGTGGTAGAGCACGTGTACGCACTAGTGACAATATCATTTTTTAACATATGAGAAGATGGAGAATAAAGGTTGTAGAATTTTCATAATAACAAATCAGAATATTTAATATAATTAATTAATTATTTTATAATGGATAACCTAATTTTTAATGTGGTATAAGATGAAATAAAATTTATAATGCTTGGCTAACAATTATACTTCTTCATTGTGAAACCTCTTTTAGGTTACACATTATGCCTTGAGGGGATGGTATTTTGTAAGACCATAATTTATATGATGTATTTAAAGAATATAATAAAATATTATTTTAGTTATTGGACAATATAAAAGTCTCAATGTGGTTTAAATAATAGAAATGTGGGGTGTACTTTTATTAGTGAGTGGAGGGGCACTCTTGAAAGGTTTTTAAAATATTAAAAAATATTAAATTAATTCTCAATAAAAATTATTCAAAATGAAATGACATCAAAATATATGAAATAATTTAGTCAAAATAATATCAAATAAAAGAAAATTATCAGTTTATGTAGTGTTTTAGAACTTATCTTTTTGTTTAAACCCTTGGTTAACCAATTTTATCATTATTCACCGTAATGAATTTTTTACTCTTAAAGGGTTATAATTTCACTTATACGATAAAAATTGGATCATAAATAGAGGATGGATGATATTTTTGACCAATTATAATCCTATGTTTCCCCTTAAAACGTTTTTATAATTTTTAAATAATTTTATAAAATTTTATTTTTCATAAAAAAATCCTTAATGCCATTTGTGACACTCTTCACATAGTTTGAAATTTAAAACAACATGACAGAAATAGAATTTCAATCCAAAATTTTAAAACATTCATAACATTATATATTTATCTAAAAAATCATTTAACCTAATAATTTACCAAAATAATATCAATTTTAATATTTATAAAATAATTTATTTTATTTTTTAATTAAGTGAATAAATATTATATCAGCATTGATTAATCATTTAAATTAATAATTCAGTCAATAAAAATTATAAATAAAATAACATGAGATAATAAAATAAATTTTTATTTCAAATAAAATAAATTTTTATTTCAAATAAAAATTTATAACCAAACATATCCACTTATTATACTTTGGTAAAAATTCTCAAGATATTAATGTCAATATAGATATATTTTGTATTCATTCTTTCAAAAATTAATATAATGGTCATAATCAAAGATAAATCGAATGAAGTGGTAATAAATTTGATTATTGGATGGATATTTTTCAAATTCACTCATCTAATAGAATAATTTCATATTTATATAGATTTTAAAGCCTTATTCTAATGTTTTAATTCCATTTTTGTCATTTTACCCTTACCAATATGACAAATATTGACCAATATTATTATTAATAATGAATAAAAATAAAAGGTTATAATATAAATACTTTGATCCCCCCAATTAAAAATATGTAACCAATTTTTCATGATTAAATTTCTATAAGTGGTATAAATTCATTTTAAAATAAGTGGACAAAATGAGATGAAACCCAATATTTAGAAAAAATAAACAATTAAACATAAAACCGGATTTATTCATATACCATGTATAGAAAAAACATTATATTTATGTAAAGACATATTATTGAAAACATAATATATAAATTTCATTAAAATAATTCCCCAATATTGACTAATTTATTTTATTACAATAAAAACCCATTGTGTGTATAAAAAGAGTTTTTCTGAAAAAAAACATCACTTTTACATTGAAATAATTTTTCTATTTTATAAAAAACATATATCAAATCAATTCATTTTATAAATGTGTAGAACATAAATTTTTTATAATTTATTTATTCCTATTCATACTCTCTAATCTGATGGCTATGAAATAACTATCACAATAACTAATAATTTTTCAACAGTATATCATGGATTGTTTAAACATTGGGTTGTTTTTATATCAAGATATAAAATAAATAAACATTATTTATAGGGGACTAATATCAGAAAATATCTTGGTTTCGAATTACATCCTATTCAACTCAATGAAACTAGAACTAGAATTAAAGATAGAGCTAAAGTGTATCAAATTATAACCATATTGGGGTAAGTATCTCTGGTTATGACTAATAAAATTTCTCGTATGAATCACCCTACTAATCCACAATTGGGTGTATAATATTTAGGTCACTTCATTCATCAAAAATCTTGATCATTCAATGGAATTCCTAGTCCATTTTTACAAGATCAATGGACAAGTTCCTTATAGCATATATTTCTTCCATTGAGAAGTAATGAAGGGGGAATGTTTCCATGGTTGTTTTTCATATCATGGGGATGCATGTAAATGGTGTTCATGGATTCAAACCCCCAAGGATGTAAAAGAAATATCAATCATGGAGTGGAATTATTTTAAGGAAATTTTAATAGAAAAATATTTTCCTCACCTGCAATAAGAGGATACAATGAGACAATTTCTAAGTCTAAGAAAAAAGGAAGATAAAAATGTTACTAAATATGAATCTAAAATTAGAAGGATAGTAATGAATGTTTCAGAAAACCTACTTAATCCAAAGAGTACTACTGAACATTTTTTATGGGACAAATCTAATCCTTGGAAGGGTACTAGTCATACAAACCTTATCAGAATATGAGGAAATCTTATAATGTGATATCAAGGATGAGAAAAACTCTCCAAGTTATATGACTTCAATGAAAATTAATATTAGAAGAGGGTAGATAAGTTTTATAGAAATGGAAATATGAAAAAAGGGAGTAATTTAATGGTATAATTTCTAAATTGTAATAACTGTGTGAAAAACACTATGTCACATGATCTCTATGAAGGTAGTTTTCATTATGTGTGGGAGAAAGGCATCTAGGATCCTTATTTTAAAAGAAAAAAACATTTTACAATGTCAAAGGATTAAAATTTAAATAAATGGGGAGATATATGAAAAAAGTGTCCCAATATTCAAAGTAATTTAACTCATAAATGGTCAAGGGATTATGTTCTATATTATTTGATCAATATAGCTAAAGATGAAGTTGTTAAAGATATAGTAGAAGGTTTTTTGAGCATAGCCCCAAATTTAGCTAATTATTCATTTTATTTTTTATCTTCAGACTATTTTATATCTTCCATATTCTATAATAAAATTAGATATTTCCCTAGAAACTTAATAATGAAAGGTTCAATCGATACTTCAATAATAAATATTAATAAAAAAATATGTGTCTGTGAGTTCGCATTGTGAAACATAGATATACCATATTTGAAAACTTGAAAATTATAATTATAGTTAAATTTTACATAATCCTTTGTATGAATTGTATTTTATATTCTAATGAATGAAATTGTTGTCAAAATAAGGGAATTAAAATATATGATGATGGTATATAATCCCTCATATTTAGAGGGGATACTATATCATCTGAATTATTTCTAGATCCACATCTAGTAGCTCACATTTATGATTTTTTTGGAGAATAAAGGAATACATGACATATGGAAGGTAATGGTAAACTTAATTTCTAATATTTTCTTATTTTCCAATTATATTTTGATTTTTTCCTAAATAAATTCCTATACATACACCTGAGCTTGAAGTTGAGTTTTCTATAAAAAACATCATTGATGATAACCCCATATATAAGACTCCCTACATGATAGATAATGTAGAGATAATAGAGTTAAGTAAGCAACTAAAATATTTGTATGATAATGGATTCATATTTTTATGTGTTTCTCCTTGGAGAGATCATGTTTTTTCTGTGAAAAAGAAGGACGGGACTTTGAGATTTCCTACTGAATACAGGGAAATCATTGTCATTACATTGAAGAAAATTTATCATATTCATTATATTGATGAACTATTTCATCAAATTCAATGATAAAAATATTTTACAATTATTTATCTTCATTATAGGTATCATCAGTTGCAATTAATTAAGGAATATATTCCAAAAAATAACATTTCATATAAGGTATGGAAATTATAGATTTTTAATAATTTCCATTGGATTGACTAATTCAACCTCTACTTTTATATATTAGATAAAAAATTAGAGGAATATAATGATGATTTAATTGTGTTATTTATTGATGATATATTGATGTAATCCAAAAGTTATTAAGTGTGTAAGAGTCATTTTGGAATCATTATTAAGAGTCTTAGAGAAAATGAGTTATATGGGAAATTTTTCGAGTGTGATTTTTGGCTTCAGGAAGTTTATTTTCATTGTCATGTTGTCTCTAGTGATGGAATATTGGTTGATCCTTCCATGAAAAATTCATTAAATGAATTTTCTATATGGACAAACAAAACCAAGGTATATAGAATCCTTAGATTATCTGGTTAATATGAGTGTTTTGTTCATGAATTTTTCTCATTAGAAAATAAATTAACCAATTTGACACATAATGGAGTTAAGTTACTATAGACAGGGAATATAAATTATATTTTTAAGAATTAAAGAGGAGGTTGATCAATGAAAATTTTTTGGCACTGCCATATAGAGGGGTTGGATTTATCATAAATAGACATATCAATGAAATGATATAGATGTATCTTTTTTCATAATGACAATGTTATTGAAAATCCATCAAGTTGGATAGAGATACATGAAAAAATATTTCCAACCTATGATCTTGAGTTAGTGGACATCTTCAATACATTCATGATATGGAGGCTTTATCTCAATGTCCAATGATAGGAGATATAAACAAATAAATAATGATCTAAAATAAATATCTTTATGTGAATAGATCTACCTGAGTAAAATAATACGACTAGAACTAATAATGAAATATGATTTCTCAATATAGTTTCACAATATAAAGGTGAATAAAGTTTTTGGTTCATTGAGTAAGAAAAATCAAGGAGTTTTAATTAAAATGAGGATAAACAAGGATTCTTTATTTAGAGACCTAGTAAAGTTGGATATGGGTACTATTAGGGAAGGGGAAACCTCACACATTTTTCAAATGTTTTCTAAAAAATATTTATTGGAAAAGATAAAAATTTCTCAAACTTATGATGACAAATTTAAAAATAAAATTAAATCAGTAAATGTTGGGATGTTGGAAAACATCGTTTATAAAGTTGGTGTTCAATAATATGGAATGATTTTATATATACTATCTATAATTTAACTAAAAATTGAATTATTTGATGATTCTTAAATCTCTAATTTCTATATACACCCTATTATCATAATGATGTATAGGTACTTGAAGGAAAATTTTTGGTGGAATAATATGAAGCAGGAAATTTATGATTATATATCAGAATTCTATATTTTTCAACAACTAAAGGTTGAGAGAAAACATCCTAGAGGATTAAAGTTACCTATACCTATTATTATATGGAAATGGGGTGAAATTAATATGTAATTTTTCACAATATTACCAAATTAAACTGGAATAAATGATATCATATAGGCTATTATTGATCATCTTTACAAATCTACAAATTACCTCACTATAATTGATGATTTAACTCTTGAGTGTATTATATGACTCTTTATTAATGATGTTATAAGAATTAGTGGTTTATCCCATTCAAATGTTCCTAATAATGATCTAGGATTTAAATTTTTTAATAAAATTATTCAATATTATCTGGTCACTGATATTTATTTTTGCACCACCTATCATCCTCAGACTGGTGGGTGATATGAGTGAATTATTCTAAGATTATAAGACTTGTTAATTTCATTGTCACGTTACTTTCAAGGAATATCAGATCATTATTTACCTTTGGTATATATTTCTTATAAAAATATCTTCTATTACAGTATTCAAATGGCTTTATATGAATCATTATATGGAAAAAGTTATCTTACACTAACTTTTTTGGATGAAGTTGGTGGAATTATTCTTATAGGAATATAACTTGTGGAGGTGGAAATGTTGAAACTAAATTCTATTCAAACCCATATTAAATTATATCAATGAATCCAAACGATTTATACTAATAAATGATTGAAAATTTCGGAATTTAAGTTAGATATAGTTTTTTTCCAAAGTGTATCTATAGAAGGGTGTTATAAGATTTAGTAAGAAGGGACAACTATGCCCCACATAGATGATAATTTTTAAAATTATTAAAAGAAACAGAGTTGTGTCTTACTATTTCGAAAAGCCACCTTGCCTCTCTAAAGTACCTAATGTGTTACATATCTATTTATTAAAGAAGTAGATTACTTATACAATGAATTAGCTCATCTCTGGGGAAATATAATTAGAACCTAATTTATCTTACTTTGAAGAGTCTATCCTGATTCCAGACACTATAAAACAAGTGATGAGGAATAAGACGACTCAACTAGTAAAGGTTCATTAGATAAATAATAACACAAAATATGTGAAATGGTAAACTAAAGATGTTATCATTAAGAACTAGCCAATTGTGTCAAGAAGGTGACATGTGAGAAATTTACAGGGTCAAATTTTTTAAAGGAGCGAAGAGTGTAATACCAGAGCTATAATTAAAGAATGATTTTATTTCTAGATAAACAATAGTACAATACATATATTTATATTCATGAATGTGATTATAAAATTATATAAAATTAATTTTATTTAATTTATTTAATTTATAAATCAGAATATCAAAATTAACTAAGTTATAAATTTTGATATGTTTGTGAAATGATTGACTTCTCAGTGAATTTTAAAAATATGACAAATTTTTGAATACTTTTATCAAATCAAAAAAATTTAAAAGTCATGTTATATTTTTTAATAAATATTAAAGTTAAATATGATCCATTTTATTTTGAATAATATAATTATTTACATTTAAATTTGATAATTTCCTCATTTTTTAAGTTAATTTTAATGCTTAAAACATATTTTTTTGAAAACTGTTTTCAATTGTGTTATGCACATTTATATTAAAATTAATTTTTACCTACTCAAGAAATTAAATCCTGAAAAATTTATTCAATATTTTTATTCAATAGGTACTAGTTTGGTATATAGGACCACATAATTTTTGGTCATTATAGATATTTACCATGATGAATATTGTGTCACCTCAATAATGTTAAAATGGATAAAACATTATTAAAAAATTAAGATTTCATCTCAAATCAACCAAAATATGGACTTAATTTCATTTTACAGGATAAATTCTTCTATATCAATTTAAATTTAAAATATATGAAATTTTTGGGGAATTTTCCTTTGATAATGACATTTATATTATTTTAAGTAAACAAATGTTTAAAATGACACCCTCTTGATTTTAATATCTATATTTGTTAATGTAAGGATAAAAAGTGGATAATTTTTATTATAAATATTTATTTTAAAATTTAAATACTTTTTTCATGATAATTTATTATTAATTTTTAGTGATGAAATAATTTCATTAAATGATTACACAATGTTGACACACTACTAGTGCAGTTGTAGAAAAATCATATATATTAATTTAAAAAATGTAAAAGTAATATTTTTTGGCAAATTTATAGTTATAATTTTATATTATATATTAATATATAATATAAGGTCTATTAAAAATGTTAATATTTTAATTCCACTCTTATATTGATGTCTTTAATGTCAAATTAAATGAATAATTTAAAAATTGAATCAATGATATTTTATGAAAAATAATATTTTATTAAATTATTTCAAAATAATAAAATAATGATAAAGTAAAATTAGGATGTAAACTGGTTTAATGGTTCATTCCCAATCCATTTAAGATCCATATTTTACTATATAAGTAAAATTATAACCCTTTAATATTGAAATTTTTTATAACATGGATAAGGTTAAAAATTTGTTATTGAAGGGGTTAAGGTAAAAGATAAGAGATAAAATAACCTAAAACATTTCTTATACCTCATTGGTTATTTTTTTCTACATTAAAATTATCATATATTAAAATTATTAATTTTTTAGCCATGTTTTCAGTAAATTCAATTAATAATATTTTCAAAGATTCAACAATTACAAGTGTGCCCCCACCTTAATTATAAAAGGTCACCTCTTTCCCTCACTTATTCACATATTTCTGAGCTATTTATCTCAAATAAATACTACTAAAATAACTCCCCAAAATTATTATATGCACTTTAGAGGTTCTTATTTTCTAAATGACCAAACATTGGGTCCTTAAAAATAGAACCAAAGTAGGTTTCTCTAAAAGAAGTAATCTCTTAACCGACTTCCTTATTTTTTTACTTCTTCTTTTACCACCTTAAATTATTTCCAATAAATTATAATATTATAACACCAATATCTACCATATACGTATATGTTATTATGATGATTGAATAGTATTTATAAATCTAATTCTCTATCAAATTTGAGGTGAATGTATCTCTCATGCGTACATTTGGACTATCGCATCCACGTAGCGATGTAATTAATTTTACATAACCATATTGAATGGATAGTTATTATTATGAGTTTAAAATTATGTATTATATTTGTGAAAAAATGATGCTTCATTAATTATAATTTCATTATTGATATTATATAGGTGATGAAACCATAATAAATATGTAAGGATAATAAATACCAAACAGAAAATTGCATGAAAAATGAAACCATTAACACTCAGAAATGAAGATTTTAATAAATAATTATGAATAATCAAGTATTAAAATTTTATAAGTCTATAATATATGATATTTTATGTATATGTATTTTTTCCACTATATATTTATAATACATATAAATTTATTATTCAGGAGGCTAAAAGTACTTACAAAAAAATGTGAACCTATGGTAGGAGTTTACTTCACAATCTCAACCTTATTCAAGTTCATTTTGTATTTATGTCTCCATTAGAAGAAATATATTTTATTTCAATCATAAAAACAATAAATTTTTTTATAAAATAGTTATTTATGAAAATTATATATCTTTGTTTCATTTTACTATCTTTGTATACTCAAGGATCTGAAATAATGTTTTAAAGAAAAATAGACTTTGGATTTTATTCCATTGAGAATCCTTTCTTATCTGTCCATGTTTTCATTAAAATATTTTCAAGAGTATTTATAATTTTATTAAATGGTTTATTAAATAATTTTTTTCCCACATTTTAATTTTTATAAAAATTTTAAAAAAAATCTTCTTGTGATTTTCTGAATAATGTAATTTTGAATTTTTACCAAAAATGTGAACAAAATCATTTTTTAACATGAATGACTTGAAAAAAATTTCCTACCATCAGGACTACTCAATGAAATTATACATACTTTAAGAATTTCAAATTCATTTTCAAAGAAAATTTTCTCCTTAATATTTTGTAAATTTTAATAAGTTAATATATGTGATTTTAAAATGAAAAGGACATTTTCCTCAAAAAATCTTATAATAATAACTTTAATATATTTTCATATATATGAACATTATTTGGTGAAGAGTATACTCTACTAGGGATATAATATTTTGATACCATCCTTAATATTACTCTATAAGACTTATGATTATGTTATATTTATTGATTGGGAAAATATTAATATTTCTTACTCCAACTTTTCAATATGAATACTTATATTGATTATGATTCACTAATTTCATATGATAAATGTATTAGACATAGTAAGTAATGAGTGACTCTAGTTTTAACCCCTCATTTAATTGGTAGGTATCATGATACAAACTATATTGGTTATTTATTTTACGCCTTACCTATTTACATTTATTTTATTGGCACAAGGCCTTGATGGTAAGATTATGATTCCAATATTTTTCATTAAATACTTATTAAAACTAGTTGTTGTAATTCCTGTGATTATTATATTTTTATGTTATCTATAGATTTAGTTCCTTTATTATGGTTTTTTTATCTGGAATAGTTTCTATTTTTTTATTTCACCCTTATTATTCATGTTTTGTTTATTTCATGATAGCTTATGTTGTACAATTACACTAACTAGGAATTTATGCTCTCCCTTTATTTTTTTTAGTTTCACCATGAGACTAAGAATTGATCTATGAATTAAATCATGTATTTTATAGAATAAATAAAAAGATTTCCTGGAGAATTATTATATTATATTTCTTATTATCATATGTAATGTGGGAATCATTTGTGTGTCTAGTCTCCCAATACAAGTAAACTATTCGATCCATTGAGATTTTATCCCTTGTACGTTTTTATAATGTAGTAAAATAACCATCATATATAGGATATGGGGATTGATGTGTTACAAAAAATTCAAATTTTTTAGGCAGTAGGGAAAATTCATTAGACTTATTATTTCTGAATATAGTATATTTTTTATACTAAAAAGGAGGTAGTTTTGATGTCATGGGAAATATAGAACAATTATTTTGAAAAATTATATTTCTTGGTGATTATTTGTTATATAATTGATTTATTTTGAGCTTATATCATATCATAGTTTTAATGATATTTTTGAATAAGAAGGTGTGATGTTCTAAAGAGATGATAGATACGGGGATATATTTGAAGATTTGATGAGAAAGTCAACATCAGTGTTTATTCTCATTTTCTAGAGACAGGGAAGATCTATAAGGTTAATTTTGTTTCATATGTTGTATTTTTAGAGTCCTTGTTAATTCAATGAAATGGGTTATGGAATATTATCCTAATTATCTTAGTTTATACAATTAGAATCACTCTACCCATGATCAATAATTAGTGGTTGTTGTGCATGCGCATAAGATGTGGTGCCAATATCTATTCGATAAAAGTATTATTGTCTAATCAAATCATACTATATTTTAGTATATATTTTCTTATTTTGACTGTAATCATCAATAAATAATATGGGATATGTATACTTAATCATTTGGTTTAGAGATATTATATACTCTATGGAATGTTAATTTCATTATTGATTTTTAATTTGAAAATATGAAGTGGATATTTTTTATGATTTCAATGATGAGTAATAAATTATATCATATTTATTATAATATATTCTTTATATATTTAATTAAGGAATTAATATGGTTTTTATTCCATTAACCATCACTTCATCCTTAATAGTGTAAGTGAATGAGGTCTAGAGTTTGGATTATAAATGTTTAGATTTTATTTCCAAATTATATTTTGGGGAAAAGACACTCTAATAGACTCTGGAAGTTTATGATCTTCCATAATTTCATGGATGATTTTTTCTATATTTAATTTGGGAGTTAAAGTGACGAGGGTCATCAATATCTGTCTATTGGTAGTTCAATTTGGTTTAAAAGAGATTTATACTGTTATTAGATGACAGTTTTTGTGACCAAGTATAAAATAAGATATGGAAATATTTATTTCAATATTCCTTATCAATAAATAGATAATATATATATATATATCAGAGATAGGTGAGTATAATCTAACAATTTAGATTGGAAATTTTATGATGTTACCATGAATATGATGATTGGTTTCCCAATATAAATAAAATACAGAGATATAATATGGACTATTTGGGATCATTTAACTAACAATGTATATTTTCATTTGATTATGTAATCTTAGAAAACTAATAAAAATGAAATGCTTGGTGCTTGAGAAATTTTGATCTTTCATGGGGTTCCTGATATCATTTTTCCTAATTTTCATGAAGTGTTTAAATCTTTGTCTACCTAGAATTGAAAATGACTTTATGTACTCCTATAAATTTTAGTATGGCTAATTCTCCATTTTTAGAAGATAATTTAAATGTGTTATACCAATTATTGAGGATATTCTTTATGTATTTATCCTTTATTTTTATAATGGGTGGAATGACTAAGAATCTATAATAGATTTTTTCTATTTAGAATATATTTAGAAGGATTTGTTTATCACACTGTGTAGATAGTCATGTTGATCACATTTATATTTAATGAATGCTGGTGAAGTGCCTTTATTTGAGCCTATCATTGTATAGGAGATGTTTTATTGAGTATAGATGATCAAAATAAGATTATTTAAAAACTCAAAGTAACTAAAAGTATTATGCTAATCAAATTTATTGAACTATCAAATTTAATATGGGTGATCATGTTTCTCTTCATGTATCTCCTTTTTTTAACATTGAGGAATGGTAAAATATTATAAGTATATCCACAATTCATTAAACTATTTCATAATATATATAGGATTAGGGATTTTTATTCTCAATTTTTATTAAATCCCAAATATAGTTGGTATGTGTGATGTATTTTACTCTTCTCAACAATATAAATATTAATCAAGTCTAACTTATGCTTTGTATTGAGATACTCATACAATTTTTTGGATTTCTATGGAAAACATGTGTTAAAGAAATTCATGCCACCAATATGTGTTATATGTAAGCTTGAATGGGTACAAGAGGATATGTGGGCGATATATGTTGAAATTTCGTTTCGATGGCTGGTTTTGTTCATTGAATATTATTAGTGATTCTTGGAAAAGATAAAGATCCTTATGGTGGGGATTTTATAACATATTATGGTCTCCAACTATAACCTTTTTTTAAATTATTATTAATTTTTTGTTTATATTTATTTATTTGGAATATAATTAAATATATTGGTTTAATTAATGATAAAATAATAGCATATTTAATGTTTCCTTTTCAAAAATATTGCAACAAGTACCCCCAAATATCTAGTGATGATATACCAGGTACCTAGTAAAAGAGGAAGGGAAGCCTATATATTCAAAACCATCCACTATATTCCCACTATTCTCTCATTGGGTTGTTTATGTCTAAAAAATTGGTTCTCAGTGGAATCTTATGTGATTTTTAATGGGTAAATTTCATAAATTTCTTATCAATTTATTTGGGAATTTAAGGGTATTTTCTCACCACATTATCAATTAATATATATTTGCTTCTCTATAAACTCGCTCCCTATATCTGGTTTCCTTAAATGATATCATCATCAATTCAATGTTTAATATTATCTACTAGTCTCATTACATTCCCAATTTTAAGATCTTAAATACCCTTATAATATTAATTTAAGGTGTTGTTGGTTTTTTACAGATACCTTCAAATTTTATTCAATCCATATATTTTGACGTGTTTTTATATTTCTTGTGTTTGAGTAATTAATCCTTCATATCTGGTGCGTTTGTTCTTTAAAAAGTGGTTAGTTAACTCGATAACTTCTTCTAGTTTAATCATATAAATATATAAATATTGTGAACAACTATTTTGGTTTAATTATATTTATGAGCTTAATGTGATTATAATTAAGTTAAACAAAATGATAATGATTTTTTAAGAATTAAAATGTGGCAATGACATATTGTTTGGTCGTCCATTGTGGAAAATGTGAATTAATATTGGTAAAATATTAAATAAATTATATAATAATATAATATAATATTTAAGATGATGATATAATTGTTAATGGAATTATTAATGAGTTTTTTGTGATAAAAATTTAATGTTCTATTATTATCATAAAGGGTTCTTTTTTATCACGTGATTTGACATTAATAATGTGTGGACTGAGGAAAACAAATGGGAGTAAATATTATGTAAATTAAATATTTTACATTTTAATGTGTGTTGGATTTTTTTTCCTACTGGTGAAATTATTATTTTTCTATAAAAAACCCATGATTTAAATCAATAATTAAAAAATCGTTATTTTTACTCTTTGTTTTACATTTTTTCTTTTAAATCAATAATTAAAAAAATATTCTCCATTTTTCTTAAATCAATATTTTATTCATTATTGATTTAAAAAGAAAAATGTAAAACCAAGAGTAAAAAACAAGATTTTTTATATATAATTTTCAGAATATTTAAATTGAGTTAAAAATGAGTGAATATGATTTGATTAGAACCCTATTTGTTAAACTATTTATTATAAATTATATTATTTAATAATTTATTATGTTTTCACTTCTTATATATGGGAATATTAAACTCTAAGGGTTCTTTGAGTTTTGGTGGTTCTGATAAGGTTATTTCTCTCAATATTTATGTATTCTCCCTATTTATATTTGGAACATATATGTGGTTTGATGTCATGAGACATAAAATTTGGATTTTACTATTTTTTAGAGTCATATATAGGGTATTTCCATATTTTATCATTATTTATATTTCTATTATATTTTTAATAAAATAATAAATTGTATATATTTTTTTATTTTTTTGAATGTATTTTTATTTAAAAATTTAAAGGATTCAGTTTTAGAGTTAATTAAGAAAAACAATATTTATTTGCAATGAATTTAATTTTTGAGATGATTATTTTAGTTCTTTATATTAATGGATCACTAGAGGGTAGATATATCTACAATAAATACTTATAGACCCTCAACACTATCCAATATATTCTAGTAATTAAGGGATTACATTTCAATCCATGTGCTGTTTTTTCCTGGTAGTATAGTCATGAAAGTGTGGGATGTGACACTATATGTGGAAAAAAATTAAGTATCAAATTTTATATTAATTGAGTAATTTTATTTTTTTATCCCACAAAATTCCACTCTATCACATAATATTCTTCATATTACCGCTTCCAAAATCCATTTTCATTACTTTCATTATTTAATTTTCCTTTTTAAATAGTTTCAACGACTATACTTCTCCACCTACATCACACATAAAAATACTTTTTGAAAATATAAATCCCCAATATTTAGATATTTAATTATTCATTAAATGAGTACTATGTTTGATAATGTTTACCATAGATTACAGTGATCTTAAATGAACCACATTATTCTATATGAAATATTATTATGTAAATATGACAGCTATAACCTAGTTGTTGGATGAGAAACTATGAATATGAGAAACCACATTATTAAATATATTTATAAATTTTTTTCAGATAATTTTTTTATTAGTTACTATTAAATATAATCTAAATTTTGAATGATAATAATAAAATCATATAAGGTTAAGAACAATTAAATCTTAAAAAAGTTATTTTTTTATAAAAGTTGTTTTGTTTTAAATTTTGTATTTTCATTTAAAATATAAATTTATAAATTTTACAAATTTAATTTGATAAAAATTTATTTCTTTTTTTATTATATTTTATAAAAAATATATTAGGGTTACTTATCAGGATTCTTCAGAAATAGTTGATTTATTGGGGAATTGTGAAAATTCCGATTTAAAAATTATTGTGACATTTAGGAAATTACATTGAAATAAGAATGAATTAAAAGTTTATGAAACATCATTAAATGAAATAATATATATATTTAATATAAAAGATAATTAATTTTAATATTATATTGTTGAACTTATAAATATATTTTTAATATTTTGGAACTCTAAGTAATGCTTTTATTCAAATAAAAAACTACATTTAGTACTTATCATTCAATCATCTTGTCAAAAGGTAACATTCCATTTACTATTTATTTGGAATTAAAATAAGTCTTCTATTATTTATAACAATTTAATTAAAT
Organism: Viscum album; assembly: GCA_963277665.1. Classification (NCBI taxonomy): domain Eukaryota; kingdom Viridiplantae; phylum Streptophyta; class Magnoliopsida; order Santalales; family Viscaceae; genus Viscum; species Viscum album. The sequence goes on from OY728152.1 coordinate 1,392,886,199, forward strand.
CCCCTTTAATCAATATTATCAATGATTTTAGAATAATGATTGTTTTTTGCTTAAAATAGACATTTTTTATAAATGTGTTTTCCTTGTGTGTTGAGAAATTATATTAAAAGTAATTTTTACTAATTTTGGAAATTTAATTCTTGAAAATGGATTCAATATTTTGTATTATCATATTAAAATTAGTTAATTTTGTCATTCAATTTTTAATCCTAATCAATATTAATAATACTAAATGTGTACCACCATGGTAAGGAGTAAAATGGGCCAAACCAGGTTAAAACTAGGATATAAGGCCTCGAAATCTCTCAAAAAATAAATTTATTTTATTATTTTATTTTATATTAAATATAATCATAATTTTTCTGAAAATATAGAAATTTTTCCTACTTTACTTTGACAACAACAATTATTTTACATTAATTTATGAAAATTTACAAAATTTCAATCTCTCCCGCGTATTATATTTTCATGATAAGGATATAAAATAAATACTTTATAAAAAAAATATAATTTATAAAATTGATTGAGAATAAATTATATCTATTATATTAACTTATTTTAAATTTTTGAAAATATTATATAAACCTAGAATGCATACAAATCATTGATGTAATTCTTGTGTAAGATATTGAAAAGTTAATGTAAATAGATTTAGAAATATTAAAAGAGATGTGTTAAAAATAATTTAGTTTAATTAAAAAATTTATAGATACAAATGAAAAGAAATAAATTTTTTAAATATTAAAATTTGAACTCTATTATTATCTTGATGTCTTTGAAGTGAGATTATGTGAATAGTATCGAAAATATCTTTAAAGATATAGAATTTTTAAATATTAATTTATAAATTGATTTAGAAATAATATAATCATTAAAATAGAATAATTATTATATTAAATTTTCTAAAATATCATCCATGGTCTATTTTTGAGCCACTAGTAAACTTTAAAATTACATTCAGGACCCTCAAATACTTAATATTTGAGAAATTTTGCATCGGTTTTTTCCTATAAAAGGGTACATAATATTTATTTTCAAAAGGAACATTTCAGCTCATTTTTCTCTCAAACCAACTCACAAATTACTCAAAAAAATTCTCATACAATGTTATATATCCCTTAGTGTGACCAACATTCCATTCTCCAAAGGCCTTAAGTTTAATCATATAGAGGATACCCAAAGAATAGTTAATTGTCTTTTCTGATATATTTCCTGTTTATTTGATCATAAAACTCCCCAAAGTATTCTATAACCAACGTAAAATAAGGAAATAATAATATTTAATACACTAAAATTTAATTATGTTAATTTTAAAATAATTTTCTATCTTATTTTCAACTAATGGAATATAAAAACATCGCTCTTACGTAGGTTTGGACTATTGTCTCTATGAAGCGATGTATTTTATTTTTCATCACACCTCTAAAGGATGGTTATAAATATGTACTTATTAGAAATATATGACTTTTATGACATAATTATGATTATGAAGAGATAAATTATTTTCTAATTTCTTATGCTCCCATCCATTGGAAAATGATAATGTCCTCTTAAGTGCTTGTGGAATACCACATCCATGAAGTAATGTGATTCATTTTTTATTTACACTTTTCATAGATAGTCATAATGATATATTTAATAACATATATTTTAATGATTATATATTTATGATTCATTAAATATAGATTATTTTTTACCTTTATTTATTTTCATCCATTTCATAATTGGAAACATCACTCGTTCGTACGGACTGCTGTCTCTATGAAGTGATATCATTCATTTTTCATTAACACTGTAAATTTATGGTTTTAGAAGTGCATATAATGGATAAATAAAATATTTATGTAATAATTAATATTATATATATGATTAAACTATGATAAATAATCATTAACAATAATTTAGAAACCAAAACAATCCTTGAAAATAGAACAACTAACACACAAATATTGATTTTAATAAAGAATTAATAATTACCGTGTAATTGGAAATTTACTAGGTAATGATATATAGTAAGATAAGTGTGATTCTAGTTCTATTATAGATTTATAAAAATTCTAAATTAACTATACTAGTGGTTATAAAATATATAAAATTATTTGGCACTCGAGGTATGGTTTTTTTATTTAAAAACTTTTTTAAACTATTCCTTACAAATAAATTTCCACTATGTCCATGTTCTTAAAATGTATCAATAATGTTCTTATTTATGCCTCAATGATTGATTAAATTTCATTTTAAACTACTTCTGGTTTTATTTCCCATATTTTAAAAAGTAATAATTTTAATGTTTCCAAGATGGGTTATTTTGACTTTTTAAAAAGTACAAGAATAATGTTTTTTAATATTTAGTTATCCTCATAGTCATCATTCATTATCAATATTACTCTATAAGTTTCAATTATTTTTTAAAGAATATTTCCCCTATCTTTTTGGAGTTTTTTATATTTTAAAAAAAAAATTAAAATGAAAAAAAAACACTTTTTTACAGGGCATATATCTAATACTTTTATAAAATTATTTTTATCTCCATAAACATTCTAAAATTTTGATAATGTAATGATTAGTGGTTTCATGGTTATTGAATACCTATATGGATTGAAAAATGTGGACATTGTGTATGAACCCTGAGCCTAGTAGCCCAAATTTAGTGGTTACTTTATTATATTGGAATAATATAAAAATAATCGCATCCCTAAGGACTAATAAGTTTAGTATTTTTTAATAACCTAATACATACATGGTACCCTTATTACATTGTTAAAGATAAAACATAAAAAAGGAATGTAATTTTCATCCTGAAACTCATTTAAACATTTTAACTTCATGAAATCTGGAATAGAGAAAAAATAATTGGGTGAGATCAGATTCTCATTAAGAGTTACATACAGTAGAAGCATTCATGATTAAATAATGCATAATCAATATGAAATGGTAAAATAACTGAACACATATTACATTTAATCAATAACTTTTGCACAATTTTATTCTATAGATAATATCATAGTGATATATCTGGGATAAAAATAATGGAATTATTAATGAAAGAAAATTATTAATTATTTGACTTCATGTATTCTAGGAACATGATACATTTACCTTCAAGACCTTTCAAAAGAAATTTTAATCTTTATGTGGAAAACCCATTTAATTTTCCCAATTTTTTCATCTCATGAGACAACTGATGAATCAAGAGGATTTTCTATATATGGTCTCTACCACTTATTAATTTACTAAATAATTTATCACATATTGAATAATTGATCTAATTTATAAATAATATTCATTATTTAAGAATATTTTTATTCAGTAAGAGATATAGATTTAACATTATTTACTCTCATTTTAAAAAAAATTATTGTAAACACTACATTAAAACTATTTTGTAGTTTAGGAAATAATAAAATGAATTGATTATTTATATAAACTATAAATACATATAAAACCAGTTTATATACAACATAATAACAATTCATTAATTATAACATAGTATAATATCAACCCAATGAATGGAAATTGAATTAAGAAATCCTTTATGAATATGTATATGTAATCATTAAATTCATATGAAAAATATAATTTATAATAATCAAATGAAATGTTCAATACCCTAAATATTAATAAATTCATGATATTATATATCAAATTTTAAGTACAATTCCCAAATGAAATAGGTGGTCAATAAGTTATATATCTCAAAGAAATAAAATTGAGATGAGGAACCTTTACCATGATCTTTCCTTTATTTGAACATGATTTAACCTCCTTTATAATGGTTTAAATAATATTATAGATTTATAACAGAACCATTTTCATATTTGTTATATCATATATTATCCTATTATATCATCTTATCACCTTTTTTAATAATACTTTTTTATTACCCTTGTTTCGGGTGTTAACTGCTTCATTTTAATATGCATGTTTTGTTATGTAATTCCCAATTGTTGTGGATAGGATATATGTACATAGTATAAATAATTATACTAATGTTTTAGATATTATATTTATTTATTTTGTATATTTTTAAAATCATTCTTTAATGTATAATCATAGAAAATGAATCGCATCAGGTCGTGGTGACGGTAGGTCGTACATACGCATGAGCGATGGTATCATTCCATTAATGGTGAAAGGGTAAGGGAGTGGGTGATATTTTAATTAGTAAATAAAAAATATCATGTAATTAATGTCATATATACCCATTATTTCCATCATTATACCCATCCATGAAAAGTGGTGATGAAAAAAACGATTGCACAATGTGGATATGGTCAGTTGTACGTTTGAACGCGCGGTGATTTAGTTTTTCATAGGATGGATAAAAAGTAGAATATAGTGGAACCATAATCATAATAACATATAAAAATATTTTATATAATGTATTTAATACTTTATAATTGAAAAAACACATGAAGAAAAAGTATAAGAAGAAATATGCTTGAATGATTCAGTAAAGATGATTACCTTTTTCGGTTAAATTCTCTTAGATATCCTCTTAGGAACACTATGGTTTTTATTTTTTAAGAACCATAACCTCAAATACGTAAATTAGGATTTTGAGAAAATAAATTTTCAGAATTTGGCCGAGATATAAGGTTAAATGTGGTGTTAATAATTGTGGGAGTAATTTCCATTTTATAATTGAGGTGAGGGGAACTTTTGGAAACTCACAAAATATTAAATTAATAAAAATTAATTATCAATTATAAAAGGATCCAAAATGATTTATTTATGATATAATATGATTATGAGAATAAATATTCTCATATGATATTTTTTAGATAATTTCATGTCACATTATTACCCTTATTTTTGGTTTTAACCGTAATTTGATCTCTTTAACTCTTACCATGACAACAAGGATTTGTTTACTCATTGAGGGTTAATATAGTTTCAATAAAATATAAAAAATCCCATAAAAAGAACATTTATGAAATTATAATCTTATTATCAATCATTTTAATTAATGAAATATTTTTAGTAATTTTATAACGTTTAATAAAATGTTATTTATTTCAAAATATCATTAATGTCAATTTTAAAACTATTCATTACATTGACATTTAAAAAAACAATACAACAAGATAATTTTAAACCAAATATTTTATTATATCTAAAACATGTTAAGGTAATATAGAAAATTATTTTTTGATATTTATTATCTCAAATTATATTTATTTTAATATTTTTAATATCATTTAATTGATATTTCCATTAATAAAATAATCATTGCATCAGTGTGGTGTATGCATTTAAATTAATTAATCATACACTAAAAATTAAAAATAAATTACTATGATCTATAAAAATACATTATATTTAATAACAATATTTATTTTTGAAGTTTCCATTTTATAATAAAATATTAAAAATGTAATAGTATTTAAAATTATGAATGTCACATCTTTGACTTTTCTTTAAATAAAAAATTATAAATATCATAACATCATCCAAATGTCCAGAAATGGACATATAACAGAAAAATGAATGATTATGGATAGAAATTACTTAAAATGGTATTTTTTAAAGTTATAGGGTCATTTTATAGTCCTTATCATTTTTATGTTATCCTAAATTACCTAATTTAACTTTGACCAGGGTAACAAAAATTACCAAGGTTACTAATCATATTGGCCAAAAATAAAAGGAACATATTAAATAAATTTAAGCCTTATGAATCCAACTATGGAATATATTTCTAAAAATTAAAAACATATAATACATAGAATTTAATTTCAAATTAATCATGCAAAACTCAATGAAAACAGTTCTATTGAAAAATGCATTTTTAAGAACCAAACTATACTTATAAAAAAAATAATGTATAAGGATGGTTAAAATCAAATTAATTAGATTATATAAAATTAAATTTTACATAATATACAATGATATCAAATTAAATTCATAAAGGTAATTATAATATAATTAAAGTAATAGTTTTATATAATTTCGTTAATTTTCACTACTCTCTAAAAAATCAATATTTTCATAAAATTCTTAAACTATCATCATAATCGAATTTTAAAATGATAATTTAAAAATTAAATCTAATTATATAAAATAAATTTTCTAGAAGTGTTAAAATTAATTAAATTTACTTTCTAATAAAATCTTTATTGAAGAAAACATATAATTGAAGATTTAGAAGACTTTACTAAAAATTATGTTTATTTACTAAGAAATAGTAAATAAACATTTATGGAATTTGAACCACATATATTTTTTTATAATATATTTATTCGTTTTCACATCTGTTAATCTAATGTCTTGTTTATAATTATCATGTTAATGTAATAATATTACTATTATATCGTACTTTTTTTAAGCTTGATGTTTTGTGATCTAAAAGATATCAAAGAAATTGAATTTATTTAAGAAGACGCATACCATTAAATATTGGGGTGTCATATTATTATATCCTTTGATAAATTGCATCCTTGAAATTTCCATGAATATTACATTCTAAATAGATGGTGGTGGTGATTAGTCACTAAAAGTGGAAAATATTCATTGTTAACATCTTTATATTCATTTTTCCAAAGTCCATAAACATTTTTTTTATTTCAGTACATAAATAGAACTTTATTTCTCATCTTAAATGAAATTCATGTTTAAAATGAAAATTTGGGCCCAATCATTAATCTATTTGTGGAAAAAATTATATTCATTTTATGAATTTGATATTTTGGGATATGATTTATCACACTGTTTGGAACATTTTTTCTTTTATGATCTATGGATGAATCCCAATGGAAGATAGAGATTTTTGGGGATGAATGCAGAACGTTTCTGGAGAAAGCATAATAGGCCTAAGGCCTAACAAACAAAAGTGGCTCCCACACACCAAGCGCAATGAAGATAAAATGTTTACCGAATAAATATAAACATATGGGGATCATTTTATTCAACTATATCAGGAGCTAATTCTGAAGTTTTCAGGATGATAAAGGGATATGATGTTGAGATTTAAATGGTGGGCCCAATATGAATGCACATAAAGTCATCCCACCATTTCCAACATAACATCCAAACAGTTTCACCATATTTCCTGAAATATTTAAATCTCCTAAAGGACATATGGAAGATAATATTGTACTTCTAAAACCCCTCTACATTTTTCCTCCTTCAATTTCAAATTAACACGTCAAAACGGTGGACGAATATGGGTGAATTTCCTGGTCAACTTCGAAACGCCAAATTCCCTTGATTTTCTCACCCTCCTTTTAACTCTCCCAATTAATGGAGATGTAATCTATTATTGGAGGGTGTATCTAAGTGTCCAAATATTCCTATATAACGAGCTTATGGTAAAGGGAATAATCACTGAATATTTTTGTTTGGAATGGAAGTTTTTATTTTCTTTCAATTGTATTGTCATGCTTTCATTTGGTAATCGCTTTGTCAATTTCTCCCATGTATGTTTTTCATTCACCTTTATTTAATTAATAAAATATCATCATATTCTTCTTCTTATTAATTTATTATTTATTTTCCCATATCATGTTGATACCGTTTCATTAGGGAGTGCGGTTATTCAGATTATCTTTTGTGAAACTCTTCAGACAACGGTGGAGTGATTGTTATTTTTTTTTATTCTAATGTAATTCTACCATAATAAGTCTACTTCCTAATTTCATTGATAGAATAGCATCAACGGAGGTCTAATACTATAATGGTTTAATCCAAGGGAATATCAAGGGTTTAATTGGATGTTTTTTCTTAATTTAATAATTCTCAATCAATTCTATTTTTGATATTTTAATTCAATGATTTACGTTATCCTTATAACTCACCAATTTTAAGGATAAACATATCGAGTGCTAGAACGATCCTCTACCTTGGAGTTCTCATCAATATGATCCTGCAAGATTATAGTTTATTATCCTTAGGATAGTGAAAATCCAAAATTGGTGAGTGATTTGGGATGGTTGTATTTCGTTACAGGAAACACTCGAATTTAAGACATTTAAATAATTTAAAAGGAAATTCATCCAATACACCCCGTGCGAAAACTAAGGATCAACTCATGGTTTTAAATTGAATTCACTTAATTATTTAAAATATCAAATAATCCAATCAATTTAAACCAAATGTGTTCACTTCATAGCCAAATCAACCTGCATCCAATCTTAGTGTCTCAAGGTTACTTCTTCGGTCCGTGTATATTCGACCCCTACATATACTACAACGACCGCTTATACCTGTAGGGTAAATTTGGGCGCAAACAAATTTTGGAACCCTTTTTGGGGACCCAAGTAAGTATCTTACACACTCATCTTCTTTTCTCACCCCAAATTCCTTATTCTCACCCTAATTTATCTTCTCTATTCCTCTTTTTGTTTCTGTGTGTCCAAGGAATCCCAAAACCAATTTTCAGTCAAATCCTATGGATTATCTTCCACAATAACCATTGATATACTAAGGCTACAATCAACTAGAAAATCAATATTTGAAATCATATTAGATAGGTAATTTCATTGACCAAACCTTTATTGAATACAACACACCATATGAGATGTAAAATCAATGGGATACTGATTGTTTAAAGGATCAATTTCCATCCCTCTAAAGGATGATTGAGGATATCAAACTAAATGAAGTTCATGATGTATAAAAATCTATCAATCCTAATCCTGGAAAAATAATTGAACATTTGTGTGAAAAAAGGATTAAAATGAATTCATAAGTTTCATCACTGATATTATAAATACAAAGAATTGAGACTTATGAGGAACCCATTCCCAATCAGGATATCCTTTCCTCATCACCAATAGAGGAATATTTTATCCCATAACCCATTCCTGAATTTAAAAAATATTTAACCTTAGGATATGGGATAACTAAAGAAGATCAAGGAAATGTTGAAGTGTATTTAAATCAGGAGGAAATTAATTTTTTGGATTCATAAGGGGAAAATTTGTTTTCATGGGTTGAGTGTCCAGAATATTACTCCAATAATGATTTTTTAGAATCACCGATCATTGAACCATTGGGAGAGATAACAAATATTGCGTCTATACCCACTCCCTACATTAAAATAGACAATTTTGGGGATGAATCATCATTTCAAAAGGAACCAATTCTTTTAAAAAAAATTGGAGAAGAAATAATTTTTTATTCAAGTTTTGATTCTTCTTCAGGGAAATTCAATCAAACTAAACTCAAAGTTATGATCGTTCCTTACTAACTCAAGAATCTATCCATTTATGATAACCAATATATTCAATTATCATCCATTTTTATCAAGAATCCCAAAAAGGTGGAATGACCCATGAAATATTAGTAAAGACTCCAAGTGAAACTCAATCAACCATTACCAAATTTCCTTGGACTTTCACACTCTTTATTTACTATGGGATTTCACGTGAATCAATTTCTAAAAAAATCAATCTAAAACAAGTTTAATTGGACAATAACGGGGTCCTAAAATCGTTGAAAGTTGGAATTAGATATTTTTGGGGGTACAAGTCGAGCTAACGACGATAAAAAAAGCACCGCATGGGAGGAAACCTATGGTTTTCATGTTTCCAATCATTGTAAATCATCTTTATTTTTTATGTTTTTTTATTTTTCATATAATATATTACCATAGATTTTTTACCTATTCTTATTTTATGAGTAAGGATGGGTATGGAAGGGGAGCACCATATTCATTCGTGTCATGTGGCGTAATCTCTAAGTAATACCTTTCCCAAAAAAATAAAAAGAAGACAATGTATCATCATTTTATTTTATTTTTATGTTTTTTAGGTAAATAAATAATATATATATATATATAATAAAAAATTTAAATGACACATCGTAGGTCATGGGAAAAATCCCTTTACAACTATCCAAGCCGTTGAGACTTGAACCTAGGATTAAAGGGAGATGATGGCATGCACTTTCATCATCAACCACCAGGTGACTTCATTCCATGATTATCATTTTAAATTTCCTATTTCAACACCTCTCCCATACCCCCTTTTATGTTTTCTTTAAACACTATGGATAATGTTATTCTATGTTGGGGGGAGATAAAAAATGATTTTTTTTGTGAATAAAAATATGTATTAAAAGAAAAATTCCATTAACTTTGAACTTTATAACACACATTGAAAACTCTGAAATTGGATATCAAATAATTTTTCATGCCTTGATTCTGATTTTAATGCAAGGTTAAGTTCATGATCATAGTTTTTGGACAGTGTGGTTATCTGATTTGATTTTTCAAAGTTTACATTTTCATCTTCTTAATAAAAATTCCACAATGCACGTCTACTAAATCCTGGGTGTAAATTTGAGTTCTTGGGTCCCTTTAATTATAGGTTAAGGTTCTTAGGTCACTTTTAGTTTATTTTGGGTATAAAAAACAACAACAAAAATTGGAAAAAAATTAATGACCACATAGAGAAATGTTTTGTCCAAATGTGTGGCATCCAGCACTTGGGGATCGTGACTCCATAGTTTTCTTGCCAAGAGTTAGGATTTATATCTCTATTATAAAGCATGTAATTAACAATATGTGTGGTATCTCGAACTTGGGGATCGTGACTCTATAGTTTTCATTCCCAGAGTTAGTCTTTTCATATATATTGTGGTTAGAAAAATAAATAAAAAACAAAAAAAAAAGAAAATTGGATAATCATCTTAAGGTTTAATATGATTCCCACCCAGCGCTTCAATTTTTTCCCTTGAACAAAAAAATGGACCCCATGTATTTTGTGATGAACAACACTTTATCATGCTTAACTGAAATTGGATGAAATGTGGTGATGAATTTGAACAAAAGAATCAGCCTGGGCTTCGGATAAGCTTATGGACATAGCTGTTTTTAAATTATTTTGATGGGTTTTATAATTTTTTTGGTATGAGGTCTTTGGATGAGCAATTTGTATTAAAATGTTTTTGGAAAAGGGAATTCAAATTTCATATTTGTAATATATTTTTCTCAGGACTAGAAAAACTCAAGTTGGGGAGTCTGATTTGTCACTAAAAGTGGATAATATTTATTTTTAATATCTTTATATTCATTGTTCCAAAGTCTATAAACATTTTTTTAGTGCATTACATAAATTGAACTTAATTTCTCATCTTAAATGCAATTCATGTTTAAAATGAAAATTTGGGCCCATTAATTCATCTGTTTATGGACAACATTATATTCATTTTCTGAATTTTATATTTTGGTATATGATTTACCACTTTGTTTGGAACATTTTCTCTTTTAGGATCTATGAATTAATCCCAACAGAAGATGGATATTTTTTGGGATGAATTCATAACTTTTTTGGAGAAATCATAATGGGCCTAATCCCCATAAAACAAAAGTGGGGCCCATAATCCAAACCCAATGAAGCTCAAATTTTTACTGGAGAAAGATAATCATATTGGGATCCTTTTATTCAACTGTTTCAGGAGCTAATACCGATGTTTTCATGATGATAATGGGATGTGATGTTGACATTTAAATGGTGGACCCGATATGAATGCATATAAAGTCGTCCCACCATTTCCAACATAACATCCAAACTACTGTGTCGTATTTCCTGAAATTTTTAAATCACATAGAGGATAGAGGGAATAGAATATTTTACTTCTATTACTCCTCCATATTAGGCCTTATTCAATTACAAATTGACCTGTCAAAATGGTAGATGAATCAGGATGAATTTCCGGGTCAACTTCAAAACGTCAAATTCCCTTAATTTTCTCACCCTCCTTTTAAGTCTCCCAATTAATGGAGATGTAATTTATTTTTGGGGGTGTATCTAAGTCTCAATATATACCTATATAAGGAGCTTATGGTTAAGGGAATAATCATTTAATATTTTTTTTTGAAATGGTAGTTTTTATTTTCTTTCAATTCTATTATCATGCTATTATTTTGTAATCGCTTTGTCAATTTATCCCATGTAAGTTCTTCATTAACCTTCATTTAATTAATAAAATATCATCATCATCTTATTCTTATTATTTATTTATTTATTTTTCCATATCATTTTTATACCTTTTCCTTAGGGAGTGAGGTTATTCACATTATCTTTTCTGAAAATTTTCACACAACGGTGGAGTGATTGTTATTTTTTTATTATTCTCCAATTCTACCCTCATAAGTCTACTAACCACTTTCATTGATAGAATAGCATAAATAGAGGGCTAATCCTATAAGGGGTTGATCCAAGGGAGTAGCAACAAGTGAATTGGATGTTATTTCTTAATTTAATAATTCCTAATCAATTCTATTTTGAGATTTTAATTCAATGATTTATGTTATCCTTTAAACTCACCAATTTTAAGGATACACATCCCAAGTGCTAAAACGATCCTCTACCTTAGAGTTATCATCAATATGATCCTCCAAGTGTATATGTGATTAACCTTGGGATAGTGAAATCAAAAAATTGGTTAGTGATTTGGGATAGTTGTATTTCGTTAAAGGAAACACTCGAATTTAAGACATTGAAATCATTTAAAAATAAATTCATCCAATACACCCAATGTGATAACAAAGGATAAAATCATGCTTTTATATTGAATTAACTCAAGTATTTAAAATATCAAATAATCCAATTAATTCAAACCAAAGATGTCCACTTCATATCCATGTCAACTCACATCCTATCTTAGTGTATCAAGGTTACCTCTTGGGTCCCTGTGGATTCGACCCCTACATATACTACAATGACTGCTTATACCTGTAGGGTAAATTTGGGTGCAACCAAATTTTTGCGCTGTTTTCGGGGACCAAAGTAAGTACCTTAGACACTCATCTTCTTTTCTCACACCAATTTATCTATTATAAACCTAATTTATCTTCTCTATTCCCCTTTCTGTTTCTATGTGTCCAATGAATCCCAAAACAAATTTTCAGTCAACTCTAGTGGATTATCATCCAAAATACCCATTGATAGACAAAGGCTATAACCAACTGGAAAATCAATATTTGGAATCACCTCAGATAGTGAATTTTATTGACCAAACCTTGATTGAATACACCACACTAGATGAGATGTACAATCAATGGGATACTGATTGTTTAAAGGATTAGTTTCCATACCTATCAAGGATGATTAAAGAGATCAAACTTAATAAAGTTCATGATTTTGAAACATCTATCAATCCTAATCCTGAAAAAATTCATAAACATTTGTATGAAAAAATGATTAAAATGAATTCAGAAGTTTCATCACTGAGATTAGAAATACAAAGCATTGAGAAATATGAGGAACCCATTACCACTTAGGATGTCCTTTCCTCCTCACCAATAGAAGAATATTTTATCCCACACACCATTCATGAATTTAAAAAATAATTAACCTTTGGATATGGGATAACTGAAGAAGATCAAGGAAATGTTCAAGGGTATTTAAATCAGGAGGAAATTAATTTTTTGGATTCACAAGGTAAAAATTTGTCTCTATAGGCTGACTATCCGGAATATTGATCCAATAATGATTTGTTAGAATCACCGATCATTGAAACATTAGGAGAGATAACAAATTTTGAGTCTATACCCCCTCCTGAAATTCCAATAAAAAATTTTGGGGATGAATCTTATTTTTAAAAGGAACCAATTATTTCAAAAAAAATTGGAGAAGAAAAAAAAATTTATTCAAAAATTTATTCTTATTTAGGAAAATTCAATCAAACTGAACTAGAAGTTATGATCCTTCCTTACCAACTCAAAAATCCATCCATTTATGATAAACAAGACCATTCAATTATCACCCATTCTTATCAAGAATCTCAAAAAGTAGGAATGACCCATGAAATATTAGGAAGAACTCCAAGTGAAACTCAATCAACCATTACAAAATTTCTATGGTCTTTCACACTCATTATTGAACATGGGATTTCTCATGAATCAAATTATAAAAAAATAAATCTAAACCAAGTTTAAGTGAACAATAATGGGGTCCTAAAAACATTTAAAGTTGGAATTGGATAATTTTGGGGGTACAAGTCGAGCTAACAACGTTAAAAAAAGTGTTCCATGGGAGGCAACCTATGGTTTTCATTTTCCAATCAATGTAAATCATCTTTATTTTATTATTTTTCATATAATAAATTACCATAGATTGTTTACATGTTCTTCTTTTATGAGTAGGGATGGGTATGAAAGGGGAGAACCATATTCATCTGTGTCACGTGGCGTGATCTCTAAGTAATACCTTACATAAAAAATTAAAAATAAGACAATGTATCATCAGTTTATTTAATTTTTATGTTTTTTATGTAAAATAATATATATATATATATATATAATAAAAAAATTTAAAGGACACATCGTAGGTCATGGGTAAAATCCTATCACAACCGCCCACACCACTGAGACTCGAACCTAGGATTAAAGGGAGACAATGACATGTGCTTTCAACATCCACCACTAGGTGACTTCATTCCATGATTATCATTTTAAATTTTATCATTGCACACCTCTCTCATACCCCATTCTAAGTTTTCTTTAAACACTGTGGACAGTGTGATTCTATGTTGGGGGTGATAAAAATGATTTTTTGTGAATAAAAATATGCATGAAAAGAAAATTTACATTAACCTTGAACATGATAACACACATTGAAAACTCTAAAATTGGATATCAAATAATTTTTCATGCCCTGATTCTGATTTTAATGCTAGTTTAAGTTCATGAGCATAGTTTTTGGAAAGTTCGGTTGTCCGATGTGATTTTTTAAAGTTTACATTTTCATCCTCTTAATAAAAATGCCATAATGCACTTATACTGGATCTTGGGTGTAAATTTGAGTTCTTGGGTCCCTTTCATTATAGAATAGGGTTCTAGGGTCACTTTTAGTTTAATTTGGGTATCAAAAACACAAAACAAATTGAAAATAGAACCACATAGAGAAATGTTTTGTCCAAATGCATGGCGTTCGACACTAGGGGATCATGACTCCATAGTTTTATTGCCCATAGTTAGTCTTTATATCTCTATTTTAAAGCATGTAATTGATAATATGTGTGGTTTCCGGCACTTGGGGATCATGAATCCATCATTTTCTTTCCCAAAGTTAGTCTTTTCATATATATTGTGGTTTAAAAAATAAAAAAATACAAACAAAAAAATCAAAAAAAACGGATACTCATCTTAAGGTTTAATGGGATTCCCATCTAGAACTTCTATTTTTTTCCACTTGAACAATAAAATGGACCCCATGTCTTTTCTGATTCACAAAACATTATCATACTTTACTGAAATTGGATGAAATGTGGAGATTAATTTGAACAAAGGAATGAGATTGGGATTGGGATATTCTTATGGACCTAGCTTGTTTTAAATTATTTTGATGGGTTTCATAATGATTTTTGGTATGATGTCTTTGGGTGAGTAATGTGTATTAAAATGTTTTTGGAAAAGGGAATTTGAATTTCATATTTGTAATATATTTTTCTTGGGACTAGAAAAACTCAAGTTGAGGGATGTGATTAGTCACTGAAAGCGTCTAATATTCATTGTTAATATATTTATATTCATTGTTACAAAGTCCATAAATATTCTTTTTATTGCATTACATAAATAGAACTTCATTTCTCATCTTAAATGCAATTCATATTTAAAATGAAAATTTGGTCCCAATTATTCATCTATTTTTGGACAACATTATAATCATTTTTTGAATTTGATATTTTGGGATATGATTGAAGAACTTTTTGGCAACATTTTTTCTTTTAGTATAGATAGAATAATCCCAATGGAAGATGGAGGTTTTTGGGGATGAATGCAGAACATTTCTGGGGAAAGCATAATGGGCCTAAGGCCCATCAAACAAAAGTGGGGCCCACAAACCAGGCCCAATGAAGCTCAAATGTTTACTAAAGAAATATAAAAATATGGGGATCATTTTATTCAACTGTTTCAAGTGATAATTCTTAATTTTTCATAACGATAATGGGATATGAAGTTGATATTTAAATGGTGGGCCCGATATGAATCCACATAAAGTCATCCAACCATTTCCACCATAACATCCAAACAGCTGCACCATATTTCCTTAAATGTTTATAGCTCATAGAGGATAGATAGAATATAATATTTTAATTCTACAACCCCGCCATATTCATCCTTCGTCAATTAAAAATTGACACGTCAATATGGTGGATGAATCGGGATGAATTTCTGGGTCAACTTCAAAACGTCAAATTCCCTTGATTTTCTCACCCTCCTTTTAACTCTCCCAATTAATGGAGATGTAATTTATTTTTTGGGGGTGCATCTAAGTCTCCAAATATTCCTATATAAAAAGCTTATGGGGAATGGAATAATCATAAAATATTTTTTTTTTGTAATGAAATTTTTTATTTTCTTTCATTTTTTTTGTCATGCATTCATTTTGTAATCTCATTGTCAATTTCTCTAATGTATGTTTTTTGTTCACCTTCATTTAATTAATAAAATATCATCATCATCTTATTATTATTAATTTATTATTTCCTTTTTCATATCATTTTGATACCATTTCCTTGGGGAGTGAGGTTATTCACATTATCTTTTGTGAAACTCTTCACACAATGGTGGAGTGATTGTTATTTATTTTTTTATTCTTCTACAATTCTACCATCATAAGTCTACTACCCACTTTCATTAATGTAATAGCATTAATGGAGGGATAATCCTGTAATAGGTTGATCTGACAGAGTAGTAAGGGGTGAATTGGATGTTATTTATTAATTTAATAATTCTTAATCAATTCTATTTTTGAGATTTTAATTCAATGATTTAAGTTATCCTTTAAACTCACCAATTTTAAGGATACACATCACGAGTGCTAAAACGATCCACTACCTTGGAGTGATCATCAATATGATCCTCCAAGTGTATAGTTAATTAGCCTTAGGATAGTTAAAACTCAAAATTGGTGAGTGATTTGGGATGGTTGTATTTCGTTAAAGGAAACACTCGAATTTAAGACATTGAAATAATTTAAAAAGATATTCATCTAATACACCCCATGCGATAACCATGGATCAACTCATGTTTTTAAATTGAATTCACTTAAGTATTTAAAATATCAAATAATCTAATCAATTCAAACCAATGTTTGCCACTTCATAGCCAGATCAACTCGCATCCAATGTTAGTGTCTCAAGGTTACTTCTTCTATCCCTGTGCATTCGACCCCTCCATGTACTACAACAACTGCTTATACCTGTAGGGAAAATTTGGGCACAACCAGGTGGTTCTTCATAATATCCCCAGGTTCCCACGTTGCTTCTTCCATTTTATGGTTTCTCCAAATAACCTTTACCAAGAATGTTGTTCGATTCCTCAACACAAGATATTTAGTGTTAATAATATAAATAAGATCTTAAAAGTAAGAAATATAAGGTTTGGGTTCTATTTATTCATAGGGGAGGACATGCATTGGCTCTGGCATGTACTTCATTAACAATGACATGTAGAACACACCATAAAATTTGGAGACACTTGGAATTTTTGTTAATAAATAAGATACATCTCTAATTATATATATAATATAGTATGGTTTGATCTACCTAGGGCTCATTTTCGCCTTTTTACTCAACCTTAGGACACCCTTACATGGAGATACATATATTAAGTTTTTATCTCCCACTTGAAATTATGAATCCTTTATCAAGTTGATAGTATAAATCTTTTTCCTACTTTGAGCAGCTTTAATATGATACTGAATTTTCATTACCTTTTTCATTGTCTCTTAAACACGTTATGGGCCTATAAGTTTCCATTCACTAACTTCATTCCACCAAGTTAGAGTTCTATATCTATTTTAATATAATTCATTATATGATGCCATTTGAATAATTTAATGGAAAATATTGTTGTAGGAGAACTATACCAAAGGCAAATACTTACCCCACATACCGTGAAAATCAAGATAGGTTGACCTCAACATGCCTTCTAATGTCTTAATATTCCATTCAAACAATCCATAATATTGAGGATGACATGCAGTTCTCAAATGAAGCTCATTATCTTTAGCATTCTAAAGACTCTTCCAGAACATTGATATAAAACAGATATCTTGATCAAACATAATCAATAGAGATGAACTATGAAGACATATAAATTCATTAATATATAGCATCTTGTGTATAAAAAGAGGTAAATATCTTCTTTTATAAAGTAAATGGGCATACTTAGTAAGGAGATCAATAATAAACCATATCGCATCATTCATTTGTGGGTCTTTGGTAGTCCAGTGATGAAGTCTATAAAAATTTCATCCCATTTCCTCATAAGAGTACATATTGGATGCATGAATCCTATAGTATTCTATCTATTAAACTTCATTTTTTTAAAAAATAGTCGTCTTGACACATAGTTAATAAATTTTACACTTCATATTATCCCACCCAAAAATTGATCAGATTCCTATATATATTTTGTTACAAGGGTTTATAGAGAAATTTGATCTATGAAAATCATTAAATTGTTCCCTTCTTAGCGAAGGAATTCATGGAACCCATGATTTATTTCCAAATTTCATAACACCATCTTAAAAAATAAATCTTTCCAATTTTCGAATATTCATAGCTATAATTTCATTATGAAAATACTCATCATCAAATTGAGGGATTTTTATCTTTTCCAAAAAAGATGGTTTCTAAATCATATAAAAAGGGTTGGTTCCTCCCCTTCCTTAATAATTACCATAACCATTTTTAACAAATCCATGAACATAGTATCTCTCTCAATCCTCATTTGGGTTAGAAGTCCACGAACTGTCTTGCTTAATACATCTAATACCTTATTTTATTTTTCTATGTGGTTGTGTATTGATAAATCATAATCATTAACTAACCCAAGCCATCCTTTTTGACTCGTGTTGAGTTATAACTATGTAAATGTGTTTTTAAAAATCTTTGGACCTATATATATCTCACATATTTCACCGTATATATTGTCTCTATATATTCAGAGAAAAGATTATGGTTGTTAACTCAAGATCATTTGTTTGACAATTTTATTCATGAGTCTTCAATTTCCTTGATTCATTTGCAATAAATTTTTCATCTTTTAAGGAAAGAACCCATTCTTTTATTTGATTCATCACTGTATATATCAAACCCATTATTTCTTGATGATAGTGTCTAAATAATTCCATTGACCAATTTTCTCTCAAATTTTTCAAAACATTCTTCACATTGTTTTTTTCATATGAAAATAACCTCATTACATGGGATTTTGGTTAATGTGTCTTCCCATCAGAAAAACATCTGAATGAATCTTTGATAGTAACCTTTCAAACCAATGAAACTACATAACTCAGTTATGTTTGTTTTAGTAGGCCATTCTTGGACTACCATTTTCTTTACATGATCAATTAATATTCCATCCTTAGAGACAACATGTCCATGAAAAGAAATTTTTTGGGGCCATAATTCTGAATTTATAAATTTACCCTATAAAAATTTTATTCTAAGAATCTCATGAATGATCTTTAGGTGATTCTCATTATTTTCATAGCATTTAGAATACCACAGAATATGCTCAATGAATACAAAAAAAAACATTAATATATTTTTTGACTACTCTTCCAATTTGATCCATAAACCCTGAGGGTGTATTAGTCAAACCCAATGTCATTTCTATAAACTCATAATGTCTTTATCTTGACCAAATATTTTTCTTCTGAATGTATTCCATCTTTAATCGCAATTGATGATACCCAGAATGAAGATCGATCTTCAAAAAATATTAATCTCTAAGAAGTTTATTTAACAAATCATCAATGTGAGGTAGATGATACTTATTCTTTATTATAATGGCATTGATTTCTCTATAAACAATACACTTATTCATAGATCGATCCTTAATCTGAACAAATTGAATAGGGGTTACCTGTGGAGAAACACTTGGCATAATAAATCCCTTATTACTAAACTCTACTAGTAGTTTACTTAGCTCCACTAATTCCACAGTGTCCATTATATAGGGAGTCTTTGATATTCATCATGCATTAGGGATTAAATAAATTGAAATCTCAATTTCATGCTCTGGGGGTGTCATGGTAATTCCTCATAAAGTACATCAATTTATTTTTGGGCAATATGTACATCTTAAATTTGAAGATTACCTTCTTCATCCT
The DNA here is from genome assembly GCA_963277665.1 of Viscum album. NCBI lineage: Eukaryota > Viridiplantae > Streptophyta > Magnoliopsida > Santalales > Viscaceae > Viscum > Viscum album. The sequence goes on from OY728152.1 coordinate 1,392,906,274, forward strand.
AATATGTTGTTTTTTCTTCCTCCCCAAGAATTTGATTTTGTAGATCTACCATGGGTGGATCTTGATAAGAGTCAGATTATAATGTTTTTTTCTCTAAATATAAGGAATTCAACATCTTCCTCACAAATTTTAATTTCCTTCTTATTGAAATAAATTTTTGCATCATATTTTGAAATAAAGTTCATATCGAGGATTTTATAAAATTTAATCATAGGTATTATGTTATGGTAAGAAAATAAAGCATTTCTTGGGTCATAATGTAGACTTCCAAACACATATTTTTTGCAATGAGACTTCTCTGATGAGTTTTGACAGAAAATACCTTAATAAATTAAAAGTGAAATATATAATTTTATTGTAAAATGGGGATCTATAAAAGAGTTTAATGATCCATAATCAAATAAATATTTGGATATATTTTAATATAGGATTAATATGCCTACCACCACGTAAGTGGTTACTTCTTCTTTAGTTGTAGTTATCTTATAAGCTTGTCCATTTCCCCTTGGTCGCTTATATGGTAGATTACATGATGCTTGGGAAATTGATTTGAATAATTCCACTTTTAATTATAGTTAAATAACTGAATATAATTTGTTTTCTTCATCCACTTTCATTCATGAGATAAATGACCCTTGTCTTCACACTTATAAAACACTCATACACCCTTTAGGAATTTACCTAGATGTTTCTTCCAAAAAATTTCACAAGATTGAAATTTTTTATCCCCTTATTTATCTTTGGTGCTCTACTATTCTCATGGTTCTCAACCTAGAACTTTTTCTCTAGATTTACCTTGATGATATACGATTTAGAAAATTTCTTCTTCATTTTGAAGGTACATAACACTATATCATTATATGATGAAAATTTTTTACATCACTGTTCCCTTTAAACACTTTTCTTAAGACCTTCAAATAAATGATACATTTTTTCATTCAGAGTTATGTATTCAATTATTATCATACCTGGATAGTCTTCTAAAGGTATCCACATTCTTTGAATCACTCTCTCCATTCTTTTTCCTTAAGCTAAGGGTTTTCTCTTTATTTCAATTAATTGATCATGATAGAAATATTTCTTAAATAATTTTTATCTAAAATATATCCACTCTATGTGTTATATTTCAAATACCTCCTTAGTATAACAGATCAACAACAACTATTGATTAGCATCACCCTTGAGATAATATACTGCCAGTACAACCATTTCTTTTTCAATACATCCCAGTGCTAGAAATATCTTTTCGAGTGAATTAATTCATTAATCAGTTACCACTAGGTTAGTAGTCCCGCTAAAAGATGAAGGACTCCCTCAAATGAAATGATCCATCATAGGTTTAGAAAGTTTATTCAACATTTCTTGAGTAATATATCCTAATATGGTTGTGATCTACTAAAACCATCACCAACTGTGTTTTCTTTCTTACTGTGGAAATCTCTACATTGTCTATGGGTATTTATTCCCTTCCTTCCATTAAACACTGTCACTAAATAATGGTACACACTTAGTTATCCCATAATCACCATCAGTATCGAGCCATAAAATAAAAAACTTTTCTAATGTTATAGGTTTTAAAATAATATAAGGAATTATCGTAATTACCACATTATCTAGGTTTATTTTAAAATCATTTTCCCAAGATTTATAGAAGACATTATCTAATACCAACTATAATGACCCTGGCTGCAATAGCCTAGAGTTGGTGGTTATATTATTACATTGGCATAATATACATGGAATCGCATCCTAAAGGGCCAGTTAGTTTATTATTGATGAATAAATAGATACATACATGGTACCCTTATTAAATTGGTGAAAACACACCAAAGGAATGTAATTTACATCCTTGAACCCATTCAAACATTTCATATTCATAACATGCAGAAAAGGGAACAAATAAAAGGGTGAGATTAGAGGACAAATAGTTTGTATATACTGTGGAAGCTATCTTGAATTAATAATTCATAATCAATATGGTGAGCTAAAATAATTGAACACTCATTCCATTTAATCAGTAACTTTCTCACAATCTGAATCCATAGATAATATCATTTTCAAAATCCCAGGCATAAAAACAATGGAATTCATAATGAAGTAAATTCATAATTATTTTAAATCATTTTTCCTAGGCACGTGATAGTTTTATCGTCAACACCTTTCACAATATATTTTAATCTTTATGGGTAAAAATACATTTAATTTGTAAAATTTATTCATCTCTTGATACTACGGATGCAATGATGGGATTTTCTACATATGTATCTGACCTGTTATTTCATGTCCAAAGTGTTACTCATATATTGAATAATTGATTTAATTCATAAACCATATTCCTTATCAAAAAAATATCTATATCGATTAAAGGTTATATATTTAATTTTATTAACCCATTTATTCAAATAACTTTAAAAGTAAACACCATATATGAAAATGTTATATTGTTTATAAAATAATAAAATTAATTAATTAAGTATATAAATAGTAAATTCACATAAAACAGGAGTAAATATAACATAAAAATTTTCATTTATCATTACATAGAAGAATTTTAACCCAATGAATGTAAATTTAATTAATATATCCCTTACCTCTTTGTAATCAGTCAAATTGCATGCCCAATAAATTTAATGAACATTAAATGAAACAATTAATACCATAAAGATATTTAAATCCATGATATGATATATCAAAGGTTAAGTACACCGCATAAAATAACTAAATGGTGAATGAGTAATATATCTCATAGAAATAAAAGTGATAAAATAAAATATTACCATGCACTTTCCTTTAGTTAAATTGATTTAAACTACATTATAATGGTTTGAATAATGTTATTAATCTATAAAAACCATTTATATATTTATGATATCATATATTATCCTCTTATATAATCATATCACCCCTTTTGGATCGTATTTCATTATTACCCTTGTTTCAGGTGTAAACTGCTTCATGTTTCAATGCATGGTTTGTTGTGTTAGTCCAAGATCTTTGAATAAGATATAGTTATATCATATACAAAACTAGCATGGTTGTAGATATCATATTTATTCATTATATATATTTTTATAATCTTTCTTTAGTATTGAATCATGGTAAATCAATCACATTGTGACGTGGAGACGGTAGGTTGTACATATACACAAGCAATGATATCATTCGCTTAATGATGAAAGGGTAAGGAAATGGATGGTATATTAATTTTTCCAAAATAAATATCATGGGATGATTATTATATATATCCATTCTTCCATCATTATACCCATTTTTGAAAAGTGGTTATGAAAAATAAATTACACCATGGTGTGGAGATAGTAAGTCAAACGTACGCATGCACGGTGCTTTTGTTTTTTATGGGATAGATAAATGCCGGAATATTGTTTTCCCTTAATCATAATAAAATTTCAGCATATATATGATATTTTATTTATTAATTTATAACGGAAACAATATATGAAGAGGGAGTAGAAAAATAAATATACATGAAAGTGTTTGTAAATATGATTACTTCTTCTTCGGGGATCTTTCTTTAGATAACCTCTTAAATATAGAATAGTTGGTCTTTTGGAAGGATAATAACACCAAGAACACATCTATGGATTTTTATCAGAGAATGTTTTTTAGATTGGTTGAGATAGAAGAATCAATTTTTTCTGAATAAGTGATGGAGGAAGCGCCCATTTATAATTGAGGTGGGGGCACTTTTGAAAACTATTTAAATATTATATTAGCATAAGTTAATTTTCATTTCCAAATGGCCAAAAAAAATTTAAGATAACATGAGGATCGATAAAACATATCTCATAAAATAATTTTTATACAAGTTTACTTCACATTCTTATCCATTCTCTTTTTTAACCCATATTTAATCATTTTAACTCTTACCATCACAACATTGGTTTTTACTCTTTAAGGATTAATATAATTACCATAAAATTAAAAAAGGCCAATAAATATATATTTGGTGAAATTTGAAACCTTATCCCAATCCATTATCATAATGTACTAATTTTAAGAATATTCAATCATTTAATAAGTTATTATTTATTTTAAAATATTATTAATGTCATTATTGACAGTATTCATTACATTGAATTTTAAAAAAAATCAATACCACAAGATAACTTATAGAAAAATATTTTATTATATCTATAACATGCTATTGTAATCTCTAAAATTATTGTATGAAATTATTTATATAAATTATATTTATTTTAATATTTTTAATATCATTTATTTTATATTTCTAATAATAAAATAATTACTTTATTAGTGTTGTGAAGGAATTTAAGCTAGTTATTTGTTCAAAAGAAATTCAAAATTAATTAATATGATGAGTATAAATCATTAATATCTAAAAATAATATTTATAATATAATATATATTCTAGATAACCCCATATTAATATGTTATACTAGTTAAAATTATGAATGTGAAGTCTTTGAATTTTCTTTAAATGAAATGTTATAATTTTGATAACCATATCCATGTGGACATAAATGGTCATATACCCAAATTTTGAATTTTTATGGACGAAAATTACTCATAAAATAATATTTTTTCATTTTTTGGATCATTTTATAGTCATTATCATTTTATTTGTAACTTATATTACATAATTTACCTTTTACCGCGGTAACAAACATTATCAATGTTATTATTCATATTAACCAAAAATAAAAGGGACCTATTCAATAAATTTCAAATTTAAGAATAAAAATGTGGAATACATTTTTTAAAATTATAAACATATAAGTTTCATTATTTAATTTAAAATTAACGAAAAAAATGCAATGAAAAATAGTTTTATTGGAAAATGCATTCTTATGAACAAAAATCTACTTACAGAAAGATAATGTATAACAATTGATAAAATAAAATTAATTAGATTATATATAAATAAATAGTAATTATGTTACATTGACATTAAATTAATATCATTAAGTTAATTTTAATATAAATAATTGAATAGTTTTATAAAATTTCACTAATTTTCATTATTCACTGAAAATTTAATATTTTCAGAAAATTCCCAAAAATTCAACATAAATTTTTTTTGAATATTATTATTTTAAAATTTTAGTTGATTTTATCAAATAAATTTTCAGAAAGTTTGAAAAATTATTTATATTTAGTTTATCATTAATATTGTTTTCTAAATAAAAAATATATTTGAAAAATTAAAAGATTTTTTAAAAAAACATTATTTATTTCTTAAGAATTAATACATAAATTTATAAGGAATATTAACCTAATAAATGTTTCATAATTTATTTATTACTATTCACAATCTAATTTAACATCTTGTTTACAATATTCATGTTAAAATAATAATATAACAAGAATATTATGGTTTTTTTTTAATCTTGGTGTTGTGTGCACCCCAAGTTATCTAGGAAATTGAATTTATTTAAGAATAAACATACCATAAAATATTGAGGTGTTAAATATAGGCTCCTTTATATAATCACCTAGTATTAATAACCCCACAAAATTTTGGTTGGGCATTAACCCAATCTTCACTCAGTGTACAACTAGTGATCCTAAATACCCACCTTTTTATACACTCCTTGGGAAATGATTTTTATATTTCAAATTACTTTTCATAAACCATAGTAACATATTTAAATATATGTTATCTATCATACTTTATCTCAATTTTGAATAAATTATACAATCGTTATTTTATATGGTGTGAACTAAAGGAATCATACTAAGAAATTTATTTCATTTATTGGGGGAAATATTAACATAACATATTCTAGTTCTCTAATATGGATATTTATATTGATTAAATATTTTATATTTATTCACTCTTTTTATATGATGAATTAATTATACCTAGTAATCGATTGGTGGGACCTAGTATTATATATTTCCTCAAGGTATTAGTAAGTCTCTAGAGTCAATCTACCCTTAGTATTTGGTGTATATCTTCCCAATTATTTATGACGTCATATCATAAGGCATACACAGTAAAATTGTGATGTTATAAATTATACATTCCATCATTATAAAATTAATTATTATTATTCATGTGAATATTTATATTTTATACTTGGATATAATTTATGTTCAAGGTATTTATGGGTTTTTATGGATATATTTTTATTTTATAAGATAAGAAAATGATATTATGATTTAAAATAAGGTGCATCATCTTATAAAGGTAAAATATTGGTTTTTAATGAAAGGGTTTCATGTTTTTCTAAGAAACCCTTTCAAATTATGATGTTTCTGTTATGATTTCTTATAAAAAATTATGAAAAAATTTGGGTAAATTTTGTATTCAAGAGTAACTAAGTGATTATTTTGAAATCCACATTTATTATGTGAAAAAGAAAACATATTTATGGGTTTTCATTAATTTCAAATGCTTTAATGACATTATATTAATTTTTTATCCCTTCATGATATTTTTTTATATCATCCCACATTTTCAAATGTTTTCCATTGGTCTTAATGAATTTTATGGATTATATAAATATCAATGGTGAAACATCTTGAATGATATAAATGTTTGATGAATGAATCATAAGTGTACACATTAGAACCTTTTTTAGTGAAATGTTGAAAAAACATTTATGGGATAATAAAATCTGTGTATTATGGGAATTATTAAATTTCATGAGGAATATATGGATTTTATAATGTAAATAATTTTTACTAATTCTGTAAAAATATAAACCTAAATTGTCTTTAGGATCTAAATGCCTCATTTTTTTGGACATTATTATAACGAAAGTTAAATTTGAGTTACTTAAATTGGTATAAATACCATCATGTAAAGAGAATGATGTTAGCACTGAATTTGGGTGTACATGTGTGGGACACTATAGTTCGTATAAAAGAAAAGATTTTAAAAAAAATAGTGTTTATGATTCATCTGATAGTTTTGGATAATAAGTTATAATTACTCTATAACTATAAAGGTTAGTATATTATGGATTATTATGGTTGGGTTTAATCACACAAATAGTTTTCAATAGAATATGACATGGTTGAGGATATTTTAATATTAATCCTCCTTATAAGATAGTTTATTTTTATTTTATTTGTTATACACACACTAATATTTTTTATTTTAGTAAATGGATGGAACCCGAAGGTTCCATGTTAACATTGGGTGTGAAGAAAAATATGATGGTTGCCATAATAATAAACCAAATGATAAAAGATCTAGAGTGAAAACTCTTTTTCTTATACCTAACAACAATCTAGAGTTGGGATTAATAATGTCAACCTATGTGTGTGTCTTAACACACCTACCTGACAAAAATGGAGTTTCATGGATGTTTCTATGATGAAGATTAATAAGGTAAGGATATTTAACTTCCTACATGTCAACAATGTGTGAATTTTCGCCCAATGAAATACCTCTAAGGAGCAGTTTAATGTTTCAAATGTAGAAAATGAGAGATTAGAGCAATAAACCTCTAAGTAGAATTGAAGAGTTTAATTAAAATAATATAGAAAAATAAAGTTCTTAGTAAGGTAATAAATAAATATTTTATATTTGTGAAGAATGGGGGTTATTTAAAATAATTTATAAGGTTGAAAGATAATTATGGGGATTAGAAAAATTGTGAGAATAAAATTTTATCAAAGATGTATTATATACAACGGAGAATGAATAAATTGTGAATAACATAGAGAAATTATGAATTATATTAACATTTTTTCTTATGATTAATGTATGAAACATAATTATTTTTATATTGATGAATATTAGTACATTATTCATATTTTTTATTATAGGAAGGATTTATTAATAAATAATATGAAAAATATTGGTTAATGGTTTTTCAATGATGTTTAATAATTGAATTTTAAACATATAAGGTTTGGAGGGTTAGTATGTGGTGTTATTTTATTTATGGATTGATAATCTTCAAGGATAATCATATGTTAAAATGTCTATACACCCATTTTGAGGACTTATGTGATTGTATAGTATAGTGAGTAATGATATTTTTAGGGTATTATTATTGGGTTATAGGAAAAATACATGAATTAAACCATTATAGAAGATATTTTCTTTGATATTTAGGTAGTTTATGCATTGAGTAAATTAATTTTGGGAATATCAGTTAAGATTACAATGGGTAATAAAATTTAAATTTGTGATTAAGTGATTTAGGTTATTTTTTATTAATTTATATATGTTGGGTTTTAATTAACTATTAAGGAATATATATCCCTTAGGTTTAGCAACTGACTTACTATGAAGGTTATTTTGGAATAATATTATTTTTGGGATGTAATTTGTAATGTAAAGATTATATTTAGGGTTAATTTGATCTTTGATGTTGATGTAATTAGGGTTAATTTGGATAATGAGTTTATTATATTTTTTTAAACATATGCTTTATCCTATAAATAACCATGTATTGAAATGTTAATTGGTGATTAGTTGTTTATATTTTTTCAAAATTTTCAACATATTTTTGGAAAATTCTATGATTAAAGTGACTATGAATTTTTTGGATAATATTATAGTTTCTATAGGAAATGATTAATTTTAAATGAGGAATGAATATTGAGTAAACCTTTGGATGTATTTGTGATTTTCTGGGGTTTTATATCATACAAATTCAATATAATTTGGAAAATATTAGTACATTTTAGAGAACATGTGATCAGGGAATATACATTTTTTGGAATGTGATTTATTAGTGATTAATGTTTAGAAAAAACCATTAAGTTGATATTTGAATAATATGTAATAAAATTATTCTAATATTTTTGTTTCAATTTGTTATAGAATATTTTGAAGAGTTTTAATGTTTTTTATTTATGGAATTCTATAAGATGAAAATTGAGGGTTATTGTTGAAGCTTTGGAGATTAATGAATTATTTCTTCATATGAAGGTTTAGTCATATTGGATATTATCTTCAATTGTAATAAAAATTTTTGTTTCGGTTAATGGATATAAATATGAGAAATAAATTTTCAATCATTTTATAGATTTTATTATACATTAAAAGTTAATTTTAGTGCTTTATTAGTTAAAAAATCATCATGTTTATTTATCATATGAGATGAATTAGAGTTAGAAATCTATTCAAAAATTAACATAAGGATGAAATTATTCTTATAGTATATAACGAAATCAAGTAAGTATATTTTCTATTATTCTGTATCTTGATTTTAAAATAATTCCTCTACTCAATTAATAGAGAAATAAATTTTTCATGACATATGTGGAAAATAACACTCAGCTATCAAGGTATGTTTTTTTAAATATAGTCAAAATTATGAGTCATATAATGGTAAATAAATTTTTTTATAAATATTTAAGAGATAATATGTTACCTAGTGGTAATTTAGATATTTCTTATCATGGTAAAATTTACATTTAAGATTATACTACTGTCTAGATTAATTTATTTTGGTGAGAACAAATTCAAATTATATGGATGTAATTTTTATAATAGAGGGGGAGAATATAAAAACCAAATATTTAAATATTTATTTATCAAATAAATTAAAATGGTGTCCAATAATGTGTACCACATGCAACAACAATCCTAAACAAACCATGATATACTACAGAAATATTATTTTTTAAATATAAATGTTATAACCTAGCTATTTAATTGGCGTGTATGAAAATAGATAACCATATTATAAAATATGTGTAGAAAATTTTTCTATGTACAAATTTATTGACTAGTTCCTGGGAAATAATTACAAAATTTTTTATAATAAAAATGAAACCATATAAGGACGAGAATAAGAAAAGTATTAAAGGGTCATTTTTCAATAAAAGTAGTTTTATTGTGTATTTTGTATTTTCATTTTTTAGATAAATTTAAAAACATTAATATTTATTTTGATAAAAAATATTTCATTTTATTTTTATTTATATATAAATTATCTTATGATTACTTTTTTTGAAATGATAAATCTACGTTTTATATTTTTGAAATCTATGTAATGTTTTTATTCAAATAAACAACTATTTTGGTACTTATTTTTAATAATGTTTTCAAAGGATTACATTAGGTTTTATTTTGGTTTAAAAGATAAATAATTATTTTATTATTCATCCTAATCTAGTTAATTCAATTGGAATCAATATTATACAGTATTTTCCTTTAAAATCATTTTTATGCTTAAAATGGTATTTTTTTCTACAAATGGATTTCATTGCATTTTGTGAAATTATATTAATAGTAATTTTCAACTATTTTGTAAAATGAATCTGTAAAGACCCGTAAATTACAAGGAATTTGTTTTAAAATTCTTTGGGATTTTACGAGTACGCAGTTTCTGACGGCACCTGATTCTGAGGCCCAATGTGCCTGGAATCAATTTACGATGTTTAGCTCGGGTACGTTCAGTGAACGAATGAGCAGGTTTTTCTATCTTTTAAACCGGTGCTCAGAATTGAAATCTGAGGGCAACGATGAATTCGCAGCGCCGGTAATGGCTTAAGAGGACATTTACCGAAGATTTGTTTGCATTGGAAGTGAGGATTAAAAAAAGTGGATTAAATGAAAAGTGAATAAAATTGTGGTACGATTTTATTTCTTTTTCTAAGATGGTTTTATCCTACATGGGGGAGTTTGGGTGGGACCCACTAGCATCCTAACTACCCATGTGAGGATAAATGTAAGGTGGGGCCCACACGAGCCCCAACCTTTTCACATTCCATAACCCCTTAACCCCTTGGAATTAATTGTGTAACCCTTCCTCCTTCCCTCTCTCTCCCCCTTAACTCTTTCCAACACACATTATACTATTAACTGAACCACGTCAATTAGTTAATGAAGTGTTTGAATTTTTGAATTTTAAAAGTCTTGGTATAAACAATTAAAATAAGGGGTGACCTTATTTTAATTTTGGTTGGCACGTTGTGTGGGAGTTTGGGGAGAGAGCCATGTGTAAAGAAAGAAGGAAGCCCCTCCATCGTTGAAGGACGTCATCCTCTCCAAGAAGAATGACACCTCTTCGATGTAGAGCACTGAACCCATGAATATCAACGATGCGCAATCCTCTTCTTCTCCCCGTGATAAAAGAGGAGACGCCATTTCCTCGGGCGCACACCGATGACGACAGAAACGACGCCATCATCTACGGCACTTGACAACCGCGAACTTATTTATGAGGTAGGGTTGTGTTTTGATTGCATAATGATTGGTTTTCCTTCCATGTTGTTGTTCCTCATAAACCACTTGTTATCGGACTAATGCGGAAGAGACCGAACCAAACTAACACGGACTGATTCCTCTGTCGTTCTTGTGAATATGTGGAGTTCTTCAAGTGTTCTTGAGCGGTAAATCAAGTTATGTTTTCAGAGCTGATCGGAGGCCTAAAAACATCTTAAATGGCCTCAGAGCATCGGGGCGACCTAGAAGCGGATGTATTGAAGAAATCGGATCATCGAAATGAAGAACGAACACCTCGGGAGGCGTGTTGGACAGAGGCGTTGTTTCTGGAAAATTCTTGAAAACACGACATGTACACCGGAAGCACACGCCGTGTAGTACAAGCGTATTGTGGCTTCCATTTCAGACTTTATAAAAGTAACACATGGTGTGTGATTCTAGACACACGGTGTGTACTCTCCACACTGATTGTCAGAGGAGGCTTCGATGGACATGGCGTGTATTCAGGGAAAATACATAGACACGGAAAGCAATACTTGCCCAAGTAACACGACGTGTATTCACTTCATATAAAGGTAGACGTGGCTTCGCAAGGCTCGGCGTGTAATCTGGGAGATACACGTACACGGTCAGAACCACACAGCCAAGAGGCATGGCGTGTACTACCTTCACCATGGAAGAAGTGGATTCGTGATGACTCGGCATGTATTCTAGGAATACACGGACTTGGGGTGGAGTACATGGGCATGTAATCCACCACACGGCCAGGCATGGCCAGCGCACATGGAACCGACCCTAGTGGTTTGGACACGGCGTGTAACCATACCACACACTGTGTACTTACTTATCTACATGACTAGCCTTGTGACATGGGATGTTGCACACGGTCAGTACCCGGTGTCTGATGACACGATGTGTATCGCTTACCTACACGCCGTGTACTTTAGGAAAATGGCTTGGTTGTTTTGATCTCTGTGACTTGGGTACGTTTTTATTGTTTTTTCCCCTATGCTGTAGGATGGAACTATGGGATACATTAATTATGGACATCGTGACAGTTGATGTATCGATCTTTGACTTGAGGAGTGGACCCTCCGGTAATCATGCGTGCTGTGTGCGGGAACCCTAGAGCTGGCTGCGACTTCGAAGACGATGACGACTGTACTTAGATTCTACGTGGGTTCGGCAGTGAGGAAGACTGTACTTGGATCCTACGTGGGTTCGGCAGTGAGGATGACTGTACTTGGATCCTCTGTGGGTTCTGCAGTGAGGACGAATGTACTTGGATCCTACGTGGGTTCGACAGATATGGTTACTGTACTAGGATCCTACATGGGTTTGGCAGCAATGACATCTGTACTTGAATCCTACGTGGGTTCGGTAGGGAAGATTATTCAGAGGATACATCTATAATCTTCACCCCTCTTCATGAGTAGTATACCTGTGTGAGTTGAGTCTTGACATTCAATCAATATCATCGATATGATTGACTTGATTTCCTATGTGGTCTGGGTTGTGCTTTCCTGTGTGGATTGGGTTGTACTTGGGATCGTGAGTTGGAGTCGAACTGGAATTGATGACTTAGATATATATATGGGAATATACCTAAGTAGAGTTTATTGATACTTCGTGTTATTTATATTTCATTTTTTGTATATCCTTTATGGATTCTGGGAGACCCTCGGGAGTCTTGAGGTCCCTACTGAGTATCGTATACTCACCCCTGCATGGGCTATGCCCACAATGCATTGTGTTGGTTGCAGACGACAGACAACACTGATCAAGGTGGAGTCTAGTGGAGAAGAACGGTACCCGGAGGTGGACCACTTGGCGAGACGTACACGGAACGGAAGGTCGGACCTGAGGAGTTGAGGAGACCATCTGTACCCACCCTTCAGGTTGGATAGTCGGAGGACAACCCGGTGGTTGCGGATTTACTTTACTGCTGCTGTATTTTCTTTCAATTGTACTGTACATTCAGTTGGGTTTGTATTCTAGCCCATTTACTTTCCAGCACTTACTTTTGTACTCAGTTTATTTAGTGTTTACTTCAGCTTGCATACTCTATTGTGTTTGTTTACTTTTATAAAGGCAATTTCTTCCCATTTATCAGGGTTTATGCCTTTGGTGCTAGTCGCCAGCCCCTGGTCTATGGGAGGCGGGCTTGGGGTAGTCACGGCACGGGCCCCGAAGACAGGTCATGACAAATTGGTATCAAAAGAAGGTTCTACCACAGAACTTAGGACTCAGATAATATATTTCTGTGAAGCAATAGTGTTAAGCGTATTGAGTGTGGTTATCAGTCCAGGGAGTCTAGTGTCGGTGCGGTAGCCGACTTATCCATACACAAGCACCCTGACTTTTGATTTCCGACTCAGTGCTTGAAAACATAAATTGCACATGTGTTTCAAAAGTTTTCTTTGTGATTACTTTGATTCAGCTCACCAGGTATACCATATTAACAGTGGCACACCTGATTCTTTTCAGAATAGCCCCATGACAACAGCCAGCTAGGGTTCTGAGCTTTGTGTGAGATGGAAGCCCACCGAGCGACGAGGCCTCGGTGTAGGTCCCCATTACATTTGAGGCACCAGTGGTACCTCTTCTTGTTGGGCAACCGAAACCACCAGCCCCAGCAGCGGAGAGTGCACACCACCTGAGTACTCTGCATGAGTTTTATCGATAAAGGCCGCCCAGGTTCTGCAGAGAGACGGACCCTCAGGCAGCCGAGGATTGAGTGGAGGCTTTTTTCTGAGTCTTCAAGTTAGTAGGGACACCAGCTGACCTCATGGTGATCCTTGCGGTGAGTCTCCTGCATGTAGCAGCAGGTAGATGGTGGAGCTTAATGCTCCAGGTGCATGACGAGGAATCTCTACTATGGATGGACTTTGAGAGTCTCTTCCGCTCGGAGTTCATTCCAGCCTCCCTCCATGCAGTGCGCATCCAGGAGTTACTACAGCTGCGGCAGGGCATCATGATAGTAGCCCAGTACTCAGCGATATTTACCAACATCTCGCGCTACTCCATGGACATGGTACGAGACCCATTCTTCCGAGCCCAGACCTTCGAGCCGGGACTGAGGCATGAGATCATGGCTTCAATGATCTCCCTTAGCATTCCGATGTAGGCAGGAGTATTGGAGCGAGCACTACAAGTAGAAAGCTTCCTTGCTGAGCATACGCCCACAGCGAGGACTACTGCAGGGCAACACGTGGCAGAGTCTTCTGCAGCCGGCAGTAGACAGATGTCGCAGAGGTCCAAGAAGACCAGGACATTAGGTGGGAGACGTTAGGATACCAGTTCAGAGGTGCGGGGCACATGCAGCAGATCTAGTCATACGAGAGACAGACAGTGCTATGCATGCGGTGGGTAGGGCCACATGGCTCATGACTCCCTGACCCGCCATGTAGAGGAGCAGCAGACAGCTGAGAGACCACCTAGGCAGAGGCAGAGGCTTGACTATGGCGGTCTGAAGGGATCAATTAGATGAGGTAGAGGAGCTGTCTGAGCAGTAGGTGGTGGACGACGCTTTGAGGCTCTACCACCACCACCACCAGGAGGTCCACCCCGACCACAGGGAGCTACCAGATAGAGGCAGACTTAGCTTCAGGTGGTGAAGGATTATGACCACGGTGCACCTGAGATGATTCGAGGTACTATCTGTGTCTACTCCACCCTTGCTGCAGTTTTTATAGACATAGGAGCAAGTCATTCTTTCATTGTCGCTGCCCTTGTTCGGAGCTCGGAGATTCCGATGGAGTCATTTGCTCGATCCTTATGGCTAGAGACTCATAAGGGAGAATACTCGACGATTACAAACTAGTGTCGGCAGTGTGAGATTACTCTAGGAGGTGAGAGCTCTGGCTGGGATCTTCTTGTAGCGATGTTGACGCCTTACGATGTCTTCTTAGGTATGGACTGGTTATGTACAGTCCATGCCCAGATTGACTATACTAGGTGCAATGTGTGGTGTGTCCGCACAGATGGGAGCGGGTTCACCTTCACTGGAGAGAAGGGAGCCTTTGTAGTGCAGGATAGACTTACACAGATGAGAGGGCATCTGATCACACATCAGTTGGCTAGTCTCATCCTCAGAGCAGTTGATGTACGGAGTCGGAGTTTTCCTATTATGGTGGATCATTATGCGGACGTTTTCCCTGATGATGTTCTAGGACTACCTCCTCGCAGAGAGGTAGACTTATACATTGAAATGTGCCCCGGGACAGCCCCGATATCTACTCCAGCATATTGGATGGCTCCTGCTGATCTTCGTGAGCTACGGGTACAGCTGGAGGACTTGCAGGGCAAGGGATTCATCCGACCCAGTGTTTCACCCCAGGCTTCTCTGATTTTATTCCCCCAAAAGGTGGATGGGAGCTTACGACTGTGTGTCAACTACCGTCTCCTGAATCAAGTGACCATAAAGAACAAGTATCCACTTCGGAGGATTAACGACCTCTTTTATCAGCTCAAGGGAGCATGATGGTTCTCGAAGATAGACCTCAGGTCAGGCTATCATCATCTCAGAGGTCGAGACGAGGATGTGAAGAAGACGAACATTAGGTGTCGGTATGGCCACTGTGAGTTCTGGGTTATGCCATTCGGCGTAACCAATGATACATCAGTTTTCATGAGTCTAATGAACAGGATATTCTAGCCATACCTAGATTGATTTGTCATAGTCTTCATCGACGACATATTGATTTACTCGACTACTGAGGAGGAGCACGCCTACCACTTGCGGGTTATACTGGACACACTCTAAGAGAACCAGCTTTATGGTAAGCTCTCTAAGTGTCAACTCTGGATTCGAGAGGTCCACTTCTTGGTGCAAGTCATATCTGAGGCAGGAGTTGTGGTGGATCCTGTGAAGATTGAGGCAGTACTAGCTTGGGAGCCACCCAGGAGTGTGACGGAGGTGCAGAGTTTCCTAGGTCTGGTTGGGTACTATCAAATATTTGTGTCAGACTTCTCCAGAGTAGTGGCACAACTTTCATCTTTGAAGAAGAAGGGAAAACGCTTTGTGTTGTCAGATAGATGTCATCAAATCTTCCAGGAGATGAGACATAGATTGACCTGTGCACCCATCTCGAGGCTACCGGAGGACGGAGTAGGGTACATAGTTTACTGTGATGTATCAGGGACCGGACTCGGGTGTGTCCTGATGTAGTAAAGGGCAATGATCGCCTATAGTTCTCTACAGTTGATTCAGCATGAGCAGAACTCCGCTACCCCTGACCTAGAGTTACCAGCAGTGTTCTTCGCCTTGAAGATGTGGCAGCACTATCTTATGAGAGAGTGATTTACAGTCTACTCTGACCACCAGAGTCTCAGGTATATCTTCTCGTAGAAGGACCTGAACCTGAGACATCGGCGATGGCTCGAGTTCCTCCAGGACTATGACTTTGAGATAGTCTATACTCCTAGGAAGGGGAACGTAGTAGCTGATTCTCTTAGCAGGAGATCGGGTATTCAGATACATGGAGAGGTGACAGAGTAGCTAGCCATGTTGCAGATATCCTTCATGGATAGAGATGGAGCAGCCTTTCTATAGTCGCTCATAGTCACTCCTCCACTACTTCAGCTGTTCAGAGAGGTAAAACATAGGGACGTTGACTATGAGACGTGACGTTCTTAGATATCCACAGGACATGCACCTGATGGATTTTCTGTCGGAGGAGAGCACGTCATCCTCTTCAGGGGACGTACCATGGTACCATTTGCATTACAGGAGGAGGTGCTGAGCGATTTTCACAATTCCTCATTGGAGGTACATCCAGGAGTAGCAAAGATGTACCAAGATCTCAGACGAAAGCACTAGTGGCCGAGTATAAAGAAGTTGGGTGTAAAGTTTGTTTCACGATGCCTCACTTGCCAGCAGGTGAAGGCAGAGCACCAGGTATCGGCAGGCTTGGTGCAGCCCTTAGAGGACACGGAGTGGAAGTGGGACAGGATATCCATGGATTTCATGACGGGGCTCCCTTGTACTTCTAAAGGACATGACTCCATCTTGGTGATTGAAGACCGACTCACTAAATCGTCCCACTTCCTACCTATCAGAGAGAAGGGAATAGTAGAGATCTTGGGACGCCTCTACGTTCAAGAGATTGTACAGCTTCATGGTGTGCCATCATCTATCGTCTCTGATTGAGATGCTCACTTTACGTCCCGGCTTTGGAAGGGGTTGTAGGAGGAATTTGGGACGCAGCTACGCCTGAGCACTTCCTTTCATCCTCAGATGGATGGCCAGATGGAGAGGACCATTCAGAATCTCGAGGACATGCTTCATGCATGAGTCCTCGGCTTTGTTCACAGTTGGTAAGATCACCTACCATTGGTGGAGTTTTCGTACAACAACAGTTACCACTCCGCCATCGGGATGGCACCATATGAGGCATTGTATGGCTGACCTTGCAGATCACTTCTGTGCTGAACTAACCCTGGGGAGTCAGCACTCATAGAACCATAGATGGTCCAGGCTACGACAGAGAAGGTACAGATCATCTAGGAGTGGATGAGGACTTCTTAGAGCTGACATAAGTCCTATTCTTATAGGAGGCGGAGACCACTGGAGTTTGAGGATGGAAACCATGTTTTCTTATGGGTCTCGCCTCGATGTGGATTACGGAGATTTGGCCAGGGTGGCAAGTTATCTCCATGCTTCATCGGACCTTTTTAGGTTCTCAGCTGGATAGGCGAGGTGGATTATTGTCTGGCTCTTCCACCTCAGTTGCACTAGGTGCACGACGTCTTCCACATATCTCCACTAAGGAGATACGTGCACGACCCGACGCCTATCATTGAACACGGGGAGTTGTACATTGATGACAGGGAAACTTTTGTGAAGGTATGGGTGGAGATCGAGGATTGATAGGACCGGGTCCTACGTGGATGGACGATTCCTCTAGTGCGCATCCGGTGGCAGCACAGGACCCTTTAGGAGAGTACATGGGAGCGGGAGATGCATTCACAATACCCTCATTTCTTTCCCTATTTTATGATGTAGCTTTACAGGGACGTAAAGCTCTAAGGTGAGAGTAATGTAATGACCCAAAAATTACAAGTAAGATTTTTTTTAAATACTATGGGATTTTATGAGTATTCAGTTTCTAATGGAACCTGATTCTGAGGCCCGGTGTGCCCAGAATCAATTTCCAAAGTTTAGCTCGGGTACGTTTAGTGAACGAATGAGCGGGTTTTTCTATCTTTTGAAGGGGTGCTCGGAATTGAAATCTGAGCGCACTGATGATTTCGCAGCGCCAGTAATGGCTTAAGAGGACCATTACAGAAGATGCATTTTCATGGGAAGTGATGTTTAAATGAAGTGGATTAAATGAAAAGTGAATAAAATTTTGGTACAATTTTATTTCTCTTTCTAAGATGGTTTTATCCTACATGGGAGAGTTATGGTGGGACCCACTACCATCCTAACTACCCATGTGACGATAAATTTAAGGTGGGGCCCACACAAACCCCAACCTTTTCACTTTCCATAACCCCTTAACCCCTTGGAATTAATTGTGTAACCCTTCCACCTTCCCTCTCTCTCCCTCTTAACTCTTGACAACACACATTATACAATTAATTGAACCACTCCAATTAGTTAATGAAGTGTCTGAATACTTGAAATTTAAAAGGCTTGGCCTAAATAATTAAAATAAGGGGTGACCTTATTTTAATTTTGGTTGGTTGGTTTTGTGGGAGTCTGTGGAGAGAGCCTTATGTAAAGAAATAAGGAAGATCCTCCATCATTAAAGGACGTCATCCTCTCCGTGAAGAACGACACCTCTTCGACGTAGAGCATCTAACCCATAAAGATCAACGATGCGCAATCCTCTTCTTCTCCCCGTGATAAAATAGGAGACGTCATTTCCTCGGGTGCACACCAACGATGATGGAAACGACGCCATCATCTGCGACGCTTGAGAACCGCAAACTTCTTTAAGAGGTAGGGGTGTGTTTGGATTTGGTAATGATTGGTTTTCCTTCCATGTTGTTGTTCCTATTAAACCACTTGTTATCAGACTAATGTGGAAGGGACCAGACCAAACTAACATGGACCGATTCCTCTATCGTTCTTGTGAATATGTGGAGTTCTTCAAGCGTTATTGAGCGGTGAATCAATTTATGTTTTCAGAGCCGATCAGAGGCCTAAAAACATCATGAACAACCTCATAGCATCGGTGCAACCTAGAAGCAGATGTTTTGTAGAAATTGGATCATCAGAACAAAGAATGGACACCTCGGGAGGTGTGCTGGCTAGAGGCATCATTTCTGGAAAATTCTAGAATACACGGCGTGTACACCAGAAGCACAAGTCGTGTAGTACAAGCATAATGTGGCTTCCATTTCGGACTTTAGAAAAGTAACACAAGGTTTGTGATTCTAGACACACGGCGTGTACTCTCCACATTGTTTGTAAGAGGATTCTTCGATGGACATGGTGTGTATTCAGGGAAAATACACGGACACTGGGAGCAATACACGGCCAAGTAACATGGTGTGTATTCACTTCATAGAAAGGCAGAAGCGGATTCGCGTTGCTCGGAGTGTAATCTGGGAGATACAAGGACACAAGCAGAACCACACGGCCAAGAGGCATGGCGTGTACTACCTTCACCATACCAGAAGCGGCTTTGTGATGATGCGGCATGTATTCTGGGGATACACGGACACAGGGTGGAGTACACGGGCATGTACTCCACCAAACGTCCAGGCATGGCCACTGCACATGGAACCGACCCTAGAGGTTTGGACATAGCGTGTAACCATACCATATGTCATGTACTTACTTATCTACATGACCAGCCCTGTGATATGGGCCGTTTCACATGGGCAGTACCCGGTGTCTGATGAAACAGCATGTATCACTTACCTACACGCCGTGTACATTAGGAAAATGGCTTCGTTGTATTGCTCTCCATGACTTGGACATGATTTTCTTGGTTTTTACCCTATGATGTGGGATGGAACTATGGGATAATTCAACTATGGACTTCGTGACAATTGATGTAACGATCTATTACTTGAGGAGCAGACCCTCCGGTAATCAAGCATGCTGTGTGAGGGAACCCTAGAGCTGGCTGCGACTGTGACGATGATGATGACTGTACTTGGATTGTACATGGTTTTGGTAGCGAGGACGACTGTACTTGGATCCTATATTGGTTCGGCAATGAGTACGACTATACTAGGATCCTCCGTGGGTTTGGCAGCGAGGATGATTGTACTTGGGATCCTACGTGGGTTCGGTAGCTATGGTTATTGTACTAGGATTCTACATGGGTTCTGCAGTGATGACATCTGTACTTGGATCCTACGTGGGTTTGGCAGGGAAGATTATTTAGAGGGTACATCTATCATCTCAACCCCTCTTCGTGAGTAGTATACCTGTGTGAGCTGAGTCTTGACTTTCAATCTATATCATCGATATGATTGACTTTCTTTCCTGTGTGGTATGGGTTGTTCTTTCCTGTGTGGATTGGATTGTACTTGGGCTCCTGAGTTGGAGCCGAACTGGAATAGATGACTTAGGTATATGTATGGGAATATACCTAAGTAGAGTTGGTTGATACTTCGTTTTATTTATCTTTCCTTTTTGGTATATTCGTTATGGATTTTGGGAGACCCTCAGGAGTCTCGGGGTCCCTACTGAGTATCGTATACTCACCCGTGCACGGGTTATGCCCACACTATGTTGTGTTGGTTGCAGACAAGAGATAGTACTAATAGAGGTGGAGTCTAGTGGAGCGGGACGGTACCCGGAGGTGGACCACTTGGCGAGACGTACACAGAACGGACGGTCAGAGACGAGGAGCTGAGGAGACCATCTGTACCCACCCTTCAGGTGGGATAGCCGGAGGATGGCCCAGTGGTTTCTGATTTACATTACTGCTGCTGTATTTTCTTTTAGTTGTACTATACTTTATGTTGGGTTTGTATCCTTGCCCATTTACTTTCTAGTACTTAATTTTTTACTCATTTTTATTAGTCTTTACCTCATCTTTCATAATCTATTGTGTTTATTTACTTTTATAAAGTCAATTCCTTTCCTTTTATCGGGGATTATGCCTTTGGTGCTAGTCGTTAGCCCCTAGCCTATGCGAGACAGGCTTGGGGTAGTCACGGCACGGGCCCCGAGGACGGGTCGTGACAGAATCCCAAAAAATGGTTTAAATAGTTTTAATCATTAGGTTCAAATAATATTATATGGTTTATTCAATTCTTAGTCATAATAAATATTAACTGTAGTAAAATATTCTCACCACTGTAAAGGGAAAAATGGGTTAATTGAGGTCAAAAATATGGGATAAGGTCTCAAAATATACAAAACACATGACTTTATTATATTAGATTAGTTTACAGTGACTATAATCATCATATCTTCAAAAATATTTCATTTTGGTTCCACATTCCTTTAATTGCGGCCATTATTTTGTTTTAAGTTATGGATATTTACAAAATATCACCTTTTCACACTTATTATATTGAGATGATAATAATATAGATATAAATTATATATTAATGAATATATATGGTATGTTAATGGTGAATAAATTATATATATGATATTAATTTTTAAAAAAATTTGGTAACGGTATAATTACCAAGGATGACTACACATCATTGATGTAGAAATTATAAAAGCAAGAAGAAATAAAAGAAAATAGTTTTAAAAATAAAAATATGTTTTTTTTTATAATTTAGTGTCTTAAAATATTTTTATAGATCAATATTAAATATTTCAAATGTTATAAATTTTCAAATTCTAACTCTATTGGTATTCTGATTTCATTAAAGTAAAATTATGTTAATTTTTATGAAAATGACTTTTAGTATGTTTAATAATAAATAATATTTTAAATTTTTTTTTAAAAATAAAAAAAATATAAAAGGAAAATTAGGATATTATATAGTCTACAAGGGAATACATGGTCTGTTTTTTGAAAATTTTCAATTTTAATGTTTTCTTTCAAAACCCTTAAATACTTAATATTTGCGGAATTTCCATATATTGTTTTCCTATAATAGGGGAATTAATATAATCATTCAAAAGGAAAATATGATTTTAGTTTTATCTCAATAATCTACCAAATTCACCCTAAAAATAACAAAAACCACATTCCCAATCCCTTAATTTGACCATAAACCTGTTCTCTAAAGGTGTTAGGTTAAATCAAAATGAGGATGCTAGAAGAAGAGGTTGTTGTCTTTACTAATCAATTTCATGTTGTAACACCCCGACCCCAGTTTCCTAGAGTCGTTGTATTATTTTAATACATTATCATGATTAAAAGGAATCATTTACTCAAGGATCGATCAGTTTAGCATTCTTGGAAAATATATTACATATATAAACATTACATTAAAATTTCTAAAATAAAACACAACATAAATATTCCTTTGAAAATGACATTATTACCCTATGTTAACCCTTAATATCAATCATAATAAACTTCTTCGCATCCTGGGAAAAATAAAATAGCAGAAATTAGTGAGTTCATATGCTTAGTAAGGATAACAATTTACTAGAAACTATCATAAAAACATATATATTAAAAGAAATGTATACAACTAAAACACAAGCCTTTTATAATTAAACATCAACATAATATGGAAAAGATAAATCATATAATTCCATTTACTTATTCGCATGGATATTCTACTAGTCGAATAATCACATGTAGTATCAATAGCTAATTTCATAATGATGGAATGAATAATATCAGACATCATAACCACATAGTTAAGGCCTCATGCCTAGACTAAAAATAAAGATATTATCAAGTCCTTTTCCCGAGGAACTAGTTTGTCTCATGAGTCATACCAATTCATCAAGGGGTTATATTGGGCGCCACCCGCCACTTACTAAGTCCAATGCATTCCTCGTATGAAAATGTTGAAACATAACATAAATATTTGTATTAAAACTAGCATACAAAATTTCAATACATTAACCATAAACCATGAATTGTATAAAAATAGAACATCCATAGTCAAACATATCATAACTCATTCAATATAATATGGATGATTGTACTATAATAACTCATCCCCAATCAAGATTAATATTCGGTAAAGGATGTTGATATAGTTGAAAATGTTCTATAAAACTCCTTTAGAGAAATACCCCATTTTTTAAATCATTTAAAAGCCACACATTTATAAAGGAATTAATTTAAAATGGATTTTTTAATCAAATTTTCTCGATACCACTTTGAAAATTGTTGATGGAATTAACATTTTAAAATAATCAAGTCCATAAAAATAAATCATTAAAGTCATTTTTAAAACATGGACTTTAATTAAAAATATTTAGAAAAATAAATCATTGTAACATTTAAAATGTTGATATTGCTAAATATTTCGACGAAAAAAACCTTAAAATATTGATTTTGAAAACATTTTTATGAAATAAGTACATGGATGTTAAAAATGTCCCAATAAATACTTACACATAAACAGTCTCAGATAATAATCAGATTGAGGAATTAACCCTTACCTTGTACTTTCCTTTGGTCAAGAGTACGTTTAACTTCATATATAATGACCATAGTATGTTATTAAATTATAAAAGAACTATATTCAGATTTAAGATATCATACTTGATTAATTTATGGAATTATACTACCCATTTAATAATAATTTATATGTTAAAATAACATTTCGGGTAATAATCACTTTCTCTATCATACGTGTTTTATGTTGTTATTCTTGATCATATTTGTTATATCATGATTTTATTAATTCAATAATATAAAAAATTAATTATTTATCATATATATTCATAATATAAGTATGCATAATAGATATATATATTAAATGTAAAATACCATTTATGAAGATGGTAGGTTGTACATACGCATAAACATCGTTTCCATTTTCATAGCGTATTAAACACAAGTTAGTAAAATGGATAAATGTAAATACACACACACACATATATATATATATATAGTAGCTTTATTGTTTCATATATTACATACTTATTAATAATATATATTTATAATCATCCTTTAATGGTGAACGTGGAAATGAATCTCATCACGTCGTGGAGATAATATGCCCTACGTATGCACGAGCGATAATATCAATCTATTAATTGTAAAAATGTATGAAATTGGATGGTATATTATATATAAATAATAAATAACATGTTATATTTATTATTTATATCAATTATAATAATTATTATACCCATCCACATAATGAAGTGTTGAATAACAAACTACACCATAAAGTGGAGATGGTAAGTCGTACGAACGCACGTATAGTGACTTTGTCATTAGTAGGATGGATAGAATAATGAATACGGTTGTACCATATTTATAATAACATCCCATCATGTATAATCTATTGGATTTATTATTTTTTAATGTAAACAACAAATAAATAGAAAGTGTAAGAAGAAAAGAACTTGAAAGAGGTGATGAAATTATTATCTCTTCAACGGGTGCTTCCTTTTGATTAGATCAAAAGGGATCCTTTGGTTGGATTTATGATCAAATTAATTCCTCTATGTTGAATTTAGGGTAGTTGGGAAGATATTTTAATAGATTTTGGATGATCCAAATGCCTTTGGAGGTGAGATTTTGAGAGAAGGGGAAGTACCCTTTAATAAAAGAGGTGAGGGTCACTTTAAGAAATGTTTGAAATATTATATTATTATAAAATAATTTTCGGTTTCTAATTGATCCAAATAGATTTATTTATATTCTATGGTGGGTATAGGTCTAAATACTCTCAACCAATTTGTTTTAGACAGGGTTAGGTTTCCATATTAACCTTATCTATTAGATTTAACTCTTAGTTAAATAGTTTAACTTTCATCATATCTTCTTGTATTTTTATATTACATGGTTAATAAACTAACTATAAAATATCAAGATAATCTGAAGTGGTTCTAAAATGACATATATATAATTATATAAGTTCTTTGTCTGAACCTTATATTTTTTAGAATATTATATCATTTAATAATATAGTATTTGTTTTAAAAACACATATATGTCTATTTTGACACTATTTAGTATTTGGTCTTTTTGAAAGTCAAAAATACATGATTACTTAGAAAAGAAATAAATTAAATCAACTGTAACATGTCATATTAACATATAAAAATCTTGAAATTAATAAAAAGTCTAAATTTACATTTTTTTATATTTTTAATATCAATTATTTTTATCTTTCATTGATAAGGTAATTATTGTATCATCATTGTGTCATAAATAAATTTAATAATTTAATGTCTAAAATTTAAAAATAAAATACCATGATTTGGGAAATATTTTAATATGTATAATTAATATTTATTGTCTAATTTATCTTATTTATAACCCTATATTAAAAATGGTGTAATTATTACCATTTGAATTTAAATCTTTTAACTCTTCTTTAAATAAAATAATAATAAATGTCCTAATCTAATCCAAGTGGATAAAAAAGATCATATTTTATTAAAAATGTTTATTTTGGTCTATATACACTTATCCAAGAGAATTGGTAAATGTTTTGGGGTAATTATAATATCATTTTTACCTTTAATTACACAATTTACTTTTAACCGAGGCATATAAATTTGAAAAGATATTATTCAAAAAAATTTATTTTCATCCTATTGAACCATATTTTACTTATTGATATCAACCTAGTGTCTAGGAATTTTTAAATCCAATTCATAGAAGCGGTAAAAATACATTTTATAAAAAATTTCAAATTTACTGAGAAGGTGGGTAAAAGGCGCTAAATAGTTCAATAAAAATTTATATATCTAATCATATAATAAAATAACACCAATGAATTAAATTGAACATATATTGGTATTATGTATCTATTTTTACATAAAATAAATTTCAATAACATATATAATGATTTAAATAAAAATTCGGTTTTAAATAATAACGTAGTGTTTTACAGTTTTCATCAAAAATTGAAATGGTTCAGCAAAAATACCAAAAAATCACCCTAAGATAATTTTAATATTATGAATTAAAAAATGATTTCTATTTTACCAAATTCAAAACATAGATGTTGAATTAATTAATTTAAATTTAATTCCCGTTGTCAAAAACAAAAAGCGTTTTTTTAAGATGTAAAAACTATCAAATGATTCATACATGTTTATGTCCAATTTAAATGTAAAATTACATCAATGAACAACATTGGATTAAATGATAAAAATATAATCTAATTATACTTCAAAACCATTCAAATTTATAGTTTAACCCTATAAATTATTTTTATTAAAAAGTTGCTTTCAATTAAAATTTAGTATTTTTCACTATTCATCAAATTATGAAAGTTATCGGAAAAACACCAAAAATTAATTGAAACTAAATTCCTATGTCCCTATTAAAAAGAAGATGTTTATTTTGTGAAATAAAATATATAAAGGTGTAAAATATTATATTTAAAAAATATTATCCATTAATGGTGGAAAATTGCATTTTCTGAAAAAATATTACCTTTATCTGAAGAATTGAATATGTTCCTATATTATATCTAAGAAACATATAATATGGATGTTAAAATTATATGGAATATATAAAATTCAAAATATAGTTAATACTCTTCATAACCGCTTTTTGAATGGCTACTTTGGTATGCCATGGTGCGCTCGAACTCGGTGTTGCATATAGTTAAAGTTATTGAATTAATTTAAAGAGATAATGTACTATGAAATATTGGGGTGTTAGATTCTCCTCACCTTCAGTAAATTGATTCCTTACAATTTGAAATTTCTCTTCAAAAATAAAAGGTTAAAAAATAGAAAATACACTTGTAGAAAACCCACATCTGAAATTAGGTTAATAAAATTTAGACTTAATAAGAAGGAAAGAGAAAAGAAAAAGTCACCACCAAATTATGATCACAAATAGGAGAACATTAGTGGAAATTAGAGACACATAATGAATGGAAAAATGTAAATATTAAAAGGGCATGATTGAGGTCATAAATAATAATCAAGTGAACAATAAATGGAATATTGAGGGCCTTGAAGCCATTAATCTATGATGATTTAAAATATCATCAGTTCAATAAAACATAAGTTATTATGATAACACATTTTTTGTTTTATGTTCCTTCCCTAAAGTTTAATAATTAATTTTTTCATAAAATTAGAGAAAAAATTTGACAAGTAGAGTTCCATCCTTCAACTAATTTCTACCACAAACTCATCTTTCACTCCAAAAGATAATATAATTAAAACATATTTTATTTATTCTAATCATATATAGTTCCAAAAAATGAATTTATAAATCATATGTTAGACCATTTTAAAAAAGCTATATTATTCAAATCAGGACATCATATAGGCCGGTGGAATGTGATGTACCCTTGTCACCCTTCGATTTCAGGTTTAAGTCATGTGTCCTTTCTAGAGGCAATGGTTTGTCACCCGACCTCTGGGGTGTCCTTTATAAAACAATCTAAAAATAGTCTTAAGAAATGTTTTAACCTTAAACTATAGTGTACAATGACCAACATAATCCATTCCAACTGTAACACCTCGAGATTTTATGAGAAATAGTATTTTTAATTTATTTGATGTATTGTGTTGTATGCTACACCAAGATTATCTTGCACTATATGCAACACCATATTATATTGTAGTATACGTAAGACTATTCTTGGCTTTCATTACACACAAAAGCAACCTTCCTCGATATCTTTCTTTGTATGCAATATCGAGTTTCACTAAACAACGATATGTTATTAAAATATTATATAAACTAGCCATTATGAATAGTAATACCCACTTTTTAAAATTTTATAAATTTTATCTTTCAAAATGGAATTTATTTTTGGATTCAGAATATCGAAATTAGCCTAGGGTGAATTTAGAGTATTTTTCTGAAAACTTTCAATTTTTTGAAGAATAGTGAAAACACTAAGTTATTGGTTAAAACCAACTTTTTATTTAAATAATAATTTATTTTATTTAAATTTATTTTAGGTCAAAATAGATACATAATACCTATATAAGTTCAATTTAATTCATTGAAGACATTTTATAATAATTTTAGATATATAAAAAATTTATTGAACTTTTGACCGTCTTTTACCCACCTCCTAGGAGCATTTAGAAATTTACATAAAACTTAATTTTACCACTTCTGTGAGTTGAATTTAAAACTTCCGAGAGATACAGTTGATATCAGTAAGTAAAATTTGGTTTACTGAGAGGAAAATAATGTTTGGTGAATAGTAACTTTTAACTTTTATTTACCACGGTTAAAAGTAAATAGGCTAATTAAGGGTAAAAATGATATTTTTATTACCCTAACACATGTCCTAATTATATTTGATAAGTTTAATTCGACCAAAAACAACCTTAGGAATAAAATATTACCCTTTAGGTCCACTTGGATTAGATTATGACATTTATTATTATCTTATTTAAAGAAGAGTTAAAATAGTTAAAATAAAATTTAATAACTAAAACATTTTTAATATAGGGTTATACATAATATAAATTCGACTATAAATATTAATTAGAAATATAAAAAGATGTTATACATAATGGTATTTTATTTATATTTTTTAGACATTAAATATTCTAATTTATTTATGACACAATGATGATGTAGTAATTACCTTATTAATGAAATATTGACATAATTGATATTCTAAATACCAAATAAATGTAATATCAGACTTTTTATAAATTAAAATAATTTTATAGTTTATTATAAAATATTAGTGTTGGTTATATTAATTATTTTTTAAGTAATAATGTTTTTATAAATTTAGAAAAAACAAAATACCAAATAGTGTCAAAATTGACATACAAGAGTTTTTAAAAACAAATACTATATTATTAATTGATATAATGGTCCTAAAAATAAAAGTTTCGTCCAAAAGACTTATATAATAATATATATGACATTAATGATCCAATTGGGGTTTGATTGGTAGTATATGGTATGTTTATTAACCATAGAGTGTAAGAATACAAGAAGACACGGTAAAAGTTAAATTATTTAACTTAGAGTTAAATCTAAATGATAAGGTTACAATGGTAACCTAAATTTTTCTAAAACCTATTGGCTGAGGTTATTGAGACCCATACCCAACCTAGACTCTAAATAAGTCACTCTTGAGCCATTATAAACCGAATATGAATTTATTATAAAATAATATTTTATATTTTTCCTAAGGTTCCCCTCACTCATCTTATAAAAGGGCACTCCCCCTTATCTCTAATTCACACATCCAAAGCCATTTGGCTCGGCCATACCCTGCCCAAAAACCCTCTCATCTATTCTCCATTCATCCTAGAGGCCTTCCATTAGTAATAAAGCCACCCTATAGAGCACTTTTGATCAAATTAAAATGAAGAACCCAAGGAGAGGTAAATATCTCACCACCTATTTCAAGTTCCTTTGTTCTTCCACTTCCTCCTTATTTGTTATTTCCATTATAAAATAATAACTCCAATATCTTCTATATAATGTGATGCTATTATAAAAATTTTACAACCATATTAGTTATTTTATCCATCCTATGAATGAAAAAGTCACCACACGTGTGTACGTACGGCTTACCGTCTCCACGTCGTGGTGTAGTTTGTTATTCAAACATTTCATCATTTGGATGGGTATAATAATGAGTATAAATGATATAAATAATAAGTGTAACATTATGATTATTCTTTATATATTATATACTATCCAATTATATACGATTTGAATATCAAAAGAATGGTATTATCGCTCATGCGTACGTACGGACTACCGTCTCCACGAACACGATGAGATTCATTTTCCTTAATTAACCATTCAAGTATGATTATAAAGTATATATAATAAATAATCATGAAATATATTACATAATAATGATACTGGATTTATGTACATATATTTTTTGTTTACTTAATTTCATTCAATTCAATAAGGAAACGAAAAAGCGTTCATGCGTACGGGCGGCCTACCGTCTACAGGAACGGTGTATTTCATTCCATTTATTGATCTATCATATATATTTATATTCTGAATATATATTATATATAAATAATGTTTTAAATTATATAATTAAGTAAATGGTGATATAAATAATAATATAAATAATAAGAAGTCGAAACATGTATGATAAATGGAACGATTTTACCCAAAACGCTACTTTAACATTGAATTTACAAAAGAACGAGTAATATAAAGTCATAAGTGAATAAAATATGATATCATAAATATTATTATGGTTATGTTACAAGTTAATAATATTTTTAAACACACTATACAGGATTCTCGGACACATACAAAATAAATTGGACATAAGGTAAGGGATTATTTTGTCTCACTTATATTTCTGTGAGACATATGCCTTAATAACCAACTATTTATTTTGTATGGTTTTTAATATTACCATGAATGTTTTATGATTTTTATTATTAAGGATATGATATTTAAATATGCATGTAATTTTCCAATAATTAAAAATGGTAAGGGATAATTTTACAATCTCATTTTTATCTAAGATTTCTTATACATAAGTATTTACTAGGGTTATATTTTTCATCTATATCCATAAAATGTTTTTTCATAATGTGTTTAATATTCTTAAATGTGTTTTGAAAGTAATTTTTACCCCTATTTGACTTTTACTTTGTGTAATGGAAGGAATATTTCTTTTTTTTACCATATGTGGTACTTTTTTGACTTTTCCGTTAAAAGTACGAGGATAATGTTTTTATAACTTATACGGCATGAACAGATTTTTACAGTTTCATAACACCTTATTTTCATGAAGATTACTCTACAATATTTCATGATTATTTTCATCAAAATAATTTTATTTTAAATTTTCATTTCAATTTTTGAAAATAAAATGATTTTGAAGAAGAAAGGATATTTTCCTCAAGAATTCATTTCAAGTGTTTTATCCAAACCATTTTCCATCTTAGATGACATTATTTAATATATTTATATTTCAAGTTCGATTTATCCATTATTTACATGTATTAATCTTTCTTAGGATGAAATTATATCCATTTATTTTCTATGGATTATGTTATGATGGGATGGTGTTTATAAAACCCATGTTATTCTTTAGGTTATGATGAATGATTTATGTTTATTTTGTGGCACATGAAAGAATGATTTCATTATGAGATGGGTGGGACCAATATATCCCTCCAATTCATTGGGTAAAGATTTATATCTCCTGAGATATACATGGTTGTAATGGAAAGTGAATTCTGGTTCAGTAATACAAGGCTGGAACGACAAGTAAACCCGGTTCAGTAATGGACTTTGTCCACTATGATGGTCTTCGCAGAAATTAATTGTCTATTGTGGAAATCATATCATGTGATTAATGGTTTTACACAATTAAATATTTTATTCTCATGTTATTTTATCATGATTTATGTTCCATTTTGACTTATTCCTTACGTACTACTATATTGTATATCATTTCTCAAGATTTTGATGTTTAAACATTATGTTTGTGTTTTTAATTTCAAATGTATATGGTTTGTTTTATTTTCTCCATGCTTACCATTACTGAGAATTTTAGATCACCCTTTATATTTTTTCATTTCCCCAGGATTTAGAGAAAGTTTTTATGTAAGAAAAAAAATAGGGAAGACCTTAATGGGAGATGTTGAAGATCATTCCCCATGACTAGAAGATGTTGTTCCGAGTTTCTGAAGACACTAAACTATTACGGTCCTTGGGTGTTTATTTTTGTTATATATTAAGTATTCTGAAAATGTAATGTAATGTCTATGTACGTCATGTTTGCGTCTCTACAGTTGGTATCAGAGGAAAGTTCTAGTTAACCTTTGGAAACTAGGTTGTGAAAACATTAGTGTGATCCCTAGAGATATTTCTAAGGTATTTCTAGGGATGTCCCAAACGATAAGTATAAGTATAGGTTACAGTCCTAGAATTATTATAATTATCATGAATAACCTAGTATTAAACCTAATATGTTAGAGATTGAATATACTCCCCTTGATTATTTTTTTTCTTAGCATGATTTTTTTCCTCTCACACTATTATTTTTGGGTTTTAGAAAATGGCTGGAAACCAGAAGATTCATGTTAATGGAGAATATGATGGACAATAGAATGATATTCTTCATGATAAAGAAAATGAAATGGGATTTTAATGTGAAACACCATTATTATTCCTATTCAACAATCTCGTAATACGATCAATAATCTCAATTTTTGTAAGTTTCCTGACTCAGATAATAAGAGAAAGAAAGAGTTTCATAATGATCATAGAGGAAAGAAAGTTCAATTTTCCTCATATAAATCATGTGGGAAGAGACATCAAGGAGAATGTTTCAAAGGAACTGGAAGGTGCTTTGGGTGGGGAAAAGAAGGACACAAAGCCAGTAATTACAAAGGAAAAGGTTCAGTTAACACGATGGACAAAAATAATGGTATTGTTAAGACATAAACAATGGTTCAATGTTTTAAATGTGGAATATATAGGAATTATGCAAACCAATGCCCTAAGATAAAGTCTCATGAAGAGAATCAGCATGGTCGTATGGGTAGTATTTATGTTGATGATGATGAAGAGACTACAAATGATATATGAGATGAAATAAGTGTTGAGGAATAAAATGATGAAGCTCGGTCAATGGTTTAAGAAGGTAGTGGAATGATTTTATGTTTATCAAGAGTTATTTTGTCTAGGTAATTTAATGGTAATATAGAATAAAGAAACATCTAAGGATTATTACACTATTGTTTTTCTAAAGTATTTGAAAGTATATGTTGAATGGTACTGGTAACCATGAAAGCTTATTTAGATATTTTTGGAATGTAGATGATATGCACATAATGAAGGGATAAAGAGATAATGAGATGTTTGATAGTATTAATGAGCTCATGACTGATATACGGACAAAGTGGCATCATGGTTTGAGTATATAGAAATTTTGGGGTTTTGGTATAAGGAAAGAGTTAATTTTTGACAGTATTCATGTTTTCACTAAGGTTCTATGGTTATTCATGTTTTAATAGAATACATGATTATGGTATTCACATGTTTGGAATATATATTATGATATATGGGTGATAAATGATGGTACTTTTATGCGTGGTAGATGACCTCTATAGTAAACTTTTTCTTTATACTTTGACATTGTAAAAAAGTATTCTAGATAAACCTAATGATTGGAATGGATTAAGATAGAAATCAGATAATATTTTTAAAAGAATGAAATTTTTTTGATATTATTTCTGAAATGTTATAATGGTGTAGTTTTAGAAAAAGGACAACACGTAGGATGGGCAACAACCCGTCGCGTCGGACAAGGTTGCGGGAATCGAACACACAACTGAAGTGTGACAGGCCTTTATCACCTACCACTGGCCTACAGGAAGTCCCTGGTTAGTAGAAATTATTTTCATTTTATTAAGTAGTATGATAGATGAAGTATAAGTCCATTTTAGGGACCATATACAATTAATTTCACCATGGATGGACTTATGAATATTTAATAACTTTTTCTAACCTTTTGTTTGATACAGATGGAATGAACTATCACTCTATCGCATCATCATCTAACACTTCATGAATGAAAAATTCAACTTCATTTATTTAAGAGATGAAGTGTAAATTGTTCAAGGAATGACCAATGGTGAGATTGTACGAAAATCAATTAAGTATTTCTTCTAATTCAAATTTTTTTCAACTTTAGGGAAATGATCATGAAAAACAAAAACTTCTTCCTAGCTGGTACCTTAGGTGATCACAAATTTATTGCTTTGTGGTTGTTAACTTTTTCATAGCCATGTTCTGTACCACTCTTCATCAGAACATTATGGTTAGATTTCTCTTTCAATCCATATTTTCACTAATGATCTTCTATGTGGAAACCCAGTGATGAGTTAATTTGGGTAACCATTACATTTCATTTTTTAAAATTATGTTTTAGTATTCCTTTTTATGATGTGGGTTTCTATGAAGGAAACTTTCATGTAGTAGATTATTTTTAACCCTGACGAATTTCGAGGGAGAAATTCATTTTATGGGGGGTAGAATGTAACAACCTGTGATTTTATGAGAAATATTATTTTTAATTTCTTTAATTTATTGTGTTGTACGCTACACCAAGATTATATTGCACTATATGAAACACCATATTAGATTGTAGTATAAGTAACACTATTCTTGGCTTGCATTACATGCAAGAGCAACCTTCCTTGATAGCTGGCGTTGTACACAATACCGAGTTTAACTAAACAATGATACGTTATTAAAATATTATATAAACTAGATATTATGAATAGTAATACCCACTTTTTGAAATTTTATAAATTTTATCTTTCAAAATGAACTTCATTTTTGGATTTGGAATATCAAATTTGCCTAGGGTAAATTTTTGTTATTTTTCTGAAAATTGTCAATATTTTATGAATATTGAAAACACTGAGTTATTGGTTAAAATCGAATTTTTATTTAAATAAAAATTTATTTTATTTAAATTTATTTTAGGTCAAAATATATACATAATACCAACATGAGTTTAATATAATTCATTGGATACTTTTTTTAATAATTTTAGATATATAAATTTTATTGAACTTTTTACCGTCTTTTACCCACCTCCTTGGAGCATTTGCAAATTTACATAAAACTTAATTTTACCACTTCTGTGAGTTGAATTTCAAAAATCTGAGAGACACGATTGATATCAGTAACTAAAATTTGGTTCAGTATGATGAAAATAATTTTTGGTGAATAGTAACTTTTAACTTTTATTCACCACTGTTAAAAGTAAATAGGGTAATTAAGGGTAAAAATTATATTATTATTACCCTAAAAAATGTCCTAATTCTATTGGATAAGTTTTATTAGAGAAAAAAAAACCTTAGGAATAAAATATTACCCTTTAGGTACCCCTGGATTAGATTAGGACATTTATTATTATTTTATTTAAAGAATAGTTAAAATAGTTTAAATCAAAGTTTAATAACTAAAATATTTTTAATATAGGGTTATACATAATATAAATTCGACTATAAATATTCATTATAAATATAAAAATATTTTCTACATAATGTTATTTTATTTATATTCTTTAGACATTAAATGTTTTAATTTATTTATGACACAATGATGATGCAGTAATTACCTTATTAATGAAATATTAACCTAATTGATATTATAAATACCCAAATAAATGTAATTTAAGACTATTTATGAATTAAACTAATTATATAAGTTATTATAACATATTAGGTTTGGTTAGATGAATTTTTTTCAAAGAAATAATTCTGTTATAAATTTAGAAAAAACAAAATACCAAATAGTGTCAAAATTGACATGAAAGAGTTTTTAAAACAAATATTATATTATTAGTTGATATAATGTTCATAAAAATCTGAATTTTGTAAAAAATAATTATATAATAATATATATGACATTAATGAACCAATTGGGGTTCGATTGTGAGTTTATAGTATGTTAATTAACAATATAGTGTAAGAATACAAGAAGACACGATAAAAGTTAAATTATTTAACTTAGAGTTAAATCTAAATGATAAGGTTCAAATGGTAACCTAACTTGTCTAAAACCTATTGGTTGATAGGATTGAGACTCATCCCCACCCTAGCCTCAAAATAAGTCACTTTGGGGGCATTATAAACCAAATATGATTTTATTATAAAATAAAATTTAATTTTTTTTCTAAGGTGGCCATCACCCCTCTTATAAAAGGGAACTCCCCCTTCTCTCTAATTCACACCTCCAAAGCCATTTGTCTCGGCCAAACCCTCTCTAAATACCCTATAAATTTTACTCCCTTCATCCTAAAAGGCCATCCTTTAGTCATAAATCCATCCTACGGAGCCCTTTTGATCAAATCAAAAGGAAGAACCTGAAGAAGAGGTAAATATTTGACCACGTGTTTCATGTTCCTTTGTTCTTCCACTTTCTCATTCTTTGGTTTTTCCATTCTAAAATAATAAATCCAGTATCTTCTATATACATTTTTGTTATTATAAAAATTGTACAAACATATTTTTCATGACCCGACCCATACTAGGGCTCGAGCTGCAACTACCCCAAGCCCGCCTCCATAGGCCAGGGGCTGGCGACTTGCGCCGAAGGCACAAAAAACTAGGGGAGGCCTTTTCCTAAGAACATGTACACACACACAGCTAAATCAATGAAAAGTGCAGATAAAAAGAAGAAATCAAGGTTCCACACTACTATAAAAATGGAACCAAACAAAAATGCATCAACCTCTAACAGTACAAGTACATGAAAAGTAAAGCAGAAAGGGGAAAGGGGAAAAATTACACACCCAACTAGAAAAAGTGCCACAACCCAGAAACAGGTGAAAAAGTAAAACAGTTGGAAGAGTCCCACTCCTGAATCCCAAGCTACGACCACCACAGGCAGTCTGAGCACCCCGTATCCTGAAGCTCCTCTAATGTCACGGTCAACCTGTTCGTCGTCTGCAATGGCACGCCAAATACGGGCATATCCCAAGTAGGGGTGAGTATAAAAATACTCAGTAGGATTCCCTGAAGTTTCGAGGGAGTAAAAAGAGATTTAATGAAGAGTAGAGAAGTAAGAGAGAATAAGGTACAACAATAGTGAACAAAAAGAGTACATCTCCACCCAATAATAGATATGATCTCTCAAAGAAACCCAAATGAGAGAGTAAGGGGATATTCATCTCACAGCTCACACTAGGTATATGCCCATACATATACCCAGGGAAACCAGATATACTCTTATCTCAGACCTGTACTCTAGAGTCAAATTACACAACCACATACCCATGCTAGGGATCCAGTTCGAATATTTCCATGAAGTACTCATTTGAGGAGAACACACTCCACGAGTCTGGTAGCTCTGATGACCTCTGTCCAAGAAGTACTATCCATCGGGAAACGTCACGAGAGGTAGTTATAATCATTAAGGTAGACACACTCAGGAGTGGGAAGATCATGATAGATAAAAGCACTCATTACAGGAGACACACTCTTGAGTGGGAAAGATCACGATACACAGATGAGGATCACTGTCAGGGCCATGTCGGATACCGCGACTCTTCCGGATTCACCATCTAGGTGATTCACCGGATAGGTAGAGGATCAACGCCCGGTAGAGTTGGTCACGTTGATGCTAGACTCTACCTAGGGTTAGGAATGGATAGAGGATCTCACTCTGGGCCTCTCGGAGGGATGCTGACTCTATCATAAAAAGTCCTGCTGAAGGGATTATATTCGTGTAGAAGGAAATGATGCCTAACCTTCAGGGGAATGAGAAGAAGGGGCACTAACCCAAACAAAGGATGTCCAAGATACGGTGATCACGAATATCAATCCATGTACTAAAAAGTACAGCACTTGTAGAAAGGTTACATGTCATGTCCTCTGAACCCAGGTACTACCCGCGTACAACGGCCCATGTCACAAGGCTGGTCGTGTAAAACGTAACTACACAGCATGTAGAAAGGATCACCAGTCGTGTCAATGTATCTGGGGTTTTCCCCGTGTATGTTGTCCATGTGCTCGTACACGGTCTCAACCCATGTACTCCAACCCGTGTAATCAGTACACATGGTGACCCATGCAGTTGGCCTGGTCTGGCCATGTGATGGAGCACCGACTCAAAGTATAGGAAAACCATCTCAGAGGAAAACGAACCCACACTCATGAGGTGGGGAGTCCCATATCTATTGGATAAGAGGAGTAAGGAGTTCTCGCGCCTTGATTTATAAAGGGAATAGTCATCCTATATCTCACTAAAAGAAACACACTGGTTCTGCTCCTCAGGTTATCGGTCATACCTTAACTGTCACGAAGTTCCACAAGGAAGCAACCCGAAGGACCGGCATGTAATAAGGGTTCCAACACGACAGACGGTGCGTCAATCAGACGCCCATTCTGTAAGTTGTAGGCATTTTAGTGCCGAGGGCCCGGTTGGATTCTTGTTCGATCCAACCTGGTCATACATCAAATGACACCAAATAACCTAAATGGTCACACCATTGCGATCCACACGGAAAAACATACAGGATGGACTACCCATTTGTCCAAAATGAATAGCCAATGAAAAAGTATCATTTCACCGTGACACGTGCGAACCAGGCCTCATGGGTCCCACACCTCAACCTCGACATAAATATCCAAAAAATTTCTTGAAACATTCGTCTTAATTTCAGGGTCGCAACGACACAGATGGTTCGTTATTCCAACACCGTATCAGAGAGATAAGTCATATACAAGATCCTGAAATAATAATATTATTATTATTATTCATTGTTTCGTGGGCCCAATCCATGAACCAGAATTTAGTATCCAACATTAGACTTGAATCGGCCGTCTTAAAGACAGGGTCACGTCGCCGCTGACGGCCAGTCAATCAGACGTCACATGTCAGAGTTATGGTGGGTCGAAGATTTAATAATATAATTAAATCTATTATTTTCCGAGCGCTTCAGGTACCTAATCCAAAAACCTGAAAAAGACATCCAATATTGGACTTATAAATTCCGTCTCAAAGTCAGGGTTGCAATGAAGCTGATGGTTCGTGAAACCGAGGTCGCACGTGTAAGTTATGGACGGAATAGTGTTCTATCAACAAAATTAATAATAAAAATATTTTATTATTATTATAATTATTATTTTATTTATTTAAATATTTCATAACTCCAACTCATTCCAGCCGCCAATCACTCTTCCATATAGCACCTCCCACTTCTTTTTTTCATTTTTCTTTTAAATTTTTTTATTTCTCAAATCAGTTTCTCTCTCCAATCTAATTCTTCCCTCAAAAAGATTCACGCGGCTCTACCCTACCAGCCCATCCTTCGACTGCTTGTCCTTCGTCGGTCCACAACCTGTAGATGGTCGCACCACATCCTAAAACCACGCACCCGACCCCATGCCGCGCTGCCTTCCACATGCACCAGCCGCCACGGTCGCCTACTTTCCCAACAGAACCGTTACCTTGGACCACTGGAACCCTCGACGGACCCGCACCACAGGATCCTTCTGCGTGCCATACCGACATTGATTTAAATCGGAAAAAAGAGACGAATACGGATATCTAATACTTGGGTCGAGATCTCTGCATCCATAAGTCTCGCTCAACAAAGCATTGAGTTCTTGGCACACTTAATATTTTTATGATGAAGAACATTCAAAGAATGCATGGACAACGAATAATGAAAGATCACAATCTAAGTGCGGATCGATAGATGTGTTAGTTTGGCCATCATTTTTTGAGAATCAAGAACGTGAGGAATTGGAAATTTAATATTTATCATGCTTCTAGAATCTCAAATCCAAGATAAACAAGATGAAAATTAATTCAATTAATTTTTTATCGATCCACGAATTAATTTAGTTAATTCGCGTTCATTATGAGAAATTAAACTGAGGAAAGGAATCCAAAAAGATAAATCCTACCTCAAGTTTGGATCGATCGTTGGTAAAGATTGCGTTCATCATGATCCACTCGGTGTTGACGAGGATCACACTTTCACAATTATGAGAAGAATATGTTGCATTCTTCACTCTTCAACTTGCTTGGATCCGAGGCTTCGTTGTTCTTCGTCTGTCATTCATCAACGAAGAGAGGAGGAGAGGAGAGGAAGGGAGGGTTTACCATCATTGGAAAAAATGAATTATGAGTCCAACCCCCTATAAAAAAGGAATTTATAACCTCTCTCTAGGTTAAAAGAAATAAATTAAATAACTAAATAAACAATTATTTAATTATTTAATTATTCTCTCGTGATGGCGCATATGTGAAACACCTGATGCGGACAAAGGTTATAACATTTTTAGGGTAAAACCTACATTCTGAGATCATCAGTGGCCTCAAATTTTTCATCTGAGTCCTTGTTCTAGAGATATTCGGGTTTGATCTATCAAATGAATAAATTAATTATTTAATTTACCCATTTAATACACCGCCAATGAGCGAGGGGTCCGAACATCCCGCGCCGACTTATTTTATGTCGCTCCTAGGGGAAACACTGCATTCCGAACCCAACTGTGTTCTCGGATTTCTGATCCGATCAACCGTTTAAGATATATCCTATTTTCTTTAGTTAACCGTGTGTGCATAATATAAAAACACTTAACATTTTTATAAAATTAATTCCGGGCACACCGGGCATCAGAATTGCACGCAGTCTCATCGTCCAGCATTGTAAATATTCTAAGAAATATTTCACAGTCATATTAGGCCAAAACTGGGTCTCTAAATTATTCCCTCCTTCATGATTTTTGTCCTCGAAAAGCAAAACCAGGGAAACAACTTGGGACACCGAGCCCTCACTTAGCTCTCCCATTCCTAGGGAAACCTCTACGTTTCTGTGCTTCCAAGGAATATGGACCAAAGGGTTCGTCCACCCTCATAAAGCTTTCTTGAGGTCATGATGTGTGTAGGAACACACACATATATCCTCAGTTGTGACACGTGTAAGGAGTCGTATACCCACTCCAACTATTTTGGATAAGTCAAGGTGATATGCAACCTTGCCATCTCCTTCCCCAGTCTCAAACAACTTGACAGAACTCGGGGGAACGTTTTACTCCCTGACCGATTCTCTACATCACATGTCACAACTGGAATCACTGTTTGTCACCAGGACAAAGTATCATGATTCCCTCCTTCATAATATCCATATAGTGAAACACCTAAGGATATCTGATCACACAAGATTTCACAGTCGATGAATTGCAACCAAAACTCTCTTACACGCTCGAGAAGCAAAGGAGTCAACACCGTCGATTGAAGAAAATTTGTACTCTCATGTTCCAACAGGTTCAGGTACAAGGAAGTTAACTTCTCTAAAACATCCCACACCAGGTGAGTCTGGAACTTCCCGCACTTCTCGCTACTGGAATCTTCTTCATAACCGAACCTTTATTGCAAAAGTCCGTAAGATTCTTCCACTGTGCTTTCACTGCACTGTCTAGGCCTCATATGACCATGTTCCTCTGACTGATCATGATAAGATCTCCTACGTTGAGATCTCGTTGTATGGCGTCTTCTAGCTGCAGTAGACGTCTCAGCCCTGTTGCGCTTACTATCACAACTAGTAGTTTGGCGTGGTAGGAAGATTTCTACCACCAGAGCCTACTATCACACCTCAAAATAGGTGGGGAATCACAAGGGAACTATGATATCATATATCTCTCTAAAAAGTCCCCGCTCAAACGTCTATTCTCAGAAACTATAGTTATAGACCAGCGGACCACCGACTCTAGCCAAACCTCTACTGTCTGAGGGCCTGGCTTACAGCGGAACCTCAGTGGTCTCTAGTGTTGGAACTGATGAAGTGCGCTCAACCTGCACACATCCTCAGCCTGATCAGCTAGGGTTGTCTTGTTCTCAACAGTTAGGGGTGTTGTTACCTACCCACCTAGAGAAAGGGGCTCGCATGATGGGTCCTGAACTGAGCTCTGGTCGCTCACAGAATCACCGCCACGAACCGTAGCTTGTATCCTGGATGGCTGTTGTTGCAGAGACATCTTGAATGTTATCAAGGAGTACCATGGTCGGATGATCATATCTATATATATATCATCAATGATGGGGAGATGACTTGAAATGGACAGTAAAAGACTCAATCCTATATGATGCATGTACAATTGTTCCTTGCAACAAGTGTCTCAGGGTGCCGAGTCGACAAGCAGGTAATCAGGGTCCTGTTGAATGGATTCATCGGCCGCCCACACCATCACTAGACTCCCTGGCCTGAGAGCTAATCTCGAGATAGATCGAAACTGTTTCCCTAATCCCAACCAAGATCATTTTAGGGAAACGTTCGAACAACATCCCAAGGGCCGAACCAGCTCTGATACCACTCTGTCATGACACGGCCCGTACCAGGGCTAGAGCTGAAACTGACCCAAGCATGCCTCAATAGGCCAGGGGCTGGCGAATAGCGTCGAAGGCACAACAAATGTGGGGAGGCCTTTGCCTACGAACCTGTACACACACACACAGCTAACTCAAAGAAAAATTGCAGAGAAAAAGAAGAAAGCAAGGTTCCACACTACTATAAAAATGGAACCAAACCAAAATGCATCGACCTCTAACAGTACAAGTACAAGAAAAGTAAATCTGAAAGGGGAAAGGGGCAAAAATACACACCCAACTAGAAAAATTGCAACAACCCGACAACAAGTGAAAAAGTAAAATAGCTGGAAGATTCCCACTCTGGAATCCCAAGCTACGACCACCGCACGCGGTCTGAGCACCCCGTATCCCGAAGCTCCTCTGATGTCATGATCAACCTGTCTGTCGTCTACAAGGGCACGCCAAATGTGGGCAAAGCCCAAGTAGGGGTGAGTATAAAAATACTCAGTAGGATGCCCTGAAGGCTCGAGGGAGAAATAATAGATGTACTGAAGAGAGGAGCAGTAAGAGATAACAAGTTACAACAAGAGTGAACAAAAAGAGTACAGCTCTACCCAATAATAGATATGATCGCTCAAAGAAACCCAAACGAGAGAGTTAGGGGATCTTCATCTCACAGCTCACACTAGTTATATACCCATATATATACCCAGGACAACCAGATATACTTTTATTTCTAACCTATAGTCTAGAGTTAAGTTACACAACCACATACCCACGCTAGGGATCCAGTTCGAAGATTTCCACGAAGTACTCATTCCGGGAGAACACACTCCATTAGTCTGGTAACTTTGATGACGTT
Organism: Viscum album; assembly: GCA_963277665.1. Lineage (NCBI taxonomy): Eukaryota > Viridiplantae > Streptophyta > Magnoliopsida > Santalales > Viscaceae > Viscum > Viscum album. The sequence goes on from OY728152.1 coordinate 1,392,949,058, forward strand.
TGTCCGAGAAGTACTGTCCATCAGGAAACGTCACGAGAGGTAGTTCAATTCAATTTAGGAGACACACTCAGGAGTGGGAATATCACGATATATAGAAGCACTCATTACAGGAGACACACTCGTGAGTGGGAAAGATCACGATACACAGATGAGGATCACTGCCAGGGGCATGGCAGATACGGTGACTCCTCTAGGTTCTCCAGCTAGGTGATTCACCAGCTAGGTAGAGGATCAACACCCGGTAGAGTTAGTCATGTCGATACCTGACTCTACCTAGGGTCAGGAATGGATAGAGGATCTCGCTCCGGGCCTCTCGGAGAGATGCCGACTCTATCACAAAAAGTCATGCCGAAGGGATTATATTCTTGTAGAAGGAAATGATGCCTGACCTTCAGGGGAATGAGAAGAAGGAGAACTAAACCAAACGAAGGATGTCCATGATATGGTGAGCAATAAGATCAAGCCATGTACTGAAAAGTACACGATGTGTAGAAAGGTTACACGTCGTGTCCTCTGACCCTGGGTACTACCTGCGTACAACGGCTCGTGTCGCAAGGCTGATCATGTAAAACGCAACTACACAACATGTGGAAAGGATCACCAGTCGTGTCAATGTATCTGGGGTCTGCCCCATGTATGATGGCCATGTGCACGTACACGGTCTCAACCCATGTACTCCAACCTGTGTAATCGGTACACAGGGTGACCCATGCAACTGGCCTGGTCTGGCCATGTGATGGACCACCGACTCCAATGATAGGAAAACCATATCAGAGGAAAAATAACCCATACTCATGAGGTGGGGAGTCCCGTCTCTACTGGAGGAGAGGAGTAAGGAGTGCTCGCACCTTGAGTCATCAAGGGAAAAGTCATCCTAGCACTCACTAAAAGAAACACCCTGGTTCTTCTCCTCAGCTTATCGGTCACACCTCAACCATCACAAATTTCGACAAGGAAGCAACCCGAAGTACCGCCATGTCATAAGGATTCCAACATGACAGACGGTGCGTCAATCGAACGCCCAGTCTGTAAGTTGTAGGTATTTTAGTGCTAAGGGCCCAGTTGGATTCATGTTCGATCCAACCTGGTCATACATCAAACGAAACCAGATAACCTAAAGGGTCACACCATTGCGATACACATGGAAAAACACATAGGATGGACTACCCATTTGTCAAAAACGAATAGCCAATGAAAAGTTGCATTTCACCGGGACACGCGGGAACCATACCTCGTCGGGCCCATGCCTCAACCTCAACTTAAATACCAAAAACATGTCTTGAAACATTCATCTTAATTTCAGGGTCGCAACGTCATAGACCGTTCGTTATTCCGACACCGTATTAGAGAGATAAGTTAGATACAAGATCCCGAAATAATAATAATAATAATATTATTATTCGGTGTTTCGTGGGCCCGAGCCACGAAACAGAATTTAGTATCCAACATTAGACTTGAATCGACCTCTTTAAAGACAGGGTCACGTCGCCGCTGACGTCCAGTCAATCGGACGTCGCATGTAGGAGTTATGGCAGGTTGAAGATTTAATAATAATATGAAATCTATTATTTTCCGAGCGCTTCAGGTACCCGATCCAAAAACCCGAAAAGGACATCCAATATTGGACTTATAAATTCTGTCTCAAATTCAAGGTGGCATTGATGCTTACGGTTCATGAAACCGGGGTCGCACGGGTAAGTTACAGACGGAATAGTGTTTTATAAAAAATTTAATAATAATAATATTTTGTTATTATTATTATTAATTGTTTATTTATTTAAATATTTCATAACTCCAACTCATTCCAGCCGCCAATCACTCTTCTATATAGCACCTCCCACTTCTTCTTTTTTCATTTTTCTTTTAAATTTTTTTATTTCTCAAATCTGTTTCTCTCTCCAATCTAATTCCTCAATCAAAAAATTTCACACGGCTCTACCCTACCAGCCCATCCTTCGACTGCTTGTCCTCCACTGGGCCACAACATGTGGCTGGCCGCGCCACCTTCTACGAACACACACCCAACCCCATGTCGCACCACCTTCCACCTGCACCAGCCACCACGGTCGCCTACTTTCCCAACCGAACCGTCGCCTTGGACCGCCGGAACCCTCGTCGGACCCGCACCACGGGATCCTTCCTCACGCTATACTGGATTCGATTTAAATCGGAAAAAAGAGACGAATGCGGATCTATGATAATTGGGTCAAGATCTCCGTGTCCATAAGTCTTTCTCAACAAAGCATTGAGTTCTTGGCATATTTAATAATTTTACGATGAAGAACATTCGAAGAATGCGTGGACAACGAATAATGAAAGATCACAATCTAAGTGCGGATCGATAGCCGTGTTAGTTTGGCCATAATTTTTTGAGAATCAAGAACATGAGGAATTAGAAATTTAATATTTATCATGCTTCAAGAATCTCAAATCCAAATAAAACAAGATGAAAATTAATTCAATCATTTTTTATCGATCCACAAATTAATTTATTTAATTTGAATTCATCATGAGAAATTAAACCAAGGTAAGGAATCCACAAAGATAAATCCTACCTAATGTTTGGATCGATCATTGGTAAAGATCGTGTTCATCGGGATCCACTTAGTGTTGATGAGGATCGCACTAGCACAATGAAGAGAAGAAGATGTTGCGTTCATCGCTCTTCAACTCGCTTGGATCCAAGGCTTCGTTGTTCTTCATCTGTCATTCATCAATGAAGGGAGGAAGAGAGGAGAGGAAGGGAGGGTTTACCGTCATTGGACAAAATGAATTATGAGGCCAACCCCCTCTAAACAAAGAATTTATAACCTCTCTCTAAGTTAAAAAAAATAAATTGAATAACTAAATAAACAATTATTTAATTATTTAATTATTCTCCTGTGATGGCGCATATGCCAGACACCCAATACAGACAAAGGTTATACCTTTTTTAGGGTAAACCCTACGTTCTGAGCTCATTGGTGGCCCCATATTTTTCATCTATGTCCCTGTTCTAGAGATATTTAGGCTTGAGCTATAAAATGAATAAATTAATTATTTAATTTACCCATTTAATACGCTGCCAACAAGCGAGGGGTCCGAACATCCTGCACTGACTTATTTTAGGTCTCCCCTAGGAGAAGCACTGCATTCCGGACCCAACCGTGGTCTTGGATTTCTGATCCAATCAACCATTTAAGATATATCACGTTTTCTTTAGTTAACCGTGCATGTGTAATATAAAAACACTTAACATTTTTATAAAATTAATTCTGGGCACACCGGGCCTTAGAATTCCACATTATCTCAGCATCCTGCTTTGGAAATATTCTTAGAAATATTTCATAGTCTTATTAGGCCAAAAATAGGGTCTCTACAATATTAGTTATTTTATCCATCCTATGAATGAAAAAGTAACCACACGTGCGTACGTACGGCTTACCGTCTCCACGTCGTGGTATAGTTTGTTATTCAAACAATTCATCATTTTGATGGGTATAATAATGAGTATAAATGATATAAATAATAAATATAACATTATGATGATTCTTTATATATGATATAACATCCAATTATATAAAATTTTAATATCGAAAGAATGATATTTCCGCTCATTCGTACATAGAGACTACTGTCTCCATGAATGCGATGAGATTCATTTTCAATAATTAACCATTCAAGTATGATTATAAAGTATATATAATAAATAATCATGAAATATATTACATAATAATTATACTGGATTTATGTACATATATGTTTCATTTACTTAATTCCATTCAATTCAACAAGGAAATGAAAATAGCGTTTACGCGTACGTACGGCCTACCATCTCCATGAACGGTGTATTTCATTCCATTTATCAATATATAATATATATTTATATGCTGAATATATATTATATATAAATCATGTTTTACATTATGGAAATAATTAAATCAGGATATAAGTAATAATATCAAGAACAAGAAGTCGAAACGCGTACGATAAATGAAACAATTTTACCCAAAACGCTGCTTTCACATCAAATTTACAAAAGAACGGGTAATATAAAGTCATAAGTGAATCATATATTCTATCATAAATATTATTATTTTTATTTTACAAGTTAATAATATGTTTAAACTCACTATAAAATAGTCCCAGACACATACGGAAGAAATTGGACATAAGGTAAGGGCTTATTTCATCTCACTTTTATTTCTGTGAGACATATGCCTTAATCACCAACTATTTATTTTGTATGGTGTTTATGCTTCCCATGAATGTTTTATGATTTTTATTATGAAGGATATGATATTTAAATATGCATGTAATTTTCCACTGATTACAAATTGTAAGGTATAATTTTGCAATCTCATTTTTATCAGAGATTGCTTATACGTAAGTATTTACTAGGGTTATATTTTTCATCTATGTCCATAAAATGTCTTTAATAATGTGTTTAATATTATTCCATGCATGTTTAAAGTAATTTTTACCTCTATTTTACTCCTACTTCGTGTTATAGAAGGAATCGTTCTTTTTTTACCATATGTTGTACCTTTTTGACTTTTCTGTTAAAAGTACGAGGATAATGTTTTTATAACCTAAACGGCGTGAACAGATTTTTACGATTTCATAACGCCTTATTTTCATGAATATTAATCTACAATATTTCATGTTTATTTTCAACAAAATACTTTTCTTTTAAAATTTCATGGCATTTTGTGAGAAGAAAATGATTTTGAAGAATAATGGATATTTTCCTCAAAAATTCATTTAAAGTGTTTTATCAAAACCATTTTCCATCTAAGATGACATTATTAAATATGTTTATATTTCAAGTACAATGTCTCCATTATTTACATGGTTTAATTTTTCTTATGATTAAATGATATCTATTTATTTTATATGGATTATTTTATGATGGGACAGTGTTTATAAAACCCATATTATTCTTTGGTTTATGATGAATGATTTATGTTTATTTTGTGACGCACGAAAGAATGATTTCATTTTGAGATGGGTGGGACCTATATTTCCCTCTAATTAATTGGATAAAGATTTATATCTCATAAGATTTTCATGGATGGAATGGAAAGTGAATTTCGGTTTAGTAATATAGGGCTGGAAGGACAAGTAAACCCGGTTCAGTAATGGACTTTTTCCACTATGATGGTCTTGGCAGAAATGCCTTGGAAACTATGGAAATCATATCATATGGTTAATTGTTTAACACAATTACATGTTTTATTCCCCTATTATTTTATCATGATTGATGTTCCATTATGATCTATGCCTTACGTACTTCTATGTTTTATAACATTGCTCAAGATTTTGATGTTTAAATATTATGTTCATGTTTTTAAATTCAAATGTATATGGTTTGTTTTATTTTCTCCATGCATACCCTTACTGAGCATTTGTGCTCACACTTTATATGTTTTCTTTTCCTCATGATTTAGATAAAGGTATTAGGTATGAAAGCCAATAGGGAAGACCTTTATGGGAGATGTTGACGATCATTCACCATGGCTAGAAGATGTTGTTCTGAGTTTCCAAAGACACTAAACTATTACGGTCCTTGGGTGTCTGTTTTTGTTATATGTTAAGTATTCTAAAAAAGTAATGTAATGTCTATGTACATCAATTTTGGGTCTCTACACCAACCATTATAATTATTCAAAATACTTCTATCCAAACTCATATTCCAATAGTTATAAAGAAGTTAAACATAATGAATATATCTTTTTTCCACATAATAACATGTAAATATGTTCATCATGTATTCTATTAAAACATGGTAACACACTGAATTACCATAAAACCTTATTGAATATATTCATTCTCCCTTGTCCCTTATAAAATAGTATATATAATACTTAAATCCAAAATATTTGAATACTCCAACAATTATGGAATAAAAAAACCATTAATCAGTTCCAAGGATGTCAATAATACCCAATATACATTATCCAGCTCAATTATCTCTTATTCTAAAATCACTACCCCAGTATCAGGACCATATTAATGTTTATCTTTCTCTCAAACATATATTTTACAAAAATATTAACCAGTTATTGAGACACTTTTCTTGGTACCACACAATCTCAAATCCTTAATGAAATAATACTACAATACAATAATTATATACTCAGTAATTCTTATAAATTGTACATAATCAATACAATACTCAAATGACACAATTATTTAATAATGACGTAAGATCACTAATCATTCTTCTTCATCTGTGGTAGTATCATAACATGATTATTATCAAATAGCATCATTTGGGGTATACTCTGATGATTTGGACATTGATTCGCGTAGTGTCCCAACTCAGGCAGATGAAGCATTGTACATTTGAAACCTTTTTATTACCCTTACAATAAAGTATTTTGTGTCCTTTTTTTACACTTATATCAAACTCCAATTCCCTTCAAGAATTTACCAGGGTGATTCTTTCCATAGTTATCACATGTGGGAAAATCCATCCTTCCCTTCTTCCCTTCATCCATATTTTTCCATGTCATCCTAATATTCTCTTTCTTCCCTTCAAAGCCATAGGATTCATAGAATTAGTTAATTATATTATTAACACATGATATTATTTATGTATATGATGAGAATGTGTGGGAGACTATTTCTTATTCGAGTCTATCTCAAAGTAGTGTTTTCGTGTTTTACCGCTAGATACACTTTTTCTAGAACCACCTCTAGTTTCTTGTAACCAAACAGGGATGTATTTCTTCGAAAATTAAAAAAATCTCTACATTACTAAAATTCTAGGATGTTATTCTATACTAATTTTCAATGTCTATCATATGGTAATGTTTCCAAATTAGAGTTTAACTAAATCTATTTCCAAGGTTTTTGTTAAACTTCCTACGATACCAACAGTAACCCCTCGACCCCAGTTACCCAGAGTCAGTGCATTATTTTAATACATTGGCATGATTACAAGGAATCAGGTCCAAAAGGACCGATTAGTTTAGCCTTCTTGGAAAATAGATTATATATATGAACGTTACATTAAAATGTCTAAAATAAAACACAACATATATAATCCTTTGAGAATGCCATTATTCCCTTAGTTTAACCCTACATATCAATCATAATTCACTTCTTTGCATCATAGGAAAAATAAAAAATAAGAAAGGGGTGAGCTCAGATACTCAATAAGGATAACAAATTAGTGGAAACTATCATAAAAAAACATAAACATTAAAGGAAATGTATGAGACTAAAACACAATACTTTTATAATTAAACTTCGGTATAATATGGAAATGATAAATCAAATAAATCCATTTACTTATTCACATGGATATTCTACTAGTTGAATAATCACACATAATATCAACAGTTAATTTCAATATGATGGAATTCATAATACCAGACATCATAACCACATAGTCAAACCCTCGTCAAGACTATAAATAAGGATTTTATCAAGGAATTGTGCCCAGAACCTAGTTTGACTCATGAGACCTACCGATTCATCAAGGAGCTATAGCGGGCTCCACACATCACTTACAAATCCCAATGAATTCCTCATATGAAAATGTTGAGACATAACATAAAAATTCATTTTAAAACTTTCATACGAAATGTAAATACTTTAACTATAAACCATGAATGGTATAAATATATCACATCCATAGTCAAACATATCATAACACATTCAATACAATATGGAAGATTGTATTAGAAAAAATCAACCTCAATCAAGAATAATATCCAGTAAAGGATGTAGACATAGTTGAAAATGATCAGTAAAACTCACTGAGAGAAAAACCACTTTTTGTGAAATCATTTTAAAGTCACTCATTTATAAAAGAAGTCATTTAAAAGTGACTTTTGAGTCAAAGTGTCCCACACCACTTTTAAACTTATGAAATGAATTAAAATTTTAAAACAATCATTTCTATATAAATAAATCATTAAAAATAATTTTTAAAACATGGAATTTAATTAAAAATATTTAGAAAAAAATCATTAAAACATTTAAAATGATGATATTTCTAAATAATACCTTCCACAAAACCTTAAAATATTCATTTTGAAAAAAAATTTATGAAATATGTACATGGATGATAAAAATTCCCCAATAAATACTTAAACATAAACAATCTCGGATAACAATGAGATTGAGGAATTAAGGCTTACCTTGTACTTTTATTTGGTCAAGGGTACATTTAACCTCCTTTATAATGACCATTGTATGTTATGAAATTATAACAGAACCATATACAAATTTATTATATCATAATTGATACATTTATGGATTTATACTAACCATTTAATAAAAATTTCTATGTTAAAATAACATTTCGGGTAATAATCGCTTTCTTTATCGTATGTGTTTTAACTTGTTACTCTTGATCATATAAATTATATAATGATTTAATTGAATTCAGAATATAAAAAATTACTTATGTATCATATATATTCAGAATATAAGTATTTATAATAGATAGATATATGAAATGGAAAGCACTGTTTATGGAGACGGTAGGTCGTACATACGCATAAACACCGTTTCCGTTTTCATGTCATATTGAACAAAAGTAAGTGAATTAGATATATGTAAATACATATACATACATATACATACATATATATATTTATATTTCCAGTAGAATTAATATTTCATATATTACATACTTATTAATAATATATATTTACAATCAGTGTTGAATTGTGAATGTGGAAATGAATTACATCGTGTCGTAGAGATGGTAAACCCTATGTACGCACAAGTAATGATATCATTCTATTGATTGTGAAATTATATGTAATTTGATGGTATATTATACCTAAAAAATCATTAAAATTCTATATTTATAATTTTAATCAATTATACTCATTATTATACCCATCCAAATAATTAAGTGTTGAATAACAAACTACACCACGACATGGAGACGGTAAGCCGTACGTACGCATGTATGGTGACTTTTTCATTCATAATATGGATAGAATAATAAATATGGTTGCACAAAATTTATAATAACATCACAATCTATAGAAGGTATTGGAGTTATTATTTTGGTATGGAAACAACAAAGAAAGAGTAAGTGGAGGAAGAAAATAACTTGAAAGAGGTGATGGAATTATTACTACTTCTTCGGGTGCTTCCTTTTGATTTGATCAAAAGGGTTCCATATGTTGGATTTATGATCAATTTAAGGACTCTCTGATAAAATTAGGGTAGTTGGGAAGATATTTTCATTGGGTTTTTTCAATCCAAATTGCTTTGGGGTTGTGATTTTTAGAGAAGGGGAAGTACCCTTTTATAAGAGAGGTGAGGGTCACTTTAGTAAAAGCCTGAAATATTATTTTATTATATAATAATTTTCTGTTTCTAATGGCTCAAAATGGATTTAATTCAAGGATAATGTGGGTATGGGTCTAAATACTCCCAATCAATAGGTTTTATACAAGTTTATGTCACCATATAAACCTTATCTTTTAGAATTAACTATTAGTAAAATAGTTTAACGTTTACCATGTCTTCTTGTATTTTTATATTACATGATTAAAAAATTAATATATAATGCCAAGAAAATATGAAGTGGTTCACTAATAACATATCTATCATTATAAAAGTTTTTTTGCTGAATCGTATATTTTTATAAATATTATTTCATTTAACAATATAGTATTTGTGTTAAAAAACACATTTATGTCAATTTTGATGCTATTTAGTATATGGTTTTTTTGAAAGTAATAAAACTTGATTACATCAGAAAAAATACATTAAATCAACCCTAAAATGACATATTAGCCTATAAATTTTTTTAAGTGAATCAAAAGTCTCAATTTTCATTTATTTTTATATTTATAATTTCAATTATTTTAATATCTCATTAATAAAGTAATTATTGCATCATCTCTCTATCATAAATAAATTTAATTATTTAATGTACAAAAATTATAAATAAAATACCATGATGTAGAAAATATTTTTATCTTTCTAATGAATGTTTATAGTCTAATTTATCTTATTTATAACACTATATTAAAAATGGTTTAGTTAATAAGATTTGAATTTAACACTTTTAATTATTCTTCAAATAAAATAATAATAAATGTCATAATCTAATCCAAGTTGATCAAAAAGGATCATATATTTATTCCAAAGGTTGATTTTGTTCAAAATAAACTTATCCAATAGAAATAGGACATGTTTTGGGGTAATTATAAAATCATTTTTACCTTTAATTACCCTATTTACTTTTAACCGTGGTAAATAAATTTCAAAAGTTACTATTCACCAAAAATTATTCTCATCCTATTAAACCACATTTTACTTATTGATATAATCTGTGTCTTTCTTAGTTTCAAAATTCAATTCAAAGAAGTGGTAAAATTATGTTTTATGCAAATTTTCAAATGGGCATAGATGGTGGGTAGAAGGCTTTAAAAAGTTCAATAAATTTCTATATATCTAATATTTTTATAAAATGACTCCAATTTATTACATTGAACATATTTTGGTATTATGTATCTATTTTTAATTAAAATATTTTTAAATAAAATAAATAGAAATTTAAATAGAAATTCAGTTTTAAATAATAATGCTGTGTTTTTCACTATTCATCAAAAATTAAAAGTTTTCAGAAAAATTCCAAAAATTCACCCTAATCTAATTTTGATATTCTGAATTCAAAAACAATTTCTATTTTGAGAAATTCAAAACATATAAGTTTCATAAATTAATTTAAAATTAATTCTCATTTCCAAAACCATAAAATGGGTTTTTGAGAAGTAAAAACTATCAAAAAATTGATATTTGTTTATATCCAATTTAAATGTAAAATTTCTTCAATGAACAACATTTTGTTAAATGATAAAACTATAATATAATTATAATTAAAAACCATTAAAATTTATAGTTTAACACTATAAATTATTTTGATTAAGGAATTTGTTTTCAATTAAAATTTTTTATTTTTTCACTATTCATCAAAAAAAGAAAGTTATCAGAAAAACACAGAAAAAAAATATCAAAACTAAATTTTTTTATCCTGCTTCTAAATAAGAAGTTTATATTTTCAAATTTAATATGTAAAAGTGTCAAATATTGGATTTAAAAATAGTTCTCTATTAAAAGGAAGTAAAATTCCATTTTAAAAAAATACTTCCTTTATCTGAAAAATTGAATTTGTATTTATATTATGTCTTAGAAACACATAATATGGATGTTAAAATTATATGGAGTGTATAAAATTCAAAATTATGTTAATACAATTTATAACTACTTTTTTAATATCTAGTTTGGTATGTCATTGTGCACTTGAAAATGGTTTTGTGTGTAGCGTAAGTTATGGAATTTCCTTAAAGAGATAACATACTACGAAATCTTGGGGTGTTACACATATTTACTTTTTCTTCCACCTTCACTAAGTATTCTATAAAAATATTTGTATAATTAAAAAATATCCTCTAATATACACAAATTATTTTATATTGATGGTAAACCCATTTTCTATATCTTTTGCAACTAATAGAAAATGAAAACATGGCTCATGCGTACATATGGATTACCGTCTCCATGAAGTGATGTATTTAATTTTTATCACCACCTCACAGAGATCATTATAAATATGTACTTATTTTAAATACATCATTTTTATGAAATAATTATGATTCTATAAGGATAAAATTTTATCTACCTTTTTATCCACCCATCCTTAAGAAAATGATAAAATCGATCACATGTACATGTGGACTATCCCCTCCACAATGTAATGTGAATCATTTTTCATTTCTAATTTTCATGGATTTCCAAAATGATAGATTTAATGGATATATATATTACAATTATGATATAATTATGATTCATTGATGATATATCTTTATCTACCTTTCATTATATCTATCCATTTTAAAGAAGGAAACATCACCTGTGTATATATACAAACCACATTCCCCATGAAATAATGCAATTAATTTTTCATCATCACCTTTCATGGATTTTATAAATAGTGTATATAATGGATAAATATGATATTTTTTACATTATTAATATTATTGAGATGATTAGACAATGTTCTAATTTCATGCTCTAGAATCACAAAATAAAAAACATACATGGGGAATAGAATTATTGACACACGAATATTGATTTTAATAAAGAATTGTTAGTAAATTGCTATTGTAAATTTAAAATAGAATGATATATTTTATGATAAGTATTATTCTTTTTATACTATATATTTATAAATATTTTTAATTTAATATAGAGGTTTTTTAGAACATATGAAATGTGTAAAGACTGGAGGTAAGGAATTTTTATGTAATATATTATTTTGAAGTATTCCATTCAAATATTTTACTCCATATCCATGTTCTTAAGTGTTTTATTATTATTCTAATTTATTCTTGAAATAGTTTTTAATGTTAATTTTCTAATACTCTTAAGTTTCTTTTCCAATGTTTAGAAATGAATAATTTTCTTTTTTATAGTATGGGTTACTTTAACATTGTATAAAATTACAAAAAGGAAAAAAATTAACATTTTTCAAATGAACAGCCATTCCCATCATCATAGTCATTACGATTTATCAAGATTACTCCATTATTTCCAATTTTTTCCAAATAAAATTATATTTCCACTATTCTAGGATTTTTTTATTTTTATTAATGGTTTCTAAAAAGAATTTATTTTTTAATTTCTTTTATAAATTATATATCTAATACTTTTATAAAATTATTTTTTATCAACATCAATATCATACAATTTTGGTAAATTAAATAGTAGGGGTTACCTAGAAATTAAATCCTTATATAGATACAAGAAAGTGGACATAGGATCTGTCATTGTTGCGCCTTTGGGTAATAACCCTGAAAAAAGATGGTTGGGAATTATCTCAATATTCACTAAATACACAACTACTGAGACTAATTGCAAACCTGTTTTGATGATCTTGAAGGATACACTTTGTATATTTCTGTTTATTATTTTTAAAACATAATAATGGATTTGAATTTTTTTTATCATCCTTTATCTCAATTTTGACTAAACATATACTCATTATTATATATGGTATGTCTTAATGGAATCATACTAAGAAAGTAAATTCATTTACTAGGTAAAATTATGAAAATTTATATACTAGTTTTCCAATATGGATATTTATGTTGTTTATTTGATATATTTTGTATTCATCTTTTCATATTATGAATTTATTATTCCTAGTTAGTGACTGGTGGTCCTAATATTTGATATCCCGTAGATGCATTTTTAGGTATCGTGAGACAAAATAATATCAGTGTTTAGTGTATGGATTCCCAATTATTTATGATTTATTGGTACAAGGAATATTTAGTATGATTATAATGTTCGAAATCATGTATTCTATCATTATGAAATTATTTATTTATATCCTTGTAATTATTTATATTTTCATCAGTGGATTTCGTTCATGTTCAAGGTATTTGTGAATTTTTATAGAGATATTATGATTTTATAGGATAAGAAAACGAGATTATGATTTAAAAAAGATCATGATCTCCTAAAGGGGAAAGGTGTTTTAGGAAAATTATTTATATTTTTCTAAAAAACTCTCAAGAATTATTATTTCTAATGTCTTCTTGATTGTTAAATGACCTATGAAAAAAGTGGGTAAAACTTTTTTTCAAGAGGAATTTATTATTTTGAACTCAATGTTTTTTGCATGAAAAGGAAAAATCCTTTATAGGTTTTCATGAATTTCCAATGGATTATCAGTTTTCCTCTTTTTATATAACTAAATGAGGTTTTTTCTCATACCATTTTTCAAATGCTTCCCATAAGGATTAAGGACATGTAAGGATTATAGTAAGGTCAATAGTGAAGCATCTTTTAATAATTAAATGATTCATCAATAAAATTTGAGTGTAATAATAAAAACCACTTGTGTAGAAATGTTGAATAATTATTATAAAATTAGAAAATCTAGATATTATAGAAAAAAAATATCATTTCATGAGGAAGAAATGAGTTTTTTTACATAAAGGGTTTTTTTAATACAATACAAATATAAACACAAATAGTATTTTGGATATAAGTAACTCAATATTTTTATTTTTACATTGCAATTATGAGGATTAAAAATTAGATTCAATTCAATTGGTATCAAAACCCTTATATAAATAGTGTTATTTTAACATTGGATCTTGGTGTATGACTCCAGATAATTGTATCATATCTTCCACATCATAACCTCTAAGAACCCTTAACATTCTTTCTAAAATTATTCAATAAAATCACAAGCATCTTAAATAAACTTTTATGAGTGTTCAAATAGAATTTCTTTCATATTTTCAAATTTTATGACTATTTAAATTATATTAATATATCCCACATGGTGATGATTAATAAATATTATCAAAATATATTAATAACTATATATTAGTTTTATTATAAATAACTAATTTAATATAAAGTGAATAAATAATGTCCTAATGTTAATTACGATAAAAAATATATCAAAAGTCCTTAACAACATAATTTTTATGAATGACCACATTGAACTTACATACTCAAACTATGTAGTATTAAGAGTAACTAATTTCTTAATAGTGCTAATTTTCACAAATTATTTTCCAAATATAATGGTCTAATATATTAGGATTTCAAAACCATTAATTTCATATCTATTAATATCTATATAATGCAAGTAATTTTGATATTTTCATTCATAATTATTTCCAATATCTTATTTTACATTCATAATTTTGTTCATCCTTCTTGTGTGATTGTTTTTGATCAATTTTAAATGAATAAAATATTTTCACTAATAAAAAATATTAGGTTTAAATTTATTTTTATGAATTATACATTCAATTATTTTTTGTTTAATTTTGATTGACACATGGAAAAAAATCATCCTTAATAAAATTCACACCAAATATTATGGGTGTGGGTACATACATTAATTATTCTATGACAAGGTTTAATGTAAAATATCTTATACATTTCATTGGAGGTAGAAATGTGTTGTTTTATATTATAATAATTCTATCCCAAAGATGATTTATATTTCAACATGAATTTATGTCTCAAAATTATTATTTATTTGATTAGATAACTCATTATATATAAGATCTTTATATTCTATAGAAATTATTCTATCAACACCAACAATATATCTATATTTTGAGTTCCTATAGTTGTCTCTTTTACATTGATATATATATATATATACATTTTTTTATTCTTGAATTTCATCATTTTTAAAAAAATTTCTCTTATTTGAATAAAATGCCCTTGAATTCGGTTTTAATAAATATAATTCCATATTTTTCATGTATAATTGTTTTCCATTATCATTATGGATAAAACCATTATCTTTTCAATAAATACAACTTTTTATAGAATATAGTTTAAAAATAAAAATATAACATTGATTTGATATAATTTTTTTTATTTTAAGAATCAACAACCAATATATTCCAATGGCCACTTATTTCTACCAATGCATATGTGAGTGCTGGATTTTTTTCAAATATAGTTTATGAATAAGTAACATTTTAACAAAAGATAAATATAGATCATGGAGATCAGAGAATACTTGGTCATATATGAAGACCAAGGTAATACATAGGATAACAAGATGATATATATATATATATAATTAACATAAGAATAAAATCATAGATTTATTTCAACATAATGAATTTATTAAAGGCAAATTTATGAAAAATTGATATAATATAAATGAATTTATAAGTAAGGAATAAATAAGTAATGGATAACTTTAATATTGGAGTTTAAAAAACCGATATTGATGAAAGATTTGAATTTTTTGAGAAGTTTAGTATATCCGATTTAAGACTTGAATAATTTATATGAGTGACTAAAGAATTTTTGTGAACGATAAATTTTAATTTTTTGAATATGGTAACACCATGCCATGGTAAAGGGTGTCTTATAGGTCATGGTTGTGAAATAAAGAAGATAGAATGAAGTCGGAGCTACTAGATGGAATGTGGCAGTACTACATCAGGGTTATATAAATAATACCACAGTTTTGAAAATACCATAATATTGATTATTATTATTAAGTAAGATTATATCACTAAATCATTATACACTACAGGATGACCTAAACATATTGTATTAGTGACCATTGTTCAACCAAAAAAGAGAAGTTCTCTTGATCTTAGGGAAAGAAATGATAATTATTATTTTGATTATTAAACATAACAAGGTGGAAAAATGTAACCATATCAAAATGGTGGTTATATATAAATATAAATCATGGTCGATATTTTATTGGATGATTTCAAAAAATAAAAAACCTTAATATGGATCATGATTTCTATGGATGGATAAAAAATAGGCAGAGCTTGAAAACCAAAACATAATGTATCTCATTGTTTTTTTAAATTTTAAAAAATACCTATCTAAAATATTATAAGAAGGAATTATGATCATTTTATCAATCCATCTTAAAAAATACTAAAATTTATAATGGTATAGGTAGTGGTGTAATTAAAGTTTCTTGGTATAGTTATAGGAAGATAGTAGATTTCAAAGGAAAAACTAATTTTTAGTTCAGTGGAAATTATGACATAATATGTTACATAATATAAAATTTATATGATATATAGGAATGAATTTTTAGTACTATTAAGATACATAAAATTTAATTTTTAGATAGAAACCTTTCACTAAAGGCAGCATTGTGATTTGATTCCCCATGCCATGGTTTACAGGACTTTTAAGGATATTATTGATTTGGAGATATGTTTAAATATGGAATTAATTAAAGATTTAATGAGTTGTAATACATGAAATATTTTGATATATTTTAGGAATCATTTATTGGTGACACATATTGGTTAAGAATTGAGAAATGCAATGAGTTATTTTAGAGAAAATCAAGGAGTTATTTTAGAGAAAATCATGATCGATTTTTAGAGAGAACTCATATCAATGTATGGGAATATTTTATGGAATTTGATTATAGTGATACATTGTGTTTGTTGAAATGGGAAGAGATGATAGAAAATTTCAATTTTATTGATTTATTTTCTAAAATGATTTATTATCTTGAAAATGGTAATTCATGAATTTTATACTCATGAAATTATTTATTTACTAAAGAAAGTGAAATTTTCAATATTTATTATTGACATATAATAATTGAGATCAATTCATGATAGAATATTTAATACATATTATTATAGATATTAATAATTTATATTTTAATTAAATGAAAGATATTTAATAAAAATATGGCGGACTATTAATGGAGGGTATTTTCCTATGAATCTCTATATTATTATGGTGATGACACTTAAAATAATTTACATATATAATATTATCTCAAGAAGTTAGTATTGATATCATTGATATATAATATATGGAATATAACAAGAAAATAAAGGTAATGATTGAGTTAACTTATCAATATTGAAAGGTGTAATTTATTGTGGAAGGATCATCTATGGAAGTATTTTACTAGAGAAAATGAGGAATGGATGATTCATGAGGTGGTGAATTTATGTTGAAAAAAAAGATATAATTTTTCTCCCATTGAAAAATTTATTCCATTCAAAGTTATAATTTTTGATCAAGTCAGAGTACAGTGAAGGAAATTACAATTATTGTGGAAAATAAAACTGTTAGATTTTAGAAACATAACTGACATAAAATAGATAATCCATATGATATTAATATTGTAAAAGAATGATGAAAACAATAAACATTCTATTTGAAAAAAATCCAAATAATTTCAAAAAATATTTTTATTAGTAAAGAATTCATATTATAGAGTTCTTTTATTTTAGTCAAAATAGTTGGGAGATTTAATAACCTGAATCAAGGTATTAATTTTCTATCCAAGAACATCTTAGACTCTATCAGAAGAGACAAGTTACACACTGAGAATTTATTCAATCAATCCTTGATTAAAATATACATTTTTTTCATTGGGAGTTATTTGAAAAAATCATCAACAGTAGATAGCTCTTTCTTGGAGAGACTCTTTGATAAAATCGATCATCTCAATCAACCTCAACTATATGTACCCTATATTTCATTGAAATCTTTTTTCAAAAGTATAATATTCCACATTAGAATCACATCAATATTGAATATTAGAAAACTGATTAAAAATAATAAAAACATAGATATTTTATAACAATACTCACAAGATTGAATATATAACAAAAACACACAAAAAAGATGAATAATAAAGACTCCGAAATTCACAGATATAATGATGAATTCTGGTTGAAGTTTTTCTAGATATTGGTTTATGTTTTATTCTATGAATCATAAATCTTAATTTATAGATATCACTATAAAAACATCAATCATAATACTCCAAGTTCATTAAGGTGGTTTGGAACAACATCAGAAGAAAAAATATCTTTCGATAAATACAATTTACCATAAATTCTCTTACATTTCAAAACTAGGTGAATCACTTTATTTCAAAAAACATAGATAATAAAAAGTTAAAATCAATAAATATAATACTAATACAAACAACTACACATTAAATCAACTAAATATGAAGTTTATTGTGATTTTAAAAATAAAGGATATGAAAATAGTTGTTTGACTTAGCAATATTACCAATATTACAATCATAATACATGCAATAAAGAAAACCAAAAAAGTTAAGTTTTAAAAAAATATTATAGTAATATCCATGTAAATATAAAAGTAAACTCTCTATAATATCAAATTTAACTTCCCTTGTGAATATCATCTGATGAATTTAAAATTATCCACTATAAAAATCTATCATTAAACTCTCCACCATTTCCAACATCAAATATATCTCTCCCTATTATAAATAATCTATCTTCCTATATTATTTTCAAAAATAAAATTATGCAAAATAAATAACATAAAGGGTTTAGAATTAAATGTAATTATAATTTACTAATAAATAATGGAAAAAATTTTTATAGGTTCTATAAAACTCCATTTTGAAATATTTAATTAATACTTGGAATGTATTATCTCCCTTTGTTAATCATTTTCTATATTATTATTTACATATCATTTAATTCTCCTCCATTTTTTTCTTTATCTAGGATTTCCCCTTAGGGTGGTTCCTTAACTTTTGATTATTGAAACATCGGGGATGCTCATTGTATCTCCTCCTAAACTTATTAAACTTCCAATATCCCAAAAAATAGCTTCCACTAAAAATTTATAAATAGAAAACCTTTATCATCAATTTTTAATTAATAGAAACAATAAATAATCAATAGAAAAACAAAGGAATTAGGTAAAATAAAAACTACCCTTCCTAAAATTTATCTTTAAATGCTTACATATTGTCTTATTTTGATGAAGATGGTTTGGGAAGTTATCTTTTCAATATTTCATTAAATTCCATTGGATTGATCATAAAATAAGAATATATGTATGATGGTAGTCAAAACCAACACCATCATTTTTCAATGAGTTGGTCAAAGTAGACTAGATAAAATTATAATGGGGAAAACATTATTTGAAGGAAATAAACTTTACATAAAACTATAATTTACACGTAAATATACATCTATAAAAGTACGAAATAGAATATGTAAGAGTAATATTAAAAATAATAATAGTTTCTTCAAAAAATATAATATTAACTTTAACAAATATTAATTTAACTTCAAAATATAATGGGACATAAAATACCTACAAAAATATAGTAGAAAAATGGTACATTCCAAAAGAAAATTTCGATTGTGTTTACTGAGAAAGGTAAATTATATAAGGATTAGTTCTTGAATTCATCCTTAATACATCTTCTAATTTCCATTCAAAGAACTTCTAGAA
This sequence comes from Viscum album, assembly GCA_963277665.1. Lineage (NCBI taxonomy): Eukaryota > Viridiplantae > Streptophyta > Magnoliopsida > Santalales > Viscaceae > Viscum > Viscum album. The sequence goes on from OY728152.1 coordinate 1,392,968,807, forward strand.
AATATAATGTACCTATATAAAAAATCGGTATGGTTCTAAAAAAATTTATTCCCTCCCCTTTTCTCAAAAATTATTTCAATATCAAGATATAGTGAAACAAAGAGTGAAACATATGATTATTTTAAAATGATAATACCTAAATATTTATTAATATATTCAAATGTATAAATATATAAATGTTTAGCTAAAATATCAATAAGTTAATTTTTAGTTTGAAAAACTCGAGAATCATATATTCTTTTTTTTGTGGTTATAAAGTAAGAGGTTTATTTAATCTATTTTTTGGCTCCTATGTTATGTAATGGGTTATTAGAAAAACAAATAATTATAGTTTTTGAAAGAATTATTCTAAATTCCATGAGTTTTGTGGCATCCACGACAATTGTGTAGAACAAATTCTAGTAGCCACATATTCAACATCATTAGTGGAAAGTGTGATTGATGATTTGTATTTTTATACCAAGAGACTAAATATAATATATAAAAGGGACCTATTTTGGAAGTGGTATTCCAAAATATTATTCAAACACAAAATTCAGAGTCTAGATACCTTTAAAGAGTAAAATTTGACATGGAAGAATATAAAATTCCAAGTTCTGAGGTCCCTTTTTGATAATGGAATATCAGTTTAACAGCATAATGATGGTATTATTTTGGGTTAACATGGAACCTCACACACAATAACACATAAAATATAATTTCTTTTCAGATATTTTTAATGTAAATTAGTCTTCCAATCATCCCTCTAAACAATTTATTATCACCTGATTTCCTAGATTCATTAAGGTTATGTTTAGAGGAGGTACCTATAAAAGTAGTAATAATAGAAGTAAACCAAAAAAATTAAGTATACATTATTTTTTATTATACTGGGTTTAGATAGTTCCTTCTGGTCTCTGGGTTATTTGGAACCAAAGTATATAATTACATTTAACGATTATGCTCATCTCAAATTCAATTTTCAAATGTTTTTAAAAAATAACTACAATTATTTTTTTGGTTGATCCAAAAAAAATTCATTAACATAGATTTAATCAATGATTGTGTCATTAAAAATATCTTAATAAAAATATTTGGATATGTTATTCTTTTAATAAAATATGTTTTCATAAAAAAACTATAAAATCTATCATATCAGGCTCTCAGTGCTTGTTTAAGTCTTTTAAGTTCCTTGGTACGTCTAAATACATATTTTAAAAAAAAATATCATCCAAACCTAGAGTTTGTTTAACATAAAATTCCTCCAGAATATAACTATCAAGTAAATCACTCATTATATACACTTTAAATAGATTAATTTTTATATGAACTATAAACTATAATAGAATTGGGATGGACTGAATTATAGACACTTTTTTAAAATTTTATCTACAATTTATACCCTCTTCATAATGATATTCCTTAGTAACTAGTATTACTTTATTAAGAATAATTACTTTATTCCAATAATGTTTATTTCATAAATTTTACTTTACTCCTCCAACTAGATGATCTTTAGGGAAATAAATCAAGATTCAAACCTTATTCCATTCAAATTGATGGATATCTTATTGAATATAAACTATAAAAATATCATTAACCAAGGAATCTTCTACCACATATCTAATATATTTCATCCATCAATCTATCTTCTAGTAAGATAAATTTTGATGGATGTGGATCAACATTACAAAGTAAAATAGAGGTAAAATCTAAAAAATTATGATTAATTTCATAATCAAGAAATATTAACATCACAAAATAATTGATCTTATCAAACATAACATGAACCATTTCATCAACATCATGATTATATCTATTGAAACCCTAATAAAAACTACTGGTAATGGGGTAAGAAATAGAAATACAACCATTAAACTTAAAATTGAATTTATATATATATTTTTTTAATATATAAAATAAATACATTACATTTGAAAACAATAATGTAACTATGTTTTGGATTCCTACTATTCCATAGTTTATATGGATTTTTATTTAAAGTTCAGTGAAATATAACTCAATTCATAGTATAGCATGTAGTACTAACATCTTACCTTAAAAAATATATAGTAACACAATATTCACATAACAAAATCTGAAAAATTTCCTAAAATATTATATTCATTCTTTCAGTTACACTATTATCTTGTGGAGTTCTTGGTTCCATTAAATTTTGAGTAATGTCATGATCACTAAATAAAATTATAAAAGTGGAATTTAATAATTATCCACCATCATCACTCTAGATAATGACTATTGGATGGTTTCATGAATTCTAGACAATTGGATAAAATCTTTTGAAAAATATGAATGATTCAGATTTATGTGATTGAAACTAAACCCACGTATACATGGTATAATCATTAATTAATATATATATATATATATATTGTGTTTTCCTTTAATACATATAATTTGTGTTGGACTAAAAATATATGTGAATATAAAATAAGGATTTAAAAGTGTATATTTATATAGTAGGTTTAAATAATGACTTATACAACTTAGTATATTGGAACGGGTAATAGACTCAAGAATAATTAAAATTACATTCAGAAAACACCTTAATTAATCCTCTCATGTAAAGTCTAGATATGTTTAAAACATTTAATTATCCTAAAAATCAATGAAAAAGTCAATAATTATCCCCAACTACATTAAGGGATGGTAATTTATTACAACTAATGTCTTCTAAGTTGATAGTGTGAAAATTATCATTAAAATTGATAGATAAAATGTCAACTTGTTCCAAACATTAAATAGTGCATTTATTATTTCCGGAGAACAAGGAGTAACCATTATCACATAGTTGACTAATTCTAATAAGGTTTTTCTTAATTTTTAAAACAGAAAGTAGATTATAAATAATATTCCAATCAAGAAATGAATCATCACCAATGATGACTATTATTTAATATGTGTTTCCCCAAAATAAACACACCACCCTCCACTTTTTGAATGTTTAGAATGTTGGGAATATTCTTTGACATGTTTTGGGGAAAATTTATGTCCTTGTATGATGTGTCTTAGTTTTCGGTACTCATCCTTCCTTTCTAAAAAAATAAATGAAAAAAATTGGGAACCCAAAGATTCTTGGGTTTGGAAATATTAGAAAGTAGTTCTTCTAGAACACATATATTTCCAACCATATGGTGTTGAAAAGATAAAATTTCTATATAAACAAAATAATAATGATTTTTGAAGTATTAAACCTTGTTTAAAAAAAATATGTTCTCTAATGATCTCCTCCCTGATATTATGTTAATAAAGGTGCAGTACTCGAAATGAAATAGTTTGACCAAAAATGTGACTTTCAATAGGTAAAACGTATTCTCAATGATGTATGATTAGGATTAAGATATTTTAAGAGCTTATAAAATTTCTCCCTACATGAATTAAAATTAGATTGAAGATTATTTTGACGACTAACTTAAGAATTTATCTTTATAACAATGTTTTAATCATTATTCGTTGAAACAGGGATAAATTTTACATCTAACTAAAAAGTAATTTTATAAATTATTTCCTTATATTTATAAGATTTATATTATTCAAATAATATTATTTAAAAAATTTCTATTTTTCTTCTCAACACAAGTTACATATCAATAAATTTCATCAAATGATAGATAATTATTCTCATTATCCATAAATATGACAATCATAATCCAAATAAAAAGTGTTAGATAATTTTTGTTAACATCGCAATGAATCATGACTCATTTTATGGTACATTTGCATATAAACTAGTAATATTTCATCTGGTATCACTATCTGATAAAAAAATATCATCTGATAAAGGATATTCACTAGTGATACATGTATTTTTTATGTCTCTAAACTCTTTTATTTATTTATTTTTTGAAACTCATGTATACAAATTCTCCTTATTTTTATTCATGGATAATTAAGTTTGATGTGACATGTCTTTTTTCACTCAAAATAAAAATTGTCTTAATAATCTTCCCTCATTATATTATTTTCATATTTTTTCTTCCAATGAACTTTTTGGAAGTCTTTATTTCAATAAATCTTGTTCATATAACATTTATGTTTAACAATTTCACCTTTAATAACTTCTAACCAACTACTATATTAATTATTTCTCAAACTCCTCTTTTCATAAGTCCTAGGAATAGAATTATTTTACTAGAATTTAGCGATTTAGATGTTAAAAAAATATAAATCCATTTTTCTTTATTTTCTTCTCTGTGTCTATTTTTATTCTATTTTTATATTAAATCAATGTTCCAATAAATCCATATAGGTTTAGACATGTGAGATTCTTTGTATCATCTATCATTATTCTCTTACATTCACATTCATTCAGAAGAATTTATATAATATTATTTATAAGTTTTTCATTTGTTATTTCAAGTACACCGAGTTATTTCATAACATTAAATACCATTGTAAAAATTTAGTGCATTTTTTAAATTCATCCCCTCAGTAGAAAGTCAAATTATTGATTATCAACTCTGATCATTCTTCTTCTAGTTACTAAGAATACTAAAGTACCAAAATGTGTCATTTTGAGCTTCATCCAAATTGAATTTCTTATTTCACATGATAGTGTATTACTGTATATTTTTCTAGTTATTGAGAAAAAAATGTTCCAAAATTTTTAGTTTTCTTGATATTCCTCCATTTCCCCTCAAATAAATAAATAAATCCTCTTTTATATAATTTAACTATTTTTTATCATCATCTCTTAATAATTAACTCTAATGTTGATGAAAAACAACTTTATCCAATCACTCCATCACTCATAGTCATCTCCATCAAAGCTAGGTGGTCATCTTGGATTCATATTATCCAAATTTTTTATTCGTATCCCACCATATGAAAGAAAAATACCTTTTCTATTTTATTAGTGAGTATAAGTAAAAATGTGATTGTATTTAATACAAATTGTTTTCCTATATAAAATAAATCATGGTAGCTTCAATTTTTATGTTAATTGAATCCAAAGAAAAACATTTAATTTTTATATTACTCAAAAATTAATTTAATTCGATGTTTTAATTTCCATTCAAGTCTAAGTACATTGAAGAAAAAGTAGAATTATTGAGGAAAATAATACTATAAAATTTATAAACATAACAGAAGTTAAATGTACAATTTAATCATAAATAAACATAGAACAATAATTATTAAAACAATACTCTGACTATTGGATAATTATCCAAATAATACTAAATTTGATGTTAATTTCCCAAACCTTCCTATCATGTAATTATTCACGTTTTCACCAAAGAAATAATAGATTCAATAACATGAATAAAGGTATCCAAGATTTAAACATGAACTTATTCAACACTATAAAATGATAAATATTCCATGCAAGAAAATTATTTGATATAACCACATTTGAAAGATACATGTCCACACTAGGACTTTCTCAACATAAGCATCAAAATATGGTAGCTCTATCTTCATGCTCTTCTATAATTAGGTTGATCAATATTAAGTCCAAATAACCTATAATTTTTTGAAATAAATGTTTGTAATTAGTTGATTTAACACCAAAAAACACATCATTGTGGATATCAAAAAAAATTACAAAAACAAAAGCATATATATTTTACAATAATCCTCATTTTAAAAAAATATCTATTAAAATCACTCTAGAAAAAATGATATAATCCATATTTTCAAAGGAACATAGATGATACACAAGATTTATTTAAGGTTTTATTATTTTCATTGTATATTTGAATCCTTAAAGACATAGTTTTTATTTATATACATCATTGTAACAAACTTCAAAAGTAACATTCTGAGTACATTATGATTTACTATAATATCATCAGAAGTAGTAAAATTTTCTAAATAATAAAATTCAACAATAATTATATAAGATCTAAAAATTAGGTAAATAACTTTAGTTAAATATAATTTAGAGAATGAAAAGTTAAAATTCACTTATAGAAAACAAAACTAGCCAACATCATGATAACTCGTATCAATATAAAGTATCTTATGATTTTCAAAACAAATGATATGAAATTAGCCATTTTAATCAATACAAAGGTCACTAATATTTTTGGTAATGTGAAAATTGTAGAATAATACCTAGATTTATAAAGAAAATTCCCTTAATAATTGTTTTATACTCTTAGATTCTCTCTATAGGAAGTATTCACTACATTATATTTCCTTTATAGGTCATTATTTAAACACTCTCAACAAGGTGTGGTAATTATATAGTTGTTAAGAAGTAAACACATAGTAAACATCAACACATCACATTATCAACTTGTTAATATAATCATATTAGTTTTATTATAACAATATTAGAGAGATATTAATTTTTGTAAAATAATTTAATCTTGTCTTGTAGTTATTTGTGGAGAATTGGGAAGAGGAAGTGATCCTTGGGAGATAGTGTTACATCACTAAAATTCTTGTAAATCAGGGAGCCTTCGTGGTGATTGGATTATCTAAAACCAATATATATATATACAAAAACTATGGGTTATTAATATATTTTTAGAACACATGAAAACTATCAATTGTATGCTCCGTGAATGTCTTTTAGTTTTGGTGAACAAACTAAATCCTTATGTCATATGTACACTAATTTATTTCTGTGATTTAAATTCTGTATAGATACATTGAGGGTTCCGTAGACTGAAATGTTGTTTCTCCTAACATAGGTACAAGATCTAATAATGGGTAAGTGTGAAATTAATAATATTAATTTATATTCAACCAGATTCACTTCCACTCTGATGGTGTCTTGGGCTTCACTAGTTAACATGGATTCCCAAAAAAAATTTATTATGGCCTAAGGGTTCAAACATGAATTTTATTTTATCAAATATGTTTTTTAATATTATTCCATTTAAGTATTTTATAATGAATCATTTTTTCCATAGTAGATCTGATTTTTGAATATGGAAGAAGTATATTCATTATTATTTATAGGATTGTGTGACGATGTAAGTGTATATGTATATCATGATGTTGATTTATGTGTTCTTATCTAATAAAAAATAAGAAATAAATTTTTGTTATTATACTATAGAGGAGGTATTCAAGAAATAAATAATTGTGATAAAGCATTTGAAATATGGGAGAAAATAAAGGAGATATATAGAGAATCCAATAAATAATATGGTGTTTGTACTCTATCTATAAAACTAAATGAACATCCTATAATGTTGAGTTTCTCAATGATAAAATTAATGAAATTTGGTTTATCTCAAAAGGATAGAAGAAAACTAATATTTAAAATAAGTTTTATGAGAATATGTATAATTATATTGTAGTGATAGTTCCAGATTTTGATTAATCATATGAAACTGAAATTTATTTGGATGTTTCATGAAAATATAAATTTTTTATTACCCATTGGTAATGGGAAATAATTTTCATTTTTTTAATAAGAGGTAGTGATATTAATCTTCTTACCTTTTTAATTTTTTTTCAATAAAAAAATATGGACATAAATCATAGAAGATATAGTTGGTCATTTGTAAATCATGAGAAGAGGGGACTCTTTCTTTATTAATGAATTAATTTTTAAGAAATAAGGGATGAAGTAAGAAGACATTTCCTTGAAAGGATATGTATAAATAATGATTCTAATGATGAATTATTAATGAATATTTCTAGGAGAACATACACATGTAAAGAAGGATCAAATTTCTATAGACACTGAATTCCAAGATAACATGATCACTTTTAGGAAATATCTTGAAGGTAAAATTAAACCAATTAATGAAAATCCTTAATAACAAAAATGAAAGAAAATGAGAAGAAAATATTATATCTTATAAAGGATCTTAAATCATTAAAAGATAAAAAAAAATTATATTACCCCAATAATATGACCTAAATAAGCAAAGTCTATAATGATAAAAATTTGAAAATAGTAAAAGAAAGAGTGTTGATAAATATTATGGAGTGAGAAAGGTATCAAAAAATATGATTGAAAAAAATAGGAATATGAAAATTAATCACATTATAACACTATACTTAGATGAATATTTAATTTTATGGAGTTTTTCATTATATATTTTAAAATAATATGTGGCTTGTCTTGGATCATGGTTTCTTTGGATGGTTTTAAAAAAGGGAAAATTCGAAAACATTAAAATAGTGTATATAATTTTTTTCAAGTGTATTTAATAGAATAATTTTATAAGATTAATCCATTCTAATTAAAAATGAGTAACATGATCATGGTGAAGGTATTAGTGCAAGTTTTTTTCTAATGAATTTGGATATAAGCTATTGGTTTCCAAAATTCCAATACATGTTGTAGGTTTTCAAATACCATTTCATGGCCTATTTCTAATATAAAATTTTTAAATGGATGGAATTATATGAATAATAAGATATGTGAACATGGTTTTCAAAGTCAACACTTTAACACAAAAAATACACCACATTTTAGAGTTTCATTCTAGGGTGTAAAAAATTATGTATATATATTATATGTATAGATATTTTCAAATTTCGAAATACTTAAAAAATTTATAAGAGGTTTTATATGAAAAATTTATATAGATTTAAATATATATATATATATATATATGTGTGTGTGGAGAATGGTTTTTTGATATGGGGAAAACCAAAAAAAATATAATTTAGAAAACCTCAAGGAGGAATTTTGGTGTACATTCATTTTAATGATGGGAAATATTTTTTGGTCGTTGAGCATTCTGAAAAAAAAATTCTAGGTGGAAAAGAGAAGAGTAAAAAATATAATCAAATTTTATATATCTAATTTTTAGAATAATTTATTATAAAACTCTATGAATTAAAGAATATTTATTATCACGGAATTAAATTTTGAATGAAGAGGTGGGATGTTTTTAGAATAATGATTGAGATTTAATTTTTGAGATCTTGTCATTATGAACTATTTGACTAGATATTATTAGAGAAATTTGTGAGTGATGCATTAGTGGAAAGTTAAATATTTTACCAAGATATAGTTGACCAAAAATGGGGGTTATTTTATGGAATATTTAAATTAATATAGTAATTAAACATTCTATAACGTATTGGAAAAATTCTATTCCTTGATACAATGTACATATGTAAAATATTTTTTATATATGGATGATGACCATGGATGAATGGGAAATAGATAGTAAACAAAAAACTATTTAAATATTTATTTCATAGAGGGAGTATGATCTGTGGAATATAATATAAAAGAAACCTGAGAAGAATATAGATATTAATAAAGATAATTACCTTAATTATGATACGATATAATCTAGTTCTTATTAGAGGAAGTATTCACTGTTACAAATACCATTTAGAGGACATAATTTATACTCCCATATCTTATATTTTCAATATCCTAATACTAAAAAATAATTAATCCCATATATACATTAGATGTATCATATTTAGACCTTTTTTATATAATAAGATCATTTTTTTATTCCATATTAGAGAGACCAACACATCTATAAATTGATACATCCCCTCCTTGAAGTAGTTCTTGGAGAATAAGGAAGAGTAAGTGATACAGGAGATGTAACATAATATCATTGAGAATAATTTAAAGGTAGTTAACCTTGCTGTGGAGTAACTCGTAAATACCCTAACTCTTATATCCTAGAGATAGTGGTTACTTTATTATATTGGTACAAGATAAAATTGATTTCATCCCAAAAATGATCGATTGGTTTAGTAGTCATGGAAAACTAGATGCATACATGAATCTCACATTAAATTTAAAAACATAAAATAAAAAATAGTATTTTCTTTGAGAACACAATTATTCCCATAATAATATCCATATATATCAATCGTAATACACTTACTAACATTCTAAGGAAGGGAAATATAATCATGGGGTGAGCTTCTATTCTCAATAATGGTATGTTTACAGTAAAATCTAACACTATGTAAATAAAACGTGAATAATATAGTCAAGATAAACAATAATCAGATATTGCATATAGTTAATACTATTATAAAGGGACTAAATCACTAAAAAAATTCAAAATTAATAATCACATGGATTATCCATACTATGTTAAAAATTATTGAATTCATAATGTCAGACATCGAAATCTTACCGCCAAGGTCTTCTTCCAAGACAACAAACATAAAAATGTAAGTCACACACAAAATACCAAAACTATAAGAGAGGATTTAACACTTGATCACCTATAAACAATTTTTATTAATGAAGTTGTAAGACTTCATGGTGAAACTCTATTGATTGTGTCCGATCGAGATCCCCGGTTTACATAAAAATTTTGAAAATTATTCAGAAGGATTTAGATATAGAGATTCATAGGAGTGCTGATTATCACCTTCAAATAGATGGATAGTCTGAAATGACTATTCAAATATTGGAAGATATGTTAAGATCATGCTCTATTGACTATCAAGGTATGTGGGATAAATAATTTCCTTTGGTGGAGTTTTCCTACAATAATATCTTCCATTCTAACATTCAAATGGCGTCATATGAAGCATTATATGGTATGAGGTTTCTAACTCCAACTTTTTTGGATGAAGATGGTGAGAGTGATATTATAGGCCCAGAACTTATCGAAGAGACAAAAATAAAGGTAAAGATAATTCAGGCCCATGTTGAAGTAGCCCAAAGTAGGAAAAAGATTTATGCTGGTAACCAAAGAAAAATTTTGGAATTTAAAGAATGAGATCATGTCTTTCTAAAAGTATCTCCATGGAAGGGTGTCTTAAGGATTAGTAAGAAATGGAAACTAAGCCCCAAGTTCATCGAACCGTTTGAAATTTTGGATAGGATCAGAGCTGTATATTACTATTTAGCAATGACACCAAGTCTCTCCAAAGTTCATAATGTGTTCTATGAGTAGTTATTGAATAAATACATTCCATACCCAATGCATGTACTCACCTATGAATAAATATAATAGGAACCTAATTTGACATACTGTGAAAAGCCTATTGAGATTCTTGACACAAGGGAGCGGGTATTGAGAAATCTGACAACTTTTTATGTAAAGGTTCTTTTTAGAAACCATAATATGGAGGAATCAATGAGGGAACCTGGGGATGTTATAAAAAAGAACCACCCACATCTTTTTATAGGGATTATACATGAAAAAATTTGAGGATGAAATTTCTTAAGGAGGGAATAATATAACACCCCAAAAATTTTATGGTATGTTTCCCTTAAAAATAGTTTATCTATTAGATAGCCTATATTTCATAAATAACTGAATTTATTTGAAACAAAGCTTTTTTATTTAGGGTATAGTCATAACCAATCAATTAAACTTAAATTTTCCACATTTTTGTTTTGAATTTTGAAAAAATGGACATACATGATTTTGATCCAGGTGATATTTGGAGTCTGATAGAATCAAGTTAATTTTCATGAATTGTAACATACCCTCATAAATAGTAACAAACCCTTATGAATATTTACCTACCCTTATAAATATTAATATGACCCTTATGAATGGTAACCTTACTCATGAATTTCTAAATAAAATTTAGACAACTTAAAAATGAATATGAATATTTTAAGTGTAGGTATTTTTTGATTAAAACATGATTTTAAATAAAAATTAAATTTATCGTATTTTTTAAAAAAAATTGAAAAATGGAGTTCTTTTTTGGATTATACATATCAAAAAATGGTAAGGGTTAATTTTTGGGATTTTCTGGAAATTCTTGAATTTTTAATGAATAGTAAAATACGATAAATTACGATAAATGCTAAATACTTGTTTTACTGTATCATATGTGGTTCAAGGTAGCTATAATCCCACTTGGTTAAACCTAACATGCCATTATTAATATTTGGGATCACATTAATCAATACTATTAAACGTATTGTGCAAAAATATTAAAATAATGATTGAAATAATGTAAAATCCCTCCTCCCCTCCACTATATAAACCACCCCTGACCCCCTCTTCCTCTCACACCACTCAAGCTTCAAGCCTTGACTAAATTCTGTTCAAATTTCTCCCTAATATCCTCCCCCAATTCCTAGAATTTTTTATGTCAATAAACATCCAAAATCAAAGGCCTTAAATATATTTTCAAGGATGAGTACTCAAGAGGTGAACATCTCTTCTCTTTTATTTCAAATTCTTTTACAAGTTCCATTATTTTGTCCCCACATAAAAATTCTATGATAATTATAGTAACTTTAATGGACTGTAATTTTATTATTCTAATGGAATATTTCATCATCAACTCTCTTTTCCTTCACCTCTTACACTAAAAATGAAAATACCATCTGAGATATGTTAATTTATCACATTCAAGGACGACGAGTTTTCAATTTATATTATTATATTCAAGATAGTAAATTATACATTTTTAATGGTTGAACCATATCATAATATATAAATTTTAACTTATTTAAGGTTTAGTAATCCATACACACTCATAATATAAAATAATAATACAAAACAAGTTCATTATGCACAAAATCGCTAAGTTAATTCAAGTGTTTATCAGTAAATTTTAAATAATGAGTCATCCTCAAGGTATATGACCCAAAATCATTATAATATCATTTATAATGACACTAATAACATATATTTAAAATTCGGTATTTTTAAATATATTTCAAATGAACTTCCTTTCATGAATACACATAATCCGTCCTGAAAATGAAGGAAGAAAATGCTTCCAAAACAATAAAATTGAATCTCTTAAACCCATCAAAAAGGGAATGAACAAACTTAATAAGGATATACTAAATCAATTAAATTTTGATGAGTTACTATACTAATTAATTAATGAAGCTAAATTTTATTATTCTGGTCATTACTATCAATCGAGACCACCATTGGGCATAAGGCAAGGGATCCTCTCTCTCACTTTTATTCAAGAATTCCCCAAAGCTCTATCCTTTTATTATTAATTCCCAATGATTGGGTATGTTTTCTCACATCCCCAATACTTTCCTTATGATATAGAAATGATGGGATACCCTTTTAACTCTCTTTAATCCCTCACAAGAATACCTCTTACCATACCAAAATCTTTGTAAGGGGTTTCTCATCTCACTTTCAATTCTGTGGGATTTCCATTATTCACCTCTATTTTTTTATATTTGGTATATGTGTAATTACATTTGATATAAAATATAATTATTATATTTATATTCATCATATTTTATGATTCATTTGGTGATTAATTATTTTTGTTCATACGATTCAACAGATTACAATGTGGTAAGTTACTTTGTCTCAGTTTTCATTTCATTGAGACCTACTTGGTATTGGGAACCTAATATTTCTTATGTGTTGTATATACTACCCATTTGAGATCATTTTTCATTTTAAATTATTATTATGTTAAATATCCCTTTTCTTGTATCATGGATATGATTATTTCCTTAAGTTATATAACATTTCACAAATAGGGTTAATTTGGAAAGTTGTTTTAACTATGGAAATATTTGTTTAATCGGTATTCTCTACTCAATATACATATTGAGAAGGAATATTATACTTGTATTAAATATGTATATGATGAATGATTTGGACATAAAGTGACGGTCAGGTCTCTCTATATCCTGACAATGCATCGGCAGGTCTCAGGATACATATCATTTGGTGACAAACACTTCGAGTTTGTTTCAAAAATCAGATGAGTTTCTACCCACAAAACTAAATCGTTTTAATGGTATTATGGTATCATGTTCCAGATATACGAAATCCAATTAATAATCATTCTATTTATTCATTTTCTGTTATTAATATCTATTAGGTTTTTACTCTGACAAAATCTATGCATGTAGGCTCTTTCTCTGCTTATTAATGGCATGTGTTTTTCATTTATTCACCACGCCATATTTTTTATGATTTAGTTAATATTAATTCATGATTATGCTAATTTTAACCCTTACTGGGCATTTGAGATCACCCCTTTCATTTATTTACCTTTGAAAGGTTTTTATGAGGAGACAATTTATTGAGTTTCTATGGGTGTATCTTTTTTTAATTTTTGTTATGTATTGTATTTTTTACCTTTCCCAATGTAATTTGAGTTACATCTATGTATATAGTTTTTTCAATAATAGGAAACCGATCTTTACTTCAGGATTTAATTCTTTTTAATACAGCCAATGACATAAGTAATGCACCGACTCTGGTCTAGTGGGGTCGGGGTGTTACAGTTGGTATCAGAAGAAGTTTAGTATAAAACATGGAAACTAGATTAAAAAATATGGATTAGGGAACAAAGACCAAATGTAGTATTTGAGAATAAAAATATAATAAAAATAATATAATTTTTGTAAGGAATAGATTATGTGGATATTTATAGAAAATACATCATTGTCTGAAAGAAAACAAATAGAGGTGGCTCTGGCATAGATGTACTTATGAGTGAAAACTCTAACAAGGTGTTTCGGGCATGACAGGGGGTATCCTAGTACACAAAAGTGGGCCTTGATTTAATCATGTTTTGAAACTCCTAAGTTATTTTATTTGAATAATTCACATTTTCTTTACAAGCCGTTATGAATGATTTTAATGTAAATTTTTCCTCAGAGAAACCATGTCTATGACATTAGCTATGCATAGGATTTCGATTTATGCTATGTACTTTTCTAGTCGAGATTATAAATTATGATTCATAACTGAATCTAGTGTATGAAATTATTTTGAAAAGGTGCCTAATTGAAGAATGAGAATCCATACTTATGGAAAATTTATGGATTTCCCCACTAATCTAGTCAACATAGTCAATGTTGGAGAGGATCATATCATGACCATGTTGTGAAAACTTACTCAGGTTGTAACAAATAACCATGCTACACATATGTTGGATTGTTTTAGACTATAGAAGACCCCATCATTTTGTGGGACTACTAATCCAGTGGTAGCTAAGTAGTGGATTAAGTAACTTAAAAAGATATTCATGGAATTATGATGTAATGAAAATGAAAAGGTAGTGTTGGCAGTGTATTGTTTCAAGGGTGGAATTTATCAATGGTGGTCCTCGATCTAGAATACCATGGAAGAAGAATAAATAGTAGATATGAAATAGAGTACATTTAAGGAAATATTCTCCAGAATATATTTCCCTCATGATCAACATACCAAAATGAATAGGGAATTACATGTCATAAAGAAAGGGGGTGAAGAAATTGTTTCAGAGTATGAGGCTACCTTCACAAGACTAGCCAGGTATTCCATAGATTATGTATGTGACTCTGAAGAAAAGATTGATCATTTCTTTGAAGGTCTTAATCCACGTCTTCGAAGGGATCTGGACACTCAAATAATTTCATCATATGATGGAACAATATCAAGTGCCATAAAAATAGAGAGGGAGTTTTCTAGATCAATTTTTTTCAAGATAATTCAAGATAATAAGTGGTAATCTGATAACCATGGAAAAGGTGAAGCGCTAAAGAAGAACAAGGGAACGAAGAAAATCCAATTATACGAGAATTGTAGGAAAAATATTCCTAGGAAATTTTTGATAGGTATGGGAGTTTTCTATAATTGTGAATAAAAGGGTCATCAATCTAATGAATGCAAGGGGAAGAATAAATTTGATGATGTTCAATGCAACAATTTTAGACAGATGGGAAACTATGAAAATGAGTATCATATGTGATAAATAAACATTCCTTAGAAAATGCCACAATATAAAGGTAAATCTTATGTGATTACAACTACGGAGGTTGCAGTTCCTAAAGAAGTGTTCGTAGGTACATTAATTATTTCCTTAAACTTAGTTAACACTTTAATTGATTTGAGATCATCGAATTCATTTATATCTTCCCACTTTTTCAAGAAAATTATACATTTCCAATTTTATTTAATAAAGGAGTTGTTATTAAAACCTCTTAGGGGATGTATCATTATAAAAAAAGGCATGTCGATAAGTCCCCCTTATGACACATAAATGTGCTTTAGTTTCTAACCATAGCATCATACCAATGATTGACTTTGATATAATTATCACTATGAATGTTTTGTCAAATTATGATGCAATGATCTATTATAATAATAAGGAAGTTAAAATCTTTGAAAATGGTGATGAATCCATTATTTTTAGAGTAGAAACCTCTCCATCTAAATCTTATCTAGACCCACCCCCAATAGCTCTACTGAATGTAATTCTTGGAGAGGAAGTGAAATTAATATCTATGGGTGAGGAAAGAAATATTCAAATTTAATATGTACATATAGTTCAATGATACATTAAAGTATTTCCAATGGATTTACCTAGAAATCCTCTAGAGTGGGAAGTTGAGTTCCCTATTGATTTAATTCCTAGTGCAAGACCTATATTAAAGACTCCCTATAGAATTTACACTGTGGAATTACTAGACCTAAAGAAACCAATAGAAGAATTGAGTGACAAAGGATTTATTCTACCTAGTGTTTCTACATGGGGATCCTATGTCCTCTTTTTCAAGAATAAAGTTGGATCCATGAGGTTATGCATTGATTACTGGGAAATCAAGGCTATTACTATAAATAATAGGTATCCTCTACCAGGAATTGATGATTCATTTGATCAAATTCATGGATCGTAATACTTTTTAAAGATTGACCTTCGATCAGGATATCATCAGTTGTGTGTGATAATAGAATATATTCCAAAGATATCATTTTGAACTAGGTATGATCATTATGAGTTTACAGTGATGCCTTTTGGACTCACTAATTCACCCTCTATTTTCTTTTATTTAGTGAATATATTTTTCATGGAATATATTGATAACTTTTTTGTGGTATTTATCGATGATATCCTCATATACTAAAAAATATATGAAGACCATGAGAATCACTTTTGAATTATTATTAAAACTCTTAGAAGAAATAAATTATATGGGAAGTTTAGAAAGTGTGAATTTTTGATTCAATAAGTTTCTTTTCTAGGAAATATTGTCTCTAATGATGAAATCCTAGTTGATCTTGTGAAGAAAAAGGCAATCCAAGAATGGACCATGCCAAAAAAACATAACTTAGGTACAGAAATTTATTGGCATAGTAGGTTATTATCGGTGTTTAATTCATAATTTCACCTCACTGGCTAACCCTCTAAATAGGCTCACATGTAAAGGGGTTACATTTGTATGGAAAAAATAATTTACATAATTCATTGAAGAATTGAAAAGAATATTGGTCAATGCTCCAATTTTGAATCTTCCATCTGTAAATGATGGATTTGTGATATATATTGATGCATCAAAGAACAGACTAGGTTACATCCTTATAAAAAATGATAATGTTATTGGTTATGCATCAAGGATGTTGAAGACTCATGAGAAAAATTACTCAGCTCGTGATCTTAAGAAAGAAGTCATAATCGTTTCCCTAAAAATATGGAGACATTATCTCTACGGTGAAAGATATGAGATATATATAGATCACAACAGTTTGAAATTCATTTTCACATGGAAACAATTCAACATGAGGCAAAGGAGATGGCTCAAATTACTCAAAGATTATGATTTTTCAATACACTACCACCCAAGAAAGGAAAAAAGGTGCCATTCGTGTTATGTAGGAAAGATCGTGGACTTCAGACCCAGATGAGGATTGAGATATATCATATATTCATGGATCTATTAAAGATGGATGTGGGAAATTTTATTGAATTGGAAACATATTTCCTATTTCAGATGATTTCTGAACCATATTTACTAGAGAAGATAAAAATATCTCAATATAATGATGAAAATATACATTAAAAAATTCATGTTGTTAAGGATGGGAGATTGGATGACTTTGTGTATGAGGAAGGATTTTTGAAATTTGGTAATAGGTTAGGCATTCAATCAGTACCATAACTAAAAAGGGAAAATTTGGATGATTCTCATAGCTAAAATTTCTTAGTACACCCCAGTATCACAAATATGTATAGAGATCGGAAGGAATATTTTTGGTGGGACAATATGAAGAAAGAAATTGTTGACTACGTGTCAAGGTGTTTGGTGTGTTAACAAGGGAAGGTGGAGAGACAACACCCTAGAGGGGTGATGAAACCTCTACATATTCTTATGTGTATTTTGGATGACATTACGATGGATTTTTTCACATGAATACCAAGTACTCTAGAAGGAATGATGTAATAAGGGTAATTGTTGATCTTCTCACAAAATCAGCACATTTCCTTGCTATAAGAGAGCATTTTCCTCTTGATCACCTGGAAATACTTTATATTAATGATGTTATAATACTTCATGGTGCATCTCTATTGATTCTGTCTGATCGAGATCCCTAGTTTACATCAAAATTCTTGAAAATCATCCAGAAGTCTTTGGATACAAAGCATTATATGAGTACTACTTATCACCCCCAAACCGACAAATAGTCTGAAAGTACTATTAAAACACTGGAAGATATGATGAGATCGTTCTCTCTTGACTTTCAAGGTATTTTTTATCAATACATTACTTTTTTTGGTTTTCCTATAATAATAGATTACATTGTAGTATTCAAATGGTGACATATGAAGCATTATATAGTAAGAGGTGTCAAACTCCAACTTTTTGGGATGAAGTTTGTGAAAGGAAACTTTTAGGCCTAGAACATATCGAAGAGACAAAAACAAAGGTAATGATAATTAAGTACCATATTAATGTATCCCAAATTAATCAAAGAGTTATACTGAAAACTAGAGAAAGGATTTGGAATTTCAATAAGGAGATTGTGTCATTCTAAAAGTATCTCTGTGGAAGGGTGTCTTAAGGTCTTGTAAGAAAGGGAGTGTCACACCTGTCTCTTTTCCATTATTTATTTTATTAATTTTCATGGGTATCAAGTAGTTTAGGTTGAAGACTAACTTAAAATTTTGAGTTCTTATTTAAAAACACTTGTATTGGCCTTGACAGCATCCAGCGCATTGTGGTCAAAGTTGTGCGGCCTTGCCTGTGTCGTCGTATGACCTCGCCCGGTTCGCTGCACAACTAGCCTTATGCATGACTAATTAATTAATTAAGTTAGTGTAATGCTCAATAAAGGATTGAAATTAAAGTAGGTGTTAAGGATGAGAATTTTATTATGTTTATTAGTATTATCATCATTATTCAATTAAAATATTTATGGGATGCACGGTGTAACCACGCAGTTTCCCGAATAATTAAAAATAAAAATAATAAAATGATGTTTAAATAATTATATTAATGATAATAAAAAAATGGTATATTGTATTATTATTATTATTACTAATATTACTTATATTATTATTCCCACCATGTTTATTAATATAAGGGTTCTTATTATTAAGTTATTATTATTAAATATTTATTAAATATTGTTAATTTTATTATAGTTATTAATATCATGCTAAGTTATTATAGTTATTAATATTAATAATAATATTATTATTAGTGTTAAGGATGTAAATATTATTATTGGTACTAGTAATATTAATATCTTTACTATAACTATTAACCTTTTAATATTGTTTTTTATTATTGTTGTTATCATTTATTTTATATTATTAGTATTATTTGATTAGAAAAAAAAATGAAGAAGGGGGAATCCCATTACCAGGCCGGACCTCACCCCCCCCCCCCCCCTCGTGCAACCATATGCAATGCCCCCTTTAGAACCCTCTGCTCCCTTGCGTCATGGAACACCACCAGTCGACCACTCCTCTCCATGTTTCATAACCCAGCCATCGCTAGACCACCCTCCTCCCTTCAAGTCAGCCTTCCCCCACTCGCATTGTCACCCCGACTGCTCGGCCAAGCCACATGCGTCATCTCTCCAACTTCCCACGCCACTCACCTTCATCTCGTCGCACTGCTTCCTGACCTCCCAGACACCTATTTGTACCAGATAATCTTCACCCTCTTCAACGATATGTTGGAAAACCTACACCCTTCCCAAGTCTCCCATTGTGCTAACCATCCAACTCTCCGGTGACTTTAACCCCCCTTTGGTGGAGTCTCCATTCTTTCTCTTTTTTTCTTGAATTTTTGTTATCGAGTGGGTATGGGGTTTAATTTAGGGTTTGATCTTAATTTTTTTGGGTCTGAATTCTTGATTAGGGTTCACCTTTGGCTCATATGTCATGTGCATTAGGTGTGATTGGATATTATCACAAGTTTTGGGAAATTATTCACCTGAGGTAGCAGATTCTGCATTTAAATATTATTTAATGAATTAGCATGCTTGTTGATTGATTTTCCATGTTCTTTAATTTATTTATTTTTTATGAAAATTTGTTTTTGTTAAAGTATAGTATGCATATAATTTGATTAGTATATTTCTCATATGGTTTGTGTTCATTTTACTGGTAACTTATATTTATTCAATTGTTAGCATTTAAATAAATTGTGCAGTTGGTTGTTAATCTGTGCTAGTAGTGTGAATTGCATTTTTTCCATGGTGTTATGTGTGTTTGGTCATAAGTGAAGGTGTTGGGTGGGTTGAGTAGGTTAAGCTAGGTGATTTATCTTTAAACTAACTTCTTATTTTTTATGATTTATTGAGTTTCATGAACGGTGAAAAAGTGTTCTATAAATGGAGTAGAGTTTTTCCAAAATGTTTATATGGAGCTTATCAGACTTCCAAAATTCTGTTTGAGAGCGTTTGGTGTTAAAAAATGTTTTGGGTGTGTAAATGCTGATTTTGACATATCTATTGTTGGTTTGGATTACTTGTGTTCTTAATCATGTCTTATGGTTTGATTTTGTGGTGTTAAAATAATTTTTGGAAGTGTTTTACATACGTATATGATGAGGTAAATTTTTGAAAGGAAAATGGTTATGTTTTTTATACCATATGTGGAAAGTGAAAGATGAGATTTCTAAGGGATTTGAAAATTAAAATGAGTTGTTTGATAAATTTTATAATAGTTTTCTTAATCATGAAATGGTTTCTTTTAATTATGTAGTTGGTTTATTTGATTTTGTAAATGTTCCATATTGACTTTCAATGGTTTATGGTGTGCATATTATTTCAATGTGGAATCTGTGTGTGTGCATGTGTGGTATTGGGTATGGACAGTTCCTTGTTTGTTTTGTTTATACGAATGTGATATGAGACATGTCATGTGAACATGGAATTTAAATGGGAACAAAGAGGGAAGCCTGGGGTATTAGGTAGAGAAAACGAGGACTATTGGTCTAGTGTTCCGGAGGTGGCTCGACCCGGCTTCACTGGCAGTACGGATGATTGCAAAACTAACTAAACATATGAATGACTGGGGTCTGTGGTTTCTAAACCACCTATTCTAAGGGTTGTGGTTTCTAAGCAATGTTTTCTGAGGGTCATGGTTTCTAAGAAACGTTTTCCCAGGGTCATGGTTTCTAAGCAACGTTTTCTAAGGGTCATGGTTTCTACTCCACATTTCACCAAGACACAATGTTATAGGGTCCCACTGGTTGCTAGTACCTATAGGGATCTCAGACATTTTTTTCTCCTATAATACATTACACTCGTCATCAGCATACAGTGTAACTTTGGGTTTATTTATAATGGTTGGGGTTTTCTAAAAGGTAAGTTTGTACTCTTAATTTAGGTTGTTTTCTATGAATTTGTTTTTATATATATATTTTCATTAAATTGTTCATAATTTTCTATCCCATCATTTATTAAACGTACAATTGTATTTGACATTTAATATTTTTGTGTGGAACATTTTTATTTCAGTGGAATCCTACTGGGTATTTGTGTCACACCCTACACACACCTTTGGGTGTATGTAGACCTTGTTCCTTGTGTATTCTAGGATGTGGTATCATGCATAGCGATGGTGGTTTGGGTTATTTACGGTCTTCTTGTGCAGGTTTGTGTTTGTAGCTTGTGGATATTTTACCTCCCTTGTTGCTTTGAGGTTTGACTAAGGGTTCTTGTTTCTTTTTTTGTTGTTTCTTTCTGAATTTTGGTACAAGTTGTAAACCTTTATATATGATTTTATTTTAAGGGATTGTTTGGTTATTAGTTTACATTTTTAGATTATCTCTCTTGATCGTTTTTTATCATTACTTTTTCAGGTAAATCGTTCCCTCAGATTATGTCTGATACCCGAGAACTAGTGTTAGCCCATGGGGATCGGGAATTTCCCTCCGGCCATGTCATAGACTAGGTCGGGCATTGGGTCGGATGGCGACCTGTCCTGGTTTATGATAGGGAAAGTGAGCCCCATGTTAATTGGACCGTTTTAAATTATACAAAAGATCAGAGCTATAGCATACCATTTAGAAATGCCACCAAGTCTCTCAAAATGTCATGATATGTTCCATGTGTCGTTGTTTAATAAGTACATACCCGACCCAATGCATGTATCCGCCTATGAATAAATAGAATTCGAACCTGATTTGTCATACTGTGAGGAGCCTATTGATATTCTTGACACAAGGGAGCAGGTATTTAGAAATCTAAAAACTCTTAAAGTAATGGTTCTTTGGAGAAACCATAATATAGAGGAGGCAACAAGGGAACCTGAGGATGTTCTGAAGAAAAAAACCCACATCTTTTTAGAGGGATTTATACATGAAAAAATTCAAGGACGAAATTTCCGAAGGAAGGAATAATATAACACTCAAAAAAGTATATGGTATGTTTATATTAAATATATGTTATTCATTAGATGTCCTATATTTCATAAAGCACGGAGGTTTATATGAAGTAACACTTGGTTATTTAGGATATATTCATAACCTAGCCATTGAACATAAATTTTCCATATTTGTGTTTTGAATTTTGAAAAAACGGACATACACAGTTGTGATTAGGGTGATATTTGGAGTCTAATAGAATCATGTTAATTTTTTTTTGAATTGTAACCTACCCTTATAAATAGTAATATACAATTATTAATATTAACCTACCCTTATTAATATTAATACAACCCTTATGAATTATAACCACACTCATGAATGTATAAATAAAATTTAGGCACATTAAAAATGAAGTTGAATATTTTTATTGTTGGTATTTTTAGATTAAATAATGATTTTAATTAGAAATTAAATTTATCATATTTAGAAAATTATTTTTGAAAAATTTATCTTATTTTTGGATTCTACATGTCGAAAATTGGTAAGGGTGAATTTTTTCGATTTTTCTGAAATTCGTGAATTTTTTATGAATAGTGAAAAACGATAAATTATGATAAATGCTAAATACTTGTTTTATTGCATCATAAGTGATTCAATCCTGATGTAAGCCCACTTTGTTATAACTCAAAATCCATTATTACTTTTTAGGATCACATAAATCAAGAATATTCATAGTCTTGAGAAAAAATAAAAAAAT
The DNA here is from genome assembly GCA_963277665.1 of Viscum album. Lineage (NCBI taxonomy): Eukaryota > Viridiplantae > Streptophyta > Magnoliopsida > Santalales > Viscaceae > Viscum > Viscum album. Next base: position 1,392,991,960 of record OY728152.1, read on the forward strand.
AATGATTAAAATAATGTAAAATCCCACCTCCCCTCCACTATAAAAACCACCCCTCACCCCCTCTTCTTACAACACCACTCAAGATTCATGCCTTACCTAAATTCTTATCAGGTATCTCCCTAAGATCATCCCCAACCTTAAATACCTTCTGGTATCACCAAAATTCCAAAACATGGGCCTTAAAGAGATTTTTAAGGAGGAGTACTCAAGAGGTGAACTTCTCTTCTCTTTTCTTACAAATTCTTTTACATGTTCCAAATATTTTTTGATCTCTCCACACCTCCACACATCCAAATGATATGATAATTCCATTAAATTTCATGGAAGGTAATTTCATTTTGCTAATATAATATTTCATCATCATATCTCTTTTCCCCCACCTCTTAAACTAAAAATGAAAATACCGTCCGATATGTGTTAATTTATCATGTTCAAGGATGACATGTTTTAAATTTATTTTAATATCATTAAGACTGTTCATGAAACCTATTTAATTGTTTAAAATGATCATAATATATTTATTTTACCTTATTAAATGTTCTTTTAATCCTTACACACTAAAAATATAAAATAATAATACAAAACATGTTCATTATGCACAAAATTGCTAAGTTAATCCAAACGTTTATCAATAACTTTTAAAACAATGATTCATCCATATGGTATAATACAAAAAATTACTATAGGATCATTTATAATGGAACTAATAATATATACTTACAATTATGTATGTTTAAACACATTTCAAAGGTACCTCTATTCATGAATACATGTAAACCGGTCATGAAAACAAAGGAAGAAAATGAATCCAAAACAATAAAATTGAATATCTTAAACCCAACAATAAGATAAAAAATGAACCTAATAAGGTTATAATAAATCAATAACATGTCTATGAGGTTACGGAATTATTAATTAATGAAGCTAAATTTTATTATTCGTGTCATTAAGATCAATCGATAACATCTTTGGGCATAAGGTAAGGGATCCTCTCTCTCACTTTTATTCAAGATTTCCCCCAATGTTGTGTCCTATATTTAATTACTAATGATGGGGTATTTTGTAGAACATAAACCATACTTTCCTTATGATATATAAATCATGGTTATCTCTTTTACCTCTCCTTAATCCCTAACAAAGCAGTTGTTACCATGCCAAAATGTTTTTAAGGGTTTTCTCATCTCACTTTCAATTCTGTGGGATTTCCATTAATCACCTCTTATTTCTTATATGTGGTATATGTGTACTTACATTTAATATAAAATATCATTATTCACTTTATATTCATGGTATTATATGATTCATTTGTTGATTAATGAATTTTTTTCACATGATTCAATTGATTACAATGTGGTAAGTGACTTTGTCTCAATTTCCATTTCATTGAGACATACTTGGTACTATGCACCTAATATTTCTTATATGGAGTATATAATACCAATTTTAGATCATTTTTCATTGGAAATTATAATTTTGGTAAATATACTTTTTCTTGTATCATGGATATGATTATTTCCATAAGTTGTACACCACTTCACATACGGTGTTAATTTGGAAAGTTGTTTTAACTATGGAAATATTGATGAATTCATATTATCTACTCTATATGGATATAGAAAATAAATATTGTACTTGTATTAAAACTATGTATAAAGAATAAATTGGACCTAAAGTGATGGGAAGGGCCCTCTATAGCCCCTTGATGCGTCGATAAGTCTCATGAGACAAATCAGTTGGCGAAAAATCGTTCGATTTCATTTCTAAAAATATGACGGGTTTCTACCCACAGAGCTAAACCATTTTAACGGTATTATGTTATCACTTGTCAGATACATGACGACCAATTAATAAGCATTCTCTTTATTCATTATCAGCTTTTAAAATCCATTAGGTTTTCACTATGACAAAATATATGGATGCAGGATCTTTCTCACCTTGTAATGGGTGTGTGTTTTTCATTTATTCACCATGCCATATTTGTTTATGATTTAGTTATTATTGGTTCATTAATCTGATAATTGTAACTATTATTGATAATTTGAGTGCACCCCTTTAATTTGTTTACCATCAATAGGTTTTGAAAATGATTCCATTTATTATGTTTCTTTGGGTTCATTTTTTTAGTTTTTGTTATGTACTGTATTTTATTTTACCTTTCAAAATGTAATTTAAGTTACATATATGTGTCTCGTTTTTTCAAGAATACTAAATTGATCGTTCCTTCAGGATTTTAATCCTTTTAATCATTCCAATTTAATAAGTAATGAACCGTCACTGGTCTAGACGGGTCGGGGTGTTACAGTTGGTATTATAGGAAGTTTAACAGCAAACATGGAAAGTATATTAGAAAATACAGATTAAGGAACAAACACCTAAGGATATATTTGAGGATAAATATACAAGAACGTCCTAGAATTTGGGAAAGGAATATATTATGTGTATTTTTATTGAAAATACATCCCTTTCTGCATACAAATAGGTAGAGGTGGCTCTGATACAGATGTACCTAGGAGTGAAATCTCCGACAAGGAGTTTTGGGATTGACCTAGGGTATCCTAGTACATGACAATGGTCATTTCTACACTCTCGGTATGAAATATCTAATGTATATTCTTTGGATAATTCAAATTTTATTTAGAAGCCATTATGAAGGATTTTAATGTAAATTTTTCCTCAGAGAAACCAAGTTTATGAGATTAGCTATAAATAGGATTTTAATTTACGCTAAATAATTTTCTAGTCGAGATTATAAATTATGATTCATAACCTAATCTAGTGTAATCCATTAGTTATAAATGTCACCTAATGGAATAAGAGAAATCAATACTCGTAGAAAATGTAGGGATTTCCCCATTGAAAAAGTCAACATTTTTAATGTTGGAGCGGATCCGATCATGATCATATTGGGAAAACATACATAGTTTGTGACGAATAACCATGATACACCTATGTTGGATCATTTCATGTGGAAGAGGCACCCATATTCTAGTGGGTCTACTAATCCAGTGGTACCTGAGCTGTGGATCAAGTCCCTTAAAATGATATTCATGGCGTTAAGATGCAATGAAAATTAAAAGGTAGTGCTGACAGTTTATTCTATCAAGGGTGACATTGGTCAATGGTAGTCCTTTATCTAGAATACCATGGAGTAAGAAGAACCATAAGATATGGAATTTTGGACTTTTAAGGAAATATTCTTCAAAAAATATTTCCCTCATGAGAAACGAACCTAAATTAAGGTGAAATTCCTTAACTTAAAGTGAAGATAAGAAGGAAACGTTTCAGATTATGAGGCTACCTTCACAAGACTAGACAGGTATTCCGTATATTATGTATGTGACTTTGAATATAATATTGATCATTTCTTTGAAGGTCATAATCCAAGTCTTTGAATTTCTATGACTTCTCAAACATTTTCATCATATGATGGAATTCTATTAAGTGCCATCAAAACAGAGAGGGGGTTTTCTAGATCAACATAGTTCAAGGGAAACCAAAATAAGATGTAGTACTATGATAAACCTGGAAAATTTGAATCTCCAAAGAAGAACAATGGAATGAAGCAATTCCCGTTATGTGGGAACTGTGGAAAGAATCATCCTGGGAAATGCATGAAAGGCATGAGAGTCTGCTATAAGTGTGGAGAAAAGGGTCATCGATCTAATTATTTAAAGGGGAATAAAAAATTTTATGATTTTCAATGATACAATTTTAGAGAGATGGGACACTATAAAATTGAGTTTCCTAGAACTAAGGAAACTTTACTCATAAAAGGCCATAGGAACAAGGGAAATCTTATGTGATTACAATTGTGGTTGATGATGTTCCTAATTATGTGGTGGAAGGTACTTTAATTGTTCCCTCAAACTTATCAAATGATTTATTTGATTCTGGATCATCACATTCATTTATATCTTCCTAGTTTTTCAAAAAATTAGACATGTCCAATTTGATTTAAAAATTAATTTTTCAGTCAAAATTACTAGGGGATGTATCATTGCAACAAAGGTGTGTCAATCAGTCCCCCTTATTACACATAAAAGTTCTTTAGCTTATAACCTTATCATCATACCAATGATTGAATTTGATATAATTATCGACATGAATTGGTTGTCAAATTATGATGTAAAGATCTATTGTAATAAGAAGGAAGTTTCAATATTTGAAAATTGTATAGAATTCCCTATTTTTAGAGCAGAAACCTCACCATATGATTCTTATCATGATCCACCCCCAGTAGCTCTACAGACTGTAATTCTTGGAGAGGAAGAGAACCAAATATATACAGGTGAGGAATGAAATATTCAAATTAAAGATGTACATATAGTTCAATAATACATTGACGTATTTCCAGGGGATTTACCTAGACATCCTTCCGAGTGATAATTTGAGTTCTTTATTGGTTTAATTCTTGGTGAAAGACCTATATCAAAGACTCCCAATAGAATGGTCACTATGTAATTAGTGGAGCTAAAAAACAAATAGAGGAATTGAGTGACACTGTATTTATTTGACCAAATGATTCTCCATGGGGAGCCCATGTCCTCTTTGTCAAGAAAAATATGGATCCATGAGGCTATGCATTGGTTATAGTAAAATCAATGATATTACTATAAAAAAGTATCAAATAGCACGAATTTATGATTTACTCTATAAACTTCATGAGGGATAACAGTTTTCAAAGATTGAATATCGATTTGGATATCATCTGCTATGTTTGAGGAAGAAAATTATTCCAAAGAAATCATTTTGAACAAGGTACGGGCATTATGAGTTTGCAATGAGGCATTTTGCACTGACTAATTCACCCTGTGTTTTCATGGATTTAGTGAATATAGTTTTCAAGGAATATATTGATAACATTATTGTGGTATTTTTCAATGAAATCCTAATATACTCCAAAATCTATGAATACCATGACAATCACATGCGGAATATTCTGAAAAATCTTAGAATAAATGAATTATATGTGAATTTTAGCATGTGTGAATTTTGGATTCAAATGAGTTTTTTTTTAGCCATTTGGTCTCTAAGGATGGAAACCTAGTTGATTCTGTGAGGACAAAGGCAATCCAAGAATGGCCCATGCCAACAAACATAACTGTGGTAGGTAGTTTTATTAGCATATCAGGTTACTATTAGCATTTTGATCATAATTTCACCATACTGGATAACCTGCTAATAATGGTCACACATAAAGGGGTTAAGTTTGTATGGAAAAAAATTACATAATTCATTGAATAATTTAAAAGAAGATTGGTCAATGCTATAATTTTGACTCTTTCATCTGGAAATGGTGGATTTGTGATATATAGTGATTCATCAATGAATGGACTGGGATGCATCCTTATGAAAAATGATAAATTTATTTCTTATGCATCATGTAATTTGAAAACTCATGAAAAAATTATCCAAATCACGATCTTGAGTTAGCAGTTGTAATATTTTCCTTGAAAATATGGGGACATTATCTCTACAGTGAAATATGTGACATATATACAGATCACAAGAGTTTGAAATACATTTTCACATAGAAAGAACTCAACATTAGGTAAAGGAGATTTATCAAGTTACTCAAAGATTATGATTGTTCAATACACTACAAACAATGAAAGTAAAATAACATGTCAGACTCATTAATAAGGAATGATCATGGACTTCTGAACCGGATGAGGATTGGGAGAGATCCTAAATTCATGGATCTGTTAAAGATGGATGTGAGAATTTTTAAGTAAGGGGAAACATCTTTCCTATTTCATGTGATTTCTAAACCAGCTTTACAAGAGAAGATAAAAATCTCTCAATCTGATGATGAGAATCTACACAATAAATTTATTGTTGTTAAGGATGGAGATTTGCAGACTTCGTGTATGAGGAAAGAGTTCTGAAATTTGGGAATAGGTTATGTGGTCCATCACTACCTGAGCTAAAAATTGAACTATTATATGATACTCATAGCTCCAATTTCTAAATACACCAGGGTAGCACAAAGATGTATAGATATCTGAAGGAATATTTTAGGTGGGATAATATGGAGCGCAAAATTGCTGACTATGTGTAATGGTGTCTGGTTTTTTAATAAGTGAGGGCGGAGAGACAACATCATAGAGGGGTGATGAAACCTAAACCAATTCCTATGTGTAATTTGGATGACATTGCAATGGATTTTTTCATAGGACTGCTGAGGATGCCTAGAAAAAATTATACAATATGGGTAATTGTTGATCGACTAAAATAATCAGAACATTTCCTTGATATAAGAGAGGATTTACCAATTGAGTGTCTAGAAAGGCATTATATTAATGAATTTTTAAGAATTTATGGTGCACCTATATCAATTTTCTATAATCAAGATCCCTAGTTTACCTCAAAATTCTAGAAAATCCGTCAGAATGATTTCGAAACTGAGCTTCATCTGAATACTGCTTATCACCCCCAAACCAACAGACCATCTAAAAGGACTATTCAAACACTGAAAGAGATATTGATATCATGATCTCTTGACATTCAAGGTATGTGAGATCAATAATTTAATTTTGTGTAGTTTTTCTATAATAATAGCTTCAATTATAGAATTCAAAAGGTTCCATATGATGCATTATATGGTAAGAGGTGTCGAAATGCAACTTATTGGGATGAAGTTTGTGAGAGGAAACATTTAGGCCCATAACTTATCAAAAAGACAATAGAAAAGGTAAAGAAAATTCAGGCCCATCTTAAAGAATCCCAAATTAGGTAAAATAGTTATGCTGACAACCATACAATGGATTTGGAATTTCAAGTTGGAGATCATTTCTTTCGAAAAGTATCTCTGTGAAAGGGTTTCTTAAGGTTTGGTATGGAAGGGAAACTAAGTCCAAGGTTCATCGGACCATTTGAAATTATGGAATGGATCGGAGTTGAAACTTATTATTTAGCAATACCTCCATGTCTCTCCAAAGTTCATAATGTGTTCCATGTGTCATTATTGAGTAAATACATGCCAGACCCAATGCATGTACCCACCTATGAAGAAATAGAATTGGAACTTCATTTTTCATACTATGAAGAGCCTATTGAGATTCTTGACATAAGGGAGATGGTATTGAGAAATAGGACTACTCATCATGTAAAGGTTATTTGGAGAAACTATAATATGGAAGAAGCAATGTGGGAACTAGAGGATTTTATGAAGAAGAACAACCCACATATTTTTAGAGGTCATTATACATGAAAAATTTCAAGGATGAAATTTCTGAATGAGGGAATAATATAACACCCCAAACATTTTATTGTATGTTTCCCTTAAATACATTCTATTCATTAGATAGAATATATTTCATAAAGCATTGTGTTTCTTTCAGACAACACTTTTTTATTTAAGAGATAGTCATAACCTAGGCAATAAACATAAATTTTCCACATTTTTGTTATTAGTTTTTAAAAAATAGATATACACTGTTGCGATGAGGGTGATATTTGGAGTCTGATAGAATCAAGTTAATTTTCAGTGAATAGTAACATAACCTTATAAATAGTAACATACCATTATGAATAGTGACCTACTTTTATTAATATTAATACGACCCTTATGAATTCTAACCTTACTCGTGAATGTATAAATAAAATTTAGGCACCTTAAAAATGAAGATGAATATTTTAAGTGTTAGTATTTTTCAATTAAATAATGATTTTAATTAAAAATTAAATTTATAATATTTATAAACATATTTTTGAAAAATAGTGTTCCTTTTTGGATTATAAATGTCGAAAAAAGGTATGGGTGAATTTTTGGGATTTTTCTGAAATTCATGAATTTTTTATGAATAGTAAAATACAATAAATTACGATAAATGCTAAATACTTATTTTATTGCATAATATGTAATAAAAGGATGATTCAAGCCCACTTTTTTTGAAATAACATTCCATTATTACTATTTGGAATCACAAGAATCAAATCTATTCATAGTCTTGAGAAAAAATATTAAAATAATGATTAAAATAATGTAAAATCCCTCCTCCCTCCACTATATAAACCACCCCTCGCCCATTATTCCTACCTCACAAATCAAGCTTCAATCCTTCCCTTAATTCTGCTCAAATATATCCCTAATCTCCAACCCCACTTCCAATACCTATTGGTCTCACCAAAATTCCAAAAACAATGGCCTTAAGGTGATTTTCATGGAGGTGTACTCAAGAGGAGAACATCTCTTCTCTTTTCTTTCAAATTCTTTTACAAGTTCCATTATTTTTTTTCACTCCCTAAACTAAAAAATATGAATGATATGATAATTATATTACATTACATGTACTATAATTTTATTATTCTAATCTAATATTTCATCATCATATCTCTTTTCCCCACCTCTTACACTAAAAAATGAAAATACCATCCAAGATATGTTAATTTATCACATTCAAGGACGACAGGTTTTCAATTTATATTACTATCATAAATACTAATCATGAAACCTTTTTAATGGTTTAACCATTTCATTATATATGTATTTTACCTTCTTCAAGGTTCATTAATCCTTACACACTCATAATATAAAATAATAATACAAAATAAGTTTATTATGCACAAAACCACTAAGTTAATCCATGCGTTTATCAATAGCTTTTAACTAACGAGTTATCCTCAAGGTATATAACCCAAAATCATTATAAGATAATTTATAATGAGTCTAATAATATATATTTACAATTATATATGTTTAACCACATTTCAAACAAACATCCATTCAGGAATACATGTAAACTGGTCATGAAAATGAAGGAAGAAAATGCTTCCAAAACAATAAAATTGAATCTATTAAACCCATAAAAAAGGGAATGAATGCACCTAATGAGGTTATAAAAAATAAATTACATTTTGATTAGATTATGGATTTTAATTAATGAATCTAATTTTAATTATTGAGGTCATTAAGATCAATCGAGAACACCTTTAGTAATAATGTAAGGGATCCTCTCATTCACATTAATTGAATAATTCCCCCTATGTCATGTCCTTCTATTTTTAATTCAAAATGATGGGGTATATTTTCTCACCTCCCCCATACTTCTCTTATGGTATATAAATGTTGGGATACCATTTTACCTCTCTTTAATACCTCACAAGAACACCCATTACCATGCTGAAATGTTTGTAAGGGGTTTCTCATCTCACTTTCAATTTTATGGGATTTCCATTGTTCGCCTCTTATTTATTATATGTGATATATGTGTAATTACATTTGATATAAAATATCATGGTTATATTTATATTAATGTTATTTTGTGATTCATTAAATGATTAATGATATTTGGTCATACAATTCATCTGATTACAATGTGGTAAGTGACTTTGTCTCAATTTCCATTTCATTGAGACCTACTTGGTATTGTGCACCTAATATTTATTATGTTGTGTATCTAAAGCCCATTTGAGATCATTGTTCATTTTAAATTATAATTTTATTAAATATAAATTTTCTTGTACCATGGATATGATTACTGACTTAATTCGTACACTATTTCACATACGGTGTTGATTTGGAAAGTTGTTTTAACTATAGAAATATTGATGAATTTGTATTCTCTACTCTATATGGATATTGAGAAGGCATATTCTGAATTAATTAAATCTATGTATAAATAATTACTTGTAAATTCAGTTATGTTCGGGGAACGCTATTCCCACTTGATGCATCGACAGGTCTCATGAGACAAATCAGTTGGGGACAAACCCTTCGAGTTTGTTTCCGTAAATCATAAGGGTTTCTACCCAGAGAACTAAAACGTTTTAACAGTATTATGAAATCTTGTTCTACATACATGACGTCCAATTAATAAGAATTCAATTTATTCATTTTTAGTTATTACTATACATGAGGTTTCCACTTTGACAAAATATATAGATGCAATCTCTTTCTATACTTATTAATGGTTTGTGTTTTTACTTTATTCATCATGCCATTTTTGTTTATGATTTAGTTATTATTGATTCATGATTCTACTAATTGAAACCCTGAAATGGAATTTGAGCTCACACCTTTCATTTGTTTAACTTAGATAGGTTTTGAAGGGGATACCATTTATTGAGTTTCTGTGGGTCCAGGTTTTTTAGTTTTTTGTAATGTATTGTTTTTTTATTACCTTTCCCAATGCAATTTTAGTTACATATATGTATATAGATTCTTCAAGACTACTGAACTGACCATTCCTTTTGGATTTCATTCCTTTTAATCATGTTAATGTAATATTTAATTCACTTAATCTGGTCTAGAGGGTTTGGGGTGTTACAAAATAAAAATATTGATCCCACGAAACTTAAAATTCAAGTTATCATGACTTAAACATGTGTTTTAATGTTTGGATAGTCCATTTGAACATCAAATAATTTTATGGATGATATGAAGTGCTTAAATAAATCTTTCTATCAAGATAAATTTAAATACATTTCCATAATTTTAATATAAATCATATATCCGGATTAGGAGAAATTTAAACAGGTGTTCCATGAAGTCTTATTACTTCATTAATATAGAATTTTTCAAGTATAACTATAGTTAAATCCTATCATATAGATATTAAATTTTTTTATTCGGTATGGTGATAAAAAATAAACCATATTGCATCCTAATTTCTATGATTTTTTGGGAATCCAGTGATAATTTTCATATTAATTTCATCCCATTTCTATGTAGGAATGGGAATAGGTTGCATGACTCATCTAGGTTGTTTTCTCTTGGACTTCACTTATGGACAAACCAAAACACGTGAAAAAAAATAAACAATTTCATGCTTCATATTATCCCATAAAAAAATGTTCCTTCAAATATATTTACATCTTGGTGCTATCATGAATGATAGATAAATTCTAACTATGGGAATTATCTATTAATCCCTTTTCCACTCAAGCATATATGGAATACAAAGCCTCTTTAAAAATATCATGACTTTATATTTATATATGAATTCTTCCAATTTCCCATTACTCAAGACATTAATTTTCATTAAAATAATTATCATAATTAGGTGGAGGAATATATATCTTTTCTAATAAATATTATTTAGAAGTAATTTCAAAATTGAGTGATGGTTACCCTTCTTAAATAATTTCTAGATCCATATTTACTAAATCCATGAACATAAGATCTCTATCAATCATTATTTTGGTTATAATTCCATGATTGTTCCTACTCAGTGCATCTATTTCCTTACTCGCCTTTCATAGATGCTAGTGTATTGAGAAATAATAACATTCAAGTATATCAGGACATCTTATTTTCCTCATACTGATCTCTTTTTGTGAGAATATATATTTCAAACACTTATGATCTATTTATATTTCACATCATTTACAATAGAGATAGTATCTTCATATCTTCATAGAAAATGTTTTGACTTCCAAGACAATATCATGAGTTAGATAGTTTTGTTCATGAGTCTTTAACAACCTTTATTCATAGTAAACAAATTTATCATTTTGCATAAGGAAACAACCAAAGTCCCTTATTTTATTCAGTATCATATATCTCAAATCTATTAGTTCCCAATGGTAGAGTCAAGATCAGAATATATTTTTTGATTATTCAAAGACTTCTACACATTCCATTATCTAAATGAACTTAACCCCTTTATGAGTAATCTTGGATAATGGGTTATCCAATCAAGAAATTTTTTAAACAAATTGCTGATAATAACCTTCTAAACCAATGAAACTATGTACCATAGTTATATTTATTAGTGTAGGACTTTTTTGGAATTACATTTTCTTCATAAGATCAACTGAGATTCTATCCTTTGAGACAATATAGACATGAAATGAAACATTATGATTCTATAATTCACACATTATATATTTACCATATAATTATTTCCTTTTAATAATCTCAATAATGATCTAAAATTTCTTCTCATTGTCCTTATAGCTCTTAGAGTGCACCAAGATATCATCAATTAATTCTATAACAATATTATCTTGATATTCCTTGATTACTCTATTCATTAGATCCATAAAAATAAGGTTTTCATTAGTTAATATAGATGGAATTACCGTAAAATAATAATATGCATACCTCATATATTATGATCTCTTTGGGATAACTTCCTAAATTACTTGCAATTAATGATATCTAGAATGAAGGTCAATCATCAAAAAATATTTAGCTCTATGGAGATAATCGAATAAGTCATCAATTCTAAGTAGAGGATACTTGTTATTAATCATAATATTATTTATTTACCTATAATAAATTATGAACCTCATAAATCCATATTTTTTCATAACAAAAATAACCTACACTCTATAAGGTGAAGCACTAGAGCCTATAAATCCCTTACAACACAATTTATCTAGTTTGTTTCTTTAACTCTACCAATTCTATTGAATACATTCTATAATGACTCGTTGATATAGGTCTCACATCAGGGATTAAATCAATGTAAAACTCAATATTATTATCTAGTGGATTGCAAGGTAAATCCTTAGGAAAAAAATCAATGTATTATTGTAAAATACGAACATCCTCAATTTGAAGATTACTTTTTCCATCTGAAGATTCTATCGGCTCTTCCTCCCTAAGGATCTCAATCTGAATAGCTATAAGGGGTGGATCTACATAAGACTTGTATGATGACATCTCCCCTATAAAGATAAGTAATTACACATCATCATTAAAAATAATAATTTCATCATCTATGAAATAAATTATTATGTTATATTTTTAAAGCTAGTCCATAATAAGGATTATATCATAATCAACCATTGGTATAATAACAAATTCCAAAAATAAAGAATGTTTATGTTTAATAATTGGAACTGATTGATGCATCCTTATTTTAGTGAGACATTTAGTATGAGTCATAACTAATTAATCCACTCTTCGGTTGCTAGGGAAATAAGTAATTTTCTTGAAAATATGGAATATATTAAAGAGTAAGAAGATCCAGAATCAAATAAATCATTGGATAAATCTGAGGCTATGTTTAGGGTATCATTCACTTCATCTTTAATCGTATAAGATTATCCATTTTTTGTTTTCATTTTCTTAAGAAAATTTCCTTCATACCTAGGAAAATCATTTTCAGAGTACCTCATCTTTTTATAGATGAAGAATTGAACATTGGTAGATTCTCTATTATACTTGAAATAATGATCCCTATAGACATTCTTTACACACTTAAAGTAATATACCATTCCCATAAAGCATGATCCATGTTGTGTCATTCCCCATTTATTAAAAAATTTAAATTCCACCCTTTCCTTCTTCCTTTTTTCCATATTTCCTTTTCCAATGTTTTCAACCACCATTTTTTTATTTTCATTCCTTTAAAGTTATAATACTTGGATAATTATTTCTCTACCTTCATATCGTACAATACAATGCCCTCATATGATGAGAAGGTTTCATAGATATTTTCCTTCAAAGTATTCTCTTTATCCCATCAAGTAATCAATTAATCCTGCACATTATATTATGTATATAATCCACAACATGCCTTTATAATAATGTAATGTTTATTCACACTTAGAAATATTTTCCTCTACTATTTTGTTGATCCTCAAGAATAAAATTAAGAATCATATCTCTATATCTTCTTATTATTTGTGAGGATAATATTTTCCATGAAATGTTAATTAAAAACCATTTATTCCATGCTTGTTATTTCAGCCTCAACATTATTGTTTTGAAATAATAACCACCATTTATTTTCATCTCCTAAGTCATGATAAACTGACATGAAAACCTTATCCCTTTCATTACTTCCAAAAGAATGAAGTATCATATTTATGTAACTTATCAATTGGAAAGTTGCAAATTGATTTTTTTCCATTAAATTATAGAGGTTAATAACGTATGAAGTTTTATAACATTGTTATAGTATGTTTTGGATATGTAATTTGTGCCTTATGCTCAAGGTTATTGGTTATAACCTAAGTCAACTACCCAATATAGTTATAATTTTTTCAACTCTATCTACAGCTCCAACTCTAGCATCATTATCTTTCCCAAGAGGGAAATTGAAAATGGATTACATGAATTGATAGGTTTTCCATTAATAAAATATTCATCATTTATAATCAATGGAATAAACTATATTAGATTAAAAAATTATGAATCATAATGTATAATTTCAAAACAAGTGAAAAAAATAACACAAATTGGAAATTTTATACATAGCTAATCTCATAAAAAACATGGATTCATTGGGAATGTTTTAAAATAAAAAAAATACTTAAAAATACTTCATAAATTTTTGTAAAGAAAATGTGAATTAACTTAAGAATATCCCATATGAGTATTAAACTATATGTGTAGTGAGGTCACACTCACCACGCACTAGAAGAATGGTTGAGATATATTCAAACCTACTATTTCTAGGGTTATTACCCCTAGATGAATTTATTCCAAAACCACATCTTCTTATACTATCTAGATAGGGATGTATTTATTGAAAACCCAAATCATATCTACCATACCAACACTTCATAATGTTATCTTATACTTTAACGTATCTTTAAAGTCAATCATAGGGTTATATTTACTAATCTTGGTTTTCTTAAATCTAGATCCCAAGGTTTCTACTAATATTTCTCTAAAACCAAATATAATGATCTTGATCATAGTATCCCAGAGTTAGTGGTTACTTTATTAAATTGGTAAAATATATAAGCAGTCATATCCCAACTAATTGAATGGATTATTAGTACTTGAAAACTATATGAAACCTGAATCTCACATTAAATTTGAAAACATAAAATAAAATGAAATATTTTATTTGAGAAAATCATTATTACCTTTATTATAAACCTATAAATCAATCATAATACAATTCATATCATCCTGTGGAAAGGAAACTTAAGAAATAGGTGAGCTCAAATGCTCAATAAGGGTATGTGTATAGAAGAGGCTAACACTAACTAAATAAAACAAAAATAATATGATCAAGATAAAAACTCCAATATTCCATATAACTAATACCATAATAAGGGTACTAAATCCAGGGATAACATAACTTCATATATAATCACATGCATAATAATTACTAGTTTCATAATGATTGCACGCCTAATTTCAGACATCCTTATCTTGCTATCAAGGCCTAGTGCAAAGACAACATATATAAATAGGTAATGTGTATGAAAAATACCCAAACATATTTGCCTCATCAGACCTACTAATGCATCGAGGTGCTATAGTGGGCCCCATCAATCACATACTTAGTCCAATGTATTCATTATATTAAAGGGGATAAACAAGATCACCTAAACATTCATATTGAATAACTGGAATAAAAATGGTAATAATTCACACACAAAATATACAAAATATTAATCCATACAAAGTGATATTTTGAATGGAATGATAATGGAACATCCCCAGTAAATCATAACATTCACCAAGTAATTTTTACATATATGAATATAGTTTAAAAAGATCACAATAATATTTATTAAGGGAAATACTCTTTCCATTTTGAAATACCCTATATGAAATCTAAAAATTTCCTAGATATTAAGGAAAATATTTTCTATAAAAATAATATTGTAAAATATTAAAGCTATATTCAAATCAATTATTGGTTATGATGGCGGGTGATTCATTTCATTACATATAAGTTTAAAAATATTCCATTCACACTTATATAAAATGGTCAAAAGTACCCCATTCAAAAAATGAATAGAATATTCCTTTTAGAAAATTTTAATAATTAAATATTGGGTAAAAAATTATTTAACAAATCCCTTTTAATATAAAAAAGATATTTTTTATACATTTTAATGAAAATATAGACAAGGAATAGAGATATTCTCATCCCAATAGAAAAATAAAGCTGGTTTTCCATAAAAACATTATTTCATTATCCTGAGTACTTGAACAGATAAAAATGAATGGAAAACTTCTAATTAATGTAAATATCTAGATAATAATAAAATATTTTTTTAACATTTTAATATAAAATAATTCTCCTAGAAGAGACTTAAATAGAAATTATTCTGAATAATGATGAGATTGTGAAATAAACCATTACCATAGGTTTTAATTCCTTCATATGTGTCAATACCTCCTGTATAATAAATATATATTTATTATATATATTATTGAACTATAATAATATATATCATACCATATATAATTTACTTATAATCTGTTATCACCTATTTATTAATATTTCTTTCTTAAAATTATTTGTTCTGTGTAATAACTACTATGTTTTTCATGTAAGTTTTAGCTCTGCAGTTCCAATCCTTGTAATTTTAACATTGTTAAAAAATATCAATAATTTAAATAATTATATACATATATATAGTTATCAATAAAAGTTAGAGGTAGAAAAATGAATTATAATGTTCACGAAGTCGGTGTATCGTACTTAGGGATGAACGTTGTTTACACTTTTAAGCGGATGGAGAGAAAGATATTTAAATAGTAATTTACCTTTATAGAGTAACTATTATATCATATATATTAATTAAATATATCCTCATTACTTTCAATTTAAAAATAAAATGAAAAATGAATCACATCACTTCGTGGTGGCAGTGGTCCACATGTACGCACGAATAGTGTTATCATTTTCCAACAGTTTGAAAGTTAAGAAGTTTTATATGATATTATAATTATATAATTAAAATTATTTCCTAAATATCATATATATACACCTAAAATCCATAATTATAAGCAATTTAAAAATTTGGTGATGGAAAATGTATAACATCAGTTCGCGAGATGACAGTTTATCGTACACACGGTCCAGGGTTTCATTTCCTATTTTATGGAAGAAGAAATTGGTAAATATTATGAAATTACCATAATAAAATTTAATTATATGGTATATATTTTTTCATTATATTTTAATTATTAATATGTAATTGACGGTGGTAAAATAATAATAATAAATAAAGATTTTGGTGAAGATGATAATCACCGCTTAGAAAAACCCCCTTTAGATCTCTTACTATGAACTCTAAGCATGTTCTTTTAGGAAGACCAAAAGATATAAAATGTGGATTAGGATTTTTGGGAGATATTAGGTCTATATTTTTTTGAGATAAATGTATCATTATGAGTGAATAAGTTAGGGGATTAGGGTTTATTTTATAATTGAGGTTAGTGGAAAAATTATAACGTTTCAAATTTTAAAATACCTTCAAGTCACTTTCTTGGATAAATGGACAAAACATACACCATTAAAGAACATTATATGTGATAAGGTAAACATATGTACAAAAGTATAGAAACTAAATATGTTTTTGGGTCATTTTATCCCTTAAATTTTTTGTTTAAGCCATAGTGAACCTATTTTATTTTTTACATCAATAACATATTTTTATGATTTTAAATATTCATTATGACAGAACAATAAGTTGAAAATATCACATAATATTAATTTTTATGATTCCAAATATGGAATATATTTTATCAAATTAAATTTAGAAAGAGTTATAATTCAATTTAAAATGAAACCCATAATCAAGATGAAAAAACGATTTTCAAAAAAAAGTTTCCTTGAGTATAAAATGTTTTTATTTAAAAATTAAACATATAATTAAGTTAAATGAACTAAAGTTTATTAATAATAATATAATTTAACTAATTTATCTTTTAAAATCTTTTTAAAACAAAATAAAACATTTTAAATTATTTTAGTGAATATATAATGTTTAATAAAAACCTTATTTTTTACTATTCATAGAAAAATATTTTTTTCCAGAACATTTTAAAAAATTCACTCTAAGATATTGTTGAAATTTGGATTTAAAAAATAATTTAAATTTTTAAAATGAATTTGAAAAAACATTAAAAATTATTTTTAAAATAACTGGGCAAAACTTGATGAAATCGTTTTTTAGAAAAATATAGTATTTAAGTATAAAATTTCATTTATTATATTCTCATGCCTAGAAAAAATATTAGATGAATTATAAAAAAATATTGAATATTTAATGTTTAAATTTAATTAAAATCATTAAAAATAGTGATTAACTTAATTTATCAGGATAAATACACATCACATGCATAAAAATAGTTTTTCATAAAAAAATTCATGTACTTTCAAATGATTTTTTATTTTTATTTCTAATCAAATGTTAACAAATGAATTTATTTTATTCATGTATAATCCATACACATTTAATAATTTAGTTATTAATATTCACACCAATCAACTTAATATCTAGGTTATAATGGTATATTATATTATATTTCACTTAGGCTTAGGGATGCGTGTATCACAAGCTTTTGAAGAGATTTATTTGAAAAGAAATATATCATAAAATATCAGGGTGTTACATGAGTTCAACTAAATCATTGTATCCATAAATATAGTGTGTTATTAAAAGATTTTTTGTATCTATGAATCATTGTGTTTATTTTCAATTTATGAATCCCATTATAGGTTAACCCAGTAAATCCTAGAGTAATTGTGTGATTGGATTTCTTTGTCCACTTTAATTTTTTTGTGGATTTTTTAGAGTTTAAATGATAGAATATTTGTTTATACTAACATAAGAACAATATCCAATGATTTGTAATGGTTGAAAGAAAATATTAATTTAGTTATTACATTGATTTACCCCATCTCAGGGTTTATTTGATATTTCCACTTAACCTAGTGGTTCCAACACCTACATTCATAAAATAATTGAAAATAATATTCTTAATATTTTATTCCTTAATATAAACAATGTATTTTTATATTAGTCTTGTTTTTTATAGAAAATTATCAGTTTTTAACTAATTTTTTAACACCAAATTGTTTTAAATAATATTATTTATTATTTGATGAGGGCAAATAATAAAAGTATTATTTTTCTCAATGTGATCCATCTCTTATTTTATTTCACATACACATTCAATGTGTTCAATGACCTTATCAAATGATCTTCGGTTAATTTGTGAAATGAGAGCCATGTCACTTAAAATTTCCAATCTTAGTTTGGTTTTAACTAATATAATAGAATATCTAATGGTTTTTTAAAACTTTATATACATGTTATATTATTTCTCTTTTAATATACTTTTCCAACTTTATTTTCATTAACATTATAGTTATAATTTTATTATCTAGTGGTTTTTTATTTTTCAAAATCATATTTATTAGTGATTTTAGAAATATTTATATAATTTGAAATTAATTAATGTTCATTTTAAAACTAAATTCCACTCATAAAGTGGATATTTTTTATAATTTTAGAATAAAATTATTAAAAAATATTCTTTGTAATTTTGTTTTATTATTTTCATCTTCTTACACTATAATGGCATGACCCGAGTACCCAAATAATGACTCATAAATTAGACCTCCATAATTCCATAACACACTTTCCTATCACAAAATCTTTGAAACTTGTGTATAGTGTTAAAAATAAACCATTGGGGGGTGATTTTAACTAAAAATAAATCAGTTATAAATTTATGAGAATGAAATATATTTTTTTACTATCAAAATATCATCTTGTAATAGAATGATTTAATCTTTAAAAACCAGAATAAAAAAATATCGGCTTAAGATAAATAATGTGACTCAAATCTCCAATACACCAAAATTTTCCTGTATATATCTTCCACTGGTGTGTGACTCACCATGGATGAAAAATAGATTCTTATATTTACTAGAATCACTGCTTATGACATGTACATGTAAAAAAATAACATGTTTGGGGTGGTTATAAACTCCATAGTATTTCCATAAGACACCATAATATTCACATGAATGAGTAATAATAACTTATAATGAAAATGAATGGTTTATAAAATAATAACAAAACGAATTTATCAAAACTTTTGTTAGTAAATAACTCATTATTCAAAATAGAAATAAGAAAATATAGTTTTAAAGGAAATTCAGTCATTCCTTTATCAAGAATAAAATAATATTAACCTAACAAAGAGTAATAATCAAATATAATACCCAAAGGTTATAATTATAAACTCCAATAAAGGTGATCAAATATTTTCTACAATAACTCCCATATATATAAATTATAAGGTCACCAAATCTTATGATAAACAAGTCCTAAGAGGGAATATTCTAGCTAGTAATTTAATCCCTGCTATGATTAAACTCACCCAATCAATTTTTATGGAGAAATTATTCACATGAACAAAAAATAGCATATATTTTTTATAAATAATAACCTCCCAGTTGATGAATACTGAGTATAATAACATTTTCTTAGTCATAAACAATTCTCTCAAGTGAAATTACATGACCCAAATATTTATTTAAATAATAAAATCCTAAAATGGAAATATTATCAAATATTTTATAAAAAAATTAAAAATTTATTGATAATCCCAACATCCAAAGATTTTATAAAATAATCCCAATAAAAAATATTTGGAAGAAAAATGTTATTTAAATTATTTCAAAAATATAAAACATCATTTGAAATTTATTTAAAAACTCTATTATTCAAAATATATAAATTTTATAAATTCTCCTCAAAAAATTCTTGATGGATACCAAAACCAAATTTTATTGTGAATTAATATTTTTTAAAAAAAATAATGATTTAGAATTCATTGGTAAATAGTAATTAAAAAATTTACAAATAATATTTATTTAAAAGTCTATTAATAATTCATATTAATACTTTCAAATATTATAACAGTTTCAAGACACCTACATATATTTTCTTTCATTATAATTTTTCTAAAATCTCAATATAATGATTTTTATGAGATAAATCACCAATCCCTATCACCATTTTTTATAATTATATAATTATTTACAAACCAAATATAATAACTCACTTCAAAAGGGAATTTCGAAAAACATGTGTATATTTATATTGTATGTGCGACATTGTGTCACACCCCTTATTATTTTACATGGTTATCATCTGAATCTTTTTACAAGATCTCATGGCCTCTAGAGAGTAGCGTGATTCTCATTCAATATGGAAATTTTTTAACTCTCTAGTCTCAAATCATATAAGGAGAGAAGTTCAAAAAATGATTTTTAAGAAAGTGGAATGAAAACCATTTCGAATTACATAATTACATGTACTAATAATTGAAGTATAAAAACATAAAATATAAGGGTCTCTTCACATTGATACATCACTAAAAATTTTGAATAATTCATATAAAAACATGATAGTTTATATCAAATACCTTGATATTTATATCTGATCCTATATCATATGTTTATCATTATTGAAAATATTATCTATAGTGGATTAATTATATGGATATAGAGAATAAGGATTAAGAGATAATATAAAGGAGGGGTGATTTCAAAAATAGAGAAATCTATCTAATTAAAATCATTGAATAGTTTTTTATCAATCCGATATAAAATCTCTTCTATAACTAAAGTCAAGGCTCCAATTTCTATCCCAAGATCATTCCTTCTCCTCTATTGTTAGGTTTACAATTGGAATGATACCCCAGATGGGGGTAAATAAGGGTGTATATATTAAAAATATCCCATCCTGTTAATCTTGATTTTTGTTCAGTCGAAACTTACTGCTCACCCTCACAAAATATGAATGTAATATAGAAATAACAGAATCCCAAAAATTTACTTGGTTCACCCTCACATGAATATTTTCCAGGAGTGTAAAGATATAAATATGATAGTATAAAAAAATACACTACATGAACACTACTTGTTTACAAATTCATAGTATACCCATTTTCCCTATTGGTTCACAACAAATATCATAAATGAGAACAGAAAAAACCCCTCACAGAAAACAAAATCACTACTCAGGTGAATAGTTGGATCTATATAAAAAACAAGATATTTAACATAAATTAATCTAAAATATTATCTTACCTAAGAAATATGATGATATACTTCAATATTTTAAATAATGTTATTTGAAATTATCTCTCTCACTAGCCAATCTCTCTATGATCTTCCTTCTTCAACAGCCTTTCTTTTTTCCTGGTGAGAATTTAATTTATTAATTCAAGAGAAAATTAATCTATTTACCTTCATTAAACCCCATATATATTAATCAATATTCATATAAAATTCATCCAATATATTCCTTAAAATCTAGATCAAAGTATACACATTTTAATCTCAAATATTCCCTATTTAAATAAAAAATTCAAAACTGGGAAAATTTCCAACTCAATATGATTATGGTATAAAAATATAATTGATGGTGAAATATCTTTAAAACCTATAGTCATCTATAAATAAAGACATGAATATGATTCATAACATATATTATATATTGTGGAAGAACATTTAAGAATATTTTTGACTACCTCATTGTAATAAAAACTAATTCATTAAACCATAACCTAAAATTAATGTCCTCCATTTTACTACTACATTATTTATATAATGCATAGGGATGAAAAAAATACTTCATGATTTTCTCTTATATAGTAATTCCTGGTGTCATGTACTTATATTTTATAGTAATATTAATGTAATTCCTCAGCCCGGGTCATACATACAGTTCCCATTCGGGGATGCTATGAAAACCCAGGCACCATCCACATACATTATAGGATGCTAACTAGAAATGAGTCCCTAAAACAACCTTGTGGAGAATATAACCAATTAAAATAAGGCATGTGGGTCACTCCTAAATCGACAAAATCTTTTGGAATGACACATCTATATAACAGAATTCCCAAAAACCGGTATATATAAAATATAGATGCCCAAAGGCCCCCACAATATAGAATAAGAAGTCATTAATATATCTATATGATGTAGACAAAACAAATATTGATAGATAACTTGTAATCATGTATCTATAAAATGAAATATTATATATTACACATGATAAATAAAACTAAACAGGTAAACTAGCCACCGACCCAACTCATATAATCCATGATGCCGAATAGTTATCCTCCACAAATCGCTAGACTTGTACCATGTGTCCAACTCAAAGAAATTCATATACATGGAAAGAAAAAATTATATTTTATCCATATATATCAATATAGATACTATTTATATGGGTAAAGGGTGAGTTCAAAAACCTAGTAAGAATCCCCAATTCCTCAATAATATCGATTGTTGTTTTAATAAAGTGGTAGGGCATGGAATAAAAATGTATGGTGAATTCATGCTCATTAAATGCACCAGCCTAGTAACACTGCTTGGAATGATTTTAAATTTAGGTATTTAGGTGACAACTAGGCCACCTCTAACCCAAACCATAATAATTTAAGCTAGTTTTGGAGTGTCTCTAATTAAGAGTAACCACAAATCATCCATGGTGGACCATGTCTTATCATATAATTGGTAATCAATCATCATACCTACTTCATCTAGTGTCAGAGTGTTTCTAAGAATCTCACCTAACCTCGTGGGGGTATAAATAATTCCATAATCATCTATCCACTGATATATCATCAAATACTAGGTATTAAATGAAGCATACCGGGCACCAGAACCTAGGCAACCTAGGAATCCCATTATATCACAATCTCAGGCAAGAGAATTGGATCCTAAGAATCCTATAAAATATCCATAGACAAATAAGATGGATCCTATGTGTCAAATTGATTTGAAAACTCTTACTATCAAAAAACCAATCATTTCTAAAAAAAATTAATTATAGTATTAAAAGTAAAAATAAAAAATTAGGGAATTATTTTTATAAAATACATATTATCTTTGGAATAATCACATTGAAATTATCCAATTGTGATTTTTTTATAAATTTCCAATGCAATTAAATTTTTATTAAAAATTAAATATGGTATAAAATCAATGTGTATTATGAAATAATAAAATAAAAATAATTCTGTAAAAAATGATAAAAATTGTTTCAAAGATTAAGGTTATTTGATTAATTTTATAAATCCTTTCTGAATCATCCAAAACCTATATTATATTTCAAGTTTTTAAAATCAATTATTTTAAAAACATGACTCACTTCCACATCACCAAGTGTAATATTTTATTTTTTTAAGCCCTCATAGTCATAAAATAATTAAAACCATCCCTCATTGAGAAAATCCATGGTCAAAAACCATGTTATGGTTTTTTTATTACTTTATTATATAGAGAACAAAACCAAAGTTTGGTATACAATAAAGAACTCCCCCCTCTCTTCCTATATAAACCCACCCAATCCCCCATTTCCACATCACTCAAAAACCTTCGATTGCATTATTACTCTTATCTCACCTATCCAGAGTCATCCTAAGGTTCCCTTAAGCACTCATGATGTTGCACTCAATATTTTGGAATAATCCTCCCAAGGTTAGGTATTTCATTCTCTTTTTTTCTATTCAAGAACCTTCTTTGAAATTATCATTTTGAATATCAATTTTTTATTTTTAAATGACATTATAATTATCCATATACTACCCAATTTATGTCCTATAAATTATATATCATTTATACCCTCTCATTATATCATTTTCTTAGGCCATTACTATTCTAAAATGTAGTAAGGGATCCTCTCTTTCTCCTCTTCATTCAAGCACCTTATTTATCTAATAAATTTTTTCTTAAAATTCATAATGTTAGGATATTATTTTCCATATAGCTATTAATTACATTTTTATATCCAAATTATGAGATTACCCATTCACTCTCATTAAAACATCTTATAAATATTTGAGTACTGTCATAATACTGCAGAAATTTCACTAATATTTTTCATGCCAAAAGACTGCATCATGAATATCTAACCCCATTTACACTCATGGTTATTAACCTATAATTACATATCATCCATTTATTGGTTAATTCCATGAATTTAACACAGAATCCTTTATCGTGTGGTTAAAATTTATGAAATGCATCCTTATGTTGTATGATCTATGTGGCACACTTATCCAGGTACATGATATGAAAGCAATGGGTGCTCCCAAAATTATATATCAATCTAATGAATTAGGTAATTTTGTAGTCTAATAAGATGTCATGTATGTTATTATATAGTGAATATAATTAATTATGGTAGTTTTTCAACCATGTCATGATGTCTTAGTTGTTATCCTCGACCTTTTTTATTATGTCTTTTTTAAAGTTGTTCCAACATTCCCATGTTGATTTTATGTTTTCATGCTACATCAGCATCATCATTCATGTTTATTATTTCCAACCATTATATGTGTCATTTAAAAACCTATTATCTAACATGTAATAATTTCTTTATGTTACAATTTTTTTATTCCCTTAAAGATATTTATAGCTCACCCCTTTGTTATGTATGTCCCTCATCTTATCCCATGCAGTTTTAAGAATGATGGAAAGTTATTATCATGTTTAGGAAGTATTCAATAATTCCCTTCTACCCCCTGTTTTAAGTAGTTATGTAATGTTCCTAATTATCCAAATATTCTATGATTATTGATTATATGGGTTGTATTATGGGTATTATTATAAAATAAATCATAAATTAATATGTAATAATGGAAAGGGTTGTCATAGTTTGTATTAAAGGAAAGTCTAGTTATTTTGGGATTAGGATCTGGAAACTCTAGAAAAATACATAGGGATAAGACTAAACATAAGAAAACAACCCTAAATATTTGTAAAGTATGTAGTATTTGGTTTACAAGAAAATTCATCCCAGTCGAGATACTACAAGTAGATGTGACTCTGTCCCAGAGGTAGTTAGGGGTAACAATCCTTAAAAGGGTGCATTGAGTTAGAATAAATAATCACCTATTTCTTTAAAATGAGACTTTCTACACACCTTTTTTGACACTCCTAAGGGATAATATTTGGTAAATTCGCAAAATAATTACAACCCATTTTTAAGGTAACAAATATTCCCATAAGATTCTATATTAGGAAGTAGTACATGAATAACTTAGATTGAAGCATTTAAATTATTAAGTGAAGGAATAAATTTCATTCATAAATTAACCCTTAATGTGATTGGATTCCAATTTGTGTTTAATAGTTTAAAAGTAATCATCCCTAATTTCACCTTTATTCTAGTCAATGGATGGAAATAGGAGGAACCGAGTCAATAACCAATGTGATGGTAAATGTGATGACTACCCAAATGGGATACCTAAAATGATGGATTATCAATAATACATCATGTTATTATGCCAAAATAGATATAAAAATCATTATTAACAACTATAACACAGTTGAATGTTCAAATACATCAAATAAGTGTAGGGTGACATCTAAAAGAAGTTAATCTGATAAATGTGATAAAAAAATACCTAATAACCTTTACAGAAAATAAAGAAAGAGGAACCAAAGGAAATTTCACAACGGTAATATGAGATGTTTTTAGTGTGTCAAATTTGGGTATAAATTAGTAAATTTCCATGGAAAAATGAATAATGTGATATATGATAATAAAGTTCAATATAAAGTACAATATACTATTCTAGGTCAAAAATTTGGATAATTAGGGGGGTGTTCAAGCCAATAGTCAATTCCAAGGGATAACAAGAAAGATAAGCACCAAAAATCTCCACAAAAATGGAATAAGGTATGTATTATTTTGAGATGTATCATGATGGCTGAAGTACATGTAACATCTACTTTAGAGTAGTGTATGTCATAGTGTCCTTCAATTCATACCCAATTATAATGTCATGAACCTGGATGAGTTTCCATCTAACCTGACACCTGACCCGACCTGCGATAAAGCCTGAGAGGCATTATCGATTCTCTCAGGATGGTGACTAGAACAAGGAATAAATGTTATCATAGTGGTAATGATTTAGCCTGATATTCATCTAAATGAAGTAGAACATCCAAATAGAGTATGCAATACACAACAAGAGGATCTGATAAATACTGAATATCAAATACAAAGTAAGATCCATAAACAAAAAATAGAACAAAGATAAATCTAAACAAAACATAAAATTCAAATTAGGGCTGATATGATCTCCACATGACCTCTCGGTCACCACCATTGGAAAATCTAAACCACTTCATGGGAAAAATAGAACCATATACCTGAACCTATAAAACAGCTCAGGTCTACTGACACCGAGTGGCATAAGTAGTGTGTGAGCATAAAACAGCTCAATAGGTACTCACTATATAGTCCTAACAATTCCATTCCTAAAATAGTACATAAATACTAGTTTTAAATACATATAGAAAATAGGGTTTCAGTATTTCAATGATCCAAACACATCTACCCATTTTTAAAACAACATAGACACAAATTTACACCTTTCAAAAGAGATTTTAATTTTACTATCCAATTTAAAAACCCAACACCGAAACAAATAACCAATAAATTTGATCAAACCCCTATTCCAAGAATAAAAGAAATGAAATAGGCAGGAAGATACAAGAAAAGAAAAAAAATAAGTGCATCAGAATGAAACATAGAATAGAGATAGTAATAATCCTGGGAATTTCCAAAACATATCTAGAAGAAACCCCTGAATGTACTCAGTTAGGACACATATGTCGATATGTGCTGAAGCTCCATAGTCAATAACCAATTGGCCTCTTTTAACTATCCAATATAATGGAATGTCTCACCTGGCCTCCAAAAAAATCTATGGGTACTAACCCATCTAATTGAGGTTGATAAGAAATCATCACTAAAACCTCTAGATGAATCCTAGGAATCCCATGATAATAATACATGGTGAATGGGTTGGTCCCCATATACATGGATCAAACAAATAACCCACAACCACTGTTCTTTCCTATCCCAAACACTGATATCACCTATGTGATGGCCCTCTCTATAGAGGGACCACCATAGAGATTTCCATCACTAAACAATCCATACACAAGTGCCAATGAGGCATGTACATCACATAAGGTTCCAAACCACTTTCCCAAATGTAATAAAATTCCCATCAGGTATTTTCCATTTCAACCCCAAATCCATTTATAAAACATTCTTAAAACTATAAGGAAAACATGAAACATACCCACAAGTTCCAAACGACATTAATTTCATTTAATTACCAACCCACACTCCATAGTTCCAAATATGCCAAGATTTAGAAATCATATTTAAAACTAAATTTCAAATCATTTAGTGACCAAAGAACCATTTAGAAATCATTGGGTTTTTTAAATAATCATTTGGAAAGATGAGGGATAGAGAATAGATGTAACGCCCTGACCCTAGAATCCTAGACTCAGTGCATTGTTTTAATACATTGACATGATTATAAGGAATCATATCCCGAAGGACCGATCAATTTAGCAGTCTTGAAAATTAGATTACATACATGAACGATGCATTTAAATTTCAAACATAAAACACATCATAGATATTTATTTGAGAATGCCATTATTCCCTTTATCTTAACCCATAATATCAATCATAATACACATATTGGAATCCTGGGAAAATAAAACATAAGAAAGGGGTGAGCTTAGATGCTCAATAAGGGTAAATAATTTAGCGGAAGCTATAATCTATTAAGGCAATATGTGTAATAAAAATAACATCCTTTTTAAACATTATCATGAAAATAATATGGAAAAATTAAATAAAACATCACTATATAAACATGAACATGGATATTATACTAGTTGAATAATCCCATGTAATAACTAATTTCATAAAGAGGGAATTCTTAACGTTAGACATCATTACCACATAGTCAATGTCTTGTGCCAAGACTACAAATAAAATTTTTGTCAAGGCCTTGTGCCAAGACACTAGTTTGTCTCATGAGACCTACCAATGCATCTAGGTGATGTATTAGGCTCCACCAGTCACTTACTACATCCACTGTATTCCTCATATGAAAAATTTGAAATATAACAAAAACATTCGTATTAAAACTAGTATACAAAATGTCAATACATTAACCATAAACCATGAATGGTATAAAATTAGAACATTCATAGTCACACATATCATAACTCATTAAATAAAATATGTAAGATTGTATTATAAAAAATCAACCTCAATCAAGAATAATGTCCAGTAAAGGATTCTCACATAGTTGAAAATGATCAGTAAAACCTTTTTACAGAAATATCTTTTTTTAAATCATTTAAAAGTCACCCATTTATAAATGAAGTAATTTAAAATAGATTTCTTAATCAAAGTGTCTCATACCACATTGAAACTTTTGAAAAAAATTATCATTTCAAAACATTCATGTCCATATAAATAAATACTTAAAATCATTTTGAAAACATGGACATTAATTAAAAGGATTTAGAAAGATAAATCATTAAAACATTTAAAATGATGATCTAGTTAAATAGACCCTCCCATTAAACCTTAAAATATTTATTTTGAATAAATTTTTATGAAATATGGGTATTGATTATAAATATGTCCCAGTTAATACTTACACATAAATAATCTCAGATAATAATGAGATTGAGGAAATAACCCTTACCTTGAACTTTCCTTTGGTCTAGGGTACGTTTAACCTCTTATATAATGAAAAAGTATGTTATTAAATTATAAAAGAACTATATTAATATTTATTATATTATACATGATTCATTTATGACTTTATACTACCCATTTTATAAGGATTTCCAGGTTAAATTAACATTTTGGGTAATAATCATTTTCTTTATCGTATGTGTTTTAACATTTTATTCTTGATTGTATCATTTAGATATTGATTTTAATACTTAAAGAATATAAATATTTATTTATATATCATATATATTCAGAATATAAATATTTATAATAGATATATATTGAAATGTAAGGCACCGTTTATGGAGACGGTAGGTCGTACGTACGCATAAACGTTGGTTTCGTTTTCATATCGTATTGAACGGAAGTATGTGAATAAGATATATGTAAGCACATACATATAAATATATATATAGTAGAGTTATTATGTCATGTATTACATACTTTATAATAATATATATTTTTATAATCATCATTTTATGGTGAACGTGGAAATGAATCTCACCGCGTTGTGAAGACGGTAATCCGTACGTTCGCACGAGCGACAATATAATTATATTGATGGTGAAATAGTATGTAATTGTATGGAATATCATATATAAAGAATAATTAAAATGTTATATTTATTATTTACATCATTTATACTCATTATTATTCCCATACAAATAATGAAGTGTTTGAATAACAAACTACACCACGACATGGAGACGGTAAGCCGTACGTACGCACGTATGGTGACTTTGTCATTTATAGGATGGATAGAATGAAGAATATAGTTGTACCATATTAATAGTAACATCACGGTATGTATGAGGTATTGGAGTTATTATTTTGGTTTGTAAACAACAAAGAAAATGGAATTGGAAGAAGAAAATAACATGAAAGAGGGTGGTGAAATTACTACCTCTTATTCAGGTGTTTCCTTTTGAGTTTATCAAAAGGTATCCTTAGGTTGGATTTATGATCAAAGTAAGGACTATAGGTTTATGGGAGGGACGTTTGGAGGATATTTATTAAGTGTTTGTCTGAGCCAAATGTCTTTAGAAGGGTGCTTTTGAGAGAAGGGGAAGTTCCCTTTTATAAGAGAGGTGAGGGGCACCTTAGGAAAAGATTGAAATGTTATTTTATAATAAAATTATTTTCAGTTTCTAATAGCTCAAAATGATTTATTTCTAGGATAATGTGTGGATGGGTTTAAAACCTCTAAATCAATAGGTTTTAGACAGTTTTGGGTTACCATATTAGCCTTATCATTTAGATTTCACTCTTAGTTAAATAGTTTAACTTTTACCATTTATTCTTGTATTATTATAATAATTGGTTAAAAACTTACTTTAAAATTCCAAGAAAATATAAAGTGGTTAATTAATTATATACCTATAATTATATATGCTCTTTGGAATAACATTTTATTTTTAGGACTAATATATATTTTAATAACATAATATTTGTGTTAAAAACTCATTTATGTAAATTTTGACAGTATTTAGTATTTGCTTTTTGTGAAAGTCATCACAACATGATTACTTCAAACAAAATACGTTGAATCAACCATGACATTTCATATTCACCTATAATATTATTTGATATCAAAAAAATTAAATTATATTTATTTTAGTATTTATAATACCATTTATTTAATTCATTCATTAATAAGGAAAATATTGCATCATTATTGTGTCATATATAAATATATTTACTTTATGTATAAAATTTAAAAAAAATATATAATGATGTAGGAAATATTTTTATATTTCTAATGAATATTTATAGTGGAATATATCAATTATATAACTTCATATAAATTTTTTTTTACTAAAATATATATGCTTTTGTTATTTTTGTCTTTACTTAAATTATTTAATATAAAATGTCATTATCACTCTCAAGTGGCTCCATGGGGTCCCGAAATTGACCCAAGGATAACCATGGTCAGACATGTATTATCCAATAGGAATAAGGCACATGTTAGGGTAATTTAATATCATTATAATAATATTGGATTACCCTTATTTACCAGATTTACCCTTTAACCATTGTATATAAAATATTTACTGAAGTAAATATTCATAATGTCTAAAAATAAAAGTTACCTATTTACAAAATTTGGTCCTCTTGATTCCAAATATTTAATCCATTTTTCAAAATTCAAAACACAAAAGTGGTAGTAATTAATTTAAAATTAATTCCCGTTGTAATAACAAAAAGCGTGTTTTTAAGAAATAATAATTATCAAAAGATTGACACTTGTTTATGTCCAGTTTAAATGTGAAATTAAATCCAATGAACTAAATTATAATAAATGATAAAAATATAATCTAATTATACTTTAAAACCACTCAAATTTATTATTTAACACTATAAATTATTTCGATTAAAAAGTAGTTTTTAATTTAAATTTAGTATTTTTCACTATTCATAAAAATATGAAACTTATCCGAAAAGTTCCAAAAATTTATCCAAAATGAATTTTTATGTAATAATTCTAAATAATAATTTAGTTTAATTAAATTTAATGTATAAAAGTTTCAGATATTGGTTTTGAAAAAGGGTCTCCATTAAAAGGCGGTAAAATTACATTTTTTTAAAAATACTTCTTTTATCTGAAAAAAATGAATTTGTTCTTATATTATGTGTATGAAACACATAATATTGATTATAAAATTATATAGAGTATATAAAAAAATTAGTTAATACTATTCATAACCACTTTTTGAATGGCTAGTTTGGTAAGTCGTGATGCGCTCAAACTCGGTGTTGCGTGTAACGCAAGTTATTAAATAACATTGATGAGATAACGTACTATGAAATCATAGGGTTCTAAATTCTCTCATACTTCAATAAATTTTATCCCCGCAATTTGAAATTGTTCTTCGAAAATAAAAGGTTAAAAATAGAAAAATGCCTTTGTGGAAAACCTGCATCAGAAATTTGGTTAATAAAATTTATTCTTAATAAGAGGGAAAGAAAAATGAAAAAGTCACCACCAAATTATGATCTCGTTTAGGAGAACATTAGTGGAAATTAGAGACACATAATTTGAGTAAAACTTAAATATTTATAGGGAGTGATTGAGGTCATCAATCGCAAACATGTGTACAATTGAGAGCCTCAATGCCATCAATCTATGATGATATAAAATATCATAGGTTCAACAAAACATAAGGTATTAGGATAACATATTTTTGGTTTCAAGATCACTTCAATAAATTTAAGAATTAATTTATTTATACAATAAGAAATATATATATATATATATACTTGACATGTAGAGTTTCATCCTTCAATTAATTCCTACCATAAACTCATCTTTCACTCTAAAAGATAATAGAATTCAAAAATGTTCTATTTATCATAATCATATAGGGTTCCAAAAATAATGAATTTATAATTCATTTGTCAGAATATTTATAAAAAACTATATTATACAATCCAACACATCACTTATTCCAGTGGTAGGTGATCCACCCTTGTCTCCCTTCGGTTTCGGTTTTAAGTCTCACGGCCTTACCAGACGCGACGGGTTGTCACCCGACCTCCGAGTTTCCCTTTTTATTATAATCCAAAAATAATCTCAAGAAATGATTTAACATTATCAAAAGTATCCATTGTCAATCTTAATCGATTCCATCCTTTAGACTTATCCAAAATACTTCTGTCCAAACTCACAGTCCAAAATTTATAAGGAATGTAAACACAATCAAGATCCGTTTTTCCACGTAATAACATGTGAATACCTTCATCATATATTCTTTTGAAACACTATAACACCTTTAATTACCATAATACCTTATTTATTACATTAATGCTCTCTTATTCCTTATAAAATTATAGATATACTCCTTCTATCCAAAATTGTTGTAAAATCCAACAATGATGGAATATAAAGTCATTAATTCATTTATAGGTAGTCAAGAATATCTAATATAATTTATCCAAATCAATCATATTTTATTCCAAAATCACTACCATAGTATCAAAACCATATTATGGTTTATCTTTCTCAAAACCATATATTTTCCAAAAAAATTAACATGCTATTGAGCCACTTTTCTTGGTTCCACATAATCTCAAGTCCATAATGAAATAGTACTACAGTACAATCACTATATACTCTATAATTCTTATAACATGTACATAATTAATACAATACTCAAATGACACAATACTTTAATAACAATGTAAGAACTTTAATCATTCATCTTCATCTTTAGTAGTATCATAACTTGATTATTATACAATAGTAGCATTTGGGGTATACTCTGATTATTTGGACATAGATTCATGTAGTGTCCCAACTCCTTGCAGATGAAGCATTATACATTTGAAACATTTTTCTTAACCTTGAAATCACATACATGGTGTCCTTTTTCTCCATACTTATAACAAACTCTCATTCCATTCAAGTAATTTCCAAGGTGATTATTTCCACAGTTATCATATATGGGAAAATCACTCTTTCCCCTCTTCCCTTTATCCATCTTTCTATATTCCATCCTTTTCTTCTCTTTATTCCTTTCAAAGCCATAGGACTCAGTGAATTATTTACTTGTAATATTAATACATGATAGTATTTCTTCATATGATGATAATGAGTGGGAGACTAATTCACTTATAAAGTTTGGCTTAATACCATGAAAGATATGATCCTTCTTAATCATTCGATCATGCGTATTACTAGAATTTTCATTCCTTCTACTAGGCACCATTTTTAAACAATGACATACACTAGTTTATTTTATGAATCAAAATGCATAATTCCAAACATGTAAAATACCTAACAAAAATTAAAAAGATTATTCATATAATATAAAATCATAAAAAAAATTTCTTAGAGCAAGTATTTACTCTTAAATCCATATTAATGGCATGTAATGAAAATGAGAATTATCCTAAGAATATTCTGTGGGAGTGTCATAACCAAGAGTGTAGCAAGGCCCATTGTCGTGTACCAGGATACCCTAGGTCAAGTCCAAACCTCCTTGTCAGAGTTTTCACTCCTTGGTACATATGTTCCAGAGCCACCTCTACCTGCTCATATCTAGATAGGGATGTATTGCTTGGAAATTAAACAAACTCTCTACATTACCAAAATTCTAGGAAGTCATTCTATACTAATCCTCAAAGTCTATCTTAGGGTAGTGTTATCTAATTATATATTTTCTAAATTTAGCTTCCAAGGTTTTTACTAAACTTCATCTGATACCACCTGTAACACCACGACCTAAGAAGCCTAGAGTTGGTGAATTATTTTAATACATTGGAATGATTACAAGGAATCAAGTCATGAAGGACCGATCAGTTTAGGAGCCTTGGAAAATAGATTACATACATGAATGTTACATTTCAATTTCAAACATAAAACACATCATACATAGTTCTTTGATAATTCCATTTTTTCCTTGAACTTAACTCTGTATATCAATAATAATACACATCTTAAAATCCTGGTAAAATAAAATATAAGAAAGAGATGAGCTCAGATGCTCAGTAATGGTAAATAATTTAGCAAAAGCTATAAAATTTAAAGGAAATACGTGTAATAAAAATAATAGCCTTTTTAAACATAATATTGAACATAATATGGAAAAATTAAATCAAACATGACCATATAAACATGTACATGGATATTCTACTAGTTGAATAATCACATGTAATAACTAATTTCATAATGAGGGAATTCCTAACGTCGAACATCATTAGCACATAGTCAAGGCCTTGTGCCAGGAATAAAAATAAAATTTTTGTCAAGACCTTGTGCCAAGACACCAGTTTTTCTCATCAGACCTACTGATGCATCAAAGAGCTATAGCAGGCTCCACCTATCACTTACTATGGCCATTTCATTCCTCATATGAAAAAGTTGAAATATTACATAAAGATTTATACTAAAACTATCATACGAAATGTCAATACATTAACCATAAACCATAAATTGTATAAAAATAGAACATTCCTATTCAAAAATATAATAACTCATTAAATACAATACGGAAGATTGTATTATAATAAATAAACCTCAATCAAGAATAATATCTAGTAAAGGATGTTGACATAGTGGAAAATGATCAGTAAAATTTTTTTATAGAAATATCTTTTTTTGTGAAATAATTTAAAAGTCACTTGTTTATAAAATAAGTAATTTAAAAGCGATTTTTGAATCAAAGTGTCCCATACCAGTTTGAAACTTTTGAAAATAATTATCATTTCAAAACATTCCTGACTATATAAATAAATCATTAAAATCATTTTGAAAACATTGACATTACTTAAAAGGATTTAGAAAGATAATTCTATAAAACATTTAAAATGATGATATATTTAAATAAACCCTCCCATAAAACCTTAAAATATTCCTTTTGAAATTTTTTTATGAAATTTGGGTATCGATGATAAATATGTTACATTAAATACTTACATATAAACAATAATGGATAATAATGAGACTGAGGAAATAACCCTTAACTTGAGCATTCCTTTGGTCAAGGGTACATTTAACCTCCTGTATAATAATCATAGTATGTTAATAAATTATACCATAACCATATTCATATTTTTTATATTATAAATGATTCATTTATGACATTATACTACCCATTTAATAATTATTTCCATTTTAAATTAACATTTTGGGTAATAATAGCTTTCCTTATCATACATGTTTTAACTTGTTATTATTGATCGTATCTTTTAGATCATGATTTAAATACATCCAGAATATAATACTTGAATTATATATCATATATATTTAGAATATAAATACTTATAATAGATATATATTGAAATGTAAGGAACTATTTATAGAGACGGTAAGCCATACGTACGCATAAACGTTGTTTTTGTTTTCATATCGTATTGAACGGAAGTGAATAAGAAGTATGTAAGTACATACATACATATATAAATATATATATATATATATATATATATCAAGTAGAATTATTATGTCATATATTACATACTTACTAATAATATATATTTTAATAATCATCGTTGAATGGTTAACATGGGAATGAATCTCATCGCGTCGTGGAGACAGTAATATGTACGTACGCACGAGCGACAATATCATTATATTGATGGTGAAATAATATGTAATTGGATAGTATATCATATATACATAATAATTAACATGTTATATTTATTATTTACATCAGTTATACTCATTATTATACCCATCCAAATAATGAAGTGCCTGATTAACAAACTACACCATGATGTGGACACGGTAAGTCTTACGTAAGCACGTCTGGTGACTTCATCAATTATAGGATTGATAGATTAATTAATATGGTTTAGCATATTTATAGTAATATCATAGTATTTATGAGGTATTGGAGTTATTATTTTGTTATGGAATCAACTAATAAAGAAGAACTGGAAGAAGAAAAGAACTTAAAAAAGGTATGTGAAATTATTACCTCTTCTTCGGGTGTTTCCATTTGAGTTGATCAAAAGGGCTCCATAGGTTTTCTTTGGGATAAAATTAAGGACTCTAGGTTGATGTGAGGAATGTTTGGAGGATATTTGGGCTGGTTTTGGACAATACAAATGGAATTTGAGGTATGATTTGGAGAGAAGGGGAAGTTCCCTTTTATAAGAGAGGTGAGGGGTACCTTAGGAAAATATTGAAATATTATTTTATAATTAATTAATATGTAGTTTATAATGGCCCCAAAATGATTTATTTCTAAGATAAGGTGGGAATGGATCGAAAACATATCAACCAATAGGTTTTAGTCAGGTTTGGGGCACCATATTAACCTTATCATTTAGATTTAAATCTTAGTTAAATAGTTTAACTTTTACCATGTATTCTTCTATTATAATAATAATTTGTTAATAAAATTAATATAAAATTCCAAGATACCTTAAGTGGTTAATAAATGATATAAATATCATTATATAAGTTATTTGGTAGAGCATAAGATTTTTAAGACTATTATATAATTTAATAATATAATATTGGTTTTAAAAACTCATTTATGTCAATTTTGACACTATTTAGTATTTGGTTTTTGTGAAAGTCATAACAACTTGATTACTTAGAACCAATTACATTTCATCAACCCTAATATGTCATATTCACCTAAAAAATTTGTGGATTTCATAAAAACATTGAAATTTTATTTATTTTAATATTTATAAGATCATTTATTTAATTCTTTCATTAATAAAGAAAATAAGACCTCATTATTGTGTCATATATAAATATATTTATTTTATATATAAAAATTATAAATAAAATATCCTGATGTATGAAATATTTTTAGATTTATAATAAATATTTATAGTGTAATATATCAATTATATAAACTCATATAAAAATTGTTTTACTAAAAGATATATGCTTTTGTTATTTTTGTCTTTACATAAGATAATTTAATATAAAATGACATCATCACTCTCAAGTGGCTACATGGGGTCCCAAAATTGACCCAAGGATTCCCATGGTCGGACATGTATCATCCAATAGGAATATGTGTAACACCCCGAGATTTTATAATATATATTCTTTTTAATTTCTTTCATATCTTCTGTTGTACGCTACACCAATATTATCTTGCACTATACGAAACACCGTATTAGCATGAAGTATACAAAACACTAATCTTGGATTGTGTTAAGCACAATTTCAAGTTTGTTTGATAGTAGTTATTCTACGCAACATTGAGTGTATATATATATATATATTCAGGGGATAAATAAAATATGGTTGGATTTTGTTATACGTATCAACAAAGGAGTCTTGCACTACACGCAACACTGACCTGGCTTGCATTACACGCAATCGCGACCTTCTTCGATAGCGTGTGTTGTACGCAATACCGGGTTTCACTAAACAACGATATATGGTTATAATATTATTATGAACTAGCCTTTATGAATATTATTTACTACATTTTTAATTTTATAACATTATTATTCATCTTACACATTTTCTAGAACATGGTATGAGAACAAAATAAATTTTTCATGTAAAATATGTATTTTTCAAAAAATGAAATTTTGCCGCCTTTTGATGGCGCACCAACTTTAAATATAGTTTTTGACATTTTTATAATTTCAATTTTTCAAAATAAAATTCTTCTTTGGAATCAGGATATAAAAATTTACTTCGGATAAATTTTTCATATTTTTCTGATAACTTTCATATTTTAATGAATAGTAAAAACATGCTATATTTTAATTAAAAACAACATTTTTCATCGTAATAATTTACATGGATAAATTATAATATTTAATGGTTTTAAAGTATAAATATAATATATTTTGACCATTTAATATAATTTATGTGATTATCATTGATTTTACATTGAATTCGAAGGTTAAATCAATTCAATCTTTTGTAATGTTTTAAACAAAAACTCGTTTTCTTTTGACAACGGGATTAATTTTAATTTAATTTCTGCAACTTCTGTGTATTGAATTTGGCAAATTGGATTCCATATTTGAAATAAGTGGGTCCAAATTATGTTAATAGGCTACTTTTTATTTTTGGGCATTATGAATAGTAACTACGGTAAATTTTATTTACCATAGTTAGAGTTAAATCGGGTAATTATGGGTAAATATAATATTATAAAATTACCCTAACACTTGTATTAATATAATTGGATGATTATAATTCGTCCTAATGAATATTTGGGTTGAAATGGAATCCATTATAACCCACTTTGATTTGATTAAGACCTTTAGTTTATTTTATTTAAAGGAAAGTGAAATATGTCTCACTCAAACTTTAATAATTAAAGTATTTTTAATATAAGGTTATACAGAATATAAATTCAGTTATAATTACTCATTTTAATTCAAAAAAGTTTTTCCTTGTTATGGTAATTTATTTTTAATTTTTAGAAGATATTTAATTACCATAATAGCTTATACATTAATGATGCAGAAATTATTTATTTAGTGAAAAAATCAGTAATATAGTTTTTATTAAAATAATAATACCCATTAAAAGGCCCACAAACCTGACCGAAACTTATTGGTAGTGTATATATACACCATAATCATCCAATTACCGGATATATGACCATTTGGAGTATTATAAAAGTGACTATGACACTTATATTATTTTATTTTAAATGATGTCAAAGTTGTCACCTTCATAATTTAATAAATATTACATTTCTAAAGTTTGGTGTTTAAGAATATAAATCCAACTAAAAGTATTATTAGGAAATCTATAATATTTAAATTCATCCTAATATTTTATTTTTAATTTTTATGCAACAAATAAGTATATTTAATAATTAAAAAAATGTTGTAGAAATTATTTTATTAAAAGAAGTATTAAATAAATGTTTTTAAAAATAGTATAATAAATATAATATGAACTATTTAATGTTCTCCACTAATTTTCTAGATGAATATGATATGTTAGGAACCTGTTAAATATTTTATTTCGAATATATCCTCTGTTTGGATTTTTTTTAAATTCAAATAAATGAATTGTGTCAAAATTGACACTATTGTTATTTTATAAAAATAACATATTATTAAATTGTTTAAAAATCACAAAAAAATATTTAAAAATTATAAATTGTAATTTATATAGTCTATAATGTCTTAAAGTATCTAGTTATGGAAAATTAACAACACATAAGTGCTTATTTATAACCATTTAAAATTTAGAATTTTATTGCCACAAATAAAATTAAATAGATTAAATAAGGCTAAATCAAAATGATAAGGTTTAAAATAAGATCAAAACAAGTATAAATTTTATTGGTTGATTATATTGTAACCCTATATCATCTAATAATCAAATTGAGTTATTTTTGGAGGTTTTTATTTGGGGTTTGAATTTATATTAAACTAATATTTTTAGGATTCCAAAGGTGATCCTCTCCTCCCTTATAAAAGGGCACCCCCTCCCTCTCCTCCTGACACCTTTTTGAGCCCTCAAGCCTGGAAAACCCCTAACAATTTCACTTATAAACTGCCTTATAAACATACTAGAGCTCCTGGTTTTCTTCAAAGACCTATTTTAGTTCCCTAAGAGGATGTTTCAAAGAGGCGTGTCGAAGAAGAGGTAATACCTGTTACCGATTATTTCAAATTTATTTATTCTTCTACTTATTCTTCTTCTATTGTTTCATTATGAATTAATAACATAAGTATAAATAATATACTGATATGTTATTATAAATATTAAACAACCCCATTTCACCTTCTATCCATCCTAAGGAAAACGAAATCACCGAGCTTGCATACGTACGGAATACCGTCTCCACGCCGTGGCGTAATCTGTTTTTCCACCACCACCTTACTTGGATGGGTATAATGGTGTAAAAAATAACTACATTTTATTATTATAACATCATAAGGATTATAATATATTATATCATTCACTGCAATTACATTCAACAAATATGGGAATGATATCATAGCTCGAGCGTACGTACGGATTACCGTATCCACGACGTGATGAGATTCATTTTCCATGTGAACAATTAAAGATTGATTTTAAAGTATATATAATAAGTAATCATGAAATATATGACATAATAATGCTACTGGATTTATTTATATATATGTGTATGTCATCTACTTAATTCTATTCAATTCAATAAGGAAATGAAAATAGCGTTCAGGCGTACGTACGGCCTACCGTCTCCATGAACGGTGTATTTCTTTCCATTTATCAATCTAGTATATATATGTATATTCTGAATATATATTATATATAAATAATTTTTTATATTCTTTAGTTATGTAATAATGATCTAAGTAATCATATTAATAATTAAAATTCAAAGCACAAACGATAAGTGAAACGATTTTATCCAAAACGTTGCTTTAAAATGGAATTTACAAAAGAACGGGTAATATAAAGTCATAAGTGGACCATATATTATATCATAACAATGAATATGATTCTATAATAATTCAATTACATTATTTAAATAATTATACAGGATTTTCGGATACTTAAAAAGCATATCGGACCAAAGGTAAGGGAAAATCTCACAATCTCATTTTTATCCGAGATTGTTTATACTTCAGAATTTACTGGGGAATATTTATCATCTACATCCAGATTTCCTTAATATGTAATATTATTTCTATCCTACTAAAAAATTTTAAATCTAATTTTACCTATTGGTGAATTTTTATTAAAAGATGTGAAAGGAATCTTTTGTCATTTTCAGTACGAGATACTTTTTGACTTTTCCTTCCAAAGTACGAGAAGAATGTTTTGTTTAACTTATACGGCATGAATGGATTTTTCTTATTTCATAGAACATTATTTCCATGAAGATTCTTTTACAATTTTTCAAGTTTATTTTTAATCAACTTCTTTTAGTTTAAAATTGTATGACATTTTAATAAAGGAAAAAAAATTGAATTAAAAAGGATATTTTCCTCAAAAATGGAGGTGAAGTGTTTTATCAAAATAATTTTCCATCTAAGATAATATAGGGTTGTGTTTTTATCCATATTTTTACATTGATTTGATTGTTTTATTATGTAATTAATTTTATGATGTCCTTTTATCTTATATGGATTATTTTT
Source organism: Viscum album (assembly GCA_963277665.1). NCBI lineage: Eukaryota > Viridiplantae > Streptophyta > Magnoliopsida > Santalales > Viscaceae > Viscum > Viscum album. The sequence continues at coordinate 1,393,033,747 of OY728152.1, forward strand.
TGATGGCATGATGTTTAAGAATCCCATTTTTATTACATGGTTTATGCTATGATGTATGATTTTCGATTTTGTGGCACACATAAGAATGGTTTCATTATGAGATGGGTGGGACCTATATCTCCCTCCAATGCATTGGGTAAATATTTATATCTCATGAGATAGAGATGGCTGGAATGACAAGTAAATCTGGTTTAGTAATACAGGGCTGGAACAGCAAGTAAACCCGGTTCAGTAAAGGACTTTTTCAACTAATATGGTCTTGGAAGCAATGCCTTGGCTACTATGGAAATCATAACGTGTGCTTAATGGTTTCCACAATTACATGTTTTATTCTTATTCCATTTTATCATGATTGATGTTCCATTATGATCTATGCCTTATGTACTTCCATGTTTTATGTTATTGCTCAAGAATTCGATGTTTAAACATTATATTCATGTTTTGAAGTTCAAATTTGTATGGTTTGTTTTATTTTCTCCATGCTTACCCTTACTGAGCATTTGAGCTCACCCTTTATATGTATTATTTTCACCAGGATATAAAGAAAGGTTTTAGGTAAGAAAAAAAGGGAAGATCTTTATGGGAGATGTTGAAGATCTTTCCCCAAGATTAGAAGATTATGTTCCAAGTCTCCAAAGACACTAAACTATTACGGTCCTTGTGTGTCTGTTTTTGTTATGTATTATGTATTCTGTAAAATTACTGTAATTTCCATGTACGTCAAGCTTTGGGCCTCTATAGTTGGTATTAGAGGAAAGGTTTAGTTAAACTTTGGAAACTAGGATGTGAAAACTTTAGTGAGATCCCTATAGATATTTTTAAGGTATGTCTAGGGATGTCTCTAAGGTTAAGTATAAGTATAGGTTATAGTCCTAGAATTACGGTAATGATCTTAGAATTAAACCTAAGATATATGATATTGAAGTTACTCCCCCTTTATTATGTTGTTTTCCTAGAATGATTTTTTCCACTCACACTATTATTTTTGGGTTTTAGAAAATGGCTGGAAACAGGAATATTCACGATAATGGAGTATATTATGGAAAATGGAATGATATTCTTCATGAGCTACGAATTGAAATGGAATTTGGAAGGCGAAACATCGTTATTATGCCTAATCAGCAATCTCATAATATGATCAATAATCTCAACTTTGGTAAGATTCCTGACTCAGCTAATAAGAGAAAGATAGAGTTTCATGATGATCATAGAGGAATGAAAGTTCAATTTCCCTCATGTAAGTCATGTGGGAAGAGTCATAAAGGGGAATGTTTCAAAGGAACTAGAAGATGATTTGGGTGTGGAAAAAAATGACACAAATCTGGTAATTGCAAAGGAAAAGGATCAGTTAACACAATGGACAAGTATAATGGTATTTCTAATACATCAACAATGGTTAAATTCTTTAAATGTGGAATTTACGGGCATTATGCAAATAGATTCCCTAAGGGAAAATCTCATAAAGAGAATGTGCATGGTTGTATGGGTAGTATTTATGTTGGTGATGATGAAGAGACTACAAATTATATATGAGATGAAAGAAGTGTTGAGGAATAAAATGATGAAGCTCGGTCAATATGAAGGTAGTGGAATGATTGTATGTTTATTAAGAGTTACGTTGTATAGGTAATTTAATGGTACTATGGAATAAAGAAACATCTAAGTATTGTTACACTGTTTTTTTTCTAAAGTATTTGAAATTATATGTTGAATGGTATTGGTAACCATGAAAGGTTATTCAGATGTTTTTGGAAAGAATAAGATATGTGCATGATGAAAGGATACGGAGAAAATAATATGTTTGATAGTATTCATGAGCTCATGATAGATATAAGGAAAAAGTTATATCATGGAATGAGTATATAGAATTTTTGGATTTTGGTATGTGCAAAGAGTTAACTTTTGAAAGCATTCATGTTTTCACTAAGATTCAATGGGTATTCATTTTTCAAGAGAATACAAGATTAAGGTATTCACATGTTTGGAATGTGACCAACAAGATATATCTTATATGGGTATAAATGATGGTATTCATATTCTCGGTAGATGACATTTCTAGTAATCGTTTTCTTTATACTATAAGATTGGACAGAAGTATTTTGGAGAAGCCAAAAGATTGGAATGGATTATGTTGGACATACGTTAGTATTGATTAAGGCTATAAATTTTTCGATATTATTAATGCAATGTTATAATAATGTAGTTTTAGAAAAAGGACAACATGCAGGATGGGCGACAACCCCTCATGTCAGACAAGGTTGTGGGAATCGAACCCACAACCGAAGTACGACAGGTCTTTATCGCCTACCACTGACCTACAGGAAGTCCCTGGTTAAGTAGAAACTAGTTTTATTTTATTAACTGTTATGATAGATGAAGTATAAGTCCATTTTTGGAATGATATATGATAGATGAAATTATGTATATAACTATTGCTAACCTTTTGTTTGAGACAGATGGAATGACCCATCATTCTATCACATGATCTGCTAACACATCACGAATGACAAATTCAACTTCTTTTCTTTAAGAGATGAAGTGGAAATTGTTCAAGGCATGAACAAAGGTGATATTGTACCAAAATCAAGTAAGTATTTCTTTTGATTAGAAAATTATTCAACATTAGGGAAAAGATCTTGAAAACCAAAAATGTTGTCCTAGTGCCCTCATATCAGATGAATCAGATGGTACCTTAGAACATCACAAATTTATGGTTGTGTGATTGTTGGCATTTTGATAATCCATGTCCTCAACCACTCTTCATCAGAACATGATGGTTAGATTTTTCTTCCATATCCATATTTTCACCTATGTTCTCTTACATGGAAACCCAGTGATTAGTTAATTTGGGTAACTGTAATGTTTCCTACTTTAGTTTTTAAAGATGTGTTTTGGTATTCCCTCTTACGATGTGGGTTTCTATGAAAGAAACCCTCATGTAATAAACCATTTATAACCCCCGACAAATTTCGAGGGCGAAATTCATTTTAAGGGTGGTAGAATGTAACACCCCGAGATTTTATAATTTATATTCTTTTTAATTTCTTTCATATCTTCTTTTGTACGCTACACCAAGATTATCTTGCGCTATACAAAACACCGTATTAGCTTGAAGTATAGGCAACACTAACATTGGATCATGTTAAACACAATTTCAAGTTGGTTTGATAGTAGTTATTCTACGAAACATTGAGTGTATAAATATACATATATATATATATACATATTCAAGGTATAAATAAAATATGGTTGGATTTTGTTATACGCAACAACAAAAGAGTCTTGCACTACACGCAACACTGACTTGGCTTTCATTAAACACAATTGCGACCTTCTTCGATAGCGTGTGTTGTACGCAATACCGGGTTTCACTAAAAAACGATATATGGTTATAATATTATTATGAACTAGTCGTTATGAATATTATTAACTACATTTTTAATTTTATAACATTATTATTCATCTTACAAATTTTCTAGAACATGGTATGAGAACAAAATAAAATTTTCATGTAAAATATGTATTTTTCAAAAAATGCAGTTTTGCCGCCTTTTGATGGCACACCCACTTTAAATATAGTTTTTGAATTTTTATAAGTTCAATTTTTCAAAATTAAATTATTCATTGGAATCAGGATATAAAAACTTACTTTGGATAAATTTTTGATATTTTTCTGATAACATTCATATTTTAATGAATAGTAAAAACACGCTATATTTAATTAAAAACAACTTTTTTCATCGTAAAAATTTTAATGGTTAAATTGTAATATTTAATTGTTTTACAGTATAAATATAATATATTTTTAACATTTAATATAATTTAGTCTATTTTCATTTATTTTACTCTGAATTCGAAGGTTAAATCAATTCAATCTTTTGCAATGTTTTAAACAAAAACCCATTTTCTTTCGACAATGGGATTAATTTTAATTTAATTTCTGCAATTTCTGTGTATTGAATTTGGAAAATTGGATTCCATATTTGAAATTAGTGGTTCCAGATTATGTAAATAGGCTAATTTTTGTTTTTGGCCATTATGAATAGTAACTACGGTAAATTTTATTTACCATAGTTAAAGGTAAATCGGGTAATTAAGGGTAAATAAAATATTATAAAATTACCCTAACACTTGTCTTAATATAATTGGATGATTATATTTCTTCCTAAGGAATATTTGGGTCGAAATGGAATCCATTATAACTCACTTGGATGTTATTAAGACCTTTAGTTTATTTTGTTTAAATGAAAGTGAAATATGTCTCACTCAAACTTTAATAATTAAAGTATTTTTAATATAAGGTTATACAGAATATAAATTCGGTTATAATTACTCATTTGAATTCTAAAATTTTTTTCCTTGTTATGGTAATTTATTTGTAATTTTTAAGAGATATTTAATTACCTTAATAGCTTATACATTAATGATGCAGAAATTATTTATTTAGTGAAAAAATCAGTAATATAGTTTTTATTGAAATAATAATACCCATTAAAAGGCCCACAAACCTGACCAAAACCAATTTGTAGTGTATATATACACCATAATCATCAAATGAGTGGATATATGACTGTTTGGAGTCTTATAAAAGTGACTATGACACTTATATTATTTTATTTTAAATGATGTCAAAGTTGTCACCTTCATAATTTAATAAATATTACATTTCTAAAGTTGGGTGTTTTAGAATATAAATCCAACTAAAAGTATTATTATGAAATATATAATATTTAAATTCATCCTAGTATTTTATTTTTAATTTTTATGCAACAAATAAGTATATTTAATAATTAAAAAAATGTTGTAGAAATTATTTTATTAAAAGAAGTATTAAATAAATGTTTTTAAAAATAGTATAATAAATATAATATGAACTATTTAATGTTCTCCACTAATTTTCTAGATGAATATGATATGTTAGGAACCTGTTAAATATTTTATTTTGAATATATCCTCTGTGTGGATGTTTTTTAAATTCAAATAAATGAATAGTGTCAAAATTGACACTATTGTTATTTTATAAAAATAACATATTATTAAATTGTTTAAAAATCACAAAAAATATTTAAAAATTATAAATTGAAATTTATATAGTCTATAATGTCATAAAGTATCCAGTTATGGAAAATTAACAACACATAAGTGCTTATTTATAACCATTTAAAATTTAGAATTTTATTGCCACAAATAAAATTAAATAGATTAAATAAGGATAAACCAAAATGATAAGGTTTAAAATAAGATCAAAACATGTATAAATTTTATTGGTTGATTATATTATAACCCTATATCATCTAACAATCAAATTGAGTTATTTTTGGAGGTTTTTATTTCGGGTTTTAATTTATATTAAACTAATATTTTTAGGATTCCAAAGGTGATCCTCTCCTCCATTATAAAAGGGCACCCCCTCCCTCTCCTCCTCACACCTTTTTGAGCCCTAAAGCTTGGAAAACCCCTAACCATCTCACTTATAAACCGCCTTATAAACATACTAGAGGTCCTGGTTTTCTTCAAAGACCTATTTTAGTTCCCTAAGAGGATGTTTCAAAGAGGCGTGTCGAAGAAGAGGTAATATCCGTTACCGATTATTTCAAATTTATTTCTTTTTCTACTTATTCTTCTTCAGTTGTTTCATTATGAATTAATAACATCAGTATCAATCGTATACTGATATGTTATTATAAATATTAAACAACCCCATTTCACCTTCTATCCATCCTAAGGAAAACGAAATCACCGAGCTTGCATACGTACGGAATACTGTCTCCACACCGTGGTGTAATCTGTTTTTCCACCACCACCTTACTTGGATGGGTATAATGGTGTAAAAAATAACTACATTTTATTATTATAACATCATAAGTATTATAAGATATTATATCATTCACTCCAATTACATTCAACAAATATGGGAATGATATCATCGCTCGAGCGTACGTACGGATTACCGTATCCACGACGTGATGAGATTCATTTTCCATGTTAACAATTAAAGACTGATTATAAAGTATATATAATAAGTAATCATGAAATATATGACATTATAATGCTACTGGATTTATTTATATATATGTGTATGTCATCTACTTAATTCCATTCAATTCAATAAGGAAATGAAAATAGCGTCCAGGCGTACGTACGGCCTACCGTCTCCATGAACGGTGTATTTCTTTCCATTTAACGATCTAGTATATATATGTATATTCTGAATATATATTATATATAAATAATTTTTTAAATTCTTTAGTTATGTAATCATGATATAAGTAATCATATTAACAATTAAAATTCAAAGCACAAACGATAAATGAAACGATTTTATCCAAAACGTTGCTTTAAAGTGGAATTTACAAAAGAACGGGTAATATAAAGTCATAAGTGAACCATATATTATATCATAACAATGAATATGATTCTATAATAATTCAATTACATTATTTAAATAATTATACAGGATTTTTGGATACTTAAAAAGCATATCGGACCTAAGGTAAGGGAAAATCTCACAATCTCATTTTTATTCGAGATTGTTTATACTTCAGAATTTACTGGGGAATATTTATCATCTACATCCAGGTTTCCTTAATATGTAATATTATTTCTATCCTACTAAAAATTTTTAAATCCAATTTTACCTATTGGTGAATTTTTATTAAAAGATGTGAAAGGAATCTTTTGTCGTTTTCAGTACGAGATACTTTTTGACTTTTCCGTCCAAAGTATGAGAACAATGTTTTGTTTAACTTATACGGCATGAATGGATTTTTATGATTTCATAGAACATTATTCCCATGAAGATTACTTTACAATTTTTCAATTTTATTTTTAATAAACTTCTTTTAGTTTAAAATTGTATGACATGTTAATAAAGGAAAAAATATTGAATTAAAAAGGATATTTTCCTTAAAAATGGAGGTGAAGTGTTTTATCAAAATAATTTTCCATCTAAGATAATATAGGGTTGTGTTTTTATCCATATTTTTACATTGATTTGATTATTTTATGATGTAATTAATTTTATGATGTCCTTTTATCTTATATGGATTATTTTTTGATGGCATGATGTTTAAGAATCCCATTTTTATTACATGGTTTATGCTATGATGTATGATTTAGGATTTTGTGGCACACAGAAGAATGGTTTCATTATGAGATGGGTGGGACCTATATCTCCCTCCAATGCATTGGGTAAATATTTATATCTCATGAGATAGACATGGCTGGAATGACAAGTAAATCCGGTTCAGTAATACAGGGCTGGAACAGCAAGTAAACCCGGTTCAGTAAAGGACTTTGTCCACTAATATGGTCTTGGAAGCAATGCCTTGGCTACTATGGAAATCATAACGTGTGCTTAATGGTTTCCACAATTACATGTTTTATTCTTATGCCATCTTATCATGATTGATGTTCCATTATGATCTATGTCTTATGTACTTCCATGTTTTATGTTATTGCTCAAGAATTCGATGTTTAAACATTATATTCATGTTTTGAAGTTCAAATTTGTATGGTTTGTTTTATTTTCTCCATTCTTACCCTTACTGAGCATTTGAGCTCACCCTTTATATGTATTATTTTCACCAGGATATAAAGAAAGGTTTTAGGTAAGAAAAAAAAGGGAAGATCTTTATGGGAGATGTTGAAGATCTTTCCCCAAGATTAGAAGATTATGTTCCAAGTCTCCAAAGACACTAAACTGTTACGGTCCTTGTGTGTCTATTTTTGTTATGTATTAAGTATTCTGCAAAATTAATGTAATTTCCATGTGCGTCAAGCTTTGGGCCTCTACAGTTGGTATTAGAGGAAAGGTTTAGTTAAACTTTGGAAACTAGGATGCAAAAACTTTAGTGAGATCCCTATAGATATTTTTAAGGTATGTCTAGGGATGTCTCTAAGGTTATGTATAAGTATAGGTTATAGTCCTAGAATTACGGTAATGATCTTAGAATTAAACCTAAGATAAATGATATTGAAGGTACTCCCCCTTTATTATGTTGTTTTCCTAGAATGATTTTTTCCACTCACACTATTATTTTTGGGTTTTAGAAAATGGCTGGAAACAGGAAGATTCACGATAATGGAGCATATTATGGACAATGGAATGATATTCTTCATGAGCTACGAATTGAAATGGAATTTGGAGGGAGAAACATCGTTATTATGCCTAATCATCAATCTCATAATATGATCAATAATCTAAACTTTGGTAAGATTCCTGACTCAGCTAATAAGAGAAAGATAGAGTTTCATGATGATCATAGAGGAATGAAAGTTCAATTTCCCTCATGTAAGTCATGTGGGAAGAGGCATAAAGGGGAATGTTTCAAAGGAACTAGAAGATGCTTTGGGTGTGGAAAAAAATGACACAAAGCTAGTAATTGCAAAGGAAAAGGATCAGTTAACACAATGGACAATTATAATGGTATTTCTAATACATCAACAATGGTTAAATTCTTTAAATGTGGAATGTATGAGCATTATGCAAATAGATTCCCTAAGGGAAAATCTCATAAAGAGAATCTGCATGGTTGTATGGGTAGTATTTATGTTGATGATGATAAAGAGACTACAAATGATATGTGAGATGAAAGAAGTGTTGAGGAATAAAATGATGAAGCTCGGTCAATATGAAGGTAGTGGAATGATTGTATGTTTATCAAGAGTTACGTTGTATAGGTAATTTAATGGTAATATGGAATAAAGAAACATCTAAGGATTGTTACACTGTTTTTTTCTAAAGTATTTGAAATTATATGTTGAATGGTATTGGTAACCATGAAAGGTTATTCAGATGTTTTTGGAAAGAAGAAGATATGTGCATGATGAAAGGATACGGAGAAAATAATATGTTTGATAGTATTCATGAGCTCATGATAGATATAAGGAAAAAGTTATATCATGGAATGAGTATATAGAATTTTTGGATTTTGGTATGTGGAAAGAGTTAACTTTTGAAAGCATTCATGTTTTCACTAAGATTCAATGGGTATTCATTTTTCAAGAGATTACAAGATTAAGGTATTCACATGTTTGGAATGTGACCAACAAGATATATCTTATATGGGGATAAATGATGGTATTCATATGCTCGGTAGATGACATTTCTAGTAATCGTTTTCTTTATACTATAAGATTGGACAGAAGTATTTTGGAGAAGCCAAAAGATTGGAATGGATTATGTTTGACATACGTTAGTATTGATTAAGGCTAAAACTTTTTCGATATTATTAATGTAATTTTATAATAATGTAGTTTTAGAAAAAGGACAACATGCAGGATGGGCGACAACCCCTCATGTCAGACAAGGCTGTGGGAATCGAACCCACAACCGAAGTACGACAGGCCTTTATCGCCTACCACTGACCTACAGGAAGTCCCTAGTTAAGTAGAAACTAGTTTTATTTTATTAACTGTTATGATAGATGAAGTATAAGTCCAATTTTTGGAATGATATATGATAGATGAAATTATGTATATAACTATTGCTAACCTTTTATTTGAGACAGATGGAATGACCCATCATTCTATCACATGATCTTCTAACACTTCACGAATGACAAATTCAACTTCTTTTCTTTAAGAAATGAAGTGGAAATTGTTCAAGGCATGAACAAAGGTGAGATTGTACCAAAATCAAGTGAGTATTTCTTTTTATTAGAAAATTCTTCAACATTAGGGAAAAGATCTTGAAAACCAAAAATGTTGTCCTAGTTCCCTCATATCAGATGAATCAGATGGTACCTTAGAACATCACAAATTTATGGTTGTGTGGTTGTTGGCTTTTTGATAATCCTTGTCCTCAACCACTCTTCATCAGAACATGATGGTTATATTTTTCTTCCATATCCATATTTTCACCTATGTTCTCTTATGTGGAAACCCAGTGATTAGTTAATTTGGGTAACTGTAACGTTTCCTACTTTAGTTTTTAAAGATGTGTTTTGGTATTCCCTCTTATGATGTGGGTTTCTATGAAAGAAACTCTCATGTAATAAACCATTTATAACCCCCGACGAATTTCGAGGGGGAAATTCATTTTAAGGGTGGTAGAATGTAACACCCCGAGATTTTATAATTTATATTATTTTTAATTTCTTTCATATATTTTGTTGTACGCTACACCAAGATTATCTTGCACTATACGAAACACCGTATTAGCTTGAAGTATAGGCAACACTAACATTGGATCAAGTTAAACGCAATTTCATGTTTGTTTGATAGTAGTTATTCTACGAAACATTGAGTGTAAAAATATATATATATATATATATTCAAGGTATAAATAAAATATGGTTGTATTTTGTTATACGCAACAACAAAGGAGTCTTTCACTACACGCAACACTGACTTGGCTTTCATTAAACGCAATTGTGACCTTCTTCGATAGCGTGTGTTGTACGCAATACCGGGTTTCACTAAACAACGATATATGGTTATAATATTATTATGAACTTGCCTTTATGAATATTATTAACTAAATTTTGAATTTTATAACATTATTATTCATCTTACACATTTTCTAGAACATGGTATGAGAACAAAATAAAATTTTTATGTAAAATATGTATTTTTCAAAAAATGCAGTTTTGCCGCCTTTTGATGGAACACCCACTTTAAATATATTTTTTGAATTTTTATAAGTTCAATTTGTCAAAATAAAATTCTTCATTGGAATCAGGATATAAAAACTTACTTTGGATAAATTTTTGATATTTTTCTGATAACATTCATATTGTAATGAATAGTAAAAACACGCTATATTTAATTAAAAACAACTTTTTTCATCATAAAACTTTTAATGGTTAAATTGTAATATTTAATTATTTTAAAGTATAAATAGAATATATTTTTACCATTTAATATAATTTAGTCTATTTTCATTTATTTTACACTGAATTCGAAGGTTAAATCAATTCAATCTTTTGCAATGTTTTAAACAAAAACCCATTTTCTTTCGATAATGGGATTAATTTTAATTTAATTTCTGCAATTTCTGTGTATTGAATTTGGAAAATTGGATTCCATATTTGAAATTAGTGGTTCCAGATTATTTAAATAGGCTAATTTTTGTTTTTGGGCATTATGAATAGTAACTACGGTAAATTTTATTTACCATAGTTAAAGGTAAATCGGGTAATTAAGGGTAAATAAAATATTATAAAATTACCCTAACACTTGTCTTAATATAATTGTATGATTATATTTCTTACTAAGGAATATTTGGGTCGAAATGGAATCCATTATAACTCACTTGGATGTTATTAAGACCTTTAGTTTATTTTGTTTAAATGAAAGTGAAATATGTCTCACTCAAACTTTAATAATTAAATTATTTTTAATATAAGGTTATACAGAATATAAATTCGGTTATAATTAATCATTTGAATGCTAAAATGTTTTTCCTTGTTATGGTAATTTATTTGTAATTTTTAAGAGATATTTAATTACCTTAATAGCTTATACATTAATGATGCAGAAATTATTTATTTAGTGAAAAAATCAGTCATATAGTTTTTATTGAAATAATAATACCCATTAAAAGGCCCACAAACCTGACCAAAACCTATTTTTAGTGTATATATACACCATAATCATCAAATGAGCGGATATATGACTGTTTGGAGTCTTATAAAAGTGACTATGACACTTATATTATTTTATTTTAAATGATGTCAAAGTTGTCACCTTCATAATTTAATAAATATTACATTTCTAAAGTTGGGTGTTTTAGAATATAAATCCAACTAAAAGTATTATTATGAAATCTATAATATTTAAATTCATCCTAGTATATTATTTTTAATTTTTATGCAACAAATAAGTATATTTAATAATAATAAAAAATTGTAGAAATTATTTTATTAAAAGAAGTATCAAATAAATGGTTTTACAAATAGTATAATAAATATAATGTGAACTATTTAATGTTCTCCACTAATTTTCTAGATGAATATGATATGTTAGGAACCTATTAAATATTTTAGTTCTAATATATCCTCTGTTTGGATTTTTTTAAATTCAAATAAATGAATAGTGTAAAAATTGACACTATTGTTATTTTATAAAAATAACATATTATTAAATTGTTTAAAAATCACAAAAAATATTTAAAAATTATAAATTGAAATTTATATAGTCTATAATGTCTTAAAGTATCCAGTTATGGAAAATTAACAACACATAAGTGCTTATTTATAACCATTTAAAATTTAGAATTTTATTGCCACAAATAAAATTAAATAGATTAAATAAGGATAAATCAAAATGATAAGGTTTAAAATAAGATCAAAACATGTATAAATTTTATTGGTTGATTATATTATAACCCTATATCATCTAATAATCAAATTGAGTTATTTTTGGAGGTTTTTATTTGGGTTTTGAATTTATATTAAACTAATATTTTTAGGATTCCAAAGGTGATCCTCTCCTCCCTTATAAAAGGGCACCCCCTCCCTCTCCTCCTCACACCTTTTTGAGCCCTCAAGCTTGGAAAACCCCTAACCATTTCACTTATAAACCGCCTTATAAACATACTAGAGGTCCTGGTTTTCTTCAAAGACCTATTTTAGTTCCCTAAGAGGATGTTTCAAAGAGGCGTGTCGAAGAAGAGGTAATATCTGTTACCGATTATTTCAAATTTATTTCTTCTTCTACTTATTCTTCTTCAGTTGTTTCATTATGAATTAATAACATCCGTATAAATCATATACTTATATGTTATTATAAATATTAAACAACCCCATTTCACTTTCTATCCATCCTAAGGAAAACGAAATCACCAAGCTTGCATACGTACGGAATACCGTCTCCACGCCGTGGTGTAATCTGTTTTTCCACCACCACCTTACTTGGATGGGTATAATGGTGTAAAAAATAACTAAATTTTATTATTATAAAATCATAAGTATTATAATATATTATATCATTCACTCCAATTACATTCAACAAGTATGGGAACGATATCATCGCTCGAGCGTACGTACGGATTACCGTATCCACGACGTGATGAGATTCATTTTCCATGTTAACAATTAAAGATTGATTATAAAGTATATATAATAAGTAATCATGAAATATATGACATAATAATTCTACTGGATTTATTTATATATATGTGTATTTCATCTACTTAATTCCATTCAATTCAATAAGGAAATGAAAATAGCGTTCAGGCGTACGTACGGCCTACCATCTCCATGAACGGTGTATTTCTTTCCATTTATCGATCTAGTATATATATGTATATTATGAATATATATTATTTATAAATAATTTTTTATATTATTTAGTTTTGTAATAATGATCTAAGTAATCATATTAATAATTAAAATTCAAAGCACAAATGATAAATGAAACGATTTTATCCAAAACGTTGCTTTAAAATGGAATTTACAAAAGAACGGGTAATATAAAGTCATAAGTGAACCATATATTATATCATAACAATGAATATGATTCTATAATAATTCAATTACATTATTTAAATAATTATACAGGATTTTTGGATACTTAAAAAGCATATCGGACCTAAGGTAAGGGAAAATCTCACAATCTCATTTTTATCCGAGATTGTTTATACTTCAGAATTTACTGGGGAATATTTATCATCTACATCCAGGTTTCCTTAATATGTAATATTATTTCTATCCTACTAAAAAATTTTAAATCCAATTTTACCTGTTGGTGAATTTTTATTAAAATATGTGAAAGGAATCTTTTGTCGTTTTCAGTACGAGATACTTTTTGACTTTTCCGTCCAAAGTACGAGAAGAATTTTTTGTTTAACTTATACGGCATGAATGGATTTTTATGATTTCATATAACATTATTTCCATGAAGATTACTTTAAAAATTTTCAATTTTATTTTTAATCAACTTCTTTTAGTTTAAAATTGTATAACATGTTAATAAAGGAAAAAAATTGAATTAAAAAGGATATTTTCCTCAAAAATGGAGGTGAAGTGTTTTATCAAAATAATTTTCCATCTAAGATAATATAGGGTTGTGTTTTTATGCATATTTTTACATTGATTTTATTATTTTATGATGTAATTAATTTTATGATGTCCTTTTATCTTATATGGATTATTTTTTGATGGCATGATGTTTAAGAATCCCATTTTTATTACATGGTTTATGATATGATGTATGTTTTAGGATTTTGTGGCACACATAAGAATGGTTTCATTATGAGATGGGTGGGACCTATATGTCCCTCCAATACATTGGGTAAATATATATATCTCATGAGATAGACATGGCTGGAATGACAAGTAAATCTGGTTCAGTAATACAGGGCTGGAACAGCAAGTAAACCTGGTTCAGTAAAGGACTTTGTCCACTAATATGGTCTTGGAAGCAATGCCTTGGCTACTATGGAAATCATAACGTGTGCTTAATGGTTTCCACAATTACATGTTTTATTCTTATGCCATTTTATCATGATTGATGTTCCATTATGATCTATGCCTTATGTACTTCCATGTTTTATGTTATTGCTCAAGAATTCGATGTTTAAACATTATATTCATGTTTTGAAGTTCAAATTTGTATGGTTTGTTTTATTTTCTCCATGCTTACCCTTACTGAGCATTTGAGATCACCCTTAATATGTATTATTTTCACCAGGATATAAAGAAAGGTTTTAGGTAAGAAAAAAAAGGGAAGATCTTTATGGGAGATGTTGAAGATCTTTCCCCAAGATTAGAAGATTATGTTCCAAGTCTCCAAAGACACTAAACTATTACGGTCCTTATGTTTCTGTTTTTGTTATGTATTAAGTATTCTGCAAAATTAATGTAATTTCCATGTACGTCAAGATTTGGGCCTCTACAGTTGGTATTAGAGGAAAGGTTTAGTTAAACTTTTGGAAACTAGGATGCGAAACCTTTAGTGAGATCCCTAAAGATATTTTTAAGGTATGTCTAGGGATGTCTCTAAGGTTAAGTATAAGTATAGGTTATAGTCCTAGAGTTACAGTAATTATCTTAGAATTAAACCTAAGATATATGATATTGAAGGTACTCCCCCTTTATTATGTTGTTTTCCTAGAATGATTTTTTCCACTCACACTATTATTTTTGGGTTTTAGAAAATGGATGGAAACAGGAAGATTCATGATAATGGAGTATATTATGGACAATGGAATGATATTCTTTATGAGCTACGAATTGAAATGGAATTTGGAAGGCGAAACATCGTTATTATTCCTAATCAGAAATCTCATAATATGATCAATAATCTCAACTTTGGTAAGATTCCTGACTCAGCTAATAAGATAAAGATAGAGTTTCATGATGATCATAGAGTAATGAAAGTTCAATTTCCCTCATGTAAGTCATGTGGGAAGAGGCATAAAGGGGAATGTTTCAAAGGATCTAGAAGATGCTTTGGGTGTGGAAAAAAATGACACAAAGCTAGTAATTGCAAAGGAAAACGATCAGTTAACACAATGGACAAGTATAATGGTATTTCTAATACATCAACAATGGTTAAATTCTTTAAATGTGGAATGTACGGGAATTATGAAAATAGATTCCCTAAGGGAAATCTCATAAAGAGAATCTGCATGGTTGTATGGGTAGTATTTATGTTGATGATGATGAAGAGACTACAAATGATATGTGAGATGAAAGAAGTGTTGAGGAATAAAATGATGAAGCTCAGTCAATATGAAGGTAGTGGAATGATTGTATGTTTATCAAGAGTTACCTTGTATAGGTAATTTAATGGTACTATGGAATAAAGAAACATCTAAGGATTGTTACACTGTTTTTTTCTAAAGTATTTGAAATTATATATTGAATGGTATTGGTAACCATGAAAGGTTATTCATATGTTTTTGGAAAGAAGAAGATATGTGCATGATGAAAGGATACAGAGAAAATAATATGTTTGATAGTATTCATGAGCTCATGATAGATATAAGGAAAAATTTATATCATGGAATGAGTATATAGAATTTTTGGATTTTGGTATGTGGAAAGAGTTAACTTTTGAAAGCATTCATGTTTTCACTAAGATTCAATGGGTATTCATTTTTCAAGAGAATACAAGATTAAGGTATTCACATGATTGGAATGTGACCAACAAGATATATCTTATATGGGGATAAATGATGGTATTCATATGCTCGGTAGATGAAATTTCTAGTAATCCTTTTCTTTATACTATAAGATTGGACAGAAGTATTTTGGAGAAGCCAAAAGATTGGAATGGATTATGTTGGACATACGTTGGTATTGATTAAGGCTATAACTTTTTCGATATTATTAATTCAATGTTATAATAATGTAGTTTTAGAAAAAGGAAAACATGCAGGATGGGCGACATCCCCTCATGTCAGACAAGTCTGTGGGAATCGAACCCACAACCGAAGTACGACAGGCCTTTATCGCCTACCACTGACCTACAGGAAGTCCCTGGTTAAGTAGAAACTAGTTTTATTTTATTAACTATTATGATAGATGAAGTATAAGTCCATTTTTTGGAATGATATATGATAGATGAAATTATGTATATAACTATTGCTAACCTTTTGTTTGAGACAGATGGAATGACCCATCATTCTATCACATGATCTGCTAACACTTCACGAATGACAAATTCAACTTCTTTTCTTTAAGATATGAAGTGAAAATTGTTCAAGGCATGAACAAAGGTGAGATTGTACCAAAATCAAGTAAGTATTTCTTTTGATTAGAAAATTATTCAACATTAGGGAAAAGATCTTGAAAACCGAAAATGTTGTCCTAGTGCCCTCATATCAGATGAATCAGATGGTACCTTAGAACATCACAAATTTATGGTTGTGTGATTGTTGGATTTTTGATAATCCATGTCCTCAACCACTCTTCATCAGAACATGATGGTTAGATTTTTCTTCCATATCCATATTTTCACCTATGTTCTCTTATGTGGAAACCCAGTGATTAGTTAATTTGGGTAACTGTAATGTTTCCTACTTTAGTTTTTAAAGATGTGTTTTGGTATTCCCTCTTACGATGTGGGTTTCTATGAAAGAAACCCTCATGTAATAAACCATTTATAACCCCCGACGAATTTCGAGGGCGAAATTCATTTTAAGGGTGGTAGAATGTATCACCCCGAGATTTTATAATTTATATTCTTTTTAATTTCTTTCATATCTTCTGTTGTACGCTACACCAAGATTATCTTGCGCTATACGAAACACCGTATTAGCTTGAAGTATAGGCAACACTAACATTGGATCATGTTAAACACAATTTCAAGTTTGTTTGATAGTAGTTATTCTACGAAACATTGAGTGTATAAATATACATATATATATATACATATTCAAGGTATAAATAAAATATGGTTGGATTTTGTTATACGCAACAACAAAGGAGTATTTCACTACACGCAACACTGACTTGGCTTTTATTAAACGCAATTGCGACCTTCTTCGATAGCGTGTGTTGTACGCAATACCGGGTTTCACTAAACAACGATATATGGTTATAATATTATTATGAACTAGCCGTTATGAATATTATTAACTACATTTTTAATTTTATAACATTATTATTCATCTTACAAATTTTCTAGAACATGGTATGAGAACAAAATAAAATTTTCATGTAAAATATGTATTTTTCAAAAAATGCAGTTTTGCCACCTTTTGATGGCACACCCACTTTAAATATAGTTTTTGAATTTTTATAAGTTAAATTTGTCAAAATAAAATTCTTCATTGGAATCAGGATATAAAAACTTACTTTGGATAAATTTTTGATATTTTTCTGATAACATTCATATTTTAATGAATAGTAAAAACACGCTATATTTAATTAAAAACATCTTTTTTCATCGTAAAAATTTTAATGGTTAAATTGTAATATTTAATTGATTTAAAGTATAAATATAATATATTTTTAACATTTAATATAATTTAGTCTATTTTCATTTATTTTACACTGAATTCGAAGGTTAAATCAATTCAATCTTTTGCAATGTTTGAAACAAAAACCCATTTTCTTTCGACAATGGGTTTAATTTTAATTTAATTTCTGCAATTTCTATGTATTGAATTTGGAAAATTGGATTCCATATTTGAAATTAGTGGTTCCAGATTATGTAAATAGGATAATTTTTATTTTTGGGCATTATGAATAGTAACTACGGTAAATTTTATTTACCATAGTTAAAGGTAAATCGGGTAATTAAGGGTAAATAAAATATTATAAAATTACCCTAACACTTGTCTTAATATAATTGGATGATTACATTTCTTCCTAAGGAATATTTGGGTCGAAATGGAATCCATTATAACTCACTTGGATGTTATTAAGACCTTTAGTTTATTTTGTTTAAATGAAAGTGAAATATGTCTCACTCAAACTTTAATAATCAAAGTATTTTTAATATAAGGTTATACAGAATATAGATTCGGTTATAATTACTCATTTGAATGCTAAAATGTTTTTCCTTGTTATGGTAATTTATTTGTAATTTTTAAGAGATATTTAATTACCTTAATAGCTTATACATTAATGATGCAGAAATTATTTATTTAGTGAAAAAATCAGTAATATAGTTTTTATTGAAATAATAATACCCATTAAAAGGCCCAAAAACTTGACCAAAACCTATTTTTAGTGTATATATAAACCATAATCATAAAATGAGTGGATATATGACTGTTTGGAGTCTTATAAAAGTGATTATGACACTTAAATTATTTTATTTTAAATGATGTCAAAGTTGTCACCTTCAGAATTTAATAAATATTACATTTTAAAAGTTGGGTTTTTTAGAATATAAATCTTAATAAAAGTATTCTTATGAAATCTATAAGATTTAACTTCATCCTATTATTTTATTTTTAATTTTTATGCAACAAATAATTATATTTAATAATTATAAAAAAATGTTGTAGAAATTATTTTATTAAGAGAAGTATCAAATAAATGGTTTTACAAATAGTATAATAAATATTATATGAACTATTTAATGTTATCCACTAATTTTCTAGATTAATATTATATTTTAGGAACCTATTAAATATTTTAGTTCTAATATATCCTCTGTGTGGATTTTATTTAAATTCAAATAAATAAATAGTGTGAAAATTGACACTATTTTTATTTTATAAAATTAACATATTATTAAATTGTTTAAAAGTCACAAAACATATTTAAAAATTATAAATTAAAATTTATATAGTTGATAATTTTATAAATTATCCAATTATGGAAAATTAACAACGCATAAGTGATTATTTGTCACCATTTAAAATTTAGAAATTTATTAGCACAAATAAAATTAAATAGATTAAATAAGGATAATTCAAAATGATAAGGTTTAAAATAAAATCAAAACATGTCTAAATTTGATTTTTTGATGAGATTATAACCCTATATCATCTAATCTTCAAATTTAGTCATTTTGGGAGGTTTTTATGTGGGGTTTGAATTTATATTAAACTAATATTTTTGAGGATTCCAAAGGTGCCCCTCTCCTCCCTTATAAAAAGGCACATCCTCCCTCCCCTCCTCGCACCTTTTTGAGCCTTCAAGCTTGTCCAACCCCTGACCATTTCCCTTATAAACCTCCTTATAAACATACTATAGGTCCTGGTCTTCTCAAAAGACCAATTTTAGTGTCGTAAGAGGAGGTTTCAAAGAGGCGTGTCGAAGAAGAGGTAATATCCGTTACCGATTATTTCAAATTTATTTCTTCTTCTAATTCTTCATCTTGAGATGTTTCAATATGAATTAATCACATAAGTATCACTAATATACTTATATTTTGTTATAAATATTAAACAACCCCATTTCACCTTCTATCCATCCTAGGGAAAACAAAATCACCATGCGTGCGTACGTACGGAATACTGTCTCCATGCCGTGGTGTAATCTGTTTTTCCACCACAACCTTACTTGGATGGGTATAATGGTGTAAAGAATAACTAAATATGATTATTATAACATCATAATGATTCTAATATTTTATATCATTCACTCCAATTACATTCAATAAATATGGGAACGATATCATCGCTCCTGCGTACGTACGGATTATCATCTCCACGACGTGATGAGATTCATTTTCCATGTTAACAATTCAAGAATGATTATAAAGTATATATAATAAGTAATAATGAAATATATGACATAATAATTCTACTATATTTATGTATATATATATTTATGTCATCTATTTAATTCCATTCAATTCAATAAGGAAATGAAAACAACATTCATGCGTACGTACGACCTACCGTCTCCATGAACGGTGTATTTATTTCCATTTATAGATCTATTATATATATTTATATTCTTAATATATATTATATATAAGAAATTTTTCATATTATGGAATTAATTAATCATGATTTAAGTAATTATATTAATAATTACAAGTCAAAACACGGACGATAAATGAAACTATTTTACCCAAAACGCAGCTTTAACATGGAATTTACAAAAGAACGGGTAATATAAAGTCATAAGTGAACCATATATGATATAATAACAATTAATATGATTCTGTAATAATTCAATGACATTATTTAAATCATTATACAGGAGTTTCGGATATGTACGAAGCATATCGGACCTAAGGTAAGGGAAAATCTCGCAATCTCATTTTTATCTGAGACTGTTTATACTTAAGAATTTACTTGGGAATATTTATCATCCACATTTATGTTTCCTTAATATGTAATATTTTTTATATCTTCCTACAATTGTTTAAATTTGATTTTACCTATTGGTGAATTTTTATTAAATGATATGAAAGGAATGTTTTGTCGTTTTCAGTGCGAGATACTTTTTGACTTTTCCGGCCAAAGTATTTGAAGAATGTTTTTTTAACTTATACAGCATGAATGGATTTTTATGATTTAATATAACATTATTTCCATGAAGCTTCATTTACATGTTTTAAAGTTTATTTTTAATCAACTTCTTTAAGTTTAAAATTGTATGACATGTTAAGAAAGGAAAAATGTTTTTGAACTAGAAAGGATATTTTCCTCAAAAATAGAGTTCAAGTGTTTTATCAAAATAATTTTCCATCTAATATAATATAGGGTTCTGTTTCTATCCCTATTTTTACATTGATTTGATTATGTTATGATGTAATTAATTTTATAATGTCTTTTTTTCTTATATGGATTGTGTTTTGATGTCATGATGTTTAAAAATCCCATTTTTATTACATGGGTTATGCTGTGATGTATGATTTATGATTTTGTGGCACACATAAGATTTGTTTAATTATGAGATGGGTGGGACCTATATCTCCCTCCAATGCATTGGGTAAATTTTTATATCATGATAAAAATGGCTGGAATGTCAAGTAAATCTGGTTCAGTAATACAGGGCTTGAACGGCAAGTAAACTCGGTTCAGTAAGGGACTTTTTCCACTAAGATAGTCTTGGAAGCAATGCGTTGGCTACTATGGAAATCATAACATGTGCTTAATGGTTTCCACAATTACATGTTTTATTCCCATTACATTTTATCATGATTGATGTTCCATTATGATCTATGCCCTATGTACTTCCATTTTTTATGTCATTGCTCAAGATTTCGATGTTTAAACATTATATTCATGTTTTGAAGTTCAAATGTGTATGGTTTGTTTTATTTTCTCCATTCTTACCCTTACTGAGCATTTGATCTCACCATTTATATGTTTTATTTTCCCCAGGATATAAATAAAGGTTTTAGGTAAGAAAAAAAAAGGGAATATCTTTATGGGAGATGTTGAATATCTTTCACCATGATTAGAAGATTATGTTCCAAGTTTCCAAAGACACTAAACTATTACGGTCCTTGTGTGCCTATTTTTGTTATATATTAAGTATTCCGCAAAAGTAATGCAATTTACATGTATGTAAAGATTTGGGCCTCTACAATATAACCCATTTTAGAGTAATTTAATATCATTATAATAATATTTTTTTACCCTTATTACCAGATTTAACCTTTAACCATGGTAAATAATATATTTGCTGGAGCAAATATTCATAATGTATAAAAATAAAAGTTCCCAATTTACAGAATTTGGACCTTCTGATTCCAAATATGGAATCCATTTTTCCAAATTCAAAACATAGAAGTTCCAGAAATTAATTTAAAATCAATTCCCATTGTCAAAACAAAAAACGTGTTTTTATGAAATAATAACTATCAAAAGATTGACACTTGTTTAACTCGAGTTTAATAGTGAAATTACATCTGATGACCTAATTTATATTATATGATAAATATATAATATAATGATACTTTAAAACCACTCAAATGTATAATTTATCAATAAAAATTATTTTTATTAAAAATTTTGTTTTTAATTAAAATTGTGTATTTTTCACTATTCACCAAAATATGAAATTTATCAGAAAAGTACCAAAAATTTATCCAAACTATTTTTTTTATGTCCCTATTATAATTAATAGTTTAATTTCATTATATTTAATATATAAAAGTGTCAAATATTGTTTCTAAAAAAGGTTATCAATTAAAAGGCGGTAAAATTGCATTTTTTGAGAAATATTTCTTTTATGTGAAAAAATGAATTAGTTCTTATATTATGAATAATAGACACATAATATGGATTCTAAAATTATATGGAGTATATAAAATTTAAAATCCAATTAATATTATTCATAACCTCTTTCTAAACCTCTAGTTTGGTATGTCATGGTGCGCTCGAACTCGGCATTTCATGTAACGCATGTTATTGAATTACCTTGAAGAGATAACATACTTTGAAAACATGGGATGTTACAAGAGAAGAGGTAATTGGGATAAAAATTTAGAAATCCATATTTTCTTTATGAAGGACCATCTTCATTTGTGTGCCTATCCATGGGTACACCCTATAAACCTATGGATACTCTAACATCTAATGTAATATCCTTAACAAAACATAGGAGTACCCAAAGCACAATTCAAGAACCGTCACTTGCATTACTCACATATCACCAAAATAAAAAAGTCACCACAAATCATGCACACAACTCAATTTACAATCCACTCAAGCCACTATAACATAACCAAGGCCAAACACACTCTCAAAATACCCAAATTCATTTGAAAAAACAAATTTTCATTTAATTGAAGACTTCGCATACATATATAAATAGTAATATATAAGAATATTATTTGGAAACACATTTACAACAAAAATTTTTTATGAAAACACCAAAACAATTTATTCTAGCACACCTTAAGCATGACTATCACATTTAGAAACAATCTAGAAAATTTCAAGCATCAATTGAATGTTCTATAAAAAATAGAAACATCAGCCTCAAAGCTATCCACATGCAATAAAACCTTTAAAGAATTAAGAAAAACACCCATGGAAAGATCCCCACACACTAACACCAAATAAACACAACTCACACATCAACCCTTTATACTAGGGTTTTTCCAAGAGAAACCCCCACCAAAAGAAACCAATAACATAGGGTAGGAAGAAGAGAAGAGGGGGTAAATGACCAAAAATTATTCAAACTTACCTTAGGAACCTTAGAGGAGCATAAATAGAGGAGGGGGATGGGATGAGAGTTTTCATGATCCCCCTGGTGTTCCATGATTGAGAAAGGGTAGGAAAACCAGAAATGGGATTATAAGAGGGGAGGGTAGAATAGGAATTTAAAGGTTTTAATGACATGGGAAAGTCACATAGTTTGGTTGCATGGTCTTCCAAATTATGCACCAACAGTGAGCACCCTACTAGAAAAGAGGGATACCTTCATGGTTTGGATGAATGGTTTTGGGAACCATGTTCCATTTTTATTTAAAAATTTGCAGAACCCCTTAGACACTTTCTTCACACTTTTCATTAACTGTAATCAAGTCATGCCCCATAAACCTAACAACAATGAAGTTTCACAGTTTCTCCTAGGACTCAAATAGTTTGGTCCAAACCATGCTTAAGATATTCAATTAAAACTGTGTAGGAATGAATTGAACTGTAAAGGACACCATTTTTGAAAGGTCACATGGTTAACCCCCAAATTGTGCACACAAACCATGTACATGAAAAAATATTACTGAAAACACTAAATATTAAATATTCAGGCTAGGTACTTGACTTTAAACTCAAAACAAATTCTATCTTCATGGAATGAATATAATTAAATAAAAGTTATTGTTGGGTTGTGACAATTATCCAAACCAAAAACACTTTCTTCCACCAAAAAGTCACCCGACTAAATGAGGATCCAAAGCTCAAGATTGAAACAAGAAGAGATCGAATGAAAAAATGGTCCCCGGCCCATGGGGTGAACTTATATTAAATAAATTAAAACCTTAAAAATTCAAGAGAAAATCATAATGATGAAAAACATGGGGGAGGAAGAAAGAGGTCTCCCTATAATAAGAACTCAACTAACACAAAAAAACGCCATTATGGTTCAAAACAACTTGGTAACTCCCAACACAAAATAAGCCACCAACACATGGGAAATCCACTAGAGGGAACCCAACCTAGATATAATAATTTACCATCATATGTCCTTTCCAAAATACACAAGCATCTTCAAATAGATCATGACTGAAAACTAAAACGGATCCACCACAAAGCTAACTGCAGAAATTTCTCAAAACAAATCACATCACCAAATCATACAATAAAATAGGGTCACCAATACTTTTACAATGAGTATGAAATTAAAAAAATTAATAAATTTAGTACATGAGAATGAAAACTATTCCCACACCACCCACATTTTCTTGACCATGTGAATAGTTTCACTTGGGGACCTATGGGTGGAGACCTGATGTATTGAGGCATCTAACGAAATGCAATCAAGAGATGATATCCTCTGACTAAAACTTCATCTAATAAATATTCTTTTAGGACTTCTCTAGGTAATCGAAATTGCCACATCTATAGAAATCCTATAGAGGAGTATGACAAGATGGATTTGAATGCCTGAACTAACCACACTAGATGAACACGATCGAATGACTCGATGAATGATAAGATAGAACCATTTAAAGAGACTCCTTAAGGATGGGTTCTCCTGGAATCAACCTCTCATAAGATGGAGAACCTTCATGAGCACAAATATTACCTGGTTTATCAATAACCACATACTACTCTCTAGAAATCAACACATCCAAAAATGCCTCTTCCACCAACTTCAGAAACCAAACTTCACCGTATGGAAGGAATTTCTCCTTGATCTCTATATAAAAACACCAAAAGGATAAAGTTGATATAATATGATCATGTGATGCCACCTACAAAGAAAAATGAAACCAAATCCTTTAAGTTATCAACATAAACATTTAAAATCCATTTTCCTTACAGAACACTCAAGAGCTCTACCACTTTTCATACCTTCACCCAATCAGGTATAAACCATCATATGAAAGTGATATTGGCTTATTTCCAATAAATACCATCTTTCAATGAAATTGTGACAATAACCTTCCACTTATCTAAACATAGACCTTTGAGTGAGCTATGAAAATCACACACTCTCATTTCTTTAGGAGTTTCCAATAGCCTGAAAATACTCTCGACTCCCTTAATCCATTCCACTATCTTTAACTGACCTAAATCACTATAGAAAATAAGAAAAAAAAGCAATATGAAATAGATTCCCCCACTCCAATAGGAGTCATGAAAAAATAAAAAACTGGATACAACTAACTAGAAACCTCTAGGATGTTTGTGGATAGAATAATCTGAGTGGAAATAAAACACAAGACTGAAACCAACATCCGCTAAAATTCAATCAAAAATAACCCTCTGAGACAAAAAAAATTAGCTCGTAAGCCAAACATTACAAAACCAAGCCAAATTATATTTTTAAAATCCACCTTTTTTTCTCACTTTCTAACCATCTTATCCCCAAATCCAATTTCCAAATTACAACCCCATTTTCAAAACCAACCCACACCAAGTCCAACTATAAAAACAAAACCAAATCCTGGAAACCATTTTCATCTCAGAATTATGATTCCAAAAACCATTTTACATTTAAAAATTCTTTCCCATAAGATAGGTCCAAAAAAACCAAAAACTCTCACTAAACACCCAATAAATGGATTTATAAATGATTCAATACACGATCAAGTGGTTTGGTGGACTATTCCCCCAATAAAACATCAATTACTTGGAATACCATGAGTATTGAAACTATCCCCACATGGTTCACCACTCCATTTATGACTTTCATGTAGTACCAAATCACATCAATTGATATTACCTCTCTCCACAACCTAAATAAAAATACTCAATTCCTAGACTACCCCTAAAAGATCATGGATCTGGATGAATAAGGTTCCATGGCGTCCTTCCAGTAACTACCACTCATGTCTCAATAGTCCTAATCCCCAATCTACCAAACACCCCAAATAAAAAATTCCTGGTCTGACAACATGTTTTCACAAAACATGTTGAGCTTCCATCCAACCCAACAACCGACCTAGCCTATGATAAGTCCCTAGAGGCATTCCTGGTTCTCCTTGGCTGGTGACTAGCACTGGGCATAAAATTTATAATATTGCGAATGATTTATCCCAATAAAAATATAATTGAAACAAAATATCCAAACTGATTACACAACATATAGTAAGAGGATCTATAAATATTAAAATAGAAATACATAATAAGATCTAAATAAAAAAACTACAAAACAAAGTTGAAGCTAAAAAAACTAAAAACCCAAAAAAGGTCTGACATGATCTTCACATTACTACATGTTCACCACCATCGACAAGACTAACCTACTCCATGGGAAAATCAAAACCAAAAAACTAAACCTAAAAAATTGATTGGGTCTGCTGATGCCAAGCGGATCATGTAGGGTGTGAGTGTAAAATATCTTAGTAGTTATGTAATACAGAGTCTATATGCTTCCTTTCCTCAAATGGTCTATAAATTCTAGTTTTAAATAAATATTTAAAATAGGTTTTTTCTATTTTAAAGGGACGAACTCATCTTTCCCTTTCTAAAACAACACACATACCTCTTTCCACCTTTAAAAATATATTTCCATTTTAATCTCTGGTTTTAAAACTCAACACCCAAAGAAATAACCCAAGAAGGTGATCAAATATATATACCAAAAATAAAAGAAATGGAATAGGAAGGAGGATACTAGGAAAGAAAAAAAAGTTTCATATAATGAAATAGATCATAAAGATAGTAATAATCCTAGAAATTTTAAAAAAAATATCTAGAAAAACCCATGGAATTTCTGAGTTCATAATCTCTTTCTGGTGTATGGTGCATCTCTATAGTCAATATCTAGTTGGCCGCTCTAAACTAGCCAATTCGTTGGCATATCCCACCTTACTTCTCAAAAAATCTAGGCGTACCGACCTGTCTAATCATGGTCAATAATCAACCTTCACTCGACCCTCTAGATGACACCATGGAATCCCATGATAATAATACATTGTGAATGGGGAGGTCCCCCCATGCGTTCCTCAAAATAATAACCCATTGACCCCATACATTCCTTGACCAAACACTGAAACCACCCATACGATGATTAATTCCTTGTAGGGTCCACCATAGAGGTTCACATCACCAAACAACCCATACACAAGTTCCTACTGGGTCCTCATGCCACATAAGTTACAAAACCACTTTCTAGAACTTTATAAAATACCAATTGGGACTTTTCTAGTTAAAACCCAAATCCAATTCCAAACCATTTCTAAAACTATAATAAAAATATAAAACATTCTCACATGTTTCAAATGCGCATTTTTTTGTTTTGTTACCACCCCACACTACAATGTTCCAAATGGGCCAATAATTAGAAACCACAATTTAAAATTTCATTTCAAATCATTTACTGACCAAATAACCTTTTAGGAATCATATAATTTTTTGAAGAATAATCTAGAAAGAGGAGGGATAGAGAAGTGAAGAGTTAAGATGATAGAATTTTTTTAATCTATATTTTCTTTATGAAATACCATCTTCTTTTTTGTTCATATCTATGATTACACCCTTTTTACCTGTGGATATTCCCATATCTAATGGAATACCCTTAAAAACATATATATACATGAAAAACAATTCAAGAACCATCACTTGAATTACTCACATAGAAAGAATAAACAAAAGTCACCACAACTCACACACACGTCTCAATTCACTGTCAACCCAAGCCACAAAAACATAACCAAGGCTAAACACAATCTCAAAATTATTATATAAATTTTAAAAAGGCCAATTGGCATTTCACCGAACACTTCGCAAACATATATATATAGGAATATTTAAGAAAACTTTTTGGAAACCCATTTACAAAAAAATTACATTATCAAATCACCACAAAAATTTATTCTAGCACACCACAAGCATGATTAAAACATTTTAGAAACAATATTGGAAAGTTCAAGAATTAATGGCATGTTCCATAAAGTAAAATATTTGAAACGCCTACCTCAAAGATGTTTTTATGCAAATAAACCCCTAGAGAAGGAAGAATTAGGCCCAGGGAATTATATACACACACTAACACCAAAAGAAACACAAACCACTCATAAACTACTTACCTTAGGGTTCTTCCAAAAGAAAATCCCACCAAAATAAACCAGGAACCTAAGGTGGGAACAAGAGAAGAGGTGGAAAAGCCCAAAACTCAAAGTGAATTCCCTAAGGAACATTAGAGGAGCCTTAATAGAGGAAGAGGAAATAAAGGATGGGTTTTGGGATATCCTGGTGTAGTTAAGTCAAGAAAGGGGAGGAAAACCCAAATGGGGTTAATAGAGGGGATAGTTAGAAGAGAATTATCAACTTTTTTAGGAAATGGATATCTCTCATAGTTTGTTCATTTGGTTTGAAAAACATTTAACTAACCATGAACACCCTACTAGAGAAGAGGGAAACCCACAAATTTTAACTATATAGTTTGGGAAACCATCCACCGACTGTGTGTCATGGTTCTATCAAAAATTATAGAACCCCCATCACTCTTGATGAAAAGCCTCCATTAACTATGTGCAAGTCATGCTCTGTAAATATAACACCAAAATGAGACGGAAGGTTTCTCCTAGGAATCACGTGTTATGGGCCAAACTATGTTTAATCCAAGAAATTCAAACCATTAAAGAAGTAATTGTACTAAATATGACCTAAACCTCTAAAGGTTGCACAATCAACTCTTAAACCATGCACAAAAACTGTGAAATGGCCAAAAATCCACATGAAAACTCCAAAACTCAAAAATTCTTGTTGGTAACTCGACCCAAACCTAAAAAAAGATCAAAAATCAATAAAATAATAGAATAAAAGAAATTTCAATGTTAGTTTTGGAAAAATCATATCTTGTTATTTTTCAAAGAATATTGAGTCACCACCCGAAATGATTTCATGTCATTGAGGAAAAAACTGTGAATAGTGTATCACATGTTGAAGTTTGTGGGAATATTTTCTAAAAAATATTATAAATATTCCTTTATTTTAAATTGATTTTATCCTAGTTATGGAATGGTTTTCCTTTTATAAATCCAACATAAATTTCTGGGAGAATTCATTCATACTTTATACCATGAATTAACCTTCGATTCCATAAAATTTAAAGGAGGAGGATGAGTCTTCTTTGGTATCATCATCTATTGAATTGATATTATTTCCCTATGATCAAGAATATATATATTAAATGATTGAGACTAAGGAAATTATTATCCTTAGATACATTCCCATTATGAGGGAATACACTAATGTGTTTCCCAAAGAGTTTCCTTATCACCCTCTTAAACAAGTTGTTGAGTTCTCAATCAATCTTATACCTAAACCAAGTAGCATTATTAGAGAACATTATAAAAAAATCATATATCTGTGGACCCTTAAAATATAGAATAAATTTAACTATAGTTATGTCCAACACCTATGATAGATATCCACAATTTCCTTAAACTATCTGGGAATTATTGATGATTTTTAAGTAATGTATCACAATTTTAAAACCCTATAACCAAGATAACATAGAATAGAGTCATGTTTTTCTATAATAATGAATGTGAAGAGAGATTTATGGAGTTAAAAAAGTGTTTTATCACTGAACCTATTGTTTCTCTACTCATAAGTGGGGAACATTTCAAGGAAAATTGTGATGCTTTAAAGAAGGGATTGGATTGTTTACTAATGCAGAATGAAAAATTGATAGCATATTTATCAAGGAAATTTAATTTTCATGAATAGAAATACCCAACACAAGATTTGTATTTGGATGTAGTGATATTTACATTGAAAATATTGTTTCATTTTCTCTTTGGGGATAAGTATGAAATATATATGGATCATAAGAGCCTTAAGAATATATTCTCACATAAAGAGATAAATATGCACCAAAGAATATGGTTATGGCTAATTAATGACAATTAATTCTCAATCCATAGCTATAATAGTAAAGATAATGAATTGGTAGATTATCTAAGTATATTGGATCTAGAAATTTTATCATTTATGATAATTGAGAAGGACCTAATCTTCTAATATTTGAAAAACATTGATATGGGAATCATAAAAGAAGGAACATCATCAATAATTTAAAAAATAATTTATTAACCATCCCTTATAGAGATGATAAAGGTTGAAAAAATTTGTGATTTTGGAAATTCATAAGAATGTGAAATATATAAGAAATGGAAAATCCTCAGAGATCAAAATTAATGAAGAAAGGGTTGTTAGATTTTGGTCATGACTATGTATACCATCAAATCTGAGGTTAAAGGATGTGTTATTGGATTATACACAAAGATCAACTTTATACATCCATCCAAGGAGCACAAATATGATCAAGATCTCAAATAGCATTATTTGTGGGATAATATGAAGAATAAGATCATATAATATAAATCAATTTGTCTTGTATGTCAGCAAGTGGAGGATAAAAAGCAATAAATCTAAGGGGGTGATGAAACCAATACCCATACCCACATGGAAATGGGAAAACATATCCATAGACTTTTTCACTGGTATTATGAATAAATAAAGAGGAAATAATTCAATATGGGTTGTGTTGGATCATCTTTCAAAGACTTATCACTTTATTGTAATCTGTTGAACTTCTCACTTGATCAACATGCTAGGATATAAATTATAAAAGTGGTGAGGCTAAATGGAATACCACTTTCAAGTTTATTTGATTGATATCCAAGTTTTAACTCCAATTAATGGAATTGTATCCAACATTCACTATATATGAGTTTAAATTTTGTATGGATACCACCCTCATGATTGTGGAAAATCTTAACAGACTATCCAAACACTTGAGAACATGTTGAGAGAAAACTAGATGGATTTCAATTTACTATGGGATCAACATATTCCTTACTAGGAGTTTGGGTTAGAGATAATGTATAACTCCACATATCTCTTTGGAATAAATTCATGACATTTGGGAAGACTTGAAATATTATTCCAAGATACTTTGGTCCCTTTGAGATCCCTAATAGTATTGAAGCAGTGGCCTATCAGCTTGAACTCCCACATAACTTTTCTCATGAACATAATTTTTTTCATATATGACTCTTGAAGAAGTATATGTTAGACCCTTTCTTGTTTTTAATAAAGAAATGGTTCCATTAGATAACGATCATTAATTTTAATATCATCAGGTGAGGATCTTAGATAATAGAGAGAAATTTATACGAAATAAGATAATTCATCTAATTAAAGTTATATGGATAAACCACAAGTTTAAAGAGGTGTTGTGGGAATAGGGGGAGGTGATGAAATAGAATTACCCTCTTCTATTTTAGTGTGTGAATTGAAAATTTTGAGGGAAAAGTTTCTAAAGGGGGGAAGATTATAATAACCCAAACTTTTATAAACAAAATTCCCTTAGTGATTGAATTAAATGCCAAATAATGGTTAAATAAAACGCATGCACTTATCTAGTTTTATTATACACTATCATACTTATGATTCCATTAATCATCATAATGGTTGATAAAATATTCATTTAACCATGATCATATTATTTGTATAAATATAGGGTTATAATAAATCCAATTGACATAGACAAAGTAAGTAATGGCCTCAACCAGTTAGATCATACCTTATAAAGACCATTTATTGGATATTCCAAGGGAGATAAAATCACTTGGATTTTCCCTTGACTAAGACCAATATAAGATCCAACAACTAAATCTTGAGTGAAAATGTTTACAGTATAATTTTATGCTCATCGGGATCATGGCCCAAGTGAGTATATAGAACCACCTCATGTAAATATCACTATCATGCAACTTATTGTAAGGGAGTTTTCTAGTTTAATAATGGAATATTTATCAAGACCCTATTTATATGAATATTTATATTGTATTTTTAATATAATAAAGGATATATTCAATTCTTATTTTTTTACTTTGAAAATGATTTTGATTTTGACAAGGTGAAACACACACTACTAGAAAATGGTCATATATCCATGGTTTTGGAAAATTGATGGAATAGGGCCCCATATACACATGTTTTAGGGAGAACCATGGGTATAGGTTGTTTATCATGACCTATACTCACAGTTTATGAAAAATCGTGGGTATAGGGTTGATTTTTGAGACCTATACGCCCAGTTGATTTAAACTTGTGGGTATAGGGTGGTTTTTTTAAGACCTATACCCATGGGTTTTGTAATACCATGGGTATATGGCTATATTTTGGGTACATATACCCACATTTCTCCAAAACATTGGTACAGCCTTCCCGCGTTATGGGGGGGATTCATGGGACCCCAAAAAATCATGCAAAAACCAATCCCCACAATTCTCCCACCTTTACCCATGGATTAGAATAATATATTATGCTATATATATATACACTTAATTTATTTAGATTGAGTGGTGAATCATTGGGTGTCATAGCTGTAGGTTTCAGGATCGAAACCCGCAGCTATATTTTTTCAAAAACCTATACCCAGGGTTTTAAAACCATTAGTATAGAGCTATAAAATGGTGGCAATAACCTAAACCAACACTTTAGAAACCAAATCCATATAGTCTGTGGAGCTATACTTATGCCTCATTTTCCCATAGTTTCCAAAACCATGGGTATATCTTATATGCATGGTTTTGAAGGTAATACCCATAGTTCTCAACAATTTGTATAAGTGATTTTTCTAGTAGAGAAAAATTATTTTTTGGTGTAATTTAAATTTCAATTAAGACATTCTTTTTTGATGAATTAATGAATTTTAAAAATAAATTATATTTTAATAAAAATAATACAATTAAATTATTTTTATTAAATATAAATTATAATATAATTTTTATGAATTAAATTGTAGTTTTTAAAAGGGTTTGAAAACTATTATTCTCAAAAAACCCACCATTTATAAATAAATCTCTATTCATGATTTAAAAGTGAAAATTAAAAAATTTATAGAATTATTTAGATGAAATAAATTTTATTTTTGGAATCATCTCAAAAAAATTATTCAATGGGGAGTTTTTCATAATTTTCTAAGATAATTGAATTTTTGTGTAAAAATTAAATACGGTATAAAATATTGTGTGTATTATAACATCATAAAATACCAAAGGTGATGTAATAGGTTATATAAAAGGTATCCATGACCAGATATATGTTTTACCATTAAAATAATGTTATTTTGAGGTTATTTTATTAATTTAATAAATCTTTTATGTATCCTTCAAAACCTATATTATATTTTAGGTTTTCAAAATCATTTATTTATAAACATGAATCACTTCAACATCACCAAGTGTAATATTTTATTGGTTTAGGAATTTTAAATTGTAATATAAATAAAAAACTTCTCTTTGGCAGAAAACCTAAATATAAACCACGGTAAGGGTTTGGGTTTTTATAATTTTATTATATAGAGTCCAAAATCTATGTTTGATAAATAATAAAGAAATCCCATCTCTCTTCATATATAAACCCACCCATGTCCCCATTTTATATTAATTAAAAAAACTTTATATAACATTATTAATATTTTATTCCCTCTATAGATTCATCCCAAGATACCCCAAAGCTCTTAAGAATCTCCGACCAATATTTTGGACCCTCCCAGGGTAAGGGATTTCCCTCTCTTCTTTTCAATTCAATCACCTTATTTGTAACTAGCTCGTTGTTTCTCAATATTACTCCTATTTTTATATTCAAATGATTACATACCCATTTCACTCTCATTAAACCATTTTATGAAGTTTTATTTATTGTTGTTATGCTACCACGATGATTTTTCATGCACAAAAGATTATGTCATGAATATCTAGCCCCATTTTCACTAAAATATTTTCACCTAGATGTACATATACTTATTTTATTGTGTAATTTCAGGTATATAACCCAAACACATTTATCTTGGGGTTAAACTGATGAAATATATCCATATGTTTTATGATCTATATGGCAAACATATGCATGTACATGATATTAAAGGAATGGGTGCACCATAAATTATATATTGCACCAATGCATTGGTTAATGTTTTAGTCTAATGAGACATCATTTCTGGGATTATTGATTGAACAAAATCTATTACTCTACTTTTTCCACCATGTTTTGATGTCTTAGCGGTTATCCTTGACCTATTTTTATGATTTCATATTTACAGTTCTTTTCATATTCACGTGTTTATTTTATGTTATCATGCTACATAATGCCTAATTATTAATGTTTATGATTTTCACACCTTTTATTTTTCAGTTAAATTTTTATTTTCTAACTTTTAATAATTTCTTCATGTTATGCATTGTTTATTCCATTACTTGGATATATAGATCACCTATTTCCTATGTGTGTCCCTAGGATATCCCAAGTAGTTTTAAGAACGATGAAAAATTATAACAATGTTAAGGATACTTTATATAATCCCTGTGTACCCATCCCCCCACATATATTTTATGTTGTTATGTAATGTACCTAATATACCAAAGACATTGGGATTCTCGATCTTCTATAGTTTGTATTATATGTATTCTTATGCAATAAATCATGAATAAATGTGTAATAAAGGAGAGGGTTGTCATAGTAATTTTCCTACTAAGTATTATTAGATAAAGGAAATTTTACACTTATCACATAAGTCACTAATTAGAGTTTTTATTGGGCATTTGTTCATGAAAATAACCTATATTATATTTAAATCAAAGAAAGCTAGATAATGTAACTCTCTTAATTTAAAATATATCGTATGTGTCCACATATGGGAAAATGCAAGTTATGAATGAATATGAGTGTTTATTTTGAGATTAATGAAATTATTTTCATTATATAAGTATATTTATAATTTTTATAAAATCTATAATGACCTAAAATTCTTATGCAACACTGATACAGTATTTCTCCAATTAGTAAAAAATATGAAAAATTACTTTTAAAAATATTAAAAGTAACATAATTTTAATGAGTTAATGTGTTCCTTAAATTTTTTAGATTAATATGACATTTTAGGGAGGTGTTAAAACATTATATTCTAATTTCCTTATTTTATTGACGTATTTAAATTCAAATTAAATGAATAGTGTTAAAAATGATATTAATGGTATTTTTTAATAAATAATATTTAATTAAATGATATAAAATTCATAAAAATATTAAAATAATCCAAATTAAATGGATGTAGTTTTACACATCAACCATGTTATATTAATCGTCCTTTTTTATTTTATAGTAAAATTATTAAAACTCAAAGGGTAGAAAACTTTAATATTACGATAATTGTCAATATGGTAAACAATGGGTCAAACAAAAAGACAAGGGTAAAAGTTTGATAAAAACTTGTAAAAATATTAATGGGTGAGAGTATATTTACGCATACCAATATTAGATTAAAATATGATCAATCTATAGCCTTTTGGAAATCAAAATCAATTTATATTGATTTAATATTTTAAGGAATCCCAAGAGAACCCCTCCTTTAAATTATAAAATGGCACAAATCCTTTCTCTTATTCACACCAAATTTAGAATTATAGATAAATATAAATCTACCAAGATCCCTTATAAAATTATCTAGACACATTTTAGATGTTATTTTCTTCCCAATAGACCAATATTATGTCCCATAATAGGATATGTAAAGGGGTTGTTTCAAATAAAAGATAATCGCCTTAACTGGTCACTTTATTTTTAATTATTCTCTTACCTACTAAAAATAGGTTATATTATTCATAAAATAATAAATTAAATATCCTAAAAATACTAAATATTATAATTATTATTAAAAAACATTATTCACTCTCCTTCCATCAAATGGGTAGTGAAAGTATCATTCGTGTGTATGTTCGTCTTACCACCTCCACGTAGCGATACAACTCATTTTCCATAACCATATTTCATGGATGTTTATTATAATTATTTTAATGTTTATATATGAAATTTATGAAATTATTATTCTTTTATAATGATAATATTATATCTATATTATTATCATCCAATCATTTGTAAAAAAAATAATGTCGTTCATGTGTGCGTGTGGACTACAACCTCCATTAAGCTATGTAATTTGTTTTAATCATTTATTCGTTAAATGGACGGTAATATATATGAATTTAATGAAAATATATGATATATAGGTTATAATAATTTTTCTTTTAATGTTATTTATTATTTTCCATTCTTTCACTCAAATCTTTGAAAAAATGAAAACAACATTCATGCGTACGTACGACCTACCATCTCCATGAATGATGTAATTCATTTTTCTATACCTATATTTTAGGAATGACTCTAAAAATATATATAATGAATATATATGACTTTTATATAATTATTTAAATTATGTATATCATGGAACCATAATCAAAATTCAAGGACCAAAACTACTGAACCAAAATAATCATGAGAAATGAAAGAGATATCACCCAAAAACGTTTATTTTAATAAATAAGTGTTAAAAACATGTGATAAAATGTTATAAGTAAATATTATATTGTATTATATATATTATTATGATTATTTAATATATTTATAACAAATATATATTTATTAAATAGGATTTTACCATGCGTACGAAGTAACTCGAACCTAAGCTAAGGGATTTTCCTCTCACTATTATTTCTTGAGGACACAAGCACTATACACCACTTATTGCTTCTATGCAATTTATACTTCCCATGAATGTATTTTATGATTCTTATAATGAAAATTATAGGATATAAATATCTATATAATTTTATTTATTTCATTGAAATTATTAGTCAAATGTTACCATAGAGATAAGGGTTTTATGTTATAATCTCATTGTTTATCAAGATTGTTTATGATTATGTTTCAGATGATGAAATATTATGATCTAACGCTGAATAAAATAAAATAATTTTATTATCCTATAGTTATTTATTTATAATACAATTTTTTAATTTCATTTTTATCATCTTAATTACTAAAGATATCGAAAAAGTTTTTTCAAGGAAAAATGACTTTATTTATATCTTTGGTCGAAAAAACATTTTCTTTCATATCATTGTTTTCTTAAAAAAAATTACTATATTTTTATTATTATAATATGAATTTTTAAATTAAATTTTACCCATATTTTACTTTTAAAAATGGTTTAAAAGGAATATTTTCTCATTTTCTGAATAGGGTACTTTTCTTACTTTTTAAAAGAAATGTGAAAGGTCTATTTTCATTTAACTTATATGGAATGAACATAATTTCATATGATGATGGACACACAATGTATTTAATATAAAATTAAAATTTTCTAAGGTTCATTTTAAATTAAAAAAACCATAATATTTTTGTAAATATTTGTATTTTAAAAGTGCTTTTCAAAATGAAAATTTTATTTTCCTCAATAAATATTTCAGTGATCTTTTAATAAAGTATTCATATATGATAACTTCCTTTGATTTAAATAATTATTTAATTGGGATATAATCCATTAATACCATTATGACTATTTGTATGTATTCTTAATGTTTATATTGATGGTATGTTTATGAGACACATTTATTTTCCATGGTTTATGATATAGGGAATTGAAAAAAAATTCTGAAACCCATTTTCTTTAGAGGGTTATGATATGAAGATATGATGAATTTTTTATTATTTTTTGGGCCACATATGTATTATTTTTATTATGTGATACTGGTTATGTTATAACAGAGGATGGTGGTGGCTTTATAACAAAGGAAGATGGTCACATTATAACCAAGGATGACAGTTACATTATAACCAAGGATAGTGGTCACATTTTAACAAAATATTATGGTTATGTTTTAACTGAGGAAAGTGGTTATACTATATCAAAGGATAGTTGTTATATTATAACCAACGATGGTGGTTATTTTATAACCATGTATGTTGGTTGTGTTATACCCATCGAAGGGTGGGACCTATAACTCTCTCCAATTCATTTGGTAACGATTAATATCTCATGAGATAATGAGGACGGGAATAGGGAGTAAACCTAGTTTAGTATGCTAATTTTTTCACCCTAAAAGTCTAGGGATTATATCTTGACTACTACAATTATGTAGGTAGTGAACTCATTAAACTATTATATTCTTGGAAGAGATCCTTCACTACTAAGAAAATTATTTTCTATGCTTATGTGTATACCCTAAAATTTTGTATTATGCCAATTTTATACTCTCATGGGTCATGATTTTTATTCCATTATGATTCAGGTTATATGAAATAAAACTTCATATTCCATTACTCAATATTATTAATGCAAGGAATTATTTCAATATTTTATTCTCATGTTCTTATACCCTTATTTTCATTTTATTCTCAAGTGGTCATTTATATCTTCATTGTATACCCATATTGATCATATAATCTCACAAATTATTATTTTTTCTTTCCCCAAGTTATGAATAAAAGTAATAATTATGATATGTCTAAGAAGGGTGCTAGTTATTAATGGCATATTGGGAGAATATTTATATCTTTGAATAACCAGTTTTTTATCTGTCAAAGTTTTCAAAGTCACTAGAACTATAATATTATGGCATGGGAAATTATGTTATGTAATGAATATTCATAAAAAAATATGTTATGTTTATTTATTAAAAGCCGATGTCACTATATTTGGTATTATAGAAACTTTTAGTTAACCTTTAGAAAAAAGTTTGAGATGACTTTAGTGAGAACCATTGGTATAAGTCTAAGTATAAGATAAAATCCTAAAGTTTTATTAATGATCTTAAATGACCTTGGTTAAACATAAGGTTTCATAGAATAATCTGTCATGTTTTATAAATCCTATAAATTATTTTTAAATATTATGTGGTTTTAGATGATTATTATTATTGACCACACTAATCTTTTTGGTGTTAGTCGATTGTCGGAACCCGAATTAATCATGTTAATACTAAATGAAATGGATAATGAAATGATTTTACTAATGATTAACCAAATGTTATGAGAGATGGAATAAAAAACCTCATTGTTATACTCACAAAACATTCTTAAGATAGAAATCATCCAGAGCTACCAAATGATCAAATGAGGAAACAAGATTATGTTTATTCCTTCATGAGGAAACACCAACCTTCTTTTAGTGGTTCTATAAATCCACTAGTTTCTAAGAACTGGATTAGTACTAGTGAAATTAAATTTCCCATTATCTAGTGTTTAGAAAATTAAAATTTAATATTGAATGTCTATTATTTGGAAGGTGAAGCAGATCAATGTTGGACTCTCATTAATAACTTGAGGAAAAAAGAAGAAATAGACTCCATGGAGTGGGATGACTTTAGGATATTTTTTTGAAATAAGTACGTTCCTCATATTATTTTCAAAAAAATGGAGAAATAATTCCATAATCTAAAGCATGAGGATAATGAACCTGTTGGTACCTATGAGGAAAATTTTACATGACTTGTGAGGTGCAATTCTGGTATTATCATCCATCCGAAATTTAAGGTTGATCAATTATTCATTGGATTAAAACCAGGAATCTGAAGGTATCTATCTATAAGGGACTTTTGTATCTATTAATAAACAATTTTATGTTACATTAAGGGGGATAAAGACGTTGTAGTTACCCATCATTCTCTTGGTTTTTATAAGAAAAGAAAGATAGAAGTCAAAGGTAATTATAAAAACTATATAGAAAAAAGGACGATCCTTCCTTTATGATCAAAGTGTGGAAGGAAACATGGATGAAGTTATCATAAGGTAATTGTTAATTATATCATGTGCTTAATTTAAGGTTATCAGGAAATTAAATGGTGAAGTGATGGGAGTAATTTATCTAGTGATGTGAATAGAGATAAATCTCTACATAATGAACCACTCACACTCCAGTGCTTTAAATTCATGGATTTTCAACATTTTGTGGATAAATGCCTCAATATAAGAGAAAATGAGGATAATTTTTCGCAACAACATTTGAATCCAAAGGAAAAAAAGGTAAATTATGTGCAATCACCATAGTTAAAGTGAATTGTGATAAATAGGTCACATTTATCCTCCACTATAGGGTTGGATAAGTTTCAATGGATGCACCCTATTAAAATATTATTGTACATACTTTAATGAAATTTTTTTCTTATAATATATGAATTGATCTATAAATAAATATTATCGAATAATAAAATCACATTAGATTTTATGAATCAACTTATGACCATCTATTAGTGAAAGTATAAACTCGGACTTCCAATAAAAATATTTTTGGAGCTTATTAAAGGAATAAAAGGTGAATTATATTTTGGAAGTATATATGATTTTACTGTGACTTAATTTTGGGAAATGATTTGGGTATATATATTTTTGTATGATGCCTTAAGAGTGATTAAAATTATTTTAACATGATCGTTAGGTTTATCCTGGATGGACATGAGATCAAATCATTACTATCTTTGGCATATAATTTTGGTCTGTAAGATTTTGAAGGATACTTAAGGTTAAAAAATTATGGAATGGATTGAGTTGAACCTTTAATTTTATTGGATAACAAGTTATATCTATTTTTTTAAATATTTAATGTTATAACTAATGACTTATGGATCTTATGATTCATTAAAAGTTAATTTTAGTGCTTCGTTAAAAAAACCTGAATATTCATTTCTTGAAGTAAAATATGATGTCAAAATGGATCAAAGAAAAAATATGATATTAGAGAAAAAAATATATTAGGATATAATCTAGCTAAGTTAGTTATATATAAAGTTATATCTATTTACCAAAACATCTAGGTAGCTCAGAGTCAATATAAATGTTATACTTTAAATCATCAGTGTGACCTGGAATTTGATGTATGTGAGTTCTATGAATTTTTACATGGACTAATGTTATCAAATTTGGAAAGAATATAAATAAAATACCGAGGTATATTGGTATTTTTTTATTATTTATTTAGTAATGATGGTAGCATATCACTTGTCACTTCCATTGGACCTCTCTCAAGTTCATGATGAGTTCCATGTATCTCTCTTGAAGAACTACATACCTAATCCATTACGTGTACTAGACTTAGTGGTTATACCAATGGAACATGATATTTATTAAGAAGTAAAACCAGTAGAAATATTTTATCATATAGATAAGGTGATACAGAATAAAATTGGTCATGTGGTGACAGTGCTCTGAAGAAATAAAAATTTTGAAGAAGCTACATGGGAACCTAAGGAAGTAATCGAACAAAGATATCCTCATTTTTTTGTATTAGAGTGAAGAATTTCTAGGGTGAAAATAATTTTAAGGGGGTATAATGTAACACCCTGAGATTTATTGAAATATATATTATTAAATAGATTAAATTTATTTGGTAGCTTGTGGTACACACAACATTGATTTTAAACAAACTGTGATATATTATTAAAATATTATTATGTAATTGTTACAACCTTGTTTTTAAATAAGTATGTATGAATATAATTAAGAAATTTATGATATATATAAAAATATCCTACTAAATATAAATTTATTAATTAATTCTTATGAAATAAGCATTCAATTTTTTGAAAAGTTATATTACACGTAAAAACATTAATTTCCTTCAAATTTATTTTTATTCGTTTTTGTTATAGAACATTATATTTAATTTTTTGAAACATTTAAAAATTTTATTTCATAAAAATAACTGTATTTTTAAATCATAATATAAAAATAATCTTATTGTGA
Source organism: Viscum album (assembly GCA_963277665.1). NCBI lineage: Eukaryota > Viridiplantae > Streptophyta > Magnoliopsida > Santalales > Viscaceae > Viscum > Viscum album. Next base: position 1,393,075,775 of record OY728152.1, read on the forward strand.
ATTTCTCTGATTTTTCTGAAAATATAGATTTTCAATGGAACAGTGAAAAATTCTACTTTTTTATTGATAACTGTATTTTTTTCAAGCATGTACACATATATAATTTATTTTAAAATGATTTAAAACAATAATTAGTTATATTTTATTTAAAATAATTTAGTTAAGTTCATTGGAATCAATTTTATGTTTTAATTGGGTATAAAATAAAAATTATAGGTAAAAATCCATTTTATAATAAACTATTTTTATACGCATAATGTATTTTTATCATAATAAATTAAATTAATAATTATTATTTAATGGTTTAAATTAAATTAATATATTATCAATTAAATAAAATATTTTAACATTCATTTAATATATTTTCTATTCATGTAATAATAATAAACCATATTTTATGGTTAAAATGTATTTTTTTAAAAGAAGCTATCATCACTTGTTGAGTGCTTAATTTAAAATAAATTTATTAAACTTTTAGAAACTAAATTATTTAATATTTATTACATATTTTTAATTATTAGGTTAAATTTTTTTTAAATAGGTTCGTTTTATTTTTGGTCAATATGAATAATAATCGTGGTAAAACTTATCACCTCAATAAATGGTAAATCAAGATAATCTTGTTTCAAAACATAATAAGGCCTTACTTTTCATCCTAATTATTATTATATAAATTTAATTCGAACCTTGTATCCTGGGGTTATAAGTTAGGTTTTTTAATGGACACATTCCCATGAAAATGACCTATATAATATTTAAATCAAAGAATGTTACAAAATGAAACTCTCTTGGTTTTAATTATATATTATGTATCTACATTGGGACAAAATAAAGTTATCAAAAAAAAATATGTGCCTATATTGAGTTTAAATAAATAATATTAATTATAAAAAATTATTTATAATTTTTATAAATTATATAATGATCTTAAATTATTATGGAACACTGATGTAGTTTTTCTCCAATTAATAAAAACTATATATATATAATGGTTTTTAAAAAAATTACTAATAATACAGATTCAGTGATTTAATATGTTTCATGAATTTTTTATATTAATATTACATATTATATAGGTGTTAAATAATTATATTATATCATTCCCTTTTTATAATTTATTTAAAGTAAAATTAAAATAATAGTGTTAAAAATGACATTAATGATATTCTATAATAAATAATATTTTTTTATTTTATAGAAAATTCAAAAAAAATGTTAGATTAAATAAAATTAATGGTATGTGATTTTTAAAATAAAAAATTGTATTTTTTTGGTCTTTAATCATCTTACAATAACATTATTAACCCTTAAAGGGTTGAAAACATTAATATTACGACAATTGTCAAAATAATTAACATATGGTTAAAAAAATATAAGCCTAAAAACGTGATCCAAACTTGCAAAAAATTTATTTTATGAGATTATTTAAACTCATATTCATATTATATTTTAATATTATAAATTTCGATCCCATTAGCGTTCAAAGTTCATTTTTATAAATTTAATATTTTATAATATTCCAAGAGTGCCCCTCCCCCTAATTATAAAAATGCACCCCTACTTTATCATATACACACCACATTTAACATTATATATTTACCAAACTATACTAAGTTATATTCTAAAATTCCCTAGACATATGTTAGAGGTGATTTACTTCCCCAAAGACCAAACCTATATCCCTTAAGAGAATATCTAAAGGAGTTATTTCAAACCGATCACTTTCTTTTTAATTCTTCATTTACCACCTATAAATCTAGTATATTATAAATAAAATAATAAATTAAGTATCATAAATATGATTAAATTTTATTATTATTATTAAACCATATTTATAAACCCTCTTACCTCAAATAGGAAGTGAAAGTATTGCTCGTATGTATGTACGACTTACCATCTCTACATAGCTATACAATAAATTTTTTCATAACCATCATTCAAGAATGGTTATTATAATGTTTTTAATGTTTATTTATATTATTTATTAATTATTTTTTATTATATGATTATAATATCATATCTAACTTATAACCTTATAAACTGCTAAAAAACAATAACATCTTTCATGCGTACATGTGGACTACCACCTCCACAAAGTGATATGATTTATTTTTTTTCAATTATGATTTAATTGGATGGTAATTATGATGTATTTAATTAATATATATTATATATAATAAATGATAATGATTATGGAAAATTATTTATTATTTACATTTCTTTCATTCCATCCTCAAAAAAATGAAAACAATGTTTATGCGTACGTAAAACAAACCATCTCCTTGAATAAAGTAATTCATTTTTATATATATTTATTTTATGAATGAATATAAACATGTATAAAATGAATATATATGATATTTATATCATTATTAACATTACTTAAATGATTTATCCATGATGAAAATATAAGGACCAAAACCAATGATCTATAACATACTTGAAAACCAAATGTGATATCACCTGAAACAGGGAGTTTAACAAAGAAGTGTTAACAAAAGATTAATAAAAGGATATAAGTAAATAATATATGGTATGATATATAAGATTAATGTTATGTAATATATTTATTATGAAATACATTCCAACTCATATGAGGGAAGTCGTACCGAAGATAATGGAATTTCATCTCACTTTTATTTCTATAGGACACATACCTTATACACCAGTTTTTTATTTTGTGTGGTGTATATACTTCCCAAGAATATATTTTATTTATATTATAAGGTTAATTATTGGATATAAGTATACATATAAGGTTCTCCCTTTCATGGTAATTATTATTCAACTGTTATGAAGCGGTAAAGGTTTATTTACAATCTCATTGTTTATTGGGATTATTTATGATTATGTTTACAATGGATAAATATTATGATATAACTCTCAAAAAAATCATGAATTTTATTATCCTATATTTAATTATTTATAATAAAAGTTTTCCTTCAATTTTTATCATCCTATTAACTCATCATATTGAAAATGTGTTTTTAAAGAAAATCAACATTATTTCTCTCTTCAGGAGAAAAAAATTTATCTTCCATATCCATGTTTCTAAAAATTATTTAAAAATGGTTTTCAATATTATATTATGAATTTTTAATGTCATTTTTACCCATTTTTAATTTTTACAAAAAATATATAAAAGGAATCTACTTTTAATTTTTAGAAAAAGTTTCTTTTTAATTTTTACCAAAAATTGGAAAGGAATGTTTTATTTTAACATATGTGGCATGATTGGAATTGCCCTCCATCAGGACCGATCGATGAATTTAAGCTTCCTTTACAAGTCTCAAAGTTTATTTTCAATGAAATTTTTTTCCATAATATTTTTTAAAAATTTTTATTTTAAAAGTGATTTTCAAAATGGAAATGATATTTTTCACAAGAAATATTTTTGTTCTATTTTATTAGAATTTTAATATATAAAAACATCCTTCGATGTTAAAGATTCTTTACTTGGGATATAATCCATTAATACCATTATTATTATTTCTCTATATGGTTAATGTTTATTTTAATAATATTTTTATGAAACCCATTTATTTTTCATGGTTTATAGTATAGTGAATTGATGAAATATTTACAAAACCCGTTTTCTTTGGGCAGGTTATATTGAGATGAAATGATGGATGTTTTATTATCCTTTGGAACACATATTTATGATTTTCATTTTTTTATGGTCGTTAAATTATAACAAAGGATGGTGGTCATGTTATAACTAAAGACCATGGTAACATTATAACTAAGGATTTTGGTTAGGTTTTAACCAAGGATGGTGGTAACTTTATAATCAATTATGATGGTCACATTATAACCTAGGATTGTGGTTACATTATAACCAAGGATAGTGGTCATGTTATAACCAAATATGGTGGTTATTTTATATAAAATGATAATGGTCATGTTAAAACCATGGACAAGTGGTACCTATATCTCCCTTCACTACATTGGATAAAGATAGATATGTCATGAGATAAAAAGGAATGGAATGGGGAGTAAGATTAGTACAGTGAGAGAATATTTTCACTACAACGGTCTTGGGATTGAACCTTTACTACTACAATGGTTTTTGGAGTGAACTCATTCAACTATGATAGTCTTGGTACTGAGCCTTGACTACTAAGGAAATGATTTTCTATAATTAGTTTTAAACCAAAAACATATATCTTATGATAATGTTATGTGCACATGGATCATGTTCTTTGATATCTTTATGATTCTTTTGTTACTAACATCCACGTTGGGTTGAATGGTACAATATTATGATCTATGATATGAAAGGTATGATTTTATGATGTTATTCTCATCTTCTCACACACTTATGTTCATGTTATACTCAAGTGATCATTTATGTCTCCCTTATTTTCCATTACTGGGAATCTAAGATCAATATTTTTTATGTTTCTTTCCCTGGGTTATGAATAAAATTACTAAGTATTATATATATAAGAAGGGTTCTATTTATTAACAACTTAGTGGGGGATGATTATATCTTTTATGAAACAGTTGTTTATGTGTCCATGTTTCTAAAGGCACTAGATCTATATTATTCTCGACTAGATCATTAGGTCATGTAATCAATATTAATCTGAAAATTTGTGATATTTATGTATGAAAATTCTTAGTCACTATAGTTTTTACATGATACATGATATTATTTTTCTATAATCAGAACCAAATTTTCTCCCTTGATGGTTGCCTTTGGGTCTCAGACTACATAACCTCTACTATTGAAGACAAACTAAAACATTATCCTACTATAAATATCAAATACTTTTCTTATAAATATAGTCCATTCCCCTCTAACTTGAACATTAATGATTTTTAGTTATGGTTTTTTGTTTTGGGTTTATTGATTGTTGGTTGTTTTCTTATTTTTTATTTTTTTAGGGTTCCCACTAAAACCCTAAAATTGGATTTCCCTTAATCATAAAAGAATGTATTATAGAGATAAAATCATACTATATAGAGTAATAACCATGTATAAAAACATGGGTAACCACATAAATATGAGACAAAAATAGGAATATGGAACAACATATAAATGGGGAACGTTCATAGTTATAGAAAATCATATATTATATCAAATATCCCTACCAGGACCATCATCACATATTGGATAAACATGTCCCATAACAAAGTGTACTAAGATAACCTACTATGTCCTATAATATAATATTTTTCTAAAGCATTAGATGTCTATATAATTTTTGGCTCACCTGTCACGTTGTAATGACCTGCATCATTACGGGTTGGTGGAATTTTGAGGGAATTTAAATTTTGATCATATAGTAGGAGTTGTTTTGAGAATTTGGACTCAGATCAAGATCTTAATAATGGTAATATCTTAGGATGATGTTTTTGGACATGGATCTTTTCCGAGGTGGTGATTTTAGGTGCTCAAGTGAGTTTTAGAGATGGCATGGGATGACCAAGATGTTTAATTTTATCTACTATGGAAATTCATGTCTTGACACCTAGGTCACAACACAATTTCATATTTCATCTATGTACATCATGTTTTGATGATGAAAAATCGGTATTTCACATAATTAGGGAACCAATGGTGGTTCTGAAGGACCCCGGGACACCCTGAGAGGGGAGGGGTGAATCAGGGTGACAACTTTTTCTTTTAATGTGATGGATCTTATTCCCACATTGGTAGGAACTTGTTGAACCTGTATGATGAATATGATCAGACAGTGAACATTCACATGCACAGAAAAGACACAACATTTTTTACTTGGTTCACCACTAAAGGCTACGTCCAAGGAGCATACGCCGACAAGTTGTCAATCATACCAAATTCCACTAATCTTCACTAGCTGTGGATTACAAAGGTTCAGGCACAGTCACTATGTCTCAGGCTCACTGCCTTTACAAAGGTTCAGGGATAGCCCACTGCTTCCCTCGGGTCACTCCCATTGACTCCCCCTTGCTCACCGCCCTTGGTGAAGTCTCACTCAGTTTATAGATGTGATGGTTTATTCATCATTGCAAAACAATGCATCCTCTGTTGAATGTTGATGCTCTGTTGAAGTCCAACTTTAACTCGTATAAAAATCCCCCTTTTCACTGAAGGTATCGAGAAATCTTCCAATTTTCGTGCCGCTTCAAAAGAATTGGCGTACAACAACCTCGCCTGGAGTGCTTCTCCAAGACTGGTGCGCAAGTTTCAATAATGGCGCACAAGTCACTTGCGCGGTACAAAATTGGCGCACAGGTGACACCAACACACTTGCGCGACACTACCTTCTTCAACTCCGAACTTGTGCGGCTCTGCACCTTTAACTCCCAAACTGCCTTGGTCGCGTGGCCAACAACCGGCGCGCAGCCTCTACTTGCGCAACCAAACAACCACTTGCGCGACTCAACCACCTGAGTGAAGAGAGCTTGAAAAATCTATAATTCTTGAACTCCATTACAAATGAGGAGGGGGTCCTCTATTTATAGGAAAACTGGACCCCATGTGTGGTGGCGCGCAAGTCTTCCCTCAGCGCGCAGGTTCCGGCGCACAGCTCATCCTCCCTAGCCTCTTTCGCGCTACCCACTTGCACGACCACACAAATAATTGCCTAACCTTCTTTCCTTTTCCATATTTTGAAGTTAAAATCTTGAAAAACAATAGACGCGCAAGTTTCCAATCCTCCTAAGCATCGGCGCGCAAGTCTCTTCATGGCATGCAGGTCACTTGCGTGACCATCCGAAAACATGCACGACCCTTATACCTTTTCCATTTTCTCATGTTATGATCTTGAAAAACATATGGCGTGCATGTTTCCTCTCCTTCAAGTTCACGGCGCGCAAGTCTCTTTTCCAAAAACACTTTTCTTTATTTGTCGATTTTCAGGCCCAAAAATTTGGAAAACACTGGGAAACGGCGCCACCTTCAATATTGTTGTCTGCTTGAACTGTATGAATCTTTGCTGGTACACATTCTGAACTTCCACTAAGGATTGACAACAAAATCAAACCATACTCCAAATCATGCATAGAATACCATGGTTCCAACAATCTCCCCCTTTGGGTTTGTTGGCAATCAGAAAATAAATTCAAAAGATCTTCATCCATGTGCAAACCAAAAACACAAGAATCAACTCAGCCAACATTCTAAGTCTCTGTGAGCAATGCTCGGTGTAGAAAACAAGAGAGGAAGATTGAATTGGGTTCCCATGTTTTGGAATTATCAATGACACCCAATGTTTTCCTTCTCTTTATTCTCATCACAGAAGCATTACTTGCCTTGAATTTATACCTTTCTCCCCCATTGAAAATAAATCCAAAGACCGATAAATTGTTCAATGTTCAGCTCAAACCATACTCCCCCTGGATAGTATCTCCCCCATAAACCTGCATCACATCCATAAACAGATAAAAATATTTATAACAAATGGGGAGAGGGGAACTCTGTAACCTCCTTATGCACTGGGAGGTGGTTGAACACCGAGGTTCAACAGATGCTTCTCAAATATAGCCATTGGCAGTGGCTTGGTCAGGATATCAGCCACTTGCTCATCAATTCCCACATGGTCCATTCTAATCACACCTTGTTCAACTTTTTCTTTGATAAAATGATACCGAATTTCATTATGTTTTGTACGAGAATGCTGAACCGGATTCTTCGTAAGATCAATTTCACTATTTTTATCACAGTAAATCACTATTGGTTGATGCACCTTATCACCAATATCTATTAGTTGATGCTTCATCTAAAGTAGTTGAGTGCATGCCTTTGTGGAAGAGATATACTCAGCTTCAGTAGTACTAAGATAAAGTACTTTCTGGTTTCTTGCTCAACCAGCCAACACATTTCTGCCCAATATAGAATGCTCCACCACTAGTGGAATTTCTGTCTACAACATCACCAGCCCAGTCAGCATTAGAAAACGCTGATAATTCACTGTCCCTGCCTGTAGCAAAAAATAACCTGAAGTTATGTGTACCTTGAATGTACCTCATGATTCTTTTTACTGCTGCCATATGTTCCATCCTTAGGATTACTCTGAAAGTGGGACGTAAGACATGTGGCAAAGACAATATTTGGTCGTGTCACTGTTAGGTATAGTAGGCTCCCAATGATCCTCCTTCTATACAAGGTGGGATCTATAGAGGTCCCATCCGCATTCTTTCCAAGTTTAGTTCCAACTACAATCGGAGTTGACATTGGTTTGGAGTCATGCATATTAAACTTATTCAACAGCTCTCTTGCATACATTTCCTGAGAAATGAATGTATATTCCTTCTTTTTAATCACTTGCAGCCCCAAGAAATATGTGAGCTCCCCAATCATAGACATTTTAAATTATGATTTCATGTTATTGGAAAATCTGTCCACTGATTTCTTCCTGCTGCCACCAAATATTATATCATCAACATAGAATAGAACCATGAATTGATCTTTTGGATAATTCTTCACATGGAGATTGTGATCTACTCCTCCTCTTTTGAATTCCAGATTCTTAAGATACGAATCCAGCCGTGAGTACCATGCCCGTGGTGCCTGCTTCAAACTATATAGATCTTTCTTTAGTTTGCAGACATTTGTTTCATCAGTACCTAGAACAAAACCCACTGGTTGTTCAATGTAGACTTCTTCTTCGAGTACTCCATTCAAGAATGTTGTCTTGACATCCATTTGATACACTTTATATCCTCTTTGGAGTGCCATGGCAAGGAAAGGCCTGATTGAATCCAGTCTAGCAACTGGAGAAAATGTTTCTTCAATATCAATGCCTTCAATCTGGGAGTATCCTTTACATACCAGTCGTTCCTTGTTTCTGATGACACTTCCATGCTCATTAAACTTATTTTTAAAGATCTATTTGGTACCAATAACATTGGGAACTTCGAGTCTCTGGACAAGAACCCATTTCTGATTCTTCTCAATCTGGTCTAATTCATCATTCATGGATTTCACCCAAGATTCATCATTTGCAGCTTCTTCGAATGAGGATGGCTCAACAACTGACAGAAATGATGATTGTGTGTTATTCCTCATCCTTATTGTTTGAGTGGGTGCATTCCTGTCCCTAATTATGTTGGATGGATCAATCTCAGCTCTTCGATTTCTCCTGCGAGGTTCAGTTGCATTCTCTTTAGCCAGAGTTTCTTCTTCAGATTCATCTTCTGAGTCAACATCATGATGTGACTACTGAGTGTTTTTTACAACGTCCTCTTTTCTTCATTTGTATTTCCTTCACGTTAACTTTATTCTTGACTTTCTATCACATCAGCATATGACGTCATTGATGAATTTGTGGTTTTCTATTCAATTATCTTAACATCACTGCTTTCCACAATCCTTCCTAAATGCTTGTTGAAACATTTGTAGGCTTTTCTGTTCATTGAGTAACCGAGGAAAATTCCTTCATCTTCATTGTCGCCATACTTCCCTTGATTTCCTTCATTATTCCTGATGAAGCATTTACTTCCAAAGACACCAAATTATTTTAAGGTGGGATTCCATCCATGCCACAATTCATAAGGTGTCTTCGTCTCACCCATATAAAGTCCTGTTCAATTCTGAATGTACACTGTAGCTTGAACAGCCTCTTTCCAGTAATGTCGTGGAATACGACTCTCAATCATCATAGTTCATGCCATGTTGTTCACCTATCGATTCCTAAGTTAAATAGCTCCATTTTGTTGTGGAGTTCTCACAGCAGCTACCTCATGTTATATCTCATGATTCTCTAGATAATTTTCTAATTAAATGGATGTGTATTCTCCTCCATTGTCATATCGTAACACTTTGATTATTCGTCCAATATCATTCTCAGCGATTCGCCGATATGTTTTCATGCAGTCAAGGACTTTTCATTTCCAGTGAATGACCATCACACATTCCATTCTAGTGTAATCATCTATGAAAAGGACAAAGTACCTTTCCCCATGAGTTCCAGCAACATTAATCAGCCCACATACATCTATATGAATTAGATCAAGAAGGTGAGATGCCCTTTTCTTCTTTGTCCGATATGAACTGCAAACCAGCTTCCCATGAATGCAAGAATCACAAGATTTTTCATGATCACACTTCAGGTTGGGAATGTCCATGAAAATTATCAATTTTGATATTTTCTCCAGGTCTTGTTGATTGATGTGTCCCAATCTCCGATGCCATAAATTATTTTCTTTTTCAACAGTCATATAACAGACATTTTCTTCACTATCAACCTGATACAAGTTGCCTTCTGTTCTGCATCCCTTCATAAGTGAATTGCATGTCTTTCCCTTGATAGTATAGCCTTTTTTATTAAATGTAACTATAAGTCCTGAGTCACAAAGTTGACTCACGTTGAGGAGATTATGACGTAGTCCATCTACGTAAAGGACTTCAGTCTTCTTTAGTTCTCCATTTGCTAATTCGGTACTTCCATTCCTTTGATTTTCATAGCTCCATCATTACCAAATCATACTGTACCATCAACATTTCTTTTGATATCTATTAACAGATGGGCATTAGCTGTCATATGAGATGAACAACCTCTATCCATAATCCATGTACTGTTGTTCTTTGTAGCTTTGCTGGCCACCTCTACAAGGTTGGATTTCTCAATCTTTATCCTTTCCTTCCATGAGATATTGGATTGAGTATATAGTACTTATGGATTTTCAATCATCTCTTCCACATACCCAGGTTCTTCATAGTCGAAATCTTTTTTGAGAGGATAAAACCTGTTTGAAAGAGCAACACTGTCTTGCTGACGAGACTTGACTTGTCTTGAACTTCGGTATGAGGTGTCCATGTACCTTCTCTGCCTGCAATTAGCAGCCTTATAACCAAATTTAGAACAATGAAAACAATATCCATAGAAATTGTTTCTTCTATAAGAATTAGGATATGAATTTTTTCACCTTTGTTGAACTTATATATCTTCTCCATTCAGATAGCTTCTTGCCTCTTCGCAATAAGACATGGTATGGCCCAGATAGCCACAGAACTGACACTACATGAGAAGAAATATCTTCTCACTTCAATTTATCCTCATTCCTTCTTCCTTGGGAGAATAGTTAGACTGTCTGTCATTTCTAAATGTTTTGGGATAATTTTCAGTTCTCCTTTTAGTTTGGATTGAGGGTTCCTTTTTTAGCACTTTAGGCAATGTTTCAACATGTTCAACTTTCATCTTATATTTCTTTTGGATCAAATCACATATATCAGTTGATGTCTCATCTTCACAGCCAATTCCACTCTTTCCTATGCAAGCGGGTCTTTGATCACTCAAGATTTTTCCAACCCCATCTGAACCACACTTGGCTCTTCCCAGTAATTCTGCATCTGAGAATCTTCCAAACTGTATTTTCTTCATCGATTCTTTTGAAATTTATTTAGCCTAAAGTTTACTCCTAAGAGTAACAACTTCCTCCTCAAGACCCTCAGCATTCTTGGATTTTTCTTCTAGTCTGGAGGTGAGGTCATTGATGACCTTTTCCTGCTCTTCAATTCTCAGCTTCAGATCCACTACATCATCATTGATTTCAATTATTTTAGACTGTACCTTCACAAATTATTCTAATTGTTCAATTTCAGCTTCAAGTTGATCAACGTATTCAGTTGATTCTTATACAATAAATTTCCACTTATTGCAACTCTTACATTAAGTCTTAAGCTTACTAACCGCATCCTTAAGTTGCATCTTGGGATCTACACAAGTTCTCAGATTTTTTCCACCACTAGTATCTTCTGACTTTTCAACAGTGGCCATCATGGATGCATGATTCCCAGTTTTGAATTCTGGTTCTTATTCATCACAGAATTCATTATCATCTTCTTCCTCTTCACAGAAAAAACTCTTCCTTTGCATTTTCTTTCCAGATTTGAAGTCTCCATTTTTGAAGAACCTTCTATGAGGCTTCTCGAAGCTTTCATCTTCACTATCTTCATCATTGATCTTTCTTAAGCACTGAGAGGCAATGTGCTCAACTTTTCCTCAATGAAAACATGCGAGAGGTAACTTCCATTTGAATTTCCCTTTTCCCTTCTGGAACTTCTTTGCAATGAGAGAAAGAATTTCTTTTTCTTCATCATCTTCACCACTACTATCTATTGAAATTTTGAGTTTATCCATGGATTTAAATGCCATTTCCTTGCTCACACAAGTCGTAGCATCTTCTGGTTTCATTCTCATTTCATATGCTACCAAGCTTCTTAGAAGGTCATCCAAAGAAAGTTTTGAAAGATATCTTTCCTCAAGGTATTATACCTTTTCATTGTACAGGGGTGGAAGTCTTCTCTGAATTTTATTCACAATGTCAACATCTTTGATTTATTCTCCTAGGCCCCGAATTTCTCCAACTACTTCAGTGATTTGATTAAATAAGAAGTATGCATTCTCATCAGGATGCATCTTCAAATCATCGAACCTATTGTGCAACACTTGTAGTTTCGCCTCCTTCACTTTGCTGTATCCTTCATAAATTTTCTTGAGTTTATCCCACATGGATTTTTCTGAGGTGAAATTCATCACCTTTAAGTAGATCTAATCAGAAAGGGCTGCAGTGAGTGCATTTTTTGCTTTAACATCTGCATCAAGAATTTTCCTATCTGTTTCAGTCATAGCCAGGCCTGTTGGATCAGTGACTTGTATTCCTTTCATAGTAGAAAAGTGAACTTCCATCCCAAGAGATCTTAGATGAGATCTCATTCTGTTCTTCTAGATCTAGAAATTACTTCCATCGAAGTGGGGGACTCCCCTGACATTGACTGTATTCTCCATGACGAAAAAAGACAGATTTGACACCAGCAACCTTTACCCTCTAATACCACATAAAGGACCCCAGGACACCCTAAGAGGGGAGGGGTGAATCAGGGTGACAACTTTTTCTTTTAATGTGATGGATCTTATTCCCACATTGGTAGGAACTTGTTGAACCTATATGATGAATATGATCAGAAAGTAAACATTCACATGCACAGAAAAGACACAACACTTTTTACTTAGTTCACCACTATGGGCTATGTCCAAGGAGCATACACCGACAAGTTGTCGGTCGTACAAAATTCCACTAATCTTCACTAGCTGTGGATTAAAAAGGTTCGGGAATAGTCACTTTGTCCTAGGCTCACTGTCTTTACAAAGGTTCAGGGATAGCCCACTACTTCCATCGGGTCACTCCCGTTGACTCCCCCTGGCTCACTGCCCTTGGTGAAGTCTCACTCATTTTATAGACGTGAAGGTCTGTTCATCATTGCAAAATAATGCATCCTCTATTGAATGTAAATGCTCTGTTGAAGTCCAACTTTAACTCATATACAAATCCCCCTTTGCACTGAAGGTATCGGGCAATATTCCAGTTTTCATGCAGCTTCAAAAGAACCAGCATACAACAACCTCGCCTGGCGCGCTTCTCCAAGACCGGCGCTCAAGTTTCAAGAATGGTGCACAAGTCACTTGCGCGGTACAAAATTGGTGCACAGGTGACACCAACACACTTGTGCGATACTTCCTTCTTTAACTCCGAACTTGCGTGGCTCTGGACCTTTAACTCCCAAACCGCCTTGGTCGCACGACCAACAACCGGCACGCAGCCTCTACTTGCGCGACCAAACAACCACTTGCGCGACTCAACCACCTGCATGACGAGAGCTCGAAAAATCTCGAATTCTTGAACTTTGTTACAAATGAGGAGGGGGGTCCTCTATTTATAGGCAACCTGGACCCCCTGCGCGGTGGCGTGCAAGTCTCCCCTCGGCGTGCAGGTTCCGGCGTGCATCTCATCCCCCCTAGCCTCTGTCGCTATACTCACTTGTGCAACCACAAAAATACTTGCGTGACCTTATTTCCTTTTCCATAGTTTGAAGTTATAATCTTTAAAAACAATAGATGTGCATGTTTCCAATCCTCCTAAACATCGGCGTGCAAGTCTCTTCACGGCACGCAGGTCACTTGCGCGACCAGCCCAAAACTTGCACGGCCCTTATCCCTTTTTCATTTTCTCATGTACTGATCTTGAAAAAAATATGGAACGCCAGTTTCCTCTCCTTCAAGTGCACGGCACGCAAGTCCCTTTTCAAAAAACACTTTTCTTCTTTTGTCGATTTTCAGGCCCAAAAATTTGGAAAACACTGGGAAACGGCGCCACCTTCAATACTGTTGTCTGCTTGAACTGTATGACTCTTTGCTGTTACACATTCTGAAATTCCACTGCGGATTGACAATAAACATAAACCATACTCCAAATCATGCATAGAATACCATGGTTCCAAAAGGTTCTTACTAAGGCATGTCGTAACGTGGCCTAAATGGGTCATGTCATGATAATGTTTGGTTGAGGAGTTATCCCCTATTCCTAGAGGGTTATTACACTAGGTCACCCATGGTCATGCGATAGCCTAGCTGGAGAATGGGATTTTAGAAATATATAAAAATAATTTTTGGGGTTTCTAAATTAGAAAAACCATTGGAATTTATTCTTCTGAGTCATGTGTGTATAGGTAAAGGGCTGAATCCCCCCCCCTCGACACCCTTTTATACCCATTAATCCATTTTTTTGGATGAGTTTTATCACATGAATTAGAGGTGGTAATCTCATATATTCTCCACTATTCTCTTTTATTTTCACTAAATTTATTTTAGTAACACTATTTATGTTTTTTGGGAGATGAATTAACTAGATCATGGGGAAATTATCCCACTTTATAGGGATTTCATGTGTTGATCATAGAAGATGTCTCGGGAGGAGCCATTCAAGACATCAATATTCATATATTTTTTTTCTATTGTCTATTTTATTATTTTTCTTCATTGACTAGGTTCGTGAGATGATTTCAATGGATAATTGAAAAATTATACCACTTTATGGGTCTTTAATGTGTGGATCATAAAGGATGTCCTTGGAGGAGTTATTCAAGTCATCGATTTTCATTTGCCTTAAGTTATGTTTCAGAGAGAGTTTATTTATAGTTTTTGGTGATTTTGATTTCAATTTTTCATTACATCAGAAATTTAATTTTTGGATTTTTTGTGGCTTAGGTTTAGTTGTATGTCAAGAATTTTCCACACCCCATTACTTATGGGTTTGGAACCATTAGATCGTTGAGTGAGTTTGGTATCAGTTATTGTAATTTAGTTTTTTGGTTTTAAATGTTCAGTATAATAATTTATTAGTTTTTATAGATGATATAAGTGTTTTTGGACTCCGATGAGGTATATACAAGTTTGGGATTTATTATGAATCATCAGTTGAGGTATGTGGCATTGAATTTATTTATTCATTTAATCAATTGGTATTTTATATTGATGTTCCATCATTAATATTATTTTCTACATATTTTATGATTTGTGTGGCCTTAGGCATATATTGGAAAATTCTCACATCATCCCATTAGTCAATATATATCTCATATCTTTCTAAATGGTTTTATGTTGACACATTGGTTGAATGATTGTACCTATTTTTAGTTTGAATTGTTGAGTGATTATTTTTAGATAATAAGAGGTTTCCATTGTAAATTTTTTTTAAAGGTTCTTAATCAATTTAAATTTTAAAGGAAATGTGGTGATTTGAGAAAAATGATTCTAAATAGTATTTTAATATTAATGTAGGGTTTTCTAAAGATTTTTTGGATTAGGTTTCTTGAAAGGTCTATAATGACTAATATGGAATTATATTCTTTTTTGAAATGATTGATAATGGTATTTTGATTTGGTTTTTAAAGAAAATCTAGAAAGGATTGGTTTGATATTTTTTTAGTCTATTTGACCTCATGAGGGGGAAGCCATATTTTATAAAGCATATGTTCTTATTTTTATTCTTGATAGTGGTTATCTAGTATGAATATTTATGCATAAAAATGCATTTTATGTGTATTTTACAGGGATGTTTCTTTCTATATTAATGTAGAGGGTTAGTCTAGGTGGATTGAACATACCTCTTAGAGGGTTGATATGGGTGTGGGGATGTGTTTTAGACAAGGGGATAGATCTTGAGGGACTAAAACCCTAGAGAAGTGCTGGTGATATTTGAGATAGGTTTTTTCCCTATGGTCTATTTTATGTGCATGTGACTATAATCTTATGGTTGGAAATGGGCTTCAATATCAGTGATGTGGGTCCTAAGGCCTAAACATGCCTTGAGTGGGAAGGCATTAGTTGGATTTCTATAAGAGATATGGGTTCCTATATGTTTATGATGTTTGGTAAAACCATAAGTGATAAGGTATGGCTTAATATGGTTTGTGTGGCCTCCATTTAGTGAGAAGGGTTTTCTAGGGTAATTCATGTGAACCATCCCTTGAGTGGGAAAGGATGACCAAGATACCGTGTGTATGACCTCCCTTGTATAAGAAGAGATGTCTTGGGAGTTGAGGACACCCTAACCTATATCTTTGGGTATGGTTCAGGATTGGTATAACACCCAACCCAAACTCTTTTGGTATAGTTCAGTATTTTGGTATTATGTGGCACCTTATTTTATCCAGCATACAGACAAAGTATGTGTAGTTAGGTTTCATAGTGGTTTGGTTGGCACATGATGACCTGACATATACTTTAATGTACATTTTGGGTTATTTTTCTGAATAGGTGTGTAAAATGAACAAGACTTCACTACTTATATGTATTTAATTCACATCTACATGATCACAACACCACTCAATATCATTAAGGCATTAAGGATTCCTACTAGGTCATTATACTCACCCCTTCCACATGGGTTGTGATGTATGGGGTAAAAATTCATGTTTTATCTCTAGGTATATGTATCTCATGGATATGGACATATGTTTTAGTTAGAAGGCCAGAGACATTTTTGACATTCCATTCCATCATAGAGTCTAAAAATTGACCATGGTAAATGCCTTTGAAAAAATAGGAGAACACACATGAAGAAAATCAAGATTTGAAAAGGCTTTAAAATTGGACCACCTTAGTCAATCCAAGGATCCATCGGCACGCAAGGTACTTGTGCGCCCGATTCTGGCGCACAATGAACATGAATTCCACACCAACATTTCACCCAAGTTCACTTATTTTCCTATAAATAGACCCTTGGGTAATTTATTCGTACGGAATAATTTCATTGAAGACTATTTGCAGCTCTGGTCACCCTAGTGCTTCACCCAAGTCTTCATAAACTTTCAAGGTAGTTCATTAACACCTAGAGTGGAGGAATTGAAGGAGGATCATAGGAATTAAGTCTATTAGTGTTTTAAATCCATAACACTTGAGTGCCTAAAGTTCCCAACCTCTCTGTATTAGAAACACTTGTGCATCACATATTCATCTCAAAGGAACATGAGCGTCCCACTTATGGGAATACCTATGAATACTATTGAAGGCTGGAGTCAATTCTCACACAACTATTAACAACTAGTTTGTTTATCAATTAAGTGAACATCATGTCGTCCAAGCCTAATTGTGTTCCCATAATTTCATGCTAGATACTTACTTGGGTGACCTTCTTTGATTCACCTACTCCCTTAGGTCTACAAGCCATCAAGAATTCTTCAAAGCCATTCAGGGTAAGGATTCTTCTTCATTGGCTCCCTTGTCTGAAAGGGATTATGTTGAAACCTCCACCAAAACCTCTTGACTTCTCAAACCTTTGGGAAATGCACATCAATGTGTCTCCTATTCAGGTTTATATATTCACAATCAGAGGTTTCTCACATTTATTTCAAAATAGGGTTAGAATTAATGGAGAGTATATGGATTTGAATATCCATAGTCACATGGACCTTTATCCCAGCAACAATGTGTGGGTGTTCCCAGTTTTGAGGATTTGGGTTTTTGTTTTGTCCTCCCCTTTTCATCTCTAAAACTTGGAAGCTCAGGTATCTAGAAAGGAAGGTATGGTTCACAGTACCTTTTCCATTCAATTAAATGAAAAGTCTCCCTCCTCTCCTGATATCCACTGGGGTATCTATACTGGGGTAATCCCCTAATGTTTTTAAGTAGAAGCTTACAGTATTCCTCCTCTCTACTTACTTCTCCTTGACTCCTTCCTTACATTGGACCGTTGTCCAATGTAAATATAATTGAGGAAATGCTTGTCACCTTTCCCTCTTCCCTAGTCATCTTGTCCACCCTCACTATCGTAGGCGCATCCTCTTCCACCAGTATAGGAGGAAAAGTGTGGGTGATTTTGTGGAAACTTTTACATCCTCTTATTTCTTACACCAAGAATGACTCATGTGGTATTATAGATTTGTGATGATCACAAAATATGAACAATCACTCACCTCTTGAACTATGACAACACTAATTCCCACCATAATTGGGATATGTTGGAAGCCTTCCTAAGGCCCGAGATCCATCCCATTTCAACCACAAATGGGTGTCTTTCTTAGGATTAATCCCCAAATTAAACCCCAGAATCACCATGGCATCCTTTTCAGGATGTAATACCAAAATAATTTCTCTCAAAGGACTACACTCCCCTATGAGACTCATCGAACTATGTTGGATTTGATTCCCATCTAAATGAGATACGTAGGAAGCCTCTTTGAGGTTCAAACCCAACACTGTAAATCAACACTATTTTTCTTGGGACATATTCCCTACATGTTATAATATTACTTGGAACCCCATATTCATTCCAAGTTCATTCGGCTTCTTAGGGATAATTCCCATACAAAATATTGACTACGAACCTTTCGCTTATGTCTTTACTGTATGACATTAAACTATACGGTTAGGTCCTTATCACCTGACCTTAAAAGGAATGATGTGTCCCATTTAGTGTCACTAAACTATGAGGGTTCTTATTCCTTTCTCGAGGATACATAGGTACCCCATTTATGGGTACGATCCCAAAATCAAAACAAACTTTCATCTCCCTGGACGATAATAAATTCCAGTGTGCCCCACTGAGTAGCTTAAAAACTTGTATCATCATAACGATGGTTAAGAGAATATCTAAATAGTATATGAGAGGATACCATTGATGTAGAACCTCAAATACATACAGATGTCTCCATTAATGAATAACATTAAATAAATAGGGATGATTTAAAATTTTACACATGATAATAAGTGAGGTAAAATTATAAGGTAAACCTAGGTTATACTTGGTGAATTAATAAGGATTCATGAAAATATATCAAATCTATAAGAGAGTCCTAAAGTAGGTAATAATTCCTCCCAAAAGTCTGTGATGAGTCCGACCTCTCATCCACTCGACCAATGCATGTTCTTAAGTATTGTTAGTTCAAAACTAACGAACATCAACCTTTGGAAAGTAGGTCCCTTTTGGATAAATAAATATTTCATGTTTCCGGTTTTATAAATAAATACAATGGAAACTACCTGGAGTAGTTATTCCTTTCTAAAACACGCGTTCCATGGAACTATGATACAAAATGGTAAACCCTACATGAATCTTTAACCAAGTTAATAGTGTTACCCACATGTTGGGACCCTATAAATTGATAATGGAATCCTTGATAAAGGAATCAATCACACATGTATCCATCAAAAATTATTTAATAGAGTTTTTTTTCAAGTTTTCTCAAAACTCCCTTCACTCCAAATGGCTTCTGTCAAGTTTTCACAAGTGAATTCCATATCCATAGCTCAAGCTGAATTCGAATATTTTGGAAGGACATCATCACCAACTCTGCATATTCAAAGTTGGGTATCTAATGTATTGGTAAGGGAATACAATCAACATGGTACTATCCCAACCTTTGAGGCTTCTAGACAGGCTCTCCATGTTAACAAAAACCCTAGATCGTCCAGTCAGTGATGACCAGTGGTCAAAAATCAGATCTTTCCAACCATTGTCATCAACTATTTTAGGTCCTTATCCCCAGAACGCAATAAAATGTCCCTCCCATACTATAGGGAGGTGGATCAATAGGCCACTTATGGTATTAACTCAAAGATGTAGGGTTATTTCCCAATGAATCCTACCGACAATATATGTTAGAAAAATCGTGTGGCAGTGAACCCCCAACATGATGGGGGTGTTGCCTTCAATTGTTCATCCTAGGTCCCTCAAACCTATACATTAAATCCAAACATCTGGGGACAAAGTCCAGCCAATAGGGATTAAACTCAACCCTTTTCCACCTTCGGAGAAGTCCATCAAGCTAACTTGATGGAAAATAATGAATGAGTACATACACTCGTATGTCCCAATTTTGCTTCCCAACAAACTCCTCTTGAAGCAACCCAGTAATCTCAAATAGTTAAATCTGGTGGTGTACCATGATTAAGAAAATCTACCTATTTACAAACTATCATCCAGTCATGAGGCTTTTCTGACTGCATTCAAGGAAGCCCGCAAATAAAATGTGGTGGAAACTGGTAAACTGGAACATACACCTTCTTACACTCACCAAATTTGCCAGAAGTCTCATCTATCAAAATTGAGATAAATCTCTCAACAATTCTTGGTGGAAAATATCCAACACGCACATACACCTTCCATCATTCATCAAGCCTGCCAACATTCTTGTTTGGCAGCACCCAAAGAAGTCAGTTAGAAAGTTCCAATGATAAATCTGGGACAGACTCAACTCTCTTCCCACATACATAATTACTATTAGTATCCACTAAAAAGAATATAATTATAAGAGTAGGATCATACACCTACTCCTGATACATATTGGATATATATACCCATTTGGGTTGTTGAAGTCACCAAACACATTATAGAAATGGTGAAAGGTAAGACACAAATTCCTACTCATATTCTGGAATCATGCTAGAACATAATAACAACAACTTTAGCAGTACCAGGAGAACATACACATCACTCTATCCCCACGCCCGGTATGAAACATCAACATGCCATCCCGGAGCAGATACAAACTGTTGTTTCAGTCCATATGGGTTATGGGTAATACTCCCCCATATCATAAAGACAACCAGATTGGGAATAGACACCATTTCTAATTGGAGGTAAGAACCCCATTATGATGACCACTCCAAGGTAGGAACATACACCATACGATGATAAACACTTCTCCCAGAAAGTGGACCCAACTAAAAATAAGAGAGCAGCCAAGAAGAAGTCTCACCATACAAAGTTGGAGAATCAAGATCCAATCTGAAATATGGATCCTCTTAATGCTGGAGTTCTTGAAGCCCTCAGACATTTATCTGTTGTATCTAAAGATCCTACCCAACCCTTAAAAAATTATGGGAGTAGTAGTAGTAATTCAGAAGTTCCCCATCAAACACTTCATCATGAAGGCTTTCATCATGAAAATTTGGTCAATCTACAGAGTCTATATCCGGATGAGAGCCATAGAAACCATCTATGTGGTGAGAAGACAAAGGAAAAATAAGAGTTATCCATTACTATATCCCATTATGGTAGTCCTTCCCATGATTGAATTTTCTATGAAAGTTCTCTCAGCAGTAGTGTTTCGCATTTTCAAGATAATTCAATAATTGACAATGTAGAAATGAGAAAGACCTCTTATCTCTAGGAACTTTCCAATACAAGGTCATTCATGCCTGATTCTTTGTCATTAATGGGTGAAATAATTTCTCAACCATAATACATCTTAAGGGTATGGTCATTCTCCGACCCTCCCTTGGGTAATTTGTCTTCAAATGTGGAAGAGGAAAAAGCGACTGGTTCCATTATTTGTAATAAAACAATCAAAAAATGTCTAATTTGGTCGGAACAAGTGGATAAGACTATAGCACAATTTGATGAACATATATTGAACAAGGGAAAAAAATTGGCTAAAGGTGAAGTACCAGTCATGTTCTGGCCTTTGGAAAACTCTCAATACAATATTCCAGAATTGATGGCAGAAGATTTTATTCATGATTTCTGCCTCACCTTATGGGAAACTCTTCATCATTTGAAAACCAAATTATTACCATATGATGAATATCAGAATTGTTTAAAGGTAATATAATGTTTGAAATGCCAAATTGAGTTCGTATCTCCCTCAGTTTCCTAACATTCAAAGAGTTTCTGCTAGTTAATTTCAAATACCCCATATGGTATTTATATTAGAGGATGGGGTGCACATAGAGATTTGAATTTTAATATGCTCCAAAATCAGTAATTCCAGCTAAAAGTGGAATCATGAAATGTTATTGAACATATCTAGCTACAATAAACATATTTTGTATGTAATCAAGTCTACTCTTAAGAAAAAGCCTCAAATAGCTCCAATCAGTGTCAGGACCAAAGTGAACAAGCTGTTAAGATACTATTGTATTAAGCATCTGAGAATCTTAATCAGGCCTCCCTCTTAGAGGATGTTAGCCATCAGATGGCGAAAATGTCTGAAATAGCATAGTGGTATTCCCAAATAGTTTATTTGAGTGGTTTTTGGATAATACACCCAGCCAATTTTCAGACCAAAATTCACAAAAATTAGAAGAGGAGCTGTAATAATCTCAGCTATAGCTGTTCAAAATCCACCCCATCCTGTAGGGAAAAGAGGATATTTAATTCAACCTTCGAATTAAATAAAAAAAGTTGATGATATGAAGAATAATAATAATAATAATAACAGGAACAGCCCCAGCCTGGAGGGCTGGGGACATTTTCACATCTACAATATCATCCTCAACAGAAGTTAGTTCTCTCCCAATTAAGGAAAAATCCTCAAAGAGAAGACACAACTGAACTATAAAAGGATTCCCTTCGGGTTACTATCTGTCAAACAGTTCCTAGGAATTTAGAATATAAGATAAAAATGTCTCATAGAAGATACAGAAGGAGAAGTCTTAAAAAGATACTGATAGAATTCAATCAATGCATTACGCGTCAGTGAATGTCATTAATATCATAGAAGAAGATCTTACAAGGAATGATTCTAGTTTAGGAGAGTCAGAAGATGAAGTTTGTATCAATAACATGACACACACTAAATAAAATTAATATTGTGTGCATACATTAAATCAGAGGCTTACCCTGAATCTATGTATTCCCACATGTAACAAACTCCCAACCCTTTGAAAGGATTCTAACAATGGGGGAGGTAAAACTAAAATGACATCTCACTTTCCCATTGGATAAGTTCAATATATTTTTCTTGAAGAAAATATTTCCTAGAAAGAATAGGAGATGAAGGAATTGAAGATACTCAATACATAGTTACTTCGAAGCAACATTTCTACCATACATACTCCCCAATCATATCCTCAATTTTCATATCCTTTAGGAACCCCTCAGGAAAGATGATTAGTTTCAACTACATATGTGGATAATGAATTCCCCTTATTGGGTACATAGTTAGGGTAGGATAAAACTCATCTTTATAGACCTATCCCCATGGGTTATCCAAGACAAATACCAGCACCACCACAAATGGTTTTGTCGGTCATTGAACTATTTCAAGTTGCATCTACTTTACATGTATAGTTCCCACCTCATCTTGATATTCCCCAAATGATTATGAACACAATTGAGGAATTAACAACTTGATTGGAAGCTATGGGAAAACGGTGTGTGCGAGTACGACTATAAAAGAGATCTTACCCTGAATTGGTGGATCTGATCCCTCACCCACCTGTAATGTCCCAGTTCCGGGTGCCACTCAACGGGTGCCCCGAACCCAGTTTGCCACGTGACCTCAAGCTCATTTCCCCCAACACCAGAAGCTGCCGACTAGTAGCGAGGGCCCAGTTCTGATAGTGGGGAAACTATGACCTCATTTGTCAAAGTGCAGCAAAACGGAATTAAAATAAAACATACAACGAACTATGGAAGCAGTAAATCATAAACAACCAAAATAAAAAACAGCAGTGGATATAACCAACAGTAGGTAAATAATGATGCTACATGTCTCAAGTTCAAGGAAAATAGCCAGAACATGTTATACATCAATACAGTACACCCACAGGCAGAGTACAGCAAAATAAAGCAAAACAGCTGGCAGCGGAATCGCGAGCCTAGGCTCGGTCCCATGCCCTCATACTCCTCAGCAACAGTCAAGTACATGTATAGGGACTCTTTCCCCTATCCACACCTGCAGAAACGTATTTTGTTTGGGCCGAAAAGCGTGACCCAAACAGGGTGTGAGAAATAAATTCCCAGTAGGCACCCACCAAAGGCGCGTGCCCAACTGCGTGTAAGCATGAAACAATAGTGTGCAATAGTAAAATTCAATAAAGTAATCAGTACTGAAAATTAACTAACTTAACAATTAAATTGTCATTTTTTTATTTATTTAATCCATTAAATATTAGAAATCACATCAGTGAATTTCTTTGTAAACAGTCCACGTCCTCAGACAAGCAAAACCTTACCCTCAGGTAAGCAGAATCCAACCCGCAGGTATAGCCCTCAGGCATAACAGAATTTTCCCTCAGGCATAGGAAGTGTCACCCTTAGACACAAAAGTCAAGCCCTCAGGCATTAAAGGTTTCCCTTAGGCAAAATAATATGTTTCCCTCAGGCTAATACATTCATGCCCTCAGGCTAATATAGTGCAGTGCCCATAGGCTAATCACAATAGCGCCCTCAGGTGAAATGGGTAATCGGGCCATGCCCAATAGGTAAAAAAGCAGTAACAAGAAATTACTCTAAAGGAAATTCTATAATTACTACTTTGAAGGCATACCCTCGGGTATCCTGGCCAAACGGCTAAACAGTGGAACACACCCCCAGGGTGGTTCCAGATCCAAACAACGATCCCAACCAGCATTTTAATATCATAATAAAATAATTAATCAATTCTAGGTGTAAATATAGCAATGGACTCAGCCACACGACACCCCAACACGGGTTCGTGGCCCAAAAACGCAAAAAACACACGACAATTGTAAAAATTAACACCAAGCCACCTACCTTAAATGCCAACGAACGTTATACCCAAAATCTGACTCCAGAAATTCCCAAGAACGGCGTAGATATGACGAAGAACAGTACTCGCTTAACCTCAAATAAATCTTATTAGGAGAAGAATTGGTAAGAAGAAGTAAAGGAGATGGAATCCCTTACCCGTGCGGTTCCAACGAGATCGTTCGAGGCGGAAACCGATTCGAGAGGAACACTCGGCGGATATTCAAAAGTTCAACCTCCTCCTTTGGCTCCGAAACGGCTCAAATGCCTCCTCTTCCAAAAGAGGATTATACTACCTGATTTAAGCCGAAAAAACAAAGTACACGGCGTGTACTTACCAAATTTTAATTTGTTCCTCTAGCAGATTCCCGCCAGTGTGGCACTATTCGCCTGCCGACATGAGTACATGGCATGTACTCCTGAGTACACGGTGTGTACTGCCACCCAGCTGGCGGCTGCTCCACCGCCTTACTATTTTGGCCTGCTGACTGATTACATGGTGTGTAAAGGACCACTACACGACGTTTAGTCGGTTCCTACACCCTTTGTCACTGACATGGCTACATGCCCTGTGTACTTATCCCAACACGGCCAAAAGTACACGGCGCGTGGAAAAAGTACACGGCATGTAGTTTCAAGATTTAGGATTTTTCCCCATTTTCCATATTTTATTAAAAACACTTAAGGAAAAGAGAAAAGAAGAAGCCCATACCTCAAGAGAAGAACTGGGTTCTTACAAACTTCCCCCCTTATAGCAATTCGTCCCCGAATTTCCCTTCTAAGGGTGAAGAAGATATAGCCGTGAACAACTCCGGCCACGAAGCACGTATGTCGGCCTCCCACTCCTAGGTCTCGTCCTGCACTTGGCCATGCTGCCATAGCACCCGTACAAGTGGAACTGACCGGCCTTAGAGAACCTTCGTGCTCCTGTCAACGATATGAATTGGATTCTCCTCAAAGGACGCATCTGTATCCAGCTCAACCTCCTCGGGCTGAAAGATGTGAGACGGGTCTGAATGATAGTGATGCAACTGAGATACGTGGAAGACACCATGCATGGCTCAGTACCACTGCGGTAACCGCAACCGATAAGCAACAAGACTGACTCTCTCATGAATCTAAAATGGTCCCACATACCGCGGTAAAAGTTTACCATGTCTTTTGATCAACTTGTGTCCCTGCCTCGGTGAAACATGAAAGAAAACCTGATCCCCGACCACGAACTCCAAATGTCGTCTACGTCGATCAGCATATGACTTCTGATGAGACTGTGTGGTAGTCATCCTCTTCTGAATCAGTTGGACCTGCTCAGACGTCTCCTGCACGAGTTGTGGCCCCAGTAAAGCTACCTCACCTTCCTTTATCCAGAACAAGGGTGAATGGCATGGCCTACCGTATAAATCCTTGTATGGTGTCATCTCAATAGTCTCATGGAATCTATTGTTATAGGAAAACTCAGCTAAGGGTATATGTTTCTCCCAAGAGCCCCCAAATTCTAGGACGCATGCTTTTAGCAAGTCCTCTAGCACCTGTATCGTACGCTCTGACTGGCCGTCAGTCTAAGGCTGGTAGGCTGTGCTCAGAAGCACCTGTGTACCTAGCGCCCTCTGAAAACTCTGCCAGAAACAAGACGTAAAGCAGGCATCCCTAAACAAAACGATAGAATGAGGGACCCCATAAAGACGTATGATCTCTCGGATATACAGCCTTCTGAGATCGTCAACACCGAAGGTCTCCTTGTTCGGCAATAAGTGATCTACCTTTGTGAGCATGTCCACAACAACCCATATGGCATCATTGCCACGAGGTGACCTCGGAAATCCAGTCACAAAATCCATTGCGACATCGTACCACTTCCACTTCGGAATGGGTAACTGCTGTAACAGCCCAACTGGTCTCTGATGCTCCGCCTTCACCTGCTGACAAGAGGAACACCTCGTAACAAAACCAGCTACATCTCTCTTCATACTCGGCCACCAGTACTGAGGTCTCGAGTTGTGGTACATCTTGGTAACCCTGGGATGAACTGCCCAAGAGGAATCATAAAACTCTCGCATCAGCTCCTCGCGTATATCCCCTGGAACCCATACTCGTCCATGGAAACGCAAAACCTCATCATCTCCTATCATCCAACCAGAAGAAGGGTCCACACTTTCCACCGACTCCGGTAGAACTAGGCCTTCTATATCAGATAGCTGCCTCATCCTCACTCTATCCAGGAGGGTAGAAGTCACAAATAAAGATGAAAGATAAGCCTTCCCCTGACTGTCATGCACCTCTAGATGCATCTCAGAGAACATGGCAATGGGCTGCCACTCACCGCTGGCCTCCTACACTGCCTGTATCTGAGTCTTCCTGCTCAGTACATCAGCTACTGCATTACCTTTACCAGGTGTATAGGAAAGCTCAAAATCGAAGGACTGTAGGTATTCGACCCACCTCCTCTGCCTCAGATTCAAGTCACGCTGAGTAAAGATATACTTGAGGCTTTTGTGGTCAGTGAAAACCACAAAGTGCTCCCCCAAGAGATAATGTCTCCAACAGCGCAACACATGTACAACTACAGCTAACTCGAGATCATGTGTCGGGTAATTCCTCTCATACGGCCTCAAATGCCAAGACCCGTACGCAACAACTCGATCGTCCTACATCAACACTTCTACCATCCCAATACCTGATGCGTCACAGTAATCTGTATAGCACTTCCCCTGCTCTAGGAGTATTAGGATCGATGCTGATGTCAACCTTCCCTTCAGATCCTAAAAAGATGGCTCGCAAGCTTCCGACCAAACGAACTTCACACCCTTCTTAGTCAGACCTGTCAACGGTGCTGCTAAGCGGGAGAAGTCAAGTATGAAACATCTTTAGAAACCAGCCAGACCTAAGAAACTCTATATTTCGAACACATTCTTAGGCTGCTCCCAGGAAACCACTACTCTTAACTTCTCTGGGTCTACTGAAATTTCTGCCTCAGAGATGATATGTCCTAGGAAGTGAATCTGGTCCATCCAAAAGTGTCACTTTGAGAGCTTAGCATATAGCTAATGCTCCATCAGTGTACTCAATACGATATCAAGATGGGTGGTATGGTCGTGTCGAGTGTGAGAGTGCACCAAGATGTCGTCCATGAATACTACCACAAAATAATCAAGATACGGATGGAACACACGATTCATCATAGCCATGAAAACTGTTGGCGCGTTCGTGAGTCCGAACGGCATAACTGTATACTCATATAGACCACACCTACTCCTGAAAGTCGTGAGAGGTATATCAGATGGTCTCATGCGCAGCTGATGATATCCTAATCTCAGGTCAATCTTCGAGAACACTCGGGCTCCACGAAGCTTATCAAAAAGATCATCAATCCTTGGTAAGGTATATCGGTTCATAACCATAAATTGGTTCATCTTTCGATAATCCACACAAAGACTAAGGGTACCGTCCGCCTTCTTCGCAAAAAGGACTGGCGAACCCCAAGGAGAAGTACTAGGTCGGATAAAGCCCTTTGCCTGCAACTCCTCCAACTGTCTCTTGATCTCCTGAAACTCAGGTGTATCCATCCTATATGGAGGAATGGACACCGGTTCTGCTCCTGGCACAAGATCAATGGAGAAATCCACCTCTCTCTCTGGAGGTAAACCCGAAAAGTCATCCGGGAAGACATCCCAGAAACGATCAACAACAAGATGGAAATCCACCTGACAAGTCCCCTAGTCATCCAGATATAATCTCGCAATCTGGGTCGTGACTCTACCTAGCCCACGATGCTCTGGTCCAGCTCGACTCACCTGAACATCCCATTCGCCCTTGTATAGAAACTCTCCGCCCTCTGGTGACGTGAAATGCACCCTATGATAATAGCAGTCTACAAAGGCCCGAAAGGGAACCAACTAGTACATCCCGAGAATGACGTCATAGCTCGTCATCTCCATGACATAGAGGTCCCAAAGGAAGTGAAACCAACCAAAATAAAGGGGGAACTCCTTGCACTAACGCACACCAGTCGTTCTAGTCCCCAACGAAGTGTCTAGCGTCATGATATCAGAAGAAGGAGAAACATAGAGCCCAAGCCTCTCTACAACGAGTACAGATATGAAGCTATGTGTAGCACCCGTATCTAAAAGTACTGAAGATAATACAGAAGCTACTAAAATATTACCTCTGACTGTAGAAGGTACGGGATCTTTCTCCTGCTGGGTCTGTTGCACTACTTATGCCTACCCAGTGCCAAGGCCCTACGACACAGCCTAGGTACCCTGAGCTATCCCACCCTGCTACCTCTGAGATCCTGGTGTCTGGCTACCACGACCACGACCACCATATCTTCCTGCATGCCCTGAAGTATTCCAGTTCCCCAACTGGTAAGAAGCCACTAGTCCTGCTCATGCACGCGAAGTCTACACAGAACCCCTCTCACTGGCCACTAGTGGAAACGCCCTGCAGAAGCATTGGAGATGGCCCATATTTCCGCAAGATCGGCACTCCACTGGGTCTCATGGACACTGAGGTCTCTTGTTCCCCTCTCTACCACACTGGTAGCACCTGATCGGGCCACCTGAAGACACTGTATGGCTGGTACTGCCACCCTGAGATAAGTCCATCTGCCTCTTCCTCTTGCCAGCAGAAATAGTACCAGTTACTGGTGCGGAACCGCCCTGGCCCACACCACTAGATTCTCGTATGTTCCTCTCTATGATCAGCGCTTGATTTACAATAGCATGTACTTAAGGCAACCTGAAAACATTCACCAGTTCCCAGATGTCATACCGAATACTATCCTCGAACCACCTGGCTCTCAGCATCTCATCTCCCACCAGCACGGGTGCAAAGTGCTGAAGCTTGGTAAAGTGAGCAGAATAGTGCATCACCAACATAGCGCCCTGCTGCAGATTCATGAACTCTCGAGCTCTGTCTTCCCTTAGTGTCTCGGGAAAGAAGAATTCATATAAGACTACCAGAAAATCCTCCCACGCCATGTCCCTGTGATACTCTGACTGGGTGGTAACATCCCACCATCTCTTGCCGTAATCACGCATCATGTATGTCGCGAGCCTGACCCTCTGCCCTGGAGGCGTCTCCAGATGCTCGAAAATAGTCTACATCGACCCCAGCCAAGACTCTGCAACCTTTCGTCCTCCATCCCCTAAATATTTAGGTGGATGCTGCTGCTAGAAGATACATTTCATCTCGGCCATAGATGTGGCAGTCTGCGGTGCTCCCTGAAAGGTCTGAATAAACCGCAATAAGCCTTCACGGAACTGTGCCTCCACACCTGTGTCCAGTATAGAAACTGGTGCCGCATCTGGCTCTGCTGGAGGATCAATTGGTAGCCCATGGCCCACCATCTTTGAATTATTCTCGTTTCCGCTCTCTTAGTGAACAACGCATAGTCGTCTAGGTGGCATGACACTACAAGGTCAAAAATACGCCTTAGAACAAGATTATCAAAGACCGAAGATGAAGAAACCCAAAAGGGAACAAGAGTAAAAGGGCATTCAAAATTTTCAAAACTAGACTACATGGCATGTATACTGACTACACGGCGTGCACTTGACTTCCCTTCCCCTGCCCGGGTCCTTTTGCATGGCTAAGAGACACGAATCCGATTTGAACAAAAACTACAAGGCGTGTATTTCAAATACACAGCATGTATGATGTTATTTCCAACTGCCCGTGTCGTCTGTGACACAGCCAACTAATCGGCTTGACACTACACGGCGTGTTACACCCGCACACGGAGTGTACACCACCCCGTTTTCCAGTCACACGGCTAACTCCACACGGTCTGTCCTTGGACAAGACTACACGGTGTTCCCCATAGGTATACGGCATGTTCAAGGAGAGGTGACACTGACCTGTGTTGTTAGTTACATGGATGAGTCCCCAAGTCACACTACATGGCATGTTCATCATTGACATGGTGTGCTCTGTACAGGAGTTCACTGACCCGTGTTGTTAGTTACACTGCCGGACTCCGGGTCAACCCTACATGGAATGTACATAAGCTACATGGCGTGTTCACCTCTAGTTCTTCCCTTCCCCATGTCGCCGCCAACACGGTTTAGGACACGGGAAGAGACTACACGGCGTGTACTCTGGGTACACAGCGTGTACTCAAAAAGTTCGTTTTTCTTCCCGAACAGAAGTCCATACACTGCGTTTTTAAAGTTCTACAAGGTTTGTATACTGGGTTTTCCGGACTGTATGCCTTAGAAACTTCCCCGGAACCCAGAAAATACCAAAAAACAACACCTAAGTTCCAAATTCCGATCCGTGAGGGCCCATACTCCCCACGAATCAATGTTTGACATATTATCTGTGTTATAACAAAATAACCATCTAATGATCCACCAAATTCCGGTCAGTGAGGGACCATACTCCCCAAAAACCAAAGTTTTGTGTCAATTCTATCAATAGGCTCAAATAAAATTACTCTATCACGAAGCAGGTATTTTATCAAAACAGCTATCACGACAGCATGCTTTACTAGCACAACAACTATCACAACAACATGCAATTTCTAATGCACCTACATGGAATGGAAACTATGCATGGCATGTGATATATAGCATGTGACTATTTGATGCATGAGATGGCATACCCTCATCTCATCAGGTTGCAACTAAATATAACCCACAGATAAATTATAACATCACAATCTCAAGTGCGTCACCCAACGGTGAAAACATATCAACTGTAAAATTTGTAAAATCAGAAAAATTTCAAAATATGAGGTATACTGGCTTTTCCCTATACATGAGTTAGCTAAACCCAGGCACATCTTATTACCAACTTCTGTTCCCATCCTATCCCTGACTATTGCTCGAAATAGTAAGTCATAGAAAAGAACCTGCCTCTGATACCACTTTGTAATGTCCCAGTTCAGGGTGCCACTCAACGGGTGCCACGAACCCGGTTCGCCACATGACCTCAAGCGCATTTCCCCAAACGCCAGAGGCTGCCGAATAGCAGCGAGGGCCCAGATCTGATAGTGGGGAAACTATTCCCTCATTTTTCAAAGTGCAGTGCAACGGAATACATATAAAACATACACCGAACAGCGGAAGTAGTAAATCATACACAACAGAAATAAACAACAGTAGTGGATATAACCAACAGTAGATAAATAATGATGCTACATGTCTCAAGTTCTTGGAAAATAGCCGGAACATGTTATACATCATTACAGTACACCCAAAGGAAGAGTACATCAAAAAAAAATCAAAACAGCTGGCAGTGGCATCGTGAACCTAGGCTCGGTCCCATGCCCTCCAACTCCTCAGCAACAGTCAAGTGCCTGTATAGGGACTCTTGCCCCTATCCACACCTGCAGATATGTATTATGTTTGGTCCGAAAAGCGTAACCAAAACAGGGTGTGAGAAATAAATTCCCAGAAGGCACCCACCAAAGGCTCGTGCCCAACTTCATGTAAGCATGCAACAACAGTGCACAATAGTAAAATGTAATAAAGTAAGAAGTACTGAAAAGTAACTAAATTAAAAATTAAATTTCCATTTTATTATTCGTTTAATCCATTAAATATTAGAAATAAACTCAGTGCATTTCTATCTAAACATTCCTCATCCTCAGACAAGCAAAACCTTACCCTCAGGTAAGCAGAATCCAACCTGCAGGTATAGCCCTCAGGCGTAACAGAATTTGCCCTCAGGCATAGGAAGTGTCTCCCTCAGGCAAAAAAGTCAATTCCTCAGTCACAAAAGGTTTCCCTCAAGAGAAATAATGTGTTTCCCTCAGGCTAATACATTCACACCCTCAGGCTAATACAGTACAGTGCCCAAAGGCTAATCACAATAGAGCCCTCAGGTGAAACGGGTAACCGGGCCATGCCCAATAGATAAACAAGTAGTAACAAGCAATTCTTCTCAAGGAAATTCTATAATTACTACTTTGAAGGCATACCCTTGGGTATCCTGGCCAAACGGCTAAACAGTGGAACATACCCCTGGGGTGGTTCCGGATCCAAAAAATGATCCCAACTAGCATTTTAATATCATAATTAAATACTTAATCAATTCTAGGTTTAAATATAGCCGACTCTAGAAACGCCCAAGAACGGCGTAGATCTGACGAAGAACAATACTCGCTTAACCTCAAATAACTCTTATTAGGAGAATAATTGGTAAGAAGCATTCATGGAGATGGAAGCCCTTACCCGTGTGGTTCCAACGAGATCTTCCGAGGCGGAAACCGATTCCAGACGAACACTCGGCGGATCATCAAAGGTTCGGCCACCTCCTTTGGCTCCAAAACGGCTCAAATGCCTCCTCTGCCAAAAGAGGAGTCTACTACCTGTTTTAAGCCGAAAAAACAAAGTACACAGCGTGTACTTCCGAGTACACGGCGTGTACTTCCCAAATTTTAAACTGTTCCTCCGGTGGCTTCCCGCTAGCGTGACACTGTTTGACTGCCGACATGAGTACACGGCATGTACTCCTGAGCACACGGCGTATACTACCACCCAGCTGGCAGCTGCTCCACCGCCTTACTATTTTGGCATGCCGACTGACTACACGGCGTGTAAAGGACCACAACACAACATGTAGTCAGATCCTACACCCTTTTTCACCAACATGGCTACACGCCCTGTGTACTCATCCCAACACAGCCAAAAATACATGGTGTGTGGAAAAAGTACATGGCATGTAGTTCCAAGATTTAGGATTTTTCCCCATTTTCCATATTTTATTAAAAACACTTAAGGAAAAGATAAAAGAAGAAGCCCGTACCTCAAGAGAAGAACCGGGTTCTTACACCACCAAACCTTTTGAAAACTATATTCCCAATATTTAATGGTTCCAAAGATTTTGAACAACACATAACGCATTTTTTCTCATTGTGATCCTGTGATGGGGACTCCTCAAAAATAAGAAATAGTAAAGCTCATATGCTTTGTGAAATCATTATAAGGACCATATTTTGTCTAGTATTAAAGTTTGAAATCTCGATCAATTACTGGATGGGGAGATCTCTATCTGAAATTACTTCTTCAATTCAGCTTAACACTGCTGAAGACAACAATTTTTTAACATAAAAATTGAAAAAAAAGGTAAAATGAAAGAGTTTAAGATTTCATTGATCGATGGAAAATATTAACATATTTCTTAAATCTTGGACTCCCTCAGGAATATTAGCTTCCAATTTTTGTGGAGAATCTGTGTGATGAGTTATGCACACCACTGATCCCTGTGAAATACACAATAGGGTTTCGAGATCTTTCTTTAATTTCCCAACAAATAGAGGATTACATTATGGAAACTAAAGATAAATCCCATGTAATTCTATCATCTTTGGGAAGGGGAATAAGGAAATCAGAGGCTGCTACAATCACACTCAAACGAGCACATGTACCTGATTTCACTTCAAAACCTTCATCATGACGAAGGGATCCACCTCCCGAGTGTTAGAAACAATGACCGCCTCATCATGATGATCAAAAAGATAAAAGGTGGAGATAGTTTGATGAGTTAAATAACAATATTTATTCTTTTAGTAATAAATAGTTTCTTGGTTACTTCATCTCGTCTTTAGAAAACAAGTTGGTTCAGTTGTAAGATCTCGGAACATCCTTTCATGCATGTTTTTCCTTTTATGGTCATTTTTGATAAAAAGAGGAAATTTTGGAAATTTTCTAAGTACACGCCATGTACTTTATGAGTACACATCATGTACTTCTTTCTCACAGCAGGCCATTTGTTGGCCGTGTAGTATCCAAACACACGGTCGTGTGGGAGTGACTTAGATGCCGCCTAATGGGGAGTACAGAAAAATAAACTACACATTGTGTACTCCAAAAGTACATGCCATTTATTTTTTTTCATTAAACACACAAGGGTCGCGTCTGATGGACAGAACACCCTTCTTCTAGGTCTCGTTCATCCTAGAGAGTCCATACGGCCATAGATCTTCGACGATCCCCTGAGCCTCTATCCATCCTCTGAATCTAACTATGTCGGTTGAATTGGAATCACAACGGTGAGTAATATATTCTGTTGGACCCTCGTTTCACGATTTCCCTTTTCTCGTGAGATATCATGGGTTGAACTTTTTAAACGTTTTCTTAGATCTACAGCGTTATAAGGATATTCAAGCTTCGAGGTTCACATATTGTGATCTCTAAACCCTGAGGTAGGTGGTTTGTGCATTTCTGTTCGAAGCCTATGAGTATTATATGCAAATTCCACCAATACCCTTGAACGGGGTATTGCATGTTTACTGTTTTACCCCTATTGATGGTATACCATGATTTTATGCCTTTGTAGATGTAATTTGGATATGAATTGGGTTGATTTATATGATTTGGAAAATTTTCCCTTGCATGTTCTGTTATGAACAATTGGTCCCATTTAGCCAGTTTGGCTACTTTGCCTGTTTTCCATGCCTGTGGTTGTAGGATGGAGAGTTTTTATTCTGAAATGCTTGATATGTTGTAGACTGTTTATCCAAGTAGTTTTTTAGGTTTACTTTGGCCATATTACACTATTATGCTCATTGACCTACATAGGGCCGTGAGAACCTGGTGTAGTAGACTATAAGGGGAATTGACCGTGTGAGCTTCCTCAAAAAGTCTTTGAGAACTTAGTCTATAAGGGGGATTGACCGAGTGAGAATCTTCAAAGAGCGTATAACCACTTGGGGATATAATAGGAATTGACCGAGTGATATTCCTCAGACTTGATTGCTTTAGACTATAAGGGGATGGATTGCATGAGCTTCCTCAAAGAGTATTTATTTGAATTTTACAACCTAGGTTATAAGGTGAATGGACCGATCCTGACCCGTCCCAGTGGGGCTCGCACCATGACTCCCCAAGCCTACCTCCAATAGGCCATGGGCTGGTG
Organism: Viscum album; assembly: GCA_963277665.1. Lineage (NCBI taxonomy): Eukaryota > Viridiplantae > Streptophyta > Magnoliopsida > Santalales > Viscaceae > Viscum > Viscum album. The sequence continues at coordinate 1,393,111,343 of OY728152.1, forward strand.
ACTAGCACCGAGTATGCATATTACTAACATGGGAGGCATTGCCTAAGAACCTTTACACGTGCACACATCTCAAAGCCCACAAATGGTGAAATGTAAAAACCACTGAGGAACAAAATGCATGAATACCACTAAACCCAACCAACAGAGTACGACAGAAAGTAATGTACTGAAAGTAAACTGGGCCAGAATACAAGCCCACTAAAAACAAGAGTCTAAAAACTGTAATGTCCAACCTGCAAACACCAAGAGGTACTGGGACTTATGCTCGTAGCTGAAGGAACGCCTCGGCCTATGGGGAACTCAGAGAGTTTGGTCCTGTCCTAGTCCACCCTGGACTCTAACAAAGGGTTGCTCTTCTGCACAAGACACAACACGTGCAGGCAAAGCCTGTGCAGGGGTGAGTATAATAATAATCAGTGGAGGACCCTGAAAAACACAAAGAAAGTACACAAAGTAAAGGAACAGTAAAATCTACATAGTATATGTATACTAAACATAAAATAGGATATCACAATCGAGATATACCCAGAACTCAGACTTGTGGTCTAGAAACAAGTCACACAACCACATACCCCCGCTAGGGATTCAGTTCAAAGATTTCCAGGAAGTACTTGTTCTGGGAGAACACACTCCACGAGTCTAGTAGCTCTGATGACATCCGTTTGAGAAGTACTGTTCGATAGGAAACATCATGAGAGGTAGTTACACTCATTATGGGAGACACACCCCTGAGTGGGAAGATCACGAGAGATAGATGCACCTATTACGGGAGAAACACTTCTGAGTGGGAAAGATCATGATACACATATGAGGATCATTGCCAGAGCCATGGAGGATACTATGACTCATCTGGATTCACCATCTTGGTAGAGGATCAATTCCCGGTAGAGTTGGTCATGTCGATGCCCGACTCTACCTAGGGTCATGAATGGATAGAGGATCTCGCTCCGGGTCTCTCAGAGGGATGTTGACTCTATCACAGAAAGTCTTGTTGAAGGGATTATACTACTATAGAAGGAAATGATGTCTGAACTTCCAGGGAATGAGAAGAAGGGGCACTAACCCAAACGAAATATGTCCAAGATACGGTGAACAAGATGACCATGCCATTTTCCAAAAAGTACACAGCGTGTAGAAAAGTTACATGTTGTGTTGTCTGACCCCAGGTACTACCCGTGTACAACAACCCATGTCATAAGGCTGGTCATGTAGAAAAGGGAGTACATGGCGTGTACTTCAGTGTACACGTCGTGGCTGAGTGAATGGGGTCAGCTCCATGTACGCTGGTCATATGCTCGTACATGTTCCTCAACCCATGTACGCCAACCCATGTAATCGATACACGGGGTGACCCACGTTACTATCCTTGCCTAGCCATGTGATGGAGTACATGTTGTTTACTTCATCCTGTGTCTGTGTATCCCCTAGATACACACCGAGTCCTGTGTAGTCGCCTCTACCATGATGCATAGAGAGTACACACCGTGTTGTCTGAAGCCATGTAGTCTATCACGTGCCCGTGTACTTTCCAAAATACATGCCGAGCTTCAGGGAAAGTACAACACACCGTGTGATTCCTCTCTAACCCCTGAAACCCTATCCACTACTGCCGGTACTACACTGTGTGTTCTTCGGAAGTACATGCCATTTATTCTGGAAATTTCCAGAATCGCAAACTTCCACTTTCGCGCCTCCATGTTTCCCTGTTTGTTGATATGGAAATCCGATTGCCACGAAACTCCGGAATCCAGGTCTCGCTGATTTCCCGAGGTTGTATCCATTGTTTTTGGGCCTTCGATTGGCTCCAAAAACATGTTTCGATCTTCCCGCGTGAAGAGTTCTCGATGAAAGGACTTTTACAATCCAAGCCAATTCATCATCTGTTATGACCGCTGAACCTTCGTAGGGTCATTGCAATGTCAGATCTCTATTTTGGGATCACTGAATTTCAAGACGGGTGCACAACAATCCATTGTTCGTCGCCCCATTAAGAACGTGAAGAACGCACGAGGAAAAAAAGGGGGTAGAAATCCAATCATAAAATCGAGGAACGATCCTCCATCGTCATTTGTCATAATATTGATCAGGTCATGTTAGTAGGTTTAAAAAGAGAATAATAAAACAAAAATTAAACATGGATTAATTCCCTGAAATCATCCCATCAAAAACCCTCCTGCAAATATGTACGAATCCACGGATCAACATGTTCGTGGTTGATCCGCGTTCGTCGTTTAAAATCAAAAACAGGGAAAGGAGATTTCAAATAACAACCCCTACCTTACGAAGGGTTCGATTGCTAATGAGGAGGGGGGAGTTCTGCTTCCATCATCATCGAGAGTTATCTCCAAAGCACCAAGGATTCTTCGGAGTTTCTCTCCAACTTCTTCCAACGAGCAATGTTCGATTAACCCATTGAAAAGAGGGAACGTGTTTTGGAATTCCATCACGTTGTGGCATTAATGAGTCAGAGTTATTGTTTCTTTGTCATTATGGAATGGCATTAATTATTAAAAAGATGCCCTGTCATTGCGCTGCAGTGAATGTTTCTATATAAATATAAAATAAACTTTTCCATTTATTTTATTTTATTTTGTTTACTAAAAACATCTAAAAATTAAATTTTTTCCCTTGATCCGCACCGGTCGAGGTTAGACCTATTCTTAGGTAAATTCATCCTCCCAGACACAATGGTGCCCCTAGATTTTTAATCTGGGCATCCTTTTGTAAACTTCTACAACCACGCACAAATTCCGACTCACTTAACTTAAAAAAAAGTTCGAACCACCATTCCGGGATCACCAGGCCTTGAAAATATGTGTCATCTCTGTTCCGGGTCTCATAATAATTCCATAAAATATTAAAAAAAATACATGGAAAAATATGAGACATTACATTCTCCCTGCCTTGGGGCTTTGCGTCCCCAAAAATCCAAAACAAAACTATTCAGAAAGATGTGGGTAATGGGCACAAATTTTAACCTCCCACTCCCATGTGCTCTCTGTAAGATTCTCGTGTTTCCACCGAACGTGCACCAAAGGAATCAATCACCCATGAAGGATCCTCTCCTACCGATCCTTGATCTCCACTGGGTACTCAAAATAGGTCACTCCATCCTCAATGTCCAGCTCGCCCTATTCGATGACGTGTGATCGGTCATACATGTACCTCCTAAGCTGCAACACGTGGAAGACATCACGTACCCGATGCAACTGTGGCAGTAGAGATAGGCGGTATTCCATCTCGCCAACTTTACAAAAAATATGAAATGATCTGATGAACCTCATAGATAACTTGCCACCTCGGCCAAATATCAATAACCCTAGATGATGTGAGACCCAAAGAAAGATGTGGTATCCCTCCTCCAACTCCAGGGGTATCTATCGCCTATCAGCATAATACTTCTACAAGTTCTGTGCATTCTTCATCCACTCCCAAATGATCTGCATATTCTCAGTAGTAGCTCGCTCCAACTCTGGACCCATGAGTGCTGACTCTCTGGGGTCGGTCCAGCTAAGCGGTGACCGGCAGGGTCTCACATACAAAGCCTCGAATGGTGTCATACAAATGGTGGAGTGGTAGTTGTTATTATACACAAACTCCACCAGTGGTAGTTGGTCCTCCCAACAATGACTAAAGTCCAAGATACAGGCCCGAAACGTATCCTACAGAACCTGAATGGTCCTCTCCATCTGACCATCGGTCTGGGGATGAAATTTCATGCTCAAGGGTAGCTGAGTCCCAAAGTCCTCCTGTAATCCCTTCTACAATCGGGATGTAATACAGGTGTCTCAGTCTAAGACTATTGTCTAATGGATACCATGAAGACGAACTATCTCCTTTACATAGAGGCTTCCCAAGCACTCTACGGAACTCTGCTATCAGATAGCTAGGAAGTGGGATGACTTGGTGAGTCAGTCAATGATCACCCAGATAGAATCATGACCCCTCAGAGTCCATGGTAATCATGTCACGAAGTCCATTTATATTCCATCCCACATCCACTCTGGAACTCCTAGGGGTGATCTAATTCTACTGGGACCCAGTGCTCAGCCTGCACCTGCTGGCATGTGAGGCATCAGGAAACGAACTCTGCTACTGCCTTCTTCATGCCTAACCACTCGAACTGTCGTCAGAGATCCTGGTACATCTTAGCCACTGTAGGATGTACTGCCAAGGGGGATGTATGAAACGCCCTCAGGACCTCCTCCTGCAATGCTTTTGTTACAACCATGTGTCCTCTGAAAAGAAGTATGTTCTCCCCACCTTGTGAATATCCATCAAGAGCATGTCTTGTGGATAACTGAGAACATAAATCCCCAAAGTCAACATCTCCTAGTTGCGCCTCACTAACCCACTATAAGAGTGGAGGGGCAACAACCATCGACTGTAGGTAAGTTGTGTCGTATCTGTCCACGAAGGATAACTGCAACAAGGATAACTACTATGTTTCCTCACTCAATAGTCGCGAGCTCGACCTTCTGCTTAGAGCATCCACCACCTTGTTCCCCTTCCCAAGAGTATAGATGATCTCGAAATCATAGTCCTGGAGGAACTCTATCCAATGCCTCTACCTCAGATTCAGATCCTTCTGTGAAAATATGTACTTTAGGGTCTTGTGGTCACAGTAGACGATAAATCGCTCGCCTATAAGGTAGTTTCGTTGCATCTTCAATGAGAGGACTACCACATCCAACTCGAGATCATGGGTCGCATAGTTCTTCTCATGTGTCCTAAGCTAGTGTGAACCATAAGCAATCACTTCATATCTCTACATCAGTACACATCCAAGACCGATCCCTGATGATTCATAGAAAACTATGTACTTGACACCCTCCTCTGGTAATCTCAAAATTGGGTCACTCGTCAAACACTGTCTCAACTTCTTGAAACCTACTGGCACATCTCCTTGAACTTGAAGGGTTTCCCCTTCCTGGTCAAGTCCATCATCGGTGCTTCTATTTGGGATAAATTAGGGATGAATCTTCGTTAATACCCTGCCAACCCAATGAAGCTTCGCACCTCCTTCATGCTCCGAGGTGGCTCCCATGATAACACTACCTCCACCTTAGCTGGGTCCACATCTACTCCATCTACTGAGATGACATGTCCCAGAAAGTGGACCTCCTAAATCCAGAACTAGCACTTTGATAGCTTCCCAAAAAGCTGGTGCTCTCGGTGTACATCTAGAACTATCCACGGGTGTCTCGAATGCTCCTCCTTTGATGCCGAGTACACAATGATGTCTTCGATGAAGACCACCATGAACCAGGCCAGGTACAGCTGGAAGATCCGGTTCATCAATCCAATGAACACTGTGGGGGAGTTTTTCATGCTGAAAGGCATCACCAAGTAATCATAGTGACCGTAGCGGCATCTGAAAGACTTCTTCGGTATATCCTCTTCTCGTACTTGTAACTGGTGATAACTTGATCAAAGTTCAACCTTTCAGAACCAATGTTCCCCTCTCAACTGATTGAAGAGGTTGTCGATTATTGGCAGTGGATACTTATTCTTCATTATCTCCTAGTTTAGGCGTCAGTAATCCATGCACAATCTCAAACTCCCATATGCCTTCTTGGCCAACAAGACTGGGGCCACCCAGGGTAAAACTTTGGGTCTTACAAAACCCTTTCTCTTAAGATCCTCCAACTACACCCTCAGCCCACGAAGCTCTGCGCATGTCATCTGATATGTTGGTGAGGAAATCGGTGTCGTCCCAGGGTGTAAGTCGATGTAGAAGTCGAATTTCCAGCGGTGAGGTAATCCCAGAACATCTTCGGGAAAGAGGTCCTCGTACTCCTCCACTACTGCTGGGAACTCAGAGCTCACAACATCTACTACTCTGAGGGTAAGGCTATCCATCTCATTAGTGATCGGTTGTACCCTTTTATGAATGAACCCATTCTGTGCTGTCTGGGTCTCCTTTTCACCGACAAAGGAAAACCTCGTTCCATCATGGCGGACACACCGCACTCTTCTCCTAAAACAGTCAATATGGGAATGGACCAAAGATAACCAATCCATACTGAGAATGACGTTGTAAGGCCTCGACGCTACCACCAAGAAGATCCAACAGAAACTCTCACCTCCAAGGGTAAGATTACACTATCTATAAAGTTGTGTGATTGTTTCTGATGCTTTTTCCGGGGTGTGCGCGCATCCTTCTGTCACGCGGAGGAGGACACGCGGCTCTGTTGCCCCGCATTCCCGCTTTCCAAAGGCGGGTGGAATTCGTTCCTTGTTCAGGTACGTCTTCTCCTTGATCGAAACGGGATGATGGGATGTCGGTTCTTCCTTCTGGGGATTCCTCCTCAGAACTCGTCCCCTAGTCCGGGTCTCCCTCATTGATTTCATACGTAGTTCGTGAAACTCTTCCCAGTGCCATGTTTCCATGGACGCCGGTTAATTACACTACTTCTGTCGGGACATTCCAAAGGGTCTGGTCAGGGAAGCAACCTTCAGTCGGGGGAGTAGTCACGCTGAGGCATCAGTAGCGTGTCTAGATGCTGGGGAACCTGGAGTGTCTGGCTGTTATCCCTGGTCACAGGGCTTCTCGAGGGCATGGAAGCCTGAGGAATCCCACATCAAGTGCGGGGAATTATATGTCGTTGACACATATCTGAGGTTTTCCTCAGCTTCCCGTGTTTAACACAGGGTACGCTGCGAGTTCAACGTCAATAGGAGACAAATCAACCAAACCAGAGCATTAGCTAGGATAGATCAGATTGAGGGATTTCCCTTGAAGGGATGCCGATACCGGGGCCAGCCCATGGGCGGCTGTGAGGAAGAGCATACCGACATGGTCTCACCGAGATATGACGGTCCGGGCGAGAATCAGGATGGGTGATAGGTGGATGAATGGATTGGATGGGAAATGACATGGGACCATCGCAGGGGGCGATGGTGAAGTTGGGCTTGAGCCTTGAAGAGGCTTCCTACGTATCCCCGTGGCAGGGAATCAAAGTCCGCGTAGTTCGGGATGGAGTCGGCGAACTGACGTGAAGGTGGACCTTGGTCCGATGGATGTCGTCAGCGAACCAACGTGAAGGTGGACCTTGGTCCGATGGACGTCGTCAACGAACCGACGTGAAGGTGGACCTTGGTCCGATGGACGTCGTCAACGAACCGACGTGAAAGTAGACTCGTGGGTCCACTAGTGGTGGGCTTGAACCTTGGGAAGGTTTCCTACGTACCATGCCTTGACACAGATCAAAGACCTCATAGTTCAAAGGATTGATGGAATACAGTTTAACGTCCTGCGGGACGGTAGTGAACCCTGACGTGAATAAACGACGGGCGGTGGGTGTTGGCGAACCGACGTAAATGAGGGACCTTGGTCCGATGGGAGATGGGCTTGAACCTCTGGGAGGATTCCTACGTACCATGCCTTGACATGGATCAAAGTCCCCGTAGTTCGGATTGGGGAATGCAGTTTAATATCATACGGGACAGGGGTGAACTGACGTGAATGAGGTCGGAACGACCGTATGGTGGGTGGACTTGAACCTCGTGGAGGATTCCTACGTACCATTCCTTGACATGGATCAAAGACCTCGTAGTTCAGGTGGGGCTTTGTGTCGGAGAACCGAAGTGATAGTGGACCTTGGTCCAATGAGTGGTGGGCTTGAACCTCTGGAAGGGTTCCTACGTACCATGCCTTGACATGGATCAAAGACCTCGTAGTTCAGGCGGGAATGGGTGTGCAGTTTAATGTCATGCGGGACAAAGGGAGGGGCATATAGTTTAACGTCATGCTGGACGAGGGAGAAACTCGACGTGAATGGACGACCGAGAAAAGTGGCTTGAACCTCATGGAGGCCTCCTACGTACCATGCCTTGACATGGATCAAAGTCCTCATAGTTCGGGTGGGAATGGGTCGCAACGGCTTACCACTGGACCAGAATGCAGTTTAACGTCGTGCTGGACATAGGTAGAACTCGACGTGAATTGGATGATGGGTGGGCTTGAACCTCGTGGAGGCTTCCTACGTACCATGCCTTGACATGGATCAAAGTCCTCGTAGTTCATACGGGTTCGTCGGTGAACCGACGTGAAAGTAGACCCGGGGGGTCCACTATTGGTGGGCTTGAACCTCGTGAAGGCTTCCTATGTACCATGCCTTGACATGGATCAAAGACCTCGTAGTTCAGGCGGGAATGTGCAGTTTAACATCATGCTGGACGGGAATGATACCCGATGTGCATAAATGACGGGTGGGATTGAACCTTATGGAGGCTTCCTACGTACCATGCCTTGACATGGATCAAAGACCTCGTAGTTCAGATGGCATGGGGGTCAGGGTCGGTGCTCACTTTAATCCCACGTGAGTCATGCTCGGTGTGAGAAACAAGAGGTTGCAAGGACCTGACGATCATGTCGCGAAGGGTACGTCCGTGAGAAGCGAAAAGGGGCTTACGCGCTAGGCGGCCCATAGTGTTGGGACTTACTCCAGGATGGAGGCCCAGAGCGCGACAAAGTGCGGCGAAAGAGGGATTTGGGACCAATGGTGGGAGGTGCCTCGTTCCCTATCACGCCCTCCACTGACCTTGGTAGTGGGGAAGTACGGAGATGAAGAGGTGCAGTCATCCGTTGGGGAACTAGGGTCACCCTTCTCCTATGAACATACGCCACTCCGATAAAGAGGATATCATCCCTTGTGGATGGGTGATTCCATTCCCGTGGAGACGAGTGGTGTACAGAATGTTCGACCTGGGGGACCCTTCTTGAGGGAGACGAGGTCGGGTCACAGTTTAACGTCATGTGTTGAGGACGTGGTGCTTGGCAGTTTAACGTCCTACAGCTCGAACGAAGCGGGTTCACTCCGCACCCATAGGACTTACATAACCGGTACCCTCTGGTCCTTGGGGAAGGGAAGGTACCAGTAAGGCCATGGTCATGGGGGGCTGTGGAACGAACCATCAAGGGTTCCACGTTAGCGTGGCTATGCGAAGAAGCAATAGCCGTTAGTGTGCCTATGCGAAGAAGCATTAGGCGAAGTAACGCTACGAGTGGTATTGTCCATGGGATGTTGAAATCACATCGTGCAAACCTGGATAGTCGCACGGGAAGAGGAATCACTAAGAAAAGGAGTGTGCTTCGAGAAGTGGAGTGCCTTGTCCTTGGCATGGGGCATGGGTGTGATTGGAAGGTGCTTCGCAAAGTGGAACAGTGTTCGTGGAGCACTGCCTCACGAAGAAGGGGTGTCTCATGAAGCAGGGTCCTGCGAAGCAGTGTGCTTCTTAATGTGAAGCGATCATGCCTTAGCATAGGGATCACTAGTATGGGTTGGGTGTTTCGCGAAGCATAAGTGCTCCGCGGCTGCTCGGGTTCCCTTGGGAATCCCCTTCCTTTGCGAATTCCCTTGAGCTTCGCGAAGGGCATCCCTCTCGGAAGAGGGGCTCAAAACGAGACAAAGAAGAGGCGTCTCGCGAAGTAGAAATACCTCGCGGATCTCATGATTCCTGGGGCAAAGAGTGCTTCGCGATTCGGGAGAGGAGAAGCCGAAAGGTCGGATCGTCCGTCTCCCGGACTCAGGGGGAGTCCAATATTTATAGGAAAGGGGCGCCGCGAAGCAGAACTCACGCGCCGCCTCTGGTGCTTCGCGGCGCGCTCGCGAACGTCAACGCGTTCACGGAGCATCACCGCCTCCGGAGCTTCGCGGAGGCTCGCGAACTTCAAATGCGTTTGCGGAGCATCACCGCTTCCGGAGCTTCACGGCGGCTCACGAACGTTAAATGCGTTCGCGGAGCATCACCGCCTCTGGAGCTTTGCGGTGGCTCGCGAATGTCAAATGTGTTCGCGGAGCATCACTTCCTCTGGAGCTTCGTGAGGCCGCGATGGTCGGGGCGCTTCACGGCGGGGCTTCAAGTGGGTGCTTCACGTCGGTGCTTCGCAAGGCAGCGCGCCAGCCGTCCTTTTCATTCCTTTCTTTCGGGCCATATTTTGGCGCCAACAAATACCCCCCCTCAGACTTGGAGCTGCGGAGGGATAAGGGTCGAAGTCTGAGGGAAAATCACCAAAATTGTCGATGGTTCGCGATGCCGCTATGCGAAGGGGAACCACGGTGCTCACCGGGACCACCGATCCGGGCGCATCGCGATGCTCCGCGCGGGTGAGGCGCGCCGCGATGCTCCGGGGTCGCCACCTATAAATAGGGAGGTCGAACTCTTTTGTCTTCACGTGCCTTCCTTTTCTTTTTGTGATTTCGACTTCGCGAAGCTCCGCGTACTCCGCGACAGCCCTCCGCGAATCGATCTTCGCATGGAACCGCGGGTCTTCGGCCCCGCGTCCGCGCCAAGCGAATCTCTGCTTCTCGGCTTTGGCCAGACTTCGCGGCTCGGTCTCGCGATCGATCTTCACGATCCTTCTTCGCGATTCAGCTTCGCGGTCGAGATTCGCGGTCAAGCTTCGCGATCCAGCTGAAAAAATTCTTTTCTGACGGCCAGAGTTAAAATGGCCCATCAAGAGGCTATATTGGGGGTGCTTGTAGATGCTGCTCGTCGGGATGAGATGGCCAACTGTCCAGGCCTAGGGGAGATGGTCCGAAGCCACTCAGACCACACTTCTTTGACAGATCTTCTATCGGAGGGTCAGAAGGATTATCCGCAATGCAAGAAACGGCCATTGTACGGCTTTGGGCTGATGGATGACGTCTTTATCCCTGAGGCGAGTAGGGATGAACTAGCTTGCTAGTTCAGGAGCACACTGTGCCAGCACCAATGGTTCAGGGCGGCCGATGGTCATGCGTGGGAGGACTTCACACCCGTCACCGCTGACTGTCTCTACAACCATGTGAATGATATTGATGGGATTCCATTGCAACCGGAGATTCCCCCTCCTCTCTACCGTACCATGCTGAAGGCGGCCTTGCAGGATTCTAAGAAGGGATGGTCCGATGAGTGGGACCTGCGCCAGGGCGGCAACTTTACTGATGACTGGGCCTGGGCCTACTGGGTAGGCACCTCATGCGAGGAGTTCAGGGCCGAACTGAGGAGAGTGGGGTTGTATGAGGCGGCGTGGGCCTCCCAATTCCACATTTACCAACCCAGGAAACTGATGCCGGAATTGCTGAGCAGATGGTCGTCTAGGACCAACACTTTTCACCTACATCATGGGGAGGTGGGCATCAGCCTGTGGGATGTCCACCAGATTTTTGGGGTTCCGATCTTGGGGCCATGTATGACCAATTTCTCCCCATCATCAGCGCGTGGGAGGATACAGAGCAAATGTCGCGACTGGCGTCAGCGCTGATGGCACTCGTCCCTGGAGAGGACAAGGAGGCAGTGAGGGATGTCCATTTTAGGAGATGGTTCAAATGCTTCCTGAATTTCCCAGAGGATCGAGAGTTCCATCCGAGGACTCGAACTTGTCCGAGGGAGGCCCAACGAGGCAAGGGGCACTCGTATTGGCGGGTCTTGGAGGACAGCCAATGGAAGACTTGGGGTTTCAGTGTCAGCACTGAACAACAGCCGATAGTCAGGCTGGCGGCGTTCATCGCGGCTCTTATCTGTGGATGGATCCTACCGGTGAGAGATACAAGCATGGGGGTGCAGCCCAACTCGTTTATCATGGTGTCAATGTTGGCCATGGGGCAACGAATCAATCTGGGGATTCTGATGCTCACCAAATTGTACAGAATGTTGCGCCATGTTAGCGAGGGAAAGAAGCTGCCAAGGATATGTGGGCCCTTCCACCTCTTGTATGGGTGGATTGCAGCGCATATCAGGGGTATTTACGAGTATCCAAACCCCATTTCGCCACCGGGATCGAACTTCCGCCCCTCCATCCTGAACGCGGTCGGGAGCTTCCCGTTCAAACTAGCCATTCTGATGGTACTGAATCGGGTGTGGAGGGAGGACGAGTTTAATTTCCACCCCTTTCCCTTGCCGACGGGGATACTTACTGATGACTGGTGGGGAATGGAAGAACATCGGGCTTACCTCCTGGCCTTTCGAGGTGGAGTTTTGGTGGCATGGATAGATCGTGAGCCGCTCTGCGAACCGTACACCCCACATCGGTTTGCGAGGCAGTTCCGGTACCTCCAGCGGCTGACCCCGCAGGTCTTTTGGGAGGTGCGTCACAAGGAGCACCCGTGTGTGATGAGGCAACTGTGGCTCATGTTCACACGAGAAGATGGGAAGATGCGGATTGCATTGCCTCCATCCACCGCCGCTTTCGGATTGGTGAAGGAGTACGCCCTCAGTTGGGAGGCTGCTTACCCAGGGGAGATGCTGAAGCAATCAACTATCCGGGTCGGTGACGGTGGGCCTCCTCTATCACGAGGTCGGGGTCGGAGGGAAGCTAGGGGCACTCGCGGTAGCGGGGATTCCATGGCGGTGAGACCCGCACCGGCCGAGGGTATGGCAGCAGCGGTGGATCCGGTGATTCCGGAAGAGCAGGGTCATCCAGAGGGGCGACCACTGAGGGGATTTCGTAGGATATCCACTCAGGCTCCGGGGAAGTGTCTGCGTCATATTGACATGGCAGAGGATGTCTTCTTCCCAGAAGCTTGGGACATTTGGGATGTCAACCGGCAATTCCTCAGCCCACCCGAGATATGGGCCCACCTGAATCGCCTCGGGATGGAATTACCGGACATAGGCCCAGTTCGGGCTGGATTCATGGCATCTCCGGCTGAGGCAGAACAGTACCTGGACGAGCTGGAGGATTATGTCCACTCCAGTGGTGTCCCTCGCCCAATTACAGACCGGGTGAGGGTACTGTTGAATCAGACGGTCCCCCCACAGTTATTGGCTGCCGATCTGAGAGAGCGCTTCCCCTTGCCTGAGGAATCAGAGGACTCCTCTCGGGAGGATGAGGCTGGAGGATGAAGCCCGTTGGAGGAGGGCGAGGTCGGAGACCGAGGCTCAGAATCCGACAACTTCGTGGAGGCCCTCGAGGTAGCATTCCAAACTTCTCTCCTTGTGATCTGTTCTTGGGTCTCTATGGACTTCTCACCAATGTTTGATCCATGCAGGAGGAACTTGTTCGCAGGCCTCGTTCTCGCTCCTTGGCGGGTGATGATGCGGGACCTTTAGAACCCGCGCCCATGGATGCTTCCAGTTCCACGTCTGGTGGGACCAGGGCGCCCGAGGTAGCTCCTCCGGAATCTTCAGACCTTCCAACAGTATACGGAGGGCCTCACCTCAGGGTCCCGTCAGTACTGGCTCAAGAGTAGCGCCAGGAGGTCGATCTCCGTAAGTCTCCTCTATCGGTCTCCTCGTTGTCACATGTAGGCCATGCCAACTAACGTTTATGTCCCTCTCTGTCATATCGTACATTTCTTCGACTGGCATGGGCCTCTGTGGCAAGACTGGTCGGGATGTCTGGTGGCGCCCCTCCTAGAGGCATGCCGGTGATGGTGGCGATAGTCCTCCCATCTCCTCCGGTTGCGACGCACACCATCACTAGCGGGACCATCAGCAGGGTCGTACCCGAAGTCATTGAGGTGGACTCCGAGGAAGAGGATCAACCGGTCAGTCCCAGTCCTGTCGCGCCTGCTTCGGCGCCAGGTGTCATACTGGATTCAACACCAGATGTAGATCCTGCCGAGGATTTCCTGCGGGTGTACCCCGCGTATGAGCCTGCCAATCGCGCAGACTGGGACGAAACGGCCTCCGACGAGGAAGACAGCAGCATAGTCCATCGCCGGTCGTGGAAGCTGATCACGTGCTTTATCAAGGACACCCCCCAAGCGCAATGGATGGCCGAAATGGATAGACTCCGCTCGCGATTGCGCGAACTGTGTGCTGGGGGAGTGGATGCCCAATGTCCTCACGCACTCATCCAAGATCTTATGGCTGAGAAGATCCGGGAGCATGATCGTGGGCTCAGCGTGGGCTGACAGCGGAGGAAGGCGACCAGCATTAAGAAGCTCCAGGAAGCTGAAGGCGAGGTCCAACAGATGCAGACCTGGGAAGACGAGCTTCCAGCCTCTCTTGATGTACAGTCTAAGCTGGTCTCACGGTTGAAGGCCCAGCTGGCAGAGGCAGAAGAGCATATGAGGCAGACCTCTGGAAAGATGGATGCCGTTCAATCTGACGTAGAGAGGGCCAAAGCTAGAACTGACGAACTGCACCCTGCCGCTGCTGAGGAGGAGCGGGAGCTGATTCAGCAGCAGCAAGCCTTGGATGTCGCAAGTCAATGGGTGGCGGAGCTGCAACGCTCTTTTGACGGGGTTAACCCGTCCATGGGGGGAGTCAACCCCCGAGTATTGTAACAAACCCAAAACCCTTTTATTGGTACTTTCGTGCTTCAATTTTTTTTTCTTTGTTTTGAATGTCGTAGCGCGCACGATTTCCACTGTTTGGAATGTCTTGTTACATCCCTGCAATGTTTGCGAGACGTTCGGTGACAATTCCCCAAGCCCATGTGAGTCGAGCCCTATGTGAGAAACAGGAGATAGTTTCCCTCTCATCCCACCGTTTCTTCAGTGTGCTATTATGCACGAATGAGGCAACACCAGGGGCGCTTGGAGGAGAAGTGGTATCCTTACTGCATTAGCCTGTAGTAGGGACAACAAATTAGGGTCGACCGTTGACCATGTTCGAAACACGGGACCATGTCACAAATGTTGTTGATCAATCCTTCGGGATGTTGGCCAAGGACAGTTGGCGGACCATAGGTCAAGCATCCATACTGTTAGGGGGTCCTTCCAAACATGACTGTTCTTCCAGAACGTTGGCCCATGACGGTAGGTGAGCCGATGCGGCATGAGACCAGGCCGTTAGGGGGTTCCTTTAGACATGAAAGAAGACGAGGGTCCAAATAAGGGGCATGCAAAGCATGGAATATGGAGTGATGGTTTGTCCAAAAAGAATCCAACACTTAGGTAGTTACACCACCGTGGTGGGAGCACACCAGATGGGTGCATCGGTCTGATCATGGATCATTCCTTCTTTGGGACAGGGCCTCTCTGACGAGGGGATCTGTCACTTCCCAGTGGGATCTTGGGGCATCCTGAACTTGTTCAGGGTAGAACCGCAGTTTAGTGTCGTGCGTTGAGGACACACAGACTCCTACAGTTTAACATCATACAATGGGACATGGAAGGAAATATCCCAGGGAGTGTGTGGCGCAGTAGACATGAATCCGACGTGAATGAGGAATTGGAGTCCAAATCATAACACATACCCCCGAAGGAAACTCTTCAGGCCGAGGGACCAAGAGTGAGGATTGGGCTGGGCCCGAAGCAGAGTGGTCGGGCGTTCCTACGTATCCCATGAGGATGGGAATCAAGCCATATGTAGTTCTGGAAGCGCAGTTTAACGTCATGCGGGACGATGAAAGGCCCGACGGTGTTGGTACACATCCTGCCACAACTACTAAGCCCACGTGAGTCGTGCTCGGTTTGGGAAACAAGCAGTCGTGGTGGGAATTTCCTGACACAAAAAGGGGCAGGTTAGGGCAAAGGGATGCTCGGTGAATACCGGCCCAATGACACTAACACGGTCATTTAGCGCACCTAGATGTGTGAATAGAAAGAGACGAGTATGATGGAATTCCACTTGAACATGAGGAAGTGGAAATGTGTGAATCATGGCACTCGAGATTCAGACCACAATGATGGCGGCATGACGATAGAGGATGACTGCTGACCATGTTCGCAACACAGCATCCTATCGCGTTAGCCTAGAATGGGGTCAAACAAATGAGGGTTGACTATTGACCATGTTCAAAACATGGGACCATGTCACAAATGTTGTAAAACATCCGTAGGGACGTTGGCCCGAAATGATTAGAGGGCCCTTAGGTCCAGCATTCATGGAGAGCCCTTAAGCCTAGTATCCATGTCTTCCGAGGGTCCTTTTGGATGTGGAGGAATATGAGGATCCAAATAGAGAGTTCACGAAGCTTGGTCATGGGACGAGAGGAATGTCCCCATGAAAATCCCACACTTCGGGCTCTTTGTCAAAACACATCTGAATACGACAACGAGACGTATTATAGAGAGGGAGAAGATTCCTTTCCCATAGGGAGATCTTAGTTTAGAGTCATAGAATTCGGACCATGGATGGGTAAGGGGAGCAGGGGATACATGGAAAGGTGGTTACAAAACCCGACGTGAATGAGGACCTAAGCCCTAATTACCATGCATTCTCTGGGGAAATGCTCGAGTCAAGGGACCGAACACGAAGGTTAGGCTGGGCCCGCGGGGAAGTTCTTGAGCGCTCCTATGTATCTCATGAGGATGAGAATCAAGCCACACGTAGTTCTGAAAGGGTGGCATCGTAGGGTACCAGTGCCAGGGGAAAAGGGTAGTGCGGGCGTGGCCCTTGCACTAAAAGAAGCGGAATTTGATGAATCTTGTTTGTTCTTTAAGGTGAAAAGTTTTTTTGTGAAGTGACTGGCCTAGAGTAGTAGGCAGTGATGTCTCCACAAGGATCAAGCCGTGATGGGCGTTGACAAATGGCATGGCACGTGACCAATACCCAACGTGATGTCCTCTACAATGAGTTCATCACAATGTAGTGCCATTTTTCGTCGTGCGGTCAGGACGATAATGTCACAGTTTAGGGTCGTATGATAGGACCATGCATGCATTTTATCATCATGCAGCGCAGACGTAGTAGAGACGATGCTAGGCGGTAAATGTGCGCAGTGTCATGAGACAACCGATGGAGACATGATCCCACATCACACTATACGCCACTCCAAGAGGGAGACCTCAGGCCGAGGGGCCTATATGAAGGTAAGAGGTGAAACAGGGGGAAAGACTTGTTCCCCAAATGGGTTGTACCTGATGACAGGGCGTCCGGGCGGTCCTACGTATCCCATGAAGATGGGAATCAATCCACACATAGTTCTAAAGGGTGCCTTTTAATGTCGTGCTGGACAAGGAATAGGAGGGCTAACTCTCAGAACAGGGGTGTGTGTTGTGCAGCCTTTGCAAACCTGACATGAATGAGGAAATAATCCCGCACTACGCCACGTGGTCCCGTAGTCGGGGTCCTGAAGGCAGGACCAGAGAGGTGAATTTGCTGAACTCAAGCTGGGCCCAGAGACAAGGGGTCTGGGCATTCCTACGTATCCTATCGAGACAGGAATCAAGCTAAACGTAGTTCCAGATGGGAATCTTAGTTTATGGTCTTAGAGCTCGGACCATGGATGGTAATAACTTCCCGAGTAAGCACAGATGTCAACCCGGTTCCTAAGCCAACGTGAGTTAAACTCGGTGTGGGAAACAAGGGGGTATCCTCATCGCAATACTTGAGGGGAGTCAAACGGGAGTTGTTAGAGAGCCCCGAAGGACACCTTCGACACAGCTTGTTTCCCCAACATGCAGACATGCACGGAGGAAAAGTACCAAGAGTTTCAAAACTCTACTTGGACATGATGAAGTGATGAAGGGCGTGAATTGTGCACCCGAAATTTTGGGCCTAATGGGTTGGCATGGCAAGAGAGGAAAACTGTTAACCATGGTGGAGACGCAGCGTCCATATCGCGTTAGCCTGAGATGGGAATAACAAACGAGAATCGACCGCTGACCATATTCGCAACGCAGGATTTTATCGATTTGCTATCCAAAACCATCGGGGGCGTTGGCCCGTAATGGTAGGAGAGCCCTTGGTCGTAGTATCCAGGCCGTTCTTGGGGGTCCCTCTAGGTGTGAAGGATGATGAAAGCCTGGATGTAGGGATACACAAAGCCTGGAAGGCGGTGCGGATGTGTCCGAGTAAAGCTTAGCACTCTAGGTAATAAACCAGAGTACTCTTAGGCACATCGGTGGACTGCCGGAAAGGGATCGACGAAATAGCTCAGTAGAGAGAGGTACATGGCGGTAATTACGAGACCGACGTGAATGAGGACATAATCCCACACCACACCATATATTCCTCTCATGAAGGAAGGATAGGCCAAGGGGCCAAGTTGGGGTGAAGATTCTCGAGGGATGGGGCTGGACCTGAATCCGAGACATTCAGGTGGTCCTACGTATCCCATTAGGATGGGAATCAAGCCACACGTAGTTCTCCAAACATAGTTTAACATCATACGGGACGAGGAGGGGAGTAATATACCCCTAAACAAGGGAGGTGTACGGTATGGCGAAGAAGCCATCGTGAATGAGGACATAGTCCCACACCACACTATACACTCCTAGGAGGGAGGACCTGGGCCGTGGCCCGGAAAGGCCAAGGGGCCTGATGGTTAGGCATTGGTCAGGAAGGCCCGACCTGCTTGTAGTTTAATGTCTTGCAATGAGGAAAAAGGTCGGGGACCCAAGAAGGACAAGAGGCCTGAGGCTGGGCCTCGGAAGGGAAGGCGTACGACATGGTACATGATCCCGACGTGAATGAGGATGTAGTCCTACACCACACCATACACCCTGGGTAAGAGGGGACCTGGGCCAGGGGGCCGAGAAGGAATTGGGGCCTAAGGTTAGGCATCAGTCAGGAAGGCCTGACTGGTTTGCAGTTTAACGTCTTACATGAGGACGGGAATCAGGGGCCCAAGGAGGCCAAGGGACCTGAGGCTAGGCCTCGGAAGGGAAAGCGTACGGCATGGTACATGATCCCGACGTGAATGAGGATGAAGTCCTACACCACACCGTACACCCCTACGGGGAATCGGGGTCGTGGGCCCGATCGCTAGCACCACCCGGGGGGAGTTTGTCACCACGGGATGGGGCAGAATTAATCACTGCACTCGATGTCTCGGACATCTCGGGGTGGACCCGAAGATCCAAGACACTGTTGACCATGCGCGAAACACAGTGTTCCTATGGTGACCCGATATGGGAGAAACAAATGAGTGTCGAACGCTGACCAAATTCGCAAGGCGGGACTTGTATCGGCTTGTTGCTTGAAAACCCTTGGGGGCATTGGCCCGTATCGGTAGGAGAGCCCTTGGGCATAGTATCCAGGCCGTTCTTAGGGATCCCTCTGGGTGTGCAAAAATGATGGAATCCCAGTCAAAGAGTGGGTTAAGCATAGCTGTATCCATCCATGAAAGAGGCAAACATCTCCAGGGGGATGTGTAGCCGGGTCGAGGCTTGCTCGATGTGAGTTGGGGAAAAAGTGTGCACCCTGCCATGTCTTGACTGGAGGGGAAGGTTTTGGATTTTGGGATGGTCCAACGGACAAAATGTCCGGGCATTCCTACGTATCTCATGAGGATGAGAATCAAGCCATACGTAGTTCTTGAAGTCCATGCAGTTTAGCGTCGTGCGGTGAGGACGTGGGAGGATAGAAGAACGGGAGTGGGCACATGATATGACCCTTACAATCCTTGTGCGAGCGGGGTTGTGTGAGTGGGGCTAAGAAAGCCTACTCCCTGCTACATAAAGGTCCTCCAAGGAAACTACCACTATGGGGGATAGTGGAAGAGAAATTCTTGGGGCTGGGCTCAAGATGAGGTGTCTGAGAGTTCCTACGTATCTCATGAGGATGAGAATCAAGCCACACGTAGTTCTTGACAGGCAGTTTAACGTCATACGGGATGAGGAGCATCTCATTTGGGGATGTGTATGGTGCGGCAAGTAATCCGACGTGAATGAGGACGTAGTCCTACACCACACCGTACGATCCCGTAAGAGGGTAAGTCGGGGAAAAAACCAAGGGGTCTGGGGCCAGACCGCGGTCAGGGAGACCTGACCAGCTTGTGGTTTAACATCTCGTGGTGAAGACGGGGGGGGGGGGGGCAGGGGCCCAAGGAGGATAAGGGGCCTAAGGCTGGGCCTCGGTCAGGAAGGCCTGACTGGCTTGTAGTTTAACGTCTTTCAGTAAGGACGGGGGGCCAGGGGCCCAAAGAGGCCAAGGGGCCTGAGGCTGAGCCTCGGTCAGGAAGGCCTGACTGGCTTGTAGTTTAACTTCTTGCAGTAAGGACGGGAGGCCATGGGCCTAAGGAGGCCAAGGGGCCTGAGGCTGAGCCTCGGTCAGGAAGGCCTGATTGGCTTGCAATTTAACGTCTTGCAGTAAGGACGGAGATGCAGTTTAAGGTTGTGCGGGTCCATCTCGCAGTTTAAGGTCGTGCAGGACCCTTTTGCCCTAGGAAAAGTATCGCTTGAGGAATTTGGCATTGGTGGGAGGGGTTATACTCTCTCCATATGTGGTCACCAAGGAGTATCCTCCATTGGGATAAACCTTATGGATGATATAAGGCCCTTCCCATTTAGGTTCTAATTTGGGCGGTTTCCTACCGGGAATCATTGGCGCTCGAAGGGCCAGTACCAGGTCGCCCTGCAGAAAGGAGCAGAGATGAACCTTCTTGTCGAAGGCCCTCGCTATCTTGTCTCGATGCCTTTCCAGATTGTGCAGGGAATGAAGCCGGTTCTCGTCCAGTGCTTCCAATTCAGCTAGACGGATCTCGGCTACCTCATCTGATGTCTGGTGATCATAAACTGCAGTGCGTAGCGACGGAAGCTGGATCTCAATGGGTAGGATGGCCTCAGCTCCATACACCAGGGAATATGGGTTCACCTGGGTGGAGTTGCGAGTCGTCGTCCGGTAATCCCAGAGGGCGTTGGGGAGCTTGTCCGGACAACTTTTCTTGTTCTGACCAACCATCTTCTGCAGAATGTTAGAGAGGGTCTTATTGAACACCTCGATCTGTCCATTCGCCTGCGCGTGGTAGCGGGAGGTATGGTTCGACCAGATGTCGTACTTGGCGTACAATTTCTTTAATTCAGCTGCTCGGAAGTTGGTGTCGTTATCGGTGAGGACGGCGTGAGGTACCCCAAATCGGTGGATAATGTTGGAGCTCACAAATTCAACGATGGAACGGGCCTTGACCTCTTTGAGCGGAACTGCCTCTGCCCACATGGAGAAGAAATCTGTAGCAGTCAGGATGAACCTACATTGGCGGGCTGTTGCCGGTGGATATGGTCCCACTACATCAAGCCCCCATACCGCAAATGGCCAAGAGTACTTGGTGGGGTGGAGGGGCTCCGGCGGCCGATGCAGGAAGTTGGCATGAACTTGGCATGCGTGGCATCTCTTGGAATACCCAATACAATCGTGGATCATAGAGGGCCAAAAGTACCCTAACCTCCAGATTTGATGGGATAGCTTTGGCCCAGCTTGATGGGCGCCACAGGAACCGACCTGAACCTCTTGCATAACTTGAGGTATCTCTACTCCTTGGATGCAACGGAGGAGGACACCATCGAAACTCCTCTTATAAAGGATCTATTCAAGACTGGGGCTGCTCTGGAGGGTAAATTGCAGCGTGCGACATCGGATTCGCTCACGCTCGGCCCGGTCGTCCGGGAGGCGACCATTTTGGAGATACTCGACAAAAGGTGCCCTCCAGTCGGGAGTGGCTTCAATCACTACGTCTGGCGAACCCGGGACCCCTGACGTAGAGGGTCCAGCAGTGAGATGACTCACCCGCAGACCATCATTGTCCTTTTGGGTGACGGGGGAAATGACTCTCCGGTGTGCCACATGTATGATCAAATCATCTTGCTCGGGTTCTGCGACCGACACGGCTAAACCAGCCAGGGCGTCTGCTTGGCCGTTCTGCGACCATGGGACATGGGTAACCTCTGGTCGAGAAGAGAATTGGGCCATTAGGAGGAGGGTGTACTCCAGCAACGGTGCAAGCTCTGGCTTCCTGACGACGTAGTCGCCATTAACATGTTTGATTACCATCTCGGAATCTCCCTTCACATGTATATGGGGAACATGGATCTCAAGGGCCAACTCGAGGCCGGTGATGAGAGCCTGGTACTCTGCCTTGTTGTTCGTACAACCTTCTGACAACAGGAACGAGTATGGCAGGACGACCTGCGCCGGGGTAATGAAGACAATACCCAGGCCCACTTTGTTGAGCTTGGGATCGTTGAGCCTCCTACCGGTGGGGCTCCGGGAGGCGCCGTCGAAATGCATTTGCCAACACGGGACATCACGATCGACTGAGAGGATCATCTCATCAGGGAAATCCAGGTCCAGGGATTGATCCGCGGAGGTTGGATGGGCAGCTAAAAAGTCTGCCAATGCCTATCCCTTAATATCCTTCTGAGGTACAAACCTGATATCAAACTGCTAGAGAATCACCGCCCACCGTGCTAGTCGGCCAGTCAGCATGGGGCGGTTTAGGATGTACTTATGTGGGTCCACCCGGGAGACCAATTTCACCTCATGGTGCTGCAGGTAATGTCGGAACTTCTGCACTGCGAATACGAGCGCAAGGCATCTCTTTTCGATGGGGGAGTATCTGACCTCCGTATCGAGAAGCATGCGGCTGAGATAGTAGAGACTGTTCTCAGTACCCTCGTTATTCTTCTGGGCGAGCAGCGCACCAAGGGATCTCTCCAGGGCGGTCACATAAAGGACCAACGGCTTTCCGGAGACGGGTGGCATCAATACCAGAGGTTGGAGTAGATACTGCTTGATTTCCTCGAAGGCAGTCCGGCACTCCTCATCCCATTCGTAGGCGGTGCCCTTCTTCATGAGCCGGGAAAAGGGATTACACTTGCCGGCCAGATTCGCGATGAATCGGCGTATATAGGCTAAGTGGCTTCGAAGGCCTCGAAGCTCCCGAATGTTTCTCGGGGGAGGCATTTGGCTGATGGCCTTGATCTTCTCCGGGTCGATCTCGATACCTCGGTATCTTACAACAAAGCCCAGAAACTTCCCAAAGGTGACCCCGAAGGCACACTTCAGCGGGTTCATCTTTAGGTGACGGGAACGGAGGAAACCAAACACTTTCTCTAGGTCTTTGAGATGGTCCTGGCACTGACATGATTTGACTACGAGATCATCCACGTAGCATTCCACCAATGTCCCGAGGATCGGTTTGAATATGCGATGCATGGCCCTCTGATAAGTGGCACCTGCATTTTTCAAACTGAATGGCATAACCTGGTAGCAAAAGGTACCTTGGGGATCCCCGAAGGCAGTGGACTCCTCGTCTTCGGGGGCCATCCAGATCTGGTTGTACCCGGAATACCCATCCATAAAATAGAGAGCCTGGAACCCGGCCGTGGCGTCAATCAACAATTCCGTCACTGGGAGTGGGAAGTCATCCTTTGGCAGTGGCAATTAAGATCGCGGAAGTCAATGCAGACTCTGATCTTCCCATTCTTCTTCCTGACTGGCACAATGTTGGCAAGCCACTTGGGGTACTAGACCTCTTTAACGAAGTTGTATTTGATTAGCTTATCAACTTCAGCCTCAACCATAGCACCATGAGAAGGGTGCATCTTCCTGGGAGGCTTCTTAAACCCACGATGTTTTGCCGGGAGGCCCAGACGGTGGACGACCACCTGGGGATCTAGCACTGGCATCTCGTTGTAACTCCAGGCAAACACATCATGGTGCTGTTTGAGGAAGTCTACGTACTGTTGCCTCTCCTCGAGGGACATGGCTGCACTGATCAATGTGGGTCTTGGATCTACCTCGCTGCCAAGGTTCACCTGTACCAGTTCATCAACCGTGGTAGAGACGCCTTCTTCAAAGGTGGGAGGAGCATCCTCCAGGTCTTCCTCCCCACCCATGGGGGGACTTCCCGCGACAGAAGATACTTCTGGGCTATCAAGATCCGTGGGGCAGCTGGTGTCGGCCCGGGCAGCAGCGGTCATCACATCGGGAGACTCACTTTCCATCGAGACCATAGCAATGAAAGAAGTCAACCCTATCCCATATGGCCTTCGGCCTAAGGGGCCCCGTTTGATGATATCAAAGCAGTGGTGGCGTGTCAGCCTGAGTTAGTGGATTCCAGCCCGGCGGAAGAGACACGTATGGTGCACCGCCGTTGTCATCATCTTGACGTCCCGGTACCATACAGGGGTAGGAGATTATGGGATCACCTAAGCCTGGTTGATGTAGGAGTACGAGGTGATTTTCCTTCGTCGCTTGGACACGGGAACATGCCTTCCTTGCGTACCCGAAACAACAAAACATTTCCCCATGTCGGGGGGTCGTGGCCTCCAACCGGTGGATCGGGAGGATGTAGGCGTCATCCATGCTTTCCCAGGGATCACTTGTGATCGGGGCGGGTTCATCCTCGCTTACTAGGATCTGTTTATCCTTACTTTTTTAATAACCCGCATCCAGGTAGCGGGCCTCACAAGAAGCGAAAGGGGGCGCGTCTCCTTGGAGAATGCCTACTCGACCGTTGAGCGAGTACTTGAGGCACTGGTGATACGACGAAGGGACCGTTGCGTGCAGATGCAGACATGGCCTACCCATCAATGCGTTGTAGGCGGTGTCCTGAGAGACGACCATGAACCCAGTGATGGAAATTAGGCCACCAAACTGAGTCTTCAGGAGGATCTTGCCGATTGGGGTTTGCTCGGTCCTGTCGTACCCCTGGATCCTGAGGTCAGAGGGAGTTAAATCACCTTCAGACAGACCCAGCTTTCGCAACGTCCGGGTCGGAATTAGATTGATTCTGGAACCCGTGTCAATGAGGCAGCGGAGGATTTCCACACCATTTAAGTGGCCAGTGATGTACAGTGGGAGAATGTGCCCCTGTATAGGAGGGTCCTCATCTTCACCAGAGAACGAGATAACTGCTTGACATTCGGCGTTTTCAATCGCCTCGGTATGGAAGGCTTCTGCAGCTGCCACCTCCGTCTCAAACTGGAGGGGGCTCCTTAGGGCCTCGGCAAGTGCCTCGCGCATTTCGGATGATAGGCAAAGAGCCTCAAGGATGGAGAGTCTCTCCGGAATGTCGGCCAGGTGCTTCAGGACATCATACTTTCGTGCCAAATGCAAACCTCTACTTGCAGGGGGTCGCTCGGCACTTGGAGGCACAGCGGGTCCTGCCGGTTGAACCGGCGATCGGCTAGTACTGGGCACATCTTGCTGCCTACTAGTAGGATCCTGGAGAGTAGTCGCCGGACTAGGATTGGACAGCGGAGGCTGGCCTGTAGCTGGGCAAGACTGACTATGATGCGAACGAGGCAGATCTCCCCGATCTAGTAGCACGAACGGCGGTGGAGGTAGAGCCGAGGGAATTAGATGGGGTTGCGCGTGCTGAGCTCTACGCTGAGCCTGCTTCCTGGTATCGGTAGCGTGCACGGCTTGGCCAAAAGTGCCTGATGACGTATCTCGATGACCGGCGCGGTTGTGATTCCGCTGACGTTGACGTCGGCTGGGAACGTTGGGGAGGTCTGCCTGGCGTTCCCCCTTATCGGGGGTCATATAGGTCTTTACCAGCTCCACGGTGTTAACTGAAGCGTACCTCTGGCTGTCGCACGAGGATTCATCCACCACTGGGTGGATTCTGGGAGGAATCCCCATTTCAGGGGGCATAAAATCACCGAGAGTGCTGAATGAAGATGGCATCGGCGGTGCGTGTTTCTTCTTCTTGCATCGTCGCTGCTTGCCCTTTTGGGAAGAGGTCAACTGTGAAGATGATGCAGAGGCACCGGCTACTTCTTCTAAAGACACCCGCCACTTGTGCTGGTGCTGGACCCAACTTGACTATGTTGTTATTGACCTGGTCTTGAAGCCATTATTTAAACACATAGCATTTCCTGAGGGTGTGCCCCAGAATCTGATGATAAGGGCAGTAGTTGGGGTGATCGGTGAGATTTGCCTCTGCCGGCCTTCTGCACTCGGAC
The DNA here is from genome assembly GCA_963277665.1 of Viscum album. NCBI lineage: Eukaryota > Viridiplantae > Streptophyta > Magnoliopsida > Santalales > Viscaceae > Viscum > Viscum album. The sequence continues at coordinate 1,393,136,854 of OY728152.1, forward strand.
AGGCGCACGATCCCTTTCTCTAGAGCACTTCGGAAATAGCCAGGGACCTGATTTTCGTTAAACGAATAAGTATGGTGCCTTCTTTCCGGATATGGGGCCCTGGGGGCCTGGCCCTGACGAGGGGGCAGAGGGGCCTGCCGAGGAGGAGGCACCTGATTGTCTCGCCTAGGTGGCGGTGGCGCATTGCGCGGGGGAACCTGTCGGTTCTGAGGCGGTCGCTGCTGGGCAGGAACCTGTGCTTGAGGCGGAGGACCTCTGCGGGGTTGCGGGAGTGGTGCCGGCGGCAGCAACTCCAGCTGCCTTGAGGCTTCTATTTGGGCCACCGTGGCGGGTTCAGCCCTGGCGGTCCTCCTGGCTGGGATCATAGGGGGAAACAAATGCGCCTGACTAGCCTGTTGCAGGGCTTCCTCAAGGCATTGAGCCTTATCTGAGAAATCTCTAAACCCTCCAGGGTAGTTCTGGGTGATTAGGGAGGGTACCAGCTCTGTCTTGATGTTCCCCACACACATCATCAGTAATTGCTCCTGAGTTAGTGGCATATCGAGGGAATACGTAAGTCCCTTCCACCGGGCGACGAAATCTGCGACTCACTCATCAGGCCTCTGCTTGAACTTGAAGAGGTCCGCAATGCTGGTCTTCCGCGTGGTGGAGCTGAACTGGTACAGGAACTGTCGGCGGAGGTCCTCCCAACCGGTCACCGATCCGATAGGGAGCTGGTTGTACCAAACGAATGTCGGACCTTCCAATGTCTATACAAAACATCGGAGTTTGGCGGCTTCTTGCTGGGCCAGGGTCCCCAGCATGGGGCCACACCTGGAAGAGAAATGAGCCAAGTGCTGGGGTGGGTCCCCTGTCCCATTGAAGGGCGAAAAAGTGGGGTTCCCAAAACCCGGAGGTGCGGGCATATCATCCACCCACGTGGGATAAGGCTTGCCATCCGGTGGGACTGCCACCTGCCGCGTTTCTAACGCTTCAAGGCGGGCTGTGAGCGCCGCAATAAGATCATCTGGGCGGGGGTCCCTTTCTTGATGGGGATCCCTAACCACAAGTGCATTGGCAGGTTCTTCAACACGGTAGACGGCTTCGGCCGCTCGTGGGTCAACTGGCTGGACGACCTGCGGGGCGACTGGGGGAACCCGAACTGGATTCTTCAGATTGCCCCGTCGCTCGGGGGGATTCGGCGAGACGTAGCGCGCCCTCTTGCCATACATTCTGGATTTCGCCCTATCTGCAGCAGTAGCATGATCAGGGTTTCCCGGAGGCATCTCACCGGGGGGAAATTGTTCCTGCCCCTGCTTCCCCGGCCTGGGATCACCATAGTCGGGTCACCGCTCTGCGGCGTGCTCAGCCAAGAGTTCGTCAACCAACCTCTTCTGCTCAGCAAGCTGCTGGCCTAACATGGCCTTCTCAGGATCCTCGTCTGTTTTCTGCACAGAGGCGGACGGGTCGGAGTGATGGACAGTTCCGACGTGCTCCTTACCCTTGCTGCTGTTTCGACCGAGTACCAACGATTCGGTGGGTATGGGGAGGCCTAGAAGGTTCCTCTACTGACAGGTAACTCTCCCTGATGGGTCCAGTAGTGGTAGTACGCCCTCAAGGGGTAAGTCTCCATCAAGGAATTCAAGCTCGTCTTCCTTTTCCACGACGTCGGCCATGTGGACCGCGACTCCTCTCGAGGGCATGTCCTCGATATCACATAATGAATCGGGCTGCCGTCGGATAGGGTCGAAGAGGAGAGCGGCATAGTGTCCCCAACCACGGACTTACACATGGGGGGTGTCTTCCCTGACGATCTTGCGGAGTGCTTTAAAACTCTAAACACATTTTCGTTGAAGGACACTTTGGTGGCCTGGCGACTCAGGGTGCTGGGCCACAAGGAGTGCGGCCGCATCGATCAGGCGGCACTGCTCGCCGATTTCTTCGAAGTGATCTCGACTTCTGGGGTACACCACCCGTTCGTAATGGAGGCGGAAGTGTGTTTCCCATAGGGTTCAACAAAACCACCCCACTTCTTCAGGGGTAAGTGACTCCGGTGCGCGAAAATTCAGCGCTACCGTCGGCCAGAACTTTTCAGGGAAGTAATCCGCTGCGAGAATACTCCAAAATATCATGGGTTCGGACCTAGGGTCTGGCCCTGTGTTTCCCCACTCTTCGACCGGGGGCGGCTGAGGGACCGGTAGCGGTACCGAAGCGGACCTCTGGGATAGTAAGCTCGGCGGCGGGGAATACGGCGAACGAGCTGACTGGCCGCCGAATTCCGGTCCATCCTCCGAAGAGCAAGGTGACCTGGCCATGATGTCACGGTATGATGGTATGATAGCCACAGCTTTCGGCACAGGATTCGCGGCTACTGGTGACTGGTCATGTCATCGTTCTACCATCGCTGGCCCCCAAAACAGCTCTCTGTGATCTCTGGTTGAGGTAGAGGGCGCTTCTGGTGACGATGGCGATGATTGTGCGGTCGAGACCTGTGGAATTCCCAAGATTTCTTCCTCCAGGATGTACCTTCGGAGAGAGACGGGAATCTGGTGGACCTCATATTCCAGGAGAATGAGGCTAACGTGTCTGGTTCCTGCCCCAGTCCTTGATACGGAGGAGCGGGGAGAAGGTTCCATCACTGAATCGCATTCCGCTTCAGAGTCGGTGAAGCGGGCGGGTTTGATCTCCACCTGGGCTTTCCCAGGACTCTTCTTGTGGCGGCGGCGACCTTCTCTCCTGCCCCGGGGTGGCTCTTCGGGACAGGGTTGATCCCTATCTTGGAGTCTCGGGGCGGCGTTGGCGCCGTGGCGGAGAGGGCCCCCACTCGAGATGGCCGAGGTGCGAGGGGAACCGGGGCAAATGTCCAAGGGTACATGGGGAGGACCTCCATGAACAACACCCATGTAGGCGGGGGCTCTGTTGGAATTTGCAGGAGCATGGGGAGGACCTCCATGGTCGCTACGGGCGGAGCGAGGCTGACCTTCATTCCTCGAGTTGCTGGGGCGGGGAGGACCTTCGCTGGTTGCAGAGAGGACGTTGGGAGGGCCCCTATGTTGGAGAAGGACCGGAGGGATGACTCCTTCAGATCGGCAGTCAGGGGCAGGAGGATGGGCTCCATACCCTGTATAGTGGGCACGGGAAAGATTTCCGCGCTGAGCGTCACTACCGTGGGGCAGGTCTTCCTTCGGGATGGGGGTAGCACGAGGCATGCCTCCATGACGAACTTCGGAGTGGGGAAGGCCCACGCTCTGTGGAGTAGTGGTACGGGGAGGACCTCCTTACGGGGTGACATCACCGCGGGTTAGTTCGCGGCGATCACCACTTGGTCCTGCAACCCAGAGAGTCAACCCAGCCTGCCGGTGGGGCGGTTGGGGTCTCGATCCTGGTTGGGTAAAAGAGTTACCCTGCTCAGTGTATGCGGGGGCTTCATAATGCACGCCGGCGGTGGCTCGGGCCACTGTAGCTGTCGACGTCGACGCGCCTGGGCGAGCGTCCTCAGCCCGGGCCCGGCGTTGACGTCGGGTCAGGCGAGCTGGTACAGGGGCATGGCCTGCCTGCTCTTCCTGCGGAGCCGGACGGCGGCGCTGACGCAGCCGGGCGGGAGCTCTCGCCTGGAGCCCTTGGGTCGGGACCCTTAGCGGGCTGAGCCGGACGGCGCCCGCCTCATCAGCGTAAGGCGAGGAGTCGTCAAGGCGTTCCGGAGATAGGCTCCCGAAACAGTTGAATGTTGGGGTGGGGAGCAGGGGATCCCTGCACAGCCTGTTAGGGAGGCGTTGACGGCGGGGCCTAGATGCCTCCAGGTCCAGGCAGGCCATATCCCTAGTTGGGATAACCCCTTCCTCCTCGTACCTACGCACGAGGTTGTTGATCACCCTTCGCTGGATGACCTCTTATGGGGAAAGGGGATGTGGGCGCCCCATATTCCGTGATGTGGCAGCCGTTGTGGCAGTAGCGGTGCCATGTGGGGTGGTTGTGGCAATGTTGCCCCTGCCCCTGCGTAGGCTAGCGGGCGGTGATCGCGTTTTCGTAACAGCAACCTGGTTCCTGAGAAACGAAGGGATCAACTCATCAGCACTGAGAGGGAAAAGGATTGACAACCAGTTCCCCAACATCCTTCCATTCTCCACGTCTGTAAGAAGTATCCACGCCAACACGCTGCAGAACGGAGTGCCTCACGTTCTACTGCCCCGACTTTCGGTGAGTTTCACGACAGGCCCGCTTATTAATTTGTGGGACCAGGCGCCGGATATCTGGATCCGGTGACACGTCAATCTACTGGTGTCTCGAACGCTACTAATCTCCATATTGAGGAGAATACTTTCACATCGGGTTCACCATTTCTTTTTCTGACGCTTTCGTCGGGGCGCGCGCGCATCCGTCCATCACGCGGAGGAGGACGCGCGGCTCTGTTGCCCCGCATTCCCGCTTTCCAAAGGCGGGCGGCATTCGTTCCTTGTTCAGGTACGTCTGCTCATTGATCGAAACGGGATGATGGGATGTCGGTTCTTCCTTTTGGGGATTCCTCCTCAGAACTCGTCACCTAGTCTGGGTCTCCCTCATAGATTTCATACGTAGTTCGTGAAACTCTTCCCAGTACCATGTTTCCGTGGACGTTGGTTAATTACACTGCTTCTGTCGGGACATTCCAAAGGGTCCGGTCAGGGCAGCAACCTTCAGTCGGGGGAGTAGTCACGTTGAGGCATCAGTAGCGTGTCTGGATGCTGGGGAACCTGGCGTGTCTGGCTGTTATCCCCGGTCACAGGGCTTCTTGAGGGCGTGGAAGCCTGAGGCATCCCACATTGAGCGCGGGGAATTATATGTCATTGACACATATCTGAGGTTTTCCTCATCTTCCCGTGTTTAACACAGGGTACGCCGCGAGTTTAACGTCAAGCGAAGACGGATCAACCCAACCAGAGCATTAGCTAGGATAGATCATATTGAGGGATTTCCCTTGAAGGGATGCCGATACCGGGGCCAGCCCATGGGCGGCTGTGAGGAAGATCATACCAACATGGTCTCATCGAGATATGACGGTCCGGGCAAGAATCAGGATGGTTGATAGGTGGATGAATGGAGTGGAGGGGAAATGACATGGGACCATCGCAGGGGGCGACGGTGAAGTTGGGCTTGAGCCTTGAAGAGGCTTCCTACGTTTCCCCGTGGCAGGGAATCAAATTCCGCGTAGTTCGGGATGGCGCCGGCGAACCGACATGAAGGTGGACCTTGGTCCGATGGACGTCGTCAGTGAACCAACGTGAAGGTGGACCTTGGTCCGATGGACATCGTCAACGAACCGACGTGAAGGTAGACCTTGGTCCGATGGACGTCGTCAACGAACCGACGTGAAAGTAGACCCGTTGGTCCACTAGTGGTGGGCTTGAACCTTGGGAAGGTTTCCTACATACCATGCCTTGACATAGATCAAAGACCTTGTAGTTATAAGGATTGATGGAATACAGTTTAACATCATGCGGGACGGTAGTGAACCCTGACGTGAATAAACGACAGGTGGTGGGTGTCGGCAAACCGACGTAAATGAGGGACCTTGGTCCGATGGGAGATGGGCTTGAACCTCTGGGAGGATTCCTACGTACCATGCCTTGACATGGATCAAAGTCCTCGTAGTTCGGATTGGGGAATGCAGTTTAACGTCATGCGGGATAGGGGTTAACCGACGTGAATGAGGTCGGAACGACCGGATGGTGGGTGGACTTGAACCTCGTGGAGGATTCCTACATACCATGCCTTGACATGGATCAAATACCTCATAGTTCAGGTGGGGCTTTGTCTCAGAAAACCGACGTGATAGTGGACCTTGGTCCAATGAGTGGTGGGATGGAACCTCTGGAAGGCTTCCTACGTACCATGCCTTGACATGGATCAAAGACCTTGTAGTTCAGGCGGGAATGGGTGTGCAGTTTATTGTCATGCGGGACAAAGGGAGGGGCATACAGTTTAACGTCATACTGGACGAGGGCGAAACTCGACGTGAATGAACGACCGAGCAAAGTGGCTTGAACCTCATGGAGGCCTCCTACGTACCATGCCTTGACATGGATCAAAGTCCTTGTAGTTCGGGTGGGAAAGGGTCGCAACGGCTTACCACAGGACCAGAATGCAGTTTAACGTCATGCTGGATGTAGGTAGAACTTGACGTGAATTGGATGATGGGTGGGCTTGAACCTCGTGGAGGCTTCCTACGTATCATGCCTTGACATGGATCAAAGTCCTCGTAGTTCGGATGGGTTCGTCGGTGAACCGACGTGAAAGTAGACTCGGGGGTCTACTATTGGTGGGATTGAATCTGGTGAAGGCTTCCTACGTACCATGCCTTGACATGGATCAAATACCTCATAGTTCAGGCGGGAATGTGCAGTTTAACGTCAAGCTGGACGGGAATGAGACCCGATGTGGATAAATGACGAGTGAGATTGAACCTCATGGAGGCTTCCTACGTACCATGCCTTGACATGGATCAAAGACCTCGTAGTTCAGATGGCATGGGGGTCAGGGTCGGTGCTCACTCTAAGCCCACGTGAGTCATGCTCGTTGTGAGAAACAAGAGGTTCCAAGGACCTGATTATCACATCGCAAAGGGTGCGTCCGTGAGAAGCGAAAAGGGGATTACGCGCTAGGCGACCCATGGTGTTGGGACTTACTCCAGGATGGAGGCCCAGAGCGCGACAAAGCGCGGCGAAAGATGGATTTGGGACCAATGGTGGGAGGTGCTTCGTTCCCTATCACGCCCTCCACTGACCTTGGTAGTGGGGAAGTACGGAGATGCAGAGGTGCAGTTATCCGTTGGAGAACTAGGTTCGCCCTTCTCCTATGAACATACGACACTCCGATAAGGAGGATATCATCCCTTGTGGATGGGTGATTCCATTCTCGTGGAGACGAGTGGTGTAAAGAATGTTCGACCTGGGGGGACCCTTCGTGAGGGAGACGAGGTCGGGTCACATTTTAACGTCATGTGTTGAGGACGTGGTGCTTGGCAGTTTAACGTCCTACATCTCGGACAAAGCGAGTTCACTCCGCACCCCTAGGACTTACATAATCGGTACCCTCTGGTCCTTGGGGAAGGGAAGGTACCAGTAAGTCCATCGTCATGGGGGGCTGTGGAACGAACCATCAAGGGGTCCACGTTAGCGTGGCTATGCGAAGAAGCAATAGCCGTTAGCGTGCCTATGTGAAGAAGCATTAGGCGAAGCAACGCTACGAATGGTATTGTCCATGGGACTTTAAAATCACATCGTGCAAACCTGGATAGTCACACGGGAAGAGGAATCACTAAGAAAAGGAGTTTGCTTCGCGAAGTGGAGTGCCTTGGCCTTGGCATGGGGCATGGGTGTGAGTGGAAGGTGCTTCGCGAAGTGGAACAATGTTCACAGAGCACTGCCTCGCGAAGAAGGGGTGTCTCGCGAAGCAGGGTCCTGTGAAGCAGTGTGCTTCACGATGTGAAGCGATCCTACCTTAGCATAGGAATAACTAGTATGGGTTGGGTGTTTCGCGAAGCATAAGTGCTCCGCGGCTGCCCGGGTTCCCTTGGGAATCCCCTTCCTTTGCGAATGCCCTGGAGCTTTGCGAAGGGCATCCCTCTCAGAAGAGGGGCTCAAAACAAGACAAAGCAGAGGCGTCTCGCGAAGTAGAAATACCTCGCGGAGCTCATGATTCCCGGGGCAAAGAGTGCTTCGCGATTCGGGAGAGGAGAAGCCGAAAGGTCGGATCGTCCGGCTCCCGGACTCAGGGGGAGTCTAGTATTTATAGGAAAGTGGAACCACGAAGCAGAACTCGCGCGCCGCCTCTGGTTCTTCGCGGCGCACTCGCGAACGTCAATGCGTTCGCGGAGCATCACCGCCTCCGGAGCTTCGCGGCGGCTCGCGAACGTCAAATGCATTCGCAGAGCATCACCGCTTCCGGAGCTTCGCGGAGGCTCGCGAACGTCAAATGCATTCACGGAGCATCACTGCCTCTGGAGCTTCGCGGCGGTTCGCGAACGTCAAATGCGTTCGCGGAGCATCACCGCCTCTGGAGCTTCGCGAGGCCATGATGGTCGGGGCGCTTCGCAGCGGGGCTTCGCGTCGGTGCTTCGCGTCGGTGCTTCGCGAGGCAGCGTGCCAGCCGTCCTTTTCGTTCCTTTCTTTCGGGCCATATTTTGGCGCCAACAGTGATCATCGAGTCTCTTCTCGTAGGTGTCTCCAAGCATAAGGATCGAGTCAATGGTTCTACCAGAATCTCAAGGTTCCACATAAGACATGTGGTGATGAAGGAATGACTGGCACCTGTGTCTATAAGTACGAAAGCTAAGGTATAAAAGATATATATTGTACCTCATATCATCCCTATAGTCCCTAGGTTGTATGCCTCAACCGCTTTCAGTTTTCCCTGCCCCTATCCCCAAGCTTCTTGAGCCTGGGGCATACCTCCGGGGGTGGTTTTGGAAGTAGATCAAAGCATATGCCACCATCTTCATCCCTCCCTAGTCCTCTTCCACATCCACCACCTAGTGAGTCTGTTTGATCTATTCTATGCCTCTACCTCGGTGGTCCATCCACTGCTTCCCTATCAGCAGCTCGATGGGTCGACCAATCTCTAGAGAGATGTCCCCTACCATTGCATGCATAGCACCGCTTCTCCCTTAGTTGATTTGTTATAGCCTGAGAGCCCTGGACTATCGATCCCCTGTCCCAGTTCCTCCTCTGAGGTCTCTCGAATCTTGATCCTTGTGTCTAACATTGGCTCCCTACTACCGAGGTCTCTGTACCTATCTACCTGCTATTGACTGTCATCGATTGTCTCTGCTCTGCCAATAAGCTCTCGATCACCAAATCCCGCTTGAGCACTCCAGAATAAGATGGAATGCATAGAGTCACAACACTATCTCGGATGTCTCATCGTATACCTCGCTCGAAGGTCCGATCCCTGAAGTACTCATCCCTGACCATATCCATCGAGTACCGGGTGAGGTTGGTGAACCTCGATGAATAGTCAACTACCGTCAAACTGCCCTACTAGAGCTGAAGAATTCCTGGATGCGTACGGCTCTCAACATAACTGGAGATAACTCCTCCCCGAAGAGTTGGTCAAACTCTGTCCATAAAAGAGTCTCCTCATCGTGAGTCTATGTGGTCAGACTCCATCATCGTCCTACCGAACCCTGAAAAAGGCTCGCCCCTGGGATCACCATATGGTCTGTTGGTGTCCTCACTAAATGGAAAACTCTGGTCACTACCTCCAGCCTGTCCTCAACCGCCTAAGGGTCAAGCTAACCTCAGAACCTAAGGGGTCTCTATCTCTAGAACTCATGGAGTGGGCTCAGCCAACTCTCCTCGTCGGTCGGTATTGTAGGTTCCATGGGCTTCTCCACTGGTGGTGGTATAGTAGGTGCACCAACTAGTGGAAATGCCTGGGGAACTGGTCCTTTCATCGAAGCCTCGTCTCTAAGGGGGTCATCCTCCTGATCACGTTCCTGCATCCTAGCGGGTATGCATCGCGAAGGCATCCTATAAGGAAACAAGATGTACCATGGTCAATGAGTACATCTGGATAGCTGACACAAAGGATATAGAAAACACAACTCAATCCTATATGATGCATGCAACATTCTTTTATTTCTCCACAACTAGTGTTTTCATGTACCAAGTTGAAAAACAGGTTATCAGAGTCCTGGTGTATGGATACGTCGGCTGTCACACTAACGCTGGAGTCTCTGGACTGAAAGTCAAGCTCAAAACACTGAACATTGTTGCCCCAAACCAATCTCACAGATTCTTGGTCATAAGGTAGAACCAACCACATCTGATAACACTCTGTCACAACCCATCTCAGTGGGGCCTACGCCGTGACTCCCCATGCCCACATCCAATAGGCCAGGGCTGGTGACTAGCACTGAGTTGGCATATTACTAAAATGGGTGGCATTTACTAAGAACCTCTACACACGCACACATCTCCAAGCCCACAAATGCTAAAATGTAAAAACCACTAAGGAACAAAATGTGTGCATACCACTAAAACCAAACAATAGAGTACGACAAAAAGTAAAGTTCTGAAAGTAATCTAGGCCAGAATACAAGCCCACCAAAAACAACAGTCTGAAAACATAAAATTCCAGCCTATAAACAAAATGAGGTACTGGGACTGCTGCTCATAGCCGAAGGAACGCCTCAGCCTGTGGGGAACTTAGAAAGCTCTGTCCTATCCTGGTCTACCCTGGACTCTGTCAAAAGGCTTCTCATCTACACAAGACATGACACATGCGGGAAAAGCCCGTGTAGGGGTGAGTATAACAGTAATTAGTAGAGGACCCTGAAAAACACAAAGAAAGTACATAAAGGAAAGGCATAGTTATCTCTACACAATATATTTCTACTGAACATATAATAGGAGATCAAAATCCAGATATACCCAGAACTCAGACCTGTGGTCTAGAAACAAGTCACACAACCACATACCCCTGATAGAGATTTAGTTCGAAGATTTCCACAAAGTCCTTGTTTAGGGAGAACACACTCTATGAGTCTGGTAGCTCTGATGATGTCCATCTAAGAAGTATTGTTCATCATGAAACATCATGATAGGTGGTTACACTCATTATGGGAGACACACTCCTGAGTGGGAAGATCACGAGAGAAAGATGCACTCATTACGAGAGACACACTCCGGAGTGGGAAAGATCACGATACACAGATGAGGATCAGTGACAGGGCCATGGAGGATATCACAACTCATCTGAATTCACTAGTTAGGTAGATTCACCAGCTATGTAGAGGATCAATGCCCAGTAGAGTTGGTCATTTCGATTCCAGACTCTACCTAGGGTCAGGAATGGATATAGGATCTCGCTCTAGGCCCCATGGAGGGATGCCGACTCTATCACAGAAAGTTTTGCTGAAGGGATCATACTCCAGTAGAAGGAAACGATGTCTGACCTTTAGAGGAACAAGAATAATGGGAACTAACCCTAATGAAATATGTCCAATATATGGTGAACAAGAGGACCATGCCATTTTTCAAAAAGTACATGGCGTGTAGAAAAGTTACACGTCGTGTTGTATGACCCTGGGTATTGCCCGTGTACAACAACCCATGTGGTAAGGCTGGTCATTTTGAAATGTGAGTACATGGCGTGTAGTACGGTGTACATTCCATGTCTGAGTGACTAGGGTTGTCTTTGTGTACGCTGGTCATGTGCCCATACACGGTCCTCAACCCGTGTACTCCAACCCATGTAATCGGTACATGGGGTGACCCACGTTACTGACCTCGCCTGGCCGTGTGGTGGAGTACATGCTGTGTACTTCATCCTGTGTTCGTGTATCCTCTGGATACATGCTGACTCCCTCATAGCCGCCTCTTCCATGATGCATAGAGAGTATACACCGTGATTCTGAAATCATTTTGTACATCATGTGTCCGTGTACATTCGAAAATACATGTCGAGCTTTAGGGAAAGTCCAACACACCGTGTGACCAGGGTCACACTCCGTGTGATTCCTCTCTGACCCTAGAAACCCAAGCTACTACCACCGGTACTACACGGTGTCTTCTTCGGAAGTACACGCCATGTATTCTAGAAATTTCCAGAATCGAAAACTTCTACCGTCATGCCTCTGTGCTACCCCGTTCGTCAATCTGGATGTCTGATTGCCACGAAACTCCAGAATCCAGGTCGCCCCAACGTCCCGAGGTTATCTTTGTTGTTTTCGGGCCTCTAATCGGCACCAAGAATGCATTTTGTTCCTCCTGCTAGAAAAACGCTTGAAGAACTATATTTTCCGATTCCATCCAATTCGTCATCCACTATGACTGTCGCACCTCCGTAGGGTCGTTGCGATGTCAGATCTCTAGTTTGGGATCGTTACGTTGCAAGACGGGTGTGTAGCGATCCATTGTTCGTCACCCCATGAAGAACGCGAATAACGCACCAGTAAAAGAAAGGGGGGAGAAATCCAATCAGAGAATCGAGGAACGAACCTCTTCCATTATTCGTCACGAAATTTATCTGATCCTGTTAGTAGGCTTAAATGGGGCAGAATTAAACAAAAATTAAACAAGGATTAATTTCTTGAAATCATCCCATCAAAAACCCTCCCGCAAAAACATACGAATCCGCGGATCAATAGGTTCGTGGTTGATTCGTGTTCGTCATTTAAAATAAAAAACAGGGAAAGGAGATTTGAAATAAGAACCCCTACCTTACGAAGGGTTCAATTGGTGGTGAAGGGGGGTCGTACTGCCGTCTTCGCCATGAGTTATCTCCAAAGTGCCAAAGATTCTACAGAGTTTCTCTCCAACTTCTGCCAATGGGCAATGTTCGATTAACCCATTAAAAACAGAGATCACATTTTGGAATTCCATCACATTGCGGCATTAATGAGTTAGCGTTTCTATTTCTGTGTCATTATGACATGGCATTAATTATTAAAAAGTTTCACTGTCGTTGCGCTGTAGAGAATGTTTCCATATACAAATAAAACAAATATTTCCATTTATTTTATTTTATTTTATTTTTACTAAAAACGTCTGAAAATTAACTTTTTTACCTCGACCTGTATCGGTCGAGGTTAGACCAATTATTAGGTTAAGTCGTCATCCCGGACGCAACAGTGCCCTCATATTTTTAATCCGGTCATCCATTTGGAAACTTCCACAACCGCGCACAAATAGAGACTCACTTAACTTAAAAAAAGTTCGAACCACCATTCCGGGATCACTGGGCCTCAGAATGATGTGCCATCTCTGTGTCGGGTCTCGTAATAATTCCATATAATATTTAAAAAAATAATGCACCGAAAAATCCGAGACATTACAAGAGAGTCCTAGACCTTGGGGATATAAGGGGAATTAACCATCTGAGATTCCTTAGAGAGTCATTGACTACCTTAGACTATACGGGGAATGGACTATGTGAGCTTCCTCAGAGAGTCTTGCTTTACCTTTGACTATAAGGGGATTGACTGTGTGAGCTACCTCAAAGAGTCTTACTTTACCTCTGACTATAAGGGGAATGGACTGTGATCACTTCCTCAAAGAGTCTTATTATATTCTTATGACTGAATCAGAAGGGTTAGGATGAGTGCACTCCCCATAAGTTTGTTTGTACTTATTAGGTTGGACCAGAGGGAATGGATGTGAGTACTTCCCAAAGAGTTACCTATTTGAGGATTAGTGGTTTGTTTCACTGTTGCTTGATTTGAAACTGTGGATTTTTTACTGCTGAGTACTTTCCTGTTTACTATTTTATGTACTTTAACCTCTCATATATTCACTGACTTTTAGGCGCAGATCTTTGGGTGGTTACCTACTAGTATTTAGTCTCACACCCTATATGGGTCATGATTTTAGGCCCAAACAGATTATATTGTTTCAGGTATAGATAAGGGAAGAGCCCTTCTACTTTAGGTACTTGACTTGCTGTGGAGCCCGAGAGCATGGGACCAAGCTATGGCTTGTGATGCTGAGAATTTTATCTACTTTCTTTTGCAATTTGGTTTATAACTATTTTATTCCATCATTGTGACTTGTTTGGCTATTTTTCTATACATATGTACCATGAAACATTTTATATATCTGTTCTCTAGTTTATACTTTCAGTCTTCTTCTGTTACTGTTATATGCCATTATTACTTCTTCTACACTTGTATATATTTGTTTACTTCAACTGTGTACTCTTCCAATGAGGGCATAGTTTCCCCACTATCACACCCAAGGCCCTCACTGCTAGTCGGCAGTCTCTGGGGTTTGGTGAAATGTGCGTGAGGCCATGTGACCAACCGGGTATGTGGTGCCTCTGGGTGGCTTCCATAACTGGGATGTTACAAAGTGGTATCAGAGGGAGGAGAGGCAGCTTTGCTGGGACCTCATATTGTTCAGGAAACTACAGAACAGATAGAGTTGATTTGGAAGAGGATGGCTACTACACAGTCTCGACAGAAGTCTTATGCTAATCAGCGGAGACGACCTCTAGAGTTCAAGGTCGGGAATCAGATTTTCCTGTGGGTCACACCGAGGTTGGGACATAAGAGGATTAGGAGACAGGGTAAGTTGTCACTGAGGAACGTCGGGCCATTTGAGGTTTTGGAGAGAGTTGGTCCGGTTGCCTATCGGTTGCAGTTAGCTCATAGGTACCGAGATATGAACGCCATCTTCCATGTTTCTCAGCTTCGACGTTACTTTTCAGACCTGTCTCATGTCTTTCATCCTGAGGAAGTTGAGCTCAAAGTGGATTCGTCATTTGAAGAAAATCCTATCCAGATTGTGGATCACAATACCAAGTTTCTCCGTGGCCGGTCCATTCCTCTGGTATGAGTGTTATGGCATCATGGGCAGGTACATGACGAGACTTGGGAGAGGGAGGCTGATGTACGAGCATAGTATCTAGAACTGTTCAGGGTTTCTTCTTCTACGCCACACAAGGGAAATTCAGGGACAAATTTCTTTAAGGGGGTAAGAAGAACCTGGACCTTCCTTTCAGGTATGTTTTTCCTTTTCTGGTCATTTTTTAGAAAAAGAGGAAATTCTGGAAATTTTCTAAGTACACACCGTGTACTTTATGAGTACACACCGTGAACTTCCTTGCTACAGCAGGCTGTGTGCTGTCCATGTAGTATCCACACACACAGCTGTGTGGGAGTGACTTGGAGGCCTCCTAATCCATAGTATAGAAACATCAAGTACATGTCGTGTTCTATAAAAGTACACACTGTGTATTTTGTTTTTTTTCATTAAACACACTGGGGTCACGTCTGATGGATAGAACACCCTCCTTCTAGGTCTCGTTCGTCCGATAGAGTCCATACAGCCATGGATCTTCGACGAGCCTCTGTCCTTCCTCTGAATAGAGCACCGTTGGTTGCATTGGAATCAAAATTGTGAGTTCTCTCTTCTACTGGACCCTCATTTCATGATTCCCCTTTTCTCATGAGATATCATGGGTTGAACGTTTTAGACGTTTTCTTAGATCTATGGTGTTATAAGGAGATTCAATCTTTGAGTTTCACATATAGCGATATTCTAACCCTGAGGTAGGTGGTTTGCGCCTTTCCGTTCGAAGTATTTGAGTATTATGGGAAAATTCCACCAATACCCGTGAACGGGGTATTGTGTGTTTATTTTTTTCCCCTGTTGATTTTATTCCATTCTTTTATTCCTATGTATAGGTAATTTGGATACTAATTGGGTTGATTTCTATGATTTGGATGTTTTTCCCTTGCATTTTCTCTTACGACCAATTGGTCCAATTTAGCCAGTTTGGCTTCTTTGCCTATTTTCCCTACCTATTGTTGTAGGATGGAGAGTTTGTATTTTGACATGCTAGATATATTTTAGACTATTTATCCAAGTAGTTCTATAGCTTTACTTTTTCCATATTACACAATTATGTTCGTTGACCTACATAGGGCTGTGAGAACCTGGTGTAGTAGACTATGAGGAGAATTGACCAAGTGAGCTTCCTCAGAGAGTCATCGAGCACTTAAGCTATAAGGGGGATTGACCATGTGAGCATCCTCAGAGAGGGATATAAGGGGAATTGACCGAGTGAGCTTCCTCAAAGTGTCCTTGATTTCTTTAGACTATAAGGGGACTGACCTTGTCATCTTCCTTTGAGAGTCTTTGTTTGAATTATACGACATGGGCTATAAGGGGAATCGACAGAGTGAGATTCTTCAGAGAGCCCTAGACTTTGGGGATATAAGGGGAATTGACCATGTGATATTCCTCATAGAGTCCTTGACTACTTTAGACTATACAGGGAATGGACTCTGTGAGCTTCCTTAGAGAGCCATGCTTTACCTTTGACTATAAGGGGTTGGACTGTGTGATATTCCTCAAAGAGTCTTGGTTTACCTTTGACTATATGGGGAATGGACTGTGAGTGCTTCCTTATGGAGTCTTATTATATTCTTATGACTGAAACAGAGGGGTTAGGATGAGTTCACTACCCAGAGGGTTGTTTGTACTTCTTAGTTAGGACCAGAGGGGATGCCTGTGAGTACTTCTCAGAGGGTTACCTATTTGAGGATTAGCTGTTTGTTTCGCTGTTGCTTGATTTGAAACTGTGGATTATTTACTGCTAAGCACTTTCCTATTTAATATTTTTTGTACTTTTACGTGCCATATATTCATTGATTGTTATGCACAGATCTTCGGGTGGTTGCATACTGGGATTTAGTCTCACACCCTATTTGGGTCATGTTATTGGGCCCAACCAGATTATATTATTGCAGGTATAGATAAGGGCAAGCTCCCTTATACTACAAGTACTTTACATTCTATAGATATGGAGAGCATGGGACCAAGCTATGGCTTGCGATGCTGAGGATTTTATATGATTTCTTTTGTACTTTGGTTTAGCACTGTTGTATTCCATCATTGTGACTTGTTTGGATGTTTTCCTAGACATATGTACCATCCATTATTTTATATATGTGTTTTATAATTTATACTTTCAGTATTCAGTTGTTACTGTTTTATTCCATTATTACTGCTTCCGCACTTGTATGTATTTGTTTACTTCCACTGTATACTCTGCCAATGAGGGTATAGTTTCCCCACTATCACACCCAAGGCCCTCACTGCTAGTCAGAAGCCTCTAGAATTCAGGGAAATGCACTTGAGTCCATGTGACCAACTGGGTATGGGTCTCCTCTGGTGGCTTTCGGAATCGGGACATTAAATCAGTTGGCAAGGCCGAAGAAACCAAACAAAGAATGAGATGAAGATCTTATGAATTACTATCCCTTTCACCAAATTTTGGGAGATCCCATTTAGGAGTGTTTTGTTTTTAATCACCTCCTAGATAAAATGTTACACTCTAGACAAGTGAAAATTTAAATTCCATCAGTCTATGTATCATGTGTTACTGTTACTGACCCAGATAAAGAAGGCGAGTGATAAGAAGTCCAAAACAAAAATGTACAGAAGTATGATAATTGGATGATCTGGAAAATGATCAATCAAACTCATAGCATTCTACAAACACAATTGAAATATCCAATTTTATCTTCTTACACTTAAACTATAGAAAACCCACCTTTACCAAAAGATTAGTCATCTAAAGGTCAATCCTCAAAGAAGTGACATGATCAGAAAGACAAAGAGCAGTTTGAAGAAGAAGAGATCTTGTCAAGGTCAATGTTTTATTTGACACTGGTAGATTTCATGCCATATATTTCAAAAACAGGGGCATCATGATGCCAAATGACCCAACCAGAACCAACCTGTCAAGCAGAATCTTCATTAGATGAGGAATTAATCTTTGGTTCCGTTAAAGTTATCCACATAACAGATCCCTATGCCAATGATGATTCTAGTTATAATGAGCATGAATTATGATTATCTAATTAGGGAAAAAGGGAATAATACATGTTAGATGATACATGGGAAGACATGGATATTCTATAAACCACTATATAAACTCAACCCTTTCTTGAAATGTATATGCAGTAGAAACTCATGGGAGAACCCTTCAGTGGGCTCAACAAGAACTTGGAGATTCTTGCATGCATGACAAGATCAATACTAACATGATTATATTGGACGACCAATTAGAGGTTACTCCATCATTATCTCAGCAATAAAATAGACCTAGTCTGTCTAATATAACAAAATATTAAGTATTTCTAGCTTTTTCCCCAACACAGGGTACATCTACATCAGGAGCATCAACTTCCAAGGCACCTGCAAAACCGCATCTCCATGCTAAAAAATGAAATCTTGTGGACCAAAAGTATAATGTTTTGAAATATCTATCCAGTGTAATAGCCACATTGTTGATTTTGGATTCCCTAAATTTGTCAAAATATCTTCAAGAAGCACTTATTGAGGCTTTGTCAAGTCCTTAAGAGTTTGAAACCGAAGTTGTTGCTGCTGATGTTTATTGTATAGTGAATGATCCTAAAGAATGTCATATTGTTATATCTTTTATGGATGAAGATGAAGATGATGTTGTACATGGACACAATTGGACCTTGTATCAATCTATTAGGGTTAATTATATATACATCCAACGAGCCTTCATTGATACTGGCTCAGCAGTCAACCTTATTCTTATCAGTACACTTCGTCGATTGGCCCTTACTGAATCAGACTTATCTCCATCCACATTGATGTTAAAAGGTTATTAAATGAATGAACAAGAACCTTTAGGTGAGATTACAATTCGAACTCAGTTTGGGGATCTTGTGTTTAATTCTTATTTCATGGTGGTCTTTCAGGACACATCCTTCAACATTCTTCTTGGAAGGCCTTGGCTACATCAATATGAGGTAATTTCTTTATCATATCATCAATGTTTCAATTAATACTTCAATGGTAAAATTGGGACATTGCATGGTTACAAGGATCTGTTCAAAATGTTTTAATCTCAGTATATCGAGGAAGAATTCTATCACATAAATGGAATGAGGACTTTGACAAAAGAGGTAACAAGAATCAATTCTCTGAATGTCCTAGAAAATATCGCGGCTAACCCATTCAAACATTTGTGTATAGATTATGTGTTTCCTATCAATCAAATTGAAAGGATAAACCCAAATCTGAGAACTCATCCATTGAATTCCATAATTTCAATTATGGTAATCGGGCCTAAGAGTATGGGAGAAATTGTTGATTCATCAAGAAGTGGTAAAAGCTTAAATGGAGATGTCTTCATTTCATCCACCAAACATCAGAAAGTCTCTACTCTATAAATCAAACTAGAGGAAGTTGTCACAATACTATAGGAAGACAAGAATTTTTATCCCCAACCCATCATATCCCATTCAATGCTCCATGAAGACCCTTCATCATCAATAGGGTCAGAAATGGTTGCTTCTTCTTCCGGATGTTCAAATACTGACACCTCCCCTAGCTCTAAAATATTTTCTTAATCACTTACTATGAATGTAGAAATAGAAGCAGTGACACATAAAGCAGAAGAAGAAAAATATATTAGGGACATTCCTCCAACATTTTAGGAAGTTGTCTCCACCTTTGTAGATGAGATCAAAGAAATAAATATGGGTAGAGAAGAAGATCGACACCCCAATCTAATTAATGCAGCTATGAATTATGAAGAGAAAGAGGTGTATACTTTATTTATAAAGAAACATCGAGATATATTTTCTTGTAATTATACAAAAAAATCTAGGCATTAATCTCGATGTAGTCACCCATCATTTGGGGTTTCAAGAAGAGTATCACAGATTCAAGAATGCAGTAAGAAAAACACCCCCAACTCATGCCTCTAAAATTGAAGCTAAAGTCAACAAGATTATTAATTATAAAATTTTTAGGAAAGTTAAATAACACAAATGACTGGCCAACATTATCCCAGAGAAAAAGAAAAATGGGAAAATCAGAGATTTCATTAATTTCATAGATCGTAACTGGTATTGTCCCAAAGATGACTTTCCAGTTCCAATCGTAGAGCTTTGGATTGATGAAACAACCATATATGAAGCTTACTCTTTCATGGATGGATACTCTGGGTATAATAAAATCTACATGACCGTAGAGGAAGAATAGTCTACAGCCTTTATAGCCCCTCAAGGTGTGTTTTGCTATCGGTTAATGCCCTTTGGATTAAATAATGAAAGTGAAACATATCAATGTGCCATCCACCCTATCTTCAAACCCTTCTTAGTAAAATTTTTCAAATTTTATGTGGAAGATATGGTGGTTAAATCCAGACAACATTATAATCATTTGTATGATCTGGAGATCATATTCAATAAACTTTGGCAATATAATTTGTAGATTAATCCCTTGAAATGTGATTTTAGGGTAACCTCAGGAAATTTCCTCGGTTTTGATGTACTCCATCACGGCCTTGAAGTTGATCTTGAGAAGAAAAAATAAATATATGGAATTTCACATCCTCAAAATTTGAAATAATTAAGAGGACTTTAAGTAAACTTTGCCTATATTCGGTACTTTATCGCCAATTTGGAAGGAAAGTGTTTACCCTTTACCAGGTTAATGAAGAAGGGTGTCACCAATCAATATACTGAAGACTGCTAAGACTCATTTGATGCCCTCAAGAAATATCTTTTGAGTCCACCAATATTAATTCCACCTATTGAACGAAATCCACTTATTCTCTATGTGACAGCTTTGGAGAAATCATTGGGTCCCTTAATTGCCCAAAATAATGATTTTGGGAATGAAAATAGCCTTTACTATCTCAGTAAAACTATGTTTGACATAGAGACTAAATATTCAAGTATCGAGAAGAGCTACCTGGCATTAATCTTTGCAGTTCAAAAACTGAGGCACTACCTGCAACATCACATGGTCGACTTTTTATCTAGCAATAACCTAATCAAATTTATCTCCATCCGACTAATTATTACAGGGTGCTTGGAAAGATGGGTAGTTATTTTGCAACTGTTTGATATCCATTTTGTGTCTAAGAAGGAAATAAAAGGCCAAGCCTTTGTAGAATTCCTTTCTAAACATCCATATGTATAAGATACATCATTGAATATTGAACATATTTATGAAGAGGTATTCTCTATTCAAGATAATCCCCAAACATGGTAAATGTACATTGATGGTGCTTCTAGAAGTCCAACGGGGAAGAGAATTGTAACGTCCTGTTTCCAGAAGCCACCCAGAGATGCCCCGTACCTGGTTGGTCACATGGACTTAAGCACATTTCCCCAAATGCTAGAGGCTTTCGACTAGCAGTGAGGGTCTTGCATGTGATAGTGGGGAAACTATGCCCACATTGGCAGAGTAACACAGTGGAAGTAAAATAGATATACAATAGTCGAAGCAGTAAACATACGAAACAACAGTAACAGTGGAAGACTGATGAAATAAACAACTAGAGAACACACATATATATATATGATGCATGATACCTGTGTCTAGGAAAGAATCCAAACAAGTCATAATACTGAAATAAAGTAAAAAAACCAAAGTACAAAGAAAAGCAGTAAAATCTCCACATCATTGAAAGCCTACACTTAGTCCCATGCTCTCCAACTCCAAGCAATAAAAAACCTAAAGTATAAGGGCACTTGACCTTATCTAAACCTATAACAATAGAAGAATTTTGGACCCAAAATCATGGCCCAAATAGGGTGTGAGAATAAATCCCAGTAGGCAACCACAACAAGATCTGTTCCTAACATTCAGTGAATATATGGAAGGTATTAAACAAAAGAAGGAAATAAACATGGAAGTAATTAGCAATAACCAATCCTTCAGTTTCAAAGCATTCATTTTTATATAAAAAGTAAATATCTAATCAATTAGGAAAACAGAAACAGGTAACCCTCTAGGAGGTACTCACAGCCTATCCCCTCTAGTCCTACCTAGAAACATAAGCAACCCTCTGGGAGGCACACACAGTCTACCCCTCTGGTTCAAATTACAAGGATATAACAAAGACTTTATGAGAAAGAAATCTCAGTCAATTCCCCTTATAGTAAAATCCATAAAGACTCTATGAGGAAGCTCACATAGTCAATTCCCCTTATATTCATAAGTGGTTAAAGACTCCCTGAAAAATCTCACATGGTCAACTCCTCTAATAGTCTACTACATCAGGTTCTCACAACCCTGTGTAAGTCAAATGAACATAACAATGAAATACAGCCAAAGTAAACCTCAAGAACTACTTGGATAAATAGTCTACAACATATCAGGCATTCCAGATCAAATATTGACTCCATCCTACAGTATAAGGCATGGTAAAACATCAAGGAAGCCTAACAGGAAAAAAAGGACCAAACAGTTGTAAAAAAACATGCATGGGAAAACACTTCCAAAGCATAGCAATAAACCCTATTCACATCCAATAAAACTCTACTCCTACATACCAGCATAGATGGAAATTAACAGGGTTAAAACGACAATCCCACAATACCCTATTCAAGGGTATTGGGAAAATTTTCACATATAACTCAAATAATTTCAATGGAAAGGAAAAAACCACCTACCTCAGTGTGGGTAGATCGATATACATGAAACTCAAGCCTTGAGTTTCCCAAAAACACCGTAGATCTACAAAAATTTATAAAATGTTCAACGGAGGATAACATGAGAAAGATGAGAAATTAGGAAACGAAGCTCTTGCAAAAGTAATAGATTACTGAGGAGATCCCAACGCAATAGATGGTGGTTGAATCATAGATCAGATTCTCTGTCGGGGGCTCGGAAGAAGATCGCAGTCGTACGGGTTCTCTTGGACGAACTAGGTCGAGAAAAAGGCCTTTCTGGCGATTAGACGTAACCCCAGTAAGTTTAATGATAAAAAAATAAAATACAAGTCATGTACTTATGAAGTACACAACGTGTTCTTATCATTTCCATACTCCTCTTTAGGTGGTCTCCAGGTCACCCCCACATAGCTGTGTATATGGCCATTACACGGCCAGCACACGGCTTCATGCGGTAACTGAGTACACGGCGTGTACTCATAAAGTACACGGCGTGTACATCAAGAATTTCAAGAAATTCCTCTTTTTCTCAAAAATTATTAGAAAAAGAAAACCTACCTGAAAAGAAGATCAGGGTTCTTAAAAAATTCCCCCCTTAAAGAAATTCATCCATGAATTTCCCTAGAAAGGAGGTGTAGAAGAACAAACCCTGAATAGATCTGGCCACTGCGATCATACATCCACCACCCTCTCCCAAGTCTCATCATGTACTCGCCCGTGCTGCCATAGCACTCATACCAGAGGAATAGACCGGCCACGGAGAACCTTCATATGTCGATCGACAATCCGGATATGATGCTCCTCAAAATATGCATCTACTTCCAACTCAACCTCCCCGGGTTGGAAGACATGAGACAGGTCTGAGAACTGACGTCGAAGCTGAGAAGTGTGGAAGAAGTCATGCATAGCCCGGTACCTCTGAGGTAATTGAAACTGATAGGCAACCAACCCAACTCTCTCCAACACCTCAAACAACCCGACGTACCTCAGTGAAATCTTACCCTGTCTTCTAATCCTTCTGTGCCCCAACCTCGATGTGACACGTATGAAAACCTGATCCCCGACCTCGAACTCTAGAGGTCATCTCCACTGATTAGCATAAGATTTTTGTCATGACTGTGTAGTAGCCATCCTCTTACAAATCAACTCTATCTACTTTGTGGTCTCCTGAACAAGATGAGGTCCTTGAATAGCTGCCTATCCTACCTCCAACTAACATAAGGGTGGTCAGAATGGCCTATTGTACAAATCCTCATAAGGTTCCATCTGAATAGTTTCTTGAAAACTATTATTGTAGGAAAACTCCACAAGAGGTATGTGATTCTCCCATGAAACTCTAAAATCCAAATTGCATGCTCGTAGAATGTCCTAAAGAACCTGAATTGTACGCTCGGACTGGCCATCTGTTTGTGGATGGTAAGTTGTACTCAAAAGTATCTATGTACCCAAAACCTTCTAAATCCCCTGCCAGACCTAAGAAGTAAAACATGAATCTCTGTTTGAAATAATAGAGTGTGTAACCCCGTGTAAATGTACAATATCATGGATGTACAACCATCCCAGCTCATCAACACTGAAGGTATCCTTTATCAAAATTAAGTGAACAAAATTTGCGAGTCTGTCAATGACAATCCATACCGCATCATTCCCTTGAGGCGACCTCAGTAACCCTATCACAAAATCTATCATGACATCATTCCACTTCCACTCAGGAAAGGGTAACTACTATAAAATCCTTACTCATCGTTGATGATCTACCTTCAACTATTGATAGGTGTAACACCACATGATGAAAACAGAAAAATCATTCTTCATTCCTGACCACCAATACTGACAGTGATGATCTTGATACATCTTGGTGACTCCAGGATGAACTGCCCAAACTGATGAATGAAAATCTCACATCAGCTCCTCACATATGTCTGCTGGAACCCATACGCACCCCTGGAAATGCAAGATCTCAACCTCGCCTATGATCCATCCAAGAATAGGGTCCTATCCTAACACACATTTCCATAGGACTATGCCTTCATAATCTGATAGCTACCTCATTCGCACTCGATCAAGTCGAGTAGAGGTAATAGCTATAGAATAAAGAAACGTTTTCCCCTGTCTGTCATGAACCTCCAAATTCATCTTAGAGAACAAAGCCATAAGATAACACTCACTACTGGCCTCCTAAACTGCCTATATCTATGTCCTCTTGATCAGTACATTAGACATAGTATTGCCTTTTCTAGGTGTATATACAAGCTCAAAGTCAAAAGACTGAAGGTACTCAACCCACCTTCGATATCTCAAATTTAGGTCATGCTGAGTGAAGATGTACTTGAGGCTATTGTGGTTGGTGAAAACCACAAAATGATCTATCAGAAGATAATTTCTCCAACAACATAGATCATTATCAATAGCAGCCAACTCAAGATCGTGTGTCAGGTAAGTTCTCTCATGTGGCCTCAACTGCTGAGACACATACACAACAAACCCTTCCCCCTACATAAGCACTACTCCAATCCTGATACCAAATGCATCACAGTACACTATATATCTCTTTACCGACTCTTTAAATACTAGTATTGGTGTTGAATTCAACCACCCTTTCACCTTCTGAAAGGCTGACTCATAAGAATCTGACCACAAGGACTTTGCACCCTTCTTAGTCATACCCGTCAGTGGTGCTGCTAAGCATTAAAAGTCATGTATGAAACGTCTGTAGTAACCAGCCAGTCCTATAAAACTTCGTACCACAAAGATGTTCATTGGATGCTCCCAGGAAACTATTTCTCTCACTTTCTCTGGGTCGACTGATACTCCTAACTCTAAGATAACATGACCCAAGAAGTGAATCTCGTCCATCCAAAAGTGGCATTTTGAGAGATTAGAATATAACTGATGCTCTATCAGTGTGCTAAGTATGATTGCAAGATGGCTAGCATGGTCATGTTGATTGTGAGAGTATACCAAGATATCGTCCTTGAAGACCACCATGAAAGAATCCAAGAATGGATGGAACACTCAGTTCATCAATGCCATGAAGATTTCAGGCACATTCATGAGACCGAACGACATAACCACATACTCGTAGAGACCATACCTACTCTGAAAATATGTAAGAGGTATATTAGATTTTCAAATGTGCAGATGATGGTAACCAGATCTCAATTCAATATTTGAGATCACCCAGGCTCCTCAAAGCTGATCAAAGAGATCATCAATCCTCGACAAGAGATATTGCTTCTTGACCATCAACTAGTTCAACTTCCGATGATCCACAAAAATCCGGAAGGAATCTTCTGCCTTCTTTGCAAACAGGATAGGCGAACCCCATGGAGAAGTGCTGGGTTGGATGAATCCATTTGCCTACAACTCCTTCAACTACTTCTTGAACTCTTTTAAATCTGCTTTAGCCATCCTATAAGGAGGAATGGACATCGGTGTCACCCCTGGAATAAGCTCAAAAGAAAATTCCACCTCTCTCTTCGGAGTAAAACCTGAAAATTCCTCTAGAAAGACGTCTCTGAAATGATCCACCACTAGAGGAAAGTCCATCTGTGAAGTCTCCTAGTCATCAAGATATAGACTAGAAATCTAGGTTGTAACTCCTCCCAACCCATGATGATCGGGTCCTGCTCTGCTCACCTAGACATCCCATTCTCCCTTATGAAGAAACGATCCTCCCTTGGGTGATGTGAAGCTCACACTACGGTGATAATAGTTGACGACTAGATGGAAGGGAACTAACCAGTCCATTCCGAGAATGACATAAAAGCGTATCATCTTTAGAACATAGAGGTCCCATAATAAGTGACACCCACCAACCTCAAGAGGGTACTCCTTACACTGACGTACACTAGCTGTTCTATTCCCCAACGGAGTGTCTAGTGTCAAGATATCAATAGAAGAAAATATGCAGAGCCCAAAGCTCTCCACAACAGCAAAAAATATAAAGTTGTGGGAATCCCCTGTATCGAAAAGAGCAGAAGATAAAACTAAAGCAACTAAGATCATACCTCGAACTATAGAGGGTCTAGGATCCTACTCCTGTTGGGTCTAATCTACTGCAAAATTCTGGCCTACACCATGACCTTGTGACCCTGCCTGACCACTCTGAGTTGATCCACCCTATTGTCACTGAAATCCTGGAAACTGAATACCATGGCCATGACCTCCACCTTGGCCAAAACAGCCTAAATAACTATAGTTCCTTGACTGAGGTGTAACTAGTGGTGCTGCTTCTGAACGCGGAGTCATCGAAGAACCCCTATCACCATCTGATGGTGAAAAGAACTAACAGAATTGCAGAAGATGAACCATCTTGTCACAATATTGGCACTCCATTGGGTCCCTCGGGCAATGTGGCCTTGTATGCCCGCTCTTCTCGCCCTGGTAGCACACCACCTAGCTACCAGAAGGTGCATCCCACCTACTCTAATATCCTCATATAGCCTCTCTAGGGAACTTCCTGCAATTAACAGGCGAAACTCTAACCCTGGATGCTAAACCTCCCCCACCCACAACTCCAAAATCCCTCAGATTATTCTTGGTGATCATCACCTCGTTGACTATAGAAGATATCGAAGTCAACCTGAAGATATTCCCCTGAGATCAGATATCATGCCTGGGACTATCCTCAAACTTCTGTGCAAGGAACAACTCATCTCCCCCTAGAAAGGGTGTAATGTGGTGCAGTTTAGTGAAGTGAGATGAGTACTCCATAATATAAATATTACCTTACTCCAAAATCATGAACTCTCGAGCTCGATCGGCCCTCAAGGTATCGGGATAGAAGTAATCGTAGAAGGTGTGCTGAAACTCATCCCAATCCATATTATATTGGCATCCCGCCTATGAGATCACATCCCAACACCTATTGGAGGAGTCTCGAAGCATGTAGGTAGTGATCTTGACCCTCCTCCCTTGAGGCATCTCCATATGCTCGAAGATTGTCAGTGTGGCTTCTATCCTTGACTCTATAGCCTACGGTCCTACATCCCCTTAGAAAGTGGGAGGATTCTACTACTGAAAGACCCATATCAATTCTTCCATCGACGGGGCAGGAGGTGGCACTCCCTAAAAGGTCTACATCATCCTCAGAAATCCCTTCCTGAACTGCGCATCGACACCTGGGTCAGGTATAACTACTGGTGCCAAGACTGGAACAACTAGAGGATTTTCCATGTCCGGTGTCTGATCACTTCCTTGTAACTGGTGTACAACCAGAGGATTTCTCAGTGGCATGACTCTACACGGTGAAGCGCACACCTTAGATCAATATTGTCAAGGACTGAAAACTATAAGAGTAAGAAGTGAACAAGATAACGAAGGAATTTGAGTTGCTAAAACATGACTACACGGCGTGTATAAAGTCTACATGGTGTGTTCCCTTAAGCCTTTCACATGGGTGTATACTTCTTCCAACCCAGGCCGTGTAACACCCCATACACACGGCATTTTGTCCTAAAAAATGGTGTGTACTAGGATTCTCCTCCCCTTCCTGAGTCCTTCTACATGACTAACCCACACGGTTCTCCTAGAAGAAGACTACATGGCTTGTTTCCTCCAGACACGGCATGTATTAGACGAGCTTCACCGACCTGTGTTGTTATTGACACAGCTAGATACATGG
Organism: Viscum album; assembly: GCA_963277665.1. Classification (NCBI taxonomy): domain Eukaryota; kingdom Viridiplantae; phylum Streptophyta; class Magnoliopsida; order Santalales; family Viscaceae; genus Viscum; species Viscum album. Next base: position 1,393,164,393 of record OY728152.1, read on the forward strand.
CTCACACTACACGGCATGTTCTAGAGGGACACGATGTGTACCAAAGGATTTCCACCATCCAGTGTTATTAGTTTCAAGGCCCGATTCTAGGGATTACACTACACGGCATGTTCAAGACTAACATGTTGTGTATTTATTAAGCTTTCACCCATCTGTGTCTTTAGAAACATGGGTGTACACATGGTGTACACAAAACGACATGTAAAACCGGTACACGAAATGTTCCCCCAAGGATTTCCAAACCCCGTGTGTAAGAACCCGGTTCTTATTTTTGAGGTACGGGTTTTTTCTTTTCTCTTTTCCTTAAGTGTTTTTGAGAAATAAGGAAAAAGGGGGGAAATCCCAAATTTTGGGACTACACGTCATGTACTTTTCCACACGCCATGTACTTTGTCCGTGTGGGATGAGTACATAGGGTGTGTAGCCATGCTGGCGATGAAAGGTGTAAAAACAGACTACACGTCGTGAAGTGGGTATTTACACGTCATGTAGTCTGTCAGCAGGAAAATAGTAAGGTGGTGGAAGCAACCACCAGCTGACCGAAAAAACATGTCGTGTACTCAGGTTTCACATGTCATGTACTCATATCGACTGATGAACAGTGCCGCACTGGCGAGAAGCCGTCGAAGGAACAGCTAAAAAATGAAAACTACACGCCGTGTACCCAATAATATACGTCGTGTAGTCTGTTTTTTCGCTTAAAATCGACAGTAGCCTCCCCTGTTCACAAGGAAGGCTTAGAACCGGAGGATGAGTTGGGAGAGAGGGAAGAACCTTTGAGGAGCTCTAGATCGCATGGCAGGAATCCGTGTCCACCTCTATCGATCTCGTTGGGACCATATGGGTAATCATCTCCTTCTCCTTAAGCCATTCTTACCAATTATTTCCTGAGGGAAAGTTATTTATATTTGAATGAGTTTTCTTCTACCCCAGATCTACGTCGTCTTTGGGCGTTTCTGGAAGCAATGTTCATGTATACCATTCAAGGGTGTTTAAGGTAGGTGGATTGGTGTTTAAATTCCAACTGTTGTGCATTTTTGTGTACTATGGTGCTACGAACACATGTTGGGGTATTGTGTGGCTGAGGTCGTGGCTGTTTTGAATACCTAGAACTATAAAGCTAATTAAATGTGATAATGAAATGTTTTTTGGGATCACTGCTTGGATCCAGGACCACCTCGAGGGTGTGTTCCTCTGTTTAGCCATTTGGCCAGGATACCCGAGGGTATGCCATGTTTACTTTATGCATTACTTTTTCCTTGAGAGGAATTTTAAATAATTTCATGTTTAAATGTTGGTAATGACCCAGTTACTTTATATCCCGAGGGCGTGGATATTTTATAGACTGAGGGCGTGGATATTGTATAGCCTGAGGGAGTGGTTACTTTATAGCCTGAGGGCGTGGATATTTTATAGCCTGAGGGTGTGGATATTTTATAGCCTTAGGGTGTGGATATTTTATAACCTGATGGCGCGGATATTTTATAGCCTGAGGGCGTGGATATTATATATCATGAGGGCGTGATTACTTTATATGCCTGAGGGCGTGGTTACTATATTGGCCTGAGGGTGTGGTTATATTATATTAGCCTGAGGGAATGGTTCTGATGAGCACGGAATGTTATTAAATTTAAGGTTAAATGAATAATAAAAATGGAAATATAACTGGTAAAGTTAGTTACTTTTGAGTACTTCTTAGTTTATTGCATTTTATTACTGCAAAATGTTGTTGCATATTTTCACACAGTTGGGCATGGGTCTTTGGTGGGTGCCTACTGGGATTTATTTCTCACACCCTATTTGGGTCATCTCTTCATCCCAAACAGATTATGTTTCTGTAGGTGTCGATAGGTGAAAGGGTCCCTATACAGGTACATGATTGTAGCAGAGGAGTAGGAGAGCATGGGACCGAGAATAGACTCGTGATGCTGCCGGTTGTTTTGTTTTGTTCTGTTATACCTGCACTATCTATTTGTTCTTATTGTACTACTATGTAACATGTTCTGGCTATTTTCTTAGAACTTGAGACATGTTTCATCATTATCTATACAACTTTTGGTTATCTTTTACTGCATTTTTTTATTTTAAATGTGTATGGTTTATTTCTTCCTCTATTGTTGTATGTTTTATTTTAGTATTATGCTATGCTACACTTTGTCAAATGAGGGCATAGTTTCCTCACTATCATACTGGGGCCCTCGCTACTATTTGGAAGCCTCTGGCATTTGGGGAAATGTGCTTGAGGTCATGTGACCAACTGGGTTCGAGGAACCCATTGAGTGGCACCCAGATCCTGGGCGTTACAAAGTGGTTTCAGATTGGTTCTTTTCTTTGACTTACTATTTGGAGCCTTAATCCGGGATTAGATGGGAACGGTAGTTGGTAATAAGCTGTGTGCGGGCGTAGATAACCCGTGTATAGGGAAAAGCCAGTCTACCTCGTATTTTTTCAATTCTTCCGATTTTGAAAATTTTACAGTTGATTTGATTTCACCATTGGGCGACACACTTGTGATTGTGTTGTTTATAATTTATCCATTGGTTCTATTTAGTTGAAACCCAATGAGATGAGGGTATTCCATCTCATGAATCATTTAGGTACATTCTAGAAATCACATGCCATGCATAGTTCCATGCCATGTAGGTGCATTAGAAATTGCATGTTGTTGTGATATTTGTTATGCTAGAAAAGCATGCTGTTGTGATAGCTACTTGATAAATATCTGTAATGTGATTGGGTATTTTCGTGTGAGACTATTGATAGAATGGATTCCAATGTTTCGTTTTTGGGGAGTGTGGGCCCTCATTGACCAGAATTTGGTGGATCATTGATTGTTTATCTTGTTATAACACATATAATATGCCAAACTTTGAGTCGCGGGGAGTATGGGCCCTCAAGGATCAGAATATGGCACTTAGTTTTTGTTTTCAATATTTTATGGGTTCTGAAGTAGTTTCAGAGATGTACTATCCGAAAAGCCCAGTATACACGCTGTGTAGTTCCTCGGACACACGCTGTGTGTTCTTCTATTCAGGAAGAAAAGAAAAAATTTGAGCACACGCCGTGTACCCTAAGTACCTACCGTGTAGTCGCTTCCCGTGTCAAGGACCATGTTGGCGGAGACATAGGGAATGGAAATTATTGGGGAAAACACGTCGTGTACCAGATGTACACACCGTGTAGTGTTGATCCGAAGTCCGGCTGTGTAACTAACAACACGGACAAAGGAGACCTTAATCCATAAACGTCGTGTCCACTGTAGAACACGCCATGTAGTCTGACCTGGGATCGGGCCTTGTAATTAACCACATGGGATGGGGTAATCCTTTCATTTACACGTCGTGTCCATCTGGAACACGCCGTGTAGTGTGAACTGTCTATCTGACCATGTAACTAACAACACGGGTCGACAAAGCTCATCTAGTACACGTCGTGTACCCATGGGACACGCCATGTAGTTTTGACCGGTGACAGACCATGTGGACCTAACCGTGTGGCTGGGAAAATAGGGTGGTGTACACACCGTGTTAGGGTGTAACACACCATGTAGTTTAAGATGAGTAGTCGGCCATGTCACAAATGACATATGAATTTGGAATTTTCACCATACAAACCGTGTAGTCTTGTTCAATGGGAGTCGTGTGTCTTAGCCGTGTAGAAGGACCCGGGTAGGGGAAGAAAAGTATGGTACACGCCGTGTAGTCAGTATACACACCATGTAGTCTTGTTTTGCAAATCATGAATGCCTTCTTCCTCTTGTTTCCCTTTTAGTTCCTTTGTTTTCAGTCTTTGATAATATTGATCTAAGGTGTGCATTTGACCTTGTATATTCATGCCACCGAGACGACCACACGTTGTTTACCAAGAGAGCAGCAATGATTATACTCCAAAGATTGTGGGAAATAGGCTACTAGTGGATCCTCTAGCAGAGCTAGATGTGGTGCCAGCTGTTATACCAGACACAGGCGCGAAGACGCAGTTCCGTGAAGGCTTTATGCGGTTCATGCAGACCTTTTAGGGAGCATAGCCAACTGCCACATGTATGGCTGAGATGACTCGTATATTCCAGCAGCAACATCTGCCTACGTTTTCATGGGATGGAAGACCACAGGTTGTAGAGTCATTGTTGGAGTCTATGCAGACTATTTTCGAGCATCTTGAGATGCCTCCAGGGTGGAGGGTCAAGCTCGTGAATTATATGCTGCATGATTCTTCCAAGAGGTGGTGGGATGTTACCACTCAGACAGGGAAACACAGAGACATGGCGTGGGTAGATTTTCAGATAGCTTTCTATGAATTATTCTTCCCAGAGATGATGAGGGTAGATAGAGCTCGAGAGTTCATGAATCTTCAGTAGGGCGCTATGTCGGTGATGGATTATTCTGTTCGTTTCACCAAGCTTCAATGTTTTTCACTCGTTCTGGTGGGTGATGGGACATTAAGGGCCAGACACTTCAAGGATGGTCTTCGTTATGACATCCAATGTCACGACCCATCCTCGGGGCCTGTGCCGTGACTACCCCAAGCCCGCCTTCCATAGGCCAAGGGCTGGCGACTAGCACCAAGGTGTAAATCCCAACAAAAGGGAAGGCATTGCCTTTGAAAAGTAAACAAGCACCACAGAGTAAGCAAGCGGAAAAGTAAACACTAAGTAAAACTGTAACAAGCTGTGCTGGAAGTAAAAGGGCCGGAAATACAAGCCCAACTGTAAAGTACAACTGAAAGGGGAAAACAACAACTGTAAAGAAAAGCCGCAGCGTCGAGCCGTCCTCTGAAGGTCCCACCTGAAGGGTGGGTACAGATAGCCTCCACAGCTCCTCGGTCCAGCCGTCCGCTCCGAGCACGTCCCGCCCAGTGGTCCACCTCCAGGTACCGTCCTACTCCACACGCCTCCACCACGGTCAGTTCTATCTGTCGTCTGCAACCAACACCACGAAGTGCGGGAATAGCCCGTGCAGGGGTGAGTATAAGCTACTCAGTAGGGACCCCGAGACCCCCAAAGGTCTCCCGAAATCCACGAAGGATAATCCACAAAGGAAAGATACAACCACGGAGTAACATCTGACACGGCTTAGGTATATGCCCATACATATACCTAAGTCATCAATTCCCGTTCGGCTCCAGCGTCTGAGCCCAAGCACAACCCAGTCCACACAGGAAAGCAAAACGTATACCCACACAGGATAGCACAACGCAATCCACAAAGGAGAGTAAACTGTAAATCCACACAGGATAGCTCAACACAATCCACAAAGGAGAGTAAACCGAAGATTCAGCTCACATAGGTATACATCATCAAAAAGGGTGAAAGAGATGATCAGACATAGATACTGAATCATCTAAGCTGGGACCCACGTAGGATACAAGACCAGCCGTCCTCATCGTTTCATTTATGCTGGGACCCACATAGGATACAAGACCAGCATGGAGTCATCTAAGCTGGGACCCACATAGGATACAAGACCAGCACTCTTCATTGATTCATCTATACTGGGACCCACATAGGATACAAGACCAGTATTGAATCATCTAAGTTGGGACCCACATAGGATACAAGACCAGCACAGCTAGGACCCACATAGGATACAAGACCAGCTGTCTTCATTGATTCAACTATACTGGGACCCACATAGGATACAAGACCAGCACAGCTAGGACCCACATAGGATACAAGACCAGCTGTCTTCATTGATTCAACTATACTGGGACCCACATAGGATACAAGACCAGTATTGAATCATCTAAGCTGGGACCCACATAGGATACAAGACCAGCACAGCTAGGACCCACATAGGATACAAGACCAGCTGTCTTCATTGATTCAACTATACTGGGACCCACATAGGATACAAGACCAGTATTGAATCATCTAAGTTGGGACCCACATAGGATACAAGACCAGCACAGCTAGGACACACATAGGATATAATACCAGCCGTCTTCATCGTCACAGTCCACTGAGGATCTATGCATCGTCGTCGTCGTAGTCCACTAAGGATCTCTGCACAGTCGTCGCCGCAGTCCACTGAGGATCTCTGCACGGTCGTCATCGCAGTCCACTAAGGATCTCTGCACAGTCATCACTATCGAAGTAGCAGTCACAGCCAGCACTAGAGTTCCCGCACATAGCAAGCTCGTTCGGGAGGGTCCGCTCCACGAGCCGAGAGGCCGATACATCAACTATCACAAAGTCCGAAGTTGATGTATCCAAAAGTTCCGTACCGTCAACAGGAACTCAACGTCGCAGACGGCGCGTCATTCGGACGCCCGGTCTGAGAGTTATTGGCATTTTCGTCCCAGGGGCCCGGTTGGTTTTTAAGGCAAAACCAACCCGACCGTACTCCACCTGCGTCTGAACCTCGGGCGGAGTATGCCAAAAGATCTGTCTCACTTAGAGGAATCCACCAAAACTGACGGCACTTCAATCGGACGTCCGTAGCTCAAGATATGAGTGTTTTCGCTCCAGGGGCCCGGTTGGTTTCGTGTACGAACCAACCCGGCCGAACTCAAAGTATTCCGAAACCTTGAGTGAGATAAACCGAAACGACCGTCTCGATCCAAGGGTTGTGTTGCTGCAGATGGCTCGTCAAACGGAGGCCCGTAGCTCATGTTACGGGCATTTGACCGAAAGCGGTCCGAAAAACGGGGGGTCCGGGCCGACCCGGCCCGACCCCCGCTGGTCGGCCCAAAACGGGTCGTCCTGAACCGGGTCAACCCGGACCGGCCAGGGCCGGTCCGGCTCGGCTAGTCCGAGCGGCCGACGCGGGGGGGGGGGGGGGGGGGAGCCGCCGCCTCGCGTGACACCCCTGCGGCACCCGCGGGGTGTCGGCCGGACAGCCGGACACGCCGCGTGACAACCTCACGGCACCCGCGGGGTGTCGCCCTGGACACCCGGGGGCGCCGCGTGACAACCCCGCGGCACCCGCGGGGTGCCGCCCGGGACACCCGGGGGCGCCGCGTGACAACCCCGCGGCACCCACGGGGTGCCGCCCTGGACACCCGGGGGGTGTCGCGTGACAACCCTGCGGCACCCGCGGGGTGCCGCCCTGGACACCCTGGGGGCGCCGCGTGACAACCCCGGGGCACCCGCGGGGTGCCGCCCTAGACACCCGGGGGGGTGTTGCGTGCCAACCCCGCGGCACCCGCGGGGTGCCGCCCTGGACACCCGGGGGGTGTCGTGGGGCAACCCCGCGGCACCCGCGGGGTGCCACCCTGGACACCCGGGGGGTGTCGCGTGACAACCCCGCGACACCCGCGGGGTGCCGCCCTGGACACCTGGGCGCGCCGGACCCGCGCGGCCGCAGGTCCACGGGCGCCGCCACCTCCGGCCGTCGGCGCCGCCGCGCCGGCGACCCGTGCCGCCTCCGGCTTCCGCGGGCCGCCGGAGTCGCTCCGGTGGCCCGTTTTCCTTCTCGTCTGCGCCGTTGTTCCTCCCGGGTTCCGTTCTTCACTGAGGGATCATCAAACATCCGTTGCGGCACGTTTCGTCATCGCCCGCCAAATCCGCAAAACACGAAGAACGTCGGAGGGTTGTCGGGCCGTGTTCGTTTGACCCGCACCCTCCGCGTTAGATAAAAACAACGGGAGAAATTGTTCAACACATGAACCGACAATTTTAATAAAATAAAATTGTTCATTTGAAACCGGTTCTTTAATTTTTAAAGAACGTTCATGGGAATATAAAGAGGGGTATTCCAAAATTATAAAATCCCTACATCGTTGGTCGTCGCGCGTGAGCGTTCTTCGCGGAATTGCTCGTCACAGAAGGTGGAGATCGTCGCGTCGTCGTGGAAGGGCGTCGCATCGTCGCGGAACACGGCGTTGAGTCGGCGAACTCAAGCAGCCGATCGAAGATCCGTCGCGGAGGAAGAGACGTCGCAGAAGAACGTCGTCGGCGTCGCGGATCACGGTGTCGCGTCGTCGATTTTCGGGTTGGGCGTTCTTCGCGTTCTTCGCGTTCTTCGCGTTCTTCGTGTTCTTCACGAAGGAGGAAGAAGATACAAGGATTCTGTCTCCACGAGTAATCCCCCCAAAAAAAAGAGGTTGGTCTTATTTTATTATTATGCCAACAAACAAAAACGGGTAAGAAACGACCCATCAATTCGTTGAATTAATTCAACGAAAGAAACAGGTCATTTAATTTACGAAATAAACCGCCCAATTAAATGGTCTGTTAAGAATTTAAGAAAACGCGTCAGTTGACTTTCATAATGACGGGTTTTCGCGGGTGCGTTACTTAGCAGAAAGAAACGGCGGGGCTCGTGCGGGCCCCACCTCGCAAATATCCTACCAAGGGGGTAGGATATTTCTGGATAGCATCCTATCAGGATCAACTCAGTTTAAGACATCTTTAAGTGGATTCAAGTGGCTTCCAAGTGGCTTAAGTGAAATAAAATAATGTTGTCGTAAAATTATTTTATTTCTTAACTTTAATCCCAAAAATTAAAAACCACACCCGAGCAAACGCAACTCCGGAAGAGACGTTTCTAAGCGAATATCGGCGCTGCGATTTCATCGGTGCCCTCAGAATTCGATTCCGGGCACCGGTTCAAAAGTCAGAAAAACCTGCTCATCTGTTCACTGAACGTACCCGAGCCAAACTTCGAAAAATGATTCCGGGCGCACCGGGCCTCGGAATCAGGTGCCGTCAGAAACTGCGTTCTTGTAAAATTCCAAAGAAAATTAAGAAAAAAAAATTTCCTTGAAATTTATGGGTCTTTACATTACTCCCATCACAGGGCTTTACGTCCCTGTAAAGATACATCATAAACTAGGGAAACAAATGTGGGTACTGAGCACGCATCTGAGCCTCCCGCTCCCATGTTCTCTCCTGGAGGTTCCCGTGCTGCCATCTGATGCACACTAGAGGAATCGATCGCCCACGTAGGACCCACTCATGTCGATCCTCTATCTCCACTGGGACCTCTGCAAAAGTCGCCCCATCATCCACGCCTAGCTCCCCATAGTCAATGATGTGCGTCGGGTCGTGCACGTATCTCCTCAGCTGAGATATGTGGAAGACGTCGTGTACCCGGTGCAACTGAGGTGGCAGAGCCAAGCGATAAGCCACCTCGCCAATCCTGCTGAGGACCTGGAAAGGCCCGATGAACCATGGAGACAACTTGCCGCCTCGGCCAAATCTCCGCAAACCACGCCGAGGTGAGACCCGCAAGAAGACGTGGTCGCCATCCTCGAACTCTAGTGGCCTCCGTCTCCTGTCATCATATGACTTCTGCCAGCTCTGAGTTGTACTCATCCACCACTGGATGACCTGGACCATCTTAGCCGTGGCCTGGACCATCTCCGGCCCCACAAGAGCTGCTAAGATTTCTTCTTTGCCGATAAGAGAAAATCTGGTCTCATCCCCTGGATGAACCACATTCTTTGCCTAATACAGTCAATCCCGACATGGATGATACTAATCCATACCAAGGATGACGTCGTAAGGCCTCGACACTACTACCAAGAGATCCAACCGTTACTCTTGCCTCCAAGGGTTGAGTCACACTGTCAGCATCAGTGTGTGGTAACTGGGTCTCCTCCAGTAGATGTCTCACAAGTGAGGGTCAAGTCAACAGTCAAAACTGGAACCTCTTAGTAACAACACAAAAAAGGACAGGAATGAAAACATCACAAAGGTATGCGTCTTTTATTATTGCAGCTCATAATACAAAGACGTTGCATAATAGAAACAAGGAACTAGAAGTACAAAAGACGTATCCACTAGTTCCGCTCTTGTCCACTTACTCCGAGAGCTCCATGATCGAAGGCCTCAACTGCCTGAAGCTGAGCTCTCCCATGTCCACCAACTCCCTGCGGTCGGGGTGGACCTCCTGGTGGTGGTGGTGGCAACACCTCGAACTGTCTCCCACCATCGGCAACTCAGCCAGCTCCTCTGCCTCGTCCGCCTGTACCCTGCGGACCACCGTGGCCGAATCTCTGTCTGGGAGGTCCCTCTACCGCCTGCTGCTCATCTGTAAGATGAGTCGGGCAGTCTCGAGCCATGTGACCTCGCCCATTGCATGCGTAGAAATGTTTGCCCCTCACGTAGCTGGCTCTCCTTCGGGTTCCCCGCACAACCGAATCTTCATCATGTGACTGCCCATCTGATGGTCTGGCCCGATTGGACCTCTGCATCACCTGTCTACTGCCAGCTGCAGAAGACCCTGCTACGGGCCGTCCTGTGGAGGGTCCTGTCACTGGAGCCTGCTCGGCGAGAAAACTCTCCACTAGAAGGGCCCTCTCCAACACCTCTGCCTATGTCCGAATGTTGAGGGAGATCATCGAAGCCCTGATCTCGTGCCTCAATCCCTGCTCGAAGGTCCGGGCCCGGAAGAAGGGGTCTCGTACCATGTCGGTCGAGTAGCGCGAGAGATCAGTAAATCTCGCCGAGTACTAGGCCACTGTCAAGCTACCCTGCCGCAGCTGAAGAAGCTCTTGTATGCGTACCGCACGGAGGGTGGCTGGGACGAACTCGGAGCGGAAGATGCTCTCAAAGTCCGTCCAGAGGAGAGATGTCTCGTCGTGCACCTCGAGCATCAAGCTCCACCATCTGCCTGTTGCCGCGTGCAGGAGGCTCGCTGCGAGGATCACCATGAGGTCTGCTGGTGTCCTCACTAGCTTGAAAACTCGCACCACTACCTCCAGCCAGTCCTCGGCTGCCTGGGGGTCCATCTCACCGCGGAACCTGGGCGGTTGCTGACGCTGGAACTCGTGCAGCGCGCTAAGGCGACGTGCATCGTCAGCGGCTGGGGCTGGTAGCATCGGTGGCTCGGCGGGTAAAGGTACCGCCGGTGCCTCTGCTGAAAAGGAGCCCTGCACCGAGGCCTCGTCGCTCGGTGGGCTGTCATCACGCTCCACTCTCGGAACCCTAGCTGGCTGCCGTCGTGGGGACATCCTGAAAGAAGAAGGTGCGCCACGGTCAGAACAGTATACCTGGTGAGTTGACACAAGTAATCACAAAGAAAACTTGAACACACATGCAATCAATGTTTTCGTGCATTAAGTCGGAAATCAGAAGTCAGGGTCCTGGTGTACGGATACGTCGGCCGCCGCACCAACACTGGACTCCCTGGACTGATAACCACACCCAATACGCTAAACACTATTGCTTCACAAAGAAGAAAGATCAGAGTCTCCGGTAGAACCGACCACCTCTGATACCAATTTGTCACGACCCGTCCTCGGGGCCCGTGCCGTGACTACCCCAAGCCCGCCTTCCATAGGCCAGGGGCTAGCGACTAGCACCAAGGCGTAAATCCCAACAAAGGGGAAGGCATTGCCTTTGAAAAGTAAACAAGCACCACAGAGTAAGAAAGCAGAAAAGTAAACACTAAGTAAAACTGTAACAAGCTGTGCTCAAAGTAAAAGGGCTGGAAATACAAGCCCAACTGTAAAGTACAACTGAAAGGGGAAAACAAAAACTGTAAAGAAAAGCTGCAGCGTCGAGCCATCCTCTGAAGGTACCACCTGAAGGGTGGGTACAGATAGCCTCCACAGCTCCTCGGTCCAGCCGTCCGCTCCGAGCACGTCCCGCCCAGTGGTCCACCTCCAGGTACCGTCCTGCTCCGCACGCCTCCACCACGGTCAGTGCTGTCCGTCGTCTGCAACCAACACCACGAAGTGCGGGCATAGCCTGTGCAGGGGTGAGTATAAGCTACTCAGTAGGGACCCCGAGACCCCCGATGGTCTCCCGAAATCCACGAAGGATAATCCACAAAGGAAAGATACAACCACGAAGTAACATATGACATGGCTTAGGTATATTCCCATACATATACCTAAGTCATCAATTCCCGTTCGGCTCCAGCGTCCGAGCCCAAGAACAACCCAGCCCACACAGGAAAGCAAAACGTATACCCACACAGGATAGCACAACGCAATCCACAAAGGAGAGTAAACTGTAAATCCACACAGGATAGCTCAACACAATCCACAAAGGAGAGTAAACAGAAGATTCAGCTCACAGAGGTATACATCATCAAAAAGGGTGAAAGAGATGATCAGACATAGACACTGAATCATCTAAGCTGGGACCCACGTAAGATACAAGACCAGCCGTCCTCATCGTTTCATTTATGCTGGGACCCACATAGGATACAAGACCAGCACATAGTCATCTAAGCTGGGACCCACATAGGATACAAGACCAGCACTCTTCATTGATTCATCTATACTGAGACCCACATAGGATACAAGACCAGTATTGAATCATCTAAGCTGGGACCCACATAGGATACAAGACCAGCACAGCTAGGACCCACATAGGATACAAGACCAGCTGTCTTCATTGATTCAACTATACTGGGACCCACATAGGATACAAGACCAGTATTGAATCATCTAAGCTGGGACCCACATAGGATATAAGACCAGCACAGCTAGGACCCACATAGGATACAAGACCAGCTGTCTTCATTGATTCAACTATACTGGGACCCACATAGGATACAAGACCAGTATTGAATCATCTAAGCTGGGACCCACATAGGATACAAGACCAGCACAGCTAGGACCCACATAGGATACAAGACCAGCTGTCTTCATTGATTCAACTATACTGGGACCCACATAGGATACAAGACCAGTATTGAATCATCTAAGCTGGGACCCACATAGGATACAAGACCAGCACAGCTAGGACCCACATAGGATACAAGACCAGCCGTCTTCATCATCGCAGTCCACTGAGGATCTCTGCACAGTCGTCGCCGCAGTCCACTGAGGATCTCTGCACGGTCGTCGTCGCAGTCCACTAAGGATCTCTGCACGGTCATCACTGTCGAAGTAGCAGTCGCAGCCAGCACTAGGGTTCCCGCACACAGCAAGCTCGTTCGGGAGGGTCCGCTCCACGAGCCGAGAGGCCGATACATCAACTGTCACAAAGTCCGAAGTTGATGTATCCAAAAAATCTGTACCGTCAACAGGAACTCAACGTCGCAGACGGCGCGTCATTCGGACGCCCGGTCTGAGAGTTATTGGCATTTTCGTCCCAGGGGCCCGGTTGGTTTTTAAGGAAAAACCAACCCGACCATACTCCACCTACGTCCGAAACTCAAGCGGAGTATGCCAAAAGATCCGTCTCACTTAGAGGAATCCACCAAAACTGACGGCACGTCAATCAGATGCCCGTAGCTCAAGATATGAGCGTTTCCGCTCCGGGGGTCCGGTTGGTTTCGTGTACGAACCAACCCGGCCGAACTCAAAGTATTCTAAAACCTTGATTGCGATAAACTGAAAAGACCGTCTCGATCCAAGGGTCGCGTTGCCGCAGATGGCTCTTCAAACGGAGGCCCGTAGCTCAAGTTACGGGCATTTGACCGAAAGCGGTCCGAAAAACGGGGGGGTCGGGGTCCGGGCCGACCCGGCCCGACCCCCCCCCCCCCCCCCTTGGTCAGCCCGAACCGGGTCATCCCGAACCGGGTCGACCCGGCCCGGCCAGGGCCGGTCTGGCTCGGCTAGTCCGAGCGGCCGATGCGGGGGGGAGCCACCGCCCCGCGTGCCACCCCTGCGGCACCCGCGGGGTGTCGGCCAGACAGCCGGACGCGCCGCGTGACAACCTCGCGGCACCCGCGGGGTGTCGCCCTGGACACCCGGGGGGTGTCGCGTGACAACCTCGAGGCACCCGCGGGGTGCCGCCCTGGACACCCGGGGGCGCCGCGTGACAACCCCGCGGCACCCACGGGGTGCCGCCCTGGACAGCCAGGGGGTGTCGCGTGACAACCCCGCGGCACCCGCGGGGTGCCGCCCTGGACAACCTGGGGGCGCCGCGTGACAACCCCGCGGCACCCGCGGGGTGCCGCCCTGGACACGCGGGGGGTGTCGCGTGCCAACCCCGCGGCACCCGCGGGGTGCCGCCCTGGACACCCGGGGGGTGTCGCGTGACAACCCCGCGGCACCCGCGGGGTGCCCCCCTGGATGCCCGGGGGGTGTCGCGTGACAACCCCGCGGCACCCGCGAGGTGCCGCCCTGGACACCCCGGCGCGCCGGACCCGCGCGGCCGCGGGTCCACGGGCGCCGCCACCTCCGGCCGTCGGCGCCGCCGCGCCGGCGACCCGTGCCGCCACTGGCTTCCGCGTGCCGCCGGAGTCGCTCCGGTGGCCCGTTTTCCTTCTCGTCTGCGCCGTTGTTCCTCCCGGGTTCCGTTCTTCACTGCGGGATCATCAAACATCCGTTGAGGCACGTTCCGTCGTCGCCCGTCAAATCCGCAAAACACGAAGAACGACGGAGGGTTGCCGGGCCGTGTTCGTTTGACCCGCACCCTCCGCGTTAGATAAAAATAACAGGAGAAATTGTTCAACACATGAACCGAAAATTTTAATAAAATAAAATTGTTCATTTGAAACCGGTTCTTTAATTTTTAAAGAACGTTCACGGGAATATAAAGAGGAGTATTCCAAAATTATAAAATCCCTACCTCGTTGGTTGTCGCACGTGAGCGTTCTTCGTGGAATTGATCGTCGCGGAAGGTGGAGATCATCGCGTCGTCGCAGAAGGGTGTCGCATCGTCGCGGAACACGGCGTTGAGTCGGCGAACTCAAGCAGCCGATCGAAGATCCGTCGCGGAGGAAGAGACGTCGCAGAAGAACGTCATCGGCGTCGCGGATCACGGCGTCGCGTCGTCGATTTTCGGGTTGGGCGTTATTCGCGTTCTTCACGTTCTTCATGAAGGAGGAAGAAGATACAAGGATTCTGTCTCCACGAGTAATCCCTAAAAAAATAGAGGTTGGTCTTATTTTATTATTATGCCAACAAACGAAAACGGGTAAGAAACGACCCATCAATTCGTTGAATTAATTCAACGAAAGAAACAGCTCATTTAATTTATGAAATAAACTGCCCAATTAAATGGTCTGTTAAGAATTTAAGAAAACACATCAGATGACTTTCATAATGACGGGTTTTCGCGGGTGCGTTACTTAGCAGAAAGAAACGGCGGGGCTCGTGCGGGCCCCACCTTGCAAATATCCTACCAAGGGGGTAGGAAATTTCTGGATAGCATCCTATCAGGATCAACTCAGTTTAAGCCGTTTTTAAGTGGCTTCAAGTGGTTTCCAAGTGGCTTAAGTGAAATAAAATAAAGTTGTCGTAAAATTATTTTATTTCTTAACTTTAAGCCCAAAAATTAAAAACCACACCCGAGAAAACGCAACTCCGGATGAGGCGTTTCTAAGAGAATACCGGCACTACGATTTCATTGGTGCCCTCATAATTCGATTACGGGCACCGGTTCAAAAGTTAGAAAAACCCGCTCATCCGTTCACTGAACGTACCCGAGCCAAACTTCGGAAAATGATTCCGGGCGCACCGGGCCTCGGAATCAGGTGCCGTCAGAAACTGCGTTCTTGTAAAATTCCAAAGAAAATTAAGAAAAAAAAATTTCCTTGAAATTTATGGGTATTTACATCCAAGAACCGGTGAATGTTTTCAGGTTGCCTACAGAACATGCTATTGTGAACCAGGTGCTGATTACAGAGAGGAAATTTTGGGAAGCTAGTGGTCCAGGCCAGGGCGGTTCAACACTAGTTTCTGGTACTATTTATGCTGGTAAGAGGAAGCAACAGATGAGTTTCTCTCACGGTGGAAGTACTATCCAGGAGATTACTTTAGGTGGCCTGGTCAGGTGCTACCAATGTGGTAAAGAGGGGAACAAGAGACCGCAGTTTCCAAGTGACCTAGTGGAGTGTCGAGCTTGCGACAATATGGGTCATCTGCATTGCTTTTGCAGGACTTTTCTACTAGTTTCTAGTGATAGGGGTTCTGTGAAGACTCCACATGAAGGAGAAGTACTGACAGCTTCTTACCAGTCGAGGAACTAGGATACATCTGGATGTACAGGAGGAGGTGGTGGTTGTAGCCGTGGAAGCCAGACACCAGGATCTCAGAGGCAGAAGGGCGGGAAAGCTCAGGGTAGCCAGGCTTTGTCGTAGGGTCGCGGCACTGGGTAGGCATAGGCAGTTCAACAGACCCAACATAAGTAGGATCTCGGACCTTCTACTATCAGAGGTACTATTCTAGTAGCTTATGTCTTATCTTCAGTACTTTTTGATACGGGTGCTACATAGTTTCATATTTATGCCCATTGTGGAGAGCCTTGGACTCTGTGTTTCTTCTTCTTCTGTTTTTATAACACTTGACACTCCGTTGGGGACTAGAACGGCTGGTGTGTGCCAGTTCAAGGAGTTCCCCCTTGAGGTTCGTGGGTGTCACTTTCTTTGGGACCTCTATGTCTTAGAGATGATGAGCTATGATTTCATTCTCAGAATGGACTGTTTGGTTTCCTTTTGAGTCTTTTTAGATTTATATCGTCTCAGGGTGAGTTTCACTTCACCAGAGGGCTGATAGTTTCTGTACAAGGGAGAATGGGATGTTCAGGCGAGTCGTGCTGGACCAGAGCAACATGGGCTGTGTGGATTCATAGCCCAGATTGAGAGTTTATATCTGGATGATCAGGGGACTTTTCATAAGGATTTGCTTATAGTGGTTGATCATTTAGGGGATGTCTTCCCAGATGACTTTTCGGGTCTACCTTCAGAGCATGAGGTGGATTTCTGTATTGAGCTAGTGACAGGAGAAGCACCAGTGTCCATTCCTTCTTATAGGATGGCTACACCAGAGTTACAGGAGTTTAGGAGACAGTTAGTGGAGTTACAGGCAAAGGGTTTCATCCAACCCAGTACTTCTCCTTTGGGTTCTCTGGTCCTCTTTGTGAAGAAGGAAGACGGTACCCTCAGACTCTGTGTGGATTATCAGAAGTTGAACTAGTTGACGGTCAAGAACCTATATCCCATGCTGGGGATTGATGATATCTTTGATCAACTTCATGGAGCACGCGTGTTCTCGAATATTGACTTGAGATCTGGATATAATCAATTGAACATTAGACCATCTAATATACCTCTCACATCCTTCAGTAGCCGGTATGGTCTATACGAGTACTTGGTTTTGCCGTTCGGCCTCACGAACGTGCCAGCAGTTTTCATGGATCTGATGAATCGTGTGTTCCATCCTTATCTGGATTCTTTCGTGGTTGTATTCATGGACTATTTCTTGGTGTATAATCACACTCGACACGACCATTCCACACATCTTGAGATCGTATTGAGTACACTGAGAGAGCATAAGCTATATGCTAAGCTATCAATGTGCCATGTTTGGATGGACTAGATTCACTTCCTGAGTCATATCATCTCAGAGTCAGGAGTTGCAGTAGACCTAGAGAAGGTTAGAGTAGTAGTTTCCTAGAAGTAGCCTAAGAACATGTTTGAGATACAGAGTTTTTTGTGGTTGGATGGTTACTACAGATGCTTTATACAGTACTTATCTAGCTTAGCATCACTGTTGACGGGTCTGACTGAGAGGGGTGTGAAGTTCATTTGTTCAGAAGCTTGCGAGACAGCCTTTCAAGACCTGAAAGGAAGGTTGACATCAGCACCCATCCTGATACTTCTAGATCAAGGGAAGAGCTATATAGTTTACTGTGATGCATCAGGTATTGGGCTGGAGGCAGTGTTGATATAGGGTGATCGAGTTATTGCATACAGGTCTCGGCAGTTGAGGCCACATGAGAGGAATTACCCGACGCATGATCTCGAGTTAGATGTAGTTGTTCATAGCGTTACGATGTCGGAGAAATTATCTATTGGGAGAGAATTTTGTGGTTTTCACCAACCACAAAAGTCTCAAATATATCTTTACTCAGCATGAATTGAATCTGAGGTAGTGAAGGTGGGTCGAATACCTTCAGTCCTTCGATTTTGAGCTTGCCTATACACTTGGTAAGGGTAATGTAGTTGCTGATGCACTAAGCAGGAAGACTCAGATACATGTAGTGCAGGAGGCCAGTGGGGAGTGGCAGCTTATGTCTTTGTTCTCTAAGATGCATTTGGAGGTACACGACAGTCAGGGGCAGACCTATCTTTAGTCTTTAGCTATGACCTCTACTTTTATGGATAGAGTGAGGATGAGATAGCTATCTGTTTCAGAAGTCCTAGTTCTACGAGAGTCAGTGGCAAGTGAGGACCCTCCTCCAGTGTGGATGATAGGCGATGATGAAATTATGAATTTACATGGATGAGTGTGGGTTCCAGTGGATATACGTGAGGAGCTGATGCGGGAGTTTCATTCTTCATCTTGTGAAGTTCATCCCGGAGTTACCAAAATGTACTGTGACTTGAGAAATTAGTATTAGTGGCCGGGTATGAAGAGAGAAGTAGCTGGTTTTGTTATGAGATGTTCCACCTGTCAGTAGGTGACGGCGGAGCATTAGAGTCCAGTCAGACTGATACAGTAGTTACCCATTCTAGAGTTGAAATGGGGTGATGTCGCGATAGACTTTCTGACTGGGTTGCTGAGGTCACCTCGAGGCAATGATATCGTGTGGGTTATTGTGGATAGACTCACGAAGGTAGCTCACTTTTTTCCAATCAAGGAGACCTTCAATGTTGACGAGCTCTGAAAGTTTTATATCAGAGAGGTCGTATTTCTTCATGGGGTTCCTTGTTCTATCGTTTCAGATAGGGACACCTGTTTTACATCTCTTTTCAGGAAGAGTTTTCAGAGGGCACTAGGTACCCAGGTGCTTCTGAGCACAGCTTACCACCCTCAGACCGATGGTCAGTCAGAGCGTACGATACAGGTGCTTGAGGACATGCTGCGAGCATGCATCCTAGACTTTGGGGGATCTTGGGAGAAGCATATACCGTTAGTTGAGTTTTCCTATAATAACAGTTTTCAGGAACCTATTGAGATGGAACCTTACGAGTATTTATATGGTAGGCCATGCCGATCACCTTTGTGCTGGATGGAGGCAGGTGAGGAAGCTTTACTGGGACCACAATCTCATGCAGGAGACTTCTGAGCAGGTCCAGTTGATTCGGAAGCGGATGGCTACTGCACAGTCTCGTCAGAAATTGTATGATAATCACCGCAGATGACCCTTGGAGTTCGTGGTCGGTGATCAAGTTCTCTTACGTGTTTCGCCGAGGCTGGGACATAGACGGATAATGAGATAGGGTAAACTTTCACCGAGGTATGTGGGGCCATTTTATATTCTGGAGAGAGTCGGGTTGGTTGCATATCGGTTGCAGTTACTATAGAGGTACTGGGCCATGCACGACGTCTTCCTTGTATCTCAGTTGCATCGCTATCATTCAGACCCGTCTCACATCTTTCAGCCAGAGGAGGTTGAGCTTCAGATCGATGTGCCCTTTGAGGAGCATCTGATTCATATCGTTGATAGGAGCACAAAGGTTCTCCGAGGTCGGTCAGTTCCTCTTGTATGGGTTCTATAACAGCATGGCTGATTGCAGGACGAAACATGGGAGCGGGAAACCGATGTATGTGCTCAGTGGTCATAGTTGTTCTGAGAATTATCTTCGCCACCCTTGGAAGGTAAATTCGGGTAAGAATTTCTTTAAGGGGGGAAGTTTGTAAGAACCTGGTTCTTATTTTTGATGTATGGGTTTATTCTTTTCTCTTTTCCTTAAGTTTTTTTGAGAAATAAGGAAAATGGGGGGAAATACCAAATTTTGGGACTACACGCCATGTACTTTTCCACACGTCATGTACTTTGGCCATCTGGGATGAGTACACAGGGTGTCTAGCCATGCTGGTGATGAAAGGTGTAAAAACTGAATACATGCCATGTAGTGGGTATTTACACATCGTGTAGTCAGTCGGCAGGCAAATAGTAATGTGGTGGAAGCATCCGCCAATTGAGCAGTAGTACACGTCGTGTACTCAGGTTTCACATGCCATTTTCTCATGTCGACTGATGAATAGTGTCGTGTTGGCAAGAAGACGCCGAAGGAACATTTAAAAAATTAAAACTACACTCTGTGTACCCAATAGTACACACCGTGTAGTTTTTTTTTGCTTAAAATGAGAAGTAGCCTCCCTTGTTCATAGGTAAGGCTTATAACTGGAGGAGGAGTCGGGAGAGAGGGACGATCCTTCGAGGAGCTCCAGATCGCACGCTGGGAATCTGTTTCCGCCTATGTCGATCACGTTGGGACCGTACGGGTAAGCCTCTCCTTCTCCTTAATTTGTTATTACCAATTCATTACTGAGGGAAAGTTATTTATGTTTGAACAAGTTTTCTTATACCCTAGAACTACGTCGTCTTTGGGCGTTTCTGGAAGCAACGTTCACGTATACCATTCAGGGGGATTTAAGATTGGTGGCTTGGTGTTTAAATTCCAACTGTTGTGCGTTTTTGTGTATCGTAGTGCTTCGAACCCATGTTGGGGTATCGTGTGGTTGAGTCTGTTGCTTTTTTGAATACGTAGAACTGTAAAGGTAATTAAATGTGATTATAAACTGTTGTTTGGGATCGCTACTTGGATCCAGGACCACCCTAGGGGTGCGTTCCTCTGTTTATCCGTTTGGCCAGGATACCTGAGGGTATGCCATGTTTAATTTATGCATTACTTTTTCCTTTAGAGGAATTGTAAATAATTGAATGTTTAAATGTTAGGCATGGCCTGGTTACTTTATAGCCTGAGGGCGTGGATATTGTATAGCCTGAGGGCGTGGTTACTTTATAGCTTGAGGGCATTGATATTTTATTGCCTGAGGGCATGGATATTTTATATCCTGAGGGAGTAGATATTTTATATCCCGAGGGCATGTATATTATATAGCATGAGGGCGTGATTACGTTATATTCCTGAGGGCGTGGTTACTATATTGTCCTGAGGGCGTGGTTATATTATATTAGCCTGAGAGCATGGCTCTGATGAGCAGAGAATGTTATTAAATTGAAGGTTAAATGAATAATAAAAATGAAAATATAACTGGTAAAGTTAATTACTTTTGAGTAATACTTAGTTTATTGCATTTTATTACTTCACACTATTGTTTCATATTTTCACATAGTTAGGCACGGGCCTTTGGTGGTTGGCTACTGAGATTTATTTCTCACACCCTGTTTTGGTCATGTCTTCAGCCCCAACAGATTACTTTTCTGTAGGTGTCGATAGGGGAAAGGGTCCCTATACCGGTACATGATTGTAGCAGAGGAGTAGGGGAGCGTGGGACCGATCTTAGGCTCGCGATGCTGCCGGCTGTTTTGTTTTGTTCTGTTGTACCTGCACTTTCTATTATATCCTATTGTACTATTGTGTAACATTTTCTGGATGTTTTCTTAGAACTTGAGACATGTTGAATCATTATCTATATAAAAGTTGGTTATCTTTTACTGCAGTTGTCTGTTTTAAATGTGTATAGTTTATTACTTCCGTTGTTGTTGTATGTTTTATTTTAGTATTCTGCAATGCTACACTTTGACAAATGAGGGAATAGTTTCCCCACTATCAGACCTAGGCCCTCGCTTTTAGTCGACAGCCTCTAGCATTTGTGGAAATGTGCTTGAGGTCATGTGACCAACTGGGTTCGGGGCAACCATTGAGTGGCACCCAGATTCGGGATGTTAAACCATGTATCTTCCCACACATCCAATGACATGGTTAGAGACTACCCAACCTGTACTTACAGTACACAACATGTACTTAAGAAAAAAAATTTCTTCCCGAATAGAAGAACACATGGCATGTATTCAAAACCACACGGCGTGTATTCTATGTGGTTCCAGACAGAAAGCCTCAGAAACTACTCTGGAGCCCAGAAAAACACTAAAATGATCATTTAAGTTCCAAATTCTGATCCATGAGGGCCCATACTCCCCGCGAAATAAATCTTAGCATCTTATACATGTCATATATAAGAAACACAAGTAAATGATCCACCAAATTCTGGTCCATGAGGGCCCATAACACCTCATGAACCAAAGTTTGGCGTTCATTCAAAGAAAGCCTTAACCAAATCAATGCCCTATCAAAAGCAGGTATTATATCAATGCATCTATCATAACAGCATGCATATCTAGCACAAATTCTATCACAACAACATGCAATCACTAATGTACCCTAAATGGCATGGAAATAATACTTGACATGTGATTTCTAGAAAGTGACTATATGATGCTAGAGATGGTATACCCTAATATCATCGGGTTTTAATATAAATGAAACCTCAATATCATCAACAATAACAGCACAAAACATGTGAATCACCCAATGGTGAAATCAATTAAACTGTAAAATTGAAAAACTAGAAAAATTGAAATAAACAAGGTAGATTGGATTTTCCCTATACACGGGTTAGCTACTCTTGGGAATAGCTTATTACCAAGTACCTATTCCATCCTATCCCTAGCTATAGGCTCCATACAGTAAGTCAGGAAGAAAAGAATCCTCTGATACCACTTTGTAACGTCCCGATTCCGGAAGCTGCCCAGAGACGCCCCATACCCGGTTGGTTACATGGCCTCAAGCGCATTTCCCCGAACGCCAAAGGCTGCTGACTTAAAGCAAGGTCCTTGGGTTTGATATTGGGGAAACTATGCCCTCGTTGGAAGAGTAACACAATATATGTAAAATAGATATACAATATAGAAAGTAGTAAACATACTGAACAACAGTAATAGTGGAAGACTGATGAAAGAAACAACTGGAGCACAAATATATATATGATGCATGATACATGTGTCTAAGAATGCATCCAAACAAGTCACAATGCTGAAATATAGTACAAAAACCATGTACAATGAAAAGAAGTAATAGCTCCACAGCATCGCAAGCCTAAGCTTGGTCCCATGCTCTCCACCTCCAAGCAGTCAAAATCATGAAGTAGAAGGGCGCTTTCCCTTATCTATACCTAAAGAAATATAATCTGTTTGGGCCCAAAATCATGTCCCAAGTAGGGTGTGAGAATAAATCCTAGTAGGAAACCACCAAAAGATCTATGCCTAACAGTTATATGGTAGGTAATAAACAAAATGAGGCATTAAACAAGGACGTACTCCGCAGTAACCAATCCTTCAGTTTCAAAGCATTCAGATTCATATAAAAAGTAAACAACTAATCAAGATGGAAAACACAAACTGGTAACCCTCTAGAAGGTACTCATAGCCTATCCCATCTGGTCCTACCTAGAAACACAAGCAACCCTCTGGGAAGCACACATAGTATACCCCTCTAGTTCAAACTAAAAGGATATAACTAATACTCTGTGAGGAAGCACTCTCAGTCAATTCCCCTTATATTCAAAGTGATGAAGACTCTATGAGGAAGCTCACACGGTCAATTCCCCTTATAGTCAAGAGTGGTTAAAGACTTTCTGAGGAAGTACACATGGTCAATTCCTCTTATAGTCTACTACACCAGGTTCTCACAGCCCTGTGTAAGTCAAACGAGCATATCAATTCAATATGGCCAAATTAAACCTTAAGAAATAATTGAATAACAAATCTACAACATATCAAGCATGTCAGATCAAATATTTACTACATCCTACTATAATAGGAATGGGAAAACATCAAGGAAGGCTAATAGGCGAAATAGGACCAAACATTCCTAAATAGAACATGCATGGGAAAAAACTTCCAAAGCATAGAAATCAACCCTATTCTCATCCAATTAACCTCTACTCACACATACCAGAATAGCAGGCAATTAACAAGGTTAAAACGGTAATCACACAATACCCCGTTAAAGGGTATTGGGAAAAATTTCACATATAACTCAAATACTTTCAACGAAAGGGCACAAACCACCTACCTCGATGTGGGGAGATCGATATATGTGAACCTAAATCCTTGAATCTCCCAAGAATACCATAGATCTACAAAAATGTCTAAAATGTTCAACAGAGGATAACATGAGAAAGTGGAGAAATCAGAAAAAGAAGCTCTAGCAGAAGGAAGATATTACCGAGGCGATCCCAACGCAATTGATGGTTGTCGAATCAGAGATCAAATTCTCGATCGGGGACTCAGAGCAAGATTGCAGTCATACGAGTTCTCTCTGCTGTACTAGGTTTAGAAGAAGGCCTTTCTGGTGATTAGACGTGACCCCAATACATTTAATGAAAAAATACATGGTTTGTACTTTGGAAGTACATGGTGTGTACTTGCTGTTTCTGTACTCCGCTTTAGATGGTCTCCAGGTCACCCCCAGACGGCTGTGTGTGTGGCCCTTACACGGCTAGCACATTCCATCATGCAGCAACAGAGTACATGGTGTATACTTCAAAAATTTCCATAAATTCAACAATTTCTCAAAAATTACCAGAAAGGGAAAACATACCTGAAAAGAATATCTGTGTTTTTACAAAAATAGAAAACCCTATGCTCAACAAAGTTGGTTTGGGTATTGTACTTATCTCTCTAGAAAGGGAAGTGTTTCCATAGTCCTTCCTATTATCATAAGACAATACGAACAATGAGGAAGAATATCAATCTTTCCTCACAGGCCTAGAATTGGATCTCCCGGTACAAGTGAACCACTTGAAATTGAAAGGTGATTCAAATTTGTTAATCAAACAAATCAATGGGGATTATGCTATCAAAAATGAATTGTTATTCCCTTTGTGTGATTACATCAATGGGCTAATGGCTGAATATCCCTCAGATCCAACTTTTTCCTATGTCACACGATCACAAAATGCCTAAGCTAATGCACTGGCTAATGTGGCCACAGCCCTGGTAGATCCAAACCAGGACAAAACAATCATCAGTATTGCCCATCATTAGGTGATTTCACCTTTTTTTCAAACTAGAATGGAGGAAATTAATGAAATTTTCCCTATTTTTGATCCATATGATAATACCATGGGATGGATGACATCCATCATGGAATACCTCCAAAATGGATTAATTCTTCTAGATAGATCTGAAAAATAACAGATCTGATGATGAGTGGCCAATTTCACCCTTTGTGATGATCTAGATCAATAGAAGATGCTTTAAAAATGAGGTTTTGATTGAATCCAGTTCAGGTGTATTGACAAAGAAGAAACTGAAACTATCGTGAAAGAAGTACATGAAGGAGCTTTTGGTGCTCACCAGTATGGGCATAGGCTTTTTGATCAAATCTGAAGTCTTGGACACTTCTGTCCTTCATTGATGCAGGATTGCACATATTTCACCAAGAAATGTAATTCCTTCCAAGTTCATTCCAACATTATCAATCAACCCCTAGAGTTGTTACATACAACTAAATACTCTTGTCAATTTTACACATAGGAAATGGATGTAGTAGGAGATTATAGTCCATTTACGTCTAATCAATTCAAGTATATTCTTACTAATACTGATTTCTTCTCCAAATGGGTTGAGGTAATTCCTCTCAAAGAAGTTGAAGCCAAAAGTATTTTTAGTTTTGTTCATGCTGACATCATCACAAGATTTGGTGTCCCTCATACTATATTGATGGACAAAAAAACCAATTTATGTTATATTGAGGTAAAAAAGTTATATCAGGATTATAATATCTAATCCAACCATTCATCTATCTATCATGAAGTGGCTAATGGATAGATAGAGGCTTTCAATAATACCCTATCAAATATACTCTAGAATATGGTGAATAAAGATAAGAAAATTTGTCCTGATAAACTTTTGCACACTTTATGGGATAGTAATACTATTACTCATACTGCTACTCAGGCAACTCCATATTGGTTGGTGTACTTAACAGAATCAATTTTTTCAATTGAATTTCAATTGGCTTTACTCCAAGTTGAAATCAGTAATCAATTGTCTATAGATGAAAAGTTTCAGAAGTGATTAGATGATATATAATGATTATATTAAAAGATACTACATACTTTTCATCATTTACAAGTCAATCAGAATAGAATAGAATGATATTTTAACAAGAAATTTTACCTCCTCTCATTTCTTCAATGATAATTGGTATTGGTCCTCAGGACTCTAATAAAGCCAGGAAAGAATCCCCCAAAGCCTGAGCCAAAGTTGTAAGGACCTTATTCAATATATAAAGACTACTCAAATGGATATTTTTCCCTAATATCAATGGATGGAGAACTTATTACAACTCCAATCAATGTGAGATTCTTGAAGAAGTACTTTTTGTAACTACACATCAATATATTTCTACACTGCATGACTCTAAACTACATAGCACACAGTCCAAGATGTAAGACATTAAACTTCATGACAGCCTTATGTGTCCATTCTACACAATGTTAAAATTCATAGAATCTTGGTCCTTTTCACATGACATTAAACAGTATGACATCATTTTTCCTTGTTATACAACATTAAACAGCACAATTAACGTCTTCTTTCTTTTATAATAAGATATTTCATGCGCAATCATCACTTATATCAAGTCTACTCTTTAAGTGGCGCATGAGTTTCATTTTTCCCTATGTCTGAATAAGATCTTCATAGGGACCTCAGTTCAAGAACTACGTGTGGCTTGATTATCATCCATATGATATACATAGAGATGCCTAGATCTCCAATCATGGGACCAAACGCAACCAAAAATAAATTTATTTCCCTTTTCTCTTTCTATATATGAATCAGATCTATATAGATTACTCTTTCAAGATACATGGTTTGATCTTCATACCATTTTGTGCCTTAAGTTTAACCATTCTTCCTCCAGAATGTGTTAATATCCCTTGTCTCTCACATAAAACTCAATTAGTGTGGAAATTTATTGTTTCAAGAACTACATTTAGCTTCATTATCATCCATATAAGATACATTGTGATGCCTAGATCTCCAATCTTGGGCCCAACCATTATAAAATTCCCCCTTTTACTCCCTCTGTATGAATAAAATATGCATATGGAATCTTCAAAGAACTATGTATGTCTTGATTTTCATCCATAAGGGATACATAGTGACACCTAGGTTTAATTCCCCGGTTCAGCCACAATATTCATTTTTCATGTTTGAATCACTTAATATCCTCACTGCATGACTCCAAATTTCACAGTATAATATCTTTACTACACAAAATTAAAATGAAAATCACCCAAAGAACTATGCATGGATTTTTTCTCATCCAATTACGATACGTAGTGAAAGCTAGGCCTTAGTTCCTAGTCCCAGCCATGGGATAAATCTTTATCTCTATTCCACATATAATTTAAAATCTAGGTGGAAGTCTTTATTTTGGGTCCTCTCCATAGAAATACCACCAACAAAACAAGAAATGTCACCATTTTACATATGAGTCAAATCTATGTAAGGGACTCCAAATTCGTTTCCAATATTGATTCAAATATTTTTCCTATGAATTTTGCATTACCCCTTTTTCGTATTTCACACTATTAATCATTAATACTTTAAAATATTCATAACCTTTCTTACTGTTTTTGGTGGAAGAGTTTCTAATATCTAAGAACTCTTTTTCTTGACTGTGTAGTATGTGCCCCTAGGTGGACTTTCATAATTTTCCTACATAATAGGTCTCTCAGTCAAAAGAATCCACTATTTGGCTATAAAGCATATTTCCTAGTCGATCATGCATTATACAACCCCCATAATGGGTTTATCAAATAATTTTAATTTCATTCTTGGTTAAAGTGTCTTTTGTCCCCTTAAAGCATTGATGACAATATAAAAGAATATGTATCATAAAGCAGAAATCCATGTATATTTGTGCCATTACCTTTCTATCAATCTAAAAGTCTTCAAGATCATTTTTTACACATTTCCCTTTACATGTGTTCAAAGCAATATGAAATAACCTTGGATCATTTGACAACATATCAGCTACTATTTCCATCATTTTGGGTCCTAGTCATATGACCTAAAACTACAGAGACCATACTTCCTAAGTTTGGGTCAGACATTCATAAAAATCCAATTCCTCTAATTCATTGGAAGTCATGATTGGAAATACTTTTTTCATATTCATAAACCTTTCTCTATAACCCAAACTCTGTGATGTGGAAAAAATATGAATCTCTATAAACTTTCTTTGGATTCTAGTAATAGAATGTCAAACTATTGAGAGCTCGTTTTCCTAAAAAAGTGGTATGTTCCCTTAGGTGGCCTTGCATAATTTTCTTACATAACAGGCCTGTTAGTCAAAGGATACCACTATTTGGTTATGCAGCATATGCCCTAGTCAGTCCTACATAATACAACCCCCATAACGGGTTCGTCAAATAATGATAACATTTTTCTTAGGAAAGACTTCATCTAATACCTTTTATCCCTTTTCTCATATCATTCTTCAGTCAAGCAATTCCCAAATCATAGTTTACAATTCTTCCCTTAAATACTTGAACATGGTGGTATGTTTCCAAATAAATTATCAAGAAATTAGAGAGTCTCAACCCTTTGGTCAAAGATAAAGACCTTAAATTAAATCCATCCAATGTCCTCACTTCATGACTTAAAACTACACAGTATAATGTCCCTAGTGCATGACTTAAAACTGAAAAGCATGATATCGGAAATATCCCTTTCTTACAAATTTTAACCATTCTTCATACACAAAATTAGTGTAAGAAGTGGTTTTCCAATCATGACATATGTTGGTACAGATAAACCTTTATTCTTAAAATCCATTTCCTTGGAAAACCCACCCACTGTGGTCTTTAGTCACCCAAATCTTATTTTCCCTTGTATATCGACAATAAAATGTTAAATTCCATAGAGCTCTTTTTCTTGACAATGCAGTACGTTCCCCCAGAGGCCTTGCATAAAATTTTCCTACATAACAGACATTTCAGTCAAAAGATGTCAATATTTGGCTATGCAGTATATGCCCAAGTTGGTCTTACAAAATATATCCCCCATAATGGGTTCGTCAAATAATGGTAAGCTTCTTCTTAGAAAAGACCTCTTTTATGTTTATACAAGTTTTAGATTTGCTGACCATAAAAATCTTGACTCGAGATTCCCCTTGGATGTATTTAAATAATATTAGAGAAATTATTAGACATTGATCTTTGTTTGCGATCTAATTTCAAAAATTATGGTTAAACATGTTCAACCTTAAACACTAGCCTTTTCTCATCCAACATGAAAGACTCTAAACTGCCAACGACAAGAGATATGGTACTCACCAGATTGGAAACCCACAAAGGGAACACTTCGAAAAAGTGGAGTCCCAACTCACTAAACGTACATTTTTTAATGGTTTATGTAATATTGACCAATAAAAATTCAACAGATACAATGTTTTTGGGGTAGTTTGTATAACCCTAGTAAAAATAAAACTATGCTTACTAGGCCCATTAGCTTAGGTAAAAAAACTGAAGGGTAGAAAGAATAAAAACACTGAGGATTAAAGACAACATGCTTTTCATTTTTGTGTAAAATAATTCTTAGAAGAGCATCCACAAACTGGAGTGTCTCTATCATAAATCACAATTGGTTTTCTAAATAAATTATCATTTTATTAATGGCCTATTGAGTCCCATCAACTACCTATTGAAGTTCATTTAGCTGACCAATTTCATTCTATTCCGCATGACAAAGCACTTCCTTAACAACAGCAATGGATTTTTCACCATCCTTATGGAATTCTCATATTGAGTCATGAAGCTAGTCAAGATCCCCTATAATAATATCTAACTCTTGTTGAAGACACAGCTACTGAACTTCCTTTTATTTAATTTTCTACTTCGGTTCTATCGAATTTGCAGTATGATTGGCCTCATCTTGGGACAATGCTACTTAGAATTTGTTATTGTTAATCAACATACTAGTTTTTATTAGATCTTGCTGAAGCATCTTCTCTTGTTTCCCCTTTTAGATAATCTCTTTCACTGTAGTATAAATTTCATGATATTCAAAACCAATAAATCCCATCATAATGAATATAGATGAAATTCTTGGAATTCGTGAGGTCAGTTACTCGTGGGGAAATTCAGATATTATCTTTATTATATTTTTCAATGCCTTGCAACATGCAAGAAAAAGAGACTTTTGTAGTTCCTATTCTGATTTAGAATCATTGTCATGAGGAGGAACATATTTTGGGATTAATACACTTTAAGAAGTATCTTGTTCTGATCCTTCCATGAAAGGGGTTAATCCACTTACTAATACTGTTTTAGTTGATACAGAGGCTTCACCTTCAGACCTAGCCATTGATGTTGATTATCGTATATGGTGAATTAAAAAATTATGGTTATGTATAGTTTAAAGTGATAAAAAGAGTGAGCACAATCACAATATCGGTATCTCATACCTAACAATTGGTTAGCATCTTGAGAATACTCCTCCCCAATATTATTAGTTTCAACAGTTTTGGTTGACGCCTTCTAATGGGAAATTCTTTCTTTAATTTGCTCAGGATCCTCTAAATGAATATCATAATGATTTTCTATCTAAATATTCACCTGAGCCAATGTCTCTATGATGGTAGGATTGACATAGATATTGATGCTTCTTTTAGGCATCATCGTTGCCGCAGTTTCATTGTATGGAACTAAATATTTCATACAATCATGGTTAAAAAAATTAATCATAAAAAGATTAATAGGGAAACAATGAAAACACACGTTCAATTGGTTCTATATAAGGAACTTCAAAATCTTCTAAATAATTTTTTATATTAACATGTTCAAAGACATCATCAAAAAACATGCCAATGTTCATCATAGCATCCAATGATATCCCAAATCCCATGTTAGTCTCACCCTTGGGGGCACTCGGTGTGGTTGTTTCACAACCTTCCTCCAATAACCTTTGACCCCAAATAGCTTCCTCAACAATAGTTGTGGGGTTAGAATAGTTGTCGCATGATTTTCTGGTGCATGTGATGAACCTAAAGTATCATGGTATGGAATTCAGTTGTTGTTACATTTTGTGTCTCATGAAGTACTATTTATTTACAATAGGTCTCCTCTCTCTTTATTGTAGGAATAGGATAAATTCTGGGAACAGATGCTGGTTCCTTTTTCCTAAATTCCTCTTTAGGAACCACCAGGTTGAAGGAATTTGCGCTTGTTCAGAAGCACCCTCTATATTTTCTCAAAGTTTATCAATGATTTATTTAAGATATGAAATAGAATAAGCTCATGCAATTCAAATAAGTTTAATCACTTTATATGAATAAAGATAAAATTCATGTTGTTAGGAATGCTTACCACTATTGAAAAAACATTTAACTATGGTCTTCTTTCTTCGAAGATTTTTTTTTCTTCACCTTCTTGGGTGTACTTGCATCATCATCTACAAAAACATGTATTGGAGACTCTGTGCCCCTTTCTATCTCATTCTTTATGGCTCGTTGGCCTAGATATATCTCTCCTGATTCATGGGGTGATCCAGTAGCTCCAAGAGAAGTACCACCCAGGCTATATCTTGGTGATAGAACTTTAGATGATTTTCCTTTATCCATCTGCAAGTTAAAATTATATTTCCCCTGAGTAATAATGATTTTACTAAATTAAAATTACAAAGAAGAAAAGAATGTGAGAAAATGGAAACTTACATCTTCAGGATCCACAAAATCACACCATTATTCATCTAACGAAAGGTCAATACCTTCAGTGGTACCACGATCTATCATTTCTTTCACCCTCTTTGTGGTGTGAATTGATTCATCAATTTCATATATGAGAATTTCCAGTTTTAATATATATTTTCTTACTTCATCAGGATTGTTCATAAAGAGAAAATCAGAAGAGTCCCGTAGATCCCCTATTCTTGGAATATGAAATCCCCTAACATAAATCTATCCACGTGGTTTCAGAATCTCAATGAAAACATTTCCATGTTTGAATAGCCAGTGGCCCTATATATTTAGAGTACATTACAGTGGGTTGTGGAGAGGGTCCAACAGTTTTGGATTTTAGTTTCTTCGCAATTATTGCAGTCACCGAAGGGGTATGAGAAAATGGGACTTATTTTTCTTCTTAATGATGGTGACTAGACCGCCTCGGTACAACTTCAGTAGAGATTGATGGTGTGTCTCTATTAACTCTAGAAGGTACATTATATCTTTCATGAGGTCACTTCGGTGATCTTGGAGCCTCATCACCTCCACCCTCTAACTCCAATGAGTCATCCCCTGATGATGAAAAATTACCTTCCAAATGAAAGGATTCCTTCTTACCACCTCTCTTTATCCCCACTTAAGGGACAACATGGTTTAACAATCCTTCATGGTAATATGGGACCTAGTTTTAAGCATACCATATAGTCAATCTTCTTATTGAATCAACGGAAGATAAATTAAATATTTCCCCATTTTTATCCATAGTTGTCAACAACCAACGTTTTCAGGAAACCATCGGATGTTTCACTAATCAGATGTGCACGGGAGGGGATACAATAATGTTTTTCAGACATTTGAATTGATGCGCAAATCTATAAGGAGTATAGGACTTTCATATGATATTATGTCAATCCTAGAGGCCAATACGCCATCCCAGCAAGCTAATAATATGTACTTTTCTCTAAGATGGTCATCCCATCATCAAAAAATCACCCTGTAGGCAGATTCCCATGAGGAAAATGATAAAATACTTTGTACATACTCAACCTAGATTGATTATCATAAGTGTTCAGAGACAAAGATGAAATACCAGAGAAATCCTGAACAGATGGTCAGAAATAACCTCCAATGACCTATACCCCAATTTTCATAGAATATGTTCAAAAATGAGTGGGATCTTCCACCATAACACCTAGAATGGTCCTAATATTCTGAAAGGATACTTCCCTCTATAAATATGTCATAATATCATATGAATTGTTGCCAAAATTGGGGTGGGAAACCCTACCATATTCTTCTTAGCCAGCTTGGACGCGATACCAAAAGTTCATGGCCATATGCCTCCCTTGGAATCTTGAACTGGTAATTAATACACACTGAGGCACATGGCCAGGAATCCTGCAAGACGTGTCTTCATAGGAATTGTGGAATTGACTTCATACCCCCACTTTTCAAACTCTCTTTCTCTAATGTTGGCCAGAAAGTTCCAGGTGTGCCTCTCCTTTCTCCCTTTGGACAGCTGGTTAGATGAGGGCAAGTGGGACCCATCTCCATATTCTTTACAAGGAATATTTTCATAAAATCCTCTAGATGAATATCCCTTCTTTCGTGTTATTTCTTTGTGTTCATATTCTTGAGTTTATAAAATATTTTTATCAACTCACAAACCAAGAATGGTGTCTTTTATGATTCATTCCTTATCACCGTAGAAGGAAAAAACTCATCACACATATATCTAAGAATTGAAGCTCTTGATATATTATAGAAATCCCACAGACTGATGCCTACATCTCCATGTGTCAAATGTAATGAGTTAGTTTCTAGACTCCATCGACTTAGTAAATCTGGAACAAAATCGAAATTCCTATATACATAGGTTTTCCCAACCCATACAGCCTCATAAATCCGAACACCTTTTAATTCATCCAAAAATTTACCACACATCTTGCGCACCCAATACGCCCACATCCATGGGGGTTTAACACCCCCTCTTGGACAAAAATCCCAACTCTTCTTCCAGCCTTTTGATTGATCTGTTTGAGAATCTCAAAAAATGGATGAATAGCAGTTTGGTTGTAGCTCAGGTGTATGTGCTTTCAAATCGGAAGCACACATGTTGTGATTCATCAAATGGGCCTTATCTCTTGTCCCAACGTTGATATATGTGCCTGAAATAGAAATATTGACAGATGAGAACTTGGTATAGTCTTGAAACAAAGAAAGTGGAATATTGTTCTTCGGGTATGGAATGTTGACATCTTGAAGATGTCCATAACTATACAAAGACAAATAATTAGTCTTGGTAAAATTGACGTGATATTTCTTCGGATATTTTTCCAAGTCTGGGAGTGTCGTGTCATTGATGTCAAAGTAGTCATAACTAAAAACCTTCATTATATCTTCAATTCTCTTACTAGCCAATTAATATGTGGTTTCTATTCTATTGGGAGCCATTGAACCTGCAAAAGATATCAAAAATAATCTTTAAATTAAGTTAATTTTTGATGTTTTTGAAAAAGTAATTAAGAAAAATTGGAAAAGGCATTAAGGCGCGCATGTATGAACTTATCGCACAAGTATGAAACTAGTGATTAAGTTTGGCACCCTAGTTCTGGCACACAAATAAAAGTCATTAAGAAAATAATCCCAACCAAATAAGAGCATCTGAGTGAAATGACTTGCATGCTGGGAGCTGGATTTTCGGGAGCCTTTTTAATTTTCTCATAAGTGAAGCCGATATATATAAGGGATGTAAATTAAACTATGCGCCAGAACCTTGTGCACCCATTTACCTTGCACACCCATTTACCTTGTGCACTTCCACTTGCATGCCACAACAACCTATTTTTTCCTTTTCATAACTTTACTTCAGTATAGGATCCTCTTTTCATTCTAGATCCAATTCTAATGGGAGGTTTTTATTGACATTATGTTCTGTCATAGAGTCTAAAAAGTGAAAAAGGGAAATTGTAATGGCTCAGACCTCTCCAGTCCATTACTTTGTGAAAATGTGGTGTTTGAGGTGTTCAGGGAGGTCAAAGTGACTTATCCTCAAAAAATTTCCAAATTTTCAATTCTTTGAATAGTAATGGTAGGTGTACAGTAACGGTAGGTGTAAAGTATCAGTAGGTGTACAGTAACGGTAGGTGTACAGTGTTTCACAGATCAGTTTTACATATCAGTTTCATGGATTGGTTTCACGGATCAGTTTCATAGATCAGTTTCACATATCGGCTTCACAGATTAGTTTGACATATCAGTTTCACATATCCGTTTCATAGATCGGTTTCACAGATCAGTTTCACAGATCGGTTTCATAGATCGGTTTCACAAATCGGTTTCACAGATCGGTTTCACAGATTGGTTTGACATATCGGTTTCACAGATCAGTTTCACAGATCTGTTTCACAAACTGGTTTCACAGATCGGTTTCACATATCGGTTTCATATATTGGTAGGTGTACGGTAACGGTAGGTGAACAGTGTTTCCCGCTTCCTACAATTTTTCACCTTTGACACTTCCTTTGACGTAAAATACATTTAAATAATTATTTTAAGGAATCTTATGGCCGATTCAAAGCCCATAAATCCAATATTAATTATTCCTAATGCCCACGATGTTTTTACTTGGTCAAACTGTGTGGGTTAATGTGATCTTCTTTTAATGGGGAATTAAGCATATCTTAAACTGTCACCCAGTTAAATCTTCAAAAGGGACAAGATATCTTCCTCCCTTGTTATTCCTCTTTGTTCTCATCTATGAGACTCTAGAACTTTTCAATCCACCCCGTATGAGTTTCACAATCAATGTTTACTCCCCAGATTGGTTCCACTCTATTTTGATGCAACCAAGCTGTATCGATCAATCTTGGATAGAAGGTATGTTTTATCGTCGTTCCTTTGGGGATCATCTTCTCATGTTTCTCCTTACCATGTTATAGCATGTAATATCTATGTTTATAATGGGGTTTTTCATGGTGTTTGGTTAGTGTGGTCATATCGTGGCATCCTCAGGTGGATGCAGTTGTCGCGAGAGGAGGATCGTGACCCGTTGTGTGGATAAAGAATGTCAAGAACTGTTTGAGGTAGGGGATTCATTTCTTCTCTTTCTTTAATGTGCAACTATATCTTTAGCATGTTTTATCCCACTAGATGACAATGGAATTGACATAATAAATATTTGAACCGGATAAATAAATTGATATTGATCATATGTTATTGCCTCTTTTTTTCTAGATTGTGTGATATTTATGCTTGTTCTTGATGGAAATCGGTAAAGAACGTAAACCGGGATTAATTGATAATTGTTTGGATAAAGATAAAGATGCATGTGAATGAATCTGGTTCTTGTTGTAATTTGATGTTAATAAAATTGGTGTAGTACGCATGTTTATTTATTTCTGATATCTTACTGTTAGGTTTCTTGAATTTAGAACCAACTAATAATAAATCGGTTCATCCAAGATGGATAAAAGAATTGTTGGTTGTTAAAAGATAATTGCTTGCAGGTTTTTGAGTTACCCTCTTGTTTTTTAAGGGATAATATCCCTATTATGAAGATGTTTTTTTTACTACTGCTTGTGTTTTGATGTGATCCTGGATGGTTATGGTAATATGTGGAGGCATGGAGGCCTTTTTTGGTTGTGGCAGCAGATGACACCTAGAGTAATGAGATTCATCGGTTTATGCATGTGGGTGTCGGGGAGGACACTAGGGATGATGGAATGGGATGGTTGTGATTATTGGATGCTTTCTGTTTCTTTGGTTGTTTATCTTCTTAACTTTTCCCCACTGCTCAAGGCATCTGTTCTTACATACCCTTCTTCCAAAAGAGGCAAAGACACGCAGGGTATGCCATGTACTTTCTATGATTAGCTTCTCAAGGAAGGATGGGTATATTCTCTTGATATAAGCAGAAAAGACTCGACGGGTAGTACATATACTTACCGTGTTGATCCCCCTTGTGTTTAGTAGCATAGAATGTTTTTCTAGAATTCCTGGGAATGTGGGAAAGTTTTCTGTAATGAAAAATTTAATAAATGGTGTTAACCCATGGGGTTGGAGTTTGCTGGAACTTAATGATGAGGTTGTAATTTTGAAGGAACAGTGAACTTGGGTGTGATGCTAATGAATTTTAATGTGGGATTGTTCATAGTTAGTTAATGTTTAAAGAATTAATTAACATATAGTGGAACTGATAAAAAGGGAATGAAGTAATCTAATAAATATCTTTAAATGGTTGTGTGGTTATAGGATACCTAGTATTAGAAGTAGCAGCCCTGAGTCTGAGAGACGTTAGCTGCAGTTGTGTATAAGACTAGTTTATGCCCATAGTGTGGTTGTGAGTTATAGTATATTCTGTACTTTTCATGTTTCTATACGCTACTCCACCCTGTCAGTAAGGGAAACTGACTCCCCGGGGATTCTGAGCCCTGGGGGGTGTTTTTCCAAACATTCTTAGGGGATGATGGATGGCTGACTACCCCCTTTAGCCCCACTCTCTTATCTTGGTAGATACTTGTACTGGCAGGCACATTGCTTAGTTTTCCCCATATATGTGTGTAGAGGGATGTGATTCCTTGTGGTTATTCACACACATATATTCTAGATATAGTTTTTTATGGACTACTATAGGTGTAAAGTGTATAGGTTGTGATGACTTGAGGATCCTTACTCGGTGTATGGGCTGTGATGGCTTGAGGTATAATACCAGATGTATGATACACGTTATGGGAGCTGTGGTGGATCTCAAAAACTACCTGGTTACTTTTTTGTGTGGACTTGGTTGTTTTGTTGCATGGGGTGCATATTGTGGTGCTTCTCCTAGGTGTCTACAGGAAATCCTTTTTGGAGAGAGATGCCTAGGACGTTCGACATTTGGGAGAAGCGGCAAACCAGTGGGGAAGTAGTAGCGAGGTACCCTTGATATTCTTTATTATATGACATATTCTTATATGAGTTACTTGGTGAGAGTATACATGGTGAGGTTGGGAACTTATAATACCTGTTTAAGTGATGAGTTAGTTTCAATTGTTGTTCACTGTGCTTTAGCATGCTTCCTTTACTTTTTCACGGTAGGCTTTGAGGAGGATCCTACTGAGTATATTGTTATACTCACCCTATGTATATATAAACTATTTTTCAGGTCACTTAGAGCAGGTTGGAGATCAAGCTGGTTTATACTATATTGGGGTTGCAGGAGCTGTTCGGGCTTGTGGTTGCTGTTGTTTTTACTTTCTTTTGGGTACTTTCAATTTTTCACTTATAGTTGTAGTACTTTTGCATGACATTTCATATATGCACTTGGGTTTCTTTTATATTCTAGTTCTTAGTTGGAGTTAATTGGTGTCTATCTTATCTCTCTCTTCTGCATGTGTTCTCTTAGAGGGTAATGCCTCCCATTTGTGTGTTTATTATACACTTGGTGGTATTCACCAACCCGGGGCCTACTGGAAGCGGGATTCGGGGGTCATTATCTCCCTTCTCACATTGTTGACCCAGGAGGGGTACACTTTGTGGGGAGGGGGTCGTGAAAGAGTGGTATCAGAGGGAGGTTGAGGGATAGGATGGAGTTTGGAGTTAGGCCCAGGTGAGGTTGATTGGGTTGGTAGGGAAACGATGTCATTCATGTTTAAAATGTGAGGTAAACACTGGAGACCAGCTGAGACATAGTCGTTTAGGGCCCCCTATGATCTTATGTATAGAACTTTAAGTTTACAATGGATACTAAACAAGGTGATACTAGTTTCAGGGTAGAGACCTAGGAAAGGATCATGTATTATTCTTCTTTGTACATGTGTCTGAATGGGTAAACCTTGGGATAAGTTAACCTAAAATGAATAAAAGAAAATAATTAATTAATTAACGTTGAGTCTTCCATATTTCATGTTTAGGAGCTCTAACGGGTTCTTATTTTATAGGTATGGCTCTAGGTCGAAGTCCTCATTAGGTTTGCATAGAAAATGTCCAACAGGCTGCTGTAGCAGATCACCGTAGGGTAGAGGTTGATGACGACAACACTTGGAGGAAGACACTTCGAGAGTTTCAGTGCCAGAGTCTACAGAAGTATGAGGGCTCTGTTTCAGATGTAGTCATGGAAGACTGGTTAGAGGAGGTTGAGATCGGCTTCAGTTTGATTCATGATCAGAAGGAGAAATGGGTGTCATTGGTTGTGATGATGTTGTATGGAGAAGCGGGGTAGTGGTGGTTCTTGTTCCTCAGGGATCGTTAGGAGTCAGCGATCTCATGGAAGGAGTTTCGAGACAGGTTTAGAGTTGAGTTTCTTTCTTCGACTGCGAAGGTGTCCAGTCGCCAGGAGCCTCTTTCCCTTCGACAGTGGAGCTCCAGTGTTTGAGAGTTTGTAATTTACTTCAAAAACCTTTTTACGATATGCTTCGGACCTGTTTCTAGATGAGGAGGCCAGGGCGAGACATTTTGATGAGGTTTTGCATCCAGAGATTCAGCGCCAGGTCACCCCATTTATGCTGAAATCATATCTTGAGGTACTGGTGATGGAAGAGGTTGTCGAGTGGACTTTGGCCAAGACTGGATCATCACGAGAGAGGAATCAACATGATTCCTCATGAAGCAGAGCTGTGGTCCGGGCTTCCCGGTTTTTGGGGAAGAAGAGTTTCCATTCAATCGAGGGTAGGTCCCATCCCTTCACATCTCGTTTCTCTAGAGGCAACAACTCTCAGGCGTATGCCAAGGGATCAAGAGCTTGTTTTTCTTGTGGTGGTCATGGCCATCAGTAGTGGTAGTGCCTGACCTTTCAGAGTAGTCAGCGTGCACCAGGCACTACGCTCCAGGTTCCTCTTTTGAGATAGTTCCAACTGAGGTAGCAACAGCCGGTTGCACCAGCTTTAGATCAACAGAGGGTAGATGGGGTAGGTAGAGGACAACCCCATGATGTTCCCCGTCCTCAGATAGTAGAGTGTGGCCACGGTGGTGGTTGTCATTAGAGTCAGAGAGGACATGGATGAGGTCGTGTTCAGCTTTATGCTCTAGCGTTTCCATCTCTAGGCGAGCTGAACGTCGTTCGAGGTACCCTTTTCTTATTTTCTACCTTAGTGTATGGCTTGTTTGATTCAGGGGTGACACACTCATTCATATCACCTACCCTTGTCCATGCTTTGGGACTTGAGGTAGAGAGGCTTCCAGTGCCCTTGGCATTGACTACGCCAGTTGGAGGTCAAGCTGACTTGTTTTAATTATGTAGAGACTGTGATCTAGTGTTGGGGAAACACCTCTCTTGGGGATATTTCCTATGTTTATGAATACAACCATATGATGTCATCCTCGGCATGGATTGGTTGTATTCAGGGTAGGATATCGTGTATTTATTAAGGAAGACGGTTGTTTTCATTGGTGCGGATGTAGAGAAAGTCGTGTTTGTTGGTGAGTGAGATCCTCATATGGGTCATAGGTGTGTTCCATCCTTATCATCCATGATGGCTGAGATGATGCTGAGTTCTTAAGAGGTTCAACAGTTGGCGTTTCCTAGGGTCGTAGAGGAGTACCCTGATGTCTTTCCAAAAGAGGTTGTAGCATTACCCCCTCGATGAGAGATTGAGTTTGGGATCGAGCTACAACAAGGAGCTTCTCCTATATCAATGTCTCTATATAGGATGACCCCTTTTGAGTTACAAGAGCTATGTATAAAGATTGATGGTATGTTATAGTGTGGTTTTGTTTGTCCAAGTGTGTCACTGTGGGGTGCACCCATTTTGTTCGTGAAGAATATTGATGGTAGTTTGCAGTTGTGTGACAATTATCGTCGCTTGAACAAAGTGACAATAAATAATCACTATCCTCTTCCACAGATTGATGAATTATACGATCAACTAAAAGGTTCAAGTTGGTTCTCAAAGATTGACTTATGGTCGGGATATCATCATATGCGTGTGAAGGATGAGGATATCCCGAATACTACTTTCCGTTGTCGTCATGGGCATTATGAGTTTGTTGTAATTCCATTTTGCATGACGAATGCTCCACTTGTATTCATGGGATTGATGAATTCTATGTTCCTTGATTTCCTATA
Organism: Viscum album; assembly: GCA_963277665.1. NCBI lineage: Eukaryota > Viridiplantae > Streptophyta > Magnoliopsida > Santalales > Viscaceae > Viscum > Viscum album. The sequence goes on from OY728152.1 coordinate 1,393,204,719, forward strand.
CAAGTTCATGGTAGTTTTCATTGATTACATCCTTGTGTACACCACATCTGAAGAGGAGCATACAGAGCGTCTACAAGCCGTTTTGGGAGTTCTTCACCAACATCAGTTGTTCGGGAAGTTGTCAAAGTGTGAGTTTTGGGCTTGAGAAGTACGTTTCTTGGGGCATGTTGTGTCCCAATAGGGAGTAGTTGTGGATCTATCAAAGATAGAAGCAGTTGTGTCTTGGGCAGCCCCCAAGACAGTGTCAGAGGTGCAAAGTTTCCTTGGTCTCACAGGCTACTACAGGAGATTCATAACCGATTTCTCACGAGTTGTGACTCCGCTAACAGCTTTGACTAGGAAGGATCAGGCATTCATATGGACTGATCAGTGTTAGGAAGCTTTTGAGTATCTAAAAGATAAGTTAGTAAGTTCTCAAGTTTTTTGTCTTCCAGCTGAGGGAGTTCAGTTTGATGTTTTCTGTGATGCTTCACATCTGGGGTTAGTCTGTGTTCTCATGTAGCAGAGGTCAGTTGTTTCTTATGGTTCTCGGCAGTTATTTCCCCATGAACACAATTATTCCATCCATGATCTTGAGTTGGCAGCCGTGGTGTTTTCTCTGAATTTGTGGATAAATTACCTCATTGGTGAGTGCTTTGTGGTTTTCACCGATCATAAGAGTTTGAGGTATGTTTTCTCCCAGTGTGACTTGAACTTACGACATCATCGGTGGATGGAGTTATTACAGGAATACAACTTTGAAATATCGTATACACCTAGAAAAGGGAATTTTGTAGCTGATGCACTGAGTCGGAAGTCACGTAGTGATGCTGTGCGTGAATCTGGTGATTCCTGTAGAGTAATGGAAGAACTGTCAGCATTTCATCTTGATATGGAAGAAGTTGGGGGTATAGGTTGTCTTTTTCAGATGATGGTATAGCCATACCTAATGCAGAAGGTGGAATAGTCCCAGTTGGGAGATCTGGAGGTGGAGGTCTAGAGAGATCGATTTGTTTGTGGTGAGGCCCCTGATGGTTGGTCGGAGGATGAAAACACTGAGTGTTTTGTCATAGAAGGATTTTTGTTCCCTTGACGATGTGTGAGATGGTTCTCAGAGAGTTCCATAGTTCTCCTTTAGCAGTACATCATGGTGTGAAAAAGATGTATTGATCCTTGAGGAATCAGTTTTGGTGGCCTGGGCTGAAGCATGCGGTTGCGGAGTTTGTGTCTCAATGTTTAGTCTGCCAGAAGGTGATGGCTGAACACCATGTTCCTAGTGGTCTTCTCCATCCATTATAGATTCCTCAGTGGAAGTGGGAGGGCATCTCAATTTACTTTCTTACTGGTTTACCTCGAGCTCCGGGAGGACATGATGCTATTTGAGTGGTAGTGGATCATTTAAAAAAATCGGCCCACTTCATAGAGATCAAGGAGTCGAGCTCAGTGGAAGTTTTGTCGAGGCAGTATATAGAAGAGGTGGTGAGACTCCATGGAGTCCCTAGGAAGATCATTTCTAAACGAGATCCTCATTTTACATCTAGGGTTTGGAGATGTCTCCAACATGCTTTCGGTTCTCAAATATGACTTAGCACTACTTTTCATCCTCAAACGGATGTTCAGACAGAGTGAACCATCCAGACTCTTGAAGACATGTTACACTCTTATGTTCTTGATTTTGGAGGTTCATGGATGAGGAACTTACCCTTGGTGGAGTTAGATTACAATAATATTTTTCACTCCACCATCGGTATGGCTTGAATCCTTGTATGGCCGGCCTTGCTGTTCTCTGTTGTGCTGGACTGGGGTTGAAGAGTCAGCAATTCTCAGACCAGAACTAGTGAAGAATACAAAAAAGTTGGTTCAGGTGATTCTTGAGAGGATGAAGATAGCGCAAGATCATCAAAAATCATATGATGGTCAAAGAAGAAGACCCTCAGAGTTTAATGTTAGGGATCATGTGTTTCTGAAGGTGACTCCCTGTTGTGAGCAGTGAAGGTTTGGTTGTGGAAGTATGCTTTCTCCCTGGTTTGTTGGGCCTTTCGAGGTGTTAGCTTGTGTGGGAGCTGTGGCGTATCGAGTAGCACTTCCCCCACAGATGAGTCGGATACATGATGTTTTCCATGTTTCACAACTCCGTCATTATCTTCATGATGAATCTCACATCATCGATTGGGGGGAGATCAATGTTGATAATGATGCATCCTTTGAGGAGCGACCTATAGAGATCCAAGACTGCAAGGAGAAGGTGTTGCATGGGCGTTCTATTCCCTTAGTTCGTGTCTTATGGTGACACGGTGGCATGGAGGAGAGTACCTGGGAACATGAGTCAGAGATACATGATTAGTACCCAGAGTTGTTCGATGTTTAAATATTTTCATGTAATGATGTTCCCTTTATGGTTATACCATTCATGTTTTATTTATGTTTTTCTTTTGTTGCTTTTGTGACTTCCTCTCATTTGATATGTATCTAAATGGGGGGTTGTTCAGACCCCTTTTTTTCTCTTTAGGTGAGTTTTGAATTCTCGAGGATGAGAATGTTTTGAGAGGTATCTGATGTAATGGACCAAGCCTCTCCAGTCCATTACTTTGTGAAAATGTGGTTTTTGAGGTTTTCCGGGAGGTCAAGGTGACTTATCCCTAATACTTTTCCAAATTTCCAATTCTGTGAACAATAACGGTAGGTGTACAGTAAAAATAGGTCTATAGTATCAGTAGGTGTACAGTAATGGTAGGTGTACAGTGTTTCATAGATCGGTTTCAAAGATCAGTTTCACAGATCGGTTTCACGGATCGGTTTCAGAGATGGGTTTCAAAAATCAGTTTCCCAGATCGGTTACATAGATCGGTTTCACATATCGGTTTCACAGATTAGTTTCACAGATCAGTTTTACAGATCGATTTCACAGATCGGTTTCACATATCGGTTTCACAGATCAATTTCACATATCATTTTAACAGATCTGTTTCACATATAAGTTTCACAGATCAGTTTCACAGATTGGTTTCACATGTCGGTTTCACAAATCGGTAAGTGTACAGTAACGGTAGGTGAATAGTGTTTCCAGCTTCCTATAGTTTTGCCCCTTTGACGTAAAATAAATTTAAAGCCTTATTTTAAGGACTCTTAAGGCCTATTCAAAGGCCATAAATCCTATATTAATTATTTTTAAGGCCCGGGATGTTTTTACTTGGTCAACCCGCGTGGGTTAATGCAATCCACTTTTAATGGGGAATTAAGCATATCTTAAACCGTCGCCCTATTAAATCTTCAAAAGGGACAAGATATCTTCCTCCCTTATTTTTCCTCTTTGTTCTCAGATATGAGACTCTAGAACTTTTCAATACATCTCGTAAGAGTTGCACAATCAAACTTTACTCACCAGATTGGTTCCACTCTATTTTGATGCAACCAAGATGTATCGATCAATCTTCGATATAAGGTATATTTTATCGTCGTTCCTTTGGGGATCATATTCTCATGTTTCTCCTCACCATGTTATATCATGTAATATCTATGCTTATAATGGGGTTTTTCTTGGGGTTTGGTTGGTGCGGTCATATCGTCGCATCCTTGGGTGGATGTAGTTGTCGCGAGAGGAGGATCGTGACCCGTTGTGTGGATAAAGAACGTCAAGAACTGTTTGAGGTAGGGGATTGGTTACTTCTCTTTCTTTTATGTGAAACGATATCTTTAGCATGTTTTGTCCCACTGGATGACAATGGAATTGATATAATAAATATTTAAACTGGATAAATAAATTGATAATGATCATATGTTATTGCCTCTTGTTTTTTCTACATTTTGTGATATTTATGCTTGTTATTGATGGAAATCGATAAAGAATGTAAATCGGGATTAATTGATAATTGTTTGGCTAAAGATAAAGAGCCATGAAAACAAATCTGATTCTTGTTGTAATTTGATGTTAATAAAATTGGTGCAGCAAACAAGTTCATTTATTTGTGATAGATTACTGTTAGGTTTCCCAAATTTAGAACCAACGAATAATAAATTGGTTAATCCAATATGGATTAAAGAACTGTTGATTGTTAAAAGATAATTGCTTACAGGGTTCTGAGTTACCCTATTTTTTGTTTAAGGGCCAGGAGCCCAATTGTGAAGATGTTTGTTTTACTGATGCTTGTGTTTTGATGTGAGCCTGGATGGCTATGGTAATATGTGGAGCCATGGAGGCCTTTTTGGTTGTGGAAGAAGATGACACCTAGAGTAGTAAGATGCATCAGTTTATGCATGTGGGTTTCAGGGAGGACACTGGGGATCATGGAATGGGATGGTTGTGATTTTTGGATGCTTGTTGTTTCTTTGGTTGTTTATCTTTTTTTCCACAACTCAAGGCAGTTGTTCTTACATACCCTTCTTCTGAAAGAGGCGAAGACAAGAGAGGTATGCCACATGCTTTCTGTGTTTATCTTCTCAAGTAAGGATGGGTATATTCTCTTTCTCTAAGCGGCAAATACTCGACGGGTAGTACATCTAATCACCGTGTTGAGCCCCCTTATGTTTAGTAGCATAGAATGTTTTTATAGAATTCCTTGGAATGTGGGAAAGTTTTTCTGTAATGAATAATTTAATAAATGGTGTTAACCCATGGGGTTGGAGTTTTCTGGAACTTAATGATGAGGTTGTAATTCTGAAGGAACAGTGAACTTGGGTGTGATGCTAATGAATTTTAATGTTGGATTTTTCATGGTTAATTAATGTTTAAATAATTAATTAATGTACAGTGGAACTGATAAAAAGGGAATGAAGTAATCTAATAAAGATATTTAAATGGTTATGTGCTTATAGGGTACCTAGTCTTAGAAGTAGCAGCCCGGAGTTTGAGAGGCGTTAGCTGCAGTTGTGTCTTAGACTAGGTTATCACCATAGTGTGGTGGTGAGTTATAGTATATTCTGTACTTTTTGTGTTTCTATATGCTACACCACCCTATCAGTAAGGGAAACTGACACCCTAGGGATTTTGAGCCCTGGGGGTGTTTTCCCCAACATTCTGGTGGGAGGATGGATGGCTGACTACCCCCTTTGGCCCCATTCTCTTCTCTTGGTAGTTACTTGTGCTGGTAGGAACATTGGTTATTTTTCCTCATATATGTGTGTAGAGGTCTGTAATGGCTAGTGGTTATTCAAACACATATATTCTAGATATAGTTTTCTATGGACTACTATAGGTGTAATGTGTATAGGATGTGATGGCTTGAGGATCCTTACACAGTGTATGGGATATGATGGCTTGAGGTATAATACCCAACGTATGATACACGTTATGTAAGATGTGGTGGCTCCTGTAAACTACCTGGTTACTTTGGTGTGTGTACGTGGTGGTTTTATTGCACAAGGTTCATATTTCGGTGCTTCTCCTAGGTGTTTGCGGGAAAGACTTTTTGGGGAGAGATGCTTAGGACGTGTGATGTTGGGGTAAAGCGGAAAACCAGTGGGGAATTAGTAGCGGGGTACCCTTGATATTCTTTATTATATGATATATTCCTATATGCGTTACTTGTTTAGAGTATCCATGGTGAGGTTGGGAACTTATTATAACTGTTTAGGTGACGAGTTAGTTTCACTTGTTGTTCACTATTCTTTAGAATGCTTCCTTTACTTTTGCACGAGAGGCTTCAGGGATAATCCTACTTAGTATACTCTTATACTCACCGTATGCATATATAAACTATTTTTCAGGTCACTTGGAGTAGGTTAGAGGTCAAGCTGGTTTCTACTAGATTGGGGTTGCAGGAGCTGTTTGGGATTGTGGTTGCTCCTGTTTTTACTTTCTTTTGGGTACTTGTAGTTTTTCCCTTTCGGTTGTAGTACTTTTTCATGACATTTAATATATGAACATGGGTTTATTTTATATTCCAGTTCTGAGTTGGATTTTATTGGTTTCTATCTTATCTCTCTCTTCCACATGTGTTCTCTTAGAGGGAAATGCCTCTCATTTGTGTGTTTATTATTCCCTCGGTGCTAGTCACCAACCCGGGGCCTACTGGAGGTGGGACTCAGGGGTCATTATCAACCTTCTCACATTGCTGACCCAAGAGTGGTACACTTTGTGGGGAGGGGGTCGTGACAGAAATTCTATATAAAAAAATAGGATAAAACACATGAAGAAAATAATGATGTGCAAAGTCTTGAAAATATGATCGCCTTAGTCAAGCCAAGGATGTGTCGGCACACAAGGTACTTGTTCGCCCAGTTCTGGAATGTAATCAACTTGTGCTCCCCACCACCATTTCTCCCAAGGAAACTTATTTTTCTATAAATAGACCCTTAGGGCATTCATTTGAATGGGATAATTTCCCTTAATCCTAATTGCTACTCTGGTCACCCTAGTGCTTTGCTAAAGTATTTTGAAACATTCAAGGTAGTTCTTTAATAACTAGAGTGGATTAATTGAAGGAGGATCATAGGACATAAGTCTTTTTAGTATTTTAAATCCATAACACTTGTGCGTCTAAAGCACCCAACCACTCCGAATAAGAAACACTTGCTCACCACCTATTCCTATCAAGGGAACATGAGCACCCCACTTCTAGGAATACCTGTGAATACTCTTGAAGTCTTGATTCAAGTCTCACCCAAGTATTAACATCTAGTTTTTTCATCACTTAAGTGAACATCAGGTCTCCCAAACCTACTTTTGTGCCCATACTTGCACGCTCTATACTTACTTGGGTTCCCTTCTTTGATTCACCTATTCCCTTCAGTCTATAAGCCATCAAGCCTCCTTCAAATCCATTCATGGCAAGGGTTCTTCTTCATTGTCTCCCTCGTTTGAAATAGAGTTAGTTGAAACCTCCACCAAAACCTCCTAATTTTTCAATCCTTTGGGAAAGGCACATCAACGTGTCTCTTATATGGTTTTGTATATCCGCAGTCAGAGGCTTCTCACATTTGTTTAAAAATTGGCTTAGGATTCACGGAGTGTCTGTGGGTTTGTATATCCACAGTCACATGGACCATTCTCCCATGAATAATGTTGGGGAGTTCCCATTTTGGAGGATTAGGGTTTGGGTTTTGTCCTCCCATTTTCATCTCTAAAACCCAGAACCTCAGGTCTCTTGTAGGGAAGTTATGGTTTACACTTGCTTTTCTATTCAAGAAAATAAGAAGTATCCATCCTATCCTGAGATCCACTCGGATAGCCATAATGGTGTATGCCCCTAACTTTTTTTGTGTAGAAAGTTGTATCCTTTCTCCACTCTACATCCTTCACCTTCACTCCTTCTTTACATTAGACCATTGTCCAATGTAAATAGAATAGTGGAAAGGCTTGTTGCCTCACCCTCTTACCTGGTCGCCTCGGCCTCATCCACCCTCGCCACCATAGGCGCATCCTCTTCCACCAGTGCTGGAGTAAAAATGTGGGTTCCTTTTTTTAATATTTAACATACTCTTGTTTCTCACACCAATCATGATTCACGTGGGATTAAAGATTTTTTATGATCACAACATTTAAAAAATCACTCACCTCTTGAACTATGAGAACTCTGATTGCCACCATAATTGGGATACGTAGGAAGCCTTCCTAAGACCTGAGTTCCATCTCATTTCAACCACAAATGGGCATCCTCCTTAAGAGTAATCACCAAGGAATCCTTTTTAGATATTTATCCCAAACTCATTTCTCTCAAAGGACTACACTCTCCTATGAGACACATCAAACTAAGTGGGATTCGATTCCCATCCAAATGGGTTACGTTGGAATCCTCCTTGAGGTTTAAACCCAACACTTCAAATCTACCATATTCTTATTGGGACATATTACCAATAGGGTCTAATCTTACTTGGAAACTCATATTTTACCATGTTCATTGGGTTTCTTAGAAATAAGTACCACACCAAAACTTTACTAAGCACATTTCTCTAATATTTCCTTACCACATGACATTAAATTGTATAGTTAGGTCCTTATCACATGACCTTAAAAGGTATGATGTGTCCCATTAAGTAGCACTGAACTATGAGAGTTCTGATTCCTTTCACAAGGATACATAGGTAACCTATTTATGGGTATGATCCCAATATCAAAACAAACTTTCATCTACCTAGATGAAAATAAATTCTAGAGTACCCCACTAAGTGTCTTAAAAACCAGTATCATCACAACGGTGGTTTAGATAATCTCTAAATAGTATATGAGAGGATACTATTAATGTAATACCTCAAATAAATATACATGTCTCCATTAAATGAAGAACCTTGAATACATACAGATGATTCTAAATTTCACACATGCTAATAATTGATTGAAAATTTCAAGAGAAACCTATGTAATACGTGGTGAATTAATTAGGATTTGTGAAAATATCTCAAATCTATAAGAGATTCCCGGAGTAGGAAATAATTTCCCCCCAAAGGGTGTGATGATTTAGACCTCCCATACTCTCGACCAATACATGTTCTTAAGTATCGTATGTTCAAACTTAATGAACACCTGCCTTTGGAAAGTAGATCCATTTTGGATAAAGAACTATTGGATGTTTTTGGTTCCCTAAATAAACCCAACAGAAACTGCATGGACGCAGTTATTCATAACCAGAAAACATGTTCCAAGGAACTACAAAATAGACACTAAGGGTTTGGTATGATTATTATGTGAGTCAGTTCAAATGATAGTATAGTTTATTTTTTATTATTGTTCAACATATTGATTTTCCAGTGTGTTGTTTATTTAAATGATGTCAGTTTTATTTTTTATATTCCACTATTTCTCTATTATAGTTGATACATCATATAGACTATTTAATACTTCCTATTATAGAGTTTTAGGTCCCCTTTGGATTCCTATTAATTTTTATAATGGTTTTTAGATGTCCATTATATGTATGGGCCAATCATAATGTTTGGTAGATTTTTCCTGACCCTTGGGATTTATTTATGAGTGAATAGTCTCCCCATAACCTTATTTGGATCTCTCCCCTAGATGTGAGCCTCAGTTAGATGGGGAGGTGCACTTGAGGTCATGTGATGACTGCTTTAAAGTTTCATTCAGGTGATCTAGGCTATGGAATTGCAAAATATTTTCATCTCCTTTTTAGGATGGGATAGTTTTGTTAAATATAGAATAAGGTGTAAGGACCCGTGTTTTTTTGGAATAGAATTTGAGCATAAATTTGAATTTCTTCTTTCAAAAAATTATAATGGGTAAAATGGTTATTTCCCCTAGGAGATGATCTTGGATAATTTTTAGGACCACTATGTTGGTCCCGTGATATAGTTTTTATCCCGAGAATGCAATTTTTTGGAAATTTAATTCGTTTGAACTTTCTTGGAATACTTATGTTCAATATTTAATTAATTAAATATTAATTTATTAACACATGTGCATTTGGATATATGTTTTGAAAAAAGTGTTATATTTTCATTCCATCTCCTTCATTGAGTCCATAATTGGTGGTGTTTCCTTGGTGAGGTATAAAATCTTATCGAGCACCGGGACTAGGTCACTTTTCCTTTTTCATTTCATTTTTTCCTTTCCTTTTTCTTATGTTATTTTCTTATCTTTCCCATTCCATCTCGTATACACCCTATGGGATTACCCTTCACAAAAATACGGGAGAAAAAGGTATATATATATATATAGGGGGAGGAATGTAGGTTCTATTATAGAACTTAAGAGTAGCTAGATCATCATGAAACTAATATGGATCACAGAAATGAGAGAAGATTCATAGGATTCTTCTCAAAAGAATATTTTTAATATTATTCCATAAATACTCATAGATTTAAATATTTTTGGATTTAAATCCATTTTATGAATGCTTAGGACACCATGAGAGTCGTTCTATATATTTTTTGGGAAAATTGGGGCTTTGGGCCATTCTTAAAGGTTTTCCAATTGGAAATCCCTATTACACCTCATGTAGTTTAGGAACACATGACATGAGTTAATTATACTTAAGGGAGATGAATTTTTTAGAAGTACATGGTGTATGTTGGGAGTTCACTCCATGTACTGGGGCTTGTTCATGTAGATGAGTACCTATTCAGACAGCCCGTGTAAGGGCACATGGCCATATATAGTACATAGACACACCCTGGGTAGTACACACATCAGGTATGAAGTACATAGACAACTTAAAACACATGTATAGGCTATGTGAGGTATAAGGGTAGGTTCACCATGTAGATTTCATGTCATTCACATGTTATACAATCTATATAAATGGGTTTCACAAACCATGTCCAGCTAAAGTACACGTCCAATTGTATATGCGAGAGTACACACTGTTTACTAGGGAATAAATGTTGTGTGCTATTTTATTTATAATATTTTTAGGGTATTTCATTATTTTCTACACCAGAGTTAGAATTGGACACATGATTATTCCATTTTGATCATTTATCCATGTATATCATGATGGTACAACCCTTGGGTAGATTTTTGGACTCCTAAAATCTATTTTGGTGCGAATTAGATATAATGGAGAGGTGATTCTTCTAATAGTTAGATTTAGTTATCTCCTGAGAGTGGGATAGAATGGTTGGGTGTTCATACCAACCTAGAGTGATACCTTGATCTGAGTTGGGCCATGAGCCATATCTCTTTATTTATGCTTATAATACTTTTCCTTCATGGATGTCTCCCCTACAAGATGTTCCCTTATAGTCTAGGTGGTTGTGAGATTTGCTATTTTAAAGGATCCTAAATAGGATGCTTCCTCTTGAATTTCAACTTAGAGGATGATGTGTGGGATTATGTCCCTTACTTATTCCTCATATGATCCAATGTAGGAAGCCTTTTCTTTGCTATACTTTTCAATAATCACCTGAAAGATGCCTCCATTTATGGTTTGACTATGAGGATCCTATGAAGAATGTGTCTGTATGTTTTATTTATTGGGATTACTTATAGGAAACCTCTATTGAATTATCGATTTTAGTGACCCCATGTAGGATACCTCTCATTTTCTTTAACTTAGGGGACTTAGTGGGTATCCTGGTGTTTGACTGACCCTGATCTAGAGAATTGGGGGTGTGGGTAGAGATGGTAGGGGCTGCCACCTTAGAACCTATATCGAGATCATAATCTCAAGGGACTATAGAAGTAGTTGGGAGTTTAAGAATTCATCCACCCCCACTCTCTTATTTATGCATTCACCTAGTAATTCATGTTGCAGATATGATGTCATTTGTTCTTCCTAGTATTTGGATGATGAGACTACCACAATGTGATATGTGTTTGGGATTCCCATTGGTATTTCTTAGTATCCAACTTATAATCAAATTTTGATCAACTGTTATACTATTATAATTCCAAGGGGAACACCCTAGGATGTGAGAAATAATATTGTTCCATGAGTGATAGTCGGCATCCTTATATGGATTTTATTGGATGGACTCATAGGGTGTTTGGTATATATATTCCTTGAGTGATACATAGATTCCCATGTTGGAATTCTATAGAAAGACTCATAGGGGAAATGGATTATATAAACCCTTAGTGACACTAGGATCCCTATATAATAATTCATTGGATAGACTCATAAGGTGATTGGTTTATATATTTCCTGATTTATACTTGTATTCCCATTTAGGAATTCCTCGGAAAGAATCATAAGGTGATTGGTTTTTATTATTCTGTGAGTGATACTCACCTTCATTATATGGAATGCCTTGGATGGACTCATAGGGTGAGTGGTTTATGTACAACTTGAGAAATATTCATGTTCCTTATGAGGAATTCCTTAGGTAGGATCATAGGTTGATTGATTTTATATATATTCCTTGAGAGATACTTGGGTTCCTTATGTAGAATTACTTGGATGGGATAATAGGATAATTGATATTATATGTACACCTTAAGAAATGCTTACTTTCTATATTCATAACTCCTTGGACAACATCATAGGCTAATTGATATTATATGTACGCCTTGAGTGATGCTCAGGTTCCTTACATAGAATTCCCCAGACAGGCTCATATGCAGATTGATATTATATATACCATGAAAAAAACTCAGTTTCCTTACGCAGAACACCTTGTATGGGATTAGAGGTTACATGCACCACAATAATCCATGGTCAATACCTTTTTTCTGCATATAGAATGCCTTTGATGAGATCATTGTTTAAATGGATTATATACACATTGAGTGATACTTTGGCTTCCTGCATAGGAATTACTTGGATGGAATCATATGGAAAATAGAATATATATGACATGGTTGATACTTGGATTCCTAGGTAGGAATTCCTTAGACAAAATCATTAGGGAAATTAATCATTTAATGCCATATTTTCATCACATATGGATTCCTTGGTTACATACCTCAGGTCTGAGATTTATTTATATAAGTAAAAGTGTTGTATATATAGGATGTTCATATTATACATGGAATCCTTCATTTATAGTGATTGGAGTGGGTATGGGTGAGCCTAGGGTTTAGACATGTATCCTCTTATGGTAACGTAGCTTTCTCAAAGAAATCTACAGTGCTCGGAGAAGTTGGGACTAGAATTACAAACACATGCATAGACTAATTATACATGGCTTGAGTGGAATGATATCAAACTCAATTCATTCTTCATAGGACTCTTAATTGATTGGGAGTATGGGCCCAAGGATTGGATGTGTTATGGTTAATTTTATTTTTCAACTAACTCTTGTATATATATAAATATATATATTTTAGAATATATATATATATATGTGGGAATATATATATATACATGATGGAACATTATCCAGTTAATTGTGATCATGGTCCCAAGGATTGACTATGGTTACACTTTATTTATTTTATTTATAATTTCTATTTGTGTCTTGACTAGGCTTAGTATATTACATTAGCATGAACTTATGATAGCAGATTATAGGTTCACCATTAGTGTGTCCTACTTAGACTTATTTCTCACCCCCTGTACGTACACCTAGGTGTTCATGAAGACCTCATGTCTGCTTTTAGGTTGAGTATGAATACATAATGGCAAGGATGATGCCCATGGTTTCATGATCAATAAGAGATGCTTTTGTGGATTCTTATGATCAGGTTAGAGAAGTGCAATATTTTATGGAGATTGGGTATGTGGTCTGGCTCAAAGTTAGTAGTGGAACCCTAAAATATTATTTTAGTTTGTTTTTTGTACTCATATATATATGTTAGTGTACCTATGGGAAATCATTTTTTTATGTATGATATGGACATTCATGTCATTATTGCATTTTTTTATATTTACAGCATTCTTTTATTCCATTTTATTTAATAAATTTTCACCCTTTTTATTAACTACATTGGAAGATATCTATTTGTTTATACTTTTTTTACTCTTATATAAGGACATAGTCTCTACAGGGACACACCATAGGCCCCCATTGACAGTCATCATCCTTTTTCTTATACATATTCATTCTTGAGGCCTTGTGGTGAATAAACTCAGAGCACCAGTTTTGTGGAATCTGGGTCAGGATGTTAAAAAGTGGTTGCAGAGCTATTTATTTCATGTTGTATTAATATTTAGTGTATGGTAGGATGTATTATTAATAATATTTTAGAAAATATGATGGATATTAGACTGGTACATCAAGAACACTTGTCCCAGTAAGAAGTTCATGTTACCAAAGATATGGGATTAGTATTCCTGATATGAAATGTTACAGTTTTATATGTTTTTTCTTTGAGAAATGCACATCTTCTACTCAGTGATGATTTATTATAGATTTATGGATCTTTTCTCATTGGTGAGAGGCTATTGATGGATTTCATGATCTTAACCCATTGTTAAGAATCCAGTGTTTGATTTTTACTCTTGTCCAGTAAATACAAGAGGTGCCTCATGCATTATATTTGCCATGTTGGTCCACATGTTATAAGAGTGCTATTGTTTGATTTATTGAAGTTAGAGGACAACTTTTTAAAGTTCATACAATATCCTAAATGGTGTATTCCCATATAGGTTCTTGGTGGAATTTTACCCAATTGTCATAATATTCATATATACATATTACCTTCTGAAGGAAAGATATGTGAATCTATGGTGAGATATTTGATGGTGAGGTTGATGACTCGTTCCTCATGTATGTGAGGTGAAATTATCCTGGTAGAATGATAGAGAACCAAATTCCCATGTGGGTAATTTTTTCTAAGGTTTGATTATTTGATGTTTTAGTAACAACCTATATGGTGTTTTCCTACATAGCATGAAATGAGATTCTTATTAACTAAAAATCATGCTTATGATATGACATGGATAGATGAGGCAATGTTGTGTGAGTAATTTTATCCCACATAGATCAACCTTGGAAGCTAATTCTTTCATTTATAGTGTTCTATTTAGGTCATTATGTATGATTCCTATAGATACCTAAATGTTTATAGTAAATTTTACCTTGAGGGGGTATTATCATATGTATATTACCAGTGACTGTTAGTTTATTATATTTTCTAGGTTTATATCCTGAAACTTTTTGGGGGAGAACCTTATGAGGATGATCAAAGAGGATGAGGCCCCATGTAGGATGATTCTTGAAAGTTTTTACCCTTTTGGGTTGATGTTTTCATTATCACTTTTACAGAGAAAATAGACAGGCGCATTTGATTCCTTATGTTGAGATGAGTGCCCGGATGACGCCCCATGAGATGTGACCTTGCTGAGATTATTGACCATTGAGATAGGTGGCTAAACCTAGTAACCCTCATATGAGACTTGATCAGTATGGCTTAGTTGGAGACCAATAGTCCAATATTTTTTACTTAGAAACATGAAGTAAGATGTTTAGTTATATTGAGGGAAACAGAAAAGTTAGTTTGTCCTATGTTTATGTATGTTGTTTCAAGAAATGATATTGATTTTAGACTTTCTCTAAGACCGATGCATAATAGGTGATCAATTTTTGTGATATAGGTGGGTTAATTACTACTAGTTATAGGAAATCACCTAGGGTGATTATGTTTCAAGATTTTATTCGACAAGTAGGACTATTTATGCACCTCTCCCAATCAACTATTATTTGTGCGGTTGAAATTTAAATTTCATAAAATGAGAGTGTGTGATAGGTATTCATGGAAATAATCATGGCACAAGTGAGGTGCTCAATTTTGAAGAGGGTGTCCAAGTAATTTTCTAGTTTAATGAGACTTAGGTTTTATGTATCTTGGATAGCTTAAACTTGTGATAGAAAACTCCTGGGATTATGAGTCAGGTGATGATGGAATGCATTAGTTGTGCACAATACTGTTTAAACTGAAAATCAATGAATAGTCATATGCGAGCTAAGGACTAATAGTTTTAAAGAAATGTTGTCAGAATTGTATATAGAGAGTTGTGATTAAATGTTAAATTTCCCTTCATGGTATAGGAGTCCTTAAGAATAAATCATTAGAACATGATTTTTTTGAATCATATCAGGACTTGGACACTTATTATCATGAGATGTGGTTTCATGAGTTAGTTAAAGGTAAGTGTGTACTATTTGATGAGAGTGTTTCTTGAGAGAGAAAGAAATATACACCAATCAATAGACTGTTATCATATTACTCAGTAGATAATATCATGAAATTTATCTTAACATATCTCTGAGTATGTTGAGGGAGAATCTGTTTTATGCTAATCTTTTTAAATATCTTTTTTTGTTTGATGAATGGACCTATTTTGGTTACACTTGAGGAGGATTATAAGGTATTCCATATGTTGGGGAGTTCACCATTGGACATTTGAGGTTTGTTACCCTCATGGTGAGTTAGAATTCGACATTTTCCATGGAAACCATTCTTGAGAAGCAGTAATGAGGTATGTTTTGATTCTTCTATGTTAGTGATCTTGTTTGAGTGGTTTTGGCCACTTTGGCTGTTATGATTGATGTTGGATGGGGGGTATAACTTACTTATTGGAGATTGATTGTGTGGAGTTGATAAGGATACTCTTTTGTGGGTATTATCTGATTGGTAATTATTAAACACCTTCCTTGATGGAAGATTTGTTAACACTAAGTGATAGGTTTGTTGGATGAAAAAGATAGCATAGTAGTGAAGATTCTCTAGGAGATATTATGTCTATATTTTACCACCAATGTTTCCTAGGGATGATATGTAATATGGTGGGGAGATTGTGAAACCAATGTTTTCCAGACTAGAATTTAATCAGAAATTTTAATTTTTACTTTCAGATGCCTATAAGGGGTAAAATAGTCATTTCCCCTTAGAATATGATCTCAGATAATTTTTATGGCCTTTATTTTAGTCCTAAAATAGGTTTTTTATCCTTTGATATCGGTTTGGTTGAAATATGAGACGTTTTAATTTTCATAGAACAATTAATATTTTATATTTAATAAATTAGTTATTAATTTACTCACACATGTTATTTATACTATATATTTGGAATGGAGCATCATATTGTGATTATATCTCTTCTGTTGAGTCCAAAATTAGATGTTTTACTTAGGTGAGGCATAAACTCCTATTTGGCACTAACACCGAGCTTGGGCCAAGGCCCTGTTTTCTTTTTATTTCCTTTTACTTCCTTTTATTCTTCTTATTTTCTTTTTATATCATTTACCTATCTTATCATTAATTTCTTGTGGTCTTCCCATTCAGGTGACTGGGAGAGAAAAATGGATAGGTAGAGAGAGATAAATAGAGATAGAGAGAGGAAGGGATGTGTCACTTTAGATCTCAGTAGGAGCTAGTTCATCATATGGTAGCTGTGAATCGTTGAAATGATCAAAGCATTAGTGGATTCCACCAAAGGGTTGTACATTTTCAATATTATACTATAAATCCCTATATATTTATCTATTTTTAGTTCTAAATTTCTCTTATGACAACTTGGGACCCCTTTATGGCTAATCTATATCTTTGGTAGTAAAAATCAGTGTTTCAAGTTGTTCGTAAGGGTTTCCCATTTAGAAATCCTAATCACATTGTGTATAGTTTAGAAAAACATATTGTGTGTTCTTATTATTCGGGGAAGGTTTCCTTTTAGAATTATAATCCATGTACTAGGAGTAAACTCATGACCTAGTTCATGTTCATATATCCAAGTACCTGGAATGATAGCCCATATAGGGGAACTTGGCCATGTAGGGTACACAGCCAGACCCCAGGTAGCATACATGACATTAATGAAGTACACGGCCAGGATAAGAAACATTGTCTAGGCCATGTGAGTTGCACAGTAAGGTACCCCTATAGGTTACATGCCATGTACGTGTTATATAGATGGTATACATGGGTTCTACTTTCCATTACCTACTAAAGTACACCTCCAGGTGGAGATGCGAGAGTTCATGTCAAGTACTAGGGTATGCACATCATGTACTCCTTTCTTACTACCCTTTTTAGGGTTTTTCATGATTTTACACCTTAGAGATAGAAGTTTAAAAACAATTTAGTCCATTTTGATCATATTTCTTCTTATATCATGATGGTACAACCCTTGGGGTGATATGAGGACCCCAAAAATGTGCTTTGGGTAAAAATAGATATAATGGAAAGGTGAATCCCTCAATAATTAGATTAGATTATCTCATGAAAGTGGGATAGATTTGTTTGGTGTCCAAACCTAACTAGAGTGGAAAATTGATCCGATATGGACATGATCTATCAATCCTTATTGATGCTTGTATAGGTTTTTCTTCAGAGAAGTCACCCTTATGAGATGTGCCCTTCTGGTCTAGGTGTTCATGAGATTAGCTGCTTTCAAGGATGCCTCGTAGTATTTCTCCACTTGAGTTTAATCTTAGAAGATATTGTGTAAGATTCCATCCCTTACATACTCCACTGAGGATCCTTTGTAGGATTACTTTAATTTCTTATAATTTTTTTGAATCCCCTATAGGATTCATCCACTTATGTTTCATCCAAGGGGATCCCATGTAGGATGCCTCTTTGTCTTTTCATTCCAAGGATCCCATGTGGGATGCCTCTACTGACTTATCGATTTTTAGAATCCAAAGTAGGATTCCTCTCTTATGTATTGACTTAAGAGACCCAGTGGGAACCCTAATGTTTGAGCAATCCTATTCTAGTTCATTGGGTGTTTGGGTGGATATGGTAGTGCCTGTCACCTTAGATCTCATACCAAGATTTTAAGACCAAGGGGATATGATAGTAGCAGCGGCTTTATACATTATTCCACCCTCACTAATTTATTTATGTATTCACCTAGTTATTTATGATGCAACTATGATTCTAGAGGTGTTTCCTAGTATTTTGCTGATAAGACTAGCATGATGTGATATATGTTTGGGGTTCCCATAGGTACTTCCTTGAATTTGGATTCTATGCCCCTTTTGATCGACTATTATACTATTAATATTCTCATAGTTACTTCTTAGGATCCAACTAATTGTATTATGACTTGATTGATACTTGACATCCTTATACAGAATGCCTTGTATGGACTCATAGGGGGAGCAGTTTATATATGCATAGAGTGATACTTGTATTACATTGTAGGAATTACTTGGATGGACTCATAGGGTAAGTGGTTTATATATTCCTTGAACGACACATAGATTCCCATGTAGGAATTCCTTCGATAGAATCCTAGGGAGAGTGGTTAATATATTCATTGAGTGATACTGGGATTCCCATGTAGAAATTCCATAGACTGAAACATAGGGTGGGTGTTTTATATTACACCTTGAGTGATATTAGGATTCCTTATA
The DNA here is from genome assembly GCA_963277665.1 of Viscum album. Classification (NCBI taxonomy): domain Eukaryota; kingdom Viridiplantae; phylum Streptophyta; class Magnoliopsida; order Santalales; family Viscaceae; genus Viscum; species Viscum album. The sequence goes on from OY728152.1 coordinate 1,393,223,331, forward strand.
TGGAATTTTGTGGATATAATCATAGGGAATGTGGTTTATGTATTCCTTGAGAAATACTCAGGTTCCTTACATAGAATTCCTTAGACTGGTTCATAGGAATATTGATATTATATGTATTCCTTGAGTGATACTCAGGTTCCTTATGAGGAATTCCTTGGATGGTCTCATAGGATGATTGATATTATATGTATTCCTTGAGTGATACTCGGGTTTCTTATGCATAATGCCTTGGAAGGGCTCATAGTCTGGTCGATATTATATGTATTCCAAGAGCAATAATCAGGTTCCTTATGCAGAATATATTAGGTGGGATGATAGGATGATTGATATTATATGTACCATGTGTGATACTCAATTTCCTTATGTGGAATGCCATAGATAGGCTCAGAGGTTACATTATCTACATTTATTCATTGGATATACTTGTATTCCTTATATCAAATTCCCTGGATCGAATCATTGTTTAAGTGGATTATACACCAAATAGAATATAATCCATGAGTGACGCTTGGTATTCCTTATATGTATTCCATGAGTGATGCTTGGTATTCCTACATAGGGATTACATGGATGGACTCATAGACCAAATAGAATATATACACATTGAGTGATAAATGGATTCCTCGGTAGGAATTCCTTAGATGGACTCATAAGGAAAGTCAATTATCTAATGACTGATTTTCATCATACATAGATACCTTAGTTACGTACCTCAGGTCTTGGTTACATTTATATAGTTAAAAGGTTCATATCTACAGGATGTCCAGTTCTTACTTAGAATCCTTAATTTATAGTGATTTCATGATAGTTCATGTGAGCCCAGGGTTTTGAAAATGTATCCTCCTATGGTGACATAGATTTCTCTTAGACATTTTTGGCACTCTTCGAAGTAATCACTATTTATTAAGATTATTAACCCAAGGATTTAATAATTATACATGGCCTTAGAGGCACGACATCCAACTCAATGCCTTATTCATAGGATTTTGAGTCGGTTAGGATTATTGACCCAAGGATCAGCTTCATTAAGGTTCATGTTATTTTTCACCTTAATTATGTATATATATACTCTTTATGTATATATTTACTAGAATATATATATATATACACATGTAAATATATATATACATATATGATGGCACATTGTCTAGTTAATCAAGATCACAAACCATGGGATCGATTGTGGATTCATATTATTTATTTAATTTATAATTTCTAGTTGTGTCTTGTCTAGGATAAGCATATTTTATGATAACCTACTTATAGTAACAGATTATAGGTTCATTGATGTGGGTGGCCTATTGAGATTTATTTCACATCCCTTATACATGTACCTCGGTGTGTGTGTGTGTGTGTGTGTGTGTCTACCTTAAGTCTGATTTCAGACTGATCATGGATATATGATTATAGGGAAAAGGCCTAAGTTTTCATGATCAATAAGATCTACTCATGTGTATTCATATGGTCCATATAAATCAGTTCTACAGTGTCTAAAGAACAGGTATTTGGTTTGGATTGAATTTAGTAGTGGATACCTGTACTTTTATTTTAGTTTCCATTATGTAATCCTGTATATACGGTCGCTTGAGTGGGAGATCAGTGTTGAATGTTAGACATTTCCATTTGGGAATTTAATGAATTTAATTTATTATTGAATCATGCTTTTATTTTAGTTTTTTACCACTTCCTCACTCTGTTTAATTACTTATTTATATGATATCTATTTATTTACACTGTTTTTAACTTCAATATGAAGGCATAGTCTCTATCACCACAAACCAACAAGTTTCTAACCCGAGACTACCCCAATCCCTCCTCCAAGAGCCTAAGGGATGATGACCAATGCTGAGTAGGTATATCCCAAAAATGGGAGGAATTTTCGTAGTGTTCATGTACACATGCACACATATCCAAGAACAAAAAATGTGGAAATTTAAAACCATTGAAACCAATGCATGCATATATATATATAATCCAAAAACTGTAGTATGATAGTAAAGTATTGAAACCAAAAAAAGGTCCAAATACAAGCCCAACCAAAAAATATAGTGTCTAACCTGATCCAATGGGAAGGACTAAGTTTAAATGTAAGATCCCAAAAAACACTTCAGTCATACAAGATCAAGCTATGCTACACTAGCTCTATAATCTACAAAGACACCGTCAACATGGCCATCATCTGCATAAGATAGGACACATGTGGGTTGATAACATGAAAGGCTATGTATAAAAATACCTAGTAGGACACACCAAAAACACTAAACATGAAGAATCAAGTATTTTCATCTCACTACAAGAATATAATAATCAATGTATAACAGAAACACCCAGATATACTCAGGAAAGACACCATGCCACCAGGAGGTCATAACCAACCACCATCCATAAGATTATACTTAAAGTAATGATAGTTCCGAGAGAATACACTCCACAATACATGCTATCAAAAAAGACTCTCATCCAAGAGGTCAAGGTCATTGGGCCCAGCCCAAGAAATATCACGAGTCTAATAAGTCCATGATACTTCAATTGGGAGTCACACCTAATACATTGGGGGACACAATGAACCCAATCTAGATCAACCTGTTATATAAAGAATTATATTCCAATGATACCATGAACCCAAATAATACAACCTTATAGATGGAGGATCAAAACCCTGGTCATATTTTTTATACTAATTCCACAAAACCCACCAAGTGTGTAAAGATTATAGAGGATCACACTCCAATCTCACGGAGGGACACCACAAACTCTATCTAAGAATAAACCACCATAAGGGATCATAATCCTGTGATGTGGATGAAATTATATAATGTATCCATGATGGAATCACCAAGGGAATAAACTCAACCAATATTGGTCCATTCTAAAGAAAATAAGATCTTCAGGCACTATTTAAGGGGGTACATGGCATGTAATAATGGTACATGGTGTGTACTATGGGTACACGACATGTCCAGTTATCCCCAAACATGTCCCTATGGTAAATACTCACATAGTATATAAATATATGAATAAATAATGGGTAGGAAAGGTACATGATGTGTACACATCACCTGACACATTCTTGTGTGCCTCTAGCCATGTATGTGTACTTCTGACCGTATCCATATACCGGCCTATGTACACCTATTCATGTTTTTGGCATGTTGTTGGCCATATACTCCTAGCTGTGTCCATGTACCCTCTGAGGTACATGCTGGTCCAACTAGGAAGGGGTCACACGCTATATGAAAAGGGTCACACTCCTAGTGATACTTAACTTCATCCTAAAACCCTATCCCCCACTGAAAGGGCCCTACATGGAATTTAATTCTGCATTACATGCTATCTAAATAAGTATTTTCCAGATCTGCTACATCTTCCACTACATTGTCCCCCATTTCATCATTGAAATCACCCATACTGAATCATGTAGATCGGTGGTCTTTCAATCCTCTAGTAACTATAGATTGTTATTTTGGGCCTCGAATCCACTTGAAAAATTCCACATCGATCCATCCATAGCCTCCACATAAAAACTGGGTAGAATGGATAACAAGATACCATTCTAATCCACATCTGATGAACATGTAAAGAACATGAGTGAGAAAACCATAAGTGATAAGATGAGAGGAATGAAGATCAGCCTTTTTTTAATTAGACCTCAATTCATTGTCATAGAAAGGGATAAACAAATCGGTATAATCATAGAAAACAAATAATATTTATATAAAATTAAATATACCGATGATGTGTGTATTAATTTTTTTAAATTGATTTGAATTTATCTGTCATTATGAAATGGGATGGAAAACATAAAATTAAACACCCTACCTGGAGATTGGATCAATCATTTATGAATAGTGGTTTTGTGATGTCGTCACTAATGAGATCCATAAACTCTTTTGGGGTAATGGTCTATGATCTGGTCTTGATCCATCATCATTCACCAAGATTTCTCTCTAGAGATTATCTAGATCTCCAGGGTCTGAGCAGCCGACCCTATGGAAATCCTCACAACCATATAATTATAGTATATCTAGTTTATAAAATAAATAAATCATAAAATAAGTTCCTTAATTAATTTAATTTATTAATTTTTTACTAGAAACAAAATTTCACAAACGGTATATGATGACAAATACTATGTCATTCCTAGGGTAAACATTGTGATCTGGACTAAATAGTGCCCTTATATTTCTAATCTGGGATCATGTTTATAATTTATTAAACTTTTTTGGAAGACTATGTTCACATGCTATTTAATATATTTAATATATTTCAAACATTTATTCTGGACCCATTGGGCCTTGGAATTGCATGATATCTCAGCACCTAGTCTCAAAAATAATTCATATAATATTTGAAAGTAATACCTAGAAAATATTATTCATTAAATTATCCCTAGCCTATGAATTTAAATTTTGAAAAGAGACAAATCTACTCAAAATATGAGGGTTTTGGGCTCATATCTGGGTCTCCTACTCCCATGTTCTCTTCGGAATATTATTATAGTTCCACCATACATGCACAAGGGGAATGGATCGCCTGTGAAGGATCCTCCCCTGCCAATCCTTGATCTTTATTACATACTCAGCAAAGGTTGCTACATCCTCAGTGTCATGATCACCCCAGTCAATAACATACAATAGGTCATGCATCTACCTCCGTAGTTGTGACACATGGAAGATATCATGTACACTTTCCAACTACAGTGATAGAGTTAAGCAGTATGCCACCTCACCAACTCTATACAGTATCTAGATGATACCAATGAATCTTGAAGATAACATATTTCTTTTTCCAAATCTCCACCATCCACATCAATTTGATACCCTAAATAACACATGGTCTCTCACCTTGAACTTCATAGGTTTCCATTGTCGGTCCTCATAAGACTTCTGATGGCTCCCTGTAGTCCCCATCTACTTCTGAATGATTTTTACTTTCTCTATAGTAGCTTGCACCAACTCTAGGACCATGAGTTCTGAATTACCTAGATATATCCAAAAAAGTGGTGACATGTAGGGTCTCCCATAAAAATTCTCAAATGGTGCCACAATAATGGTGTAATGGTAGTTACTATTGTAGTAAAACTCCACCAAAGGTAGGTGATCCTAACAACTATGGATAGAGTCCAACATGTAAGCCTACAACATTTCCTTCAAGACCTGAATGTTTCGCTCTATCTTGTCGTTATTCTGGGCGTAAATTACTATGCTCAAGCATAAATAATACCCAAATTAATTCTATAGTTATCTTCATAATCGTGATGTGAAGCAAGCTTCATAGTCATAAATGATGGATGAGGGACCTCTATGGAATTGAAATATCCCCTCCACATTTTGGCATCCCAAGATATCAACTAAATCATCTTTCAAATAGCTAAAAAGTGGGATGACTTGGTGAGTTACTCTATGATCATCTAGATGGAATCATTTCTCCTAGACGTACGTGGAAACCCCTTCATGATTTCCATGGATATCACATCCCACTTCAACTTTCTCACCTCAAGGGGTTGAGTGAAACCCACTGAAACCAAGTGCTCATCCATCACCTAATGATAAGTGAGACATCAAGATACAAACTCTATAACACCATTATTCATGAATTTTCACTAAACAAGACATTAGATATCCTGATATATCATTTTCACACATGGATGCACCACCAAAGGGGGTGTATGAAACACCCACATCACCTCCTCCCACAATGTCAAAGGTTCAATCATCCTTCCTCTAAAAATGATAACACACTATCCATATTCTAAATATCCATCTAGAGTATGTTTGGTGGATATTTGAGTATGTAAGGTCTCAAAGTCGATATCTACATGTTTTGTATCCCTAACATGTTGTAAAAATATGTGGGGTAAAAACCATAAAATATGGATATAGAGCACCATCCTATTCCATTATGGATAACTACAAAGAGGATAAATGCTCTGATGCATCAGTCAAAAACTAAGAACAATATCTCCTACTGAAAGCATCTTCCACCATGTTCCCCTTCCCAAGAGTATAGACAATGTTGAAGTCATAGTCCTGGAGGAACTCTATCCATCACCTCTATCTTAAGTTAATATCCTTCTAAGAGAATATATACATGAGAATATTATGGTTAAAGTAAATGATAAATCACTCACCCATTAGGTATTATAACCACATCTTTTGTGTGAAGACTACTACTACTAACTCAAGATCATGGACGCATAGTTATACTCACGTGGTCTCAACTAATGTGAACCATAGACAATCATCACCTATATCTATATCAGAACACAACCAAGTCCGGTCCCTGATGTATCACAGAACACTATGTACTTGACACCATCCAATAAAAATATCAATATGGAAGTGCTTGTCAACCTCTGTCTCATATACTAAAATAACTGTTGGCACCTCTCTGTCCCCATGAAAGGCTACCCCTTCTATGTCAAATCTGTCAAAGGTGATGCCACTCTATATAAATTGGGTACAACCCACTAATAGTGTCCTACAAACCCAAGGAGACGTTGAACCTCGATAACACTCTTGGGTGGATCCCAAGGAAGCACCGCTACAAACCTTTTCCAGATCCATTGGAAATCCTACCAATGAGATGATGTGTCTCTCAAAGTGGACCACATGATTCCAAAATTAACACTTATAGAGATTCATATTATGCCAGTTCTATAAGAGTGTGTCTAGGACCATCCTCAAGGGTCTCTCATGCTCCTCTTCATATGATGAGTACACTAGGTTGTCATCGATGAAGACCGCCACAAACCGGTTTTTGAAAGGATAAAAGATCTTGTTCATGAGTACTATGAACAGCATTTGGGAATTCCTCATGCCAAACATCATCACCAAGTACTCATCATCACTGTAGAGATATATGAATGTCAACTTTGGTATATCCCCATCCCGTACTCACACATGGTGATAGCTTGATTTGAGTTCAATCTTCGAGAACCATCTCACCCCTCTCAACTGATCAAATAGATCATCGATCCTTGATAGCTAATACTTATTATTCATGTTCACTCGGTTCAAGAACTGGTAATCCACATATAACCTCAATATATGGTCCACCTTCTTAGTGAAAAACACTAGGGATTCCTATGGGGGAACATTAGGTCTCACAAATCCCTTCTATTGTAAGTCTTCCAACTACATCATAATCTCATAAAGATATGTGAGAGGCATCCAATATGTTGGTGTAGATATTAGGTTCATATTGGGATGAAAGTTAATGGAGAATTATATCTCTCGTTGGGGAGTTTAACCTAGTACATCCTCATGAAAGACATCCTCATACTCCACAACCACAATAGGGAACTGATAGCCTAAACCATCCACTCCTCTTATAGTCATGTTATACAACTGGTGATTAATCAGCTACACTCTCCTATACCTAAGCCTGTCCTACTCTTTAAAGATTTCATTTTCACCCAAAAAGTAAAACCTAGTCCAATCACTATGGACACACCACATGCTCTTCCTAAAATAGTCAATCAAGGCATAAACTGTTGATAAACAGTCCATATCTAAGATGATTTCATAAGGCCTCATCACTACTACAAAGATATCACATACACAACTCTCTCCTCCAAGTTCTAGATTACATTGTCGGCATAAGTGCATAATTGATGAGTCACCACCTGTTGGAGTCTCCAACTGCAACGGTCGATCCAATGCCTTTACTAGAATATCTAATTCATAAACCATATAAGTTGTAAGGAATGAATGAATCACACCTATTTTTTATCAATATTGCATATAAAGTAGAAAATACATAGATCGTACATCGTATAATCCTTGGATCCTTGGGTTCATAGGCCTATAAAGCCTACAGCTGGCCTCATTCTTCATCACCAACTCACTAAGCCTGTTGTGGACCACCTCTTGGTGGTGGTGGTAATAGTACAAACATATGACCACCTCTTGTTGCTCTATCGGCTCCTCTACCACGTCTATCGCCCTATGGATCACCCTAATTATTACTTTTTCTCTACCTCAGTGGTCCCTAAAACATTTAATGATCAGCTCTATGATGGGTCAGATAATTATGATATATATTTCCCCAACCTTCATAAGAGAAACACCACATCTATCTTAGCTGATTTGAGCCATCCAAAGATCTCTACACTGAAGACACTATATGGGATCACCTCCTAAAGTGTCTAACATGCTTGGATCACTATGAATGTCATTGTCATCCTACTTATAAGGTCTAAACTACTAGGTTACCACTACCATTACCTACTGTCAGTTCTTTATCTATCAGGAATCTCTCTTATACTAAGACTAACTCAAGAACCCCCACATAGGAGGGACTAAAAAGGGATATCAATAAAGCCCTAATATCCAAGTGTAATATTGGATCAGATATATATTCATTAAAGAATTGATCCCACACTATATCCAAGGAGTAACATGATATATCAGTGAACCTCAGATAGTACTCTTCCACAATCAAACTTCCCTACTACAGATGTAAAAGATCCAGGATGCGTACAGAATGTAATGTATCTAGATATAACTCCTCCATAAATAGATGATCAAAGTATGAATTAGAGAGAGTTGTCTCATCTTGTGACCGATTCAATAAGGTCCACTATCACACAGTAGATCCCTAAAGAAGACTCTATTTCAAGACCATCATCTAATGTAATTGATTTTTGTTCATCCAATATAAGAAATAGGATAAAAACACAAAATAAAACATCATACCTGGAGTTTGGAATGATTCTTGATAAATAATGAATATGTTTTATTGTCACTAACGAGATCCATGAACTCTGTTGGCACATTGATCCACAATTCAGTCTCGATCCATTGTCACTCACCAAGAACACTCTCCAATGGTCATCTAGATCTCCAAGGTTTTAGCATCCAACCATGAGGAAATCCTCATAACCATATAAATATAGGATATATGTTCACTATGTTGAATAAAAAATATAGGAATTTCTTTAATTAATTAATTTATTAATTTGGTACCCTTGATAACTTCTTCCCAAATGCCCTTCACTTACAAAGATTATTTCACACCATGGGTAAAACATGTACTCTGAACTCATAAGTTCCCTTGGATTTTTTATTGGGGACCCCATTCGAGAGTCATTTAACCTTTTTAGGAATATTTCACATGAGTTTTATTTAATATATTAAATACATTTAAAACAGTTATTCCAGGAAAACTAGGCCTCAGAATCACATGTCTTCTCAGTGGTAGGTCTCAAAAATAATTCATATACTATCCAAAATAATACTTGGAAAATTTTAGTCATTACAGTATCTCTATTTACACACATTAGTCTCTTACTTCTTGATGGTATCCTTGGGAATATGGAGAGGAATTCTTGAGACCTTATGGAAAACCGGATCAAAGAACTGGTTTAATGGAATCCTATTCAGGACGTTATAGTTTATTTTCAAAACTCAAGAGTCAAACTAGTAGCATTTTAGGCTAGTATGACATCAGTTGAAATCCAACTTTCTCAATTATGACTAGTGTTGGGAATAAGTAATATAAGATTTTTTAGGTGATGGGTTGGACTGAGAATCCCATTTTTGGATGGATGATACTCAAGATGATTCATTTGTTTTGGTTGGGAGCTAGTGAGTTGGCCATGCATTAGGATAGTATCATGTTTAGGGAATGATACACGTTCCTATGGAAATTGTTGTTTGATATACTGAATCATCAGAATCCATTATTAATAAAATAAAAATATAATATAATTAAAAAAATTTCAATTATATTTTAAAGGTTTATTTTAATAATGTTGATTCATGGGGTCTATTTGATTTATAACTATTTTGATTATTCATCAGATGTAGAGAAATGATTTTTGGGGGGTTGGTTTTTGAGAAAAAACCTAATTTTTAAAATTTAAAAATCATTATGTGGAATAAAATTTAAGTTAAAGTATTTTTATAAGTTTATTTTAAATGATATGGCTTACAAATATGGTTCTTTTGAAATGGGTTGGGATTTTTTGGTTTTGAGAAAACTTGAGGAAAATGTTTTTTAAAATAGGATTCCAAAATGGTTTTGAAAAAAAAGATTTTTTTTGGGTAGGGACCAACTAGGTTGTATATTTTATGGATTTTGGTTTTTTATGAAATCCCATATATTCCGAGGGGTGTTTTGAAAACATGGTTGAGTTTTGGTGTTTGTAGTTTTTTCAGATGGTTTTTAAAATAAATGACTTGTTCCATGTAAACTAGGTTGCTTGGATTTTTTTTTCTGGTCATCAGTGACCTAGATTATTTAGTTCTGTGTATATATTGTGTGTTTTTATATTTTTAAATTTCCAAGTGATTTTTTATTTTGTGATATGGTTGGGTGAGGTTTTCAAAAAAAATCAATCAGTGTTAGTGTATATTGTGTTTTTAGGATTTCTAGTGGTTGTATGGGATAATCACATGAATTGGATTATATATTAGGTGGGTATATTGTGGTTACTTTATGAGAGATGAATATGTTTTTGGATTGTTATGTGGTTATTTTATATTGGTATCGAGTAACTAAATGTGATTTTGGGGTGGAAATTGTGGTGAGTGTGTTGATGGAACAATGGTAGTCAGAATCGCCTAATAAAAATGGATTTTTATGGTGGGGAGAACCATTAACCAAAATTAGTTGTAGGTAGTCTATATTTATGTTGTGGATAATTATATGGATACCCCTATAATTAGTAGCATGAATTGGTTAGGATGTATGTCCCTCGATATTGTCAGGTTCGTGAATGTGGTGAAATCTTAGAGTGAGTCAATTTGATGGTGCATTAGAACTCATAGAGAGAGTTTGATCTTTGGATGGGTAGGAAAAAGATTAAAAACATGGGAACACATAACATTTTGGGTTCAAACCTCTATATTTATGCTTTTCCTATTCAGAGTTATCTTTGGGTGCTAAGACATCTTAATCGGGTGGTGCAGTGGTGTGGTGATGTGTGGGTGGGTGAGGATGAGCATTTTTTTAATAAGTGGGCTAAGGAAGTACTAACTGGTTCTATGTCATGAAGATTTTTTTTTGGAGTGAGGAACATATTGGGAAAATATTAATAGATATAGTAGGCATTATTTTGGGACCATACAATGATTTTTGTGGAAATTCAGTGTATTCAAGTTTGGTCCCAGTAGTTATGCAGATGAAGCATTTTAGGATTTCAGGGATAGAATATTGCAAGAAACTGGTGATTTAAAGAACAAGAGAGGTTTTATATGATGGTGTAAGGACTATAATGGATTCTTAAGGATTATAGTCATTATGGTGGGGAGTTTATAATAACCTGTTTCATTATGGGTTGTTTGAATTCAGAAGGGAATTTGAATTTTGATCTCAATACAATGGTCGTTTCAAGAATTGGGACTCAAAATAGGATTCAAATAATAAAGAACATATTTATAATAAGTTTTATGATTTATAAATAGTCTAATTTTGTAATTTAGGTACTCCTATGATCATCAGATCCAGGGTCGGGGTGACCCAACTGCTGAATTTCAGTAGTTGTAGTAGGTCACACTATGACGCCTAGGTCACACCACAATGACCTACTATATATATATATTCATTATGTTGTGATAGTGATGAGGAAAAATCATTAATGGATATGTCCTTAGGGGTGATTATTCCTAGTTTTTTGTAACACCCTTAGATTTTATGAAATATTTATCTTTAAATAAATTCAAAGTGTCTGATTTATAACTTTACATGAAATGATAATCTTAAATGAAATGTGATATAATATTGAAATATTATTATTAAATATGATTAATATATAAATTTTGTTTGATTATAGGGTATAAATAATACTTAATAAATTATTTAAATCATGTATAAAATTTTTCCATAATTAAATTGTGTTGATTAATTCAAAGGAAATAAGTACTCAATTTTCAATGATAAAAATAAAATCATTTAATGTCAAAAAGATCACTTCTCCAAAGTATTTAATTTTTTATATATTATATATCATGATAACTAATGAAATATTATTTTAAATAAATATATTTCTTTTGAATTTAAGTAAATTAATAATCATTCATACATTAATTATAAATTCATTTGAAATAAATAAAAAATAACTTGAAGGTAAAAATATATATTTAATGTATTTTATCTTAATAAATTGAATTAATAAATATTGATGATTTATTTTAATGATATTTTGAGATAATATATTCAATATAATATATTGAAATTCATCTAATAATTTTTACCAGGTAAGGACTAATAATAAATTGAGTTTTATGCCTAGAAATATATTTTCTAAAAAGGGTTTTTATTGTGTTTCCTACACTTGTTTTAAAATTAATTTTTAAATATTATATAAATTTAATATTATAAACTGTTTTATATAATTGGAATAATTATTTCCTAATTTATAATTATATTAATTTTATTTTTTTCATCATGAATAGTAACTGAGGTAAAAAAATTCATAACTACGGTAAAGTTTAAAAGGGTTAATGAGGGGTTAAACTAAGAGATAAGGTATAAATAACCTAAAAAGTTTTATAAATCATGTTGGTTGAATTTATTTAAACCCTATATAATCCCATATTTAAAATTTAAACATTTAATATTCACTTGATAATGTTATATCAGTTTTTTATCTCATTTCCATCAAATGAAAAATGAAAAAATTGTTCATGCGTACGTACCAACTACTATCTCCATAAAGTGATGTATTTTATTTATCATCAACATGTATATTAGATGTTTATATAAATTAATTTCATGAATATATATTATTTTCATAACATAAATATGTTTCTATAAATATAATAAATTACTAACCTTCTCACCCTCCATCCATTGGAAGACAATAACGTCACTTGTGTGTACGTGTGGACTACAACCTCTAAGAAGAGATGTGATTAATTTTTCATTTATTATTTAAATAAATGATAATAATTATAGATTAAATTAATATATATTATATTTATTATAAAATAATGATTCTATAAATTTGAGTTTATATTTACCTTTCTTTTTTTCATTTGTTGAAAAGTTGAAATATCACTCATGAATACGTATGGAATGTCATCTCCATGAAGTGTTGTAATTCATTTTTCACCACCACCATATATAGATGGTTATAAAAATAGTACATAATTAATAAATATTATATTTATTAAATTATTTCAATTATGTATATGATTAAACCATTACCAAGTTTCAGGGAAAAAAACATCCAAAACAAAACATGCATGGAAAATAGATGAGTTTTCATACTAAAAATTATTTTAATAAATAAGTGTTAATAAAATGGTAATTAGAAATAATAAAAGAATGATATATAGTAAGTTTTATATAAATATGGTTCTTTATGGTATTTATAATAAATATTTATTTATTATATAGGATGTTTGAACACATATTAAGCAAGGCGAGACGTAAGGTAAGGGTTTATATTACAATATCATTTCTTTTTAGGACAATATATATTAAATTTACATTGTGGGAAGTTATATTATCCTTATATTTTCAATGATATATATTTTCTTATCCATTTTTTATTTATAGTTTTTTCATTGTTTACTTACAATTTCCCCCTCTTTGGTAATTAAAATGAATGAAAATGTACTTTTAATAAAGGTCATCCTTATTTCTTCTTTTTGGGGTTGTGAATCTTTATCCTATATGCCCATGTTTTTGAAAATATTTTATAGATGTTTTTATCTAGAAATAAATTTTTATTAATGTTTATTTTTACTATAATTTACTTTCTTTTCAAATGATTAAAATGAATCCTTTCAAATGTTTTCATTCGACTCAACTTTTACTTTTTATAGAAGTGTGAAAACAATTTTATTCTTTAATGTATATATCATGAACTAATTTTTTCATTTTCATGTACTTACTTAATCATGAATATTGAATTGTAATTTTGAAATTTTTTACAATGAAATTCATATTACCATTATTTTATTATTTTTAGTTTTTAAAAAATTACAAAAAATGGGATGTTTTTATTGATTTTCAAATTGTATTTTAAATGATTTTAGAAAAACAATTTTTCAACTATTTCAACATACTTTAAGTATTTTTATGCTTCACTAGGGATATTATATTATGATACCATCTACTTTATTTATTTAGGTTTCTTAGGATGATGATGTTTTAAGGATGATTTCATGAAACCCATTTCCCTCCTACAGGTTAGTTATGCTATGATGAAATGATTAATGTTGATAAAATCTTATAGAACAATTGTATATGGTTTTAATTATTTAATCGATGAGCCTGTAATTATATATACCTCTAATTAATTGGGTAAATATTTAAATATTATGAGATAACAATGTAATTCCTGAACATGATTTCATTTTCATAATATTACGCGTGGACTTTTTCATAGTAAGACATGTTCACAGTTTTTTGTGTGTATCAAATTTTATATCTATAATTTTATTTTGGAACATGATTTCACATTATTAATATGAAAATTTTACATATTTTTGTGTATGAATTTTCTAACTTCTATGATTTCCAAGGTTTATGTACATTCTTATTAAATATGCTCATGTTATGCTCCATAGAACATGATTTTGGATTCATGATCATACAAATGTCTTATGTTAATCTAAAATACTTTTTACATGACTTATTATTTATGATAAAAACTAATTAGGTATGACTTTTATAAGTTATGATCATGTTATCAAACCCTTATTCTTATTTACTGCTCATTTAAGACCATTTCTGATATCTTCCATGTTTACCATTACTAATATTCTAATCTCACACCTTCCTACATTTCCACTATCTTAAGTTATAGAGAAGGGTATTAAGTATAAGAATCCTAGAAAGGTATTTTATAAGAATAATGGTATGGTAGACATTGAATATTGTTCATAAATAAGTTTTTTATGTATCTAGTCTCCAAATACACTAAGATTTTACAATTCTAAGGCATGTATTATTGTGATATATATTTAATATTAACATAAAATGATGTAATATTTACATATGTAATGATTGAGTTGCCTCAGGTTAAATACACTATGACCCAGATGGGTCACACCATGATGATGTTGAGATATGGGTTTTTCCCCTTTGTGTAGATGTCGGTCACGTCACAACCCCCATAGTTATTCCACAACCTAACTGAAGGGTGTTTCTTAAAACATGGGGTTATTTTTTGGGGGTTTCTAAATCTGAAACTCCCTTGATATTTTTTTATTTTCAATCACATGTGCATTGGGAGAGGCTGACCCCCCCCCCCCACCACCCCCTGCCCACCTTGATGTTCACCATTAATGGGAGTTTTATCACGTTGATTCAAGGTTGGTATCTCTTATACTATATCATTTTTTATTCCATTTTCCCTTATATGATTTTAGTTACTCATATTTGGTTTTGGGAGAATATTTCACCAAATTTAGGTTAAATCATCCCGCTTTATAGGGATTTAATTTGTGGCTCATTAAGGATATATATGGATTTGGTATTCAAACCATCATTAATTTTTTGACTTCCCATTGAGTTAATTTTGTATTGTGGTTATGTTTTGTTAAATTACCTATTTAATTTGTGATATAATGTGCTGATTCATGTTCCTTAAGTAAAAGTGCATGTAAGGAGTGGGATTCACCCTTTTTCTTAGGGGTTCAACCCTATTAGGTCTTATGGTGAGTCCAGCATCTATTGAACAAATTTTTGTTTTTAATTTTAAATGTTATGTTTG
Organism: Viscum album; assembly: GCA_963277665.1. Classification (NCBI taxonomy): domain Eukaryota; kingdom Viridiplantae; phylum Streptophyta; class Magnoliopsida; order Santalales; family Viscaceae; genus Viscum; species Viscum album. Next base: position 1,393,239,004 of record OY728152.1, read on the forward strand.
TTAATTTATTAGTATTTTTAAATGATAAATATGTTCGTGGACTCAAATGAGGTGAGTACAGGATTGAGATGCATTATGGATCACTAGTGGAGATAGGTGGCCTTGAATTTATTGAGTCTCTTTCTAAATTGGTATTTTATGTTTGTGTTAAATCATTAATATAAGGGTTCCCCCTCATCCCTTGAAAGGGGGGTTATCAAAATCAATAAAAATGAAGGTCCGCGGGCCATTCAGGCAGGTGTTACATCATTAATATTATTTTTTCATGTTACATTAATTTTTTCGTCTCACACATACATTATTAAGGGCTCATGTCATCCTAATAGTAATCATAGACCACATATCTTTCTAAATGGTTCAATGGTGGAAGCTTGGTCGAATGAGTTTTTTAGGCCTATTTATGGTTTTCTTAGTGGAATGAGTTTGTTTTCAAAGAGAAAGTGGTTTCATTTCAAAAAAAATAAAAATGGTTCGACTCAAATAATATTATAATATAAAAATGGTAATTTGATAAACAGGTTTTGAAATTTTAATTCTAAATGAATGTGTGGTTTTATAAATATATTTTCATGTTATTTTTTCCAAGGTAATATAATGGGTAAGAAAACAAGTGATTATTATTTTAAATGATTGATAAATTGAATGTTGAATCTGTTTTTAAATGAAATCCAAAACTTCTTTGTTTGATATTTTTTTGTATGTTTCACCTCATGAGGATGATGCCCTATTTTCCAAATCTTGTGTTCATATTGTACTTATATTTTTTGATTTCCTAGTATATATATTTAGGCATGATGATGCATGTTTTGTGTGTTGTATATCGATGTTTAGTTTAGTATTAAAATAGCGGGTTGATCCAGGTGGATGGAATGGACCTATTAGAGGGTAACAATGGTGTGGGGATGTTTTTGGGATGTAGGTATTCCTATTGAGGGACTAGTTCCTTATAAATGATCTAGTCAGTTGAGATATTGGAAAAATTTCCTATTTTTTATTTGATGTGTTTGAGATTATGTGCTTTTTATCAGAAATGGGTCCTAGTATGGGTGATGTAGATACTAAGGCCTATACCTACATTGAGTGAGAAAGAACTATAAGGACCTCACTATGTGAGATGAAAACCAAGATATGTGTGAGGTCTAAGAAAATTGTTTTGATAAGGTAAGGCTTAAGAGGGGATGTGTAGCCTCCCTTGAGTGAGAAGGGTAATCCATTTTACTTCGTTTGAGCCACCTCTTGAGTGAAATTATTACTAAGATATTAGGTGTATTACCTTCCTTATGTGATAAGGGGTCCTCCATGACTTGATCATAACACACCATACATATTTGAGTATGGTTCAAGCTTGGTATAACATCTTACCGAGAGTATTTGGGCATGGTTCAACGTTGTGTTATGATGTGGATACTCCTTCCTTCCTGCATGGAGATGGAGTATGGTTAGTTTTCATAGTGCCTTAGTTTTCAAAAAATGACCTGAATTGTATTATATATTTTCATTTCATTTAATGTTTTAATGTGAGCCATTATGGATTTCTACTAGGTTATTGGACTCTCCCATACTCGTTCACACATAATGGGTTTTGATATATGTTGGTAGACCTTCATTTTTTATCTTAGGGTACATGCATCACTTAAAGCTAGTAGTGTGGTTTATTTATCAGGACATAGAGGTTGGGTTTTTTTAGAATTGTTATGTAGGCTAGGTCTAATGTGAGTGTATTTTTTTAGCATGTGTATAAGTAGATGTGTTATATATTTATATGATGCTAGTTTTATTTGTTTATTTATCATTGTTTAACTATTGTGGTAGATACATCAGAAATATTATTTATTGGTTTTGATTTTGTACTATGGGGGGCCTTTGGATCCCTATTTTTTCCATAGAGTTTTAAGATGATAATTATTTGGATGGGTCATGAATTTTTTTTAATAGATTTAGGAATGGACCTTGGGATTTATTTAAGAGGGCATACTCTTTCCATAACCATATTAGGCCTTTTCTATTGCTCAGCTACCTCTAGTATATGGATAGGTGTACTTGAGGTCATGTGATGACCTTGATCAGGTAATATCCATATGATCTAAACTAAGATACCACACACAAAATAATAAAACATATATTTTAGTGCCACATGATCATAAAAATTTTCATAAATTAATAATAATATAATTAAATCGTGATAATGAAATGGGTTTCTTAAAAATATTCATAATAAAAAACAATCATTGAGAGAAATTTAGTGCATTATTTAATTAAAATATATTCTGATTGAAACATAAAAAAACATTAAATTATATTTAAATAGATGAAAAATCCTTTAGAATAAGATAAATATTTTTTTAGAAAATAAAAATAATATCCTTTACCCTTTGATATATTTTTAAAAATAATTAATTTATCAATAAATGTTTTTAAAATTAATGGTAAAGTAAATAGAATTTCTTTACGAAAATTTAAAACATGAAAATGAATCTTTATAGATAAAAGTGAAGAAAATGGTAGAAGAAAAAAACTAAGTGAGAAATGTAATGGGGGAGAGATAAAAAATTATTCATTTAACACATTTGTAAGTAATAAAAGTTAAATATAATATGTCCTTAATAAATTATTTAAGTAGATATAATTACATACATAAAACAATATAATGAATATGGACATTTGTTATTTATATTACCATTATAAAATGAAAGATAAAGAAAATTCCCCTTATCAATTCCTTTTGGATGAATTATGAATCAAAGAGTATAAAAATGGTGAAAATTCATATAAATCCTTAACATTATTATATGAGAATAAAAATTTATATTTATATGGAAATTTCATATATATTCTCTCAATGGATGTTTAGGTATAGGTGATCTCAAGTTAGAAGAAAGATTAGGTTAGAAGCACTTACCGTTACTCCCAAATTCCAGAAACACATTCTAACCCCAAATATTATCAACATAGAATTATTAATAATTTTTTTGAAAACATTATTTATATTTAATACCTGTTATATAAATAATTTATACCCATTTATTATATATACATTAGTTAGTTGGTTGTAGTTTATTTCCATCATTGGATGTTATTAGTTTCAATTACATAATTCTTATTTCATTTTGGTGGTTTTTATATTAATTCTATGCTACTAATTTTATCATTCCAAGATTATTTTTTGTAGTGTAATAGTAGTATTATAATGACTTATATAGTCCCATTTTCATTTTATAGAAGATATGGGTATGAATTTCATTAATTGAGTTCATAATATGCAAGATTTAGGGAAGAATATCAATGTTAATGAGTTACTTTATAATGATCATTTCCATGGGTTCCACCATTTTATAGAATTAATAAAAAAATTAATTAACCATTAATATCATAAATTAAAAAAATTAATTGCATGATAACCATCCATGAGTAAAATGAAGAATATAGAACATTCTTCATGTTGGTTATTGAACCAATCAAAATAGGAACATGTAGTACTAATGAATGAGTAAAAGATTAAATTTATAAGGTTATAATATCATTTTTACAGAAGGATAATGATGTTAATAACATATTGATAGAATGTAATATAGGTTTTAAGAATAGGGTAGATTATATGTTAATTGAAAATGATAGATAATAACTAGATACCTACATTGATGGAATCACTCCTTGTAATGGATTCCTTCATAATGAAGGATTTAGGCCCCCTTACTGGGAATAAAAGATAAAAACATTTGATAGGACTCTATAGGAGGAAATGTGGTTCAGTATTAAAGAGTAAAATTACTTATATAATTGGTTTATGAAGGTTAAAGATAGGGTTGTTTTATAGATGATTTTGAGTGTCAGGTTTTTAATATTCATTTCTTATGGTTAAGGAAGGTGATTATAACATGAATAGTGGTCCATGTGTGGGAAAAAAGGTAGTATGATATTAAATCCATTATAAAAATGTGTTTTTATTTTTATAAGTTTTATACTTCATTTTAACCACATAATATTGTTTTCCATATTTCATGTTTACTAACATAATTAACCACTCACCCCCAATAACTTATTTGTTCACTAAAAATTAAATTGAACCTTGTAATTAATTTAAATTCCCCAATTAAAAATATTAAATCCATTTTATAAAATTTAATCTCAAAATATGTGAAACTTTACATTAAATAAAAATAGATAATACCTTAGAAAAATATTTTTTCTCGAATAAATAAAATTCATTATATAATGAGTGATTATATTTTGATTTATTATCATACATTAATTATTTAATGAATATTAGTTATTTATTACTCATTTTATAATATTTTACGCTTTTCTTTCAATGTATTAAATAATCGTCGTATAATTTTCAATATTCCAATTGGTTGTATGCATTCCCAGTGATAACATATATTTATGATGATCCTATAATGATCATATTAGCTATTTGAACTTCTATATAAAACCTTAAATACTTCTATGAAATTATTTCATCATACTCTATAATTTAATTATTATAATCTATATATCATTTCTAATATTTTTACTTATTTCCATTTTTATAATTAGTGGTATGATCTTAAAAGAAAATCTGTAGGTAAAGATTACAATTTTATAGGTTTTTATTTACTTTTGTTATTACTCTCCTTGTAATTTTCATAATTATTCTCAAATTTATTTCTCATAATGTATTAATTTTCATTATATTATAATATTATTCTCTAATTAAATAATGTTTTTTTTCATTTTTATGTGTAAAAAAATATATTAAACATAGTCAGGGAATAAAAATGTGTGAAGTTACCTTATAACACCTTAAAATTTCATCCTTTAAATTTAATTACTCAAATGAAAATAGATAAATATACCTTTTCCTCATTATATCATTGGGTTTCTAAGTTCCTTCCTCAAATATATGAATCTACTAGATAACATTGACTAAATGATTAATTTTTTTTATCATTGTACCTCTATGATCCATAATTTCCACTGGTGGCTCCTCATAATAGTGATCATGTTCAAATTGTCAAACCTATGAGTTTTATACATGGAATGGTCTAAGTATTTACTTCCTCAAAATAAATACCTGGAACAAATTGTGGGTTTGATAGAGGTTTAGTGGAAGCACTAAGAGATAAGTTACATCCCTCACATGAACAAAGATCTTATAGGGGTCAATGTATCATGGTATCATTGTTCCCTTACTCCTAATTCACATAACCCTATTACATATTTTTATTCAAAGTAATAATCTTTATTTAATTTCAAACACTAAATCTCAATAATAATTATTCTTTTATCCCTTCTGTTAACTTTTTAATACATTAATATTCTACATTATGGATAAAATATTCTCTAGTATCTTTTGATAATGATCTATTTCCAATAGATTTCACAATCTAAATTCATCCTAAAATGTTGGAGTTTAGAAACATTTCTTATAAAAAGCCTCATATGGTTCCATTTATTGATAAAATGGAAGTTATTATTATATGATAACTCTAGAAAAGTAAGATGTTGATATCAACCCCCTTTGAAATTAAATGATAAATATCTCATCATATCTTCTAGAGTTTGAATAGACTTTTTGGGTTCACCATCATTATGAGGGTGATATATTCTGTTAAACCTCAAATATCAATAAGATACAATTGAAAGTTATAACCCTTATAGCCTTACTAATTCCCTTATCTAAATCTTGGTAAGTTGATTGAGTAATAAATATACTTGAATAGGAATTAAGTGCACTGATTTTTTAATTCTCTTAACTATAACTCAAATGTAATTATTTAATTTATATATCTTCGGAATACCTATAATGAATTTCATTTTGATGTCTTCTATTTCCATATGTGTATGGTAATTTTTAATCATCCCCTTAGGCATCAGGAATTCAGCCAAATCTTATTGGTAGACCAAGCATAGCAATGTATACTCTGCAATTTCTCCCTTTATTTTATCTCACAAAAAATTATCTTTGAGATCTCTATAAATATTTGTTCTTATAGAATGAATATAGAATGACGAATGATGTACATAATCCATTATCTCTTTCTTTAGTTCCAATATAAAAGGGACACATATTTATTTCCTGAATCTTATTATTCTATCATTATCAATGATTAAATCTAAAATATTTCCCACTTTATTTTTTAGTTTCATATAATTATTTTACAACTCCTTGATCAATATATGGATGGATGGTATATAAATTATTTGGGAAAGGTAAGAGATCATCTCTTTTCTTATGATTTCTATGTCTATCCTTTGAAAATCCATGAGTATTGGGTTTCTTTTAATTTCCATCATAGAAAAGGTATCATTATACTTTCTGTGAAGATAATAAACCAACTTTTTTTTTGCTTACCAAGATGATAATTTATTGATCTGTCATTGTCATTTATTAACTATAACTATCTCCACTACTAGAAAATTGATATATATCCATGGGAATATAGCCACAGTAATAAATCTTTGTGATTATAGCTAGCCTATATCCACAGGATTCCATGGACCATGTCTACAGTCTATTACCATGAGCATAAGGTGTATATATAGGTTGTTTTCATGGGGGATTCTCCTAGATATAATGTTTTTCCATATGCAATGCCTGTGCTTATAGGCTATGAATATAGGCAACCTGTAGCCATTGTCGCTCAACGCCCATGGCTATAGAGGGTTCAGGGAATGGATTGTATCCATGAGCCTTAATGTCCATGGTTATAGGTCAATGTTTTCCCACCAAACTGGTCGGAAAATATTTCCCCCACCATAGGCACATAGGATGAATCCCATGTCTATGATCATCATGACCCATGGCTACAACACCATCCTAAACAACTTGTAGCCATTGGCATCGATTCCCATAGCAATAGGCCCTTCCTAGAAAAAAATATATACATATTAATTGAGTTATATTGGCTATATTATATAGGTATAAACATCCAATAGACATTGGAATCACCCATATAAAAAACCTTTAGACACGATTTTTTTCTTATGGAAATATCCTATAGACATGGTCGATGTCCGGAAAATAACATATAGTCGTGGGAGACCGAAGCCTATGCCTATAGGATTCTTGTATCCATAGGAATATATGAATATTGATAATATATATATATATATTCTAAATGATATTCATAGAATAAAGGTAGATTTAAATGAAGTATGGACGTTCAGTCTAGGTTCAAAACCTGGTGGATGCATTTTTTTACTCCCTATAGCCATGGTCACTCTTCCCATAGAAAAAACATATATCCATGGATTGTTTTACAATATATAGTTCCCAATCCTTCAAATAAATCCTATTTCCACAATTTTATCCCATGGTAATAGGTTTTGTGACTATGTCTATAGTAAGTGGGCTATAGACATGCCAAAAGGATTCATGGGAATTATGCCCATGGCTATAGGCTATAACCATTGGCACATTGCCTATATTCTTGGGAAATTCCCATGGATATATAAATTTTTTATACTTTTTCTCTTTTGATGCATGTTCAACTACTTTAGTGTGAATATATACTTTATAATATTATAATCAATATATATATTACATTTCATTCCATAGAGATAATGACTTTAAATAATTAATGATAAAATTAACTTTACTATCTACCAATCATGCGTTGAGTAATATTGCTCATATACCATTAATTGATGTGAGGCATAGTCTAACAACTTTTAATTTTATGTAAGGAAATACCCCAATCCCATATTTATTGAATCACTATACATTGAAAAACCTTCTCCACTATAGGGTAGTGTGAGTACATGGGAAGTGACAGACCTCTTCTAAATATACTTGGATATATCTACACATTCTTTTATCAAGATAAGCATAACTCCCTTTAAAGTTAAATTTTTTTGTGGATTTTAAAATCATGATAAATTTATCATAAAGAATCCATAGTATCCAATTAATCTGATAAAACAATGGATCTATGTTATAGTAATTGGAATGGGCCATTATTCATTCACCTCTAATTTCGAAAGATCTACAGATATACCATCACTTCAAATTACATGTCCCAAGAAGGATACTTCTTACAACCAAAATTCATAATTCCTAAATTTGGAATATAGTTCTCCTTCCTTATGGCCTTACTAAAAATTCTCAAATTATCTTCACGTTGTTCCTTTATCTTTTAATGTATAATAATATTATATATAAATATGACCCAAAATTGTTCAAGGTAATCTATAAGGACATTATGCATCAAATACATTACCATTATGGTTTCATTTGTAAATATAAATAGGATAAACATAAATTAATTGTTCCCGTATCTTATAAAAATGGATATTTTAGGTATATTTTCACTTTTCACACATGTCTAATGATATACAAATTGATGTTCCACCATTGAGAAGTATTAATTCCTAAGAAATTGATTGAAAAAATAATAAATATAGTGTATATTATAGTTATTATTGATTGTGATCTTGTTAATAATACAATAATAAATTCAAAGATACATTGATCAATCCATATTTTTAATAAAGATAACTGGTGCTCCCAATGGTGAAGCACTCGGGTATAAAAAAATGTTAAGTAGATTCTATTATAACTCTTTCATAAATTATGTCAATTTAATAAGGTTCATTTTATATGTAATCCATGATACTATCATAGAACTAGGTGTGTGTTTAATTGAAAAAATAAACATCATGATTTTTGGAAATACTAGAAAAATATTCAAAAAATCATTAACATATTCACACATAATCAGTATATTATCAATTTGAAGTTTATCTCTAACCATTTGATCTATGTATCCAACATTATTGTGTTTTAAAAACCATTTAAAAGGAGGTATTTTTTTACTCCAATTTTTTTATTATTTATAAATGTCTACCTTTGGGGGTTGAGTAGGAACTCTCACATAATCTCACAATCTTGATAAAAATTAATCCAAAATACTTCCACCAATGAAAACACCCATCAGTAAAGATTATTAAATAAATTGGAAAAACGAATATATAGTGACCCATACATATTATACATAGATATTTAATATAAATATATGAATATTCTTTACATAAAATAATGATCCACACCAGAATCATACATGTCTATTATCATTGGAAAAGTGTAAACATAAAAAATGGTTTGTAATAGTTCTATAAAATATCCCACTTATATATTCATAATTATCACACTTCTTAGACATATAATACATAAAACCATTATTCAAAACCTTGGAAAGGAAACACAAGAAAGGGTGACTTCTGATGCTCAATAATGGTAAACAAGGGAGATAATAATGATCATATGATTAGAACATGAGAAAAATGGGTATGAGAACATGATATTAACATTTTAAAATCAAGCACAGTATATAGTAGATCATAATATTGATTTAAGGAATAAATAGTTTTAGTTTATAATACATGAATCATAATGGAATAAAGGAACATGAGTCATGATATCATAACATAGAAATTAGACATGCAAATGTGGCATACACGTCATCATAAAAAAAATTTCTTAGTAGTTAAGGATCATTACCAAGGCTATATTAGTAGAATGGGTTCACTCTATAAACCATCATAGTAGTATGGTTCACTCCAAATACTCTCACAGTGGACACATTATCTTACTAAAATGGGTTCACTTTGCATTTTAGTCTTGTTTATCTCATGATATGTTAATCATTACCCAATGCATTGGAGGGATATAAAGGTCCCACCCATTACATAATAATAATAACAAATATGTGTACCAAAATATCATAAATAATTCTTCATATAATAAAAATTTAAAATAAATGGGTCTATAAAATTTTTTTCATAGCATAACCAATGGAAAACAAATGGGTTTCATAAACATTTCTTCATTTTATAACAGCATAACCTATGGAAAAGAAATGGGTTTCAAAAAAATTGTGTGATAATATTTCCAAAACATATAGAAAATAATAAGGATGGTATCCTTGGATCATATCCCAAGTAAATCATAAGTTAAATTGTGGTTTTTTTGTCATTTATGAATATAAATACAATTAAAATATAAGTAAAATATTCTTAAGAAAAACAACCTTTCTATTTTGAAAAAATTATGAAAATATAAAAGGAAAATATTTTATTTAAAAAAACATATAAAATTTTAAAATAATATTCAGTAAAAAAATTATTAATGGTGTAGGAAAAATCAATTCTGGTTTTATAAGTTAAAAAAAATAATTACTTCAATACTTTTATCAAAAAAGTCACAAAGTACATCATTTGGAAAATGACAAGAATATTTCCTTCAAACTGTATTGTAAAATTTTAAAAATGGGTAAAAAATAATTTAAAAAATCATAGGATAGTAGTAAAAAAAATCATTAAAACATTTTTAGAAATCATGGATATGGAAGAAAAATGTTTTTTGATTGGAACGTGAAATGAAGTTGATTTTCCTTTAAAAAAATATTTTTGGTCTATTGAGTAATAAATGTAAGGGAAATGACTGGAAAATAATAATTTTCTAGAAATAACTATTCGAGAATAACATTGAAGAGTTTATTGAGATATTTATCCTAATATTTAATAATTTTAAATATAATCATAAACAATCTTGATAAACAATAAAATTGTAACATAAAGCCCTTACTTTAAGTTCACCATGAATATAAATCACTCTAACCTCCTATATAATAAATTTATATTTTTTATAATAGTTTAGCACAACCATATTAATTATTATAATATCATATATGATCCCTTTATAAAATTTCATAACTAAATTTTTATTAGTAATTCCTTATTAAAATCGCCATTTCTAGGTGTTCACTATTTTGTTTATCATGAGTATTTCAGTTTAGTAGTTATAGTCCTTGTAAATTTATCTTGGTTACATAACCTCTATAATATTAATTTTGATATAAATATATACATAATAATTATATAAATATTTATATTTATCCATAAAATTTATATAAAGAATAATGAATTACACCATTCTTGGAAACAGTAGGTTGTACGTACGCATTTACGTTGTTTTCATTTTTCAAAGGATTAAATAAAAGCAAAGTAAATTTTATTTAAAATTTACATGATCAATATTATTTCATATATATCATAAAATTAATCCTCATTTCCATCCAAGTAATATATAAATTAAAATATAATCACATCACTTTGTGGACTTGGTAGTCCACACGTATAAACCAGAGACATTATCGTTTCCCAAAGGATTGGATGATAAGAAGATAGAAATTATATAATCATTAGAGTACTATAATTATGTAATAAATATCATATATAAACAATAAATAAATCCTAATACTGATCTATTAATTTTGGTGATGAAAAATGAATTGAATTTATATGGGGAGATGGTAAGTCATATGTACGCACAAGTGATACTTTCATTTATTATTTGATGGGAAAGTGGGTGTATAATGGTGTTTAAATACTATTAATAAAATTTAAGAATATTTATGATATTTAATTTATTATTTTATTATACATACAATATATTTATATGTGGTAAAAATAGTTTAAAATAAAATGATCGGTTTAGGCGATTACCTCTTCTTTGAAACGATTCCATTAGATCTCCTCTAAAGGGATCTAGGGTTAGTCAGTTGGAAACAAAACGACCTATAGAATGTGGATATGAAAGTTTATAAGAGAATTTTGAATACTTTTATAGATATAAAAGGCTCAATTTGGTTTCAATAAGTGTGTTTGGAGTTTCCCATTTATAATTGAGGTGAGAGAACTTTTGGAATTTCTAAAAATATTAAATTATAATAATTTCATTCTCTAGAAAAATGCCTCTAGATGGATAGGGATTTAAATAAAAGGTATTATTTATTTTTAATACCATAAAACAATAAAATTTGTACATGTTTTAATATAATTTTAAACAATATCATTTTGATTAACCCCTAGTTAACCAATATTTATTTTAACTGTGAAAAAATCTTTTTCAATATTAAAGGGTTAAAATTATTATATATAAGGTAAAAATTGGACGGTAAATGGGAAAGTGATTAAATTTTTTGACCATACCATATTCACCTTGTCTTATTTCAATATTTTGATGATTTTTAAATATTTTTATAAAATATTGTATTGATGAAATATCATTATTGTCAATTTTGATGTTATTTATTTAATTTCACTTAAAAGACATAAATATAAATATTTAATTAGAATATAATATTATAATTCAACACTAATATTCCATTTTTACCTATAAAATTCGTGTAACTATATAAATTACTCAAAATATATCACTTTTAATATTTTTAATATCATCTATTTTACTTTTGGATTAATTGAATAGATATTATTTTGCCAATGTGTAAATCTTTAAGATAATTATATAATACCTAAAAATTATAAATAAATTATGATAATTAACAAAATTTAATTATGAACAATTTAATATTAATATTCATTCATAATTATTTATTTACCCAATATGAACAAATAAAGGATATTTAAAATGGTGTGACATTTTGAAATTTTTTTATTTAAATAATCTAGAAATAGTTTTCATGGAAAAGATTCCATTAAACTAATAAAATTAGATCCTAATGTTATGAGCATCAAATTATATTCATCTCATAAAAATTATGATGAAAAATTATTTTCTTATCCCTTATTTTTAATCTAGATTAACTTGATTTACCCTTTATAGTGGTGATAAATTTTACCACAGTTACCATTCATATTTACTAAAAATGAAAAGGGCATATTTACCCAATTTAAACATAATATTTCCAAATATATAATCCTTTTTATCAAATTCAATACTTATAAATGTAAGAAATTAATTTTAAAATAAGCACATAGAATGCGACGAAAATTTATTTTAGAAAAAATACAATTATTTAGCATTAAAATTGATTTATTCATATTTCATGCATAGTTAAAATATTATATGAATGTTTAAAAAATATATTTGAATATATAATATATAAATTTCATCAAAATAATACAAAAATATTGATTAATTTAATTTATAGACATAAAAAAAAATTAGTACTTAAAATAATTTTTTAGAAAAAATATCACTTTTATTTAAAAATAATTTCATTTTTAATTATAATATTTTGATAACTAATGAGTTGATTTTATAAATGTGTACACCATATATTTTTCATAATTTAGTTGTTACTATTCATATCCACCAAATCAATAGTTATACTCTAATGGAAACATAATATTTTAATTATGTTACAAGGTTCATCAAAACTCATTGTTGTGTGTAATGCAAGCTATCAAAGAAATAAAATTATATAAAGAGAAATATTTCATAAAATTATTGGGGTGTAACTTTCTATCCCCATTATAATTAATTTTTCCCTAGAAATTTTTAACTCTTATACAGACAAATGTGGATACTTCTACCTCATTTCATCCTCAAGTTACGTTGTAGATTCCTCAAGTTGGTGGTTTCGACACAAAACTTTGATCAAGTGTGTGGTATTATTTTGATGAAATTTTTCTCTATGATACAGAATATTTATATTTATTATTCATATGAAATATCATTCTCTAGTGGTATGACATCTGAGTTTAGTATATTAAGATTTTTAGGTATGTACTTCCTCCTGAGAGATACAAGGAAAGAATAATAAACTTGATATTGGTTCACTGGAAGAGTTAATAGATAAGATTCAATCCAGATATGATCAAGAGTTTCAAGAGGAATGATATACCTAGGGATTATATTGGCCTTATTTCATAATCTCATCACCCTATTCTAGGGATATATTCACAGAAATACCTTATCACTAACTTTAAACTCTATATCTTTCCAACAATTTTAAGCATAATTTTTTTTTCAAATCTGAGCTACTCTTATTTGTTGTTGAATAGTTCTAAACTTCTCTAATATTTATTCTTCTCTATCAGGTCCTAATAGTTATCTTTATTTTAATTTATTCCAACAAGTTTTACTTCTTCACTTCCTACCATAAAGGGCATCATAAGGATCCATTTGAATGTTGGAGTAAAAGATATTGTTGTAAGAAAATTACACCAAAGGAAAGTGTTAATCCCAACAACCTTTGAAATCCATAGAGAAAGATATCAACATGTATTATATAGTTTAATTGGTCCTCTTAGACTAACCATCAATTTAAAAATTATAATATGTGTTGAAACTTATCCCTATATCTAGATCCTACAGAAGGATTCTCAAATACATCGAGGTAAACCTCAGATACTAATTATATATAATTTATAGTGTAACACCATGAAATATTACCACTTAATTAATATATAATTGAGTGATTTGATCAAGAGATAAATATTCTCTAATGGAAATTATGTGTGTTGACTTCATAAGGCATACGACTTCAATACAAATAACATTATTCCATTTAGAATTTTTATGGAGTTTGATGAAAAATAATCCATGTTAGGGTATTAAAATTTCCATTCTATTATGAGTAATCGTTATAGGATACCCTTAGACTTCTTCCTATTAACCTTAAATTACTAACCTACCAAAAACTAAGAAACATACTCTTAAATATCTCTCTTAATTCTATCCCACCAGAAATACTCATTAAAATCTCTATATATCTTCATACTTCTAGGATGATTATAGAATTAAGAACTATTGTCTTCATCCATAATTTCCTTCTTCAAATATGGTTCTAAAGGGAAAAATAAATTGTTCTTGAACCTTATTATTCCACCATAATCAACATTGAACCTAGGAACATTTCTTAACCTCTTTTATAGTTTAGAATCTTCCTTGTAAACCTCTTTAATCATCACTTGGATAGACGGTTGGACACTCATTTGATAAAGATAATATTTCTCCCCTTACATGATGTTTTCAAGATCCATGCCTTTCTAGACTAGAAATATCAGATCTTTTGTGATATTTATCATAGAAAATATATCATGATTCGTTCGACTCATAGCATCTACCACCTTATTCTATTTCCCATGTTGGAAATGTAATAATAATTTATATTCCTTAATCACCACAAACCATATTCATTAGCACATGTTCATATATTTTGAGTGAAAATATAATTTAAACTTTTCTTATTATTATATATGTAACACTTTTCTCTATAGAGACAATGTCTCAATATAATTTATGAAAAAATACCATATATAACTCCAAATCATGAATTGGATAATTTTACTCATGTCCCTTCAATTTTCATGATTCATAACCTACAACCGTATAATTATATGTGAGGACATATCTCATTCCCTTCTGTGATTAAAAACTATATATTACAAACCCTTCTTCACTATAGGGTATTATAATCATAGGTTTTCTAACTAGACTTTTCTTCTGATCCATAAACCATTCATCGCATTAACTTATCCAAGTGAACTTTGATCCCTTTAGAGTTAACATTGTCTGTAGATTATATAGGCATGAAAAAATATCCAAAAAGAATCGATAATATATATAAAATCAAATAAAACTATGGATCTCATTCACTAAGGTTGATTTGGGCCAACTTTCAATAGCTTTTGTCATTTAAGGGTCTACATATATGACCTAACATGAGATTATATGACCCAACAATGAATATTTACTAAGCCAAAATTCACACTTGGAAATTTTTTTATACAGATTCTTCTTCCTTAGGTTTTTTTGGTACAATCCTCAAGTAATCTTCATCAAAATTATTTTTCTTTGAATAAATAATAAGATCATCTAACAATTATACCACAAACAAACCAAGATAATCTATAAATACCTTTTTCATTAAATTAATGAAGATAACAGGGATGTTATTAAGAAAAAATGGAATCGCTATAAATTCATAGATTCCATAACTTTTAGGAAATACTATCTTGGTTATATCCTCATTCATGTCCTTCAATTGATGATATAAAAAAAAGAACAATATTGGAAAAGTAATGAGCTCCATGTAGTTGGTCAAACAACTCATCAATATAAGGTATGAAATACTTGTTCTTGATAGTGATTTTTTTTAAGTTATCAATAATCAATGAAAAGTATCATTCATCTATATTTATTATTAACAAATAGAATAGTTTACTCTAAGGTGATGAACTTGGATGAATTAATCCCTTGTTAAGATTCTCTTAGATTTTATTCTTTAATTTTTTTTACTCAATAGGATCCATTCTATATGGAGTCTTGGAAATAGGTTTAACACTAGGTGTAAGTTCTATTGAAAAAATAAACATCAAAATTTAATGAAATACCAAGAAAATATTCTATAAATGAATCAATAAACTCTTGAATAATAGGAATATCTTCAATTTTCAGTTTCTCCCCAAAAAAACTAAGATAAATTTCCCTTTTGAATTGGAAAATGAACCATATATTGGATGTAATTTCCATTAGAAGTTCATTTTTTCATCGCATTTATAGGTGTTCATAGGTTTTTTTGGAATATCAAACGTAGATTCCCATCCTTGGAAATTGATGTGGTATTTATGTAAAAAAATCCAATCCATGCCCAAAATAACTAGAAATGTAATAATCAAAAGATTTTCCAGAAACACATTCCTATAAACTACATCCAGAGAAGAATCGTAGACTTTGGGTTTGATCATAAAACCATTTGGGGTTTTTATTTCTAACTCAAAATATTATTTTTTAGATGGAACTATGACACCCTTATAAAAGAATCTATATTTATAAGAGTGGGTATATATATGAATCAAATAAGATATTAATAGTTCCAGTGTGAATTGTAGGTCTTCCTTTCACCAAGTAGTTATCATACCCATCGTCAGAAATTATGATTGTATAATATTTCCCTCTTTATGAGCTTAAGATATTATAGGTGTTGATCATCATCAATAACCTTCAGATTTGGGAATTAGTTATCATAATTCCCATAATCCTTGAATTTAAAACACTAGAGTGTATGAGGTACATTCTGTAGAGATTTCTCTCTATTTTCATCTTTAGTTAACTTTTTCCCATCACATTAGAATTCTATTTCTCGATGACCTTACTTTCCACACTCTAAACATTTACATGTTCCCTTAAGAAAATTTACCCTATGTTTTCTTCTAAACATCAATAATAACATATGGCTTATCTTCTTCTATCTATGTCTTTTATAGTTTTCTTTGAATTCCATTTTTATTTTCTTATCAATACCATGAGATTAATGGGAAACATCAATCTCTATCTTCAAATTGATAGCATATAAAATGATTTCTTTATAGTTAATGAATTCCCTTATGTCCATTTCCCTTTAGATACTTGGTTTTAATCCATTAAATTATTGGTAAACCTTACATTCAGGTTGGATGATATTAACAGAAGAATACTTTGCAGGTCTTATAAACTATTCCTCATAGGTACTAATAGATTCATAATCCTTATGTTTCAAATTAAAGAATTCCATATCCTTTTTCTTAAAAATGATAAAAGGGAAATAATTGTTAGATAATAAGTTTTAAAATTAAAACCACTCCATATATTCGATTTCTTCTTATTCTCTCATGTTCTTGATAAGATTACACCATTGATCTGGTTCATCTACCAAATGATAAATAGCCAGAATAACTTTCTCATGTTCCAAACATTATATAATGTCAAATATCTTTCTATTAGTACTAATCCATTCCTCAGAAACTATTGTATTAGTGGACCTACTAAAAGGAGGTGTAAGTTTCCTCATGAGGGACTCAAAAAATGGTGTTCCCTCCTTTTATCATTTAGAAGCTTAGTATGTTTCATTGATAGAGAAATTTGTGTGAAAATAGAAACAAAAAATTTCATTATATCTCTTATAAAATTTTAATTCTCAGGAGTAAAATAATTTCATTGGAAATCACAGTCATTATTAACATAATTCCTTCAGGTTCCAACCATTTATTAAAACCAAAAATCCTAATGCAACCAGCAAAAATCATCATGGTAAACCAAAAAATAAATAAAAAATAATTTATAGGAAGTTTAAATCACAGAACCTTCTTCTATGAAACCTTTGGTTTAACCTAGGTCATTCATGATCATTACCAAAACATTAAGATTTTATCTTATACTTAGACTTCTCTCTAGGGTTCATTCTAAACTTTTCTCCCCTACTTTCTAAAGGTTAACTAAACCTTTATATGTTAACAACTATAGAGATGAATACTTTTCATACATAGATATTATTTATAAATAGATGAATATTCTTTATATAACATAACCATCCATGCGAGACTTGTATAGGTCTAGCATCTTTAAAAACATAGAAACATAAACAATTGGTTCATAGTAGTTCTACATAATTTTAGACTTATATATTCATAACTATCAATATTTTTATACATATAATACATAAAATCATTATTCACAACCTGATAAAGTAAACATATAAAGGGTGATATCTAATAATCAGTATGGGTAAAAAGGGAGATAATAATGATCCTATAATCCTAACATGATAAAAATTGATATAAGAACCTGATATTAACATTTGAAAACTATACTATACATATCATATATCATGATCATAGTAATGGAATAAATCATATTAGTTTATAAGATATAAATCATAATGAAATTAAATAAAATGATCCATTAGAGCATAGAATTAGAATAATACATCTAATTTTTAAATACCCATAACCATAGAAAATAATTCCATTAGTCATCAAGGATTATTGAAATGGAAAAAATAGTGCAATCATTTTACTCCCTAAACCATCATGGTATTTAAGGTTTACTCCCAAGACTATCATAGTGGATAGAGCCCCTTACAGAACTGGGTTCACTATGCATTCTAGTTCAATTTCTTTCATAAGATATCAATATTTTCCCAATTAATTAAAGGGAGATATAGGTCTCACCCATCACATAATGAAAATCGTACATATGTGTTCCATAATGTCATAAATAATTTATTGTATCAAAACCCATGGAAAGAAATTGGTTTCATAAAAATTTCTTCATAGCCTAACCCATGGAAAAGAAATGGGTTTCATAAACATTTCATCATTCCACCACAACATAACCTATGGAAAAAAATAAGTTTCAGAAACATTGAATCATAATATTCCTAAACTATCTATAAAAAGAATAATTATGGTATCCTTGTATCATATCCCCCAGTAAATCATAAGTAAACTTAAGGTTTTTGTCTTTAATGAATATAAATACCAATAAAATATCATTAAAACATTCTTGAGGAAAATAATATTTTCATTTTGAAATCATTTATTTAAAAAATATAAATATGAAAATATATAGGAAAAATTTTATTTAAAAATAATCATGTAAAAAATTTATATGAACCTTCAAATTAAAAATTATTCATGATGGAAGGAAATTTGTTTTATCCAGTATAAGTTAAAAAACATTCATTCCATACATTTTTTAGAAAATTCAAGAAGAACCTATTTTGGAAAATGTTAAGAAGATTGATTTCAAGACATATTTTAAAAACTAAAACATTGGTAAAAATTAATTTCAAAAATAATAGGATAATAGTAAAAATTTTCTTTGAAACATTTCTAGAAAACATAGATATGGAAGAAAAATATTTTTCAACCAAAGAGAGAAATGACTTCGATTTTATTTAAAGACATATTTTCAGTCTCTTGGGTACTTAAGGTAAGGTAAAGGAAATGAAAACATGTATTTTTAATAAATAAACTAAGTATAAGAAAATTAATTAGTTTATTCAGATATATATCATAATATTTCATCATTGGAATCTTAATCATAAACAATCCCGATAAATAATGAGATTGTAACATAAAACTCTTACCATGAGTTAACCATTATTTAAAATCACTAAAACATCCTTTAAAATAAAATTAAACTTTTTATAATTATATAAAAAATTAATTTTCATACTTATGATTTCATATATGATCCGTTTATAACAATTTAATATCCCCTTGGAATCAATAATTTATTATTAAAAGCGTTATTTTCGGGTGTTAATTATTTCATTTGTCCTGAGTATTTCAGTTCAGTAGTTTCGATACTTATATAATTATATTGGTTATATCACAAAAATAATATTAATCATGATATAAATATCATAT
The DNA here is from genome assembly GCA_963277665.1 of Viscum album. Classification (NCBI taxonomy): domain Eukaryota; kingdom Viridiplantae; phylum Streptophyta; class Magnoliopsida; order Santalales; family Viscaceae; genus Viscum; species Viscum album. The sequence continues at coordinate 1,393,258,927 of OY728152.1, forward strand.
ATATACATTATATACATATTTATATTTTTCCATAAAATTTAAAGATACAAAAATGAATTACACTATTCATGGAGACGGTAGGCCCTACGTATGCATGAACTCTATTTTCATTTTTTATAGAATGGAATAAACAAATTTAAATGTTAAATAAATTTCAAAATATAATTATTATATAATATTTATAATTAAGTTAATACTCATTTCTATCCAAGTATAATATAAATGAAAAAAGATTTACATCTCTTTGTGGATGTGGTAATCCACACATACACACGAGCGACGTTATTGTTTCCCAATGGATTAGATGATAAGAAGGTAGAGATGGTATTATAATTAAATAAGTATAATTATATCATAAATATTATATATAAGAATTAAAGCTATCATATTACCCATCCATTAAATATGGTTGTGGAAAATTAATTGTATTGCTACATGGATACAGTAAGACGTATGTACGCACGAGCGATACTTTCACTTCTCATTTGATAAGAAAGTGGGTGTATCATGGTGTTTAAATAATAATAATAATATCATTTAATAATATTTAATATATTTAATTTATTATTTTATGATACATACTATAGATTTATATTATGTAAAGAAGATTATAAAAAAAGTGTTCGATTAAGGCGATTACCTCTTCTTTGAAATCGTTTCTTTTGATCAACTTGAAAGGGATCTGGGTTTGTTATTTTTGAAAGAAAAGAGCCTATATAATGTGATTATTTGGAAATTCAGAAGATAATTTTTCATATATATATCGATCTATAAGGATCAATGTTGTGTAAATAAGTGAGGGATGAGGTGCCCTTTTAAAATTGAGGTGAGGGGAACTATTGAAATTTCTCAAAATATTAAATTATAATAATTCATTCTCAAGAAAAATTACTAAAAATGGATAGATATTAAAATAAAAGGTAGTATAGGGTTGTAATACCATCAACCAATATAATTTAGAATGGTTTTATAGTAATTTTAAAACTTATCATTTTGATTAACTCTTAGTTAACCATTTTAAACATTAGCTACATAAATAATTTTTTTAGTATTAAAGGGTTTTTATTCTTACTTATAAGGAGAAAACTAGCCAATAAATATCCAAGTTAAGAAATTTTAGACCATAAATATTAACCTTATCATGCTTCATGTTTTTATGATTTTTAGTTAATTTAATAACATATTATTTCGATAAAATATAATTATTATCAATTTTGACACTATTCATTTAATTAGACTTAACAAGAATAAATAAAAAGTTTTAATTAGAATATAATCCATTAAAAATAATAATATTTAATATTTACATATAAAATTTATGTAAAAATATAAAAAATCAAAATATATCACTTTTAATATTTTTAATATCATTTATTTTACCAGTCCATTAATTGAATAAATATTGTTTTGGATTTCTGTATGAATTTAATGTAATTATATAAGACCTAAAAATTATAAATAAGTTAATATCTTGATTATAATTTCATTATTCAGAAAATTAATATTAATATTCCTTAATTACTAGTTTTTATCCCTATGTGAACACATAAATAATATTTAAAACTAATAGACATACATTTTGTTTCTTTCCTTGATATAAATAATATATAAATAATTTTCTAGGAAAAGTGTCCATTAAAGTAATTTAATTTTATATTTAGGTAATAATGGTATAATTAATTTCATACTATATGAATTAGGAAGAATATTATGGTCTGATTACTTATTTTTAATCTAGATTAACCTAATTTACACTTTACCAAGGTGATACATTTTACCCCGGTTAATAATCATTTTGACCAAAAAATAGGCCTATTTAAAAAATTGAACCTCATGATTCTAAATATTTAATCCATTTTCTCAAATCAAATATATATAATTTAAATAAATTAATTTCAATATAATCATATAAAATGCGACAAAAACTACTTCTAGAAATAACATACAGTTTTTAAGCATAAAACTAGATTTATACTTATCCCATGCATAGTAAAAATATTAGATGGATGTTTAAAATATTTAATTGAACATTATATATATATATATATATGTATTTAATTAAAATAATTCAATAATATGTATTAATTTAATTTATTGGTATAAAATACATTTCGAACATGAAAACAATTTTTTTGAAAAAAAACATCAGTTTTATTTTCAATTTTTTGGATTTTAATTATAATAATTTGATAATTAAGGAATTAATTTTATAAATGTGTAGACCATTTGATTTTCGTAATTTATTTATTACTATTTATACCAATCAATCCAGCGACTAGGCAATAATGGACACATAATATTTTAATAATGTTATGTGGTTCTTCTAAACTCATTATTGTGTTTAACAAATGCTATTGAAAAATAAATTTTTTTAAAGAGAAATATTTCATAAAAATATCAGGGTATTTTATAATATATAAATTATGTTCCATATAAGTCCCTAATATCAAATTTGAGATGACGTTGTAGGTATCCCTCAATCATGGTGACAAATATTGATGACAATGTCGGGTAAAATTCAATATAGATGTGAAAAAGGGTTAGTGCCCTAATCCAGACCAATAATATAGAGTTGTGAGTTTAAATTTTACTATAGATATTCATTATGTTTCTCATGATATGTATTCTCTCTTATTATATCAATCTCCTATGAGGTTGGATCAAAAATTATTCTCATATCCTTGATGATATCTTTTTATAAAATCTTACTAAATAGGTTATAATCTGCTGTCATTATTTCGAATAAGAGTGGGGTAAATGAGAATCCATTATAAGGTAATCCTTATGATTCCTATCCCATCCTAGTAATAGTGACATCAATCTACCAGATTTGTGTATTTACCTAATCTAGGGTCTCTTTGCACACTCCCAAGTGTGCCTAATGATGATCCTTGATTTATTCATTCTTCTGATCGTTAGATTACATTGGATCAAAAAAATTACCCATTGATCTAGTGTTCATAGATTTAGGAATATTAGATTAAAATTTATGATATCCAGACGCTTTACTTTCTATAACTGAAAATTCATATGAAGATAAGGAATCTTTATTCCCTTCATTCCTTCCAAATTGAAACTATTCTTATACTTTCTCATATTCTTAATATAGAGTTTATAATCATCCTTTCATCAATATGTGGTCAAGGGATGATTTGTGCTGTGAAAACTGATTTACTTATATTCATAACTTATAAATTATCTATGTAGAGTGATTAAATCCATGCCCAATATCACTTCAAATTCTTCCAAAGGTAGGATAACTATATTTGAGGGAAGTATATTCCTTTATGATCAACAAGAGAATATCTATTAACATAGGATATAATAATTCACCATTAGTTATTTTAAATTATAATTTAATATATAATATTTTGTATGGTGAATTAATTCTCTTAGAGAATATTTATGATATAAAGGAGTTGGTAAACCCATAATCAAATAAAAAATTTATAGTTATTGAGCGAATGATATGTTTACATTTCACCTCTTTTTTTCAATATCCACTTCATTGACATTGATTATATATTATTTCTTTTTCTAACTTCAATTTTGATTTTTATAAAATAAATTTTTCTACTTAACCCTTGTGTTTATTAATTGGTTCATGTAATTCCAAAAAATCATAAAATTTAAAAATTGATGTTTGGATGGTTCATAATGTTGAGTATTATTTTCATTAATTATATTTGTACACCCATTCATTTCAATTTAGCATTCATGTGATTGATGGCCTTATTTTCTACACTTGAAACACATTCTTATTCATTTGAAGCAATTTCTTAGATCATTATTCCCCCATTTTTTACATGCGAGGAGTTTAATTATCATTCCTATTTGAGTTTTAACCTTTGAGTATCCAAAAAAAATCATCTTCCTCTTCTTATTCCAAAAAACATGAAAATAATGAGACCCTATAATTTTTATTTCAACCCAGAAACCACTTTGAACAATTTCTTCATAAGTACTAAAGACCCCAATAGATAACACATTTTTTAAACATAGGTATAATAAACTAAAGAATCAATCAATTTTACTTTTAGGATCAAAAAAATATCATATATATGTCTATAAATTATCATAAATTTTTCTACATAGGTACCAATGGATTCATCCTCTTTACCTCTATGAATTTTATCTATATTTTAATACAAATAGTTAATGTAAAATATTTATTAAAAAATATTTTATAAAAATCCACCTATTCCATGGAGTTAATTTCTCCCTTTTGGCTTAGGTTCTTTATGGGAGTCTACCATTCATCCGCTTCACCTTACAATCAATAAATAGTTAAAACAAACTTTTCAGTATTCAAAAACATAATAATATAAAAGATAATTTTTTTTGTTCGAGACAATTTCCTGGAAATTAGTGGATGTGATGAATTAATAAAGGACAATGGTCATTGTCACATTAAGGACAAAATAGATAGTTTTTCATTATTTAGATCATTTTGGTGTTTGACATCGTTCACGTTATTATTCATAGATTTATATAGTTGGGTGAGAATTTTCATTATATTTTTCACTATAACAACTTTATAATAACCTAAAATTTTAGTTTAAAATAATATTAAACATGATATCTTTCTTAATACAAAACACCATGCCTTAAGTGAATTGAGATATATTATAAAAGATTTATTACGTGACCTCGATGTTAAATTGGTGGGTATAAATATGAGTAACTGTATTATAGAAAAATTTTATAATGGTCCTAATAAATAAAAATTTATTGAATAATTCTTATAAAAGAAGTACTTAATTTTTAGTGAAAGCATTTTTTTCTTCCAAAATGGATTTTTTCAGAAATACTTTTATTTTGTTTTTTTTTCATAGAAATTATTTTTAATTTATACCACTATTATAAATTTTATTTTATAAAAAAATATCATTTTTTAAATCATCATTTGAAATTTAATGTAGGTATAAATTTTTGTATATTTCAGAAAAATATATTTTTTAATGAATAGTGAAAAAATATTGATTTTTCAAATACTCTCATTTATTTCCTTAAGTCAAGTAATTTAAAAAGTAAATTTTATTTATGATCTGGTATTAAGTTGAAATATGATCCATTTTATTTATAAAAAAATAATTAATTCCATTTTAACCAAAAATATTCATGATTATGATATAAGTTGGTTTCAATACTTGAAATGTCGTTTTTTCCAAAAAAACTATTTCTCACTATGTTATATAAATTTATATTAAATTATATTTCTATAACTTATACGGATTGAATATTGAAAAATGATACCATATTTGGAATCATGTTGTTAAAATTGGGTGAATATTTTATTTTTATTTTCTATAAATATGAATAGTAACCATGGTAAATATTTTTCACCTTGATATAGGTAAAATAGGTAAAATATGGATAAAACTTTGAGATATGGTCTCAAAATCTACCCAAAAGATTCTATTATTTCATTTTATGGTATATATTAGTTCATATCCATAAAAAATTATAATATATGGCATTTTGATTCCATTTTACCTTGGTAATGACATGTAAATTATTTTATGTTAAGAAATTTCCAAAATGTCACCCTTTTGTTTTTAATTTCTTTTAAATGTTCACATAGGGATTCTAATATGCTATTAAAGAATATAAAACTTTATTTTTAACATGATTGAATTATTTTTATTATTTTGAATTTATTTTTTACTATAATTAATTGTATAATTACCTTAAAATCTTACACGACGTTGACACATTTCTTATTGAAGGAGTTGAAAAATCAAAGTAAATGATTTTAAAAACATAAAAATTAATTTTTTTTGAATTATTTATGAGTTTAGATGAATTTTATGCTTAATAATAATTTATAATTTATGTTAAAAGAGTTTATATTTGAATTCATGTGATATCTTGATGTATTTAAAGACAACATAAATGAATATTTTAAAAAATGACATTAATGAAATTTTATAAAAAATAATATTTTATTAAATTATATAGAAATTATAAAAAAAATATAAAAAGGGACAATTATGATGGTAAATGGTCTAAAATATAATCCATTATACATTTTTGAGCCAATTTTTACCTTTTTTGTAAAATTATGACCCATTAAGATTGAAATAGATGTTATCGTGCTAAAGTTAAAATTTGTAAACAATCGGGTTAAACAAAAAGATATGGGATAAAATGACCTAAACACATCATTAAACCTCATTGGTTGTATTAATTTAAAACATACCCTTATTAAATTAAAATATGATTCATTTTTGATCCATTTTTACAAGAATGTTACTTAATAATATTTCAAATCATTAAAAAAGTGCATATGTTCCACTCACCTAATTATAAAAGGGAACCTCCTCCAATCACATATTCACACCTATTGAGCCATTTACCTTGAAAAAAACATGAAAAAATATCACCCCAACATTTTTATCCGTATTATAGAGATTATTTTCTTCTAGGAAAACAAAACCTATGATCCTTAAGAATATATCTAAAGGAGGTCTAATAAAGAATAGGTAATCGTCTTTACTGTCTCTTTTAAGATTATTTCTTCTTATACTACTTCCAAATCTGTTATAAACATACTAAAATAAAAATACAGTATCATCATTATGTTAAGATGTTATTTTTATTATGGTACAAAATTTTTCCACCACTTTTTAATCCTACATAAAGAAAAAACATCGCTCATGCGTACGTATGGCTTACTGTCTCCATATAGCGGTGTAAATTTGTTTTTTATCACCATTTTACTTGAATGGTTGTAAATATGTAAATAATGAGTACATATGAAATTTATGAAATAAATATGTTTACTTAAATATAATATATCATTTAAATTTTTACCTTTCCATCTATTGGAAAATGAAAATGTCGCTTGTGTGTATGTGTGGACTACCACAAAGGGATCTGATTCATTTTTCATTTATTATTTAATTGGATGGTAATAATGATATATTCGATGAATATACTTTATATAGTAATTTATTTTTTTATGGTTAATTATTATTTACCTTCCATTTTTTCTATCTATAAAAAAATGAAAACAGAATTCATGTATACGTACGGGCTACCGTCTCTATGATAAGTGTCATTCGTTTTTCACTATCCATATTTCATAAATTATTATAAAATTCTATATAATGAATAAATATGTTATATATATAATTAATATAATTTTTCATATAATTAAAATATAAACTATGTATAATAAATGAATCTTCCATGATGAAACATACATGATAAAACATAGTAGATAATACCCAAAAAATTATAATAATGAAATTTTGTTAATGAACATGTGATAAAATATTATAAGGGAATAATATATGATATTAAAAATATTAATATGGTTCTGGTATAAAATAATAATGACTTGAAAACTATTATACATGATTTTAAATAATGTTTCATAAATTGGAAGCATTAGGTAAGGGGTTTCTTACCTAAATTCCCTTTCATTGGATAATACTTTTACTTCATTAACAATGTTATACAATTATTGTGTATGAGATTATCTCGGATTGTATTATATTTTTTCTCCAATTTTTTGTGTTTATTTACATTTTTTACACATAATCACTTCATTGATTAATTTTAATTTCAATGATATGATATTTCTAAGGGATTTCGTCTCAATTTCTACTCTATTGAGATATATTTGGAATTATGCAGATATTCACTTTTATGTGGTGTATATACTACCCCTTTGATTTAGTCAAATTTAATATATACTTCTTTATTATGATTAAAGTTTAAATCAAGATTACACTTTTAATGGGTTGTAATTTAAATGTTTTCAAAGAGGTAATAATTTATTTTACAATATCATTTTTCTGGGATTGATTATATTTTTCATTAAAGGAATCCTAAAATCTACCCTTCAAAAATTTCATATTTTTTCTTATCCTCTAGATATTTAAGTAGTTACCTTGTTTTATTCTAACTTTTCCTCAATTTGTAACCTGAATTAATAAATAAAATGTTGAAAATAAAATCCAAACTTATTTCTCTTATTTATTGGTTATGTTTTTGTTCCATGTCCATATTTTTCAAAATTGTTTCTCCATATTACATTATAATTTCACAAATGATTTATTAAGAACATTTTATTTTATCTTGGAATTTTTATATGGTTTCAAATGAATATTTCTAATGTTTTACAAAAGGATCTTTTTCAACTTTATTTATAAAAATTCAAAAGGAATGATTCTTTCTAACATATACGGTGTTAATAGACTTTACCATTTCCATAAATATTTTAAAATATTTATATTAATAAAAAATAATAATTTTATTAAAAATAAACCTTTTTAATGAAAACTTATTTTAAATTTTTTATTTTATTTTATTTTATTCTCTCAAAGACAATATTTTATTAAAAAAATCATATTTTTGATCAATTGATAGATATCTTTTATCTCTTATTATTTTGGTGGTCATTAAAATTATATTGAAACATTCACTTTCTTGTGATAATATTTCATTATAGACTAAATTTCTATAAAATATCCATATTATTTTTATCATATATATGCTTATTTTTTAAACCATATACCATTTCTATATATCATGTTTTACTATTGAATTTATTTTATTTTCAATGGAAATTATTTTCATTATGTATACTAGTTATTATAATATGAATAGTTATTGACTATTAAGGAATGTTGATTTAATTTTATTGTTTATTCATATGATTAATTCAATGGACTTATTAAACGATTGGTGGGTCCCAAAATTTCTTATCCCCCTGATGTCATGGTAAGTCTCATGAGAAAAAACAAATTGGTTTTTGGCCAGGGCCTTACCCATTTATGTAAGATGTCATGGAACTATGCCTCAAAGGTAAGTTTAGGATTTCTATCATTAAGAATTTTGTCATTATGAAATCATTTATTGATGTCCATGTGATTATTTGAATAGTTATGATATTCATGGATATGTTTCAATATCATGTTATTATTGATATGAAATTATTTTATTAATATTTATTCATGTCATATTATTCTCTATTACACCCCAACCACAGTTTTTACATTATTTTATTCTTTTCTTGGATCTCAGTATTTTTTGAGGTTTGGGTAGTAAAACTCCCAGATGATAAAAGGTTAAATGACTAAATGATATGAATCATGTCAACAAGGTGCACCTTCCTTTTCAGGAGCCTTCCTAGTTAGTAATGCACAGTTTAGTGTGTTTGTCCTGGAGTAGTGGTTAGGATGGGTGACCTTTTTGGAAGTTTCCCAGAGTGTGTGTGAGTGAGGAAAATGCACACTGGAAAGGACATGTGTTGACCTATGGGGAAAGTCATTAGTCAGATGACCCATTCAGGCATGTGGATGGGCCCCTAAGTGGGGACTACGTGTTTGTGGGGAAACTGGGAGTACCTAGTAGGCCAGGACCCGACAGCCATGTTAAGGTGTGGTGGTTGTACTGTCACCAGGACCTAGTTTTTACATTTTGTATCATAGGTGGTACCCAACCTTAACTGTGGTGCACTGATTAGGTTGAGATTTAGGGCCCAAAACGAGGATTTTGTGCTCTAAAGGGGGGTGATTGTAACGCACCCAAATGATAAAAGGTTAAATAACTAAATGACATGACTCATGTCAACAAGGTTCACCTTCCTTTTCAGGAGCCCTCCTGGTTAGAACTCCATAGTTAAGTGTGTTTGTCCTGGAGTAGTGGTCAGGATGGGTGACGTTATGGGGTGTTTCCTAGGGTGTGTGTGAGTGAAGAAAAATAACACTAGAAAGGACATGTGTTGGCATACGGGGATAGTCATTAGTCAGATTCACATAGCAAGAGGTCTGGTATACAGCTTCTAGGTGAGGCGATAGAGAAGCAGGACACTTTGTAGATATCCTTTGTTGATAGAGACGTAGCATCTTTTCTTCAGTCTCTTAGAGTCAATCCCCCAATTCATTAGCAATTCAGGGAGGCGCAGTGTAGGGATGCTGACTGCGAGGCTCAACATGCTCAGATATCCACAGGGCAGGCACCTAATGGATTTTCTAAAGGTGGGTAGCACGTCATCCTTTTCATAGGACGTACCATGGAACTAGTGTCACTTTGAGAGGAATTTTTGAGGGAGTTCCACATATCCCCTCTAGTGGTATAGCCATGAGTGGTGAAGATATACCAGGATCTTCGATGATAACACTAGTGGCCAGGAATAAAGAAATAAGTGGAAAATTTTGTATCACGATACCTCACTTATTAGCAAATGAAAACTTCTCAGAGCCGGTAGAAGTCTTATTCGAACAGGAGGAGGGAGATCATGTCTTCCTACGATTCTCACCTCGACGAGGTATGCGGAGATTTGGCTGAGGGGGAAAGTTATCACCGAGGTATACTGGTCCTTTTCTGATACTTCGGAGGATATGCGAGGTGGAATACCACTTGGAACTTCCACCGTAGTTAGAGAATGTGTGCGGCGTCTTCTACGTATCCCTACAAAGGGGATACGTTCATGACCCATCTCACATCATCGACCATGTCAAGCTGTACTTAGATAATGGGGCATCGTTTACGGAGGTTCCAATGGATATTGAGGATCGAACGGAGAGAATCTTTCTTGGGAGATCGATACCTTTGGTTCATGTACGTTAGAAGCAGTGGAACCTCTAGGAGAGAACATGGGAGCAGGAGGCTCAGATTCATGCTCAGTACCCTCTTTTGGATTGTTTTCCCTAATTTTGGCTTTTGAGGAAGTAAAGCCCTAAGGCTGGGAGAATGTAATGTCTCATAAATTCCATACATTTTTTTTAATTATATGGAATTATTACGAGACCACAAAATCTGACGGTGTGTCATTCTGAAGCCCGGATCACCTGGAATGATCTGTCGAAATTTTTTTATGCTTTAATTAGCGTGCGTAAGCAATTTTCCTGAAAAAGTATAATAACTCTTAAATGGTAACTCAGATCAGAAATTTTAGGGCACCATTACATCTAGAATGGTAAGTTTACCCTAGGAACAACTTAATTTTGGTCGGCGCGGGCCTCTTGTGAGAAAACCAAAAAATGGCATAATCGTAAATAAAATAATTAAATAAATTATTTTATTTTTCAAATGATTATAACTCGCAAATGGTAGCTCAAATTGAAACTCTAAGACGATCACTGAACTCATGAGGGAATGCTTTATTTAAAAAGATACTAACTTTGGCTGGTGTGGGCCACCAGTTAAAGTTAGTTTTTGGTCGTAAATAAAATAATTAAGTGACAATTATTTTATTTTAAAATCCATAAATTTTAAACGGTAACTCGTATTGGAAGTCCAAGACTACCAATGGGTTCATTGGGACATCTTTAACTTGGAAAGAGCCTAACCTCGACCAGCACGGGTCGAGAGTGACTGTTAATAATTGTAACACCCCGAGATTTTATAAGATATATTCTTTTTAATTTCTTTCATATCTTCTATTGTATGCTACACCAAGATTATCTTGCGCTATACGCAACACCGTATTAGCTTGCAGTGTACGCAACACTAATCTTGGATCGTGTTAAACACAATTTCAAGTTTGTTTGATAGTAGTTATTCTACGCAACATTGAGTGTATATATATATATATATTTAATGTATAAATAAAATATGGTTGGATTTTGTTATATGCAAAAACAAAGGAGTCTTGCACTACACGCAACCCTGACTTGGCTTGCATTACACACAATCGTGACCTTCTTCGATAGCATGTGTTGTACGCAATACCAGGTTTCACTAAACAATGATATATGGTTATAATATTATTATGAACTAGACGTTATGAATAGTATTAACTACATTTTGAATTTTATAATATTATTATTCATCTTACACATTTTCTAGAACATGGTATGAGAACAAAATAAATTTTTCATGTAAAATATGTATTTTTCAAAAAATGCAATTTTATCGCCTTTTGATGGCGCACCCACTTTAAATATAGTTTTTGACATGTTTATAAGTTCAATTTGACAAAATAGAATTCTTCTTTGGAATCAGGATATAAAAATTTACATTGGATAAATTTTTGATATTTTTCTGATAACATTCATATTTTAATGAATAGTAAAAACACGATATATTTTAATTAAAAACAACTTTTTTCATCGTAATAATTTATATGGTTAAATTATAATATTGAATGGTTTAAAATTATAAATAGAATATATTTTTACCATTTAATTTAATGTATTCCATTAGCATTTATTTTACATTGAATTTGAAGGTTAAATCAATTCAATTTTTTGCAATGTTTTAAACAAAAATCCATTTTATTTCGACAATGGGATTAATTTTAATTTAATTTCTGTAACTTATGTGTATTGAATTTTGAAAAATGGATTCCATATTTGAAATCAGTGGGTCCAAATTATGTTAATAGACTGTTTTTTATTTTTGGGCATTATGAATAGTAACTATGGTAAATTTTATTTACCATAGTTAAAGGTAAATTGGATAATTAAGGGTAAATATAATGTTATAAAAATACCCTAAAACTTTTCTTAATATAATTGTATGATTATATTTCGTCCGAAGGAATATTTGGGTCGAAATGGAATCCATTATAAACCACTTGGATGTGATTAAGACCTTTAGTTTATTTTATTTAAAGGAAATTGAAATATGTCTCACTCAAACTTTAATAATTAAAGTATTTTTAATATAAGGTTATACAGAATATAAATTAGGTTATAATTACTCATTTTAATTCTAAAATGTTTTTCCTTGTTATGGTAATTTATTTGTAAATTTTAAGAGATATTTAATTACCTTAATAGCTTATACATTAATGATGCAGAAATTATTTATTTAGTGAAAAAATCAGTAATATAGTTTTTATTGAAATAATAATACCCATTAAAAGGCCCAAAAACCTGACCAAAACTAATTGGTAGTATATATATACAACATAAGCATCCCATTACCGAATATATGACTGTTTGGAGTCTTATAAAAGTGATTATGACACTTATATTATTTTATTTTAAATGATGTCAAAGTTGTCACCTTCATAATTTAATAAATATAACATTTTAAAAGTTAGATTTTTTAGAATATAAATCCGACTAAAAGTATTATTATGAAATATATAAGATTTATCTTAATCCTAGTATTTTATTTTTAATTTTTATGCAACAAATAAGTATATTTAATAATTATACAAAAATGTTGTAGAAATTATTTAATTAAGAGAAGTATCAAATAAATGGTTTTACAAATAGTAAAATAAATATTATATGAACTATTTAATGTTCTCCACTAATTTTATAGATTCATATGATATGTTAGGAACCTATTAAATATTTTATTTCTAATATATCCTCTGTGTGGATTTTATTTAAATTCAAATAAATGAATATTGTCAAAATTGACACTATAGTTATTTTATAAAAATAACATATTATTGAATTGTTTAAAAATCACAAAAAAATATTTAAAAATTATAAATTGAAATTTATATAGTATATAATGTCATTAATTATCCAATTATGGAAAATTAACAACACATAGGTGATTATTTTAACCATTTAAAATTTAGAAATTTATTACCACAAATAAAATTAAATAGATTAAATAAGGATAAATCAAAATGATAAGGTTTAAAATAAGATCCAAACTTGTCTAAATTTGATTGGATGATGATATTATAACCCTATATCATCTAATATTATAATTTAGTCATTTTTGGATGTTTTTATGTGGGGTTTGAATTTATATTAAACTAATATTTTTGAGGATTCCAAAGGTGCCCCTCTGCTCCCTTATAAAAGGGAACCTCCTCTTTCTCCTACTCACACCTTTTTTAGCCTTCAGGATCGGCCAACCCCTGACCATTTCCCTTCTCAGTATCCTTAAAACCATACTAGAGGTCCTGGTATTCTTCAAAGATCAATTTTAGTGCCCTAAGAGGAGGTTTCAAAGAGGCGTGTCGAAGAAGATGTAATATCTGTTACTGATTTTTTCAAATTTATTTCTTATTATACTTCTTATTATTTAGTTGTTTCATTATGAATTAATAACATAAATATCACTCATATACTGATATGTTATTATAAATATTAAACAACCCCATTTCACCTTCTATCCATCTTAAGGAAAATGAAATCACCACGCATGTGTACGTACGGAATACCGTCTCCATGCTGTGGTGTAATCTTTTTTTCCACCACCACCTTACTTGGATGGGTATAATGGTGTAAATAATAACTAAATATGATTATTATAACATATTATTTATTCTAAGATATTATATCATTTACTCCAATTACATTCAATAAATATGGGAATGATATCATCGCTCGTGCGTATGTATGGATTACCGTCTCCACGACGCGATGAGATTCATTTTCCATGTTAACAATTCAAGAATGATTATAAAGTATATATAATAAGTAATCATGAAATATATGAAATAATAATGCTACTGGATTTATGTATATATATGTGTATGTCATCTACTTAATTCCATTCAATTCAATAAGGAAATGAAAACAATGTTCATGCGTACGTACGACCTACCGTCTACATGAACGGTGTATTTCTTTCCATTTATATATCTATTATATATATGTATATTCTGAATATATATTATATATAAATCATGTTTTATATTCTGTAATTAAGTAATCATGATCTAAGTAATCATATTAATAATTACAAGTCAAAACACGGACGATAAATGAAACGATTTTACCCAAAACGCTGCTTTAACATGGAATTTACAAAAGAACGGGTAATATAAAGTCATAAGTGAACGTATATGATATAATAAAAATGAATATTATTATTTAATAAGTCAATGACATTATTTAAATCATTATATAGGATTTTCGGATACGTATGAATCATATCATACCTAAGGTAAGGGAAAATCTTGCAATCTCATTTTTATCCGAGATTGTTTATACTTCAGAATTTACTGGGGAATATTTATCTTCCACATCCACTTTTTCATAATATTTAATATTATTTCTATCCTCATACAATTTTTTAAATCCAATTTTACCTATTGGTTAATTTTTAGTAAAATATATGAAAGGAATCTTTAGTCGTTTTCAGTACGAGATATTTTTTGACTTTTCCATCCAAAGTACAAGAAGAATGTTTTTTTAACTTATATAGAATAAATGGGTTTTTATGATTTCATAGAAAATTATTTCCATGAATATTCCTTTAAAAGTTTTTATGTTTATTTTTAATCAAATTTATTTAGTTTAAATTTGTATGACATGTTAAGAAAATAAAAATGTTTTTGAAGTAGAAATGATATTTTCCTCAAAAATGGAGTTCAAGTGTTTTATCAAAATTATTTTCCATCTAAGATAATATAGGGTTCTGTTTATATCCATATTTTAACATTGATTTGATTATTTTATGATGGAATTAATTTTATGATGTCCTTTTATCTTATATGGATTATGTTTTGATGGCATGATGTTTAAGAATCCCATTTTTATTACATGGGTTACGTTATGATTTATGATTTATGATTTTTGTGCCACACATAAGAATGGTTTCATTATGAGATGGGTGGGACCTATATCTCCCTCCAATTCATTGGGTAGAGATTTATATCTCATGAGATATACATGTCTGTAAAGGCAAGTAAATCTGGTTTAGTAATACAGGGCTGGAAAGGCAAGTAAACTCGGTTCAGTAAGGGAATTTGTCTACAAAGATGGTCTTGGCAGCAATGCCTTGGCTACTATGGAAATCATAACATGTGCTTAATGGTTTCCACAATTACATGTTTTATTCCCATGCCATTTTAGCATGATTGATGTTCCATTATGATCTATTCCTTATATACTTCCATGTTTTATGTCATTGCTCAAGATTTCGATGTTTAAACATAATGTTCATGTTTTGAAGTTCAAATGTGTATGGTTTGTTTTATTTTCTCTATGCATACCCTTACTGAGAATTTGAGCTCACTCTTTATATGTTTTATTTTCCCCAGGATATAAACAAAGGTTTTAGGTAAGAAAAAAAAGGGAAGATCATTATGGGAGATGTTGAAGATCTTTCACCAAGATTAGAAGATTATGTTCCAAGTTTCCAAAGACACTAAAATATTATGGTCCTTGTGTGCATGTTTTTGTTATGTATTAAGTATTTCACAAAAGTAATGTAATGTCCATGTATGTCAAGCTTTGGGCCTCTAAAATAATTTTCATAACTTTTTTCTAGGTTCGTTCAGTAAACGCACGAGCGTCATTTTGTAAGTTTTGAACCGGTACTCAGAATTGAAATCTGAGGAAACCGTTGAACTCACAGCACTGATATTCGTTTAACGAGACATTCACCTTGAACGCAGTGGGTTGAGGGTGGAAGTTAGTTTTTTGGATTTTTTTGGGAGAGTTAAAAGAATAAAAATAAAATAAAGAATAAATTTTATTTTATTTTTAAAACATCCCATTTGATGTTTAGTGGTGGGGACCACCCGAACTAAAAACCCCCAATTTAACTTCAAATGTGGGGACCACCTGACACTTGAACTCCCCCTTTAATAAGAGATAACTCTTGGTTTTTTCCCATTTATGTGCCAACTCAATTAGTTTATTTAATAAACTTATTTGGTACTTCACCATTTGGTTGAAGGATTGTTGATAAAAAAGATAGATCTCGAGAACTTGGAAGGAGATTATTCAACGAAGAACATCCACTACAATGAAGAGCGACTTCCGGAACCAAAGAACAAGGAACTGACTTGGAGCGTCTTACAGGAGTGACGAATGCTAAAGTCCCCTTCAACGAATTTGTCTTCTTCCCTGCGTTGTCCCCAAAAAATGAGGTAGGGGTGTTTATATATGTATGAATTTTTTTTATTGATTTTTCAAATCCAAAATTCATGATGAAGAAGGCCAAATGAACATTTCCATCATCCCGCACATAAACCATGCTCCTCTTTATTTTTATTCTTTGTGTGTTCTTTGTGCGTTCTTCAACGCTTAATATTTATTGGCATTGGAAACATGGAATTTTGATGAGTGCGATATATGGATGTGAAGCCCTCGACACAAGGATCGCAAATATGTGATTGTTTAATTTTTCAGGCTTAAAAAGAAGCCGTAATGGCTCGTAGAGGGAGGTGAGAAAATATTTATTGGCACTGGAAACACAATATTCTGTTGAGTGCAACATATGGATGGAGATCCCTCGACCCAAGGATCATGAATATGCAATCATTTTATTTTTCTAGCTTAGAATGAAGATGCGGATTCCCATGGAAGGGGTGATGTGGCGGTGTGATTTTTAGCATGAGTTCAGGGCGCGACTCCAGGAGAGGTAGACGGTACGATGTGCGGCGGTGGAGGATAGTTGTGAGTCAGTGTCTAAGCGGTGCGATAGTCTGGAGGCATTGTGGCTCGGGTTTCCAGAGGTGGTGGAGAAGGTATGGTCGTGCAGAAGAAGGAAAATCGTGTATGAAGAAGGAGGGATTGGAGAGAGAAAAACTAAAATATAATAATGTTAAAATAATAAAAAGAAAATATGAAATTGATGTGTTTGTTTCCGGTGCGTAGTAAGGGGATAATGTGGATTGATTTTTGGAGTTAATGAGAAGTAATTAAATAAGTAATTAATAATAATAATAAAATATTGTTATTATTACTTTTGATGATAAAACACCTTTTTGTCCGAAACTTCTCCGTGCGACCTCAGTTTGACGAACCATATGCGATAGTGAGACCCTGACTCTAAGATGGACATTCTGAGTCCAATATTGGATGTATTATTTGGCTTTTCAGATTGCGTACCCAAAACGCTCGTGAATTAATAGATTTAATATTGTTATTAAATCTTCGACCCACCATAACTCATGCGTGTGACGTCCGATTGACTTGTCATTAGTGTCAACGTGATCCTGCCATTAATATGGTCGATTCAAGTTTAATGTTGGATACTGAATTCTGATTAGTGGCTTGGGTCCACGAAACACCCAATATGATTATTATTATTATTATGGGATCTTGTATCTGACATATCTACCTCATACGGTGTCGAAATGATGAACCATCTATTACATTGCAACCCTAAAATTAAGATGGATATTTCAAGACCAATTTTGGATATTTAATTTGAGGTTGAGGTTGATGTGTGGGCCCCATGAGGCTCGGTTCATGCGTGTTGCGGTGAAATTCAACTTTTTCACCAGGTATCCATTTTGGACAAATGGGTAGTCTGTCTCGTGTGTCTTATTCATCAACACAAATATTTTGGTCAACACTAATGGGGGAATAAATGGTATCAATTTTTTACCCAACATCATTAAAAATATGCCTTGGTATTAATTCATTAAAGACATCATAATTAGGTCTTAGAAGATCTTTCATATAAAACACTTCTTTTTCCATTTTTTCCTAAATGTATGGTTCATTAGTTTCCTAGAATCAACTCAATTAAATAACTATAAATCCATAATCATCAATAAATGTACCATGTCTCATCATTTAATCAAACTATTTTAATTTCATCATAGTGACTCGACTATAAGAGTAGTAATCCAATAATAATATTTTCTCAACAAGTCCATAATAAGACACATTTTTATATCAAGTTTGAATATATAATTCCCTAGAATAAAAGTCTATTATAGTAGATAATATAACTACATCATGTTGTGCTCTCATTTTCTCCGCTTGATCAGTTAGGACAAATTTATACCCATTTATTTTTAATGATTTTTATTCACAAACTATATAATTGGGAAAAGGATCTAATTATCTTATTTCTTGATAAGAGGAGTCAACAAGTAAACTTAATGACTAAAATATATATAAATAATGTAATTAAATTAATATCTATAATTTATGTTAATTAAATTAATTTTCATACCTTTGATTTTAACTAAGGAGGAAACTCTTATCTATGAGAAGCCTCTCTTATTCTCAAAGGAAAATATAGAAGAAATATAAATATTGTTTGTTCATGTTACCTACATAAAATGATAATCAAATTTTAAGGTATATGTGAAATGACTTAGTATGAGATAACTTATAAATATTCAAACTACTTACATGATATAGTTAGCGAAAAAACCACAATTAAACTAGACTGTGTGATGTGCCATATCCTGCACTTCAAGGATCAATGTAGCCAATGTATATGACCCAAGAATTAATACTATTTGGGGAAGATGTTGAAATGATGGATCAATTTCCCCATACAGATTATCTTTATTTCTCATTGTCCAGTTATGCCTTGTTCTCGCAGAAAACAAATACATTGAACAAAAATACATACATTCTTGATCTAGATAACCTCTCAAAATGGAACCTTTATGATGATTCTTGTTTCAAATAAAATATTTCATTGTGAACATATTTATTTGAGTATGATAGATCCACTAAAAATAAATAAGTACCCCAAGAAGTTTTTTAGTTGGATTATGAACTATTAAATATATCATACATGTGAAAAATGATAGAGTAAATTTTTTCTAACTCATACAAAATTAATTTTACCTCTTGCTTAATTTTAATCAATAAATACTTTGATAACTTTTTAGCCTAAAGGTATCTACAAAATGGTACAAGTGAATCACTATAACCCTTACCTTATTATATAGAAAATGACATATTTCTATTGGAATCAATTCACAAAGAAGAATGTAATAATCATGAGTTTTCATGGATTTTTGTTTCAAACCCCTTTTGTTGAATAGTTTAGAAATGTTGCTGGAATAGCAATCAGGAAATTTTATATTCTCCAATACATAAAAAATTTAATTTTTATCTAAAGGTTTCATCACATAAGAATCACAAGGAACTTTATATTTATTTTCACTGATACACGAAGGATGCAGTTCTGGTCAAATAACCCAATCCAACAAGTCTTGATGAGATCAAGAGTCATATTTTGTCTTCCCTTTGCTTGTAGAAAAATTGAAAGCAGTATTTCACATATGGTTTTTACAATGTGCATTAAATATAAACAATGAAATAAAAAAATTGGTATGCCAATATTGAAACACAAATAAGATACTTCTCTTTTTCTAATTGTAAGTGGCTTCAATGTCAATATTCTTCCTCATTTTGGATTTCATGTGACATTTCCATAATGAAAAATGAAAATATTTAAATTAATTAAGATTATCAGTTCCCAATATATGTTTTGGTGGTTGTTCAGTGTCAATGGTATTATCAAACCTCTTATGATTCTTCCTATATTGGTGGTTCATTGGAAAGAATCATTGATTCCCCATGAAATTGAAACTATGATGATATTTAAGCCCTTTGATTGTGTGTTCTTTATAAAAATTGGACAAAAATTGGACGTGATATTTTTATCTTCATGCTCCAACAAGACATAATTATATATGAAGTGAAATCATTTATAGTCCATAGAAGGGAATAATGTATCTGAAATATATTTTTTGAATAAGCCACGAATGTGCATAAACCCATATCCCAAAGCTTCTTCAACTCTCTTATTAAAGGTTACAAGTAGACGTATATACATAATTGATAGGATAAGAAGGTATAGATAATTTTTATACTCAATAAATTTAAAGGTTTTTTTATACACATACATAGAGGAATATTATAAACGTGAATAAAAACTGGCCACATGCTGTGAGCAGTAAGCATCTAACCAAATGAATTAAAACCATCACAGGATAAACCCAACCTAACATTACACACCTTAGCTTCAAAATAAAGATGGTGTGTATCAAATTACCACCATGATAATCCATCTTCAAGATGATCCAATTCATCATTACCTTTAATTCTCTCCACAGCATTCCATCGCATAATAGATGAAATTTCAACAAACATGAATAGATTTTGAAGCTTGAGATAAAATGGAAAGTACAGCATAACTTGATGTTGCACATGAGATAGAGTTACATATAAATTTTCCTTCCATAAAAATATACCATGTTATTTATAGTCATTAAGGTCATCTATTTCCTCCAAAAATAAATTTGAGTCTTTCAGATAAGCATCAATTTTATTTGTAGAAAAAAAACTCGTATCTTAATTAACTACCATGCCTTGTTATTATTTGAGGGAATATTTACACCATTATGAAAAATGTTATTAAAAAAGATAATAATATAATAAATGTGGGTATTATAAATTCTGTGAATGGTTTTTCCATGATATAACTGTTTTAAAAATCCCAACATCACCATTTTAGTGCATTCCTAATATACTGGAGTTCTGGAATAATCTAATAATTTTTTTCACTCTATCAACGTCATCATATTCACTATTTTCTTCATGTGTAATTGATTTCATTTTCTTCTTAAACAAGAATACTAACACTCTCATGGTGATTCACAAATAGAAACTGATCAAATATTAAATTCTCTATACCACCTCTTTCTTTCTATTTATGAATAGTAGAAGGTTGTCTCATCACTATATTATGATACCAAACATAATAGTTTGTTTGAGATACGTATTCAATTATATTTTATCTAACTTATTCTCATCTTAGCCATGGTCTTCTAAAACAATTATAACATGTAAACCATATGCAACCTCCATCTGAAGCATTGTTAAATGAAAAATCTAAAAATATACAAATTCATTTAAAATTTGGTTAAAATATGATCAATATGATACATCCATCTTTTATTCGTTATATTATGGGGAAAAAATTTATGTTCCAATCAAAAATTTAAACCATAATGAAAATGATAACCAAAAATAAATAAAAATTAAAAGTACAGTGTATATAAAATAAATAACACTAATATGATACCAAATTGAATACAATGAATGATGCAAGTGACCATTATAGAAAAATACTATCCATCCAAACAAAGAATAAGGAATCTCATATGAAAAAACCAAAGCATACTCATATAAATCCAAAAAATGTGAATGTATTGTAAGAAATAAGAAATAAGGAATACAAGAATAAAAATGTGCATTTCTTATCCATAGGGGTCTTCTCATTTGAAAACATAATTGAGAATAACATTTAGTCTGGAAAGTATTTTATTTAAGGTTTAAATTACTTATAATATTCAAAAAAAAGGAAAATATATTTTACATGATGTTTTATTTCAATTTAAAAAGTATTTAATTTTGAGAAGATCCATCAAGACTAAATAATTAATCCATTTCATCCCACTTTAGGAAAATTATCCATTACTTCACCACTAATGAAACCACGTAATTAAATTAAATTGTTGTTAAATGGAATTTTATTTATTAAATATATAGTGTAAATAAATATCTAATGAATAAACATATGATAAATAAACTAAGGAAGCATTCTTAATAAATAACTAAGTTATATTCAATAGTTAATCAAAATAGCTGAAAATAAGGTACATACCAATATTCATTTCTTAAAAAACTAAATTTTTTTGTAAAAATTTATTAATGAAAACCAAGTTTAATAAAATTAATATTAGAAAAAAATATTTAAATTATAACTTATATAATTATTTCATGAAATTTCTAAAAATATTTTATAAATATTTTCATATAATAAATGTTTTAAAAATCGTAAACATTTGAATTGTAAATATTTAATTATTTAAAAAAATCATAAATTAATAATTCACATATTAATAATAATAAATAATTTTAATAAACATGCTTAAAAGGTTATATATATACAATAGTTAATTTCTCAAGAACCAACCTTTATACATAAATCAATATTTTGGATTTACTTATAACAGTATAATCATGTTCATCATCATACAATTATTTGTTTTTGGGTTAAAACAATCTCATAAAATTTTCACACTAGTTCATGACGTAATAACTTAAATTTTAATAATTAAATCCCATAAATCTAGGATAGAAAAAAAAACAACATTAACCCCTATAGTTAACTTAAATATGATTCCCAACACTAAAAATATCTTAATCCCTAAAATATTCCACCAAAAGAATAACAAATATATGTTAAATTCATAATAATACCTTGGATAGTTTTCAAAATAAATTAGTTGTAATTAAAAAATTACTTTTATGAAATTAATAGAATATATTTGATCTCTATAATACTATAAATTTAAAAACCTGATGATAAAACTGATTAAAACACGCTCTAATAGAATCACATGCATAGATAAAAATGAAAATAGAAGCTATAAGAAGAGAAGATAGATTCATAACTCACTAATTTGATGTTGAAGAAGATAAAAAAATACATTAATTAGGATATAAACCTGGAGAATATAACTGGTCTTCACTCAGTTTATGGTATAACAAATAAGAATAGGGAAGGAAAGCTTACCTCTCAAATATCTCAATAAAAAAAATTCTATAAATAGATGAATAAGACCTAGTTGATGGGTGAAATGTCACATAAAGAGAGGAGTGGGGATATCTTGGCTCATAGGAGGGGAGAGGATTAGGGATTAGAGGGAGGATTGGAGGGGGATCCCAAGAAATTTCTAATTAATTAAGGGGTTATAACCACATTTTTTAGAAACCGTTTCTTTGGATCAACCTACACTGATGTTTTTTTCAAACCATTGGTATTGTTTTGGGATGAATATTTATACCCACGGTTTATCTAAACCATAGGTATATAGGCAAGGTAATAAACCAATTTTATATTAGTGTTAAGTACAAAAAGTCAAGAGGAATTTTTCTTTTTTATATATATGGTGTGAATAGATTTTCCTATCACCATAATTATTTAACAATATTTAGATTCTTCTATATGTTTTCAATGGTTTTACAAGTAAAAATATTTTAATGAAAACAAATTTTCATTTTTTTCTCAATTTTCTTCTATTATATATAAGATATAAATTTATTAAAAACCATATATTTATGATTAATTGAGAGTCATATTTTATGAATTATTAATTTTGTGGTGATTACCTTTATTTTTATACATTCACTTTCTTTTGATCATATTTAATTAGAAATTATATTTATTTTAATTATTTATATTCTTTTTATCATGGATATGATTATTTCCTAAACTATCTACCATTATGCATATGGTGTTTTATTATGAAATATATTTAATTGACTAGGGAAAGTATCAACATTCTGTATCTAGTTATTCCAATATAGATAGTTACTTATTATTGCGGAATGTTGTCTAACTTGTATTTTTTATTCATATGATTAATGCATTGGACTTATTATGTGACAAGTGGGGCCCAAAATTAGATATCTCTTCGATGCATCGATATATATCATGAGATAAAATAGTTTGGGTATTTTGATGAGGCCTCATT